>CM060176.1:52705081-57505081 GCA_030549775.1 Tamarix chinensis | reverse complement strand
ACGATTTTAGAATTTCGCATATTTATCGACGATATATCAATTATCAATCAATATTTACCAATATTTTACCAATATTTATCAATATTTGTTAATAATTGTGAGAAAAAAAATCATTATGCAACACTCACAACGTATAAAATATCGTTCGGGACATTCCAATACCGCAACCACAATCGCAACCGTGATTTTAGGAAATTGGAGTTAGCCGCTGCTATGTTGGTAGGGTTGCAAGTGTCACCAACCGATTGTACACTAGCAGTACCCACCCCATCACCGTCCCTATCTTAAGAAATCTCCTTACCATTTCTATGGTCCCTCACCATAACCCATTCTCCTCAATTAATGTAGGTTTTATTTCTCTTAAAACCAAGTACATCATAGCCAAACATATCACACAAATGGCAATAGGTAGGCTTCTAATCATATTGAATTTGTTGAGTGATCTGCCCCCCTCCGGATCAACAATACCCAAGGAATCCAGTAGGGGTTTCTTGACATCTATCTCAACTAGAACCCTACATGCGTTCCTTGGTTATAATTATGGCATTGGTGAATAGAGGTTTCCCCATAGCACTTGCAATTCTTCTCAATGAATTCTTAGCCAATATTCAATAGGCAAGCCTGGGAATTTGATCCATAAAGGCACAAACTACATCTCATTCTCGTCAATCTTCATCTTCCTATGACAGAGCTGCAACACAAAAGGTCTACTAAGAACATACAATGCTTTCCAAGGATAAAATTCATATCTTCCATGCTATTGAACTTAAAAAGAAAATAACCTGAATCATGAGGTAGCACTTGTGGCAAAGGAACCAATCTCCAATGCATACACACATACCCACAAATTTGGTTATAAGTAAGAGTCCCAAACACATATCCCGCCAAGGTATTTACCCATAAATCGGCTTCTGTTTCAAGGTCCCCCTCATCCAATTTAACAACAATCTGCCCTTTATCCAATGATGGGGGAATATATGATAATTGTTCGCCTTGATTAGGATTTTAGTTCCCAGCCAAAATATCCCTCTACAAAGGTCCTTCACTAGGGGAACAAACCTCCAATCGATCCCATACTGAATTTTTCACTTCAACCGCAATAAGCGTGTGATTAGGTTTTTCAATTGGCATCATCTTATCAAGACTAGGGCTCTCTACCAGACCATTCAACGTACCAGTATCAGCCCTATTAAAATCCAGCAAAGTCTCATGCATATCAACTAAGGTAATATCAGCATCAAACAATGCATCCTCAAAGGGCATAGGGGATAATTCTCCCTGCAAAATCTCACACTCTGATTCCAGACTTTCCTGGCTTTGAGAACCAATCCCACACGAAGGACTATTGGCAGTCTTTGAACCAAGAGCCGAGCACAATTGATTAATAGTCAAGGAAGAAGGAGATTTATTCTTCTTAGCAATGGTGTGCCTCACTCAAAAGTCAAAACCCTAGAAGAGCAGAGGGAGGAGACGCGCCTTTGATTGTTATAATTATTATTATTTTTTAAAAATTACAATGTTATACTTACATTGCCACAATCATTTATATATTCCCTTCACGTTCTCAATTATTGTTATATTTACTCTTCTCGCTTGCTTTATCAATTTACTAGTTAACACAATAATCCTAACATGTCTTCATCGTGAGCTAGAAGCGTTTCTTACATTGCCACACTCATTTATATATTCCCTTCACGTTCTCAATTATTGTTATATTTACTCTACTCGCTTGCTTTATCAATTTACTAGCTAACACAATAATCCTAACATGTCTTTATCGTGATCTAGAAGCGTGTTATGTAAATGCTGGTTGCATTGTTTTAGTTCCAATCATACATAAAAATATTTTCTTCCATCACTACTTTGATAATTATGAGAATTGTATGATAGTTATTAAGATCTATGCTTCTTTTGTCATATCAATTAGTATAGAATAACTTAAAAATCTACCTTTGATGAAGATTACAGAAGCTATGGGTAAGAGACAGATAGGGACCATCAACCTCAAAATCCACTGAGACAATAGTATATGTGTTCTTCTTAGTACTGACTACTGACATATTTATCTATCTTTAATGAAATATTACTGGCCACAATTACTTTGGAACTCTAGGGGTATCTGTAAAATTCCTTAGGAAAGCATTGTTCATGTAGCACATCTTTGGCCATAGAAGTTCCCAATACATGAGCAAAAAAGTAAAGATAACTGATAAACAAGCCCTACCTCTTCCCAGGATCTTCCATGTGACTCCAATAAGGCAGCATTACATGCTTGTAATTTTATGGGGGAGCCCGTGAACATTGATGCTGCTTCCTCCCACCCCTTATTATGGCCCATGCACCTGAAATATTCAACTATTAAGCTAAACCATTCAAACCATAGACCACAAGACTGCAGCAAAAAATCATTACATCAAGGATAGATGATCCTACAGACAATCTCTAAGATCAAGGGTTAGTAAAATCTTTCAAAGACAAAAAAAAAGGAAGAATATCTAGTCTATTTAGATTCTAATTGGATTTACTATTCAAAGAAATTCATTATTTTCACAATGTTATGAAGAAAAAAGAATTTGGGCTAACTAGCGCTACAAAGGATATGGAGTAGAAGAAAAAATAAATAAAGATCAAATAAAAGGATGATAATTTATATTTCATTTTTTTCCTTTCAACTTTTCTCCACAAAAATATATATACACAACAAAAAATTACCTTATACCGTAGTGGTGATAAACATAACAAAAGAGAGTACTGATGAGATGTTACATGAAAGTTACATATATACCGAGACTTGGGGTTACGTAGGACAAAATATATACATCAAAGTCTAGTGGCATATACTTAGACTCATGTCTAGTGGCGGATACTTAGACAAGTAGATACTTAGATACATTTATGCTGGCAAATAGAATTGTTAACAAGCCAAGCTAGCTCACAAACTTATTCGATTTGGTTCGATAAAGAGTCAATTGGGCTCAATTATTTAATAAAACAAATCACGCCCAAGCTTAATTTTTAAACTCATTAAATAAACAAGTCAAGCTCAAGCCATGTAGGTTCAACTCATTTATTCGCGAGCCTACTTATTTATAGACTCATTTAAAAGTTCAATTAATTATCATTTAAAAATTCATTAGATGTTAGTTGGAGGTTTATTTATCAATACTACATCATATATATGTAGTTTTATTCATTCTTTTAAGACAACTAATTTCAAATTATATATTTTATTATACACAAACTCATCGAGTATGAAAGAAATAAGAATGCAATACATCGTATTAAAATATTATGTTTAATACAAAATATTTACTTATATAAACCAAGTCAATAATTGAGCTTCTAAATGAATGAATTAAAATAACTCAATTTATTTCTATTATTAGAGTCGATTTGTGAACTAACCCGACTTGTTTATAAACAAACTAGGCACAAATACTAATATTTAGAGCTCAGCAAATAACAAGCTAGCTCAACTTGGCAAATAAATGAGCCAAATTCAAATAATGGACGGTTTAACTCGTTAACAATTCTACTAACAAATATATAAATATACTGACTGGACACTTGATGGCAAAGAAACCCACAGTTTCCTTACCACTAAATCATACTGCAAGCCCCTCAACAGCCCAATATTTTAGCTCTTCTTGTCTTTTGTAAAACAATTTTGGACTAATGCACCAAGCGTCTAATATTTAGACTAAATACATTATACACCCCAATCTAATATACATCGTGCCAACTATCCCTGTGTTTCACATTTTAGCTTTCCATTTAAAATTCCGTTAGTTTGCTCAATTGTCATAAAAGCATGTCAAAGACTAAAATGCTACCAGATAATAAAACCGAGGTTGCAATCGCAATTGCAGTTGCAGTCGTAGTGTCATGGTATCGGGGTGTCACGAATAATATCCTATATTGCAGTTGTTGTGGCATATTTTTCCCCCAACAATATCTTACATTGCAGTAAAATATCAACAAACACCCATTTTGCATAATCGGCTAACCCAAAAACTAATATTTTGTATAGGAACCGATATTTAATTGTATGAATGCTACTCCTCACCCAATCCACTCACCATCCATCATCCTTTTTTCACTCCCTTAAACATTCAAAACTTTGTCCATCGTAACCAACCCACTATGAAATAAAAACTGCCTTAAACTATCCTCGTATTTCACATTTTAGGCACACTACCTTCCTGTTAAAAATTCCATTAGTTTGCTCAATAGTCATAAAAGCCTATCAAAGACTAAAATGCTACCAAGAAATAAAATCAAGGTTGTAGTCACAATTGCGGTTGCGGTCGCACTGTCTTGGTATTAAGGTGTCGCGAATAATATTTTATCTCGCGGTTGTCGTGACATGATTTTTTCCCCCATCAAATATTAGCAAATATTGGCTAATTTCAATAAAATATCAACAAATGCCCATTTTGCATAATCAACTAATCCAAAAGTATTGGAACTAATATTTAATTGTATGAATGCTACTCCTCACCCCATCCAGTCACCATCCATCATCCATCATCCTCTTTTCACTCCCATAAACATTCAAAAATTTGTCCACTAAGAAATAAACACTGCCTTAAACTATCCCTATATTTCACTTTTTGGGCACTGCCTTTCTGTTAAATTTTTTGTTAGTTTGCTCAATTATCATAAAATCCTGTCAAAGACTAAAATGCTATCGAGCAATAAAACTAAGGTTGTAATCACGATTGCGGGTGTGGTTGTACTTGTAGTATCGCAGTATCAGGGTATCGCGAACAATATTTTATGTCGCAGCTATCATGGTATGATTTTTTGATTTTTTTTTCCCCAACAAATATTAGCAAATATTGGCTAATTTCGGTAAACCATCAACAAACGCCCATTTCACGTAATCAACTGACCCAAAAATCGATATTGCGTATCGGGATCAATATTTAATTGTATGAATGCTATTCCTCACCCCATCCACACTCACCATACATTGTCCTCTTTTCACTCCCTTAAACATTCAAAACTTTGTTTGCCATAATCAACTATGTGAGCAATTGTGTAAGATCTAGGAAGCTCATAAGAAGCATATGGAATTAACAAAAAATAGGAAAAAATAAACAATCCTTTTAGATAAAGACACCCCATCCTCAAAATTGACAAGACAAAAATTCGTTCAAATGAGTAAACAAAATAGAAATTGACACCATCACCACAATTATACCATGTTGATAAAAAAGCTCATTCATCATCTATTCTAATCTCCTAATATCTCCATAGTCAACTACCTCACAAAACCCAAAAAGAAAACAAGACGCTTTGTTTCACACAAAGATAATGCAAAGGATGAAGTGATTTGAGATTGTAAAGATCTTCACAAAGAAAGTAAAACATTAAGGATACAAGTGAGCAAAAAAAAAGGTAACGACATATAATTTATATGGGTAGTTCATTTGGTTTTCTTTGAGTCATGATGATGTTTATTAGTTACACAATTGACAATAACAGAAAACAACAGAGAAATAGATGAATGAAAGCAATGGTTAGATAGAAAAATGATCTGTAATGGAATAACGACCATGGATTTGAAGCCCTGGCACCACCCAAGCCTTTACCAAAATTCTTTCTCCCCTGTCATTCCACTCTCATGGCCCCGTTACGGAATAGAATGTGCCAGACTGCCAGCTCAACATTATATTCACAGCCTATACTTACCACACCACGTATTCTTTCTTCCCAAATACTTATACTTAATAATAGGCTTATCAATTTTCTAGTACCGTAGGCCCTTATTTTGCCATCATGGCACCATCGGTTTTTTGTCCTTGCCAAGGTCTGTTGTTATATCATCCATTCTCATCATCAGACAACGAAGCTTGCGACTTCTTTATTAAGGATTGTGATTTCATTTGGATTCCAAAAAGCATATATTGAAGAGTATAGGATTTCGGTTGAATGTCTACCACTATCACAACTTGTATTTATTCACCCATTGAAGATATTTCTTCTCAAACTTTGAAGTTGATGTCCAAATTGCTAGTTCCTCTTTGTCCTTCAATCTCTTCATTTATGCAGATTAGGGGATATTTGAGCTTCAATTTCAGGATTTTTGAGTGATGATGGATATGAGTTTTTGGATTAGGGATTTTAATGGATCATGTATGAAAATGGATGATGATAGAAACTATGGGATTTTGATGGGAAGGAGGGATTCAGCCTTTAATTGTGGGAAAAGGAAGGGTGACAGCTGATTTGGGAATTTATAAGCCAATTAGTTTTTATACTTATATTTTGTTAATTCATCTAAAATTGCTCTCGAAAAAACGTGGAAAAAGAGAGGATGAAGAAGATAAAGAGAAAGGGTCTAGAAAGAGATAGGATTGGAAACATGAAGGGCATAATTGAATTTTATTAAATACTAACGGCGATTAAAATCATTTGGACAGAAGCATAAGGAATGCTTAAAAAGTGAAATACAAGAACAATTGGTGTAGCTTAAATTAAACTGACGGCATATGATGCAGTTAGTCTAAATAAAAAGGTAACTAGTGCATTGACCCAACAATTTATATCACTTGTTCCCCATACTAATGTAGAATCTGCATTCACACTTTAAAGTGTATTAGTGTGGGTGTTCAACCACATCTTGTAGCAGAAAGATTAACTGCATACGATATATCAAGTTGGGTATAATTAACAAAATACATGGAAAATGACACTTAGATATCATAATATAGGGCTTTATATCTATTCAGTGTTTGCCTAAGCACAAAATGAACCTTCACATATACAAGTAAACAGATTACCACAAGTAAAGAGGATGCATTTTATATATATTAAGGCATATTAAAATCTTTTCATTATAGTTAATTAATGACCAAAATTTCACAGCAATACATTTAAGCTCTAGTACGAAATAATACTTGATATTTCCTAGATCTATCATTACTCTTTTATAAGTAATCAGTAAATGATATCTGAATCATCAACATGAACTGCTATCATTACATAACCTGACTCTCTCAGGGATTACTAGGATCATTTATGTATCTTTTTTTTGGGGACGAAGGAATAAGTACTTACCTAGGCAATTATATTACATTCACCAATACAATTTAAGGTGATATAAAGACCTGTTGAATTCAGTGGAATGCACTTCATGAATTTCAAACACTTCAGAAATATTCAAATGGATGATTGCATCCAATGCCTCACATATGTATGTTATTACTTCTATCATGTTTTTGTAGTCATTCTGCAATTTCTATGCTAACTAGAAACCTTAGTATAATTGTATGCACTACACAGGAATGGCTGTTGAAAATATTTGAATAAATCCAGCAGCTTTGAATTCAAAATCTGCAGGATATCAGAATATTAGAAGCTAAATTGTTAATCCCTATCTATTAGGAAGTAGTTAGTGTGTCAAGTCAGCCCCTGCTGCCTATTTATGTACGTGTATACAACTTTTTAATTGAGTAAGCAAAAAAAATAAGGGGGATAATATTTTTCCTCACTAACTAACATGGTATCAGAACATTGAGGGGAGTGGGGAACTAGGCCCAAAAAAATGATGGCGGCTTCATCAGAAGAAACCTCAGCCATCTCTTCAACCCCAACTAGCAGTGTTGGCACTGCTGCTGCTCATTCTTCTCTCCAATTACCATTCATTGATTGAATGGTGCAAACTACCTAAACTGGGCACAATCTGTCAAACTAGTTATAGACGGACATGGGAAGTCTGGATATCTCACCAGATAAGAGAAAGAAACACCTGCAGATGATCCCAAAGTTAATGTCTGGAGGTCTGAAATTTCACTGGTCACTGCATGGCTACTCTTTTCCAGGGAGTTTTTTATATCAAAACCAATATGTTTAGGCAGAATAAGAAAGAGATGGGATTCTAGTCATGCGACGTACTCAGATTATAAAACTCATGTCAGATATTTTAGTTAAAATCTAAACTGTGAAGTTCAAAGCAAGGCAACAGAGATATAACTATATGAGATAGTGACTTGGTGGCAGGAGTTAGATCAATGTTATGATGAAAATAGGGGAAATAAAATGATTGTGTTTTGTTCATAAAGCGTGGATAAAAATATCGTGTTTATATGTTTTTGGTTGGAGTCGACCATAGTTTAGATGGAGTAAAAGGGAGGATCTTGGGGAGAAAGTCACTGCCAAGCATAAGGTAAGTTTTTTGGGGGTTGCAACAAGAAAAGGCTCCGAAAAGAATTATGCTGGACACTCAACAATCAAGTACTTGCCCAGAATTGGAGAGCTAAGCCTTGGCTGCACGTGAACCTAGCACACATGTAGAAAGGAACCATGGTGTGATCATTGCAAAAAGCCATGGCATACTCTTGGGACGTCCTGGAAATTACACCCCCACATGGAGCCTCCTAACCCAAAGAGAAACTCTAACAGTAGAGTGATACAAACAACCATGGATATAGCTCAAAAAGACAATTCAGGAGCATCATTCTTTACACAGGAACAAGTCAAGCATCTCCTAAAAAATTTTCAATATCCGTAGTTTTCTGTCAATCCCTCTTGTTCTTTAGCCCATCAAGGTAACAAAAGCTAGCCCAGCTCTTATAATGTCATGTCCCTGTCCATTTAGATTATTGATTCCGGAGCAACAGATCATCTAATAAATTGCTCCCAATTGTTTAAATCCTATCAAACCATGTGTTGGGAAATCAAAATAAATAAATAAATCAAGGTCACCAGATGGTTCATTCTCTGCCACCACTAACATTGTATCCATCCAACTTTCTCCATTATCATCACTTGATAATGTCCTTCATGTCCCTAAATTGTCTTGGACTTTGCTCTCTGTCAGCAAGTTAACTAGTGACCTTAAATGTTGAGTTCATTTCTACTCTACGTACTTCGATTTTCAGAATCTAGTTTCAGGGAAGATGATTGGCAATACTGAGGAGATTGACAGACTCTATCAATTTGTGGATGGATCCAAACCTGCTCAAACTTAGTGTTGTAGTTCTATTTATATTTCTCGTGATCATGAAATAATGTTGTGGCACTTTCAATTAGGTCAGCCCAGTTTTTCATTATCTTAAACATTTGTTTCCAAGCCTATTTGTAAACAAAGATCCAACTGCTTTTTAGAGTGAAATATGCAGCTAAACACCATCGACCCGTCTACCCTATTCGACCATAAAACCCACAACATCATTAACTCTTACACAGTGATGTTTGGAGACCCTCACGGACCCCAACAATTCCAGGGAAAGGATGGCTTGTAACATTCACTTATGATTACACTAAAATAGGTTCGGTACTTTTGATGAAATAAATATCACACTACATTTGGAAAATTTTACAATATGGTTCAAACCCAATTCAACAAAAACATTAAAATATTTAGAAGTGACAGTGGACGATAATTCTTTAATGCTGTTTTAGAAGGGAAAAAATCTTCAGGCTGGGGGCCCGGAGATTGTTCATCAAAGCTGGAGAAATGATACACCAAAACAAAACAGGGTAGCTAAATGTAAAAACAAACATCTCTTATAAAAGTATCTCGTGCCATTTGGTTCACAACTCATGCTCCAAAATATTTATGGGGGGATTCAATTCTTACAGCTATTAACTTGATCAATCATATGCCTTCTAATATCCTAATTTTCAAAAGACATTAGCAATTTCCAAAAATCACTTTCCAAATAATTGGCCATCCAATACAATGCTGGTTACAATTTTTGGTTGTACTATCTTCATACTAGAGAAGAAGGGTGACAAACATTATTCTAAAGTCAAACAGTGACTTTCTAGGATATGCCCCTACTCAAAAAGGCTATACATGTTATGACCCAATCTCAAAGGAAACTTTGGTAACCATGGATGTCAAATTTTTTTGAAACTCAGCCATATTTTAAATATCATCTTCAGGAAAGACTTTAGGAGAATGCTCAATTTTAAGGGGAGATTTGATTTCCCCAAACCTAAATCTGGAAATTTTTAATTCTAAATAATATATGGAATTTACCAAGCGGATAAAGTCTGTTTTACCTGTTTTATAACTGAATAATTTTGATCGGTAGAAAAATAGGGACGATAAGGTGGGAAATTCTATTTTACCTGTTTACAAATTACGGCTGTATAATTTTTGTATAATCTTGATCAAAAAATAATAATAAATAGGGATGGTAAGGTGAAAATAAAAAAATTTGTTTCGCCTATTTTGAAAAAAATTTAATCACCATAAAAGTAGTTGGCCGGTGCAAAAGTAGGGCGGGCCAACCCGACCTACCCTATTTGATCCATTCACAACCCAAAGGTGACCCAACCTATGAAGTTTATGGGTATGAGTCGGCCTTTTTCTTTTTTTAGGCTCCATAAATATAGACTAATCCTAAATAATTCATGGGTATTCATGGCTGTTTATCAAATTAATCATTAATTTATTATTAATCCATCTATGAATAATAATAAATAACCCACATTTGGCACTATTTTTTTCCTACGATGATTTGATTCAAAAAATTACTTTTAAAATAATATTTTTTTTACACTAGTCATTTTGTAGACAATATTAATAATAATAAAATGGGCGTAAAACATAGAATGAAACAAAAACTTTTACTTTCTTCTTTCTATTTTTCTCTTTGAAGTATAATTAATGTGTTGAAAATATAAACGGCACCTCTAGCCTCATATTTTAATGAAATCAACAAGATGTTCTTGATCTAATTTACACTACACCAAAAAAAACCCATGTTTTCATTTTCGGGCACCACTTGCATTACTTTTCTGATCAAACAGTGTTATATTTTGTTAAAATGTCACCTTAACTATTGCCCCTCTAACTAACTTTCTTTCTTTCAATCAAGGGGAAAAAATAGAACGGCCGTCATCCTCTCATTACACTCACTTAAATTCATTCCAGCCACTACTTCTTGCTCCCACCCTACAATCTTACGAGCTTACATTCCTCAAAACTATTGACCCGATTCTTCAAAATTTTGCAAACTTAAGAGCCGTCCACTATAGAAAGTCGGAGGCCTAAAGTGGTTGATGACTTGTGTAATAAGAAGGTACGTAAGTCTATCTTGCTTTAAATATCATTGTTTTGTTTTGTTTTTTGCTCACTTTTTTTCCATGACCCATTTTTAATTCGAAAAACACTAGGGTTTGGAAACACAAAACCCATGCTTTGCTTTATATGAATAATATGTTATCCATTGTAAGTGGTGCTTAAAATATCATATTTAGCTTTGACTTTACGGTTTCCTTTTTTGGTATTGATGTTTGTTCCAATTACTCTAGGGTTTCTGTGTCTTATATGTCTCGTTTGTTTAATATTTGAAGAGCTTGAGTGTCATAAATAATTTATTCCATAACTGAGTTTTGCTTAAGTGTAAAATACTAAATTTATGTGTGCTGAATTTGTTTTCATGAGTTTTAATTCACATTTAGTTAGATTATGTATTTTCATGCATTATTTTGTGTACTAGTGTTGTTACAATGTGTGTTTACATGTTACTATAGGAAAAATGAAGGAAAAACTAGGGCAGGATGGGAAATGGCTGATTGTTCATTACATAGACTAGGAATATGACATAGCTGTTAATGATACGAATAGGTATAATTTAATAGAACAAATCATGGACATATATTTTCATGCTGAAAGACAACATGCTGCCCCACCCAAAAATCCTATCATATAAAGTATAAGAGTTTGAAGTACAAACAATCTCAGTATGATTCCCCAACCAATTCTACCTCTTTTAAGTCTTTAAAAAAATCCCATCCAACAAAGCCTACTTCTTCTTCAAATCCTAACTTACCCACTAAGTCTGTTGACCCTTCCACCCCTATAGCAACAAAAAAAGGGTGAAACTTGCTTATTCCCCCAAATCAAGAAAAAAACTTACAGGTGCTAGGAATTTGCAAGGTTAAACCATAAAAAACCATAGATTGAACAACCATCTCAACCTTTTTACACTTCTAAAGAAAAGTATTATCTTGACAGGTTTGCCCATTTGAGTATTATCCGACCTCACCCCACCTAGCACTCAATCATAGCCTAATTTATCCCAAAAACAATCTTCTCCTCTAGCAACACCACTACCTTCATCTGTTACATCACACTAAGATCCTCTACCACTTCTAACCCAGTCAATACCAGAAAGAATACGTTCCCATCTCCTCTGACTTTCCTAGAAGAGGAAAACATCAAGAGTTGGCTGTAAAAAGCTGAAAAGACAACAAAGATCAACCTCTCAACCTCAGTCACAGCCCATATTGTTATGATTGATCAAACTAAAGCCCCCTTCTATCAAAGCTTCCGGCACCCACTCTTTCACAAATTAATGAACCTATGAATGAATCCCCCCTCTTTCTTAAGCTGTCAGGGTTTTTCAAAATACAACTAGACCAAGTAGACCAGCTAGGAAAGCTAGAAATACAAACCCTATTCCTATGGGCAATGATGGGTCAGGAGATGATTCAGATGATCATAACAGTGATGAGGTTAGTTTAGATGATGGTGGTGGCCTTGGTACCATAGATAGACAATAGGCATGATCCTAGCACAAGGCATGATGATGTTTTCATAGAAGGAGGTGCAAGGTACTTTTAGGAGAATAAAGGCATTGGACAAATTAAATTGAAAGAGTGGATCATTTTTCAAATCTCATTTCATAGATGTTTTGAAGGACTACTGCATTCAACAAGGCTTTGATATAGTCGGAAACAAGGTTGATAGGAATAGGTTTACTAGAGAGCGTGCTACAGAAGCGTGTGGGTAGAGGATACATACAATAATATTGCCTCATGGACATAGTTTTGCCATTAAAACAATTTGTAACCCCGAGCACACTTGTGAGAGATTAGAGGAAAATAAGATGATAAGTTGTAAATGGTTAGTTGGAATGATATAACATAATGTGAGGGGTAACCCTGATATTCCTATCAAGGCCCTACAACATATGGTTTTAGAGAGATTTGGGGTTAAGGTAGACCGAGATTGATGTACAGAAGGCCATAGCAAATGCAAGGGAGATAGATGGTGCATTTGATGCTTTATATGCACTAATACCAAATTATTTGAATATTTTGCTGCAAACCAACCCTAAATTTGTTTCACACTACACAATTGCAAAGGCTCACGGTGGCAATTTAATGTTCAAGTCTCATTCAGTGCCCAGTATAAGGGTTTCATAAAGAGCCTTTAATTGAGATTGATGGCTTCCATGAACGGCCATTATGGTGGGATGGTCTTGTTTGCATTTGGGTTGATGGAAATGAGGAGTGCAACAAAAGCTAGAGGTACTTCTTTATGTGGTTGAAGAATACACTCAGAGAGTCAGGACAAAAGGTCATTTTCCATCCTCACCCCTCTTTTTTTGTGTACCTTCATGTATGAATCTCATATTCTTTAAGTTGATGCTTGATTTGGTTTGCAATGGTGTTGGAGCTGCTCATGACGAGATCGTTCCACACTATGTAAGGAGTTGTTATAAACATTTATATGCAAATTTCAAGAAAAACTTTCCTAAGCCTAACTTCATGTAAGTTATTATGTCCATGGTCAATCGGTGTAAAATACAATACTATAACGGTATATTGTACAAAATTGGTAAGGGTATATAGTGCACTATATTATAGATTATCTAATTTTGCAGGCTGCAATTTGGTAAGCTGCAAACGCAACATCAGTGAACAGGATCAAAGCAATATCATCTCATGCATTGCAGCTCCTAATGGGCATTCCATTAGATAATTGGGCAACATTTAAATTTGATCTAGCAGTGCGCAATAGTGAGAACACCACTAACTATGTTTAACTATTCAATTTGACATTAGGCTTAGATAGATATAAGCCTATTCTAACTTTAATTGAAGGTATATCATCGCACTAACCAAGTACAGCTTGGGTATTTTCAATATATTCAGTTATTGGGCACATCTAACGGCATTTTCTTCTGTTCTTATGGGAATTAGAAGAAACTCCATGATAAAAATATCTAAGAGGCAATCAAGTGTAGTGTTGAGGGATGGGCATATAATAGTTTATGTCCATAAATAGATCATATGATCCACATAATTGCACATGAAAGTAAGCTTTGTGTCATGAATAGAACTGCATTGGGTGAGTTTGAAGTGAGAAAAAGGATGAGAGTGGTCCCCATTGACATCTAGAAGGAGTTGCTTGTGTGTGCAATGGCAACTAATCGGCATCCCATGTAAGCATACTTATAGGTATACAATTAATGATGGACAACAAAAAAAAATTATTCGCCCCTTTTATTCAGCTAACACCTATAAGTTGGCCTACAAGGCGATCATTTGCCCCTGATTAAGAAACTTAGTCTAAATTTAACAACCCCCACATCAGCCCTCCACAAATGAGTAAGAAGAGGAGTAGGACATTTGACATTAGAAGAAAATGAGAAAAGGATAGGGAAAAGGCATGTCACAAAGAAATGTCATCTCTATGGTGAGTTTGGTCATAATAGAAGGGGATGTAAAGGTGATGGCAAAACAAAAGAAAAGAAGGTGGTTGTTGTTGCTCCTCCTCTTAGGGGCTCTTCAACAGTTGATGGAAGTACAATTGATGTTGTCGGTGCTGCTTCTTCAGCAATGAGAGTGCAAGACAAAGGAGGGTTACTGAATAGGTCTTTTACACACTACTATCTAGTATGGGGTGTACGTGCGTGTTTTGTAAAGTTAACTATGAATGCTTTCATAATAAGTAAATTAAGGCACTAGTTATGTGCATATGATGCAGTAATTTTTGTAGTGACTAGCTAATTTTTGAAAATCATTTATGGTGATAGTTATGAGCCACTTAGATTTTCAGGCTCCTTTTTGTAAGGCCTGGCTTTTTTTGTAAGCAACTTACAATGTCTGACTCTATTTCATATGATGTAATGTCGTGTGCTTTTAATGTTTGCAACCTTTATAAAAATTACTACTAATGCAAGTGCACACATCTTCATTCCCCATCTAATTTTTGCCTTCATGTCGTTCAATTCTTGTTTGAGTGATTGAACTTCTATTAGCTCCTAGATTGATTCGGGCATTTTTTTGTTGCAAAATAGTCCCTTCAATAGTAGCTTCAATAGGTTGAGAGTAGATTGATGTTGAAAAATGTTGTGCTATCGCCCATCGAAAATAATTACAATTCTAACATTTGTAATACTTTCTTCCGGGGTTATTACTACTCCTGAAATATGAGGTGTGGCACAACTATCTACACAATGACATGGTATGAATTGAGGGACATTACTCCTTGTGTATGGTGTGGAGAGGAATGATATGAAGAAATCTTTTCAGTTGTTGCTTCTGCCTTTTGCTGGGATTTTGGTTAATTTGGATTCTTGATTCTCCCCTACGTAGTCCCTGTTTTGCTTAGGTATCTCATTTTTCAGCTACTTCTAATTTGGTGATTTTGCTTTGTTGTGCTTGTTGTGTTGTCTTTTTCATTGTGTTGATATTGGCAGCAGTGAGTAAATGTGATCCTTAGTTTGTTGCTGTTTGTTATTGTCGTTGTTGTCTTTTCCTTTTTTTTATGGATTAGAGCTTTTTTTTTCAGCTGATGCTCGTGTTTTGCAGGGTAGAAAACTCTGTATACAGGGGACTCTCAGCAAGTTGAGCGAGTGACGGGTAGAGTAAATGAAGATGGTTTGTAAACGAGGCATATATATTGTATTTTGATAAATAATGACGAAATCCAAAAACAAAACAAAGAAGTCCCACCAAAAGTACAATTATTCATATGCCCCTAGTTGTTTAATGTGATCATCTTAAACGTTCATTACCATTACTTCATTTAATTGTATTCTACTTATTAAATAGTGCTTTAAGAAAAAGGTTATGAAATACCAATAATTAAATCTCTCTATTCTATTAAGTAATTAAAATAAAATAATAAAACCCAGGACCAAAAAAAACTCAACTCAAAAGCATCAATCTACGTTAAGCAACTATTCATATTCGCCTAGTTGTTCAATGTGATCATCGTAAATGTCCATTAACATTAATTCATTTATTTGTATTTTGCCCATTAAATAGGTCATGTGAAATACTAATAATTAAATAGACTAATAAATATTCAAGCACGTAAAGTTGCAACTTTCCATCAATCAAAATGTTACAAAACATAAATAGTTGTTAAGTATAACAACTATTCATCGTAAACCTTTCACAATCAAATTAAAAGAAACAACAATATTAATACCTAATTAAAGTACAGATGTTAAGTTATAAAAGGAGCCCATATGCATCTATATTATTTTTCCCCCTTAGAAAATTAAATCACGCATTAAAAAAATTTAAAAAAAGTGCTTCCACTTGGTAATTGCTAGTCAACAATATCAAATGCCACACTTTTAATTAATTAATGCTATAATAATAAAAGAAGAGAAGAAGATCATGGGACTTATTTATCCCAAATTTGCGTCAATCTTCTTATGATTTCCAAATATCATGTTCATATAATAAAAATATTTAACAAAAAGGTAAATAAATGAGTTTCATTTTATCTTTTTGCCCCGAATTTCAAACAGTTAGCGCTGGTCATGCCTAAAATATTTCCATTTATACGAATCAAAATCATAAACTGATTTTTATTAAATATAATGCCTATATATTGTCATAAGCATCGCACAGGCAAGTAACTAGTATAGAGATTACAAGCAAGTTTGTAGGTTGCTGCTTCTGTTTTTTCCAGCCATATGGGAAAGGAAATCAGCAACTAAAATGACCTTATGGTCAGGTATTTAGTGTTAAAAGTTATTTAGTAATTGTAGGTTAGATTGGTAGAGAGAATTAGAGAGAATCTTTTGTTTTGGGAAATATTTATGTCATTTAATATCAGTTGGGGATGGCAAAACAACTGTTGCTTGGGAAGGGTTAATGTGACGGGGGTAGTTTAGTAATTTCAAGATTTAAATACATGTAGGGTTCAAAAATCTGATTGGGACTTTAGGTTTTTTTTTTTGGAGGGGGTATTTTAGACTTTTTGTGGCTTAACAAATTATTAAAGAATTACGGCTGCCTGTCTTGTTAAGCACTGCACAAAATCCATTACAACACAATCAACCAAAACACATTAAAATTGTCAGACTCTACATAGAGGAGAAGCTTGAAGAAGTAACAACCTGTCTGCCATTTATATGAACTTCTCAGCAGACAGCAAACATTCTTACAAAAGGCTTACTCAAGCCCAATTTTGGGTTTCTAGTTGGCGAATTGGGCATGATTGACATCTATGCACCAACTAGAAATTTGAATTTAAATCTGCAGAATATTAGGACATTATAATATAATTTATAATTCCTTTTTATTAGGAAGTAGTAAGTTTCTCAAATCAGCCCCTGCTGCCTATTTATGTATGAACATACAGCTTTGTAACTGAGTAAGTGAAAATAATAAAAAGGGGAACAATCTGTTCCCTCCCAAACTTTTGGCTTCAATTAGTTAACCCTTAGTTTGTATTTGAAGTCTTGTATAACCGGTCTGGGTTAGCATCATACAACATGATAAGCCACTGGTTAAACATACTTATGAGATGGCAACACATGGGACGCAGATAAAGAGTAGTCTTGGGTATAGCTGCATACTTTGGTTCCCAAGCAAGATGGGAATAATATGGCTGACATATATAGTATTGCTGTGGTGTCTTGTTGTTATTAGCTTGTTACTTGCAATTCTGTTATTTGAGAATAATTACCGGTAAGAGTTTGCTGGATTGGTTGCTGTGTCATAGTAAATTCATTAGGAATAGTGCTGAACCATGGTATTATACTAGGAGTCTTGCTGAGTCAAGGTTAGGGAAGATGCTTTCTGTTATTTGTTCTTTTCTATGCTTTTAGTACCTAAGAACAAGGGGAAAGCAGGGGCATTCTTTGGGAAAAGTCTGGTAGGGAGGCTTCAGGACCTGAATTATTTCAGTCCTACTATCAATACATACACTGATTTTCTTTAATTGCTCTCTAGTTTCTATTTGATTTCCAGATTGACAGGCACATCCTCTCATCATATTATTTCTAACTGCTGACATATTTGTCTAGATAATTACTGTCTAACAAAAGATAAAATATTCCTAATATCTAGCCAATAAATATTCTAATACTCCCTCAATTTCCCAATATAAGTCCTATAAGGTTTTGAATTTTGTTTCCCAATATAAGTCATTTTACGAAAAGCATCAAAAATTGAAAGCTATGTTTCCAATTTTAACCTAAATATTGCTATCTTCATAATTAATTGAAAGAGTATGAGGTATTTATATGAGTGCATATTAGTAAAGCAGAAAACTTTTTATCTAAAATTTAATACTTCTTAATTTGTGCATAAAAACTTTATATATCTTATGTTATCAAAAGGAGGGAGTAACTTGCTTCCCAAGAATAATGAACTTCCCTTAAAATGATAATCTAATAAGTATTTCTTTCCTTAAAACAATAATACTCCCTCCGTCCCAAAATAATTGATTTGTTTAGCTTTTCACAGATATTATGAAATTATAATTGATATTACACTGTTTCAAAGTTTTCCATATTAACCCACATTGGGAACATGTAAAATTAATTTCAATCAATTCCCTTCAATAGGCTACATCAAATATTGTAACCACCTCAAAGTATGCAGGCAATTAATAAAGAGCATTAGAGGAAATAAAAATATAGATATAAAAACAAACCTATATTATAGGATAAATTAAAAGAAAAACCAAGCGGAACAAGGGGAGTACTTAATAACAACAATAATAATAAATAACATACGAATAGCAGGCTACTTGAGCCTGTTTGATTCCTCGTGGACCAAGGGGCAAGGGGTCTATAGCAGTGTAATAGTAATCACTAACGATTTGACTAGATTGGAGAGTCAAGAAAAAGAGACAATGCGGCAGTATGACACAAAGATTATAGGACCCATAGTAACTGGAATGAAAGGACAGATGACTCACATAACTGTAAATATGTCATCTCTTGAAAATTCACAGATGATTTTTTGAAGGTGGTCAGCAGTCTGGCCATCCAAAGCAGCAATTGAATAAAAACTTGAAATGAAATGAATTTCAGCCTCTAGGAAGCATCTGACTTGGTTTTGCATTATTGACAGTGTTTCCCTCGTTCGAACAGCATCACTATAATGATACACAAGGATAAGAATCAGAAGAAAATGCAGAACAGAAGTTCAACATCAGGAACTATCCCATATCCGCGGCATACCAGTATTAGACCAACCTAGATAAGATGAGCTCAGGCACCCAACCCATATTCTTCAGCTTATGGGACACAGTGACAGCATCAGCACGTCCAGATGAACTCAATGGGCGATCATGATCTGTCAGAATTAACTTAGGGAGTTAGTGACCGATATTGGTACTCACAAGCCCCAGTTAAGAGTCTCAATTTCAGTCACCAGTGCTTAGCATGAAAGCACTCGTGACCAAATTAGTATGTACAGGTACTTATTTGATACATTTCTGTAGATTTATAACCAGTTATATAAAAATTGAGTGAATCTATATAAACCACAGAAAACCCCCAAAAAGAAGGGGACATATTTTACTTCCATGAACAGGACATGTTGGCATATCCATAGATGGAAGTGGAACAGATATGATGGGACAGGAATGGAACTAATACAGGACGGCTGGGAAGTGGGAACACCAACAGGATAAAGTTATGATTTTTTATACTTCTTGTTGATATTAAATCTACCAAGAGATATGAAAGAATGATTGTTCTAGCTATATACTAAACCTTCTGGAAAATATCAATTACACGTGAAAACAAACAACCCTCCAATGCATGCTACTTAGAACAAAATAAGCATTGTAAACTTGAACTCATCTACTCATAATTACCAACAGACCCAAAAAAATGGCAATAGAAAACTAATCAGATTATCAATCTCTCAGAAAGAAGTGAATCTATGTCCATTTACTGTCCATAAAATAGAACTTAGCAAAAGCAATATCATGTCATTCCATTCTTTTCTTATAGGAAAGTTTTCAGCACTATGATGGTGAGTGATCGAATGAAACCAATCAACTCAGCTTCATCTGTTGAGCTATTAAATGTAGTTGGATATATTATTCTCATTCCTGAATAAATACAGTTAATGATATAGGCAGTCCAATACTTCCTTTCATGCAAAAGCATTACTATGTTCACAAGGCTTCCATTCTATTTCCTTTTAAAAAGAAAACACAAAGTATTGAACCATAAACACCTTAAAGGCAGACTTCTATGAAGCATAAATGCATCATCCAAAGCAGAGATCGAATGAAAAAGGGCTTCCCCTAAAACAAGTGCTAGAAAAGATGTATGGTTGTTTCATCCAAAGCAGAGAGAGAACTGGATGGGCTCTGACAAAATTGAACAATAAAGAACAAGCACACAACAAGCAAGAAAATGTGTACAAGTAAAATTAAGGGAAGAAAAAAAGAAAACATTAGTTTTTATAGCCGGGGCACTGAAATGGCTCTCACATCTACTACCAATGGTCCTCCATGGATTTCTCAGCTTCTCTTGATTTCTTCATTTCTTACAAAGAGAGAGGTTAAAAAAGTCTGTTACTTTTTGAGACCTGTTCGATGCACTACTACCTCCCACTTGTGAGTTACAATTTCACATGGAAATAGCTAGAAGTGTTTTCGTATATTTCCTCATTGAATAAATGAAAAAAATAAAACTCTCGAATTACACATATAAAGAAATCTCTTGGACAGAATATAAATATCAAGTACCCGTATTAAAGACTCTGTCAATATGGAATAGCAAGTGTCAATGATCAAAGTACACTTATTGTTCTTTTGAATCAGATTAAAACAGCCCTCATATTTTGCAACCCCAAAAAAGATGAAAAAAAGAGTGAGATATTGGAAAGAAAATGCAAGACGCACATTTTAAGGCACCGCCATGGGGGTACCCTGTTAAGGGAAAGAGACGTTGTCCTGTATGGGAGGCTTGTCACACCTAATACATAAACTCATTTTGCATCAGTCTTCAGAGACATCTCTTTCTCCCATATGAGGCATCCCTGGCCAACGACAATCAAGTCCTGCATGGCCTGCTGTAACTTACAGGATGCACCATATGTAGTCTTCACTAGCTCTGGCCCTGTTTGATACTGTCCTTCCTTTCCTAAGTGAATAGATATAGTATGTTTTATTTTCACATTCTCCACATCCTCTTAATACTCGTTTCCCCACAATTTCTATAAGAGATATACAGTGGAAATTAATAAACAAACTTGCTTCTTTGTAATTGATGAATAAGTTAATCTGAACATACAGGAATATGTGGCATAAAACAGTCTAACCCCCACCCCCTTTCCAGGTGAGTAAATTCTAGGTTTTTGTTCAGAAACTGACCACCGCATCCAATCATTCTCATATTTAAACCAAATTTAAAGACAAATATATAATGGCATTGTATTGTGATTAAGAAATGAACACAACCCCTAAAGTTGACACAATGGTTGAAAATTTTGTACCTGTAGTGACAAGGCTACAAGGTCACAACTCACAAGTTCAGTAAAAACTAGGCTCCCTGACATAAGCCAGAGATTTAAATTCCCCCCAGGCACACATGGCTTGGGACTGGTTGGGGTGCAAAGCACCTCCTAACCCCAGTTGCCAAAATAATAAAATAAAAAATAAATATTAAGAAATGAACATAGCCTAAGGATATAATCTCTTCGATAGTTTGTGATTTCTCCTCTAAGAAGCATCGATTCCACAGTAATATGATGTCGATAAAGTGGGAAAAAAGGATCACTCAAGGGTTACAAAATCAGAAGTACTAACAAGACATGCCATCAAGAACATCAATAGAAATACCAACCACAAAATTAGTTCCATGAATCTTTTTTAGCCACTCCTCATGGCTCAAGACCAATATCATTGTGTAACTCAAAGGTATTCAAAATGCTCATTTGATACTGAACTCTTGCTCATTGATTATCCGTACATTTTGTGAGCAAGATCTATCTTAAACGATGTACTTCTTCCAATCCGCTACAGATGGCCACTAGCAATGTGAATCAATTGAATGAGAATAAAGGCTCATCTGTAGTTATATTTGTAAAAAAATAATGGCCATGGCAATGAAGAGTTCGGTTGGTTCTGATTCATTGCATCACTTATATACAAGAACACTAAGTTAAGAGGTCGTAGCCAAAAACTCTAAGCAGAATATTTCCTTGAGCATGCAAGAATACTTATATATATGTATCATGCACTTTCCTAATTTAAATAATACATGGTGATACCCTACCTCAAGTTGGAGCATAAAAAAGTTTGTAAGATGTTTCAGCATGCAAGAATACTTATATATATGTATCATGCACTTTCCCTTCTGATTTTACAGAGAAAAAACTTAAGAGTTACACCAGCACTTCACATTCCAGTTCCATCTAAGCTAAAGAAAAACTCTTTATAACATACAAAAAAAAAAAAAAAATTAGGTAAATAGAATATCGCAGCAAGTCGATACCTTGCAATGAACGATCATCCCATGAACTATCAGCATGACGAAGCAGAATCAGACGACGGCTCCGTGATTCTGCTGATTCCGACGGAGAATCTTCCGCAGTAAAGCCTTCAGGGTTAGCATTAGCGTTCTCAAGTGTCAAAGATCTACAACACATACGACTAGGGCTCCTGCTGCGTATCTTAGGACTAGAGAAGTAGAATGAAAGAGAGTCGATGTCTGTAGAAGCAGCGGCACACCATGACGACAGCGCAGACTGAGGGGCATTACAAATTATTGATGTCATTTCTTTTCCTGTGGACGGTTTTTGTATGAACAATGAAATAGCAGATTCTCGATACGGATGATCGGCGTCACGGCCCCTCCTTTAGGCGCGTATCAGATCCATTTTCTCAGCCAGGGCAGGGAAGTATTGCTCGGAGCGTCAAGAACGAAAGTTTCGGACATACTTTTAAAATTGGGACACAATAATTATCCTTAAATATTAAAAATTAATTTAGATAAAAAAATAAAAATAAATAAAAATGAATATTTTAAAATATTATTTGAATAATATTAACCTAATTTTAGTAAATCGAGGTAAATATTTTAAAATTTTTATTTAGATTGAGGTAAATAAAGATTAAAATAATAAAACAAATGACATTTATATCCTTATATTAAATAAATAAGTTATATTAAGGGTTATTTTGGTTCTATTAAGTCAAAAAATTACTTATTCTTTCATATTCACCTCCGTTACTCCCGAAATCGAAGGTTAATAAAAACGAGGTTAATTGAGATAAATGGAGGTGAAACATTAACCTCGATTCACCCAAGTAAAATTATTAACCTAGTATCAAAATTGTGTGAATCAATTAATTCACCTCCATTAACCTCCTTCCACCCCGATCCAACCATAGCATAACTTATGTTAAACTATACAATGATTTATTACTTGTTTCGAATTATTTATCAAAATAGTTATCTAAAATAATTATTTATTTTTAAAAAATTTAATAAAAAAATTTTTAAAATAAATAATTATTTTAAATAACTATTTTTAATAAGTAGATTCAAATAAACTACTAGATATTAGATTAATAAATGTTAAATAATATAAATTAACTTAAGTTAGGTAAATTAAGGTGATTATTAAAAAAAATATTTGCATAATTATTAGGTTAATCTGGGTAAATATATATAGCCTTATTTAGATTGAGATTAACCTAGGTTATGAAATATATTAGTAGACATTTATACCCTTTAATTATTGATATACATTAATTTGTTTTTTTGTTTCTTTTCCTGCATGAATGATCGTAACCCATGCATTTGTTTTTTTGTTTTGACCATTTGTTTTTCTTTTATTTTGCTAGCAAAAATGATGAAAACTCGTATAGATTTAATAATTTGCTTTCTATTTTCCTATTATGTTAGCTCCCAACACGAAAGTCATACAAAAAAGCAACACACATTAGGTGGTTCAAAGACGATAAAAACACCGCCAATAGTATAAATTAAAAAGCATCTTGAAGAGCAACGGACAACAAAAAACAAGTAGTTGATTGCAGAAAACAAGAAAAAAATAAAACATGCAAACATCTTTGGCCAAGGTTACAAGACCAACAAATATTAACAGGCAAATACAACTAGTCACCTTACTAATATCAACCGTTTTCCACCGATGTAGAAAGTAGTTGTTGCATACTCAATTTAAGGATACATTTTCTTTCTATTGTACTTCTATCTTCTAGCTACCTCTATGTTGAAGGTAAGAAAAGCTAATTTTGGCATAATTGCCAAGCAAATTCCCCCTGACCTTTTTCACTATCAAATGAAGCAGAACAATTATTAGCTAGCATTGGCAGTGACAATCCATTTCTAGTATATCTTTCATCTCACTCATAAATTGCTAATCATCCAACACAACACAAGTTTGACATAATGAATGGAGATGTCGATTCAACATAATCAGTATATTTAATATAAAAAATCAACCATCTAAAAGTTTGATGACATATTGGATTACCATCATCTTAAATTAGCACAACATCTTCCGAATCAACATACTTTGCATCCATCAGATACCTCCACAACATACACATACAATTTTCCATCAGCATACCAAGAAGATCCCCCAGATTTGTTGGATTCCTTATAAGATAGATATAAGCTATATCAAAATGACTTTATTTTAAGTTGATATCTTTGAGTAGCTGCCAAACATCTGAATGAGGAAGTGGAAGATTTTTTTTTTGGATTTTTCAATTTGATTACCCAACTTCTCAATGCCGGCATCTAATACCTCAGACTATTTCTCAAAGAATGAATCCAAGTCAAACTTTCTCTTACTCTTGTTTCTTTTGCTCGTCGGACCATTTACATTGCTCGAAGTAACCTTATATGCATATAAATTTACATATTCGAGAGTAGGCCGAGAGTTTTTGTCAACGCCAAATGAAGTAAACCCTTCAATTTCAGCTTCTTTTGAGAAATCATCTGATATATGTCATTAATTAATCCCCTCGAGCTTCGCACACCTAAACGATGTTCTGTAGCGAACCTACTCCTTACCCTAACTTCAAACTTTGTTTCATCATTATCTCTAATTGCCCAATATTTTGCATAGAGCTCCTTCATTTTTTTAATAAAAAGAAATGGACTTATTTCTCTACCTAGCAGCCTTGGGATGAACCTATAACAAAATTATTATTATTTTGAATAATATTCAACAAAATAACCAAATTGACCAAAAACATTTTTTGAAACACTACAAATAATATAGTATATAAAATTTAATACATAGCTCGATGAACTTATCCCATAAATCATCCTCAACTTTCCATTTCTCTGTAGTTTAAATGTATCCCCAACCACTCTTAGATACATGTCTAAAAACATCATAGGCTAGTGTGAACTTACCTTTTAGATACTACATTCTATTGCAAAACTTTTCCTCATTCCATAAGTGTTGAGGAAATTTTTCTACCAAAGTACCACTTGGATAATTTCAAAAATGTTTTTGATGCAATAAAGCATCAATGAGTAATTCATCCATCTCACGTGTCCATGTAGTTGTTGAGATACCCCCACAAAAACCATAATTAAAGAAATTATGATAAAATATAAATTTATTAGAAAATTAATTAATTAGAAAATTAATTATATATATTATTTTATTAAAAAAAGGAGAGTATTTAAGACAAAAAAAAGAGGAAAATAATAAAGAATTTAATTAGGGAAGATTAGATTATTTTGCTAGTTAAAATAGAATTTAGGAAATTTTGTCCAAAATATCATAAATTAATATAAAAAGGAAATTTAATTATTATATTTAAATATTTAAAAATACCAAAATATCTTAAACACCCTAACCAACCTATTTTTCCTTTTTCCTTCCTTTTTCCTTTTTCTTTCTTATTTTTCTCCTTTCTCCTTTTTCTTTTTCTTCCCTTCTTCGTCGAATTGGGCCACGCCAGGCCCAACTTCCCCTCCCTCTCTTCTCTCCCCTGCGTGACCTAGCTCGTCTTTCTTTTCTTTTTTCCTTCCTCCCATGCCTATTGGTTCTCTCCCTTCCTCTTCTTTCTTTTCTTTTCCCCTAGACCGGTCGGCCAACCCACCTCTTCTTCTTCTTCCTCCCTTCTCCCTCGCACGCATTATTGGTCGAGCTTGTAACTCTACACCGCCCGACCTGCCCTGCCACCATACTGCTAGTCTGCCCCTCGCCCTTCTCTCCCCCATCCTTTTCCTTTCCCTTCCAAGCCCAACCGACCTTGTACCTCCTTCCCCTTGTGCCCCTTCCCTTTTCCCTTCTCTCCCCTTACCGACCTGCACCCTGTAAATTGCAGGCCTATACCGACTTGTCCGCCGGTCAGAGAGCCTAGCCTATAAATACTCCCCACCGATTCCATTTGACCCACTTTACTCTGCCTAGAAAATTTAGTCTACTTGCGCCACAACCACTTCAGACGCCGCCTTGGCTGCCGCCACACAACATTGTCACCTGAAACACCACCCAAACCCTTCCCTGCATTACCCTCCACCAAACCAAACCACTCACCATCCCTAGTTCCCCCTACACAAGCTACCCTAATTGTGCAAAGTTGGTTGCTCGAACTGCCACTTTGCACCCATCATCGCCCCTCTCGTCGTCGTGTGTCGCCTCCTCCGCTGCAATCACCACTTACCCTGCTACCCAATCAACTCAACAAAGCCCCTACCTCCCCTGCCTCACTTTATCCCTCTCCTTCATCCTCCCTCCTTCTCCACCACCCTTGACCACTACAACCACCACCGCCTATGCCGCCACCCTTGCTGCGCCACCACCACTACTCCAACCCTCCCAACCTAGGGAGTCCACCACCACCGCAACCACCATCTCACTCTCTCTCTCTCTCTTCTAGCCCTAAAAGACCACCTTCTCCAACCTCCGCTTCCACCATCGTCGCCGCTGTCACTACTACCATGCATTGACGCCACCTAGCTGCCACCTTCACAAGGTTGTATCCTAACCTTCTAATGCATATGCTAAACAAGTTAGCACACGCTTAATGGAAAGATGGTAGCTTATGGGATAATTGACCAACGAAAGTTTAAATGGAGAAAAGAGATGAGAAGTATGGTCATATTTGATCTAAGGTAGTCAAAGACTAAACACTCACAACTACCACTCAAGGTTTCAACACTTGCAATAAAAGTTATGAGATTTATCACTCAAAATAAAGTTTTCACTCAACTTTGTAGGGGTGGCATAATGAGCTCGATAATCTGATTTGTATTTCAAGGGTATAGTGTGTTACATTGTGTTGAAGCTATCCATATTTATAGTGGTAGCCATGGTTACAAAAAGTCCATTATACCCGTCCCCCTTACCTACCTATTTACATTCCAACCAATCTTTGCTATCTAGTTATTTAATATAAGTTAACAACTAGTTGGATGATGACTAAAATGAGGTCAGCCCATGTGTGGTATTTTAACGGTCATAATATAGCATGGAGCCCTTTATATGCTAAAAAGGTAGGTAATAAATAAAAGTACAAATCACTCAATCATTCCACATACCTAATCAATTATCTCCCATGCTTAGTCACTTAAAATGATTTGTTGACTTGGGCGACTTTCTTCACCTACTCCACCATCCACCCGTCCTCCTTTTTCTTTTTCTTTTTTATCATTCTAATTTTCAAAATTAGCCTTGGGCTTGGGTTGATTTGGCTACTTAGGTGGCATAATTGTAACACCCCAAAATTCACCACTTTTTTTTTGCAAAAGAATTTAAATTTTAAAATTTAAAAACCTGTGAATTCTAAGGATGTTACCGCCACAGTTAGTACCAAACCAGTTCTCTCCAACCATTTCAATATGATAGAAATCAGAGTGCAAAATCAAAATTCCTCGGAGGGAATAATATTACAATAAATAAAAAGGTTTATTTGAAATACTCAATACAAAGTAATAAATCATAAAAGAATAAATGTGATACAAAAGAAATAACATAATGAAATAAAATCACATGAAGAGAAAATATGGCCACAACACTCTTGAACTTCGAGCCAAAATATGCTCAACACTCAGCCCCAACTGATGTCTCGCCCACCTGCACAAAGTCAGAAGGGCATACTACTGGTGGGAATTAGCAACACTCATGAAAAAGGTGATCAGTACGCTACATACTGAGCAAGGTAACCGAGCACTAAGGCCAACACATAAAATAACATAAACCATGCATAAGAATAAAAGAATATAAAGACCATTATGATAACATAATAACGAACAATCATTCACGTAGATACATAAAGGCCCATTTATAGTCCGGATTAGTTATTTAATTAACTTTTATCGAAAGTCGATACAAACCATGCCTTTTATCAAATCCATGTAAGCACAAGAACACTCCACTATTATTGTCGGTGGGTCGGTCACTTGCGGGACAATAGTCCACACCACTATTTTTCACCGGTGGAGCGGTCACTTGCGGGATAATAGTCCACACCACTATTTTTGACCGGTGGATCAATATGGATCCTGCTCACATGGCGTTCAACTGCAAGTAATTAGTATTTTTAAAAGCCTTAGCAAACTATGGTTTGTGTTTATTGAGCTAGAGATCACTCCACTATTATTGCCGGTGGGCCGGTCACTTGCGGGAAAAAAGTCCACACCACTATTTTTGACCAGTGGATCGGTCTGGACCCGGCTCAATAATCTTTCACTTTAAATGATTAGTGTCTCAAGTATCTTATTCAGAAGCTTTCACTCTAGACATGCATGAATCACTCCCTTTACACTTCACACATCGCGTATCATAAATTCCACTATCATAATTACACTTTAATCACCAAATACACATGATACCACAAAAACTCTAAGCAGCCACAACAAACCCTAATTGTCCACACAAACCCTAGCTCGATCTCCTGCGTACCCTTATATCGCTCCACATACTATTTTTCATCAAAAGTGTTAAAACACCCAAACAATACTTACATTACCTTCATTATATCCCAAATCAACTTTTCATATGTAAATTTCACTCCCATGCAGACTTTATACATCCCATTCAACCTTTCAAATTTTTCATGCAGAACCCCAAGTCCATCCATACGAAACCCTAAATTATTTCATGCAAAATCCAAGATTCCGTCATACAAAACCCTAAATTCAATCCACACAAAACCAAAGATTCATCCATACCAAACCCTAGATTCAAACCATATAAAACCAAAGATTCATCCATACCAAACCCTAAATTCAATCCATACATAACCAAAGATTCATCCATACCAAACCCTAAATTTAGTCCATACAAAACTAAAGATTCATCCCTACCAAACCCTAGATTCAAACCATATAAAACCCAAAGATTCATCTATACTAAACCCTAAATTCAATCCATACCAAACTAAAGATTCATCCTTACCAAACCCTAAATTCAAACCATATAAAACCAAAGATTTCCATACAAAACCCTACATTAGATCCTCCCATACAAAACCATAAATTAGATTCTCCCATATAACATTATAAATTAGATTATCCCATACAACATCGTAAATTAGATTATCCCATATAACATCATAAATTAGATTCCCCCACATAACACTATAAATTAGATTATTCCATACAAACCATAAATTAGATTCTTCCATACAAAACCATAAATTAGATTCTCTCATGCAAAACCATAAATTATATTATCTCACACGAAACCCTAAATTTCCTATTTTATTCTTCTACTCGTGAATCATTAAAATACTCAAGTCAACTCATATCCCTTGGTCGACTTTTTCCCTCATTCTCCTTTATCATCCTTTCTCCCACACAAACCACATCAACACCCTCACATGCATGTCTTACAGGGCCACGAAACATATAATCATATATACATAATACAATACCATATAACAACACAAGAACATGCTTGAACTCCACGTCATACCATATACGAAATAATTATAATAATAACATAGGATGCATAACATACAAGGCATTTAATGCACATCAACACACAATAGGCCTTAGTAACACCCCAAAATTCACTACTTTTTTTTAAAGTGGAAGTAATTAAAATACTTAATTTAAAACCCATGAATTCTGGAAATGTTACCGCCACACTTAGTACCAAACCGGTTCTCTCCGAACGTTTCAATACCAAGTGCTAAGGCTAAGAAAAGATTTACATTAAACTCAAACCAACGGTTCATAAAAGAACTCGAAAGATCATTCATTAAAAATCAGAGTACGCATAAACGTTTATAAACCATAATAAAATAGAAATCAGAGTGCGAAATCAAAGAGGATAAATACTCAATACAAGGTAATAAATCAAAGAGGATAACTCCAATACAAAAGAAGTAATAGAAGGAAATAAAATCGCATAAAGACTAAATTACGGCCATGACGCTCTCAAACTTGAGCCAAAACATGCTCAACACACAGCCCCGACTAATGTCTCGCCCACCTGCACAAAGTCAGAAGGGCACACTACTCGTGGGAATGAGCATCACCCATGAAAAGGGTGATCAGTACGCTACGTACTGAGTAAGGTAACTGAGCATTAAGGCCTACACATAAGCACATAAATCATGCAGAAGAATAGAAGAACACAATCACAAATGCATATGATCAACCAAGTAAAAGTACAAAGGCCCATGAATAATCTAATTTAATTACTTAAGTAATTTCTGATCAGGAGTCGATTCATACCCTGCTTTTTATCAAATCCATGCGAGTACGGAAGCCCCCACTATTATAGCCGGTGGATCAGAGGCACATAGGGTATCATACCCTAACCACTATTATAACCGGTGGATCGGAGACACATAGGACTACGCGTCCTAACCACTATTCCTAACCGGTGGATTGGTTGGCTTCGGCTTGCATGGTGTTCCACTAATCAGCATCTTTTAAGCATTTCAGCAAAACTCGGGTTTGTGTTTGTTGAGCTCAGGAACCCCCACTATTATAACCAGTAGATCGGTCACACATAGGACATCATGTCCTAACCACTATTATAACCGGTGGATCGGTCGCACATAGGGTAAAAACCCTAACCACTATTCCGAACCGGTGGATCGGTTGGTCCCGTCTCAACGATCTTCCACTTTAGATAATTAATGTTTTAAGTATCTTAGTCAAAGACTTTCACCCTAGACATGCATAAATCATCACACATCACAAATCATAAAATTCCACCATCATAATTACACTTTAATCACCACATACACATGATAACACAAAAACCCTAATCAGCCACACCAAACCCTAATTAACCACAACAACCCATAGTTAATCATTCCAAACCCTAATTCAGTCTCCTTTGTACCCTTAATTTGCTCCATATGCTATTTTTCATCCCAAGTGCTCAAACACCCAAACGACACTTACATTACCTTCCTTACATCCCAAATTAACTTTCCACACATAAATTTCATACCTATGCAGACATTAATCTCCCCATGCAAACCTTCGAACCTTTTTCATGCAAACCCTAAAATTCCACGTGGAACCCTAAATTCAACCATGCAAACCCTAATACCTCCATTCAACCATCAATGCAACCATGTAAACCCTAATACCACCATACAAACCATAAATATCACCATGCAAACCCTAATACCACCATACAACCATAAATACCACCATACAAACCATGATTCCATCATACAAAATCCTAAATTCAATCCACACAAAACCAAAGATTCACCCATACCAAACCTAAATTCAAACCATATAAAACCCAAAGATTCGTCCTTACCTTACAATTTATTAGATTCTCCCATTCATAACCACAAATTAGATTTTTCCATACAAGACCATAAGTTAGATTCTCCCACATAAAACCATAAATTAGAATTTCCCAAGCAAAACCATAAATTGGATTCCCCCAAACAAATCATAAATTAGATTCTCTCAATCAAATCATAAATTAAATTCTCCCAAACAAACCATAAATTCAATTTTCTCATATAACATCATAAATTAGATTCTCCCAATTAACATCATGAATTATATTCTCCCAAACAAACCATAAATTCGATTCTCCCATATAACATCATAAATTAGATTCTCTTAAATAAAACCATATATTATATTCTCCGCATAAAACCATAAATTATATTCTGCCACATAAAACCATACATTAGATTATTCCTTATAAAACCATAAATTTGGTCAATGCACTTCCTTTAGTCAACTTCTTTCCCCATCCTCATTTTTCATTCGTTTCCCCACACCACCACATCAACATCCTCACATGCATGCCTTTCAGGGTCACAACACATATCATCATATATAAATAATACACATGCCATACAAAAACATACTTCAACTCCACGTCGTACCGTATACGACATAATTAATAATCATAAACATAGAATGCATAGCATATGAAGCACATAATGCATATAAGCACACAATGGCCTCAGTAACACCCTTACCTAAAACGACACCGGTCTTGGAGCATGCTCCTATGCTTCTTTAGGGCTTTGACTAGTCTCACCTATTATGAGGAAAAAGCTAAAATTAGACTCCCTCCTATCAAAAATACTATTAAAAACTAACTTAATATAATACTAGGCTTTGATAAAATATTAAAATAATAATAGCAAAAATACCAAATTTAATATCGATATTAATAATAATAAGGTTAATAAAAACAATAACAATATTAATAAGAAGGACAATACTCAAAAACATAGTAAAATAAGGGCTCCATCCCTTTTACTAAAATAATACTACTAATAATAATATTAGTAAATTAAATAACCAAATTTAGTAATAATAATAGTGATGAAATAATAATAAATACATTATTAGCAAAACTAATGTTAAAATATTTGTATTAATAATAATGGAATAAGAATAATGGAAATTCGAAATAGGAATAATAATAATTATTATACTTATAACATTTTAATATTAATAATAGTAAATATAGAAATAATAAGAAGAAGAATAATAAAATCGAATTAAAATACAATAGGCTTCAGCCCTCAACATAAATAATAATAAAAACATTAATAATAATAATAATAATAATGCATATTAAAAATATAAATATTAAGAATAATAATAATAGTATTTATATGCAAATAATTGAAATAAAATAATGTAAGGGTTATAAAAATAGGAAAAATAGCTGAGAGGGTCTAGGGTTCAACCATAGGCTGGTGGGGATAGGTGGCATCGGCGGTGGTTCACGGCGTTGGTGGCGGTGGCCGGAAAAAGAAAAGAAAGAGGGGAAAGTTGCATGCTGGGAATAAGATAGGGAGAATTAAGATGGGAGCTGGGGTGTTTTGAGTTGCCCAGAAGTAGAGGGACAGAATGAGGGTGGCGGCGCACGGCGGCGGCGGCGGTGGCCGATTGGAGGAGAAGGAGAAAGAGAGAGGAGGAGAGGGAGAAAGAGAAAAATAAAGGTATGGGGAGATAGAGGAGGGTCTGCAGAAGATTTTGGAGGTGAAATACGAGGCAAAAATGACGGAAGAGGTGGATAAGGGCAGCGCAAAGGGTGGTGGAGGCAGAAAACAGGGTTGATAGGGAAGGATAATTGGCACAGCCGGGGTGGCTTGTGCAAAAATAATCGAGGGTGATGAATGGTTTGGTTAGCTAGAGGGAGGTGCCGGGAAGATTTTGGTGGCTAGATATGGCGGCGAAGCTGGCCGGAGGCGGAGGAAGAGGCGTCTAAAGGAGTGGCGGCGGTAAGGAAGGATTTCTGGGTTAGGAAATCAAAACTCAAAATAGGGTAGATTGTGAGGATATTTATAGAGTTAAAGGAGATTTTGTGGTTATTTAGGTCGGTGATGGGATAATGCAGTAGGGTTCGGGCTTACCGGAGGCGAGGGTTGGTCGGTGGCAACAAAACGGGGCAAGGGTTGCGCAGGAGAGAGAGAGAGAGTATCACGCGATAAAAGGGAGAGTTGGTAGGGTTTATGAGGCTGCCGAAACTAGGGGAAGAGAAAGGGAGGAAAAGGCCGGTCAAATCGGGCTAGATTGCTGGCCAAAAACCAGGGCGGCGGCGAAGGTGACAGGTGTCGGTGGCGTCGGGGCTGGCAGGTGCGAGGGGTTGGGGGAAGAAGGGGGGGGGGGCTGGACCGGCGGTCCATGAAAGAAAGAAAGAAAGAAAAGAGGGGAGACCGGGCGATCGAGCGTTGTCATTAAAACATGGCAACAAAACGCAGCGTCCGAAGGGGAAATAGAAGAAAACGCGGCGCGGCGTGGGAGAAGGCAGGAGACGACGCGCGGGCTGCACTGCGCCGCACCAAAAGAAGGAAGAAGGGGAAACTGGGCCGCGAGCTGGCCCAGTTCGGGGAGAAGAAGAAAAAGGAAGAAGGAAAGAGGAAAAAGGAAAAAGGGAAAAATAGTGGGTTGATTTAATTAAATTAATTAGGATATTTTGGTTGTTTAAAAATAATAATATTTAAATAAAATAATATTTAAAAATTCCTTTTTAGGCTAAGTTAGGATTTTTAAAAGATTTTCAATAAATTCCATTTTGAAAATCCAAAACACCCTAATTTTCTTCCATTGATTTATTTATAAAAATAACATTAATTTGGAACTATTTTTTCCTCCTTATTTTAAATAAAATAATTTATTTAATTAAATACCAAAATTTCTCCAAATTAAAATACTTGGAAATTTCTTCTTAATTTGCCCTAACTAATTCCCTTTTATTTTAATAAAAATAACTTATTTAATTAATTTTTATAATAATATCTTATTTAATAATAAATAATAAAATTAAAATTTTTGGGACATTTAACTCTTACCTAAAATGACACCAGTCTTGGAGCACGCTCCTACGCCTCCTTAGGGATTTGATCAAATAATAACATATTAAGAAAAATAACATTAACTAATTACTATCTTTGCTAAAGATATAAGAAATAATAGAAATATTATAAAAGTTGATAATATAGGATTGAAGACTTTACCCTAACAATAATAATAATAATAATAGTAAAGATACTAAAGATAATATCAAGTGCAGTATAAATAAGAATAATAATAATAGTAACAATAATAATAATAATAAAGGCATTACTCAAAAACATAGTGAAATAAGGGCTTTGACCCCTTTACCAAAATAATACTAACAACAATATTAGTAAAATAAATAACCAAATTTAGTAATAATAATAATAATACAAACCATGATAATATTATAAAAAAATCATAATGGTAATAATAGTAAGGATAATATTTGAAGATACAATGAAGTAAGGTTTCTACCCTACACTGAATAATAATAACACTAATAAATAATAATAAATGCAAATGATAAAAATATTAAAGATATTAATAATAGTAATGCTTGATATTTATAATACTACTACTACAAGTTAAAATAGGCATAATAGGGTTTCAACCTTATATAAAATAATAATACTAACACTTGAAAATAATAATAACAACAACACTGATAGTAATAATAATAACAATAATAACAATAACAATAACAACAAAAACAACACTAATAGTAATAACAATAACAATAATAATAATAATAGCATCACTAATAGTAAAATAATTTTAATAATAATAATGGAGTAATAATAATAGCAATTCGAAATAGTAATAATAATAATTATTATTATAATAATAGTAATAATAGAAACAATAAGAATAATAATAATAAAATACAAATACAATAGGGCTTCAACCCTTAATAGAAATAATAATAAAAACATTAATACTACTACTGCTGCTAATAATTCATATTAATAATGGAAATAATAATAATAATAATAATAATAGTATTTATATTCAAATAAATGAAATAAAATAAATTAAGGCTTATAAAAATAGGAAAAATGGTTGAGAGGGTCTAGGGTTCAACCTTAGACTGGAAGTGATAGGTGGCATCGGTGGCGGTGCACGGTGGTGGTGGGAAAAAGGGAAGAAAATGGGAAAAGTTGAATGCTAGAAATAAGATAGGGAGAATGAAGGTGAGGGTTGGGGTGTTTAAGACTGCCTAGAGGGAGAGGAGTAGGATGGAGGTGGTAGCGCAACCAAAGGTGGCGGTGCACGGCGGCGGAGGTGGTGGCCAAAAGAGGAAGAAGAAGAGGAAAAGAAATGTAGGGAAAGGTAGAGGAAGGTCTGCAAAATAATTTGGGAGGTGAAAGGAGTGGCGAAAGCGGCAGCTAAGGGTGGTTCGAACGACGACGGAGGTTGAAGAGAGGGTTGATTGAGAAGGCTACTTCGCACAACCGGGGTGGCTTATGCAGGAAGAATCGAGGGGTATGGGTGGTTTGGTTAGTTATAGGGTGGCGCAAGGATGAGTTGGGTGGGAAAAGAGGGTGGCGAAGTTGGCCGGAGGTGGCAGAATTGGTGTCTGGAGGGGCGGCAACGTGCAAGGGGAGTTTTCTAGGTAAGAAATCAAAGGCTCGATACAGGGCTATTATGGGGGTATTTATAGGCTTTAGAAGAGAGGTTAGGGTTTTGTGGGCCAACTACGGGGTAAGACAGGTAGGTTTTCGGTCACCGGCGGCAATGGTTAGCCGGTGGCAGTCAAAATGGGGTAAGGGTTGTGCGCAGGCTGGGAGAGGGGAAAAACGTGCACGAGGAGAAGGGAGAAGTGGTTGGACGACGGGGTCGATAGATCAGTAGGGAAAATAGATGGGAGATGGCCGGTTAAAGGGGCAAGATCAGCTGCGGAATCCTTGGGTCGTTCGGTGGCAATGTTGCAGGTGCGAAGGTCGGTGGGGTTAGGCATGTGCGAAGGAAGAAGAAGAAGAAATAAAAGGCTAGACCAGGCAGTTTAGGGAAAGAAAGAAATAAAGGAAAATAAGAGGAGACCGGGCGGTTGGGCGTGGTGAATTTTTTTTAAATGAAACGCCACATTTCAATGGGAAATGAAGGAAAGTGTCGCGCAAAGAGGGAGAAGGAAGGGTATCGGCTGCGCGGGCTGGGCCACGCCGAAGGAAAGGAAGAAGAGGAGGGGGGACTAGGTCGCGAGTTGGCCCAGGTCGAGGAGGAAAAGAAAAAGAAAAAGAAAAGAAGAAGAAAGGAAAAGAAAGAAAAGAAAAAAGAAAAAATAATGGGTTAGGTTAATTAAATTAATTGGGATATTTTAGATATTTAAATAAAATAGTATTTAAATCCCTTTTTAGGTTAATTTAGGGTTTTTGAAAGATTTTCCATAAATTCCATTTTAATTAGCAAAATACCCTAATTTTATTCAATTAAAATATTTATAAAATTCATATTAATTTGGAACTATTTTATCCTCCTTATTTTAAATAAAATAATTTATTTAATTAATTCCCAAAATAATATCCTTAATTAGTTAAAATACCCAAATTTCTCCTAATTAAAACACTTATAAATTTCTTCTTGATTTGTCCTAATTAATTTCCTTTTATTTTAATATAAAAAATTATTTAATTAATTCTCATAATAAAACCTAATTTAAATATAATTTTTTAAATTATAAATTTTTGTGGCATTTCAATAATACTTGAAAATAGCAATAAAATAGCTGGTTGGTCTTGGGTTTGATGTGCCACCATAGTTGGTTGGACTTAGGTTGGATAAACTACCACAATTGGTTGTGTTTGGGCTGAACGTGCCACCATGCATGCATGGGTTGGTACATTCACTTATTTTCTTATATTCGACTAATTAATTTCATCTAATTTAAGAGTGTTTTGTGATCCTCTAACTTATAAAAAATAATTAATGAAATGTTATTATGAGACGCTTCTGCATCACCTTCCTAGTTCTTAAGTATAATTAGTGTAATTACTATCCTAACCTTATCATGATGATGATGATGATGATCATCATCATCATCATCATCATTATTATTATTATTATTATGATCATCATCATCATCATCGTCGTCGTCATCATCATCATCATCATCATCATCATCATCATCATCATCATCATCATATATGCTCATGATACGAGATGACCTAATGGAAAACCTTATTTAAGTTCAAAATTTGTTGATCACTCAATTCCATTTATTTAGCCATATAGAGAAGCATTAGCATCATGTATTATCCTATTTCCTCTGCAGATGGGAGAAATATAGTCAACATCACTAATATCGTAATATTTTCTCTCATATTTCACTCGTAGATGGAAGAAAGATAGTCAACGCCACTGATATATCACATCTAAAGTACAACACACCTAGTTCACTATTAAACAACTAATCCTTAAATACATATAACCCTCTAGGTCGGCGTACTGAACTAATATAGAGCAGACTAGGATCCTTTGGTTACGATGGAATTATGTAATTATTCTAATAATTTAAAACACTTGTAATCACTTGGTCCATGCTCATGTGGCCCTTCACTTCACATATTAATATCTAATTCGGTCATTAACCATCATTTAGAACACATAACTACATCACTTGACTTACTCATCAACATAACACTTTTGCTTATATTACACTTACTTTATCACATAGAATACTATTTATCATTGTTATATTAGACATCAAGGACTCAAGAATTTATCCTAGCCATTTTTATTATTTAAAACACTTAGAAATGCATCATGGGTATACAAATTAAACATTTTATAATCACATGAAGCAAGAATAAGACATAAAGAAAGAGATGCTTTACAAGGGAAAAAACCACAACGTCCTCACTAAAACCCTAATTCACCCTCAACTTATAATGTCATTTATGAAACTAATAAATTAACCAAAATTGACACAGTTCTCCAATATATCATACTTAGTAACATATCCAAAAATCATGATTAAACTCTAATGTTTCATCCATAAAATATCAATCATACCCCTAGGGTTGTTAATCCCATTTTAAGTCATTTTCATATAATATAAATACTTATATTAATTGTTAACTATATTAATCCAAACTAATCACATATTACATTTTAAACTCCATAACACTTCTACAACCTCAAATTTTCAAAATTACTCCAAAATGACCATAATATTGCTATGTTACCTACACACCTACAAACATCTTATTAACATACCTTGATTTATACCCCATCAAACCTTATCGCATTATATATGATACACTTAAATTCCACAAATCCACAATTGATCCTAAACTTTAACCTTCACCAAACTTTACCACAATCTCACGCCAAGTCCTAAATAATAATAATAAACTGACTTTGTAATAAAATCAACCATAAAACACCAAAATGGCATAATATAAAATGCCCAAAAAGCGCAAAAATATGAAAAGTCCAACCACACAATGTATTCTTGAATAATACTAATCATATGAGAATATACTTAATGACATGTATGTTAAGAATAACAAAATAAATTATCATGCTCAAATATTTAATATAATGCTTGGCACTGCTTAAAATGGACAGTTTATATAAAATTATAAAAACACATGCTACACATGAAATCACTTGATAATTGCATGAATGAAAACTCCAAAAATATAATCATGATATTGCAAAGTAAGCACGCTGACATTTTAACTAAATTAAAATAACATATATCATCAAAAACTCTAAACTAGAGATATGTATCATTACCTATAAACACCATTCTTCTAGAAAAATAAATCCTAACTTGACCACTTCTTTCACTAATGGAAGAAAGATTAAGGCTTTGCCTTTTTCTAAATCCCAACTAACTACACTTAAATTAAGTGTTTAGAATTTAAGCTAAATGAAAATTAGGAGGGAAAGGGGAAAGATAAGGAGGATAAGGAAAAGGAAAGAGGCTTAGTAGCTAGGCTAAAAGGGTAAGCATAATGCACAACCCTTAAACAAGATAAAGTGCTTGAGGATAAAAGAATGAAAAAAATGAGGAAAGTAGGAATTGTGCTAAGTATGAAATGAAAGCTAAAGGTCTTAACTGCATTATATAGGAAGAAAAATATGAGAGAAAAGGGAGGGATATATAATTTTCATATTGCTTGAAAGGCATGGAAAATGGTGGTGCAATACCCAAAATTTTTCTAAGCTTAATTCCTAGGTGATTAGCCTCTTAATTCCTTCTTAAGCTTGGCTGGATACTTCATCCATAACTCTCAAACCCTCATCTGACCTTCTTACCCTTCAAAATCCTAGTTTTTAATTTATCTGATGGGTGATTGATCGGGCATTACCTTTAATTGACCTGCTTAAAGTGTTTCTAACTCTGTCATATAAGATGTTAGGCAATTGATTGCTAGCCTATTCCGATCAACCGAAGCCGACAATATTCACCATTTTAGATTTTCTTAAATTTATATAACCTCAAATAAATTCCTATGCCTAGTATTCATATATATTTGGATTCATAAATTAATTTATCACCTTTCCCTAATATTTCACAATTTTGGGAATTATTTGATTTTTCATTTTTAATAATTTATTGAGCTTTATACCTTACCTAAAATATTTTCTATCATTATTGAATTTATTAGGCAATTGGACATGAGGGATTATAAAATTTGACTTCTTTACATCCCATGATCATATCAAACATTTGTTCATTCAACTGAAGTCTAACTATAATCACCTCAATCACCTTTCACCAACTCTCTTATACTCTCTCACCTATGACAATCACTTTCATCACTCATCTTGCTCGCAAGCAACCTCCCATCTAATTTCTCTCCCTCTCTCCTACCCATTTTTGATATCCATAAGGGTTTTTTCCTTTGGTTTAACTTTTTTCACGCTTAGCCAATTTTCTATATTCAACTCTGCTCTCTCCTTTCTTATTTTTTCATTGTTTTTGGTTGATTTGTTTTTATTTCTTTACCTTGGTGCTTAGCCCCTCTCATCTTCTTACTTGTAAAATCTTAAATTTAACTCTTTGGTACTTGGTCTTAGGTAAAAGAGAATTAATGTTATAGATTGATAGAGGTTTCTCAAGCTTGTTCTCACGCCCCATATTTTAAACCTAAAGGGTTTATTTTCCTCCCTTTTTATTGTTCTATTCCATTCCAACCTCTAATATTTTCTCTTTATACAATAATTTTTTTTCTTAGAGACCGGTGTAGTCTTCGGTAACGAACGTCACATGTCTTTAGTTTAGGAATTTTTTGTGACTATGTATTTATTTTATAATTTTTCATGTTATCATGTTTTATGATAGAAATGATGTCGGTCTTTGATTTTTTTCATATCCATGTATTAATTGGTAAATTTGTGATTTCGTGTGAAATGTCTATTTTATGCATTGCTAGGCTTTGACTTAAAATTTCAAGCATGATAATATATTTGGTGATATTAATATGCTATTAGAGAAGAAAAATTAATTATGTTTAAATATTATAATCGGTGGTATGTTGAGGTTTTAAGAATTGGGATTTTAAGGTGTGGTGGTTTCGGCCATGGGGCCTTTTGGGCCATTTGGGATTTTTGGATTGTCTTGATTAATATTGATTATGTTTTTGAGATGATACTAATATAAGGATGGTTGTAGGTTAAATAAAAACAAATTGGAGAGTTGTAGCATTTCGTAAATTTTTTAGGAGTTTCAACCATAGGGGTAAAATGGTATATTTGTAAATTTTTGAAGAAAATCAATATTTCACTGTGCTCCTTGAGGTTCTTATAGTAAAATTGATGTATAATATGTTAAGTTTTGGATGATGATGATTTAAGTTATTGAAATAACAAAATGCAGATGTTTAAGTGAACTAAGGGCGTTTTGGTCTTTTTGATCAAGTATAGAAATTTGGGTGTTGTACAGGAATTACATGGGCCTAAATATGAAAATGATGAATTATGAGTTATCTTGATAAATTATGAACAACATAAGGTATACTTTTATGAAAAATGACTTAAATGAGGATAGTAACAAAAAAGGTAACATTGATATATTATGCATAAAAATTTGGAGTAGAGTTGTGGTTTTTAGATATGATGTTTTCAATAATATTTTAGGTTGTTGTGTTAAATTTGGTGAGTTGGAAAACCTTATGGATGAACTCAATAAGACAGGGATTTATGAGGGAAAATAACAAATAAATTACAATAGAAATGTGTGGAATAATATAGGGACCCAATTATATGAAAATATTAGGCATATGAAATGATTTAACGATTGATAGATTGCAAATGAATGACACCTACAAAATGATAATTTGCAATAAATGTGTTTTTCCATAAGCAGGTGAAATAAATGATGAAGGGTCTAAAAGTGTATGAATTAAAGAGAGGGATTAAATATAGTTGAGCATGTAAGTGTCTATGACATAAAATTATGATAATTCTACTTTTGACCAAACTTTTAGTTGAATGAAAGTAACTATCTAAATATGATTTGGTTTATTTAGACTACTGTTTGAGATTCCAAGATAGTTAGGGATAAATTTACATTTAATTTCATGGAATCATATTGTAATGAAGCCTAACAATGAGAATTCATTTGAAAAATTAACAAAAGAATCCCAAAAATTATGAAATTTATGGGAAGGTGTGAAATAATTTTAGAAACCCATAACATATAATTTTTTTGGTATCAAAGTTGATTTGATGCTCGATAGAAGGAAAGCAAGCAAAAATAGTAAAATTAGATAAGTCACAGAAATACATGTTTTTGTAAATGCATGAAACAAATAGCGAAAAGTTAAAATTGGGATAGATGGATGCATAATAAATTTATAAAACTAAATGTATATAAATATTAAGTTTTGGAGTTGGTTTGATGTCCAATAGATAAAAAGGCTAAAAAGACTAAAATCATATAATTACATAAAAGAGCTTTTTCCGCGATTTAATTATTTGGATGAAACGAATGAATTTCAAGCTAATAGATGAAATTAATGAGCTTAAAAAATATTTTGGGAACGTATTACAAAATTTGAATGAGTCAAAATTAGTGAGAATGACAAGATCAACAAATTTAGAATTTTTTGACTCTTCGTAAATGAATAAAATGAATGATAGAATGTTCAAATTTGCTTGAATAGAATGGAATTCAGTAATAAAGCTTTTAGAAGAAAACTACAAAGCTAATTACTTAAGGTGACTAGGGTTAATTAAATTAGGCATTACACTTCCCCTGTCTTATTTAGTATCGAGCGTGTGTACTTCCTTAGATTCCCTTTTCTTATTAACTCCTTCATTATACCTTTTAGGGTTCTATATTCTTATGTGATATGCCCAACTTCTTCATGGTATGCTCACCACTTGTTAAGTAATCTATACTTGACGTCTGCTTTTATCGGGGTTGATCTAGGGAAAGTTTGTTGACCATTCTCTATAGAAATATTTGTGAAAACCACATTGATGTATTCATGCCCCTCACGTCGATTCTCTCGTGAATATCCTTCCTCGAAGAGGTATACAACTTGTGTTTTCCTAGATAGAAGTTTTCAATAAACTCCATGTTAGTCAATCTTTATAGAAGGGACAAATAAGTAATGCCACTATCAAAGTCACCAGTCTGATGGACTTCTTTATCAAACTAGTCTAGAAAGGATTCCAACGACTCCATAATTTCCATTAGAAAGCATCAAAATGTTACGTGAAGGTGGTTGTCAACTATGCAAACAAATTCATCAAACCTTCCAAAACACCTCTAAGTTGCTCGTTTTAGTGTACTGGGAATGCTTTGCTAAGGATATCCTCTTGAGCCCCAAATAATAGCATTGGGTTTTGAAAGATGTTTAGGTATTCATTTAGGCTGGTCGAGCCATCAAATGCTTCTAAAAGTGGTAATGCCTCAATTATCTTACTCGTGAAAGGATTATGCTAACTAATATTTCTTCTTCCTTTTTTTGATCCTTCATTATCTTAAGTGTTTCAGACATTCTTTTATCCATCATTTTCTTTATAGCATCCTCGTTGTTCCCTTAGTCACTATAACCCTCATAGCTCTTGTGTCTTTATAACTTAGTCCTACATTTGTCATCCCTTAGACTTGGACTTCCATGTCTTCTATACCTTGGGGGCCTTAGGGTCTCTTGCTATTTGTCATTCCTTAGCCTTTACTCTAAGGGTCCTCTGCCAACTCTATATCCTCTTCTTGCACGATGAAACTATGTAGCCTAATCCTTAGTTTTCTCTACTCATGATATATTGCTTTGTCTAATGTCTTTTTAGGTAGTAGGTTGTTTAAGATGCACAAGCAATTGATTAAGTGTCTAAGCAAGGGGGCTAATATATCTAGCACCATCTATTGGATGGATGCTTGGAGGTAAATGTTGGAAACTTGAAGTTGTGCAATTGTAATTAGATGATCCTCATCTAGTGGGCAATTGGAACCTTGGTTAAATTGGTTATTAAACTATAGGGGATGCATGACTTTTTTCTAGGTTTCCCATAAAGGTACTTGTTATTATGTGAGGAAAGTAAGCTGAGGTGTTTACGGGGTAGGGGTGCTAGGGAGAGAAAAAAACAAAGAGATGTCAGTGCAAAATGAGAACGTATCAAATAAGCAATAACATGCTATAAATGCTTAGCAAGACCCTTGTTTATGGGGTTGGAGTACAAAAGGGGCAAGGGAAAGATGACCTAGGGTGTTCTTGCTAAGATTGTGTAGTTAAGGAAGAGGGCGTTGTCAGGAAGATGTAATATTTTTGGGTTAGTTTGGGCCGTTTGTCATTTCAATCTGGTAGTTGACCCAAGATAGGTGGTTGAGTGGTGAAAATATTCCTGGAAAGCCTCCATGATTCTTCTACATCCAGAGTGTTTGACAGATCCCAAAATCCTATTAGTGGGTCGCTCCCAAAGGCCTATGTCATGTTTGGTTTAGGAATGACCCATATAAGTAACAATATAATAGTAAATGTTAACAATAATAACACTTTTTTTTACTTTACATTGGATTGGATTAACAAAAATTAAGTGTAGAAAACGAACCCCGATTCTAGTAATTTTATATTTGATATATAATAAAATAACAAACTGCAACAACTGAGTCAATAAGAATAAACAAAAAATGATAACAAATTTTCCAACCAACCCAAAATATAATTTATTCTTTTATTAGAAAGAAACAAAGAAAAAGTTGGCCGTGTATAAATTTAAAGACATGGTCATATTATAATATACCTAATGGTTGTTTTATTTATTAATTTTAAACAAATGCTTAAAGATAGTATTGAGATTGGACTAAAAGAGTTGGTTTCTTATTGAACATAGAATGAAATGCTATTTTATTTTATAAATATGCATTCACTATATATATACCTTGTAATTGTTTTTATGAGTGTCTTATGAATACAAAAAATATTTATTGACATAACCATTAGTTGTGTGTTTTTTTTTTCTTTTTAACAAGAAGCAAGAATTTTTTCAAGCAATCAGACCAAACCAAGTCCGACAAGTTTCAGGTAAAGTGAGGCTGGACCGGACTGATTGGTCCGCCTAGAGTGAAATTCGGAATTTCTGTCCGGCATAAATTTTCCGGTCCAAAGGCATCCATGCACAGCACCTCTGCGCTGGTTCACACGGCATCCACTGTCCTCACGGCCACGGCTGGTTCTGTAATATCCTTCGCTTGTCGAATGGTTCAAATTTACGTGCATCTTCCCGTCCCTCGCCGTCTCCGCCAACTTTTAATATTATTGTCTCGAACTTTCTGTGTCATTCGCAGTCGAGTTGTGTTCCCGACAACCGAAAGCTAGGGCCTTCTACAAAAGAATCACTAAAAACATTAGAACCGAATTGGGTTGCATGCTTCTGCGTGGGGCGTGGCTGCTGCTGCTAATCATTCTGCAAGTGAAGTAATTATGGAAGAAGAGTGCTGCTCAACTCAACTAATTTACGGAAATGGGGATTTTAATGTTATCGGTCTTGACAGTTTCACAAAAATTATAAAGCTGGCCGAGCGTGGTCTCTCCTATGCTGTTGTTGCTATTATAGGTCCTCAAAGCAGTGGTAAGTATGGTCGATAGGGTGACTAACTGACTATTGTTTATTTGTTTCTGCTTTTCGTTTGCTTTTGATTAGTTTTGATCAGTCATGCTGGGAGCTCCAGCCGCCCGGCATGTGCCGACATCGTTAACGGCATTGGTTGTTACGAGCCGAACCGACGTACAAGCTTTTTAGACGGACTCGTGAAGAGTTTGATTCACTTGTTTAATTCAACAAATTTAAAATTAAACTTAGAATTCAATTTGTTTAATAAATAATCTAAATTTAAATATAAATAATTTAAAATTAAATTTATTTATAATATAATAGTTCGTGAATTAAATAAATTAAAAAATTCGATTTATTTATAAACAAAACAAACTTTAAAATTTATTTTTTTCAAACAAACAAAAGCCCAAACAATTCTGACTCAGCTCAACTCCCTATGCACGCATGTTTAAAAACTTCAATGTTCTGGTTTCCTAGATCGGGGTTTCCATGCCAGTGCAACGCTGGTTTTAATTTGCTGATTTCGGGGGTTGTTATGTTACTAATCAAAGCTCAACCTCATGTTTTGCAGTTGATTTTGAAGAAAATATTAAATTAGGAAATGGATGCGACATTTATGCGATGGGAATCTAGCCAATGAAACTTAGAGAAAGGTACTGTAAGATGGGGATGGCGAGAGAGTGTGTGCAACTGGGATGGCGTTTCCTTCGGGGAATTATTTACCTAGAGATATTACTGTTTTTCTTCTGGATTTTTGAATTGGTGGGATTGAGATTTTTATAATCTATATCAAGACGGATCACTTATATTAGATGTGACCCTCGACATGGAACTAAAACATCCGTCCCGTAACAATAACCGTTCAAGTGGATAAAATTTTCTTGCGGACGTTCTGTTATTTCTTAGATAGCTTTCTAAATTTCTCACTTTTAGAGAAGTATTATTTTTTTCTTTAGTTTGCAGAATTTTATTGAGCTACGTGTAATTTTTGAAGAGGGAGTGAGGGGATGGAAAGTCTTGGATGGAACCAAGAAGGTCATCATCTCCTATACCTATGTAGGGCTGTAAACGAGCCGAGCCGAGCCATATATCCCTAGGCTTGGGTTCGGCTCGTTTAGTTAAACGAGCCTAAAATGGTGTTTGAGTTCAACTCGTTTAACTAAACGAACGAGCCGAACCGAGCTTTTAACTAGCCGAGCCGAGCCGAGCTCACGAGCCAAAGCCAAAAAATGAACCGAGCCGAGCCCGAGCCTCACTTTTAGGCTTGTTTAACTAAATGAACGAGCCGAGCTGAGCTTTTAACAAGCTGAGCCGAGCCGAATACCGAACTGACTTAGCTCATTTACAGCCCTATACCTACGTTAGGAAGGGAAAAAGAGCTGAGTAATGAGTAATTAGGCTGGCAGGTTAGTCTAGGGTGTGTCATTTCTCATTTTATGGTTTTTACCTTTAATTGTGGTATTTTTGGGTCTGTTAGCGTCTAGCTTTTAGTACGAAGTCTGTTATGCTTTTGCTGAGTCACTATTTTTGCTGGTCTGGGCATCTGGGAATCTGTTATTTTTTATTTTTAAAGGTGGTAGGAGAGGGGAAAGAAGTTAGGTAAGGTTAAGGTGTAAGGGCTGTAAGGGAGGGGCCAGGACCTTCAATACCGATTGCTCACTGGCTATCGATTATCAAAACAGATTCCCTCATATTATTTCTCCTTGACTGTGCTGATTAACTTCCTGCTAGATTGAGTGTTATAACTTTTAGTTCCTTTAGCTGTTTCATATCAGAAACATAGAGTGGAAATGCTGGCGATACATATGCATATCACATTTCTGTTTCTATTCTAAGTTTGACGTAGTTTTTGGTACATTTTGACAGTAATGCTTCCATATCGCCATATAAACTTGCTACATGAATTGAGGGAAGGCTTACAACTTGATTAACTTTTGGCATTCCATATGTATTGGATTTGACAGTGAAGTTGATATCATTACTTCCTCTCCATCTTGAGATGTTAGGCTTTTTAGCTTGCTTATTCTTTTATCAATTCGACATCTCTTACTTTGAATAGGGAAAAGCACTTTGCTGAATTATCTCTTTCATACGAACTTCAGAGAAATGGATGCATTTGAGGGCAGGTTGGTTATTCAGCTCTAGATATTAAGAACTGCACATGTGGTAATCTTTTCTTATCAGGTACATTCCACAATATTTGATAGGAATAAGACAACTAGCGGTATTTGGATTGCAAAAGCAGTTGGCATAGAGCCTTGCACTATTGTCCTGGATGTAGAGGGTACCGATGGACGAGAAAGAGGCGAGGTACTGCATTTAAGTAGATGTCCTTTTTCTCCCCTTCCTAATATCTTGGAGTTTCCATTAAAAAAGGAGTCATATTTCAACTCTCGGTGTAACTTTATTATTTGCAGGCACTTTTTGTGCTTTGTTTGACAATATGTGTCCTTTTTTTGGGTTTGGGGAGGGCGGTGGTGTGGTTCAGTGAGCTGTGGGAGCAAATCTTGGCCTAGCTGGAGAGTGATGTGGTGGCTATATCCTGAAACTCTACAGTCTTCCTATTCTTGACTCTTTTTCAAATACAATGGCATATTTGGGAAGTGAATAAAAGCCTATGTAAATGACGATCCTTTAAGATTCTACACCTTAATGTGATACAGTAACAAAAATTTCATTAGAAAGCATCCTAATGTTGTTTGCTCTTTTTAAGGCCTTTTTCTTTACAGCAGATTATTACTCATTACTTTGTCCACGCTTCATACAATTTGACTGGCATAGATGAGATGACTGCTATCACCTTATCTTCTATCACTGAGCCATGAGCGAATAGCATGCCAATTGGAGACTTTATTCTTTAAAGTGATTTTTGCTTTCCAGCTTCTAACCTAATAAAGAAAAAGTTACATAATATCTAGCACAAAGAACAACTTTAGCATTGTTATGTTATGCAATCTATCACGTTCTTGAAATCCGGGGACATTGTGCTAGTATGCTATATTATTTTCTGATCCAAGGTAGAAAGCTATTGTAAAACAGACAGTACGCTTATTCTGCGTTTGTCATGTATTTTGTCGATGTAGCTTATAGTTTCCATCAATTGCAGGATGATACTACATTTGAGAAACAAAGTGCATTGTTTGCATTGGCTATTGCAGACATTGTACTGATAAACATGTAAGTTTTTGAGTTTAATTTTTAGTTGTCAATGCCTCAACAGAATTGGCAATTTATGTCCCTTTATTCGCTGGCTATTTTAAACCAGTAAATCAATAACATGTAGCAAGTAAGCAAGGTCAATTATTTACAACTGTATATATTGCAGTTACTGATATTCTCTTATTAATTAGGATTTCCTAGCTACATATAGTATATTTATATGTTAGTTTAGCTAATTACTGTGTTGAATATCAGCGTGACTTTTGGCTATTTAAAACCAGTAAATCAATAACATGTAGCAAGCAAGGCCTATTATTTACAGCTGTATATACTGCAGTTACTGATATTCTCTTATTAATTAGGATTGCCCCGCTACAGATAGTATATTTATATGTTTCTCTAATTACTTTGTTGAATATCAGCGGGACTTTTATACTTTATTAACTTATAGGTCCCCATATCAGCTTGTATTAAACAATATATATATCTGTCTCTCTGTGTGTGTGTGAGAGAGAGAGAGAGAGAAAGAGAGAATTCTCCAGCAGAGCTGAGGTTTTTTTGGCCTCCAATTTTCTTTGTTCAACATCGTTTTCAAGGATTTCCTTGTGACAGTGACTTTATAGCTGTTCTAACTGTGACTCTTAACATTCTGCTTGGTTTGCTATTATTAACTTGTGTTACCCATTATTGAAATCAAAAGTTAATAAGTGCCTGGCTGGAGCTATAAATTTTTGAAGCTCCCCACCTTAAGCTTGAAATATTGTGGCATCGAAGTTCTATTTTGGGTTATTTTTCAGAAATGATTCTATATCTTAGTTCTTAGTCCTGCATTTGGGGTTGAAATTCCATTTTGATTGGCCTCGGTCATTTCCTTTTGACATGGTGATTGTAAGCATGAATATATGAAAGTACAATTTTTAGGTCGTTCATTTCTATATATGAGGATAAACATAGAAACCCTATATCAAAGATTCCTAGTGCTATAACTTTTGGAGGTTCAAAATACTTTGACAATATGCTTATTACTCACTCTATTCACTATGTTTAGCTAGGTGAGATTCTTTGTATTGATACTCAGCAAGATTAACTTGTATGACCGTTTTATCATGTTATGGACAGTTGGTGCCATGATATTGGTCGGGAGCATGCTTCAAACAAACCTCTTCTCAAAACAGTATTTCAGGTACTTCTGCATTGCTCTCCCTCCTTATCTCCCTCTGTGCTGATGAGTTGGCTTCTCTTTCTTAAAGGAAAAAAAGATGATCTCCCCCCCCCTATTAATTATACCTGGGCCATCCAATCCTTTTAAATAATCTCTGTCAATGCAGTGACAAAAAAGCTTATTATAGTTTCTTGCTTATTGTAGGTGATGATGCGGTTATTCAGCCCACGTAAGACAACTCTTCTTTTCGTTATACGTGATAAAACAAAGGTTTGTACTTTATTTATTCAAAGATCCATACAAGAGCTCTTTTAGCATTTCGTATGACCTTTTTATTATTATTTATAATTATGCTTCTTTCTACTTGCTTACCTTTCTCTTTTTTCTTATGTCGGCTGTTGTAGACCCCTTTTGAATATTTGGAGCCTATTTTAAAGGAGGATGTTCGAAAGGTTTGTTCTTTATTTATTCAAAGATCCATACTGTGTTCACTGTCACTCCTTTTTCTTTATCTTCTTCTTCCAGAAGTATATGCATTATACGATACACATTGCAGATATGGGATGCGGTTCCCAAGCCTATTGCTCATAAGAGAACTCCTTTTAGTGAAGTTTTCAAAGTAAGTCCAGCTTCATTCTTCTTTCTTGTTGCTCTACTTTTGACGTTGTACTATTTGTCAAGTCATATGTATGATATTTTTGTTTTAAATATTTCATTTGCAGGTTGAGGTGACTGCTTTATCTAGCTATGAGTCAAATGAAAAACAGTTTAAAGAGCAGGTATGCCCTTTGCCATGTTTGTCCTAACATATCATACTTGTTTAAAACATGTATGGTGACATTGGAGAGGCATTGAATGTCACATTTCTACGTGTGTTATATACTTGTCTTCTTGATCAAGATACTCAAATATTTTATGAATTTGTGCTTATTTTGAACATGCGTTGATGGTGCTATTAACAAAGAGTTGTCTTGCTATGCGTAATTTTTTGTTGGTTGCTCTGGTGTATGCGCCTCCTTATTGAATTTTATTTTTGGCTCCATATTTAACCAATATCTTGCAATGGTATCTTTTATATATGATAATAAAAAAATTATCTACTTTCGAAGGGTGCACATTGTGGAATGTTTATACAACTCCATTAATTTTTGGTAGGATTGGTTTTATTGGTGTTTTTGAGGACAGAGGGATGTGTCCCTTTTTTGGGTGGATGTGGAGGAGGATTTCCATTGATTGAAATCTCATGTTCCTAGGCCATCAAGATTTTTTTAATGTATGTTTTGAGCATTTCTATTATGCTGCATTTGTAAGATTGGTGGATGTTTGTGAAGCCAAACAAACTTATTGATGTAGAGGAATGTGCGATTAGGAGGGGGTCAGAGAATTTAGACAAGAGGAGAAGAAAATTTAGAGAGAGAAACAACAATCAATATCATATCAATCCGAATCATAAATACCTAGGCCGTATATTCCTTTCCCTGAAGATGATTACATCTTACAAGTAACAACATTGGCACAAATCTCAAAAGAAAAGATAAATACTCGGTAAAGATCTGCCAAATAATGTATGAAAAACTATTTCTTATTTCTTCTTAAGCCTAAGGCTATATATTTCTCACTATGGAGCTAAAACTTGACTTTGATGAGTTAGAATGGGAAAGCGCTTAGCTAGTGCAAGAGGCGATTACCATCTTCAAGAATGCAAGTAGCATGGACAATCCTTCCCCTCCCACTTGTTCATTAAATGAAGGTCTTCTCCCTACAAGGATGCAAAAAGCTTAATTTTATGTAGGGACACTATATGGCAGAACAAAGACTTGAAGGTACTTTGCAAGGTGTGAGATCATTTGCATTGAAAATAGCACTAAAACAGATAAATTTAGCACATCAAATTAGCTCTTTGTTTCCTTATAGCATATGCAACTTCTTGTGACTTTTTTAAGAAAATATTTGATTTAATTGTATACTATTATTAAAAACAGAGAGCAAGTAATCGAAATTCTCTGCTTCTTATTTCATATTAATCTGTACATCAGAATATACATATATATAGCCTCATTAATAACTGAGGCTTACTAAATTATAGGAAGAGAAAAGATATTAACTGATTTCTCATAATTAGGCTCTAATCTTACAACTAATAAAGAGGACTAAGTCCCACAATATCAAGTCTCACGATACAACTCACATCTTCCTATAATATCTCAAAGTCAAATATTAAATTATATCGGTAGTTAATATTTCGAGACTCCCCCTTTAGCTGGCATGAATATATCACTCATAGCAAGCTTGCTGACTAACTTATCATGTTGTGCCTTAGGAAGCCCTTTGGTGAGTATGTCTGCTATTTGACTAGTAGTGGGTATGTAAGACATGTATATCACTCCACTGTCTATCTTCTCCTTGATGAAATGTTTGTTCACTTCTACATGTTTTGTTCTGCCATGTAGTACTGGATTGTGAGCTATTGAAGTAGCTGATTTGTTATCACAATAGACTTTAACGGGAACGGGTCTATGAATCTTTAGTTTATTTAGAAGTCTTTTAACCTATAATACCTCGCAAAAACCATGAGCAACGATACAAAATTTTGCTTCTGCACTACTCCTTGCCACAACTCTTTGTTTTTTACTTCTCCAAGTAACCAAATTTCATTCTACAGACGTGCAGTAACCCGAGGTAGACTTTCTATCATTTATATCACCTGCCCAATCTGCATCTATGTAGGCTTCAATTTGGACATGACCCTTATTTTTGAATAAGAGTCCTTTTCCTGGAGTTTCTTTAAGATATCTTAAAGTTCTAAACATGACTTTAAAATGAGTAGGTCCAGGTGAATGTATAACTTGACTTACGACACTCACTGCAAAGGCTATATCAAGTCTTGTGTGCGAAAGATAAATTAATCTCCCAACTAGTCTTCGATAGCGTTCTCGATCCACCACATCATTTGTTGTTGCTGCTTTTAGTTTAACATTTGGATCTATTCGAGTTTCTACAGCTTTAGAACCCACCATCCCCGTTTCTTTGAGTAGATCAAGAATGTATTTGCGTTGGTTGATGGAGACTCCTCCTTTGATCTTGCAAATTCCATCCCAAGGAAATATTTGAGCTTCCCAAGGTCCTTGATTTCAAATTCGGCCTCCAGCTTGTTTTTCAACATGTGGATTTTAGACAGATCATCCCTAGTCATGATAATATCATCTACATATACTGTTGAAATGGCTATTTTTCCTTCAATGGAGTGGTCAGCTTGACTTTGTGAGAAGCCATGTCTCTTTACTACATTTCCAAACCTCTCAAACCAAGTTCTCGGTGATTGCTTTAGCCCATATAAAGCTTTTCTCAACGTGCAAACTCTGTCTCTTCTGAGATTTTCTTCAAATCCAGGTGGTAGGTCCATATAAACCTCTTCATGTAATTGACTGCGAGGTAAAGAAGAATTCTGATAGAGTTCATCTTAGCAACAGGAGCAAAAGTTTCATGATAGTCTATACGATAAGTTTGAGTAAATCCTTCTGCTACGAGTCTTGCTTTGTATTTTTCTACACTTCCATCAACTTTGCACTTTACTGTGAATACCCATTTGCATCCAACTATCTTCTTGTTTTGGGGTAAATTGGTAATACTCCATGTGTAATTTTTCTTAAGAGCATTCATCTCTTTTATCACAACTATCCTCCAATTTGGATTACCTAATGCTTCATGTACATTTCTTGGCACAAATAGATTAGTGATCCTAGACACAAAAGCCCTACGAGCATGAGATAATTTTTTATATGACAAATGATTTGCAATGGGGTGTTTCGTGGATTTCTTAAAGCAATTGGAAGGTTAAGATCAGAAGTGGAGAAATTTATTATATCAGTAGATAGAGGAGAAATATGAGGGAAGGAAGGATTACTTTGAGTTGTAGGACCTTCACTTAGTAAATTGGATTAATCCTCTGCTTGTGTAATAACTGGAACATCAACACATTTGTGAAAATTCTTCCTAGTATAAACTTCAAGCTCAAGGTTATGGTCCTTTTGCAAGACTTCTCCCCCAGTCTCTGGTACATTATCTGGTAATCTCAGATTGAGGGTACTATCAATAGGTTCCACTCTTTCAGCTAATGTTTCAATCAGAGGTTCTTGAGGAGGAGGTAAAATAGGCAAAGTTTCTAGAAAATTGTCTTCCTTACAAGTGGTCTCCCCCTGAAGAGAATTTTTTTGAAAAAAAGATTAGTTCTCAACAAAATGGACATCCATACTCTCAAAAAATTATTTGTAACTAGGTTAAAGCACTTGTAACCTTTTTTGTTAGATGCATAACCAAGGAAAACACATTTTTTAGCTTTTGGATCCAACTTCAATCTAAAAATGTTTGGTATATACACATAACAAACACAACCTAATACCCTTAAAGGGAGATTAGTAGAAAAATATTTGATTTCCATCTTTTTTAGCTTTTGGATCCAACTTCAATTTAAAATATTTGATTTCCATCTTTTTTCTTAGTTTTGGAATCAAGGAGAATTAATAGAAAAAGATAAGTATTATCTATTCCCAATCTTTTGAATAGTATCAACATGAGCAAGATTTGTATGTTCCTATTTTTTTTTGAAATATTTTACCATTTCTTTCAATGTTTATCATATCAAAAAATAAAATTCTATAAAAAATGAAAAGCGAATGGATTTTGAGCGTACCAAACAAATGGTTAAGGACGGTAGCTGAGACTATAAACTAGATGAGGACAACTATGAGATGGAGCTATGTAAAAAAAAAAAATGTTTGATCTGCAGCATAGAAACAAGTAATTGTGAAAGCAACTAAACCAAGCAAGCATCCTATATTTTATATAAAAAATTAAATTAAGGACCTAAAAAAATTTGTTAAATAAACGTAAATAAGTTATAAGCATCCAAGTTCAAGCAATGGCCTAACTTGAGAGGTATTTACGAAACCTTTGAAATCTGGACAGCAATTTTGAAGCAACTCAATTTCTCAAGTGAAATTGAAGTTGATCTGGTCCAGTATCGGGTTCAATGTCTGCTCAATGTACTAAACCCATTTGTTTGGTAGATATCTCTATGCGGTTTTTGTTAAGCACTAAGTTGTATCAATGATATATTTCTAATGAAAGAACATGTGAAGCTGAACTCTAACTTACAATTGAATCTTCAATGACAAAGGGATTTTTTATTGACAAATTATAGATGTTTGTGGGATTGGAACCTGGGGACGAGATTATGCTCTTGCTGGATTCAGATCGTAGATCACTCTATAATTAAGATATTTTTGGTTTGAATCATTAAAATCTGTGTGAATAATTAACTAGTTCGGAATAATCCTTTGTAGCTCAGAATTTGAATTCCAAATTGATTTGTTTTTGGATGAGCACATCGAAGAGACCATGTATCAAAAGTTATCCGCGGAAACTGACTCACTACAGCACCAGGCTAGTATTGAAAACCAAACTGTTTCTCTCTATAGTTCCACTGTGATTAATATAATTTGAAAGCGTGGAAATAATTGAACGATGCAGCTAACTCTATAGATGACCTCCATTTTTACATTATAATGTGTAGGGATCAGAATTCCTTTTTCATTTAAGAGTTGAACAAATTCAATAGAACTAGATGACAATAGAAAGCCCAATCTAATTGGGGTTTTGATTCATGCTTATAATGATTAATCCATTCTATCTTGTTATCCTAAATGTTCACTCAGCCTATGCAATAGGCGCAAAACAACTTTTGACCCTCAAGACATAAGTGGCCTTCTAACATGTGATAAATGTTCAAGTTGTATAAAGGTTGGATGCTCGAGGCAACCTTAATGTCAACTTATACCAACAAGCCATTTCTAAGATTGGTTCCTAGAGCATATTTCTAATATCTCTAATTCCTTCATTGATGTAGGGCAGATAAAGAGAATTTGGAAGAGGAAGAAGAGAATTTAGATGAGGGGAAGAAGATAATTCTAAGGGAGAAATAGCAATCAATATCAATCTTAATCCGTCATCAAAGATGTAAGGAGAGCCATGTAGATAGAAGTACTACAAAAAATGAAAGCATAATATTTAATCTTAAAAAATTTGATGTAGATCTTAAAAGAAAAATATTATGAAAAGTGAAAATGATAGTATCTTATCTTAAGATTTTAATACAACTCTTGGATTTTATTTGGAAATGGACTGGTCCATGGTGATTTTCTTTTCCTGGAGGATGAACCATGATCTTTGGAACCACCTTTACTAAAATATGTTGAATGAATATCATATTATTGTATAGAATATATATATATATATATATATATATATATATATGTACTTAAAAAAAATAAGCAAATAAATTATTATTAACAAATAATAATAATACATATAGTATATTAATAACAATATTAGTATAGCGTATCTTTAGTCGAAATAATGACCAAAGCAGAAAATAGAAGACCAAAACAATATTATCCGAGTCCAACGAATTGTTCCTTAAGACAATTAATTGTCTATTAGAAGTAGCACTCCAATCTATCAAGAATCCAATGAACTAAACTTTATACTTTTTAGTCATTTGGTAATATTGGAATAAAGAAAATAGAGGGAGATGAAGAACATTGAAAAATATGTCATGGGGGTCTATTTATAGCCTGCATGTGTCTGTTCTAATAAACACCGAAACATTATTCCCATTTAGTTGTTTGGAGACGTTCGGTCAACGATTGCAACTTTCCGATCTTTACTTTTGGCATATTGTTGTGACTCAAGTCATGAATGCGTTGCATAATTTTTGACGCCAAGTTCATTAATGTGCTATTTATTTTGTTTTGACCGGTTGTACTTTTATTTCAATCTAGCACGTTGGATCCTCATTTATTGTCACTAAATGATGTTCCAACTTCCATGTCATGTAGTATCCCACCAAGTCATGCGCTACTAGCTAGTCGACAACAAAATTGAAACTTTTGTAATTATTGAATAATTAGAGTTATGTACCCAAGCCACTTTATATTCCAAATACTATAACCATCACTAATTTATTAATTCATGCATCTAGTGCATTATTTTTACCCTTAAATATAAGTTAGTTTAATTAATTTATAATAATTAATCGTATTACAATATATTTTTACAATCCTTGCTGGATTGTAATATATCCTTAGGCCTATTAAGGCCCTAAAATATTTTGATATGATCCGAATAAATTTTTTCAATGAATTGTTATTTCTATTTTACTGATTAGGTCAATAAAAATTCAAATAAATTAGGTATCCAATCCGACAAATATAAATAATATATGATTTGATACATTATATACATATATATTTTAATTTTTTTTGTATTTTTCATGATATTTTATTATATATATTTAATTTAAGGCCCTAATGAAACCATTATGACGTGGTATTTTCATTTTAGTTTGCTACTTGGATCAAAGGGGCAAATAGGATCAATTTATAATTCATCAGTTATATAGTTTTTATCTTATATTTCTTAATTTTTGTCTGATTGAAAAATTTAGATATCCTACGAATTATTTGTGATCCGATTTTGAATTTCAGATACATGAAGCTATTTATTGAATATCTTTTTATTGGATATCTGAAAATTTCAATTCATGAACACCTCTAATCATAAGGTAATAAAATTTCTCTTAGAATGCATCTATTCCTCCATATAAAATTCCATATAATAGATAAAATTAATTTTCATTGTATATTAATTGAGTACAAGTAAAGAAAATTTTGAACTTTCCATAGTGAGTTTCTACTAGGTTCCTAATTAGTGCCTTGTATAGTTGGTCATCTCATTTAGATTGAGACAATAGAAACCATAGGTTTTGAAAGCATAGTTGATTTTCATATTTGTATTCATTTTGTTAAAAAACTCAACCTTACAAAATTTGCACTGAAGCATATCCTTTCTACCGATGTGTGAGATCTCCTAATAATGTTATAAGTGGATACTCCACGTAAACACAAGCAATAGGGATCATTAAAAGTATAACATAATCTTATTCTCGCATTTGCACTGTTTTATTATAGGAATGGGTAATAAAAACAAGTTCCTCGGCACAACATCTAGTCATCCATTGTTCGATTGATTCATTGAACCTATCTTGAGATCTTCTAGGTTGGATCGACAACTTTATATATGCATTGGAAAGCCCATTTCCAGTGATGATTTTCCTAGCTCATTTTCTAACAAATACGATAGATAATCATGTCCAAATGAAATCCTATACTTTTTACTTTGTCTAGGTTCAGTTAGATTATTTTCTTTGTTCCCATTACTCATTGACAGGGTTGCAGAAGAGTCGGTGCAACCCGGGCAGAGAAACAGGGCCCCCAAATTTTGTGGGGCCAATATTTGGGTTAGGTATGCTTTTATCTATTAGAAAAGGTTAGTAGAAGCTAAGTTTTTATCTTTGATTGCTTTTTGCAATACTCTCCTAGTCGGGTAAAAATGATCTTTATCCATAGGTAAGAGCAATAATGCTCAAGTGATCGTAAAATGTGACTCTTTGCATTACCAGACCAATGGAAAAAAGATAATAAGAAAACTAAGGATAGCAAGCGTGTTTTTTATTTATTTTAGGGGCCTCATTTATTAGTTTAGGGCAGGACCCCCCCCAAACCAATTTGATGATCATGCCAATTGAATCTCTTAGAATCTTTAGTAAAACTAATTCACTATTTATTTTATATAGCATCCTTGATTCTACAATAATACTAACATGAATGTCGGAACATTTGATTTATGGAAAAGGAAATAATATGCACAATTATTATTTGCATAACTGATGAATACATAATCAATGATATTTGGTTCTAATTTAAACTTCTTAGGTTTGGGGACCGTCCCTTTTGTTAAGCAATTTATAGTTAGCTTGTGACCTTTCCATGACTCGTATATAATATTGTGGGTTTTCATGTGTGACATAATTTGCTGATAATAGGGATTCCCTTACACACCATACGTTCTATTGTATTCTAGAATTGATTAACGTGCCATTCATCATGATCTTCAAGCTTCTATTCTTACATTTTGTAATTTCATTAGATTGAGGCGCATGAGGAGTGGTAGTTTGGTGAATAATACCATGTTCTAAAAAAAAGCCACCTCCTCATTGTTCTAAAGGGTATTTGTATTCACCTCCTCATTTGAACACTTCAATTGCCCCATCTTTGCTTTATAACAAATCCACATGGCTATAACTTGTGTCGTCATCTATAAAAGTAACAAAAAACTTTAAGTCACTCATTAGTCGGGTATTAAATCTAGAGCTTTTGTGTTTTTAACAATAGATGGAAAGAGTTTTTTTTTCCATTTTAGCCTCAATACATACTTCACACTTACGGATAGGATCAACATTCGCATTTAGGTAAATAATCTATGAATAGTATTATACTAATTAACATGTACCAAATGCTCATAGCAAATATTATATGACTCAATCATATAAAAAGAAGAAACATACTATTATTTGCCTTGGGCACAATAGTTATTACATTTGTCTTAACAAATCCGAAAATAGGCTTTTCCTCCAAACATGATGGATACAAAGATAATACTTAAAACCATTCTTGCTTAATAGAGATCTTGTAACTGAATTCTTGTGGATAGTTAACTTATATATCACTTCCCCATGTTCTATCACTTTAGAAGATGAAGCTTTTCCTTGAATATTTTTTTTTTCAATCGTCTTCAACTGATTGATACTTAGGAAACATCTACTTGACGTGACAAGTAGCTCTAATGTTTCCTTACCATTCCTTGGCGTTACCAATGAGGCTGTATTGTGACAATATTGTAGATATGTTGGCAACATCGAAATATTCGGACAACTTGCCTATCTCTCTGTGACATTTGCTTGAGCTTTACCCTTCTTGGACTTCTTCAAATTGTGACAGTCCTTTTCAAGGTGTCTATATTTGCCTCATTTGTAGCATTTTCCCTTTGAATTTCTTAGAGCCTTTAGGTCCTGCATTAAAACCATTTCCATTTTGCTTCATTTTCTTGCTTTTTTGTGGTCCATTTCCCACCACATTAGCTCTAGACACCATGGAATTTGAATTCTCACACTTGCGTTTGTCTTCCTCAATTGTTAAATGGATAATCATCAAGTTTCATTTACTTTTGTATATGTTTATGGTATTGCTTAAAAATTTCCAAAATGGTGGTAATTTTTCATTTTGCCGCCACTTAAAATGATTCATTAAAAGACACATTCCTCGGCTTGAATGTTATCCACCATTTGAAAATCAAGGAAATGATTGACAATAAATTTTTTAAAGCCCGTGTCCTCCGTCTTATGTTTGGTATCCAATGAATTTATAGTTTCTTTACCACCTTGGCATTAGAATACACATTATATAATGTGTTATCCAATATAGTTTTTGCATAAGAAATTTGCATCAACCATAACCACTTTGACTGCATTAATCTAGTTTTTATTGAATGTAGGAGGAATCTCACTTAAACACTTGTTCAATTTCATTGTATTTATTGCTGTTGCTAACACTTAAAATCTGACCCATTAAACTTACGTGCTTTTTACCAACACTCACAATGTTTGTAGGATTTGCACCAATATTGGTAAATGAAACTAAATCTATCTTTCAAAACGGAAGTTCAATGAATAAAGAAAAAAGTTGAAGAAGACTACATTTAACAATTTAGTTGATAAACACTAACATTCTATACTATAACGAATTATGAAACAAATTTAAAATTGTCTTGAGGTTGTTGCAGGAATAGTATATTATAGTATAGAAAATATGCGGTATTTAAAAAAAAGTTAGCAAATAAATTATTATTAACAAATAACGATAATAATAATAATACTAATATAGCTTACTGGAATTTGAAATAATAATTAAAGTTAAAAATAGAAGGATAAAATATTTTACCTGGGCCCAGTGAATTTAGGCAAATTTTCTCCCTCACACGGCAAGATTGTGGATAATTATCTTTTAGGATAGAACAAATTTTCGTGCCTATTAAAGGTAACACTCTAATCTAACGAGATTTCAGCAAATTCAACTTTATACGGGAAGAGAAAGATTAGAGAGATGATGAATATTGGAAAATCTAAATGAATATTTCCGATACCATGGAGTCTATTTATAGCTTGCATGGGTCTATTTAGATAAACGTCCGTGCGTGAAACAATATGTCCATCTAGCCTTTCGGAGATGTTCGGTCAACAATTTGCTTTTGGCCTACTCTGCGACTCAGGTCATGCAAGTGTTGCATAATATTTGGCACCAAATTCATTGTTGCGCTATTTATTTTATTTGGATGCACCATGCTTCTGTTTCAATTTGGCACATTGTGTCCTCATTTATTGTCGCTAAATGATGTTCTACATCATGCAACAACCCACCAAGTCATGCTCTACCGGCTAGTAGACATCAAATTTGGAACTTTCTAATTACCAAATAATTAAATTTTTACACCCAAGCCTCTTTATAGTCCAAACAATATAAGTATGACTATCACTAATTGATTAGTGCATGCACCTAGTGCATTACTTTTACCATTTATTAAAAGCTAGTTTAATTAATTGATAATAATTAATCATGTTACAACCTATTTTATCAAAGTTTGCTCATACTAATTATGGGCGGGATTTTGAAGTTGGCTTTGTAAAAGGGGTTATTGCAAAAGGGACTCCTTCCTTTTGATTGAGTCATGACATAGTGCTTCCATTAGCATTGATCAATGCCTTTTCAAGGAATGAAGTAGGTGTGCTTCCATTAGCATTGATCAATGCCTTTTCAAGGCAGAAACATATATTTGTTTGATGGTTACTCTAATGAGAATATTTGCATTTATGCCGGTGTGCACAAGGCCCTAGGCGATGTGGCCTTGGGGTTTTTTTAATCCTAGGTGAGGAGACCTTGGCAAGGCCTTGCTAAGGCATTGAGGTGTGTAATTACTAAAAAAATTTAGCTATTTTAGGTTTTACCTTTACAAAAATTCTGCGGTTAATGGGTAATTACATCTTAGGCTAGGAAGGAAATGGAGGTAGGATCTAATAAACATAATTTGAATGGGAAAAGAAAGAATGTTACTTACTGCAAAGAAGGGAGAACTTTGATTAGCTATTTCTAGGCTCTATTTTCATAAATATGGTAATTACATTGGGAAGGAAAAGGAGAAGGGAAAAATAGTTATGGGAAACAATTTTGATTTGGAAAGGAAAGGAAAACATTTATTGCAGAGTAGGAAAGAATATATCACATATTTTTAGAAAGATCAAAAGTAGGTAGTTTTGGCGCTTCACTTTGCCTAGTTTCTAGTGCCTAGGCTCTAGGACCTTTATTGTCTCGCTGCGCCTTAGGTCTTTTCAAACACTAATTTCTGCATAGTTGAAATATGAAGAACTTGATTCATTTTCCTCCTTGAGCTAATTTTTTGCATTTCTCCATGTTACTCCGTGTTAGTACTTTCCTAACAATATTGGTGCTGTGATCATAAGTTATTTGATCACCTGGTTTTGAAAATATTTAAAATTGCACAAACTGGCTTATTTGTATACTTTTTCTCATGGTGCTGGCACACTTAGGTGGCGCATTTGAGACAAAGGTTTTTCAGTTCAATTGCTCCAGGTGGACTTGCTGGCGATAGGTGTGCTGCCATCCCAGCCTCAGGATTCTCATACAGTGTGCAGCAGATTTGGAAAGTTATTCGAGAGAACAAAGACCTTGACTTGCCTTCTCATAAGGTTTTCTTTCATGGCACATTTTTGCATTCTGAATGTAATTGTGGTTTTTGTTGTATTGTGCTTCCCTTTTAACTTTCTTGTTATTTGTTAATATGATTATTTAGGTCATGGTAGCTACAGTTCGATGTGAAGAGATTGCTAATGAGATGTTTAGCTGCTTCACTTCAGATGAGGTCTGTCACACATTTCCAGATTCTCAGCTTTCTTTCTTGGTATATGTTTCTGCCTTTTGACCTTTGATCTCTTTCGTTCGGTAGCTCTGGTTGAAGCTGGAAGAAACTACTAAATCCGCTCCAGTGTCAGGATTTGGGAAACAGCTCAGCTCACTCCTGGAGAGTTATCTTTCTCGGTGATGTCCCTTTTCTTTCTTGATTTGGCCAAAAAGGTGTTAGGATGTTGGATAGATGGGCGTCATGACATTGGTTTTCTGGAGATCTAGACCCATCTAAATTGAACTTTAAATTTGTATGCATTATGTTTCTCTGTTTTCTAGTTGGTATTGGTTTCCTATTGCATGTAAAGAGGGAGTATATGCTGTTTTCATATGTTACTTGGAACCATTTGTACATTTAGACCTACCTGCTGGAGCCTTTATTTTAGATCTCAGCATTTACCTAGCCTTTTATTCTTGACTTAATTCTGATAAGGATAACATTGAGATCTGATATTAAGTGTAGAGCTAGTTGTTTGGGCAGATTTGTTTTGGAATCAATGGATTTCTTTGACTCTGAAAGAATTTTAATAATATGAGTGATGGTTAATTGAGAGAAGTGCAGGAAGAGGGAGAGGAAGGAAGGTTACTGAAATATTCTGAATGAGCTCTACATACTTACAGCTCTAAAAATCTCAACAGGATTCACAAGATCCTAACCACATTTTGCAGTTCCAAACTCTGTCACATGATGTACACCTGATCCGACTGCAAGCACTTCTGATGTGCTATGCTACAACACTTAGTAGTTCCAAATGATAACATCTAATATTTACTTTGTAGCTCATGACTTGTTATTTACTTCCCTTTCACTTGATATTGGTTTTACTACATAAGAAAAACTTGTGATACAGAAGATGTATTTCAGTCGTTGGATTGTGAGGATTCATTTGATGATGTTTCCTGCCGATCTATTTCAATGCTATCTGGGTATGGCAGTCTTTGATGTAAGGGCGTGCATCTCTTGTTAATGGAATTTTAATCCTATTCAGTTAATTGATAAGCTTAGTTTGGCTGTGATGCATATGGGGGAACAAATTGGGTCATGCTAGGAGATGGTGGATTTGGGTTGATTTCCACTGAAATAAAAATAAAAGAAGAGAAGAGGAAAAGAGTAAAAATATGCCTATGATCTTATACTTACAATTACTATCCAAGGTATTCAACTCTTAGAATAAAGAAGGTAAGATTTCAATGAAAAAATTCAATCAAACTCTTCACTAAGTTTGAAGATTCATCTCACCAAAAGGGAGGAAACTATGGGCGACCAAATCTGTTTATTCAAATGCACAATCTGATTTAAGGTTGCTAGATATCAATGTATTTGAACAGAGTATGGATTAATTCACCCACTACCGTAAGCAATTATGAATAAAAAAAGAGAAAAGGAAGGTTGTGGTATGATTGTATTAATGGTGGAATTTTCTGTATTACAAAAGGCTTGAGCATTCAAGAGGCTCAAAACTCTCCCACTACAATCGTTTCCAATTTTCCCGATGCCCTCTCTTTCCTCCCCTCCCCCCTTTTATAACACTGCTATAACAAACTTTAGTTATTCCTTACTCTCTCTCTGCCACCTCATCATTTCTAACCGAATTACTGGGCATTCCCATCCTTGCCCTTATTTCTTCTTCTTGCATAAGTGATCTTCACAGGTGCTCTAGGAAGGTTCATTACATTACCCCCCTCCCAAAGTTTCTCCTTGTCCTCAAGGTGGAAGGTTGGAAACCTCTCCTGTATGACTGCTGCATCTTCCCATGTGGCTTCAAAAGTTGGGAGGTCCTTCCACTTGAATAACACTTCCATTCTAGTGGTCTGCCCCACCTTAGAAGATTGTATATCTAATAGTTCCTCTGGCTGAACTACCAGTTCCATATCAACAGACATCTATTCTGGAATACTAGAAGAAGCCGGGGTATCACCAATGGCCCTTCGAAGTTGAGACACATGAAATACGGGGTGTAATTTAGAGGTAGGAGGAAGTTCTAGCTTGTAAGCAACCTGCCCCACCTTCTGGATAAACTGAAAAGGCCCATAAAACCTTGCTGCCAGCTTCTCAAATGGTCGTTTAGCTAAGGACTTTTGCCTATATGGCTGTAACTTCAAATACACCCTCTCCCCAACTTCAAAAGATTCATCTCTTCTCTTCCTATTAGCAGTATCTTTCATTCTTTGCTGTGCCTTAATCAAATTCAGGCGAAGATCATCTAATATGGCCTCACGTTCCAGCAGGTACTCTATACTATCAACAGGGGTATGTCCTCTGCCCAACCTCAGAACATGGGGTGGGTCCCTCCCATGTAGCACCTTAAAAGGTGATAGTTTGGTTGAGAGTTGGGGAGAAGTGTTGTATGAAAATTCTGCCCAAGGAAGCCATTTAGCCCATGATTTAGGTTGCCTTGCAACAAAACATCTCAAGTCCTTTATTCACTACCTTCGTCTGCCCATCAGTTTGGGGATGGTAGACTGTGCTTCTTTTCAACTCAGTTCCTTGAAGACAGAATAATTCCTTCCAAAAATTGCTCATGAAAATTCGATCTCTGTCAGTCACTATCGATGAAGGAAATCCATGCAATCGAACCACTTCCTTGATGAACAATTCAGCCACTGAAAATGCACTAAAAGGATGCCTCAACCCCAAAAAATGAGCATACTTTGATAGTCGATCAACAACCATCAGGATTGTGTCCACCCCTTTGGGCAAGGGTAATCCCTCCATGAAGTCCATGCTTATGTCGTCCCAAACCATTGAAGGTAAGGGTAAGGGCTAAAGCAAGCCGGAAGGATTCTGAGTGGAGGCCTTTTGTTGCTGACAGGTTGCACATTTCTTCACATAATTAGTCACATCCTTTCTTATGCCGAGCCAATACCAATACCAATCTGAGGCCATTCTTAAATAAGTTTTCAAATCTCCTGAATGTCCTTCAACTGGGGAATCATGATATGCATGCAGCAGCACAAGAATGTAGGTTGAAGATTTTGGAATAACATAGCGCATCTTATACATCAACCTGCCCTCCACTATATGAAATCCCACATGCTTCTTCTCTCCGGTCTCCAACTCTTTTTTAATTTGTTGGAGCATAGTATCAGCTTCTATCTCCTTTGTTAATCCAACCCACGCTACCCTTTGAGTTGTAACAAGAGCCTCAAACTCCAACTCACCTTCAGTCTTGCGAGATAATGTATCTGCCACTCTGTTGGTCGCACCAGGCTTGTATTGTATTTCAAAATCAAACCCGATCAGTTTACTGGCCCACTTTTGGTAGTTGGCTCCAATCTCTCTCTGTTGTAGAATATAGTGCAAACTCTGCTGGTCTGTTCTCACTAAGAAATGCCTCCCCAATAAGTAATGTTTCCATTTTTGTATAGCTAAGCAAATAGCCATAAGTTCCTTCTCATACACCAACTTCAATTGATTTCTCGGGCCCAAAATTCTACTGAAAAATGCTATGGGTCTGCCTTCTTGCATTAATATTGCCCCAACCCCATAACCAGAAGCATCCGATTCGACCACAAAGGTTTTCTGAAAGTCGGGCATCGCCAACACTGGGGCTGTCATCATTGCTTCTTTTAATGTTTCGAAGGCCTGGGTCGCTTGGTTAGTCCACTCAAAATTATCTTTCCTCAGTTGATCTGTGAGGGGTTGTGCAATTTGTGCGTATTGGACCACAAATTTTCGATAATAACCATTGAGCCCAAGAAATCCCCGCAATTCCCTTAGGTTCTTTGGAATTCGCCACTCCACAATGGCTTTCACTTTATCCATATCCATTGCAATCCCTTTGCTCGAAATCACATGTCCCGGGTAGGCTACTTCCTGCCTCCCAAATTCACATTTTCTGATATTCGTGAACAATTTATGCCCCCTTAAAGTGTCCAGCACCACCCTCACATGATCCACATGCTTAGTTGCGGTAGCGCTATATATTAAAATATCATTAAAAAAAACCAAAACGAACCGCCGCAAGAATGGCCTGAAGACATCGTTCATAAGAGATTGGAAGGTTGCCGGAGCGTTGGTCAACCCAAAAGACATGACCAAGAACTCGTAATGCCCTTCATGGGTTTGGAAGGCGGTTTTGTTAGTGTCCTCAGGTCTGACCAGAATCTGGTGATAACCAGCCTTCAGGTCTAATTTCGAGAATATGGCAACTCCATGAAGCTCGTCAAGTAACTCATCGATGACTGGGATCGGATATTTTTCAGGCATTGTCTCCCTACTTAATGCTCGATAATCAACACAAAATCTCCATGACCCGTTTGTTTTTGACCAACAATACAAGGCTTGAGAAGGCACTAGTAGAAGGCTTGATTATGCCTGCCTCCAGTATTTCTTTGATGAGTCTCTCAATTTCATCTTTCTGTAATTGGGGGTATCGACATGGCCTCACCCCAACAGGGTTGCTGCCCTCCTTGAGCACAATTGAATGTTCTTGTCCTCGTTTAGGAGGCAACCCTTCAGGTTTTGCGAAGACCTCTTTGTACTCCTCCACTGTGGCCTCTAAAAACTCAGGCACCTTAGGACCCACTTCTGATTCGCCTTCCACGCCTTCCACTTGGTTCAATTCTAACCATATCCCTCCTCCCTCCTTTCGCAAAGCTCGTATCATAGCTTTGAGAGAAATTTTTGTTTGAGCTAACGAGGGATCACCCTTCAGGCCAATGGTCTCCCCTTCCTGTTGAAATTTCATTTCCTGAGTTCTCTAATTTGTCACCACCGAGCCCAGCTTTTCAAGCCATTGAACCCCTAAAATTATGTCTGAATTTCCCAGACCCAAAGGCAAAAAATCCTCCAACACAAGAACCCCTCCATCCAATTCTAGCAGTACTTCCTTGCAAATCCCAAAGCCTTTTACAGCTTCTCCATTACCAAGAGAGACTCCAAACCCTTGCGAAGGGGTGATGGGTATTCGTAATTCCCCAACAGTGGCCAGAGAAATGAAGTTGTGGATTGCGCTAGGGTCAATCATTACTACCACTTCACAATCTCCAATTCTCCCTTTGAGCTTCATCGTCTTCGGATTCGTCAGGCCAATGACGGAATTTAATGAAACTTCAGCTGGTATTTCCTCCGTTAGCGACCATGGCGGCTCCGAGCCTATGGGGTCCCCTTCGGTTTCCTCCTAATCTTCATCGTCCACTAACAGGATGCTCAGCTCTTTTTTCCGGCACTGATGTCCAATGCTGCAATTTTCATCGCACCGGAAACAAAGCCCCCCTAGCCCTCTTCTCTTGTAGCTCCTTTTCGACCAGCCTTTTGATGTCCCCTATGGACTTCGAAGGCTGGGCAGACATCTTGGGGTTGTTGGCAGAAGATTGGGTCTCACTAATATTCGTGGCCCAACTTCTTACAGGGGATGTGCTGGTCGATCCCCCATTAGATCCTTGAAAACTGGAATTGGGCCCTCGGTTGTAGATAGAGTAAGGCCCAGATTTTGCTGGCCCAGCATATCCCTTCTTCAATCTACTAACTCTATTCCGCTCCTCAATCTGTATAGCCAACTCCATGGCCTGATCCAAATTAAGCGAGTTTAGCAAACATACCTTGACCCTTATCTCCTATTTCAGGCCATTTATAAACTGGTTCATTAAAATACTTTCTAGAACATCGTTCAAGGGAGCAGCCATCTCAATAAATTTCCGGCGATACTCCACCACAGTCGACGGTTGGGTCATTGCGAGCCACTGTTCATGAAGTGACCCGGCATTCGCCGGTCGGAATTGTTGGAGTACCAACTCCTTCAACTCAGCCCATGATTTGATAGGCCTTTGTTTATTCTCCTAGTGGTACCACCTCAAGGTGTCTCCCTCCATGGCAACCACCGCCGCCTCCATTTTCTCCTCCTCATTCAAACGGTAGAAGGAAAAATACTTCTCTCCCCTCAAAATCCATCCATCGGGGTCACTGCCCTCAAATAATGGCATTTCCAACTTACGATATCTCCATCCTCCTCCTCCACCTGGAAATCCTCGACTTCAACCCCAATCTCTAGGACCTCCCCCTGACCCAACGCCACCATTACTCCCTTCACCAGGGATTCCTCCTCTCGCTCCCTCATTCATCCAAGCCAGCTGGGTCTCGTAATTTTCACAGGTCCCGATCATTTTTTCCTCCAATCTGTTCGCCACCGCCTGGAGAGCTTCTCCATGGGTTTTCTTCGCCTTCTGGAGGTCCTCCGTGAGTTGCTCCATCAAAGCTTGTCTCATTGCTCCCATGGCTCTCTCAACCGCTACTGATACCTTCTCCGAAATGGATCCCTCCAAGAGGGTCATTCTCTCTTCGAGTGATTCCACCCTTTGCGTTGCGGAAGGGGCCATGAATTGGTATGCTCTGATACCAAATGCTAGATATCAATGTATTTCAACAGAGTATGGATTAATTCACCCACTAATGTAAGCAATTATGAATAAAAAAAGACAAAAGGAAGGTTGTGGTATGATTGTATTAATGGTGGAATTTTCTGTATTACAAAAGGCTTGAGCATTCAAGAGGCTCAAAACTCTCCCACTACAATCGTTTCCAATTTTCTCGATGCCCTCTCTTTCCTCCCCTCCCCCTTTTTATAACACTGCTATAACAAACTTTAGTTATTCCCTGCTCTCACTCTGCCACCTCATCATTTCTAACCGAATTACTGAGCATTCCCATCCTTGCCCTTGTTTCTTCTTCTTGCATAAGTGATCTTCACAGGTGCTCTAGGAAGGTTCATTACAAAGGTCTGATTTAGTTACAAACTAACTCAACAAAAGTAAAAGGGACTAATTTGGTTACAAAACAAACTAGCTAGTTATGTGGCAGGTCAACTAGTTATTTACTGAGACTAACTTAACTAGTTTGATATTAACCAAAAGTATAATCAGCCATTTACTTTAAGGCTTGTCAAACTCGATTGTAATCAGCCCCCCCCATCTCCTTACAAGCTAAATATTAGGTGGGTCATGATTAAAAAGCAAAAGCAAAGCTACTTTAGTTGCCTTTTATGTGGCAGATTAAAGTGTAATGAAGGGTCTGATTTAAGGTCGTTTTTCTTCCAAAAAGACCTGCTGCTGACCTGCTGCAATTGTACTTGTTACTGCAGCTGATTGTCTTGAGTTACTATGCCCAACCAGTCCAAAAAGTGCACGACATTGCTGGACAAAAATCATGCTAAATGTCATAACAAATGCTGACAGCTTCTTACACAACTCTGGGTTTGATGGATCATAATTATAAGAGGCCAGTTAAACTCAGGCCTGCTAGAAACCTCAACTTGTTCCCAAAGTTGTATTCCTTATAAATAAAAAGGCTCAACCTCAAAAATAAGTTAGAATTGGCATAAAGCTAATTCCCTAGCTCTCTCCTCCCCCCTCTCCTTGCTCCGTTCCTGACTCTTTCTTCTTCTTCTCTCTTTTTCTACCACTATTCTACTATAGGGAAGAGCAAATACCCTAACTCTAATGGTCTGTTTGGATCGGGGTAAATGTAGGCAAGGGTAAACATTAAAAATTAACCTAGGTGAAGGGAATGAAGGTGAATCGAGGTGAATGTTTTAAAATGTTGTTTAGATGATATTAACATAATCTGAGTGAATCGGGGTGAATGTTTAAAAATTCCCTTTGGATTGAGGTGAATGAAGGTTAAAAATGTAAAACAAATGAAGGAGGAGACACATAACGGGAGTGAGTGAACGAGAAGAGGATGGTGATTCAATTGATATAAATTAGGGGCATCTTTGTCTGGTCAATTCAAAATATTACTTATATGTTAACATTTACCACCATTATCCTCAAAATCAGGGGTTAACAAAAATGAGGTTAATCAGGATGAACGGGGGTTAAACTTTAACCTTGATTTACCTCGTTGAGGTTAATAAAATTAATCCCCAAACAAGGTGAAATAATTAATTCACCTCCTTTCACCCCAAAACAAACAGGTGAAAAGCATTCACACATAAAACTCTCTAATTTTCCTACAACTTGGATCCAAACTTTAGGAGCGTACCAATTGGTATTATAGCCAAAAGTTATTGGGGATACCTTCCTAGAATGGAAGAGATGGTTGCCGCAAGATACGAATTACTGATTGAAGAGATGGAGAGGCTAGCTGTAGAATTTAGAAAAGTTTCTTTGTCGACATCAGCCTTCATGCCATCATTGCCTATCTCCATCCCAGCCACGATGGGAGCATTGACAATGTTGCTGATCCATTGTTGGCCTTCCTAGTTGCTTGTCAGGGCTTCGCAACCTCAACAATCCCTTCCATTAACCTTAAGACCACTGCTGCTTAGACCATCCCCAAACTCATACCCAATGCACTCCAATTAGTTTAGGGAAGCCTCCCTAGCCTCCCGAACACTTGTAGTTAAGTGCTTTTGACTCTAGAAGAGTCATTTGCACACTTGGATAGCTTTTTATAGCTTTAGCAAAACTTGGGATTATCTACCTCTAGCAACTATCACTCCATCCACCTTTGGATCAATAGTCTTGTGTTTGGATCCTATCAAGGGCCATACTAATGCAATTGGCTATGCAAACAAAATCTAGTAGCACAAAACATTTATTGGATGCCTGGATCCTCTCATGACCAACGTATGAGCCTTGGGACACTTGCCACCACAAATTGGTCCACTAACTTGGCCTCTGGCAACCTTACCTCATAGGTGGCCTAATTTATTGTCACAACTTAATACTTTTTGGCTCTTGTACTCAACTATACCATTAGACATCCTTTCACCGTGTCTTAGCTCTTGACATGCTTGGCCATTGCCCACTTGGAATTGCTTGTTAAGTGGAGTAGTTTACCTCTGTAGAGAGCAAAAATAGAGTCCATTGTAAATCTTGGTTGCTCCAAACTTGAGGGCAAACTTGTTTTCCAGGATGGGTCTATCACCGACCTTAGTTGTGGCCTGGGCCCATCGTCGGGTCCATCAGGGTTAGGCCTAGTTTATTAGACTCGGTCTCATTAATAATGTAGCAAGCTTTGGATTGGGTTAGTTCTAAGCAGGTAGGGGTTTTTGTAGTAAGGGCTCAATGGGTCTTGATTATAAGGGCCTATTGAAACCAGGCTTGCTAGAAACCCTAACTTGCTCCCCAAGCTATATTCCCATATAAATAGGATGATCATCCTTAGAGACAAATTGGCATAAAACTAATTCCTAGGCTCTCCGCTCTCTTCTCCCTTCTTTCTCTCGTTAGACCCTCCCCAACTCTCTCTTATCATCCTTCTCCCTTGTTCTTTGCCTATTCTATTATAAGGGAGAATGGGAACCCTAATTCTAAGCACTTACATTTGCAATTAATTCCCTAATTACCCTATAACTTAGATTCAAGATATGGGACTATACAGATTATTGTAATTTTTTTTATCATTAGCTATTATCTTTTAGAATATTAGTAATATTGATCTTATAAGATATTCATATAGATGTCATTGTGATCCTTTGAATTTTGAGTTAATCTTTAAACTTATTGCTATGTAGATCTTTTGGGTCTAGCTTTTAGGACTTGACCTTGTCTTTTTTAAGGTTAGGCCATTTTCCTTTACATGACTATTAAATTGTATTATTACTTGTTTTTGAGAGTTCATGAAGATTAGATTTTTGTGAATAATCTCGAGAAGTTTTTACCTTAACATCAGATATTTGCTACCAATAATATGGTTGGACTGTGGGTTCTCGCAAGAGAAGGAACAACATGAGATAAAAACCATAATTTAAAGTCTACATGAGCTCAAACTTATGCCTAAGCCAAGAAACATATTTCTTCTAGATACTAAAGATGCCATTTTTTGTATTCTTCATACACTTGGATTGGATTGGATTGCTTGCCCAAAATCTTAGTGAAATTGCTTTTCCATATTATTATGTTATATTTCTTGATTGATTTACCTTGCTTTTCCCATAGGTATGATATGGCAACTATTTATTTTGATGAAGGTGTTCAAAATGCTAAACGGAAAGAGTTGGAGACAAAATTGTTAAAGGTATGATCTTGTTCATTCTTACGCTTTGGAAGACCATTGGATAGAGAAAATATCCCTCTCTATTTTCCCTCATCTTTTCCTTTGTGAAATTGCCCTAGACTGGTTAGCCAAAATGGGCCTCTTTATTTTCTATTGTGGGAAATAGAGTGTATGAGAATTTCTTTAATTTAACCATTCCAACCAAGCATATGGACTGCAAGTGTTGTGATAACCATAGGATAAAAAAAATGTCATCTATGGGCTATAATACTTCTTTGTTGCTTTATTTTTACTCTTCTCTATGTATGAGGAATTTGAGCTACTTTGATAATAATCAGAAAAGTCGAGCTTAGCCCTGAGCTCATGCTTTTTGATGAGAAGGAACTCGTAAGGAGTTAGCCAACAACTTCCATAATGTCTGAAGTTGACTTTTCTTAGTTCTTTTTGTAGCTTGGCTTATAATAGTTACTGTTTGCAAAATAAAAATTTTCAAACCTTGCCAAGGGTGGGATTCTTGCTGGGTAAATACTAATTCCGATTTATATTATGTGTTACTTTATCACTTTTTAACTATAACCAAAATTTGTGTCATTTTATGATTTCAACATAAAATTTTGAATTATTTTACTAATTTACAATTTATCAGCGTCAATTGTTTCTCTCTAAGTTATTATGTTCCCCTTTTCATTAAATGTTTAACAATTACCGGATTTAAATTAGTGATTTGCCTTTAGTTATTAATATATGTGCATGAAGCTAAAATGGTAGTTATTATGACCTAGAGGTAGTTGTTGTATTTGCAAATTAAAGGCTTGAGAGCACGCAATACTTCATTATGATGCCATGTGATTCGACACCTTTGCCAATTATATTTAAGAACATGTTTTTGCAGGAAGAAAGCTATACTATAAGTGTGAGTTATGATTGACAATAAGTTTAGCTATTTTAACTACTAATGAATGAGAATTCTCTATTTTAACATTCTAAACAAAATTGGCTATTAGTTCCTCTATTTTCTCACTATGGATACTCACGTGTGGGTTTTTAAGGTATGGAAACATCTAAGTGAGGTTTAAATGACTCACCAGGCTAGAGTAATGAATGGAGATCCTTCTCACGTGCCAGCATACAAATCATTTTCCTTGGTTGTATTAGTAAATCTCTAAAATATCTAACGACATGTGAAAAATCTCATTTGGGCTTAAGTCAAGTTTGTGGAGGGGGAATGATAGATCAGATAGAATTTATGGTGAGACTTCATCCTAAATCAAAACTAATTGAAACTAGGTAGAAAAACCAGCAAGGCTTCCAAGTTGTTCTTTCTTCCTCCAATTTTCGCTTCATTCACAAGTTGGGGTCTACAATATTGTTGTGTGCTCTTTACCTCAAATTCAGGATCTATATCGGCAATTTCAGTGTTCATTTTTTATGATTGTAGGTGCAATGCAATGCAAATGCTAATCTAGTTGATGTTATTCTCTAACCATGTTCATTATTGTATCACTGCTTAATGGGGGTCTCATGCTAATTAGGGCCCTTTGAGCCTGCGAAGTTAAATACTTGCAAATTAACTAGTATCTTGATTGATGATTTTAGATTACAGGATTCTTGGCTTATTTTATCTATTTTAATGTCTGGCTTTTACTCTTAGATTTAGATCATACAATTAAATATTAGTCCCGATACGTAATGTCGGCCGATATTTATTAGATTTTGGGTTAATTGATACGCAAAATTGGCAATACGCAATGGTTTTAGAATTTCACGTATTTATTGACTATATATCGGCTGCCGATATTTTACTAATATCTATATTTGCTAATATTTGTTGTAAAAAAAAATTTTAAGCCGTAACAACCACGTCATATAAAATATTGTTCGTAACATCTTGACACCGCAACCGCAATTGTGACCGCGACCATAGTGTTATTGTTTGATTTAGATAGATGGGGAAATCCTCAGATTTCTATGTGATAGAGAATACATAACACATAGGCCGCGAGTGAGGAATAAGGACCATGACATGTATAAAGCTCCTTGTAAATGATTAAGAGTCAATCCATTTACTACCTACTCGTGTACTTTCTTCACTACATATTGCATGTCCTTGTGGCATAGAGGATGCTAACATGTGCACTAGAGTGAGGATTAAGGACCATGACATGTATTTTCTTCCCCTTCATTGAGAATTGGTGACAAATCTATTATCATCAACTATTGGTGACAAATTTGTTAAAAACTAGTATTTGAAATTTGACATAAAATAACTTTAATTAATTAAGTACTATTTTCCATCTTTGCAATCTCTATAATTATTGATCCTAAGAATTTTCTTAGTTGCTTAAATATATTCATCAAATGAGCAAGTATAATCTTTCGATTTTTTGGCCTTAGCAGCAGTCAATGTATTATCAACATCAAGTAACAAATGAGCAAAGAATCAATTTGTATTCCTTCTAAGATAATATTGTGATCTTGTTTTTAATACTCATGGCCATCATATTGGGATCAGACTTCTTATATTGTTGTCTTGGTTTTTGTTTGAACCAATGCTATTTTTATTGTATGCATACTTGCCTTTCTTTCCATAGACAATTAATTCCATTGGCTGTCTCATATATATTTGTTTTTTAATACATCATATAAGGTAGTGGTACTAAGTTAATCATGCATAATAACTAAGCTAAGTATGCTTTATTAGCTGACAGTATCGAGTCAGCACCTCTCAGACTTATCTCTTATTTTGTCATCGATACTTAGTCGGTAGCCCTGCATAATATTCGGCCAGTTGTTAACTTGAGTAAATCTGAAATTTAGATGTAAATATGGACTTCCCCAACAAACCTGTATTACTTATTTCTTTGTTGATCAATGAAACTGTGAGTCGTTTTCCAATCCGCATTCAACAGTTTGTGGTATCAGAGCTGCCTAATCAAATTAACTCTGATCCTTCCATCATGACTAACCCAACTAATTAGGCCATCACAACAACTTCATCGAATGGAAGTTTGCTGACCTTCAACTCATCACCATCAACAATGCAACTCAAGCTCCACTTAAACTCACCATGAACAACTATGTCTCGTGGAAACTCTAATTTGAAACTCTCTTCATTAGTTATGATCTCATTGGTTACATTGATGGCACCAAGCCCTGCCCACCCAAAGCCATGACGGTGAATGAATCACTGACATCAAACCCTATTTACAACATCTGGGTTCGCCAATATCAACTCATCCTCCACTATCCTTGGGAGTCTTGTTAAACAGGATCATTTTCCTTACCTTTCCTGTGGTCCCTAACAACCACCCATTCTCCTCCACTATCCTTGGGAGTCTTGTTAGAATCCCTTTGTTTCTTACAACTGGGAGCATCATGACCAAACATATCATAAAAGTGGTAGTAAAATGGCTTCCAATCATACTCAATTTTCTAAACAAGCTCACCTCCCTCAAGATCAACAATAACCATAGAGTCCAGGAGCGGTTTTTTGATATCAATCTCAACTAGCACCCTAGGGAAAGACACGCGTTACCTGGAAACAGTAATGGTATCAGTGCACAGAGGCTTTCCCACTGCACTTGCTATTCTGCTCAATGAATATTTGCCCCAATACTCAAGAGGCAAGTCAGGGAATTTAATCCATAGAGGAATAATCTGCATCTCATTCTTGTCAGTCTTCATCTTCCTATGCCAAAGCTTCAACACAAGAGGCTTATTAAAGAATGTCCAATGCTGCCCAAGAATAAAAGTTGCATCTTCCATACTTTGAACTTAAACAAGAAAAACCCTGAAGCATGTAGCATCACTTGAGGCAAGGGGACCTCTTTCCAATGAGCATGTACATACCCACAAATTTGATTATATGTTGGAGAATCACCAAACACATATCCCACCAAAGTATTAGCCCGTAACTCTGCTTCAGAATCCACCTCCTTCTTATCCAGTTTGACCCTCATCAAATCATTATCCATGGATGGAGGAACAAAAGACAACTTTTCACCCTGATTTGGATTCCAGTTCCCTGCCAAAATATCCCTCTAGGAAGGAGCATCGGAAGGGGAAGGATCTTCCAGCATATCCCAAATAGATTTCCTCTCACCAATAGCAGTGATCGGATGGTTAGGGTTTTCCACCTACACACCATTGCCTTTGCTATGAACCAATTGATTTGGATACCCCAAAACCCCAACAGTCTGATTCGCCACTGACTGGAGAACCGAAGAGCCAGTGTTTGGGTGAGATTTGATCAGCGTAAGGTCATCCACACCAGTAGAGGCAATATCCCCATCAAACAAATCATTCTCCAAATTCATCGACATCAAATCACCTTGAAGATTAATTTCCAAAGGTACCTGAGATGCTTGCTGTTGTGAAACCACAACACCCGCAGGACTAGAAGCCATCGAACACCCTTGATACCAGAAAGGGAAGAAGGGGACTTCTTCTTCTTAGCCATGGGCATTCCTCACTCAAACCCTAGGAGAGAGGAGAGAGGAGACAGGCCGAGAGAACTCTGATTACCTTATCTGCTTTTGTTTTAATTAGCTATTCATTAGCCCCCCTTCTGTATTAGCATTTATTAGCCATTTTTTCTCCTAGTCTTTATGGAAAAGGTGTATATATAGGTACTAAGTATACAACAGAAAATATATTTAGTAAAACATACATCTGTCCCAGAATTGTCATGGTATCAAAGCCCTCAATTTTCTTAGTCTTGATTTCTTGATTTTCTTGTCAGATTTCTAGCCTAGGTTCCTTGTTTCTAAGATTCTGGTACTTCTCGTAATATTTATTCTGTCCTTGAGTTCACTATGTTTTCCTAGAAATCAGAGATCTCACGTGTTCGTTTCAATGGGAAGAATTATTCTTCTTGGGAATTTCAATTCCAGTTGGTTGTCAGACGAAAGGAACTCTAGGGGCATATAGATGGTAATACTCCAGCATCTATCAAATAGAAGGAAAAGGAGAAATATGCCAAACGGGAGATTAAAGATGCACAGGTAATGTCTTGGATTCTTGCATCAGTTAAACCTCAAGTCATCTTGAACTTATGTCCATATCGCACGGCTACTAGAATGTGGAGATATGTGAAGAAAGTTTATCATCAGAACATCACACACCTCGATACTTTGCACTCGAATTTGACCTAGCAAAACTCACCTAGGGATGCCTATCTATTAGTAAACTTTATTCTACTTTTCAAGATACTTGGACAGATTATACTGACATAGTCCGATTGATGTTTAATCTGTCTATAAAACCAGTCTATTCCTTATGAAATTGTATTATGATTTTGAGCTAATTCAGTCTAGTCTAATGAACGGTAGTCCTGTTCCCTCCTTAGGTGATCACTTGCGTGATCTTTCTTGTGAAGAACATCGCATACTCACACAAGCAACCATGGACCAACGAGTTGCTGCTTTGGCACTTACTCTGGTTGCTTATACAACCCAAGTGAAACACAAAGGCAGGGATATGAGCAACGTTCAGTGTTACAGTTGCAAAGGGATTGGTCACATGACATGTTCTTGTACCAAAAAAATTGCAACTATTGTAAGAAATCTGGACACATTATCAAAGAATGCCCCATTTGTCTTCTTAAAAATACAAAGACATCTTTTAATATAACAATTGGTTCTACTATAGTGGATCTGCTGGCACACCAAATGATTTTGTTGTTCAACAACCTACTCTTACTACTGCAATGATAGCTTCTGCATTTACTGTTGGGTAATGCATTTTCTAGAACCTTGGTATTTTGATTGAGGGCCCTCCAATCACATGACCTACTCGGTAAATCCTCTTGTTAAGGTAAAAAAATATGATGGCAGGATGAGGATTCATACCGCCAGTGGAGACTCTTTACTTATCATGACTATTGGTGATGCCTGCCATCTTTGAATAATGTCTGGTTTCTCTTGCATTATCAACAAACCTTATTCAAGCTGTAATGTTCAATTTTATTCTGCTGGTTGTGTTGTGCATTCAGGAGAATGATCGCGAAGGGGACTAAAGCGGGACGTCTCTTCCCTCTTCTCCTTCCTCCAAAACCAATATCATTATCCTCTGTTCTAGCATCTTGATCCATGTTGGAAGCTTTTTTTCCTACTTAGATAGATAGTAAAGTATTTGCCATCCATCAAGCCCATTGGCAGCAAATGGGTATTTTCTGTTAAAATGAAATCAGATTGATACAAAGCTTGATTATTAGCACTTTAGAGCAAGCAAGAGTTTAGTCTTGATCATGATGAGACTTTTGCCCCAGTTGCAAAGACGACCACAATTAGAATTGTTCTTGCTGTTGTTGCCTCCAAGATTTAGCCATTACATGAGTGATCTTAAAGAAAATGTACATGAAATTTCCATCGGGTATGACCACAACCCCTGTAGATTATGTGTGTAAACTCAGATAATCCTTTTACGGATTGAAAGAAGCTCCACGAGGAAGTCAATATGATTCATCCTTTTTTTATCGTCAAACTAATAAAAAAAATATTAGCCGAGACATTGTTAATCAACTGAGATTTCTTAGATTTTGAGGGTCCTGATATGATATCTCGGCGAAATGAGACTAAGAAAATATTAACCAATATTTACTAATATAATATTTAATGGTATATGGTTGATATTTGCCAATATTTGTTGTGACAAATAATGAAAGTTTACGTTAGGGCAACGAAATATAAAACATCCTTCGTGACACCCTGCAATTGCAACATTACTACAACGACTGCACTTGGAACCACAACCACAATTGCAGGGCATGGTTATATTACTCGTCCATATGGATGACATTGTCATTATTGGTAATGATAATGTTCTGATTGGTGAAGTTTAGTCTATATTAAATAATTGTTTCTTGTTTCTTGTTTCCTGACGAAGGATTACTTATTTTTTGGGTCTTGAATTCAAAGCTCACCCACATGGAGTTTTTTTTGAATCGACAGATATACATTTAGGATCTTATTACTTTGACTTGTCTCTAGGATGCTGCACTAATTGATACTCTAATGGAATCAAATGTGATGCTTTGTAAAGATGAAGGGGATCCTTTGCTGGATGAAACCATCTACATGTGACTGGTTGACAATCTTATCTACTTAACAATTACTTGTCTTGACATTTCATATGTTGCCATAACCTCGGAATCTTCTTCTAGTTGTCCACCACATCATTTGTTTTCTTATTAGTTCACCTACTAGGGGATTGTTCTTCCTTATTGAATCCTCCCTCTCTCTAGTTATGAGCTTATAGGGCTCCAGATTCATGCAAGTCTACTCCTAGATAGTGCATGTATCTTTAAGATGAATTGATTTCTTGGAAATGCAAGAAGTAAGATTATGTATCAAAATAATTCATTAATGTGGAATATCGTGCAATGTTGGCTGCTTGCTTGAAAAGTGTGTGGCTTTGTGGTCTTTTTTTGCTTTGAGTGTCTTAAAGTCAGCTTATTGCACTTCATGCTATTAATAGTAGTGTTATTTAAATTATTGCCAATTTTGTGTTTCATGCATGAACAAAGCACATTAAAGTGGATTGTCACTATATTTGAGAAGCTTATAACTGCCATGCGATCACTCTTCCACGTATCTCCTCTGATATATCTTCACTAAGCCAATGTGGAGCGAATCAACTAGCGGTTTTGAACTCGTCCCTGCTAAATGGGTGTTTGGAAATGTACTCGTTTTCACCAGAGGCGATTATACTCCTTTGATCCGTCATCGTACTAAAAAATTTAGAGTAGAAAAACGCTAAGTTTGTGATTTCATTTCATCCAAAAAATCATTGCGTAGAAGAGGTGCCTTAGTTACAAATTTATAAGAGAATTAGGTCGATCCCCGGGGAGAGATCTTACACAAAATGGGTGAGGGGAAGAGGAACGTGTCTGAAGATTGGGCCTTAGATTAAAGGGATGAATGTGTTTGCCACGCTTCATCTTTGAAAAATAGAGGAGAAGATACCGATGAAATCAGGTAAGAGGGTCGAACAGCGAAGACCAAGGAACTATTGAAAAGAGTTGGGAAAGAGAAGAGAGATTATCATTGTTAGAGAGAGATGGATAGGAGAGAGAAAAGAGATCGAGAGTGAAAATGGGGTAGAGCCGTAGAGGGAACCAATCGGTAGGGTTAGAAAACACGGGGAACATTTTGAAACACAGGCTAGGTTGAGATTTTGGGCCTAAGCTTATTATCTTGGTTCAATCCAAAAGAGAGGAAGGTAATATTAAAAACAGCTTGCCTAATATCATTTAGGCTTAGGGGTGGCTATTGGATCATACTTCTTCTAGCCCAAGGAGGAGAGGATTGATCAAATGCCTCCTATGCAGGTCTAATATCGTCGGGGTTTTTTTTAAAAAAAAAAAACGATATCATCATAGCTATATACACACCCAGTTATTTAATAATAATAGGTAAATTGGGATATTTATCAATCCAGCTACCTAAGGTCCGATAATCCTTATTCTATACTACTTAGAAAATACAAGGATTAGTACTAGCCACATCTTGGCGCTTTTTGTTCCTTATTCTAGGTGTAGCTCCCAGTCTGCCCTAAACACATGAACCACAAGACCATTAGTACGAGCATGAGATAAATTGGAATAAGTTAAAATAGAGATAAGAAGGCCATTTATTGAGGTGGTGCCTGCATCATTCCCCCTTCGTGGAAGGGTTTCATCTCCGAAACCTTCATTAAATCTACAAAAGGAGACAACTTAGAAACATTGAAGGTGGAATGAATTGCGCTATATTTCGAAGGAAGGTGAATCTTGTAGGCATTGTCATTCACTCGTTCCAAACCGTAAATGGTCTATCACACCATGGGTCAAGCTTTCCTTTGTTCGAAAATTGCTCCTTCCTTAAATGGACCCATGCAAGATCGCCTGGCTGGAATATTAGTTTCTTTCTATGGCAGTAAGCGTGAACAACCATTTTAGTATTACGTCGTTTAATTTGTTTTGCTACTGATTCATGGATGTCTTTGATGATCTTAGCCCGCTTTTCCACATCAACAGAGATGTATTGTGATGGGGGTAGAGGAGAAAATCAAGTGGATTTAGGGGGTTAAATCTGTAAACAGCTTCAAATGGGGATTGTCCAGTGGTAGAGTGCGAAGTTTGATTGTAAGCAAACTCAATGTGAGGCAAATTAGATTCCCACTACTTGGAATTGTCATCAAGGATGGCTCTAAGCCTATCCCCTAGGGTTCGATTGACAACTTTAGTTTGGCCATTGCTTTGAGGGTGGCAGGAGGTTGAATATGAGAGTTTAGTACCCAATATTCCCTAAAAAGCCTGCCACAAATGAGAGAGAAATTTCACATCCCGATTTGAGTCAGGAGTCCAGGGTACACCATGAAGTTTAATTGTATTATCAAAGAATTAGTTGGCTATAATGGCAGCATCATTCGTTTTATTACAAGAGATGAGATATGCCATTTTTGAAAAGCTATCAATGACTACCATGATAGAGTCTTTATTCTTTTTTGAACGAGGCAGACCAAGGACAAAGTCCATGGTGATAATAGTCTAGGGTTGGTTAGGAACAAGGAGAAGGGTGTAGAGACCATAGAAATGGGCAGTAGAATTTGCCCGTTTGCAAGGGGCATAATTAACACAGAATCGGATTACATCACTCTTCATGTGGAGCTAGTAGGAATGTCTAGTAAGTATATCCAGGGTCTTAGCATAAAGTAACCCATTAAAACACCACCATGTGATTAACTAATGAGGAGTTTGCGAAAGAAACTCTAAGGGACACATAATCGATTTTTTCGAAAAAGATAGCCATCGTTAATATAAAACTTATCTCATGCAACCGATTGACATTTGACAAATGTATCACAAAAGTCCTCATCATTTGGATAAGGCAATTTGAGATGAGAGAACCTAAAAGACTAGCATCAACTATAGTGACAAGTGTATGTCTATGACTAAGGACATCAACTACCTTGTTGTCTCCACCCTTCTTATATTTCATGAACTCACTCCACCTAGCTTCATCTTTGATTTAATTTCCCTTCGGATTTTAGGTAGCTCATAGCCCAGAGCCTGATGATCAATGTGAATTACAAACTCCTTAGCCCAAAGATAGAGTGCTGCCATGTCTCTAGGGATCTAACAAGGGCATATAACTCCTTTTCATTTGTGAGTAGTTTATAGCATTGTCTTTTAGTTTCTCACTAAATTATGTAATGGGACGGTTTTTCTTGAGTTAAAAAAACTTCTATTCCTACTCTTGACTCATCACAATCGATTTCAAAGACCTTGTTAAAGTTTGGTAATGCAAGGATAGGGGCCTTAGTTTTTCTTTAAGAATTTCAAAGGCTTTTTGTTGAATAGGACCCTAAGTAAAGTCAGTGTTTTTCTTAAACAAGTCATTTATAGGGGTGGCTAAGGTGCTAAAATGGGGAACAAAACTCTAATAAAATCTGCACAAGTCCTAGAAACTCATAACTTGGGAAACATTTTTAGGGGTAGGCCAACCTATAATAGCCTTGACTTTTTCCTCATCTACCTTGATCCCGTCTCTACTCACCACAAAGCTAAGGATAACATGCAGAATATGATCGTTATGGCACTTATTGTAAATGAGAATGTCATCAAAGTACACAACAACAAAGTTACCAATAAAATCACATAATACATGGTTCATTAATTGCATAAAGGTGCGAGGGGCACTAGATAGCCTAAAAGGCATAAAAAACCATTCATGCAAACCAAAATTAGTTTTAAAGGCGATTTTTCACTTATCACCTAGCTTCGTCTGAAATGGGCGGTAACTAATTTTAAGGCCAATCTTAGAGAATATCACACTCCCATGTAATTAATCAAGCATGCCATTCAATTGGGGAATGGGTTAACGATATTTCATGGTAATTTTGTTTATGACTCGTGAGTGAATGCAGATATGTCAACTGCCATCCTTTTTGGGGATTAGAAGAATCGGAACAACACAAGGGCTCATGATCTCCCTAATGTACCCCTTTTCTTGCAGTTTGGTCAACTTGATGTTCAATGTCCCTAAGAGGTGGAAGACCACTAGGTTTTCCTTAGTAAATAGATTAGAGTATTTAGAGGAAGAGATTTGATGTGATTGGGGGAAGCCTTATAGTAGTGCTTGTAGACCAAAATGTAAATAGGCATCCCAGTAAAGAAGGCATGGGAGATATCTTTCTTCTTGGCAAAGAAATTGAATTTGTCTTTTGTTGTCATCCTTATCTTTAGGGTTAGCACTAGAATCTTTCCTACGATCGAAATAAGACTTTAGTTTGCCTTGGTCCTCCTAGACCTGTGCTGGGGAGAGGGGAGCTAGGATAAACTTTGTTTCGTCCTTGTGCATAGTGTGACTATTCTTATATTTGTTATGGATGACTCTTCTATTGAGTTGCCAAGGTATTTCTAAAAGGACATACATTTGGACCACGTCACATAAGACTTCATCCTCATACTGACATCTTTTGATACTAAGGACTTGTTTATTGACTTAAACCTCATCCACCCCACTGAGCCATGGGCGAAGGTGCCTAATGAGCTGCAAATTGAGTTTATGAACTAAGTTGGTGCTAGCAACATTCATACAACTTCCACTATCTATAATATGACTGCTATTAACATCATTCACAAAGCAACAAGTATGAAAGAGGTTTTCCCATTGTTCAAAGTGAGGGGCAACTTGGACAGGGGTGTGTGATGTACAATGAAATATCAGTACTGTAATTGTGTATCGGCTGCAATTTTGTGGTTTTTGGGTCAACTGCGATGTAAAATTTTTAAAATGCAGACGCTTTAGAAAGTCACATATTTATTGTTGTATATTAGCGAAATTTTGAATATTGGCCGTTATTTACTGATATTAGCAGATATTTACCAATATTTGTTATGAAAAAAATTAAAAAAATACACTGCGACAACCACTACACATAAAATATCGTTCGCGATATTCCTAAAAAAGACTTGTTTTCATGTAGAGGGAGTATGTATTAATCAACACAATCATCCAAATTTTTGTATGCATGCAAATCATGAAAATGTTGAGCAAAACGACAAGAAGAACCAAACCCATGCATGAAGGGGAATTGTATTCGCTTGTGGTTCTTATGGATGTCGCTTATCTTTTTCTACAGAGGGCTTGATTATATAACACTTAGAGGTGACTATGAGGAAGGTGGGTTGGGTCATTTTAAGGGGGGTTGTTTTTCGTTTCAGATTGAATTTGGATCAGGCTAGGTCATTATGGATTTGGGTTACGTAGAGTCATTTTAGTGCTCAATTCTAGTTCAAGTTATTTTGGATTTAATTCATGGTAGGTCAATTTATTAGTTTGGATTATCTTAGGTTTGGGTTGATTTACTAAATTGAGTCAAGTTAGGGCCCGATTACTTTGAGTTTGGTTCATTTTAGGTTTGGGTCAATTTATTAGTTTAGGTTGGGTCATTTTGGATTCAAGATAATTTTTTTATCTTGGGTTGGGCTTCTTTAAGTTTAGGTTTGCTCACGATTTGAGTTGACTTAGGTGTAGTTCAATCGTTTTGAATTTATTTTATCTCAAGTTGATTTATCAACTATTCATGTAGGTATGTAATTGAAATATGTTGTTACTATGTCCTGTTGGTGTCTTGTGGAAGCTTTTGTGCGGATATATAAATGAACTTAGTGAATAAGGATGTTCAAGTTAGAAGTAAGAAGAAAATGGGCAATTGATAAAATAACATATTTTCAATGGTTTTGAATGAATTATAAAACATGTGAAGTTGATGCCTTTTGGTTGTTTATTTTTTTTTCTTGTAATTTTTTGTTAATTTAACAGGTTAATATTAAATTTGGTTTTGTTGGGTTGGGTTGATATTAAATTGGAGCTGTTGTATGTTAGGTTAGTTTTAGGTTTTGGGTTGGCTTGGGGTGGGGTTGAGTCAATTATTGTATGGTCAATTTTGAGGGGGCTAGTAATGGCTCGGGCTGGGTTGATGAGTTTTTTGAATTTTGTTGGGCTAATGTTTTGGTTTCTTGGGTCGGGTCAACATTTGCCAGTTATAATTACAATTGATAGTATGCTTAATGGTCATCTTTATCCTTTGTGTAAACACATCATTCTTGATCCTAGGGATGACAAACGGGTCATATAGATTGGATTTAGGTCGGATTAAAATTGTATCGACAATGCAATTATGTCAGTTTTGGGTTCGAGTCAGGCATTTTTTGGGTTCTGGTCTAATTTGGATAATAATTATTTGGGCTGTATTCGTATTGGGTCGGGTTATTTTAAGTCATTAGAATATCAGATCGGATTTGGGCTTGATCCCATTGGGTTTCTTTGAATTCGAGTCTACATACTTCGAATTGTATCAGATTTGAATCATGTCAATTCAGTTCCAAATATTTGTATTGACATTGATTTTTATTAATTTAATATAATTAATAAATTAAATTTTATGAATTATTATTATTATTATGCTTATTATAGTAATTGTTATCATAATATATATTATGATATAATAAATTGCTATCATAAAATATGTAATAATACTAATAAAAAATTATTATTATTATTAGTATTATTATTATAGTTATTATAGATATTGTTGTAAATACAATTATAAATATTATTATTATTATTATTATTGTTGTTGTTGTTATGGTTGTTATAATAATTATAATTATTATGTTAATTATAATAATTACTGTTATAATTATTATCATCTTTAGAAATATAGTAATAATTATTATTAGGAAAATAATAATTATTATTAGAAAACAAATATAAATATTATTATTGTCATTATAATGATATATATTATAATTTTTCTTTTTATAATAATTATAGTTATAGTATTATAATAATAATAATAATAGTAATCTCGATGATCTAATATGATTGATGTTCATCTGATATTAAAATGAAGTGAGGAGAAAAGAAGCATACTAGTTTTGTTTTATTTGTTGTTATATTAGCCACATATTATTATTTTTTACATAATTTTATCAATAAAATAATATATTGATGTTAATGTAGTAATTTTTATGAGGTAAAATGTTACCTTTTGTGGATCGAATTTGACTTTATTTTAGATCAAGTTTGGAATTATGTTTGGATATGGGTTGGCTTCAAGTCAGTTTAGGTAAGTTTGGTTCAGGTTGGGTTTTTGTTTGGGTATGAGTCAAGTTTGGGGTGGATTTTTTTCGGGTTATGTTATTTTGGTTTGGATAATTATTGGATTAATTAAATTCGGGTCAGTTTCTGATTGATTTGGATCAAGATTGGGTTTTATTTTTCAGGTCAGATTATACGGGTCAGCTTTGCTAGGTCCATATTGGATTTAAATTACTTGATCCTGCCAAACCACATGAAAGCTGGCCATCTGATCTTTATAAAGTAGCTAAAAGGAACCTGTAAGCTTAGGTTTCAGTTTTAGATCATTAGAAATAGGTTAGGGAACCAAAATTATCAATTGGCCTAAGCTTTATAGTTTAAGCTTTAAGGATTACTATTTCCTTAACAGAAATTATAAGTGTTTTTGACAATCCACTACTAGAAAAGTGCAACATTATGATGCATTCACCAATTTAGGCTTGACACTCCTATTTTAGAGAGAGGGTCAGTTGTAATTTTTCCAAAAATGAAAATTTCAGAGTTTTTACATAATCACACTGGATAAACATATAAGCACATGGTAGAACTTGCTCAAATTACTGGGAAAAGTTCAGCTGATTTAATTTGCAAGCTGCAATGCTAATCGGCCTGGCTTATTGAGATAAACAGAAAAAAAAAAAAATTAAGGCCATTCTTAATTTTAGGCTCAAAATATGTTTAGCAACATTGGGCTTGAACCCATGTCGGACACGAAACACCAGTTCTTCAGCTATTGTCAGATTAGAATTGAATGTGGTGGCACCCTTCAGGGGCAACTTCAGTTTAGGATATTGATTAGCTATATGACCCAGGGTGAATTTTGCGAAAGTAGTAAGTGATGCACGAGGGATATAAATTGGGTCATGTAAGGATTGATGGTGATTTAGGTAATAACCACTGAAAGAAAAACAGAGAAAGATGAGGGACCTCCTATGATCATATAGGCACCTCCTATGATCATATACTTACAATCATCAATCAAGGTATACGATTCTTGATATAAAGAAAGTAAGATTTTTGAGGAAAAATCAATCAAAGTCTTCACTGGACTTTGAAGGCATCAATCTCAGAAAATGAGAGAAAATATGACCAGCCAAGTACCTTTCTATTCAGGTAATTTCTAACACTTATAGAAAGTGTTAGACCCTTTAGTCACAGCCTAACAAAAAGAAATAAAACTGACTTAATTAGTATTAACCTAAGGATTGTCGAAGAGGACTAACTTTTTTAGTTTAAATCTAACAGGGTTGACCTGTCAAACTTGAGTAATTTTGTCTCTCCTGTACTTTATAAACTGGCTTAATTAATCCTACAAGTTAATAAGCTATCTAGTAGGTACTGATGACTATTTGTAAAAGTAAAAAGCTACTTTAATAGGGGTGATTCTGGGGAAAGCAATGAAGCGGAAAAAAGTCATAAAAGATCTGTTAAGCAGAGAAGCTGACTGCTGCACTGTTCTTGTTGTTTCCTCTCTTTTTGTGCTCAGTAACCAAAAAGAAAAGGTGACCCACTTGCTGATCTGTCCTGCTGACCCGTCAGCTGCTGTGTTGCATGTCTGTCTGAAAAATAACAGACTGGGAAAACCATTTTTTTAGCTGATTGCTAGCCACCTTGATGCATATGCTAATACAAATTGGGTCAAGTTAGGAAGGTTGTTATCAATGGGGGATAACTAAATAAGAAAACAGAGAAGAGGGTGAAGAAAATGGGTTGAATATGATCTTTGGTACCTCCTTAGATCATATACTAACTAGAACCACCTAAGGTTTCAACACTTAGGATAAATCTTGTGAGATTTTAGGATTCAAACTTCAAACTCATGCACTAGAGTTGAAGGTGATTGATTTCTGCTGAGAGAAATAAAATAGCCAAATTCTGAGTTCTTTTCTTCTCATTCAAGTGTGAGCCCAACACTTATAGGAGAGTGTTGGGTCTCATTTAGTTGTAATACAACTCAACAAAAAAAAAGGACTGGTTTGGTTAACTAATCAAACTAGTTAGTTGTCAAAGAGACTGACTTTAACTAGTTTAATCCTAACCAAAACTAAAGTTGACTTTGTACTAGCTGAAACAAAGAAATCAGAATTGTTTAGGACCTTCCCAATGTCTTACATCTGACTTGGGAGACTCCTTACAAGTTGATAAGCTAGGCTAAGCTAAAAACATCATTAAAAGCAAAAAGTAAAAGTAGCTTTTATGCTAAAGACTAAAAACATTATTAAAAGTATAAAGCAGAAAGTAACTTTTCTGCTGCAAGCCTAAAATGCCATCATAGCCTAAGCATAGGTTTCTTTTCTTCCAAAAAAGGCCTGCCCCCTATGATACTTATAGCGGTTGCTGCTGCTAGTGTCCACATTTACCCAGAAAAGTGCTGTTGGGGCTGCTATTGTGGGAGTTGAGCTGTAGCCTATTCTTGGCTGGGTAGTGAGCCATTTAAGCCAAAAGAATGAGCCACTAAGGTGCAAAAGGTGGTGGCTGGATTGAAGTTTTGCATGGCTTTCATGGCTTGGGGTTTAGTTAAACTAATTAGTCCAAGTGAGGAGGTTTTTATGTCCCCCTAACTTAGAGAAATTAACAACTAAATTAATATCTTGGATAATGGATGCTCCTGCATCACACCTAAGCTGTCAAAAGGTGGTGGCTTGATACTAGATTGTATATGGCTTTCATGGCTGTACTAATTTAGTTCATTAAACTAGTTGAAATTAGAAGTGTTTTAGGACATTCTAATTTAGAGAAATTAATGATTAAATTAGTGTTAAGTGCTTCGGATGCTTCTGAGTCAGCAAGGAGGATGGCTACAATGAATATCCATGAAGTCGTTACTCAGACAAGTAGAGGAAAGTTGGTAGGTGGTGGCTAGTGGAACTGGGATGGAGTTGACCTTTTTTATATAATGGGCATTATTATTAAATTTTTGTGTTGACCCAAAGACAGGAAGGAATTTTCCATCAAATTTCTGTTTCCCTAAATTTTTTTTAGATCCGATACATGGATAATTTTTCTGTTTGCTGGTGTTATCGGTAATGCAGTTTGTAAAACCTGCTTATGTTGCCATGCTTGGGCATCTGCGCTCTAAGGCAAGCAAGGATTTCAAGACTGGTCTTGGAAAATGCTTATCACGGGGAGAAGGATTTGCAGCTGCTGTTCACAAATGTGCTGAGTCTTGCATGCTTGAATTTGATCGTGGATGTGCAGGTACCGTGAAATAATTGGTACTAGTCTGCATTTGACTTTTATCAGTAGTGCTTCTGATTTTTGGTCTTGATCCATGCTTTCTTGTTTAGTATCTTGCATCATACGCCAATAATAAAATTTCTTGTGTACACATGCTCGGTGCCAGACAGTGGCAAAGCTAGGATTATGAGTCAGTCATGCTAGAATATGAGACATACAAATACATATATATAGGAATATATAAACTGATGAGGATGACTACAAGAGCAATCATAATCAAAAAATATATTAAATATTATGCAAAATAATTTTACATTAAGATATCTATTAATTATAGATTTAGACTCAAAAGTATAAAAAAGAAAAACTCATCCATCAGTTGAGCTGTTCCAGCACAAAAAGAAAAACCTTTTTTTATTTGAATCTCCTGAGTATTAAACAAAAGATTTTGAGAAAAAAAGTTCTTTCCAAATAAGAATCGAGTAAAAATATGAAATATGGGTTACTCGCTATTTATTCGGTTTCTGGATCATAATCATTGATGGCCGAGTGGTCAAAGGCGTATCAGTGGAAATGCTATGTAGGATTTTGTTCACCGAGGGTTCGAACCCCTCTCTTTATGTACCTTCATCCCATTCTTTTACAGGTAAATAGGTAAAAATTTATATCTGTGAACTGTACAAGGTACTCTGGGAGGTGATCGAAAGGTTATTGGCTTACCACAAGTTGGTAGCTCTACAATAAATAAAAATGTAATTAGATCCGAAAATTACTTCCTCACTATCCTTGTAACGTAAGATATCATAAGCTAGGAAAAACATGTGTCAAAAGAATATATCCTGCATAGAGCCAGTTCTGATGTAAAATGACCTGTCAAAACAATCCTGCTACAATTCGCATCAAAAAATCAAGCAGCAACCATAGTTGATACCTCAACATAGCTCAAAATCAGAATCAGCAGCGGGTTCACTAAACAACTTTAAGCACCCAAACTGGACACGAACCATGAGGCCAGCAGAGACAAGAAAAGCAGAAAAGCAATAAAAAATGCAGCAGCAGAAGCAAAAAATCAGCAAGAAAAGCAGCCAAAAGAACTGAGACAAACCATCTGTCATTTTTGGCATAAAATTAGGATAAAAAAAGAAGAAGCAGATAATCAACCATCCTCCTTTTCCAAAATACCTGACCAAAAGAGAATCTGCAAGCAGCCTATCTGTCGCATGAAAAGCACTATTAAGCTCTTACCAGCCAAGCCTTAAGGGTTCAGAAAACCTCAGACAAGCAGGCTGGGCATGATCCAAATAGCCAGCAGGGTCTCAATCAAATACCATACCAGTATTATCAGCAAATATCGATTCCACAACAATTTATCAACCAAAAACCAGAGGTACAGAAGATACTTAGGGGTGGAATAGCCCCTAATGTTTCAAAATAGCAGTTCACAGTAGAGATACAGGCAGCAACCAAAGAAGAAACTGCAAATGCTACATCTCAAGATTCAAGCAAACCAACCAATGATCACTGCTTTTCTCTGATCAGCCAAACCAAAATCAAGCAGCCAACAGAACTGGAACCAAAAGTATCACTCAAAACAGTCCATCAGAGCTGAAAAAGGGAGAAAATGAGATCTGGTCCATCCCAGCAGTAGTGTACAATTGTACCATTAAGATTTCATACTTTGGAAATGAGCTATGATCATCTAATTACTAATAGTGTCGGATACATCTTTCTCTATGTATATCAATAGACAATTATGTACCACTCATCACACATTCGATTTTGCAAAGGATAAATGACTCATAGCTGAAAAGGTTCATTCAACATATATACCAAAAGATGTGTAGTGTGTCTTTTTATTTTTCTAGCTTGCTTGAGAGATCACCAAGCCTTTTAATTCAGTAACGTACTATCAGGTCGAACATCCGGAATATAGCTCTCTAGCTAATTGTCTAGTACCACAAGATCAACATTAGGGTAGTTTTGAGGATGAATGCTTGACTGTCTAATTAAAGATTGCTTGTCAAAAGTAGAAAATGACTCCACCTGATTCAAGCATGCTACACAACACAACAATGTAGTGCCTATCACATCAAAATGACATTCAAGCTCCTTTAATTGCAAATATAATATATAGAAACAATCAAACTTGTAGTGATGCATATTTGGTAGCATCGAAGCATTTCATTGTGATTTCTTTTCCTTCACGTATTGCTCATCCATATTTATGGTAAGATCAGAGACAAGTTTTAGGTGACAGAGGGGGAATTTCTATATATTCTTGATGGATGATAGTAACACTCCAAGTTATATGAGTACCTGGAACCTCCTACAATGACCTCAATCTCGTTTGCCTCCCCTCTCACCCCCCTGATCACCTATGTACAACCAGTGCCCCCCTAATCGACTCATAATTGACGGATAAAAATAAAGGAAATAAAGGAAATTGAGAGAATAAGATATTCCCAATAACCGACTTTTCAGACTGAAGGAAATAGAAATAATTACATAACATAGGTGACTTAACATTTTCTTTTACTCAACTGGTGCACTGTAATATTCCTCCCTATGTGCTTCCACACACCCACTTCCTTTAGCCTTGTTCCTCCTCACATAGGTGTATTTGATACATATGCCAATACAAATTGGGTCAAGTTAGGAAGGTTGTTATCAATGGGGGATAACTAAATAAGAAAACAGAGAAGAGGGTGAAGAAAATGGGTTGAATATGATCTTTGGTACCTCCTTAGATCATATACTAACTAGAACCACCTAAGTTTTCAACACTTAGGATAAATCTTGTGAGCTTTTAGGATTCAAACTTCAAACTCATGCACTAGAGTTGAAGGTGATTGATTTCTGCTGAGAGAAATAAAATAGCCAAGTTCTGAGTTCTTTTCTTCTCATTCAAGTGTGAGCCCAACACTTATAGGAGAGTGTTGGGTCTCATTTAGTTGTAATACAACTCAACAAAAAAAAAAGGACTGGTTTGGTTAACTAATCAAACTAGTTAGTTGTCAAAGAGACTGACTTTAACTAGTTTAATCCTAACCAAAACTAAAGTTGACTTTGTACTAGTTGAAACAAAGAAATCAGAATTGTTTAGGACCTTCCCAATGTCTTACATCTGACTTGGGAGGCTCCTTACAAGTTGATAAGCTAAGTTAAGCTAAAAACATCATTAAAAGTAAAAAGTAAAAGCAGCTTTTATGCTAAAGACTAAAAACGTTATTAAAAGCAGAAAGTAACCTTTCTGCTGCAAGCCTAAAGTGCCATCATAGCCTAAGCATAGGTTTATTTTCTTCCAAAAAAGGCCTGCCCCCTATGATATTTATAGCTGTTGCTGCTGCTAGTGCCCACATCTGCCCAGAAAAGTGCTGTTGGGGCTGCTATTGTGGGAGTTGAACTGTAGCCTATCCCTGGCTGGGTAGTGAGCCATTTAAGCCAAAAGAATGAGCCACTAAGGTGCAAAAGGTGGTGGCTGGATTGAAGTTTTGCATGGCTTTCATGGCTCGGGGTTTAGTCAAACTAATTAGTCCAAGTGAGGAGGTTTTTATGTCCCCTTAACGTAGAGAAATTAACAACTAAATTAATATCTTGGATAATGGATGCTCCTGCATCATTCTCGCCCTCTTGAGAAGCATCTTCCTTGTCTCCAAAAGGCTTATCTTGAATATAGGGAAGCAAATCTCCCACATTAAATGTGCTTGAAATATTCCCCATTTCTGGTGGTAATTCAAGCTTATAAGCATTGTCCCCAATTTTCTGAATGACCTTGTACGGGCCATCACTTCTTGCCATAAGTTTGTTCTTCCTCTTAGTAGGAAATCTTTCCTTCCTTAGGTGAAGCCAAACCAAATCTCCGGGTTCATACAAGTGTTGTTTTTGATGCTTGTTTTCCCTATTTTGGTTTAATTCATTTACCCTTTCAATCTTGGCTCTCACTTGTTCATGTAGATTCTTCATTGCCTTAGCCCTTTCCTTTGCTTCAAAGTTGGTATGTGCTTCAATGGGAAGGGGTAGGAGGTCAACGGGAGTAGTGGGATTCACTCCATACACTACTTCAAATGGCGAGTGACCCGTGGCATACATGGGTGAGCGGTTGTAGGCAAACTCTGCATGACTAAGTTTGGTGTCCCAATCTCTTAGGGACTTGTGAACCAAACTTCGAAGGAGCATTGTGAGGGTTCTATTTGTTACCTCAGTTTGCCCATCGGTTTGTGGATGGTAAGTGGTACTAAAGAGAAGTTTTGTACCAACTAACCTCCACAAAGTCTTCCAAAAATAGCTAAGGAACTTGGTATCCTTATTCGAGACAATAGATTTGGGGATACCATTTAGCCTAACTATTTCTTTGAAAAAAAGATCGGCTATGTAAGAGGCATCATCCGTTTTGTGACAAGCAACGAAATGAGCCATATTAGAGAATCGATCTACGACCACCATTATGGCATCTTTTTGCCTTTGTGTTCTAGGCAATGCCACAATGAAATCCATGCTAACATGGTCCCATGGTTGGTGTGGGACGGGTAAAGGGGTGTTAAGCCCTTGATGAAACAGACTCTTTGACTTTTGGCAAGTGGCACATCTCGCCACTACACCTTGTACATCCCGCACTATCTTAGGCCAAAAAAAAAAAGCTCTTGGAGTACATCTACAGTTTTGTTTATCCCAAAGTGGCCAGCTAGTCCTCCTCCATGTACCTCTCTGACAAGCAATTCTCGGATTGAGCACTTGGGAATGCAAAGCTTGTTGTTCTTGAATAGGAAGCCATCTTGAATCATAAAGGAACCCTGGAGCTTGTCTTGATCCTTGAAGTAGCTTGCAAAGTCTTTATCTTCCTTGTAGAGCTCTTTGATGCATGCAAAACCTAACACTCTTGCCTCTAATAAAGAAAGCATACAATATCTCCTAGAGAGTGCATCAGCTACTACATTCAATTTGCCACTTTTGTGTTTGGCTACAAAGGAAAAAGATTGTAAAAATTCTACCCATCTTGCATGCCTTGGGTTAAGCTTGTGTTGACCATTGATGTACTTTAATGACTCGTGATCCGTGTGCAACACAAATTGTTGCGGCCTTAGGTAGTGTGACCAATGATCAAGAGTCCTAACTAAGGCATAGAACTCTTTATCATAGGTGCTATAATTTACCCTTGATCCATTTAGCTTTTCACTAAAGAAGGCAATTGGTTTTCCTTCTTGTAGTAAAACAACTCCTATACCAACTCCACTTGCATCACATTCAACTTCAAATAATTTGTGGAAATCCGGTAAGGCTAGGATAGGAGCTTCACTAAGCTTTCCTTTAACCAACTCAAAGGCTTCTTGGGCTGCTCTTGTCCACTTGAATTCCCCCTTCTTCATGCATTCGGTGATAGGAGCTAATAGGGTACTAAATCCCTTAATGAACCGCCTATAGAAAGAAGCAAGCCCATGGAATGATCTCACTTGTGTTAGGCTTGTTGGTGATGGCCAAGTCTTGATTGCTTCTACCTTTGACTCATCCATAGCTATGCCATCTTTGAACACCACAAAGCCTAGGAAAGTAACCCTAGGTACAAAGAACTCACACTTTTCTAGCTTAGCATACAACTTGCTACTTCTAAGTGCTAGAAATACAAGTTTGAGATGCTTTACATATTCTTCTTCGCTAGAGCTATACACAAGTATATCATCAAAGTAAACTACTACAAATTCGCTAATGAATGGCCTAAGCAGTTCATTCATAAGTCTCATTAAAGTGCTAGGTGCATTAGACAAGCCAAAGGGCATAACCCTTCACTCATACAACCCTCCTTTGGTCTTGAATGCAGTCTTCCACTCATCACCATCTTTCATTCGGATTTGGTAGTAGCCACTCCTCAAATCTATTTTAGAAAACAAGCAAGCACCATGTAAGCAATCTAATAAATCATCAAGTCTAGGGATAGGATACCTATACTTGATAGTGATGTTGTTGATAGCTCTACTATCAATACACATCCTCATAGAACCATCCTTCTTTGGCACAAGAAGGGCTGGGACTGCACATGGGCTAAGGGACTCCCGGATAAGGCCTTTAGACAGCAGCTCATCCACTTGGTTTTGCATTTCCATGGCCTCTTTTGGGTTGCTTCTATAGGCTGCCTTGTTAGGAAGAGTAGCACCTGGTACCAAGTCAATTTGGTGCTCTATGCCTCTAATGGGTGGCAATTCATGTGGCAAATCAGTGGGGAAAACATCTCTGAACTCTGCCAGTAGCTTACTGATTAGTGGGTTAAAACAAGGGCTGCCCACACTGTCTTCCAGCAGCAGTAGCAGATACACAACTTTGCCTCTTCCTATAGCCTTGTCAACATGCTTTTCATCAATGAACAAGGATTTTTTACACTGCACGCTATCATTCTTTACTGCTGGCTGTGAGTATAAAGGCGTTAGCACTATGTTTTTCTTTGCAAACTTTAGGCAATAAGTATTTTTTCTTCCATCATGCACAACACTTCTATCAAATTGCCAAGGTCTACCTAATAACAAGTGACAAGCATCCATAGGTACAACATCACATAACACTTCATCATGATATGTTTTACCAATGGAAAAAGGAATTAGTACTTGTTTAGTTACCTCTACCATATTACCATTATTAAGCCATTGTAGCTTGTATGGCCGGTTATGCTTCGTAGTGGGAAGATTAAGCTTCTCCACCATGATACTTGAGGCAACATTTGCACAACTTCCACCATCCACAATAAGAGAACATACCTTGCCAAGTATGGTGCACTTGGTTTGGACTATGTTTTCTCTTTGTGACCCATCCTCCTTGGCTTCCCTTGAATGGAGGACCCTCCTAATCATTAATGCCTCTCCAACATCGGGTGGTGCTTCCTCTTCTTCCTCACTAGCTGATATTATGCCCTTCTCTTCCTCCTCAGAGATGGCCTCATTTACTTCCACAAGTGTCATCACCCTCTTGTTGGGACATTCATTTTGATAATGCCCAACTCCTTGACACTTAAAACATTTGACATTCCTCACCCTATTGGGTTCAAATGTACCTTCTTTGCTCTTTCCCTTCACATCAAACTTGATGGGTGTAGGTGGGGGTTTTGAAGTTGTAGGATTATCTTTGGAAGTGCTAGCAATGGTTTTGTTGTAAGAAAACCGAGGTGTTTTCTTCTCTTTCTTATGCTTCTCCACTTTGATGGCTAGATGAAATAGCTCATCTAAAGTGTAGCATCTTTGCATCTCCACCTTCCTTGCAATGTCTTGTCTTAGGCCTCCAATAAACCTAGACATAGTGTGTTCTTCACTCTCTTCTAGCCCGAGTCTCATCATGAGTTTTTCAAATTCTCTAATGTACTCTTCTACACTCATTTGACCTTGTCTTAGAGAAGACATTTTGTTATAGAGGTCTTGAGTGTAAGATGAAGGCAAGTACCTTTCTTTCATGAGCTTTCTCATCTTTGTCCAAGACTTAACTTTGGACTTTCCCTTCTTTCTCCTTTGATGAATGAGATTTTCCCACCAAAGAGAGGCATGACCTTTAAGCTTCAAAACAGCCACTTTGAAAGCTTTGTCATCCTTATACCCCCTGGCTTCAAATAGCCTAGCACACCTCAATTCCCACTCAAGGAATTCTTCTGGGTTGTGGTTGCCTTCAAATTCAGGGATTTCAGCTCTTACATCACGAAAATCATCCCTTCTAACGTGGCTTCTCCTTCTTAGTTCAAGTGATGATTCACTAGAGGATGAACCAAACTCACTTGAGCCTTCTTCAACACCATTGGCATCTCCTTCTTCATGGTGGGTTGGGTTTCTTCTTTGTAGATTCGGTGGATTTGCATTAGGAAGCAGCTGCTGTAACATGGTATGCATCTGCCTCATTTCCTCTTGCATGTTCTCAATGGACTGCTCTAGTTTTCTGGTGTCTTGTTGCAAAGTTTCAATAGCTCGATCTCTTCTAACATAAACATTTTGTGACTCTTCAAGATTCAAGCCTCTAGATTGATCACCCATGGAGGTTTGAACCGTGAAAAAAATCCCTGAGCTGGGTGGGACAGAAAGGGATTGAATTCAGTTAAAAAAAAAGAGGGGGGGCTAGAATATTTTTTTTTTGTGTGTGTGTTTGGTTTTAGACAAAGGGTGGGATTAAAGGGAAGTAAAAGAAGAGGATAAGACCCAATTAAAATTAACCTAGGCTTTGATACCAATTTGATGCATATGCCAATACAAATTGGGTCAAGTTAGGAAGGTTGTTATCAATGGGGGATAACTAAATAAGAAAACAGAGAAGAGGGTGAAGAAAATGGGTTGAATATGATCTTTGGTACCTCCTTAGATCATATACTAACTAGAACCACCTAAGGTTTCAACACTTAGGATAAATCTTGGGAGATTTTAGGATTCAAACTTCAAACTCATGCACTAGAGTTGAAGGTGATTGATTTCTGCTGAGAGAAATAAGATAGCCAAATTCTGAGTTCTTTTCTTCTCATTCAAGTGTGAGCCCAACACTTATAGGAGAGTGTTGGGTCTCATTTAGTTGTAATACAACTCAACAAAAAAAAAGGACTGGTTTGGTTAACTAATCAAACTAGTTAGTTGTCAAAGAGACTGACTTTAACTAGTTTAATCCTAACCAAAAGTAAAGTTGACTTTGTACTAGCTGAAACAAAGAAATCAGAATTGTTTGGGACCTTCCCAATGTCTTACATCTGACTTGGGAGGCTCCTTACAAGTTGATAAGCTAGGCTAAGCTAAAAACATCATTAAAAGTAAAAAGTAAAAGTAGCTTTTATGCTAAAGACTAAAAACATTATTAAAAGCATAAAGCAGAAAGTAACCTTTCTGCTGCAAGCCTAAAGTGCCATCATAGCCTAAGCATAGGTTTCTTTTCTTCCAAAAAAGGCCTGCCCCCTATGATATTTATAGCTGTTGCTGCTTCTAGTGCCCACATCTGCCCAGAAAAGTGCTGTTGGGGCTGCTATTGTGGGAGTTGAACTGTAGCCTATCCCTGGCTGGGTAGTGAGCCATTTAAGCCAAAAAAATGAGTCACTAAGGTGCAAAAGGTGGTGGCTGGATTGAAGTTTTGCATGGCTTTCATGGCTTGGGGTTTAGTTAAACTAATTAGTCCAAGTGAGGAGGTTTTTATGTCCCCCTAACTTAGAGAAATTAACAACTAAATTAATAGCTTGGATAATGGATGCTCCTGCATCAGTATATAATTAGAGGCTTATCAACACTTCCCTCTTAAAGTTTCACCTTGTCCTCAAGGTGGAAGTCAGGGAATTGCTCATTGATGATCTCAAATCCTTCCCATGATGATTCAAAAGAAGGTAGCCCCTGCCACTGAATCGGAACCTCCAACCGCCCCTTGGAGTTGTAATGAAGCCCTTGGACTGCTTCCGATTGTGCCTTCCACTCTAATTCATTAGTGAGGATATCAGGAATAGGTTGGGCTTGGTGTCCCGCCCCTAAAACCCGCTTCAACATAGAAATGTGGAAGACTGGGTGGATCGAAATGGAAGTTGGCAACTCCAAACAATAAGCCACACTACCCACTCGGGACTTCACTTGATAAGGGCCAAAATATCGTGGTGAGGGCTTCTCATTGCCACGTTTGGCAAGTGACTTCTATCTATACGGTTTGAGCTTCACGTATACCTACTCCCCTAATGCAAGCTCCATGCCACGCCTCCTCCTATCCGCTATAGCTTTCATCCTTTGTTGGGATTTATCCAAGTGGAGCTTAAGTTCTTCCAAAATCAAATCTTGTGCTTTGAGTTCCTCATCCACAGCTACTACCGAAGCAATTCCCCTTTCATACCTGATCAGAGGAGGTGGTGCTCGCTTATATATTGCTGTGAATGGGGGTGGTGTGAATAGCAGTATGGTACGAAGTATTGTACTAGTACTCTGCCCAAGGAACCCATCTCACCCAGTGCTTAGGCTGTTGTCCTGCGAAACACCTGTGATATGACTCAATGGTACTATTTACTACCTTAGATTGTCCATTTGTTTGAGGATGGTAAGTCGAACTCCTCTTCAACGTGGTACCCTGCAGCCTAAACATTTCTGCCTAGAAAGTGCTAATAAAAACCTTGTCTCGGTCAGAGATAATTGAATGGGGCATCCCATAGAGGCGAACTACTTCCTTAACAAATATGGCAACGATGGTGGGAGCTGTGAATGGATGCCTTTGTGGAATGAAATGAGCGTATTTGCTCATGCGATCCACCACCACTAGCCATACAATAAAACCGCGGTTACGGTCGCGATTGCGGTTGCGGTCGCGGTATCGCGGTATCGGGGTGTCGCGAATGATATTTTCTATATCGCGGTTGTCGCGGCGTGAATTTTTAATTATTTTACACAACAAATATTGGCAAATATCGGTGAATATCGGCCAATATCGGTAAATATCGGCCAATATCGGTCAATATCGGTAAAATACCGGCTGATATCCGAAATTTCGCCGATATCGCGGCGATAAATGTGTGATTTTCTGTATCGGCCGCAATTTCGGAATTTCGCGTCGCGGCTGACCCGAAAACCGCGAAATTGCGGCCGATACGCAATTGCGGTACCGATATTTTATTGTATGCCACTAGCAAGCAGTTATACCCTTTTGACTTAGGCAGTCCTTCGATGAAATCCATTGCAATGTCTTCCCAAATATGCTTGGGAATAGGAAGAGGCTGCAGTAGTCCTGCTAGAGATAGTGTAGATGTTTTATTTTGCTGGCAAACTGCACACTCAGACACATACTACTGAATCTGCTTCCTTATACCAGGCAAATAAACCACCTGAGTGATGCGCTAATATGTCTTAAGTACTCTTAAGTGACCTCCAATATTTCCCCCATGAAATTCTGAGAGAATCAATGGTATATACTTGGACCCTACAGGTAAAGCTGACCGTCCCTTAAAAAATAACCACCCTTGATGTAAACTGAAGCCATCCTTCTCCCCTAGGGTCTGAATCAGATTTCTTTTCAACGGCCCCAAGTGTGGGTCTCTATCAATCTCTTCGGATAACTCATCCCAAGCCCCCATCCATGTTACAGTTAATGCCAAAACCAAGCTATTGCCTTCCAGCCTTGACAGGGCATCTGCTGCTCTATTAGTATGCCTTGCACAATACTAAATATCAAATTGATAACCCCAAAGTTTAGCAATCCATTTCTGCCATCCTTCCGGCAATAGCCTTTGCTCTAGGAGATATTTAAGACTCCCTTGATCAGTTCGAATTAGGAACCTTCTTCCCAAGAGGTAATGCCTCCATTTTTGAACGGAGAGTACTATGGCCTTTAATTCTCATTTGTAGACCGACTTAAGACATGCCCTCTGACCTAATACTTGGCTGTGATAAGTAATAGCAAGCAATAAAATCGCGGTCGCGGTCGCGATTGCGGTTGCGGTCGCGGTATCGCGGTATCGGAGCGTCGCGAACGATATTTTATATGTCGCGGTTGTCGCGGCGTGATTTTTTATTTTTTTTTCACAATAAATATTAGCAAATACCAGTAAATATCGTTAAATATCGGCAAATATCGGTAAAATATCGGCAAATATCGGTAAAATATCGGCAAATATCGGTCGATAACTGATATATCGCCGATAAATACGTGAAATTCTAAATCCATCGCGTATCGCCAATTTCGCGTATCGGCCGACCCAAAATCCGATAAATATCGGCCGATATTGCGTATCGGAACCGATATTTAATTGTATGAGTAATAGGTCATTGCTCTTACATCAGGACAACACCTATTCCCACCCTGGATGCATCAGTCTCCACAACGAATGTCTTTGAAAAGTCAAGAAGAGCCAACATAGGAACTGAAGACATGGCTGATTTTAGTGCTTCAAATGCTTGTTGAGCTTGAGAGTTCTACCCGAAGTTATCCATTTTTAGGTGGGCAGTCAGTGGGGCTGCAATTTGACCGTACCCACGAACGAACTTTCGATAATACCCTGTAAACTCGAGAAAACCTCTCAACTCCTTAAGGATTTTGGGAACGGGCCACTCCTCCATTACCTACACCTTCCCAGGGTCTACTGCTACTTCTTTTGCTGAAATTATATGTCCCAAGTATTCCAACTCCAGCTATCTAAAGATACATTTCTTTCCATTCACAAATAGCTCATGTTTCCTCAACACTTCAAAAACCATTTTTAAGTGCTACTTATGCTCAGCCAAGGACAAACTGAACACTAGGATGTCATTGAAAAACACTAACACAAACTTCCGTAAATAAGGCTTAAATACCTGGTTCATTAGGGCTTGAAAAGTTGGAGCGTTAGTCAACCCAAACGACATCACCCGAAACTCATAATGGCCTTGGGTGCGGAATGCGGTCTTGCGTACGTAAGCTGGGTTTACCCTAATCTGGTGATAACCAGAAGGGAGATCCAACTTTGAAAAGATCACTACACCATGGAGTTCATCCAGCAGTTCATCAATCAGTGGTATTGGGAACTTGTCAGGAATGGAAACCTTGTTCAATGCCCTGTAATCTATGCAGAGCCGCCACCCGCCATCCTTCTTTTTCACTAGTAGTATAGGACTAGAAAAAGGGCTCCTGCTTGGCTGTATTATCGCTGCTAACATCTCCCCAACCAGCCTTTCAATTTCATTCTTTTGATCACGGGGGTACCTACAAGGTCGGACATTCACTGGGGTTGTCCTTGGTTGTAGGATGATTTGATGATCCAACTCCTGCTCTAGTGGAAGGCCTATAGGTTTGGCCAAGAGGTCGAAAAATTCCCTAACCAACTCCGATATTTCCTCAGGAGCCACCACTTGCTCTTCTACTTCCTCCTCTAGTACTCCTGTCGAACAACACTCCAGTAAGAGCCCTTGCCTTTCCTTAGTCATGGTTTCTAGCATGGCCTTGAGGGAAACTTGGGCACAACATAAGCTAGTTTCCCCTGTAAGGTCATAGGTGTCGAGCCCACTGCGAACTTCATCACTAGAGTTTTCTAATTGACCTGCATCATACCTAGCTTCTCAAGCCATTGCATTCCCAAAATTACTTCTGCACTTGTTAGCTCTAGAGGCAAGAAATCCTCTACTACCTCAACTTCCGGCAGTAACACGTGAACATCCTTGCAAACCTCATTAACAGTAATTAACTTTTCAGTTCCCAGTAAAATACCATAAGGTGTTGTAGGGGATATGGGCAATGAAAGCTTCTTCACAACCACCCGAGAGATGAAGTTATGGGTGGCTCCACAGTCAATTAGGACAACCACCTGCTCCTCCTTAATCTGCCCATGCAACTTCATAGTGTGGGGAGTGCTGATTCTAACAATTGAATTCAAGGAGAGCTCCACTGCCCCTTCCACTAGCCCTGATTCTTCTTCCCCGATCGCCAACTCTTGATCTGTCATCTCCTCTTGCCCTAATTCTTCTTCGGCCTCCACTAGAAGCACCTAAAGTAGGCGATTTCTACACACATGGCCGGGAGTGAACCTCTCCTCACGCTTGAAGCATAGCCCCTTCTCCCTTTGTCGTTGGATTTCTTCATCGCTGAGCTGTCGAGTGTTAGAGAGCCTTCGAGCTGTAACTTCTTCACTCGATTTTATAGGTGTTGCCCAGTTTGGGCTTTGCCAAGTCCCAGCGAGGCCAGTGGGCTTACTCCCAGCTTGGGTCGATGTTGTGTGGTTACTTGGGCCACCGATTGCCCTTGCCCGAATTCCCAATCCTCCAGATCCAGCCTGATTGCTCTCTAATACCACCCAATTCTTGTCTTCCACCATTTGAGCAGCTTCCATGAGTTCAATTAGCCCCTTAGGTCTCATCATCCAGACTTCTACCTGAATTTGGGGCTGTAATCCATTGAGAAAGGTACCTTCTAGGATTTCTTTGGTCAGTCAACCTTGAAGAGGGGATGCTAGTAATTCGAATTGCTCAATATATGCCTCCACCGTCTCAGTTTGTCTCACAACCAGAAATTTTTCACAGAGTGAGCCTTCTTGGCGCGATCGGAATCGAGTCAGCAGTGCTTCCTTGAAGCTAGGTCATGAATCAAAGCATCGGCTATCCTCAGCATACTGGAACCAGGCTAGAGCCTTCCCTTCCATGGCCATAACCACTGCCTCCAGCTTCTCCTCATCACCTACCTGGTTCATTGTAAAATATTGTTCCACCTTGAAGATCCAACCATCCAGGTCCAGTCCATCAACGATAGGGAACTCCAACTGGCGTGAAGGTTGGTTCTCAACCCTCAACTCTGGGATATTGGTGGGCATTGCTGAAGTATTCGGAGCCTCAGTTCCCTCGATCCCTTTCTGTTTCCTTGTATCCTTGATGGATGAGCTAGAACCACCAGGTTTGAGGTACTGATCTAATTTCCCAGCTATATCTCCCATCCAATTTTCAATGGAATTGATCCTTTCTCCCATTTTCACATTCTCACTCTGGGTCTCTCTCCTTTCACTCACCAACTCCTGCATCTTAGTGAACTTCTCTTCCAACACCTCAACCTTGCTTGGAGCCATGGTTTTGTTTTGGAATCGAAGGGAGGGGGAATAGAAATAAAGGTGACAGAGGGAATATAGCTCTGGGGAATATAGCTCTGATACTAGATTGGTAAGATTAGAGACAAGTTTTAGGTGACAGAGGGGGAATTTCTATATATTCTTGATGGATGATAGTAACACTCTGGGTTATATGAGGACATGATACCTCCTACAATGACCTCAATCTCGTTTGCCTCCCCTCTCACCCCCCGATCACCTTTATACAGCCAATGTCCCCCTAACCGACTCATAATTGACGGATAAAAATAAAGGAAATAAAGGAAATTGAGAGAATAAGATATTCCCAATAACCGACTCTAACAGACCGAAGGAAATAGAAATAATAACAGAAAATAGGTGACTCAGCATTTTCTTTTCCTCAGCTGGTGCACTGTAATATTTCTTCCCATGTGCTCCCACACGCCCACTTCCTTTAGCCTTGTTCCTCCTCACATAGGTGTATTTAATTAGAGGCCTATCAATTTTCTACAACAATCTTATTCAATTGTTGCAAAATAAAGTTATCTTAGCCAAATCATTTTCCCATCCATATCTCTCGAGGTTTGTTTGACGTTCTTTAGCAACTCAAACAATCTTCATGGCATTCACAATATCTTATCACACTTTTGCATCATTTGGGACAAATTATTTGTAATCCCTAGAATCCTTTTCATAAAAAACAACATGAAAACAAACTCAATTTTTTTTTTTGGTTCTTTGACAACTCTAGCTTCATGTTTTTCTCTACTTTTGGAATCTTTTATCATGATGTGGAGTACATCAATCACATGAAAATAACTTCATCAAGTTTGAAAGAGACTTAAGATGTAACCCCTAACAATTATCCCCAACCCTTACAAGAGTTGATTTTTGATTCAATCCGCAACCACTTTTTAGCTCACCTAGATTCAATGCTTCTTCTAATTGTGTTGCATTTTTATCTCGAAGCATATGTCAACGTTCATTTGAGGATCCAAACATATTAACAACACCAATAACGATAAAAAAGAGCTAATCAACATCTTAATGAGACCTTGCAACAAGAAGTAGTGCCAAATGGAGTTGATGAACAAAATAATGAGCATAATAAGTAGAATTGTTTTCATTGAGAATCAAAGTTTTCTCCTTTCATATTGCTTGCTCCATCATAGCCTTGCTCTCATATTATTGTCAAGCTTAATTCATATTTTTACAACATTGTCTCAAGCATAGCCTTAAGTGCTAAAGGAGTTGTATTAGCTGCATGTGAGATACCAATAAATCTTTCCATAACAAATCCTTTGCGATCTAGAAACTGCAAAACAGCAACCATTTGTCCTTTAAGCAGATTCATCAATAGAGACATCATCCTCTAGTTCCTTAATGATCTTATTACTTATTTCAATTGCACATGCATAAGAAACATCTTTTTGAACATTAGGAGAAGTCATTTAATTATTTCTTGGAGCATTCTTTAACTTAAAACAAGATAGATGGATCGACTTCTTGCAAGATTTGGGAGCTCATAGAAGTTACCTTTATTTTTTGAACCATTTGATTCACCATATCCTTGAAAAACTATCCCTTGTTGAAGAATATATTGATGCTTCTAAACGAATACAATACTCAGATTTCATAAGTTCGAATTGATTGGAAACTGTAGCTTATATGCCTTGCTTTTAATTCATCAAATCATCACACTTCTTCACAACTTTGTTGTGAGAAATATCGCATCCACCAACATGAATATCAAGTCTTTCTTATTCCAGTTCACAAATCTTTTACCCACAAAATGACTACCTCCCACAGTCCCACATCAAACTCATGTTTGAACAAATAACAAGGAAAGCAAAAAATTATATCTTTTGCTATACTATATTCTAACCAATTATAAACCAAGATGAAACAGATTTTCTATTTTTTCCTGCAATAAACTTAAGAAGGACATGTGAATGAGGTTGACATGGGCCAAATTGAATATAAGATCTCCTTATCTCAACTTGTTGATTTGGATTAAAATCTAAAATTTTCCTCCTCAGACTTGAATCAACTCTAGAGAATTTAAATCAAATCAGTTTTGTTGCGTAGCTTGAGTTCGGCAAGGTGATGGAGAAACTTGCTCATGATTTTTAGAAACTGGTTTTCAATTTGAATGACCGGACTAGAATTGCTCCTACTAGCCCCTTCTATGTCTTTGGGTTGCTTTTGTAAATATTGCCGCATCCTAATTAAGCAATTGAAATTTACATTAACAACTAACAAGTATAAAGTAGACTGATTTCAAAGTTTATGAACTAAATCGAAACCAATTCAAACTAAACATAGTTTGAATCAAAAACCAATACTTGAGATTCAGTCTAGAAATCGAAGATAAAGTAAATAAATTGATGTTATTGGAACTATGATGCTTTCATTTATATGTCATCCTCTCAAGAATTCAGCTCTAAGTAAAGACTAGATTAATCAATATCAGTCTTGGACAACTCTGGGCAGTGGACCATATTAGAGCCTATGAATGTCAATTTGGCCTCTTCCATAGAAGGTAAGCTCTCAAAATAGTTAGGTTTGGTTAAGAATTGATGCCATGAGATTGTGACATGAATGTTAAAAATATGAAAAATAGTAGGATCAGAATACCCAAAGGCAATTTTGGTCTAGGATATAAAATTACTTATGCATTGTGGTATATGCTGTAGGAACTGGGGAATTGAAGCACTGATGTAGCGAAATGTACTTTATGCTTTACAATAAATTCGACATGGATCCATAGGATGATAACAGAAGGCCCCATTAGATAAATTGGTAAAATTAGGGTTTTGATGTAGCAGTAGATATATTTACGAAGGCAACAGCCACCGAAATTTCACCCTCAAGGATGAGTTGCAGAAACTTAAAAGAAAAAGGGACTATGACATCACTGTTTCATCTATCAGACATGGTGGGAGAAGTATATTGTCCTTGTTTTTTTGGGGGGGGGGGGAGTCTACATAAGGTTTTTATTTAGCTAAGAGTGTGCTTAGGAAGGTTCATGCAATCAGTAGTTGATTCTTACAATCTTGCATAGTGTAATGACTGCTCAGTTAGTTTTTTCTTTTTGGGTTGATTTGGACTGCCAATTGCGAGCAGGCTTATTTTATATCTTGTGATAAATCAGTCGCTCTTTTTTATCATTGATAACTAACTCCTAACTAATTCATTTTTCCAGATGCTGCTAAGGAGCTAGCGGATTGGGATGCTACAAAAGTTAGAGAAAAACTTGCATATGATGTTGAGACACATGCATGTTCTGTTTGTAACATGAATTTGTCAAAGTTAATTGCTGATTATGAGGTGTGATTTGCTAATCTGTTAGAGGGATATTTGTCGCACTCCAAATTCATTTACTTCAATCTTCTATTTTCTGTCCTTGTTTGATATGCAGAAAAGATTAGCTCTTGTACTGGTTGCTGCTGTTGAATCCTTATTGGAATCTGGCAGAAGTGATAGCTGGGCTTCAATTAGGAATCTCCTCAAACATGAGACTGAGGTGGCCGTTGCAGGATTTTTAACAGATGTTGCTAGTTTTGAATTGGACCAGTCTACATGTGACCAGATGGTGCATAGTCTAAGGGACTATGCAAGGGGAATAGTGGAAAAGAAGGCTAGAGACGAGGCTGGGAAGGTCCTCATCCACATGAAGGATAGGTACTTCATTATCAACATTGTTTGCTTCATTTTCCCTTACAATTTATCATGGCAATCTTGTTCATCATAGTGCATCTCATGGTTGTAGGTTCTTTACCATCTTCAACCATGATGAAGATGCAAATCCCAGGGTTTGGACTGGTAGAGAAGATATTAAAGCAATTACAAGAAGAGCTCGGTCTGAGGTAATCAATCAGATTTGAAATAAGAATGTTTCTAGAGCTATACTTGTGTGATAGGGTTTGGCCTTGAGATTAGTTTTTGCTGAGTCCACTATAAGATTGACCTCTCCAGACATGCTGGAGTTCCAGGTCCAGAAACGGTGCATGTTAGTGCATAACATTTTACAATTTCCATTTATGATACTGATCTGGATAGAAATGTTCCTTCAAGCCCTTCTTTTATTCAGCTCCTACTACTGTACTCTTGTTCTTAAATTTTGGACCAGATTGGCCTGCACCAGGTCCAGGACTCTGGCATAGCTATAACATGCTTCATCTACTATCCAATAATCTTAGAACTAACATATTATAATCCTACTGTAGGCTCTGAGGGTCATGTCTTCCTTGGCTGCTATCCGTTTAGATGAAAAGCCAGATAGGATTGAGGATATACTCTTTACTTCTTTAATGGGCAAACCTGCAGATCTTTCTTTCTTGGGCAGATGTGGTGGTGTTTCTGAAGATCTGCTTGTCTCTAGAACTTGGGATCAGGTATCCTTCTCTCTAGTTGTCACTTTGCATTCTTTCTTGTTGATATAAAATTTTCGTTTATGGGGAATTGCCATTCAGGTATCCCCTAGCAAAGTGTTGATTACGCCTGTGCAATGCAAGACTTTGTGGAGACAATTCTGTGCAGAGACTGAATACATGGTTACTCAAGCTATTTCTGCCCAGGTAAATGTCGTATTTCTGAACCTTTTGTCTGTACTTTTTAATTCCTATGAATTCTCCTTTCATGTTTTGTTTTTTTTTTTTCAATTAAGTTGGTCCATTGTCTCTATCGTTAATTATAATACGATCCAGTACTTACCTTTGAAAAGGACGAAAGCATTGAGATTGTGCCTTGTATGCTTTGAATCTCTTCAATATGGTTCATTTAGAGGCTTTGAATATCAACATGATGAGGTCTTGCGGTTCATATTGTCATTCATTGTACCCATAGTTCTCATCAATGTTGTCCAAAACCAAAAGTATCACCTTATTAGTGGAAGAGGATTTTTGCAGGTAGGGAAGGGGTGAATTAATGGCCTACCTGAATGAAAATGCACCTGATCAACTGCTAATTAGGATCAATTAGCTGATTAATAACTTTGTCAACAAAAATGGTGTTTGGATATTTAATATAGTCAAAATAAGTAACTATTATCAATTTTGTTGAACACCTCTACAACTAAAAATAGAGAATAGTTGAGGAATTGCTATGTCTTTTTGTAAGAGGAATCCATTTTACCAACCTGTTTAACCATTTAGGCAAAAACCTTATGTTAGCTTCTTATGCCAGCCTATAGGTAGATGAGTTTGATAATGGAATTTCTTGTTAGAGAAATCCTTGATAGAGAATAAGTTAAAATCGTGTATCTACATAGTTGTTCATGTAACTAAGAAAGGATATCCGAGAAATTATTGATTTCAAGGGCATGAGCATACCAATGTGGAGAAGTCAGTAACGTCATTGTTTCCAATAATCCTTGAAGTGCTCTTAGTTTAGTGAATATTGACACCAATAGTGAGGCCACTGCAAGATTGGAGTCTCATCAAGAACGATAGGACTTGATGGTCAATCTTAATTAGGGCCTTTGAGTCTTTGACAATTATGCTACTGTCTATCAGTCTTGAAGAAATTTATGCTTTGGAGATTGACAAGCAGAATTTTCTGATAAGATCACACATTTGCTATCTCTTCGCAAGACCAATCAAGTGTGACAAAGGAGGGAAAATGATGTAGTTGATTAAATGATGGTAATGCTCTTTGTAGGAATACACTTCTGGGAACTCAAGGACCTAGAGACCCCCCTGCCCGATTGATTGATAAAATAATGCACGCCTCTCTTCACTGATTTCCCCATTTTATTAAAGATATAACTATCCAACTTTTTCTCTCACCGTTGCTCACCAACATTCCCTAAAAGACTCAAGAGACTAAATATTCCCGACCAGGTGACCACATGTCATAGCCAATAACAGACCACAAATGCTAACTACATCACAGATACAACGATATTTGTCTTCCCTCCCAAGTTTTATCCAAGCACAATTCCGGCTGTTCATTATCCTATACAATACTAGTTAAGCTAAAGATGAGAAAAATATCTAATTGGTGCTTATTTGTGGAACTTCAGACATAGGAAGGATGAATGCAAGTTGTAAGGATATTGTGGTAGTCATATTGAGGAAGATCATATATGGAAGTATCTATCACTTCCATAACACCCCCCCTCATCACATCCTTGGAATCAATTGGCTTGGGGAATAAACACCATACCAGTAGGGTTGATGTTGGTTGTTGATATATGTATTAGTAGTAAACAACCACCTCACGGACAAGATCTCAAAACTGAAACTTTGACTACTAACTGGTTGGTTAACGGGCCTGCAATCTATCTATAGTTTCTCACGAACTTCCGATAATAACCCATAAGCCCCAAGAATCCCCTTGTCACACGTAAGTTCTTGAGAACTGGCCAATCCTTTATTGCTTGCAACAGGGTTCTGCAACCACCTCGTCTGCTGAAATGACATGTCCTAAATATTCAATCTCCTTTTGACTAAACACACACTTGCTTCGATTTAAGTATAAAGAATGCCTCCTCAACTCTTCAAGGACCAGTTGTAAATGCTTCAAATGATCTTCCATAGACGAGCTATAGACTAGGATGTCATCGAAAAACACAAGTACCAACTTACGAAGGAATGGATGAAAGACCTTATTCATCAAGGCCTGAAACGTCACAGGCCCATTGATCGACCCAAATGGCATGACTAAGAACTCGTAATGGCCTTCATGTGTCCCGAATGCTGTCTTCATACTTATATCAAAGGAAATGTGTGTTTGTTCAAAAGGAGATTGAATATTTGGGACATGTCATTTTAGCAGAGGGGGTGGCTGTAGAACCCTTAAAGTTGCAAGCAATGAAGGATTGGCCGGTTCCTAAGAACCTACGTGTGCTAAGGGGATTCTTGGGGCTTACGGGTTATTATCGGAAGTTCATGCAAAACTATGGATAGATTGCAGCCCTGTACACTTGATGGAAGTTCTACAAGTCACCCCTTTAACTCAATCTTCAATGTACAAATACTGATGTAGGAACATGTAGTACCTTAGTTATTAATTTTTCTAAATTCGGAGGACATCAAAACCTTCTCATTTGGACTAATTATCGCACTTAACATTCAATCCATGAAAAAGCCATGCAAGCCACCCTTAGGTGGCTCACAAAAATGGGTTTTGTGCAGCAGCAGAAGCAGCAAAGCCATAACTGAAAGTTATGGAGAGTAAGAACTGATACTTTTCTCTCTTATTTTCGATATTATGCATGGACACACACAAACACACACACACACACACACATATATGCAGAAGATAAGAAAGGAGCACGATCTACCCTAACAAACTCCTAAAGCTCCTAATAAATAGGAAATAACATATCCTAGGAAATAGGCAGCAATAACTCCTAATATCCTACCCCCTATTCAGTTGAACTGACTGAGACTTTATTCCCTTAATATCTAGTAAATTAATAGCTGGATTTACTAATCTTTTCTACACTCCCCCTCAAGTTGGCGCATATATATCAATCATGCCCAACTTGCCAACAAGAAACTCAAAATTAGACTTGAATAAACCCTTTGTAAGAATGTTTGCTGTTTGCTGAGCATTGGTACTAATGGTAGACAGATCTCACCTTCCTCAAGCTTCTCCTTTATATAATGTCTGTCAATCTCAATATGTTTTGTTCGATCATGCTGAATTGGGTTTTGTGCAATACTTATGGCTGCCTTGTTGTCACAATACAACTTCATGGGCTTGCTTACAGGTAGATGTAATTCTCTAATAATCTGCCCGAACCATATTAGCTTATAGATCCCCTGAGCCATGGCTCAAAATTTAGCTTCTGCACTGCTCCTTGCCACCACAAACTGCTTCTTGCTCCTCCGAGTGACTAAGTTCCCCCATACATATGCATAATAACTAGAAGTGGACTTCCTATCTTCAATTGATCCTGCCCAGTCTGCATCATTGAAGGCTTCAATTCCCCTCTACTCATTTTTTCTAAAGAACAAACCTCGCCTAGGTGACCCTTTCAAGTACCTCACAATCCTGTATGCAACATTCAGGTGTTTTGTGCGTGGGGAATGCATAAACTGACTAACCAAACTCACAGCAAAGGCAATATCAGGACGAGTATGTGAAAGATAAATTAATATCCCAACTAGCCTTTAATACCTAGCTGCATCAATAGGCAGGCTTTCTTTATACGCCCTTAATTTTGTATTAGCATCTATTGATGTATCAACTGGTTTACAACCACTTAAACCAGTTTTGTGAAGAAGATCCACTACATACTTGCGTTGAGTCACCACAGTACCCTTTCTTGATCTGGCTACTTCCATTCCTAGAAAATATTTCAGGGTCCCAAGTCTTTGATCTATAATTCTCTGGCCAATCCAGCCTTTAAGCGATCCATCTCTCTCAAATCATTCCCTGTAACAATGATATCATCCACATACACAATCAACACTGATATTTTTCCATCTCTTGAGTGCCTTGTAAATATTGTATGGTTACCTTGGGCTTGAGTATATCCTTGTCTCTTCATAGATCTGGTAAAATTTTCAAACTAGGCCCGAGGAGATTGCTTTAATCCATAAAGTGCATTTTTCAGCCTGCACACCTTCGAGCCAAACTTCTCCTGAAAACCCGGTGGTGGTGTCATGAATACCTCTTCTCTTAGATTGCCATTCAAAAATGCATTCTTTACGTCCAACTAGTACAAGGGCTAATTAAGATTCGCAGTAACAGATAGAAGAATTCAAATGGTATTTAGTTTTGCCACAGGAGCAAATGTTTTGGTGTAGTCAATTCTATAGGTTTGTGTAAAGCCCTTTGCCACCAACCGTGCCTTGTATCTCTCAAGAGTGCCATTGGCCTTGTATTTCAAAGTGAATACCCACTTACATCCTACAAGAGACTTTCCTCTTGGTAGATTGACAACTTCTCATGTCTTATTTTTCTCAAGAGCACTCATTTCTTCAGGTATTGCCTTCTTCCACTCTAGAACTGTTAGAGCATCCTAAACATTCTTAGGAATCTCCACGGAAGATATATGAGTGGAGAAAGCAGAGGAGGGTGAGAGATGTTTAAAACTAACAAATTTTGGTAGTGGATGTAAAGGATAACTAATACGGGATCTAGTTCCTTTTCTAGTGGCAATAGGAAGGTTCAAATTTGAAACAAAAGTGCTATCTTAAGATAATTGATTTGAGGGAGAAGGGGAGATACTTACAATGGTAGGAAATAACTCTGGTGCAGATTCATGGCAATGCAAGGGGCGTGTGAAATCTCTCTCTGGGAGGAGTTCTCCTGGAGTTTATCTGCGTAAAGTATTTGTTAGTCTTAGAGCATACTTCTGTTTCAACCGACTGATCAAATGGAGGAACAACGAGGGAATCTCTTCCTTACTGATTATGTGGACTAGAAGATTGGTTTTCATGCTCCTGATTCGAAGGGAGATTCTTTTCAAAGTTAGAATCTAAACATGGGTTGTTCCTATTACTTAATTCATCCACCAGCTCCACCCCACTCTCCCTTTGTTCCTGTTGATTATGTTGGTCAAAAACATGTGGCTGTGTTTCAAAAGAGTTTTTGTCACTGGTGCTACTGGTGGTGAATTATAGATCCAGATCACGCAAAACTCCCCCTGAAAACAAATCCTCTCCTAACGTCTCCCCTTGAGGATGAGGTTTAAAATATGGTTGTGTTTCAAAGAATTTGACATCCATAGTGACCAAGGTTTTCTGGGAGATGGGGTCATAGCATTTATAGCTCTTTTTAGTAGGTGAGTATCCTAGAAAGACACATTGTTCGACCCTAGCATCATGTTTATCACCCTTGTTTTCAAAGATAAAGACTGTACAGCCAAAAATTCTTATAGGTAAGATACTAGACAATCAATTATTAGGAAAGTGATGGTTGAAAGTATCTAAGGGCGTTTTAAAATTTAGGACCTTAGATGGCATAAGGTTAATCAAGTAAATAGCTGTAAGACATTAGGAAGGTCCCAAACAATTCTGATTTTTCTATTTCAGCTAATACAAAGTTAACTTTAGTTTTAGTTAGGATTAAACTAGTTAAAGTTATTCTCTTTGACAACTAACTAACCAAACTAGTCCTTTTTTTTTTGTTGAGTTATATTGCAACTAAATGAGACCTAACACTTTCTTATAAGTGCTGGGCTCACATTTGAATGAAGGGCAACTTAGAATTTGGTTATCTTATTTCTCTCTGCAGAAATCAATCATCTTCAACTCTAGTGGATGAGTTTGAAGTTTAAATCCTAAAATCTTACAAGATTTATCCTAAGTGTTGAAACCTTAGGTGGTTCTTATTAGTATATGATCCAAGGACGGTACCAAGGATTAGATTCAACCCATTTTCTTCACCCTCTTATTTGTTTTCTTATTCGATTATCCTCCATTGATAACCACCCTCCTAACTTGGCCCAATTTGTATTGGCATATGCATCATAAAGTCTATCAACCTTTTTAGCATTGCCAATCATCCTCCTTGAGACTAGATCCTGAAATTCACAATGCGAGGAATAAAAATTAACTTGACATTTAAGGTCACTAGTTAACTTACTAATAGAGAGTAGGTTACCAGACAATTTAGGAACATGAAGAACATTATCAAGGGATAGTAAAGGAGTGAGTTTGATAGATCCTATGCGAGCAACAATAGAGAATGATCCATCTGCAACCCTGATTTTGTTATTTCCAGCACAAGGACGATAGGATTTAAATAATTGGGAGCAGTTTGTCATATGATCTATTGCTCCAGAATCAATTATCTAGACAAATGTAGACATTACATTATAGGAGATGGGATAGCTTATATTACCTTGATGAGCTAGAGAACAGGAAGAACTAACAGGGAACTATGAGGATTGAAGAATTTTCTGAAGATGCTCTACTTATTCTTGAGTGAATGGAGACTCTCCTGAATTAACTTGTTGTTCTAGAGTTTTATCCGTGGTTGTTTGGATTGCTTTACCATCAGATTTTCTCTTTGAGTTAGGTGGTTTCAAGTGAGGGTGTAGTTTTCAACACTTTTCCCTAATATGCCATGGCTTTCTGTAGTGATCACACCATGGTTTCTTCCTCCTCTCACCATTTGTACTAGACCCTCGTGTAACCAGAGCAGAGCTCTCCAATTCTGGGTCAGTAGTTAACTGTTGAGCGTGCAGCATAACCTTCTTCCAAGCCTCTTCTTGCCTTAGCTCTGAAAATACTTCCCTTATGCCTAGTAGCGGCTTTCTTCCTAAGATTCTTCCTCTTACCTCATCTAAATTATGGCTGACCCTAGCTAAGAACATAGAAATTCAATCATTCTCTTCACGCTTCATAAACACAGTCCTTCGAATTCTCCCACTTGTCATCATAACATTGATCTAATTCCTGCCACTGAGTTACCATCTCATCATAGTAGGTGGTTATATCTCTGTCTCCTTGCTTTGAGCACGACAGTCTAGACTTTAATTCAAATATTTGAGATGAGTTCTCTAGATTTAAGTATGTTACACGAATGGAGTCCCAGATTTCCTTTGCTGTCTGCATAAACATGTGAGGTTTTGCGATAAACCCTTCCATTGAATTGAGTAGCCACGCATTAACCAAGGAATTTTCAGACCTCCAGGCTTTAAATTTGGGATCATTCTCCTCATCTCCTCACCGTTGAGATACCCACGTTTCCCACGTCCGTCAATGGCTAATTTGACAGATTGTGCCCATTCTAGATAATTTCTTCCATTCAATCTATAAACTGTGATCTTGAAAGATGAAGGAGCAGCAATACTGTCATTGCTGTTGGTTGGCATGGAGTTGGCTGAGGTTTCTTCTGATGATGCCATTTTTTCCGGCCTAGTTTTTCATGGTTTCTATGGCTCTGATGCCATGAAAGTTATGGAGTGTAAGAACTGATACTTTTCTCTCTTATTTTTGATATTATGCATGGATACACATATATGTATATATGCAGAAGATAAGAAAGGTGCACGGTCTACCCTAACAAACTCTTAAAACTCCTAATAAATAGGAAATAACAGATCCTAGGAAATAGGCAGCAATAACTCCTAATATCCTGCCCCCTATTCAGTCGAACTGACTGAGACTTTGTTCCCCTAATATCTAGTAAATTAACAGCTGGATTTACTGATCTTTTCTACAATAACTAACAGCAGGGATGGCACCAGAGGGCAGCAGCTGCCAACACCTCTATTTGAGCTTTTTAGAGAGTTGTTTGGGCACAAAAATAAAGGGTAAAAGTCAATAGGACAGCCAACATATTACAACAACTGATTATGGAAGAAAAGTCAGCCTTTTCTTATTTTAGAAGAACTGTTGATTTTATGTTTAGCCTTAATGATGTAAGGGTATGGTAGCAGCCCCCTAGTTGATTTATTGGCCATAAAATCCTGATGGCTGACCTTGTCATGGTTAAAAATCAAACTAGTCAGTTCCCAGCTGATAACTACTAGTGTTTGAGTTTAACCAAAACAACCCCTCTTATTTTTGGGTGAGTTAGTTTGTAACTAAATGATTCTAGCACCCTCCTGTAAGTGTTAGAATATTCAGAAATAAAAGCAACTCATAATTTGTTTAATATTTTTCCCTCTGCAAAAAATAAAATAAAACAAATAATCCTTCAACTCTAGAGTATGAATTTGAAGTCTGTATCCCCAAAATCTCACGAGATTTATCCTTAGTGTTGAAATCTTAGGTGGTTCTTGTTATTATATGATTCAAGGAGGTGTCCAGAATTATATTCTACTTTTTTTCTCACTTCTCTTCTGGTTTTTTCAGATTGTGTTATCCTCTATTGATAATATATGTTCTCTTCCTAACTTGACCCAATTTGTATTAGCATATGCATCAAATACCCAGTGGCTAGTTGTGAACTCACAAACCCCACATCATTGTCACCGTAAACTGTCCTTGATCAACATGTTAAGGACTAAGCTAGTCTCTTATTATGTTGTCTGTAAGACCACAAACATAATCAACAAATTCTCACTGGAATCTTCAAAAGGAAACTTTGTTGGTGGCATCAAGCCAGCTGAGTGGATACACATAATGGAAGCTTTACAAATCATCCCTAATATTGAAGCCTCAACATACAAATACCTAGTGCCTAGTTTGTGAACTTACAAACCCAGCATCATTGTCACTATAAATACGCCTTGTTTAACATGCTAAAAACTACGCCTAGCCTCTTAATATGTTAATCTCACTAAAAGCTTCAAAAGGAATTCCCTTGTGATCTCTTTTATCCACTAGTCAATGGTCTGACATTTTCCCTGCATAAAGTAGATATTAATATTTGAAGTACTATGCTCAAGATATTTAAAACTGGTTATTGATCACTAGGTTAGTATAAGCATTCCATGTAAGACATTAAGCATGGAGGTGTTAGGCCCGTTCTGGATTTTAATTTACCATAATCAGATCAGACACTCTTCCAAGCAAGCTTACTTAATGGTTTTTGTTTTCTTACGCTTAGCCCCCAAAACATTGTACAATAAACAAAGAACATGAATGAAGCGAGTCCAAGATGCAGAGATGGAGGAATTCATGAATGAGTCCACCGTTATTTTGTGCTAAAGCAATAAGAGAAGGACAGCGATATCGCCTTTTCTTTTAAATCTTCTCTCCCAACTGAGTTCCTCTATATAGGCGTTATAGCTGCATAGCAAATATAATAAGTCACCTAGATTTTTCTTCTATGAAGTAAATCATATATCAAGTGTTACATTATATATGTAGGTAAAATAGGACCTTTAAGATCACATCTATGATGACCTTTTGCCCTCCACCTGCAACTCCAGTCAATAGAACTCACTTTGGGCCCCTGCCCCTCACTCTCACCCCTTTTAAATCATCTCTGCTCTTCGGACACAAACAATATGGCCGGAATGGACTGATAGTGCTTCTGGTTTTGACAAAGCATTCCTTTCCTTTTATTTCTTCACTTGAGTTCTTCTATGTGCTGCTTCCCGTGCTCATTTCTAATTCTGAGTTAGAAGGTTGCTTCAGATTCCCACGTAGACACCTCAACAAACTCATGTGGACAGTCGTCGGCCTAAGGACAATCTTTCAAATGAAAATGAAAACTTTCACCTGTTTTTCTTTCCTTTGCTGATTTCTCTCAATGAAATTGCTATGTTCAGAAAGGAAACAGAGCTTCTTCAAAGTACACATATGATGTCCTTTTACTTGTTTCTCTTATCTTCATGAGAATGAATTATTTGTAGTTATTATCAGTAGATCTAATGTGACGTTTTCTTATTGAGTTAAAAGCTGCTTTAGCATCTGATTTAAATCTAATGTTTTATTCAGGAGGCATACAGACAAAGTGACAACTGGTTACCTCCTCCTTGGGCTATCATGACCATGATTGTCCTTGGTTTTAATGAATTCATGATGCTTTTAAGGTAAAATTTATAAAATGCATGTACGTAATGTATCTACACAGATTGTTGTATGAAAAACTCATGCTATTTCACACGATGCTTATAATAATACTTGTTGACTTTGAAAAAAGGAATCCTCTCTACCTCTTGGCGCTGTTTCTGCTGTACCTACTAGCAAAAGCAATATGGAGATACACGAACATTGCGAAGGAGATTCAGCATGGCACAGTAAGTGATATTCACTTGTAAAGACTTTGGCATTTGATTCCAGAGTGCTGATTAGTTTAGAAGTTGCCCTACACTGCTACCTGCTTAGTATGGCAATACCATCCATACTGGTGAACCATATAATATAATCCGTTAGGTTGACATGTGAATAAGTTTGGCCTGAAGGCTCATCCATGAAGACGCAATGCAATGTGCTTGAGCAAACCCCCTCCCCCTCTCAAAAAAAAAAATGCAGCAAAATTGTAGTTTTAAGATTATGTATTTGGGATGTTTATGTATGGGAGTGTTATTAATTATGTTACAATTACTGCAATGTGTTGTAAAGAAATGTTGAATTACCAAAGAGGTGTTAGTCTGGTGGCTAAATACTAAGGGGTTCCAAGTATTTTGGGTATGGTCTGAATTTTCCTTAACATGATATTGTGTGGGTCTTTCGGAAACATTATTATACTAACATACAAGCTAGTATAGGCGAGGCTATGCAATCCAGACCATATGAAAGCGTAGGGGTGTTCAAATGGGTTGTTATGGTTTAATCCAACCTATAATGTTTTAACCCATGCAATCTATGGTCTAACCCATGGCGGATTTGAGTAAAGGATTAATAATTTTCAACCCATTCTATCGTAAACCAAAAATTAGATGAATTGACCATGGGTAAGCATGTGTTAATAAACAAACTTATCACTACATTTACCTAGAGGTGACAATTAGGTCGGGTTTTAGCATGTAGGCTCTTTCTCGGATTAGGTTGTTTGCAAATTATTTTTATTTACAAGTTGGGCCATTCATGTTGAGTCATTTTGAGTTATTTTATTAGTCGGGTCGGCTTTGGTTTTGGATTGTTACATATCCTAATCGTATTGGGTTGGGTCATTTTAGGTTAACTTGAAAGATCATGTTAGGTTTGGGCCGAGCTAATTTGTGTTCGGGTGATTTCAGAATTAGATGGAGCCAGGTTGGGTCACGATGGATATAGGCTATGTTGGGTCTTCGTGGGATGAGCTCAGGTGGACTCAGGTTAAGGTGGGCTAGAGTTGGGTTGAATAAGGCCACGTTGTGGTTAAGCGGGTCGCTTTAGGGTAGGGCAGGTCTGAGGGAGGTCCGAACAAAAATGGTCCTTCTAGAATTCGGTTAAAACGGGGTTGTAGTAGTGATAATTTTGGTATAGTAGAAATAAATACAGTAACCCACGATAATATATGGCAACTCATGGGCCCGAACATCTTAGTTTGTAATCCACTATGGATTAACACATTTGAACTTTTGCAAAATACTAACCTATAAATCTATTTTTTATGGGTTGGGTTATATAGGTTATGGCTAACCTAACCCATTGAACACCTCTGTAAAAGATTGGATTGAACTCATGTTTTAACCTTTTTATTTCAAATGTGGAGGCTGCTGCGTAATGGAAAGAAAGAAGGCTGAAAGTAGCCATAGAAAGGAAATGGCAGGGTCCCCCCCCCCCACAACACACCAAAAACACACACGCACCCCTCACGCGCACTCTTCTACCGAAAAAAGGATGGGGAGATTTTGGCCATTAATGCTGTTCCTTGTTTTCGAGTCTAATCTGATGGGGACTTCTTTGATCTGCAATCTCTGTCCTTTTCCGAACTAGATCACCAATTGAGGCCTGGGTAAGAATAAGATAAGATTAAGTCAAGTGTCTTGAGATGATCTGATGAAATAAAGATTTGTTTCTTTTGTTTTTTTTCTTTTTTTGAGGGGGGGGGGGCATTATTTATAGATTTCGGCTAGTTTTGTTGGTATTATTTCCTGGACTACTGATCCAACATTGTTCATATCACGGTATTATGAGGTTTATGGGTTACAAAATTGTGTACGTATGAGCCAATAAAACGAACTATCGACTTCAGGGGCTCTTCTTAAATACCTTTGTGGGTTTGTTTTTTTTTGGCTAATCAGAATATTTTGTTCTACTGGCAGCTTTACAGTTGGCTTTCCCTCTCATCAAAGCTGGTTACGACTATGATGGGCATGGTAGGCCGGTGGGTTGAAGCACAAGAGCATGCCACCCCTGAAGCAGCAGGTCTACCGTCAGATAGGAAGTCTTTTATCTTCAAGGAAGACCAATGTCGGACGAGATCCACGTCATCATCGGAAGGGATGTGAAATGATCAATCGCCTGATAAGCAGGCGAAGGGCCAGGAAAAGAAGAAGATGATGTCCTCTGACGTGATTCTCATGCATGCATCTGTCTATATGTTCATAATGTATATATTTCATTTCTTCCTGTTGCGAGGTACGGGGAAAGTATAGTTTGTACATGTAAAGGTCTCAATACGTGCGGGGTGTATCGTGCATGTAATATGCTTGCGTGACGTTTGTTGAGAGTAACTATTGTACAGAAATAATAAATGAAATGGGGAGTATCTAAGGCATGAATGCTATCGTTTATGCAGGTTTCTTGCGATTGTAATAGCTGGAGAAGTTTTTGATGGAATAGTTTACGATCATAGGAAATATAGACCTTTATCTAGAGTGCTGGTAGTTAAAACCTGCGTTCCATGCTTATCTACAAAAACAAACTCGATAAGGGGGTGTTTTTATTGTCTGCTTGTCCTAAATGCTGTACCTCCATTCTACTAAGGTTTAATTCGGATAGATAATTTTATAAATGATGAGATTTTAAAAATATTCATTATTAAAATTTTATAGATTCATTGTTTGCAGAGGAAATTTGAATAGAGAATCTAAATAATTTTCTTCTCCAGATGTATTTATGTATGAAATTTGAATAATATATATATACGGCTGTACTCATTTGGCGTTCATGCTTGATTACTAACAGAACATGGATACGTGGCCTACTGGAGTCGTAGATGGTGCAGCGTTCTGTGCCTGGTTTTGTTTTGATTGTAGCAGAAGTACTATATTTAGTTATAGGAGTCCTAGCCAAGGTGGTGGTAAGCTGTATTATGGCGGGGGCTGGCTGGGTGTAATGTACTGCTCCCTGCTTGAGTGGCTCTTTTGATCTTGTGATTAATGGTCTTTGCCTACCCTTCTTAAAGATGAGAAAAACGGCTTGTAATGATGTTTGTGCGGTAAAATCTATATATTTTTAATTAAATACTTCACCGATGGGGAAAAAAATAGCTGTTATAATTAAGATCGGCCCAGCCGATATCTCTTATCCTTCTATTGTCAATAAAATGTCTCATATCCTTCGAGTATATGCTCCTCGATCATGCTTATGATGATATGTTTCTTAATTAGGTATAGTACGCCTTGAAACGATCAATGTGCATGGGCACGAAGTTCGTGAAGTACGTTCAATCTAAGGGAAGATCAAACGTGGCATCCACATTGGTGTTGTAAATTTACAGCACCAAAATTATAATTTCAATCATTTTTCATTTTATCTCTTCGACTTTTATTAATTTATATTATATTTAATTTTCTATTCTATATCAATGGTATTAGATTTACAATCCTAAATTACTTTTATCAATCACATCATCAATTATTTACAATTTATGTTATTTTATTTTTTAATTTATTTTAATGAATACATAATCATTAATAATGTTAGATAATCAATTTTAATTGAATATAAGTTTATAAATTATTTGGAAGATCATTCTTAGACTTTTTAGGACTATTAAAAAAATAGGATTTGAATAATTACTGTTAAGTATTTTAAAGAGAGAAAAAGGGGATCATTTTAATACACTAAATTTTTTTATTACTATTGCACTCATTTTCTTTTTATATATTAAAAAGTATTGTTGTATATTCTTACCGTTGGATATTTTAGAGAGAGAGAGAGAGAGAGAGAGAGAGTAAAAAGAAGCAAACGACCATTATTAGCCTCAGTATAAATTTTACTATGTTTTTTTGTTACCAATATCATTTGCATATTTAATGAAGTGATAAAATCTGTGTGTAGTGCACGGTGAGTCCCTATAATCCAACTCAACCACTTGATAGCATCTAACTTTTTTCATTTGACTTTGTTGTCTTCTCTTCCCTTTTTATCACATAAAATGCTCGAATTTTCTAATAAGTCTCATTTTTTTCACCTCAAAATTAATATTTCTACACCAATTTGTCTCAAATATATTGTGTACCATATTTTCCATTGTGTTGAATTTTTACCACCAATGTTGTTGTTCTTATATGCCAATTTAGTGCAACTTCATGCAGCTCAAAATTATGAGCACGTGCTTCCGTCAGTACCAATTGAATCTTGTTGGAGCATCCATCCTAATTAGACCATCATATAATTTTGTCTCCTCAAAGATGTACAATAAGGCTAATGCGTGCTACTCATTAATCACGATCGTGATTTGTCATCATACATACACAGGGACAGAGCCAATTAAGAATCTATAGGGTTGCCTGACACCATAGATATTTTAAAATTATGTATTATATACACAACATTAAATATCAAAAACTATTTTTGGAGCATTGGTTAGAAAATTATCTACAAGGGATCCCAAGTTCAAACTCCGGTGCCGACAATTTTATACCTCTTCTATTTTTTCAACTTTTTTCCTTCTAGTTTTTTTCCTCACGCCTGACCTCAGCTCTCCTTCCCAGTTCTCTCGCTAAACAAACGCCAATAACCCTACTTTACTGAGCTAAGTCCACTCCATTGCTTCAGGACTGTCGGCCGCCACCGACTGATTCCATCCCGCCCATCGTTGTTCTCGCCACCAGAGTTCAACCTCCTCGTTGAGGCCGACCCTATTGGTTGTTGCCTACTGCACACCTCGCGTGCACTGCACTACCGCCGCAGACGCCATTCGACTCCCTGCACCCCAGCTGCTGGCCATCCCTGTTTGTCTCAACAGCAATAGGCCCAGGCGCCCAGCACTCAGCAAGTCAGCAATCGAGACCCGAGAGCCAGAGATAGATTTAGAGGGTGAGGTTTTTTTAAAATGAAATCTAATTTAATTTTTGTTAATTGAACTAGTTTGTGTTCTTATTTTTTATTTTATTGTAAATTTGTGAATTTGGAAATTTCTTGTTATTTTTATGTCAATTGTAAAATAATCTTAAATTAGGGTGGATGATGTTTTTAGCATAGGTTATGTTAATTTTCATGAATTAGTTGATTATTGTATATTTTTTTAATTAGATTATGTTAATTTCAAATTAGTATGGTATGAATTAGTTTGGCTATAAGAATTAGTTCATTATTGTGTAATTTTGAATTAATTGAGTATTTTTGTTAATTGAAATTTTTTTGTGTTTTTATTTTTGATTTTATTGTGAAATTGGAAATTTCTTTTTATTTTCATGTCAATTGTAAAATAATCCTAAATTAGGATGGATGATGTTTTTGGCATAGGTTATGTTAATTTTTATGAATTAGTTGATTATTGTATATTTTTTGAATTAGGTTATGTCAATTTCGAATTAGTATGGTATGAATTATTTTGGCTATAAGAATTAGTTCATTATTATGTAATTTTGATTTAGTTGAGTATTTTTGTTAATTGAATTTGTTTGTGTTTTTATTTATGATTTTATTGTGAATTTGTGAATTTGAAAATTTCTTGTTATTTTCACATCAATTGTAAAATAATATTAAATTATGGTGGATGATGTCTTTGTCATAGGTTATGTTAATTTCAAATTAGTATGGTATGAATTAGTTTGGCTATAAGAATTAGTTCATTATTGTATAATTTTGATTTAGTTGAGTATTTGTTCACTATATCGTGTATTGTTATATCGATAATTGCATATTTTATCTTATCAAATTAGCATGTGGAAATATCTTCAAAAGTAGCCTAAAAACAAAGAACTGCCTAATGGGAACCATTGTAATCTAATTCCTACTCGTGTAATTCATGAACAAATTTCTTCATATCTTCATCAAGCTCAAGCTAAACAACGCAATTGGGTGGATTTAAATTCTCTAGAACTTGATCTAAGTCTGAGGAAAAAAATTTAGATTCCCATCCTAATCAGCAGGATGAGGTAAGGAGAGCTTATATTCATCTTGGTCCTTTCCGGCCTCGTGCACACAATTTTTCAATTAAACTTATTGTTGGAAAAAAATTGAAGATTTGTTGCATCTTGCTTTCATCGGTATACCTGGTTAGAATATAGTATAGCAAAAGATGTTGCTTTTTTCTTACCATATTACTTGTTCAAACATGAATTTGAAGCTAGTGGTGATCATTTTTTGGGGCAAGGTTTTGGGGATTAGAATAAAAAGGGCAGGCTTAAAGTTCATATTGGTAATTGTGATAGTCCTCATAACAAGGCTATGAAAAATGTGATAATTTGATAAATCAAAAGCATGGCATTCAAGATGCTTTGTCAAAACAATCTGAAATAGTAAAATCTGAGTATCATATTCGCCTAGAAGCATCGATAATTGCTATTAGATATCTTCTTCGACAATGACTAGCATTTCGGGGAAATGATGAATAGGATGGCTAAAAAATGAGGTAATTTTTATGAGCTCCTAAAAATATTACAAGAAGTTAATCTATCTATAGCTCATTTTATGTTGAAAAATGCTCTGATAAATAGCCAAATAACTTCTCCTGATGTTCAAAAAGATATTGCTTATGCTTGTGCAACTGAAATAAGCAATGAGATTATTAAGGAGTTAGGGGATGATGTTTTTGGCATATTAATTGATGAATCTAGTGATATATCTAGGAAAGAACAAATGACTGTTGTTGTATGTTATGTGGATCATAGGGGTTCTGTGATGGAAATATTTATTAGTATTGCATATGTATCTGATACAAATGTCGTATCACTCAAGTCAAAACTTGAGACAATGTTAGTGAAATATAAATTATGCATATCCATAATACGAGGATAGGGCTATGATGGATAAAGCAATATGAGAGGAGAATATGGTGGTTTAAAAACATTATTTTCACATCAATTGCAAAATAATATTAAATTATGCATATTATGTTCATTATTTTGCTCATTAGCTTCAGTTGGCACTCGTTGCAGTTGTAAGGTCTCATGAAGATGTTGATTGATTGTTTTTTATTGTTACTAGTGTTGTTAATGTAATTGGATCATCTAACAAACGTTGAGATATGCTTCGAGATAAACGTGCTCTCGCATTAGAAGAAGCTTTTGATCTAGTAAGATAGAACGTGGGTGTGGATTGAATTAAGAATCAGCCCTTTCAAGGGCCAAAGATACTCGTTGGGGGTCGCATCTTAAGTCACCTTCAAGTTTGGTTAAGTTATTTTCTCCAATTATTGAAGTACTTGATGTTTTAAAAAAAAGATTCAAAAAGTAGACAGAAAGGTGAGGCTAGAGCTTTTAAAGATCTATTAATGTCCTTTGAGTGTGTTTTCATGTTTAATGTGATGAATAGGGTTCTAGGTATCACGAATGATTTGTCTTAGATATTGCAAAAGCGTGATCAAGACATTGTGAATGCCATGAGACTTGTTCAACTTGCTAAACAACAGCACCAAACCATAAGGGATGAAGGATGGGAAGATCTTATTATTAAAGTTTCTTTATTTTGCCATAACAATAATATTATGATTGCAAATATGGATGATCGGTATGTTAAGGAAAATAAGCCACAATTGTTAGCTCCATTTCTTACAAATATGCATCCTTACAAGTTTGATTGCTTCTACAACATATTAGACTTGCAACTAAAGGATCTTGAATCACGTTTTTATGTGATAGGCACTACGTTGTTGTCATGTGTAGCATGTTTGAATCCATCGGAGTTATTTTATGCTTTTGACAAAGATTCATTGATTAGGTTAACAAAGTTTTATCTCGAGGAGTTTTGTGATGTTGATCTTATGATACTAGACAATCAATTTAAGAATTATATTTTAGATGTTCGATCTAATGATAGATTTTATGAATTAAAAGGACTTTGTGATCTCTCAAGGAAGCTAGTGGAAACAAATAAGCATACTACGTTTCCTTTAGTTTATATACTTAGTGAAGCTAGCTTTGATTTTACCGATAGCTACTACAACTGTTGAAATAGCTTTTTCAGCAATGAGTTTTATTAAAAAAATAAGTTGTGAAATTGTATATATAATAAATTGGTACATAATTGTCTGATGTTATATGTAGAAAAAGATGTATCCGATATTAATAGTAATGAGACTATTATAGCTCTCTTTTAAAATATGAAATCTTGACAAGTACAATTGTAAATTGATATCTATGTATGATTATGGATAATATTAAATATAATATTATGATTTTTATTGTTATTTTATATTTAGATATATGTTTGTTATTTGTTGGGACCCTATGAACTTTATATCCTGGCTTCATCCCTGTACATAAATGCAACTGTTGTATACATCCATCGATGAGATATTTATTATATTTCATTAGCCTTACAGTGAGTTTGCTAGAGATGATCTGCGGAGAAAGTTGTGTGGTCTTGCCATGCCCAATCTTGCATGTGTGCTAGAGTGACTCCATGGTTTGATTGGTTTATTAATTAGGTTGTGTAGTAAATTTGAACAACATAGCTTAACACCAATCAATGAGCCGGGTACTAAAGCATACAATCAAGGTCCAACGGGCCTCTATCTTACCGCCTCTTTTAGAAATGCTTCTTATTAAATTTTTCGTGGAAATACAACATCATTTTAAAAATCAGTGTTCACAAAAGGAGGTTGTTTACGCCTAACAAGATCATACAAAAATTACATTAGAAAGAAAATTAGGACAATCGTCCAAAAAAAAAAGAAAGAAAGAAAAAGTGAGTTTGCAAGCATAGAATAGCCAAATTTAGCAGATCTGTCAACGGCTACATTTTTCTCTAAATTGTTGTGCTTCAATTGTAATTCAGTAAATCCCATCACAAAATCTCATAAATCCGAAATCCTTCAAATAGAGCTTTACGCAACAAAGGTAGGTACAACCATACCAATAAGCTATTAGTAGGGGTTGCGATAAAATGCGGGAGCCATGTAACAAATGATTCAAGTTCAACGAAAATAATAATTTCTTTGTATTAGAAGAAAACTATTTTTAATACTTTATAGTTTTTTTAGAAACTAACAACAATAATCTTAAATATATAAAATTTTTATTAAAAAAATAGTAAAGTATTTAATACATAGATAATAAAAGAAAAAAAGTAGGGTAAAATAAATAAAATAATTTTTTAAAAAAATAAAAATTTCTATATAGTAAATATTTTCACTTAAAATAACCTTCATTTTTTATACACAAAGGATTAATAATTATTATTATAATAACTTTCCCGCTTACAAAGCATGATTAATTACACCAAAAATTGTGTTAATAGTAGTTTGCTTCGAAAACGGTCTAAGCCATTTTTAAATGAATAATTAGTTTTTTGTATTGGTCTGAAGGTATTGTAAACTTTTGTTTATATGAACGATGTGATGCCTTTCCGCTTTTCTAGTGTCGTACTAGATATTTCTAATCTTCTGTCTTCTGGATTGTTACCGATGTCGATGTATACTACAGCTATTTCATCCTTTATCTACATTAATCTAGCGAAAGGCTAACTTACTTGCATTCCATAGCTAAATTTAACCATCGATCCCTTTCATAAAACCAAGCAAGGTGTTGAGTCAATTGTCCTATTTTGTTAACTTGTAAATCTAAAGTCTCCAATATATTATGGCAAAAATTGTGCCATACAATCATTAGACAAAATGCGTTTGGTCATTTATCAGTCCCTTTTTTTATATATATACCCCTACAACCCAAAATAAATCCAACGCAAGGATGAAAGGTAGATCATGTTATTAGGAAGGAAATGGTTGATAAAACTTCACATTCTGCTATAAAACAATTCTAATTCTGTAACCATTGAATATACATTAACCTAAACAAGCCTATGGATATTGGTAATTTTTAGTGACATGACTATTCTTCATTTTACTACTAATCAATTTATTAATAAAATAGATCTAATTTAGTATTATGTACTTTTTACAATCAATTATAATTAAAAACTATTTTTATAATGTCAGTCTATTTGAACAATTTACTTTTTAAAAACGTTGTTTGAATCTATTTGTTAAATAAGTGACTTTATCAAATATCTACTCACTTTTTAAATGTTGGTCGATTTTCTTTTCATGTAATTATTATTCTAATAATATTGGGATTTTTACTAATAAAAATTTATTAATAATAAGATTGACAAGGATAAAGTTGTAATATATCATATTACGGAAAAAAAAATTCTTGCATTTTTTCCTTAACTAATATTAAAGCGTTAGAAAAATAAAATAATAGCAAATGTATCTCATGTCATAAGTATTCTTACATGAAATGTGAAATGAAAACAATGACTTCATAAAAATATTTAAAAACTTGTAAAAATTAATTTTGTTTCAAAATATAAAAAATAACTTAATAAATAAACAAATAAAAGTATACATAGTGGAAAAAATAAGGCCCATGAACCATCTTAGTTCGGTTCGACCTGATTAAAGCTACATTAATATTATTTGATCAAGTCATGACCTGGCTCAATCCCGAACTAAAATAGGTCCAACTTTGAACCAACCCAAGCACACCCATTGACCAGACAAAGAGATACTCCTAGGTTCCTTTGATAAGCCAATGTTTCCTATGTTTGCAGCCAATAATGAAATACTTCTATTCCATAATATAGATCATATTAGCCTTTTAAATTTATTTTAAAATATAAATTATATTATAAAAATTTCATAGAAATTAAATATTTTATTTCTTATCATACCCTTTTACTCTATCTTGTACTTCTTTCGTATTACAATAAAGAACCTATAGTTTCTTCATTTTTGTTCCACACGATAAGTTATTTTATAGAAAATAAAAAAAATTACTACTATATTTCTAAATCTACCTTTTCTCAATGTAACTCCTAATTATAAAATTACTCAAGTGTTAATATAGGAATTTTAATCATTTTAGTCATCATTTATTCTCAACAATGATTATTTTTTAATATGCATGTTAAATAGTTATATACACTTTATTGTGAAATGATTAGGCTATTAATTAGTGATAAAGTTTTCAAAATATATGATATTTTTAATACCCCAAATTTTATGTAACCTTAATCCTAAGCAGTTAATAGCTTGACCAACTCCTAATCTTTATTGCGATTATTTTATAGTTTAACCTAACCCTAATTCCAAATAATTAATAGTTTAATCTTACCCTAACTCTTTAATTATATATTTAAACCTAATCTTAACCATAATCCCACACCCCTATTTCTTTTTCCTTTTTTTCTCCTTTTCTTGTTCCTTTTCTTATTCTCGTGCCCTTTTTTTTGTCTTCTTCTTCTCTGCAACCTTGCATGGTCCTTCTTCTCTACCTCAACCAAGCTCCCCCTACCAAGCTTCCCATGCCTGACCATCTCAGCCATCATCTCCCACAAATCTTGGGATGTGTTTCATTGAAAATGTTGCCCAACATTGTCCCAGACCGTGCCTCATCCTCAGCTATACGTTTGCCTCCTCTTATTTGTTGTTCACCATGCCCACCATATACATACATATATACATTTATATCCTTTAAAGCTCTCTCTGTCTCATCTATTGCCCACCTAAATCACTCCCTCCATTACCATCGAGCACCATAGCCCCCAAGATTCTCCATTTTCTCCTTCATTCCTACCCTATTCATTGACACCATATATCTCAACACCTTTTTTCACCACTGACCACCAATTTCTTTGGCAACCAATCGCCACTACCTCCCCATCAACCCTATCGTCATCGTCCAACAATCACCACCCCAAGCCACTCATTTTCCTTTTTCCTTTGCACCCCTCGCATGACACTATGCATAGATGTGCACTTCACACACAATCATGTGTGCCTTTTCTCCTTGCCCTTATGTGCCCTTCCTTCTCACTTGTTCATGTTTTTTCCCTTTTGACCCGTGCATGTGTCTCATGCACACCCACAACCCTTTGACCTTCTGCTTGGCACAATCATTCCCTCCACTTTAGCATGCCTTATGCACCACTCCTTCACCATTTATTCCACCACACTCCCATGAAACCATGAAACCTAGCTTTCCCACTTGTTTCAGTTATCCCCATTTCCACCCTCTTTTACCTTATATTTTCCTCAATTATATTCTTAAGTTCTAATTGTATATTATTCTTGTGTTTGTAAGTGCTTTTTTGGTGATATTAGAAGAAACAACTTAGGCTTACATGCTTAGATACCAGTGTCTTTTTGGTAAGGATACATGTCGTAGCTAGGGATTTTATGTGACATGTGTAGTTTGTGTAAATCATGTTCAGTGTTATTATATCTCTTAATTCATGTATTACTATCATGTTATGGTAATGTTGTAATACAATATGGAAATGTGGTTTTTCGTGAAAGCATGAACTTATACGGTATTCATATGATAATTTTTATCTTAGAATCCTAAGTATGGTAATATGACATATGGATTTGGTAGAGTGTGGAAAATGAGAAAGGATTGTGGTAATATTGTATGGTGATGAAATAAATTGATGTGGGAGATTAATGATGTTGGACTTTAGGGTTTTGTGGAAATTGGGTATATGGCTATCATAAGGCTATTTTGGTTATAATATGGAAAATAATCATGGAATTATAATCTTTTAGGGTGTTATAAATTATTTCATAAGTCATCTAATATGAGATGTGAGGCTTTTAGTAAAATAATGATATTTTGGTCAATACGGGTTAAATATGGAATTATGGTGGTTCCAAAAGGGGAAAAGTCTTTAAAATGCCAAGGTTGATATTCAAAATATTCGAGATAATTATGAGTAGCATAATTATAATAAAATGAGAAGATGGTTTGGATCATAAATAATAACCTTAGACAGGCTCGTTATTGCATATGTAAGATGTTAGAGTTAGACCTTAATTTTTGAATATGATATTAATTACATTATTTTAAGTTGGTGTATTAAATTTAGTGATGGGATACGTCCTATGGGAGAAGTTATGCATCGTGTGAAGTTAAAGTTTCTTAGGGGAGTTAAGGATATTTTCTTTGGGGCACACCCCAGCAACCATGTGGTTGCATTGTGCATATCTATATGAGTCCTTTATACAATATTGATATAAAAAACTATGAATAAAATATTAGTCTCTTAAAATAAAAGATCACATGAGTTAGGCCAAGGTATTTTGTCTGATCGTTCCACCTGACTATAATAGTAGCTTAAGAGTAATTTTCTTTAAGAGGTGTATCAGTCTGTTTCACCAAATTAATAATAATAGGGGCCCTAAGTTCAACATGACTGAGAATATGATTATAAGATAAGTAATTAATGAATAAGATATTAATCACTTAAAGTAAAATATTACATGAGTCATGACCGATGTATTATGTCTGTTCCACTAGATAATAATAGTGGCCTAGGTGTGTTTTATCCTGAAATATGTTTTATACTATTCTCCCCGTTTAAGAATAGCAGTTAGGAGCATGTTGCCTTAATACATGTTGGGTTCATTCCACTAGATTATAGTAGTGGCTTAGATATATTCTATCTTAAGAGACATTTCAATCCATTCTATCTTATTAAGAATAATGGGGCTCCTAAACTCAACGTAAATAAAATAATGGATTGTGTGTATATCTAATAATGAGTTTTACCTTGAATTGCTTTATGTTAAAATGCATGGATGTTTATTCTCTTGTGTGAACTCATGTATTCTATGTTACCTTTCTTTAGCTGTGTTGCCACATTACTTAATATGTAGTACTCTGATTATCCTTCTCATATGTGTTGTTCATTTCCACAAACAAATAACCCATATATTTTTGAGTGGGTCGATGGGTACCTTTTGGATGATTTTACAGCTTATGATGATTTATTTGTAGAGGATTGTTGTAATACCCCCCAAAAAAATTAAATCGATAATTTAATAAATAGCCTTTATTTGGGATAAATTAACTTTTAAATTTATTTAAATTAATTATTTTGGGGATTTTTGAGCATATAAAAATGGATATGAATATTTAATAAATTAAAATAAATATTTTATTATTTTATCATACTTATTTTATTCAAATAATTTTTCAAACCAATATTTTACCAAAACTATCCATTTAAAACCAATATATTAAATTTTAATAAATTAAATTATTAAATTAAGTTATTTATCAAAAATATTAATTCTATTATTCTAAAAAATTATTTTATTTTATTTCTCCCCTTTTTCCTTTTTCCTTTTTCTTTCTCCTTTTCCTCCTTTTTCCTTTTTCTTTCCCTTTGGGGCGCCCGACCTGCTTCCTCTTTTTTTCCCTGCGTTGGGCCCTGCCCGGCCCACTTCCCTTCTCCTTCCTTTCCCGCCTTGTCCGCCCCATCCCACCTTCCCCTTTCTTTTTTTCTCTTCCTTTCCCCCCAACGGGGCCAACCCAGCTCCTTTCTTTTCTCCCCCCTCTCCCTCACGCATGGGCCGACCCGTTCCTCTTTTTCTCCCTCGCCGGGCCGGCCTACTCTCTTCCTTTTCATCTTCTCCTTCTCTTCTTCTTTAACGTCAACCCTCCGCCATGGCAGTCTCTTTCTCTGCCGCCTGCCACCACCTACCACTTCCCCACATCCTTTTCTTCCTCTTTTCGGACCAAACCAACCCCTATAAACCCTCCCCACATGCCTTCTTTTTTTTTCTCCTTTTATTCTCCTCCTCTCCCTGCAACCGCCACCCTACGCCTGCCACCATAGCCTCCTATTCGGGTCGTACCTCCCCTCCCCTCCCTCTCTTTTTTGTTCTTCCCTCCTACTTCATTTCTACCATGTTCAAGTCCTTTTTCTCCATCTCCCAACCTTCCATTCTCCCTTCTTCTCTTCTTTCCTTCCCTTGTTTTTGCTCCACCACCCTCGACTGCCGCTTCCACCGCCCTACTAACCATCTACACAACTTCCTACCACCCCCTACTACTACCCTACACCACTAACCCACCCCCTTGAGCCCCTACAACCACCCTTCTTCCCCTTCTTTTTCATTTCCCCCTTCTTAACCTCCACCCTGCACCTCCATCGTCCATTGCCTTTCTGCCTATTCCGTCGCCTCCCAAGCCATCAATCTACTCCCTACAATCTCCTCTACTATCCCACATCCTCCTTTGCCCGAAACCCAACCCTACAGACCCTCATTTTCCTTCTTCTTTTCCCTTCCTTCTTCTCCTCAACCACCCCTGCAACCAACTTCACAACCACACAACTGCCGCCTCTGCAGTCCTTGACCACTGATCATCCACCCCTGACCACCACCTACACACCCACTCCACTCCTGTACCCAGCCTCTGCCCTAACTCCCCTCCACTTACCCTCCTCCTAGCCCCCAAAACCCCAACCCTAACCAACACCCCCTACCTTCTTCTGCCCTTCCTTTGACCCCTCTTCCCTCCTAATCTACATGTAGCTCACCTTACTTATGTAGCTTGAGTTCTACATTGTTTTGGAACTTGTTTGGTTAATTCTAGAGGTATATTAATGGTTAAATAAAGTATGTCATTAATTAAGTTTTGATAAAGTTTTATATTGTTTTTGTTTTTCCTATTTCTAATATGATAATTATGGTTATTATTTTTAGGTATTGATTTTACTAATCAAAGCTTAAGCCTTGAATTGGGATATCAGTAAAGTTTAATTTAAAAAAAATGGTAGCTGTTAAACCTTACTTAAACGTATGAATATACTTATGCTAGCACATCAGGGTTTTTACTATGTTTATATTCATGATGTGTGTTGTTAATTATGATGTATTTAGTGGCATGTTTTGATTGATAAAAGGAAAGTATGATAAAAGGAGTTTTGTTGTGAATAATAATGTTAAGAGTATATGTATGATATGATGTGTTATTATGGCCATTTGGTGTGTAATTCATGTTAATATGAGCCTTAAGGGCATTTTGGTAATTTTTACATGTGCAAAAGGTGTGGCCTAAATATGTGTGTGGTAGATGTGAATGCGTGATAATGATAATTAATAAGAGTTGGTGGAGTTTGATGATGGGTATCGAGCATGAATATTGATATTTTATATAATGAGGGTATTTTGGTAAAAGTGGTATAATAAGGGCAAAATGGTAAATTATAAGAGTAAAGGAGGTAAAATAGAAAATGGACAAGGAGAGTATTTCAGTAATTTCACATGGAAAAGAGATAATTTGGTAATTTTTGGGTGTAAGAAAGTATTTTGGTGAATTAAATATAAGGGGAATGACATTTTGGTAAATTAACATAAAAGAAAGGGCATGTTAGTAATTTGGTGAAGTAAAGGGATAAATTGGTAATTTAATAAAGGAGAAGGTATTTTAGTAATTTGGTATAAAGAAAGGGTAATATGGTAATTTTAAAAAGTAAAGGGGTAGAAGGGTAATTTAATGAAGTAGAATAGTAAAATGGTAATTTGGTATAAAGGAAGGGTATTTTGGTAATTTAATGAAATGGAAGGGTAAAATGGTAATTTAATAAAGTAGAAGGGTAAATTGGTAAATTGGTATAAAGGAAGGGTGAAATGGTAATTTAAAAAAATAGAAGGGTAAAATGATAAATCGGTGTAAAGGAAGGATATTTTGGTAATTTGTAGAAAGAGGGGAAAATGATAAATATAATAATAAAGAGGGGTAAAATAGTAATTATAATAACAAAGAAGGGCAATTTGGTAATTTAACCAATTAAAAGGATAATTTGGTAATTATAATAATGAAAAAGGGAGATTTGGTAATTTAACCAACTAAAAGGGCAATTTGGTAATTATAATAATGAAGAAGAGCAATTTGGTAATCCAGATAAGTATAAAGGGTAATACGGTAATTTAACCCACTGGAAGGGTAAATTGGTAATTTAACAAGTATAAGGGGTAAAGTTGGTGATTTAATAAGTATGGAGGATAATTTGGTAACCTAAAACGAGTAAGGGGCAATTTGGTAATTATGCAACATGGAGAGTAATATAGTAATTTGGCAAGTAAAGAGGGATGACTTAATAATTTTACTAGCAAGGGGTATTTCGGTAATTTTATAGAAATGATAGGGGTAAAATAGTAACTTATATTTAACATGTCAACGAATTAATGGAGTTTCATAATAAGGCTCAAATAACATTGAATAACAAGATAAGGGTATTTGAAAAATCAATAAATATCATAAGAACATGACTTAACCTGGGATTGGATGGATAATTAAGGTTTTAGTATAGTGTTATTCTTATATTCATGAAGGAGTTATTTTAATCATTAATCACACATGGTATTTGGTGTTGGGTGTGAATTAAGGGCATGTTAGAGTTATGTGTGCCATGATCATTTAATGTGAACTAATCAGACTTTAAGACCATAATGTGATTATGGTAGGATAACTTCTATGACATGTGAACAAGTGGAAACAAATCCTGAATTGGAATTAGATGAGATAATGATGGCCCTAATGATTCCTTTAGGTTATCATGGATAACTATATGAGTAAGGATCGCTTAACAATATCATAAACAAATGGAAGTGAATAAGTATGTGGTTGTTATGATTCTCGTGTTCACCTTAATTAAGACACTAATAATTAAGGTGGAAGACTTTGAGATCGGGAATGGTGGCTCTTTAGGGGTCGCTACCCTAAAGACATGGTTTAGCCCACGATTATTTTGGTATTTGTTAGTATGCCTTAATGCCCCAGCCATGTCCTACATCTTACTCTATATAGCTCTATGGACCTATTTAAGGGGCATGCATACTTATGGATTAGGTGTCATTGTCGGTAGGATACTGTATAGCTTGTATGCACCAGTTCGACCAAGGTACCTTTGTGTCCCTAGGTTGATGGTTGAAGGGTACTGAGTTGCTTGTATGCGTCAGTATGACCGGCACACCTTTCCAGATTCTTGATCTTCCCCTTGAGGCAAATAAATAGAACTGTTGTGCTAATTAAAAGGAAAAACACTAATCATCAAAGTGAAAAATGATTGAGTTGGGTCTGGATGGATTATATTATATGTACCGGTCCACCGGTTATAATAGTGGCCCAGGAGTACTTTGCCCTAAAAGATGTATATGTGTATTCCGGTCCATCGGCTATAATAGTAGGGGTCCTAAGCTCAATAAACTAAATCTTGGATGTGAATAAATCTTGAAAAAAAAATACTAATCGCTTATAGTGGAACACCATGTGAGTTGGGGCCAGACCGATCCACTAGCGATAATAGTGGCTAGGAGCCTTCTTCCTTGGAGACCGGTCCACCGGCAAATAATAGTGGTCAGCCGCGAGTTTCCCTATATGTTTCCAATCCACCGGCTATAATAGTGGGGTTCCCGCACTCATATGGATATAACTCGAGAGATGATGATTGAATAATAATAATAATCATTAATGGCTTAAGACCAAAAGTATTGATTCTCTTTATGATCTTTTGATATGATTTGTTTTAGCTTCAGTGTTTGTCTCTGCTTAGGTACGTGATGGCTTTGTAAGTATATGAATTTTATGTTATGCATCTCTTATTGTATGTGGTCTTGCCTTACGTATTAGTCTGCATGTTATCTCCCTATATAGTTTTTGTATTATGTGTTACATGTGGGCCTATCTTTCAGTCTAGTTTAAAGGGTTACTTGGTACCATAGTACTGTAGGGTTCCATTTATGGGCCCCTGCCTATTCAATAGGTAGTGTCCCTTGCAGGTCCGTTGAATGTGCTATTCAAGTGGGTATCGGATAAGAGAGTAAGGATCGTCTAGGAATAATTCAGGGTTTTCTCTATTAACTTTTATTCTTTATTAAAATGATCTCTGTTATTGTATCCACTAGTAGTGGGTTTTATTCTTGTAAAGTATTTATCGCGCTACTCTAATTTAAATAAAGTCTGATTTCGAGGAAATTATATTTTGATCTTTTAGCCTTAGCGCTTAGTACTAGAATGGTAGGAGAAAACTGGTTTGGTACTAAGTGGGGCGATAATATCTTCAAAATTTACAGTTTTATTTTCTTTGTTTATGCTATTCTCTTTAAATAAAATGATATTTTTCAGTAGTGAATTTTAGGGGTATTACAATTGATTCTTATATATTCAAAGTTAGGCATAGAGTCATGTTATCCAAATATCACTCTTGGTCTAGATACTTTTTGGAGCTCATAGTTCCCAATGTATTCCTTTTATGTATTTTTATATCATACTCGGTGTTAACCTTCAACTCTTATCTAAGTTTGTGACAGTTCTCTTATCCTCTATTTATCATATTTTAAGTCCTAATTATTTTTACCTTGTATTTAATGTAAGGTTGGTATAGCAAGTTAGACTTATGTCGAGTATGGTAGTAACACCCAAATATTTTAATATTACGCTTATGTTAAAACAAAAAAATTTAGTACTAGATTTTAGGATGTTACAATATTAGTTATGTTAGTCATATTATTTCCTCATCTTTATTATTACTTAATTTGTGGATTAAATGTGACTTATATTGTGAAATAGATATATAGATAAGAAATAGTCGATGAATGAGAGTTGGTCATTAGAGTTAGAGGAAAACAATATAATATGAGAGTGAGGTGCTTGTTAGAGTGAGAATGTAAATAGGATAGGTAATACGCCAAGCCTGATGGATTTTCACTTGACTGGTACAAAGATGGATAATGCTAAAATTATTTGGATATTGATATGGGAATGGATAAAAAAGCACGGCAAGTTCACATACACACATGAGTAAAGGGTATCCATATCTATAGCTATATAAATTTTCATATCCATTTAATCAATAGATGATTATCCTTTTATCATTAATTTTAAAATAAATATAGTGTTAGGGTTTATAATTTCATTAAAGATTAACCCTAATTCTTGAAGTGAAGGTCGAATTCAATTACAACCCCACTACGAGATGCCTTTCATCTTCTATCATGTCATCCCGGTGTTCAGTGTCTCTAGTCCTCACCATAAAACGTCACAACCTCCACAACTTCTCTATGTTGCTGCCTTCTCATTTCTTCCATTTGCTGTTCCTCCCTTCATTAACTATCAATGTGTTGTTCGTATCCATTGCTCTTAGCCTCTCACCAGCAACCACCATCGCATTATCGGCCATTCATCTTTGATTGAGGTTGCTTTTACTTTCCCTTTGGTTAATCCATCAATTGATATGCCTTTTACTATTCTATGAATGTTGTTGAGTTAGTTGAGAATGCTTCACTAGGCATAATCATTGATAAAGAGAGGAAGAGGGTTATGGTTGATATTGTTGATGTGTTTGGAAATAAATATATATAATGGTCTTATTACTTATTATTAAGGGTCTTGGAAACAATCACTTTTTACTAAACTTAATTACCAACCATAATGTTGATTATTTGTTGAAATTTAACGATATCTATTTAATAAAAAAAAAAATTAATATAGCCTAAATTTGTTTATGTGTGCTCAAATGTATAGTTTTATTTCTAGAAAATTGGGTATTGCATATCCATCAGGTGACAAATATCCAATGTGTATTGATATGGCTATGATATCTATTCGGGTAGGAATATGGCATACCTACCTTAAACATGATTCATTTACATTCCTATGTTAAAGTTTACTAAATAAGAACATAGATTATAAGAGATGTATGTTACTTAGGTTTATTTTTCATGTGAACCTTGCAATCATTTGACCTAGATGTTCTTATTTTTATTGTTATTTAAGAAGTCCTCCAACTCCATAAAAAGAAGCATAATTTGTTGATCTATGAGAGGAACAAATTGTATGATGTACTTGAGAGCACCTTGCCAAGTGCTCTCAGTATATAAAGTAGTTGTACTTTTTACTATTTATCAATTTTTTTTCTATTTAATATAAATATCTCATCTTTCGTTTTCCCAGACTCTATCTTATATTTCTAGTAAACTCAAAATATTATCTTTTAGCTGAAGACAAAATGCTATAACTAATTAAGAACTACCACTTTTTAATTTGAACTTTATGATTAACAAAAATGAATTAATAGTAAAGTGTACGACAACAATAAATATACTTTAACATGTATTGATTATTCTTGATTGACCAAAGAATAGACAAAAAGTTTAATGAACTTTTGCATAAAAAATGGAATTAAACATCAATAATGGAGTTTTTTTTTCTTGTTTGTCAATTGAGTCTGTGTAAAAGAAAAAAAAGTATCAATAAACATCTATACGTGATGTCATTATTTCTACAATTATTGTTATTATAATTGTAGTATAATAATAATAATAATAATAATTGAAATGATAATTAAACAAAAATTGAAATACCCCAAAAACCCTAACTTAGGAATTTTGGTAAAATAGGGATTTAGTAGGAAAAATTTAAGAGGAATAAATTAATTCACTAAATAAAGAGGAAATGAATTAAGGGAATTAAGGAGGAAATAATAAATAAATTATTTAGAAAATTTTGGACATTTTACTAATTAAAATGAAAGTGGAGGAAAATTACCCAAAATATCCAAAATTAATCTAATAATAGAATTAAATTATTATCTAAATAATTTTTAAATACCAACTTGTAACACCCCCAAATTTACTACTGAAAAATTTCGTTGAAGACAAAGGTTTTAGCGGAAGCGAAAGAATTAAAACCATAAACTTGGGAGTGTTACTGCCACACTTGGCACCGGACCGGTTCATTCCTACCGGTTCACGAGGGCCATGCCCTGCCACTATTATAGCCGGACCCAGACCGATCCACCGGCAAATAATAGTGGCAGGGTATGTTACCCTCATGACCGGTCTACCGGCTATAATAGTGGCAGGGCATGGCCCTCGTGACCGTTCCACCGGCTATAATAGTGGGGGATTCCGTACTCAACAAACTAATTAGAATGATGATAAGACATGGGAAAGATACTAATATTTACAGTGGAACACCTTGTGAGTCGGGGCCAGACCGGTCCACCGGCAAATAATAGTGGCAGGGTATGTTACCCTCGTGACCGGTCCACCGGCTATAACAGTGGCAGGGCATGGCCCTCGTGACCGTTCCACCAGCTATAATAGTGGGGGTTCCCGCACTCACATGGACTGATAAGGACGATGATGTGAACCGATTATAATTATCAAAGACTTGATGAGAAAGTTATCTGGTTCGTAACTTGAATTGTTTATCTGTGTTATTGCATGTTATCTACGTAATTATGCTATGTTTGCTATGTTGTGTATCTTGGTGTGTGCCTTAGCTCGTCTGTTACCTTACTCAGTACGCAGCGTACTGATCATCCGTTTCATGGGTGCTGCTCATTCCCACGAGCAGAGGGCCCATCTGACCTTGTGCAGGTAGGAGACCTTGTATTCGATGCCTACGATACCTATGAGGCATCGAGTGGGGCCGAGAGTTGAGCCTATCCTGGTTGGGGCCGAGAGCGAGTTGGCCGGACTCTTTTACGATCCTCGCTTTCATCTATCTTAGTTTTCGTATTTATATTATGTTGTCACTACTACAAACACGGGAAATAATAACGAGACATTAATAACGGTAGTTCGAAAACCGTTGTCAAACGCGTGAAAATTAATCGGCGGGAAGTTTTGATAACGGTTCTAGTTAAAAACCGTTATTAAAAGGGCAACGTTAAAATTTGGACGGATGTTTTAATAACGGTTTTATATAAACCGTTATTAAAAGAGGATTTAATAACGGTTCATATTAGAACCGTTGTCAAAAGTCAGAAGTTTTTAATGACGGTTCCTGGAAGAACCGTTATTAAAAGATGTTTTAATAACGGTTTTCTCAGGAACCGTTATTAAAAGATGTTTTAATAACGGTTCTCTCAGGAACCGTTATTAAAACCCCAAAATCAAACTTTTATTTCGCTCGGTTCTGTTTCGTGCCAAAATTTTCAGACTCTCTGCACTTTCGTTCTCTTGCTCTCCTTCCTTCTCCTTGCAAACCCTCGCACCGCCACACCGTGCACCACCAACTCGCACCACCAGGCTCCTCTCAAGTAAAGGAAACCCTCGCACCGCCACGCCTCTGCCATTGTTCCGAAGCTAGCTGGCACTTGCACCTTCATCCTCCGTCATGTTTGAAGCCCTTGCCTCTCTCAACATTCTCACCGTCGTGTTTGTAGCTAGCTCACTTTATGTATGTGTTTGTTCTTTCTCTCGTAACTTTTTATCTACTTATATAAATGCATGTCGCCAGGGTTTCGTTCGAAAATGTGTTGGCTGAAAAGTTTGCTGTTTGTTGTTGAATTTGTTGCGTTATTGTTATATATTAACAAATGCATGTGTTGGCCGAGACCTTTACATATTATTGTTGTATGGAGAATATAGATTCAACATTATTTAGAGCTACAACCATAATAAACAAAAGAGAAGACATTATTAAGGTTATTTAGAGCTAGATTCAACTGTAAACTTTGGAGGGTCATAACTTTTTCATACGACATCGGATTTAGGTGATCTAGGAGGCTATTTTGGGTATTTTTTCGAGATCTACGACATAGAAAATCAGAGGAGCTGGTTTGAGAAATATCGGAGCCCAAAAAAGGCCGTTTTGGCCTCTAAATTTAGGTTTTTTTGTGATACAACCTTTTTAGGGCCTTTTTTACAAATTGAACCTTTAATTTAGGGTATGATGGTGTTATATAACCTCTTGATTATAGTGGTAACATATGTTGCCTACCTTTGTATTATTTTGTATGTAGGGTAATACATGTTTTCATTTATTTTAGTTTTTACTTTTATCAGAATTGTTTTTCCTATATTGTTTATCTCTTTATCCTTTATTGTAATTATGGATGAGATAAGAGCTTTAGGTACCTCCAAAATTGAAGATCTTCGAGACAAAGGAATTTAGATGATGATGATGAAATTGAAGTTTTTAAGGGTCCAAGCCATGTATGTTTGCTTTTCCATATTTTTCTATTAATGAATCATGACATACCTAATGGCTAACTGTATATTAATTGAAACATGGGTGTTGTAGTTTTTCACCGATGACTATGCACGAGGCCAGCAATATAATGTTGATCAAATTGATGAAGTTAGAGGCCAAGCACGTGCACTCATTCATTCGGTAGCGATCTATATATTCTACATGAATTTTTAGGTTTGTATTTCGTCTACCAGCCTAGATCTGTGAACTCTTTACTTTGGGGTGTAGAGCTACCAAGTTGTGGTATGCCCACTAATTTTATTGCTAAGTATAGTTGGTGTATTGAGACATGCATACCTTGTTTGATGTTGTTTTACATTGCAGATTTGGTAATTATAGATTGATTGAAATTATGGTGTGATTGCAAATTTGGTATGAATTGATGTTGTTTTACATTGCAGATTTGGTAATTGTTTTAACATACAGATTTGGTAACTGTGTATGTGGGCAGGAACAAAACTGCAAAAAAAATGGATTTTTAATAACGGTTCTTATAAAAACCGTTATTAAAACCTTGTTTTAATAACGGTTGTGATGAAAACCGTTATTAAAATGTAGGTTTTAATAACGGTTCTTCTAAAACCGTTATTAAAACTCCAGTTTTTAATAACGATTTTCATAAGAACCGTTATTAAAACCTACGTTTTAATAACGGTTTTCATCAAAACCGTTATTAAAAACTGGAGTTTTAATAACGGTTTTTAAGTAAAAACCGTTATTAAATATGAAGTTTACGTACATATTCGCGGGTTTTTGTGTATTTTTCATGACGGTTATGAACCGTTATTAAAGATTTAATAACGGGCGATTCAATAACGGTTGAAAATCGTTATTAAAACTATAAAATAACCGTTATTAAAACCCTTTTCCGTGGTAGTGTGTGTTCGTATTTTGGAAGTGGAACTTTTAAGTTGTAATCTTAACGACATTCTGACGATGGTTGATATCTTGTTTTCATGGATGCTTTATGACGACGATGCATTTATGTTTTAATGATTCTTATTTACGATTTCCTGGTTTAGCCTTAGCACTTAGCATCGGAACGGTAGGAGTGAACCGGTCTGGTGCCAAGTGTGGCGGTAACACTCCCAAGTTTATGGTTTTAATTCTTTCGCTTCCGCTAAAACCTTTGTCTTCAACGAAATTTTTCAGTAGTAAATTTGGGGGTGTTACAAAAATATAATGTAAGATGATCACCATCATCATTAGAGATAATCACCACTCTTGAATCACACAAACATGAACTTTACTTGAGATAATCACTAAGCTAGTAATAGGATAATTATCATCGCCACTAGAGAGAATCACAATTCTATTGATAATAATCACCAATTTTGTCACAATTATTAATAAAATATGATTATTATTATTGTAATTATTATTATTATCTATATTAATTACTCAAAATATCATTATGATTATAACTATAATTATAATAATGATATATACTATTATAATAATCACCGCTTTATGCCTAGATAATCATCAAGTTGGGTATGATAATCATATATAACTCCGTTATAGGATTTTCTTTCACTATATAAACACAATTTATATACCAAATACATGTTTATTAGTTGAAAAGTTGTACCTTGTAAGTATTTTAAATTAGGAAAGTGATAGATTTTATTTATGTTTTATATTTGAATGGTTTGTTATGTAATCAAGCTTAAAAAATTATAAATAGTAGGGAAAATACACCAAACAACCCCGAGTTTAGGAAATTTACCAAACAACCCTAGGTTTATGACTTTGCACATCAAATAACCGTTCGTACACTTTAGCAACTACACCATATAACCCTACATGTTTAGATTGATGGTCATATGGTGTATAAATGCCAAAACCTTAGGATTATCTAATGAGTCTTCAAAAAAAATTCTTAGTTGTATCATATATTTCGCTTAAGCTTATGGTTGTTTAGTGCATTATTCCTAAATATTATTATAGCAAGGTTGACATACGAAGTTGGAATATGGTAATTGTGACTTATTTTTATAATATATATCTTATTTCAATGATGATTATATCTTATTTTCATGGTGATTATGTTTCTTTGAATGAATATTATGCTAGAGAAACATTACATGGATAAAAAAAAGTAGACAACACATGGTAAATGTTGATTATGTCTTATTTACAAGGTAATTATGTCCTATGTTTGTGGTAATGTATGGAAATTATGTCTAAATTTAGATTTTCAAGCCTAAAGCACCTAACTACATGATTCTGGATTCATGATATAACAATTAACAACCATCAATATTTAATTTAATAAAATAAGATTGTGATATAGACCATTTAACATACATCATGGATTTCTACTTCAAAGATTTAAGTCTATCATATAGGAACACCCACTTACATACTTGCCTTTTGATTGATGTGGTGATGTAAATTAGGTGATGAAGGATTTGAGGGGTTAAAGATTGATGAATTGTGATAGTAATGATTAGCAAAGAAAGTATTCATATAAATGATTTCTTGTTGTGTTCATTGTATAATGGAATCGATGGAAATTGAGTTTTTATTGAACCAAATTTTAGGGTTGCTTTTATAGAAGAAAGATGTAGGTTGGGTTGAAATTTAACCAAAGGGATAACAATTGCTTACAATATGAGGAATTATCCTATTTGGCCATAGAAAGACATAAGATATTATGAGGAATATTCTATAATCTTAGGGTAATTGTAATATTATGGTAATTAAATTATTATTTGTTTGTATAAGTTTGAATATTCTTTTGTATATTTTCTTTCATTAATTAGGAGTCAACCATGTTTTGTAATGATATAGCTATTAAATATATTTCTTGTATTCAGAAATTAAGAGCAATGATTGAAATCCAATTCACACAATATTGTTTAAGGATTCTCAAGTTAGTAAGGAAGATTATAGCAGGAAGTCTCTCATATATGATTAATCAAGCAAATAGATGCAATCTAGCTAGACTATCTAGTTTCCATAACCATGACCAATTAGTGAGAGAACCATGTGAGCTAAAGTTCCAGATAGGAAGATCATCATGGTGTGATGCTTTCTCGGAAACTGACGTTGCCAGAATTAAGCCACGGGTATCTTTAGGATATCTTCTATATCTTGAGATGCACCCTATTACTTTTAGGATTTTATAAGAAACAAGAAATGTATATAAAAATGAAGCTGATAATGTTGTAATAAAATAAAGGAAAAATATTTTGAATTATATTTATAAGTTTTACATCAATTTGTATTTTTAATATCTTTTTTTTCTTTTACATATCAGGTTTTTGAGTTATGTAATTGATATTAAAATATCATACATTTAAATTTCTTTCTAGTATAACACGCCTCCCATGACCTTAATAATTTGGAATGACAATTTTTCCCTGTGGGTTCGAACCCCTATCGGGGATTTCTTGTTTGGGTTTGGATTCAGAGAGAGACTTTGAGGATCATATTTGGGTTTAGGGATTTTTTTTTTTAGGATAGATTTGGGCTCTCCATCCCTGAACCCTCTCGAAAATTTTTTATATATACTTTTTATATTATTCTATATATATTATATATTTATATAGAATATAAATTAAAATATATTATAAAAAAAATATTGGGTATCGAATGGGGTTTTAAAGCTAGGTAATGAATAAAAAATGAGGAATATTTTGGAGATCAGGTCAAGTATGGAGATTTGATCCCCCATTGGGTTTGGATCAAAAAATTTTCGATAAAAAAAATGGGATCAGAACATATTTTATTATGTTTTTGCTTATCAAGTTTTGAAATCGAGGCATGTTTGGAGATAATTTTGGATATTGGGTTCGGGGATCCCCGACTTATCACACTATCATCCCTGTTAACAATCTTTCATTGCTATCAGAGAGAGAGAGAGAGAGAGAGAGAGATAATCTTTCATTGCTTCAAAAACCAACACCTTTAAATTGAGCAGTTAATTAAAAAGTGTAGGACACACGTATATAGTATTAGTGAATATACTTTGTGCACTTAATTAATAAGATCCAAATTACATCCGCAACTACAACTTTCTTCTCTCGAGAAAGAACACGCTTGTGTTCACCAAATGACTCATTATAGAGATACATATTAGATTTTAGTTTCCAAATCTCACTCATCGTTAATAAAGGATATAACTATCTCTTTCATTGATAATGCATAGTATATAACTCTTATTGTTAATAAAAAAAATATATAATTCTTTACTTATTCCTCCTCTCTTTTATTTCATTTTATAAGGAGTTCCTAAGGACGAGTACAATCACCATATATGTGTCGCAATCATCATAAAGGTATACAATAATCATTAAATGAAAAATTAAAGCTAAAATCTATTATATAATCTCACCTCAACCACTAAGCTATGGCATTACTGATATAGATCTCTATTTCTTTGATAATGCATGATAAAAATCTCATCAATATTAAAGAAATTAACTTTATAAGGTTCATATCATGAATAAGCTACAAAAGTAATATCATATGTGCATTAGTTTTCGTAGTTACCCAATACATTAAACCATATGGTATCATTATTGAACATTCATAGTGTAAGTGTTTAAGGAAGATATCATTGATAAACTATAATATTATCATTGATTAACAACAGTAATATATATGTATATATATATATATATGAGTTATCATAATTTTATACATTTAACTACATACTATCATTTTTTTAGTATTATCATAAAAAATAGACACCGGTATAGTTATTGTTTATAAGAAACCACAATTGCCTTACTATTCCATGCTAAGTATGGGTATTTTTTTAATTATTATGAGAAGGTTATTATTGTGATTTTATTAGCTAGTTTTTATATATGCATTTTTTATATAATTCTTAGCAATATTCTTAAATACCACATATAATAAAAAAAAGAAAAAGGAAAAAAATGCTTAGGTCTCTCGTAACAACAAAGGAAATTGATAGTTGATAAGATGAATAAAGAATGGTGAAAAATGAGTATGTTTTGATGTATTATTCAAATGATAGACTTTATATTGTTTTGTCCTTTGTAATGTTATGTACAAGACTCAATAAGTATCACTTTGTACTTAGTCTTACTTCACTAGAGTATCAAATGAAAGCTAAATGATCATTGTTATTATATATTTATTATATATATGAAGTGACACTTAAATTGACATATTGCTCTATAACATTGAGCGACATATGGATAAGTAAACTATTAGCTTTAAACTAAATTATTTTAAATTAATAATTTGGTTAGAAAAAGTCAAAAACAAATGTAGCAATACATATTTAGCTATATATCTTTTGATTTTATCTTCAATAAATATTGCTACTAATCCATATTTATTTATTTTTTGATAATTTATTCCACCAATTTATTGAGGGGGGAGAGGTGTTTAATTTTTTTTCATAATTGACTCTATCAATTTATGGGAATAGAGAGAAAGATGAGTAATGGGTGGATTTGATGAAATTGTCTAAATATTGAATACTATATTTACGGTGAAATTTTGATGAAGAAAGAAACAATAATACATTTAGAAAAGAAAGCATAAATTTCAATTAATTAGATAAATAAATAAAAAATATAAATTATTAAAAAATTATATTTTCAAATGTTATTATATAGTTAGAATTAGGAGTAGGCACTAAGTCAAATTTGGATCACATAGGTCTAGATATCCATTTTTTACTAAACTATGATTCATAATTTGGATTGATTTCAAAACAGTCTACACCTAGACCGGCTTTGTTTTGATCATGTGTTTAAAAATGGCCCTATTTGAGTCACATTTTGACCTGATTTTGAAACTCAAACTCGGACCGACCTGGACGTCCATTTTCTCAGACAAACATGGCTCATAACTCAAACCATTCCCATTTAACTAGTATGATTTGACACAAAATTTTCAGATTGACTCAATTTATACACACCACTAGTTAGGATCCAAACAATATTAGTTATATTAATTATGTTTTTTCCCTAAAGGATCATATCTTTTTATCTTTAGTACAAAGGAACATAATGTAGTGTTTTTTATTGAAGGGCATGTGTTCTTTTTCAAACAAGCAAATAAGTGACACTATTATTGAGCTGAGTAGCTTTTTCACACAAATATGTACAAACAAACTTCACATGGTAGATTTATAGAAAAAAGAAGAGCATATCGTTCTTATCTTATGTAAGATGGAATGTATATTTCCTCCATTTTTCCGTGTCATGGTTCACTTATTAATCCACTTACCTGAAGAAGTAAATCTTGGTTAACTATGTAACACCCCAAAATCACGACTTGAAATTTTCATTTAAATTTTATTTTGTGGAAGTGATAATTATAAAATAGTATGTGTTGCTGCCATACTCAACATAAGTCTGGTCTCCTTACCTTCCTTATATCAAGTGCTAAGGCTTAAAACAATTAGATCAAACAAAAGCAAGAGAAAGACAATACATAAACAAGGATTTTGCAAATGAAAGATTATCCATACAATAAGACCATTTAGATAATTAAGTGACAAAAAAATTTTAGAAAATAACTAAAGGGGCACATGAAGGTGCAACAGTGGTTTGCCTTTACACTCATCCATAAAATATTACAAGGAAAGGGAAATAGGGATAGGGTCCACTCACTCCCTTAGCCTAACTAGTTTTCTGGATGATGCTCCTCAAAATTCTTCAACGAACGTACTCCTTTGAAAAGTGATAGCATCGGTACGACTTCCTCGTACTGAGTAAATCACAACGCTTCCGGAGATGTAGCATACCCACATTTACAATTATCATACAAACAAGGGACTCAATTAAAACATACAATCACATGCAAAGCCATGATTTTATGACACAATTCCACATCACAATTAATAATATTTTTTAGGTCAAAATTCCTAGCAAAGGCACTGAAAACATGCTTATAATTTCACAACCATTTCAAAATACCAATGATCATACTTTATAGCATAATAGGAAAAATTATTGATATTCCAAACAATCTAACCAAGTTCAAGTTATGCCTAATCCAATTATTACAGGTGTATTATGGTGGGTGTCTAATCTAGTTATATCATTTATATGTCAATTCTTGGGTGGAATACAATCCCATATCCAAGACAATGATCGTTAAGAAGGTAATACCAAATCAATTCACTCAATTCCAGGGCAAAGCTCGCCAAGGAAGCTACACGACATATTAGTCATCCATACTAAACCTCAGAACTCAAGTCCTTAAGTACGAGTACCCCCTATAGGGTGTATTGAATACCTATAGAGCATAAGTGATCCCCTTGACCCGAAGGCCTAAACTATGCACTCAGGGGCCAAATCCGAGGCACGAGATTCCTTTCCAAACTCAATTCTTCCTCTTTAAGTGGTTAATGTCTTATGAAATTCTAGGTTATTAATTTGAGAATACCAAGGTCCATAATATTACAACTTAGCCATCAATCAATCAACCAATGCCAAATCTAAAGGATCACAACAATTCCAAGCCAACACGACCTAGGTTTAGGCATCATGCCATAGCCCGAATAATTATCCGATCCAGCTATTAATCCATTCGGTTAATTATTTTCAAAATTATTCTGAGTCCAACACTTAAGTCAACTAGCCCGATTATTCGCTTTTGAATCACATTTTTTCCTAATGACCAAAATACCCTTCAACCTATAACTGCCATATTTTCCTTTTACTTTATTACCAGGTTTATCTCTATAGGATATTTGTCATGAAAATGTTAACATAAAATAGCTAATGATAGTTTATCATATAATAATTTATTCGGTACGACAAAAGACCATATTACCCCTAAACATTCACCATACACAGTACACGTCTACACTCCTAGCATGTATTTCTAGTATCTCATAAAATTCATGCAATTTCCACGAATAACTTTCAAATGCGAATCATGGTATATAAAATTTGTATTTTTATCCCTAGAACATACAACACATAATAATCACCATGTAAGCACATTTATACTCTAAGTTAACATGCTATACGTCTAAAATTATCTAAAATATCCAAGAAACACATTTAACTCATTTGTAGGTCTACCATGAAACATGACAAATTTTGGTTGGACTCTAACCCGAAACATGCACATTTCTCTTTAGCATAAACCATATATGTTGTCATAAGCATACACTCTCAAATTTTAGAATACTACCTAGGCATATAAATATTAGTATGGTAACATATATTAGTCTACACATCATAATATTCACATAGAAATAAACTACAACATACTTCCATTTCTCAACAAAATATAAGTTATTTGATAACCTCAACCTAGCATGATTTTTATCCTAGAAAATTAACCTATCATTTTCACACAAGATTCTACCATTTACGGATTAGTTTGATTTATCTTTGAGCTAAGAAAATAATACCACGAAAAGCTTCTTACAAGGATACCTTAAGTGAGGTCGAGATTACCTAAAAATTAATAACACCATCCACACAACAATGCATGCATTAGTATCTATACTAGATAAAATAATAAGATAACAACCTATGATAACTAATGCCCAAAAATAAGATTAGGGAATTAACCAAGGTTGTCAGTGCATGGAACTACCATGTACCACACACAGTAGAGGGTAGAATACTTACTTTTCTAACCAAATTATTAATTGAAAATAATTTATCTCACCGAGCAGTAGCTCCTTCCGGCAAGGCTACAGGTTGGGTGATTTTTGGTAGTGGGCTCGATGGTGAAAGGGAGCAGGTTGGGGGCTAAAAAACAAAGACACCCAATGCTGGAAGTAAGGGGAAGAAGGAGGAGAATTGCAGGGACAAAAGGGGAGAGCCAAAAGGGAGAGGGAAGGGGGGATCTTGCTGTAGGTCGGGGCTGAAGAAGGGAAGGGAAATATAGGGAAAAGATAGGGCAACTGCAGGAGTTGGATGGGTTGGATAATGTAGGTTGGTTGATGGTGTAGGTGGGTGTCGAATGCATGGGAGAAGGGGAGAGGTCTATAGGAGGGCATACTATTGCATGGGAAAGGAAGGAAATGGATGGGCAGCTAGCTGGGAGGGTCGAGCAGGTGCACAGGTTGGGAGGAGAAGAAGATGGAGGCTGCCGATTGGTTGGGGGTTGGGTTACGTGTGTGGGAGCTGCTGCATGTTGCTGGGTTGGGTAGGGAGGTCGGTTGGGCTGGGGCTGCTACGGCTGTGATGGCGTGAGGGAGGAGTGTAGCAGAGAGGATGATGGGATGTGTTTGGGGAAGAAGAAAGGCTGCATGGCTAGTTAGTAGCTAGGATGAGTAGGGAGTGTAGGGTAGAGAGATGGTGCACATGCATGGAAGAAGGATGACACTAGGCTGCATGGGGGAAGAAGGGTGTTTAAAAGGTTTGAGGTGAGATTAGGGTGGAATAAAGAGAGGGATTGGGTTAAAATTAATTAGCAAGAATACCCAATAGTATTAGGCTTCTAAGAGTATATTAGATACTAAGGAAAATCCTAACTATTCAATGTTTTATTATCACCATTATTTTCACTATTATTATCATGATCATTATTATTATTATTAGTGTTATTAATACCACTCTTTATTATCATTATTATTTCTAATATTATTATTCTCACAATTATTGTTATTAGCATTATTTTAAGAGTGTTATTTATCATAAGGCTATTGTTATTACCATCTTTTTTATTTTGATCACTATCTACACTATTCTTATTATCATTGTTATTACTTCTATTAATTATTATTATCTTCCTTTGCTTATATATACACTATTCTGGGTTATTATTAGAATTTAATAACTATAGACTTACTCATAATAATGAGACATTCATCCTAAAAAGAATCCTATGATTAATTACACCTGCTAATCAAATTTTTTAAGTTTTGGACATTGAAGTTAAGGATTTATTAAAACGGGGTATTACAGACCAGTTCATGAGAAATGGATGTATCCCATTTAGAGGAAGTTAAATGACTTGAAAGAGTATATACGGAATTGTGCTAGGCCAGAAGGTTCTATTGTTGAAGGTTTTGTATCCAATGAAGCATTGAGTTTTTGTTCTATGTACCTAAAAGGTGTTGAGACTAAGTTCAACAAGCCAAATAGAAATGTAGATGCGGTTGTGGAGAAGCATCAATTATCAATTTTCTAATATTACGCTTGCGTTTTGGTAAGAAGATGCGTGTGAGTATAATAAATAAAGTTAACAAAGACGCTCACTGGTATGTTTTGAACAATTGTCCAAAAATACAGAAATATTTGGAGTAATTGTATTATAATATTCTATATATTTATCATAGTATTATATATAAGTATATAGTGCAAATACATTGTTTTTATACTGAACACATAGATGATATTCAACAATGTGGGGGTGGTACCAATTTAAAAGAAGCATAAAGGAATGAATTTTTTGCCTTAGTTCCATTCAAAGGTAATTATTTTTAGTAATAATAATTGAAACCTTAAGATAACTTTTTATTAGGTTTATTATATCATTCATTATTTAAAACACACAATAATTACAAATGTACGAATAATGTAAAATGAGATCACTTGAATGCACCGATGAGTTGTTTTCCTTGGCATTTATAGCATTTGATATGGTGCTTTGTTATTCAATTTGTATAATTAATGGAGTTAAATTCTCAATGCATGATATAGATCTGAAGAGAAAAATACAAAATATTGGCATATGTGTATTAGGCGAGGGTTGTGACAAGTTTTATGGACAATTAATTGAGATCATATAATTATTTTACTTATCCAAGTATTTTGTAGTTTTATTTAAATGCAAAGGGTTTGATATTGATTCGAAAAAAAAAGAGAAATGTGCATACGAACCATATTGCAAGTGTATATGCTATGGTTGAGTGGTACAAGGATGAGTAATATATTCTTGTAACTCAGGTAAAGTAAGTTTGGTATGTGGATAATTTGTAACAATGACCCAAATTGAAAAGATGTATAGGAAGTCAGTCATTGTAACATTTGGGATTTAGATGATGTAGCATTTGACAACATACATGTGGTAGATGATGTTGAATCAAGTAGTGTTGACTTCAACATTGATATCAGATACCTTGATAAGTTAAATATTGTTCGTATTGGTGCTAATAGTGTTGCGATAAATAGTGGTGATCAAGATGGCATGAGAGAGTTCATTGTTGAAGATGACAATGTGGAATAAAAATTTTTAGATAGAGATAGTGAAGGAGAATTTATTGATAGCGATAACATTTACGATTCTGATTAGTAATTGTTTAATAAGTTGAGTTTTTGTACTAACATTTATGATTCTGATTAGTAATTGTTTAATAAGTTGAGTTTTTGTACTAATATTTATAATTCTATTCAATGTTATGCACTTTGTTCATTTATGTGTATCATCATAATGTATATTTTTTTTTCATATATCAAAATATTTGATAGTTTTTATAGTTTCTATATGGATGATGTTGTCGCTTGAGATCATGGTGGTAATGGCGACGAAGGTGATCCATCATGTCTTCGTAGATTACGCTTTAGGTGTTGACACTTAGAAGGTATAAAATTTGGTCCATTATGTTTGATTTCATCACTATTACTTTAATATTTTTATTATTTCAATGATAAAATTGTATATGCATGTTTTAGGCCCTAAAAGGATGGTTAGAGAAAGAAATAGAGGTCAGATGATGTTGGAGGAGTTTGAGATAAGAGGTTGGAACAAGTTTGAGGTGGAATTTAATTTTCAAGCTAACATATTAAATGTGATATGTCCACATATTATATGGTATATCAAATATATTGGGAATAAGATTGGGACAAAGACACTACCTTGTTATGGTCACATGTCCCTCTAGAGGATAAGGTGAAGTTCCTCTTAGAAATTGAGGTGAAGTTTATTTTTTTCTTTTTTAATTAAATTATAAAATAAAAATTATATAATTTCTAACTTATGGTTGTGTATATATGTAAAATTATTTTGATTTAGCTCCATGGAAGGAAAATCTTTCATGGCCTAGATTTCAGTTAGGTCTTTATCGAATGATGACTAATCGATATAAAGATCATAAATGCGATCATAGGAAGACACCAATTACAGGCTTTCTTTTTTCAAGCCATATATGTGGCAAAGATGTATCAATCTATGGACTTCAAAGGATGTAAAGGTAATATTAAATTTTGGTATAAAAATTAAATAAAATTAGATATAAAAAAACATGAACAAATTATACTTTTGTTTGTAAAGGCTTTGGTAGAAAAAAAATGTTCCTAATAAGGCAAAATAGACCACTCCTTCTTGTGATGGTACATAGTCATTGTCACAATATCACTACAAGAAGGTATTTTTATATTTTTCATTCTTTTTTTTATTATTATCATGTAATGTATTAACTTTTCTCTTATATATAGGCTAATCTAGTGACAAATAAATTGTTGCATGCCATGGAGACCCTTAGAGAAATACATTTCAAGAATAACAAATGGGTCACTCCCTAAGCTAAGGAGAATTTTGTAAGTTAGTTATGTGTAATCAATTATAACATATGTTATTGTAACACCCCCAAATTTCACTCCTGAAATTTTTTTTTGAAAGATTAAAGCGAAAGCTAGGAGCGAATTTGGGAAATGTTACCGCCACATCTAACACAAGATAATGTCAACCATCTATCTCATGTTAGATACAAGGCTAAAACCTGTCAAACAATTAAATCTGAATTTCAAATCCCATCAAACAATTAAATCCGAATAGTAAACACTTATCAGAATACGAGAAATTTAAAGTCAATTACAAAACCCTTAGAAATCTGAGAACAATACTTGCAACTTCCAAAGGTGAATACAATTAAACAAAATAAATCTCGAAGGATAAATATCCGGATCGCCTACTCACTCAGGTCAAGCCTTCCACCCCAAAACAGTATCAACCTGCACAAGAGGTCTGCTCCCCACCATTGGTGGATCATCACAGGACCCATTCAACCAAGGTAGTATCAGTACGGGTCCAATACTGAGTAAGTCTTGCTACCCTACCTTATAGGAGAGATATCATCAAGTGTGTATTAAATTATAGTACAATACGTTAATACAATATCCTACATACTCACAACCCACAGCACGAATCTTGCCATACACTCATAGTAACATATAAAACATATGCAACATCCCATTTAACATATAAGCGTGGTATAACCGAAATATAAAGTGACTCATTATGCACATAAGCAGCATGTGGTAATACAGGTAATAAAAGCTGACCATGGTCCAATTAGACTTGTTCTTTATTCTCATTAATGATAATAAGTCCATTTCACACATTCTTCAATAGTCCATGTGAGTGCGGGAGCCCCACTATTATAGCCGGTGGACCAGAAGTAAACACACAGGGCAGAACGCCTCTGACCACTATTATAGCCGGTGGACCGGAACGAAACACACAGGGTAGAACGCCTCTGACCACTATTCTGACCGGTGGACCGGACTGGCCCCGACTCACATGGTGTTTCACTGTAAATAATTAGTATTTTTCCCATGGATTAACTTATTTATTTGGGTCTGTCGAGCCGAGATCCCCCACTATTATAACCGGTGGACCGGGTGTAAACACACAGGGCAGAACGCCTCTGACCACTATTATAGCCGGTGGACCGGAACGAAACGCACAGGGCAGAACGCCTCTGACCACTATTATAGCCGGTGGACCGGAACGAAACGCACAGGGCAGAACGCCTCTGACCACTATTATAGCCGGTGGACCGGCACGAAACACACAGGGCAGAACGCCTCTGACCACTATTATAGCCGGTGGACCGGAACGAAACGCACAGGACAGAACGCCTCTGACCACTATTCTAACCGGTGGATCGGATTGGGCTCGGCTCAATATCTTTCACTTTACGTTATTAGTGTCTTATCCGTGTCTTATTGAATCACACAACACCCTTGACATGCGTAAATCATTCACTTCATACTTTACACATCACAAACAATAAAATTCTACATTCATAACTACACTTAATCAATAATACACATGATAACACCAAACAACTCTAAGCAGCCATAATGAACCCTAATTGACCACACCAAACCGTGCCTTAACCCTATTTTACCATAACAACCATACTTAGCCATCCCAAACCTTAATTACCCTCAGCAATTCACAATAAGCTACTCCAACCCTACTTAATCACAACGACCCAGAGTTAATCACTCCAAACCCTAATTCTGTCTCCTCCAAACCCCTATAATACTCCACGTACTATTCCCCGTCCAAAACAGTTAAACACCCAAATAATACTCGCATTACCTTCCTTACACCCCAAATCAGCCTTTCATAGGTGAATTTTGCTCCCACGCAGACGTTACGCATCCCATGTAACCTCTCGAACTTTTTACACAAACCCTAAATCCCATACAATCATTAATTTCCATGCAAAACTCTAACTCCACCATACAAACCCTAATACCATCATACAAACCCCAATACCACCATGTAAACCCTAATACCACCATGCAAACCCTAATACCATCATAAGCCATTACTACCGCCAAGAAACCTTTAATACCACCATACAAACCCTAATACCACCATGCAATCCCTAATTTCCCCCATGCAACCTTAATTTATTCCCACTCTTTTGTTTATTTAATTCCACCTTCCCCTCATCGTCTTACAAATGGTGAACTCCTTAGGTCATCTATACCTATGTTAGTCGACGTACCTCCCTTTGGTTATTTTAACCGCTTATTTTTCTTTTTCAAGTCCCCACTTCACCACACTTCCTCACATAACCCCGCATGCATGTCGTAGGGTCACATCACATCACATCACATCATTCTTGTTCCACAACATATCAATATACAAAGACGAGAACACAGGGACGTACCTCGGTTCCATGCTGCACTACACAATACACAGATAATATACAGGATTATAGCATACAACCGCACAAAGCATACAAGACAGGTAAAACATGCAATGCACACAAGTGGCCTTAGTTACGTCCTTACGAAATGCCCATAAGTAGAGGTAAGTAGAGAACTTACTTGGATCCGAAGCTAGCTAAGTGAAATGAGAGGGAGAGGAATCCCTAGTTCATGGGTCCACGAGAAAGCTTTCCTAGACCCGATAGAAATCGAAAACTAAATTAGAAACTATCCTATCAATCAATAATTCACATACTCTAATTAAATACGCACAAACAACACAAACGATCTCTCTTAGAAAACGTGTCCAAAGCTTAGAACTTAAAAGCATAGCTTTGTTAAGATTTAAGGTTAAAACTAAATAAAAACGGATTAATACAAATATCCCTTGGGACACCTCAACTTAATTTGGAAAGCCCGAAAAGAATAATCGATCATAAGTTAATTTATCGAAAATAACTTATTTATTAGATTTTATAACTAAATAGGTAATCCAACCGTTTACATAGAACCAAATTCAAACCGATTAGGTTAAACAGAATTTAAATGGTTTAAAACCCAAAGATAGAATTCGATTAGATAAAATACACATAGCAAAAATCAATTTTATAAAATCATCCCCGAAGATTAGGGTTTTTAATGCCTAAACTACGAATTAGCCAAATCACTTCGATTGCCTCAAATTGATAGTTTTAAAACACAATTAAACTAATTTTAGATAAATCTAGATAATCAATTTCAATAAAACAATCTTCCGATTAATCAATTCCAGATAATCAATCTTCAAAATTAGGGTTTTAAAGCTCACGACACAAACTCAGGTAATTCAATTTAATTAATTCAAATTAAGGTATTAGAAGGCAATTAATACCATTTCAACCATATCTATACATTCAATTTTAGAAAAAACAATAATACAAGTAATCGATTTCATAATCTCACTTGAAATTTAGGGTTTTAGGCCCGGAAATACAATTCGTTAAAATTCTATAAATCTAATCAAATTGAATGTTTAGAAATGTAATTAAACACATTTTATAACACATCAAATAATCAATTGCTCAAATCTAGTAAAAGAAATACACAATTTAGCACAATTAGGGTTTTTGAGCCCGGAACGCAAACCCGATCAATACTTGCCAAAACATATCAATTGACGGTTCGAAAATGTAATTAAACATATTATAATGTAATTTATATAGTCAATTGAATAAAATAACCCGATTACCCAAACCAATTTAAACCCGTGGGAGTTTTGACCTAAAAATCTAATTCCGATCAATTACGCAAAATTTTCCCAAATTGACAATTCTGATATAAAATTAAATACATTTTAAACGATATTATAAAATCAATTGAGCGGGACGGCTCAATTATACGACCCAATTTCATTACACCCAAAATTTGACCTAGGAATAAAATTCCGATAAAACCTGCATAAATTTCTCAAATTGACGGTTCCAAAATGAAATTGGATACATTTTAAAACATATTGTATAATCAATTTTTCCGAAATCACAAAAACGGGCGGATCCGAAAAATTTGGGCATAACCCGGCTAAAAATCTAATTTTTCCAAAATCTCAACATAACCATACAATTAACCTATCCAAATCAATCTTACAGCATATACATACATAAACAAACAATAAATTTAGCTTTTTATAAGCTAATTCATACCCAATTAATCAAAACAAGGTTAGGGTTTTTTCGGAAATTATACCAAACAAAATTTGATAAATCGGGGCAAGGGAATGTTGGGGAGGCTTCGTCGGGGGTCGGGGGTGGCTCGCCGGTGGTCAGCGAGGCTCGCCGGAGCCGGACGGTGGCAGTGCAGCCTGCAGTTGCTTCTCCTGCGCGCAGCTGCTGTGGTGGCTCGACTTCAGTCGCTGTTGCGATGCTGCTGCTCCTGCGCGGCTGTTGTGCTGCGGTGGTCGGTCGTGGTGGCGAGGGGCAGCAGGTTGGAGGTCGACGGCCGGCGAAGGAGGAGCAGGGAGGAGGAGTGGAGGAGCAAGGGAGGAGGTGAGGGAGGTTGGCTAGGGCTTCGAATTGCAGAACAGGGAGCACGAGAAAGGGGTCGGGGTAGGGGAGAGAAGAGAGAAAGGAAAAGAAGGGGGCGGGGCACCGGTCGGGTAGGGCTGCGGTTTTTTTTTTTTTTTTTTTTTTTTTTTTTTTACAAATACACATATAAAATAAACTACTAAAAATTTAAAAACTATTATTGGGAGATTTTATCTAAAATTCATTAAATGAAAATTATTTCGTAAGGTTCCGAAGGCTTAAAATCGATATAAAAGCTACATAAAGAATTTCGGAAACATTTTCGGAAAACTTACCAACGTACGTAAAAAATTTATATTATTTACGGAAATACATTATAAGACATCGAAATAATATTTAAAAGCATAAAAGTAAATATTTAAATTAAATTCTAATAAACCGAGACTAATTTAAATAATTTCCGAAATCGGTTTTCCGTAAACCAAAAATCGTAAAACGGAAGAAAATTAATTCCAGAAAGAAATTCATAAATAAACTCCGAAATCTTTTTAATTTAAAACTTCTCGAAGATATTAACAATTTTCGAAAACGAATAAATTTAAAGTCGGAAATATTTTCTACGGATAAAATCATTAAAATAAATTTAACTATTTAAACAGAAATTCTATAATTTAAATAATATATTTAGTTAACGAAATATAACTCCAAAAAATAAGGTCGTAATCACACGACGAAGTTATAATCAAAAATGAATCTAAAATATTAAAAATCAAAATACGAGAAGAATGGGAATACATATTTTTAACTGAAAATCGAAATTAAAAGAGTATAATAAAATCATAGTCGCGAACGAATTTGTCTAAAATGGTTCGCAACGGCAACGATAAATTAAATTCAAATATGAATTCGAAATCGTCGATAAATCCATAAAACAAATCAAAATTAAAATAAGTAAATATTTACATCAAATTACGCTAATAAAATCATTAAACTTAATAAATTTGGGTTTTAAAAATACGGGGTATTACAGTTATTAACATTTCTTATACTATGTCTAACTTTTACTTATATGTACAAAACAACATATTACGAAAATGAGAGGAGGCCTTGCCCGAAATAGCTTCTTGTAGCTCCGATGATCCTAACCTCCAGAAATTGATGAAAAAAATGATATTCGAGGATGTCTTAAGTAGTTGTCTACAACATAGAAAAGGTGTAGGATGAAGGCTTGTAGGGGAAAGCTCAAGTCGTGCTACTTCTCACATGAATTGGATGCATGCTGATCTACTATAAAATCAATAATGAAAATTCTCAAATAGAGCAAAATAAAAAACAAATGAGAGAGATTATAGCCCAACAGCAAGTATCATTTGAGCGTCAAGAGGAAGAATTAATATAAAAGAGAGCTTTTATGGTTGCATGGGTTCAAGGTTATCCACCTCCGCCATCGAATCAAGACGAAGATGAAGATGGTGAATATGACTTTTAGGTTTTATGCTACTATTGATAAGTCAAATGTAATAACAAAATGTTTGTTTTGTAAGTTACATTTATGTAACAATATTTATCTTTAAAATATTATTTATTAAATATTATTGATAAGTCAAATATTTTTAGGTTTTTCATTTTCTTTAATATTTTAAAAAGTAAATTATTTATGATAAATTATCTTTAATGAGTATTTTAATAGTAAATATTGTTCGAATAAATAATTTATTATTGTCGGTATCAAGCAAGAGTTTTTGGTAATAAGGTTTTTTAAAATATAATTTTTTTAAATTTAAAATTGATATCGTCAATATTAAATGTTATCATTTTTTTATTATACTTAATCATCAGTATTATATCCAACTCCGACGAACAAATCACTGCTGTTACGCTTTAATACATACAACAACTTTATTATTAATAATAAGCTTATTACCGACCCATTTGTACCAACGATTATCTTCGGTAATATGTATTACCAACGAACTTACTCTTAATACCAACGATTTAGATCATTGGTGTTAACCCTTATTTTTGTAGTGGTTTGAATTCCGATCATTTACATTGCGCCTCTAGCATGTATATTACTTGGACTAAGAAGTTGTAGTAATTATCTTAATTATATACATTAATTTTATTATTCAAACATGATACTGTAAATTAACATCTTGATAGTGTATTTGTTGATAAATATTTTATGATAATGTATTTATCTTTTCTTATTTTATAAGTAATATAACATTTTTGGATATTTTTTTCTTTCCTAATATTTATGATGCTATAGATAATATGTTAAACAAATATTTTATCAATGGAAGGTCAATTAAAAATATTTAGGTATAAATAGTTCAAAGGGTATAATTGACAACGTATATTATAGTATGAAAAAAAATTATAAATCTTGATGAGAAGGCATAAATATAATTAACTTAATATATAATGCAAGAAAAAAAATTAAATGTTGGGTGCATTGTACAAAATTTTTGTTCATTACATTAATATGCGGGGACGGAATTCCATCAAAAGCTAATATTTTGTTATTTTTGTTTTAATAATTTTTCATCCTTTATCAAAGGAGGCACATTTGTGACTCACGTCTTGTGTGGATGTAAGCCTTACGCAAGAAAAAAAGGTACTGTTGCAGGTAAAAATAAGTTACTTTAACAAAATCAAAACACTATTTTTATATTTACGCTTAATTTTTCAAACTTCTGGCTATATTAATAATACTTATGAAAATTCTCTACTTAAAAAAATTTATAAAAATAAAGAATATCTTTATAAAATTTAATGAAATATCCTAATGCAACTTGTTTTTAGGGAGAAATTAAAGAGTGAAAATGAGAATGAGAATGATAATTGGTTTATTTAGTCTCATTTTTATGTTTGGTATTTGATGGGATTAACTTGGAAATACCTTAAAAATAAAAGTATTCTACATTTGGTATATGAAAATTAGATTGAAAATATAATTATAAATTTACAAAAATATCCTTCTTATATTTATAATATTTATAGTTTTGTGTGTGCGTGTGTTTGTGTGTATGTGTGTGTATATATACATATATAATAAATTATTATTATGTTTTTCCATTATTTAATCTTACTTTCCTCATAATAGATCATATAACATCAGATCAGATTCGATCAGGTTAGATCCGATCCGATCCAATCACATTAGATAATAGTAATTATTATTATTATCATTATTATTATATCAAATAATATTTACAATAATTATTATTATGATTATGCTTATATTTATTATATTTTTATTTTTATTTTTAATTATAATTAATTATTATAATAATTAAAATTATAATAAAGATAATAATTATAATGATAATTATAATATAGTTATAACAAATCGTTTGGTAAATGGGAATGAAAATTTAGGAATTAAAATAATTATAAAGATAATCATCATCATCATCATTATTATAATTAATATTATTAATAAAATTTTATACATAATAATATAATGTTATTTTGATAATTTTATCTTCTATTCTTATTCCCACCCTTCTAATACTACCTCCCCCAAAAATAAATTAATGAAAATTAGTACCTTTAAATCCTATTTTTAATTTTATTTTAATTTTCATTCTCTTAAAATAAATAATAAAATAATTATTTTTTTTAAATTTTTTATTTCTATAATTTTATTTTCTCTAACTAAACAAGCTGCAAGAGACCGCCGCTCCTACACCGGTCCCACACCCACACCCACAGCTCCACTCCTCAACTCCCACTTTAAAAAAATTATAAATCCTCGGTCAATTTCCAAGACTCCCATATAAACTCAAATTGCGCTGGAATGTTACGGCAAATGAGTTCAGTTGGCACTGGGCAGTACTCCGCCTTCTACAGAGTCAAGACAGGGAGATAACGGGGGTGTAGCGAGAGCAGAAAGAGAGGCAGGAGGCGTGTTTGCATCATGTTTCCTTCAAATCATATTCCTGTGAGTTTCGTTTTCTTCGATCTCTGGATTTCTAGGGATTTTTTTAATCCTAATGCATGTTAATGTTTTTATCATTTTTCACGGAAATGAAGCTTTATAACTTCCATGGCGTACATTTTAGCTTAAATGTATGAAATTGAGTCAATTCTTATTTTTTGAAATTTTGGCTTTGTTTGTTAGATAATTATATGGCATGAATCATATAATTAAAATATTATTAATTTGAATTTATGCATAATCATACTAAATTCATGTAAAACCCTAAATCCATGATATAATGAAACTTTATATGGAATTAAGATCATGAAATACTATATATATAAATTATATATATTTCGTACCTCGTGCCTTCTAGTCATTAATGAAATTTGTATAAACGACGAATATAATGGAATTTGTCGGTTCTTCTCCCTCTTTTTCAAACCCGAGGATGCATGCTTCCTTTACGAAAAACGAAAATAGGGACCTTTCTTTATTATTTCTTCTTCTCTTTAATTTGCAATAGAAATTGCAATTGAATTCTTGAAGAAGAAGAAGCCAACTTAATTCTCTCTTTATCATAAATGTATGTATTTAAGAGGAAGATTTTTTTTGCAGAAAGAGAGAGAGAGAGAGAGAAAAAATCTACAACACCCACCCTTAATCTCACACATCTCATGTAAGAAAATGGGGTGGAGTTGGTTATGTTACGACAACCAACAATTATTTTTCCTCCCTTTAATTCAAATTTAAATTTATAAAATTATTTAAATTAGAAACTTAAGTTAATTTAATTAATAAGATAATTAAATTATATCACTTAATTTTTCCATCACACAATACACATGTATTTATCCATAATAACTTAATTCTAATTCTACCATCAAGAATTAGATAGAGAGATTTAGGATTAGACTTAATTACTAATATATAACTATACAACATAAACTTTATGACAAATAACTTTATATCTAATTTAATATGGACCACATTAAGGGTTAAATACATAAAAATATAAAACACGTTATTTATAAAATAATAACAATGCTTTTGTAAAACTAAAATATATTAACATTCCCTCACTTAGTCCATATAAATTAGATTTATATCATGGTCTCCTTATGTTAGTATAAACTTGATGATGAAACTAATGCATGGATCATGGTGACAAGCTCTCAAAATTTCAAAATTTATCTTCCATGTATCACAATACACTAATTCCATCCTCAACTTTAACTTTATGAATAAACCTAATATTTATTAAAGGTCCAACAGCTTAATGTATCATTTCTCAACAAACCATATATGCACATATTAAATGAGAAATGATCACAACACAATCTTCATTACATCTTCTAACCATGATGTATTAACCATATGATGTATTACACAATACATTACACATATGAGCTTAATGCCCATAATTAAATGTGATTCTTAAACTTAAATAGTGGCATGCCCTTAGTTAAATGATCAATTACTATAGAATCAGTGTCAATGTGTTCAATGATCACTTTATCCTTAGAGAACACATTCTTTTATCTTCAAGTACTCAATTTCAATGCCCCATTGCATGGCTTCCACTATTTTATTATTCCTTGAGATAAAAAAAAAGACAATTAAATATCACATATAGACCTCTAAAGTCTGAGGCCTAAAATTAGAGTCAACCAATCTAATACCTGAATCTAAATTCCTTAATCACACACCAGGTTTTGAAACTTCAAATAAATAAATGAGTTTAGCCTCCATGGTAGAAATAGCCGTGCAATCCTTAGCTCCGCTAGCTAACAAAAAATAATGAAATAAGAAGTAGATTACATAAATTAACATTAGCCAGCAAAGTATATAGCATCCAAATAGCCAACTGCCTTTAAATGTTTAACTCAACAATACATAAGCATGTACTCTTTTGTACCTCTCAGGTACTTTGTAACTCTTTAGTGGTCAATAGTGATTAATACTTAGATTAATTTAATAACATCTCAATACCCCAATGGCATATGCAATGTCAAGTCCTATGGTTACCTCGACATACATAAGGCTTTATGTCAGAAGCGTATTGGATGTCACTTATATTTATTGTGTCTATGTCGTTTCTTGGACATTAACTCTAATAGGGTCTTTCACTTTTATCAATGGGAGCTATACTTGGTGAACAATCCTTCATTTTATTCATATGTCTTTCTAATGCTATATTGACACAGGTCTCTTAAGATAGTCTTAATATCTCTCAGGATCTATCTAGATGAATCTCAATCCAATGATATAAGATGCATCACTTATGCCTTTTATACCAAAATTGTTAGAAAATAACCGTTTAACCTTATAAAGCATCCATTTACCATATCATGCAAGAAAACCTTTATCCATATATAGCTCAAGGAAACATAATTTACTCCCACCAACTTTAGTGTGTGTTCTATGATCCATGATATTCTCGTCAAAATCAAATAAAGAGATAACACCATGGAAACATTATTACCATTGTTGGGATCCTTGTTTCAATCTATATATGGCTCTCTTTAACTTACATATCAAAATATCATCCTTACCAAAAGAGAAACCTTTAGGTTATTTCATGTATACCTTCTCCTCTAGCTCACCATTTAACAAGGTCATTTATTGCGGTTCAAAATCAAAATGAGTTATAAATGTGATTAACTTGTGCAGGGAGTCTTTTATAGACATAGAAGGAAAATCTCTGTATAGTCTTCTCCCTTTATTTGAGCAAACCCTTAGTAACTAGCTTGGCCTTATACACATGAATGTTACCTTAGGATTCTCCCTTTGGTCTTACAGATCCACTTATAGCCAATAGGTCTAGCTCCATCAAGTAACTATACAAGGTCCTAGACATCATTGACCTTCAAAGAGGTCATTTCATCTTTTATAACATTATACCATAACTCATATTTCGAACTTCTCATAGTCAACTTAAATGTTTTGGGATCATTATCCATACAAATGCCATAATCTGATTCTTATAGATACATATAATAGTCATTACATAATGTTGGCTTTATTTTCCTAATAGATTTTCTCAATGCAAGAGCAACTTTCTCCTATGGAGAATGCTCAATACTAATCTACTAGAACATCATTAGCAAATTATGGAGCTACATTGACCCACTGTTCAACATTGACATGTACTTGAGGTACATTGTGAACAAAGGTCAATTCACTATATGAATTGGAAGTCTTCACTACTAGATGATCAATTTCAAAACTGGTTTTCTGATTTGATCACTTCCACTGATTAAGTCATGTTCGAGAAATTTAGAGTTCCTCAACCCCACAATCCTAGTGCTATCAGATGGACAACAAAACCTATGATGCTTAGACCTCTTGGTATATCCAATGAAATACCTACTTATAGTCCACTGGTCTAGCTTCCTGTCTTGTGGGTTATATACCCTCACTTCAAACAAACAATCCTCAAATATGCATATGTCTTGAATCCAGCTTCCAATCTCTAGATAGCTCAAAAGTGTTATGAACACAATTTTAGTTGGAATTTAATTCAAGGTACATTTAATATATACGTAGCCGTCTTCGGTGGCTCAATCCACAAGAAACTAGGAAAATTGGATTTGCTAGGCATACTATGTACTATGTCTATCAATGTCTTGTTTCTTCTTTCGGCCACATTAGGGCAGCAATCCCATGCACTTAAAGAAACTTATGTAAGGACCAATTACTTGTCCATCCTCAGTGTATATATCGCAATACACTTCACATCTAACTGATCTCGCTATCTTTATTTGTTTACTAAACTGTTTCTTTACTATAGCCTTAAATATTTTAAAGGAATTCAATGTGTATTCACATTGAAACTTGTAGAGATACATATGATGTAAGTAATCATTAATGAAAGAGATGAAGCTTTCTGACAATGTGTATTCATATAGGACAACACATATTAGTATGTACTATTTCTTATAACTATATACTCTTCAAGACACATATCTTTTACTTGTTTATCTGCTTTCCTTCAATGCAGCTTTCACAAGTCTAAAATCAATAAGATCCAGAGTACCAAGTACTCCATCACTTACCAACTTCTTTATTTTATCAATAGAAATATGCCTTAATCTCCTATGCCTTAATAGAGAAGTTATCAATCACAACACAACCTTTAGAAGTAATACTAATGTTCACTCATTCCATTATGTGTTGTGCTTGATATTACTTATATGAAATTTATAGCATACTAGAGAGGTTGTATTACTTTCCTTTTCGAGCCAAGCAATTATAATTAATGCAGTAATTCTTCATATGCTCCTTTTTACAGAAGAAGCATTTTAATTACTACTCAATTTCACCTTTTGGTGAAATATTGCTTTTTCAACTTTTGGCTCGCTTCTTTTATCTTTACCTTTGGTGACCATTATCACACTCTCTTACGTAAATCTAAATCCTTTCTTTCATCTTATACACACATGGCTAATAATTCACTATTGGACCATTTTTCTTTGTGTGTGGTAAGAGACTTTAAACGGAGTATACTACATTGAAAGAGAGTTTATCTAAAGTGAATTAGGATGTAACCCATATATCAACCTTGTGTTGTAAAGTCCCCTATTAACATTATGTACGCTCGCAAACCTTTAAAGAATGGTGATATTTTAGGATGAAAAATTCATGATCAAGTTATTTGCTTAGGCTTTGTCTAAAGAGATCATTACTTATCTGTAGCCTGTAGCAAGTCCTTGTTCCTTTGACGGGTGATCGTTAGACCCCTTGATAACATAAGATGTCTTAATCTTAATGCACATGACACTTATGCGATTAGATTTCTCTCATTGCTCATAAATGTTATCTTATTCGAATACTATCTTTTACCTAAATGGGCTTACCAGCCTTGTATCACCTTCTTCATGTCAAAACAACCCAATTAAAAGAAGAATTATCTCCATCAAAACCTTATAGTGATCCCATCACAAATCAAGGATAACAACATTCATACAAGTCATAGTCATATACCTAGGATATAAATCACGAATAAACAAATATACATACTTATGATCAAATTGAAGTCAAAACTACAAAAGCCACGCTTCACCAATGCAAAGCATGTGAATAAAATAAACAAGCATGAATCTAAGACATTAAATCTGCATGTGGGCTAAGATTTAACTCTTATTGATTCATGAAACTATATAGTAAAACTATTAAGTCATCCCATAATCCTCAATCCCTATGGGAAAATTGAAAACCATGACTCAGTATTCTAATCTAATATATTTCACATTTATAATGAATGGTCTTGTGGGACTACAACCATCATACTTGCGTAATATATCACAATTAGTATCATGCAATCTAGATGTGATCAAGAAAATAAATAAATGACCATGTCTCAAAATTGAGTAGAAATGCTGAAAAGAAAAAGGCCCTCATCATGAAGCATATAGATACAAACAACTAATGAATCACAAGATTCATACAGTAGAGATGGTTGAGCGCACAATGCAGGCCCAAAGGTTGTGGGATCAAATCCCAACCCCTGCGCATTGCTTCTTTTTACTTGAAAGCATGTCACAGGTTTAGATGAACGATAAAGAAAACTAAGGACACATACTTATCAAATAATGCATACTTGAAGAAGAAGAAGCCACCTTAATTGTCTCCTTATCATGAATGTATGTATTCAAGAGGAAACTAGTTTCTATAGATAGAGAGAGAGAGAGAGAGCAAAAATCTGTAACACCCACCCTTAATCCCACACATGTCATGTAAGAAAATGGGGTGGAGTTGGTTAGGACAACCAACAACTATTTTCCCTCCCTTTAATTCAAATTTAAATTAAAAAAATTATTTAAATTAGAAAATTAAGATAATTTAATTAATAAGATAATTAAATTATCTCACTTAATTTTCCCATCACATAATACACATGTAATTATCCATAATAACTTAATTCTAATTCTACCATCAAGAATTAGATAGAGAGATTTAGGATTAGGCTTAATTACTAACGTATTACCATAAAACATAAACTTTATGGCCAATAACTTTATATCTAATTTAATATGGACCATATTAAAATATGAAACACTTTATTTATAAAATAATAGCAATACTTTTATTAAACCAAAATATATTAACATTATTTCTTTGATAGACTGTTTCAACTACATTTCCGTCGAATAATTAATTCAGTTAAAATTGTTTGGAGGCAGTGAAACTGATATCGTCGAGATTTTTTGAGGGAAAAGTGGTTGATTTTGGTTGAAATTGGGTTTTTAAAGGCTTTGTTGGGTGTTGGGCCAGAGCTGCGAATGTGAGAATGTCATGATTGCTTGGTCTGAATTACTCATTCTCTATGATGCATAAATGTTCTTTGTTGTTCATGGATTTTTTTGTATACATTAACTTTTTGTTGGTATTGAATATTAATTATTATATATGTAACGAAATTTGAATTCTAAATGGTTGGGGAATTGCTCGATGTTATGGTTTTGGGAGTGTTGTATCAATTCTGTCTGATCAGGCAGTGCTTGTTGATTGAAGTGGTAGTGAGGTGTTTGTGGGTTAATTTTTGATAATTTAAAGGATAAACGGGTCTGTTTGATAAAATTGAGATGTTGCTGGCTGCTCAGCTGTAGATGCAAAGATTTATATGAACTTTTTTTTTTCCTTGTCCGGAGTCAACTGGATGCATTTCATAGTTCTTAAAGCAAGTTTTGCAATCGATCAGTGGGATGCCGGATAGGATGGGAGTGTGTGGAAACACTGACATTGATGATATCAACTAAGGCTGTGAACAAGCCAATTGAAGCAGCTATGGAAAGCCTAAGAGTTGTCAATCCCCCTTTAGACATCTTTGTGTCTCTTCTTGGTTGAACTTCCTTAGCTCCTCTTTTCTCCAGGTCTCTAGCCTGAATTGGATACCTTTATCTGTGTTAGTAGTGCCATAACTTGTTCAATACTCTTTTCATACCATTTTGCCATACAATCCATTGTAACAGATCACTTAGAATCTTAGGATTCATTCAAACTAAAAGGAAACGAACCAAAGGCATTTCTGGGTAATTTTCTATTTCATTCTTTTTACATGCTTCACAAATTTCACATGAAGCAGTTTCCAAACACTTGGTCTTTCTAACACAAACTAATGAGTTAGGTATGCTGGTTTTTTTAAGTCGCTTTGGTTTACTCTTGTCTTTTCTTTAATGATAGAAAATTAGCTTAACCTTTTTGCTGGTTTAATTTGATGTATATGCTTTCAGTTCAATCTGCTTGAAAGCGGTCTCTGATCAATCTCTTCTTTTTTCTTGCAGCCCACTACTGCCACTAAGACTGCAGTTATCCATGATGTCCCAGCGCTAAATCAGTTCAATCCAAATGAGTCTCCTGCTACTGCAAGGAGTCAAATGCCAAACAGTGTACCAAATTTTGCAGACATGTTCTCCAGTTCCAAGGTTGGGACGACACAACACTACAATTTACAATGTTGTAATTTGAGAAGGGGTCTTGTACCCCTGAACTCGTAATTTATCTGTGGAAACTTTTTTGTTTTGGCTTGTTTATGAAAATGCAATAAACTATACTTGGAAATCTGCATGAGCTTTCAAATTGTTTCTTGCTATACACCATTCATTCAGCAACATGTAATTTTCTTTCCAACTTCTTACATCAAAATTAAATAAAATCTCCTTAGTCAGGGTTCCCCTCGACTGATGCTTGGTACTTGTAATGTCTTGGGCTTTTCATTTTCATTTTCTTTTTTATTTTGGGGGGGGGGTGTTGGAGAAACCTTTCTTGTTTCAGAAATAAAACTTGAGATTCCATTTTCCAGGCATTTATGTAATCCTTATTCTGTAATTGATGATGAAGAAAACTAGCTGGGCTTCTGACCCAGTTTAAAATGTTATCTGCATGGCAGTTTGTGTTAGTTCCGAGTAGGGAAAACATAACCGCCCTGCTTGGTTTCCTTTGCAGAAACTACAAGATGATTTGGAGAAACTTGGAAGTAAAGTAAAGCAACATGAGGAGAACCTGAAAATTCTCAGGACTTGTAAAAACCAGTTGGAGGAGTCTATTCTCGATATTCAAGGTGAATGTTTTATTTTATCTCAAAGACGACTTTTGTTATCAAGGAAGTTAACCCAGCTTCATAAGCAAAGGTATTTTAGTGGCAAAGCGTACAACCTAAGGAAGGATGATACTTATGTGTCTGCCTTTTTAAGTCCAATAAATAAGCCAACAAAATGTTACACAAAATGATATGCTGGAGGGTTTGTAATGTCTTTTATTTTTCTTGGTATCATTTGACTCTGGAAAATGACAGTTGCACTTAATGAACCACGCTAGGAAATTTCCAGGTGGGTTTTGATAGTTGAAGGTCTTCTCACCTTTTTGCTAGCAACATCTGACAGAGTTTATCTCCTTTTAGTTTATGATACGATCTTTGAATTCTAAAACATACTCGCTGGCTAAACTTCCTTTCATCATCTGAACTGCCAGAAGGGGGAAGTTTATTGCTTATGTAGAACCTATGGATAGACAGATATTCTGATTCTCATCTTTGTTACCCAGTTCCAGGGATGTGTCAAAAAAAGAATGCTCGAGTGGTACTGAATGAATTCCCTTTAGAATGTATTTTTGTCACAAATGGGCTGGTATCTATATCCCCTCTGGATCAGAGGCCCATGTTCAATTTGAAGTTCCCCTGTATGGAGCTGGAAGAGTCTATGTCAATTTTGATTTACCAACCTTGACTGGATTACCAGATTGAAAAATGACAACGCCTTATGCTTTATTTCATTTTTTGTGGTTAAATTTCTAATCATTGACAGGTATAAAGCAAAAGATTGAATAATAAACTCTGTTGTTGTTGCGGTCATATCTGATCTATTTGTTTATATTTTTGCAGTCAGCCTCGGCAAAAATTTCTCGTTGACTGCAACTAAAACAGAAAATGAGGACCCCACTCTTGCTCAACAGGAGGAAGAAACTGTCAGCCAGATTTTAAAGCATGAAAAATCAGCAGCAAGTGTCCTGTGCCAGCTGAAAATACGTCATGGTTCCCAGACTTCTAATCTCCAAGTGACTCGAGATGTTGTTGGTATTGTTGTTATGCTTGGCAAAGTAGATGATGATAATCTTAGCAGGTTGGTTAGCGGTGAAATTATTTGAGATTGTGAAATTTTCATTCTTAGTCAGTCATCTGTCCAGTGTCCACCCCCTGCCCTTTTTAATATTCTCCACTTTCACATATGTAATTTCCTGTCTGAATATAGATGGGACTGGCTGGAGAGATTTATCTTTTTCTAGCCTGTCTAATTCTATCTATGGCAAGTTAAAAAATTATTCAGTTGGGAACTTTTCTAGATTTAGAATATCTTACTTAGCCAATACTGACTCTTTTCCCCACATTTGGTACACGCTTGCTGCTATTCAGACTTCTGTCCGAGTACTTGGGATTGGACACGATGTTGGCAATTGTATGTAGGAGCTATGAAGGCATTAAAGCTTTGGAGGTGTATGATGATGGAGGAAGTATCAATAAAGGGCTCGGCATTCAAGGGCTTGGAGCCTCTATTGGAAGGGCATTGGATGGTCGATTTCTCTCAATATGCCTTGAAAATTTGAGGTATAATACTTGTCTTAGATTTAGTTAGCTAGTCAACCAATGTTATGGTAATGAATAGCATTCCTTCCCTTTTGCAGACCATATGCTGGTGAGTTCTTAGTTGATGACCCACAAAGGAGGCTTAATATTCCAAAACCTAGACTACCCTCGGGTGACTCTCCACCAGGCTTTTTTGGCTATGCTGTAAATATGATTAAGATAGATAGATCCAATTTATACTGCATCACATCAAGGGGGTATGGCCTTAGGGAGACATTATTTTATAATCTCTTCTCCCGTCTTCAAGTGTATAGAACAAGAGCAGAGATGTTGCGTGCACTTCCTTGTATCAGTGATGGAGCCGTCTCTTTAGATGGTGGAATGGTGAGGAAGAACGGTATGTTCTCTCTTGGTAGCAGGTAAGAAAACTGATTTGCAAATATTCTTATTTATTTATTTTTAGGTGAAGTAAATATATGTTACTTTCACTCAGTGTGCATTTAATCCAATGAGTAGTTGGAAATGCATCAAAAGTCAGACCAACAAATGATCTCTTTTGCCTGTCAGTCACGCCATTGATTATTGGCGGACTTTGACTGGCTGTTCTATGTCAACAAGAGAAAAAAACGTGTACTAACTTATCTGGAAATAGCCTGCAGTGATGTAAATTGCCATCCATAGATTCATCTGGAAACATTGCCATCTCTTTAGTAGACATTTGGTCAAATGGCTATATCAAGTACTTGTGGCTGGGTGAAGACATTCATATATCCCCTTTTATTGGTCATCTTGCTTTGTAGAAGCATCTTTTAGTTGATTCTTAACTGCAGGAAACATATAATTCATTGAAATTATGATGTTCACGTCCTTGAAAATGGGGCTTGATGATTGCAAAGCTGAAAGTTTGTATGCTACTTTTTTTTTCCTTTTTCTTTTTTACGGTTACTTTCAAAACAAAGGGAAGAAATCAGTTTGAGATTCCCAAAAGGCTCTCAGAGGTCAGATGTCGTTGATAATTCTTATGAGATTGAGAAGCAAATGAAGCATAAAATTTGGGAGAAGGAGAGAATTCAGGAAGATATGCAAAGAGAACACGCCCTGTTGGAGCAAGCTAAGTTTACTTTCCAAATAAAGAAGCAAGAATTTCTCAAGTTCCTTGCTGATAGCTCATCGTACACAATCATGACGCAGGTAACTGCTGAACTCTGCATCATGATCTGCGATGGTTACAACTTGTGTTTTTGAAACTAGAGTAGAAGATGTAGGTAGAGACATTCATTCACTTCCTTCAGAAGGCCATTGTAACCTACGTACCTGATAGTGTTTCCTTGCGTTGTTGGCTTCAAGCTTGTTCAGAGCTTGACCTACAGGTTTTCATGCTTAAAGTTGGGGCTTCACTTTTTAGAATGTTATACTTTATGCAGTCACAATTGAAGACCCATGGAAATTATATGGATGGAAGATGAAAAATAAAAGGAAATCAAATAGTTTGTGCCTTGGGGGTCTCCTTTTCCCAGTGTTTTATGATATTCTGTGTTTTTTTGTCTTGGGGGGAGGGGGGGGCACTGTTATTTAATGTATCAATCAAATTGAAGAGCACAGGATGAAACTTTTGCAAAAGAGATGCAAGCTGAATGACACATTTGTTTTGTCGGAGAATATTCTCATCTGTTTTTATTATTTTGTTTACTTGCAGCAACAGGTGCAGGTAGCAACTCAAGTAAAACAGAGTCCCCAGTGATAGGCAGTGACAACGACGGCATGTGTCAGGACGGCAAAGCGGATGATCTAACCTCTCTTAGCCTCCCTTCACATTCCTAATGCAGGGACATTAGATGAGAGCTCAATTTTTCACTCTGATAATAAAGTAACGGATGCATGGAGCTTCAGGATTGTGTAGGCCGCATAGTTTGATGGCTTTTGTAACCCCCCCCCCCCAAAAAAAAACTTATTCTTTTGTTCACATATTTTGTGGACAAAATAGGTATTAGATTTGTGAGTAAAATTAACGGTTTGCCATTATTTCTTAGAGGTAAGCGTACTGAGTATGGACGCCCCCTCCCCAAAAAATCGTCAGGCTTACAGGCTTCATACTGGAAAATCAAAAGGCTTTAGATTGCTGATTGCTGTGCCTTTCACATGGTAATTATTGAGTAATTGTTTGAATCCACTTGTTAGAAATTTATTACTCCCTTGGTGTTGAAAAGTCTAACCATGTATTTTGATAATAAAGTTTGATTATTAATATTTTTTTAATATATATTAATATAAAATTAAAAAAATTAATATTGTAAATTTTTTTAATATGAATATAATCATTATTTATTTATATTATAATATAGTATACTTAGAGATAATTTTGTCTTGCAAATATTTATATCGTAATATAGGATTATTAATTTAGTGGATAAAGTAGGTCAAGCCCTTTCTTTTACCATTTTTGTTTTGCAAGTTTAGCCATCCTTGTCTTATGGTGTGGCCGGAGCCTCTTCTGACTTGAAAGAAGGAAAAAAATTGGTAGAGTGGTTGCTATTGACTTCTCGAAGTAGGCAAGGTAATTTTTGTCGTCTTTTTCGTCTCCTGATGGTACTTGTTGAATTGAAACTTGAAAATCATCGGATCAGATTCGCCAACAATTGGTATGATGTGCAATGCATGGTTATTTGTATCGAATATGTCCTAATTTTGTACAAATACACCGTAATACACACACACGCACTCTCTCTCTCTATGAATTAAGATCATTAATTTTGTATCTATTTTAATAACATTGTATATTTGAATTTTGAGTGTGAGAAAGAAATAGAAATTAATTGGTAAGTTAATAATTAAAACTATAGAGACTAGAAGCTGATATATTATAAATATATGTAGTAAAATTAACTTCGATAAACGCAGCAATTAATAGAATAAATAAATTCAAACTGAGATTAAGGTTGTGCCGTGAAATAAAATCACTGTCTTGAAGTGAATTTCGACTAGATTTTGGCGCAAATCCCTTCTTGGTCGACTCACTCCCAAGGTTAACACAACTTCCTTCGATCGCGTGTACTCGGGATTGAAGGAATGGAACTTGCAAAAAATACAATGCCTAGATCTATGGTTTCGAAGAAGAGTATTAGGGCTAATGGTCTTCGGTGGTTCGTCGGTTTCTTTTCACTTCGAAAGAAAGCAATTTTAATTACGACTGATTAACAAAAGAATATTTTGTTATTAAATAAATACCACAAAACTAGTCGGGAGAACCAGACAGGCGGGCGACGACGTGCGCACGCATGTGTATGGTATATATAGTCCAGCCCATTACCCACACAAAACAGCCCAAACTCAATACTCAAATAAATCAATAGGTGTGAGGATATAAAAAATAAATAATTTTACTATTCACAATCACCACCAATGTGGGACAATAGAAAACCAACAGCATAATTTAGCAAAGCTGAATTGGTTGTCATTGCACCAACAATATAATGATTGATTAGGATAGTATTTTAACTACTATAATAGTAGAATAAAGTTTTAATAATTTATAATTCACCTTTTATTTAAATTGTTTATCTCAATTATTGTATTATTCTTTATTCTTTATTGTTTGATATATCCTGTGTGTTCTCCTCTAAAAATAATGTATATTTTTACTTCCACGGGAATTGTTGTACGCTCTGTATATTCTAAGTTTCTAACTTCCGTAACAGTAGTAGTAGTCGTAGTATATTCTTATTTCCACGTTACTTTCTCATGTTGTCCTTGAATTCTTGCTCGTGTTTCTAAGAAATTGCATGTATCTGTTTCATACTAAGGTTGTGCTTGGAATGGGGTAAATGGGCACAAAAAATTACAGGAACGTGTGGGGGGATTTTATTATAGGGTAAATATACCAAAAAATTAAACCCGGCCATTATCACCCTCCACGTCCCATACTCATGGATGTTTGTCTCTCCTTGACATTGCCTCTCGACCTCCGCCTCTCCTCGCTCGCCTCTCAACCTCCGTTTCTTCTTCGACGCAACTCGTTTCTTCATTATGGCATTGAAATATTTGCATTCTATCTGTTCTTCACTGGTAATGTACTCTTTTTTTTTTCCTACTCCTGCTATTATGCTTATTAGAGCTTTAATTTGTTTAGATTAATTCTAATTATTATTTAGATCTTTAGGTTTATATTTTTGTTATCCGAAGACCACACTAGTCGAATAGTACTTGGGTTATAACACTACTTTTTGAAGAGGCTCGTAGTCTGCACTTGGAGGTAAGGAAGACCTACCTGTAATGTTAAGCTCGTAGTCTTCTGCTTCCTCTTTTGAAAAGCTGGTGTCTTTCTGTGATTGTGAGGGATGTCCTCCAGCATTATTTGATTTGTTTGTATTTTACTTTTCATGAATATTGTAAACCATCCCCCCTAGATTTAGGAACCATTGTTTTTATCACTAATTAATCAGGAAGGGAAGGGAAGGGAAGGGACAGACTGATAAAGGGACCAGAAATAGATTATTGAAGATGCACATTTTAAAATGTAATATGGTTATTTGAGTATCTTAAAAAAATGTATGAACAACGGTTATCTTATGGTTGTTTTGTGTGTTGGACGGTCTTATCTCCTCCTATATACAGGATCATGTGCTGCTATCATTTGAAACGAGAAGGATTAGATTTCATGTGAGCAGAATTTGAAGGGTTTATTAATTGAATAAATACAAAAATGGAAAGTAAAGATTGTTTTACTCAGTAGGTTATGTATAAAAAATTACAACAGAATAAGACCTCTAACTAAATTTGATTGGATACAATGCTACAAGTGGAAGAAGTGCAAGAGGTTTAATAAAAAAATAAAAAATAAAATTGAACTTTGGGGTACTAATAATATCATCAACTGATAATTTTGGTGGGTTCAACAACCTGCTTTCTGATTTTGTAGATTCTTGCTTCTCTTACTTATTTGTACCGATTTTTGAGCAAAATTTTAATCATCATATCCATGCATCATTAAATTGGGAGATGATGATAAGGAATCATCCTTATTGTGCTTAAAATGGGATAAATTATTTGTAATAGCCCAAAAATTTTAAAAACCTATAAATAAATAATTAATCTTCATTTAGGATAATTTAATTTATTTTTCAATTATTGATTTAGTTATTTTGTAGGTTTTGATAAAAATAAAAATAGATAGCATTATTTAATAATTTAAAAAATAAATATATTATTATTTGGTCATACTCTTTTTATGTAAATAAATTTTCAAACCTATATTTTACTAAAATTATCCTTTTAAATGGATAGCCTAATTTTTTAGAATAAATTATTTTATGATAATAATTTATCCATCTAAATAATTAAATACCCTACTTTTAAAATTTATTTTATCTTTTTTTTTTCCTTTTTCTTTCCCGTTTTCCCTTTCTTTTTCTTCCTTTTTCCTCTTTTCCTCTTTTCTTTCTCCTTTGGGCTACTCGACCCTCTTCTCCTCACCTTCCCCCACTAGGTCGCTGGCTCTTCCCCCTTCCTTGCATGCCTAGACCTCTCCATTCTTTTTCTTTTTTTCCCCTTCTTTTTCCCCTGTTGGACCAGCCCAACCGCCCCTTCCTTCTCCCTTCTTCCTCGCGCGCGGGGGCCGACCTACTTTTCTTTTCTCCCTGCCTGATTAACCTGCCCTCTCCTCCTTCTTCTTCCTCTTCTCCTTCCTTCACCATGCACGTCAAGCCTACAACTACAACTTTCCGCCCCTCCTCTACACTTGCATAGCCCCATGTTGCTCTCACCCTCTTTCCCCCGTCCCTTTCCTTTCCATTTCAAGCTAGACCCGCCCCTACACAACCCCTCTCACGTACCCCTTCTCATTTCCTTTCTCATCCCCTACCCCTACAAACCTGAACCTTGCAGACCCTACGCTATCCTGCCCCTCCCACTCCCTCGTCCTCATCCTTCCTTGTCTCCTTCTCCTCTCCATGCCTATAAATAGCTTGGCCCTCACCCTCCTTCCCCTTCTTTTTGCCTTGCCTAGAAATCCCGAAGCTTACCTCTGCCACACCACTGCATTACCCTCTAACAAAAAAGGTCACCTTCCACCCCTAACTCTCCCCCACAACCCACGCCACCAGTGTAAAGTGGGCAGCTCGAGCTACCCTTTGTACCTTGTCGCCACTCCATCCCTGTGCCACCTCCTCCGTCGTAACCAGCGCCTCCACTACCTCCCTCTCAACCCAAAAAACCTCCCCTACCTCCACATATCCTTCCTTTCCCCTTTCTCCCCCTCCTTCCCTCTCCTTTCATCTCCTCCACCTTCAACCGCCGTAATTGTTGCCACCTGCGCCGCCATCGTAACACAACACCACCACTACTGAAACCCTCTTGATCTAGGGAACCAATTGCCACCTCCCTTTCCCTCTTCTAACCCTAAAATTGAGTCTTTTCAAATCACCACTCCTCCCGCCACCGTTGCCACCATGTGTCGCCCTAGCTGTCACCTCCACCTCTAGTTGTGCCCTAATCCTTACTTCTATTTAAATATAAATTACTTTGTATAATTATCATTTTTAGTCTTACTGCTACTACTACTACTACTATCATCATCATCATCATCATCATCATTATTATTATTACAATTTCTACCATTATCATTATTATTATTTAATATCATCATCATCATCATTACCACTATTAGTTTTATTATGATTATTATTACTACTACTACTACTACTATTAGTATCATTAATAATAGTATCAAGACTATTATTCTTGTTATTACTAATATTAGTCTTTTACTAGTATTTAGTTAGGGGATAATGAAAGAAATAAGAGGGAAGTTAACATGAGCATTCTACTCTTATAGGTGAACCAAACTCTTCCCCTTAAGATGTCATAGGAGTCATGCTCCAAGCCTAGTGTCGATCCAAGTAAGGATGTGGTTAAGGCCAAATTATGTACTATGTGTTTATGTATACTTGGATATATGCTTGTGTCTTATGTAGTTATGGTTTATGTGCTTGTAGCGCAGCTTGCTAAGCGTGGAGCCAAGATAAATGCTAGGAGTCCTTAGTAGGATAGTGAAGTTGAGGGGAGATAAAAGAAGTAAAGAAAATGGAGTGGTAAGAAGAAAGTGAGAAAGACCTAAGCACCTTATGACTTATGGGTAGACAAATATAAGGATTATATGAATAAAATGAGACGAAGGTATAAATCTTTCATGGGAAGTGCAAGGCCTTGTATTGGGTAGTCAATCTTTGTATGGGGATAACTTTACGTGGGAAAACGTGACTTAAGGGTGAAGAAAGGTGAGGAAAAAGTATCTTGGGTGATTGGAGTCCATGAGTGAAAAATGGTAAGTGGGTTGGTACGAGTGTGCATGGGAGCATTAACTAGGGTTTTGAGAAAAATCCTAAGTGGGGAAAGTGGGTGGAATAGAGAGTTAATGATATATGGTTAGAGTGTGGGTTGAGATTGGAAGTGTGTCATGTGGAGGGAGAAATGAGTTAAGTGAAAAGGGGAATGGTGTATGTGGATGATGAGGGGATGACATACGTGAAAGGAACAGTACTAGGGTTTAAGGGTGGCCAGTTAGGGTTTTCATGATCATATGTGAAGGATGAGAGGTAAGGTTGTGATGTTAGCTGTGGATTGAGTGGAGTGATGGTGTTGGAAGCAAAGGGAGCCTTGGCCGCATATGATAAAGAGTGGTTAGGCCATATAGGCTAGATTAGGGTTTTTAAGGGAAACTCTAGAGGGCTATGATGAGATAAAGAGGAGTTACGGGGAAATGGGCCTTCACCCATGTACACTAGAGTTTGGGTTTTTATGGTGAGTAGGGTAAGGTGAGGAAGGAGTCTTGGAGTCCTAGGTTGCGTAGAGGTCCTAAGTTATGGGACAAAGTTTTTTAGGCTGAAAGGGTGAGAATGGAAAGTCCAGTGGGTCATGCATGTCTAGTTAGGGTTGGGTGTAGAATAAGACGTGTAAAATACTAATTACTTAAAGTGGAAGATTATCAAGTCAGGCCCAGGTCAAAAAGTATTCCGGTCCATCGGCTATAGTAGTGGCTAGGAGCCTTGTTGCCCTGGAGTGTATTCTAGTCCACCAGTTATAATAGTGGTAAAGTGTGTTTCGCCCTAGAGTATCCTTTCCAGTCTACCGGCTATGATAGTGAGGGTTTCGAGATCGATAAACCAATCTTTGTATAAAATAAATCATGAAAAAGACACTAACTACTTATAGTGGAGCATCGTGTGAGTCGGGGCCAGGTTGGGATAATTTTCCAGTCCACCGATTATAATAGTGGTCAGGCACGTTTTATCCTGAAGTATTATTTTCGGTCCACTGGCTATAATATTGGGGTCCTCGTACTCATGCGGATATATATGTAATCTGGGAGATGTGTAAGATAGAAATAATGACCTATGTCTTGATAAAGATGTTGAACTTGAATGATGTACTATATGCACCTTTTGTCTATTTTCACTTGTATGGCCTTAGCTGCATGGCTATCTTACTCAGTACTTAGTGCACTGATCACCCATTTCATAGGTGTTGTTCATTTCCATAAGCAATGGCCCCTTTTGAGTTGGTGTAGGTAGGAGATGTTTCATGTGATAATTTTAACGCCTTTGATGCATTTGGCGGAACTGAGTGATGGCTTGTTGGACTTGTCCTAGGGTCCGAGGGAGCGTTTTTCATACTCATCTTATCCTATTTTCTCACTGTTGTACTGATCGCTTTATTTTCCCCATAAAGGCCTCATTAATGTACTCATTTTCTATCTTGTATTGACTTTAACTTTGCACACTATGTTTTAATTATGAATTGTTAGAAAATTGTGTCGTATAGTCTATTTGAAATTAATGCTTTTAAAATTTTCTAGCCCTGTAGTTGGTATGAGATTGGCCAGGGAATTAGTCTTGTATCGATCACTGTGGTAACACCCCCTTATTTTAGTGTATGGTTTCTGTATAAAAATTTTCAACTGTGAAATTTAGAGTGTTATAGTATTTCCTCATGAGTATAATATATAGAGCAGGTTCTAGCTATGTGTAGTTAGCCTCGATTAAAGAATCGTTACTCCTAGGTTCGGGATGAATGACCCTTATTTCCTGAATATAAGGATGGCCTAGTGCCTTAAATTCTTTCATTAAGAAAGTATACTTAGTTAAGGAAATGAAAAGTATTGTGTCCTACTTATGTCTTAGAGGGTGAAGTCAATTGTTGCTCCTTGTAGTTATATTTTGATTTCGACATGCTTAAATACTAGGCATGCTTAGAGGTGTACCCAAATAGGTAAGGCACATCTTTGATTTGAAGTGGCAAGCTAGGTGTTTGGTATTGCTTAATGCTTGATTGCTTCTTTTGATTTTGCACAAGCCCACAAGTAATTGGTGCCCTTTCATACCCTTTATAGAAAGTGTGGGAAATGGTTATAATGATGCTTGATTCTTCCAGAGAAGAATCAGTTACCCTTGAAGTAAATTAATTATATTAAATATATATTGCAATACATAATTAAAATTATTATTGATTTTTTTATGAGATTGAAGTAAATTTAGTATATTAGATATATATTGCAATATACAATTAAAAATAAAAATAATTAATACAACAATAAAATGTTATTCTAGTATAAGTTATTCCTCTTAAATCAAATATAAAGAAAATATTCCCTTTGATAATTTACCCTTACATACCAAAGAATAAAGATGGAAAATTTTTCTTCCTTAATTATTCTCCCCTTAACTATTCTAAGCATATCCTGAGAGATTCGAAAAGTCATAATATCTTATATGAGTTGTTTGAAACAAACAAAAATATCATTTTATTTCACATTTATCCTTTTTTTTAATTCAAAGATTTCTGTATTCTATACATGAAGCTCATGCATGAACTTCATGGAGAGATCTTCTAGTAGATTAATCCTTACCCAAACTAAAGATCCATCCTTAAGACTAACCTTAGGGTGTTAATTTCCTTTTTACCCCTTGTCAATCTAAAAATCCATGATCATAAATGAATATATTTAACCCATAAATTAACTTGACTTGATAAAATGATAAATGATCAATTTAATTTGTTTAGTTAGTTAAAAGAGCCATGCCTAAGTTTTATAATCATGGTTGTTTATTTAACAAGTTCGAAGTAAGGTAATCCTAATTCATTATTCATGAGTCAACTTATTTAATGTATATGATTTCTTAGAAATTCTTTTAAATGTTTGTTAAAATGTTATTTATAAATTTCATGATATATATATATATATATATATATATTAGTATATTCATTTACAAAAAATGATTTCAATGTATAAATAAGTCAAATATATTCAATCTTATATTTTTCTACTTATTTTAATTACTTGAATTAGATTCAATTCAAGTTGAGTCAATCTTACTTGTAATTGCATCATATTTTGTCTTCCTACGGTTAAACATAAACCTACCAACAACCAAGACCATGAATAATATCCGGTGTGATGCACAATATACTGTATATAATGTTTCTTCTTGTTGTTACATAGGGAACTTTTTCCATATACTCCTACTTTTCCATTGTTTGTGAAGAATGTACTTCAATCAATTTCAAATGACTTCCTGTTGTGAATCTCCTATGACCATGATAATTGAGAAATAATGACATATGTTATTTATCTCAATATTGATTTCCACCCCAAGTATAGGGCTAACCCTGTGTATTATTTTATATTGTACAAACATAAAATTTTAGTAGTACACTTAGGGTTATTTATGTGATCTGATACCTAAAGTGATCTGATCTAAAAAATATTAAATAAGCAATTCGATATTATTTTTGGATCAAATAACTAATTTGATTGAAAAAAAGTTTAATAATCAAATAATTGACTTGATATGCTAAAGTATATACATATATGCATATATTCTAAAAATTAGTTGCTGTTAGTAAATTTTATACTTTTTAATTAATATTTTTATCAAATATTTAAATATTATTAGAAATATGGATTTATGAATTGAATATAATATAATTTAAGATTCAAATCATATCATTAAATCAAATCATTTCAAATTGGATTGGTTTATTAACTTCAAATCGGAGATTTTTTTATTTAGTATTTCTTATTTGTGATTTGTTTAAAAGTTTTAGTTATTTGATAGATTATTTATGGTATGATTCGGAGTTCTAGATACTTGAAGTATTTATGGATATCTGAACTTTTGGATATCCAAAGTTTTTTTACTGGATATCCAATCCATGAGCATCCTAGGTACACTCATTCACTTAATATTCTAACAATAAACCTATAAAGCACATTCTTAATATAATTATTTTGATATAATTTTATGGTTCCTTTTATAATTCCATTTAAACTTCTCCTGTTCGATCAAAATCCACATTTTTCATGTCAAATTTCTATAACTTATTCTTTAAATCTTTGATAACTTTTAAGTTAGTACCTACATCATCTATATCTATATTATCTATATCTAGACTATTTTATTAAGATGTAGCCTTGTATATAACTTCTTCCCCATCCTTGCTTTACGTGTCAAGGAACATGCTCACCTCCCTCCCTCTTTCAATTCTATGATGGCTACTTTTTGATTTCTAGGCACATAATTAGTATTTTTTTTTACATAGAAAACATTGTCTATTTCTTCATCCTTCTCTCAATTCTCCACTAAAGAACATTAAAACATAATAATCAATGCAACATTCTAAAAACTATTAAACTTGCTTGTATAATCTTAGGATATCAATATGGATGGAAAGATTAGCAATGCAGAATAAATAGAATGTGTTGAATTAAAGTTGTATACACACAAGAAATATTAGAAGCAAAAAAAGACGTATCAATTACATTGTGCTACAAACTAATTTGCTAGCCTAAAGCAAAATTTAGGGTGGATTAGGGTTCAATCCTCATGCTGCCTTGCCCCTAAGGTTAACACAATTTGGCTTCATTCTTATACACTCAAGATTAAAAAACTAGTGGGAATTACAGAAACTATTACTTAGAAATCCTGGTGAGAAAAATGAAAATGTGAAGAGATGGAAGTTTATTTTTTTAATGTGAATCAATCAGTGCCCAAGAAACCTTTTTAAAATCATAGAAAAGAGCAATGAAAATGAAAACCATCAATTCCCCTTAATTTCTTGATTTAAATACCGGTTAAAAGAAAACGTTTAAATTTGAATAAGAATGAAAAACCTTTACTAGCCATTTTAAAAAATAAATGGATGTATAGAAATCAAATAGATAGGGTATGGAGGAAACATATAAGCCCAAGTCCAATCAAAGATCACACCATACCCACGCACAACCTTACTTGGACCAGTGGGAGGCAAGCATGCATGTGAAATAAGAGTAGTCAAGCCTAACCCAGTGGCATACAAAATAACCCAAGCTTGCAACTCAAACAACTCAAAGATGAGGAGATATAAAAACTAAATAAAATTTCTTCTACCCATTAATATAGGATAGTGAAAAAGAAATTGCAACATGGCAAACAATAGTTGCTGTGTCATCTAATAATCCCCACCAATGGAAAAATAGAAAGAATACACAATAGAAATAAACTAGGAAAATGAAGGAATAACAGTTAGCATTAATATCATGAGGATTTAATTGAAACATAGTGAAGTGAAGTAATAATAACATCTAGGGAGTGAATAAATCTTGAGCTACCCAAACTTCGATTGAAACCTCCACAACACATGTATTACTTTAAATTTTACAAATTCTGGGATAATAAAACAAGTGCTTTTAATGGTCATGTATGCACCTTGGTTACTATGAGTGATCTAGAAAGACAACATCTGTTTTCAATAGAAGGTGGCCCACCTTTACACTCACCTAGGTAAATCCATCAAGTATGTCTTACAAGCACCACCAAAACTAGCTATGGATTCATAAAGAACATTAATATGCTCAACCTCATATGTATCAAGTGGTGAGTTCATCAAGTCTGTCTCACTAGGATTACCTAGGAATAGGGCTATAAATTCATAAATAGCATAAGCTTAACTTGTCACAACGCACTACCACATGCCATTAAGATGGAAATGTAGTGTAAGAGAGTAATGATATGGCTTCGTTTGACCACAAGTAATATCCACCATATGTTTCTCAACTCAAAGGCTTAAGTTCCATCCCCCTCAATGATTCAAGAATGACTATCCTTATTAGCCCCTTCGTTAGAGGTTCTACCAAGTTCCTCTTAGATCTAATAAACTCCAAAGAGATTATACCATTTCTCAACCATTATCTCATAGAACTATGTCTAACGTGGATGTGTCTCTTCTTATCAATATATATAGTGTCCTTATCAATATAGTATTCTTATTAATACAATGTTCTTAGTAGACTTCTAAGACATAACTCCTCCTCCCAAGGTAAATATGTAACCATTGGTGGAACTTATCTCATCATTATTAGATACCTAATTAGCGTTTGTAAATCCCTCTAACATACCAGGGAATTTAAAAAACTGTAAAATCTAATTCTTAGTACCCTTAAGATATATAAGCGAACTACAAAGGGCATTTTAGTGATCGCTTATTTGGTTGTGAGTATACCTGCTTAGTCCATTCATGAAATAGACTATGTCAAGTCAAGTGCAATTTTTAAGGAACATCACACTACCAATGATTTTTGCATATTTAGTCATAGAAACACTAGAACTTAAGCTCTTTTTCAATTTTTTTTCTAGGATCATAGGGACTTTTCATTTACATTTCATCATGACAACCAAAATTTTCCAATATTTTATCAAAATAATGTGATTGACTCAAGAAAAAGTCATTTTTGATTTTTCTCATTTTAATACCAAGAGATACATTAGATTCTGTTATATCTTTTATTTCAAAATGAGAATAAAAAAAATATTTGGTCTCATTTACCATAGTCATACTTGTGCTAAGAATCAACATATCATCCACATATAGGCAGATAATTATACACACATGTCTAATCATTTTGGAGTAAACACATGAATCATATGCATTCACAACATAAATATCACTCATAAGGTTTGGTTAATCTTTTCATATCATTGCTTAGGAGATTGTTTAAGGTCATACAATATTTTTTTTAATCTTCACAATTTGTTCTCCTAACTCTAAGCCACACAACCCTCAGGCTGCTCCACACAAATTTCCTTCTTTAGGTCATTACTTAGAAAAGTTGTTTTCATATCCATTTGATGGACTATAAATCCATAGATATAAACTAAGGCCACTAAAGAGCGAATAGTGACACTTTTAGTTATAGGAGAATAAGTATCAAAAAAGTAAATATCTTTCTTATGCTTGTAGCCTACAACTACTAATCTAGCCTTAAACTTATCAATGGTCCTATTAGTTCTCAATTTATTTTTAAAGATCCATTTACATCTAAATAGTTTATAACTTTTAGATAAATCAACTAAATCGCATGTATAATTAGACTTAATGGATTCTAACTCATTATTAATTGATTCTTTTCGAAAACTAGTATCTACAGAAGTTACAACTTCCCTATAGGATTTAGGATCCTTGTCGGTAAAATAATCATACACAAAGTCCACATTTACCATGTTAACGTCATCATTTTCAATTAGGAAAGTAGTAAAAAAATAAGGCCCAAAACTAGTTTCTATCATTGGTCATTTACTTCTCCTAGGCTCATTCACAATGTCATTTTTTAGCACTAGATAAAGGAAAAAAATAAGTGTTAGAAGAACTAACAACATCACATGAATTATTTTTCATGGGAAAAAAATTATTAAAAACTTTACATTCCTAGATTCACATATAGAATTATCATTCAAACGCAAGAATCTATATGCAACACTATTCTAAGCATATCTAATAAATGCAAAGTCAAAAGTCTTTGCTCCCACACTAGTTCTCCTAAAGTCTTGTATGCTAACCTTAGCAAGACATACCCATGCTTTTAAAATTTTTCAGTTAGGTTCAAAAGTTGTCCATAGTTCATAGAGAGACTTTTCTAGTTTTTTATGGGGAACACAATTCAAAACTTAGCAATTGTTTATTTTCCATTTCTACAGTCTATATTTGACTTTCTATCTTACAATTCATTTCACTACATATTTTCTTTGACAAAGTTAGTTTAACATTTTCAATTCCTAATCCTAAATCTATAAAGTCGTTTTGAATTTATTTCTTTCCAGTTTCAACTTGTAATAATTTTCAACTGCTCAATCTTAGTCATCAACTTTGGATATTCTAGGAGAAAAAAGAGCCATGGTTGAGGATTGTGGTGAAAAAAGTATTAGAGGTTGGCAACAAGGTCAACATCAATCACAACTTTGTAAATTATGTTGGTTATATCATTCAATAGGCCTATCATTCCTTAGCCAGAGGGAGGTGTCATAAATAAGCTTCTCAAAAAATGTGTTGTGGAGTTATCTTTCTTCTTGCCACTTATTTTTCTTCACTTATTATTCTCTCACAAATCATTATCATTTCCCCCCTACATACTAGTAAAAACATGTTCAACAAAATATCTATTTTAGAAAAAAAAATAATAACTAAAATGGATATTTATTAGAAAAAATAATGTTTTTTCATTTTAAATAGATTGTATAAAGTATGTAAAATAGGAGGTAACTTTTCTGCTTATATTACCCCCATACCAAATTAAAAATAAAATAAAATGGGTATTCATTAGAAAATTTTTTTTATTTCAAATAAAATATATAAGAGATATAAAATATGAGAGTAATTTTTTCACTCCTATTACCTTATAATAATTGAAAAATTAATCCATGCTTGGAGTGATAGTAATAGAGTGAGATAAAGCACCCTACATTTCGTCCCTCTATTATAGCATTTGGAATGATAAGGAAAAATTCAAGGGATTAGCCAAAAATATTACAAGTAGGCTTTATTTTCCTCAATCCAAACATTAATCCCTAAAATTATTATCTCCTATTTTATCACCCTATATCAATCTCAACCACATTTATTCTCCCTTGATATATTACAAGCATACCAAGTGTAACCTTAAGAGTAATTTCTCCCTATTAATTGTCATTGTGGTTCTTCTTCTTAATTTATTTTTCATATGTAAGTGTGGGATTGTTCATAAACTTCACAAAGTCTTGATTTATCTTATGATGCAAGAATTAAGATGATAATTCAAATGATCATAAGATTGTCCCTATTTAAAGTACCAATAGAAATGATAATCAAAATCCTATCAGGTTATAAAATAGTTAAGTTTAAAGGATAAAGTAAGAAAAATTATTCAAAAATCATATTATAGAGATAAAAAAATATATCCTTTTTTGTGAAAAACATTAAATGGATAAAACGACACCGATTTGTGAATGAATATACTAATAAATGATTCAATTAATATTCAAATACTTTTTACTTAGACATTTAAATTTGCTTGCTTATCCATTTGGCTCATGCTAAATCATAGGCAACAATTTTAGATAAAATATAATGTCATTAACTCATATTAAGCATGAGTTAGTTATTTAAGTTTATTTTTTTACTTACCTTATCCATTTTCTCATCTTAAATTATAAAAAAATTCAATAAATATATTATAAAATTATAAAATTTATTTTATGTAATTATTAAAAAAATTAATTATGGGGGTATTGTTATTATTAGTTTATGGATGATTATTTTTATAGAATATTTTTTATTGTTTGTATAGAACGTGTTCTAATTTTTGTGCAAATGCATTGAAAAATATATATCAAGGTGTATATACTTTATGAGATAAGATAACTAATTTTATATATTTTTAAGAGATAAAACACCTGAGCCACTATTGTTATTCAGTGAAACAAACTCAATACCTCTCAGAGAAAAAAATACTCATGAGCCACTATTCTTAAACCCATGGAATGGTCTAAAGCACCTCTCATGTACAAGACACCTAAGCCACTATTATTATTTAGTGGAACAAACTCAATATCTCGATCCTGACTCACGTAATCTTTTACTTTGAATGATTAGTATCTTTTCCATTAATACTCTATCTCTTAATTATATATTTATTCATGTTAAATATGGGGCCCCAATATTCTTAATCCAATGAATTGGACTAATGTACCTATCAAGGATAAGACACCTGAGCCACTATTATTATCAGGTGGAATAGATCCATATAAACACATCGGGTTGACTTATGTGATCTTTTACTTTAAATGATAAATATCTTATTAGAGTTGATTGCGTATTCAATATTATCATACAGGACCCATGTAAATATACAAGACATAAGTTTCATAACACAATTATCCATAAATGACCATAATACCCTTAGGTAGGTAAAAATGATTATATTCTCCCAAGGTATGATAAATCTCAATACCAATAAATGTACATCTCTAATATCCATTCAGAACATAAATCCTCAATTATATTCATAGATACCTTATCCAACCGTATACCAAAAGCATACTTCCAATGTATTATTTATCAAGATATAATATCATAAAATAACATTAACCATATCACATGTCCAATAAAAGCACGTACGTATACACATAAAGTCTTAGCTATGACATGTATCCTCAAAAACAAAGACATCGGGATCCATGCATATAATCCTATACCTCCTCCTCCAAGTTCGTCAAAAAATTACCTACCTAAAATAAGATAATAAATGATTAGGCTCGAAGATTATAAATGAGGGAGATGTTAAGGTAAAATAGGGTAAAAATGGAAATAACCAGAGTTAAAAGAAAGCTTGAGTTGCATGGAAGTGTGGTAGAATGTATGGTGGTACTGTGGCAAAATTTTGGTGGTGTTTAGATAAGGTTTGGGGGTGAAAAAGAGGATGCACGACCAAAAATAAGGGCTATATAGGCATGTGGCAAGTGGTGCACACCTAGACCATGAGTTGGGATCCTGTATAGGCACGTTGTGAGAAGAGGAATGACCGTGCTCGAGTAACGAATTTCGTAGAAAATAAAAAATAAGTGCACACAGGCGTGCAGAGGTTGTGCACGATCCATGAAAGGGTGCACGGGCAAACCATGCTGGTTTGGACGAGTATTTATGCCATTTTGTAATGCCTAATTTTTTTCTAAACCTAATCTCGTATTGTTAATACCCTAATCTGATTCTAATCTCAAGAAAATCTTATCTTATCCTTAGCCAAATTTCTTAATCCTAAAATCTTAACGTAATCCAAATTGGTGACCCAAATAAATTATATTTCAGAACACGATCTTAGTTCTGGTAAAATTATATCACTAATTCTAACTATTTTATCTAATAAAAATTTTATCTAAAACTAACCTTAAACATTTTTCTCTTTTTTCTTTTCCTTTCTCCTTTCTCCTTTATTTTGCATCCTACACCGTAAATGCTTGACTTTGATCTTCTTACCCATTTGTAGCATACAATCATCACTCTCATGTGTTGATGCAACAATCATCATCATCCTATACCATCACCATCTCATTTCTGCTGCTCTCCCTACCATTTCATTTTTATGCAACACACAAAAAACCATCACCATCCCCTGCAACCATCACCTTCGACTGCATATCCTTTACCATTTTTCTTCACCCAACACTCCACCATCACTCTCAACCATCAACTCCAACCACTTTCATTAACAAATTTCCCCTACCACTCCCTCATATTGTTGTTGTCATTGTCACCCCTAAATTCCTTGCTTTGTATGCACACACATATACCACTCATCACTCTCCTCCTTCTTCATTTGTTGGTTTCATTATAGCCCAAAATTTTTGTCAATCACCACCTACTTGAGTCCTTTTTCTTTCTTTCTTTTGTTCTTCTTCTTCTCCTCATCCTCCTCCTTCCCCCTACTCATTTTTCGTCACCAAACCACTCCATCACCACAGTGCGCCACCACAACCACCATGCACTGCCCTAAGCTTGGTGTATCAACCACCAAGGCCACCCCATCACCCCCTTCATCATCGCCGGTCATCACTGTCAACCACCGCAATTTTTTCCTCTTGTCTCCTCTCGTCTGTTGCATTTTTGTGATATGGATAGCTCACGCATGGCCTCATGCACGATTGTGCACTACTAATTTTCCTCATCTGATTAACACAGTATGAAAATAATTTGAGTTAGGAATAGTAACCCTAAAATGATGAGGCTATTATCACATTTTTGAAATGGTAGATTTAGACCACAAAATTAGAATATGTTGTTAATATTAGTGTTTTGGGAATATATATTGAAATTTATAATTTTGTTTAGCCCTATATGAAAAGTTATGATCTATTTGTAAAATTAGGATTTATAAGCTATAGGAATAGTACCTTTTTTAATAGGGTTCTTATCACATGCACAATACCTTAGAGTTAGGCCTTGAAATTTGAGTATGTTGATAATAATAATATTTTAGGAAGTGGTATTAAGTTTGGTGATTGAAAGAGTAATGAAAGAAGAGTTATGATAAAAAAAGATGTGAATTTGAGGTTTTAGAGAAAGATAGGGGTCTTAACTCTAGAAAAGGGCCTTATGATCTCTGTGATGTGCTTATGTACTTTAAAAGTATTTAGTGCCTTTGAAATCAATCATGAATAAGAAATTAATCATTTCAAGTGAAAGATCATGTGAGTAGGACCAAGGTGTTTTTAGAATCCGTTCTGCCAAATGATAATAGTAGCTAAAGTGCGTTATCCCAGAAAGTTATTTCATACCATTCCACCAACTTAAGAATAGTGGACCAAGAGAATATTTTCTTGAGAGGAGTTTCATAGATTTATTCCACCAGAAGATAATAGTAACTTAGGTGTGTTGTCCTTTAGCGGTGCTTCAGTTTGTTTGACCAAATTAAGATTTAATAAGAATATGGATTGAGATAAGTAACCTAATGGATAAAATATTAATGATTTAAAGCAGAAGAACACGTGATTCAAGACCAAGGTGTTGAATATGTTCCATCAGATGATAATAGTGGCTCAGGTGTGTTGTCTCTGAGAGGTACTTTAAATCGTTCCACCGGTTTAAGAATAGTGGCTCAAGAGCATTCTACCCTGAGAGGTGTTGAATCCACTCCACCTAATGATAGTAGTGGCTCAAGTGTATTGTCCCTGAGAAATGCTTTAGACCGTTCCACTGTTTTAAGAATAGTGTAGTCCCTGAACTCAATGAACATAAAAGAATGAAAATGGTTATATCTAATAAAGAGCTCATGATCAGTATTTACCTTGTGAGACTTTATGTGTTTTGAATATGTACATATCATATAATTATTTATATCCTTAACTCGATAGTATTGTTATCTTGCTCTGTATATAGCGTACTAACCATAATTTTCTTCACTATTACTCATTCCCATGAGCATATAACTCGGATGCTTTGGTGCAAGTCTTTGAGGACCAACTAGATAATTTTATGGCCTTTGATGCATTGTATGGGGAGGAGTGACATTTTTATGCATGGGTATTTTAGCAAAGAGTTATATTATCCAGATGATGTTTTTACCTAGATACCTTTTGGACTCTTTGATCTATGGTATCCCTTTGTTTGTATTCTATTATTAATTCCTAGAGTTAATCTCCAAATTCATATTTATATTTAGACATTTTCTCTTATTTTGAGTTACTTTGTGTTTACTTTAATGGTTTTAGCTTGTAGTTGATTTAAATATTGTATGGTAAATCAGAATTGCATCAATTATAGTGGAAACACTCTATATTTTGGTTATAAGCTTCTACTATAAAACAAAATGTTTTAGTGGTAAAAAATTAGGGTGTTGTGTTTAGCTTTTGTTTTTAAAGCAGTTTTAATGACTTTGTAGTAAAATCAGTAGATCTTAGCAACTGGTATAGATCCTTCAAGCATGTAATATCCATGAGTTTTTATTTGTAGAATAAGGTATTGAAGGAGGTTTGGATCTTTTAAAACAAGAGAGAATTTTGGATAACAAATGAAAAAGATGGCAACATTACAAAAGCTAGATTCAATGTTTCCTAGAATTGAGTATTCAAATTTTTTAAGTCATCCATCACATAGGATAGTCATGATTGAGGTATTCAATCCTTCCCTAGTTAGTGGTTTGAATCCTACCTAGACAAACCCTAAATGAATTTATTTGAAGCCATTCTTAATATGGTTTTTCATATACTTTTTTCTAAGAAGGTGAATGGTTTCAAAAGGATTTGCAATTTATATATCTCGTTCTTCTATTTTGATTACATAATTTGTTTGAAAACTATAGCATTTTGAAGTTTTGTAAATTAATTCAAAATGAATTCTTGGGAGTTTCAGTTATTAATAGATCCTTAAAATTCATCAAGAACATATTCCTTAATATGAACAAAATTTTCTTTAGATTCTATAGAATTACTTGAAGAGGAAGAAAGAGAGATAAGTCAGAAAAATAGATTCATGTTTGTTTAAAACAAACCAAGTGTAAATCCTATGGAAGTATGAGGGATGAGTTTACTTCCTAACACATGACTTATGACCAAACACCAAACTCTACATGAATTATAATTACAACTAGGTATAGAGATAAACAAGCAATAAAAGAATAAACCTTAACTATCTTTTCCCTTTATATATATATATAGATAGATAGATAGATATGTATATATTCTAACTTTCACCATGATGATATCATAGGTAAATAATTTGTTATGTAAGTTTCGTAGGTGACTATCCCAATGAATTATTCTTGTGTCTTGTCCTGGTAGATAGCATTAATACCAAACATAAACGGAAAATTGTGGGAATTGCTAATGTTAATGATGCATTATGCTTCTTTTGTCCTAATGCCATTGAGGATGCCTTTAGTTTATTTATGACATGTTTTGTTGTGATAGAGACTTGGTATTGGTGGGTTAATTTATAGAGTCTCAGTTGGTGCTCCTTGGACAGTGTTCAACAACTTCATAGGATGATGTGGTTGGAACTTTGGAGTTGTGAATTTTAAATTTTGGATGACTCTTTTATTATTATTATTTATTATTATTATTATTTGGTTAGTATGAAAGGTTAAGAACTAAAGGGTCTTGCAAATATTAAATAAAAAGGCGGTACATATTCAAGATGTGATCTTTGCATGCATGGGATGGTAGATTGAGGGATGGCAGAATTTTTTTAACAAGGGGTTTGTCAGTAATTAGGGTTATAAATGAGATGAGCTGAACTAAATACCCCCAAGCTCAAGCTATTTTTATTTAATAATTGAACTTAAAATAAGGTTTGATCTCAACTCATTTAATTAGTTGAAAAAAAAAACCAAGATTTTAACAAACTTAGCTGAGCTAAACTCATGAGCCAAGGTCATAAAATGAGTCTAGCCTTATTTTTTTGGACTTAGCCTCAACTCATTTAATAAAAAATTCCATAAGTGAGGCTTAGGATTGATTCATTTAATTAAATAAATAAGTAAAATCAAGCTTTTAACAAGTCAGATTGAGCCAAATATCGAGTTAACTCGGCTCATTTACAACCCTAGATATAGTTTTCATAGGAACATAGTAGTAGATTTCTTCCTTTGTCAAGAGGCAGTGGTGAAAACTATATGGCAGCCACCTATTCAAGGGAAGCTAAAGTGGAAAACCAATGCAGCTTTGGCTTAAAGTCCTCCATGGCTATAGAGGTTATTTTTGGTGTTTATTTGTTTATGCTGGCCTAGTTTGTTGATATTAACATTGTTGAAGTTTTATAATTTTCTTTGCTCTCATAATTTCATATAAAAAGGAATGGTTCCTTGATGTGGGCTACTTTATTGACTCAAATACCAAAAACATTTTGAGTTGGTGTAATAAGCCTGAGAGGATTGAGGGATACTATTTTTTTCCCTGAATTTTATTAAAAATATTCATGAGTCATTTAAAAATGTTTACGTTGTTCATAGGGAAGGGAGTCTAGTGATGTGATAGATAATCTAGTTAATTAGGATTTAGCCAGGGATGATCCTTTTATCATTGGTTGTAATGTTTTGTCCTTTTTTATTAGATATATGAGGTAGATAAGTGGTTGATGCTCTCAAACCCTTCATAAAAGGTGGAGGTATATCGATAATGATATTAACTAGCTTCCAATTTACTATTAAAATTCCTTCTTTCTTATTAGAAGAAAAAAAAAGACCATATGTGTATGTTTCATTATAAGGGAATAGAAAGTCATGATTTCTTATATATTTTGTTTGAAACAAAGAAAAATGTATTGTAAATATCCTCTTTTAATATTGTGGATACTCATTTATAATATCCTGTTTAGTATTAGATTCTTGCATATACTCCCCCAACCAATATTTATGAATGTAACTCCTTTCCCTCCCTTGCTCTCATCTTCTCCCCACCTCTCCACCTCTTAACATCCACTCACATAGTATTTATATGCATTTCCCAATAGATTATGTACAAAAGGAGATGTGAATATTAATGAAAACAAGAGGCTCTCTCATCTCTTCCTTTCCATATTTTGTTCCTTCTCTATTTAAATTTATAGGTGGCATATCAAAGCATTCTCTCTCTCTCTCTCTGGGTCTTTTTTAGATCAAAGGACTCTATGTTCCAGACATAAAGCTTATGTAGGTACTTCATAGAGATATATTTTGAGATTTTGGTGTAGATTTACTCTTAGTTCTAACAATCCATCTACTAAGTGTGATAGCCAAAGTTTTTATAAACCTAAATTAGAGTGCTTAGCCTTGTATTCAAAAATTTTAATATTTAAATATTGATTTAATTATTTTTATTAACTTTTGACCCACAAATCTTTATAAATTATTTAATAAATTATATAATTATTTTATCTTACTCCTTGTATTTAAATAAATCCTCAACCTATAATTTTATTAGACTTATTTTTCTTAATTTGATACACTAAATATTGGATAAATTAATATAATATAATCCTAAAAACCTAAATTTAATATAATTTTTAATCCTAACTCTAACTCTTTTTTCTTTTTCTTCTTATCCTTTTTCCTTGTTTCCCCTTTTCTTTTCTTTTTTTCCTTCTCCCTTATTTTCTCTCTTCTCAGGCCAAACTGTTCTCCCTCCTCTTTTCTTTCTTCTCGCCCCTCCCCAATGCCTCCCTTCCTTTTTCTCCTTCATCTTCTCCCGGGCCAACCTCCTCCTTTCTTTCTTTTCTCCATCCCGTGACATCCCAACTTCCCTCTCCTTTATTTTATCCTCTACTACTTGTATAGCGTGAATCTACCATACATGCTTGTATCCCAACGTGCTCCCTTTCCCTTCCTAGCCACAGCATCTAGTCTTCCTCTCCCTCGTGTGCCATATCATTCCTTCCATTTATAGCATTGTAGTATCTTTTTGTAACACCCCCAAAAAGCATAGTTGAAAATTTTTATTTTATAAAACAATCACGAGCATGGGGGTGCTACCACCACGATCAGCACAAGCCTGGCCCCCAGCAAGTCTCGTACCAACCACAAGGCTAAGAAATTATTTTTCACAAATCGCTAAGCTCATTAAGACATGGAACTATAAAAATCTGAAAAATTCATAATAATGAGAATTCAGAGTGTGAAATTTAAAGCGTTAATATAGAATTAAAAACAAATATAAGTCAAGACCATGAGGGGAAAAGTGATATAACGGTAAAATAAAACTAGAGAATATAGAGAGTCTGGTTGGCACTTGCTCTCGGCCGCAGGTAAGATCTAACAGTCATCACACAGCGCCGTTTGATGCATCTAATGCGTTATAGGCATAAAAAATGCTAACTTCTACATGCATAAACTCAGAAGGGACCTTTGCTTATGGGAATGAGCATCACTCATAAAACAGGTGATCAGTACGCTACATACTGAGTAAAGTAACTATATGGGTAAGGCCATGCAAGATAATAGACAAGTAAGGCATATAATACATAATTTAGGTTCATATCATCAATCTAGACTTTGACTAATATTTTTGTCTTACATATTCCTCATATTAATTCCGCGTGAGTACAAGGACCCTAGGACTAGAAATACTCCATAGGGTAAAATGCACCTAACTACTATTATAGCTAGTGGACCGAAAAATTAAACTCACTAGCCTCGATTTATGAGGTATTCCACTATAGTAATTAGTATCTTTCCATATCTTATTACCATGTAAAGTTTGATTTATCAAGCCCAAAATCCCTCACTATTACAGTCGGTGGACTAGAAATACTCCACATGGCATAATGTACCTGATCACTATTATAGCCGGTGAACCGGATATCACTCCACTGGATAAAACGTACCTGGCCACCATTATAGCTGGCAGATCAAAAAAATTCCTCACTAGGCCTTTCTTTATACCCTTTCACTTTAAGTGTTTAGTATTTTATTTATATCTTATTCTACACACAACCCAGACTAGACATGCATGACCTGCAAGACTTCCCATACTCACCCTTTTATTCTTAGTTCTACATAAACTATGTCCCATATATTGGGACCTTTACACAACCTATAACCCCGAGACTTCTTCCCCATCTTTTCTTACTCACCATGAGAAATCAAAACTCTTATATGCATGGTTCAAGGCTTACTCCCTATAAATCGGTTTTGACTCCTCTTTGCTCTCTAAAGTTTCCCTCTAAAACCCTAATCTGGCCTATGTGGCCTCACTTCCTTTGATCTTACACAACCCATTCTCTTCTCTGCTACCAAAACCATCACTTCCCTTGAACCACACCCGATATCACAACCTCGCTACCCAACTCCCACACGTGATCATAGAAATCCTAGTTCACTCCCTAAAACCTTAGTACCTCTCCTTTCTTTTATGTCAACCCCTCAACACCCAAACACCTTTTCCCACTTAGCTCACCTTTCCTCTATATGAGACCCCTTTCATTCTTTATCTCCCATTCTAACCATCTCCATTAGTTTCACCTTCCTTGCACACTTCTCTTTCTTAGGGCTTCCTCCCAAAACCCTAGTCAAGTCCATCATGCATCCTTACACCAACCCACGTACTATTTTTCACATATGGACTCTAATTATCCTAACAATTCTTTCCTTACCTTACTTAACCCTCAAGTAAACTTTTTCCATGTAAAGGTTATCCCTATGCAAAGGTTAACCATCCCATGCAACCCTACACTCCCCATGTAGGTTTTGGTCCATTCCCTTAATCTATTCCCATTATTCCTCCTTTTGTCCACCCATAGGTCATAAGATATTTAGGTCATCCTTACCATCCTCTAGTCAACTTACTTTCCTCACTCTTTTTTATTTCTCTCAAGACCACATCACACTAGTTAAGGCTTCCTATCATGCATGTCATGAAGAGAAATATTACATATAAGCGCATTCCAAGTATAAGTAACAATACCATATCACACATGTCATAAAACACATGTAATTTATATTAGCTTTATGCTTAGAAATTTGTACTACAAGAGCATAATCCATAACATATAAGGTACACACATGTAATCAACACACATAACACATATTATACACATTAAGAGTTAACCATATCCTTACCTAAAACAGCACTAGGGTTAGAGCTCGCTCCTACGCCTCCTTAGGGTTCAGACTTGGTTCACCTGTAAGAAGAAAAATACTATGGTTAACTTCCCTCTTATTAATATTTTTATTAATTTCCTACTTACCTTAATTATAACCTAGTATTAGAGATAGTAGTAGTAGTAGTAGTAGTAGTAGTAGTAGTAGTAGTAGTAGTAGTAGTAGTAGTAGTAGCTTTGTTAGTAAAAATGAGGATATTATCCTTAAAATGGTTAATCATGCTATTATTAGCCAAAATAGGTTTAAGTAGTTATATTGGTAAATGATAAGGTATTATTGACAATATTAGTCATAATAAAGATAATAAATTTAATAATAATAATAATAATAATGAATACTAATAATAATACTAGCAATAATAATAGTAGCGATAATGATAATGATAATAATAATAGCAATAATAATTATAATAATGATGATGATGATGATGATGATGATGATGATAATGATAATAATGATAATAATGATAATAATGATAATAATAATAATAATAATAATAATAACAATGAATACTAATAATAATAATAATATGAATACTAATAATAATACTAGCAATACCAATAGTAGCGATAATGATAATAATAGTAACGATAATAATAATAATAATAATAATAATAATAATAAGGTTAGGATAATAATTACACTAAGTATACTTAAAGGCTAGGAAGGTTAGGGCACAACCTAATAAGGGTGGCAACTAGGTGGCGAGGGTGGCAACTTGGTGGCGGCGGCGGCGGTGGAAGTGGGGGTTGGAGAAGGTGGCATTTTAGGGCTAAAAGAGAGAGAGTGAGATAGTGGTTGTGGTGGTGGCCAAAGGTGGTGGAGAAGGAGGAAGGATGAAGGAGAGGGAGAAAGGAAGGTAGGGGGTGGTAGGGGAGGCTCTTTTGAGTGGATTGGGTGGCAAGGGAGGTGGTGTGTGGCGGACGAGGCAACTTACGGTGGCGAGAGAGGCATCGATAGGTGCAAAGTAGCAAGTCAAGCAACCAACTTTGCACAGTTGGGGTGGCTCATGTAGGGGAGACTAGGGGCGGTGTGTTTCTTAGTTTGGTGGAGGGTAATGTAGGGAAGGTTTTGGGTGGAGTTTTGGGCGACTGTGTTACACAGCGGCGATCAGAGCGGTGTCTGAAGCTGTGGCAGCGCAAGCATGTTGGATTTTTCTGGACAGAGTAAAGAGGGATGAATAGGGTTGGTGGGGATATTTATAGGTTAATGGAGGGAGGATAAGACAAAGGGGGAAGAGGAAAAAGGGTAGGTGAGGCAAGGCTCGCAAGGCGATGTTGGCAGGTCGATATGAGCCTACAATTTGCACGGCGTAGGTTGATAGGTGAAGGGGCATGCATGGGAGGGGGTATAGGCAGGTCGGGGCTAAAAAGGGAAAGGAAAAGGATGGGGGAGAGAGAGGGGAGGTGCAAGGCGGTAGGAGGAAGGATGATGGTAGAGTTGCAGGCTGACCTGCAACTTGGGGATGGGGGAAAAGGGAGGAGGAATATGACAGTTCAGGGGCGGTCGGTGTGTGGGGAAAGAAAAGAAAGAAAAATAAGAGGGAGAACCAAAGGGGGATGGAGGAGAAGAAAAAAAGATCGGTAGGCTAGGTTGCATTGGGGAGAGAAGAGAGGGAGGAAAAGGTTGGGCCTAGCATGACCCAATTTGGGGAAGAAGGGGAAGGAAAAGAAAAAAGGAGAAAAGAGAAAAAGAAGGAAGAAAAAAAAGGGAAAAGGAAGGAAAAAGGAAAAATAGGTTGGTTGGGGGTGTTTAGGATATTTTGGTATTTTTGAATTTTTAAGCATAATAAAAATTATTAAATAATAATTAATTTTTTATATTAATTTAAGATATTTTGGATAATTTTTTCTAAATCCTATTTTTAACTAAAAAATACTCTAACCTTCCCCAATTAAATTTCTTATTATTTTTCTCTTTTTTATCTTAAATACTCCCCTTATTTTAATAAATAATATATATAATTAATTTTCCTAATAAATCTCTATTTTATTATGATTTTCTAAATTATGGTTTTGGGGTATTTCACTTTTCCCTTGCCTACATCTCCCCTGCACCTTGCCACTTGCCATCACGCCATTTTGCACCATTATGTCCTACCTGCCCCCTTTCCCTACCACTCCCATATACTATGTCACGTGCCTCCCCTCTTCTCCCCTGACCCCATTTCTTTCTTCTTTTTCCTTCCCTTGCCTCTGTATTATTCCCTCGCAACCAATATCCCCTCCCTCTACATTGTTAGTCCAACCATCACCTCCACCACCATCCTAGCCTCCATCATCGGCCACCTCCCTCTTTCCTTCTTCCCTCCTTCTTCTTCCCCTACCACTTTATTTTTTCTTTCTTCCCTTCCCTATGGCACTTCTTGAAAATCACTACCTCTAGCCCTGGTTGCACCCTCTATAGCCATACCCTGGGCAATGGAAGTTTTTTCCGTTGTCACTCCCTTTACTTGAAGTCACAACTTCCTCTACCCTATAGCTCCTGCACACTGCATCAATACCCCCATCTACCTTCACACAACCCCATATATCCATCTCCTCCACTTGACACCACCATTGCCTCCACCACCCTTTCTTGGTAGCCTTATCCTATCTTCATTTTCTTCACCCCTATAGCCCCTCCTGGTCGATCTATCTCCTACCACAACCACCACAAACTCCTACACCACCACCCTATAGCCACCCCATCACCACCTCTATCCTTCTTCTTCTCCTCCTTTTCATCTTCTCCTTTACCTTATCTGCATCACCTCCTTCCTATAGCCTGCACCACCACCGTTGCAGCCTTTAATCTTCCTACAACACACCACCCAACCACTACCATCTTCACCGCCCCTAACTCCTGCATCCATTAGCCGAACCTACACCTCCCAACCACCAACTATAACCATTTACTAACCAAAAGTAATTATTAATATATATGAGTAGTTTACTAATTTATATTTAATAAAAATTATTATTTTATTGATCAAATGTAAATATGGTATTTAAGATATTATTTTTAGGTATAAAAGTTTGATTAGCAGAGCCTAATAATTTTTAGATGGCTGCTAGTAAATTTTACTTTTGTTGGAAATCAAATAACCTTTACACTACACTAAAATGTTTGGATATCGTATGATAGCACATTAGGGTTTTGATATGTAATTTGTATTAGACATGATTTGTTACAAATAATTAAGTGATCATTATTGTTATCATGAAAAAAAGGCATGTTATCCTATTTAAAATATCATGTGTACGAAAGTGTGATTAACATGGTTCTAATGTTGAGAAGTGATTTTGTACGATATGTACATGTAAACATGATAGGTTAGACATGCTTGGATACACTTGTAGCAAAATTATTACTATCATGTATCCTAGGGACAATTTGGTCATTTAAGCATATCATGATATTTGACCATAGCCAGAATGCCTAATGTGTTATAATTACTACTAAGAATGGTGGTAGGTGATTTGCTATTTTAGAAATAAATGATTTAGCATAATTATCAATATGATATAATCTATAGGTATTTTGATAATTTTGAGTGTACCATGATGAATATTCTAATAAATATGTATGATAGGTGTTATTTTTTGTTAAGCATGAGAATATATTTTGATGTTCTAAAAGCACATGTTAGGGTTTTAGGTGACGAATTGTGTATAAGAGCAAAATGGTCATTTGGCTTGTCTAGTAATTTAATTACATGATAAATAATTTAATTATGGTATGTTATCATTTTTATGGCAAGTTGATATATAAAATGAAATTTATAATGGAAATAGATGGTGAAGTGGTAACTTTAGTCTTGGGGGTATTTTGGGTTTTTTTACCTAAAGTGCCTAAGTGTGTATAATTGAGCTTAGGATGATTTTAGTAGGTTTTTTACTTTGACCGTTATAATGATCTTGATTATGGTTATCTTATAATATTTGGGAACGAATAAAAATAGTTAAGTATGAAGAATTGGATCTATGTAATTAATATATATTTTTGTGGTCACCCTTATTAAATACTAATACTTGAAGTGAAAGATCTCGGAATTGGGAATTATGGCTTTTTAGGGGTTATTACCCTAAAGACGTGGTTTAGCCCATGATTGTTATGAATTTTTTCGGTGTGCCTTAGTTTCTCATTTAGGCCTTATATCTTACTCTATTTAGCTCTGCATACCTAATTAGGAGGTATGCATACTTGTGGCTTAGGTGTCCTTATCAGTAGGGTACTATATACCTTTGTGTACTAGTGTGATTGGAATACCGTTGCATTCTTGGGTTGATAGTCGGTAAGTTATTGTGCCAACCTTGTGTGCTGGTATAATTGGGGTACCTTAGTATCTCTGGGTTCATATGATATGCCTTCAAGTAAATAAAAGTGGAAATGATTGATATTTGAATGGAAATGATTATTGGGGGTGGTTTGGTAGTAGTCTTTGTGCCTATTTATGGTTTGATGGTTTGGTAGTAGCATTTGTACCTATTTATGGTTTGGTAGTAGCTTTTGTACCTACCTATAGTTTGGTAGCATTCTTTGTGCCTACCTGTGATGATGTGTGTTGTTATTGGTTGTGTTGATGAGCCTACCTGTGTTATGAGAGGTTGTGGATTTAATAATAAGAATTGTGACTCTATTTATAACTTGAGAATGATGTTGCTTTCTAATTATACTACAAAGAACATCTTTTGAATGCTCCATTAATAAGTTTCGGTTATTTCAAGATGAACGTGCATTGGTAGTAAATACTCTTGATGTTATGCGATTATATGAACGATTGTCGTATTTCAAAAAATAAATACATGATTAAATGTTTATGTATTGTTGTGGTACATTTTATGTGTTCCATGTGAACCTTGCATATTAGTCTTATATAATGGGTTACTCAACACCGTTTTACTAAAGGTTCCTTTATTGGGCCCTTGTTTATTTAATGGGCAGTGAAATTTGTAGTTTAGCTTGAAATATCTGTTCAAGGCTATCCTTCAGGTTGAGTGTCTAGGTTATCTGGTATTTTTTCCAGTTTGTTTTCAACCAAAAGATTATGTACTTCTTACTGTCTTTATGTATTTCCTTTCACTAACATTTTGTAACCACATATAGTTGGTTTCGTCCGAAATATTATTTAATTGCTTTAACTCTCTCACTACTCTAATTTACAATTGTGATATTAATTTAAATAGAATAATATTTTTAACCTTAGCACTTGGTAACATAATGGTAGAGAAAACTGATCTTATATTAAGTATGGCGGTAACACCCTATGATTTACTATTTAGCTTCCACATTTAACTTTTAAAAATAAAAGTTTTCAATTAGTAAGTTTAGGGGTGTAATACTAGGCTAACATCGGAGTGTTTATATTCAATTTTTCCCTTCCTCAAAAATTTAATATTTGCATAGTCTTAACTTATAATTATGATTATAAATGAGTCAAGCTAACAAGTGATTTGACTTGACTTGGCTCTATAAATGTTCAGTTAATTTTTTTATTTAATTAAATAAATCAAGACCAAGTTTTATATTTAATGTTATTTATTAATCAAGTTCACACATTTATAGGCTTATTTAGAAGCTCTTTTTTCTTCTTATTAAAATCTTATTTATAAGTGTCGCATTATATATAAATAATGTTTATATGTTCATTTGCATAAATTAATTTCAATTAAATATCATGCCATATATAATGACATGTGTAATTAGCACATATGTTCTTAGAGAATATGCCTTTAAGATTCTAACTCATTCTCTACACATTTGCACTCTAACACTTGTAACACTTGCTAATAATTCCTATAACCTATTCTAAACCAATTCCCACACCACAATCAATCTCTTATCTCCTCTCTTGAGATTCTGGCAACATCCCCCATATGCATACTTCCCCAAATACACCTCCCTTAGCTCAGATAAGATTCTCATAATAATTACCATTTCCTTAACCAACCAATCCTCTCTCAACAGCTCACATATTCACCCCCCTTCACCCTCTATTTCTTATGCTAGTTTTTCCCTTAAATCTTATGCAAATGTAGACCCCTTATGATTAGATAAACCTTCATTAACCAACACTACACCATTCACTTAATTTACCTTGTTTTCTTCTTAACCTTATACATCACTTCTAGAGTGAGTTTCCATCCCATGTACACTCCTTTTGGCTTGATAATCTCAAGTAACATTCTCCCATGATTACCAACCTTCATCCCTCAACACTTTTCAAGTAAAGCCCCTAAACTCCTCCTTTGGTTTGACACATACAAACCCTAATTTTTCTTCATAAACGGGTAAGTATTGTAGTCAAAATTCAACCAATTCTTCATTATTTTGTGCCTCAACTATTTACACCTCCTTGGATTTATTTTTCTTCCATTCGTGCCACTTTTTTAATCCTAGAAACCTAATCATCATCCTTCATAATCTTCCATTATCAAAGGTTCCAAAACTTCTACAAATCAAGGATTTGGCTTTATGATTTGGAAAGAGGGGTTAAGGACATTGATTTGGTGAAGTTATTCAACCTTCCTACTTGTGTTCTCAAGCCTTAAAAAGATTTAAGGGTAATGGTTTGTTCATATATTATCCCTTTTGATCCAAGCTCTTTAAGTTTAGTAAGGTTCTTACATGATTTTCTTCTGTTTTGATTTTTTCCAAGTTGATTTGAGGCATCAATAGCTTGTGTGAGATTCTCATATTTTTAAGGCCATTTTTTCATTCTTAAATAAAGGTAAAATCCAGTTTTTTTGTGATAAAACACAACTTTTTTATTACTACTGCATGTGTTGCAATGCACTTTATTGTTTTATACATGTTTTGGCATATTTATCATGTAAATTTTGTAATATGGATCCTATGGTGTGTTTGACAATTGGTAAGATTCATATAGGTTGTTAATGATTTAATTTAAGTAAAATAATTGTTATACATTTTTTTCTTGAAAGATTTGATACATAAATGTTTAAGGAAATTATGAAAAATTACATTTTTAAACTTGCTAATTGGTGTAAATGTATGAATGAATTGATCTCAATTGGATAAGATTTATAAGGCCTAGTTGTATCAAATTAAATCTCATGATATCTAACTTTCAATGCAACTTTCAATTCTTAAAAATGTTAAGTGTAATAGAAGTTATGATTTTTTTCTAAAGTGCATAAATTTATTTTTCTAGAGTCGAGAAGCTTTTGCCTCGGGTTTGGTTTGATCTTGCATTAGAATTATTTTTGTGTGTTCTAGGAATTTAAAGTTGTTTATTGACATTTTTAAGTGCAAATTGATATAAAAAATGATATCACTTAGCTTAATATGATGCAAGTTATAAGTAAGCAAAGTTTAGAATGAAAACTTGAATGTTTGAATGAATTGACACAATTCATTAAAGATGTGCATACGCGTTCTTCATGTTTTTCATGTTAACCTTAATCATATGTTAATCTTAACTCAATCATGTCACAAATTACATAGGTAGGGATAATGGAATATTAATCATAATCAAACATAAAATGACTAAACTACCCTTAAAATGATAAAATATGAAATATTTAAATAGTGATAATCAAACATTGACCACTATCGTCGACCATAACAATTATTTTTTCTAAAAATAGCATACAATTTTATTTCATGATTTCAAACTTAAATACGTCTTCAGTTTTTTTTCTCAATTGAACCATAAGTGGTATTTTTGGGATTTATATATATATATATTCAAAAGTTTAACTAGAATGCTTATATAAAGTTGTGTTAGCTTATTGCTTCATATTTTATGTACTCTATGACTATGGTTTTGGGTGAGATTTAGGGATACAAATTAGTTTTAAGGCTTTGCATTATGTGTGCTCGTACAAAACACTCATAGATGTTAGAGGTAAACATGTTAAAACCTCAATCTATAAACAACATTTTAAGGGAAATTGTTTAAAACCTAAGAGTCATTGAATAAGTTCCCAATCCTCCAAAAACTAAAGGGGCCAATGTGGTGGTTCAGTATCTTATATACTCTATATTAATAGTATATGGTGTGTACACACTTAAGGACTAGATATCTTTGCCATCGTGTCACCATAAATGGCATTGTAGCAGGGTCGAGCATCCCCTAAGAGCCTACTTAACACTAAACATCCCTTAAGTGTCTGTTCAGGGCTAGACAACCCCTAAAGGATGGTTTGGGACCAGACATTCCCCTAAGAGCTTGCTTATGTTTTCCAAAAGGGTCAATCATTCCCTTGAGAGTGTGCTCAATATTTTGATGGGGCTAAGCATTTCTCTAAAAGCCTACTCCTTAATTTATATGTTGCCTTAGCGAAAGACCAAGAGTGGCAGGTGATGTACAACCTATGTGTTTAAATGGTATTATTATCATCCTATGATATGATTGTAACCTTGATTTTCATATTATTATTTTTTTCAAAAAACATTGTCATTTGTATGTGCAACAGAGTTCTATGATTACTTCCTTAGTAGATTGCATGTTATTATAAGTAATTTACCTTAATTTTTAGTATGTTTGAATGGAATCCGTGTCATCATGTGTTGTGTTTTAAGTGTTCATAGGGGCTAAATTTTACTAAATAATTAATCATACTGACACCGTATGTGGCATTACATCATTCTTGACATAATGAGGAAGTAGTTAGTCTTGTTTTGTAGGTGGTCCACTTATTGCAACCTTAGCTGGGGGAGTGCCACTATTTTTATTTTACACCTTTAGTTGCTTCTACTAGTTGCAATTTCTATCTTGATTCTTACGATTTCATCTATAAACAGAATATTTAGTATAACTCTTTATTTCGTATTCATCCCCTCATTTAAGAGTTACTATTTATTGAGCAATGTTTCAAGTTCTATTATGTTAGGCATTGATTAGATGTATAACGACACCACTCTCCATAGATCACACGACAATTCTATCCCCTTTTCTTGTTTTGCTTTTATGTATGTTATTTATAAAATGAATTTATTTTGGTTAGTAAAAATAGGGGTATTACACAAATTTTTGGTTGAATGAAAGAAACTAGATTAATAATCTAATATGATTTATTTAGATGGCTAGATGGATGGTAACTAGTAGTTAGGAGGTTGATTACTTTTAATTTTAGGTAATTAAATTGTAATAAAGTCCAAAAATAGACTTTTTTAGAAAATAGCAAATGAATCCCAAAATTTATTAACATTAATGAGAGGGTGCAAAATAATTTTAAACACCCAAAGATGTAAAAATATTAGGTATCGAAGTTGCTTTTAAGTTCGACGGATGAAAAATGAGTGAAAATAATAAAAATGGATTATTGGGTTTTTATTTAATGTTGAGTTTATATGTGAACATTATGAATTATGAGTTATCGTATATATTAAGTCCATATACAAGTGATTATATTTATGTATATATTATTTGTGCTTAATATATTTAATTAGATATAGAACGAAAAGTTTAAGTATTCTAAATTATTGATGGACCGAACTAAGATAACTTGATAAATAATAAATCAGCTGCCTATGTATAAAATATTAGGTGACAAGATAAAGAATGGGATTTTACATTGCATATGTAACAACGCACACCATGCTTGATGCTCGCAATGAAAAATGCAAGGCCATAATATTGTTTCATTCAAAGAATGCATGGCCTAACGGCCCTGACCACGACTTATGGTGAATAGTACGCTGCAGCGCCACCATAATATTAAAAATCACAATGGACGAATTGGCTTAGACTAGTGAACTGGTTACGAGTTCAGTCCGGTAACACCGATGAACTTGTTTTGCAAGCGAACCGGGGAGGAAGGAAAAGAACTCGCCAATTTTTCAAAAAACTAGAAACCGTCGTCCAACCTAGCTATTTTTCTCAGTAGCTTTAAATTTATAATTTCATCTTCGGTCCTCTTCTTTTGTTGGACGGTAAGCGTGTCCTTTACAGGGCCTTAACAATCTTGACCTTTCTTGAGTCGTTCTCTTCGGACCAGCATTTATGAATTATGACTTTGGGGTATATACACCTCAACTTACTTTTGCTGATCTAATATGATATGAACTTTAATAAATTTTCATTTAGTATTTTTACTATTATTAATGTCATAATTAACATTTTTCCTATTAATATTATCACTATTGTTATCATTAATAATAATATTATTATGATAATAATTATAATAATAATAATTATTATTATGAATTTTATATTTATTTTATTATTATCCAAATTTTGTTGATTAAAATAAGGGAGAAGAAGGAAGTGTGCCCTTTGTTCTTCAGGAGCTAGAGGCTCGCGAAGGTAGTGTGTCGTTGGTACTATGTTGTGTTCAAATGCTCTACAACATCATCAATCGTCGGTTATCCTTCATTATTGTCATCTTACGAAGGATCATCTTTTTCGCACAATAATTATTGTCACTTGTAATCCATTGTTCATTCTTCAAGCTTGATCATCTTCTTCACGCAAGAGTTTTAATCATCTTTAAGTTTGGTGCTTGGTCTTCAATCTAATCTAAGGGGAGAACATTATTTTGAACCCTAACTTGATTGTTTAAAAATTGAGACCTATTTATTCTAATAATATGCTTGGTCATCAATCTAGATTGGTGTTGTGCTACTGTGAAGCTTGAGCTTGTTTGAAATGTGTAGCTACTTTAATTGTTCTATTCTTAACTAGCTTACTTCATCTTCCAATTTGGATAATTATCATTATGGTTCTTCTTGATTATGATGACCGACCATTGTGAAAATATTTGATCAAGTTATATCATGAACTACTTAGCATATCTGTTTGAGTTACTTATCTTGATTGATATATCATTTACTTTTTTTTTAATATTTATAGGGGCCCGTAAATATAAATACAAATCACCATATAGATGATGACACTATAAAGATGTTACAATACAAAGCGAAAAATGGGGATTCAAACCTAGGACTTTTAGTATATAAGAGCTGATTTTTATCACTACACTAAACCTCATACTGATTTTTAGGATTATGCTTAGATGGCCTAAGTACTTAGTTAATCAGTCTGTTAGAGAAAGTACAAAATGAAGCAATGCACTTGTTTATTTTCTATGAGTAAATTTGGCCATTTTGAGCAGCCGAAGTAGTATGGATGTACAAAATTGGCTCTAATGGGTATATCATATGCTTTACTATGTACATTTTATACACTATCTCTTTGATGGCTTGGGTATTACGGCAAATTAACAACTGCAATATTGCATGTCTTATTTTATATGCTATGAGAAAGCGATATTTGATTGTTATACCTTTTTAATTAATGTGATACCACTTTCATTTAAGTAGTGTATTAGTATATAAGAGATTTGGCATTGAATTATGTTATTTTGATATTGTATTAGAATGTGTATGAGACTTTTGATATTTAATTATGTTATTATGTTATCTTATGTGAATATAAATATTTTTTCTCGGTGAAATGTATTATTTTGTATCAATGATATGTAATATTAAGTATTAAATTACATTTTAAAATAGATATGTATATATTTTACTTATATTTAGCAAATAAGTTGAACTAATGATTTTGTAAACCAATAGTTTGATTGGTTTTATAACTGACCCAATTATTAAAACAATGAGTGCCACTATTGATGGTGAGTAACAAATGGTTGTATCGTAAGCTCTAATAATTTAACCAACTGTTTATTTCTCCAGCACATCTGCTTCTTTTCATTTTTATCTTCTTTAGAGTTTGCGTACAGGCTTTGCAGTTCTTCTCTATTTTTTCTGCTTGCGGTCGCCGCCACCATTTTTGCTGCTTGCGTCCTCTATCTCTGCATCTCACGTTTTCCATTTTTGCTGTTCACGGTCGCCACCACAATTTTTGCTGCTCACATCCTCTTTCGCTGATCTTCGCTTGATCTTCACAAGATTTAGATCAGTAATTGTTGGGCTTCGATTCTCTTCCTCTTGAAATTCCAGGTTTGTTATTGTTGCCTTCTCCATCTCCTGCTAATCGTCTTCGATTTTGTTGGTTCTATTTGTTTTCTTTCGTGACATGGTAATAATAGTTCCGAGATTTAGTGAACTCTTAGGTACAGTGGGTTGACATTCGTATCTTCTCTTTCGGAAGGGGTTTCTTTGTTTGATTTTGTGCAAATATTATTGTTTCTTTCTTACTCACACTATTGATATATGTATATATATATATAGGCTCACCTACAAACTCCTATATAAGATACAATTATAGGAACAAATTTTATTCGTAGGATTGGATAAATAAAATGTTGAGATTAAATTTTAAAACTATATATATAATAAAGAAACACGGTGGAATAATCGTAAATACAGAAGAATGAGCAGAGCCGAGCCTCAGCCTCTCTGCCGCTCTACCGGCCCCCCTTCTGTTTCGATCCATACCCCTCTGCTCCCCCTCACACCCGACCCCCAGAGCCCCTTCGCACCGGTCTCTCCCTCTCCATTGCCATTTCTGCCTCTGCATCTCTCCGTCGACCTGCCCCTCCCATCTGCTGACAGATCTAGCGAAATACCCGGCCTCCCTCAATTTCCACTCCTCCTCCACTCCGACGAGCTTCGTAGACCAGCAGACGGCAGCAATATCTGCCAGCGCGAGCTCAGCCGCTGTTCTCTTCGACCAGACCTCCGCTCCTTCATTCTTCAACCGCCCCTACACTGCCAAACAGGAGACAAGGAGAAGCTGCGGCATCGCGACCTGAGCAGGAGCACAGAGGTATTCGATTTTTTGTTATTTGTTTATGGTCGGATGGTCAATTAAAATGGTGCAGTGAAGCCTTAAATAGGAAATTGTCGCATAATCCGATGTTAAATAGAGTTCTGTGTTTTGGGAGTAAGTATAGTCGACTCCAGTATGTTTGAATGCCAACAAGAACAGGCTTAATCAATTCTATTAATAGAAATCGTCGAGCCCCCCGCCGGTTGGAAAATTCTAGAACCAAATCACTAAATAATAATCCTCGCATTCAATCATTCGGTAATTGTCTGCCTCGAACGAGAAGTCAGCTAAATAAAAGTCATACCAGGTATATAATTAGTATCGTTTATTACTGCAGCTGGATGATAAGACTTCTTGTTTATTATTTTTTCATGTTTTTGCATCTGTTTCCTCATTCTTTGTGCGACGCAACCAGTATTTGATGAAGAATACTCCACGGTTAGGATTCGACGGTGCTCGGTTGCTGAAGCTGCCACTGTGACAGTGTACATACTGCCTCAGATTTTGACTAACTAAATAAAGTTTCTGGATAGCTAAGATATTGTATTATTATTATTATTATTAGTATTAGTATTGGACTCTTATGGTTTGTTGCAAGTTCATTGGTCTTCTAGATCCAATGACACAACCTCCATGTCACCTTTGGTTGGTGAAAATTTATTTTGCCTTTGCTTAAATTAGTTGGAGAAATAAAAATAAAATACATAATTACGAGTTGAGTAGCTTAGAAGGCACCGACCTTCTTTTTTTTTTTTTTCTTTTTTAGCTTCCTACCTCTTGATGACCTGTTGTAGAGTTGAATGATCAAAATAATTATATTATATTATAAATTAATAAATAACTTTCTCAATTTATTTATTTTTTATTATCTTTGATATAGTTACACTCTTAACCTCTTTTTTTTTTTTTTTTTGTTTCTTTCAAATGACACAGTCTGGTCCTTTTTGCTCGCACCTCTTTTCCAGGATTAGAAAGTAGCGTACAGGTTTATTCAGTTTAGGGGTTTTAGGGTTTAGGGTTTAGAGGGTTTATGGTTTATAGGGTTTAGAGGTTTTGGGGTTTAGGTTTAGGTTTTTGAGGGTTTATGGTTTAGGGTTTGGGGTTTAGGGTTTAGAGGTTTTGGGGTTTAGGGTTTAGGGTTTAGGGTTTAGAGGGGTTGGGGTTTAGGGTTTTGGTTTTAGAGGGTTTAGGGTTTTGGTTTTAGAGGGTTTGGGGTTTAGTGTTTAGGGTTTAGAGGGTTTGGGGTTTAGGGTTTGGGGTTTGTGGTTTAGGTGGTTTAGGGTTTAGGGTTTGTATAGTTTATGGTTTTAGAGGTTTGGATATAGGTTTGGGTTAGGTTTTTGGTTTGGTATTAATAAAATCTTGAATGTTGATTAAATTTTGATCTAATGGATGAGATTGGTTCTTATGTTTGTATATATATGTATGTATATATATTCTTTTGCTGGAGTTTGAAGGGTTCATATCAAATGGATAAGATTGATTATGGATGAGCAAACGTGTGTTGATGTGGTGGAAATTATGCTTACTCTACCGTCTTTAGTTGTGCTTTTTGCTCTTCCTCTGGTTTTTTGAGTCATCATCAGAATTAAAATATGAACTGGAAGCATCAACAGAATCTAATTTGCACTTCATAAATACCCATTTACTCATTACTATTGTCTCGTATGTTGGCTGATCAACTCCATGCCTAAAGTCCAAGGTTTTTCTCAATCCATACCGGAAACTAGCTCTTGCTGTTACTAATTAGGGATTGTTCTTTGTAACTTCTTTTTGTTAATTTGATAGAAACTGATTTGATTTAAATTAAAAAATTTATTGAGTTATTATTATTATTATTATTATTATTATTTTACTATAATATTATCATAATTAATATTTTGTTATTAGTATCACTACTGCAACTATTATTAATATCATTACTATCGCTATTATATTTTTTTTTATTATTGTGAAAAAATCTTATTTAATTGATCTTAACAAGCCAAAGATAACATGTCATTTTTTTTTATAGAAAATGTATCTTTATGGTACCTTTGTTTTGAAGTAAATGGGAGTTAATGAATATAAATCAATTAATTGATTCTATTTGGAAATGAATTTTGTTAACTTCAATTAGATAAATCGAGGTTAAAGTTTCACCTCTGTTTACTCCAATTAAATTTATTTTCGTTAACTTTCGATTTTAAAAGTAACGGAGGTGAATAAAAAAATATAATTAAAATTTATATATTGATTTCAATCCAAATCTAATTTTTAAAATATTCATCACAATTCACCTAAATTAAATTAATATCATTCAAATAATATTTTAAAATATTTATTTTAATTTCTTCATTTCTTCTACCTAAATTAATTTTCAATATTTACCTCACCGTACCCTACCACAGTCTAAATGAAGCATTAGTAAACGGAGGCATTCCGACTAACTGCACGCAATGAGTAAGATGAGAACGGAACAGGCCCAAAGTCGCTACAGACCGCGGCTATTCTCAGGCTGTACATCTCGTTGAACGTTTTCTTTGGCTCTCGCTCTCGGCCTCTCCGCTTCTCCGTTTGATTTGTTCGTTTTCTCTCTCTCAGTCTATTGGTTTCTGTCTCGTTTTAGTCTAATTTGTTTTTGGCGAGAGTAAGCGGTATGTGTCCTGCTACTTATTTGAATCAATTTCTAAGTTAATTAGGAGTTTATTTTCTGTTCTGCTATTCTTAATTCATTCGATTTGTACAGTTTTCATCATTAGATTAGATTATTTATGCAGGTTAATCTCAAACTCTCTTTTGAGTGTTCAAGATGAATGGTACATTTTTTTGTTCAAATTGATTTAATTCCTGCAAGGTGAATTCTATTATGTTAAAAATGGAAGCAGAATCAATGTGTAAGTAGTGGATGCATGATGCTTTAGTAGCAACTACTGGAGAAAAGTAATAGCTCATATCCAGAGCATGGGAATCCATTTAGTGCATTTACAAAAAAGTATATCTGTTTTAATTGGTATATCATAGTTTCTGAGGTTTGCATTACATTCCACAGGGCAATCATCTGAAATGAAACACACAGACTGAGAGAGAGAGAGAGAAGTGTTAGCGTACATAGATGAAGATAGCCAGAACTTGAGGGTCTAGACGTCCCAACAGACTAAAAAATTCTTCCTTACTCCCCTCTAGTTAGCTCTCTATTTATTACATTTGTGCCTTCTAGCAGCTCACTCTCCTGTAACTCAGTAACCTGCCTAGCAAAGTCTATTAACAAACTGTGAAGAAGACCCAGAAACTACTAACGGACCACGAGCATGCACAGATATCCCATTCTCTGCCAAACACAGCCTATGCGGCTGTGACACCTTATCAGCAAGATTGTATCTGATCACAGGTTAAAACACCTCTTTATAGTCAATCCCCCTCTTTCATATGTGAATCCTTTCTCCACCAACCTTTTTTTGCATTTTGGTAGCTTACCAGAACTTGTGCCTTCCTTTAACTTGGTGATCCATTTACAAATTAGCAACTTGTGGTTCTTAAGTCCAGATGACAACTCTTAAGTATTGTCTGCGCTAAGAGAATTCATTTCATCTTTCATAGCATCTAGTCATCCCAATCTTGCATTGCTTGAAATGGCCTGCTTGGAACGAGTGGTTCTTCCTCTACTACAGTAACAGAAAACAAAGCAAATGCCACAGTTCTACATAAACAATCCTCTGTGGTAGTTTAGTGGGCCTTCTCACCCTATTTTTGTCCTACTGGTACCTTGCAAAGTCTCCTTGGTTGTTGAACTGGTTGGTCCTCAAGCACATCTGTCATTTCTTCATTGGAATTTTGCGCATCACCATCCCGTCTTTCAAGCTCCACATCAAACCTGAAATCATCTCTGATGTTGATCTAGGACCTGCTTGTTACCACCAAAGTGATCAGTGAAAATCTGAATCCCCGTAACTTGACATGCCTTGAGATGAAAGTCTTACCACCATTAGGGCCCAAACTCATCAACTTGTACCCTTTGACAACATCAGAGCACCACAAGAAGACACACTTCCTAGCCTTTGTATCTAACTTGCCACTTTTAAACAGGCATAGCATATTGACCCAAGCACCCTAAGGTCTTGATAGTTGCTAGCACTCCCATGCCACTTTTCAACTTTAACTTGTGCATCAAAATCTATGACACAGGAAAGACATCTATTTATCGAAACATGCTGTCTTTGTAGCCTCTGCCCAATATACTTTGGGCAATCCAGATGTAAAAAGCATGCAATCTCACCCATTCCAGCAATGTCCTATTCATTCTGTCCGCAAGACCATTCTTCTGTGGTGTACTAGAGACTGTTAGGTGCCTCACTATACCATTTTTCTTACAAAAAGAATGAAGTAATTCATTGCATAATTCTAATCCATTATAAGTTCTTAACTTTTTTATCTTTCTCTCCATATGTGTTTTAACCAATGTCTTCCAATCATTAAAACAGCTAAAACCTTCATCTTTGCTCTTAATAAAATAAATACACACATATCTAGAGCAATCATCTATTATGGTCAAGAAGTACCTCACTCCACCTTTGGAAGGCATTCTTGAGGGTCCCTAAAGATCTGTGTGCATGAACATAATCAAGAAAACCCTTAGTCTTGCAAGTACGAGGTTGAAACCTATAGGACTTTCCTAAGGTGCATTGTTCACAGAAATCCCGGTCTCCAAGCTTATATTTACCGAGAACTGCTTTCTTGTATAGATTCTGTAACCGCTTTTCACTTACATGCCCCAATCTTTGGTGCCACAGTATTCCAGTAACAAGTTCATCTTTCTTCCCATCCTGTACTTTATTCGCAGCTTCTGAACCGGAACCTTGCAATGCATACTGCCCTCTATGAAGGTTTCTTTATGCACTACCATCGATTCTCTAACCACCTTTAGTGCACCTTGTTCTACCTTAATATAAAAGGCTTCTTATTCTATGTTCTAAAGGAAATTAAGTTCCTCCTTTGTTCAGGCACATATCTAATAGCATTTTTCCTTAATTCTGTACCATTACTTGACTTGATGACCACTTCCACCAATACAAGCACACAGTTTGTTGTTACCCAACAATAAATGACCACCACTTGATTTCCGATAACTGAGAAATGTAGACTTGTCAGGGCACATGTGAAATGCAGCCAGGGTCCAACATCCATCCATGTTTAACTGTTTGGGCCAACCATTAGGACTTCTGCGCATCCATCTAAGATAACATCAATTCCACCACCATCTGTCTCAATCTGATCTTTATGCCTTTGTCTGGTCCCTTTTTACCTCTCTGGATAATCCTTCTTGAAATGGCCTTTCTTGTGCCAATGAAAACACTTTCTTGAATTTCTTTGTTGAGGCAGAGAAGAAGCCCTTTTGTTTAAGGCATTATAAAACATGAAATTTAAGGAAGAATTTATGAGTGTAATCTAGCTAGAAAGAATAGATTTTACAATAAGAGAACAAATTATATCTTAGTAGATTGAGCAAAAAAACTTTTGAAAAGTTTTCAACTTAAGATGAATATAAAAGTGAGTTGTTGATAATTAATTGCAAGTAGGAGTAAATAATTAAGTTGTGTAATTAATGAGAGTTCAAAATTTGTTTTTATTCAACCTCGTAAATTTTATTTATACTTATGCCCAACAACGTAGTCATTGGAGTAAAACCCATATATTTGTTGTGCAAATTTTTAGTATTTAAGGCAAACCAGTTGATCGGTTTAAATAGATTGTCTTGAACAGTCGATCAATTGTCCAAACCAACCAAATGATTATGTTTAGACCTAATGTTAGAATGTTACCGTTGAATAAACTAGTCGATTAGTTATTGGACTGGTTGATTGGTTTCAAGCTATACATTTTTGGTCCTATGAACATATATGAACAGTAGAATAGTTTAGCAAACCAATCGATCAGTTTAGTCCCTTGGTAAAATCCATTGTGCATTTTATCCTAGGCTACCCTTAACATGATTGGTCAAACCAGTCGATTAGTTTCCATAACCAGTCAATTAGTTTGATAAAACCAATTGAAGTGTTCAAATAAAAACAAAATGGGTTTCTATAGGAATGAAATCCGTAGCTTGGTTAGTCAAACCAGTTGAAGTACTCAAATAGAGGCAAAATGAGTTTTTGCAGAAATTGAACGTATGGCTTGATTATTCAAATCAGTTGATCGGTTTGATAAAACTAGTCAAAGTGGTCAAGCAAAGGCATAACTTTTTTTCTCAGGATTGAAAATCTACAGTAACCAGTCGATCGGTTTCTAAATTTTTGAAAGTTTAAAGTCCTAGTTTTAAGACAAATTAGTCAATCAGTTGCAAAACTTGTTGACTGGTTTGGAGTGGAACCAAACATGTTAAAAAATACTATAAAAATTATTTGGGATTTAAAATCAACAAAGAATTCATATCAATCAAACATTAAGGAAGATTTTAAAACATCCCAAGAGATTAAAACTAAAAGTGTTATGTTCAAATGACTTTACAAGATAACCTAGGAGTTGGAATATACACCTTGAGATAATGAATGTCTATAGCTTGATATATTCTCTTATGCTTTGAAACTTGATTGCTTTTTTGAATGTTGCACTTGAGAATCAGCAATAAAATCGCGGTTGCAGTGTCACGGTATTGGAGTATCGCGAACGATATTTTATATGTCGTGGTTGTCGTAGTGTGATTTTTTTTATTTTTTTCTCAATAAATATTAACAAATATTAGCATATATTGGTAACTATCGGCCAATAACCGATATATTGCCGATAAATATGTAAAATTATAACTTCGTTGTGTATCGGCTAATCCAAAATTCGATAAATATCAGCCAATATCACGGATCAGGACCGATATTTAAGTGTATGCTTAAGAATTGATTTATATAAGTGTCTTGACATCCTCGTGATCAATATAATTCATGCACACTCAAACTTCTTCAAACCTATTTGTTATCATCAAATAAGGTTGTAATGAATAGAGTCGAATTGTGAGCTTATTGGGTTCGATTTGTTTATTTAGTTAAACGAGCTAAAAATAGGGATTAAATTTAACTCATTTAATAATTGAGATAAGTTTGAGCATGAAAATTTGAGTTTGAGTCGTTTACAATGCAAAAGCTCGTAAGCTTGGCTTGTTTACCATAAAAGGTCATGAGCTGAGCTCGAGCTTTATTTTTAGGCTTGTTTATTAAATGAGCTAAAACCAAATCCACTCCGGCTCGACTTGGTTTGACTCATTTACAGTCCTATCATTAAATAATGTTTAAGACATTGATTCATCTAGGAGGTCAACACACTTGTATCTTTATGATCTTGTTGCCTATTAAGTTCATTACATGTCAAAGCAGTAACCACATCTTCCAAGGTCAATTCCTCATGGCTGTGCATCATCGTATCAACAAAAGTCTCATATCATGTAAGGAGTTGAGAAGAATTTTGCTTGATCTTGGTCATCGGCCTTTGTATCCTTATGATCTTGTTGCCTCTTAATTTTATCACTCGTCAAAGCAGTAACCACATCCTCCAAACTCAATTCCTCATGACCGTACATTATAGTATTAACAGAAGTTTCATATCAGGCAAGGAGTTGAAAAGTGTGTTGCATGATCTTCATCCCCAGCCTTCACATCTATGTCCTCCAAATCCAATATTGTATTGAAATCATGTAAATGATCTTTAAGTATCTTTCCTGCTATTGTCTTGAAAGAATACTGTCTTTGCTTGAGAATCACCCCCTTTGTAATTGACTTTGCCATGTAAAGTGACTTGAATTTTGTCCAACAGCAGCAGCTGTTTTCTCCTCGGACACTTCCTTGAGCACCTTATTGCCAAGACAGGGAATTACAGTGCTGTGGACTTTCTCCTGTAATTGACCCGTCCTTCTCCAGCATCGATGGTAAGCTTAGTTTCACCAGGTAAAGCCTGCTGTAAACTTTATTGAATGAACAGGGAAGTCATCTTCACCCTCCAAATCCCAAAATCATACTTTCTATTGAATTTTTCTTCGTCGAACCTTTCAGCAGCCATCTTCTTGAGGGTATGATGCTCTGATTCCACTTGTTAATACCCTCAGGAGCAGTGGCCTATGAGCCTTGTTGAACACAGCCAAATGAGCAAGTAAGCGTATTGAACATGGACAAATGAGCAAGTGTACAACTCAATGGAGAAACAAAACAGACCAGTGACTGACTTCAATCAAGAAGTACAAAGAAAAGTTCAAGTGAGAGCTGCTGCACGCTTTACTGGTTCATGAACAAGACATGTCACAAGACCTATACACCACTCTCTTTATCAGGCTCTTATGTCTCTCATTCATACTGTTAACCTACCGTTTGTTCCCCTCCTTTTATCCGAACACAAGGCTTAAGTACTCAGTCAGACCTAACTAACAACATACTGGCTGTTAGAATGACAACCAGGGAACTGACTTCCAGTTAAACGACACTTGACACCTCAACTCATCCTTTAATTTGAGATATTGTCAACTTATATCAGCATTTCACTCTACACGAAACAATATAAGGATTCCCTGTTTTGCTTGAAATGAAATGAGTTGGTTGTGCCTGGATATGTTTTTGTAACGTTAATCATAGATGTTATACTGAGAAACCAAGAAGTTTGAGCTTTCTTCTCGTATATTAGATCAGATTTTTATACAGTTGGAAACATGAGCTGGTGTGGATATTGTGGATACTCTTATCTTGCCTAGTTTTTCTTCCATATGTTTGTACAATAAGGAGATTGCATTGCATTCCTTATGCCATGCATTGCTAGGTACCGAACTTTGTGTGGTTTTTTATTAGAGTATAATGTCTATGATGGTTTTTTTTATAAACAAGCATGAATTCAGATGGCTTTTTATTTATTAAAAGTAGCTAAAGACTAGTTCCAAACTTTTTATTCAAATACTTGCTAGGTACCTGGATGAAAATGAAACTAAGATTCTTGAGGTGAGTTACTTTAGTAGAGGCAGGTGCTCGAGTATCTGTAATTTGTCCTCACACCTTAATTTAGCAATAGTTTGATTGCACTTCACTGATCAGGTTGGACAAGATTCATTCCTAATGGCAGGGAATGCAGCAAAAACTGTGGCAAAAACAGTCGGTGAATACCAGTACCCATGGAAAGAAAAGTTAGCCAAGTACAAAGATGAACTGGCCAAAGGGGTATGGGGATACTGGGAGCTCGGAGCATGGAAACCGCTTGGTATTAGCGGTCGGCGCCGTGCTAGACTCAGAAAGGAAGTCATTCATGCAGGCCAAGACTGGCCATATGATCCAGAGAGGAAAGAGGTGAAAGTCAAGAGGAAAGGCCATAAGTGTGACAGAATATCACAAGCAAAGAGGGAGAATACTGCCGAGCTGATGAAGAAGATGCCCCAGATGTTGCTGGACTACAAGAAACGTAGGTGGGACAAGAAGATGAAAGAAGAAGAATCAAAGAAGTAGAAAATTTGAATTTTGCAGAATTTAAACTGGCTAGTTTCTGTTATGAGAAATCTTTATCGTCTTCGGAAAGTTGTTTTGACGTAGATTTTCTTGTTATGACGTTATGTTCTGTTAAGTTCACCTTCATGCATTGCTCACACATGGCTAGTTTTAGCCGAGAATTTCATCATGTTCTGCTTGCTTTATGCAGCAAAATGCCGTAGTTCTGTTTTACGGTCAACCCCATGAGAATTTGGTACGGATGTATGTTTCACCTAATCAATAAAATTACAGCTGCGGTTGCGATCTCAGTATTAGAGTGTTGTTATACCAGTCTGAATTTTTTTTTATATTTTCTTAACAAGTATTAGTAAATATCAGTAGTTATTGATATGCATTGGTAAATATCAGTCAATAATTGATATATTATTTATAAATATATAAAATTTTAATATTATCGTGCATTGTTAATCTTACGTATTATCTAATTCAAAATTTAATAAATATTAGTCGACATAGTAAAGCGACACCGATATATAGTTATATAATTATATAATTTTACCTAAATATATGTGAAAGTTTGAAGACAGAAAAAAAACTTTGGGTAGATTTGATCCTGAATTATTAATTACAATATATAATTATTTATTCAAAATATATTATTATTTTCTTGAAAAGAAATTTAAACTATCATTACCATTAATTATATTAAAAAGTTCTTTTGATAAAGAAATAAAATTTATTTTTCAAAATATGAAATATTTATACATTTTTTTAATTTCACAATTAATTTACCATACGGTATATCGGTATTCCATCTTCAAACTGTTAGACTTTGGACTTTTAATTAAGGCTCAAAAACTTTACACATCTAAATACTATTATTATACGTGTAATGTTAGGATTATTATCAAACTTATAGAATTCTTTCACCACCATCTTACAAATATAGATTCTAAATATATAAACCTTACATATAATATTCACGTTTAGATAAAGTATAAAAATATTATAATGAAGCTTTTAATTTTCGTTAATATTCTCTAATTGTTAGTCTTTTTCAAACTTCATCACCTCGTTTTTTTTCTTCTAAATATCGAAGCTTACCTTTTATATACGAGTAAAATCAGTATCTAGCAACATCGATGCAAACGAAGGAGAGAAATACAATCAAATATATTTTGTTATTTTTCTATTTTATCATATTTTCTCTCCACCCCTATAATCAATATCTTGTTGGTGTGACCGTCGCACAAGTTCCACACAATTTATGTTTAGCTATTCACGGTGCTTGTAGAACTCGCGATGAGCTAGGTAAGGTTCATGGGCTGTACTTGTACCTTAATCAAGGAGGTTCACGGAGGAGTTGTTTTGTGGGCCGAGTATATCTAAAATTGTATTTATCATTTTTATACATAGTATAACTATAATGTATTTTTAGTATAATTTATTACATTTTTATAAAAAATATTATAATTATACTTACGGTATAAGTAGCTGTATCCAAGGCTTCAAATTATAATTTTTAAGCTATCAATGAGTCTAGTGAGTTGAGGTTGTGGAGCTAATTAGAATCAGTAAAAGGTTTTGATAAACCTAATCCAACCTAATTCTTGTAAAATTCTATATAATATTATCTGAAAATTTTATTAAACCAACCTAAAAACTCTATTTGTGACCCAAATCCAAATCCAAATCCAACTTGACTTGCACATCAGTTAAATCAACTATCTATCCAATTAGAAAAGGCCAAATTTAATATTAGTTAGTTATAATAATAAAAAAATTATAGATGTTCTATTATTTATTTCAAACTTTTAAAAATATATTATTTTATGAAATTTACATATTTTTCTTAATTTGACTATGAAAATAATTATTCATCAATAATATTATAATATTACTGATTTTTCTACATACAAATGCAATATTAAAAAGTCATAATAGTAAAATGTAGCAATTAAAAATATAGTTTTGATCACATGTTTATATAAAGTCAAACTTAATACTTGTTTACGAAGCTACTGAGTTGGATTAATTTTAATAATCAATATTCAATTTGACCCAAATCCGAAATGATTCGATTTATGATTAAATCGCTTGAATCAAACTCGATCCTTAAAATCTAAAAAACCCATTTTAATGAGTTAATCCTAACCCACCCCTTAAATTAACCCGAATCCGAAATTATTCGAAAGCGATCTAGATCGATCCAAATCCAACCTAACAGTTTAACTCAAAATAATTTGAATACTAACTTAACCAAAACCTAATAAGATAAATTAATCTAATATAATTCAGATCTATAATAACCTAAACTAGACCTTGACCCTAACTCCAAAATAAATAATAAAATAACCCACAATAACTTAATCCAACTTACAATAAATCTTTTAAAAAAAATCTTAAATAATGTAATCCGCTGTAACCCAATACGACAGAATTGATAATCACCTCAAGAAGTAATACTAGAACTACGGACAAACTGTGCAATGCATGGCTTAAGTTGCGTGTGAGTGAGGATCCGCAATTGAGAGAGAGAGATAGCGCGCGTTTGGCAAAATAGGAGCCAATAAAAATATAGAGTTCTTTGTCAGAATGCAAATATATCATCCCCAATTTAGTGGCCGCCAAACCAAGGCCTATCACTGTAACAAGTCGATCTGAACGACACACAACTCCAACTATTTATCTTAATTGTTCAATAGTATTTAGTTTTAAAATTAAAATTATTACCGTAATAGACATTAAAAAATAATTTAAAGTGTAATAGACACTCATTTCTTCTTTTCCTTTACTGGAGGACTCCCATATTAGCACATAAATGAGAAGGGTATTATATATATCCAAAATGGGGAAATGGAGTATGATGAAGAAAATTGTTAAGATGGAAAATCGGGTGTATAGGTATGATAAAAGAAGATGAAAGGTTCTATTATTTTATGACAACGATGATGTTTTTATATGTGTGTGTGCGTGCGAAGCTATTATAAGTATTAGCTAAGCATTAAAGATTTTTTCTAAGATTTAAAAAAAAAATAAGTATAAGCTATCATAATCAATACAATGTTTAATTATAATATAAAATTATTTTTATATTTTTAATAACAAAACTATATCTCAAAGATAACATTATTATTTGGATACTAAATTTTAGACAAATTTAACTTAGATACTATGACATATTAATGTTGACATTTGAGATAAATTTTTCTTGAAATGTCATATATTTTAAACTAGTGCCATCTCTTTAAATAAATATATATTTTTTACTTTATTAATATCCTATTAATAATTTTAACTGTATATGTCTAAAATAATAATTTTTTAATACTAAATAGTTTTAAAACATGAATTAAATAGCTAAATATTTTTCAAAAAAATGGAATTTCTTGTTTGTTTATTGAAGTTCTTAATATTTCAATTGTGTTTCTTATTAAAAATTTCTAGAAAATTCCAAAAAAAATAACATATATTTAGAATATTTTGAGCTTTTCAATTCAACTTAAAAAAATGACCACTAAAATTTTTATTATTTGAGTCATACAAAACTAAAAATATTCACAAGATGATAGTAAAGTGAAATCCAAAAACATTAAAGCACACGCTACCTATGACCTAGAACATCGAGATTTCATTAATAAATATAAAAAGTTTTTTTTTTGCAAAATAATAAGTTACTGAGAGGTTTCTAATTTAAGAAAAAATGTGTTGGAGCATAAAAACTAAGAACCAAATTATATTGGCAGAAAAAAGAGGAAGAGTGAGGTAGAAAAAATTATTACCATTTATCACGCTTCATCTATAAAACTTATTTGATTGTGATGTTACCTTACTCAATATGTAGCGTACTGATCACCTTTATTATGGGTGCTGCTCATTCCCATGAGTAGTGACCCCTTCTAAGTCTATGTAGGTGAATGAGGATTCTCTGAATGACTTTGCCGTATATGATTATATGATTAGGGCAGAGTGATGTTGTTGTGTCTAGGGTTAGGGTGTAATACCCCAAACCTTTTATTTTAGGATAAAAGAATAAAATAATGAATTATTGAACAAAAACTTAATTTTATGTACCCTTTTTAATAATAATAATAATAATAATAATAATAATAATAATAATAATAATAATAATGGCAATAAAAAATGATGCAAGGGCATAGTTAGTGGAGACTAATTTAATTAACTATTATTATTATTATTATTATTGTTGTTGTTGTTGTTGTTATTATTATTTATTATCCCTAAAAATCCCAAAAACCGAAAACACCCTACCACCCCATTTTCCTTTTTTTTTCTCCTTTTCTTTTCTCTTTTTCTTTCTTTTCTTTCTTTATTTTTTCCCTTTTCTTCTCCTTCGGTTGGCTGAGCACACAACTTTCTTCCCCCCTCCTTTCTTTCCTTTTATTTCCTCCCTGACCGGCCCAACCCAACGCACATGATCCCCCCTCTTTTCCCTTTCTTTCCCTCTCATTTTTCTTCCTTTCCTTTTCTGCCTTATCTCTATCCTCCTAGATGTGCAGCACCTGTGCGCCACTACAACTTTGCAGCCTCCCCCTCCCCTCTCTTCCTCCTCCTTTATCCTTTCGACCCTATAGGGCATACAGAAGGCACATCCCCTGCATAGTCCTCCTTCCCTACAAGCCCCCTCTTCCTCACCTACTCCCTTGCCCCCTACAAACCTGCCCTACCATTGTCCCCCCTTCACAGCTGTACTGGCCTACATGCCGGTCGGTAGCCACCAACTCCCCCTTGTCTTCTTCCTTTCCTTATCCACTTCCTCCCTCCCCTACGCCTATAAAAAACCCACATTCCCTACTTCCCTCTCCTTTTCTCTCTGTCTGATCCACCCTTGTCTCCCTTACTCTCATCGCCCAATCAAACGCCACTGTATTCACCACCATTCTATGCCACCATCTCCACTCCCTCCCATCATCTTCCCTACATCCACTAAGCCTCTCCCTTTCCTTCCTTACCCTTCCTCTCCTCCCCCTACTCATACAAAGTGGGTAGCTCGAACTACCCTTTTACACCCTACACCACCACCATCACTGCCCTGTGCCTCCACCATCGCGGGTCTCACCACCCTCCCTACCTCCCTACACAAAAGACATCCTACCATACCAATGTCTCCACCTCTCCCTTTCTCCCTTCTCATTTCTTCCCTTTCCTTCTCTCTTCCTCTCAGGCACCACCACCGCCGCTAGGGCTATAAAGGAGACAAGCCGAGCCAAGCTATGCAGTTCTTAGGCTCTACTCATTTATATCTATTAAGGCTCAAGCTCGACTCAAGCTTGAATCAAGCTTTCACAACCAAGCTCTAGCTTGGCTCGAAGAAAGCTCGCGAGAGGCTCGGCTCAGCTTGTTTAATTATGGGCTCATTTAAGGATTTTTTTTTTGCATAAGCCAATTTAGCACGTTTAAATATAAGTTCGACTCATCTGTAGGCTTGTTTGATAATAGGCTCGTTTAAGTAATATTTTTTATATGAGCTATTTTATCTCATTTAAAGGATATAATGGCTTATTTTTTAAAAAATAATAATAAACTTCTCATAACACTCCAAACCTAAAAAACTAACAACAAACCTGAAACATATATAGTAAACCTAGAACATATAAAATCATATATAGAACTGGAACACAAAAAATTCCAAACCTATAAATTGGAGAATAATTAAAATTCTAGTATTGAATCTATAAAACATTCTTAGACTTGAAAGGTAAAATACCCTGTTGATCAACCAAATTCCAAAATAAAAAATATAGGGCAATTTACAAAATATGGCCGAATCAAAAGAGCTTCAAATTTAAGTATTAATCAATAACAATTAAAGCTAGTGTTCTTGAATCTCCATTAGTTTGATCAAAAGGGCTTCAAAATATCAACCTAAAACAAAAATAAATATGATTTTAGCAAGTAACTAGACAATATTAATTCTTTAATTGAATAATAAAGCATAAACATAACATGTATTTCATCATGAATAGTGTATCCCAAAGCAACTTAACCCAAGCATACACAATCAACACAACAAAAATCAAAAATAATATTAACAACTAATAACTACTATAAAATATAGCATCACGTCTCATTGTCATTCAGTTTGATGAGCATACATATAAAGCCAAATGAAATTTCTACAGTCACATACTTGAATGTTATCAAAATACCAAGTAAATGACTTACTTATAATACTTAAAATCTTAACCTCTAAATGTTGCATGAGATTTTTATTAGTTCAAGAAATTCTACCTAAAAGAATTAACAGTGAATAGAAAATACACACACATGCAAGACTCCATAATAGAATACATGGTGAAAACCAATAGAAGCTACACGATATTAAAAATACTATACCAAGGTTTAAGCAAATTATGGGAGATGTATTGTCTCAGCTTCATTATATATGCTCTATTCATAATAAGGAAAGATTAATTCTAAAAAATGATTAGATTTCAACTTATATAACCAAAATCAAAATAACCATCTTAGCGATCAACCATAGAGAAAAGTGTGGGGAGATGATTACCATTTTCATATGTCTATATTTTATACGAACCAATTTCCTGCATAAAGCAATTTCTCCACTATTTTTTTAGCCAATGATGCTTGATATGAATCAATGACCCTACCCCCAGCACTGAAAGTAGCTTCTGATGCTACCGTGGTGATTGGTATTGGCAATATCTCTTGTGCCATTAGTGACAAAATATGAAACTTTAAAGTATTTTCCTTCCAACATTCTAAAGCACTAAAAGATGATTTTGAATCATTGTTGCAAATAAATAAACTCTCCTCTAAATAAGTATCTAAATTTGATTTTGCAGGTGGTTGTGTGTTAGATTACTTCACAAACTGCATAAATATTGATCTTCTGGAACTAGCGTATTTTTTTCTTATACTAGTGCCATCCAAGGAAGATCCATCACTGTTATCAGAACACATCAAAGACTTCTCCAAGCTACTTGCAAAACTTTGAGCATATCCATTAAATATCTTACGAAGTGTATCTCTAACATGCTCAATATTCTTTTCAACATCATCATTGTTACAAATAATGGGGAATGTATATTTAACGAATGCTATTTTACATTTGGGATCCAAAACACATGCAATGGCTATTAATAGATTACAATTACCCCAATAATTATCAAATTTTATTTTCATCTTTGATGCCATGTTTTGGACAAATGCCTCATAAGAATTTGCCTTCTCATCTAGTTCTACTTTAATCCTCCATATCTCCGGTAAAAATAAATTTGCTGTCGGATAATGACTCCTAGAAATAATATTGGTCGATTCACTAAAAACCCCAATAAAGCCATTAGAAGGCAGCCATATATATTATGGGTCCTTTTGTGCATATCTAGGGAACACATCTTTCAACTCTAGTGCGGCGGACAACATTGCATATGTCGCATTCCAACGAGTACAAACATCCAACACCAACTTTTTTTTGTAGGCAATTTCAATTGTTTAGCAATCTCGCTAAACTTTAGTAAATGGGATTTAGAATCTAACAACTACTTTACACTTTCACGAACATTGCTAAGCACATCCTTAATCTCCCTAAAACCATCTTGAACTAACAAATTTAAGATATGAGCACAACACCTAACATGGAAAATCCTACTAGCAAAAGATAAATTTCCTTCAAAGATAGAGTTATCTTTTAGCATCCTCACAACAACATCATTTGCTAAGGTACTATCAATAGTAATAGAGCAGATCTTATCCTGTATCTTCCAATCAATCAAAAAACCATACAAGGCATTATATATGTTCAAACCAGTATAAGGAGGGATAAATGAAAAAAGTTCAAAACATGCTTATGTAGTATTCACTCATCATCAATAACATAACCAGTAACAACCATGTAGTGGATATTTTATACATTATCTTTCCACAAATCAATTGCTATGCTAACCTTTTTTACATTAGCCAACATTTTCTTAATCTTCTTTTTTTCATGCTCATACACATTAAAATAATTTTGTCTAACCATATTGCGAGAATTTTTTTAAAACTTGTTGGATATGGTTGCATAAAACTTATTGAACCCAATGTGCTCAGACATGTTGAAAGAGTATTCATGCATCAATACCATTTTAGTACCAGCTTCCTTAAGTTTAAGATGGTCGTACTTGAAATTGGAAGCAACATTAACACCAATTGAATTTTTAAGAGATAATAACTTTTGTTTCTTTGAAGGGCAACAATGACATATTGACAAGTGGCTCCTTAAATGTGTGGCAACACCTTCCTTAGAAAGTGTAAGCATCTTACGAAAATGGTTGCACTCTCCCTTTCTTGTCCCATCTTTCAACCTAACCTCTTTGAAGTCATCCCAAATAACAAGAGTTCTCTTGTGAACCTTCTTTTTGATTGTAAAGTCATTGTCTGCTTTGTTTGCATCATCATCATCTTTGGCATCCTCATATGCCTCCTCATCATTGTTTTGGGTTTCCTTATAATGTAAATCAAATGAATCAATGCAAGCATTTGCTGTAACTTCAAAGATGTTAGAGTCATTGGCCTTAGCCATTTCTGGACTAGTCGTTGAAGATGAAGATTCTACTGATATTGATGAAGTCGATCCTTATTTAGAAGAAACGTCTAAAGTTATCAATTTTAACGTCATAAAAAATCTTAATTCCTAAAAGAAACATAAAGGCAGCAGCAATAACAACACCCAACTATAAAATTGAAATGCCTAAAAAATTGGTTATTTATTTTAAAATTTTTAAATAAAATTTAAAACTAAAACAATTTTAAAATAAGAAACACAAAGGCATCAACAATAATAGCAAAACATTATAGATAGAATAAGAAGATCAAATATTATAACTAATATATTAAAAACATAATTAAGTCACACACACTCTCTCTCTCTCTCTTGGCTCCATAGTTTCATCCGTTCATAGTGGAACGCACGTCAATTTGCATGGCGAGAACCAAGAAAACCTCTACTGAAACAAGGAAGACATGAAAACATGAGAAGTTTGAAATCTAGTGACTTATCTCTGGCATTAGCAAAGATTAGTATGCTTGAAAAATTGGTTGTTGGGGGAAGGCAACCCTTTATTTTCACAAATGAACCTATCAAATTCAAATGAGGGAGCAAGTAAAATTGACAGAATCATTAGTAATGGTATGAATATCGACGATACACATTCAGATTTGGTGAAGACGAATGACATTACAATAAGTCGTAAAACTTATGATCAATATTCAAATCCCTAATTGGTAGTGAAGGGGTCTAGGATTTATTTAAAAAGGATACTAGTGATAATACGAATGATTTGGATAGGTTTAAATTAACCATTTCCATCACTATGGATCAAAATACATGATTAGATGGAATGGCAGAGATTAATCCATTAAAGGCTTGAGTCTCTGTTGAGAGTACACATTAGAATCAGAATGTGCTTTCAATAAGCCTAACCTGGAGGGATATGGTTGCTACTAATCGCAATTCTGACCAGTGCATGACTCTTAACTATATTCCTTCCCAAATTAAAGAGGGGCATATTGTGGTAAGCCTGAAAAAGGCAGAAATAGATAAGGAAATGGCGGATGGCAACACACCTTGATAGGATATGTTTATGGTCATGACCCTTCTTTCTATCAAATGTTAGGGTTTGTCAAAGCTTAATAGAACCGAGTGGCTATACCTAAGATTATTTGTCATGATGTTGGGTTTTTCTTGTTCAAATTTGACTCTACTGTAGATTGTGATTAGATTCTAAATCAATATTGGACTTTTTATAGTATACCTGTAATTCTGAAAAGATGGAGAAGGAAAATGAATCTTAAAAAGATAGTTGCAATTTGTACCTTTATCGGTCAAACAGCCTCATTTGCCATTAGAATATTGGTCTACTAAATCCCTAAGCATGATAGTGAGCACAATTGGCACTCCTTTTTGTACTAATGCTTTCACATTGAGGAAGTATAGGATTACTTATCCTCATGTGTTATTTGAATTAGATACCAAAAATCCATTGTGTGAGACCTTTCTTATCAGAGATCTAGATGGTTCTATCATCACCGAACTAGTAGAATTCGAATGGAAGCCCACATTTTGTTATAGATGTAATGTTCCATCCTATGATGAGCAGACCCGCTCTAAATTTCAGAAGAAGACTTAAGCTGTTGTGCCTCAAACACAACAATAATGGATGGTGGTGAGGGATAGAAGATAAGGTAAATCTCACAAGGAAATCTCTAGAGGGGCAGGAAAGCCTCAAGTCCAGAAGGAAAAGTCTACAATTCATGAACTTACTGAGACAAATGCAAGAAGTAACCTAGATGTAGGGAGTAGTAGGAATAGATTTATTGCCCTCCAAGAGATTAGTATTATTCAAAACTTGGTTCAGGCTCAAGAACTAACAAGTCACCCTCATGACCTTGGTTCCCATTTTTGCTAGCTGGAATGTGAGAGGCCTAAATGATCTATCCAAACAAAGGGAGGTTCAGGGATGGATCAAACAAAGTAATTTCTCCCTTATTGGTTTACTAGAAACTAGAGTTAAGGTTAATAAACCCGATAGTATAAAAAAGCTATGGTAAGGAACTAGTTGTTTCTCCACAATTATTAAGACTACTACAATGATTGAGTCTGGGTTCTATGGGATCCTCTTATTTTGTCAGTGACTTATATTGATACCTATGCCCAAGGTATTTTGTGTGATGTTATGACTTTAGATGGTAGTATTTGTTTTGTTGTGGGGTTCAAAGGTCTTTAGAATTGGTTAGAACAAAACAATAAGTCTACAGTGCCTATGATTCTTATGGAAGACTTTAATATAATCCTCCGGCCTAATGAGAAATAGGGAGGGGATGTGCCAACTATTCAAGACATGCAAGATTTTTCCCATTGTATTAATCAGCTTGGGATGAGGGACCTTAAAGGCTATGGATGCTTTCTTACTTGGTTGAACAATAGAAATAAGGATGAGGTAGTGGCTTGTAAACTAGATACGGTTATGGTGAATGTTCCCTAGCTTAATAAGTTCACTATCTCCTTTGCTGAACGCAAGCCATCCCTTATGTCTGATCATTGCCTGGTCTAATTCTATACAAGGGTCCATATTAATAGGAACCGACTGTTCAAGTTCAATAATTTTTGGACCGAAGATGATAATTTCTTGGACATCATCAAAAGACACTAGGGAGGTTATTCCTATGTTAACCCTCTCTTGCATATCTACAAGAACCTCTAAAAATTGAAGACTATGTTCAAGGAGCTTAACCAGACTAAATATGGATCATTAGATCTTAGAATGGAGGAGGCCAAGAAGGTTATGTCAAAATCCCAAAAAATATGATGAATGATATAAGCAACAAGGACCATATAGTCCAAATGCATGCCTGTGAAGTGGAATTCAACAAAATTTCTAGGTGCTATAAAAGCTTCCTGAAGTAGATGTCCAAAATTCACTAACTGAATGTGGGATATGCAAATCATAAATTCTTTTTTGCTAGGATGAAAGGCAACCAAAATATGAATTCCACCTAGCAGATTGAGTTGGATTCTAGGTCAACCACTTCTGATCCTAGATGTATCTCTGATTCTTTTCTCAAGTTTTATAATGACTTGTTAGGATCTAAAGGTTATGGCTCAGGCTAGGTAGATCCAATAGTCATGGTGTAAGGACCAATTCTTCAAGATTCTCACAAACTTCTCCTCCTTTCCCTGGTATCTTATGAGGAGGTTAAGGAGGCTATTTTTTCTATTAGAGACAATAAATCCCTTGGAGTTGATGGTTTCATAGCCGCATTATTTAAAAAATCATGGGAGATTATAAGGGCAGAAATTGCCTTAGATATTCAGAGTTTTTTCACTACTAGGTATCTTCCATCTCAACTCAACATTACCTCCTTAACTCTCATTCCAAGAAAAGAAAATGCTACCAAGGTAAGTGAATATAGGCCGATAGTATATTTTGGAGTTATATACAAAATCATTTATAAAATGTTAACTGTCAAATTGAAGGTGTCAATGCCAGAACTCATTGATCAAGCCCAATATAGGTTTTTTAAGGGTAGATAAATTGGAGAGAATGTCCTATTAGCTATACAACTAGTTTGAAAAATACTCCCAAAGGTATATCTATCCAATATGCATGATAAAAGTGGATATTAGGAAAGCTTATGCCTCAGTTCACTACGGTTTCCTATAGCAAATTCTTCATGCTTATGGTTTTTCCCTTCAAGTAGTTAGATAGATCATGACCTATGTTAGTTTTGTCTTTTATTCTCTATTACTAAATGGGGAGTTGACTCAACCTTTCAAAGGTTAAAAAGGGATGGGTAAAGGGTATCCTTTATCTCCTTGTTTGTTTTGGTGGTTGAGTATTTAACTATATCTGTCAAATGTTTGTGGAGTGACAAGGACCTTAAGGGTCACCCTAAATTCAAAGGTTTGAATATTATAAACCTTGCCCTTGGAGATGATAAGCTTATCTTTTGTAAGATTGATGTTAAGTTGGTTGTACGGCTCCTCAATATGATTAATGATTTTTCTGAGAGATCAGGGCTTGTCATTCATCCACAAAAGAGTATTATTTTCTTTGGTGGAGTGGATGAGACTACAAGGTCTCAAATTCTATACAACACCAAGTTCTTTGAAGGTAGATTTCCGTTCATCTATTTGGGTGTTCCTCTATCTACTACAAGATTAACCACTTCCCAGCTACAGGGCCTGGTGCAAAAAATAGCAAAGAAGTTAACAAGTTGGCACACTCATCTCCTCTTCTATTCTAGTTAAGCCCAATTACTAAAATCAATAATTTTCAGCCTACAATTGTATTGGTGTCAAGTCTTTATTCTACCAAAGAAGTTGATCCATCAAATTGAGAGCATGTGAAGACAATTTCTTTGGACTGGTAAACTTGATACATCAAAGAAATCTTTGGTTACATGGAAACAAGTTTGCTTACCAAAGAAGGAGGGTGGGGTGGGAATTATTGATGTTCTTGTGGTCCTTTAACTCAATCCACCTATGCTCCTAGCAACAACAGTATATTTTCAATCTCAGAGGGAAATTTAGATCATTATTTTATAATCATCAAGGCATGTAGAAGTTCTTGAAGAGGGATGGAACTTAAAATTTTTAGAAAATGTATGACCATATTAGATACAAGGGTAAAAATGTATGGTGGTGGCCCATTTCTTGGTGTGGATTGGCTGCACCCAAATATCAATTTATTACATGGTTAGCCATCAAAAACATATTGATGACTAAGGTTAGAATGAAATAGTTAAACGTTCTAGAGGATACGGAGTGTAGCCTTTGCACTATATGTCAAGAGAAAACCATTTAGCATATTATGTTTAACTGCCCATATAGTCAAGAGATATAGAAGAAAATTCAAAGATCCTTTAATAGAAGAGACAATCTTCACTCTTGGGAGACAAAAATGAGGATCTTGGCCAAGACCACAAAGCATTGCAAAGAGAAGAAGGACATGCTTTGAGTTCTTTTTATCACTTTCATTGGTTTTATTTCGCATGAAAGGAATCCTAGGATCTTTTGTAATAGGACTCTACATCCTCACTTGCTTCTTAAAGATATATACTTTGTAGTGTCGAGTAGAAATTTTACCCCTCATGGAGTCAATAAATACAACCAATGGAAAGATTGTATAGATGATTTGGTGGTCTAATTTAGGTTGTATATCTCTTCACATTTTGGTAGTTATAATTTTTTTAATTACCAAAAAATAATAATAATAGCACAAGTGTGATGTATACAAGTAAAAACTATATAATAATTTTATTGATAAAAACACCAAATATGATAACTACAACAGAAAACCATCAAATTGTACTGTACATCTTATTATTATTATTATTATTATTATTATTATTATTATTATTATTATTATTATTATTATTATTTAAATGCTTGTTAATTAGATTTAAAAAGCATAGGTGCTGCTAAATGTTATCTACTAACGAAGTGTTTTTTTTGAGTTCTTAGAGCTTTCATTTAATTAACTTTAGCAAAATTCCTAAGTTGTATAAGTACTGATCACAAAATTCTTACAGAAAAATGCTAACAACCTATTCAAAACCCTCAAACAAACAAAACTATTACAAAAGGCATAGCTAAGTCACTAATTAAGAACACTAACCCTTCAAACAAGATCAATAACTAAGTATCAAGACCTAGGACTAAAACCTGTAGGGCATACTTCTTTCCAAGAAGCTACAAGAAAATCAGGACACTAAAAACCAACAACTCAATATACAATGTTATATTCCAAAGAAAATACTAAAAAACATTAAACCTAAAAATATACAGTAAAAGGTAGATTATACAACATACATGATAAGTAAAGACTATTAAAAAAAATTAAAAATGGAGCAGATGGATAAAAAAATATAGATCATACAACATACATGAATATTGACCTAAAATCAAATGAGTAGCAGACAGACAAAAATATTGATTCTTACTGTTGGTTGCATATCTTTCGACAAGAAGGCTATAGAATCAATAAAAATTACTTAAAATCAAAATAATTAGAAGAAACTATAACAAATAATTGAAATCACTTATCTAAAATCATAATACAGCAGATAATAATAAGATGGATAAAGAAGAAGAAGAAAAAGAAGGCATTAGGCTGAGCATGGAGTACAAGGGATGCAGAGTCACAGACATTTAGCAAAGTTGGCCCTAGGTGGTGGTCGCCGACTCGCCAGAACCTTAGCTCAGGCTGCTTAGCTATAGCCGCTGAGTTAGGGTGTTCAGAAATTAGGAGGCTAGGGTTGTGAACTATGTGCAGCAAAAATAAAAGACGAGCCGGGAGGATGGAAGGAGGAGGGCTTGCTTTGGGTGAGGGATTAAAAATGCTCGAAGTCTCTTATGGCTCTTACCTGGGTCGAAGTCTTGAAGACTAGTTGAAGAATTGGTGCCTCGATTCTCAATCAAATGAATGAGTCTATGAGATGACTCTTGAAACTTTGTAATTAATCTCACAATAACTATTTTAGAGAGTTAGAGAGAGGGACTGAGGGTTTGGGGTTTGCGATCAACCAAGATTGCGAGAGCAAGTGGGGATTTTAGCTAAACGAGAGACTGTGACAATGTGGGTGGGGAGTGGGGGCTGGTATCTAGACTAGGGATGGCCACGAGGCCTACGACTAATGATAGTATACACTCTATATACTATGATAGTATGACTGTATAAGACTAATACTAGTAAAGTATTACAGGATGAGTGTATGTTGTATGATATAGCAGCAATAAAGTAGTTAGGAGTTGGACTGGGTCAATATTTAATTTTGATATAAAATAGCCAACGTCTAATGATACTATCAGATTGGGCCAAGATTTAATTTTGAGTCTCCTTAAGAATGGCTACTTAATTTGCGAGATATTTTCAAAAAAAAATGTTATCACCTGACTGTAGTACTAGATTACTAGTAAAGTAGTAAGTTATTAGTAAATATAAAATAGTAACTATAGTACAACCATCCAATAGAGTAGTAGACCAATACCCCAATATTGGCATATTAAGCATGCTTTTTATTGTTTGTTATATGTGTGGTTAAAACTTACTATAGGCGAACATGTTCTTATGTGTGTGTGTGTGTGTGTGTGTGTGTGTGTATGCCTAGATGCCTTAGGTGGGACTTGAGTGGCTATGGGAAATTAAGGAAAATAAATAGGGTGGAGTGAGTGAAGTAATATGTGAAAAATTTCCTAGTTATCTCATGAATTATGGTGGAGTAAATAAAAGGAGAAATGATAATATGAGAGGTTAGGGTAAAAAATTGCATGGGGAGTGTGAGCCTTGCATGGGAGGTGTGTAATTTACATGGGGGAAAGATTTATGTGGGGAAGTATTGTTTGGAGGTTAAAAATATGAAGGAAAGCGTGTTTTGGGTGGTTAGTGTACTTGGGGGAGTTTTAATGCGTGGGTTGATGCGAAGGTGCATAGGGGTATAAACTAGGGTTTTAGGGGAAACAACCCTAAGGATAGGGTGTATTATGGGGAAAGGTTAAGGAAATTGGTTGGAAATTGGTGTTGTGATGAGGGGTGTACCACATGGAGGGTGTGAATCAGGCCAACTGGAGGGTAGAGTTGTGTAAGAGAAGGGGGTATGAAAGAAAAAGGGAAATATTAGGGTTTTTGGGGGTGACCAACTAGGATGTGATTATCACATGCAGGAGTTGAGGAGTTGAGTTGTGAGGTTTGGAGTTGGGGTGAGTATGGTGACAATGCTTGAATTAGGGGAGATGTGGGTTGATTAAGGAGGGGAGAGGCAAGGGCTACATAGGCTAGATTAGGGTTTCAAGGGGGAACTCTAGTGGGAGATGGTGAGTATAGGTGGAGCAAAATGAGAGTGGGCCTTGATCCATGTATACGAGGGTTTTAGGTTTGTTATAAGGTTGGTGGAAAAATGTTTGGGGGTCAAGGGATAGGGATTTCAGGAAGTATGGGTTGGTAGAGTGGTGGTAAATAGGGAGTGTCCATTGAGGTGTGCATGTCTAGATGGGTGTTACTTGACAAATAAGACACAAATAAAATATTAATCACTTAAAGTGGAAGATTATTGAGTCGGGCTCGGATGTAGGATGATCACCAGTCCATCAGTGATAATAGTGGTTAGGAGCGTTTTGTCTTGGGGTTGTATATATTTGTTGATCCACCGGTTATAATAGTGGCCAAATGCATTCTGCCCTAGGGTACTAGTACTCGGTCTACTGGTTATAATAGTGGGGGTCCTGAGCTTAGTAAGTTAAACCCTTAGATGATAATAATATATGGAAAAGACATTAATTACTTATAGTGGAACACCACGTGGGTCAGAATTGGATGTAGGATATTTACCGGTCCACAGATCAAAATAGTGGTCAGGTGCATTTTGTCTTGGGGTTATATATGTTTACTGGTCCACCGATTATAATAGTGGCCAAGTGTGCTCTACCCTGGGGTAGTTATTCCTGGTCCATCGGTCATAATAGTGGTGCCCCCGTACCCATGTGGATATAATTTGTGAGATGTGTAAATAAGGTACTAATGACCTAAATTTGGATAAGGGTAAATGATTTAATAAAACCTACTACATTCATGATATCTATATTTTGTGTTGGTGTGCCTTATCTCGACTATATTGTTACCTTACTTAGTACGTAGTGTACTAATATCCCCTATCATGGATGCTACTCATTCCCATGAGCAGTGAACCCTCTTGAGTCTATGTAGGTAGGCGATGAGGCCCTAGTAGACTTCACTACTTACGATGAGTTGGTCGGGGCAGAGTGATGTCTCTATGTCCCAGGGTTGGGGCCAAAGATAGTGTATTCTGAACTATGTTCCATTTGTATTTCATGTTTTTATTCCCTCGTAGTGGGATCCTACATTATATTTCGTGTCTCTATTGTACTAAATTTGACTCTTACGTATTCTAGCCTTTTTCTATAACTCAATGATAGACTCCTTCATGTTTTAACTAGTTTCTATTATAGTTCTATATTATCTTTTAGCCTTGTGATTAGTATGAGGCTGACTAAAGGCTAGATTTATACCGATCATGACAGTAGCACCCACTTTTTGGTGTGTGATTTTTCTTAAGCAAACAAAAATTTTCAACTGTGATTTTTGGGGGTGTTATATGGGGACTAGAGAGAGTGACATCTAGCTATTATCTTTTTCAGTTTTCCACATGTTAATGTTTAATTTTTTTGAACAATGTTTGTGTATTTCAATATTTATTTTGGAAACAAACAATTAACCCTATTTATGTTATGAATTTTTACTTTGTTATACTTATCATAGTTTGTGTATCATTGTTGTTTTGCCTTTAGTTGGTACAAGGATGGCATGAGACCAAACTTATACCAATTACGATGGTAACACCCCCTTATGGTTGGATAATCATTTACTAAAAACTAAAATTTTCAATGGTAATTTTTGGGGGTGTTACAATTAGATATGCATGCATTATTATGGCCATATAATGCATTGGGATTTCATGTCATACCAAACTTAGATAATTCAAAACTCATCATACTTAACATTACACTATAGATATCAAGGATAGAATTATATAATCACATAATTAAGTTATTTAGCAACTTAATATGCTCTTTTACAATCCACTTACATAAATTACTCATTTGACCCATTTTCTAAGTAACATGTTCCATTAGATTAATCATTGTGAGCCACTATTCCTTTTTCAAGTGATGGACTGAGTACCACTCCATGGGTCTCACATACTATGGAAGCTTATCCAAGTTAGAGGACATAAAGTCTGACCAAATCCAAGCAACCACCAATGAATATGCCCTTTAATATTGATACACCCTAGTATATCATTAATGCCTAGATTAGGTAAGATACTAGGATCTACTAAGATATCGCCTGAAGCCATACTAACCCTAGGTAGTTAATCAAGTATCGAGTAATTTAGACCCATACATTAGTTGATCATCTTTTGTTCTAAGTGATTAGTGTGTTATTCTCCAAGGTTATGTTGTCACATAAGGCCCATATAACAAGTAAGCAATACATCTACATAATCGCACCATCTTAACCATTGTTACCCTCTAAGCCATGTTGTGGGACTTCCATTAGTTCTTAACCAAGTATAAATTACCCCATTAAAACAATCTATTTAGGTCAAGAATCCATATTTCATTATCCATTTGTAGCATCATAGCATATATACTTGAAGTTTCCTATTAAAACCTTCAAAAGGCACTTATTAAGATTCCTATGAATTATAAATTAATTAATCCATCTAATAGGCTAGTTAATTCATGATAATATGTGTGTTCTCATCACTTAAGAATCATGTTATATTATAATATCAAGTCTCAAGTCATACCGAGTTCAAGAGAAATTAAAATTACACTATCTGCTTAAACCAATCAATTAGTTTGGGCTAATTGATTGATAGATTTAGCTTAGCTAAACTCTAGAGTTCCTAAATATCAGTCAATTGGTTTAGTTAGGAATGTTCTAAGACCACTTGATAGATTCTAACAAACCAACTGATAGGTTTAATCAAAGAGTAACCCAAATTCATCGTGAACAACCAAGTCAATTAGATGGGCTAACTAGTTTACTCATTTAAGAACCAATTGATTGGTTTGCTCCTAGATAACACAAAGTATGTAATTTAAATTTGATTTAGGCTCTAAAGATCCAATTATATCACATAATAGTATCATCATTATAGAAAATAGAAGTTACACAAGCTTAGGTGCTAATTATACTTCATTCACATAGAATCAACTATAATTTCTCATGAAATTATACTTTTCTCATAAATCATAAATTGAAGCATCCCAAAATTTTGTAACTATTGTTTTTGGGTGTTTATCTTTTTTTATTTAAATATAACAATTAAACCTTAACATAATTATTTTATTAATAACATTTGACCAATAACCTAAATAAGTTCTTAAATATTTTTTTTTTGATTATTTTACCTCTTCCCTTTTTGTTAAACTTCTCATAAACCTAATTATTTTTACCCAATATTTTTTTGTCCGATACCTTAATCTATCCAAACTAGACCTAAAACTAAAATAAAATATTCCTACTCTACTTTTCTATTTTTACCCCTTGATTTACCCTTTTGCATGCCCTAACTACTCTATCTATCTTCTCCTTACCTAACTCAACACACCCATACCCCTCACATGTCGAAGTATCCCTCTCAATCATCCTTATCACCCTAACTTCTTTGTTGACCTATGCTCTATCACCATCACCTCACTGGTCGAACTCACCTCCTTCATCCCCATCTGCATGTAAATATATACATATGCACACAACACCCCTTCTTCTTTCAACCAAACCCATCACCCTACCCATGTCCATTTAAACTTCCACCATCCACCATCATCTTTTCCCTTCACAACCCTTGTAGCTTCCCCTGTTTCCTATCTCTCTAGGCCCTATTTGGTTTTTGCATGCAACACGAACAATCTTCTTTCTTCTCCCTATTCTTTGATTTGAAACCCATCATAGCCTGTCGCCAACTTTCCTTGACCTCATAGCTTCCCCCTACTTCCTTCTCTGCTTCGTTTGACTTCACTATCTTACAACCACACCCAACTCCTCCTTTCGCATCTATTTGGTTTCACCACCACAGCAAGGCCCACAACCTTCCTTTATTCCCTCACTCTATCCCATTTGGTCCCCAGTTGCTCAACCAACTAAAACCAAACCACCCTCTGCTCTTCCTCAACCAAACATAGTCACGTCATGCATCACTAATGCCAACATCATCCTCCTCCTTTCTCCTCTCCACGCCACCATCATCCCAACATAACCACCGTTAGACTCTTCTTCCCTTTTTCTTCTCCTTCATTTCTTCTTCTTCCTTTTCCAATATTACCCCTGTGTTTCTTTTTCTCCTTCCTTACGGTAATTTTTTCCGATCCCTTCCCTTACCTACGGTACCTCCTCCTATAACCGTCCCTTGGCCAATGATAGTTTTTGTTGTTGCACCCCTCGAAACCACCCCTTATTGCGCCACCTCCCTTCATAGCCACTAAATTCAACCATCTTTTCCCTACAGCACCAAACAACCTCCTACACCACCTTCCTTATAATCACCATCCCAACCTAGCTAACCCACACCATCATCACCTTTTTAGCCACCTTGCCTAATCATGCCTTCTTTTTTATGCCACCACTACCACCGACAACTCCAACCATCACCACCATTTACACCACCCCTGCCTCACCCTTCCTCTTTGGCCAAATTAAACAACCCCTCACCTAGTAACCCTTTCTTAATGTAGTGTGAGAACTTTTTTGTTAAAATTTTTGGTACCAAAATTTAAATGTAAGGGTATTTTGGAAATTTTTGTAAAATAAATATTTTATTATTTAAATATTAATTTGGTAATTTTTGTATTATTTTTAGGTACAAAAGTGTGATTAGCAGGCCTTGTAATTTTTAGTAGGATACCGTTAATTTGTATTTTTGTTGGAATTTAGACAACTTTTATACTCTCCTAAAATATCAGACATTGCATGATAGCACATTAGGGTTTTATGTATAAAATATATTACGCATGATTCGCTATCTTATAATTATGTATCAATTGTTGCATCATGAAAATCGGTAAAAAGAGCATACTATTTTGGGTATAAAATTATGGTAAAAATTATCTATAATGTTTATGTATGACATATACATGTAAAAGGATAGGATGAGCACATTTAGATAAATTTATGGAATAATAAGTATGAATGAATGCCTTAGGAGCAATTTGGTCATTTTACATGTGATATGATATTTATCTCGACAAGCATGTTCAATGTGTAATATATGTTATTGAGGATGAGATTATGTGATCATAGATGTATTAGATACGCATATTAGGGTTTTATATGCAAAATCCTGAATAAGGAAAAATCGATCATTTAGCCTATATGATAATTTAACTACATGATAAATTAATTTAATTGTTATATTTTAGCCTTTTCATGACAATTTAATAAATAAAATGGAATTAGTAAATGAAGAGGATGTTTATGTGGTAATTTTAATCTTAGGGGTATTTTGGTTAATTTTAGCCTAATATGTCCAAGAGTAAATAATTGAGCCTAGGATGCCTTAGTATATTTGTATGATTTAACTTGTTAATTACCTTATTTATGGTTATTTTGAAATAATTGAAAATGAGTAAAAGGATTAAATATGGAAATATGACTTATGTGATTTTTATGCGATTTTGTGTTTATCTTAATAAAATACTAATACTTAAAGTAAAAGATATTGAGATCCAAAATGGTAGCTCTTTAGGGGTCGCTACCCTAAAGACATGGTTTAACCCAATAACGATTTTGGATTTTTTCCTGTGTGCCTTAGCGCCCTAGCATTACCCTATATATTATTCTATTTAGTTTTGCGGACCGATATGGGGTATGCATACTTATAGATTAGGTGTCCTTATCATTAGGATACCGTGTAACCTTCGTATACTAGTGAGACTAGGGTACCTTTGCATTCTTAGGTTGATAGTTGGTAGGATACTGTGCTGCCTTAGTGTGTTGGTATAACTAGAGTACCTTAGTATCTCTAGGTTAACTAATCTCTCATTAAGTAAATAAAAATAGAATTGATTGATGGATTATTTGATTATTGGATCATTAGATTAATGGGTTGGTCAGTAGCAGTCTTTATGCCTACCTATGTTTTGATAGTAGCCTTTGTGCCTACCTATGATATTATGGATTAGTGTTAGTATATGCTCGTGAGCCTACATGTGTTATGAGATTTATTGGTATTGATAATGAGATATGTGATATGTATTATTGTCTTGGTTTTGGGTTGATGTTGTTCCTAATTATACTTAAAAGAGAATCTCTTTGATGTTCAATTAGTAAGTTTCCCTTTGTTCCAAATGAACGAGTATGAATAGTTTATAGTCTTGGTGGAATGTGGTTATATGAATGATTATTGTATTTCAATTGATGCATGTATATTTCAATGTTTTATACCATGTATTATTGTGATGCCTTATATGTGTTTCATGTTGGGTTTTCATTTTAGTTTAGTATAAAGTGTTGTTCAGTATTGTTGTACTAAAGGGTTCCTTTTGTGGCCCCCTACATATTTAATGAGCAATGGTCTTTATAGGCCAACTTACGAGTTCAGTGTAGTTTAGATTGAGGGCTTAGGGCTATCCAATTTTTTTTTTTTGTAAATCGTCGATGTTACTTGTATTTAGCACAATACTTATCTATTGTCTTCTCTATTCTATTACTTGTAACCATGTTATTAATTGTAAGCGGAGTAATGATTTTTTTCCCTTAACACTTGGTATGAGACTAGTAGAGGAAATCAGACTTGTACCAAGTGTGGCCACAACACCTTTTTTTTTGTTTTAGCTTCCATGCTTAACTCTTTTAAACAAAAATTTCAAGTCCTAAAAATTAGGGGTGTTACATAAATCTTCTAATATGCAAAAAAAAAATACTCATAATATCATTTATGCATACAAAGATAAGAAATCTATTGAACATACTTGCTCACATACTTATTCATACTATATTTCAAAGATAAGAATTGCTTACTTAAACACTTGGCAAAATTTCCACACCAAGGAGATAAAACCTTGGGCTGAAATATTTCAACTCTCAAAACCTTGGAAAATAAGAGATTAAAGATAAAAAAAACATCCAAATAATTCTTATAATCCAAGAAATATAAATTAGGAAAAGAAAACAGGATTACTACATCTAATAGAATCAAATAAAAGAATTAGTTGAAAGTAAAAAAAAACTCAAATTTTCCCAAATCTAACTATTTCTTGATTGAGAATAAAATAAGAGGGAGCTAGATAAAGGATTAGAAGAGATACATGAATTAGGTGAAAGCTTGAAATAGAGAAGAGTGGATCACAAGTGTTGGGAAAACTCAAAATATTTTTGGTGGTTAAAAATAGGTGAAGGGGAGAGATGATTAGGGATATATATATAACTAATGAATCGGTCAAAGGATGAATGAGAGAGTGTAACCAGATCACAAATCCTAATTTCATCATTCAAATTTGGGTTGAACAAGCTTATTAATCAAGAATAGGATTACTTAATTCCCAAAACTCAAATGATGATACTTTAGAGAATGTAGCTTAAGGTTCTTTAGAGAATGGCTGAACACAAGAAAGGAAATGGGAAGATTGGTGTGAGAAGCAAACTTTCCAATCACGAAGAAAATTTTTAGAAAAAATTGGGTGGTTCTAGTGTAGTATAGAGGAGAGAGGAAGAAGAAGATAAATGATGAGATTTTTTCCAGAAAATTTTATGCTAATAAATCATTTAGCTCGATAAACAAGTTGATCACTTTGGTTAACTAGTCAACTATTCTATAAACCAGTTGAATGGTTTCCAAACTAGTCTATTGGTTCCGTCAAACCAGAACGCATACCAAAAGCAATAGATTAGCTAATTTGGTTCATAGAGCTAGTCAATTGGTATGCCAAGATGAATCATTTTACTTAATTTCTTAAGCCTTTTCCAACTCCTTTTCAAATCAAACCCAAACTATATTTCCAAATCAAGATCAAACATCATTCAAACTCCATCAAATATAAGAATTTTCCATTCTATAAATCTCAAACTTACAAGATATTACAAGAACTCCCTCTCAGCTTATACTTAGGAGACTTGGTACCACCTAAGTTCATATTTCATGTAGGCTAGCATAGGGCATAAGCCTAGATATATGTGATGAAATATTTGGGGAGTTAGATGGGTGGTCCAGGATGGTTTAGTTTGGACAATTGATAGTGGAGAAAAGATAGATGCTTAGAATGATAAGTGGTTTCTTGGACCTTTTTTTTGTTCAAACTAGTCATGTTATGACACTTATTCAATGTCCCAACCAAGGTATGCAATTTCATAATAGAGAATTGCATAAGCTGTAATTGAATCAAAATAAGAGAAGTTTTACTCCTATACGATGTGGAGGAGGTTCTGAGGATCCCCCACTCTATAGTAGAGATAATGAGGATATGATCACATGGTTCTATAAGCAAAGGGGGATTTACACAGTTTGGAGTGCTTAAAACATCTTCATGCCACATCAAGGTGAGATGTAATCAAAGTAGAGAGTCATCGAGGATGTAAATTTTGGACAAACTTTAGAGTCTTAATATTATCCCAAGGGTTCACAACTTTGTTTGAGGATGCTGTAAAATCATCCTTTCGATGTATGATAAATTGATCAAGAAAGGGGTTCCCATAGATGGCATATGCTAATAATGTGACACAATGGACACATATATGCAGTCCCTCATATAGTGCCCATTGGCCAAGGTAAAGTGGTGCATTAATTTGATTGTTGTTGATCTAAAGAGAGGGTATGAATCCCTAGAAAATTCGCTCACAACATTTTGTAAAGAAGAGGATTATATGTCAGCTTGGATCTACACCTTTGCATGGACCTTATGATGGTCTAGAAAGGAGTTGGTTTTCTAGGACATCTTATGGATGGGTTGGAATATAACCTTATATGTTGAGCAATTCGTCATGTTTCTATGAGAGAAGGCTAAGGTAAAGATACCCGACACAGGTCAAAGATGTTGGGAGCCCCTAATCAAAGGGGATGGGGTTAAAATTAAATACTAATGTAGGTGTTATTAGCTTGATAAGTGGGCTTGGTGTATGTGATAAGGAATAGCCAAGGGAATGTGGATACTGGAGAGAACTAGGAGGAAGGTAGCAACTAGTGCTTGGATCTCAAAGGAGGTGGAAGGGTACATGATCTTTCTTACTCTCTAATGCATAGTTGAACAAGGATGGCATCATACAATCTTTGAGACTGATTCACTAGGAGAAGTGTTGGTAGAGCGAGGTTCCAGTTTATGCTTTGGAACATTTAGAGACTATCTAACAATATTCTAGGTTTATAATGGAGTCATTTGTCTACTCGGGTAATAGAGTTGCTCATATGACTGCTAAATTTGTTTAAAATGGGGATGAAGGAGTGCGGGTTGATTCCTTGCCCCAATCTATTGTACCGATTGTTATGTTTGAATTACATTAATGAAATATCACTTTATTTTTCTCCTAAAAACAATAATAATATTAGACGTAGTAATCATAAATAACTTCTTTATATTAAAGTTTAAATTCATTAATTAAGTTATGTTGTGTAACATTATATTATTGCAAATATATATTTTTATAATTCAATAGGTTTGTTATTCAATAATATATATCAATATGTTATTATGTTATATATAGTCATATATGTTTTATATATTCATTTGTCTTTTAGGTTTTTATTTATCACCTCATACTTATTAAATAGTTAATATTTTTTTGAAGATCAAATCAATATTATTTATATTATTAATTCCAAACTTAAATGAAATCTCATGCTTTGCACGAATGTGGTATTAGTTTATCTTGATTCACCTCCTAAATTTTCAAAAAATATTTATTAACCTTCATATGCATTGATAAGCCGACCTTTTTCATATAGCTCATTAACATAATCTTTTCAAGCTTCATCTAAACAAATGTCTTACAGATGTTAAGTGGTTGTTTATATGACAAATTAAAATAAAATTTCTAAAACTAATCTAATAAGCTTATTAGGAGCTTTTAATTCGCTAAGCCTACCATTTTATTTTTCCTTCAAGATTTCAATTCATAATATTTCTTATTTTTATACTTTATATCTTTTCACATGAGAAACACAACATATATACTTCAAATGATTAGTTTTATTTAGGCATTTTAATATTCTACCTAATGTTTTATAGATATTCTATATTTTTTTAATGATTTGACTAATGTATTTTGATATTTTAATTTATTATCATTTAAATATTTCATTGATAAAAATAAATCATATTTATAATTTGATATAGGTATTCATCAAAGCATTCAAATAAAAATAAATTAAAGTATTAATATTTTTATGCAAAATTATTATTAATTTAAGGTATCTTTAAAGTAATTTACATCAAATACAACTTATCCTAGGTTGAATCGTAATTAGCTAACAGTTTGTTCATCTACCACTACTAATCAAACCAAGCCTCAAGAAGCCGACCCAATTGGGCAAATACCATAAAGGAAGACAACATGCTTTGCCCGTAACTGAAGGTATTCTAGCGTATGGGAAGATATTATGCTTCCACCTTTTTGTTTCATCTCTTAGCCCGCCACCCAATAAATAAATAAATCTGTTTGTTTCATTTGGTCAGCACTAACGCACTGTACTACAGCATTGCAACCTCAGTCATATTCATCTGTCTCTACCCTTTAAAAATTCTCGTAAGTGGTCTTCGTTCATCTCTCATTTCTCTGCCCCTTTCTATCGCATCCTTGTCCCAAATTTAGCTCCATCTCTCTTTCGCCCCCAACTCCTCTTCCCCTCGTTTACGTACGTTATATTTTTCTTTTTTCTTTTGTGGGTTGAGTTATTTCAATCCAATTCCACACGACATTTATTAAGTAAAACAATAACCCATATCTTAATTTTTCCGAATTCTACCCGACTTATCTCCCCATTCCTTCTCTCTGTCTCACAATTTCTCCGATTCTCCTAGCTTACCGTCCACTTTCAGGTATTTCCACCAAGGCTGCCCTCCATGGCTGCTACTGTATTGAGATCGAAATCGATTAAAGAAACGGCTATCTTAACAGCATCCCAATCCCGTTACTTCATCAACAATCATATACATGGCGGTCGTAGAGTCAGTTCTCACAGTATTACCCAGATGCCCAAAACCGATGATAATCACTTCACCAATACGCCCTTCCATTTCACCTCATTCAAATCTGCCTCTCTTCGGGTCCAATTTATCAATAAAGGAATTGGATTTCGTACTTCTGATAGTGGTAAGAGGAAGTTTGGATCTGTCTCTAACGTTGTAAGGTGTTCTGGCGATCCTCCTGAGGTTTGGCAGCCTCCTGGTGGTGGAATTGTGGTTCGTTCTGCGTTGAATTCGGTTCGCAGTGGCGGCGGGGGTGGGGGTAATGGTGGATATGGAACAAGCTCAGGTTCCGCTGGTGGGTCTGGATCCAATTCTGATGATGACTCTTGGGGAGGGTCAAACATGGGTAGTAGCTTCCCGACTCCTAAAGAGATTTGCAAAGGGCTTGAGAAGTTTGTGATTGGACAGGATAAAGCAAAGAAGGTGAGGCTGTGTAATCCTCGATTAATTACTGGTTTTGATTGACTTTCATTTCATTTCTGTTTGGATTGAATTCTGATTGTGGATAATGAAATTTGATGTACTTACTCTTTACTAATAATGGCAGAAGAAGTAGTCAAGAACTGCTTTTGATGTGCTCTGATGCTTTGAAGTCTGTCTTTGAGCTCCTTAAAATACTAACTTATTTTTGGTCATGCCAGTAATGATTTATGAGACCTTTATATCTGCAATGGTTCTTGTAAATTTGATTTCACATGCGTTTTTTCAAATGAAAGTTAGTTTTGATGGAAGCTAGCCTCCTTTAGAATTATTTTGTGCTTGTTCATAATGAAATTCTGCTCTGCAGGTCCTCTCTGTGGCTGTGTACAACCACTATAAACGGATATATTATGAGTCCTTGCTGCGGTTGGTAATTCTAGCCCTCAGTCTGCTTTGATTGTGCTTGTCCTGCTTTGCTTTTTACTAGGTTATTATATACTTGACCTGAAGTTGGTCTAAATTAACGTTGTAACTAAAATGTGTAGCCTTTGATCCAAGAAAAGTGTCTGGGTGTTTTGGATGAAATTATCTTGGTACTTGTTTGTAGAGTGGTGATGGGAGTGATGGTGGGGTGGTGGGTGATGGTGGTCAATAGTGGAGGTGAGGGGCGGTGTGTGATAGTGGTGGTCATGTGGTGCTAGGCAGGGCTGGTGATGCTGGTCTTAGAGTTTGTGGGGCCCTAGGCAAAAACTATTCTTTTTGAGTAAATGATTTGGGGGCTTTGTTATACTTTTAAGAAATTTTGAGGCCTGACTGGCATAGTTAAGTTGTTAACAATATATACTGCCATCGTGAGGAACATTACCATCACTAAATTCCCATACACCTCAGTCACTAAACCAACAATCTAGATTCAATCTCGAGCCCAAGCCTAATTTTAAGTTTATTTAATAAAATTAATAAACAAGCCGAGCTTGAGCTCGAGAGTATTTGGCTTGGCTCAACTCATTTACAGCCCTAACCAACCCTTTGCACGTCCTATTAGTTTGTACTGAATTTCCTGTCCCCATGAGTACCTCATTGGTAGCTATAGCAAATAGCGGTAAACTGAAACTTCTAATCAGTCTTTGACAATCAAATTGTGCATAGTCCCACAATCTAACAGAATCACCATCATCTCTCCTTTAATTTCCCCTTTTAATTATATAGTTCTGGGAGTAGTGAAGCCCACAACTGAGTTCATGGAGAGTTCAGTATTTTCCTTTACATTTGTGACCTCCTCTTTCTTGACTGGCATCGGAACCTCTTCTTCCTCCTTATCTTCCAACACTGGACTGAATCAACATCAATGACGACACCTATATCTAGGTGTATATTTCTTGCCACATCAAAACCACAAGCCTAAGTCCCATTGGCGTCACATCTTAGTATTTGGTAAGCACTAGAACCCCATCGTTCATCGACTCCTTTGATATTCTTTGGCCAGAGTGTTGGGGGTGGTCTAGGTTGGTGTTGATTTTACTGAGAGTGAAGGTGAGCTGTTTCAAACTACCGGGATAAAGGGTAATGAATATTGGGTTTGATTTTTGTGGTTGTAAGGCTAATAAGTGGAGGTGTTTACCTTAGAAACATATTCTCAAGCACGTCCTTCAGCAAGCGGCCTTGCAATGGTGCTGCCAACTACTCAAACGTCTCCACTCCTCCACCATTGTTAGTTCTCAGATTGCAGACACAGGGAACCCTCATGATTGGGTCAAATTGTGTTGGGAACATTTCCTTAAAATTTCTTGGTTTGAAGAATTTTATAAGGCCTTGCCCTCCATAGCCACAACCATTGCTTCCATTTGCCCCGCCTTGGGTAACTGGTTAAAATTGAAGTACCTCTATTCAAAATAGCCACTCATCAAGATTTGTGTTGTTGAAGGTCGGAAACTCCTATTGTCGTGTTGGTCAATAATCACTTTGCTGCTCCTCTCCATCCTCTGTCGCTAAATGTGGTAAATCACCACCCTTGCCTAGCTTTTGCTTTCTAGGTTTGTGTTAAGTCTAGCAACAGAGAACAATTCTAATCAACCGAAAAAAATGATCAGAACAGCAAGATAGGGGAGAATAAGAGGGCATGAGTGAGATTTCTTCAATGAACTCCAGGAATTCGAGGACCTGGCTCCTCCCAATACACCCCCAATATTCTCGATGCCCCTCCTCTCTCCCTGATTTCCCTTCTTATACCCCCCTCCTTGTAACTAACAAGCTGACTCCTCCTTTAACAGAATGACGACATAACAGATTAGAGAATAAATGATAAAAGACTCCACTGACCTGCTGTGAATTGAAATTAAGCTAGCACAACCGACTAGGACTGGAATTAATTTCAATATTATTATAGCTGAATCAAATAGAAAATAAGCAATTACAAAGTTTTCCTACTTTCGAGAGGTAGGAAGGCTCTCCCAATTTCTTTTCTCTGATTTTTCGATGCCCCTTTCCAGCCCCCACCCCCTCTATTTATCCTATAGCTTTAAGGAAGATATTCCCCATAACCACCTCCTTAAATCTCTCCTGAATATCTTTTAGAGAGATATTTGACATATCCATTCCTTAAATCTCTTATTTTTCACTAAAAACTAATAAATAAACTTTTACTAATAATAAAGCTACTTTCGAAGACTTAATAAAAAGACTTTACTACCCTTAGTGACTTTTCTGCTCAGTTGTTCGAGACTTTCTGCTCAGCTGTTCGAGACTTCCTCCTATTATATGTAAATATTACCGGTGGCTTAGGATGATTCATAACATTACCCCCGGCCCAAAGATTCACCTTGTCCTCAAGGTGGAAAGAAGGAAACCGTTGATCTAAGGCCTCGAATTCCTCCCAAGTTGCTTCAAATGCTGGTAAATTCTTCCACTTGATCAAAACCTCAACCCTTGTTGCGTTTCCCTGCTTCCCATTTCTGACCCCTACCACTTCTTCTGGTTCTGCTTCAAGAGTCAAACTTGGGGTGAGTTGAGGTGGAAGCTGGGGTGATGAAGGCAGACTGCCAATGGCCCCCTTCAATTGAGAGACATGGAATACTGGATGGATTCTTGCTGTAGTAGGGAGCTCCAATTTATATGCTACTGTCCCAATTTTCTGAATCACCTTAAATGGCCCATAATATCTTGGTGCCAATTTGTCAAATGGCCTCCTAGCCAAAGTCTGCTGCCTATAAGGTTGCAACTTTAAGTACACCCAATCCCCCACTTGGAAAGTCACCTCCCTTCGATGGGCATCTTCCTGAACTTTCATTTTCTGTTGTGCTCGGATCAACTGGGCCTTTAAATCATCCAATATAGCATCCCTTTCTATTAGCTGGTCTTCTAATGATTGTACTGTTGTACTCCCTCGTTCATATCTTACCAACTGTGGAGGATCCCGACCATAGATAGCCTTAAAAGGTGAACATCCAGTAGCTGAATGAATGGTTGTATTGTACCAAAACTCTGCCCACGGAAGCCACTTGGCCCAAGTTTTTGGTTGACCATTTATGAAACACCTCAAATAAGTTTCCAGCCCCTTGTTCACCACCTCAGTCTGTCCATCTGATTGAGGATGATAGGCAGTACTTCTGTGAAGTGCAGCTTGTTGGAGTCTGAAAAGCTCCTTCCAAAATATGCTCATAAACACCTTATCCCTATCTGACACAATAGTGTTAGGATATCCGTGTAGTCGGACTATTTCTCTGGTGAAAAGACCAGCGATCGTCTGAGCAGAAAAGGGATGTTTCAGACCCACAAAGTGAGCATATTTCGATAACCTATCTACTACAACCAGAATGGTGTCTAACCCCTGAGATTTTGGCAGTCCTTCTATAAAATCCATGGAAATATCTTCCCATATCCGGTTTGGCACGGGCAGTGGCTGAAGTAGTCCTGCGGGTGAAAGAGAAGAACTCTTTTGCTGTTGACAAACCGCACAAGACTGCACATATTTGGTTACTGTCTTCCTCATTCCTGGCCAATACCACTCCGATGCTAATCTTTGGTATGTTTTTAAATCTCCAGAATGACCTCCTACAGGGGTGTCATGGTACTCATGCAAAAGGGACTTAACTAAGGTAGAACAGCTAGGGATGACTAGCCGCCCCTTATACCTTAGAACATCATGCTCCAAAGTGTAACCCTTGGGAACCACATTCCCAGCTACCAATTCTGCTTTGATGTGCTGTATAAAAGGGTCCTGCTGAATCTGAGCTTGTAGATCCCTCCATTGCACGCCTCCTGAGCTCACCAAAGTCCCACATTCAACCTTACCAGCAAACTCCCTTGATAAGGCATCAGCCACCTTATTCGAGGCCCCGGGCTTGTAAATGATATCAAATTCATACCCTAACAACTTGCTTACCCACTTCTGATATTCTGAACCTATCTCCCTTTGCTGCATTAAAAACCTAAGACTCTGCTGATCGGTGTGAATAAAGAATTTTCTTCCTAGCAAGTAGTGCCTCCACCTCTGTACTGCCAAGACTATTGCCATTAGCTCTTTCTCATAAATGGACTTGGCCCTTGCTCGAGGTCCCAAAATCTTACTGAAAAATGCAATGGGATGTCCTGATTGTAACAGGACTGCTCCCACCCCAAAACCACTGGCATCAGTTTCTACTGTAAAAGGCAGTTCAAAATTTGGCATAGCTAAGATAGGGGCTGCTGTCATGGCCCTCTTCAATGCTTCAAAAGCCCTTGTTGCTTCCGAGGACCATCCATAACTGTCCTTCTTGAGTTGGTCAGTGAGGGGTGCAGCTATGGTGGCATATCCTGCTATGAATTTTCGGTAATAACCGGTTAGACCCAGGAATCCTCTCAACTCCTTAAGGGTTCTGGGTATAGGCCAATTCACCATAGCTTGGATTTTCTCCTGGTCGACTGCCACACCAGACTTAGATATAATATGACCCAAGTAGGCCACCTGCGCCTTTCCAAACTCACATTTCTTCCTATTGGCATACAACTGGTGTCGTGATAGGGTTTCTAACACCGTGGCCAAATGATGCACATGCTGCTCCTGATCCCTACTATACACCAATATGTCATCAAAGAAAACCAACACAAACTTCCTCAAATATGGCCTAAAAACAGTATTCATTAAGGCTTGGAAGGTGGCTGGAGCGTTGGTGAGTCCAAAAGGCATCACCAAAAACTCATAATGTCCCTCATGAGTTCTAAAAGCTGTTTTAGGAACATCCAACTCTTTTACTCTGATCTGATGATAGCCAGATTTAAGATCCAGCTTAGAGAACACTGTAGCCCCATATAATTCATCCAGTAATTCATCAATAACAGGGATGGGATATTTATCTGGAACAGTAACCTTGTTCAGGGCCCTATAATCTACACAAAACCTCCATGATCCATCCTTTTTTTTAACCAACAATACTGGACTAGAAAAAGGGCTGGTGGAGACCTGTATGATGCCTGCCTTTAACATATCAGAAATCAGTTTTTCTATCTCATCTTTTTGAGTTTGAGGGTACCTGTATGGTCGTACACTGACTGGATTGGTGCCTTCCTTTAGTACGATTGCATGCTCATGCCCCCTAGGCGGGGGAAGTCCACAGGGCATTTGAAACACTGACTGGTATTGCTGTAGGGTGTGCTGTAAGAAGGTGGGAACGTCTTCTATAATTTCCTCAGCATTATCAAGATCTTTATTACCACACATTTGGTTGAACTCAACTAGGTACCCTTGTCCTTCCTTCCTCAAAATTCGTATCATAGCTTTTAAGGATACCTTGGTTCTGCCCAAAGCAGGATCTCCTCGCAGGGTTATGGCTTTTCCCCCCACCTGAAACTTCAGTGTTTGTGTCTTCCAATTTGCTGTCATGGTTCCTAACTTCTCCAGCCATTGTATCCCCAAAATCAAGTCAGAATTTCCCAGGGGGAGTGGAAGGAAATCCTCAATTATATTAACATCCTGTAACTCCAAGGCCACCCCTCTACACACACCTTCCCCTTCCACTGCTTTCCCAGTACCTAATGATACTCCAAAGGCCTGAGTCCTGTTCACTGGAATTCCAAATTTCTCCACAACCTTAGAAGAAATAAAATTATGGGTTGCTCCTGGGTCTATCATCACTACTACCTCCTTTCCCTGCACCTTACCGATTAACTTCATTGTCTTTGGACTGGTGATCCCCATCACTGAATTCAGAGAAACTTCTGTCTGCACCAGGTCTGAGTCAGTTTCCTCAATTTCCCCAGGAACTGAAAAATCCAGACCTTCCTCAGTCTGCCATATTGCCTCATCATCTTGGGTCAACAGCACACTCAGCTCCTTTCTTCTACACCTGTGATTAATGGACCACTTCTCATCACAGCGAAAACAAAGTCCCTGCTCTCGTTTTTGCTGTAGTTCCTTCTCACTCAACCGCCTAACTGGGTAGGGGTTGGTTGGATTGACCGCTTTCCCTTGAGGGCTTAAGTGGGAATTCGTTGGAGTAATATGGCTAACTTTTCCAGCAATTAGTCCATACCCACTTCCTTTTTTGTGCGTTGACCCAGCCTTGATCTTCTCATCTACCTTCATAGCTAGATCCATGGCCTGATCTAAAGTAGTAGGTCCCAATAGTCGCACTTCTGCTCTGACCTCCCCTTTGAGTCCGTTAATAAACTGACCCTTAGCAATTTCCTCAGGTACCCTGTCCAGTGGGGCCATTAGCTCAATAAATTTCCTTCTGTAATCAGCAACCGACCCTACCTGTTGGTGATCCAGCCATTGCTCATAAAGAGTACCAGTGGATGTTGATCGAAACTGCCGGAGGATCATCATTCTCATCTCCTCCCACCTCCGCAAGGGTCTCCTTTTATGCTCATACTGATACCATAACAGAGCATCCCCTTCTAATGCTATCACAGCAGCTTCAAGCTTTTCTTCTTCACCCAAGCGATAAAAATCAAAATACCGCTCAGCCCTTAATATCCATCCATCTGGGTTGGTCCCACTGAATAAGGGTAAATCAAGCTTTTTGCAGCGCCACTGGTTACCCCCTCCTGCCCATCCACCAGCAGTTTCTTCTCTTCCTCTGCCCTCAGCGCTTGCTCCAACATAGCTTGAGTTTCCCAGTGTGTGATCAGTGGTTTTTAAGGTGGAGAGGGTATCCCTCACCTCATCACGAATCTGGGTGATCATCATCTCCTGGTTTTCTTTGGTGCTGGAAATTCTGCCTTCCACCTTCGATGCCAGGGTGTTAAGATCCTCCCCTAGCCTTGCAGTGGCTTTTTCCAGGCTTGTTGCAATCTGGACTGCCAGAGTTTGTTGCAATTCACGTGCTGCACCGTTCATTGCGGTCATCACTTGCTCTGATATGGAAACCCTTAGAGACTCTAACTCCTGCTCCAATTGCTCGATCCTCTGGTTTTGGTTTGGAGCCATGGTTTTATTTATTTATTTTTTTTTTCTCTCTCTCTTGGATCTTGCTGCTCTGATACCAAATTTGCTGTGAATTGAAATTAAGCTAGCACAACCGACTAGGACTGGAATTAATTTCAATATTATTATAGCTGAATCAAATAGAAAATAAGCAATTACAAAGTTTTCCTACTTTCGAGAGGTAGGAAGGCTCTCCCAATTTCTTTTCTCTGATTTTTCGATGCCCCTTTCCAGCCCCCACCCCCTCTATTTATCCTATAGCTTTAAGGAAGATATTCCCCATAACCACCTCCTTAAATCTCTCCTGAATATCTTTTAGAGAGATATTTGACATATCCATTCCTTAAATCTCTTATTTTTCACTAAAAACTAATAAATAAACTTTTACTAATAATAAAGCTACTTTCGAAGACTTAATAAAAAGACTTTACTACCCTTAGTGACTTTTCTGCTCAGTTGTTCGAGACTTTCTGCTCAGCTGTTCGAGACTTCCTCCTATTATATGTAAATATTACCGGTGGCTTAGGATGATTCATAACATGACCCTATGAAACAGAATGAAATAAAATATACTCTTAAGCCCTGACTCAGTCCCATTTAACCCACCCCTGCTACTTATTCCTCCTCACATAAGTGTATCCACCAAGGGTCTATCAGTTTGATCGATGAGGCCGATCAGTGTGAGGTGACCTGGCCAATATGGATTCCATTGTCTTCTCAATCGAGCCCAACCTCTCCTCAATCATAGGTACTCTTCAATCTCCTTCCTTAACAACATCCATTTCCTTCTGTCAATCTTCTTGAATGAGCACTAGTTATTCTTCCATTTTGCTTCTGTTTCCTCCATCTTCTTAGTTGCAATCTACCCAATTCGTAAGTGCTCTGATACCACCTTGATAAAATCTGCAGGAGTACCTCACAGAACAGATTCAATCAAATGGAAATTAATTTGGGGCAATGAAGAGAGAGAAGTGCATAGACTTTCAATGCTGGTGTAAAAGATAGATCCAGGCCCTGTCACCTCCCTCTAACAGACTCGCATACTTCAAATGTCCCTCTTTTCTTAGGCCTGACTTCATTTATCAACTTCCCAACTCTACATCACCAACAGAAAAGATCCAACATGAAATATCCCTTCTTTGACCCCACTCTAACAAGAGAATAAGAAATAAAGGCAAGTAGTAAAAATATCCCTTCATAGCCGGTAGTAGTAATTAATAGTAACCAGATCCTTCACCGGGCCTTACATACCTCCTTTGATTCTTCTAACATAGGTATATTTAACCACAGGTCTATCAAATTCACAGTGTAGAAAGTATTTGCCTACTTGATGTGTAGACTTATTTATATTTATGTTGACAAATGTGTTGTCTTTCAGTGTAACATGATATATGTTTCATTGTTTCTGCAATTTGAATATCATTTATGTGAACCGATTCTATATGGGAAACTAGGAACTCCCGTGATTCTGAAAATGGAAAACCAAGCATGATTGAAGATGAACCAGTGGAACTGGATAAAAGTAACATTCTTTTAATGGGACCCACTGGCTCAGGTAATCTGATTTTGAAGTTTTTTTTTATACCTGCTACTGATTCATTATATTTATGTTGATATTCAGATTATATTATTCAGAGAATGTTAGATCAAAGTTATATCTCGAAGTATACTGCTGTTTCCAAGTTGAAAATAGCTAAACATGTAAACCATTAGGGTTTCTGTAGATTCCAGTAATGGACAGTTTCAGATCCCTTTTTATGGAGGGAAAATAATTGGCATGTGGAAATAAATTATGACCTCACAAAGTACTGAACTATTTATTATTATTATTATTATTTTAAAGAATGCCTTTGGAAAGACCCCATATGCATCTGGTTCATCCACCCACCCCCTATGATAAAGGAAAGATTCCTCGGGTAGGTCAAAGAGAGCTGGGAAAAGATCATCCCACCTTTTCTGTTCAAGCAATGGAGTTCCTTGTATGTGTGACTGACAAGTTGATTGGGTTTTCCTCATCATCTGTCACCGTAATTTGGTGCATTGATTGCTGAGGGACATACGGAACTATTTTTTCATTCCTGCATAAGGATGAAAATGTACTTTGTGTAAGATTGCATGGTATAAAAAATATTCAATCCACATGGATGAGTGGATAAACTTGTGGCGAGAACCTGTTCTAATATTGGACAAAACTGCAGACCAAGGGCCTTATCCTCCCTACTCTTTTCCAATTTACCCACATTTAAACTATATATATATAATATTATATTATATCTCTATACATGTGTAATCTCTTATGTTATATACATACATGTAGCTATTTGATGATTGTAGTGTTCAATATCCTTGTGATCACCTTCCCCACTTTCTTGCCAACAATGTAGCCTACGCATGACTCCCTTCCTCCCTTCTCTTCTTCTATGGCTCTGTTCCCATTCCCCTTTTGATGTTACTACTAACCCTAACCTTTGTTCAAATTACCAACTCTCTAGCCTCCTCCTTTCACCACCTTCCTCCTCACTCCTCAAGCTCCCTCTCCTTCCTAAATGATCATTCTCCTCATATTTACAAGATATAATATTATAATATGTTAGAGAAGAAAAAGCTTAGTCATTTGGACAGACATGGACCAAGGAATTGACAGGGGTGGAGGTTGAAGGCTGAGGAGTTGTGGATGAGCCACCCTCCGGTCTGCTGCGGCCAAATGCCATCACTATTCCTGCCTCTTGTTGTGGCCTTTGATGTTTTTTTTTTTCTGATAATGGAAACTCACTTGTTTCTATTGACGATCTATTGAGGTGCCCATTTAACTTAGTTACTTGACTTTTTCCAGTCACTAACATCTCTTCTTCAGAACTTTCTGAATATATATAAGATTAATGTTGAGGAAATCAGGTTGCGGCTTTTCATTTGGCTACATGTGTGGTGAATGTTAACCGATTATATCCCCTGATTCCTGTTTGAAATGAGATATTAATAATGGTTTGTTTCATATCTTCCCTGTGAACCTCATGGACGTGGCAATGAGAATGAAAAACTTGTTGAACCTTTCACTATGTCCTAAAGAAGAACTGCTAGAAAACTTGATTATTTGACTTTTGTTAAGTTCTTGACTACTCGTCTGGCTTCTATGCATAAATGTAAATGTTTTTCAATTTTGGCTCAAATAGTAGATAGTGAGATCTCCCTGTTGGGATTTGGATGTACTTTCATGCCATTTTGATAGTAATACAAGGTACATTACATATCCAAGGAAAAAAATAACCTTGATTATTTGAGGTTTTTTCCAATGTTCCTTTTCATCTTATGCTTACTTCTGTGCTTTTAATTTGCGAATGTATGTGTCCTTCTCTATTACTAATCTTGTTACAAGTTTCATTTTCCATGCTCCTAACTCTTTGTCAAGGACAGGAAAAACATTACTGGCGAAAACACTCGCAAGGCTTGTGAATGTCCCCTTTGTTATTGCTGATGCAACAACTCTCACTCAGGCAAGTTTATATATCACCCCTCTTCCCAAATTTTCTCCCAAAACATCACCGAGAAGCCCAATGTTGTTTCCTGAATTTTGACATACTTGTATGTATGCCTGTCTACAGGCAGGATATGTGGGAGAGGATGTGGAGTCCATACTGCACAAACTACTCATGGTAACTTGTGCCCCTTTGTTTATATAATTAGAAGGTTGTGGGTTTGCTCTTTAGATCTTTCCTGCTTCATGTTTTGTTTTGGAGGATGTAATGTTGAATTTGGTTACGTAGAATGTTTCCCGGGCAATAAAATTGCAGTCACAATTGTGGTTGCGGTATTATGGTATCAGGGTGTTGTAAATGATATCTTATGTTGTGATGTGATTGTTTTTTGCTATAAATATCGGTATATAATGTTAAATATTGGAAAGTATGAATAAAATATTGATATATATTATAATATATTGGCAGAAACGTATTGTAAAGCCGATATGCATGTGATTTAATTTTTACATCATGTATGGATATTTTGCGTATCATCAAGCTGAAAATCCGATAAATATTGGTGTATTGGATGACTTTTTGGTCCATGATGTTTCCTAAGTCATGTGTATATATCATTTTAAAACTATGAAATGAAATGACATTTGAGGACTTTTGGGTGTTTTAGCAGTTCCATCTCTTAATTATCTGATCTGAAAAATCAAATAACAGATTTGATATTTTTTTTTTCAAATCAAATTACCTATTCGGTCAATAAATGATAAAATAAAATGGATATCTGATTGGACAAATACAAATAATATTCGATTCAATAAATTATATATACTCACACTGATGATTTTTCATAAAATTTTATTGTATATAATCATGTATGTGTGTGTGTATAATTTGAAATGAATGTTTATTGTGAGTAAAATTTATATGTTTTAATTTTTTTTTATTAAATATTGAAATATTATCCAAAATTTAGAATTACTGATTGAATATAATTTAATTTTAGACTTGAATCAAATCATTAGATCATATTGGTTCAAATTTGATCAATTTATTATTTTTCGATCAAATAAATTTTTGTTCGATATTTAGCCTACTTAAAAGTTTTGGATGCCCGATGGATTATTTTTTATCTGATCCGAAATTTCGGATACTCAAAGTGTCGCTTTTTTTTTAGATATCCGATGTGTGACACCCCTAAGTGTTACATTGGATAAGTTCTTTTTCTCTTTTTTTCATGGACTTTTCAACGTGCCATGTTGCTTGTAGACAAAGGTACTCAGGTACACCCAAATTGTGTTTGTGTGTGGATGAATTATATTGAAGCTCCGAAATGTTGTTTCTGCTATTGGACTTGCTACAAAATGTATGCAGAATTTTGTATTCATCCTTGAAGAAAATGTATGTTGCATATTTCCATGTGTGTTTTGATTTGGACTTTCCAGTGGTGGGCTTAAAAAAATTCGTGTATACTTGATAAAATATGTTGCTTATTCTTCTGTGGGCACTTTTTGAGATTTTCTGTTGAAACATGGAAAATGCTGAGGCTGTAATTAAATTTTAAGAGTATGTAATTGTTCTAGCTTCACATGCCATCCAATTACTTGGTCCTCTTTTGAAAGATATATGTGACGCATAGACCTCGTTCAAATGCCACTAGTTAGTTGCAATCGGGTGTTCCCAGAATCAGCCTGTTAAGCTTGAACCTTAGTTGTTTGAACAGTTTGCATGGAGGATAGCTTTTTGGGAAAGGGTAATAATGCTGACCGTTTGAGGGAAGAGTAGAAGTTCAGGAGAAGAGAGAGGCAAAGAGACCTGAAGAGAACAGAATGAGCCTGACAAGGAAGGTGTAATGAGAATCCAGATTGGATGTGAGGAGACTTGATAGAAAATCAGTGCACTTCACTTAGCGGTGCATGTGGCCATAATAAAAGCCAGTTGATGTAGTACTAGTCCAGTCTGTTCTCGTTTATCTGACAAAGTTATTGCCGTATATGGTTTTTTTCCAATGGCTCTCATTGATGCCCTATCAAACAGAAGTATAGATATTTGAGAAGAAACTGTCTGGAATAAGCTGATATTTCATTTTGAAATACACACACACTGTTGACTAATAGCATGTGCAAAGTGCTCAACAGCACAGTCCCCAAAATTTTGGAAGCGCTACTTGTTTAGTTTAGTTAATACATTTATTGTTATGAAAAAAATGAATGTAATAGTATTGATTTTTTGGTGCCAAAAAGTAAATAAGACTCAGTAGGAATAAAATTATTGACTACTATGACTACTCCTATTCGGGCCAAGTAGGGTCGACTAAAGTGAACGAACTATTGATTGAAAAAATGAAAAAGCCTTCACTTTTGAAGTATTTGGATTCAATTTTAATTATACAGGAATCTGTTACCTGCATCCAGTTCCTATTTAGTCATCTTCAGTGGCCTTTCTTTTCCCAAACCAACTCCTGCATTCATCGGCATCCATTAACTCCAATCCATTCATTATTTATGTATTTTTTAATTTTTTTGGGGCCTAATTTTGAGTTTCAATACAAGGACTTCGAAATAATTGAGACAACCCTATATATCAGAAATAACTAAAATCCACTGTACCTCTTGGCTCTTGCGTGAGTGCTCAAGTAAAGTGCTTACGCTTGCAGGCTGCCGACTACAATGTAGCTGCTGCCCAACAAGGCATTGTTTATGTGGATGAAGTTGACAAAATAACAAAGAAGGTACTATTATGATTGCAAGTTTCATCATTTTTGAAACTTGTTTATGGTTGGCCTCTCTCCTGATATGATTAATTATGTTTATGCCTCCTTCCATTTGTCTGACGCTGCAGGCTGAGAGCCTAAACATCAGTCGAGATGTGTCTGGTGAGGGTGTCCAGCAGGCATTGCTAAAAATGCTGGAAGGAACGGTATGTTTATTATCTGATGATTTGGTTTCCACTCTCCATTTCCTCGTTCTTTCCTACCGGTGATCATTACATAAATCACCCAGCTCATCCAATAAAATATCCAAAAGACTATTTTACACATTTCTTTGCTTCTTCCCTCAGGCCCAGGGGCACATGGTTGTTCATGCTTAACAGTATCATTGTATCAGAGTAGCTTGTCGAGTCTGAATTTATCCTAGAAACGAATTTGACCTGGCTGCTTATTAAGGCTGTATGTCTACAGGATAAAACCACCAACTACCCTTGCGACATGATAATGCCAAATTCTCAAGCTTAAAAAAAATGATTCTAGCATAGATTGAATTGACTAATTCATAGAGCAATATTGTTGTGTTGAGATGTATTACATATGAGCCTTCCCTTTATTATGTTTGATCATATTAGAATTATGACTTGACCATTTTGAATCATTGGGATCCTTTTCGTGGCACGAGAGGAATATCAGATAACACAATGATCCGACCAAATACCAAAATGCTACTGGTTCTTTTACCTCTAATCCGTCTAAGGTTTGAAGTTTAGAACCTTGGAACATCTGAAGGTCCACTGAAATTATTAGCCAAGATTTGTCACTGTCTTTGTTCTGATGTGTGTGTGGTATGTAACTTGCAGATTGTCAATGTTCCAGAGAAGGGGGCTCGCAAGCATCCAAGAGGTGACAACATTCAGGTATTACATTAGTTTCTTTAAGGGTAACTTTTCTCAGACTCAGCCATGTGAAGCTTCTTTTCTGGCCATGATTGTCTTTAGGATAGGCTTTCAGGGTTCATTTGTCAAAGTTAGTGTGCTCTGAAGCATGTTTCAATGTCCTAAATTTTGCAATCAAGTTCTGAACCTGCAGAATACTCCTGGTTTTTCGTGGAAGGGTGTGTGTGTCATTTCTTGTGAAAAAGCTGTCCACGAGGCACTGGCAAACTGATTGCAAGTTGTCTCCATGAATTATCTTTCATTTACTTTCACGTGTAGGCACCATTTGGTTAGCAAATTATTCATAACTTGCAAAAGGTCAAAATTATCCTTACTTTTTATAACAATACACTATAAATTTAAAAAATAAAAATACACGTATGAAAATACATATCTCATATTGTCATTCTACGTGACTTATTCAGTTCAGCACATTATTTACCAAAAAATCTTAGTCGCCTAATTTGCAGTTGATGGACGGATATGCATGCAAAAAAAAAAAAGGCAGTCGCTTTTGTAACTGTTGCAGATGATAAATAATATGAAACGGTCGTCACAGCGTTTTTTTTTCACAATATGCTTCTAGTTCTTTTTTATGAATCATTTAAATAAAAGACTATAATATTAATTAAAGTTATTGAGAATAAATTATTAATATGCTACATTTATACAAATCTACAATAACATTAAACTTGTTGGAAAATATCACCGATAGTCAGAACATCTTTTAAAGCCATCCTAATTTGTGTGTATTGGCCGATATGAAATATCTAAATGGATACTCGGGGCCATTATTTTATTGTATGTTGGTATATGAATTATTGGAAACTTTGGATAACTTTTGCAGGATATGATATTAAAATAATTGAATTTGGGTACCAAAATGCTTTTTGTGGTTGCCTTACTGAAGAGTTATGCTTTGATGCTTTGGCGTACTGGTCTCCAACCAATTTTAAAAAGTGAACAATTATATAGGCAAATGGGAACAAAAAGGAGGTTGGAGGGCAGTTAGGATTGATTTGGATGCTAACAAATTTCAGTGTTTCCATACCTAAGGATGTACTTTATGAGCCCTTCACTATCGTGCTGACTGGAATTTATTTATTTAAGAAAGAAAGAGAAGTTATAGAGTTGACATTTGGATGCTAAACAAATTTCATTGTTTCCGTGACTAATGAAGTACTTATAAGCCCTTCATTTTAGTGCTGCCTCATATTTTTCTGATCTCATTCTTATGATACATATCTTTGACAGATAGACACAAAGGACATTCTTTTCATTTGTGGAGGTGCATTTATCGACTTGGAAAAAACTATCTCTGAAAGGTGACAATTCATTTCTTTTCCAAAATTTTCTCTTTCTGACATCATGAGAGAAGTTCACATAAATTAAAATAGTCCGTGTTCATTGTAGACGTCATGATTCTTCTATTGGATTTGGTGCCCCTGTCCGTGCAAACATGAGGACTAGCGGTCCTACAACTTCTGCTGTAACATCGTCTTTGTTAGATAATGTGAGTCTTCTCTCTATTTAAACAACTTGTTGAATTAGCTTTATACCTCGATCTTTGTTTATCTCCTATTTTTGAAGCCTGTGGTATTTTGCTGATTTTCCACGTTAATAATGGTATTTGTCAGGTAGAAAGTAATGACCTTATTGCTTATGGTCTGATACCTGAATTCGTGGGACGATTCCCTATCCTAGTCAATTTGGCAGCGCTCACTGAGGACCAACTTGTTGAGGTATTCCTTCTATATTCTATAAATTTCTATATGATACTTTAGTAGTTGAATTATCTGGTCTTGATTATTTTGTTCTTCCGTAAAATTGTGGTCAGTGTTCAGAGTATATCCTTTCTCGTTAAGCTTTTAAGCAAATAGTAAATATGTCAATCTCATTTTATGAGTAAAAGATCTATGGGATAAGGATGGCTGGAGCTCGTTTGCAAGATTTTAATTTTTCATATTAAGTTATCAATCGTTAGTTATGGTAGCACCTTCATCACTCTGCAGTTCGCTTGACTAGTTTTGCATTTGCTTTCTGTAGGTTCTAACAGAGCCAAAGAATGCATTGGGAAAACAATATAGAAAGATGTTTCAGATGAACGGGGTAAGTTTTCTTCTTCTTACCTTTCAGACACATTATTGACATGTGTACATACTTTTTTCATCTTTTTCTTGAAGACTCTTTACTTGATGGTGGGATATATGGGGTGGGACCCTACAATTAAATAGCGATGCCGCTATAGCATAGCGGTTTTTGGATCAGCCATGACACGAAATTACCGATAGACTACAGTTTTGAAATTTTACATTTATCGGCCGATAAATTGCCGGTAAATTAGTATAACGATAAATCGGAAAATATTACCGTCAAGTCATTGATTTTTAAAAAATTCTTAAATCTACTAAAAAAACAAACATGATAATTTTTTCTTATTCATTTACTATATATATACCGGACCAAGTTACTATTAAATTATATTAAAGTATTGTTATTTATTATCTCTACATGTACTACTAAATAACATGTATTTATTTTAAGGAAAATTTAGGGTTATTAAGACAGTTGAGCATATAATGACTCACTCAAGCACTTCTAATATAATATAAAATACTAATTTATTGAATATTTATATTCAAATGATCAATAAATAATAATTAGAGTATATGATGAAATAAAAATAAAAATTCACGTTGCGACGATTGCAATACATAATTTATCATTCGCAATGATCCAATACCGCAACATCAAACGCGACCGCGATTTTATTGCTTGGGTGGGAGTTGTTTTATTACTTTTGACTTGATGGCTATTGAGATGCTTTGAATTCATAGTCATTTTGTTTTGGTTTGGGTAACTTGATCTGATCTGATCTGATCTCCTTGGTTTAATTGTTGTTGAATATTATGGCCACCACCGTAATCAAAACATGAAACATCATCAGTTACATTTTGATGGTGCTCGTAATGTTCATGAATTACATCAGTCACACAAGTTGCATCAATGTCAGTTACGTGGTTGAATGACCAACATTAAAACGTAATTAAATCTATAGTATGTAGTTTTTGTACTGGATTTTATTTATGTCTATATCAGTTACCTAACGGTTAGATTTTCTAGGAATGTTGTATCAACTCCTTAGATGTATTTTGTATTGCATCGCCTTAAATAATAATAATAAATTGTTATCTCTCTGCCTGTGGTTGTAGTAGCTAACATAATGTTAGTGAAATTCGTAAATCTTTGTGTTTGATCTGAACTTTTTGCAATTTTTTTCGCATCCATTGCAGCAATGGTGGTTTTGGTACCCCCCGGGTTTCAGTTAGATTGAACATTTCATAATCACACGTTTTCCTCTGTTTAAATTCAATTTTTTAAGTAATACATCTATCTCTCTCCTATTATATCAGGTGAAGTTGCATTTTGTAGAAAATGCTTTGAGATTGATTGCCAGAAAAGCAATAAATAAAAATACAGGGGCTCGTGGCTTGAGGTCCATACTGGAGACTGTTCTTATGGATTCCATGTATGAGGTATGTGCGACTTCATCTGTCAAAACTTAAAGTTTCACCAATAACGATTGGAACGGCCAAACATAAGCCTTTATTTATTTATTTATTGCGGCATCATTGAATTTCAGTATAAATTATTTATGGTATCTTGGATGTGTTCAGATCCCAGACGAGAGAACAGGTGACGACATAATAGATGCCGTTGTTGTTGACGAGGAAGCTGTTGGTTTAGAGGCGAAAGGAACTGGAGCCAAAATTCTTTATGGGAAGTGTGCCCTAGACCGCTATCTTTTGGAGCAGAAGTCAAAGATTGTAGAGGTGCGTATTGCTTCTCATCATGTTCCTGTATTATGCTGTAACAGTTCTATGTATGTTGTCCTAACATGCCTGTATTGACTGTGTTTTCAGACATCTGCTGAAGGATCTGAAGGAGAACCCGAGAATGAATCAGAGCTCTCTTCTGCTATGGCCGGCATGTAACTATGTAAGCTTGAGTTGAAGTGATCCCGTCTTTGTACAGTATTTCACCATTATTTAAATAACATGTTCATCTTGTAATCCTATTTCTTTCACCCTTCTTTCCCTTTTTTGGAGGACGGGAAGTGGGAGGTGGAAAGGGGTTTCATGGGTCTGATGGGGCCATAGACTGTATCAATTCCTGTTATTAATCACCAAATGTAGTCAGGTCGTATCAGTGACATTGTACATTATGTAGCTAATCATCCCTATAAGTAATAATGTTACTTGTTGCCTATATGGTAGTCCGCAGTTTCCGTGTCTTCTCTCTCTTGATTCGTAAAGGCATCATGACGTGTATTTGCTTATTTCCACAAGCGTCGACTTTTTACCAGAGTTGGACCAAATTCTGATCTGCGATGGCTTCCATTTAAACTTCTGAAATATAAATGCTCGTAGTATACAAGTAAGCGTGATAGTACGAGTGACTCCTGTCAGCCTGCTATTATGAAAGCTGAACTTCATTTGTGTAGAAACTTTGGTTTCACGGTTATCTACAGCACAATTTATCAGGATCGTGGTTTTATTTAAGCATCCGGCAGCAAACGGATGACTCCTTCCCAATTGCATTACCTATTGGTAGATGTCTACGATGTCGATTATTCCTATTTATTCAAATTCTGAATATTTAAAAATTATGGATCAAATCTAAATTAAATTGGGATATATTCAAAATCTGAATAAAAATATTATTTAATTCTAATAACTTTTGTAAAAATATTTTCATATTTAGTAAGTATTAATTTATTGAAAAAATTATTAAAGTATTATTGTATAAGTTGAAAATATAAAAATAAATAAATTTTAAAGCTATACAAATATAATATTATGATATATTATTGAAATAATTAATAAAATATTAGATATTTTTTTTGGATTAGATAATCTAGTTAAAAATTAAATATTCTAAATGTTGGATATTCATTTGATTAAAATCCGATCTTATATCCTAAATATTGAATCAAATTTTTTAGAATACTTGATTGGAATTTTGGATAATGATTTTTTTTTCTAGCCCTACCTACTTGTGATGTATAAATATAGGAGCCAAATAAGTCATATGGATCGGGTTAAAATCGGGTCCTATATGGATGACAATGATTTGGCTATGATCCACGTTGGATTAGGCCAGAAGAACATCGTGATCTATTGTGTTTAATTTTAGTCTATAGACTCTGTGTTGGATAAGGTTTAGATTGAGTTGATTTGGGCCTACACAGTTTGAGTCGTGTAAGGTTTTAGTCGGATCAATTTAGTTCAGAATTTGTATTGAAGTTGATTATTTTTAATTTAAAATAATGAATAAATTGATTTTTGTGATTTATGGTTATTGTTATCTTTAGTATAGTAATTATCATAAAATATCTTATTATTATTATAATTATTGTTATAAATATAATTATGTACATAATTATAATTATCATAATAATAATAATAATAATAATAATAATTATTATTATTATATTTATTGTTTTCATCTTTAGAAGTATAATGATCATTATTATTACAAATACAAATATAAGTTTTATTATTATCATTATAATAATACATATTATAATTATTATATTTACCATTATAAATTTTATGTTTATAATAATAATAATAATAATAATAATAATAATAATAATAATAATAATAATAATAATAATAATAATTTCTAGGATCTAATATGATCAATGATAATCTAATATTAAAATAAAGCGAAGAGAAAAAATTATTTTTAATTTTGTTTTATTTGTAATAAGGGTTGTATATTATTATTTTTTACATAATTTTTTTATTAATAAGGTAGTTTATTGATGCTTATGTAACAAATTATTTAAGGTAAAATATTATATTTGTCGGTCGATTTTAATTTTAATTTGGATCAAGTTTAAAATTATGCTTGAGTTTCAGTTCAGTTCATATCAGATAATTTTGAGTTGGATGAAATTAAATTGGATCATTATAAAGTTTTATTAAGAATCGAGTTCTTTTTGAATTGGATTATTTTAGTTTGAATTATTTGAATAGAGTCATTATTGAATTAGTTAAATTCTAATAAATTCCATATCAATTTGAATTGTTTAATGTTTTCGATATGAGAATGAGTTTAAAATTTTTGGTTTTAAATATGCTTGTGGGTCGGATAACGGGGGCATATTCCAACTCCTGAATTTCGGTTGGAAGATTCTCCTATCCCAAGCTTTTTCGGCAGTACAGATTGTTAAAAGTTTCATCTTGCCTAGCTCTTTTCCTGTCTAACCGCAAACTCGGCAGATTCTTTGATCAACAAAGAAGTTACATTTTCATCAAAGCCAATACTAACAGCCAATGCCAAGTAGAGTCTTCGTTCGCTGAAAGAAAACTTTGTTTAATAACACTAAACGGCCATGTTTGCCTTTTAAATGTCCGACAAAACAAATTCGTCAAAGTAAACCCGAACAACATCGAAGATGCATACGCTTGGGAGTATGAGCTAGAAATGTTGATTGAACCACCTTCAACAGCCAGCTCATGTTCTGCCATGATTGGACTGAGGAAGGGATGTGTTTTTGGTATTAGAGGTTGGTTTGGTGGTAGGATGTGCTACCGCTAAACCATTTCTCGCTTGATTGAAAATGTCCACCTGTGATGCCGTTGCAAGAGATGCTGCCATTTTTTTTTATTCGAGCTTGATGGTAGGACCATCGTTTAGGTGCCCACTATCGTCTTTGGATTTCTAGAGATGTTTGCTGAAATAACATTATTTTTCTCATCCAGCTTTGTGACGAAAATCAACACTAGGCCCGCTGCACCATTTGCTCTTCAATGTTTATTAACAAAACCCTCTTTTGGCCTGAGATTGTTCTGTTTCATACCAAAGTGTGGCATTTTCATATCAGTATTACTTGCAAAAGTAATATAGCTAAAAACCATACTACTATTACAATAAAAGGCAAGTCAAGGACTCACCCATGGACTCAGCTTCGCAGCTTCAGAGTTCCATCCAGGGTATGAACCTTCATATCTGTGTACGTTTTCTTGTAAAAACTGAATGTACTTGATCACCTGAAAAAAAAATAATAATGATATATTGGAAACCGTTGAGGCTTGATGAGAAGGAAAAGTAAGCATATAAGAAGTATATACTGTATACCTTCAATAGAAATTATGCTGTGTCTCTCTTTTGATCGCTATTAGGTATATGCTCCCTCAACGTCTGAAATCTGCATAAGTTTTAACATATATAATTTCAAAAGAAAAATGCTTCGAATCAATATCTATATAGAAGTACGACAGATTACGTCTTTAAATACCAAGACTCGCCATTTAGGTTTTCCACTTTCAGGTGCACAGAAATTTATTTGAGATCTGAATTATAAGTACGAGACAGTCGTTAGATTTACATGACAAAAAAAAGTCAGATAATCACCCTTAATCTAATCTATCCTTGTTTCATCCATCAAAAAATAGCTGCCAGTTTAACGGCCTTACTCTTACTTCTAGACGAGTAAAGCATCTTATGTCCCTAATCAATTGCTGACCGCTTGATTCGATGTCCTCAATCATGATTCGGAACTTTTCAACCTAAGAGTTCTTTGATTCTAGCTCATATATTATTATTATTATAATTAATATTTTCCCTTTGATAAGTAAAGATCTCATTAAGCCTTAAAGACAAGAGGAGTCGCCTTGGTATCATTGTAATTCACTCCCCCATCTTTTAGGAAGGGTTTGGAAAGGATCATCAATTAAATATTTAAGACCTTAGAAAATTATACTCCTAACAAATAAAAGTAACTCAAACACATTTTAAACGAAATACAACACTTTCAATAGTGATTCCAAGAAGACTTCTTCGGTTTGGACTTAATCACCATCCTATTTCAATCACATCCCAATTCCTCCCAAATCATGATAAACTAATTCTAAAAGCTCTTCCAACCCCAAACCAATAAACAAAAAAACAATATTTTGAACCGAAGGAAAAATAATAATAAACCACTCCCCCTTATACACTAATCTCATACTATAGCTTCTTGATCTTACATTGTAACTTTTCTAGCTCACCTCTCTTGCTTTGTAATATTCTCTTCAAAGATTCAACCTTTTTTGCGCTCTTCTTCTCTTTACCCTTTAATATATCAGATGTTTTCATGAGCTCCTTCTATTTGGAAATTTCATCAAGTGTTTGACGGAGCTAATTCTATCTCATTTTAGTCATTCCACATATTTTATTACAAAGTAAAACTCTTACAATCGGGTATTTTGAATATTAGTTAGCTTGGTATTGTGGAGATTTTACACAAACATACATATACCTTTTAGTGTAGCAGACTTGATTATAGGAGATTTTAGTGTGCATCCTTTTGATATGTCTCCTTGCTCACTAATGATGGCTACATGGATAAAAGAAAGATTTGATGTATTGCAAGTAGGTTCTATTCTTTTAGCTAAGTTAAGGTTGTAAGAAGTTGTCAAAGTTGGTCCTAACACTACAACAACTTCATGTTGGCCGAAGAAATGAAAGACGTAATTTTATTTTATCTTTCAGTTATGTATGTGTATAACTCATACAATATACATCTCCCATTTCTCTCATGTGTCATGAATATGAGTGTGCAACAATCTTGATCCTAACGCACAAAAATGAGAGGAATTTACTAAGGGTCAAAGTAAGCCAGTAAGCCTCCCACTTTATAATGTGGCATGAAAGTTGAAAATATAATTAGGTCGGAATCTACGTGTGCAATATGGGTATACAACACTCTAGCTAATAACCTAAGAGAATAAGTGGAACCTGTGGATGGTCAAAGGAAGGCTCCTACGTCACAATGTAGCATGATAGTAGAGGAGACAATCACCATAGAAAATTCGAGTCCCATTTGAGTATGCATCTCTCTAGCTAACAACCCAATATAATGACTATAACTTGTGGATGTTAGATTAAGGCTTTCACTTCACAATGTAGCATTGAAGCTGAGAAGAAAAGAAGATTAACCGTGATGGAAACTCCAATTACCCTATAATATGACCCTCCCACTCAAAACTTAACATTTTTTGGGTTGAGTGTTGCCTTGTTTTGTGTATGTAATAGCAACATATAACATGCTCCTATATTGCCTTCCACAACCATCAGTTCAATTACATTCAATTATTACAAGTTATAGAAAGGAAACAAAGAACTGTATGCAGATACTCACCTTTTGAAAGAATCCTAGAGGGGGTGAATATTATTTAACAGAATGAAAGTGATAAAAAATTTTACACATAATGTATAGTGGTTTAAGAGCAAATTACTCTCTACATACACTACCAAAATGTTCTCCCTTTTGGATTTTAAATAGTAATATTTTTTTTTATTGATGATCACTCTTCTTTAGTTTTATGAGCCTTACAATCTCAATGACCCTATAAGAGATGATTTACAACTTGACTTATTTATCTTCTCTATATTCTCTATAAGAATCTTTAAAAAATAATAGATAGATACTCATTAATCCTTTTATAATGAATTTTGTAAGGTGGTTGTGATTAAAATTTATTCTCACCAAAAATAAAGATATTAAAGTATATAACTTTAGATGAGATTTCATCTAACTAGATGTAATAAAAAAATATTACAAATGTAGAGCAACTCTAGATAAGAGAAGTGAGCAAAGAACACTTTTCAATAAAAACTCCGAATTTGAAAGTTGAGAGAGTTTGAATGAGCAATTGAATGATTTAAGAGTTGATAATTAATTGTATAATAAATTTAGTTGACAAGTTGTAGTAAATGCTGAGGGAGCTTATTGATAAGGCCAACCCTTGATGTGTAGTCATTGGACATAAAATGATCAAAAAGCTATATCACCCATCAGGTAGAAAATTAGCATTTAATGCTTAACTATCAATGGCTATTCAATCGGTGGTTCAAACTAGTCAAAAAAATATGTTCAAGCTTGATATGGGAAAGTTGTCATTGCATAAAGTAGTTGATCAGTTTATTAAAACCAACTTATTGGTTATGTGTTGTACTCATTTTGTCCTATGAACATATATGAACAATAGCAAGGTTTAGTAAACCAGTCGATGTGCCCATACGACTAGTTAATCAGTTTATTCAAACTATTCGATCAATTATATTACTTAAGCAATACCAATTCCCACGTTGTCTCAACTCTTAGCTTGGTTGGTGAAACTAGTTGATCGGTTGCTTTAAACTAGCCAATTGATTCCATACCATTCTATTGGTTTGGTAAAACCATTCTATGAGTTTAAATAGAGATGAATGAGTTTTTGTAGGAATAAAACCCATGGAATGGTTGGTGAAACCAATTTATCGGTTTGGAAAAACTAGTTAATGATTTTAACCAAAGGAAATGAGTTTTTATAGGAGCAAAAATTATGGATGGTCAGTTAAACCAGTTGATCTATTTTCTCAATCCACTCGATTGGTTTGGAGAAATTAGTTGATAAGTTTAAACAAAGATAAATGTGTTTCTATAGGAGTGAAACCCATGGACTGGCTAATCAAACCAGTTAATTGGTGTCCAAGCTAGTTAATCGATTTGGCAAAACTAGTTGATTGGTTTTCCATACCAGTTGATCTGTCCGAGTTTAACTCATTTTATGCTATTGATTAAAGCAAACCAATCAATCGATCTTGAGACCAGTCAAATGGTTCTGACTAGAATCAAGCAAAAAGTTTAAAATACTTTGAAAGATTTAGAAAACAAGATCAACAATGAAATTGCATGAAGTGAATTCAAGTCAAGTATTTAAAAAAAATTTAAAATATTTTTTTTTATCAAAATGTAAAATTTCTCAACTTAAGTCTTTACAAGAAACCTTAGACTTTAGAAATATTCTCCTTAAACTTTAAGCCTTGGTTATCTTCATACGTTCTTCTCTTGTGCTTTGAAACTTTATTGCTCTTTTAAATTGCACATTAGAGAGATGATTTGAGCAAGTGTTTTTAGATCTCTTTGTTTGTAAATCATAGTACATACACACTTAAGTGTAATACCCTGAAATTTTTTTTAGCCTAACCCGGCATTATTAGCACCCTAATTTGATCTTAATATCGAGAAATATTATTTTATCCCTAACCCAATTTATTAATCCCAAAACCCTAACCAAATCTAAAATCTTGGCTTACATAAATCATATTTTGTAAACCAAAAACAAAACCTACAAAAATTTTAGTTAATCCTAGCTATTTTGGCTAAACTAAAACCACCTAAACTGACCCCTAAATCCCTTTCTCTTTTTCCTTTTTCTTTCTTCTCCTTTCTCTCATCAAACCAAGCCCTAATATTTAGAAATTTCTACAACTTGCCTTGCAACTTACATTTCTCCTCTGTAGCTGCACCATCTCCCATCATCCCTCATATATCATCCATCAACCTTTCTTCTCTTTTTGCTTCTCATATCTCCACCGATCTGCACCTCCACACCATACTATTATTCTTCTTCTTTTTATCCTTACATAATACACACACACAACCATCCCCATCACCTGCCATTATTCCTAATACTCAATCATATTTTCCCTTGTACCACCCTGCCATCCCTCATACTCGTCGCATGCCTCCCTCTTTTATCTCTTTTTCCTTCCCCGGTTCACTCCACACACACACATGTCCACACACACACACACTCTCTCTCTCTCTTCCTTATTCCTCTTTGTTTGGCCTCCACTTTATCATTTTTGTGTCAAAAAGCCACTGCCCGAGCTCCCTCTTCTTTTTCCTTTCTTCATTTTCTTTTCTTCTTCTTCTTCTTCTTCTTCTTCTTCTTCTTCCTCCCTCTTTCACCTATTTTTGGCTTGTGTACCACCATCTCCACCACTATGCACCACCTTAGCCACCACTCGCCACCCTTTAATCAATGGACCAACCACCAAGGTCACCCCAACCTTCTCCAGCACCGTCGCCAACCATTACCGCTAACCACTACCTCTTTTCCCTCTTCTTTCTCTCATCCGTCGCATTTTTACAATAAGCACGGCTTGTGCACAATCGTACAACACTAAAATTTTCTATGACACACCTAGAAAACCTAGCACAACTTGCTCATGCACCTTCATATACCCGTGCATGGCCCAAACGCACACCCCTACGCATCTATTCAACTTGTGACTTTTTAACCCGGTAATCAAGCATAACCAAGCCACTTTGCAGCACCTGGTCGTGTGCGATTCTTTCTCTCGTCCTAGATATACACTGCCTGCAAAAAAAACTATGCAATCCCCTTTTTTAGCCGTGCATCCCTATTTTCACTACCAAACCTTATCCAAACACCACCAAAATTTTTACCACAACTCCACCAAACATTTCACTATACATCCACACAATTCAAGCTCCCAGTTGACTACGGTTAATTCTATCTTTACCCCATTTACCTTAATTTCTCTTTTGGTTAGCCTAACCATGGATTTTGTTGTTTTTCATAGGTGGCATTTTGGTAACTTTAGAGGAGGAAGTCTAGGATTTGTATGCTTAGAGTCTGGTGTCCTAGTTGGTAAGGATATTTTTGTGTTATTTGCTTGTATGGTTATGTGTTTTTTTCATGAAATTATTGATATATGATACAACATGTTTTGATCATGATATTTTATAACGATATGAATATTATGTTGAAAGGAAGTGAGAATGGGTAAGAGTTACCATTATAATTTTGTTGTGATAATTTCATATTTGTGGAAATATATCTTATGGCATAAAATATGGGTTAAATGAGATTTGATAAGTGGGCCTAAGTATCTTTATGAGGTATGATGATAATTTGTGGATTTGGAAAGTTATGTGTGTGGAAAGTATAAGAATTTATAAAATAAAGGTTATTGTATGTGCTTAAGGTTAAATTGGTCATTATGGGGTAATAAGAAATTGTTGATATTTTATTTTTTAGGTGGATTAAAATACAATAGTGATATCATGAATAATGATTGGAAGTATTATTGTTGTTTCGAGGTCCTTAAATAAATTAATGGTTAATTTGGGCATAATAATCTTATAATGATAATATCATTATTCCATATGTTAATCTAGAGGTTATTTGAATTTTAAATATGTTCTTAATGTTTAAACTTATGAGCTTATCTATTGGAATTGGTAATCATATAAATTTTATGGGAGGTGTTATGAAAAACCTGTGGAATTAGGATTTGAAAATTTCTATGAATAATACATTGGGATAAGATTACTAATGTATGTGTATGAGAACTAGACTGTGCATTATGGGTAGGATAATAATGATGATATTCAAGAGTGAACCATTGTAAAATATGGATGAATAGTCAATATGGGAGAATGATTGCTAAAGGGAGTATAATTAGGATTTGGAAGGACTTAAGGACTTGGACCTATGCTATATGTATATCTCTTTTAATGTGTTCATTTCCTGAGATTTAACCTGAATAAGACAGTAATCACTTAAAGTGAAAGAACACATGAGTAGGGCCAAGGTAATATATACCGGGAGAATAGTGGCTTGGGAGAATTTTTCTCTAGTGATGATTTTAATCTCCGTTCCATCGGAAAGAATAGTGGCTCAGGAGTATTTTGTCCCAAAAAGCTATTTCAGTCAATTTCAAAGTATTAAAAATAGTTGGGGCCCTGCTCATCATGAAATAAAAATATAATAGTATAAACTATGGAAAAGATACTAATGATTTAAAGTGGAAGAATATGCGAGTCAGAACCAAGGTGTTATATATATCCCTAAACCTAATCTATCCTCGTTCCATCCATAAAAAAAATAGGTACAAGTTTAATGGCCTTACTCTTACCACTAAACGAGTAACACCATCATATGACCCTAATCAATTGCTTAATGCTTGATTTGATGACCTCAATCATGATTCATAACTTTTCAATGCAAGAGTTCTTTGATTCTAGCTCATCTTCTTATACTCTAATCATAGATTATAGCTTCATGATCTTATAATGTGTCATTTCTAGTTTACCTCTCTTGCTTCATAATATTCTCTTCAAATAATTTTCCTTCTTTGCAATCTTATTCTCTATACACTTTAGGTTATCTTTATGAGTTCTTTTAGATTGGAAATTTCTTTAAGTGTTTGGCGAATCTAATTTATTTGACATTACGGAGTAAAACTCTTCCAATTGGATATTTTGGATATTGGTTTGCTTGGTATTGTGGATCCTTTGCACAACCATGCAAATACCTACTAGCATAATGTATTAGATGATATGATATTTTAGTGTGCATTCTTTTGATAGATCTCCATGCCTACTAATGATGAATTCATGTATATAAGAGAGATTTGATGCATTACACCTTAATAATGTTCTTTTAGGTGAGCTCTGAGTAGGAAGGTGCTCAGGACAATTGTAACACCCCAATTTTTAGGACTAAAAAATTTCATTTACAGAGATAAGTATGGAAGCTAAAATAATAACAGCGAAGGGTGTTATAGTCACACTTAGTACGAGTTCGTTTACCTTTACCATTCTCATATCAAATGATAAGGTTAAAACCATTACTCTGCTTATGTTTAATTCTTGATTATAAGAAATATAATAGTGAGAACAAACAGATAAGTGTTGTTCTAGATAAAAGCAATGCTAACAGTTTACAAAACTCAAAAAGAGAAATGCATAAGGAAACAGGTGTCCAAATACAACTGAAATCAATATACCAAAAGAAACCAGATATCACTGAGCTCTCAAACCAAACTATTAGCTTTCTATAGAACTCATAAGATAACTTGCAAAGATCACTGCCTATTGAATAGGTAGAGGCCTACAAATGGAATCCTTCAGTATAACAATACTGAGCAACCCTTTATACTAAACCAAAATGAAAAAAAATCATAGAACACATGCAAGAAATCATAATAATACCTGGTATAAAACATCAAACTATACATTCATCAATTGAAATACGAGGATCATTCCTGTATCCATGTACCATCAATGTTACACACAATTTAAATTCATTCATCTGGATTTAACTGAAACTTACCTATGAATCAACCAAGATATGCTCTTTGTAGTATAATTAGAAACAACATCAACCCAAGACCAAGACAATAACCACATGTCACATACTTCATCATCAATCCTGATAAATCTCATAACATTGGTAGGCTCACAAGAAAATATTAATAACAACTCATTGCAATATAGATAGGCACAAAAGCAGCTACCAAAACACGCCGGCGTGAAGGCTACTGTCGACTAATCCAATAATTATTTAAATTTAGTATTAATCATTTCAAATTTTATTTATGTTAAGTTCAAGGACTCAACTATCATTAAATCGGTGGAACGGTCTAAGGCACTTCTTAGGAACAACACACCTTAACCGATATTATCATTTGGTGGAATGGATCTAACACCTTTTAAGGTAGAATTCTCCCGAGCTGCTATTCTTAAACTAATAGAACAATTTGAAGCACCTTTTAGGGACAACACACCTGAGCCACTATTATCATCCGATGGAACGGATCCAACACTTCGGTCTTGACTCACGTAACCTTCCACTTTAAATGATTAATGTATTATCCATTAGGTTACTTATCTCAAATCATATTCTTATTCACAATGATTATAGGGTCACACTATTCTTAATCTGGTGGAACGGACTAAAATACTTCTTAGGGACAACAAACCCTAGCCACTATTATCGTTTGATAGAATGAACCCATAAAACACCTCTTAGGAAAAAATGCTCCCAAGCCACTATTCTTAAAATAATGGAATAATTTGAAGCATATCTTAGAGAAAACACATCTGAGCCACTATTATCATCCGGTGGAGCATATCCATAAACACCTCCACTCGACTCACGTGATCTTTCACTTTAAATTTTTAATGTCTTATTCCTAATTTATTCAAAGGTACATAACACATTTAAAGCATGTAAAGCACATCGCGAAGATCATAAGGCCATTCTCTAGAGTTAAGACCCCTATATTTCTCTAAAACCACAATTTCTCACTTTTATCATAACTCTTTTTTTTATCACTCTTTTAGCCAACAAGTTTAGAACCTCTCCCTCAATTAATACTACTACTACTACTACTACTACTACTACTACTACTACTACTACTACTACTACTACTACTACTATCAAAAAGCTTAAATTTCAAAGCCTAACACAAAGGTCTTGCATGTATGATAATAATCCTATCCCAAAAATTACTATTCTTAGGGCTTATAAACCCTAATTTCACAAATACATCATACCTTTTCTTATAGGGATCAAACAATCAATATATTTAATAAAAAAAATCCTAGAATACTAATATTAACAACATATATGAATTTTTTGTTCTAAATCTATCATTTCGTACATGTGATAATAACCTTCTTGTTATAGGATTACTATTCCCAAATCAAACTATTTTCATATTTTATCAAACTTGTATCATTCACAACTACTCTAAACACTTCATATGAATTCCTTAGCATACTTTCGATGATATAACATCTTAAAATACCATGATTCTCATATTTAAACCACGTTGATCAAAATACCCTAGTAAGTAATAAAGCCCTTATTTCATGCGAATCTTACGCGTTTAGTAACATTATCTCCAAATCCTCCTTTTATCTTCGTATACTTTATTGTACTATTTTCATACTCATCAACCATTAATAAACCCATGATACATCCATATTTCAAGATGCTTGTTTTTCCATATAAAATAACCATACCACATAATATTTACTTACTCATTTTCTATCATATAATGTCAACTGCATATCATAACATTAACAAACATATATTAATTCACATAATAACATAACGTGGTATAACATAAAATTATGCATATCACTTAGCAATCAAAAACCCTAGAATATGACAAGTATCTTTACCATTTTCCATGTATATTCCATACTTAATCATGAAAGATCATTTTACCATACTTTTGTAATCAAAATACTTTACATATGATAGATGCTCTTTTTTTTTTACAATTTTTTAGGATATAATGGTTAACACATAATTATAAGTTAACCAATAATTCTTAACATATTTTAGACACAAAACCCTAATGTGTTATCATAAAAAATTAACCATTTTAAGAGAGTATAAAAGTTACCTGAATTTCAGTAATAATATAAAAAGAGTTGTATCCTACTAAATACTACGAAATCTCGCTAATCAACTTTCACACCTAAAAATAATACTAAAATACCAAATTATTATTTAATGAATAAAATAATAATAAAATATTTATTTTTCTAAAATTATCAGAATGCCCTTACATATAAATAATAGGTACCAAAAGAATTTTTACAACAAAACAGAACTATTCCTCATGCTATGCATGCAGCGTGAGCTCCCACGAGGGGGTCATTTGGCTAGGCTGGCTAGTTGGGGTAGGCCGGTGATGGCTGGGGTTGTGAAGACTGGTGGTGGTTGATGATAATCGATGGTTGATGAGGTGATGTGGTGATGAGATGGTGGCTACGAGGTGGTGATGGGTTGGTGCTAAAAGTTGGAGCCATAGTGGAGGGTAAAATTAGGAAGGGAGTTGGTTGTGAGGAAGGGTGCTAAAGATGGGTGGTGGAGGTGCGGCGGTTTTGGTAAGAAGGTAGGAGGGTAGGAATGGTAGAAAAGGCTATATCGGAGAATAAGAAGAAAAGAGAAGAAGAAGGAGAGGAAGGCTCAATGGTGGTTGCTGGGGGTTGTGGTGTTGCAGGGAGTTATTATGGTGCATGAAAATGGCTAGGGAGGGTTGGATAGGGAAGAACAAGAAGTAGGGGGGTTGTGTGATTGGTTGAGGAAGTGTAGAGGGATAAGGGAAGGAATGCATAGGCTATGGTGGTTGTCCATGATAGGAAGTGCTGAAGTGGAGAGAATAGCATTAGAAACAATTATTGTTGCCAAGGGGGTTTCTAAGAGGGAATTTGACATAAAGGGGTGGCTAGGAAAATGAAGAATAAGAGGAAGAAAAGGAGGTGGAGGAGGGAGAGACTGACTGGCTAAATGACGGTGGTTGGTGCAAGAAGGATAAAGCATGAAATGGAGGAAGATGGTGTTGGTATGTTGGTGATCGGTTTTAGTGAAACCCACAAAGCTAAGAGGGTAGGGAGAGAAGAGGAAAAGGTAAAGAGGGAGATGGTGTTGGGGGAAACACACACATACAGAGATGGGTGAGTTGGGTATAGTGGAAAAAGTAGAGATTGGACAGCTAAATGTAAAAGAGATGGTGAAATGGTGATGGTGATGGGGTATGGTTTGGCAGAGAGTGAGGAGTGAAGGGTATGGGCATAGCATGAGAAGGTGATATATGTCTCCATAATTTGTATTTAAATGATTCTATTAATTTTTATAAATTATATTGCACATATAATTACTTTTCTTATTGTGTGGTTAATTAAGAAATTAAATCAGAATATGGGAGATGGATCATGATGAGTTACTGTGTATAGCTACTGCTGGTTGTTGTTGCTAATAGGAATTTGTTGTATTAAATTGTTGATTATCCCATATGATGCATTCGCTGGAATAATTTGGATAATGGAAATTAAGTTGGCCGTGTAATCCGCCACCCGACCCATATTTACTAGGTTAGAAGGATTGTGGATTACGCAACCCTTGATAACCATGATTAGCTAACAAAATTTAGCTGATGGGGATTAATTTGTAAATCCATTATTTGGACTAATGTATATTTGTATTTTTCTTTCTAGTTGGGTTGCTTTATTCTCCCAACTCCACGACTTGTTTGTTTGTATTAATCGGATGGATTGTGGACTGATATGTTGTATTTGTATTTGAGCCCATCGTCCGTATAAGGGTAGTATTGTGTGTATTGTATACGCCCATATATAAAGCGTATAGTAGACTGTATGTATGTTACTTTTTGGCTGAAATACATTTTGACAATTTTTTCTGGAATCTCTCTCGACTTCTCTCTCTTTCTCGCGACTGAATCATTCGTTTGATCTCCTTCTTCCTTGATCTTCTTCTCAATCTTATTTCAGTTAATCCAACTTCAGTAACCGTTAATTACAACTTTGCTATGATTTTTCTAATCTTCCTTTAGATTAAACTCCTTAGGCTGAATTTTTTGTGCAGAATCAAACCCCGCGCTCGATTCACGATTCGGGGAAATTCTTGAAACCTATCCAGGCTTCATCAGAAGGGGGCGGAGATAAGGAGAGTGGTCAAGGTATAGGAATAGGGGTGTGTAAAGGGTAAATTCAAGTGGCTAAAATGGTAGGTAAAAATAGGTTTATTTTATTTTATTTTAAGGTTTAAGTTGGTTAAGTTAGGATATCGGGTATGAAAATAATTGGAAAAAAATATTCGGGAAATTATTTGGGTTATGGATCAAAGGTTATAAATAAAATTATTAGGCCAAGGTTTAAGGGTTAGTTTTGAATAAAAGGCTAAATACCCCAATACAAATGTGACAAGACATTTAGTTCATGTCGCTATTCCTGGATCCAAGGGGAATATGTTCGATGGAATAATTTCTTATATGTATTACCACATCTTGAAGGGTTAGGTCCACTTTTTACAAGTCACTGGAATCTTTATGCTCAAAACCCTGATTCAAGTAGTTATTTATTTGCTACCTCCCAAGGAGCGGGAACTGCCATTCTAAGTTTTGAGTAAAAGGCTAAACACCCCAATACAAATGTTACTAAATTTTAGGGTATTAAAATAATTATAGATTCCAACATAACTGATCTTCTTTAATTCTCAACTTCAATGTTACATAGTAAAGTAGCATCTTACTCCAACCACATGCTATAGTGGTTTTTATTGGGTTTTCAATTGGAAAGTTGCATACCTAAATGGGACTTATGGTTTCTATAACAACTACCTCCTCAATTACTATGCCACATTGTGGAGTAGGAGTCTTACTTTGATCATTAGTAGGTTCCACTCATTCTCTTGAGTTATCATCTAGAGTGTTGCATACCAAAATTTCACTCATAGTTTTTGGGCTAATTATCTTTTCAACTTCCATGCTATATTGTGATCTATGAGACTTACTCAAACCATCACCATATTCCAATCTTTCTCTTAGGTTATCAACTAGAGCTTTGTATACCCAAATAGCATTCAAATTTCTAGGCTGATTGTCTTCTCAAATTCCACACTACATTGTCAAGTAGGAGTCTTTACCTGACCATCCACATATTCCACTAGTTTTCCTGAGTTATGAGCTGGAGTGTTACATTCCTAAATGGAATTCCTTGTTCTTAAAGAAATTGTCGTTCCAACTTCCATGCTAAATTGTAAAACTCTTATCGTTAACATGCTCCGCTTTTCCCTTGGGTTAAAAACTGGAGATTTGAGTACCCAAATTTCCCTTATAGTTCCTCGGTTGAGTGTATTCAAATTCTATCCTAAATTGCAAACCAAGGGCCTTATTCTAAACATCAACATATTCCACTCTTTATCTTGAGTTACCAAATAAATGGAGAGTTGAGTTCCCAAATGCACTCATGGTTCTTGGGTTGAGTGTCTTTCCAACATCCATGCTATATATTAAAGTAAGATCTTTACTATAACCATCACTAAGATTCCGAAAAACCGATAGAAAGGAACAATTGGAATCATATTCACAAGTAAATAGGGTGGACTATCCTTAGGAGAAGCTACTTGTATTATTCTAGGGTATAAAAATATTACCAACCATTGCTACATTCAGAGTAATGTAGATTTTGACTAACGACTCCCATAAATATCAAAATAATGTGTTCTTCACTTTCTTCAATACCGAGCCTTAGTAACAAATTTTTGAACTCACAAATTTACTCTTCTACACTCATTTTTCATTGCCTTAAGGACAATAATTTAGTGTACAAATCTTGAGTGTAGGAAGATGACACAAATCTTTCGCTCATAAGTTTCTTCAATTTTTTACCATGATTTTACTTTCAACTTTCCTTCCTCCTTTGGTTCGAAAGATTTTCCCACCAAAGAGAGGCATGAACTTTGAGTTTTAAAGTGGTTACTTTAAAATCTTATCATCCTTATATCATTTTGCCTCAAAGATACTCGAGCACCTTAAATCCAATTCCAAAAACTCTTTCAGGTTACTGTGACCTTCGAATTTATGGATCTTGGTTTTAACATCCCCAAAGTCCCTTCTTTTATCCTTCCCCTTTGTTTTTGGTTCTCGAGATGACTCAATTGTTGATGAGTCATTTTCACTTGAGAAACTTTCAACACCAAAGGGCTCTTCTACTTCAAGGGATGCTCAATTGGGATGTTGGTTTGGGGTGTTAGTATTTGGAATGAGTTGTTGTAAAAGGGTTCAAATGTGGCCCATTTCTTATAATGGTACTAAAATTTGATCTACACATAAAGTACCTTTTTGTAAGGATTCAATGGAATGGTTCCTCTTTTCATTGTTTGCCTCTTTGAGATTCAAACCCCTAGGTGGTGGATGATCACCCATTGTGGGTTTTTTTTTCAGAAAAAAAGGCTCAAAATGGGAAAAGAAATGGTGGATGGCTAGTTTTGAAAATTATTGTGAGTGTTTGACTTAGACAAAGGCGTAATATGAGGGAATAACAAAAGAGGGAACCCAATTTAGAGCAAACTAAGCTTTGATACCGATTTGATACATGGTGGATACAAATTGGGTTAGACTTAGATTTAAAAATGATGGATGGGACTTAACCACCAAAAAGAAGAGGACTAAGAAAGGGAGATAAAGAGATATTATATGAACTAAGTGACCTTTAATTCATACACTTGAATATACCACTTAAGTTTTGCTACATTTAAGGTAAAAGAGACAAGAAATTTGAAGGTCAATTAACCAAGGCATACACTAGCCATGGAGGTGGGGATTTCACTCGAGAATGGAGGAAATGAGGACAGACCAAAATCTCCTTCATTCAGCTATTTCTCACACTTTTATAGGTATGGATACTTTTAGTTACAACAAAATAAGTAAGACCGGTTAGGGATTGAACTATCTAGTTACCTAATAGTGCAAACTATTCTAGTTTAATTCTTACCAACCCAAACACCACCTTACCCTGCCTTCATTGTGCATCCTTGTATAGGCCATCCTTGTGGCTAACTTGTAGATGGAGTGCAAATAATCATCTACTAATATAGCCATTACATAATTAAAGTTAATAAAAGTTTAGATAGTAAACATAACCTATAACACCAGGCCTACATTCTTACCAACCCTTTTTCTATCTTTTATTATAGGTCGAGATTGGAAAGTGGCTCCCACTAGTGTTGCTTGTGGTGGTAGGTTGCTAGTTGTGTATGTTGGCTCTAAAAACAAGCCACGAAATAGGAGTGTCTAGTGGTAGGTTTTTGGCTTCATTGTTGGCTCCAAAATAAGACACAAAATAAGAGTGGATGGTTGGCAAGTTACGTGGCTTGCATGGATCCCATTGATGTGGATGGGCTTGAATTGTAGCTTAGTCAACTTAGAAGATTTTTTAGACCTTCAAATTTAAGGTGATAAGAAGCTAATATTGAATGTTATAAGGGGATTCTCCTGTATCACACACTCTCTCTCTTAAAAAGGATCCTTGATCTAATCAAAAGCTTCATCGTGGATGTAGGGGAGTAAGTCTCCTACATTGAAGGTATTGGAGGTGTTCCTTATGTCTTATGGAAATTCATGCTCATATTCATTTTTCCCTATTTTTTCCAACACCTTATATGACCCATCACTCCCCGACATAAATTTGTTCTTTCTCTTGGTGGGGAATTGTTCTTTGTGTAGGTGAAGCCTAGCTAAATATTCAGGCTTGTATAAGTGTTACTTGCGGTGTTTTTTTGATCTTATTTTATTCAGTTCATTCACCTTCTCAATTTTTTGTCTCACTTATTCATGGAGTCTTTTCATGGTCTTGGCTCATTCCTTGGCTTCAAAACTTGTGACTTCACCAATGGAGAGAGGTAAGATGTCTATAGGAGAAGTAGGATTCAAACCATAGCAAACCTCAAAAGGTGAATGACCTATAGCATAGGTAGGGGACTAATTATGTGCAAATTCAGTGAAGCTAAGTTTGATGTATCAATGTCGTAAGGATTTGTGAACCAAAATTTAGAGGAGCATGGTGAGGGTTTGGTTGGTTACTTCAGTTTAGCCATTGGTTTGGGGGTGGTAGGCAATACGAAAGAGATTTTTTTTACCAACTAAGCTCCACAAGGTCTTAAAATAATAGCTAAGGAACTTGGTATCTCTATCTGAAATAATGGATTTAGGTATACCATACAGCCTAAATATTTATTTGAAGAAAGAGATTGGCTATAATAGAGACATCATCTATTTTATGACAAGCAACGAAATGAACCATCTTATAGAACCGATCTATCACCACCATTATAGAATCATTTTGCCTATGTATTTGAGGAAAGGCTACAATAAAATCCATACTAACATGATCCCATGGTTGGTGGGGGCTAGGGAGGGAAGTATACAATCCTTGATGGAAGTGGCTCTTAGAATTTTGGTAAGTTGATCATCTCGCTACTATACCTTATATATCTCCTACCATTATAGGACAAGAGAAATGTTCTTGTATTACATCCATTATATTGTTAATTCCAAAATGACCTTCAAGTCCTCCACCATGCACCTCTCAGATGAGAAGTTCTTGAAAGGGGCTCTTGGATGCATAAAGCTTGTTATTTTTGAAGAGGAACCCATCTTGTAGCATGAATGAGTCTTTAATATTTTCTTGATCTTTAAATTATATCTCAAAGTCTTCATCCTCTTGATAGAGTTCCTTAATGAAGATAAACCCTAGGATTCTTGCTTCTAGTAAATAAAGCATACAATATCTCCTAGAGAGGGAATTGGCTATGACATCAATCTTGCCACCCACATGTTTAGCTACAAATGAAAAGGACTGTAAGAAATCTACCCATTGGGTATGCCTAGGGTTGAGTTTTTTTTTGCCATTAATGTATTTGAATGATTCATCATTGGTGTACAATACAAAATATTGGGGCCTTAAGTAGTGTGACCAATGATCCAAGGCCCTTACTAGTACATAGAATTTCTTGTCGTACGTGTTATAGTTCATGCGTAACCCATTGAGTTTTCTACTAAAATGGGCAATAGGATTTCCTTTTTGAAGTAGTAATGCCTCAATCCTACTCCACTAGCATCACAATCCACTTCAAACGGATTCTAAAAAACTGGGCAAGGTTAGGATGGGTGCTTCCCTTAGCTTGGTTTTGATCACTTTGAAAGCTTCTTGAGAAGCCTTTGCCCACTTGAACTCTCCTTTCTTCATACACTTGGTAATGGGAGCTAGGAGGGTAACCCTTTGATGAATCTTTGGTAGAAGGAAGTAGGTCCATGGAAGGACCTTACTTGAGTCAAGCTACTTGGAGATGGCCTTGTATTGATGGCTTTGATCTTGGTCTCGTCCATGGCTATCCTATCCTTAGATACAAAAAATCCTAGAAAAGTTACTTTAGTTACAAAGAAATCATATTTTTCTAGTTTATTGTACAACTTGTTGTTTCTAAGTGCAAGAAATACAAGATCAAGATGCTTTACATGCTCCCTTTTGTTTATTTCATTAAAATAAACTACAACGAGCTTGGTAATGAAAGGCCTAAGTAATTCATTCATAAGTCACATAAAGGTACTAGGAGTGTTTGACAAATAAAAGGGCATTATCATCCATTCATACAATCCATTTTTTTAAGTGCAATATTCCGTTCATCACCTGCTTTCATTCGTATTTGGTAGTAAACATTGTGAAGGTCAATTTTTTAAAAGAAAGAAGCAGCATGCAAAAATTCAATCAAGCCATCAAGCCTAGGTATGGGACACCTATACTTGATGGTGATGTTGTTGATATCTCTATTATCAGCACACATTCTCATAGTTCCATCCTTCTTTGGTATTAGAAAAGAAGGTAAAGCACACAGATTAAGGGATTCTCAAATCAATCCCTAAGTTATTAGTTCTTCCAATTGTTTATGAAGCTCCATGGCCTCTTTAGGATTACAATGATAGGCAACCTTATTAGGGAGGTTAGCACTGGGTATAAGGTCTATCTGGTGCTATATGCCTCATATGGGGGGTAGTATGTGGGGTAGGTCTTTAGGAAAAAAAATCCATAAAATCTTCTAACATAACCCTAACCCAAGGGCCTACGGGATGCCTCCCCTTCAGTTTCTTCTACTAACAATAATAAATACATCATCTTCCCTTTAGTCACATCCCTAGATACAAGTTTTTCATATACAAATAATGACTTTTGACAATTTGTGGCACCTCCTCCCATGGTCGATTGGGTCCTCAAATGTGTTAGGATGTTCTTTTTATCATACTTCAATGTGTAGTTATTATTCCTCCCAATAGCAAGTGACATGAGTCCTTTGGGACTACTCACATAAAACTTGTTCATGATATGGATTTCCAATGGAGGACACATAGACCTATTTTGTGAATTCCACAATGCTAACATTATTCAACCATTGCATCTTGTAGGGTTTGGCATGGTGTTTAGTGGCCAAACCAAGCTTATACACCAAAGTGCAAGAGGAAATGTTTGCACAACTCACACCACCAACATTAAGGGAGAAAACTTTGCCCATAATGGTGTATTTGGTTTGGAAAAGGCATTCCCTTTGCTATTATCGATTCAAACTGCCTTAGTATGTCAGATCCACCTTATCATTATAGCTTCTCTCACATTTGGAGGTGCTTCTTCCAACTCTTATTCTTCATGGTTTAAGGATTCTTATTCCAAATCTTCCTTGGGGACACCTTCATTAAATTCAACTAGTGTCATGGCCCTTTAGTTTGGGCATTCATTTTGATAATGCCCTGGCACTTGAAACACCTCACATTTATGGACCTACTAGGCTCGCCAACCCCTTATCTTCCTTTCCCTTTCATATTGAACTTGATATTGGTAGAGGGTGGCTTAGATAGTGTGGATATGTTTTTGGACGGAATCACATTAGGTTTGTTGAGGCTAAACCAAGTGGACTATTTACCCTTCTTGTGCTTTTCAACCCTACTAGCCAAATGGAAGAGTTCATCCAAGGTGTAATACCTTTGGATTTCCACTTTTCTATCAATATATTATCTAAGGCCTCCCATAAATCTTGACTTCATGCGTTCTTCACTTTCCTTAATACTAATCCTTAGTAATAATTTTTTGAACTCACAAATGTACTATTCTACTGTAACACCCCTAAAAATTACCGTTAAAAAATTTTCTTTTTAAACATAAAAGCATTCACCATAAGAGGGGGCATTACCGCTGTAATTAATATAATTCTAGACCCAGACCATCCTTGTACCAACTACAAGGCAAAGTAGAAATAGGTGCAACTATGATAAACATAGTAACAAAGCATTTAATACATAATAAAGGTTAAATGTTTATTAACACGGAAATACTAAAATGTAAAAACATTATTCAATAGAAATAAAACATTATAACTATAAAGATGGAAATGATAACACCCAAATGTCACTCTCTTTGGGCCCTAACCCTTGACTACTATTACATCACTCTACCCCGATCATATCATCATAATCACTAAATTCATCTAGAGCATCCTAATTCACCTACACAGACATTGCTCATGGGAATGAACAACACCCATAATAGGGGTGATCATTATGCTATGTACTAAGTAAAGTAACAGTACAGTCAAGCAAGATTAAAGTAGTTAATGATACCACAACAAGAAATAAAATGTGCATAAGTAGGTTATAATGGTTCATTCATTATTATTTATATTCAAGATATTAGTGTCATAATTAGTCATCTCATGAATTATATCCATGTAGTTTCAATAACCCCACTATTCTCATTAGTGGACCGGTATATACAATACAAACCTAGGGAAGCACGCTCCTTGCCCCTATTCTCATCGGTAGACTAGTAAATACAATACAAACTTAGGATAGCCCGCTCCTGACTACTATTCTCACTGGTGGACTAGTAGATATAATATAAACCTAGGGTAGCACATTCCTAGCTACTATTCTCATCGGTGGACTAGTAAATAAGGTACAATTGGACCTAAACCACTCGACGTTCCACTATAAGTAATTAGTGTATTTCTATAGGTTATTATTGTCCAAGGGTTTTATTACTTGAGTTTGAGACCCCACTATTCTTACCAGTGGACTGGTAAATACAATAAAAACATAGGGCATCATGCTTATGGCCACTATTTTCACCAATAGGACAATAAATATAATACAAACCTAGGACAACATGCTCCTTGGCACTATTCTCATCAGTGGATTGGTAAATGAGGTACAACCGACCCCGACTCAAATGATCTTCCACTTTAAGTGATTAGTGTCTTATTCGTATCTTATTTAGTTCAGATACCAAAACCATGCATAACTCAAGTATGACTCCTAACTTACTACCACCCCAAAATTACCCTGTCTCTTTATAAACCCTAGTTCCCTAACCTCTTATACCTCCATACTCCCTATTGTTCTTTTAAGTTCCTAATTCATCCAATAAACCCAAATATGTCATTAGGACCCCTCCATTCATGAGTCATAGCCTATTTTCCCTGTTTCCCACATACGTTAACAATTAGCCTCTAGGGTTACTCCTCAAAATTCTAATTTTTCCTTAGTTGACCTATCGCTTTCTCTATTACTTGGTTAGCTTTGATTTTCCACAACTAAACATATTTTACTATACTTTTCCATCCCATAAAGTTTCTTAGCGTAAATTCTTCATTTTGCACATGTGATAACAATCTCCCTAATGGACCACCTTTCAAAACCCTAATTTCCCTATGGTAGATAAATCTACTCCCATTTATCCTACCTTACCATCAAAGTTAGCACACAATCCCCAAATAGCATATTTAACATCATCGTTTAGAGGTACAATCCAACTCCCCCATTTCTAATAACAACCTACCCTTAGGGTTTTATACTATCAAAACCCTATCTCCACCTACTTAGTAATCTCCTAGCTACCTAACAATGTCATCATATTCCCCATATTCATTCTTAGCAAACATCCCTCACTTAGCCACCCCTAGACATAACTTGTATTAGGTTTGACGCACCCCATACATGGTCAACCATCTCCACGCAATATTTACCCTAATCATCTTTTTATAACTGTTATAGTTATTTGTTTATCATCTCCCACATGATTTAAGCTAACTTCCACCCTAGGATTTCCCTATATTCCTATTTTCACAATATTAACCAAAATGTCCCTAGGTGTCAAAATCGTACCTAAGTCTCATGGCCTCAAATACAATAACTTCCCAACATTCCAAAATATGTAGTGCCATATAATAGAATTACACATCAACATATGAACCAACACAATCATGTACACACATATTTTTACCTTTAGTTCTTGCAAGTCAAGATATACATATAACCCTAGAACATGTAACATTTCATGTATGCATTCACTTAACACCTAATAAAGTAACATAAAAATAAGGCCCTAAATAAGATTGTATCCTTACTGAAATGTATCTGGTCTTTAAGTAAGAATAACTTATGCCTCCTCTCCTATTATCACCAGAACATTACCTAAAAATGAAAATATCTGAACTTAGGCTATCTTATCCTTTTTCTTCCTTTTCCTCTTTTTTTTCTTATAATAATAATAATAATAATAATAATAAATATAATCAAATGGAACTCAAAAGGGAGGAAGAGAAGTGATGGTGACCATAATGGGTAAGAGGAGTGGAATGGCGATATAATGGTGGTCATGGAAACACCAACCAAGGTGCAAGGGTGGAGGTTGGTTTTGTTGTAAAAATTGGTTGGGGTTAGCTTCTTGAGGGTTGAGGGTGGTGTTAGCACTAGGTAGGCTAGTGGGGGGAGGCAAGTTGCGGCGGCTGGTGGTGGCAGAGCTAAGAGGAGGGAGGAGAAATGAGGGAAATGGAGGGGAGAAGGAGATGGTTTGGGTTAGCTACATAGGATGGGCACCTATGTAGGATGGTTGAGGTGTAGGGATGGCAACGGGGTGGGTACGGATCGGGTACCCCTTATCCATACCCGAACCCAATAAGAAATTTGATAACCATATCTGTACCCGTACCCGCATGGATATCCGTTACTGTACCCATATCCGTATCCGACGGATAATTTGTTACCCGACGGATATCCGTTACCCGATGGATAATCCGTTACCCGACGGATATTGTTACCCGACGGATATCCGTCGGGTACATCAAACCCGTTATCCGACGGATTAAAATTACCCGTTTATCCGTTTTGTACCCGTTTACCTGTCATAATATATATAATTTACCTACAAAATTATTTTTTGATATTAAAAAATAAAAAATATATATAAAAAATCCAAGTTAAATGTAAAATGACAATTTAATTTCTAACTATAACTTATTATTATATAAAAAGTTAAGGATAAAATGGTAAATATATAACGGGTAAACGGGAACGGATATGGGTAACGGATATCCGTCGGATCGGATACGGATATGGATACCCCGTACCCGTATCCGTACCCGAATCCGCCGGATATTTTTCACCATTACCCATATCCGTATCCATATCCGTTTATCATTATCCATTTCGATATCCGTCGGATAAAATCCGTCGGGTTTCGGGTATTATCCGCCCCGTTGCCATCCCTATTGAGGTGTGACGGTGGCGTGGAGGTGAGGAATAGGTTGGCAGTGATGGTGATGCAAGGTGGTGTAGGAAAGGCATGACCTACACTTTACAAGGTTAGGGAGGAAAAGGAAGGGGAGAAGGAGAGGGAATGAGGGGCTCAACAGATGTAAGGGATGTAGGGAAGGAATAGGGGAATAGCCTGGGGGTGGCTTGGCTTAGCTATGTTGCAGGTGTGTAGAGGTGAAAATGGAAGGGGGTCATGTGAGGTGCAGGGAAGAGGTAGAAGATGGGGAGGAAAAAGGAAAAGAGGAAGAAAGGGAGGAAGAAAAAAGAAAAAAAAAAGAAAAAGAGAAAGAGGGCTTGGGCTATCACCTTGGGGAAAGAAAAGGAAGAGATAAAGGAAGGGGAAAAGGGAAGAAAGGAAGAGAGGGGTAGTGTGGGGCGGTTGCAGCGTAGGCCTAGGTGGGAAGGAAGGGGAAAAAGTAAAAAGAAGGACGAAAAGGAAAAAGGAGAAAATAAAAAAAGAGAAAAGAAAAAGGAGAAAAGAAAAAAAAAAGTTGTGGAATTTTTAGGTTGGATTCCTAGGAAGAAAAAAGGGTAATTATATGAATAATTAATTTTTTAATAATTTATATATAATATATTTTAGGCTAGATAATTAAAATAATATCTCAAAATTAGGCTAGATAATAAATTTTAAATCTCATATTATTATTATTATTATTATTATTATTATATACATATATTTTATTTTTTTATTACTTTTTATATTATTTATTTCTATGATTTTTTTTGGGTATTACATCTACACTCATTTTTCCTTACCATACGAATGATAATTTAGTGTACAAATTTTGAATATAGGGAGATGTCACAAATCTTTCTCTTATGATTTTCTTCATTTTTTGCCATGATTTTACTTTGAACTTTCCCTTCCTTCTTCTTTAGTTGGTAATATTTTCCCACCAAAGAGAGGCATGGCCTTTGAGTTTTAAAGTGACTACTTCAAAACTCTTATCATCCTTATATCTTTTTGTCTCAAAGAGCCTTGAGCACCTCAACTCCCATTCTAAAAATTCTTCTAGGTTCTGGTGATCTTCGAATTTAGGGGTTTTAGTTTTGACAACCCCAAACTCCCTTCTTTTTATCCTTCCCCCTTATTTATTAGTTCTCGAGATAACTCACTTGTTGATGAGTCATTTTCACTTGATAAATTTACCTTCCAAAAGGAAGAGGTTGGTCGGGTTGTAAGTGTGTAGGGGTGAAAATGAAAGAGGGGATCATACGAGGTGTAGGCGGGAGGTAGGGGAAGTGGCCCCCACTAGTGCTGCGTGTAGGTGGTTGTGGTGGTAGGTTGTTGGCTGTGTGTGTTGGCTCCAAAAATAAGCCATGAAATAGGAGTGGCTGGTGGCAGGTTGATGGCCGTATTGTTAGCTTCAAAATAAGACATGAAATGGGAGTGGACGCTTGGCAAGTTGCATGGCTTGCATAGCTCCCATCAACATGGATAGGCTTGAATTATAGCTTAGTGTAATCCTTCCCAATTTATAAGATTTTTTAGGCCTTCAAATTTAGGGTGATAAGTTGCTAATGTGGAATGTTGTAATTAGGATGCTCCCACATTAATTCTCATGAAATGCCTTCCCCTATCTTTGAAAACTACCTAGTTGGTAATAGAATTCAATACATGAACACATTGAGGTAACAAATTGCAAACATGATAGACCTAGCATGATTTTAAGATAAAATCTAGCATGTTATTATGTATAAACTCTAGCTGAAACAACTTCAACCGTGGCATGCAACACATCTCCTTTGATAGTGGCCTTTGATTCTTTACTCCACCAACTACAGTAATAGATAAATGGTTTGTTACTTTTTAGGTAAGGAGGTATATATAATTCAAGTATAAATATCGCTAAGAATTTCAAAGATAAGGCACATGCATCGCATAAGGACTTTTTGAATCATAATAAGGGATATGTTAATATTTTGTTCCAAGATCTAGAAAAATCTTTAACTAGTTTCCCATTGATTCATCTGAGTATGAAAAGAGATATCCATTAAATTTACAAAAGCAAATCGACGAAACTATAGTACTGATAACTATGAAAGAAATTGTAGCTGGAAATTATCATGAAAGGAAATTAGATATAGAATACTATTGCATCTAAAGCAAATTCCCATACCAACAACTCATTTAGATTTATTTCTTGTAGGAAAATGAACATAGAGGATGTATGGAAGAATGGATAACAAATCCACAAGTAGAGAAGCCTTTGAAGCTACTCTCATGACTACTCGGTATAGCTGAATAGTGAAGTAAGAAGGTTGGAGGAAAATTCAAATGGTTGCATATTAGAGGTATGTGAGTGCTTATGGACTTTAGCATAGTTTAGAGAATAGTTCACATGGGGAATATGCATTAATATAGTGTACCTACATGCGCATCGTGTAAGAAAGATAAAGCTAGAGTGAAATAGGTTTCTCTATTCAAAGGCATGTATATCTAGTATGATTAAGCATGAGTTTGTATGCATAATTGGATTGTGCCATGATCTACGTGATAGAGGTAGATTGGTTTAATCAGTATCCATTCATACTTATGGGATTGTTGTTGCAGTCCCCTTCTCAATCCTACAAGAAAGAGGTCTTGTATAAGATCTCTAGGATAACCAATGAGTGGTATTCCCTCTAATTACGATATTTGGTTGGGTTACTTGAGTGAAATAATTTTCGCAGTGTTCTCTTTTATTTTTCCTTTAGCCATCGAGATTCTTTGTATTGTGTTGTTTTTTTTTCCTAAAATGTTGGGTTCCTTTGCTTATGTATTTTCACATTAGTTTTTGAGCCTAGTATGGGTTTGGTTTGTAGACCTTAAATATCTATGTTCCTTTGTTAATTGTTTTTCTCGCTCTAGGTTTACCTTATGTTTTTGGTTTTAGATAGTCAGCCTTCTGTATGGAATGAGATAGATGGTGGGTTTCTATATCTTGTTAAATATAGCAGTAAAACTCCATTTTCACAAGTTGTTTTTATGTTTTTTATTTTGTAAATATTTAAACAAAAAAGTAGTAGTGAAAAATAAAAGTGTTGCATAAAATTGCTAAGTCAAGCACTTCTATAAGGGAATAAGTTGTCCAAATAGACTATGAGACAAAGAAGAGGATGAACAAGCTTGGATTATGGTATGAAAAGATTCATGTGTATAATTATGATTGATCATTATATTGGACAGAAAATGTTGAGTGAGATAGTTATCATGTGTAGTACATCTCATTGGATAGATGAAGATATAACTGGGAAAAAGGCACCTCACAAGATGATTTATTACTCCTTCAACACTAAGTCTAAAAAGGTTATATGCTTGTAGACACATAAATACAAAACATGAGATGGCATATAAAAGGTTATTTAATAGAACCAGGGTTATTACATTATGCAGTTGATGGTGAATCATGGAAGCACTTTGATACTAATAATCCATATTTTGTGTTTGATCCTCAAAATAGATGGTTGGGGTTGTCATCATACATTTTTAATCCACTTGGAATGGCTTCCAAATAAATTATGCTACAAGTTATGTTGACTATGTACAACTTACCCTCGCGACGATGTATGAAGGACCTATTTTTTATGCTCACGTTCTTGATTTTTTTGTTTAAGCTCTCCATAAATGGGTATTAATGTGTTCCTCTGGCCTTTAGATGAAAAATTGAATGATTTGTGGATGTTTATGTTGATATACGAGATGAAATTACTAATAGGGTGTTCAAAATGCATGTAATGATATTTTGGACCATTATTGATTTTTCCACTTAATCGTATTTTTCAAGGTAGTCTTACCAAGGGTATTTAGAATGCCCAAATTGTAATAAAGACACTACTTCCATGATATTGAGGTATAAAAGTGATTATGCTATCTATTGACAACTCTTCTCCACTAGTCATACATTCATAAAAAGTTATCAATTTAATAAGAAGATGGAAAAAAGGGAGTCCTCCAATGATATTACCCATTGATGATATTTTGGTGCAATTGAGTTATGTTATGGAATATCAACTAGTGAAGCAACTAGATTGTCAAAAGAGGAAGAGATGTATCGATGAATTAAACTAGAAGAAGAAGAAGAACATAGTTTATGAATTGTCATAATGGTAATCTTATCTTTTGCAACACAATATAGATGCAATACATATTAAGAAAAAAAACATTTGTTTGAATTTGCTTGGGACAATTTGTGAAGATGAGAAATCACAAGATACTAATCGTTTAAGATGGAATTTGGAGAGTTTGAACATCAATCATAGGTTACATTTGTATTATATGAGAGTGATGTTGACAAAACCCAAGATAAAATATACTATTTCATTTGATGATCATACGAAATTTTTAATAATTTTAAAGTATGTAAAGTTTATAGGCATGTTTATGGGAAACCTTAGGAAGAATTTGAGTGATATTAACAATAAAGATTGTATGCCTAAAATCACATGATTAACATGTGATATTACAATACCAGTTAGAAATTAGGGTTGGTGGATTCTTGAACGAATAGGTTGGCAGTGCTATCATCGAACTATGTAATTTTTTTAGTCAAGATTGTTCAAGGAAAAAAGATTAATTTACAAATGAAAAAATATCATGTTGTTGTGCTCCTTTCTAAGCTTGAATGGATATTTCCTTTAGCATTTTTTAATGTTATGGTTCACCTTTTAATGCACTAACTAGAAGAAAACACAATTAGGTGGACTTGTGAGTGATATATGTATGTATCATATTAGGATAAAGTTGAAGGACGAGAAAGAGCATATCAAAAATTGGGTTTGCCTTGAAAGTTCCACTGCTTAAGGTTATATAGCTCATGATATATTATTTTTCTATTCTATGTACATGTAAGGTGTTGAGACAAGGTAAAATAGAGGATGAAGAATTAAGGACGTGGTTGGTAAATATTGTATATTTTCGATGTTCCAATCTCAAGCCCCTAATTGATAAGACTACAAGGGTCAACTTGACTATTGAGAAGCTAAATGAGATTCAACGGTGTATTATCAACAACTATAATAAGATAACATATTTAGATTAAGTATGAACTATTGAGACACATCATGTTATTAATGATATTATCTATAATGGTGTTAATATATATCCCTTTGATGTAGTGAACACATGGTTGAAATTAGCCAATGTGCTGGTAATTTGGTTTATATATATAATAAAATAAAATAAAAAGATTTTGCATCCTACTTTGAACCCAAGGTAAAATGTTATGGTCTTCAAGATTAGTATATCCATTTAATTAGGTCTCGTCAAGATTAGTATAATTTTTTCACAACCCAAGGTAAATTCTCTTATAATGATTTACAGATGTACAAGTTACGAGAGAGCACATAAGAGGAATGAAGTTATTATTTGTTATTGTTATATTATCATAAATTGAGAGTTGTCTGGTTTTACGATGGACGTGTGATCAATGAAATTAGATATTTAATTGGCCATTTATATTCAAATAGAAAAACACTAAATATTGGTATGTGCATATCTGAAGTTGATAAGTCTTTATTTTGTGGAAAATTACAAGAGATCATGGAGTTATCTTCGATGATCAATCTATTGTGTTGTTCAAGTGCAAGTAGTTTGACGATGAACCTAGTAAGAAAAGAATCAAGTAAGACAACAACATCACAAGTATATATACAAGGTCTAAGTGGTACATGAATGATTAGTATATATTAGGATCTTAGGCAAGCACAATTTTGGTATGTTGATGATTCATTGATTGGTTCTAACTAGAAGGTCATTTAAGAATTTAATTGCCACCACATGTGGGATTTGAATGATGATGATGAGCTCTATGTGGTAGTTGTTGTGGATGGGGTTGATTTCACTACTGTAGACTTAAACATTGGATTTAAATACATGAATTCGATCAAGACTAATAATAGCATAAACGATGATGAAATCCAAGACAATGACATGGAAGAGAAAAAAAATTGGGTTTTTTGGATTCAGATATGGAAAACATTGAACAAGATGACTATAATGATGATGATAGTTCTAATCATCATTTCGATAAGTGTGCATTTGGTGTTATATTTGTATCAATTACTATTATTAAGCTCTACATATATGTTATTCTTCTTAAAATATAATGTTTTATGTTTTTTGTACTTTGATCACTAAACTTATGTGTGATTAACTTACTTACTCTATTAGATATTTTTATATTATGCATATCATTAAATTCTATAAGATATAGATATGGCTGACATCAATGCTAGATATCACAATGGAGATGAAAGACATGATTCCCTTCAAGGACCTTGTAGATTACTTTCCTCGTGTGATTTAGGTTAAAAATAATTTCATTGTTAGCCTTACATATTCTAAATAAATATTTGATTTGATTTATTATTGTCTTTGACATTTACTATTGCAACATGACCTAAGCAGAAAAGAAAAGGGCGAGGAAAAGGGAATGATGTTGAGTTATATGATATGTGGGTGGTTGGAGGGAGGAAATAAATCCATATCAATTTTCTAACAAGGATGAGACATGTAATCCGGTGGGGTTGTGGGCAATGAAGTTTGTTTAATGTGTCTGTAGTGCGATCAGGGAGTTTAATCTGCAGATGTGCAAAACATAAGCAGAAGTAGCCGAGCAACAAAAGTCTAAGAATTTGCCTGGGCTTAAGGTAATTTTATATATTATTGAGTGAATTATATGATTAATAACTTCATATTAACAATTAGTAATATTGTTAATGTTAAATTTGTAGACATAATTTGACCTTAACTACTAGAGGTAGTTTCGGCTATGGGATCATATCATGATCGGTATTTGTTGGATGTGTCAAGATGTGTATAAGATCATAGAGTATTAAGGTAGTGGAATCAAAATAGTTATTGGAATTCGGATGCGTATGATCAGAAGAATTATGACGATATAAAGGTAATACTAAATTCAAAACTTTAGAGTATATGATAAATGTTTAAAGCCATTTATTATCTTTATTTTGTTTGTGTAGGGAAGATCAGCTAAAAATTCATAAAACAAATCAAACCTAAAAGATCTTAGTCTCCATGGTTCCCAGCGTATTTCAACCTATCACTATTAAACGGTACATAAGCTATATTTAAACTTGAACGTTTACTACTTATAATATTATTTTAATATTATTAATTATTTTTTTTACTAATGTAAAAGGTTAATCAGGGAATGCAAGAGTTATCATCACTGATACAGACTTTTAAGGATTTTTGTAAAAAAAAAAATGGTTAATAGATTTTCGATGTCGCGAGAGTGAATTATATAAGTACTTTGAAATGGAGATATTTTATTATTATAAACTAATTAATGCCTAAAATTTTTTTTAATCAACGTTGGATATCTTTTTATAGGACAAAATGGTAAGGTAACGAAATGATGTTTGGGCAGAGGTACATGCGAAGGTAGATGAGGTAGGATCGAGTGAGGATTCGACGATTCCATAGGGGATGGGTGAAGAAGCCATAGTGACGAATGTTATAGGCCAGCGTCGAGGTTATAGGAAGGGCAGGGAGTCAGACACATATTTGCAGGCTCTTCTTCCTCTACAGTTTGTAACCGGGCTCCACCATCACGATTTAGCACCTTGTCGTCTACTTCTTTTGCATTTGTACCTAGTAAGACTAAAGTTTTGTAGATGCTTCGCTCGCCACAAAAACTCATTCAAACACAACATACCGAGAAATATGATTTGAGGTAAATTGTGGGTTCGACAGAGAGATCTAGATCTATAGCTCAACCTTAGTTGGATTACTCCCGGTGTCACCCCGAGGATTATAATGAGTATTTAGAGAAAAAAAAATTTAGATGTATATACAATAGTGACATTTATTGTTAAATTCTATTATTTTTACTATTATCTATGTGTATATATTCATTTATATTGATATTTAATTTTATATATTAATATTTTGAACATTTCATATGTGTGAGTGTGTGTGTACATCATCAACTTTTTTTTTAAATGTCCTTACTAAAAGTCGAGAAATTTTCTTCAAATTGTGTTGTAAATACAAACCCAAAAATTAGAATTTAAATTATGTTGTTGCAACCTTTTTGTGGTGATATGTCATTAAAAGAAGTCAAAAAATGCCATTAATTGATAAGATCATAGATAAACTGAAACAATAGCATAATCGCTTCCTTAGTTATGCTGGTTGTCTTCAACCGGTAAATTCTATACTCTTTGGGATTCAAGCGTACTAGAGCCTCTTGTTTATGCTACCTTAGCAAGTATTGTAGGAGATTAATGCTAAGTGCTGCTCTTTCTTATGGTCTGGATTAGAGTCTTCATGCAAAAGCCTGGTTGCTTGGGATAAAGTATTGAATCCAAAGCAAGAGGTAGGCCTTGGACTTTTGAACCTCCATTGGTGCAACACAGTTGTAATAGATAAACACTTGTGGAATATAATTCAGCACAAGGAGGTGTTGTAGATTCGTTGGATTTATGCTTACTATATTAAAGGGCGAGATTTTTGGTATATGCCTTCCCCTATTGCTGCTTCATGGATATTTAAGAAGATTTTATCACTCAGACCATACTTATCTGACCTCTTCACCACTGAGCAAGGGAAGAAAAAAATGTACTTATAAAGATTAATACTGCATCTCTCGTGTATATTATCAGTTGAGACCACATTATAGCAAAGTCCCTTGGTATGGATTGGTCTGGAATAAATTCTCTATTCTGAGACACCAGATTATTCCATTGCTTGCAATTAAAGATAGATTGTTCACTAAAGCCCGTGCAGTTAGGATGGATTCCCAAATATCTACAGCTTGCTCCTTTTGTGACGGTGACATCGAGGTATTAGAACACCTCTTTTTTAATTGATTTTATTCTCAGACCTTGTGGTCTACTTTGATTATAGCTACTGGATGTCTTCATAGATTTACTAGTTGGCATGAGATTACACATTGGCTTAGTAAGAAAGGTCGAGGACTCTGTGTTCATACAACTTTTTTTCGAGCCTTGTTAATCGTTGTAGTTTACCACATTTTGGGAGAACAAAATAAAAGAATTTTCCAGCATACTAGTCTCCCCTAGACCCAGCTTAGGAATCACATTGTGAAGGACATAGCCACCCATATCATCAGTTTCAGAACATGCAAATCCTATCATAATATGCTAGCCATGGTAGATATCATGGGTCCATGAATTCAATGTACTTGAGATCTTAGTTTTGATGTACTCTTACTACCATTTTTGGTATAATATATATATACATACAGTTTACTTACCAAAAAAAAACATCATCATAAGAAGTCAAAAATTTTAATAAAATTTCATAGTAAATTTAAAATTTAAAAGATGTTGTCATAAAAAAATTATCATAAAAAATTAAAAAAAAAATCAAACTCATTTCCAAGTAAGCCATCATAATGTACGTTTTTACTCATGAAATATGTTGTCACAAAAGCTTGTTTTACCAACAATTGAAGATTTGTTGCAATCTTTTTTCCCTTATGATGTAATAGTTGCCACTGTGTTTTTGCGATAACTAGTTGTAAAAGCCTTTACCTATGGCTATTTGAATTTTTGTGACAACAAAATATTTTTTTCTTATAGTTAATTCATGAGATTAATTTAATAAAAAATAAATATATTTACAAAATATGGTCATTTCGCTAAAAACAATTAAGGAAAAATTATCTAGTTCATACTTTAAATCATTTGCATTTAAAACATGAGTTTGAAGGCTTTGATGAAAGGATCGTTGCATAAATTATAAATATAAACAATCTAAAAATTGTTTAATAATTTCAAGAATTGAAAATTAAAATTAAATCAATCAATCTCAATAATATTAAGATCAATTTATATAAACCAAAACAGATAATTTATAGAAATTGAGTTTTCAAAAAGCAAGCTATTATGGATATAAAATAAGATATTTGTAAAGAAGGCGGAAATGGAGATGATTGTTTCTTAGAAATGAAAATGCTATATATGTATGTGGGCTATTGGACTACAAGTCTACAAATACATTAATGTTCATTGAAGAGATAATTTCTTTGTCAGCCTTTCCTATTGATAAGACATATTATGTGTTAAGAATATTTCTTCAATTTCTTATGAATAGGAGGCCTTCAAAGAGTTGTACCAAAAGAGGAAGTTATGTTGTGAGCCACTTTGCAAGTGGATGACCCTTATGTATATTAGTGTTTAGTATTGGATTTTATCAATATCTATTACAATTTATATATCGATAAATATTGATTAAAATCACCCCATACTAAAGAAGAAATCAACTAGAGATGGAAAGAGTTACATGAATGACAAAAGGCGAAGCGAATATGATTCCACTTACAAGCTTATTAGCATTTTATATTGAATATCATTATCTTTTTTTAGTAGCTTTACTATTGAGGATAATTTGAAATATATTTCACATGTTTTCAGATGTCTTCTCATATGAAAAATTACAAGGTGATACTGATGCAGCCATAGGCCTACTACTGAACTTGTATCATCCAGGCTAAATCGGCAATCCAATAGCACCACATCAACCTATGATAGACCCATGCTCAACAAGAGTATCCTTGAAAATCTAAGGGACTTTGTTATATAATACAAAGTACAAGAAGAAAGTTGTTGGAGTGAGGGATGAATTATACTGGAAGAATGCATTACCGTTGATGATTCCCTTTATTTCTTTTTATTTCAATTCCCTAAATTAGTTTATAATCGATTATATGATTTTGGCTATTAGTAGAGTATAATACATGGCTTATCTTATAAGTATTCTTGTAATTAGAGTTGATAAAAGTTGACCCAACCAACACAAAACCCGACTCTACCCAAAATTGACCCGATCGCTAACCCGAATATAAGCGAACATGATTGCTTACAAGATTAATGAGTTAGATCAATATTGGTGGTTAATGTCCAATTCGACCCAAATATAAAGTGATTTGATTCAAAATTAGCTCGGCCAAAATTCAACCCGACCCATCAAAACCTAAAATAAATTTGTTTCATCAAGTTAACCCAAATATAATCTATCAAACTAACTTGAATATGAAATAACTCGAACATGAGTGTACTTAAACCAAACACAACCCAACATCCTAACCTAAAATATTCATAACTTGACCCAACTCAAACCTAAACTAGCTCAACCCAATTCTGACCTCACCCGATAAATGCGATATAACTCATATCTATAACAATCCAACCTTGAACCCAACCTTACCCGAACAATAAGATAATCCAAAATTACCCAAATTTGAAATGACCCAAGCCAACCTACAACCAACCCACAAAGGAAAATGACTCCCAAATAACCCAATCCAAAATGACCTAACCTACCCAACTCAATTACTGCCGATAGTTGTAATTAAGATTAGTATGAATGAAAAATTGATTTCCTTCCTTCATCTATCTTAATTTTTCATTATCCCTTCATTTTTGGAGCTTGCTTGCTCAAAGTGGCATAATCATTCACTATAGGTGATTTCATTGAGAGAGAAAAACATGATTGAGAAGACCGAGGCACGTACTTTCAAAGAATCTATTGCCCAAATTGAAGAAAATGTTTTGAATCATGATGCTTCCACCCACACCATCACACAATCCATTGATACCAAACATAGTAATTATTCTTCCCTTCTTAGCCAACACGCAACCCTCCCCAATGTAATCCTTTGCTATTTAGAGAAACCACCTCCTCCTTGCTTCATTGCACCATCCAAAACTAACTACTTTATATGGCCCCACCACCATCATTGTTCCCCATAACCCCCACTCCACTTTTCCTATTGTTGATTCCCGCTACTCAACCTCTCACATTAACGAAAATTCCATCACCATACTTCCTCGTTACCCAGACCGCCAACTATGAACTTACTAATTTTGATAGCTTAAGTCCATTAGCCTCAATTTTCCAAGCCAAGTGATACTTTGAATACCACAATACTTTAGAAGAACAATGGCTAAACATTGCTAGTTTCTACATGGCTAAGCTAGCCATGGTGTGGTTTCACTGGATGTTTCAAAATGAATAACTCACATCTTAGAAGGCTCTTACTCACACTCTAAAGTTGCACTTCACTACCCCTAGTTATAGCCACTCACAAGATCAACTATTCAAGTTGCACCAAACCGGTTCCCTAGAGGAATACCAAGCTCACTTTGAGTCCCTTAACCCCAAAAACACCATCTTTCCCCCTAAAGCCCTCCTTAATTACTTTATCTCTTACTTTAAGAATCACATTCATAATGAGCTCACCTATTCTTCCCCACATCCCTTATTGAAGATTTTAGCTCATTCAAACTTATTGAAATGAAACATAGTGATATCTAAGCTCCTTTTAATAGCAACACCCCAAATTGACTAAACCTTGGCCTATCAGACCCTACGCCACCACTCTTAATGACCTTACCCCACTCCATGAACCAATTCAAAATCCGGTATTACCCCATCATTTATCTAATAGAAATGGATATGCAACATTCTCAAGGCCTTTGCATCAAATGTGAAGAAAAATTCCACTAGGGTCACTGGAGTAAGACTAAACAAATCCTCTTTGTTGTTATCCTAGGAAGATGACAATTTCAAACTAAAAATTGAAGAAACATAATTTGATCCACTACTAGACCCAAAAATTTCCTTACATGCCCTTAATGGTTCTGGCTTGCGTCAATCATTGTGCTTATTAGTCAAAATCAAGGGATGCTTGGTTACCGTTCTAGTGGATTCTTTTAATATCCCAATTTTCTTACTTAGTCCTAATCTTAATTATTTTATATTTTAATCTAATTCTAATCTTGGTTAATGAATAACTTTTATCTCACCTAAAATCCTTGAACCAAAATCTAATCCTAACCCCAATTCAGATCATTTATATTTTAACCTAATTCTAACTCCAAATATTTGCTAAACTAATTTTGGCCTAATCCTTATCCACTAATCTAAAATATAAACTTAACCCCAAAATTTCTCTCTCTCTCTCTCCCCTTTTCCTTTTCTTTTTCTCCCCACCTAGATCAGTCTCTTTCTCTTCACCCTTCTTGGCCATGCAAATCCCCTCCTGCATGACCCCTATCCCTTTCTCTTTACCCTTCTTGGCCATGCATCTATACCTACACTAAACTAGCCACCTACTCCTAACAACCTTGCACCACCAACCTATATCTTTCTTTGTCGCAATACCAAGCCCCGCTATCTTCCTCCCCCAACCATCAACCCTTTGGCCTTCACATGCCTCACCCTCATGCCTCTATATTGTCTCCTTTCACGAACCATAAGCTGGACCTCTCCATTTTCCCTCTCTTTCTCATGTCCATTTACCCCCATCAATGAGCAAGCCTTCTTTATTTCTTCCTTCTCTTCCTTTATCCTTTCCTCATCATCACCCAAAGCTTATTTCCTCAACATGCAATGCCACTCAACACTACACCTACTCCCTTTAATTTAGCCTCCATCACCACTGCTCCCATTTTAGCAATGTCTCTCACTAGTTAAACCACCCCTACTTTTAGCAGATAACAGCATTCCCTTCACTGCCTTCAGCAACTAACACCATTCCCTCACCTACCTTTGCCAACCAACACCGTTTCTCCTCCCTTTTCTCGTCCCTCAATACCAAAAACCACCCTATCTTCATCCTCCACCTCCATTTTCCCCCTTGTGAACTTATTCTACTCACCATTCCTTTCCCCTAAGCTTCAGCACCTACAATAGTTGCTCCCTTCATCTTGGTGCAAGTTCACACGAAAGCCTCACCTTGGTTTAGTTCTATTATTCCTCCTCCTTTCCACACTCATTTGCATTATTTTTTCCTTTTTTTAATATGTGGGTTCTAATTTTGTATTTTTATTAATTTTTAGGTGTTATTCTTATGGTTTTTGAGGAGGTATCTCAGGTTATATGTGTGTAAGATCAGTGACACTTTAGTAAGGATACATATCGTAACTATTATCTTTTGTGTGTAATGTGCATTTGTATATGATATTCCATGTTTGATATTATTATTATGCTTATGACATGTTGATATTTTATGGTATGATGATGGTATTGAATCTATGTAAAGTGAGGATATGTCAAGAGCATGACCATAAATGTTGTTGTTGCGATAAATCTCGCTTTGTATCCCTAAGTGTGATCATGTGATCTAAGGTACTTTAATATGGTTTTTATAAGCATTATATATGTTAAAAAAATGTGTTTAAGCAGTATCGTGATGATATAATGGAAGTTAGGCGCACTTCATATTGGGACTCATCAATTTTTGTGAAAATGGACATTTTAGTTAATATGGATTAAAAATGAGATGCTTGGTATTTTAATATTTGAAATGGTTATAAATATACTAAAATCCATTTTTGGAATGTTTTGAGTGATTATGAATTATTTAAGTTTAATAAATGAGAAAAATGGCTAAAGTGGGAATAGTAACCCTAATGACAGGTCCATTATCATATGTGTGGAATGTTGGAGTTAGACCTTAATTTTTAGATATATTGTTAATATTTGTATTTTAGGAATGTGTATAAAAATTGGTGGTCATATGAGTCTTATGAAAAAATTTATGCTAAATTTTTAAAATTAGGGTTTTGGTAAATAGTAACATTAAGGGTGGGCCATAATCGCATGTGTAAGATATTGTAGTTAGACTATATTTTTGGGTATGTTTTTAATAATAATATGGTAAGGATGGGTTTTGAAAATGGTGATAAAATGAGTACCAATGAGGAATGTATGGTTGACTTATGAAAATTACAGTTCCTTAGGAGGGGTGTAGCCTTTTCCTTAAGGGCGTGTGTTGATATTCACATAGTTATGCTTTAGGTGTTTCAAATGGTTAGGTTAATATATATTATGTGCTTTTTAATGTCTACATTTTGTATGTATGAGAACCTTCAAAAATACTATCTTCAATAAGATATTACTCACTTAAAGAGAAATATTACGTGAGTCGGGGCTGAGGTGATAGGTTCGTTCCACCGAATGATAGTAGTGGCTCGGGTGTATTTTTTCCTAAGAGATGACTCGGACCATTCCAGTGGTTTATGAATAAAATTTAGGAGTATTTCACCTTGAGTGGTGCTCGACCTATTCTACCAAATAATAATAGTGGCTCAAGTGTGTAATCCCTAATAGGTGATTCAGATCATTCCACCGATTTAAAAATAATGGGGCTCCCAAGCTAAAAGTGAATAAGAATATGACCTTGATATAAAAATAATAAATAAGATACAAACACAGCTCCATTATCTTTTGCTTTACATGATTAGTATATTATTCTTCAGGTTTTGCAATCACACAAGGCCTATACAATATACAAGCAAGGCATTCAAATACTTATTCTGTATTAACCTTTTCCATCCCTACCTATGTGTGGAATTTCCATTAATACTTGCACAATATTAACTAAATCTGTTATATTTATCAATGAAAGACAAAGTTTGTATTTCATCACCCTTTTTAAAGTCATCAAAATTTTACTTGGGTTTACCCATCAAGGAATTTATAACATCCATTGAATATGCCATCAATCATGGTTCATTTAATCAATCCATTAGATTATTGATTCATGTCAACATATGTATTTTACCTATTAAATATTAATATAACAGTGTTAGGGAAAAAAATCTCAAAGCATATCCAAGATGATGAATCAAGATCACACAAACTAGCTAACCAACTAATTAGTTTGGCCAAACTAGTTGATCATTTAGGCGAACCAGTTAGTTAGTTTAGCCTGGCCAAACCCATGTTTCCCTTGAACTAGTCGATTGGTTTAAGAAAATAGCAAGGCCAAGGTCACTGCAGACTTACTAGTCAATGGGTTGGGTTAACATGTAAATTGTTCTAAATACTAGTCGATTAGTTAGACCTAACCAATTGATGGTTTTCCCTAAAACAACACAAAACAGACATTTTCATGCAGATTATACTTATAATTTTCTACATTACTAATTAAAGCATGGACTAACATTGTAATACCCCATTTTTTTGAAACCCTAATTATAACCAGTAATTATGTGTATTAGTGGTAATAATTATTTAAGGATATTTGATATAAATATATTGTTAATATATGTAATATTATTATGACATATTAGTTGTAAATTTTAATTAGGCTAAAATATGCTAGAGGTTGTGTATTATAATTTAAACCCAGGTTGGGATCGTAACGGGTATTTGTTTCATTTAATAAATTTATTCTGATAACAGGATAATTTTTACCCGAATATTTTACCCTAAATATTTACCTATATAATTACCCTAGCCTAATGCCCTAACCTATGGTAGATTAACCTTATCTTTCTCCTCCACTTCCCGGAAAAAATCATCACACCACACCAGCACACTCTCCTGCCATGCACAATTCCCTCCCCTTTTTTTCTCTCCTTTTTTTGCTCCCCTTTTCCCTACACGTCATGATCTTCTTAACCTCTCCATTCCATATATTTAATGCATGCGTTAGCCCTACCAAACAGCCCACACACTCCCTCCTTCTTCTAAACTCCCTGCGTAAGAAAAACAAAACCGATAGTCGCTCTGGTTTTCCACCATTTTTACCCCACTAGGAACTCCCACCAAACCTCCTCTCTTTGCTGCACATTCCCTAGCTGTAGCCCCTACCTTTTATGAAGCAAGAAATTCCGTTCCCCCACCCCCAAGCTACAAAAAAATTGGCCAAAACTACGCCCCCAAGCCGCATCAAAAATTTCCCGTAACACCCCCCAAACGACACATAAAATTCTAACCGACAACTTCCACCAAACCCCTTATCCTTGCCGCACCTTTCCTTGCTACATCCCCTACCTTTGCTGCAGCAATAATTGTCGATCCTACCCCCCTAGATGCAGCAAGTGCTGCTGCAACCCCTCCTCAACTTGCAAAAACTCCATCGAAGCCCAACACACCTACCTTCGGCCATTTTGGCCGAAGCTCCCTCCCTTTTGCTACACCATTTTCCACCGAAACTCCTTCCCCTCCTTCGACAATTTGTGCTGCACCTTTTCTTCCCCCTTTTATTCAAAATTTTCTGATGTTCTCCCCTCCCACGCACCAGCCAAGTCCACCATTACCACCATCCACTCTCTACGCCAAAAGCCTCCCTCTTTTGGTGCTAAGATTTTTTGATTTTCCTCTTATGTTTCGACCGATTAGTGGCCCTAAGTTATTTTAATATTTGAGGATTATTATTGTATAATAATATTTTCTAATATATTTATTTGATTGGGTGTGACATTATTAGGTAATACTTGAGGATCTCGGAGATGACGGTTTTTGGCGCTTTTTGTGTAAGCTTGGGTTTAAATAAATCCAATCACTCATAAGGTGATAGAATTTATGTGCGAGGATGATAGGATTTTTTTAGAACTATAATCATACTAGGGTTATATATTCTTCAAGTGTTATTACATGCATAATAAAATGATAACATGTTATATAAATGATAACCGCTATTATCGAAAGTGGAGTATATGCATGAGTAATGTGTTGTATGGTTTACATATGCATGCCTAGGGTTTTGTTAGGGTTGCATGTTTGTCAAGTTATGATTTAAATTCCATGCTAATTACTTCATGATTACCATTGTACAATACTTAGGGTTGATATAAAAAGCATAAAAACATATACACACGATTAGGGTTAGAATACGATAATTGTTATTCGCATGTTCTAGGGTTAGAAATTTTTCCCTATATGTACCATGATGATAATTACCTTATTAAATGTAATATTATGTCTAATATATATATATATATATATATATATATATATATATATATATATATATGTATGTATATATATATATAAATGCTGCATGGAATGTGTGACACGTGAAGAATGCATGATTAGGGTTTTTGAGGGCGCAACTCAATAAATGCATGAAAAGTGGAAAATGCAGTCAGATGCTAAATCATAAAAATTACCTACGTGCTAAAATGTTGTGAATAATTATATTTTAGCCTTTTTATGACAAAGTTCTTGTTATAATAATGTTCGGTACGGATTTGGATAAAAATGATGAAATTAAGGTTTCGAGGGTATTTTGGTCATTTTCGTCCTAATGCATCTAATGTGAATAACTGGATATAGGATAACCTCAAACTTTGTATAGGTTGACCTTAGTGTTGACTTTGACTTTGACATAAATTCATGACCTTAGGGTTTATCCGAATAATTAGAAATAATGAAAAATGGTTAAGTACGAAAATGGAAATGATTGTACGGTATGAAATATTTGTGATCACCTCAAAAAAATACTAATACTTAAAGTGGAAGATCTCGAGTTTGGGAATGGTTTCTCTCTAGGATTAGCTAGCCTAGAGACAGGGTGTTATCCCTCATTTGAGTTGGCTTGTTGGTGTGCCTCTGTGCCCCGGCAAGGCCCTTATCTACTCTGTAGGTGACCTACAGGGCCTATAGAGGGTATCGATACTTAAGGATTAGGTGACCAAGGTTGGAGGATACTGTGTTGCCTATGTGTGCTGGTATGACCAGGCGTACCATTGTGTCCCTGGGTTCTAGAGTACGGGTATTGTGTTGCCTTCATACACCAATATGACCGGGTGTACCTCAATGTCCTTGGGTTGACTGTATCCCCTCGAGAAATATAAATAATAAAGGAATACTTTTTGATGGCCTTGATATATATTTTTTGGTTCGGTAGTTGCCTCAGTGCCCTACCCCAATTTTTGATATATATCAGATTAATGGTTTGGTAGTTGCCTCGGTGCCTTACTAAGTTAATTGGAATTGATTTGATTAGTTGACTTCAGTCGTGGATTTTAATATGGTTATTGTGTACCTTGAAATGATGTGACTTAGTTGAGTATGGTTGATTGTTGAACATGAGACTCTAATGTCATATATTCATACGTTTTTACTAACCCATAATTTATTATATATTGTTATGGTATGTGCTTGTGTTTGAGCATGTTTTGGATCATTGTGTGTGTAATACCCCAAAAATTTTGAAAACCTATATTTTAATAAATAACTTTTATTTGAAATAAAATTTGCTTTTAAAATTATTTATTTTAATTATTTTATGGATTTTAGAGTATGTAAATTTGGATAAGAGTATTTAATAAATTAAAAATAAATATTTTGCTATTTATCATATTATTTTATTTAAATAATTTTCCCAAACTAATATTTTTCCAACTTTATCCTTTTTAAACTAATATATTAGATTATAATGAATTAAATTAAACTAAATAATTTATCAAGAATATTACATTTTATGATTTTATAAATTAAATTATTTTATTTTTTCCCTATTTTTCCATGCACTTTTTTTCCCTTTTTTCCCTTCCTTCCTCTTTCTTCTTTTCTTTCCTTTTTTTCTTTCCCCTCGGGCTGCCTCACTAAGCTAGCCCTTCCCCGCCCGATTGGGCCTTCGGCCCGCTTCTGCCCTCCTTTCCTTCCTCCACGCCTGACGCACACCCAGCCTGCCCTCCTTCCTTTATTTTCCCCCTGGACCGGCCGGCTCCCTTCTTTCCTGCACCGTTCCAGCCGCTCGCCCAGCCCTCTTCTCCTCTCTTTCTCTACCTCTGCCCGACCTGCTCCCGTCGCCATGCCAGCCCTGCAACTGTGGCCGCCTGCCATCACCACCTACCTCCCTCTCCCTCTCTCTCTTCCCCCGTCATTTTCCTTCCCTTTTCGAGCCAAACCAGCTCTTGGACCACACCCCGCGTGACCCTCTCCCTTTCCTTCTTCTTCCCCCTTTTTTCCCTGCCACCCGACCAGCCCTGCCACCTGCGCCCTCTCGCCGGCCAGCCATTTCCCCCTCCCTTCTCCCTCTTATTTTTCTTCATCTCCCCAGCCCTTCATTCCCCATATTTTTCGAGCCCTACTCCTCCCCCGAGCTCTCCCTTCTCTCCTTCCTTCTCCCTCCATTTTTCCCCATTCTTTTATCACCGCTGCCAACCACCATCCTACCACCACAACCAACCCCTGCGCCACCTCCTGCCACCACCCCTACTGCCCTGCACCATCACGCCACCCTTCGAGCCCTGCACTTCCTCCCTTCTCCACCTCTTCCTTTTTCTTCCCAGTTTTTCCCCTTACCGCCGAGCCACCTGCAACCGCCACTTCTGCCGCCATCCGGCCACCTCTGCCGCCACCCAACCCACCATTCGACACCCTGCAACCCCCTCTTCCACTGCCATGCCTTAGTGGGCCGAAAACAACCCTTTCACCCCTCCATTTTCCCTCTCCTTTTCCTTCCTTCACAACTCCTTCCCCTCGACCCATCTCGGCAGCCAACTTCGCCGCCTTGCCGCCGCCGTCTCCGCCGCCCTATGTCGCCATGAAACCACCCTTAGCCTCCACCTACACCCCCTCTTCACTCCTACACCATTCCCTTTCCTTAGAACCTCCCCTAACTACCTTCTTTTCTAGCCCAAAGACCCCAACCTGAAAATGGCTTATTTTTCTCCCTTCACCCTCTTTGAGCCCTTTTCTACCCATGATTTTGCATGAGACTCACGCTGCTCATGCAGCGTGAGCTCCCCCTTATTTTGAAACTCATTTGGTTAAATTTTGAGGTATATTCATATTTAATTAAAGTGTATTATTATTAAATAAATTTGTTTTATAAAGTTTTATCCTTTAATTTCTTACTTCTAACCTAATAATGATTAATATTATTTTTAGGTGTTGAGTTGCTAATAAAGCCTGAATCTTTAACCGGGGGTACCGATAAGATTTGATATTTTGCAGGATTAAGGTAACCATTAATCCTCCCTTAAATACATGGAAAAACATATGCTAACGCATTAGGGATTTTAGTATGATTTTATGTATGGTTTGTGTGCTTAGCATGATATATGTATATGGTTGCTTATATTAATGGATAAAAAGGAAAAGTATTATAACCTTTGTGCCATGTGTAGGTATGATAATTAAGAAAGAAGTTTGATTATTGATGGAAATATTAAATGCTTGTTTATGATGTATTATGTTGCTAATGCATGAGTAATATTATTGCCTAAGGGCATTTTAGTAATTATGCTTATGAATTATGTGACCTAATGTATGTAGTTGCTAATGAGTATTATGTTGAATAATGACATGTTGGTGGACTTAGATGATAAGAATGAAGTACTAATATCATTATTTTATGTAGTGTTAGTAAATTCATAAAAATGGTGAATAGAGGGGTTGAATGGAAATTTTATAAGTGAAAAGAGTATTTCGGTAATTTTATAAGTAAAAGGGTATTTTGGTAATTTAAAAAGAAAGGGGTTAAATGATAATTTATAAGTAAAGGATAAAATTGTAAGTTGTGAGAAAGAAGGGTATTATGATAATTTTTGAGATAAAAGAATAATATGGTAATTTTATGATTAAATGGCCAAATGATAATTTTATAAGTAAAGGGGTATCATGGTAATTTTTGGAGAAAAGGGTAAAGCGGTAATTTTGGAGTCAAGGGGTAATATAGTAATTTTATAAGTAAGTGGTAAGAATGGTAATTTTGGAAGTAGGGGTAAAATAGTAATTTTGGATAAAGGAGGGCATTATGGTAATTTTTTCAAGTAAATGGGCATTATGGTAAATTTTGGAAGTAGAGGGGCAAAATAGTAATTTCATAAGTAAATGGTAATATGGTAATGGTATAAGTGAATGGCGAAATGGTAATTTATAAGTAAGGGGTAATATAGTAATTTTGGGAAAGAATGGCAAAATGGTAATTTTGTAAGGAAGAATAAAAATAGTAATTTTGGATGTAAAAGGGTAAAATAGTAAATTGTAAAGTAAAAGGGGGTGTTATGGAAACTTTATAAGAAGAAGGGGTATTGTGGTAATTTTGTAAATAAAAGGATAGTATGGTAATTTGAAAGTAAGGGACAGAAGGGTAATTTTGTAAATAAAAGGATATTATGGTAAACTTGGGAGTGAGGGGTAACTTGGTAATTATGATAACGGCAATTGGATAAGTATGATACTAGAGAAGGGTAATTTGGTAAATTAACCAATTAAAGGGTATTATGGTAATTTTAATAATGGAGAAGGGTAATATAGTAATTATAAATATGGAGAAGGGTAAATTAATAATTATGATTATGAAGAAGGGTAAATTAATGTTGGTAATTATGAAGAAGGATAATTTGGGATTTATGATAATTAAAAAGGGTAAAAGGCAATTGAAATAATTGAGAGGGGTAAAATGGTAAGTATGATAAAGGAGAAGGGCAATTTGGTAATTTATCCAACTAAAGGGGCAATTTGGTGATTTAGCGAATTATGGGATAAAGTGATAATTATTTAACCAACTAAAGGGGCAAAATAGTAATCATGATAATGAAGGAGGGTAATTTAGTAATTTATCCAACTCGATGGCAGTTTTGTAATTATAACAAAGGAGAATGGCGATTTGGTAATATAACCAACCAAATGGGAAATGTGATAAGTGTAGTAATTATGAGTGGTGAATGGTGATCTAAAAAGTGTAGGAGACAATTTGGTAATCTAAAGTGGACAAGGGGTAATATGGTAATTATGCAACTTTAAGGGTAATATGGTAATTTATCAAGTAAGGAATGGATACTTAGCAATTATATAAGTAAGGGGTTAAGGAGTAATTTGTACCTAAAATATTATTATGATTGTGGAACATTATGATATGATTCAAATAATGCTGATTAGTCAAGTAAGAGTATTTGATAATTAGTATGGCCTTAATGGTTTCTCTGTGATATCCTGGATAATCACTTGAATAAGAAACGATTAATGATATCAGAACGATTGAAAGTGAATAAGTATCGGATTATCGTGCTTTTCGTGATCACCTTAATTAAGATACTATTACTTAAAGTGAAAGACCTCGAGATCGGGAATGGTGACTCCTTAGGGGTCGCTACCCTAAGGACGTGGTTTAGTCCATGATTATTCTGGTATTTGCTAGTGTGTCTTTGTGCCCCAGCCAGGCCCTATATCTTACTATTTCTAGCTCTACGGACCTAATTAGGGGGTATGCATACTTATGGATTAGGTGTCCTTGTCAGTAGGGTACTGAGTTAGCTTTATGCACCAGTACGACTATGGTACATTTGCGTCCTTGGGTTAGTGGTTGAAGGGCACTGAGTAGCTGATATGCACCGGTACGACCGGTGTACCTTTGTGTCCTGGGTTATTGATCTCCCGTTCGAGGCAAATAAATATTATTGATGTGCTGATTAAAGAAAGGAAAGATACTATTATTGAAAGTGGAATATTAATGAGTCGGGTCCAGATGATTATGATATTGAGTACCGGTCCACCGGTTATAATAGTGGCAAGGAGCGTTGTGCCCTGGGTGATGATTCTTTATATATCCCGGTCCACCGGTTATAATAGTGGCCAGGAGAGTTGTGCCCTGGATGATGATTTTATATACATTCCGGTCCACCGGCAATAATAGTGGGGGTCCCGAACTCAATAAAATCAGTTATGTATGTAAATAAGATTATGGGAAAATATTAATCACTTATAGATATAGTGGAACACCATGTGAGTCGGGGCCAGACCGGTCCACCTGCAAATAATAGTGGTCAGGTGTGTTCTGCCCTGTGTGTTTACCTTCCGGTCCACCGGCAATAATAATGGTCAGAAGCGTTCTGCCCTGTGTGTTTACTTCCGGTCCACCGGCTATAATAGTGGAGTTCTCGTACTCACATGGATATAAAATATGAGATTGATGGAATGATGACGAAATAATGGCTTAAGGCCCGAATGTATTGATCTTACACTATGCCATGGCTTAACGCCCAAAGTATCGATCGTGACTTATAAATTATTATGCATGGTATTGTTATGTATGTACCTCTCATTATTTATGCGTGTAGCTTGCATTATGTGTCGTATGCGGGTCTGTCTTTAAGTGTGGTATTAAAGGGTTACTAAGTACCGTAGTACTGAAGGGATTCCCTTTATGGGGCCCCTGCCTATTCAATGGGCAGTGCCCTTACAGGTCTTTTCAGGTGCTACTCAAGTGGGCTACGGGAAAGAGAGTAAGGAGTTATCTGGTAATCGTTAGGTTTTTCTCTTTCTCTTTAAATTCCCGGTTTTAATGTTATGTTGTTACTGTAACCACCATTGGTGGATTTCATTCCTGTAAACGATTTGATGTGTTACTCTGATTTATGTATGTTGAGTTGTATTTTATTTTTTTCTTAGCCTTAGCACTTGGTACTGGAACGGTATGAGTGAACCGTTCTGGTACTAAGTGTGGCGGTAATACTCCCAAAGTTCACGTTTTTTTTAATTTGCTTCCGCTATTTTCCTTTTAATTATCGAAATTTTTCAGTAGTGAATTTTAGGGGTGTTACAGTGTGAAATTGTGTAATGTGGGTATGCTGCATCTTCTGAGGTATTATGATTTATTCAATACGAGGAATTTGTACTGATACTACATTTGTAGATGACTATGTGAAGGCCATGGAGTGGCATGAAGCTTATAAGAGTGGTCAGGATAAGTGGAGCCCTTGGGAAGAGGTTCCATTATCAGAATAGACATATGGGTCTAAGAGTTAAGGCAAACCAGTGTTGTACCTATGAGTACTAGTGTTTGTTGTATTGTTTTTCCTTTGGACTCTTATGTACCTAACTGCATTTTGATTATCGTTGTTGTATGAAAAATATTTATTCGTAACCTTTATTTATGCAATCTCTCTTTTTTCCACTTATTGGTTTTTGGTTTGGTTTGTTTTAACCTTAGCACTTGACAAAAGAAAGATGAGGGAACCGGACTTATGTTAAATGTGGCAATAACACCCATTATCTTTGGTGATTAATGCCTCCGCTAAATAAATTTTTTAAGTACTAAAAATGAGGGTGTTACAAACATCACATAGACACATTTACAGCATACAACAGTTGCATATTTTACCATCAATCATCATACCTTAGTTTTCCTTAAAAATAATGTGTTCCTCTTAAATTTTCCCAGTTCAATCATCTAGTACCAATATGAAAACAATATACTCATATCCACATATAAAATCAAAATTTAAAGGTTTCATAGCATGCAAGCTTAACCAATTCACATTTTAGAAGTACGAATGACTTGCTTAATGCAAGCAAAACTTTTCCCAAATAAGAAAACTCAACTTGAAAAATCCTTAACTTTCAATACCTTAAAAATAGAGTCAAAGTTCAGAAATCATTGAATAATTTTTATAAATTAGAACTTGCAATAGAATGGGGGAAATGGACATACCACACCTTAGAGAAAATAGAGGGAGATTATGCTAAAATCAACTCAACTTTCTCCTAAATATTACTCTTTCTTGTTTAACAATAAAATAAGAGAGAGCTAGAGAAAGGATCAGAAGAGCAAAAGAATTATAATGTAAGGCTTAAAGTGGAGAGAGAATAAAGCAATTGCTAGAGGAATAAGGTATTTTCAATGGTTGAAAGAAAGGTGAATAAAAGGGACAATTAGGGCTATTTATAACCAGCAAATCAAAATTTCTTTTTGACATAATAAAAAAATTAAATTCTGAAAATATATTTAGCTTGATAAGCCAATCGATCGATTTAGCCTACTAGTCAACTCTTCTACAAATCAATCAATCAGCCAATCGGTTTAGCATCATTAGAAACCAAACTGCAAATGTTTACGATATAAATATAATACTCGCTTTGCAGGTAGAACAAGGTAGCCAAGAAAAGACACCAGTCCACCACTCCACCTGCATTGAAGGGCAGTAAGCTGTAATAATAGATAGAATCATACGGAATAACTCTGAAAGCCAATAGCTAAAAACCACTTGAAACATCAGCAGATAAGAAGCAAAGCCAAGAAGATTCCGACAAAATATACATGCATTTCTGATACCCTTTGTAACATTCCGACGGTCATGCAACAGACACAGTTATACCAATGGATACGAAAGAGCACCATACCTGCGTGGCTGCGTCAATAGGAGCAACCTCATCTAGAACTCAACATACAAATTCTGATGCACATGGTTTTTCCTAAAAGGATGTTTTTTTTGGGGGGGGGGGGCGGGGGGAAGGGGGTCGCCTCTCGATTCTACAATTCACGTACCATTTTAGGGACCAGCTCCGCTACTTTCGAAACAGGCAGAATCTAGAAGCTCACTAGAGCTTTTCTACCATTATTTTAATACACGACCACCATTCGCTTAATAGTACTCTTAAGAAGACCAAACTTAGACTTGGACTTCCGACTTACATCTAATTCCATCCACTAATGGCAGTAACATTCGGTCATCAAATAATCCTTACAACCTGCCGACTTCTTGATTTGATACCTTCAATTGTGCCTCGCAGCTCATCAATCCTTAAGTTCTCTGACTCAAGCTTACTCTCCGCATCTCTGACCTCAGATTGAAGTTCTTCCACCATGGATTGAAGTTCTTCTATTTTAACTCTCTTGGTCTGAAGGATCATCCTATAAGATTTGGCCTTTTCTCTGCTTCTCAGTTCTTCATCCTCAAACTTTTCAGATGTCTTGATGAGCTCCTTCATCTTGGAAATTTCATCGAGTGTTAGTCGGAGCCAATTGACATCAATCTTTACACCTTCAGCATCTTGTATTGCAGAGTAAAACTCTTCCAACCGGCTACTCTGTATATCATCAGGCTTCATATTGTGAAGCTCTAGCACAACATTGCTGATACTGCCTAACAAAGCAGACTTGACGATAAAAGATTTAAGAGTGCAACCTGCACCAATGTCCCCATGTTTACTAACGATGGATTCAAGAATAGAAGAAGAGGTATCTGACATATTGACAATAGGCTTCACCCTTTCTGCTGGGTCATCGGTCAGAAAATTATATCTGATAGGGCCAAGTGGAGTTTCCAGCATGGTTGTCTCATCTTCAATGTCACATTCTGCAGTAGGAGCCGAACTCTGCCCATCAATAGGTTCCACTCGTTTTGCTAGATTATCAGCTGGAGAGTTGTATATTCTCATGGCACTCTGAGTTTCGAGCAAGTCTGGGCTGATTATCTTGTCAACTTCTGTGCCACATTGAGAAGTAGGAGCCTTATTCTGTCCAACTGGAGAATCGATTGGGTTATCAGCTGGAGAATTGCATACCCTCATGGCACTTGGAGTTTCGAAGAGGGCTGCCGTGATTGTCTTCTCAACTTCTTTGCCAGTTTGAGAAGTAAGCACCTTATTCTCTCCATCAGCTAGTTCCACTCGTACTATTGGGTAATCAGCTGGAGATTCGTATGCCCTCATGACAGTTGGTGTTTCGTACAGGACTGAGGTTATTGTCTTCTCAACTTCTGTGCCACTTTGAGAAGTAAGCACCTTACTCTCCCCTTCAGCAAGATCCACTCTTTCTATTGAGTTGTCAGCTGGAGAGTTGTGTATCATCATGGCACTTGGAGTTTCAAACAAGACTGGGGTGATTGTCTTTTCAACTTCTGCACCACTTTGAAAAGTACACAACTTACTCTGACCATCACCATGGGGAATGGCTAGTGGAAAGGAACCAATAGAATTGCCATCCTGAGCTGCCTTTGCTGGACTATCTCCAGGAGGAGCAGGGTGCTCACTGTTTGTGTATGGTAAGGGAGCTACAAGAATAACAGGAGAGAGTGGACAATTAGTTCATTGCAAACTATTTGTATAGTGAAAGAAAAGAGACCGCTGCTTTGTTTTGTTTACCCAAAGAATATACCAGTAGTACACTAATGCTTACCTTTTAGTACAGATCTTCCACCAGCCTCATCCACCAGTTCAGTGTGACTAGACTGAGGTTCGGCTGCATTTCCATCAAGAGATTCAACTTCAATAATAGGAAGAGAGCAAGGTCTCTCCAGTACAATTTCCCCAGTCACCATCTCTTTGCTTGGATGACCTTTAGAGGCAGTTGCACACGAGTCATGATGCAGCTGGGCAATTTTCTCTTTCTTTGATTGCATTTTAACAGCTTGTCCAAATAACTGGCGCCTCGCTCTAGAAGATTTGGCATGGAATTCTGAAAATAAGGGGGAGGGAGGGATGCAGAAATGAGTGGATGTTATTTGGTAGAGGGAGAACATGAGGAAACCAAATGCATGATTATGCAAATCCACACAGGCTGCTGTACTAAAAACAAATCACCTTTTTCACTTAAGCATGCTCAATGAACCAAGAAAATTTTATTGTCCGTCAAAATTGCAACCTTAATGGCTTAATCAATATCTACTCTTAGAGGTCGTTTGGTATCAAGTAAGTAGAGAGAGGAAATATAACTTTCTGGGAAATACAAAATACCTTATTGTTTGGTTTAAGGGATGTGAAAAGTCAAAGGAAAAAACTATTTTCCTTATAATTCTGAACCACCCATATGTTGATGAAGTTACTTCCTGGGGTGATGTTCAGTAAATAATACTTTCTAAGTTATAAATTACCTAATTATCCTCAACTACCCATAATTTATTTAATATTGATGAGGATTATCGAAGGACATATATAATTAGTTTGTTGATTCTGGATGTTTAAAATATTCCTGTCACATTTATTATTATTATTATTATTATTCAATAAGTATTTTTGTTAGTATTGTATTAGAATTATTTCATCATTCTAGTTTATGTCATACATTTATTAATTTTTTACAATAAGTTTTGATACAGGAACTACTTCAATTACTTGATGATATTTTTATAATATTTTATTGTTGTCAGTTATAATTATTTATATTTTTATAGTGGTAAATAAAGTTTCTATTCATGTAAAAAAATAGGTAGAAAAATAAATATTGATATTTATTAATAAAGGATATTAATGTAATTTTATATCTACTTCCTAAGTAATAAGAAAATAAACCAAACAAAACAACTAAGGAAGTCATCATACTTCTCAGGAGGTATATATACATAACAAACACAGATAAATATTTCTTCTAGGAAACTACTTCTCAATATCTAACTTCCTTAGAAGTTGTATTTACTGTGGAAGTAATTGTAAGTATACCAAACGACCCCTTAATTTATCCATCTACAAATGCATAATTATTTCAAGCCAGTGGGAAATTCAAGTCATGCCATTATAATGGAAGAATCTATGCTCAACTTGGCCATGTACTAACGGATCGCAATCCTGTAATTTTCCAAGCGGAACTGCAGGATTTCAAGACACATTAAACAAAATAAAAAGGCTGTGTGACTCTAAATAATAAGAATCAGTTAAAAGACAACATGACTCTTAACTCCTCAAAAACATCAAATTCTCCATATGGATAAACAGGTATTATCAACAATGGAGCTTTGTGAATGGTGAAAATGCACTTATCTCGGTCTCATGCCTATTGCCTACAATTTTTATATTCCTTTCGCTGCAGTGTTTTATCGTTCATGCAAAAAATATAGCATTTCATTAGAAAATTGAATTCAATTGATGAGTAAAACACAATACAGCCAAAGAATTTTCATGACATGATTCCATTCACACTTGAAAGACAAAATGACAAATACATCATTACCGGTAGTACATAGACAATCAACCAATATTATCTAAAGCATAATAGTTATGTAAACTAGGAAACATAGAAACCAAGATGAAGATGGACATCAAGAAATGAACATTCTGAAATAACAAATTGCAAGTAACCCAGATATCCCTTGAACTAAATGACATAATTTAACATGCACTCAGCATATCCACGCATAAGATATAGCTGACACATCTTCAACTATAGCGTGAAATCACCTCCTTTGATAGCATCCTTCACATCTTAGCCCCATCAACTCTAATAATAAAGAAATTTGTTTATTTAAAGACAAAGCAATATAGAATTCAAGTAGAACTGCATAAAATTCATAAGGATGCTTACAATCATCTCCTCAAAATATAAATAAGCATGCTTCAAAGCCTCAATTGCATTCAAATAAGGAGGATCTGGATGGGAACGGAAACTTGTACACAAATACTTACCTTTAGTTACAGATCTTCTACCAACCTCATCCATTGCTTCACTGTGGCTAGAATGAGCTTCACATGAATTTTGATCAAGAGATTCAAAGTCAATAACAGGAAGGGAGCTATGTCTCTCCAACACAATTTCCCCAGTCACCTTTTCATTGCTCAGTTGAGCCTTAGAAACAGCTGCACAGGATCCATGACATGGCTGGGCAATCTTCTCTTTCTCTAATAGCTTATCAACAGCTTGGACAGATGAGAACAACTGAGGTCTACTGCTAGAAGATTCAGCATGTACTTCTGAAAATTCAGAAAGGGGGGAGGGAATGCAGAAATGAATCAATGTTGTTGTGGGCATGCTAATTAAACAATCTATGTCACTTAAAAGTTGAATGTTATCTTCTAATTGAGTTATTTTAACTCCTAATCAGACAATAAAAGGACCAGACATTTTATGTATACAAAGGTCAATACACATCAACAACTGATCTGCTTTGGTGCATCCTAGTCCAACAAAGTTGCCTCCAACAGAGAAGGTTCAAGGAACAAGTTCATGATGAAATTGTCAGGAAAACATAAAATAAGAAACTTCCAGTTTTTCTTCTTTTCCAGCGGTTACTTTTTTCATTTCTGTGGGGAGCACAGGAGGAAAACAGATGCATGATTATGCAAATCTACACAGGATGCTGTACTAACTAAAAATCATCCTTTTCAGTTACATATGCACACTGAACCAAGAAAATTTCAATTGCCATCAAAATTGAAGCATCAATTATTTAATCAATATTTATGCTTCAGTTACCCTTCTTCAAAGGGGAAGGTATTTCAAGCCAGTGGAAATGTCAAGTCATATGCCATTGCATGAAAGTGGAAGCAACCCATTTCGGTTCAGTATGGGAATATGATAATGATCTAGAAATGGGAAGAAGTCATATTCACCTTGGCCATGATCCAACGGTTGGCAATCTTTTAATTCTCCAACAGCTGCAGGAGACCCTAGTCGCTGAACTGCAGGATGTTAAGACACATTATGCAAAATGAATAGGCTGCATGTCTCCAAGTAATAAGAATCGATTAGATGACCATAAATATGTTCTCCTCACCTTATTTTCTTGATTTGATCTTATCATATCAAAAGAAAATTTAATTTATTTTTATGATTTTTAAAATAATTACTATCATTTGAGATATGATCTTATTTTTGCTGCAGCACATCTAATCTTCTTATAAGCCTTGAAGATAAATCAACGAGAAAATAACTTGCATAACTCTTAACTCTTAATAAACATCCAATTCTCTCCATGGATAAACAGGCATTATCAACAAGGGAGCTCCGGGAATAATGAAAATGCACTAGTCTCAGATCTGATGCATAAGCACTATATTTTCTTTTAGCTCCAGTGCTCTATCATGCAAGCAAAAATATAGCATTTCATTAGAAAGTTGAATACATCAAAGAATTCTCATAAAATCCTTCCTTCATCCTAGAAAATCAAAATGATAAGTCCATCATCACCTGTAGAAGATTGACAATAAGCCACTATTAGTAGTTAATATCTAAGTAAACATGGAAACCAAGATGATAATGGACATCGATACCCAAACATGCTGAAATAACAAATTGCAAAAATGCCAGCTAGATTCCACTTGGATTAAATGACACCATGTAACATGCACTCAGCACTTCTACGCATAAGATTTAGCAGACAACTTAACCTACAACATAAAATCCGCCTCCTATAATCCCATCCTATACTTCTAAGCCCCATCAACTCTAATAATAAAGCAGGGGGGCAGAATATATCAACCCAAAGCAGTATAATATTCAAGCAGATGCCTACAATCATCTCCTCACCTTCAATTGTAGAGACATATGTAAGATATGCTTCACATGAGGAAATTTGCATCTCAAGTGGCATTTACAACATTAGAATCTCATCAACCCTTTGACCAAGTGTGGCATTGATATAAAATAGAATTACTTCATTTTACTTCTGCATGTTTGAGCATTTTTTTTATGTCAACATGGGAGCACAAACAATATATTGATATGATTGCATAGAGCGTGCAAAGAGAGGTCATAAGTATGAAGAATGTACTGAAGACCAAAACCATTGTGAAGGGAACTGGATAATTTACATATGAATAAACTTACAGTACAAACAGCTCATTTGCATTTATCTTGTTAGGAAACAAAATGGAGAAGATTGCCTTGAAGAATGGACAGCAAAGCCAGAGGCTATCAGGCTGTCAAGCTACTGCAGTGACTCTGCTCATAGTATCTAGATAGAGAAGGGTGAGGATTGGAGGGAAATTTAGTTGGTTGCATACATGATTAAGAAAAAGCTGGTTGTGCTTCTACACAACAAAATTACAAAGGAAAGAATTAAGATCTACATGCTTAATTTACTTCAGCCACAAAAATGATCACAAGTTAACTAAGAAAATATCAAAGTGTGAGAAGTTTCAAGTAAACTTACTGCAGCATTTCAATATAGGTTTCTCTTCTCCTTTAATAAGCTCAAACCGAACCTCATCTCCAATCTTTAAGCCATGCGCTTGCTGAAAGTCATTCCAACCATGTCTAATATAAGCTTGTCCGTCATAAGGCTTGGCCCACAGCTTCACTGGCCAGTAATCTCCTGCTTCATCTAGAACTTCCATGTCACAGTTCCTATTAAAAAGCCCATTTGCTTTTGCAAACCGAACGGGAACGTACTGAAAACAAATAAAAGTACATGCATGTATCAGAAAAGTAGCTTTTACCATGTCATAGGAATCAGAAAGTGTAATTAATACTCACAATTCCAGGCCATTTGAAGCAATATGGCCTGACGATGGTCATCCCATACAATGTTGAATGTTTGTTAACAGATCTGATCACTTTATTCCTTTCTGAAACATCAATAATAAATAAGACTTAAGTTGGTTTTATCACTCAAAGAAACAAGCAGTCAACGACCCCAATAAACCTAAGTAGAAGGAACCGCAATAAGGGGTGTGCTTAAGTACTAATCTCGTGTTGAAATCAAAAAATCAGCTTCGGATATAGAGTTCATGCAACTTCAAGCATCTCACAACCAATATGCGTTTGTACAGTTTAAAAACATATGGGCTGCCTCTGAATAGGTTTAGTCGTATGTTTTACGAGGGGAAATGGCACAACCACTTCAAAGGGAGTCACAAAATATCAATATCCTTGACTCGCAGGATACAAGTTTGGTATTTTTTATACGACATGCATTACAACCATCAACAGTCATAAAACCCTATACGAAAAAAATGCGGAGACATGAATACAGTACTAGTAAATTTGCTTCCGTTTCAATTAAAAAGTTAACAGCAAAACCAGATGGTGTATAACTATTAAAATAGACAGCCTAAATCCTAAAAGGATAAAAGCACAGAAATTTGCTAAATTTAATAATAATAAGCTGACACATTGAACATACCAACTCAAACTTGCTCACAATGAGATCACATGAAATTTCAGTAAAAACGAGAAACGACATTTTTTTACCCAGAAGATTATCAGTCTTCAGTTTTTTGACGGAGGAACCTTCAGGCTTATCCACTAGTGATAAAACCCTCTTGAACCTCTTCTTTTCCTTCTGCACCTTGGTTTCGACATGATCACTTGAGGCTCTCTCTCTCTTACTACTAGTGGAAGAAATTTCACCCTCTCTGCGCTTCGCTGATCCCTTGACTCGTTCATAAAAATTGCGCATCTTATTATAGTGATACTCGCAGTACTTGACGCCATCCAACCTCCGCCCACAGCAGCGCCATCTTTTTCCGTCACATCGCCGGCAACGGAGCTCGTCGGGCAATGGCTGCTCGTTTCCCATATGAGATGGGACACCTGCCATTGTCCGTGCCTTGAGAAGACCACTGGTACAAGGGAGTAAAAAAGCGGACATCAGTGATGAGCTTTAACGCAGGAATTTACTTTAGACTCTCTACCAAAAGCGAATCCCTCGCCCCAAGGGTCCAACGGTGGGTCCTACACCTTTAGAGGAGGTAAATTAGTAATTTAATGGTCTAGAGCACAGCGATCATTCTATAATTTTCGCAAAGAGAGGATTGAAATTCTCGTATTGCGGAGGAATTCACTTTACACATTGCTAATATGGCTGGCAGCAGGCTAGGTTTTTGTTTTTAAAACTTTTAAAATTAAAACTCTTTTAAAATAATAAATTATTTTTAATAAATAATTTTAATTAAATCTTCATTTAAGTGAAATGAATTGGAATGGAGATATGTTATTTCATATAATTATATGTGCCCCTATTAAGATCTATGTGTTATTATTTTATTTTATATATTATCTTTAATGTGTTAATTATTATTTTATATGTATTAAAATATATAAATAGAATATATATATATATATCATATGAAAATATTTATATATTTTTATTAAAATGTACATCTTTTGGATTATAAATATACAACTTGTAAATTATACTCACATATCTTAATAACATATAAATACATATATAATAGAATATATATAAGTACACAACTTATAGAATACAAATATATATTTTCCATAGTATAAATACAACCAATATTTTATTAAAATTACCCTTTTTAAGCCTATATATTTAATTATATTAAATAAATTTATTATAAAAAATATTACATCCTATTATTTTATAAATTCAATTATTTTAAAATTTTTCATTTTTCTATTTTCCATTTTCTTTCTTTTCTTTCTCCTTTTTTTCCTCATTTTCCTTCTTTCTTTCTTTTTTCTTTTTCTTGGCTTTGGGCCGCCAGGCCAGCCTCTTCCCTCTCCCCCTATGTCTGGGCTGCTAGCCCATCTTCCCTCTCCCTCTCTTTCCCCCTCCTCTCTCTTGCGCACCTCGACCCAGCCCATACCCCCTCCTTTTTTTTCTTTCCTTCCCTTCACCCTGGGTCGGCCCAACTCTTCTTTTTTCTTTCCCCTACGCCGGTCTACTCTCCCTCCCTCACCCTTCTTTCATTCTTCTTCGACCTCTACGCCTGACCAGCTGCATGTTTCGACGCCATGCCCGCCCACCGAGACACCTGCAACTCCCCTCTGCCACCACCTACCACCACTACAACCCTCTCACCCGTCATTTTCTTCCCATTCTTGGACCTGACCAATGATAGATGGGATTTATAGATTATTTTCATACATAAAAATGTCATTTATCCCTCATTAATTTTATAAGGTTTAATCTTTTCATCAAGTTTTCCTCCTTTGAATAGATTCAGCATGAAAGAAAAAAATTGAGGAAATTCAAGGAAAAATCAATTAAAAGAAGAAATTAAGTAAAGAACACATCAAGAAACACTGAATCAAGGGGAACAAAGTTGGAAATGAAGCAAATACACCAAGAGAAGTTGTGCTAAAATTGTGAAAGGAAAATAGTGGAAGACCCGAAAACACAGTACCCCCGTGTTTCTTAAACACAGGCCGTGTTAAATATCTCAAGCAGTTGGAAGAAAACACGGAGGTCCCGTGTTACCAAAACACAAACCATGTTTCCATTAAAAAAATTGTAACTATCCGCGCGACCTGTTTCTGATATATCCTCTATCAAAACAGGGTTTGAGGGGAGTTTTATCAGATATCGAAAATTTTTTGAATGTATTCTCTTCCTCTATTCCTTTGAGAATATACATGTAATGCACAATTCCAACTTCTTTTATCTTCTTGAATTCTAATGATCAATTAACAATCTGCATTTCAATTGATAAGTCTTCTCTATTCCTTTATAAATTGCAATCTCTCCATTTTGGTTTAATATAAGTAAATTATCTACAATTATACTTTTGTTTGTTCTATTGTTATCTTATTGTATTACTATTGGATGTTGTGAATGTGTTGTTGGCATTAATTTTCAATCTTTATATGTAATAGTGTGGTTTTTAAATATGCAGATGTTAGAGTAAATCAAACAGGATAGGATGATTTGAGGATGGAATTATGTCTCAAACACAATAGCATATTTTGAATGTTTGATTCTAGATGAAATTTAATTGAATTAATGGATCGAATTGAATGATTTCGTATCATAGATTAAGAATTTAAACTAATTAGATTGATCACCTATTTAGTTTAGAACTTGATCTTTGCTAAGATAATGCAATTAACCCGTAATTGTTAATTAATTTGTCTACAGTAGCAAGAAGATTAATCGTTAATCTTATCCATTAATTCGTACAATTGCATAATTCGAGCTTATGTGGTTATGATTGTAGTTGGTTGTTTTCCATTCATAATGCTGCCATGAATTAAATCTAGTGTTCGTAACCTAGGTTATTAAATAGTTAGGAAATAAATTGAGAGCATATTCAATTTATTAAGGTTGAAAGAAAGCGAAGGAATGTGTTATTATGAATTTCCAAAGGTCAACATTAAATCATATTCATTCTTCTTCTTCGAGTATTTGATATTCTGACTCCATCATCAACTCATTCCTCCCTTATTTATCAAATAGTGATTAAAACTTAGTATATTTAGATTTAGTATTAGAATCAATAAAATTGTATAAATGAGATTATAACATCAATTGCAAAATTAGTGGTTAAAACGTAATTCCTTGTGGGTTCGACTCCTTCTTGCCATATACTACGTATTTGGAAATTAGGATTTATTTATTAAATTTGTTGTACATACGACAGTGTATCAAATTTTTGGCGCCGTTGCCGGAGAATGGTGATTATAATCTTTAGTTTTGTTTTTGGTGTTGTTTCTTATTTTAGTTTTCAATAAATTCTCCAAGTGTACTCATCTATTCTTTAATTGTGTGAAATCTTTCGGCACTCGCAATTGAGATCGTTTGCAATTGAGCATCAAGGACAAATTATTCCATCCATAGATCCAAACTCTTCCTCTCCAATTTCAACCCAAACGAGAAGAAAATTGGAACACGCTAGTCATATTCCATCACCTTCTAAAGGAAGTTCCACAGATTTGGGAGAAGACCATGTAGAGGATTTGTTTAGTACACCTTGCCACATTGATCCACCTATGGCAGATCGAACTCTCAAGTAGCTAGCTGCTCCTATCTTCAACCCTAATCTTTTATGCATTAATTATCCTGTTGATAATGATACTTGCGAGATCAAACCTAGATTAATACGCACTTTACCTATTTTTACAAGTTTTAGAGACAACAACTCCATGGGTTCAGGTTGTTTCACTGATCCAAATAAATTTCTCAAGGAATTCCATATTGCTTGTTCTGGTATAAAACCAAATGGAGTAAGTGTAGAACAACTTAAACTAAAATCTTTTCCTTTTGCTTTATCTGATGCTGCTAAGGAATGGTTATATGATTTACCAACGGGGTCGGTAAATACTTGGACTGACATGCAAAAGGTTTTCCTCGAAAAATATTTTCCTTCATCGAGAGCAACTAATATAAGAAAAGAAATATGCGGTATTAGGCAAGATGGAGGAGAATCCTTACATGAATATTGGGAACGTTTCAAGAAATTGTGTGGTAGTTTTCCTAATCATCAAATTAGTAAACAATTTTTAATACAATACTTTTACGAAGGTTTATCTCCTATAGATCGCAATATGATAGATGCTGCTAGTGGTGGTGCTTTGGTTGATAAAATACCCATCAAAGCTAAAAGGTTAATTGCTAATATGGCATCTAACTCTCAATATTATAATAGGGGTAATACTTCTATGTCTCAACATGTGAAAGAAACCAATATTGCTGAATTGAAAATATAAGTATCGAATTTAACAGCTCTTGTAGAAAGAGTTGTAGGCGAAAAGATTCCTGCTAAGGTATGTGGAATTTGTTCTTTTACCGGGCATCCAACTGACATGTATCCTACTTTGTAGGAAGAACAACAAGTAAATGCCATCGGAGGACAACCATTACCAAAAAGAAATGATCCATTTGCCCCAACATATAATCTTGGATGGAAGGATTATCCAAATCTAAGGTATGGAAACACTTAATGAGGTGGTAATTCATATTTCCGACCACATATTTATCAAAATCAGCAAGGATCAGATCCACCTCTCGAATTCTTCCAAGTTCCACCAAATCATCAAAGACCACCATTTCAACCGATGCCTCCACCGCAAGTTCCATAACAATTAGGGGGAATGACTTTGGAAGACTTGGTGAAATATTTGGCAACCAATACATTACAATTTTAACAAGAGATCATAAATGGTATTAAGAATTTGGAGAATCAAGTAAGTCAACTGACAGATTCCCTTGGAAAACTACAAGCACAAGGATCTTCAAAATTCCTTAGCCAGACTGAAAGAAATACTAGGGAAAATGCTAGTGCTATCACAACTCGTAGTAGGAAACAATTGTCGGATCCAAGAAAAGAGAGTGAGGAAGATGACATAAGTAAAGAGTCAGATGAAAAAATTGCCGAAGAAGAAATAAGTGAAGAGTCACAACAAGTAATAAAAAGTAAGTCACATTCTCCTATTAAAATTCCTGCTCCTTTTCCTAGTAGGTTGGCTAGAAACAAGAAGATGAACTATGACAAGGAGATATTTGACATATTTAAGAAGGTACAAGTTAATCTCCCTCTCATTGAGGAGATTAAACAAGTACCGAGGTATGTAAAATTCCTTGAGGATTTGTGTACTAACAATAGGAAACCAAAGGAAAATGAAAAGGTAAGTGTGGGAGAAACTGTGTCAGAAATTTTGCAAAGAAAGCTTCCACTGAAATGTAAGGATCCAGGTATTTTTACTATACCTTGCAAGATTGGAAACACGAGGTATGAAAAATGCATGCTTGACTTAGGTGCTTTAATCAATGTCATGCCTTTATCTATCTTTAATACCCTAAGTCTAGGTCCTTTAAAGGAAACTCATGTTGTTATTCAATTGGCTGATAGATCTAACACATATCCTGAAGGGGTGATTGAGGATGTCTTAGTTCAGGTAAATGAGTTGGTTTTTCCTATAGATTTTTATGTGTTAGATATGCAAGATAATGGTTTAGCTAACCCCTCCCCTATATTTTTAGGTAGACTATTCCTAAAAACTTCAAAAATAAAAATTGATGTCCACGATGGAGTGTTGACCATGGAGTTTGATGGTGAAGTTATTAAGTTTAACATATATGACTCCATGCGATACCCTATAGATGGTGAAGAGGTATCTATGATTGATGTCATTGAGGATTTAACTAAAATGGTGTACAAATTATCATCAGTTGATCCGTTAGAAATAACCTTAACACAATGCATAGAAGCTGAAGGCTTGGAAAAACTAAACAAGATGTATGATGTTGAAGAAGAGATCAAAGAGGTAGTGGCTACTTTGGGAACATGTTCTAGTAGAGTTGGAAAATTTGTGGATTTTCCATTAACATTAGATATACCTCTACCTTCCATAGAGCAACCACCTGAAGTGGAGTTGAAACCTATACCTAACCATCTCAAATATGCATTCTTAAGAGATAAGAATACCCTTCCTGTTATCATATCTAGTGAACTAACATCCCAACAAGAAGAAAAACTAGTAAATGTGTTGAAAAAGTACAAATCAGCTTTGGGATGGACAATTGCTGATATTAAGGGTATTAGTCCTTCGGTATGTATGCATCGGATTTTAATGGAAGATGATGTGAAGCCAAGTAGACAAGTACAACGTAGTTTGAATCCAATCATGATGGAGGTTGTGAAGAAAGAGGTTTTAAAATTGTTAAGTGTGGGAGTCATATACCCAATCTCTTATAGTAGTTGGGTTAGTCCTCTTCAAGTTGTCCCAAAGAAAACAGGAATAACAATAGTGGAAAATGATATAAAGGAGAAATGGTTCCTACTAGAGTTCAAAATGGTTGGAGGGTATGTGTTGACTATAGGAAGCTGAACTTCATGACTAGGAAAGATCATTTTTCTTTACAATTTATGGACCAAATGTTAGAACGGCTACCGGGTCATGCTTATTATTGTTTTCTTGACGGTTATTTTGGATATGTGCAGGTTCCTATAGCTCCAGAAGATCAAAAGAAAACCACATTTACATGTCCTTACGGTACGTTTGCATATCGACGCATGCCATTTGGATTATGCAATGTTCTAGCTACATTTCAAAAGTGTATGGTAAGCATATTTTCCGAATATTTGGAGAAAATTATCGAGGTATTTATGGATGATTTTAGTATTCATGGAGATACTTTTGAAGAATGCCTAGGTAATTTAACTCTTATCTTGAAAAGATGTCTGGAAACGAATCTTGTGCTAAACTCTGAAAAATGTCATTTTATGGTTCAATAAGGAATAGTTTTGGGACATGTTATTTCGACTAAAGGGATTGAAGTAGATAAGGCAAAATTAATCTTATAGCTTCATTACCTTATCCATTAATTGTTAAAGATGTGCGTTCATTTTTGGGGCACGCTGGATTTTACTGCCGATTTATTAAGGATATTTCTAAAATAGCCCAACCATTATGTAAGCTTCTTAAAAAAGAAATAGAATTTCAATTTGATGATGCATGCCAGAAATCATTTGACCACTTGAAGGAAAAATTGATTAGTGCACCCATACATCAACCACCTAATTGGAACTTTCTCTTTGAATTAATGTGTGATGCATCTAACTTTGCTGTTGGTGTAGTGTTAGGTCAAAGGATCGGGAAAGATCCACATGTGATATACTATGCATCACGAACTTTGAATGAAGCTCAGCTTAACTACACAAATACTGAAAAGGAGATTCTTACCGTTATCTTTGCTTTGGATAAATTTCGTTCTTATTTGTTAGGAACTGAAATAATTGTTTATTCTGATCATGTAGCGTTGAAATATTTGTTAGCAAAGAGGGAAGTGAAACCCAGATTAATTAGATGGATACTTCTACTCCAAGAATTCAATATACGTATTAAAGATAAGAAAGGAACATAAAATGAAGTAAGAGATCATCTAAGTCGGTTAATCAAGGAAGTTGAAGTTGAGGTACCTATCGATGAAGCATTTCCAGATGAACAATTTTATGTCATTAGGGATGAGATACCATGGTATGCTGACATGGTAAATATTCTGGTGACAAAGGTATTTCCCTCACACTTTACTAAAGCACAAAAATATAGAATGAAGAGTCAGGCAAAATATTTTGTATGGGATGATCGATACTTGTGGAAACAATGTGTAGATCAAATCATTAGAAGATGTATTCTTGATAGTGAAATTCTTTCTATCTTAAACTTTTTCCACAGTTATGCTTGTGGGGGACACTTTGGTCCCAAACGAATACCTTATAAAGTTTTAGAGAGCGTATTTTTCTGGCCTACATTGTTTAAGGATGCTCATGAATTTTGCAAAACATGTGAAAATTATCAAAAGACTGGGGGATTAGGTCTTAGAAATGAAATATCACAAACTCCTATCATAGCATGTGGAATCTTTGATGTTTGGGGTATGGATTTCATGGTTCCCTTTCCATCCTCTTTTGGGTTCAAATATATTCTTATCGTTGTTGATTACGTGTTAAAATGGGTGGAGGCCAAGGCCACCCGTACTGGTGACGCTAAGGTTGTTGCAGAATTTCTTCGCACTAACATTTTTGCAAGGTTTGGCTTACCAAAAGCCATCATTAACGACAAGGTTCACACTTCTGCAATAGAACCGTAGAAGCCCTGTTAAAGAAATATCATGTGACGCATTGAATCTCTACAACATATCATCCACAAACCAATGGTCAAGTAGAAATATCCAACTGAGAAATCGAATCAGTCTTGGAAAAGATGGTGAAACCAACAAGAAAGGATTGGAGCTTATATCTCAATGATGCTCTCTAGGCTTATCGTACAACTTTCAAGACTCTAATTGGTATGTCACCATATCGTCTGGTTTATGGTAAGCCTTGTCATTTTCTGGTTGAATTGGAACATAAAGCTTTTTGGGCCATAAATAAATGTAACATGGAGTCAATTGAAATTGGAAGACATAGGAGACTCCAACTACAAGAATCGGAAGAAATAAGAAATGATGCTTTTGAAAATGCATTGAGATATAAAGATCGAACTAAGGTAGTTCATGATAAGTTCATTCTTAGAAAGAGTTTTGAAATCGGTCAAAAAATTTTACTATATCATTCTCGGTTGAAGTTGTTTCTAGGGAAATTAAGGTCGAGATGGATCAGCCCATTTATTGTGACTAATGTGTTTTCTCATGGTGCAGTAGAAATTAAGAGTGAGAAAACAGGAAAAATGTGGAAAGTGAATGGACACCGTCTCAAACCTTTTTATGAAGGACATTATGTGCAAAATCTAGAAGTGGTAGATCTTACCATTCCCAATTATGAAGGCTGAATGAGTGGCAATTATCACTTGGGAAACATCCAAGTGTTGTACATAAGTTTTCCTTCCCTTGTACTTTTCTTTTTACACATTTGGCGTGGTATTGTATGTTTATAATGTTTATATGTGTGGAAATACATTTCAAGTCCATTTGTATTTATAAAAAAACATGGGGGAGTTTATAAATACGGCCCGTGTTTATATCGCAAGAAAAATTCTCAGAAATTCCAAAGAGTTTCTGAAATAATACGATGGGCCCGTATTTCCAAATACGGGCCGTGTTCGCATGTCTGTCAAATTCTCAGAAATTCCAGAGAGTTTCTGAAATAACATGGGGGCATATTTCCAAATACGGCCCGTGTTTGTAGGTCTGTCATTTTTTTCACTGAACCAGAGAGTCCAAAAAGAAACACGGCGGTATCGTATTTCAGAAATACGATCCGTGTTTCTCACAAAAACTGTCTTTTCTCTCCTGTGTTCCCAGATCTGAAAAACACGACCCTAACTCCCTTTCGAAACCATCTCCTCCCTGCGCACCATACTTGTTTCCTCCCTTCGAAATTCTCCATTTCTCAATGAATTCCTTTAATTCCAGCCATTCCTACCCACATTCATCATCCATATTATTCCTCCATCCATAATTTTCTTTCTCAGCCCTCTTTTCTGTCATTCCACTGCAGAATTGATGTAAAACTTCTCCTCGAACCCTAACTTCAATTCGTGCAAAACAAACCTTTCAATTTTCAGTGAATTACTTTAGGGTTTTGGTAGAAGTCGACCCTCCATCGCATCCTCCATCTTCTTTCTATCATTTTCTCCATCCTTTCTCACAATCCAGAGGTATGTATTTATTTTGACCTTTCTACAGCAAAAGAATTCTTCATTCTCCACTTGTTCTATATTGTGCAGATACAGTAGGTTTAGAAATTGATTATGACCATATGTTTGACAAATGTGGGTTGAATTTGTTACCAAACTTACAAAGTATATACTCATGGATTATTTACAAGTCTAGGGCATATGTGTTGAATTCGTTTCAAATTGTAGTGTGTTGCCAATTGCATACATTAATTGTAAGTGAGGGTATATGCTGAATCCATGATTGAAGGAGAAAATTCTTTATGCTTGCAATATGAGATTGTGACAATGCTTATGCATGTTATTCTAAACACCCAATTCAATACGCATTGGATATGTTTATGTGTTATATTCCACATGCCAAACAAGCCGAAATGTATCACTTTTCTAATATCTATATGTTGTGTAGATGGCAACAAAAAAGAAATAACGGTTCGAAGGCGAATCTTCAAGGCCTCGATCATCACCAACTCAACAACGGAACCAATGTAACCGGCCCCTACACACCACCCCTCATGCCCTATTTCCCCCCCTCTTCGTCTCCCCTCCCTGCCACCGGCCAGCCAACTTCCCTCCTATCCTCCCTCTCCTTTTTCTTCACTTCTCCAACCTCCCTCTACCCCATTTCTTTGAGTCTTTCCCCTTCCCCGACCTCCCTCTTCTCCCTTTCTTCCCTGCTTTGTCTACACCATCGCCCTCCGCCGCTTAAACCGCCGCACTAAGCCCCTACACCACCCACTGCCACCCTATACCTTATCCCTACACCACCACAATACCACCCAAGCCATCCTGCAGCCCCTCATTTCTCCCCCTCTTCTTTTTCTCCCCATTTTCCCCTTTCTCGGCAGCCCCCTGCAACCCCTCCATTCGCCATCATCCGGCCACCTCTACTACCACCCAAACCACCAATCTCCTCCCTACAACCTCCTCTACCACCCCCATGCCTACTTTGGTCGAAAACAACCCCCGAACCCCTCCACTTTTCCCCTCTCTTTTCCTTCCTTCTCAGCCCAATCTAGGGATGTAAACTAGGCGGGTTCAAGGTGGGTATACCCATACTCGTATCCGTACCTGTTTAGAAAATCCGTACCCGTACTCGAATCCATATCCGTTAACACATCCATATCTGTATCCGTTGGATATCCATTACTCGACGGATTATCCATTTACCCGTTAATGAATATTATCCAACGGATAAATCCATTACCCGACGAATAAACCCATTTAGAGTTAAGCCAAATGACAATTTTAACCTTAAGTTATAATATATTTATTTTAAAATTAAGGGTAAAAGGGTAATTATATATTAGGTAAATGGGTATGTGTATGGATGTGGGTATGGTTACGGGTACGGGTATGGATATCCTATATCTGTATCCATACCCGAACCCGACATGTATTTTTCCATCATCTATATCTGTATCCATATCCGTTTATCTGTATCCGTTTAAATATCCATCGGATAAAATCCGTCCCGTTTACATCCCTAGCCTGATCCCCTTCTACAGCCAACTTTGCCACCTCTCCGCCGCCCTTGGTTGCCAATAACTCATCACCAACCACCACCTACACCCCCTCTTCACTCCTAAACCCTTCCCTTGCCTCCAAACTTCCCCCATCTATCTTCTTTCCTAGCCCCAAACCACTAACCCAAAAATAGCCATTATCCCTTCCTTTCACCCCCTCTTCGAGCCTTCCTCTTTTAATTTTTACATGCAGGTCATGCTGCATAAGCAATATGAGTTGCTGCATTTATTGGCCCATTTTTATTAATAATTTTAAGGTATGATAATATTTAAATTAATTATCTCCTTAAGTAAAATTTATAAAGTCTTATACTTTGATTTTCCTATTTCTAATATAATAAATATTGATATTATTTTTAGGTATTAGTTTTACTAATCAAAGCTTGAATCTTTAACCAAAATATCGGTAAGATTCAATTTTGCGGGAATTAAGGTAATCGTTAAACCCCACTTAAATGCGTGGATAAACGTATGTGAGCACATTAGGATTTTTAATATGTTATGATGCTTGATATTTATGGTTTAATATAATGTATATGTTTGCTTGTATTGATTGATGAAAAGGAAATTATGCTAGTTTATATGCCATATGTGAAATGTTGTTTAAGGAAAGATTTTATCTTTTAATGAAAGTGTTAAGTACTTATCCATGTTATTTTATGTTATTGTGACTATTTATGTATAAATAATATTATTGTAAGTCCTAGGGACATTTTAGTAATAGTGCTTGTGCTAGAATGTGGTTTAATATGTGTGGGTGCTAATAAGTATTATATTAAAATATAATTGTTGATGGAGTTGGATATTGTTAATGGAGTATTAATTTTATTATTCCATGTGGTAATGTTAATTTAATAAAAGTGGTGTAATAAAGGGGGTAAAGTGGTAATTTTGAAGGAAAAAGGGTAATATGGTAATTTTACAAGTAAATGGTAAAATGGTAATTTTATAAGTAAAGGGGTATTATGGTAATTTTGGGACTAAAGGGTAAAATGTAATTTTGGGGGAGAAGGGCAAAGTGGTAATTTTGTAAGAGAGGGGTAAAATGGTAATTTTGGATGTAAAAGGGTAAAATAGTAATTTGTAAGTAAAAGGGTATTATGGTAATTTTATAAGTAGAAGGGTGAAATAGTAATTTTAGAAATAAGGGGCAAAATGGTAAATTATAAATAAAAGGGGTATTATGGTAATTATAATTACAGAGAAGAGTAAAATAATAATTATAAATATGGAAAAGGGTAAATTAGTAATTATAATTATGGAGAAGGGTAAATTAATAATTATAATTATGGTGAAGGGTAAATTAATAATTATAAATATGGAGAAGGGTAAATTGGTATTTATAATAATAGAGAAGGGTAAAATGGTAATGATAACAATTGAGAAGGGTAAAATGGTAATTATGATAATGGAGTAGGGTAATTTGGTAATTTAACCAATAGAAGGGTAAATTGATAATTTTGATAATGGATAAGGATAATTTGGTAATTATAATATTGGATAAGGGTAATCTGGCAATTATGAGAGTGTAGAAGGGTAATTTGAGAATTTATCCAACTAAAGGGGCAAATCGGTAATTATGATAATGGTGAAGGGCAATTTGGCAATTTAACCAAATAAAGGGTAAATTGGCAATTATTTAACCAATTAAAGGGGCAAATTAGTAATCAAGATAATGAAGAAGGATAATTTTGGTAATTTATCCAACTTAAGGGCAATTTAGTAATTATAACAAAGGAGAATGGCAATTCGGTAATCTAACCAACCAAATAGGAAATATGATAAGTGTAGCAATTATGAGGGGCGAATGGTTAGGAGATGACCTGGTAACCCAAACCGAGTAGGGATGTGGCTAAGAACAACAATGTGTATATTATATGCCTCGTGTGCCATGTGTTATGCCGTATTGTGTACTTTATGCTTAATGTTTAATCATTTGTAGTATAACTTCAAGTGATGTATGCTTGTGTGACTTCCTTATAGCATGTGGATGATGATTATATATGTTGTGCGTACGAGGTTATTTGATGTGACCCTCTAGGACATGCATGCTAGGGTGTTTGATAATATGATATGGTATGGGGTGAAAGGATAAAAAGGAATAAATGGGAAGTGAGTTGACTAAGGGGACACGATATTGACCTTAATATCTCATGATCCATGGGGGGAAAATAGAAGGAGATTATGATCAAAACGAATGAGTGATGCAACTCTTGCATGGGAGGTTTCTAAGGTTTGCATAGGATAATCCTTACATAAGAAAGGTGTTAGGGTTTGAGTGGCCAACTAGGGTTTTATGATCACATGTATGATTGGTGAGTAGAGTGATGGGATTTGGGTTGAAACTAAATGAGATGAGTTGTTGGACGATAAAAGAAAGGTTGGGCCACATAGGTTCGATTAGGGTTTCAAGGGAAAACCCAAGAGATTGGTAGTGAGAGAATTTGAATGCCGTAAGGTGATGGGCCTCGACCCACACCCTTAGGACTTAGGTTTTTGTTATGGGTAAATGTAAGGGAGAATGGATGTCGGGGTGTGATAAGAGGCACAAAGGTCTCAAGATATGGGACGGGCCCTCTCTGGAGGCTAGAAGTAGAGGTCAGCGGCATGCGTGTCAAGGGTGAAATACTTTTGAATAAGATACGAATAAGACACTAATTACTTAAAGTGAAAGATTATTGAGCCGGGCCCAAACTGATCCACCGGCATAATAGTGGCCAGGTGCCGAGGTGTCCTAAAGACCGATCCACCAACATATAATAGTGGTTAGGTGTGTTCTACCTTATAAGTGATCAATCCACCGGCTATAATAGTGGGGGATCCCGAGCTCAATAAACCAAAAGTAATAATGATAAGATATGGGGAAGACACAAAGTAATTACAGTGGAACACCATGAGATTTGGGGCCAGACCGATCCACCGGTATAATAGTGGCTAGGAGCGATTTGCCCTAGAGACCGATCCACCAGCATATAATAGTGGTTAGGTATGTTCTGCCCTATAAATGACCAACCCACCTGCTATAATAGTGGGGTTCCCGCACTCACATGTATATAAAATGTGAGAGATGATTGAATAATGATTAATTAATGGCTTAAGGCTCGAAAGTATTGATTTTGCACTATGACATGGCTTGAGGCCGAAAGTATCGATCGTGCATTACGACCTATTGATATCTAATGTGAATGTTATATATAAACATCTTGTTATATATGTATATAGCTTTGTATCATGTGTTGCATTGCGGGCCTACTTTTAAGTGTGTTTTAAAGGATTACTCAGTACCGTAGTACTAAAGGGTTCCATTCGTAGGGCCCCTACCTATTCAATAGGTAGTGTCTCTTGTAGGTCTTTTCAAGTGCTATTCAAGTGGTCAATGGGAAAGAGCGTAAGGATTATCTGGCCTTTAGGATTTCATTTTTCCTCTTCTAATGTATGGTTTAAATGTAATTTTATTCTTGTAACCACCATTAGTGGAATCTATTCTTATAAAATGTTTACTTGAGTTCCTCTGATTTAAAAATGGTTTGAATTTCTAGCAATTGATATTTTGTTCTTTAGCCTTAACACTTGGTACTGGAACGGTATGAGTGAATCGCTCTGGTACTAAGTGTGGCGGTAATATCTCCAAAATTCACTATTTTATATTTTTCTTTCGCTATTTCTTTTAATAAAACGAAATTTTTCAATAGTGAACTTTGGGGGTGTTACAGCATCACCCCTCCTTGTGCCATTGGGTTGTGGACCTGTTTCCTTCCTCTTCCCTTTATTTCCCCCTCTTCTCCCCTACGCCCGTCTAGCCCAACAATCTCCTTCCTTTTTCTTTCCTTTCCCCCGATTAGGCCAGCCCAACTCTCTCTTTTTTATTCCTTTCCCTTGCACGCATAACCAACCCACCTTATTTCTTTCACCCTCGCTCGGCCAGCCTAGCCTTTTTTTTCTTCTTCTTCTTCCCTTGTCCTTCCTTCTCCTTTGATCATCGTAGGCCATGTCTGCCTATAACTCACCCCTGCCACCAATTCCCCTACAGCTCTGCCATTGCAGTCTGCCTCTCCCTCTCTATCCCATCCTTATCCTTCTATTTTTTGCCACACATGCCCCTACACCGCAACCCTTATCCTACCCTTTCTTTCCCTTTCTCCCTTGTTTCTCCCTACTACCCTACACCCGACCACCTACAGCTTGCACCACCTAGCCTGGCACCTCTACCTTCCCTCTTCTTCTCCCCTGTCCATTTTCTTCCCTTGAGCCTCTTATATCCTTCCTTGTAGAGCCCCTCTTTTTCTTTCCTTCCTTCTCCACCCATCCCCCCTATTTTGTGTCGCCACCCAACAACTATCATTGCTGCCTCCTGTCTAACCACTACAACCACCCCTAGCACCCCCGCTACTCCCCTGCACCACCTAATAGCCCCTACTTACCCCTATAGCTACCCTTCCCCTTCTTTCTTTATCTTTCCCCCTTCTCAGCTCCACCCTACACCACCACTATGCGCCATCATTCTCCCTCTTCTGCCACCTCCACAACCACCCCTCTAGCCTCTAGCACCTCCCCTACCACCACGCTTCCTTCCCTTGGATGAAATTCCCCCACAACCTCTCCCCTCTTCTATTCTTTCCCCTTCCTTCTTCTCCTTTGCCCATCCTTGCATCCATTTTTCCATCCCTACAACCGCCATCTTTACCGCCTTTAGCCACCAACATGCAACCCCTGACCACCACCTACACCCCTACTCCCTCCCTACACCCAGCCACCACCCTCACTCTCCTCCACAAGCCATCAACCGATCCCCCAAAACCCGTACCCAAACCAGCCCCCTTCTTTCTCTCATCCCCCTCTTCGACTCTTGTTTCTTCATTTTATGCATGTAGTGTGAATCTTATTGCTTAAGATTGGTAAGTGTTGGTTAATTTTTTAGGTACAAAAATAGTTAGTGTTAGTATGTATTAAGTAAGCTTTTGATAAAAATTCATTCTTTTGATTTTCTACTCCTAATATGCTAATTTTTTATATTCCTTTTAGGTATTAATTTTTACTAATCAAAGCTCAAACCTTTAACCAGGGTATCGGTAAGGTTTAATTATTACTAGAAATCAGGTAACCATTATACCCTACCAAAATGTGTAGATATACATATGCTAGCACATAAGGGTTTTCAATATGATCATGTGCATATTATATCATGTTAAGTATATTATGACTTGTATCATGTATTTGTTGTTGAAATGAAAAAGCATGTTAAATATGACTGCTGTTTATGCACACAATATTGGTCAATAGAGGCATGCCCTATGGAAGTGGTTAAATGACCTGAAATGCAAGACTACTAATCCCTGGGTTGTATTAGGTGACTTTAATGTGGTATGCAAGGCTGAGGAAAAACTTGGAGGGAAAACTGACCCTGGGGATATTGAGGAGTTTGTCAAGTGTATACAGCATTGTGGTTTAGATGATATCCACTATAATGGGTGTATTTACACTTGGTGCAACCAACAGAAGTCTGAACAAAGAATTTATTGTAAGTTGGACAGGATCCTTGGAAATGACTTTTGGCTAGATTGTTTTCTAGAGAGCTAGATGGATAATGTGCATAACCCAACTTCAGATCACAATCCCTTGGTACTCCACTTTAATTCTCAGCAAGTCTCTAGGAGCAAACCTTTCAAATTCATTAATTTCTGGGATGATAGAGAGGACTTCATCCCAATTGTCCAAGAATGCTGGGAGTCAAATATCCAAGGGAACTATGCTTTCCAGGTTGTATCAAAGTTAAAACTTCTCAAGTAGAGGCTAAAACAATACAATAGCAATAATGGCCATGTCTCTATTAAAGCCCATAAAGCATGGTTGTATTAGTAGAACTGCAAGGAATTAACAATGTTGGACCCCCTTAATCATAACCTTATTGCTGAGGAAAAGGAGGCAAACATAACCTGGCAAAAAAGAGCTACTGAAGAGGAAAAAATTTTCAAACAAAAGTCCCATATCCAGCATGTCCAATTGGGCGACCTCAACACAAAGTATTTTTATGCTAATGTTCAACTAAGGAGAAACAGGAATCGTATTACTAAGTTGTTGAATGAGGATAATTAAGAGCTTACCAGTGACTGTGACATTAAAGAAGAGGTTGTCTGTTATTATAGGAACCTCCTTGGTCATAATAACACCTTAATCCAGGGGATTGAAGAGGATGTCATTCTAGATGGTCCTTTATTAAACTTCACTGATGCTGAAATTCTAACCTGTGAGCCTACAAACTAGGAAGTTCATGAAGCTGTTCTCTCCATGGGTGACTATAAGGCCTCGAGCCCGGATGGATTTAATGCTTACTTTTACAAAAAATCCTGGGCTGTTATTAGAGATGATATAGTGGCAGTGGTGAAGGAGTTTTGGAGGAATAGAAGGTTGCTGAAACAAATAAACAACATAGCCATTACCCTCATTCCCAAATGCCCAGGGGCTGTGAAGATAAAAGATTTCAGACCCATAGCATGCTGTAACACCCTATACAAGATCATTTCCAAAATCCTGGCCAATAGGTTGCAATTGGTGGTGGGTAAATTCATAGACACTTCTCAAGCTGCTTTTATTAAGAGTCGTATGATCTTTGAGAATGTTCTCATGGCTGCAGATATAATAAGGCATTATTCTATGAAAAATGCCAGCCCTAGAAGCTTCCTTCAAGTTGACCTCCAAAAGGCATATGATACTGTTGAATGGAGCTTTATTAAGCAGGTTATGGAAGCTATGTGATTCCCCTGGACATTTGTGGATATGATTATCCAATGCATTTCAACTGCCAACATATCCATTAGTGTGAACGGTTCCTTAACTAAACCTTTTATAAGCAGGAGAGGTCTTAGATAGGGTGACCCTATCTCCCCATACTTATTTGTTTTATGTATGGAATATCTTCATAGGGACCTACACAGACTCTGGAAACTGCCTGATTTTCATGGCCACCCTGGTTGCAAGAAATTGGAGATTATTGATTTGAGTTTTGCAGATGATCTTCTTCTTTTATGTAAGGGAGATATTACCTCTTTTGATAAGCTAAAGACCACCCTGGACACTTTCTCCAAATGCTCAGGACTTAATGCCAACCCAAACAAAAGCTCAGTTTTTTTTTGTTGGGGTTTGTGATAGGGTAAAGAGAGACATTACTGAATATCTTGGCTGTATAGAAGGATCCCTTCCTGATAGATATTTGGGACTCCCTCTTGCTGCCTCTTATTTGAAATCTCACCACTACCAAAGTGTTATCGACAAACTGTTGGCCAAGATTAGAAATTGGACATGTAAATATCTCAGCTATGCAGGTAGATTCCAATTGATTTCTGTTGTGTTCCAAGGGATTACTAATTTTTGGGCACAAATACTCCCTCTCCCCCAGGGCATACTCTCCCAAATCAAGAGTATTTGCAGAAACATCCTTTGGTCTGGGTCTAGCACTGGACATAAGCATCCTATTGCTTGGAAAACAATGTGTCTCCCCAAGGAGGAGGGAGGCCTTGGTTTGATTGATTTAAAAAGCTGGAATAAAGCAGCATTGGGGAAGTGGTTGTGGAAGATCATCTTCAATAAAGAAAGTCTCTGGATTTTGGGTGCATGGTGTCTACCTAAAACATAAAGATATAGCTACTGCCAGAGTTTACTCCTATCACTCTTGGCTATATCGAAATATTATGTATATTCGACCCCTTCTCCTGCAGCATATTGTTGATGGTAATTGTGGCACAACTTCCTATTCCATCAGTAAGGCTTATGATCTACTCAGGTACAATGAAAATAAGAAGCTTTGGGCTCCCCTTATCTAGAACCACTTTGGAAGACCTCGTTGTTCCTTCATTATGTGGCTGGCCTGTCACAGGTGCCTCCCAACCAGAGACAAATTAAGCAAATGGAACCAGCAGGTACCCCTTGAATGTAGTATCTGTGCTGAAGAAACAGAATCTATGGACCACCTTTTTGTACATTATGTTTATGCTAGGAGAGTTTGGGATATGATCAAGAATAGGATGGGTATGGACATCAAGGCTGAGACTTGGGATGCACTAATTCATTTTGCAGCACAGTGCACAAAAAAGAACAGCATAGATGCTGAGTGTACAAAAGCCCTATTTGGAGAAGTCATCTATGGTATTTGGAGATGCAGAAACTCTTCTATGTTCAGTGGCTTAACTCAACATCCAATTCACATGGTCAAGGATATTATGAAGCATTTTCACATTAGATTCAACCATTGTATTAGTAGTAGGGGAATTAGGAACGCCAAATAAGGAGCTTTTGACTTTCCCCTCTAGTTTGTAGTTTTTTTTTTGAAACTCTTGATGTAATCTCTTCTTATTGGTTTTAATAATATTTTTATTAATTACCAAAAAAAAGCATGTTAATTTAAGTGTTATGTGTAGAAATGGTTTTTAAGGAGGGAGCCTTATTGTTAATGAGAATGTTACATACATGTATATGACATGATAAGCTAATGTGGTCATTTGTTGCATAGATAATGTTAATATGAGCCCTAGGGGCATTTTAGTAATTTTTTTAGTGCAAAAGGTATGGTCTAAATATGTATGTGTGGTAGGTGATAATGAGTATTAATAATAAATAAGAATAGTTGGTGGTATTAAATGATGTGCATAGACCATAGATGTTAGTGTTTTATGTGGTAAGCGTATTTTAGTAAATTTGGCATAATATAGGAAAATTAGTAACTTATATGAATAAAATGGGTAACATGATGATTTACTAAGTAAGGAGGGAATTTTAGTAAATTTATATGAAAAAGGGGATAACTTGGTAATTTTGTAAGTAAAAAGGGGTAAAATGGTAAAGTAATAAGTAAGAAGGGTATTTTAGTAATTTAGCATAAAGGAAGGATAGCTTGGTAATTTTGTAAGTAAAAGGGGTAAAATGGTAAAGTAATAAGGGTATTTTAGTAATTTTGCATAAAGGAATGATAGCTTGGTAATTTTATGAGTAAAAGGGGTAAAATGGTAAAGTAATAAGTAAGAAGGGTATTTTGGTAATTTGGCATAAAAGAAGGATAACTTGGTAATTTTGTAAGTAAAGGGGGTAAAATAGTAATTTAGTAGGTAAGAGGGGTATTTTGGTAATTTGGCACAATAAGGGACAATTTTGTAATTTATCTAACCAAAAGGCCAGTATGAAGGACAATTTGGTAATTTATCTAACTAAAAGGGTACTTTCGTAATTTTAATAAGCATGAAGGGCAATTTGGTGATTTTAATAATTGGGAAGGGTAATTTGGTAATTTAACTAACTAAAAAGGGCAATTTGGTAAATGTAACAAGTATGAAAGGTAATTTAGTAATTCAATAAATTTGAAGGGCAATTTGGCAATCTAACCAACGGGAAGGGTAACTTGGTAACTTGATAAACAAAAATGGTATTTAAATAATTTTGTAAATATGAAGGGGTAAATCGGTAAATTATATATAATATGTCAATAGATTAAATAAGCCTCCATAATAAGGCATAAGGGATATTAAATAATAGAATAAGGGTTTATGGTCTTAGTAACACTTGTGTTAAGTATATCCATATATATTATAAGGATAAAGGTATTTTGGTAAATCAATAAATATCGTAAGGATAATGCATGGTATAGGGTTGAATAGGTGATTAGGGGTATGATATGATGTTTATTTCATAATCATGCAAGAGGTGTTGGTTTGTAAGTATACATGGATATGTTAGAAGTACATGTTAGGGTTTTATGTGTGTCATGATCCTTGATATAGAATACTTGATTCTATGACCGGTATTCCTTGTGTTTTCGGGTTCATGACCTCCCCATCGAGTTAAATAAATGGACCTATTTCATTAAATAAATGTAAAATACTAATCACGTAAAGCCAAAGATTATTGGGTTGGGCCCAAACCGATCCATCGGCAAAAATAGTGGCCAAGTACAAGATACCTTAGAGATCGATCCACTGGTGAATAATAATTTCCAAGTACATTCTGCCATGGGTATTTTTGATCCACCGGTTATAATAGTGGGGGGTCCCGAGCTCAATAAACTAAACATTAGATGTTAATAAATCATGGGAAGACATTAATCACTCATAGTGGAACATCATATGAGTCGGGCCTGACCGGTCCACTAGCGAGAATAGTGGCCAAGTGCAGGGTGCCTTGGAGGCCAGTCCACAGGCAAATAATAGTGGTCAGGTGCGTTCTTTCTTAAAGTATATTTCTGGTCCACTGATTATAATAGTGGGGTTCCCGCACTCATATGGATATAATTCGAGAGATGATATTGACTAATGTTTAATTAATGGCTTAAAACCAAAAGTATTTATTTTACATTTATGATCCATTGATATAGTATAAGTTTGGCTTCGGTGCCTATCCCTTTCTTAGTATATGATGGAGTTGCTAACTATATGGACTTGTGTTATGCATTTCCTATTATATGTGGTGTTGCATTATGTATTAGTTCTTATATTGATTGTGATTTTCCCTAAGCCTATGTATGTTATTGTCTTTACATTGTTTATGTATGATGTCTTGAATGCGGGCCCTGCCTTTTAGTTTAGTATAAAGGGTTACTTAGTATCATAGTACTGAAGGGTTCTGTTTGTGAGCTCCTACCTATTCAATGGGCAGTGTCCCTTATAGATTTGTTGTAGGTGTTACTCAAGCTATTATTGGGTAAGAGCGTAAGGATTGTTCAAAAATATTTTAGGGTTTCTCCTTTAACCTTCTATTTCCTTGTTTAAAATAATTTTATTCTTATAACCACTAATAGTGGGCTTTACCTCTTATAACGAATTTAATGCGCCACTCTAATTTAAATAAAGGTTGAATTTGAGTAAATTGTATTTTGTTCTTTTGAGCCTTAACACTTGGTACTAGAACTATAAGAGGAAACCAGTATAGTACTAAGTGTGGCGGTAGCATCCCCAAAATTTATGAGTTTTACTTCCGCTAATTTTTAAAGAAAATATAATTTTTTAGTAGTGAATTTTTGAGGTGTTACACAAAGTTTTTTGCTCTATGTCTAACATGTCAGAAGGTTAAAATCGAACACAAGAGACCAATAAGGTTAGTACAACCATTGGAAGTTCCTAAGTGGAGGTGGCATAGTATATCAGTGGACTTCGTGGTCATTCTTCTGAAGACTCATAGTGATTTTGATTCCATTTAGGTCATTGTGGGCCATTTAACTAAGTCGGTTGTGTTTATATCAATGAAGGTAATGTGGATCATGTGACAGCTAGCTAATGCCTATAGAAAGCATGTGGTGAGACTTCATGGAGTTCCTAAGGAAATCGTGTCTAATCGAGACTCCAGGTTCTTGTCACACTCTTAGCTAAAATTGCAAGCCACCTTTGGTACTCAATTGAAGATGAGTACCACTTTTCACCTAACTATGGATGGTTATACCAAGAGGACCATTTAGACTCTGGAAGACATGATACGCGCATGCATGCTAGATTTTGGGGGAAGTTGGGAAGATCTTCTGGACTTGATCGAGTTCTCTTACAACAACAGTGATAAAGCCAGTATTAAGATAATGCCTTTTGAAGCTTTATATAGAAGGAAATGTCATAGTTCCTCGTGTTGGAAGGGCATCAGTGAGACACTCGTGTTAGGATTTGAGATGATTGAGAAGATGACGAGATACATTTGTTTGATCCAAGATTAGATAAGAGTCACCTAGGACTGACAAAAGAGCTATGCAGATTTGAAGAGATAAACTAATGATTACGAGGTGGGTGATAAAGTCATGTTGAGGGTCTCTCCAACCAAAGGAGTCATGAGATCTAGTAGGAAGGGTAAGCTTAGTCCAAGGTACATTAGATCATATGAGATTCTGGACCATGTACGTGAAGTTGCATATGGCTTAGCTTTACTAGTGGAATTAGTATGCGTGCATAATGTCTTTCACATGTCTCAGCTATAGAAGTATGTAGCAGATCCTTTTGCACGTTATTTAACCAAAGTCACTAGAGCTTGATGAGTCTTTGACCTATGAGGAGCGATCGGTAAGTATTATAGACCCCAAGATGAGAGAGATGCGTATGAAGACCATTTCCTTGGTGAAAATCCTTTGGTTATGGCATGGTATAAAGGAGGCTACTTAAGAGGAGGATGAAATTTGAGCCAAGCATCTAGAGTTTTTTTCTTAGTTGTTATTATAAGTGTAAACATTTTTCTTTAAGGGGAAATACCCTTCTTTCTTAACTGTGAATATGGTATGTGTATGACCTTATATGTAATGTGTGACTTGATTGTTATAGCCTTTGAATACACAACCTTTTTAAGGGGGTAGTGTTGTAATACCCTACACTTTTGTGTAATGAATGGATGAGGATTTTTGTCAAATTTTGGGCCTTTGATTTTGACTCCATGTTATGATTTGATTTGAAATCATATTTAAAAATGAATTTTATTGAGTTTTACAAACAAACCTATCAAATGGTTTCCTGAACCAATCAACTGATTTATCATTTTAGCCAAATTAGGTTCCTCGACCAAACCAATCGACTAGTTAGGGAAACCGATCAACCAGTGGATGAACAATTGATCGGTAGGCCTAAACAGATCGACTAGTTGGTCTAGCTAGTCACGTTTTTGAATTTGAATTTTCTCAAAAAAATTCTTACACTAAAATGGAACCTTATCAACTCATATCCATTATCCTTAAAAGATTCCTAACCATTTTCATGATGCGTTTAACCCAAAATATTACCTATATTTGTTCTAGAGGTCAATTGAGACATATGTGAGAGAGAGGTGACCTCAGCCATTGTCTTCTTCCTCCTTTCTCCTCTGCCCAATTCTAAGACTGATTGCTTCGACCTTAGGCTTGCTTCTGAGAAGCAGAAATATTCCTTTCACGTTGACCTCCCATTTCTTCATTCATGTATGATAATTCTAGCCTGTGTGACCTGAGCTTCCCAGAGTGACCAATTATGTTGGGGAGACTAGGTAAGAAAATCCTAGACAAATCTATCTATTTTGATTGAATTCAAATGATTAATAGTAGGGTTTTGATTTGCCTTCCGACCCCTCTGTATTTCTTAGTTGGTTGTGAATAGCCCAAATCATCCCTGCAATTTACTTTCTTTCAGCCACCAAACTCCCCTAAGTTCTGCATTCTCCGCTCTTCTTTCCACGCTTTGAGCACTTGCCAAATTGTTTACACACTCTCCTGATCCTATCTCTAGCTCTATCTTATTTCAATTGTTAAGTAAGGCAGAGTTAGATTTTGGGAAAAGATTGAGTGGTCCAGTGAGCATTTCTCTATTTTATCTTAGTGGTATGTCCTCCTTTCCTTTTGTTTATTTTTCCAAATTTGATGATGTTTTTCATATAATATTTGAGTTAAGATTTTGGCTTTTAAGGTTTTAAGAGTTGAAGTTTTCACAGATTTCAAAAATTTTGTTAAGGGGATTTAACCTACATCAAGTAAGTAACTTTTTCTTTTAGGATGTTAACATGTGTTCCTGCCCGAAAGGTAGTATCTTTTGTTGGTTGGTACATGTTGGTATGAAGAAATGTAATTGTATTCCTGATTTGCATGTTTAAATGACATAAATTGATAAAAGAGTGTGGAAATGGATAAAATATGCTATGATAATGTTATGGTGAGAAATGCATGATAATCGGGTTAGAAATATGTTAGTTGATGTTGATACATATTCTAATATGGTTAGAAATGATTTTGATGCAAGAATCTACATGAAATTTGTGAATTGGTGATGTGTTAGGGTAAACCTATCGATCAGTTAAGTCAAATCGATCGACTGGTTCTTAGAACAGTATACTAGTTGACCCAACCCATCGACCGGTACACCTATAGAGACCTTGGTCTTGCTCTCTACTTAAGCCCATCGACTAATTTGGAAAAATCAATCGACTAGTCTATGAAAAATCAACTGGCTTTTTTAAACTAATCGATCGGGTTGAGGAAAGCATAGTCTGGTTGAGTCAAACTGATCGATTGGCTGACCCAAATGGATCAACGAGTTAGGCCAAATCAATCGATTGGTTCCGATGGTTTGCTTTAATTACCTCTTTTTCGTTCGTTTATGCTTTAAGATTATGATTGGTATTATTCTAAGGTTATTTAATGGATAAATTACAAATTCTATCATGATTATTAACCTAATTAAAAGATAAAATAGATTATGGGCTATGATATACCTTATGGGAAATGGAAGGAAATAATGGGCATTTCACTCATGATGAATGAGGGAAATTGAGAAAAGAGTAATGGAACTTAGTTTGGGCTAGGATTGAATATGATGGTGGATATGAATTTCATTGACCGAGGGTAAATGGTAAACCTATATGGTTGGGAAAAATGAAAATAAAAGGATTAATATGGTTCAATATGAGAATTTACCTTGCTTGCTTGTATAGGCCTTGTATGATCATCCATTTTTGTGAATAAAACACTAATCACTTAAATAGAAAGAAGGTCAAGTTGAGTATGGGTCTAGGTTACTTAATCCTTGATTAGCTACCGGAGGTTAGTTTGCCTTTAGGCATTTTTGGTGCCTTCGAGCGGGATTTTGATAGGTCCCAGTACTTTACCTACTCTAGACACTAATGATGTACTAGGAGGTATCGATACTAAAGGGTTTGGTTACCTAAGGGATTGGCTTCAACATGGACTTATGTCCATATTAGTTGGCTTCAACTTGGACTTATGTCCATTATGGTGATTACTTTCGGCCTGGACTTAAGTCCACTTGGTGATTGGCTTCGCCCTAGACATTATGTTCCTTTTTGGATAGGCTTCCATGGTATGTGAGACCATGGGGTGGTGTATAGTCCATCACTCAGTGATAATAAAATATGGCTAATAAATACTAGTCAATGATTATGAATGATTATCAAATGAATGGTTGACAATTAGCTATGCAATGGAAGTAATGAAATGGTTAACTAAATGGTTTGAGTTAGTTTATGCATTTGATTAACCAGTTATTGTATGGAACATTATTACGGTGATTGGACTATGTATTACATGAATAAATGAATGGCATATCTTAATAGAATTAGATAAACATAAATGACCCTAGGGGTTGTTGGATTATTCTTTGTTATTGCTCATACAAGTGGTTATGTAAAAGTGCGATGATTTTCCTAGGCATGATGCTTTTACTACAATGATATTGTATATAATAGCATGTTTTATACACTCTTATACACATAAAGTCTTACCATGATGCATGTCATATATTATGATTGAAATACCCCAAAAAATCCTAATTTTAAAAATTATAGTTAAATAAGATTTTATTAGAAAATTTAATTAAATAAATTATTTTTATTCAAATAAAAGGGAATTAATTAGGGCAAATCAAGAAGGAAATTTATAAATATTTTAATTTGGAAAGACTTTGGGTATTTTAACTAATTAAGGATTTTATTTTGGAAATTAATTAAATAAATTATTTTATTTAAAATAATAAGGATAGAGTAGGTCCAAATCAATAGGAATTTTATAAATAATTTAATTGAAGAAAATTAGGGTATTTTTCTAATTAAAATGGAATTTATAAAAAAATCTTTCAAAAACCCTAAATTAGCCTAAAAAGGGATTTAAATATTATTTTATTTAAATATTATTATTTTCAAATATCCCAAAAATCTTAATTAATTTAATTAACCTAACCCTCATATTTTTCTTTCCCCCTTTTTCCTTTTCTTTCTTCCTTTTTCCTTTATTTTCTTTTCTTTTTCTTCCTTATCTTCCCTAACTTGGGCTAGCCCAGTGGCCCAGTACCCCCTCCCTCCTTCCTTTCCTTCAGTGCTGCCCAACCCGTGCTACCGTCTCCCTCCTTCCTTTCTCTTCTTCTTCTCGCGGCCCACTCCCTTTTCTTTTCTTTCTTCTGTTTTTTGACATCTCGGTGCTGCACTTTATCTCTCTTAACCCAAGGAACGTAACATTTAATTTAAACGTCCCCCCTCACCACTCCGACCAGCCCGATTTTCCCCTCCTTTTTCCTTTCTTTCTTTTTCCCCGGACCGTCGGTCCAGCCCCCACCTTTCTCCCTTCTTTCTTCGCCCATTATAATTCTCCCATTTCTCGTGTAGTTTCCCCCTTTTTCCTGCGCATACCCCTGCCCCAAAATTGACTACCACCGGCCAACCATCACCGTCGGTGATCAAAACCCTACCTACATTACCCCTAGCCGACCCACAGAACCCTACCCTCTCTTCTAAACTCTATAAACACCCCTTACCAACCATAGAGTCCAGTTTTGATTTTCGAACCCAGAGAATCATTCCTTGTGTTCCGCCTTCCCTTTAAACGCTGTTGCCGCCGCCATCGGCCAACGCTGCCACCCACTCTGCCTACCTAAGCCTTCACTACATTGTCCTCTACCTAAATAAACCTCCTACGCCCTCGATTTTCCCTGCACAAGCCACCCCGGCTGTGCAAAGTTTGCTTCCCAATCAACCCATTCCTCCACCTTCGCCGCCCGTTGAACCACCATTAGCCACCACTTCTGCTGCTACCGCTGCTCCTTTCACCTCCCAACCTATTCTGCAGACCACCCTCTACCTTTCCCTACCTTTCTTTTTCTCTTTCTCCCTCTCCTCCTCTCTTTCTCTTCTTCTTCTCCATTTAGCCACCACCATCGCCGCCGTGCCCTGCCACCTTTGACTACTCCACCACCTTCATTTTGTTCCTCTCCTTCTAGGCAACCATAATCACCTCTACTCCCACCTTCATTCTCCCTCTCCTTTTCCCAGCACTCAACTTTTCCTCTTTTTTTTTTCTTTTTTTTTTTTTTTTTTCTGGCAACCACCTCTGCCGTCGTGCACCACCGTCGGCACCGCCTATCAGTCTATCACCACTAGCTTAAGGTTGAACTCTAAACCCCCTCAACCCTTTTTCCATATTTTTACAAGCTTTATTTTATTTTATTTCATTTATTTGAATATATATATTATTTGTATTATTAATGTTATTATTATTATTATTATTATTATTATTAATGTTTTTATTATGATTTCTATTTAGGGTCGAAGCCCTATTATATTTTTTATTTCAATTTTATTATTATTATTATTGTTGTTGTTGTTGTTGTTGTTGCTATTATCTTTATTATTAATATTAATATGTTATTATTACAAATATTTTATTAATATTACAAATATTAATATGTTATTATTACAAATATTATTATTCTTATTGTTGAGGGTCGAAGCACTAATAATAATATTACTATTTCAAAATTATTATTATTGTTGTTGTTATTATTATTAATTCATTATTATTATTATTCTAAATATTTTACTAATAGTGCTGCTATTATTATTATTAGTGTTATGCAATTATTATTATTATTATTATTATTATTATTATTATTATTTTCATTGTTAGTATTATTATTATATATAGGGCTGAAACCTTATTGTGTCTATTTTGAATTGTAGTAGTGGTATTATAAATATCAAGTCTTACTATTATTAATATTTTCATTATTTTTATCATTAGCATTTATTATTATTATTTAATAAGTTTATTATTATTCAATGTAGGGTCGAAACCCTACTTCATTTTATCTTTAATTATTATCATTACTATTATTACTATTATAATTATTATCATTTTTGCAATATTATTATGGTTTTTATCATTATCATTATTACTATTTCATTATTATTATTATTATTATTATTATTATTATTATTATTATTATTATTACTACTACTACTAAATTTTTTTATTTATTTTACTAATGTTATTATTAGTATTATTTTGGTAAAGGGGCCGAAGCCCTTATTTCACTATGTTTTTAAGTAATGCCCTTTTTATTATTATTGTTACTATTATTATTCTTATTCTTATTAATATTATCATCGTTATTATTTTTAGTATCTTTGCTATTATTATTTTGGTATCATTATTATTCTTATTAGGGTAAAGTCTTCAACCTTATATTATCAAATTTTATAATATTACTATTATTTATTATGTCTTTAGTAAAGTTAGTAATTAGTTAATGGTTATTATTATTAATATTTTATTATTTCATCAAAAGCTTAGTCTTAGAATAAGTTAGTATTTAATAGTATTTTTGGTAGGAGGGAATCTAATTTTAGCTTTTCCCTCATATAGGTGAGACTAGTCAAAGCCCTAAGGAGGAGTAGGAGCATGCTCCAAGACTGGTGTCATTTTAGGTAAAGGTGTTACTAAGGTCTTATGTGTGTATATGTGCATTATATGCTTCGTATGCTATGTATTCTATAGTTATCATTATAATTATTTCGTATGTGGTATGACATGGAGTTGAAGTATGTATTTGTGTATTTACATGACATATGCACTATGTGATGAAATATTGTGGTATGTGATGTTATGTGTTGTGACCCTATAAGACATGCATGTGAGGATGTATAAAAGTGTTATTGTGTGAAAAAAGGGTTGAAAATGGAAAATGGGAAAGAAGTTGACTAAGAGGAGTAAGTTGACCAAGGGATGTGAGTTGAACTAAGTATTTTAATAATCCATAAGTGGAAGAATAAAATGGGGATTTTAAATAAAATAAAAGAGTGGGAGAATCTATGGTTGTGCATGGGAGAGTATAATTTATGGGTTTGTATGGGAGAATCTAATTTATGGTTTCGCATGGTTTTGTGTGAGAGAATTTAATCTATGGTTTTGTAAGGAGAAGTTAATCTATGGTGTAACAAGGGAGAATCTAATCTATGGTTTGTATGGATTGAATTTAGGGTTTTGTATGGAGAAACCTTGGGTTTTATGTGGATTGAATTTAGGGTTTTGTATGAAGGAATCTTGGGCTTTGCATAAAAGACTTTAGGGTGTTGTATGGATTGAATCTAGGGTTTTGTATGGATGGACTTGGGGTTTTGCATGGCAGATTTTATGGTGTTGCATGTGAGAATCTAAACTAGGGTTTTGTATGGATGGATCTAAGGTTTTGCATGGCGGATTTTATGGTGTTGCATAGGAGGATCTAATCTAGGGTCTGGTATGAATGGATCTAGGGTTTTCACGGTTGATTCTAAGGTTTTTACATGGGAGCTTAGGGTTTGCATAAAAGGTTTGAAAGGTTGCATGAGGTGTGTAAAGTCTGCATGGGAGTAAAATTTATATATGGAACGTTGATTTGGGATGTAAGGAAGGTAATGTAAGCATTGTTTGGGTGTTTAAACACTTTGGATGGAAATTAGTACGTGGAGCATTATAAGGGTACGTAAGAGACTGAGTTAGGGTTTGGAGTGATTAACTATGGGTTGTTGCGATTAACTAGGGTTTGGAGTGGCTAATTATGGTTTATTGTGGTTAACTAAGGTTTTGATAGGGCTAACTAGGGTTCGGCGGTAACATGTGTGTATTTGGTGAATAAAGTATGATGATGAATATGTAATTTATGGGTTGTGAAAAATGGGGTGTTAGAATGATTTAGGGTGTTTAAGGTGGAGTAGGATGGACCACAAAGGTCAAAATTAGGGTTTCAGGATAAAACCCTAGAATGAGATGTGGAGTGGACTTAGCAGTGTAAAGTAGTGGGCCTTGACCCATATACTTAAGAGTTGGACTTCTAATGTGAGATAGGATATGGAGGAGAGGATGTTAGGGCAAGTTGGGAGGTACATGAGTCTGATGATATAGAATGAGTCCGTCGGAGAATAGGTGTAGGGAGAGTGAGACATGCATGTCTAGGGTGAAAGATTTTGAATAAGATACTTAAAACATTAATAATGTAAAGTGGAAGATATTGATCCAAACCTAGATCGATCCACCGACATAATAGTGGCCAGGTATTGTGGTATCCTGGAGACCGATCCACTGGCGTATAATAATGGTAGGGTATGTTACCCTAGGCGACCGCTCCACCGGCTATAATAGTGGGGGATCCCGAACTCAATAAACCAAACCCTACAGTTTGCTAAGATATGGGAAAGACACTAATTACTTACAGTGGAACACCGTGTGAGAAGGGGCCAGACCGATCCACCAGCATAAATTAGTGGTAGAGTATGTTACCCTAGTGACCGATCTACTAGCTAAAATAGTGGCCAGGTGCTGGATTACCTTGGAGACCGATCCACTGCTAAAATAGTAGGGTTCCTGTACTCGTATGGACTTGATAAAGAGGATGGTGTGAAAAGAATTTTGATAAGAGATTAATTAAGTAATTAATCCGGATTATAAATGGGCCTTTATATTTTTCCCTAAACGATCGTATGCCTTTACGTTATCATGTGGGACTTTATGCTCTTTTATTATTCTGCATTGTTTATGTGAATTTTGTGTATTGGCCTTAGTGCACGGTTACCTTGCTCAGTACATAGCATACTGATCACCCTTTTCATGGGCGCTGCTCATTCTCACAAGTAGTAGGCCCTTCTAACTTTGTGCAGGTGGGTGAGACATCTAGTGGGGCTGAGTGTTGAGCATGTTTTGGCTCAAAGTTTGAGAGTGTCATGGCTATTTTCACTCTTCTCGTTATTTTATTTCCCTTTTGTTACTTATTTTTGTATCGGAATTATCCTTTTTGATTTATTACTTTGTATTAAATATTGGGATGAACTTTTTAACCGTTGTATGATTATTTTTCTTTTGGACATGAATTATAATTCTTTTATGCGAACTCTGATTTTTGAATGTCATGCACTCTTGATTTAAGTATTAATTAAAGTTTAACAAAAATTCCTTTTAGCCTTAGCACTTGGTACTAGAATGGTCGGAGTGAACCAGTCTGGTATTAAGTATAGCAATAACATCCTCAGAGTTCACCAGTTTTTAATTTTTACATTCTTTTACTTTAAAAAAATAGTGAATTTTGGGGTGTTATAATGATAAATTAGCATGTTTGTGTACATTAAGAAAACAACTTGGCTTACTCAGTACGTAACGTACTAATGTGCCCATTTGTTCGGTCACTTGCTCATTCCCATGAGTAGAAGACCATGTGCAAATCTTTAGGGATGGATAATAAAGGGCCTACCTAAGTTGGGTTGGAGCTTGTGAGTGAGGATATTCGGAAGGTTTGGTGGGGTCCATCGACAACCATGGTTCTATTTTGGGTTTCATGCCCCAACTGATGTTTTGTAATCCCTTTCTTTTAGTGTGTATTATGTAACGATTTGATCAGAGATCGTTAGAGTCATTTGATGCAAACATTTTATAATTTCTCCAATTAAATTGTTATTTATGCACTCTGTTGTTTTAATATTTTTTTGGTTTAACCTTGTATCTAATATAGGGTAGGTGACAAACGTCTAACCTATGTCAGGTATTGTGGTAACATCCTATTTTTCCAAATATTTTATACTTCTGTAATATGTTTTAACAAAATCTTTCGATAGTAAAAAATAAGGGTGTTACAATGACCCACATCATCACCCGCAACATCCCATAACTAAGAGCCATAATCCTACAAATCGTCCTTTGCTCCTTAGACCAGAAGTCAGATCATCACAGTGACAACACAAGTGTAGTATTAGTATAGTCAAGTATTGGTAAAACATATTACCAAAAATATAGTAAGGATCATGCAGCACATTGAAGTCACATAATAACATGATGATAAGCATACCAATATAAATTAACACTTAGTCTCATGGCAGTAATACATAAGACATGCTTCTATGGAAATCAAAAAAGGATAACAATATAGTAAATGCGTCATAATCCATACAATATAACCATATTAGAATTCTCTCTTTAGTGACCACACAATTTCTAGTTAATATGATAGTTCATTTGACCACACCTAGATCTCCAGTATAAACAAAAGTCATGGCAACAAAAATAATCACAATAGAATACTACACCCACTACACGGGGTCAGGATATATCAGAGGGGCTTTTCTTTTGGGATACCATACCCACCACACATTGAATGCACTTTCCATGAGGGCTAAATGGTTAGGATATCACACCCGCCATATAGGGTCAAGATACATCGAAGGGGCTTGTACTGGGATACGTCACCCACCACACATTGAATGCCTCCGCTACATAGGCTAAAAAGTTGGGATACCACACCCATCTAAGCACTGGACAATTCTAGGGGCTTGTACTGGGAGACCTCGCCCACTAATACTAGATATCGATACCATGATGGCTTACCATAGTATAATCATATACCTTAAATATATGCACACAGTCCCCTATCGACCATAACCCAATAGATAAGAAAATAGGTACTAAGTGAAAAATATAACTGTAAGGCGACCTACCCATTAACTCCCGGTCAGGTTCCCCAAGAGTTAGAGAAAAAGGCTTAAACGAAATATTATACCATTATTATGTATTTTCAATTTATATTACAAATCACAAAAAAAATCCACAAATAACCAAATGGGTGTTTCTAAGTGATAACACCAAACACAATTAAATTCTAATGTTAACCAAATTGGGTGTTTCTAAGTGATAACACTAAATACGATTAAATTCCATTATTAACCAAAGTAGGTGTTTCCAAGTGATAACACTAAACACATCATAAGATATAAAGCCACCAATTTAGGTGTTTAGAGATGATATCAAACTTGACTAATTTAAGTCCCAAATATAATTATAATTCTTATTAAATTTAGGGCAATTATAGTTGAAATTACAATTTAAATGTTGTAATTATATAGAGGTATTAACAAAAAATACCTAAGAGTATAAAAACAATTTATAAACAAACCGAGCAACATTTAGCTTAACCAATCAATTAGTTCCTAGGACCAATCGAATAGTTTAGTTGTACCAAACCTGAGTAAAAACAACATTAGAGGACTAGTCAATCGATTGGTTTCACTAATTGATTGTTCATAGGAATCAGTCGATGGGTTTGGTCCAACCAGTAGATGGTTCTAAGCAAAGACCAAACTATTTTGGTATACACAGACACTAGTCGATAGGTTTGACAAATCAATCAAGTAGACATAGACACCAACTGACTAGTTTGGACCAACCGGTTGATGGGTCTAAGGAGATACCAAACAATTTTGTTTTGTTGAGACACCAGTTAATGGGTTTGACAAATCGGTAGGTTGTTCATTAAAACCAATCCATTGGTTTATCAAACCAATCGATTGATTCCAGGACCAACTAATCAAAATTTTCAAACCATGTGACTGCTTACACAACTAGTCGATGGGTTCAATGAATCGATCGACTGGTCTGGGTAAAACATTACCTAGATTGGTGATACACACACCCAAATTTTACTTAACTTTATCATATTAATCCTAACATGGTTTTATGTCATAAAACACATAAAAATACTTTATGCACAAATAAAATCACATGGATACATGGTAATATAAATATTTGAATGAATCATGCTCAAATAGCTAACTTATGGATAAAAATCAGAGAAATCCAATGATGCTAAATTTATGAAGAAATTCTACCACATGTTCAAATTCTAGAATATAAATTAAACCATGCTCACATAAGTACACCAAACATATGGAACGTCAATAAGCAATAGAACCCTATTTATATTAAAGATAAGAATGCCTTACCTTGAAGAAATTCTTCTTGCACTACAACTCCTGCTTGATGGCTATCTTACAGAACCTCGATTCCTAAGAGAATTAAAGTAAAAACCATTAAAATAACCTTTAAAAATCCATTAAAATTAAGGAAAATTAGAAGAAGAAGAAGAAGAAGAAGAAGAAGGCAAAACATAACCTTTTATTAAAAACTGAATGCCAAAAGAAAGAACCAAAATCTTTAACTTTTCTCAAACCTTAATTCTTCCTTGTTTAAGGGAAAAAAAAGGAAAACTAAAGCCAAGATAAGAGGAAGAAAATGATACAATGCTTGAAAAAATAAGGGAAAAACTAGCATAAGTCTCTATTTTTCCCAACAGAGAGGAGAAAGGGGAAGAATGAAGGGATGCTCAACACTTAAGAAACTTTTCTACCAAAAAAAGGGATAATTGAGAAAGAACAACATATGAGGAATGTAAGTAGATTAGGAATGAAGGGTATAGAGGTGAGACTTGGTCGACATTCATAGGAGAGAGGGAGATGAGACTAGTAAGATTGAGTGTGACCAACCAAGAAGTGAGAGCTTACTTGATGGAGTGATGGGAGATTGAGTGTAGCCAGGAAGGAATGTGGTAGTGGGTTGGCGTGTTAAGGGATGGTTCATGAAGGCAACCGAGCACCCCAATTGCAAGAACAGAGAGGGATAGGTGAGGGAGAAGAGAGAAGGTGAGATTTGCCTCAAAAGTGCTTTTGGCAAAACATATGGGTAACTACAATCATATAAAGATCTAAATATTGTAAAAATAATCCCAGAACACCAAAATATACTTAATAGCATAATTGGATTCTAATTAGAAGTTTTCATAAAAATTAGAAAGAGATTCAAATAAAAATTAGAAATTAATTTAAAATTACAGGATAATTAATTGATCAGTTTAGGCAAACAAGTCGATTGGTTTGTCAAGAACAAATAATGTCAATTTCTGAGCACACTAGTTACTTAGTTAGGCAAACCAATTGATTGATATGCCTAAAATTCCCATTTTTATGAGAATTCCAAGCCCATTCCAAAACCAAAACTAATTAATTTTGTATCAACATAAATTTAAAAATATTTTGAAGGATTTTGAGATGGGGTATTACAGAATATGGTTTAAATTTTGTTTAAATGTAGGTGAATTGTAATAGTGCAAAATTTATAACTAAAAACTTTTTTTTAAGTGGATGCATAAAATAGTATAATTGGGTATTACCATTTTACTCAATATAAGTCTGGCTTATCATGCTATAATTACATCAAATATAAAGCAAAATGGTCAAATATTTAAGACATAGTAAAATTGAGAACAACATAGATTTTACAAACTTAAAAAATTATTTAAAGAATCCAATTAGAGAAAAAAAAATACATAAAAGAAATATATTAGGAACTAAGAGACCCAGGAGATATCCAACCAAAGCATCAATTGGATAATCTGACACTACAACCTAAGTCTCAAAGATAAGCATTATCACTCTTCTCCAAGTAATGCATCATATATAACAAAGTCATCCGGTGAGTTCTCAATCACCCATACAAACTCAATGGCCCCCTCTACTCATGGGAATGAGTAACACCCATAAAAATAATGATTAGTATGCTATGTACTGAGTGAGGTAACAATAGAGTCATAGTAAGGTTACACATAATACATGAATCATATAGAAGAATAAGCAAGCATAATAACATGAGGTATGATAAATGCTAATTCCAGAATCCCATTTGTAAATACAATCATTATCTATGTTTGTATTTTCATTAAATTTAGAGATCCCACGATTCTTAATCGGGTGGAATAGACTGAAGTACCTTTTATGGAAAAATACTCCCGAGCCACTATTATTGGCCAATGGAACAAACCTAACATGTATCAAGACAACATGATCTTGACCACTATTATTAAAATAATGGAATAATCCAAAGCACCTTTCAAAGCAAAATGCTCCTGAGCCACTATTATGATCTGATGGAACGAAGACAACATCTTGATACTAACTCACATAATATTTCATATTAAATGATTAATATCGTATTCATTATTATATATCTAAAGATCATATTTTGGTTTACGCTGGCCGAAGAAATCCACTATTCTTAAATCAATGGAATAATCTGAAGCACCTCTCAGGGCTAAACGCTCGTAAACCACTATTATTATCCAGTGGAATAGATACATAGTACTCTAGCCCCTACTCATATATCTTTCATTTTAAGTAATTAGTATCTTATTTGTAGTAATATATCTCAATATCATCATTCATACACATATGTACATATGCAAGGCATATAATCATAAAACATATAAAACACACCACATGAATATTGATATATTTCTCCAAGGATAAAGGCCATATTCCCCCTAAAAAAACCCTAATTCCACAAGTATAACTTCCTCCCTAGTACTCATTTTCTCACCAAATTCAACATTCATCCTTAAAATATTCTTAGTGACAACATGTCCAAACATTATGGTCTAACTCCAACGCCTTACTCATGCAATAATAGCCTACCCTTAGGATTACTATTCATAATCCCCTACAAAATCTTTATTTCATAATTTAATCATAACTTTTCCTGTAAGAATTCTATGCTTACCAAATTTAATATATATTTCTAAAATGCCAATATTAGCAATATATATGGAACTTAAAATATTCATATTCACTCCAAAAATTCCTCATAATATGCTTAATATACATTAAACTAATTATCTTATTAAAATACCCAAGGTTTCATATATAGCTCATATTGACTAAGATGACCCTAAGATAGCCAAAATACCCATATTTTCACAAAATCTTACGAGTCCCAATATAAATTAATTTTTAACCTCTAATATATATATATAACCACAATTATACATAGATACCACATATGTTGTTTCATGCCAACCAATAATATGCACAATACATGCTTTAACAACATTCTCACTTTTTCATCATACAATGCCACATATCATACAACATTATTATCATAATAATATTATCCATATAAAAATTCTAAATATGATATCACATACAGATACACACATTACATATAAAAATTTCTAACTATCACATGTATCCTTACCGAAGCGGCCCTAGTCTCTAAGTATGTAAGTGTAATCCCCCAAAAATTTTGAAAACCTATATTTTAATAAATAATTTTTATTTGGAATAAAATCAGCTTTTAAAATTATTTATTTTAATTATTTTATGGATTTTAGAGTATATAAATTTGGATAATAGTATTTAATAAATTAAAAATAAATATTTTTCTATTTATCATGTTATTTTATTTAAATAAATTTCCAAACTAATATTTTACTAACCTTATCCTTTTTTAAAATAATATATTAGATTATAATGAATTAAATTATTAAACTAAATGATTTATCAAGAATATTACATTTTATGATTTTATAAATTAATTTATTTTATTTTTCCCTATTTTCCATTCCATTTTTGCCCCTTTTCCTCTTCCTTCTTTTCTTTTTCCTTTTTCTTCCCTCGGGCTGCCTCACCAGGCCAGCCCTCCCCACACGATTAGGCCTTTGGCCCACTTCCTCCCCTTCTCTCCCTCGCGCGCCCGCCCAGCACAGCCCAGCCGCCCTCCTCTTTTTTTTTCCCCGGAGCGGTCGACTCTCTTCTTTTCCTGCGCCGGTCCAGCCGCTCGCACCTTCTTCTCCTCTCTTCTTCTCCCACGCCCCGACCTGCTCCCGTCCTCCATGCACGCCCAACCACCGCCTGCCGCCGTACCTGCCCCCGCTACTCCCTCTCTCTACCCCGTCCTTTTCTTTCCTATTTTGAGCCAAACTACCCCCCGCACCCTCCATTCCCGCCTGAATCATTTCCTTCTTTTTCCCTCCCTTTCCCCTGCCAACCGACAGCCCTGCCACCCTTCGTCCTCTCGCCGGCCAGTCCCCTGCCCCTCTCTTCTCCCTCTTCTTTTTCTTCATCTCCCCAGTCCTTCATTCCCCATATTTTCGAGCACCTCCTCCTTCCCCGAGCTCCCTCTTCTCTCCTTCCTCCTCCCCCCCATTTTTTTCCCGATTGATGATCGTCGCCGCCAACCACCGCTTGCACCACCACACTCAGCCCCCTACGCCGCCTTCTGCCACCACCTACTACCACCCCACGCCACCACGAGACCCCCCAAGCCACATTCGAGCCTCTGCACTTCCTCCCTTCTCCCCCTCTTCTCTTCCTCTCCATTTTTCTCCCTTACCGCCAAGCCTCCTACAACTGCCACTTTCGCCGCCGTTCGGCCACCTCTACCGCCACCCAAACCACCTTTCGACACCCTGCAACCCCCTCTACCACCACCACGCATTAGTTGGCCGAAAACAGCCCCCTTAACCCTTCATTTTTCCCTCATCATTTCCTTCCTTCTCAGCCCCTCCACCTCGGCAGCCAACTTCGCCGCCTTGCTACCGCCGTCTCCGCTGCCCTATGCCGTGGTGAAACCACCCTTAGCCTCCACCTACACCCCCTCTCCACTCCTGCACCATTCCCTTGCCTTGAAACCTCCCATATCTATCTCTTTTTCTAGCCTAAAGTCACTAAACCGAGCCACCTCTCCTCCCTTCTATCTCACCCTCTTCGAGCCCCTTTTCTCCTCCCATTTTGCATGAGACTCACGTTGTTCATGCAGCGTGAGCTCCCCCTTTATTTTGGAATTTATTTGGCTAATTTTTAAGGTATGATAATATTTTAAGTTAAATGCTTTATTGATTAAATTTTATAAAGTTTTATCCTTGTAACTTTTTATTTCTAACATGATAATGATTGATATTATTTTTAGGTATTGAGTTGCTAATTAAGCCTTGAATCCTTAACCGGGATACCGGTAAGGTTTGATTTTGCGGGATTAAGGTAATCGTTAATCCTCCCTTAAATACATGGAAAAACGTATGCTAGCACATTAGGGATTTTGGTATGATTTTATGCATGTTTTTTGTGCCTAGCATGATATATAAATGGTTGTTTATATTGATTGAAAGAAAAAGGAAAAGTATGATAGCCTTTGTGCCATGTGTAGGTATGATAATTAAGGAAGGAGTTTGATTATTGATGGAAATGTTAAATGATTGCCTATGATGTATTATGTTGCTAATGCATGAATAATATTATTGTCTAAGGGTATTTTAGTAATATGCTTGTGTAAGTATGTGATCTAATATATGTAGTTGCTAATGAGTATTATGTTGAACAATGACAAGTTGGTGGACTTAGATGATAAGAATGAAGTAATAATATCATTATTTTATGTAGTGGTGGTAAATTTATAAAAGTTGTGTAATAAAGGGGTTAAATGGAAATTGTATAAGTGAAAGGGGTATTTTGGGAATTTTGGAGTAAAAGGGTTAAAATGGTAATTTTTGTATGTAAAATGGCATTATGGAAATTCTAAAAGAAAAGGGGCAAAACAGTAATTTTATAAGTAAAAGGGTATTTTGGTAATTTCAAAAGAAAGGGGTGGAATGATAATTTTATAAGTAAATGGATAAAATTGTAAGTTGTGAGAAAGGAGGGTATTATGGTAATTCTTGAGGTAAAAGAATAATATGGTAATTTTTGGAGAAAGGGGTAAAGCGGTAAATTTGGGGTCAAAGGGCAATATAGTAATTTTATAAGTAAGTGGTAAAAATGGTAATTTTGGAAGTAGTGGTAAAATAGTAATTTTGGATGAAGGAGGGCATTATGGTAATTTGGAGGTAGAGGAGCAAAATAGTAATTTTATAAGTAAATGGTAATATGGTAATTTTATAAGTGAATGGCAAAATAGTAATTTCATAAATAAATGGCAATATGGTAATTTTATAAGTGAATGGCGAAATGGTAAATTTTATAAGCAAGGGGTATTATAGTAATTTTGGGAGTAAAGGGGTAATATGGTAATTTTGGAAAAGAAGGGCAAAATGGTAATTATGTAAGGAAAGATAAAGATGGTAATTTTGGATGTGAAAGGGTAGAATAGTAATTTGTAAAGTAAAAGGAGTGTTATGGTAATTTTATAAATAAAAAGGGTATTGTGGTAATTTTGTAAATAAAAGGATATTATGGTAATTTGGAAGTAAGGGGTAAAAGGGTAATTTTGTAAGTTAAAAGGATATTTATGGTAAACTTGGGAGTAGGGGTAACTCGGTAATAATGATAATGACTAAGGATGGCAACGAGGCGGGTCGGGGACGAGGACCCCATCCCCATCCCCGAACCCGATAAGAAAAATAATCCCCGAACCCGACCTGATCCCCGATCTATTTTTCATCCCCGATTTATTCCTCGACCTTAAAACCCGACCCGATCCCCGAAACCCGACTCTATACCCGATCCCCGATCCTCAAACCTTGTTTTTATATTATACTTTTAATTTATATTTTATAAAAAAATTATGTATATTATATATATATATATATATATATATATATTTATATAAAAATATATATATAAAAATTATTCGGGGCGGGTTCGGGGATGGGGACCCCAAACCCGTCCCCGCCCCGTCCCCGAAAAAATTCACGTTAAGAATCCCCGAACCCGAACCCGATCCCCGAATTCTCTCCCCGAACCCGAACGGAGAATCCCCGACGGGGCCCCGAACCCACGGGGAAAATTGCCATCCCTAATAATGACAAGGGATAAATTGGTAATTAAATTGTGATTAAAAAGGGGTAATCAGATAATTATGATAATATAGAGGGTATTTTGGTAAATTAACCAATTAACGGGCATTATGGAAATTTTAATAATGGAGAAGGGCAATATAATAATTATAAATATGGAGAAGGGTAAATTAATAATTATAAATATGGAGAAGGGTAGAATGGTAATTATGACAATGGAAAGGGTAATTTGGTAATTTAATCAACTAAGGGGCAATTCGGTAATTATGATGATGGAGAAGGGTAATTTGGTAATTTATCCAACTAAAGGGGCAAATTGGTAATTTAAACGACTAAAGGGTAAATTGGTAATTATTTAACCAACTAAAGGGGCAAAATAGTAATCATGATAATGAAGGAGGGTAATTCGGTAATTTATCCAACTCAAGGGTAATTTAATAATTATAACAAAGGAGAAGGGCAGTTTGGTAATTTAACCAACCAAAAAGGGAAATATGTTAAGGTTAATAATTATGAAGGGTGAATGGTGATCTAAAAAGTGTAGGAGATAAATTAGTAACATAAACCGAGGAAGGGGTAATTTGGTATTTATGCAACCTTAAGGGTAATATGGTAATTTATCAAGTAAGGAAGGGATGGCTTAGCAATTATATAAGTAAGGGGTAAATGAGTAATTTGTACCTAACATGTCATAGTGATTGTGGACCATTATAATATGATTTAAATAATGCTGATCAACTAAGTAAAAGTATTTGACAATTAGTATGGCCTTAATGGTTTTCTCTGTGATATCCTGGATAATCATCTAAATAAGAAACGATTAATGATATCAGAACGATTGAAAGTAAATAAGTATCTGATTATTGTGCTTTTCGTGATCACTTTAATTAAGACACTATTACTTAAAGTGAAAGACCTCGAGATCGGGAATGGTGACTCCTTAGGGGTCGCTACCCTAAGGACGTGGTTGAGTCCACGATTATTCTGGTATTTGCTGGTGTGCCTTTGTGCCCCATCCAGGCCCTATATCTTACTTTTTCTAGCTCTACGAACCTAGTTAGGGGGTATGCATACTTATGGATTAGGTGTCCTTGTCGGTAGGGTACTGAGTTAGCTTTATGCACCCGTACAACCAGGGTACCTTTGCGTCCTTGGGTTTGTGGTTGAAGGGTACTGAGTAGCTTGTATGCATCGGTACGACCTGTGTACCTTTGTGTCCCGGGTTATTGATCTCCCGTCCGAGGCAAATAAATATGATTGTTTTGCTGATTAAGGAAAGGAAAGACACTAATTATGAAAGTGAAATATTAATGAGCCGGGCCCAGTTGATTTATGATATTGAGTACCGATCCACCGGTAATAATAGTGGTCCAGGAGCGTGTTGCCCTGGTAAGTGATTATGAGTACCGGTCCACCGGATATAATAGTGGTCTAGGAGCGTGTTGCCCTGGTAAGTGATTATGAGTACCGGTCCACCGGATATAATAGTGGTCTAGGAGCGTGTTGCCCTGGTAAGTGATTATGAGTACCGGTCCACCGGATATAATAGTGGCCCAGGAGCGTTGTGCCCTGGATGATGATTTTATATATATTTTGGTCCACCGGCTAAAATAGTGGAGGTCCCGAGCTCAATAAAACCAGTTATGTATGTGAATAAAGTTATGAAAAAATACTAATCACTTATAGTGGAACACCATGTGAGTCGGGGCCAGACCGGTCCACCGGCAAATAATAGTGGCTAGGAGCGTCTTGCCCTGGAGACCGGTCACCTGCAAATAATAGTGGTCAGGAGCGTTCTTCCCTGAGTGTATACTCTCCGGTCCACCGACTATAATAGTGGGGTTCTCGCACTCACATGGATATAAAATATGAGATTGATTGAATGATGATGGAATAATGGCTTAAGGCCCAAATGTATCGATTTTACACTATGACATGGCTTAAGGCCCAAAAGTATCGATCGTGACTTATAAATTATTATGTATGTTATTGTTATGTATGCATCTCTCATTATTTATGTATGTAGCTTGCATTATGTGTCGTATACATGCCTGTCTTTAAGTGTGGTATTAAAGGGTTACTCAGTATCGTAGTACTGAAGGGATTCCCTTTGTGGGGCCCTTGCCTATTCAATGGGCAGTGCCCTTGCAGGTCTTTTCAGGTGCTACTCAAGTGGGCTACGAGAAATAGAGTAAGGAGTTATCCCGTATCGTTAGGGTTTTCTCTTTCTCTTTTAAACTCCTGGTTTTAATGCTAATGTTGTTCAAGTAACTATCATTGTTTGATGTTATTCTTGTAAACGATTTGATGCGCTACTCTGATTTATGTATGTTGAATTTCTTTCAAATTGTATTTCATTTTTCTTAGCCTTAGCACTTGGTATTGGAACGGTATGAGTGAACCGGTCCGGTACTAAGTGTGGTGGTAATACTCCCAAAGTTCACGTTTTATTAATTTGCTTATGCTAATTTCCTTTTAGTTAACGAAATTTTTCAGTAGTGAATTTTGGGGGTGTTACAGTAAGACCTACGATTCTTCCATCAATACCACTATAATATCACCTAAAAGCCAAAAATAAAATAATTTTTCACTTAAAAAATAAGCTACGGGAAACTAAGACAATTGAGAGGAAGGAAAAAATATATATATAACTAAACAATTAGGAGGCTCATGCAATGGTGGTCCACATGCTCCAAGACGAGGGCAAGGTGGCACGAGTTGGGGAAGGGAATACACGATTGGGGTATGGGCAGTGCAAGAGGGTACAACCATGGTTTGGGCAATTTAGGTGGTGGTGGTGGTGGTTTGTGGTTAAGGTGTGGTAGAGATGGGGTTAGTGATGGTGGGCAACAAGGGTGGTAGTATGGTGGTGTTGGGACTGGCAGTGGTTGGTAGTAAAGAGTGGTTGGTGGCCAATGCCAGAGAGGTGGAGTGGATGTTGGTTGTGGCTGATGGTTTGGGCAAGGAGAGAAAATGAAAAAAGGGGTGAAGGTTGGTGGATGTGATCCACAACAAAGGAAACAGAAGGAGAAGAAGGAAAGAAGAAGAGGAAGGGAAAATATTGATGGTAGTGGTGCTTGGTGGTAACTTCAATGACATGTAGGGTAAGGAAAGGAGGAAGAAAGGAAGGGCTCGATGAGGGGTGAGGAGTGATAGAAGAGAGGTGGATGGTGGTTAGTGGTTAGATGTGGTGCGATAACGAAAATAGGGTAAGGAGGATGAGGAAGAAGGAAGGTTGAGCAGTGGTGGTGCTGGGTGTGGAGATGATGGCAATGAAATTAGAGAAAGAATGAGGGAGAGAAAGAGGTCTCAACTATGTTGTTTCATTGATAGGGCATGGAAACCAGAGAAGGGAAGAGAAAGGGTATGTGTTTATGTGTGTGCGTGCATGTGCATGCATGGTTGGGGGAGAAATAGGAAAACCGGTAGGAAAGGGAGCTAGGTTAGGTGTAGTATAGGGCAAGTGAGGATGTGGAACAGGTGAAAGCGAGTAGGGTGTCTGGAAGGGGCTGTAGGGGATTGTGTAGTGCGAGTTGGTACAGGGTGCAAGATTGCATGCATGGGTGGGAAGGGAAGGACCTATATATATTTGTGTGTGTGCGTGACTAGGGAAGGGAGAGGAAAACCGACAGGGAATGGGAGTTGAGTTAGGTGTGGCATGGGACAAGTGAGGGTATGGCAAAAGCACAGGCTAGTAGAGTGTCAGGTAACGGTTGTAAGGGGTTGTGCAATGCAAGTTGGTGGAAGGTGCAAGATTGAATGCATGGGCGGGAAGGGAAGGATGAGGGGCGATGTGGATGCATAGGGTTGGGGTGTGTTTGATTAAAAAGGGAAAGGAGAAAGGGGTAAGGGAGTTGTGTTGGTGTGCCAGTTGATGTGTAAGGCAGGAAGAAGAAGAAGAAGAAAGAACACAAGATGAAAGGAAAACGAAAAAAAGTTTTTTTTTTAGTTTAGGATTAGGTTTAAAAATTAGGAAATTAATCTAAAATATTAATTTATCAATTATTCAGAGTTAGGGTTAGAATAAAAATAAAATATAATTACCTAAAAATTAATTTAGATTAGTTTAAAATATTAATTAATTAGAATAAAAACCAGATAAAATTTTGGAGTATTACATGAATGAAGATACAAATAGCAAAACAAATGACAGACATACTTAGAGTTTAGGGTATTTCTAATAATTTAGGTAAACATTTTTTTTTATCATTTGTCTTTATTACTTCCAAATTAAAAGTTAACAAAAATGAAGGAAATTGAAATGAATATTGGAAAAATGTTTAACCTTTGATTAACTTAGGTAGACCTTTTAAAAATGTCTCAAAATATAATTAATGGAAGTGAATAAGTTGATTTATCTCTATTCACCCTCAAACCAAACAATACATAACAATGATATCATTATAGTAGTACAATACTAGTAATATTTTATTTAATTTTTTTTAGTCTGGTACCATTTTTATGATACTTTACAATTAACATAGAATAATCTTGGGTTTAAAGGGTCCATAATTAGGAAATTAGTAGTATTAATTTATAAGATCAAATTTATTCCAAAAAGTACTCCTTTCGGATTCGGTATTATGTATTAATATACTCTCTCTCTTACTAATTTTTAAAGAAAAAATTTGATTGATATGAATTTAAGAATAAAATATTTATTAGAGGGCAGAAAATGGATATTATTAGAATTTCATTTTCACTAAAGCCAATAATGTCACAATAAGAAATGTTAGGGGTGCTCCATAAGCTCATGCATAAAAGTTAGCATCTTTTTGGCCAAGAGAAGAAAATTTTCTCTAAGTTCCTAATAAACTATAATGTTTATGAATTTATTTGGTAGAGATGACGATTGGATAAGTTTTAGCTAAAACTCGATAGATTTTACTATTTGAATATATAAACCAATATAAAAGAAGAGAAAAAAATATCTATCAAATTTGGGTATAGATATGGATAATGAATCCATAAATTCACATTTACTTTAATATTTATATCCGTACCCATATCTATTTATCCATAATAAAATGACTTATTTTTCCTTCATTTAAATATCTTACCTACATATATTTTATAAGGCTAAAAATGGAAATTGGTGAAAAACTTGGAAAGGCATGCTGAGTAATTAGAAAATTTATCAAGAAAATGGGTAAACGGCTAATTGGAAATATATTGGGTAACAAATTTATTAGATACATGACAAGCTCTGATATGGAGCACTTAATGGATATTAGTCGGATTTTGAGTACAAATTTGTATTTGAATTTAGATTTGGGTAAAAGATATGGGATACCTAACACGAATTAGACCAGTTTTCATACCTAATATTTGACAAACTCAGCTAAAATCTAGTTTGTAGCTTAAAAAATTAACAAAAAGCTTAAAACTTATGGGACACTTGAAGTAAAATTTAAAAAACTACCTTAGAAATTAATCCCTCTATTTTAAAAGGAAGTTTTTTTTTAATTCAATGTTTTTATTTCAAAATAAAATTTGTTTTAGAAAAACTAATGCTTTTTTTTACCCCTACTTTTTCTCTTTATTATTCTACGTATTAATTGCCATATTACTTTTTAAAGAAGGGTATCATTTTCATATTAAGAATATATTTATAATATCTTAAAATAGTATATATATTAGTAAAAATAATTTCTTTTAAAAATCAAGGAAATACTAAATAGATGCTTATAATATACAAATTTTTACGTAAAAAATATTTTTTTAATAAGCTAGAAATTATCTTATAAGCTACTTTTAATCTTGTTAAATACACACTATGTCAAACATGATATATTTTAATTAAAAATATAAAAATATTTACTCATTTTACTTGTAAAATTTTACAAAATCAATGCCAAAAAAGGATGTCTTAAGGAATCAAACTTAATCAGAATACAGACCAAAGTTTATTAGAAAATAAGCAATTGGGATAGTTGGATGATAAATCTTGTTGGTCCAATTACAAAAAATATACTGAGAGTAAAAGTATAAAGAAATGCATGCCTATTTTCATGAATTTATTTTCAAATCAAGTGAGAAAAATATTAATATGATTACAATTAAGATAATAACAATAATAATATTAATGAAAATACTGATTGAGTAATAATTCTTATGAAATATTATTATCATTATTTTATAAAGATTATTTTGGTACATGAGATCATTTTTATAATTTATAATTCTTATATAATAATTCTTTATTTTCATACACATAGTTATTTTTATAAATTTCAAAACTTTTTATTATGAATATGTTTATGAAGTATGATGACCATTGAGTACTTTTTATAATTTTCTTATTCTTATTTTATAGATACATTATCATTTTTATAGTTACATAATCAATATATTAATATTTTATGATAGGTTTATCTCCTAAATCCAAATAATTTATGTCACAAACTTAAGTGTTGGAGATGGAGAATATATATGTTATATGTCATAAAGATGGGCATTCAATAATTTCAACCTACTTCTTTTATTTTATTAACCATACGTGATTATCACATTCCTAGGGCTACGATGTAATACCTTGGTTTTTACATGTCGAATATTTTTATTTACATAGTTAAGTATTGAAGTTAAAATAATAAAAATGAATGGCGTTACCCAAAAATTGGTGTGGCCGTAGCCGGCTCGCAATTTAAACAATCTTGTTGTCAATTGTAGCACTGGTAAATAAGGGTATCGTTCTAGGCCGGGGATTGAGAGGGCTCACCTCTATCTAACTAGCTTGAACTAAAATAAAAATAAAACTAAAAATAAAAATCATAAATAACACAGAATAAATAAATAAGAAAAATAATAATGGGGGTTTATAAAAATAAAAAATAATAAAATGAATAAATAAAATAAAATAAAATAATAAAAATAATGATAATGAAAATAATGGAAAACCGTAGATATGAGAAATATGTTAGGGAAATAAAAATCCACCACTAGGTTAGGTTGAAATATAATATTAATTTCTAAGTCAATATTTAATCGTGAGAATGAGATCGACCAAGTTGTACACTAAACACAAACGCATGTCCATACACCTTATATTACTTCCCTTAATTAATTAATACGACAACGTGTCTATATTAACCCTATTAAATATTAGCAGTATAGCAGCAACAAGCGGCTCCTATATTTAACTAGATTTAATGCATTAATTGTAATTGGAAGGCTGTCAATCTAAGTACCCAAACTAGTACAAAACGCATGTCTAGCCGTATTTCCTTTCCTTGACCCACACGTATCGAAACGTTTTACCACTTCGGTTAGAATCACAAACTATTAGGTGAATTGTTATCTAACCTAGATGTAATTTATACATATAGATTCTAGTATATTTAGATGGCCACCTCGCAGGCAAATAATCCTACATACTGTCACTTATGAGGAAACCAGAACAAGGCATGCACCAAATAAACTATACTTCACATAATTATACATATAAATGATAGCAATTAACATAGAGTCAAGAAACAATCTCACGAAATAAAGAAAATAAAATTATAATTCAAACCCTAATCTAGGGTTTCAATTTATTTCCTAACAACAAATATTCAGCCAGCCATAATTATAGAATTAATTACATAGAAATATATATCTAAAATATAAATTAAAATAAGAGAAAGAAATAACCAGAATTAATTTTGAATAAAAGATCAAGAATTTATTCAGATAAAAATTAATTTTATCTGAAATAAATTCTACCGATATTAAATTTCCTCTTATTTTCTCTTCTCTCGATGCCTTGATTTCTGTGCAAAATTCTTTCTCTTTTTTCTTTCTTTTCGGCTGACACTGCATCGTCGTTCGTCGTGCGCCTGACTCGATTTTCGTGCTGCTGCGTTAGGGCCTGCATGGCTGAGCCTCCTCTCTGTTCGGCCGAGCCTATAAAGGCTCTCTTCTTTTTCTCTACGGCTCTGCCGCCCCCGTCTCGTCAATTAATGCAGTCCTATATTTATAACGTGCAACCCTATACGCTCGCACTCTCTGCGTTGCCCTATCTGTGCCACGTCAGCCCTGACGGCTGACTCTCCTTCTCACGCTTTCGCTCGCTTTTTCTTTCTTCTTTGAATTTTCTTTTCCTTATTTGCTGATCGTTTGGCTTGACAGCTCGCTTGGTTTCGTTTTGTTACAGGCCTTCGGCCTTTGGCCGTTGGTCCAAAGGTCCAACTTCTTTTTTTTCTTTTATTTAAAAACAATATCTGGAAAATAAAATTGAATAAATATTAATAAATAATATTATATTCTAAATTTACTTAAGTTATATCATTTTAGCTCAAATAATAATATTTATGCAATTTTTACCACTTAAGCATAAAACAATAATTATTCCCCTATATTAGTCAAATAAACTACCAAAAACTAAGATTATAAGGGTATAAAATGTGTCAAAATATGAACTTATCACTGCCACACTTAGTATAAGCCCGATTTCATCTATCATTCTCATGCCAAGTTTTAAGGCTAAAATTATTATTTTCCTTAGATGTGTAATATAATTAGAAGAATCAAAAAGTAGGAAACAAGTGATAAGTATTATTCTAGATAAAGTTAACATCAACAGTTTAAAAAACTCAAAGGGAGAAAATATTGAAAGACACAAGTGTCCAAAATACAATTGACATCAAATATACCAAAAGACATTAGATAGTCTTAGGCTCTCAAACCGAACTACGAGCTTTGATCGAACCCAGAAGCTGATCTTCAAATACCACTATCCATTGAATAGGTAGGGCCTATGAAAGGAATATTTCGGTACAACGGTACTAAGCAATCATTTATACTAAACCAAAATGAAAAACCTGCACATAACACATGAAAGGTATCATAGTAATACATGGTATAAAACATTAAACTATACCTGCGTCAATTGAAATACGATAGTCATTCACATAACTAGATATCACCAAGGCTATATACTATTCATACTCGTTCATCTAAAACTAACCGAAACTTAAAAATAAAACATACAAGAGACGCTATTTGTAGTATAATTAAAAACAACATCAAACCAAGGCTAGGATGTAATGCCCCATATTTTTGTGAAGTTGTTGAATGAGAAATTATGGCATTTGTTTATGTTTGGTTTTCATTTGGAACCATAATTGAGTTTTGAGAAAAGATGGATTTGAATAAGTTATGAAAATTTTATAACTTGGATTTTAGGCGGAGCGATCAATTGGTTCATCGTTTTAGCCAAATGGTTTTGCTTGACCAAACCAATTAACTGTTTGGTGAACCGATCAACTAGTATGTAGAATATTTGACTAGTAGGCCAAACCGATAGGCTAGTTTATCGAGTTGAGTACATTTTCAAAACTCAATTTTTTGGAAAAATTCCTTATGCTAAAATGGAACCTTAATAACTCTATTCTAAATTGTTTTTAAATATTCTTAGCCTTTTGTATGATGCTTTTAGCCAAAATTCTACCTCAATCTGATTTGAGAAGTCTAATTGGGACAATTGAGGGGGAAGATGATCTCAACTTTATCTTATTCTACCTCTCTCCTCTAAATACTTTTGGAGTTGTTTATTTGATTCTATACCTAATTCTTCTTAGCTGGGAGATTCCTCCCACACTGATTTTCCATTTTCCTCTTGCGTTTGGCATTTCTAGGCTAAATTGACCTACACGTCTCTAAAATTACCATTTCACGTGTGGAAGAGAGATCAGATAATCTTAGACAAAATATACCTATTCAACTCAAATTCCAATGGTAGAAATTAGGGTTTTCAATATATGCCTGACCGCACTTGTGAATGTATCGATCGATTCACTATAAATAGCACTAACCATCCCTTATATTCACTTTTCTTTTAGCCACTAAGCTAGCCCAACCCTATTTGACCGTGAGATCTTTCCCTTAAATTTTGAGGCTTAATTGGGTTCCTTTCACTCTTTAGATCCTTTCTCTAGTTCCTTCTTATTTATCTTTAAGCAAGGGAGGGTTTGATTTTGGATAAAGTTGGGACACAATTTTCAATAGAAAATGCCCTCTATTTTCTCTTTGCTTAGTAAGTCATTTTATTCTTCTAATTCAAGCTCTTATTTATGAAAGTATATGTTGAAAATTCTAAAGATTTTGCTATGTTTTTAAGGTTTTGAAAGTTGAGGATTTTTATAAGTTGGGTTTTCTTATTTGATGAAAGTTTTACATTCATCAAGTAAGTCATTCTTACTTCTGAAATATGACTTGGTTAGGCTTGTATGTTATGAAACCTTTAAAGTTTTGATTTTTATATGTTGGCATGAGTATTTAGTTTTCAAATTTGATACTCGCTGATTAAGCTATAGAAATTAAGATGAATGAATGATTTTTAGGGAAAACTAGGTTGTGATGATTAATTTTAAATTATGCAATTATTATAAGCTAGAAATTGTTAATGCAATGTTAGTTAATGTTTCAATTTGGTATGGTAGGATTTAGATCTATATGAAAATGCTTATTTTGTATTGTTTAAGGACAAACGGATTGACTGGTTCAATTAAATCAATCAACTAGTCCTTAGAACAGTTGAATGCTTGACCCATCCCATTGACCAATAGGTATGTGGTAACCTTGATCTTGATCTTCATTTAAACCCATCAATTGGTTTGGTAAAACTAATAAACTAGTTTATGAACAATCGACTGGTTTGTCCAAACTAATCGACCAGTTTGAGGGAGCTTTAGATTTGGTTAAGTTAAACCAATTGGCTGGTTAACCCAAATTGATTGACTAGTTCGCAAAATCAGTCAACTAATTAGGCCGAACCGATAAACTAGTTCAGCCTATGTGATCTTGGTTTCTCAACTTGGATATACTTTGAGATTATGCCTAACACTATTATATGACTATTTAACGGGTAAAATGCATATGTTAATATGGATTAGCAACATAACGAATGGGTTAAATGAACCATTACTCATGATATACTCAAGGGTCTTTGTAAAAGTCTCAATGGGTAAAACTCAAGAAAATATTTGATGGCTCAAAAGGGAAAATAAAATCTAGATTTTTATCTTGAGTAGATTAAGCTCTTAAAATAGGTTACTATTCTGGAAGCAGTTATGTAAATTCCACACCTAGTTGGGAAAAGTAAGGGTTGATATGGAATAGGCATATAAATGTCTTATTTGCATATTGTGTGGGCCTTTTATGATCATGTAACCTCAAGAATAATATATTAATCATGTAAAATGAAAGACATCTAGGTTATGTATGAGTTTGGATTACTCAATCCTCAATTAGCTACCGAGGGTTACTTTTAGGTTGGATCCTAATAGATCCTAGTGTCTTACCTATTCTAGACACGAATGATGGACTAGAGGGTATCGATACTAAAGGGTTTGGTTACCTTAGTGGTTTTTGGTTTTAGCCTGCACTTATGTCCATTTGTGGTTACTTGACTTTAGCCCGGACTTTATTTCCCTTAATTTAGATAGGCTTCTATGGTATTTGAGACCATAAGGTGGTACACATTCCATCGCTCGATGATAATGATAAAAAGTTAGAATGAGTATTTAGATACTAGTTGGAATAATTATTTCAAATAAAATTATGGTTAAAGAGGAAAATAGAGTAGAAGAAAAAAAGGTATGTGAAAATGTCCTATAGAGAAATTCCTTTCCCAGATTGAATGCAACCTTACTATTAGATTAATCATTCTACTTACAACATGTATATTGGCCTCCATGACATGTAGTGCTAGGGTGTCAAGTGTGATTATTCATATACGGTATGAAGATTCTATGTCTAATGTGATTATGATAGAATGTGTATCCTGTTATATGAAGTATGCATGAAACTATTCATATGTCTTATATGCATGGGTATCTTGTGTGTTGGTAGCTTTATTGATGAAGTAACTTGGATTACTTGGTACAAAGTGTACCGAAGTGCCTATTTACTCGATCACCTGCTCATCTCAATGAGTAGAGAGTCATGTGTAGGTTTTTAGGGAGGGCTAGTATTTGGTTAATCTCGTATGGGACATGGGTTCTAAGAACGTGGACATTCGGAGACTCTGAGAGGTCCTTGATGGACCAGAGTTTAGGGTTTTAATGTATTTTATTTATCTATAATTTCAACTCTATACACTAGTTTAAATTTTCTTCCTCACATACTTGAATATTTCGGACCTCTGAGGTCTCGTACTTAAAGGTTTTTCTATTTATATCATCTAACTAGTTTTTGTGCACAATGTTATTGGTTTGTTCAGTTTTGATTTCTCATCCTTATATCTAGCATGGGATAGGTAGTTGATGCCTATCCTATGTTAAGTATAGCAGTAAAATCCTAATTACTCTAAGTGTTTATTAAATTTCCTCTTCCATAAGGATTTCAAAACAAAAATTCTCATTAGTAAAAAAATGGGTGTGTTACACAAGATAATAGGCACATGTTACATAACTCATCATTAATTCTAACTAATTTCATAACACAGTTAGGCTTATAAGCATAGATCAATAACAACTCATCGCATCACATATAGACACAAAGGAAACTACCAAAAAATAGGTAGGCACAAAGTCTACCCCTAAAGAGACACCATTCTCGATCTCCAGGTTTTTCACTTTAAGTACTAGTATTTTATTAAAGTGACCACGAAATCACACATAATCACATAGATCTAAATTTCCATACTTAACCTTTTTACTCATTTCCAATTATTCTGAGTCATCCATAATCAAGGTCATTACCAAGGTGAATCATAAGAATATACCAATGTCATATTAGGCTCAATTATTAACGTGTGGGTGTATTAGGCTGAGAATGACCAAAATGCCCCTAAGGTCAAAATTACCACACTAACATCCTCTTTAATTATAAAATTAATTTTATTTAATAAGTTTCATGAAATTTATAAAAAAACATAATAATTACACTAATTTATCATATAGTAAGATTATCAAATAAGCTAAATGACCAATTTGCCCTTATTTTAGATTTTGTATATAAAACCCTAGCATGTCTATCTATCTAATACATCCATGACCACAAAATCTCATGCTTACAACATATAATACACATTAGACATGTTTTTCATGGTAAAAATCATAATACAAATAAAATTCCCAAATTACCCTTAGGGAGCACAAATCCATTATTAATATTCCATAAAGATATCTACGTATGGTCATCTTATCATTTTTTACACACATGTCGTACATTATTCTAAAATTTATTTTACCATATTTTTTTTAAATGGAGTATTTACATATGATAACATGCTCTTTTTGTAGATTTCCAAGATATAATAGATAATTATAATTTAATAATTCATGCTTAACATATCAACACAAAAATTACAATGTGTGATGTTTAATTTTTAGGAGAGTATAAAAGTTACCCTATAGCAGCATACTTGACACAGTTATATGCTAAAAACTAAATATGCTATCATGTAATGTTTAACATTTTAGGAGAGTATAAAAGTTACTTGAATTCCAACAATGACATAAAAATAGCAATATCTTACTAAATACTACGGGATCTAGCAAATTAACTTTCATACCTAAAATTTAAGCCAAAATACCAAATTGATATTTTAACACATAAAAATAATAATTATAATAATAAAATATTTATTTTCCTAAAATTACCAAAATGCACTTACATATAAATAATAGTACCAAAAAAACTTATAAACCAAACACAACTCACAATGTATGCGCAGCTTGAGCCATGCACACACAAGAGGGGGAAAAGGGTGGAGTTAGTCAACTAATAAGTGGTGCAGGGAGGGAGTTGGTTTTGGAGAAGGGTGCAAGAGGGTGTGGTGGTGTTGTGGTGGAAGATACAGTAAGGAGGGAGTAACTTGCTATGGTATACGGCATCAAAGGGGGGAGGGGTAGCAACGGTAGCAGTTATCACTGCCTAGGGATGAGCCGCAATAAGTTTTACCATAAGGGGGTTAGGAATTGACAAGTTCTGCTATTGCAAAGAAGAAGAAAGTAGAGGCAGCGGAGGTAGGGAGGAAGAAGGAGGAGGAGGAAAGAAAGAAATAAATAAATAAGGTCGGTGGCAGTGGTGCGTGCATGTAGGGGAAATTACAGAGGGGGAGAAATGTTTGAATGAAAATGAAATGGGAGAAAGCTGGGTACATGATTGTATATATATATATATATATATATATATATATATATATATATATATATATATATATATATATATATATATATATATATATGTGTGTGTGTGTGTGTGTGTGTGTATTGCTGAGGACTTCTTTGTTCCCAGACAGGAAAGGAGAAGGCAGGCTAGAGATATGGTTCATGTAGATGGGGAAGAGTATTGTGGTTTAGTAAAGGGTGAGGGATGGTTTGATAGGGGTATAAGTGTTGCATGAGGGAAATAAAATACAAGGGAAGGGTGGTTGAGGCTGTGGAGAATAACGTGACATGCAAAGGTAAATTTTGCGAGGGGTGGTTTAAAATGGTAGGGTAGTTTTAGGAATATTTTATTAATTTAGATTTAGGTTTAGTTTTGATAGATTAGTGTAATACCCAAAAACTCTACTTTAGAAAATTATGATAAAATAGAAATTTATTGGTGAGATTAATTGAATATAATATTTTAATGAAATAATAGGAGTAAGTAAGATAAAAAGGAAATAATAAAGATTTTAATTAGGGAAGATTAGGATATTTTGCTAATTAAAATAGAATTTAGAAAGGTTTACCCAAAATTTTTTAAATTAATAGAAAAAAGGAATTTAATTATTATTTTACTAATTTTTATTATTTTAAATATTTAAAAACACCAGAAATACCCTAAACACCCCAGCTACCCTATTTTCCTTTTCCCCCTTTTCCTTCCTTTTTCCTTTTTCTTTCTTTCCTTTTCTCCTTTATCCTTTTTCTTTTACTCCTCTTCTTCCCCCGGTTGGGCCTCGCCTGTGTGGCCCAACCTCCCCCTCCTCTCTTCTCTCCCCGCGCGGCCCAACCTGCCTCTTTTTTTTTCTCCTCCCTCACCCACCCAATTCTCTTCCTATTTTATTTCTTTTCTTTTCCCCTGACCTATTGGCATAACCTCTTCTTCCTCCTCCTCCCCTCTCCTTCCTTAGCACTCTAGATCGTGCCTGTAGACCTGTTAGTCGTCCTCCCCTACCACTGTACCACCCGAACTTCTCACATCTCTCTCCCCCATCCCTTTCCTCTCTAATTCGAGCCAAACCCCCTGCACATGCCTCCCTCGTGTGCCCATTCCCTTCCTTTTTCCCCCACCTACCGTTTGCACCCTACAACTTCACTGGTTCGTACCAGCCTACCACCACTTGCTGGTGAGCTCCTACCACCCTACCCTCTTGTAATTTCCCCCTTTGTCTTATTCCTCCTTCCTTTACCTATAAATACCCCATACAGACCCCCATTTGCCCCTCATTTTCTCTACCCAAAAATTTAACCATTTTTGTCGATGCCATTTAAGATGCCGCCCCAGCCACCATTGTGTAATGCCACCACCTGAAACACCGCCCAATCCCTTCCCTGCAACACCCTTCACCAAACAAAGCCACTCACCGCCCCTAAATTCCCCTAAACAACCCACCCTGATCAGGCAAAGTTGGCGGCTCGAGCTACCTTTTGTACCTCATCACCGCCCTTTGTGTTGTTGTGCATAGCCCCTTCTGCCACAATCACCACATCCATTACCACCTATTCGACCCTCCTCCACCTTTCCCTAACTTTCCTTTTCCCTTTCTCCCTCTTCTCCTCCTCCCTCCTTTTTCACCACTCTTAGCCACCACAACCACCACCATTTGCGCCGCCACCTTATTGCGTCGCCACCATCATTGCAACCCTCTATATCCAAAGAGTATACCACTCCACAACTGCCATCTCTCTCTCCCTCTTCCAGCCCTAAAAGACCAACTTTATTGAAAACCACCACTTCCACCACCGCTGCATCTACCACCTAACCGCCACCCTTATTTAGGTTGTGACCTAACCCTTTCTAGCACTCAAGTAAGAATTATTTTGGCATGATTATTATTTTATCCTTATTATTATTATTATTATTAAGTTATTATCATTATTATTATTATTAATATTGTTATTAATATCCGACCATGGCTATTATAACTACCTAACCCTATTTTAGCTAATAGTATCCCTAATATATTTGTTAGACACTTTAATAAAAACACTCTTATTAATACTATTAAAGCTATTATTATTATTATTATTATTATTATTATTATTATTATTATTATTATTATTATTATTATTATTATCATCAATAATTCTAGTTCTTGCTAAGGTAAAGTAGGAAATAATGAAACTAATAAGAGGGAAGTTAACCCTAGCATCTTCCTTTTATGGGTGATCCAAGTCCGACCTCTAAAGATGCGTAGGAAGCGTTCTCTTAGCCTGATGTATTTTTAGGTAAGGATATGGTTAAGGCCTAATAATGTGTATCATGTGCTTATGTGTTATTCTATGTGTGTACTTTATATAGATATGGATTATGCCTTGTAGTGTAACTTTCTAAGCATGGAGATAAGGTAAGTTGAATGTGTTTTTATGGCATGTGTAATATAACATTATTACTTGTACTTGAAATGTGCTTATGTAATATTTCCCTTCGTAACATACATGATAGGAGGCTTGGAGTAGTGTGATGTGGTTGTGAAAGGAAAAGGGGATTAAGGGAAGTGAGTTAACTAGAAGGTAGTAAGAATGGCCTCAAATCTCATAACTTATGGGTGGACAAAGGAAGGAATAATGTGAACAAACTAAGGGGATGGACTAAAATATGCATGGGGAGTGTAGGTTTGCATGGGATGGCTAGCCTATGCATGGAGATGACCTTCACATGGAAAAAGTTGACGTGAGGGCTAAGTAAGGTAAGGGAAGAGTTGTTGGGGTGATTGGAGTCCATACATGGAAAATAGTATATGGGTTGGTATATGGGTGCATAAGGGACTTATCTATGTGAAAGGAAGGGAAAACTGATGGAAATGGTTAGAGTGGGAAATAAGAATGAAAGGGGGTGTCATATGGAGGGAAAGTGTGACAAGTGGAAAAAGGTGTTTGGGTGTTGAGGGGATGATACAAAAGAAAAGAGAAGTACTAAGGATTAGGGAGCAAACTAGGGTTTTTATGGGCACGTGTGGAAGATGGGTAGTGCAATTCTGATGTTGGGTGTGTTTTGAGTGGAGTGGTAGTTTTGGTAGCAAAGAGGAGTATGGGTTGCATAGAATGGGGAAAAGTGAGGCCACATAAGCCAGATTAGGGTTTGTGAGGGAAACCCTAGAGGGGATGATGAGTCGAAACAGAGTTATGGGGAGTAGGCCTTGAACCATGTGCGGAAGATTTTGGGTTTCTCATAGTGAGTGGAAAAAGGTGGGGAAGAAATCTCGGAGTCATAGAGTGTGTATAGGTCCCAAGATATGGGATAGGGTTTTTGGGAGCATGAGAAGTCCAGTGGGTCATGCATGCATAGTCTAGGTTGTATGTAGAATAATATACAAGTAAAATAATAAATACTTAAAATGCAAGATTATCAAGTCGGGCCCAATGGGGATATTTTTTGGTCCATCGGCTATAATAGTGGTCAGGAGCGTTCTGCCTTGTGGAGTGTTTTAGGTCCATTTGCTATAATAGTGGGGTATCGGGATTGATAAACCAAACCTTATACAAAATTAAATCAAGGAAAGATACTAACCACTTATAGTGGAACACCACGTGATTCGGGCCACGAGAGTAATTTTTGGTCCATAGGCTACAATAGTGGTCAGGTGCTTCTGTCTTGTAGAGTGATATCTGGTCAACAGACTATAATAGTGATGAGGTACATTTTTTTCCTATGGATTGTTTCCGATCTGCCGACTAGAATAATAGAGTTCCTGTACTCATGTAGAATTAACATGGGAAATGTGTAAGATGGAAATAATGCTCTATGTCTGGAATGATGATATGAACTTGAATTATGCATTGTATGCCTTGTCTATTATTGTTGCATGGCCTCATCCATATGGTTACCTTACTCAGTACTTAGCGTACTGATCACTAGTTTTATGGTGTTGCTCATTCCCACAAGCAGAGGTCCCTTCTGAGTTGGTGTAGTAGGAGATGATGTGTTCGAGCCTATGACGCACTTAATAAGTTGGGTAGGGCTAAGTGATGACCTATTGGACTTGGTATGGGGCACAAGAGTGAGTGTTGACCGGACTCTCCTTCTTCCAGTTTTTATTCTATATCTCTATTTGTATTGTTCTTTCCCCTCGGGGGGCTTGACATTGTAATTGTTTTCTATTCTGTGATGACTCTTTAATTCACGCACTCTAATTTCCCCTTTATTTATGAAACTTTCAGATCCCTATAGTTTTATAGCTTAATTTATTTAATGTCTTTTGAATTTTCATAGCCTTGTGGTTGGTGTAAGACTAGCTAGAGGCTAGGCTTGTGCTAATCACGATGGTAGCACCCCCTATATTTATGTATAGTTTTAATTAAATGAAAATTTTGAACTATGATTTTTAGGGGTGTTATAATTAGGGTATTGAATAAAAATATATCAGGTAAAAATAATTAGATTTAGAATAGGTCTAGTAATAAAAAGGAAAGAGGTTAAATAGTTAGGAAAAATATGTAGGAATTTATTTAGGTTATAGGTCAAAAGTTATTAATAAAATAATCAGGCCAATGTTTAAGGGTTGGTTTTAAATAAAAAGGCTAAACACCCAGGTTACAAAATTTCACGGTATTACATATAGGTCCTTGTATCTTCGTTGTTACTTTTCCAAGTTTCAATTGGAATGAGATTAAATTGATTCACTATTGTAATAACTAATAAGTGATTTATTTATGTTTTTCAAGATACCATTTGAACTTATGCACATTATGCTTCCATGAGAAAAGAATAATGTCAGCTATAAGTCTTGCATTATTTATAATAAAAAAATTATATACAATAAACTTAGGTATTCTATATTAAAAATTTATATGTTTTATTTATAAACCTAGACATTGTATGCAATGAAGTTAGGCTTCTTTTTTTTTAATGAATTTAATTGTTATATGTGATTAATGTATACATTATATGTAATAAACCTAAATTTACATTTGTGTGTGATGAATCCAAGCGTTGTATATTATAAACATGTATCTTTTTGTGTGATGAATCTAAATATTATATGTGAAGAACCTACACATTACATGTTATGAACCTTAGTTTTTTCAATACTGAAGCTAATTGTTGTTTATTATAAACCAAGATAATTATTGTAATGAACTTAATTTGTTTTAAATGATGAACCTCAGTGTTATATATATATAGAAAATATCTAATGACAACTAGTTTTCTTAGTGAGAACTAGTACTCTCAGTTAAAGAAACTACCCATAGTAGGTGGTGGAAACAACTCATAATAGGTAAAGGAAACTATTATTAGTATTTTAGAAAATTATAGTATTTGAGTGTTAGAAAAAAAATGTGGTGATATTTTTTGTAAATATTATGTATTTATATTTCATCTTTGGAAACTACCTATCGTAGGCGGTGGACATTACTCTTAGTAGGTGAAAGAAATTGTTGTAAGTCTCTGAGAAAACTATAGTATTTGAGTGTTAGGAAAAAAATAGCATTTTTGTAAATATTAGGTGTTTATGTTTCATGTCAGAAAACTACTCTCAATAGGTGGTAGAAATTACCTCCAGTAAATAGAGATATTTTTATGAATATTAGATATTTATGTTTCAAGTTGGAAACTACCCACAATAGGTGGTCGAAACTACTTTAAGCATATCAGGAAATTAGGGTGGTTCTCAATTCTTACTAGATATGCCCTATACATATATATATTTGTCTGATTTAAATTAAGTTCATCATTCCCTATCAATTATCTCTCTTATATTTTGTTAGAGATTCAGATATAAATCACTTGCTATTCTATTTCTCTCCCGCCACCACTACTAACTCGTGTTACTACTCTAAACTAATCTCTCTTTTATGTATAACAAAAACTTTACAAATACATATAATCTAACATGATTAGTGGTATACAAAGTCATTTGTCAGCCTTCATCCAACACCAATGGCAAGTTTAATATTAGCTCAAGTTTAATATTTCAAAAACCATAATCCAACAAATTGGCTAGCCAAGAAAATTACAAAATATAATTTAAAAATAAATCATAAGTTAAAAATAGTACCAATTAATGATATAGAAAAACAAATATTTTTACTTCTAGTTGTAAAGTCTTAATTTTGGCACCAAGTTCTTCCCTAGGGTATAGCCTGAAATTACTTTGCCTTAACTATTTAGGTTGTTTGCATGCAAAATCCTTTAACTTTGAATTTTTATATCCAGAGCGATTGTAATACCCCTATAAATTTTATTCTTTTGGTGACCATTATTTTTATATCAATTTTGTAAGATGTAATACTTTTTACTTTAAATTAGTTAATTAATAACAATAGCTTTTATTATAGTTATTATTAATGTATTAATGGGTTAGTTATAGAGTTATAATAAATATTAATAGTTTACCAAGTCCAATTTAATTTGGTAACTTAAAACTTATTACTACAAGTTCTCATAATTATCTTTTAGTGTAATATTCCCTAATGTATCACCTTTCGACTACTATAAATAGCCTAGTAACTCAACCACCATTGATTATTGATAGTAAATTTTCTTAATCATTAAGTTTTGTATTCGAGCCATATTTTAGGTCAAATTCATTCTATCTAGCCGTAAGAAATTCTAGAATATACCAAACATCTACTCCAATTCCTAATTATCAAAAGTCAAAATATGAAAAATATTGTCCATGGATTATATGTTGGGAGCTATTCATGTGAATATCCATATATTCTTCTTTATTTGTTTTCTTTTTTCATTTATTATTGGTAAGTATCGAATATGGATCTAACCCAATTTACCTATAAATATATCTCAGTAGAGAAAATATCTATAATACCCCAAAAATTTAATACTTAAAATTTTCATTATATAAAAGTATAATAATAAAATAATGGGTATTACAGCCACATCCAATATAAAGGTGTAATACCCTAAAAATCTAAAATCGAGAATTTAATACCTCATTTGGAATAATTTAGTTTTATATTTATTTAATTTAATTATTTTGTGAATTTTTGAGTATATAAAAATGGATATAAATATTTAATAAATTAAAATAAATATTTTGTTATTTTATCATACTCATCTTATTTAACTAAATTTTCAAACCAATATTTTACTAAAATTACCCCTTTTAAACCAATATATTAAATTATAATAAATTAAATTATTAAATTAATTTATCTATCAAAAATATTAAATGCCATTATTTTAAAAAATATTTTATTTTATTTCCCCCTTTTCCCTTTCCTTTGTCCCTTTTCCTTTTTCTTTTTCCTTTTTCTTCTTTTTGTTCTTTTCCTCCTTTTTTCCCTTTTTTCTTCCCCTTCAGGATATCGACATGTGGCCTTCCTCCCTCGCGTTGGGCCGCCGGCCCACTCCCTTCCCCTCGCACCCAGCTCACCACAGCTTGTCTCCCCCTCGTGCGCATTCCTTTTTCTTCTTTTTGTTCTTTTCCTTTCTTCTTCCTCTCGGTTGGGCCAGCCGAAGCTTCTTTTCCTTCCTCCTCTCCCTCGTGCGCATGGGCTGGCCCATTTTCCTTTCTTTCTTCCCCGCCCGGGGCGGCCTGCCTCTCCTTTCCTTTTCTTCTTCTTCTTCTTCTTCTTCTTCTTCTTCTTCTTCTTCTTTGCTTCTCCTTCTCCTTCGACGTCAAGGCCATGGTAGCCTACAACCGCCACCTGCCTCCCCTACAACCTGCCATTTTTAGCCTACTCTCTCTCCCTCTCTCTACCCTGTCCCTTTCCTTCCATTTTTGGACCAAACACGGCCTATAACCCTTCCCTGCATGCCTTCTTTTTCCCCTTCCTTTCCTCTTCGCCTTGCCACCGCAGGCCATGCGCTTGCTACCCCCTGCAACCTCCACCTAACACACCCACACCTACCTCCTCTCCCTCTCCTTTTCTTCTTCTCTTCTGCTTCATTTCTACCTTGCTCAAGCCACACTTCTCCCTCTATCGATCCCCATATCTCCCTTATTTCCCCTCTTCTCCTCTTTCCCTATTTTTTCTCTACCACCACTGCTACCACCCTAACAACCACCTCCCTAACACCCTATAAACCTCCTTGCACCGTCCCATCACCCCCACACACCCCGCAACCACTTTCCTTCTCCTTTCTTTTTCTTTCCCACTTCTCAACCTCCATGCTGCACCACCACTGTTTGCCACCCTCCTTCCTCTACCGTCACCTCCACAACCACCAATCCACTCCCTAGAACCTCCTATACCACCACCTTACCTCCCTTGGCTGAAACCCAGCCCTATAGCTCCTCCCTTCCCCTCTTGTTTCCCCTTCTTTCTTCTCCTTTTCTAACCTTACATCCACTTCTCTCAGCCTGTAGCCATTTCCTCTGCCGCCCTAAGCTACCAACCTTGGATCCCTGACCACCACCTACACCCTTACTCCCTCTATGCACCCAGCCACCACCCTAACTTCCCTCCACAAGCCCTCAACCTAGCCCTTAAAACCTTTAACAGAACGACCCCTCCCTTCGCCCCACTTCTCCTCTTTGACTTCTTCACCCCAAAAGTTTATGCATGCGGCTCATGCAACGTGAGCCCTTCCTTTCATTTTGAGCATTTTTCGATTAATTTTGAGGTATAACAATGGTTAATATTAGTATATATTTAATTAAGATTTTGATAAAAATTTATTCTTTTGGTTTTTCTACTTCTAATATGATAAATGATGATATTATTTTTAGGTATTAATTTTCCTAATCAAAGCTCAAACCTGTAATTGGGGTGCCAGTAAGGTTTGATTATTGTTAGAAATAAGGCAATCTTTATACTCTACTAAAATGTGTGGATATACGTATGCTAGAACATTAAAGTTTTTAATGTGTTTATATGCATTATATATGTTGTTAACTATAATATATTAGTGGCATATCTTGGTTAATGAAAAGAAAAGCGTGTTAGTTTATGTGTCATGTATAGAGATAATGCTTAAGGAAAGAGCCTTGTTGTTAATGATGAGGTTAAATACATATGTTTGATGTGATAAGATAATGTGGCCATTTGTTGCATAAATAATGTTAATATGAGCCCTAAGGTCATTTTGGTAAATTTTCTTGTGCAAAAGATGTGGCTTAAATAGGTGTGTATGGTATGTGCTAATGTGTATTAATGATAAATAATAATAGTTGGTGGTGTTGGATGATGTGTATGGGGCATGTATATCCATATTTTAGGTAGTGAGGGTATTTTAGTAAAATTTTTATAATAAGGGAAAAATGGTAATTTATAAGAGTAAAGGGGTAAAATGGTTAATGGATAAGTAAGGAGGGCATTTTCGTAATTTTACATGGAAAGGGGGATAACTTTGTAATTTTTGTGAGTAAGAAAGTAATTTGGTAAATGAATGAAAAGGAGAAGGGTATTTTGGTAATTTGGCATACAGGATGGGTGTTTTAGTAATTTGGCATGAAGGAAGGGCACTTTGGTAATTTGGTAAAATAAAGAGGTATAATGGTGATTTAATAAAAGAAGTGTATTTTGGTAATTTATCTTAAGGAGAAAGGGTATTTTGTTAAATTAGCATAAAGGAAAGGGTATTATGGTAATTTTGTGAAGTAAAGAGGGTAAAATGGTAATTTAATAAAGGAGAAGGGTATTTTGGTAAATTTGTGAGCAAAAGGGAAAATGGTAAATATAATAATTAAGAAGGGCAATTTGGTAATTTAATCAACCAAAAGGGAAACTTGGTAAATTTAATAAGTATGAAGAGCAATTTAGTAATTTAATTAATGAAATGGACGATTTGGTAAATGTAACAAGTATGAAGGGTGATTTGGTAACTTAATAAACCCAAGGGGTAATTTAGTAATTTAACCAACTGGAAAGGTTTTTCAATAACTTAATAAGTATGAGGGGTAAAGTTGGTGATTTAATAAGTATGGAGGATATTTTGATAATCTAACCAATGCAAGGGGTATTTTGGTAATTATACAAATATGAAGGCTAATATGGTAAATTAGCAAATAAAAAGGGGTGACTTGAAAATTTTGCAAACAAAGGGTATTTTAGTAACTTTGTAAGAATGATGGAGATAAATTGGTAACTTGCATATAATATGTCAATGGATTAAATGAGTCTTCTTAATAGGACATAAGTGATATTGAATAATAAGATAAGTGTATTTAATAAGTCAGTGGGTATCACAAATCAGTATCACAAGAACATGGCATAACCTAGGGTTGGATGGATAATTAAGGGTGTGACATGGTGTTTATATCATAATAATGCAAGAGGTGCTTGGTTGGTAAGTATGCATGAAAATGTATGTTAGATATGTTCGAAGTACGTATTAGGGTTTTATGCATGCCACGATCCTTGATATAGAATGCTTGATTCTATGGCCAGTATATCTTTGTATCTCTGTATTTGTGACATTTTCCCTTCCCCATTATTAATTAAACAGACATGTTGAATAAGACATGTATAAAGTAGTAATTATGTAAAGTGAAATATTATTGAGTCGAGCCCAAACCGATCCATAGGCATAATAGTGGCTAGGTACAAAATGCCCTAGAGACCGATCCACCGACAAATAATAGTGGTTAGGTGCATGTTACCCTAAATGTTTCTGATCCACCGGCTGTAATAGTGGAGGATCCTAAGCTCAGTAAACTAAATGTTGGATATTAATGAATTATAGGAAAACACTAATCACTTACAATGGAACATCATGTGAGTCAGGGCCAGACTGGTCTATCGGTGAATAATAGTGGCTAGGTGTAGGGTGCCTTGGAGACCAGTTTACTGGCAAATAATGGTGGTCAGGTGCGTTTTGCCTTAAAGTGTATTTTCAGTCCACCGGCTATAATAGTGGGGTTCCCTCACTCACATGGATATAATTCGAAATATGATGATTGAATAATGATTAATTAATGGCTTAAGACCAAAATTATTGATTTTACCTTTATGATCCATTGATATATTATAATTTTGGCTTCGGTGCCAGGCCCTACTTGGGCATGTGATGGAATTGCTAAGTATATAGATTTTGTGTTGCGCATTTTTTATTATGTGTGGTGTTGAATGGTGTGTTAGAATATGTCGATTGTGATTCCCTAAGCCCGTATATGTTATCATTTTATATCATTATGTATCATGTGTCGTATGCGGGCTCTACCTTTTAGTTTGGTATAAAGGGCTACTCAGTATCATAATATTGAATAGTTCCATTTGTGGGCCTCTGCCTATTCAATGGGTAGTGTCCCTTGCAGGACTATTGTAGGTGTTATTCAAGCGGGTATCGGGTACGAGTATAAGGATTATCTGAGAAACTTTTAGGGTTTCTCTTCCACCTTTTTAATCCCTTGGTAAATGATCTTTATTCTTGTAACCGCTATTAGTGGATTTTATTCTTGTAACGAATTTATCATGCTACTCTGATTTTATCAAAGTTTGAGTTTTGAGCAAATTGTATTTTATTTTTTTAACCTTAGCACTTAGTACTGGAATAGTAAGAGGAAACCAGTCTGGTACCAAGTATGGTGGTAATATCCATAAAATTTATAGTTTTTTCTTCCGTAGAATTTTTTAATAAAATGAAAATTTTCAGTAGTAAATTTTGAGGGTATTACAAAAGAGTACTCATTATACCTGATCTATGCCAGGTGCAAGATCATAATTGTAACTCACAACTCAAGATTAAGTGTGAGAAGTAATTGATCCCAAATTACAAGATTGGTTACAACCTCAAACATCTCTCTACCACATGCATCATGCTGAATCACTAATATTAACAACACCTGCAAAATAAGGCTGCATTTACTCATGGGAATAACATATGTCAATAAAATGAATATGTTAGTACTTTCATATGGAGTAATATGATTAATTCAAAATAGACAGCATGATTCACTCAAGACACATAAAACAATGATGATTACAAAAGGATATATGTTTGATAATAATAAAGATAGCATGCAATACTGGTAACATGATTATTCTAGAAATATAACATGTTACACATAGGTCATGGCACACTTTAATTAAATAATGTGATAAAACAAGATATGACCACATTCATAACATAATGTAGAACTTCGAGTACGAGTTATATTATTATCTTTACTTAGTTTCCATAGCATTCCAAACTTACTCACATTATGTACTCAAGAGAAGAAACTAACACAACCTTCTAAGGAAAAATTATAATACCTCACTTTTCAAAAATATATTTAATGTTATCAAATGATAAAATTATGTCATCTAAAGATCTATTTCATATTTCAAATAAAATTCATACCCTAATTATGTTTCAAAACATTTTGTCTCACTATTCATATCCTTTCCCATTATTGTGTTATATGAGATCTTTTGAGTCATGTTTAACCATTTATATACTCTTAGATCATTCTACATTGATAATGTTTGAATTCATTTGATTTTTATGAGTTTCTTAGCCATTATTTCAAAAAAAAAATAGATAGAGATAAACAAGTATCATGACAAAAAAAGTATTACTCACGCCTTGATTTTTTTTATAAAAAAAAACATTTAAGCCTCCTTTTAGCTTTCTAAATGTCATAAAACAATGAGACTTTGGTGATCAACCTATTTTTATATTTTATATATAAAAAATAATGAAATTTTTTATATTAATTTTTATTATTTATGTTATTTTTAATATGAATCACAATTTCTGGTAAAATTAATTTGTAACACATTATTCTCGATTCTATTCATACTTAACCTTTGTAAACCTTTACCTAGGTTCTTGTTTTTAGTAATACTTAACACTAAATCTTGATTTAGCCTTAAACCATCCTATATTCACATGTGTTATTAACACATTTATTAGAAAATATTCCTTAAAGATTTCCTAAATCATTTTCTATTTATTCTCACTCTAGCACTTATAACTTATGGTAAAACGATTTCTAACCTATTCTAGCTTAGCCAAACATAACCTTAAACCCTATAACTTGCTATTTAGGCTCGTGTATCACCTTTCCCAAACAATTCTACCCCAAATACAACCTCCTTAGCTAAGTTGACATCTTCCTAATCATTACACTATCAACTCTCAACCAATCAATAATACCTTGATATTTTGGGTAGCCTTAGTGATGTGGGAGCATCCTCTTTTGATTATCACAATCTTGCCCTTAATTTTTTTAAGTTTTAGAGTCACAAAACTCTCCTTACTTGGGCAAATTAATTACTCCTAAAAAAACTATCCATGTAAGCCATGCAAACCTTGTCAACCTTTACCACCCCCATAAAATAACACCCCATCTTTAGCCACATTTCCCCCTCCTTTTCCCACCTTTTTAGCTCATTTTATTATATTATTTTAGCTCAAAAAATGCCACAAAAAATTAGCCATTTATGCACCCACAATAGTCACACAAAACTTCCATAAGTCCCTCTTAAGTTACATGACAATTCCTTTTCATTACTTGGGAAGAACAATGTAAATGTTTATGAAGAACAAGGAAGGCTAGAAGATATTCTTTACTCCTTTTTTTGCCATACAAAATTAAAATGATCTTTGTCTCTTTCCTTGTAAATAAAGTGGCAGCTACTTGACTTGGACGTGATAAGGGGGATCATGGTGTTCAAAATCTGCACATATATACTCACTATAACCGAAACACATGATTAGTATATTAGGTTGTTTTCTTCATATGTTTTAACTAAAATCACATGTATTAGTTGGGTAATTTTCAACTTTTAAACATTAAATCCATCTATAAGTTCCAAGGTGAGAATAAAAGAAGATACAACTTGTTTTTGGCTGCAACTTTTGTCTCTCAAAACCAATAGTCCCTTCCCTTCAATTCTAGTGTAGGAGTTTGAAGTTTTGCAAAAATCTTCTAATATTTATCCAAAGAGTTTATACCTTAGGTAGTTATTGTAAGTATTGATTCAAGAAGTTACCAAGAATCAATTTTAGGTTCCCAAATCTCCCCCATCCTACTCTTGTTTTTCGGTTGTTCTAATCTTACCACTTCCTAACATGACCCAAGTTGGATCTCATATACACCAACTTGGTATCAAAGCTTAAGTTGTAGTAGTTTAGATCTTGTTTTTTCTTCCATCATCATTTTCAAAAACCAAAACCTGCACACAGAAAAATTTATGAACCAAACACTTATTATATTTGAGCCCCAACACATTTTCCCACCCTTAACCAAAATCAATTTCTCTCTTTGCCTTCCAAAACATTCTTTTATCTTCAATGGGAGACCTCTCATTACTAAGAGGATTGAGCCTTGAGGAGAAAAATAATCTAAGGAGTGATCGAGCTATTGAGTCTATTTGAAATGATATGAGAAGAGTGTCAGATACCTTGGAGACCATACTTCCTAATATGGCCCGAGACACACACAAAAATACACTCCTAATTCGAGACTATTATGGGGATGGTGAGCATGTTGGAAGTGAAGATGGAGAAGATTCATCTTCTAGTGATTCTTCTCTGGATCTAAGGAGGAGGAAAAAAAATAAGAGAGTGTTTTCATGATGTTAGAGATGAGATCCCAGAATTTGAAGGCATTCACAATCCTGAAGAATTTTTAGAGTGGGAGTCGAGGTGTAGTAGATTGTTTGAAGCTAATGGCTATTCTAACACTAGATCCTTTAAGGTGGTAGTTCTTAAGCTAAAAGGTCATTCCTCATTATGGTGGGAGAAATTGTTTCATAAAGGGAGAAAAAAATAAAAATCAAAAGTTAAGTCTTGGTTGAAGATGAAGAAATTGACGAAGGAGAGATTCCTTCCTCTTTTTGTAACTCAAGACTTATACAATAAAATGTTATCTTTAAAGCACGGATCATTGAGTGTAGAGGAGTACATTAGGGAGTTTGAAAAACCCTTTATGAGGGTCGATTTGGATGAGCTAGAATAATATTTTAATACCCCCAAAATTCACTACTGAAAATTTTCGTTTTTAAAATTTAAGCGGAAGTAAAAATAATAAATTTCGGGGATGCTACCGTCATACTTAGTACCAAACTAGTTTTTCCTCTACCATTTCAGTACCAAGTGCTAAAGCTAAAACAAACTTTACACAAATCCAAGGTTACAAACATAAAACAAAGTAGAATGAAAGATTAAATTACAAGAGATAAAATCCACCAATAGTGGTTACAAAATAAAATTATTAAAAAGGGAGTACATGAGTTTTATGGAAAATCCAAAAAATTTCTAAATAGTTCTACGCTCTTAACCTGAGAGTAAAACTAGATAACGCCTATGGGCTAACCTACAAAGGCCACCTATTGAATAGGTAGGAACCCACAAAAGGAGCCCTTCAGTACTATGGTACTAAGTAACCCTTTATATAGACCTAAAAGGAAGGCCTGTATGCAATACATTAGTCACTACACATCAAAACACATGAATAGGAAATCACACATATATAAAATGAGATATAGTAATAATTAGAATGGACTCATGCATTCAGATCATATGTCATAAGATTTATTCACTTAAAAGAAACAAAACTTACCTAGGGAGCATCTAAGTGAAGCTCTTTGTAGTATAATTAAGTAACCAACATCATACTCAACTAATGCATACTACCACTCAACTCAAGGGTAAGCACCAAGGCTGCTACCATATCACATCAACAGGTGATAATGGTATAATCATTATTATCTAGACGTAAGCCATTAATTAGATTTTAATCATCTCTTGAATTATATCCACATAGATTCGAGGATCCCACTATTATAACCGATGGACCCATACACATGATATACTCTAGGGTAGTACACTCCTAACCACTATTATAACCAGTGGACTGGTACATATGATATAATATAGGTGGTCTTAACCGACGTGTTGTTCCACTATAAGTGATTAGTGTATTTCCATTTATTTATCACACCAAATTCCATTTTATTAACTCGAGGGGGAGATCACAAACCCGAAGATGCAAAAGTACATCGGTCATACTGGCGCATAAGAGTAGCACATTATCCTACTGACTATCAACCCAAGGATACAAACGTACCCTGATTGCACTGGTGTATAGAGACACACAATATCCTACCGACAAGGACACCTAATCCATAAGTATATATACCCCCTAAGTAGGTTAGTAGAGGTAAATAGAGTAAGATGTAGGGCTTGGCTAGGGCACTAAGACACACCAAAAAAATCTAGAATAATCGTGGGCTAAACCAAGTCTTTAAGGTAGCAACCTCTAAAGAGCCACCATTCCTAATCTCGATGTCTTTCATTTTAAGTATTAGTATCTTAATTAAGATGATGATGAGAAACATATTAATCATATACTTAATCATTTTTATTTGTTTCCATTATTATGAAGTAATCAATATCGGTATTATTATTAATGTTAACTTAAATAGTCCACTAAGGCTATTCTAGTTTCCAATACTCACACTTGGGTATCTTAGGTCAAAATGACCAAAATGTTCTTAAGTTTAAGGATAACTCTTTACTGTTCACTTCTATCATATAATTCATTTTTATTTATCAACATACCATAAGAGAGTATTATACCATAATTATACCACTAATTATATAGTTAAAGTACCCTACACACCAAATGATCATTTTACACATAAACCCTAGCATGCACTTTTAGAACAACCAGCACAGATTCTTATACATAATCAGCAATTAAGGCACCTCCTTTATGTTTGTGAAAATAGCATCATAACACACCCTAGTTTACCAATTTACTCCTAGACCATGAACACTCATTATGATATACTCTAATTTACCAAAATACCCCTAGACTTTATAATGTTCATAATCATACTTGAATAGGTAATACTAATGCCATAACCCGTATTATGATGTTTAACATTAATTTATTCCTTATCATGTAGGTTTATTAAACCAATTGCCATATTATATGTAAAATTACCAAATTACCCTAACCCATATTTTATTGAATATCATGCTCAAATAAGTGATATTAGCATAATAAACCCTTAGTGTCATGTTTAACATCATTTTATACTTCTCATGCATGTTTGTTAAACTATCCACCCTTTTACTTGTAAAATTACCAAAATACCCCTAGACCACATTTTATTGAATATCATGCTTAAAATGATACTAAGTTAATAGACCATTATTACCATGCTTAACACCACTTTACACCTACCATGAAATGTTTATTAGACTCATCCCCATCTTGTCTACAAAATCCCCAAAATGCTCCTTCTTACTTATAAAATTACTAAAATGCCCTTCTTATTGTAAAATTTCTAAATTCCCTTCTCACTTGTAAAATTATTAAAATGTCCTTCTTATTTGTAAAATTACTAACATACCCCCTTTTACTTAAAAAATTACTAAAATGCCCTTCTTACTTGCAAAATTACCAAAATGCCCTTCTTACTTACAAAATTACTAAAATCCCTTCTTACTTGTAGAATTACTAAAATGCCCTTCTTACTTGCAAAATTAATAACATTCCCTTTTCATTGAATAATTATTAAAATGCCCTTCTCACTTGCAAAATACTAACATTACCCTCTTACTTGCAAAATTACTAAAATGCCCTTCTTATTTGCAAAATTAATAACATTCCCTTTTTATTGAAAAATTATTAAAGGCCCTTCTCGCTTGCAAAATTACTAACATGACCCTCTTACAAAATTACTAAAATGCCCTTCTTACTTGTAAAGTTAATAAAGTGCCCCTAGGTCATTCAATATTAATAATCATGCCCCACATACATTATTAACACTACAAAACCCTTATTATTATTCTTAGCACAATAATTACCTATCATGCATATTTGTTTAAGCAGCCTTTATTTTACATGCAAAATTACTAAAATATCCCGAGCATATAAAATATTAATATCTATGCCCAACATGCATCATTTAACACCATAAACCCTTATTATTATTCTTAGCATCAATTGTTACTTATCATGCATATTTCTTTAAGCAACTTCCATTTTATACACAAAATTACTAAAATAACTGTAGCACATAAAATATTAATATCTATGGCCAACATGCATTATTTAACCCTTATTATTAGTCTTAGCACCCATTATCATCGACCATACACATTTATTTAGGTCATTTCCATTGGACATGTAAATTTACTAAAATATCCCTAGAAAATAAAATATCATTTTTCATGATGGAACATGCATTTTTAATGCCATAACCCCTATCATTATCTTTAACACCCCATAACACTTAGCATGAATGTTTATGAAGATAATCAACACCATACAGTAAAATCATAAAATTACCCATAGACCATAAAATATGGATATTTCTACTAATACTTAGTTTTATACTCCACCAAACTTCCATATCTATTCTTAGCGTAAAATATAACACACTAGGCATCTCATTTAGGTTTAAAAATTATAATGTGTCCAAATAACTAAATTGCTCCTAGGGCTTATATTAATATTATTTTCACTACAAATGTCCATACTTACTTATCATGGCATGTACATGTGCATGCGCTTATCATCAACATCAACCCCTTTTTTTAGTCACCCCTTCACCCATATTATACTATATATAAGAAAATCATGAGATTGATAATAACACATCATATTTACATAAAAAACATATCAAAAACCCTAACATGCTAACATACGATAATCCATACATCTTAGTGGGGTATAATGGTTACCTTATTTTTGGTAAAAACCAAACTTTATTGGTATTGTGGTTTAAAAGTTTAAGCTTCAATTAGTAAAAAATTTGCCTAAAAATAATGTCACAAGTAACATATTATTAGTATATAAGTAAAAGATTGATTTTTATCAAAAATTCTCATTAAATACATATTATTACAAAACTATACTTTACCTCAAAATTAGAAAAACACTTAAAAATTTTACAGCATGACTCAGGTTGCATGAGTAGCATGAGAATGCATGCACGAGGAGATGGGGTGAAAGGGAAAATGGCTAAAGGAGGAAAGGGTCTTGTGTAAGGTGGGTTGAGGAGGTGATGGAAGGGTGTTGGGCTGGCGATTGGGTGCAAGAGTGAGGCAAGGTGAAGGTGATGGCTCAGGGGCGACAGAAACAGTGGCAATAGGTACTAAAAAAGGGTGTAGAGAAGGGAGGGAGAAGAGGAAGGAAAGAAAAGAAGTAGAAGAGGAGAAGTAATAGAGGGAGTTTAGGTGAGGTGAGGCAAGAAGGTGTTGGGGTGGTGTTTGGTTGGTGAAGGGAGGCTTCGGCAGTGGCGAAAGAAGGAAGAAGGATGTCACAAGGTAGTAGTGTAGGGAGGTGGTCGAGAGGAGAAGAAGAGAAAAGGGAAGAGAATTGGCTACAAGTGGCATGTAGTGGTTGCTTAGGATGGTACAGAGATGGAGTACGGGGCAGGAACGGCTGATGTGGTAGTTGGTTGGGTGGTAGAGACAGCTGGGAGGGGTGGTGTAAGAAAAATAAGGGAGAAAGAGGGAGAGAAAGGTAAAAATAATTGGGCAAGGATAGAAGGGAGATTGTGGGAGAGAAAATGAGGTAGAGGAGAAGAAGAGAAGGAGAAGAAAAAGAAGAGGAGAGGAGAGAGGCAGCTAGTGTAAGGTTAGGTGGGTGCAAAGGGTGCAAGCTGCCATGGCAAGGGGTGGTAGGGAGAGGAAGAAAAGGGGCATAGGGGGAAGGAATGCAGGGGTGCATGGCCTAAAATGGAAAGAAAAGGGATTGGTAGAGAGGGGTTGCAGGCTATGGTTGTAAGGGTAGGAGGGAGGAAGTTGCAGGGGTGTGTGTGAGGTGCTAGCAGGGAGCATTTGGCTCAGGCATTGTAGGAGAGAATAATGAAGGGAGAAGAGAAAGAAGAAAGGATATTGGGTTGGGAAAAAGGAAGGAATGGGCAAGCATGCTAACTTGCACGAAAGGAAAAGAAAGAAAGAAGAGAAGGGAGGTGTGCTGGCCTAAAGGAGAAGAAAGGAAATGAGAGAAAGGAAATGAAAGTGGAGGGAGAAGGTGCTGTGATGGGTTGGCTCAGTAGGGAAGGAGGAAGAAAAAGAGGAAGAGGGTCAGGCTAGTCTAAAAGAAAAGAAGAAATAAAAAAAAGGAAAAAGGAAAATGAAGAAGAAAAGGGAAAAAAAGGACAAGGGAAAAAAGAAAAATTAAATTTATTTTTAGAGTTAAGATTAGAAATTAGGCTAATGAAAAAATTATTAAATTATTTTATCCAAAATTTAAAGTATTAATTTGAGAATATAATTTTGGTAAAATTAAGGGTTTGAGAATTTATTTAAATAAAAAGAATATGATAAAAATAAATAAAATATTTATATTAATTTATTAAATGATCCTATCTATTTTATAAATCAAAGGTCTAAAAAATAATTAAATTAATAATTTAAGATTAAATTATTCCAATAAGGGGTTAAATATTAAATTTTAGATTTTAAAATTTTAGGGTATTACAAGTATACCATATCTCGGTTCTTAGGTGGGCTTAGGCATAATATATCTAGGAAGGTGGAAATGCATAGGTTTTACACCTTAGATGAGCTCTACCATTTAGCCATCAAGGCCAAAAAAACATAAAAAAGAGAAGAGGGTTGTGAGGTATGGAGGTCCAAATAAGGGGCCAGCACCTTGAGAAAGGCTCCTTCACCATTCAAAACTCCTTCCACACCTTTAACAAAAGATGTGAAGGGTAAGGGAGTGGTGGTTTAGAGTTGAACCAAAAGTGTGAGGTGTTTTAAATTTCAAGGCTTGGGGAACTAACAAAATGATTATTCTAAAAAAAAGGGTGATGACTATGGTGGATTTAGAGGAGTTCAACCGAGAGGAATAAAGTGAGGAAGAGGAGGATGATTCACTCATTAATGGAGAGGAAGAGTATGCACCACCAGATGTGGGAGAATACTTGATGATTAAGAGAGTTTTGGACACTAAGGAGATCGAATGTGATGAATCCCAATGAGAAATTATTTTTCAAACCAAGTGCACCATAATTGGGAAAATATGTTCTCTTATTGTGGATAGAGGTAGTTGTGCTAATGTTACTTCTTAAAATTTGGTATAGAAGCTTTCCCTCACTACTAAAAAATGAAACAAACTATATAAGCTACAATGGATTATGGTAACATAGTGGAGGTGATAAAGCAAGTGAAGGTGCCATTTTCCATTAGGAAGACTTGTTAACATAAAGTGATGTGTGATGTAGTGCCAATGGATGCTTGTCATTTTCTTTTAGTGAGGCCATGATAATTTGATAGGAGTGTCCTACATGATGGAAGGAAAAATACCCATTGCTTGAAGTTTGCTAAGAAGAAGATTGTACTCACCTCTTTAGTTATTAGGCCTAATCATGGTGATATGAGTTGTAAAAAGTCCCTACTTATAGGTGAAATTATATAAATAATGATTTTGTTTATTGTTAGAGGGTAATGAAGGGAAATCTTGTATTTTTTAGAGGAGTTTGATGATAGATTCCCTAATAGCCTACCCTATGTATTACCCCCATTAGAGGCATAAAGCATAAAATTAACTTTGCACTCATTTCTATACTCCCCACTAAGGCAACCTATAGGTGTAATCCTAAGGAGGCCTTGAAGTTACAAAGGCAAGTAGATGAATTATTGTTTAAGGGTTTGATAAGTGAGTCCCTTAACCCTTGTGTTGTGCCTACATTGCTTGCACCAAATAAAGATGGTACTATGAAAATGTGTGTGGATAGTAGAGCTATCAACAATATTACCATCAAGTATAGGTATCCTATACCCAGACTTAGCGATATGCTTGATTGTCTAAATGGTGCATGCTTGTTTTCCAAAATAGACCTAACGAGTGGCTACAACCGCATAAGAATGAAAGATGGTGATGAGTGGAAGACTACATTCAAAACCAAGGGAAGATTTTATGAGTGGATGGTTATGTCTTATCATTTGTCAAATGTACCTATTACCTTCATGAGACTTATGAATGAGATACTTAGGTCATTCATTATCAAGTTTGTATTTTTTTTAATTTAATGACATCCTTGTGTATAGCTCTATTGAAGAAGAATATGTAAAACATCTCAAACTTGTATTTATAACTCTTAGAGGTCACAAGTTGTATGCTAAGATATAAAAGTGTGAGTTCTTTGTACCTAGGGTTACATTTCTAGGTTTTGTGTTGTTCAAAGACAACATAGCCATGGATGAATCTAAAGTGGAAGTAATCAAGACACGGACCATACCTACAAGCCTTACACAAGTGAGATCCTTTTATATTTTGGCTTCGTTTATAGGAGGTTTATTGGGGATTTTAGCACCCTACTAGCCCCTATAATTGAATGCATGAAGAAGGGAGAATTCAAGTGTACCAAGGTCGCACAAGACACCTTTAAGGTGATCAAGGGGAAGTTAAGCAAAGAAATTGTCCTAACATTACCTAACTTCAACAAATTATTTGAGGTTGAGTGTGATGCTAGTTGAGTTGGCATTGGAGATATTTTACTGCAAGAAGAAAAACCAATTGACTTCTTTAATGAAAATCTCAAAGGCTTTAGGGTGAATTACAACATATATGGCAAAGAGTTATATACTTTGGTAAGAGATCTAGATCATTGGTCCCACTACTTGTGACCCCAAAAGTTTGTGCTACATATAGATCACGAGTCATTAAGGTAGATCATTGGCCAAAACAAGCTTAATCCAAGACATGCGAGATAGGTAGAATTCTTATAAGCTTTTTCCTTTGTAGCCAAACATAAAGCTGGAAAAACGAATGTAGTAGTAGATGCACTTTCTAGGAGATTTTGTGTGCTCTCTTTGTTAAAAGCAAGAGTATTGGGTTTTGGGTGCATTCGAGAGCTATACGAGGAAGACGAAGACTTTAGCTACTATTTCAACGATCAAGACAAGAAGAGAGGCTCATTTGTCTTCCAAGAAGGGTTCCTTTTGAAGAAAAACATGCTCTACATTCCCAAATGTTCCATAAAAGAATTACTTGTAATGGAAGTGCATGGAGGAGGACTAACTAGACATTTCAGTATCAACAGGACCGTAGACTTACTTAGTGAGCATTTTTATTAGGTTAAACTTATAAGAGATGTATAAAGTGTAATAGCTAGATGTTCCACTTATAAAAAGTCTAAGAGTCACTTCCACCAAGGAATTTATACTCCTGTACCTATCCTATACCAACCATAGGATCATGTGAGTATGGAATTCATTATAGCATTGCCTAAGACACAAAGGTAAAATGATGCTATAATAGTAGTGGTGGATTGGTTCTCTAAGATGGATCGTTTCATTTCCTACCATAAGATGGATGACACCTCTTATATAGTTGATCTATTATTAAAGGAGATAATTAGGTTGCATGGTATTTCTAAGTCTATTATCTCAAATAGGGATACCAAGTTCCTTAGCTATTTCTGGAAGACTTTATGGAGGTTAGTAGATACTAGACTCCTATTCAGTATCACCTACCATCCACAAATCAATGGACAAACCGAGGTCACTAATAATAGGACCCTCACCACGTTGCTTAGATGTTTGGTTCATAAATCCTTAAAGGATTGGGATACCAAACTATTTTACGCAGAGTTTACCTACTACAGGTCACCAACCTATGCTACATGCCAATCTCCTTTTGAAGTAGTATATGGGGTGAATGCTACTACTGCCATAAATCTCTTAACTCTTCCCATCGAAGCCTAAACCAACTTCGAGGCACAAAAAAGGACTAGGGAAATGAAGAAACTTCATAAGCAAGTGAGATAAAAAAGTTGATAAGGTCAATGAAATGAACAAGAAAAAAGACAACAAACACTAGAGACAACACTTTTATGAGCCAAGTGACCTAGTTTGGCTTCACCTTAGGAAGGTACGATTTCCTTTTAAATAGAAGAACAAACTCATGCCTAAAAGTGATGGCCTATATAAATTCATCGAGAATATTGGTGATAACTCATATAAATTGGAGCTAACATAGGAGATTGAAGATATATCAAATACATTTGATGTGGGAGATCTACTTCCTTACATTCATGATGAACCTTTCAAAGACAAGGATGATGCTTTTCAAGAGAGAGAGGATGATGCAGGAGAATTCTCTTTTGATGATCACAATATTGCTCTTAATTTTACCAATTTTGAGAGTCACAAAAATTCTCATTATTTAAAAAAATTAATCATTCCTAAAAAACTTGTAATGCAAGCCATGAAAATCTTGTCAACCTTTATCACCCCCATAAAATAAAACCCCTTATTTAGCCACCTTTTCCCCCTAATTTTCCCACCTTTTTAGATAATTTTATTTTATTATTTTAGATCTAAAAATTTAATAAAAACTCATCCCATTCTTCACCCACAATAGCCACATAAAACAACCACAACTCCATCTTAAGTTACATGACAAGTCCTTTTTTGTACGTACGAAAAATAATGTAGATTTTTGGGAATAATAAGGAAGGATAAAATAAATTCCTTACTCCTTTTTGTGCTATAAGATCTTTATCACTTTATTTGTGAATTAAGTGGCATCTATATGACTTAGATATGTGATAAAGGGGATCATGGTGTTCCAAATCTGCACACATATACTCACCATGACCGAACCACATGGTCAGTATATTAGGTTCTTTTCTACATTTTTTTTAAATTTAAATCACATGTATTAGTTGGTTAAGTTGTAACCTTTAGATATGCACTCCATATATAAGTGCCAAGTAGAGAATGAAAGAAGATACAACATATTTTTGGCTGCAACTTTTTTCTCTCAAAACCAATAGTTACCTCCCTTCAACTCCAATGTAGGAGCTTAAAGTTTTGCAAAAATATTAAAAGATTTATCCTAATATTTATAAATTAATTGGTTCTTGTGATTATTGATTCAAGGAGCTACCAATATTCAATTTTATCTTCTCAATTCTCCCCTCATTCTACTATTGTTTTTCGGTTGTTTAAATCTTAATTAGACATCACTTCCTAGCATGACCTAAGTTGGATCTTATATACGTCACATAGTTGTTTAGGATTAGTATTTTTTGAGATTAAATTTCCATTATTTTTGTGATATATAATGTCTTGTAGAGTTTTGAGAAATTAGTCACATTTTCATAATATTTTATTTAAGACTCCTTGTCTTTTCTTACTAATTTATGTTATACAAAAATTTTAAGCTAAGTTTGACCTATTTAATATTTATAAATGAATTTTTTTGTGGATATTTTAAATCCTCACATTTTTATGAGTCTCCAAGTATTTTGTTTTAAATGTTAAGCTAACTTATTGACAAAAGACCATATTCATTACTCTCATGGGACTCAATCGTGTGATTTGAGCTCATTAAGCCCTTTTTGGTTATCAGAATTTTACAAAAATTTGAAAATAATATTATTTTAGTCTTATTTAGATTAATATGATCTAAAAATCAATATTATTCATATAATTTTTGGAGTATTTTAGATTTTATTAGGCATATTTATGTCACTAAACCACATTTCTCTTCCTCCATTCTTATCCAAATTTTTTGAGAATGCATATGATCCTTTCATTATTGATAATAAATCATGAAAAACTCTCAATTTTACCTGATAAATTTCTTGGATCCCTCCTTGGTGGTGATCAATTTGGGTTTATCTTTTTTAAGGATATTTTGTATATAAATCCAATGTTATCATATTTTTTCTTCTTTCCTTCTCCTCCACTCATTTTCTTTATGTCGTGGCTCAAGGATATCCTTTAATTCTCTTACTTTACATATGAAACCACATTATATCTTGTAGTTGCCAAAATTGTTTTGGTTTCCTAAGTAAAATTACCTTTGTACCCCTATGTCTTTAACTTAATTCCTAAGCATTTTGACTTAGCAAACTTAGTCCTTTCTCTTTATTTACTTTCTCCTCTCCATCAATGAAATCTATTATCTTTCATAATTCCTCAAAAAAAAAATTCCTCCATGGAAAAATTCCCCCATTGTTAAAGCTTGATTAAGCTTTCAAACTGTGAGGATAAAATCTTTAACACTATCCCTTAAATTCTTTATTGTTTCCATACTCTCTTATATTATTGTTCTAAATTTATCTTTTTATTTTCTTATTATGAAATATTGGATATCAAAGTTAAGCCTCCCAAACCCTAAGTAAATAGAATTTATATGTGTTATATGTCTTTGTTTAAAATTAAGCATGAAAACATGATTTTAGTGGGTTTTATGGAGGTTCATCCTAGGCCTTGTTTCAATGATAGAATGAGTTTCATTTAATTATAATGTATCTATGACATTTATTTATTTTTATACTTCCACTTTCATGTTGAGCTTAATTTAATTTAACCATGTTTAGGCTTTAGTTTAGTTGCTGGAAGTTTTGAGGGCTTTACGCCTTTTGGTTTGGTATATTTGATTTTGAAAGATTTTTGGGAGCTATTACTATTTTTATTTGAATCTAATGATATCAAAATATCCCTTGGAATGTTTAGAAAAAGTTGTATTCTTAAGTTAGACTTATTTAAGAGTGATTTACATATCTTAATTTTGGTTGAAATTGTGGATGCTTTAGGCTCCTCATTTGGTATATTTTATTTTTACCTTGATTCTGGGTGGTGATGTTATTATTTTTAAAATCTTATGTGACCATGTTAATCTATGGCACATGTAGGATAATTATTATATATAACATGTCTTGATTTGTGCATGTTTGATATGGTTTAATTTTGGTTAAAAAAATTTCTTGGAGATTTATACTTTTGGTTGAGTGTTTTAAGTGTTATTGAGGTGTTCTTCATTTATTTAAGTGTTTTTCGTCTAATCACACGTCAATTATCCTAATTATGGTTTAATTTATTATTAATCATGTTTTTGGGATAAATTAACATGAATATCATATTTTTATCCCTAAAAAGCTTTTGACAAGTTTTAGGGTCAAGGGTTCACCATTAACCTGTGACCATTAAATTTGATCATTAGAATAGTAACTGAGTATAAATGGTGATTTGAATTTTTTTTTTGGTAAATAGCAATTATAGATAATAATTTTTTTATATTTTTTAGATTTAATATAATACCCTAAATTTTAGCTAAAACTAATCCTAAGTAATTAATATCATAACCTAATTCTAATATTAAAAAATTAACATTTATATCACACCCTAACTCCTTAGTCCTAAATCTTAGCCTAACCTTAATTTTTATTATGGGTTATTATCTTTTCTAATCTAAACCTAACCTTGGATGATATTTACTTAATTGATCCTAGTACCCTAACATAAATTATCTTAACCTAAACCTAATTCTAAACCCACACATTTTCTTTTCTTTTTCCCTTTTTTATTTTTCTTCTCCTTCTTCTATTACTTTTCCCTAGCTGGTACTTTTTTAACCCTTCTTATTTCTCTTGCGTGCACCAACATTTTCCCCATTCCAAGCCTACCCCTACCCCCATCAACTCCCAGCTCCTACATTCACGGGTTGGGGTTGAAATTTGGCCAATAATCCCTTTTTCCTATGTGCATGGATGTATATATATAAGGCACATTTAAGGCCATAAACCAAAATACTTCTCCATCCAACTTTTTTGTCGAGAAAACCACCCCAAACATAGCCTTAATCATTTTTCTTCCTTCTAGACACCAAGATAACCACAAAAATCTACCACCACCAAGCCCAATCGAAATACCTCAACCACCTTTGGCAACCTTTACCATCCCCTCACCCCTAGCACATGCCAAACTAGCCATTCTTATCCCATCTATCAGCTAAACTCACCACAACTTACCCCAAGCTTTGGCGAAAACAATCAAATAACACCCCCACCATTTGGAAAACTAACTGAACCACACCCTCTAATTTCAGCCACACCCGTCGAAACTCACCTCCCCCTTCTAGAGATTTCTAATGATGCCACCTCCCTTACTTTTGCCTCGCTTTCTGTTGCAATACCCCTAGCAATGATAGGTTGTGTTGTTGCTAGCCCCTTACTTGATAATCCAACCTATCCCCTCCTTGTTGAGACCAAGACTTCCTTCAAACCTTAGTTTGATTTTACCCATTATTTCACTCCCATTTACCTTATATTTTCCTTAACTATATCATTATGTGCTAATGTGGTTTTTCTAATTATTTTTTAGGTGATTACATGAAGTTCCAGAGGAGAGGGGATAGGATAAGCATGCTTAGAGACTATATTCCTTTTTTGTAAGGATACTCGTTGTTTAGAGTTATATATTAAATTCTATGTATGATTTTGTGTTCTATTATGTTAGTTTTACTATGTTGATTAAAGCATGTTGTTAATATTGTGGTTTGAGAATATGAGATTACGTGTTGAGAAATGAGTAAGTGGAAAAGCTTGTGATATCGTTATGATAATAATTTAGTCATAATATGGGCCTAATAAAGTATGATTAGTGAAGAAAATAATTATGCATACCATGTATGGTGGTAAATGGAGGATGATACCAAAAATATAAGGTTTTCGTGGAATAAGGCATTTGGTTATCCTTAAGGTAATTTTTGTCAATATGGGTTTAATATAGAAATTTAGGTACTTTAAAGTCTTAGGGGGTTTATAGTATGCTAATAATACCAAGTAGGATGTTTGGAGTAATTATAAAGTCATAAGTTCTACACAATGAGAAAAATGCCTAATTTAGGAATAAGAACCCTAAAATAGGGGATGTTATTACCATATGTGTGAAATGTTAGAGTAAGACTATGAATTTTTTAGGTATGTATTTAATATTGGTATTTTGGGGATGTATACTGAATTTGGTAATTATGTGAGCCTTAAGAAAAAATTTATGACCTATTTGTGAAATTAGGGTTTTATAAGCATTGTGAAGAGTAACTTTTAAGATAGGGATATTATTATAGGTGTAAGACGGTGGTATTAGACCTTAAATTTTTAGATATGATAATAATAATAATAATAATAATAGTAATAGTAATAGTAATAATAATAATAATAATAATAATAATAATAATAATAATAATAATAATAATAATAATAATAATAATTGAGGAAGAGTTACTAAATTTGGTAGATAAATGATCAACATGGGGAAGATTATGCTTAAAATGTTGAATTAGGGTTTCTTAGGTAAATTATGGACATATACCTTGAGGACGACCTTGATAATCATGTGTTTGTGCTTTATGTGTTTCAATTATATGTAGTGCATATCAAACCAATCTTAAATAAGATATTAATCATTTAAAGTGAAAGATCACATGAGTCAAGATCCGTTGTACTTGTACATTCCACTATACGAGAATAGTGATCCGACACATTTTTCCTAGAGTTGTATAGTAATGATACTATTCCACTGATATAAATAGTGGAAAAAATTATTTTTCCCTACGATTTTATATTATTATCATTCCACCGGTGAGAATAGTGGTTATAAATGTTTTTCCCTAGAATGGTATAATCATTCCATTAGTTGGGAATAGTGGGGTCCCTAAGCTCAATTTAAATAAATTATGATATCATAATCATTAATAAGATATTAGTCACTTAAAGTGGAAGACGGTGTGAGTTAGGACTGATTATACATGTTCGTTCCACCGGATGAGAATAGTGGCTAAGAACATTTTACCCTAGGGTTGTATATATTGATAACCATTCCACCAAATGAGAATAGTAGGGTCTCTGAACTCAACTTAAATAAAAGAACAACTTATGTTATTTGGAATAACAAGGTCTAGATCAATAACTAGTTGTATTATTTTATGCATTACGCTTGAGTATTGACTTCCTATCATCAATGCATGCAATTACTTGTACCTTTAAACGATTGTATCATGAATTTACTCTGTACGTAGCGTACTAACCATCCTTCTCATGGTTGATAGTTATTACTATGAGCAGATGACCTGGATATCTACTTGTAGGTTGATGATGACCTAATGGATGATTATGTAGCTTATGATGCTCTGTATAGGGTGGAGTGATATTATGTATCAGGATTTTGGGCATAGATTCATGTTATTTGGATGATAGTTTTACCCAGTTACCTTTTTGGACCCTTAGTTCTATATCATCCCTTTTTTCTGTATTTTAGATTATTATACTCAGAGTTAATCTCTAAACTTATATCTATGTTAATTAAGTTTCTCTCATTTTCCTATTTATTCTATTTTACTTTTAATTGTTTTACCTTATTATTGATATAAGAATGGTATGGTAAACTAAAATTATGTCAATTACAATGGTAACACCCAATTATTTTAGTTATATCCTTCTACTATAAAATAAAAAATTTCAGTAGTAAATTTTGAAGTGTTATATTTAAGCTTTTTGGTATAAAATGATGCTTCCCATCGTTTGTTAATAGTATTTTTTTGGGAAAAGTTTTCATTTGACTTTTAGAGCTATACGTTATTTTCCATCATTAGTTTGGTATTTTATGGCCTCAAATATTATTTTATATGCTTTAAAGTATTTTTAAAGTTTGTAATAAAGGGATTTTACTTGATTGAGTATTATTTTAACTTGTTTAGCTTATATGCCTCTAACTTTGATGTATTAGGATACTTTTTTTGGTTTTGATATTTTATTTTGATTTGGGCTTAAACCTTAGCTTTGGTTTGTAATTATATTTGAGTTTTATTAATTTATCTTGGGTTTCTTGCCTTGTTTTGATCATATATTCGTGTGATCCGTTTGGAGTGGTTTTGATATTTGATGAGTTATGAATCATCTTATGGGGTTGTGACTTCTTCCTTGCTAGAAAAGCTTAGAAGTAAGTGGTGTTATACATGGAACTTTTTGTTTTCTTGGTGTGTTAATTGTGATCACTATGAAAACTTATCAAAGTAAAAGTTATTGAATTAGTATTGGGGTACTCTTTAGGGTTAATTACCCTAGAGATGAGTTGAGAGCCCTCAAATGGTTTGGTGAATTATCGGGTGCCTCAACATCTCAACTAAGGTCTTAATCTACTGTTCTTGGTCATTTAGACTTCTTAGGAGGTGTACTTATGGATTAATTATTATAGATATGGTGGGTACTCTATTGCATTAGGTGTGCTCATATGATTGGTGGATTGCAATGTCCCTAGGTTACATGGTTGAAAGGGTACCATATTGAATTTATGTATGCTAGTATAATCGGGGTGCATCATATGTGTTCTCAAGTTGTTTTTGTATTCTCTTGAGTGATAAAGAGTGAAAATATATGTATTGTAACACCCCGAGTTGATACAACCATACGAGGGATACCTTAGAGCGCTTTCGGATTGATTAGCTGGCCCCACAGATCAACAAATCCCTTTCAGCGAATTTTGTCCTCACTCACACACTTCCTAATAAATTTTTAGAAAATTTCTAAAATTTCCCATGAGGGTCACTCATCTTAAAATTTCTCAACAGCCAGCACACTTAACTGTGGAGTTCTTATGACGGAATCACCAAAAGGATGGTATATCATGTTGATATAGGTAGCCAGATCAATCCTTATAACACTCCACTCAAATTGGGGTATTACACCCACCCCCACTCAAAGAACGCAATGTCCTCGTTGTGCCTTATCCATTAACTGTCTCAATATAGTTTATCCCAAGAACTGTCCCACTTGGTGGCTAACTAGCTCATCCAAGTTCAACTCATGGTCTCGGTTTTGCTCTGATACTATTTGTAACACCCTGAATCGATACGACCATACTAGGGCTACCTTGGACCGCTTTCAGATTGATTGGCTAACCCCATAGATCAACACAAGTCCTTTCAGTGAGCTTTGTCCTCACTCACCCACTTCCTGATAAATTTTTAGAGTAATTTTAAGATGAGTGACCCTCTTGGAAAGTTTAAGAAATTTTCTAAAAATTTATCAGGCAGTGCGTAAGTGAGGACAAAGCTCGCTGAAAGGAATTGTGTTGATCTATGGGGTCAGCCAATCAATCTGAAAGCGGTCCAAGGTAGCCCACATATGGTCGTATCAACTCGAGGTGTTACATGTATGTTATTATTTTGATTGTTATATTTATAATACCCTCAAATTGAGGGGAGTATTATAAGGATTGATGTGACAACTACTATATCAATAGGGTATACCATTTTTTTGGTGATTTTATCCTAAGAACTCCACAATTAAGCATGCTTTCCATGGAGAAAATTTTAGGGTGGATGACCCTCCTAGAAATTTTTTGGAAATTTATCAAGAAGCATGTGATTGAGGACAAAGAGTACTAAAAGGACTTGTGGTGATCTGCCGGATCAGTCGATCAATCTTAAAGTGCTCTAGGGTAGTCCTTATGTGGCCATATTGGCTCAGGATATTACAACAGTACATATAGTTCCCATGTTGTGGAGATGTCGGTAATTACCGTTATATAACACCACTATTATTTTTTTGGTAGGTGCATTATGTGCACTACTCATGTTATGGAGACGTCGGTAGCTATTGCTATATGCTACCATTGTTATTGTTTTAATAGTTGCATTATGTGTACTACATATGTTGTGGAGATGTCAGTAGTTACCATTGTATACTACCATTATTACTATTTTGTAAGGCATTATGTGCACTACCATTATATGTGATTGTTTTGGTAGGAGGTATTAGGTGCACCACCATTATCTATTTATGCAGTTGTTGGTATTATATGTTGTTACATGAGTTATCTTAGGTTAATGCATGAATTGTTATTATTTTATGTGAATCATTAGTTAAGCATGATTTTACATTTTTGCATAATATCCTATATTTTTTGTAAAATTTCAAATGAGAATTATGCTAAATTTTAAAGAAGGAGGAGGAGGAGGTGAACCGATCAACTAGTTTATCATTTTAACAAAATGGTTTTTCTCGACTAAATTGATTGATTGGTTAGGAGAACCGATTAACTAGTTTGTAGAATAGTCGATTAATAGGTCCAAACTGATCAACTGGTTTGTAGAACTGGATATATTTTTTAAACTTAATTTTTTTTTAATAAAAGTTCTTATACTGAAATGGAACCTTGTTAACCCATGTAAAATTGTCCCTAAGAAATTCTTAACCTTTTTCATGATATATTTAGCCTGAAATATTACCTTAGATCGATCTAGAGGTCAATTGTGACATTTGAGGTGGAGAGATAACCTCGGCCTTATCTTCTTCCACCTCTCTTCTCTACACGTGTATTGTATCAATTATTCAATCTCATACACGATTCTAAATGACTGGAAAATTCCTTCCATATTTACCTTCCATTACATCTTTTATGAATTTCAATTCTGACCTAATTGACCTACATTCTCTAGAAACACCATTTGAACTCTAGAGAATAGGTTAGCAAATCTTTCATGAAACTCATATGTTTAGCTCAAATTAAAATGGAAAGTGTTAGGGTTTTTGAATTATTCCAAAACCCTTTGTGATTTTTCTCAATTGGGTGGCTACAAATAACCCCAATCATTCATTTTATTCACCTTTCTTTCAGCCACCGAAAATCCTTAGCTCTCTGTATTCACCCTCTTCCATTTTACACTTCAAACCTTGTAGTCATTCCTTTCACTCTTATAATTCTTTCTCTATTTCTCTCTCATCTTGATTATTAAGTAAGGAAGAGTTAGATTTGGAAAAAAAAATTGAGTGGTTCAGCTAAGCATTCATTGTTTTTACTTGAAGTGTGGTATGTTCCTTCTTTCCTTTCTGTTTCAATTTTGAATTTATTAAGGTTATGTGTGAAATTATGAGTTTAAGATTGTTGTTTTTAAGTTTTTAAAAGTTGACATTTTTAGATGCCAAAGTTTATGGTTTAAGGGATTTTTACCTACATCAAGTAAGTAATTCTTGCTTTTAAAATGGATTATTAGTATTCCTGCATGATATGAGTTTCTTTGAGTTGATTGTGTATGTTGGCATGAATGTATATATCTTGTAGAATTTATTTGAATGGGTAGATTATACATTTTGAGTAAAAAGCATGAAACTTGAGAAAAATGGGATGTGATCATTAAATATTAAGTTATTCCAGTTAATTACTTTAAAAATGTGTTATACTATGCTAATACATGTTCTAATGTGGTTTAATGATGATTCATAAGCCTAATCTGCATGTAATGATTGTTTGGTGTTGTTATAGGGCAAACCGATAGATTAGTTTCTAGAACAATTAACTAGTTGACCTAACCTATCAACTAGTAAGCCTATAGAGACCTTGATCTTACTCTCTACTATGCTAATACATGTTCTAATGTGGTTTAATGATGATTTATAAGCCTGATCTGCATGTAATGATTGTTTGGTGTTGTTATAGGGCAAACCGATAGATTAGTTTCTGGAACAGTTAACTAGTTGACCTAACCTATCAACTAGTAAGCCTATAGAGACCTTGATCTTACTCTCTACTATGCTAATACATGTTCTAATGTGGTTTAATGATGATTTATAAGCCTGATCTGCATGTAATGATTGTTTGGTGTTGTTATAGGGCAAACCGATAGATTAGTTTCTAGAACAGTTAACTAGTTGACCTAACCTATCAACTAGTAAGCTTATAGAGACCTTGATCTTACTCTCTACTTAAACCTATTGAAAAGTTAGGAAAAATCGATCGATCAATATGAGAAAAAGTAGGGATTGGAGTCAAATCGATCAACTGGTTGACCCAAACCGATCAACTAGTTAAGCCAAACCAATCGATCAGTTTGTGTGATTTGTTTCCTTTCGGTTTGGTTATACTTTGAGGCTATGCATGGAAATGTTTTATGATTATTAATGGGATACAATACATATTTTATCATGGATTAATTCCCCATTGAATTGATTCAATGGATCATAATTTATGGCATACTCTATAAGTATTGTAAAGACTAAATAGATATACCACTTATGACATGTGATGGTTTTGAGAAAAGAGTAATAAGGCACATATTGGGCTTGAATAAAATAATATGATGGGTGTGAATAATATCAGACAAGGATAAATGGAAACCCCATATGGTTGGAAAACTGGAAAGGATTGATATGGAATAAACATGGAAATGCTTTGCTTGCTCTTTATATGGACCTTGTGTGATCACTTAACCTCATGAATAATGTACTAATTACATTAAGAAAAAGATAATTAAGTTTTGTATGGGTCTAGGTTACTCGATCCTTGATTATCTAATGGGGGTTTATCTACATTTGGGCATTTATTGGTGCCTTTGAACTTTGCCTTCAAGGGACATCTTTAGACGTTTCAGTGCCTTACCTACTCTATACACTGATGATATACTATGAGATATCAATACTAAAATTTTTAGTTACCTAGGTGGTTGGCTTTGGCCTGGATTAATATCTATATTAGTTGGCTTCAGCTTGGACTTATGTCCATTTTGGTTATTGGCTTTGGTCTAGACTTATGTCTACTTTGGCGATTGGATTTGGCCTAGACTTTATGTCCCTTATTTAGATAGGCTTCTATGGTATGTTAGACCATTGGGTGGCGCACAACCCATCACTCGATGATAAAATCTGGATAATAAGTAAATAGATGATAACACCTGATTAATGAATAAGTGAAATAATAAATAATTGGATATTGATGATGAAAATGGTTTGAATTACCAAAAAGGGATAAAAGCTGGTTTGTACACTTAGATAATGGATTAACTAACCAACTGGTTAATAATTGAAAATTTGAATGGATGTTGACCTATATCAACATATAGATAACGAAAGGGTGTAATCCAATTAGACGAGTGAGTTGTAAACCCTAGGGGTTGTTTGAAATAACCTGTTTGTACCTGTGTGATTACCTATGTGAATATAATATGAAGATAAGCATAATATATTCTATATTGTCTGAGTTATATATGATAGTATGTTCTAGTGTATTCCTACCCTTACGTATATCGCATCAGCATGACATATGTTAAATATGATATCCATGTTGTGATAGACTTTGTACACTTATGTTCCCATTGAGGAATCAACTTGGCTTACTCAATATATAGCATAATGATGTGACTGTTTGCTCGATCATCTACTCATTCCCACGAGTAGAAGGTCATGTGCAGGTTTTTTGAGATGGCTAGTTGTGGGCCTACCTTAGTTTGGGTTAGGGGTTTGAGAGTGTGGACATATAGAGATTGTATGGGTTCCGTGGTGGACAGTAGTTTTGGTTTTGGGGTCACACCCTAATCTTTTTTAATGTAGCCCTGTACTCTTTAATATTTGTATTCCTGTATTAATTTAGTTGGGGACCATTGAGGTTTTTTAAAATGTTTATGTAATTTATGTTGCACACTCTATTTTAAATAGGTTGGTTGGTTTTAGCTTTATATTTGATGTAGGGTAGGCAGTAGATGTCTATCTTATATTAGTTAAGATGGTAACACTCCATTTTTCCTAGATGTATTTTGAGCTTCCGCACAATTTTAAACGAAATTTGTTGGTAATGAAAAATAGGGGTGTTACACTTTGTGTGTTGAAAGAGGGTTAAGTATAATAGGGTTTAAGAATATTAATATGCCTTAGGAAGCATGAGTATTATGATAACTTGTAATGGAGATTATTACCTATTATGGTGGTAGTGTACTCTAGTTGTCTATTAGGTTTTACTATGTTGTTAGTGCATGTAAGTGTGTTTGGTTAGCATGCTTTTTTCTCAAGTTTAGGTGTGTTTATTTAATACTATTATATTGAAAAAATTATTTTTCATTGGTTGTGGTGAAGGTGATTTATATACTGTTGGAGCTTGAGTTGCATTTAGAAAGTAGGGCTTTCGATGTTTTATTCTATGTTGGGACTTTTTAGTTTTTTTATTCTAGTTGGTATTATTCAACTTTTCAACCCTGTATTAAGCTTTTGTAAGGTAAAGAATTTTACCTTTTCTTGGTATTTTATGTTTCTTGTTGTTTATCATGTTCATACCCATCCTTACATCTATTGTGGGCCAGGTAAACAAACACACCTTTCCTCACAATAAATATGGTTGTAACATCCCTCATTTTTTGTTTTCACATCGTCATTATACTTTCAAAATGAAATTTTTATAGTTGAGAAAAATGGAGATGCTAAATAATCACCTCATTACAACACCTAAACACCTCCTTCACCTCATATTTTTCATGCCACTTTCCCCACCAAATACATCTTCCTTATATGCCTCTAAGTTGCCATCACCCCACTGGCCACACTTTCCATTTGAATCCTCTTGGGTGTCCATATAATTATTACTAAACAATCATTACCCTCAAGTTAATCCCGCCTTCCATTCTCTCTTTATTTCTAACTTTCCCATAGTGAGATATTCTCCCAACTCCCTCTATTCTACCCACACCAAAATTTCCCCTTATCTTCTCCAACTCCATGCCACCATCAACCTTCATCCAACCTCCATTGAACCCTTTTGAAGATCTTTGCCAACTCACTTTCAACAAACTTTGGTTGAATTTCTTCCTTTCTCTATTTTTTCTTATCTATTATCTTATGATTCTAGACTTAATCCAATGTTCTGGTCTTGTTTTGTTAGGTGGGTTAGATTATTTAGAAGGCCTAGTCAAGCTCACTCTCTCTTTCCTCTTTTGATTTAAGACATTTTATTCAAGTAATATTAATCTTACTCACATCAAGTATAATCTTATATAGCTTAATATAGGTAGATTCTTGTGACTTTATATACGTTATGTCTTGCTATAGATATGAATATGTTGTGGAGTTGTAGATCATCCTTTTACAAAGTGGGTAGCATGATAGCCATAGTCATGCTCGAGGTTTGATCCTTGTTGAGAGTAAAGAAACATGAAAAGCTAGTAATTCTATATCATCAAACCTTATATAAATTTTTGATCTTAATATCTTTCAATTGGATTAAATTAATGAAGCCTTTTTGTATCAAATTAAAGGTCTATAAGTATAAATTTAGACATAAAATGACTTTATAAGTCATAAAATAATAAAATATAGATTATGTAAATAGTAGAAGTCAAACCTTGATCATTAATCATGACCTTAACCATTAACTTTGACTATGACTTTGATTTTTCTCGTTGACTTAGACTTAGAGCATGACTTTTTGTCCTTTTCTTATGAAAAATGGATTTTTTGGGAAATGGATTAGGATCTTATTTCTTGATTTTGAACTCAAATTTAGTCTTTTATAACTAAATAAGTGATCTTTTGGAATTAAATTGATGGCCTTAAGGCCTTAAAAATTTTGTTACATACAAAGTTGTGCCAACCTTATCTCTTAGGCTCTTTATGTTGCATGATTGTGGTTTTGTGATAACTTTAGGCACATAATAAGGCTTTAATGTTTTTTTTTTTGTGCAACTATACAAAAAACTAATAAATGTTAGGGGGAGATAGAAAAAAAAATGAAAAAACATAGCACTAGAGCACAACTGGTAGGAAGCAACACTAATCATGAAAGGGGAAAGCGAGGGAAATTTAATGGGTTATGGGTGCAATTTTGGAGAGAACAATGAAAAATTAAAGAGTGTAGTGCAAGGTTTAAAATTAAAGAAAAAAATAAAAAATAGTTAAGTAATGATAGAGAATGAGGTGTTGAAAGTTGGGGAAATATTAGCTATGCTGACTTCAATACAACATGAAATAATGTGGAAAGAAAAAGTCAAGGGCTAGAAGTGGGGAAAAGGCCAACGATTCCTAATGGAAGTAGGTAGATTCACAGACTATTCATTTAAAATAAAAAACACAACAAGAATGAGGGGAAACAAAGTAGAAACAAAGCTCCTAGAAGTGTTAGAAGGTGCCAACCTGATCAACTTTGCACAACAACAATGAAGGGTATAAAAATGGGGGGAAATGGAATTAAGGGGCACAATTTTGGGTGCAAAGGGGATGTTGAGACTATTTTATCAGAATATGGGATAGATGGTAATTAACTTGTTACACATTTAAATAAAATTATATGATGACCAAGTGTAAAAAGAGGTTGAATGTGTAAGAGTTTGATGATAGAAAATATGACTAATGTACTTTTAGCCAAAACAAGATTGAGATTGAATGAATGTAAATAGGATGAAAATCTGATTGAAATATATTCATGGGTTGGTTGGGATCAAAAGAGATAGTTAGAAGTTTATTTACAATTAACTTAATGAATTAAATAGTAAAAAAGCCCCAAAATAGGTATTTACATAGAAAAGAAAAAGGCAAATAGACTCTAAAACTAAAACAATTTGTGGAAAGGTGAAAAATAATTTCAAAAACCCAAATATATAAAAACATTGATTATTCGAGTTTTTTTTAAGCTTGATGGATGAAAAATGAGAAAAATAATTCAGATAATCCACAAAAATACATTTTTTCATAAATGTACAAAACGAATAATGAAGGGTTCAAATTACCATGGATGGGTGTAGAATAATTTTAGAAAACTAAATATATAAAAATATTTGGTCTTGGAATTAGTTTGATGCTAAATGGATTAAAAACAACTAAAATGGGTAAAATTATCTAATCATGCAAATGTAAATTTCTATCATTTGATGGTTCAGATAGAGTAGGTGACCCAAAAAAAATCTGAGATGCATGTCTAAGGTTAGAATATTTTAAGAAGTGTAGAAATATTTTATATGGGTGGAAATGAGAGAGAAATGACTTAGAATGGAAAATCTTGTAAATTGTAATTTTTTGCAAACAAGTGAAATCTTTGTGCAAACATATAAATAATTAAAGCAAAAACTCAAAAAAAGATGCGAAAAGAATCAAAATGAAATAATGTGCTTCGGAATAATTTTAGGAATTATTTGTAAGTTTAGAATGAGTGAAAAAAAAAGTGAAAATGCTAAGATTGGAGAAATCGAGTAATAATGCTAATTTTCTGTAAAAGGATAAAAAAAGATACGGAGGGCTCGAGTTTCATACAAATGACGTAGAAATCTATACTAAAATATTTATAAATAGACTATGAATAACATATTAATTAGGGTTAGAGAAAAAATGGATTTTATAAGCTCTATTTATCTATTCCTTTATCTCATAATTGGCTTTTCTCTTTATACTCCCTCAAATATTTGACTTCAATTTCATTAATTCGAGATCGATTACATTCGAGTTTAAATCCTTTCAATGTTCTAGTTTAATTGGAGATCCAATATTAAAGAATTAATCTTTAATTTCAAGCTTTGTTGGTGTTGGGAGTATTTTTCCAAAAGGCTTTCACTTTATTAGGATATCACTTTTTGGTCATGCATCTTAACAAATGTCTTTCAAAAACTCTTTTTGTAATTTAAAATATTACTTATATAAGTATTATGAATCTTATGATATTTGGAGAAATTGATATATTATTATCATATATTAAAAGTTGTGAGTTTGAATATTTATATTGATTTAATGTTTTTGACTTTTCTATAGCACCCAAACATTTATTATTGAAAAATCTTATTTTAGCAGAAATATAACAACAAGGTAATTGGGTGTTACCACCATACTCGATATAAGTCTAGCTTACCATACTATACTTACATTGAATGCAATTGAAAATATTTACAAATTAAAATAAGATAAATAGAATGAGAGAAATTTCCATAAACTTAGATAATAATTGGATTTAACTTTGAGTACATAATAACAAAATACAAAAAAAAATTGATCTAATGGAACTAAGAGTCAAAATAGTATTGAGATAATAACTAACTACTAGACAACATTATCTCTGTGTCCAAACCCTAAGGAACAAAAACTACTCCTCCATAGGTAATGCATCAAAAGTAGTGAAATCATCCAGATAATCCTCAGTGACCTATACATTAGCATCTGGGTCATTTGCTTGTATGAATAAACAATAACCATAAAAAGAATGATCAATATGCTATATTTCGAATAAAGAAATAATATAGTCAATGTACAGGGGAAAAATGACCACATGGAAAGATTAATTATACATATTAATTATATCATAAGATGAATCAAGATAGGAAACAAAAATAGAGTTCTATATTAAGTATACTCATAATGTTTTTACTTTATTACATTAAGTTCAGAAACTTCACTATTATTGCTTGGTAAAATGGATAGGTACAACTCCTAAAGGAGAACACTCCTAACCATTATTCTCATTCAATGGAATGGACTATTAAAACTCTTACATTAGAATGATTAAAGCCACTATTCTCATTTGATGGAATGGACTATTAAAAATCCCAAGTCATAACACTTTTGAACACTATTCATATTTGGTGGAATAGACTAGTAAAACTCACAGTACATAACAATACTTTCCACTATTCTCGTCTAGTGAAATGGACCGGTAAAACTTGGTCTTAAATCATGTGATGTTTCACTTTAATTATTAATGTCCTATCAATCTATTGGTTATTTTGATATTATCATGAAGGCTTATCATAATTGTGCAAAGCACATACAACACAACCAGAATAGGTTTGGATCATTCCTTAAGGAGAATGGACACAACACCCCTATGAAATCCTAATTTTACAAGATAATAATAACTTATTTCACAAGGCACACTTAACCACCAAATTTATCACACCTTACTAATATATCATTAGTGAAACCATATGTAAAAATCAAGTTCTAGCTCTAATGTATTACATATGTGATAATGAGTTTACCTCTAGGGTTACTACTCCTAATTTAAACAATTTTCTCATTTTTACTAGAATTATGGTGCCCATACTTACACTAAGTATTTCAAATAAAATACTTAGCATATTTTAAATACATTACCACTTTAGAAATACTAAAATTTCATATTTAACCCAGACTAACCAAAACACCCCTATCTTACTTAAATGCCTCATATTGTCATTTTTGGATAGCTTGTGCCCTACTCAACCGACACTTAATCATATTACATGTGAAATTAATTTTAAAATCATCATTTATTACCATTCCATATTTATTTCCCATAATACTATGAATGTCCTAAATACCCTTAAGATAGCTGGAACATTATATTTTTACAAAAAAAAAACCATAAGTCCCAATCTTATTGACTTTTTACCTTCAATATATATCATAATGATAATACCTATCTTTGTTTACAAACCATTCTCATAACATAATTAAGATAATGGATTATGCTAACATAGTTGAGTTTCAAGACAAAGCTTCACCGAGCAATAACACATAAACGTATGATTTCACTAAGTGCTTGATTTTCCATAACATAATGCAATAATATCATAATATGGCATCCATATCATGAGTTACAAAATATAATAATACTATCATGGAATTTCATACAATTACATATAGCAAAAAACCCCTACACTAAGACATGTACCTTTACCTAATTATCACTCATCTCTAAGAAGAATAAATATTAAGAATCATCCTCCAAGATCACTAGAAAATTACCTAGAAAATAGGAATGACACATGGTTAGAATGTAAGAAAACAACTGAGGAAAAGGTAAGGCAAAGAAGGTCCAAAAAGAACAATAGCTAAATCAAAAGAAGAGGCTTGAAGTTGTGTAAAGGAGTGGTGAAAAATAATCATTACTGAGTGAGGAGTTCACGCATATGGGGCTAGGTAAAGTGATATGCTCATGTTGGGGGGTGGTAGGCTGCGTGAATAGTTCATGTAAGTGGCTTGCTATTGCATGAGGGTTGGGTAGATATGGGGATTTTGTTGAGTGAAGAGACTAATGATGGTTGTTGGGATGGGATGGCTACATGAGCTTCTCATACTGCCAAGGAGGAGCAATGTGAGACTTTGATGCAAAGAGGGTGGTGTAACGTGAGATTTGTCAAGCTACATCTATCTTGCAGCACAAAAATTTTGGAACTCGGTGAGGATAGACGTAGAGAAGCATTGGGAATGGAGGAGTTAGAGATGAGTTTGGTGTAGTATTAAATTAATTAAGGAGAGAGGGAGGAGGGGTATTAATGGTTGGGAGATGGTTTATGAAGGTTGAGATGTGAGGAGGCCAGGAGGTGAGGTTTTGGTAAGGTGCAAGGAAAATAATATGGGATTTTTGGAGAAAAATCATGCAACACATCCTTGAAATAGAGGGATGTGATGATGGTAATGATGAAATTAGACTTAAGTAGGCTTTAGGCTGGAGGCTAAACCGAATGAATTGGTCAAGGAAGGAGGAAGTTACACAGGAAAAGAAGAAGACTAAGGAAAGAAAAAGAAGAAAAGAGAAAAAGGAAAAGAAATAAAAGGGGGAAGGGGGAAATGAGGAATAAGTTTAGGATTAGAGTTAACGCTAAGTTTAAATTTAGGATTAAAGAATTAGGATGAAATTAAAATATTAATCACCTAAGATTAGGATTACGTTAAATTTGAGTTATTATATATTTTTTCTAAGGATATTGAGTATGATGTATGGGAAGAATGGAATGGTAAGTTATATTTGAGTATGAACGTGTATAAGATGTGTAGGTACCATGCAGTTCATGAGTTTGATCTCGTTGCACCATTGCAGTAACTTGTATGGGATGACCTAAACTTAATACTACATGTTTTCTACCCTTTTACGTATCAAAATGACTAGCCAAAAGTCCACTTTTCAATGTAATTTATGGAAGTGAATTATGAGCCTTGTAACATAAGATATTTTGATTACAGCGAAACCTGCCAAATTAGTCAAAATTGAAAATATGAAGTGGTATGTATTTTTGTGTGTCATTTATGTTATATGTTGAATTGAGGCCTTCTTGATTGTGTTAACCTTAAAGTTAGGAGTTGACCAAGGTTGACCTACTTTGACCCAATTTGATCATTATTGACCATAGTTGATCAAGGTTGATCGTGGTTGATCAAGGTTTATCGAGCTTGATTTATTAATATATGTATGGTTTTGAGAATCTAATTAAACATATGAGGTGGATTTGGAAAGTTAATTGTATATTTTTGGTAATTTATTCTTTCAAGGAATTTTATTTTTAGGAAATTTTTTTTATTTTTGGATATTGGCTAATAAAGGAAAAAGATTTAAGGAAGAATGGTTGCTTATGTTGGTTATATGATTGCCTTAATAAGACATTAATATTTAACATGGAGTAAGTGAGCAAAATAAATAGTATTCAACTTAATATAAATTATATTTGTAAAAGCAGACATTTTTTGTTGTTTAAAATTTAATGTTTTCCAATTATGTACCTAAAAATGTATTATGTGTTGTATTAGAAAATATAGGAAGTAGTATGTATTGATTGAAATAAGTTAGAAGTTAAATAGTAAAATAAAGTTTAATAATTAATGATGATTGATAAAAGCGAAATAGAGAGTTAAATCTAGTATTATTAATATAGGATGGAAAATTAAGTCTGGTTAAAATTAATAAAATTAAAATTAAAAGATAAGATAGATAGAAAATGACTGATATCGCAATTTGCAACATCAATGTAATACTGTTTTGATGCTGTTTTCCAAAGGAACCCAATAAGAACGGACGGCGATCCGTGTGCTCTTTCCACACGGCACAGTTAGAAACGACCGCAAGGAGTGCGGGTTGATGCAACGGAATAACCTCCGATTGTTAGTTGTAGTCATTTGAATTGATCGATCAGTCCCTTTTCGCTTCTTTTTCCATCTTTGCTGTCGCCGGCTCCTTTTTCCGATTCGCTTCGCCTATTTTCTTTTTGTAGTTGGGTCATTTACTTGCTCATTTTTTATTTTTATTTTTTTGAATGGGAGTAAAGGGAGACGATATTATTGAGATCCGATGGGCCAATAAATCTAAGCTGTAGAGACCATTGCTTCGGAGCTGTGAGTATTTGTGGGAAGTGATCAATTGTTTGAGATGGACTTGGAAAGTATCGAGTGTGTATCTTCGGTGGACGGCATGGATCTTGAAGACATTCCCTACCACCGCCACGATCATCATTTCCCAGCGAAACCTCGCAATAATGTGGCTGTTCCGTCTGCAATTGCACCGGCTAGCAGCGTCCATGAGCTGCTGCAGTGTCCTGTTTGTACCAATTCTATGTACCCTCCAATTCATCAGGTTAGTCTTTTCACCTCCTTTCAGCTTTAGTCCTTCTGATGTAGAAGTGGGGATACATTTATCGGACATGGTTCTGCCTTTTATCAATTTATACTATAAATTCCATCCAACTCCTCATATTTGTGTAGTTTACTTGATTGGATTGCCTTGAATGAACCCAAAACCAGCTGTGAACTTTTTCGGAAATTATATGATATTCAGATCGGCGCTTGATTTGATCTTGTTGAGCTTAAAATTGGTCTTATCTGTAGGATTTTGCACGCACTATTGCAGCGGGGTTGAGATTATGAATGTATGTGTTTCTGGGTATGGCCCATCATTGATCAAACTGATATATTGGTAGGAGATCAAAGAAATACCTGTTAGTGTGATCTGTCGCCTTCTTGGACAATATCATTGTCAGTGGTGACGGTTTAGATGTCGCTTGCTTGACTTGTTCACTGATGAAGCAAGATTTTGTTTTTATTTCTCTTAAGTGCACTTCCCTCTTGTTGCTGGTGATTTGATTGGTTCCGTGATTGGTTGCCACCTGCCTTGCGGTTGCTTTCACTCCCTTTCCTTTGAAACAACTACCAACTGCCTTGATAGCTGTATCTATGTCATGGAATCAAAGTGTTACTTGTTCTCAAGTTACTGGGGCACTGTTTTTCATATTCTGTGTATGAAAGTGGTAGCAGGTCTTATGCTTGTCATGAAGTGTTTGGACACTCTTGAGCTGGATTGTTTAGCTCATGTTGACAGTGTTCTAGAAGCCTTTGTGTTTATTGTTGCTCCAAATACATTTCGAATCCCATACATTGGATACGGATGAGACTGATAGGTTAAGGACTTTATGTTAATGGGCAAATTGGTCTGTTGACTTCTTCTAAGTAATGATAGTTTTCTAGTTCAAGAGGCTTTGATCGTTTTATTAGTTTCAATCTGTGTTGCTGATAGGTGAACAGAAAGGTAAACTAGTGCCATGCCAGTACTGATTGCTGAAATTAGCCCTATGAGCTAGTTAGATCCAAAATAGTTACTATGTAGCTAGAGATACCATGAAGTTCCTAATATACCTTTATTTAGTGAGAATCTAACCAATGTCTTTTTTCTTTTCCTTTTCAAACATGGCTTCGAAGACCATCTAAGCAATATCTTCTCCCCCCTCTAAAGAACTCCACTTATTCCATCGTTTGAATTTCATAACTTCTCATCTTCTTCCGATTCCAGCATATTCAACCTTCTCCTCCTCATTACACCTTATACAGCCTTCTTCTCCATCGGACGTCAGCTAATTTCCACCCCCCCCCACGCCTTCTACTCTATTAATCTCCATTTGTGGCAACGACGGTTCCTCGCCTTACGCTATAGCTTGGGATTGTAATAAATTAATTAAATAAGCTGATTCTTCTCTTTTCCTATAAATTAAATTTATAGTTTTCTGAAACCATTTATGAGCGAAACTTAACTTTGCACATATGCAACATCAAGGTTGTTAGAATCAAAATTCTACCAAGGATCAATGTAGAGGTTCAAGATCAGATCATGGAATCAGATTGTAGGATCATAAGACCCTATAGAAACTATAAAAATATGACACTTGTATACTTGTATGCTATAAATAACATATTTTAAGTTAAAAGAATGCAAAAATTACATTGTTGAGATTTTAAATAGTGAATGATCGAGTTGTAGCAATTTACAAGTAATATAAATTAGTAAAGTCGATTTGCATATTAGAAACTATATTAAGCTAACAACATTAAAAATAAATTATCAAATGAAAAGTGAAAATTATAATGAGATTATGGGTAAAGGTAACATACAACATATTGTGTTCATAATATACAATATTGTTAACCTTAAGAAAAACACACAAAGAATGAATAAAGCGGATAATAATGAAGGCAATAATTAGAACTATATTTTCTATATTATAAGAGAATAAGACCCAACAAAATTGTATATTGACTTTTAAAGTTTTGATGAATCAAGATAAAAAAAAATAAAAATAAAAGGAAAAAAACGTTTGTGTTATATGCACACATATTAAGTTTGTGTACACCATAAGCTAAAGCTTGTTTGCATTAAGAAATTAATAAGACTATAAAAAATAAGAAAAAATATTAATATACTCATTTTACCATTTAGATGGATATTACATTCTTTGTCAACAATTTTTCCTTAACAATTGACTTCATTGCCTTAGTAGTACCTTAGTCATATTTTCTTTACTTCAGCTCATTTTCAAGGCATGCTGTAAAATAATATAGGGGCAAAAATAAGAGAATTGAGAATAAAATATATGTGGAATATTATGGAAAACATATTTGGAGGGAAATCAGAAAAAAAAAATTATAGTATTTTACCGAGGATCATATGATACTACTATAGAATTATTAGATTCTATAACTATTCGTCTATTTTATAATTCTACTTAGGATCGTGAATCGTTTTGTGGTTTTTGGATCGTAGAATCGAATTGAAGTTTTAATAACTATGTACAACATGCATCAACATTCCACAATTCAACATTGCAAAAAATTGCATGATTCTTTTCTCTCTCAAGCATTCTCTAGATGAAAAGTACCAGTAAAAAATAAGATAATAAACATACTTGGTCAATCTGAAAGCACAAATTAAATGATATACTCTTACAAGGACACCTTGCCGTTGGTGGTGGAGGAACAAAGAAATAAAAAGAATGAATATAAAAAATTGCATACCAAGAAATAGCTGCCTAGTTAGTATCATATCTTCCATTATGGTAATTAAAATTAATTGAACTCTTGGAACTGAAGTCCTTAAAAATGGAGATATAGCTCTTGAAGAGTTGTGTGTGGGCTCCATGGATCTTTATGATAGTTTATGCTGTCCATATGCTGCCTTCTGATGAAAGCTACACGGTTAGAAAACTGATTCAAAAGACCTTAACTAAATTAAATGATCAATTCACTCAGCTGATTATAATAGACAGTAAGAAAAGAGCTTCATATTTAATATTATAAGTTTCTTGATTACTAATGTGCAAAAACGTTGGATAATGGAAGAAGTTAGGTCTTGGAACCAGAAGTAATAGAGGATGGATTAGAAATTAATTGTGGTCGCTGAAGTGGAGAGGAAAGAAAAGTTAGATATTGGTCTGAAGAAAGGGATATCTTTCTTGAAGATTGTATAAAATTCAAGGGTGAATTACTTGATTTGTAGTAAAAGAATGAGCTCATAGTAATCAGATTTGTTCCATTTTACAGCTCCTGATGTAGCTTCACTTTATTTGTCAAGTCTCTTCGATGAAACAGATAAGAAGAAGAAGAAGAAGAAGGATTGTTGTCATTGGAGCCTTCCCTTTCTGAGTCATTAGATCCTACAGAGTACAGATGCCGTCTGTCCCCATTTGCCGGACAGGCTGAATGAACGAACAAATTGCTTTGATTTTGTAGCTGGCTTACTCTATGATTGGGAGATGAAACGCGTTTGCCATTTGAGTTGATAAGTTTTTCCTATAACAGCTTTTGATTTGGCTCAATTGCAGTGCCACAACGGACACACTCTTTGCTCCGCATGTAAAACAAGGGTTCAGAACAGATGCCCCACTTGCAGGCAGGAGCTCGGAGATATTAGGTGCTTAGCACTGGAGAAGGTAGCTGAGTCACTGGAACTGCCTTGTAAATATTACAATTTGGGTTGCCCGGAAATATTTCCCTATTACAGCAAGCTGAATCACGAGGGGGTTTGCAACTTCAGGCCATACAATTGTCCATACGCCGGATCAGAGTGCTCTGCTGTTGGGGATATTCCTTTCCTGACTGCCCATCTGCGGGATGACCACAAGGTGGACATGCACACAGGATGTACATTCAACCATCGTTATGTAAAATCCAATCCCCGTGAAGTAGAAAATGCCACCTGGATGTTAACAGTAAGTTCAGAGCTCCTGTGATTAGTTCTGAGTTATGGCATGCTATATATACGTATCTGCTACATGCGAAACGCAGTTATGTCACATGCTAAAATCTAATGGACAAATACGATGTTTGTTCGCTGTATTTAGGTTTTTCATTGTTTCGGTCAGTACTTCTGCCTCCATTTTGAAGCATTCCAGCTTGGAATGGCACCTGTCTACATGGCATTTCTTCGTTTCATGGGCGATGAAAACGAAGCCCGAAGTTACAGTTACAGCTTGGAGGTTGGATCAAATGGGAGGAAACTGATATTTGAAGGTACCCCTAGGAGCATTAGAGATAGCCACCGCAAGGTGAGGGACAGCCACGACGGCCTCATAATTCAACGAAACATGGCTCTTTTCTTCTCTGGTGGGGAAAGGAAGGAGCTGAAGATTAGAGTCACGGGGAGGATATGGAAGGAGCAGCCGAACCAGGACGGCGCAGCAGCAAGCATCCCAAATCTCTACAGCTGACGGCAGAGATGATGTAATTGTCGGCGACAGTTTTGTGGTGCGCCTTTCTCCGACCGAGACAAAAGGGCATTATCTACGAGACGAACATCAAATTTAGAGCGACCGTGTAAAAGTTTCTGCTGCAAAGCTGGACCCGGAAGACGTTGAGCTATGGACGTATGGTGTTCAGTTCATGGTGGAGATAGTGTCATCTTGATTCAATAACCTTTGCTGATTCTATGTCTGTACATAGTTTTTTATTCATTTTTTTACTGTAAGCCAACCTACTATTTTATTTTCACCTTTTTGGAAATTGAGACACCGGCGATTGAAGTATGGATAGTACGATTGTTGGTATATTTGAGGTTCGTTTTTCAAAAACTGGTATTATATATTTATATACATGTGCATTAACATTGAGTCCTGATTGGTTGGCTGAAGCGTGTGGGAATTTAGTGACGGCAACGTGTTCAGATGGACATGGCAGTAGCCTGAGGCCCAAAAGAGATATGCTTCAAATGGACACTTTCGCCTGGCCCCGCCAACTTTAAAGCCGGGACAAAGAACATGCCGTGGGCTTTGCGGGCAGAAGTCTGGAATTTTGTATGGGCCGCTCAGAGTTGTTCTCTCTCTAGTCGGGCTGCAGAAGTAAGAACTAAGAGTAAGAAGTCGCTTCGCTGACAGAAGTCCGGAATTTCACACGGACTGGTTATTAGTCAGAGTTGTTGTACTTTTGGACTGCAGAATTGACAGTCGCTGTCGTAGGCGGGCCATATGGATGGGTTTGGCCATAATGACGTGAACATGAACCCCCTTGCTTTTTTAGTTTACAGCCTCCACACAGACACAGCTCAGGCGGTAACTTTTCTCTCGACAAACACTTCAAAGTGCTGCCATCAACTTCGGCCATGCTGTAATTCACCAGGTGAGACTTGCAAGTTGCAACCACCGCCAACAAACCGACAAAGGGCTCTAGCCTTCCTCCATACTATTTATTTTTTAAAATAATTCCTTTTTTCCTTTTAATTATTCGCTTGATACGTGTGTTAGTAGGGTCTTTGTCCGTCTAATTAAATTAAACAAAAAAATTAATATATTATTATTTTACTATTAATACTACGGTTATCATAGATTATTTTTACTATAATTAAAAAATTTGCTATTTAATTTGGTCCGAAAAAAAAAAACAGAAGAAGAAGATATATCCGTATCGATACTACAACCTTTATCTTTGCTTGAATATACTCGTAAATTGTGTTATAGAGTTAGATTACGTATGGACTTTGACCTAGGGTACTTGATTGTATCATTGAAATGAAGAATACGACGATTTTTTTTTTTTATTTACAAAATAATGCCTTTTAAGTGTATTTATATTATATGTACCAAAATTTAGACGAGGACCTCTCCGTTTAGGCATTCTAATTTCTAAGTATTCCTACCCGTCGGCATCTCAATTAAAAGAAGTAAAAATATCTCTCTACTCGTCAAACATGGGCTATTTTTTTCTCACCGAAATAGAAAGACCGGATCAAATCCCCAAGTTGTTTTCTTTTAAATTCAACGCCGATGTCTTCGTCTAATTAATTTTACTTTCTTCCGTTCCTGTCTTTTAGCTGGAAACATTATCAGCCTTCTGCCATGACGACATTAATTCAGGGAGGAGGATTTCTCTTATCAGACCGCGCGCTCGTCAGACCAATACCCGATCAAGCCGATGACATTGATTCATCAAACAATCAGTGATTAGGAAATGCGTATGCTTTGAACATATATATAATACTCCGATCGCTTTCCGTCGTACCAAAAATAAATAATGCCGCCGAACCGGCGTATATACTGCTGCTTTCTCGGGCCTGTAGTCGATGGCGCAGCCCCCTGTATTATGTTAACAGCGACTGCGTGCTTTGTTTCGTGAGTTCTTATGGGGATATATTATATGATATGTAGGTAAATGGGGATAAGGTTGGTCATTCAAAAGTTGGACGCAAAAAGAGTAAGGACGACGGGGTATTGGATGACATTTCAATTGATCCGATCATGGTTCAGTAGTTTTTTAATTTTATTTTTCCGATAAAGAATCACTTTCTAATCATGATATTAACTCACTATAGCAAATTAATGTATATTATCTCTCCTACTTATTATTTCATATCCCAATCGGCTGCTTATTGAGCTTCCAAGGGCTTCATGCTCGATATCTACTGGATTTGAGTGCCAGACAATTTTAGCTGAGAATCATACTTCTCCAAAGACTTATAAACACACAAAAAAAAATGACCAGAACTTTGTCAACGCGGAACGGTTCTAGAGAAATCTAGGTTATATATAAGATCTAGTAGAAAGTATTGTAACAATTCCTATTAAAAAAACGGTCTATTTATAAAATATCGATCGCGCCGTCCCGTTAACGTACACCGACGTCTAAGTCTAAGTTCTTATGTCCTTCTACAAAGCACTCAAGCAACAATAAAAATTTGGTATGATCACTACGTTTCCTCTAACCCTATGTTTTTCTTTATCTTCTTGTTAGGGCGTCGGTTTCACAAGCCCCACTTATGAGCCTACACACTATGAAAAATTTGTGAAATAAACAATCTTTAAAACTCTTTTCAAACCCGAATACCGTTTAGTATCCGAGACTTTGTATATAGGAGATACTGTAGTCTGGTGAAGGAGAAAACTTGGGTCTATGTCAGCATTAGTATCGATCAAACTTTGATATCAAGTTTTATAAGACCATGAGTTCCCTCAAATAGTAACCCTAGTTGAGCTACTTAATTTTAAGTACCTCTCAAGAATGAATACAGAACATTTTGTATAAACTATTGCTCTCTCAAAGCTTGATGCTTTTTTCACTCGTATTGCAAGAATTGCTCTATGAAAACAAATATCTTATGCTATAGCTTGAATGCTTCCGACTCTTTTTCTCTTGCGCTTGTGCTTCAGCCGTGTAGCTCGATGTCTTCATCTTTATTTCTCACGTAGCCTTATACACTTCAACATAGTTCTCCAAAGAGGAAGGTTGTTTTCTAAAATCATTTTCACACTCGTCTTTCTTTTCTTATTCAAAATTGGGAGAGTTGTCCGTGATTTTTTAATCCCTTGATTTGATTGTGAAACTCATAGTAAGAGGCTAATGAATCGGAAGCTATCTTTTCCATGGAGATAGAAATTCTTTTGCGGAAAGATTTATCTATGAAAGTAAAGTATTTTAGAAAAAAAAACTCATTTTGTCTTCTGAAATTTCTTCCAAAATATTTGTGACAGCCTTGATAATAATACCTTAAATTCCATCCTTGGAATATTAACTCAAATCATATAATATCTTGGAGATCTTCAAATATGTTCTTATTTTTGGCATGAAAATTTTCTTAATCGACATAATCCGACGAAGCTGGATTTGGTACCGTACATTGAATCTTTTTCCGTTTGCCGTTAGTTAGTCTTAATCTTTTCAAGCATTTTGCATAGCTTCTTTTGTTTAACAACTCTTCATGTCTTGATATTAGAGGAAGTTGATAAGTCTATCGATCAAGGATATAAACATGATAGGTTTAGGATAGTTACATCAATACTGGTATTCATATCCGATAAAAAAATTTGTTTTCGTATTCGAATAGATATCCACTTACACATCAATACTCATATCCATCAGATATCCGTTATCTACAAATAATTCTTTACTCATTAATAGATATTATCAAATAGATAAATCTATTATTATCCCACAGATAAATCTATTTAGGGTTAATCAAAATAACAACTTTAACCATAGTATTATACTATACGCTTATTTTAAAATCGAGTATGAATATAAATATAAGTATAGGTATGGATACGGATATAGATATTCCTTATCCGTATTTATATATGAACCAAGTAAATATTTTATTTTATCTTTTATATCCATATCTATTTTAATATTCGTCGAATAAAATCTATTAAATTTCGATTAAAATTTGTTCGGCCAACATCCCTACTTGTGTGATAAGCTTTGATCATTTAGATGTGACTCCTTTGAACTAGAGTTTCCATAACCTATTCCTATTATAGTATTTCGTCATATATGAAGTGCTGTTCCCTGACGCAGTTTGAAGTATTATACTTCGCATCAAGTTGTTCAAGTTGTTCGTTAATAAATTATACTTGTCCGCTTGCTATCGTCAAGGTGCCGGGAACCCAAAATAGGAGTTTACATCAATCTCTCAAGTTGGATTGCTCCCCTAGAACCATGACGTAAATAGACCGTTTAGAGATATGGCCCAAGGACTCCTCTTCAGTCTCCCCCCATCCTCCACCATAATTATATAAATAAGTGATCGATACCATCATCTGAGGTGACAACTTATTTTTTATATATATGACAATCTCTCTCCCTCCCTCCCCAAAACCTTTCTCTCTCTACCCCTGTCCCTCATATTCACCGCCTGGTCCAAATCACAAAACCTTTCTCTCTCTACCCATGCCCCTCATAGAGTCATATTCACCACTAGGTCCAATCACAGAACCTTTCTCACTACCCCTGTCCCTCCTATTCCCCGCCGGGTCCAAATCTGTAAATCAACGCTTGCCTTACATTGGATTTGGCAAGGGTCTACGCGTGACAACGCATTGTCACTAGACAAATACTGCATAAATCACTATTGCAAGAATCGTCCCGTAGCCACATGGATGGTACTGCTTAATTGGAATTGAATTCAGATTCATATGAAATACGTATATTGGAGACATTACTAACAAGTTTTTAGTATTTAATAATACGGTAGGGTTCCAATGATAATAAAAAATGCTTTGAATGAAAAACAAGAATCAATAAGAAAAAATAACCCATAAATAAAAATCTGATATTTTAATATTTAAAGCTCAGTAAAAAAAACACTAAGAAAAATATACATTTAACCATCACACCACTCTGTACCTTGATTACCACAATTTCTATAGTATCATGCATTGTGTATATTATCTTATGTCATCGTGATGTTAATTTCTTTTTTAAATTGAGATATATATTAGTAGGATTATCAAAAAAATATATCATTTTGATCTTAATATTTTTATCTACAAATAGAGATCTAAATTAATATATTTTTAACAAAAAAAAATTACAGTGAACATGAATGACACATTAATGGTAAAATACTAAGCATATCGTAATGAAACATAAGAATAAAGAGAAGTAAAACTACATAATGTTAATCATACCATGATGAAACAAGAAGTCGGTATTATTTATACAATTATCACCGCACAAAAACTACCGCATAAATACTAATATTCTAACAATTATTTATTTATGTAAATGTCACTTTAAGCACTGCGAATAAGGCATGTACTGTTACACTATATACTTATTGCCTAATCACCATAGATCAAACAAAATTAAATCCTAAAGCTATGGTTTGGTTTACTTTGATTAATTTAAAAAAGAAAAATATTAAAGTTAGCCCAAAGACTATGGTTAATAAACTAAAAATAAAAATAAAAGTATTCACCATTTAATAATTTTTATTAATTTGTGTATTTATGGTACGTTCCTAAATCAATACTATTTTTTTTTTAATGAGAGAAAGGAAAGCAAGAGAGAGAAGGGACTTGAGATAAACTATAATTTGATAACCCAAGTCCCTATAAATGTCCTTAAGGTTGAAATTTAGATGAAAAGAAGGGAAATATTGGGTCAAAGCACTGGAGTGAAAAGATAAGAATAGGTGGCATAGGTTGAGACTAAGAAGTTGAATATATCACAACAACCCCAATTAGAAGATATTAGGGAAAAAGTAAAGGTACAAGATTCTTATCTACCTCAAATTGTAGGTCGAGCTAGAAAAGAGATGAGAAAGGGAGAAAAAGGTATCTAGAATACCTTTTTTTGGGAGATTTGATAATTGAAATAGAATCTAATCTAAATTTTTGGGGAAATTAGTTTAATAACACATAATCATGCTCATTATCATGGAAATATAATGATAAAAACATAGTACAAGCAGGGGATTTCTGAATAAACCAAAAATAGAGGTGTGTATTAAGTTTCCAAATAAAATAGTTAATTGATTCAATAAAACCAATTAACTGGTTTGACTAGTGGACTAGTTTTTTAGTACCAACTAATTAGTTACTTAGAGTTGAGAATGAAGGAACTAGCATGAACAAATAAATTGGTTTTTTGCACTAATCAATTGACTAATTACTTAGGAACCCCTATTTCCATGCAATATGTGATTCTCAACAAAACAAAAATATTTTATACATAATAAACACATCATTTTAAACATTTAGAAAGAGATTTGAGATGAGGGTTTTATACTTACAGGTGGCTAACCCATCCAAGTGGGGGATTGGCTAGTAATTTACCCTTTGAGGGTGGATTATCCATGGGCAACTTATCTATTGAGGGGTGACATTGATGGTTCACCCGTATGGTATAAAATTTACAAAAAAAAATGTTGTACTAAAATCTTCTCAAATTCCTCTTCGCTAAATGAAAATCATCCACCATATTTGCAATGGAGATTGATTATTGAATTTGATCTTAGATATGTATATTAAAGATTTAAGGGTTCAAGATTTAAGCTTGAAAATTAAATAAGGAAAAGAAAATTGAAGGGGTATGAAATGAGAGGAATAAAATTGTCAAAGAAAGAAAAAATAACCTTTAGAGTGTGAACTTAGCAAAGTACGGTGTGTATGTAACATGACTCTATAAAAATCAAGACGATATAGGAATAACAAATCGCTGAGGTAAACGTTAAACATAGCCTAAAAAGTTATGATTAATAAACCAAATATTAAGATATTTAGTATATAATAACGTCAAATAATACATATATTTATCATACATTTCTAAATCAGTACCTTCTATAAGGAAAAAAAATTATTCATAGTTACAATGTTTATAGCTAATTAACAAACTTGAACTAGTAGTCGTAAGCCTTATAATGACTTAAAGCAAAAAGAGAGTTCTAAATGTAAGATCAATCTTAATTTATTTATTTATGATTCTCTTTCATTTTGTATATATCAATAAATAAGATTTAACTATCATCTCACAAGCCAGCTATATTTTCATTATCATATTTTTAGGACTTATTAGATCAAATCATCCCCAATCAGAATAATTTATACTAGATAAGACTTAATCAAATAATAATAATAATAATGATGATGATGATGATGATGATGATGATGATGATGATGATGATGATAACATTATTAGTAAACATTAATAGTGATTAAGTAGTTACTTATATTATGAGTATTATAATTGTTAATAATATGATTTTGTGTCATTAAAAGCTACTATTAAAAGTACGAGTCAATTATAGATTAGGTTTGTTTAGATTTTTATTTTTCCAATGAGATTTATCATATTTTTTCTATCATTTCGGTTAAATTTTAATTTAAATTCTCTATTATATATTTTTATTTATCATAACTAACCTAGTCTACAACCTAAGGTTAAGGAAAGTTACTAATTTTAATTTTGAGTAAAATCATGAAAAAATTGGGTAAAATTAGGCAGTTAAAATTTAAAATTTGACCTAACTAATACAAAAGAGTTTGATTAAATGAAGTGGAAAAACAAAAGTTTAATTGAACCTATTCTATAATTTTTTATAAAATTAACCATTTATAAAAATGAATAATAATTAATTTTTTATTAATTATATATTACTAGTAAAATGTGATTAAAATTGGTATTATCTTAGTAATATTAATAACTTATTATTATTAATCTAAAATTAAGATAATAATATTGCTATTAATTATAAATTTTATTTACTTATAAAAATAGTAAATTTTATTCTATAATATTTTTATTATTATCACTAATTGTAAATTAAAATAATAATTTCTATATATTTTTAGTAATGAATTTTATTATTTTTAATTATTATTATTGTTATTGTTGGTATTATCTTAGCAATAATAAAAATATATTTCATTTATTTATAATAAAATATAATAATTATGTATTGCAAAATTATTCTTATTAATTATCCATTTTTTAATTATGATAAATTATTTTGGTATTAATATAATTTTTTTCATTATAAATTATTATTGAAAACACATATTCACATTTGTTCATATGGTTATTTATTATTATTATTATTATTATTATTATTATTATTATTATTATTATTACTATTTTAATCTTAAACATTTGACATTATCAAAAATTATTATTATTATTATTAACAATGAAATATTATTATAAATTACTACTCATTACCATTTTTATTTTTCTTATTGATATAAATTTTATATTGATTACTAATAATATTATGAATTAATAATACATATCGCTTGTATTATTCTCATTTATATATTTCTTATTGTTACTAATTACTTTCATCACATTTATTATTGTTAACTAATTAGTTTCTTATAAATCATTATTAGTTATTATTCTTATTATTATCTTAAAAATAGTATAAAAGAATATTATAATCAATTAATAATATTAATAATATTAACATTATTATTGATTTTTTATTATCAATAATTTATAACTTTGGTAAATATTTCTATTAATATTGTTATCATTTATTTCTAATCATCAAATAAATTATATAAGACATATTTAGATCAGATTATATCCTTGGATATAACTATCTACCATATAAGTCTAGTAAAAAATTCAAGAAAAAATTCATAATCTAGTAGGTATTATTTCACAATCTATATCTAAGTCGATTACTTGTATCCTACGTAATAAAAAAAAAATAGCTAGGGCGATTGCAATTTATTAAAATTTTAGAATTACTGTTTTCCTTAATTATTATAGGCATGCCATTATTCCATCAAGTTGATTTGACATGATAAGCTTTCTTTTATTTTCCCGTTTTTATTGAAAAGAGAATATTTTCACTTTTTTTTTGCATTTTATAATAAATAGTGAATAAATAACAATTATCAAAATATAATTCACATTTTTTAAATATACATCATTTTATTTTTGTAGGAAAAATAACAAAATACAATATAATCCGTAAACCAATAACAACCTAAACAAGTGTTCCATTTATCATGTTCGTAAACTAAAAATTAAAACTACTTTTACCAAAATTAAGTTAATATTTTTTAAAATAATATTATAAAATATGTATCTCGAATTACTTGAGTTTTTTTAAGACATAAATTTTTAATATTTATTTTTATCTTAATTCAATCCAAACCAAATCAAACCAACCATTATTTATTCTTCTTCTTTTTTTGTTTTGGAAAGATTCACCTTTTATCTTAAATTCAAAACTATTGTATAATATGGCTTCAATTAAATATTTCGAGTTTTTTTTACATTATATCTTTATATTAATAATTTATTCCCATGCATCTATTAAACTTATTTAACTAATCAATAATTTTATATTCATTGTGGTCTATATTACCAACCGTGCCTTAATTAGGTACACGCGAAGGATCGCAACGGAAACTTCATCTCTTGATCTCCACTGAGCAAAGAACACGCCGAGCAGAGAGATCCGGACAAATCAATCAATAATAATAAACGCCTATGATTTGCTTCTTCTTTTTTCTTTTTTCTTTTTTATTGCCGTCGGTGCGGTGTCCCAAACATATAGGACGATACACAAACCTCTGTCGAGTCCACTTAAAATCCCTTACTTATATAATAGTACTAAAAATCAGATCAAATTAAATTATAAGCACTTCATTGTCTTGAATAATAGTAGTATAATACACAATTATCCAAGGGCAAATCAGGGAGATAACAAATCGTACTACTACCATACCTAGTATAGTTTAGAGTAATAAAATAGCCCGCATGGACATAGCTCAACGGTCGAAGACACGGTCAGTTGATACAAAAGATTTTAGGTTCGATTCATAGAAGGCGCAGCATGAGAGTTTCAATCCTCAAACGTGGAGGCGACTCATTGTGAACACTACAAAATGACCGCTATATCCTAACTCGTTGGATCACCGTAGTTTATCTCCTTCAAAATTGTCGGACCGACAGTTAGTCGCATGGGGGCGAGGGATTCGCCTTTTTGATACAAAGTACAAGAGTAATGAAACACTAGGACGCACGAAATCGGCAAGGGAATCAAAGATGCCCTCCCACGAGGCCGCGCCCTATAACTAACTCAATGTGCTGTGCATCTTCTTAGTTTGGCACCTGGAGTTGTACGTGGGGAATTATTTGAGCTCCAACGCGACCTGCCATGACCATGACTATGAGTTGTGAGATATTATAAGGTTTATTTTATTATAATTACTATAACCACAACTATTATTCTAATAGCCATTATTATTATTATCATTAATTTTATATTATTATTATTAAAATTTTACTAAAATAATCTAATATGAATGGATTGGAACATTAAGTGAGGATAACAAACTCTTAATCTTTCTAATTTACAATAAAAGGAATATAATTATTTTTACATTTTATTTATATTATTGATAATATTTATCTACCATAATTATATATTGGTTCATCAAGAATCATAAATAAATATAATACGCATAAATCAAAATGTACCTAAATCATGACTTATTATCAACTTATATCCAATGTAATATCAGGTATAAACTTTTAAGATTTATCATGTTTGGGCCTATATATTATAAATACATTTAGGTTTGAGCCTAGCCTATCCGACCCATTGTCACCTTCAAAATCATCAAATTCTCGTCTTATAGTCTTTCATATCAAACATGTACTCTGTATTAAAACCTCCTAAACCAATCCCTTAGTTTCTAACTACGGATGAGATTTATTGGAAATGAAGTACATATGAACCAATGATCATATGCCCTAGATATAGGTAGCTAAGTTGTCTCAAAACTAATGATCCATATTCTATTAGATATATTAAGCTCAAATTCTATAAATATAAGTTGATAACTTTTATACAAATTTAACAAGTCATGACAACTAACAACTTATATTGTTTATATATAATCTCAATGTTTGCTAAGTTATCCAACAAATATAAACTACTTTTTGAAAATGATAAAAACAATCATATTATATTTATAAATCATTCTATTTTTTATATACTTATCCATTCTACATTAATGTTTTGTAATCATAACATTACTTAAGATTCAACAAGGTTATCTTAATTGTATAATAACAATATATATTACGTAAATTTACTTTTTATTATTCATCAAAATTCTTACATTTTACCTTTTTCATTGATAGCTATAATTTTATTCTCCACTTTCCTAAGTCTATTTCTATTCTAATTAATTAACACTTTATTTGATTTAAAAAAAATAAGAAGAAAAGAAAAATAAAGTGAATAAAATAAGAGAAATTAATTTTCTTTTTTTTTGTTTGGTTATTGGAGAAAATCATGTGAAAAATTAAATTATTGAAAAATATTTTTAGTGTTTGGTTTATAGAAAAAAAAATTTAAGGATAGTTGAATATTATTAATTAAAAACTTTTATATAATTAATAAAAATTAAAATATTATATTGATATATGAAAATTTTTATAAAGTTTATAAAAAATCATAAAAATTGTATGAACTTAATACTAATTCCAAATTTTTTCAAAAAAATTCAAAAATATTACATGCATAACTAAGCATAATTTTCAAAAAATATCCCTGAAATATCAATCACGTTTAGAACTTCCTACTAATAAAAGATAAAGTAAAAAAAAAATCTTACTTTACTCACAAATGTAAAAATTTAAAAAACCAAAACTCATGCAAACCAAGAAAGATTCTAAATATTAATATATCAAGATCTCCAAAAATAAAAATAAAAAAATAACAAAGTGCATAGATAATTCATAGTTATTAGTTACTAATTAAAAAAGTTAGAGTGATACATTAGGATCATAAAAAAAAATATTAGAATCAAATTCCATACATAACCATATAGCTCTATCCTTGGGTGCAAGACCAAGAAATGTATAAGCGACACTAATATTTGCTACAAGATTGGTATATATATTTTATGGCTAGAACTTTCTTTAACACTTAGATTCAGTAAAATTACGTGGATTTTCTCTATCAAAAGTTGTTGCAATTACATCCATCCCTTATTTTAAAGTATTCATCTCTTCTGATACGTAATCTTTCAATGTTATTTTCCTTTTGGTTCTTGATCCAGATGCACCGACCAAAGGAGATGTTACTTCATTCTATTGTTCTTGCCTAATGCTTCGATCATCAAATGTCGTTTCTTCATGTTCTTGTCTCTCTAAGTACATACGCTTTTCTTTCAGACCAATGGATAAATTTCCAATTGCTCGTCTTTTCTTTCATAATGTTTTTTAATAAGTTTATAATTTTTATTTTATAATTTTTAGTACTTTGTATATCTTTATATTTTTTTTATACTTGTTAATGTTTAATATACTTTTTAATATTTAATATTACCTAATTTATATAGTAATTATTACTAAAAGATATATATAAGAAGATAAAAACTAAAGATGGAAAAGAATAAGTAATTTTGTAGGAAAATGAAAACAAAACACTAATAAGATACAATAAGTAATTTTTTAGCATTAATCACTTATGTAATAAAAGTTAAAACAAACATATATTTTACTTATAAAAATACTTTTTCAAAAGTAAATTTATAAAAATAATTTTTATCTAAAAAATAATTATTAATAATAAGTAAAACCAAACGGGACTAGATCGATCTCTCAGGTTGGATTGCTCCCCTAGGACCATGACGTAAATATGCCTTTTGGAGATATGGCCCACGGACTCCTCTTCCCCGATCCTCCACCATAATTCTATAAATAAGTGATCGATACCATAATTTGAGGTGACAACTTATTTTATTATCTAACAATCTCCCTCCCTCCCTCCCTCTCTGCACAAAACCTTTCTCTCTCCACCGCCTGGTCCAAATCTCTAAATCAACACTTGTCTTACGTTGGATTAGGCAAGGTTCTATGCGTGACGACGTAGTGCAACTAGACAAATACCACTATTGCAAGTATCGTCTCGTAGCTATATAGACGGTATTGCTTAATTGGAACTGAATTCAGATTCATGTGAAATAAGCATATTGGAGACATTACTAACCAGTTTTTTAACATTTAATAATAAGGTTGGGTTCCAATGATAAAAAAATAAAATAAAAAATGCTTAGAATGAACAACGAAAATCAACAAGAAAAAATAGCCCTTAAATAAAAATTTAATCTTTTAATATTTAAAGCTCTGTTAAGGACATTAGAAAAAAAATATACTTTTATTATGCATAGTGTATATTAACTTATGTCATCATGATGTTATCTTTTTTTTTTTAAATTGAAATATATATATCATTATGTTACTAATATTTTTTTTCCTACAAATAGAGATCTAAATTAATATATTTTTAGAAAAAAATTTACAATGATAAAACATACCACATTAATGGTGAAAACACTAAGCATATCGTAGTAAAACATAATAATAAAGAGAATCAAGACTATATAATGTTAAGCATACCATGATGAAACATGAAGTCACTAGTATTTACACTATTACCACACAAAACTACCACATAATTGTTAATATTCTAACAATTATTACTTTATTTACTTAAATGACACTTTATGCACCACGAATAAGGTGGGTACAGTTATATTGTATACCTATTTCCAAATCACCATTGAACAAACAAAATTAAATCCTAAAGCTATGGTTTAGTCTACTTTGATTAATTTAAAAAAGAAAAATATTAAAGTTAGGCCAATGACTATGATTAATAAACTAAAAATAATAATAATAATCGCCATTTAATAATTTTTATTAACTTGTGTCTTTATGGTATGTTCCTAAATCAATACTATTTTTTTTTTCAAATGAGAGAAAGGAAAGCAAGAGAGAGAAGACACTTGAGATAAACTATAATTTGATAGCCCAAGTCCCTATAAATGCCTTCATGGTTGAAATTTAGAAGAAGGAAACAAGGGAGATCTTGGGTCAAAACACTTGAGTGAAAGGAGAAGAATATGTGGTATATGTTGAGACTAAGAAGTTGAATATGTCACAACAAACCCAATTAGAAGATATTTGGGAAGAAGCAAAGGTACAAGATTCTTATCTACCTCGTATTATAGGTCGAGCTAGAGAAAAGAGGAGAGAGTGGGAGAAAAAGGTTAAAACATGCAAATGGCAGCTGGAGTACCTTTTTTTTGGGAGATTTGATAATTGAAATAGAATATGATCTAAATTGTTTAGGGAAATTATTTTAATAACTCATAATCATGCTCATTATCATGGAAATATAATGATAAAAAATTGTACATGCAATGGATTTGTGAATGAACCAAAAGTACATATGTTTATTAAGTTTCCAAATAAAGTAATTGATTGATTTGACAAAAATAATTGACTAGTTTGACTAGTGGACCAGTTTGTCAGTATCAACTGATTAGTTACTTGGAGTTGAGAATGAAGGAACTAGAATGAACCAAACAATCGGTTTTTAACACTAATCGGTCGACCGATTACTTAGGAACCCCTATTTCTATGCAATATGTGATTCTCACCAAAACAAAAATATTTTATACATAATAAAAACATCATTTAAAAACATTTAAAGAGAGATTTGAGATGGGGTTTTATAATTATAGGTGGCTTATCCATCCAAGTATGGGATTAACTAGTAATTTACCCCTTGAGGGTGGATTATCCATAGGCAACTAATGTGTTAAATGGTGACATTGGTGGTTCCCTCGTATGGTATAAAATTTACTCAAAAAATGGCATACCAAAATCTTCTCAAATTCATCTTTGCTAAATAAAAATCATCCACCATATTTGCAATGAAGATTGATTATTGAATTTGATCTTAGATAGTGTGTACTGAAGATTTGAGGATTCAAGATTTAAGCTTGAAGATTAAATGAGGAAAAGAGAGTTGAAAGGGGTATGAAATGAGAGGAATGAAATTGTCAAAGAAAGAAAAAAATAACCTTTGTAAGGTGTGAGCTCAACAAAGTGTGGTGTGTTTATAATATGACTCTATAAAAATCAAGACGATATAGTAATAATAAATAGCTAAGGTAAATGTTAAACATAACCTAAAAGGTTATGATTAATAAATCAAAAATTTAATTATTTAGTATATAATAACATCAAATAATACATATATTTATCGTACATTTCTAAATTAATACCTTCTATAAGGGAAAAAAAAATTATTCATAGTTACAATGTTTATAGCTAATTAACAAACTTGAACTATAAGAAGCAAGGCTTATAATGACTTGCAGAAAAAAGGAGAGTTCTAAATGTAAGTTTAATTTTAATTTATTTATTTATGATTCTCTTTCATTTATATATATATATATATATATATATATATATATATATATATATATATATATATATATATATATATATATATATATATATATATATATATATATATCAGTGAATAAGATTTATCTATCATCTCACAAGCAAGCTATATTTTCATTAATATATTTTCAGGACTTATTATATGAAGTCATCCCAATTAGAATAATATATACTATATAAGACTTAATCAAATAATAATAATAATCATGAAAAATTATTTATAATAATAATAACATTCTTATTAAATATTAATAATGATGAAGTATTTACATGTGTGTGTGTGTGTGTATAAACACTTATTCAAATTTATTCATTTGGTTATTTATCATTATTATTATTAGTAGTAGTAGTAGTATTTTAATCTTAAACATGTGATATTTTCAAAAATTATTATTATTATAATTATTAATGAAATATCATTATAAATTACTACTCATTATCATTTATATTTTTCTTATTGATATAAATTTTATATTCATTGATATTATGAATTAATAATACATATTGCTTGAATTATTCGTATTTATATATTCTTATTGTTACTAATTACTTTCATCATATTTATTCACATTTATTATTTTTAATTCATTATTTTCTTATAAATCATTACTATTTATTATTATTATTATTATTATTATTATCTTAAAAATAATAATAATAAATATTATTCTAAATTATTAATATTGATAATATTAACATTAGTATTGATTATTTGTTGTCAATAATATATAACTTTATTAAATATTATTATCATTTATTTCTAATCATCAAATAAATTATATAAGACATATTTATATCATATCATATCATTAAAAATAAAATTAAGAGAATTTAACTATAGCTTTATAAACACACAAAACATATACCCCCTGCAATTAAAGGCTAGATTATGTCCTTGGGCATAACTATCTACCATGTAAGACGATTGAAAACTTTAACTCAAGGAAAAAACTTAGAATCTAGTAGGTACTATTTCATAATCTATCTCTAATGTGCATTGGTCCATTACTTATATCCCGCGTCATAGAAAAAAAAATAAAAGAATTAGCTCAGGCAACTACAATTTATCAAAGTTGTAGAATTATTGATTTTCCTTAATTATTATGTGTATATCATTATTCTATTAAGCAGACTTGACATGTTAAGTTTTTATTTATTTATTGAAAAGAGAGATTATTTTCATTTTTTATTGCATTTTAGAATAAATAGTGAGTAAATAATAATTACTAGAATATAATTTATTTTTTGTAATATACATCATTTTATTTCTATAGGATAAATTAAAAAAAATACAATATAATATATAAACCAATAACAATCTAAATGAGCGTTCTATTTATCTTTATCGTGAAATAAAAGATTAAGAATACTTTTACCCAAATAATATTATAAAATATGCCTCTCGATTCACTTGAATTTTTGTAATGCATATAAAATTTTAATATTTATTTTTATCTTAATTCATTTTGAACCAAATCAAACCAACCATTATTTCTTTCCTTATTTTTTTTGGAGAGAATCACATATTATCTTAAATTCGTAACATTTACTGTATAATATGGCTTCAATTAAATAATTTGATTTTATTTTACATTATATCATTATATTAATAATTTATTCTAATGCATCTATTCATATAAATGAATAATAATTAAATTTTTATTAATTACATATTACTAGTAAAATGTGACTACAATTTGTATTATCTTAATAATAGTAAATAATAATTATTATTAATTTAAAATTAAGCAATTAATATTATTATTGATTAAAAAAATTTATTTAGTTATAAAAATAATAAAATTTATTCTATATTATTATTATTATCACTAATTATAAATTAAAATATAATTTCTATATACTATTAGTCAAGAATTTATTATTTATAATTATTATTATTGTTGTTGTTGTTGATATTATCTTAGCAATAATAAAATATATTTCATTTATTTATAATAAAATATAATAATTATATATTGCTAAATTATGCTTACTAATTATTCATTTTTTAAATATGAAAAATTATTCTGGTATAATATAAATTTTTTCATTACAGATTATTATTGAAAACACTTATTCACATTTATTCATATGGTTATTTATCATTATTATTATAAGTAATAGTAGTAGTAGAAGTAGTAGTATTTTAATCTTAAACATGTGATATTATCAAAAATTATTATTATTATTAATGAAATATTATTATAAATTACTATTCATTATCATTTGTATTTTTCTTATTGATATAAATTTTGTATTCATTGTTAATAAAATTAAGAATTAATAATACATATCGCTTGTATTATTCATGATTATATATTTCTTATTGTTACTAATTACTTTCATCATATTTATTCACATTTATTATTGTTAACTCATTAGTTTCTTATAAATCATTACTTAGTTATTATTATTATTATATTAAAAATAATAACAAATATTATTAGGGATTATTAATATTTATAATATTAACATAAGTATTGATTATTTCTTATCAATAATTATAATTTTATTAATTATTATTATTATTATTATTATTATTATTATTTCTAATCATCAAATAAATTATAAGACATAAGCCCCCCCGAATTAAAGGGCTGAGTAAAGAGTTTAGGAAAAACTCAAATTAAGTTGATATTGTTTTAAATAACATTATAAAAAATGCATCTCGAATCCCTTGAAGTTTATTAAAACATATACTTTTTTAATATTTACTTTTATCTTAATTTACTCCAAATCAAATTAAACTAACCGTTATTTCTTTTTCTTTTTTTTTTATTTGGAAAGAATGTCTTGTTATCTTAAATTCGTAACAATTATTGTATAATATGGCTTCAATTAAATAATTTGAATTTTTATTACATTATATCATTATATTAATAATTTATTCCCATGCACCTATTAAACTTATTGAACTAATCAATAATTTTATATTCAATGAAATCTATATTACCAACCGTGCGATAATAATAAACGCCTATGATTTGCTCCTTTTTTTTTCCTTTTTTTTTTTGTCGTCGGTGCGGTGTCCCAAACATATAGGACGACGAGACAGTAGACAGTAGACACAAGCCCCTGTCGAGGCCACTTAAAAGTTAAAATTCCTTACTTTTATAATAGTACTAAAGATCAAATCAAATTATATTATAAGCACTTCATTGTATTGAATATTAATAGTAGTGTAATACACAATTATCCAAGGGCAAATCAGGGAGATATTAAATAATACTACTACCTTACCTAGTATAGTCTAGAGTAATGATATACTAGAATTATTATCAGTACGAACGAAACTCGACTCTGTTTCTTTCTAGGGAATCAAAGATGCCGTCCCACGAGGCCGCGGTAACTCAATGCGCTGTGCATCTTCTTAGTTTGGCACCTGGAGTAGTGCCTAGTGCGTGGGGAAGTATTCGAGCTCCAGCGCGACCTGCCATGACCATGAGTGGTGAGATACTATACGGCCCTTCTTTTCGGTATGTTATTTTGCTCAATAATAATTGAAATGGACAGACTTTTGATTGCGCTAAAAGTTGTAAATAGCCGATATTTATTTGAAATGGTTACCAATTAAATATTTGATTATGAATATTTAATAAAATAATTTAGATGCCTAACAAGTTAAATATTGAAAATAAAATTTTGAATATTTTAAAATTTAGATAATATCACAAATAATCTGTCGGATGTTTAAGACTCATAAATATACCATAAATTAAAAATATTAGAAAAAAATTTAATTAAAAGATAATAAATTAATCTAATTTGAATTAATATAATCTAATAATTTTATTTGAGTATAAAATTATATTATATTCACTTAATAATTTTATATTTTTAATGATATTTAAATATGTAATAAAAATATGAATTGAAAAGTATAAATTTTCTTAACAATAACTAATTTTAATAATATATATATATATATATATACATATATTATTGGATTAGATATTATTTATGGTTGTTACATTATATTTACTTTATTCAATTTTTATTGACTAAATTAATTATACAATTTTAAAAAATCAAATTTATTATTTAACTTTTAAAATTAGATCAATTGAGATATTAAATCTATTAATTGTTTATCCGATGGATCGCCCGCGTGCAGTGTTTGGCTATATTTAGGTAAAAAGTTCTATAATCGTCTCGTATATTTTGCTGATATTATTTTATTGAAATCTCTTTGAATTGTTTTAAATACTTAGAGGCTAGAGCTACTTTCTTTTACTTTATTCTTGTTAGATCTAATTTAATCTACTTTAAACTAAGCTATTGTGTTTTGAATTGATCTTATTGGATTACCTTTTTCCATATCCTATGATTAATAATAATATTTTATTATGATTATTATAATCGCAAATATTATTCTAATAGCCATGATTATTATTATCATTAATTTTATATTATTTATTATTATTATTATTATTAAAATTTTACTAAAATAATCTAATATAAATGGATTGAAAAATTAGGTGAGGATAACAAACTTTTAATCTCTCTAACTTACAATAAAGGACATATAATTATTTTTAAATTTTATTCATATTATCGATAATATTTATCTAACATAATCACATATTGGTTCATCAAGAATCATAAATAAATATAATACACATAAGTCAAAATGTACCTGAATCATGACTTACTATCAACTATGATGCAATGTAATATCAAGTCTAAAATTTTAAGATCTATCTTATTTGGATATATATATTATAAATACATTTAGATTTGAGTCTAGCCTATCAAACCCATTGCCACCTTCAAAATTATCAACTTCTCTCTTATAGTCTTTCATGTCAAACATGTACTTTGTATTAAAAACTTCTAAACCAATCCCTTAGTTTCTTACTACGGATGGGATTCACTAGAAATGAAGTACATATGAACCAATGATCATATGCCTTAGATATAGGTAGCTAAGTTGTCTCAAAACTAATTATCCATATTCTATTATATATATTAACTTCAAATCCTATAAATATAAGTTGATAACTTTTATATAAATTTAACAAGTCATGACAACCAACAATTTATAGTGTTTATATATAATCTAAATATTTGCTAATTCATCCAACAAATATAAATTAATTTTTGAAAAAGATAAAAACAAAAATATTATATTTATAAATCATCCTATTTTTTATTTACTTATCCATCCTACATTAATGTTTTAGCATTACTTAGGATGTAACAGGGTTATCTTAATTGTATAATAACAATATATATTACGTAAATTTACCTTTTATTATTCATCAAAACTCTTGCATTTTACCTTTTTCATTGATAGCTATAATTTTATTCTCCATTTTCCTAAGTCTTTTCTATTCTAATTAATTAACACTCTGATTAGAGAAAAATAAGAAGGAAAGAGAAATAAAGGAAAGAAAATAAGAGAAATTAATTTTCTTTCTTTTGTTTGGTTATTGGAAATTTTTTTGTAGAAAATTAAATTATTGAAAAATATTTTTAGCATTTGGTTTATATAAATAAATTTCTAAGGACAATTGAATGTTATTAGTTAATTAATTTTATATAATTAATAAAATTAAAATATTATATTGATACATGAAATTTTTCCTAAAGTTTATAACAAAATCATAAAAATTGTATGAATTAAATACTAATTCCAAATTTTTTAGAAAAATTCTAAAATATTATATGCATAACTAAGCATAACTTTAAAAAAATATTCATAAAACATCAATAACCTTAAGAACTTCCTACTAATAAGAGATAAAGTAAAAAAAATAATAAAATAAATTATCTTACTTTACTCACCAATGTAAAAATTTAAAAATAAAAACTCATGCAAACTAAAAAAGCTTCTAAATATTAGTATATCAAGATCTCTAAAAAAAAAAAAAAAAAAATAAGAAAGTGCATTTACAATTCCTAGTTATTAATTACTAATTAAACAAGTCAGAGTGATACATTAGAATCATAAAAATATTAGAACTAAACTCCACGCACAACTATATAGCTCTATCCTCGAGTGGAAGACCAAGAAATATGTGAGCGACACTAATATTTGCTACAAGGTTGGTATAGATTTCTATGGCTGGAACTTTCTTTAACCCTTATACATTTTTTATCTCATAATACATCTCAGATTTAGTAAAATTACGTGGATTTTCTCTATCAAGAGATGCTGCAACTATATACATCCATTATTTTAGAGCCTTCATCTCTTTTGATATGCAATCTCTTAGTTTTATTTTCTTAATGGTTCTTGATTCGGATGCACCGACCAAAGAAAAAGGTTACTTTAGTATGTTGTTCTTGCTTAGTGCTTCAATCATTAGCTGTTGTTTCTTTATGTTCTTGTCTCCCTTAGTGCATACGCCTTTTTTTTTCAGACCAATGGACAAATTTCCAATCGCTTGGTCCTTGCCAAATAAAATATCTAACATATAATAATTTTAAATAGGCATATAGTGTAGTTGTTTAGCATCAAGATGAGCCTACAAAAAAAAATATAGTAATTTACATAAATTTAGAAACATTAATAGTTAGCAATGACAATAAAGAAAAAAACATTCCACAAGGATGAAGGAAAACCAATACAAATGCAACACCTATGATATACAAGAATGAGAAGGTTTAAGATATACCAATATATATCTTTCCCAAACTCTTGTATCAGCTTTCACCATTTGGGTAGATTAATTAAAACCAAACCCACTCAGTTGTAAGATTGTAGATGCCTAGGCATAATTTTTCTTTAGGGTCTTGATTCAGTTCTTTTTATGGCTAACCGAGCAACCAAGGCCAAAGTGAGTACTAAACCCTTTAGCAATGTTACTATATTCCGTTTTTAAAAATGAACCACCTATTTTTTGACCTAAGTGCATCTGATCAATCGGTAAATCTATCAAAAATGTATCCACATCTTCATCTTAAGTCAAAATTTGCTTATCATTTTATGGTGTGTCACCACCAATGGGTTCTTGCATAAAAAATTTTAAACCATCATAAAATCATTACTTTATTAAAAGATTATTTATGTTAAAAGAAACCTATTATAAAATCAATAATATAAATAATATAAAAACTAAGATAATAATTTTGATATCAAGTACATTTTCATTTAGTACACTTTTTGAATATAATTTTTTCACTATGAGAATTTAAAAATAATAATATATCTACCATTAGCTATTTAAACTATCTCTCCACATTGAAGTTGCAATTCCATCTCTTAATTGCTCGGCTTCTTGACATTCTTATACTAAACTTGATGGTGCAACATCTTCTTGGGTGATAAAAATTATTTTCTCACTATCAACCTCTAAAATTAATCTTTCATTTGGATCTACTCCCATGAGATGGTTATGTAAAATGCATTCGGCTAAAACCATATCTACTTGAGTTTGAACAAGATAGAATGGTTTAGTTCTACTTTCTAATATTGGAAAGCATTTCTTCAAAACACCAAATGCCCTCTTGATAAGTTTCTTAAGGAAGCATGCCTTAGATCGAAAAGTTCCCTTGCATTCTGAGGATGTTGAACACTAGATGGTATCAACTATGACAATGTGGTTTAATAAATCTAGTCTTTAACTGAAAACCAGCATTTTCTAAGTAAAATTTACTCAATAGTACTACCAATCTGTCCATGTCTCTAGATAAAGCATTATTCAGTATCATTGAACCATATGCCGATCCTTCCCATTTCGACAACACATATAAAAACTTCAAGTTAAAAGAGCAAGCATCTAACACATTTTGGGTTGGAAAATCCTTTCTACCTTTATATATTTGCACCATATTATTTGGTACTTTCACATGAAAGTGTGATCCACCAATTGCTCCAACACAGTCCTATATCAAAATGTCAAAAAAGTTTATTAAAAAATTCAAGTTGTAATGTGTACTTAGTCATTTATTTTATAACATTATGACATTTATCTTAAAATATGGCCAAAATGTTGAGCTACTTGATATTTCAAGAGGACAGTGAGATCCATCGAGTTGTTGTAAAAAGACGTCCTCTAAGGAAATAATACCATTGAACACTTGGTGGAAATATCGACTTATTGTTTCACTGGATTGCAAGAAGTCTAATTTTACCAACTAATTTCTCCTATTATGATCTATAATATTAAGAAACATGGCAGTCTCTCTTCTTTGCAGCTAGAATGAGTATCACTCAGTCCCCCAAAATCCCTCAATATTGATATAAACCTAGCAAAAGTCTCCTTTTCCATCCTCAACTGGTTATGAAAATCTTGGTCTTTTTCCAATGTAAGTTGATCTAAAAAAGCTTGTCACTTATAATCTCCTAATTGAAAAAGATCTCTATCAGCATAATTATTAGGACAAACCAAAGATAATAAACTAGTAGCATATTCTCCATATGTGACCACACATGGTACTGCCCATCTTCTTAATTATCCCACTCATCAATCGAGTTAGTCTAATATAACATAATCAAGAAAAAAAGTATAAGAAAAATAACTATACATGCCCATTATGATAATTATGTAGCTAAATGATTCAAACAACAAAATGGAGAAAAAAGCAGTGTAGATGGTGGAGGAAGTGCTATCATTCCTCATTGATCACCTTCTTAATATACTAGTATTAACATAATATATGTTTGTAGCCAAATGGTGTAGCATATCTTAAGAAAAGGATACTTACTTTATTATGTTCTTTGGATTCTGTGGTATCATTTGTATCAACATAATGGGTTGTTGGAAGATCTTGGCCTAGGATTTGATTCCTCACTAGTAGCCTTAATATATTCAAAATAAAACAAACTCAACAAAGCATTTTATATAGGATAAAATATGTATGTATCACAATAAGTATGGATGTGCATGCACCACAAATTTTGGTCATTATTAAGTTGTCAATATCATTATGGCTAATAAATAAAAACTATAACATGCTTAAAGTTTCTATCCTTGAGGATAATGATGTTGTTCATTCATTCCCAAAATAATGTAGTCTAAGGCTACCCCTCTACTTGAATCGAAATAATGGCATGATTTTCGACCCTTTGCTTCTGCACAATTACTATCACTAGCTTTTGTTGACAATATTTTTTTTGGACAAAACTTGGCCGATATATTATTCATGTCGATAATGCAAAAGCTCATGAACACTACAGATCATTATTTGAAAAAGTCACGTGTATTGCCTTATACTCATCACATACATCAAATTAAGATTTTTATTTTGAATTCATAAGCACTTATTTATTTGATATCCATCATCATATAACTAAATAAGGATCTTAGTTAATAAGAGTATAAGATATATATAAAGTCTAAAATTTGATGGATATAATTTTTAATTATATCATAGATAGTGGTTCCCAATATATGCATATGTATATATATGAAATGCTGATAATTTATGAGATAACTTAAAAGTTATCAAAATGAGCCTCGACATCATAGAAGTTCAATGGTTCATATTTCATTAACAAATTAACACATTAGAAAATGTTTATCATCTATCCTTGTCATTTTAAGAAGCAAATATTTGCCATCAGATTTTTACCATTGAAGCAGTATTAGTCATTGAATTAATCCTATGGATCAGACTAAGCACCAATGCCAACTCATCAAAGCATATAAAAATTCGATGAGAGATAAAGAAAGCAATATCTTGTTCATGTCTTATAGATGCACACCACACATACATATTCAATACCAGCTATTATTGCATGCCCATGAGTCAATTAACATCATTGTGGAAAACGTCACCGAACGTTGCTTAGCTATTTGACTCTATGATATAATTATTGTATGAATGGTCTTGGAAATTCAAAATTCTTAGCTTTCCCTAGGCATTTTTATGAAATGTTGGAGTAGATTTGTAAAAATGATTTATTTCTCTATTATTATGTTATAGTAGAAGATTAGTATTGTTAATGAATTCATATTTTTATTTTCTATCCCAAAATCTTAGTTTTGCTATTTACTTGACTTCTTAGTTACCTAACTCATTTCTCTTTTGTAACATTGACTCCATTCATATATAGTTCTTCACCCCCCACCTACAAAAGAAGTCAGAAAGCTAAAAAGATGACTATACGATGATAGTTGTGGTTGGAAACATGTTTGGCACACATGAAATAACTAGTGACACCAATTGGCGTTCCCCTTGGCCACAAGATTTTTTGTCAATCAGCTCATCTTCCTTTGCAGTAACGCCCAGATCCAAACTTATCTATATATATATAGAATCGGCCATCACTCAATAAATACAATATTAAGGGCATCCACTCGTTAAAAAGAGAACTATTCTACTCATAGCCATGCACTGTCTACACTATTAAGTAGAAAATAAAGACCTAATTTCAAAGAGGTTAAAAATAGTAACTTTCTAGAAGCCAGGAACCAAATATGTCAGATCATCATAACAATTGAGGAATATAAATACTATATCACTACTACTGAGATCGCAGATTGGGTTGTGTTATTATATATATAGGCACATAAACACACACACACATATATGGACATTAGAGGAAAAACTGATAGCCAACAAGAAAAACTAATACACATATACACACATATATATAAGTCATAATTTAAAAGAAAGATTTCATGGGTAGGAAATATATAAGATTAATTCAATATATTTCTAATTACTTGTTGATTTGGGATGTAATTTAGGAACTAAAGCTCAATAATACCCAAATAAGCATATAATATTCTTCAACCACAAACTATATGTAATTAATGAATCAAATTCAATCTTCTTATATGTAATTGAACTAGGGTTTATAAATTACCTATTCAAATTGATGTAGTAGGCTAGAACTTGGTTGAGATTGAAGCCTGCTAACATAGATCTTGGAGCTAGAACCAGACCGCTAATCGCTATGAATGATGTGCCCTGGAGGAGCCATGGTAGGAGGAAGCTCAAGAAGAAGGACTGTTGATGGGGATGGAAGATGGGTTCGATGGATGAAAACTATAGTAAAATGATGATGATCAGTATGTAGCAAAGAGATTCTACCAAACTACTATTGATTTATTCATACTAAACACTTAATTATTATTATATTTTTAAAATAATCTAAAATTTTTCTAAAATTCCAAACAAAATTTTAACAAACTAATATATTATTAAATTTTGATTCAATGGGTAATCTGGTCTAACCATCAAATTTGGTTTGAATTCACTTACTCATTTGATTGGTTTACTTTAGGTTTGATCAAAATCTAAGATATGTAGTTAACATATATATTTACTACTATATATTAACTAATTAATTTGAATTTACTTTTAAATTATAAGAATAGAATGGTTTTAATAATTTTTAAATTAAAAGTAAATAGTAAAATTAGATAAATAAATATACAAAATGAAATAATTAAATTAGTGTCCAACTGCATGATAGCATCCCTATCAAGTATAGAAATACCATTCATGCAAGCAAAGTTGGATTGTATTCATGTTGTCTAAAATACCGAACAACCCCATCTCAATAATTGGGAGTAGTGTTTGTCATATTAATCGCAACACTACAAAGACATAAGGGACAAAAAAAAACTAACAAGCTATAGGAAGAAGAAAGACACCATTAACCAAATATACTCCCTCGCTTATGTAACTGATCAGTTATTAAGAAAAAAACTAACAATATGGTTATTGAAATGCCCCAAAACCTAATTTTTAAAGAATTATAGTTAAATAAGAATTTATTAAAAAAATTAATTAAATTAATTATTTTTATTAAAATAAAAAGGAAATTAATTAAGGAAAATTAAGGGGGAATTATAAATATTTTAATTAGAGGAAATTTGAGGGTTTTATTAATTAAAAAAAAAGAATTTAGGAAAAATCTTTTAAAAATCCTAAATTAGCCTAAAAAGGAAATTAAATATTATTTTTTTAATTTTTTAAAATTTTTAATACCCAAAATATTCAAATCAATTTAATTGACCCCAACCTACCTATTTTTCTTTTCCATTTTTCCTTTTTCTTTTTCTTTTCTTCTTCTTCTTCCGATTGGGCCTGCCTTCTACGGCCTTTCCCTGTTCCTTCCTCCCTTTTTTTTTCCTTCCTTCAGTGCAGCCTAGGAGCAAAATGCCGCTCTTTCTCTCTTCTTTCCCCGGAACGTAGTGTTTTGTTTAAAAAGTTTATTTCCGTCACCCGACCCGATTCTTTCCTTTCCTTTTCTTTTCTTTCTTTTCTCCAACCGGCGGGTCCATCTCCTCCTTCTTCCTCCCTCCTCTCCCACCGTCGACCTACAACTCCGTCGCCATAGAAAATGGAGCTGTCGGCTGCATACGTCTTCTCCAGGCGTTTCTCCTCTCTTTCTGAATCGCCAGTCAACATGCCCTAACCCACCTCCCTTTTCTTGCGCACAAAATCCTCCTTTTCCTGTGCCAATAAGCTGCCACGATTTGAATTTTGTATCGGCTAATTGGAACCGCTGGCTACCCTAACCCTACTTGTATTACCCCCTCACTGACCCACATAACCCTACCCTCTCCTCTAAACTCTATAAATACCTATAACCAGCCTGATCTCGAAACTTTTTTCCGCAACCTAACAAAAACCCTCTTGTGCACCGCCACCACTTCAGACGTCCTTTTGTCCACCTTTGGCCAACTACGACACTTGCTCTACCTACCTAAGTCTTCCCTATACCGCCCTCTAACTAACTACACCACCCTTCTTCTCAATTCTTTCTACACGAGCCACCCTGGTCGTGCAAAGTTTCCTTCTCAATCAACCTATTCTCTACCCCTGCCACCTTTCGCACCACCATCCACCACCACATCCGCTGCTATCACTGCCTCTTACACCACCCAAAAACATCTGCAGACCCTCCTCTATCTCTCTCTACTCTTCTTTTCCTCTTCCTCTCTCTCCTCTTCTCTTTTTCTTCTTCTTCCCCATTCGGCCACTGCCACTGCCACCGTACGCCGCCACTATTGGCTGTGCCACTACCCTTATTCTGTTCCTCTCCTACTAGGCAACGATAATCACCCCTACTCACACCCTCCTTCTTCCTCTCTTATATATAGCCTTCAAATTTTTTCCTTTCTTTCTATTTTTTTGGTCACCACCGCCACCGCTGTGCACCACCGCCGGTGGCACCTATCTCCACCAGCCTAAGGTAAAACCCTAAACCCTCTCAACCCTTCTTTTCTATTTAATTAAGCTTATTTTATTTTATATTAATTTTTAACCTATTATTCAAATATTATTATTATTATTAAGTTCAATATTATTAGTATTATTATTTCTTATTAAGGCCAACCCTATTTGGCTTATTAGATTATTAGTATTATTATGAGTTTTTATTTTATTGATTATTATTATTATTATTATTATTATTATTATTATTATTATTATCAAGAGGGCTGAAGCCCTACTTTATTGTTTAAAATCGAATACTAGTACTTTTATTATTGTCATTATTATTATTATTATTATTATTATTATTATTATTATTATTATTATTATTATTATAAGTAATATGTATTACTATTATTATTATTATTATCATCATCACTAATGGTACTATTAATATTTTGAAGAAGGGTCAAAAACCCTACTTTATATTACTCTCGATTTAGGTTATTACTACTACTACTACTACTTTGTAATTTCAATAATTATTTCATTATTATTATTAATATTATTACTATTTTTATTAATAATGTTCTAATGTTATTATTTAGCATTATTTTGGTGAAAGGTTGAAGCCCTTATTTCACCATCCATTTTGAATCATATTAAGACTATTATTAGTAATTTAGTATTATTATTGCTTTTATCATTAATATGATATTATTTTATTAAAAAAACTAGTCTTATAATAAGTTAGTAATTAATAGTATTTTAGTAGGAAGGAATCTAATTTTAGTTTTTTCCTCAAATAGGTGAGACCAGTCAAAGTCCTAAGGAGGCGTAGGAGCGTGCTCCAAGACTGGTGTTGTTTTAGATAAGGATCTAGCTAAGGGCATTTTATGTAATGTGTTTAACATGCCTTATATGCCATGTGATATGACATATGATATATTTTATGGCATGTGTATAATATGTATAAGTTGTGTTTTTATTGTGATATGATGTGGCCCATAAGACATGCATGCTAGGTTATGTAATATGATGATATGGAGTGAAATGATGTAGGGTTGACCTAAGTGTTATATGACCATGCATGGATGAATATAGGGTTTGCATGGGAATCTAGGGTTTCACGTGGGAGCATAGGGTTTTGCATGAAATAGTACGAAGGGTTGCATGGAGGATATAAAGTTTGTATGAGTGTAAATTTTACGTATGGAAAGTTAATTTGAGGTGTGAGGAAGGTGATGAGAGTGTTGTTTGGGTGTTTGAGTGCGTTGAATGAAAAATAGTACGTGGGATGGGATAAGGGCATATAGTAGACTGATTTAGAGTTTTGTTGTGTGGTTAGGGTTTGATGTGGCCATTTGGGGTTTATGTGGCTGTGTGTGTGCTTGATGAGTAAGGTGTGATGGTGAAAGTGAAACCTATGGGTTGTGATGAGAATTGTGTTAAAATATTTTTTGAATTATGTAAGGTAGAGTAGGATGGACCATTTAGGTCTAAACTAGGGTTTCTAGGTAAAGACCCTAAAGTGAGGATGTGAATGGGTAGGTGGTGAAATAATAGTTGGCTTGGGTCCATACATGGGGGAAATGGACTCTAATGTAAGTCTGGGTAAAGAGGAAAGGATAATGGGATAAGTTAGGAGGTTCATGAGACTATGAGTGAGATGGGTTCTTTTAAGGGGATAAGCATGGAGGAAGTTAGCCATGCATATTTAGGGTTAAAATTTCTGGATAAGACACTTAAAACATTAATCATGTAAAGTGGAAGAGTATTGAGTTGGGTTCCCACTGATCCACTGGTTAGAAATAGTGATTAGGACGCTTCGTCCTATGCGTGTCTGATCCACCGGCTATAATAGTGGTTAGGGTATGTTACCCTATGCATGAATGATCCACCGGCTATAATAATGGCGGATTCCGAGTTTAATAAACCAAACCCTAAAGTTTGCTAAGATACATAAAAGACATTAAGTACTTACGATGGAATACCATGCGAGCCGTTGCCAACCGATCAACAGGTAAGAAATAGTGGTGAGGGTATGTTACCCTATGTGTGACCGATTCACCGGCTAATAATAGCGGTCAGATGCATTGTGCCCTGTTCGCCTCTACTCCATCGGCTATAATAGTGGGGGCTTCCATACTCGCATGGACTTGATAAAGAGCATAGTGTGGAATGAGTATCCATAAGAGATTAATTAAGTATTACTCCGGACTTAAAAATGGACCTTTGTATATTCATATGAATGATCATATGCCTTTATGTTATCATGTTGGATTTTATGCTCTTTTTATTATTCTGCGTGTTTATGTGATTTTATGTGTTGGCCTTAGTGCACCAGTTACCTTGCTCAGTACGTAGCATACTGACCACCCTTATTATGGGTGCTGCTCATTCCCACGAGTAGGAGGCCCATCTGATGTGTTGCAGGTAGGATATGTTTTCTTTGATATTATTGATGTCCATGGGACATCAGGCAGGGATGAGTGTTGATCATGGGCTTGTTCGATCTTCGGAGTGGCGTGGCTAGTTTTTTCCTCAGATGATATTGTTATTCCTTTTACCCTTTTCAGCTATGTTTTGAATTCCAGAAAATGATTTTAATATTGTAAATATCTTTCCATCTTAAGGAACTTTACTCTCGTACTTTGGATTATGTAATCATTTGTGCATACTCTGATTTGCATATTTATGAACCTTGGTTTATGTATTGATATGAGTTGATAAAAATCTTTTCTTAGCCTTAACACTTGGTACTGGAATGGTAAGAGTGAACCTATCTAGTACTAAGTGTGGCTGTAATATCCTCTGAATTTATGGGTTTTAAATTTAGAGGTTTTTGTTTTACAAAAATAATAAATTTTGGGGTGTTACAGTTATCGACAGCTTTAATGGTTGTAGAGCTAGTCCACCCTAACAACACTACTGCATGCTCAATTTCAAGTTAAGCTCCAAACTACTACGAACTAATTTCAAATGGCTAATTACTCAAGACCCAGCTATTGAAGTATAAATACTAGAAATTTCTAAAGGCCAAGCTTAATGTCTAAAGCCATCAATGGAAAAGGAAAATCAAGTTTAGCACCAGTGAAGAAACCTAGTCAACTTCTCTACCCACTTGAATCCAAGTTCAAGCAAACAAAAGGATGATAGGATACCACCAAAAAAAACATATATGTAAATTTTTTTTTTGGCAGACAACATTCACTGCATATATATAAATTGTTTCTCAGCAATGAATTTGCAACCTTCAATCAAAAGATAATCAAACTTACCTTTACAAGTTGAGCTAATTGACTAGTAAATGGTGTCGTTTTAACCGAAGTTTGGAGCTCCAACTTGACAGACAATGAATATTTTGTGCAAATCAGTTGAAGAAAGAGATTGATTGACTTATAGTAGAGGAGGATGAACAAGATGACATTGAAGGAGGAGTGTCGGGAATGAATAAGGGTTGACCGGTCGAGGAAGGAGAATCTGGAGTTTTCCTTTGTTTTCTTCTTTTTTTCTTCCTATTTATGTAAGAAAATAGTGTAGGGTAATTTTCTTTATAGTTTTCTTCTTGTCTTCTTTCCTTTAGATTTTTTTTGGCAACCAAACGCAGGAAAATAAATTTCCATCTAACTTTTTTTTCCTTTCTTTGTGGTTTCCCATAAACCAAATGAAGCCTTATAAAAAAAAATTTTGACGAGAACTTTGCTAACACAGAATGGTTCTAGAGAAATCTAGGTTATATATAAGATCAAGTATAAACTATTGTAAAAATATTTGTTTAAGAACACTTTGTGTCTTGATATTAGAGGAAGTTGATAAGTCTTTCGATTATTGATATAAACATGGTGGGTTTGTCATAGGTGCATGAATTAATACTTATATCCGTACCTGATAAAAAAACTTGTATATGTATCCATATCCGAACGAGTATCCGCTTACACATCAATACTTATATCCATCGGATACTCGTTATCCACATATAATCCTTTACCTATTAACATATATTATCAAACAGGCAAATCTATTACTTGACTGATAAATTCATTTAGGGTTAATCCAAATAACAACTTTAACCATAATATAATACTATGCTTATTATAAAATTATATAATAGGTATTGGTGCAGATATACATATTCCTTATTCATATCCATATATGAACGAAGCGAATATTTTCTTCTATATTAATAATTATTTATCGAATTTTGATTAAAATTTGTCCCCACTTTTGATCTCTACTTTTGATAAGCTTTGATCGTCCATGTTTTAGATGCGACTCCTTTGAACTAGAGTTTCAATAACCTATTCCTATTATAATATTTCGTCATATAGGATGTGTTTTTCCCTGACGCAGTTTGAAGCATAGACTTCGCATCAAGTTGTTCAAGTTGTTCATTAGTAAATTATACTTGTCCTTGCTCCCAAAAGGCGATACCCTCGCCCTCAGGGCCCCCGCCGGCTTACCCGCCATCCATCACGAGGGAGGTAAATTATGGTGGCCCAGCAGCCGAGATCTATGGCAGGCCCGCGGAGCCAGGGCGCCCACAAGGAGCCACCCCCACAAATGGGGGGTTGAAACTCTCACACTGCAGCTTGTTCCCCGACAAACTCGAACCCGGGTACCTTGCTCCCACATACCATGCCTCAGCCACTGGGATACGCCCGTCCAGGCGTAAATTATACTAGTCCGTTTGTTATCGTAAAAGTGCCGGGAACCCAAAATAAGAGTTTAGATCAATCTCTCAAGTTGGATTGCTCAACTAGAAGTCTAGAACTATGACGTAAATCAACCTTTTGGAGATATGGCCCACGGACTCCTCTTCCCCTGCCCTTCGCCATAATTCTATAAATAAGTGATCGATACCATCATTTGAGGTGACATCTTATTTTTTTTATTTTTTATTTAACAATCTCTCTCCCTCCCTCTCTCCACAAAACCTCTCTCTCTACCCTTGTCCCTCATATTGTAACTAGACAAATACTGCATAAATCACTATTGCAAGGATAGTCCCGTAGCCACATAGATGGTATTGCTTAATTGAAATTGAATTCAAATTCATGTAAAATATGTATATTGGAGACATTACTAACCAGTTTTTAATATTTAATAATAAAGCTGGGTTCAATGATTAAAAAAATGCTTAGAATAAAAAACGTGAATCAATAAGAAGAAATAGCCCTTAAATAAAAATCTGGCATTTTAATATTTAAAGCTCACTCATGAACACTAGGAAAAATATACTTTTGACCACCACATGGTCCACACCGCTACCTATCCTAATTATCACAATTTTTATAGTATATTACCTTATGTCATCATGATGTCATTTTTAACAAAAATTGAAATATATATTAGTAGGATTATTAGAAAAATATATCATTATATTCCTAATATTTTTTTTGTATAAATAGAGATCTAAATTAATATATTTTTTAGTAAAAAAAAATTATAGTGATAAAGCATAACTCATTAATGTTGAAACACCAAGAATATTGTAGTGAAAGATAACAATGGAGAGAAGTAAGACTAAATAATGTTAAGCATACCATAATGAAACATGAAATTAGTAGTATTTACACAACTATCACCATACAAAAAATATTGCATAAATGTTAATATTCTAACAATTATTTCTTTATTTACTTAAATGCCACTTTATATACAATGAATAAGGCGTGTACGGTTACATTATATACTTATTTCCTAATCACCATTGATAAAAAAAAATTAAATCCTAAAGTTATGATTTATTCTACTTTGATTAATTTAGAAAAGAAAAATATTAAAGTTAGCCTGATGACTATGGTGAATAAACTAAAAATAAAAATATTCGCCATCTAATAATTTTTACGAACTTGTGTATTTATCGTACGTTCCCAAATCAATACTATTTAAAAAATGAGAGAAAGGAAAGCAGGAGAGAAGGGACTTGAGAGAAACCATAATTTGATAACTTAGTCCCTATAAAAGCCCTTACAGTTGAAATTTAGAGGAGGGAAAGAAGGGAAATCTTAGGTCAAAACACTTGAGTGAAAAGAGAAGAATACGTGGTATAGGTTGAGACTAAGAAGTTGAATATGTCACAACAACCCCAATGAAAGGATATTAGGGAAAAAGCAAAGGTGCAAGATTCTCATCTACCTTAGACCGTAGGTCGAGCTAGAGAAGAGAGGAGACAGGGAGAAAAAGGTTAAAAATTGGTAATGGTAGTTAAAGTACCTTTTTTTGGGAGATTTGATAATTGAAATAAAATTTGATCTACATTGTTTGGGGAAATTAGTTTAACAACTCATAATCATGGAAATATAAGGATAAATACATTGTACCAACAAGGGATTTGTGAATGAATCGAAAATAGAGGCATGTATTAAGTTTCTAAATAAACTAGCTGATTGATTCGACAAAATCAATTGACTGGTTCAACTAGTGGACTAGTTTGTTAGTACAACTGATTAGTTACTTAGAGTTGAGAATAAAGGAACTAGCATGAACCAATCAATTGTTTTTTTGCACTAATCAATTGACTGATTACTTAGGAACCCCTATTTCCATGCAATATGTGATTTTCCCCAAAACAAAAATATTTTATACATAATAAACACATCATTTAAAACATTTAGAGAGAGATTTGAGATGGGATTTTTATACTTACAAGTGGTTAACCCATCCAAGTGAGGGATTGACTAGTAGTTTACCCTTTGAGGATGGATTATCCATGGGCAACTTGTCTATTAAGGAGTGACATTGGTGGTCCACCCATATGGTATAAAATTTACACAAAAAAAAAATGATGTACCAAAATCTTCTCAAATTCCTCTTTGCTAAATAAAAATCATCCACCATATTTGCAATGGAGATTGATTATTAAATTTGATCTTAGATATGTGTATTGAAGATTTAAGGGTTCAAGATTTAAGCTTGAAGATTAAATGAGGAAAAAAGAGTTTATAAAATCTTTGTTAGCAAATGAAGATTTAAGATTGATTGATTATGTGATTTAAGGGTTCAAGATTTAAATGAAGATTTAAGATTGATTATAAAAATCCTCTATACTATTTTCGTAAGCAAATAATTTTTTTAATTAATAACAATATTATTTGCTTAATTTTAAATTAATACTAATAAGTTATTGCTATTGTTAATATAATACCAATTTTAATCACATTTTACTAGTAATATATAATTAATAAAAATTTAATTATTATTAATTTATATGAATGGTTAATTTTATAGAAAATTATAGAATAGGTTCAATTAAACTTTTTTTCCACTTCATTTAATCAAACTCTTTTGTTTCAATTAGGTTGATTTTTAAATTTTAACTTCCTAATTTTTTCATGATCTTACTCCAAATTAAAATTAGTAACTTTCCTCAAACTTAAGATGCAGACTAAATGAGTTATGATAAAAAAAAAATGAATACTAGAGAAGCTAACATAAAATTTAACCTACATGATAGAAAACATATGATAAATCTCATTAGAAAAATAAAAATCTAAATAAACCTAATCTATAATTGACTCGTACTTTTAATATTAGTTTTTATTGACACAAATCATATTATTAACACTTTTAATACCCATAATATAAGTAAATACTTAATCACCATTAATATTTACTAAGAATGTTATAATTATTATAAATAATTTTTTTATTAATATTATTATTATTTGTTTAAGTCTTATCTAGTATAAATTATTCTAATTTTGGATGATTTGATCTAATAAGTCCTAAAAATATGTTAATGAAAATATAGCTTGCTTGTGAGATGACAGTTAAATCTTATTCATTGATATATAAAAAATGAAAGGTGATCATAGATTAAACGAGGAAAACATAATTTATAAAATAAAGGTGATCATAGATTTATAATATAACTGTACAATGTATAAATTATAATGATCATTTATTACATTTTAGATAGTTTATAATTTAAAAAAGGGTCTGTTGGAACAGGAACTGACCCCTCGCCCAACCCTTTTTTTTTCTTCTTCTCTTCTCTCTTTCTTTTCTATTATTCTACATTGAAAACCTGTAAGACTATAACCACAACTCCTGACCTACCAGTCTTGCTGCCCTTTCTACAGCATCAAACTGACACCACCATTGCGTCACAACAGCTGTTTGACCACACCACCAAAATCTCCACACCCCTTTGCTTGTTGTTGACAAAAGTACAAAGCTGCAAAAACCAGACACATTGAGTAGTAGCAACAGTGCTACCTTCTGGCCACGTCCGGTGCACTAGACCATCGGCGAGTGGTCCTTAACCATTGGTGTTGCTCCAACATTCCTTATCCCCTCAAATTTCATAACAATTCGTTTAGTATAATTATCACAAACCCTAACTCTTCTTTTGACTAATTTTTTTTATGAATTAGCTTATGATAATCTAAATTAGTTATTCAATTATGTGTGTGTGTGTATATATATATGTCGTATGAGTGATTTGGAGTGGTTAATTGCAATATATATGGTTGAATTGTAAAAATTATATTTATGATGTGGTTATGTTTAAATTTATTGGAATCATTCGATTAAGCTATTTTGGATAAATTGATTATACAATATACTTTGAAATGTACTTAATTTCATGTTGGAATTGTTAATTTGGAAAAATTGTGTAAAATCTATCGAAATTGGATTATTAGGTCAAAACTTTTGCATATTTAAATTGGATTGTATATTTGAATTATTTTATTAAATTGATTATACAATCTATTTTAGAATATGTCAATTTAAATATTTGAATAAGATTTGACCTGATTTATAGTTTGGTCTCAAAAATCTTAATTATGTTAAATTAGGTACTCCCTTAATAGTTTTTAGTCAATTGAGTATACATTATGTTATAAAATATATTAGATTTATAGCACGATGGTATTAATAGTTAGTAATTTTCATTTGGTAGCCATTGTAATTACATTTTTAGTAAGTAACCAGTAACTACTATATTTTTTAGAGTTTGAGTTTGATTTTTTGTTTGCTATAAATTTATAATCCGTGTAATTTGTGTAAATCAATATAATATTTCTTGTTTTAAAAATATGCATCAAAAGTTGGAGCTGTGAGTTTTTTTTATTCTAAATGATATTGTATAGAATTATTTAATACCATACAATAATTTATTTATGTATACGGGTACAACTACACAAGGTTAAAAGGATATGGAGGATGAACAATTTAGGACACCTCAAGAAAAGGAAGTAGATACGTTTCATAGCTACTAGAGGTATTAATTTTTTATTATATGATGTTAGTAATTATCATTGCTTGTGGGTTGACAATAAACATCTTGTATTTTTTTATAGTCATTGCTTTTTGGTTTACATATTCTTTAAAGTTATAAATTGACATAATTTTTTTTTTATGTTTTAAAATTTTAGTTGTTGATATTGAAGAGGAAGAATATGTATCAAATAATCAAGTTCCAGCTATAGCTTCAATTCTAGCTATAAATGAAGCTCCAATAAATATAGATGATGATGCTAAATTACCAGTTGCAAAAGTTCTTGGCAAACGGAAGAGATACTCTAAGGTTTGGGACAACTTTGATTGATTTAAAGATGAAGAGGATAGATAACAAGCTCTATGTAAGTATTTTAAAAAGGCAAAATATGGAGTGAAGCTAGATATTAAGCTTGTGAAGAATATAAAAAAATGACTCCACCAAATATCTTGGAATCTAAATCTAGTGAGATTCCATTTAATCCAAAAGTTTATCGTGAGACGTTGGTTGAGGTAATTTTGAGGCATGGGTATTCATTCTCACATGTTGAACACTTTGGTGTTAGGAAACTTTATCAATATCTTAATCACCAAGTCAAACCTATATCTAGAAATACTATTAAGAAAGTTTGCCTAGAAAGTATGATGATTTAAAAATTAAACTCAAACATAATATTAGTGTAATTTTTAGCAATATATGTTTGAATTATAATATATGGACAACTTGCACATCTTATGGGTATCTTACTCTAATAGCTCATTATGTGGACAATGATTGGAAGTTGAATTGTAAAGTGTTGAGTTTTTTCCATTTCCCTCCTCCCTACACCAATCTTGAAATCTATAACTTGTTGTATATATTGCTTAAAGAGTAGAGTATTGAGAATAAAGTATTCACTATGATAGTGGATAATGCATCTAATATGGGTAACATGATTAGTCACTTGAAACCCATATTGCTTTGAAACTTGGTATGTGATGGAAAATACTTCCACATCATATGCTTAGCTCATATCCTTAATTTGATAGTGAGGGAAGGGTTGAAAAATATTGAACGATGTGTGATCAAAATTAGAGAGAATGTGAAGTATATGGATGATTCAAAATGTAGGATAAACTAGTCTTATGATTTTGTTGCAAAATTGAATTTATCAATTTCTATGAAGTTGTGGCTAGATTGCTACAAGATGGAATTCTACATATCATATGCTTCCTAGATCATTAGATTATCATCGTATTTTGGATTTATTTGGTAATGTTGAAGCTAATTGTAAGCTTAAAATTTTGTCAAATAAGTGAAGTAAAGTGAAAAAGATTTGTGAGTGGTTGGAACCTTTCTATGAAATTACCTGTATGTTTTGTGGATTTGAGTATCCTACCGCCAATTTGTATTTTATTAATTTTTGGAGGATTCAACTTCGATTGGAAAAGGCAGTGGTATGTGATGATAATGATATCAACAGAATGGGACTACAAATGATGCAAATTTTTTTAAAGAATTTGTCACACTAAAGTACCATTATTGCTTTTTCTATAATTTTGGATCCTTGTTATAATTTTGACTTTGTAAAGTTTTCCTTAGTCAAACTTCATGGTAATGAGAAGGGTACATCTTTCACTAATGATGTGTATGTTGAATTTTTCGAGCTATGCAAACACTATGAATATCATTGTCCTAGCGCTCTAAATTTATTTGATCAAGGGACATCTATTAATAGAGAAATGAATCGAGGAAATAATGAAATGGAGGTAAATCGAGCTATACCTCACCAAGTAGATTTTTTTATATCTTTATTACATGTTTATTTTTGTTACTACTAATTTCTGTTTACATCAAGTCTAATTATTGTTTTTCCTTTGTTTATAATTTAGGATTTTGATGCTTCCACTTCTGTTAGAGGTAGAGGTAAAAGCTATAAAAGTGAAATTGAGATGTATATTGAAAGTCAACGATTAGATAGTAAAATTTCACTTGATATGCTCTAATTTTGGAAAAATAATTCTAAGACTTCTCCAATTATTTTTTCTATGACTAAAGATATCCTTGCCATTCCTATTACTACTGTTGCACCTGAGTCAATTTTTAGCATGAGAGGTAGAATTTTAAATAAATGGAGGAGCTTATTGTTGTCAAAAAATGTTGATGTTTTGGCAACTAGTCGTAATTGGTTATATGGATATGATGGTAATGACATTACTTGTTATGAATTTGTATTTTTATTATTTGATAATTTTTTAATCAATGAATCTTGAAGATAATAATGTAATATTTTTTTGGTATTTACAGAAATAGAAGAAGAAGAAGAAGAAGAAGAAGAAGAAGAAGAAGGAACTTCTGTGGAGCCATCAAAGTTAAGAAGTAACAATGATGAAATGGATTAAGGAGCTTCAAAATTAGTGGTAATTTTTTATATCCTTTTGCTTGTAAACATGGGAAATTATTATTTTTTGTAGGTAAGGAATTAAATTTTTATTCAATCATGTCATTTGTTCCTTATGTTGCATATTTACCATACTTAGATAATCTTTATATTGTTGGTCAACTATTGTCTACTGGTGTTGTTTTATTACTGGTATTGGCATTGTGTTACAACTTACAAGTGACATATTATGGGATTGCTGCTCTTGTTGTATTGCATTATTAGTTTTTCTACCATGTTGTATGTAGTGGACATTTTGTGTGTAAGTTGTTGTAATAGTTTGTGGGTGGTGTGTATGTGTGTGCCTTGAAGGCCATTTTGATTTTTAAATTTTTTTATTATCTATATAGCCTGTAGGTTGTAACTTATAAGTTTATAATTTATGCATGAATTATAGATATTATCAGAGAATTTTCTGGATCTTTTAATTTTGTTAAGTTATTGTTGGGCATAACCATTACTTGTTGGATTTTGTGGGTGATAATATACACTACTATGATCTTCTATTAATAACTTCTTCAAATAGGTGGATGTAATGGAAGACTTTTTGGAAATTATTTTGTAGGCTTGGAGCTGAATGTTTGCCCTTTTTTTTTTAGTTTTTTATTTGTCAATATTATATCTTATTAGTTAAGGAAGCTGTTCGATAATTTTAAAATACATTGTCATTTGTTAAGTTAAATGAATTTACTAATATATAAAATATTTTATTTGATTTTATTTAAAAACATGGAGTAATGATGACAATGATTCAAATAATAGACTGATTTTTGTTAGTTGTTAACTTATTATACATGTCATGGATGATGGAATTAGAGAAAAAATATATATTATTTTATACCATAAGTAATAACATATAATATAATAAATCAATAATTTGCTAATTTGCTAGTTGAGTAATATTAATGATTATGTGTATATGTTCATTTGATATTATAAGATGTGTGTATGTTTATAAGTTGTGAACTTATAAAAGTAGGTAGGTAAAGAAGATAAAAGATATTAAAAAAAATTATCTAATATACACATTCACCATCAAAATTACTCAAACTCATTAACCTCGTATGTAAGTATTAAGTTTGATTTCATACAAGCATGTAATTAAAAATATATTATTAATGGTTACTTGTTTATCAAATTGTTATTATAACTTCTTAATGTTGTATTTTTGTGTGGAAAGATTTATTAGGATGTCATTAATAAATAAGGTTGTCTAAAGTAAAAGTATAAAAATAAGTACAATTTATAAAATACTATATTTTTAAACGTTTTAAATGAATAATAAAATATATGTAATTTATTATTATTATAATAGATTTTGATGTCTGGTAGGATCAACATCAGGTTGGGTCTATATTGGGTTGGGTCAACATCGGGTCAGATCAATGCTAGGTTGGGTCGCTATCGAGTTGGGTCTAGGATGGGTCATAGGTTCGGATCGGATTGGGTCAGATTTGGGTTGGGTTAATTATTATCAGGTCTATGCCGAGTTGAGTTAATATCGGGTCAGATTTGGGTTGGATCAAATTGGTAAACTTTTCAGATTTTATCGGGTTGGGTCAGATGGAATGGGTTGGGTCAACTTTTGCTAGCTCTAGCAACTTTCTATGACCATGAGTAGTGACATATTATATGGCTCATCTTTCTCGGTATGTTATTTTACTCAATAATAGTTGTAATGGTACTTTTGATACTTTTGATTGCTCTAAAACTTTGTACAGAACTAATATTTATTTGAAATGATTATCAACTAAATCTTTAATTATTGAATACTTGATAAAATAATTTATATGCCGAAAAAGTTAAACATTAAAAATAAAGTTTTGTATATTTAAATATTTGGATAATATTATAAATAATCCATTAGATGTTTAAAATTCATAAATATACTGTAAGTTTAAAATATTAGGTATAAAAAATTAATTAAAAGATAATAAATTAACCTAATTTGAATTGATATAATCTAATACTTTTATTTGAGTTTAAAATTATATTATATTCAATTAGTAATTTTATATTTTTAATGATATTTAAATATGTAATAAAAATATCAATTGAAAAGTATATGTATAATTGGATTAGTTATTACTTATATTTGTTGCATTATATATTTAATTTATTTAAATTTTTATTGACTACATTAATTATATAACTAAAAAAATCAAGTTGTTTATTTAATTTTTAAAATTAGATAAATTGAGATATTAAATTTATTGATCGTATATCTGATGCATCGCTCACATGCAGTGTTTGCTTGTATTTAGGCAAAAAGGTCAATAACTGTCTCATATATTTTACTGAAATCTCATTGAATAGTTTTAAATACTTAGAGTTTATTTGTCTTACTTCATTGTTGTTAGATCTGATTTAATGTACTTTAAACTTAGCTAGTGTGTTGTGAATTGATATTATAGAATTAATTGTTTTAATATGTAATTAATAATAATAATAATAATAATAATAATAATAATATTTTGTTATAATTATTATAACCACAATTAATATTCTAATAGCCATTATCATCATAATCATAATCATCATCATCATTATTATTATCATTATTATTATTATTATTATCATTATCATTATCGTTAATTTTTATATTATTATTATTATTATTATTAAAATTTTACTAAAATAATATAATATGAACATATTTGAAAATTAGGTGAGGAGAAAAAACTCTTACTTTCTTTAATTTACAATAAAGGATATATAATTAATTTTACATTTTATTCATATTTTCGATAATATTTATCTAAGACAATTATATATTGGTTCATCAAGAATAGTAAATAAATATAATACGCATAAGTTGAAATGTACCTGAATCGTGGCTTACTATCAACTCGGATCCAATGTAGTATCATGTCTAAACTTTTAAGATCTATTGTGTTTGAGCTTATGTATAATAAATACGCTTAGGTTTGACCCTAGCCTATCCAACTTATTGTCATCTTTAAAGTCATCAAATTCTTGTCTTATAGTTTCTCATGTCAAACATGTACTTTGTATTAAACAGTCTTAAACCAATTCCTTAATTTCTAATTATCGATGGGATTCATCGGAAATCAAGTACATATGAACCAATGATCATATGCCCTAGATATAGGTAGCTAAGTTGTCTTAAAATTAATGGTCCATATTCTATTAGATATATTAACCTCGAATTCTATAAATGTAAGTTGATAACTTTTATATAAATTTAACAAGTCATGACAACCAACAACTTATACTATTTATATACAATCTCAATGTTTGCTTAGTCATCAAACAAATATAAATTACTTTTTGAATATGATAAAAAGAATAATATAATATTTATAAATCATCCCATTTTTTATTTACTTATCTATCCTACATTAATGATTTGTAATCATAGCATTACTTAAGATTCAATAGGATTATCTTAATTGTATAATAGCAATATATATTATGTAAATTTACTTTTTTATTATTTATCAAAATTATTACATTTTACCTTTTTCATTGATAGCTATAATTTTATTCTCCACTTTCCTAAGTCTTTTATATTCTAATTAATTAACATTTGATCAATTACAAACTATATTCCTATTCCACGCACTCCAAATTAAATAATATCCTATTTATCAGACATATTATGCATAGCCCAAATTGAAATTTAAAATGTATGTTTTCTTTGTAATTTATATCATGCATCTGGTGTTATTTTTTTTATAATTATATAACTTTTACTACGATATATAGGATACTTGTTTGTAAGTTTATTAATTTATAAATCTTTTTTACTACAAAAAAATATGGGAGGTTATCTTTTATTATTTTTTTCCTATTATATGTAGCCCCTTTATTTATTTATTTATTAAATAAATAAATTATCTTCAATTTGGGATATTAAGAAAAAATTTAAAAAATTATATCTTAATGTTTCTCATTTTTCTCTTTGAATAGACATCTATATTGATATATTTTTGATGCAAATATAAAATTGATATGTTCACTACTTTTCTTTGGCTTTCTTTAATTCTTGTTGGTTTTGATTTTTGTTTTTTTAATTTTTACATATTTTAGGTACTTTTGTGCAAGATATTTAATGAAAGTTTTTGTGCTTGGAGGAGGAGATGCCAAGATCGATGAAGGAGATTAATAAATTAGATAAACACAATTATACTATAAGTAGATAGAATTTGTGGTGCATAGATTTATTATGATTTTTAAAACTACATTTCTTGGTATATTTCTACATTTTCTACTATATGTAAATAGTAATTTTTTCTAAAATTTGTGTGTGGACTTATTTTGGGGTGGTATATAATAATTTACCTAAATTTTTTTCATAGTTCAAGTGCAAGATTGAATTTGAGATTTAAACAAGTACCATTAGGATGACTTCCTAGGTAAAATTTACAGTGGATGCACTCCCTATTTATTATGTACTTTTATTCTGCTAATAGTGGTCAGCAAGAACCTCTCTCTACCCTATTAGTGATCTATGAGTCCTATGGAAGGTATTAATACTTACAGGTTAGAGTATCCTAAGTTTTTTTTAGTATAATTGATAGTACTATAAACGTTTCATTTACCACAAATGTAAGCATTTGTTTGGCATAGTCGATAGTGGTACAAGCAATAAGTGGGTTCCTTTGGCCCCCATTCCTTGGAAATGGGTGATATTATGTTTTGGAAATGGATATCTAAATTATATTATAAGTGGCATGACTGGAGTAAGATAAATAAGTGAATTCAAACATCTTGTATAAGAAAATGGGTGTGTGTGGAAAAGGAGTTATGTAATGATGTAAATAAAGAATAGTATAATGAGTAGACCTTGTATATATATAAGTTTCATTATTTTATACATTTGGCATCATCTTCTTAGCATTTATATTATTCTAAGTGTGTTATGGGATTATTAGTTTTTTTGTTGAATACTTATAAATAGTGTAAATAATTATGAATAGTATAAATAGTGGATTTGATGAATTCACTGGAATATTTTACTATATTATTCATGTTGCATCAAGATTCTATATGTCTAATGTGATTGGGTGCTATTTTTTTTAATATATTATGTTTACTTAGTATGTTTGTTGTAGTGATACTATACTTTTTCTTCAAATTTTATGTACACTCGTTAGATGTGGAAGCCTGGGTTGGGATGTAGATTATGAGTGTGATTTGGGGTGGCCGTAGTATAGAATAGGCTTATCCAATTATTATTTTCATGGTGCCTATTTGTATCCAAGTCTAATTCAATTTATGTATATATAAATATCTATTTATGATACTTGTTTTTGTTTTGTTTGATCTTGGCATCTCTATTAGTGTTGTTTCATAATCTTGTATTGATTCAGGATATGTTACTTATTACACCCGGTCATAGGATATGAGACTACTGTTAGTCTAACATCTAACTCCGATTGAGTATAGATAGTGCCTTCTTTGTGTTGGATGTACTATCATACCCTATTTTTTCTTATTTAAGCTTTTGTTAAACCGTTTCTAAACAAAAAATATATTTAGTAAAAATGGAATGTTGCAGATTAGATGAATTTGAACATCACACTCCTAATTTCACTAGTTAAAAATTTTGTTTTATACAAAAGCGTTATCACAAAATATCAGGTATTACCGCTACACTTAACATAAGTTTGGTATCCCTATCTTTCTTATACTAAGTGTTCAAGCTAAAATTATTCAACTCAAAATAAAGAACAACGGAAATAAGTGAGAATAATAGTTACATATAATAAATCTCTATATAACAATGGTAACAAAATTCAATTAGGGACATAAGAGTCAAAATAAAAACCAATAATAAAAGAATACCTAAAGGTATGACACTACTTGAGCCTTGTACACATCCCAACAATATCTAGTAATTCAAATTCTACAAATCATAGAATCAAGGACCCTCGGGATACAGTTCCTCACGTCCTTCAACCATTGCATTCTATGCACATATTCATCTAAAAAATAATATTATACGTGTAACTTTTTCGTATTGAGTAAATCACAATATGCCTAAAATGGCAGCATGCTTACGTAGCAATCAATCAATCAAAAATAAGAACCATGTAAAATATATGATCATATGCAATATAAACATATAAGGTCAAATATAATTCCATAAATCCACATGTCATAACAACATTCAAGGAAAATCATGATTCCACAACTCAACATATGATAATAACCAACATTCCCTAATAAGGTTCCAATCTCAAAAATTTTTCAAGCCAAAAATCTAATCCAATTATTTAAGGGATTCCATGGTGGGTTTCTAATATAATTCAAATCAAGTGAATTCAAATCTTGAAAAAAAAATACTATCCCATAAGTTAAGGAAGTTACACAACATAAGCGTGCATACAAAACTTCAACAGTTAGGTCCTTAAGTATGTCTACCCCCTATAGTGTATGTGAATCTCTTTAAAAATAATTGAGTCATTTGATCCAAAGGTCCACCTATGCACTCGATGATCTATTATAAAGGAAAAGATCCCTTTCTATACTCAAAATTTTCTCCTTAAGTGATCAATATTTTATTCAATGTCAAATTATAATTTGATAAGGGACACTGAAGTCCCCATCTAAGACCAATCAAGCCCAAATATCCAATCAATAGAAGGGACTAAAAAGGGAACTACACTCAAAGTCATCAAGGATTAGGGTTAGGCATCAAGCCATAACTCAAACACTTAACTAAATCAAATCAAATCAATCTCTTATTCAACTTTTTATTTCTAATTATCCAAGAGTCATAACTAAGTCAACTATCAAAGCCGAGTCAAAGGTCCATATGAAGATAAAAAGTCAAATAAATATGAGATAATACATGGTAAAAAAACATAAGCTAATGCAAATAGTTTGCTAGGTTGGGAGAAGCAACAACATAAAGACAAAATAAAATAGATAAAATAATTAACTACTTTAAGGGTAACTAATTGACTAATGAACCACTGGATTGGTTCATCCTCTAACCTAATGATGAATTTAGGATGAAACTAACATATTCAAAATTTTAGCTTAACTAGTTGATAAGTGGGCCAAAACTAGTTAGTTGGTGGACTAATTTTATATTTTTGCCCATACTAATTTACTAATTTCTCTAGAAAAAAAAACATAGACATACATACAATAAAAACATATAAAAATCCTAGCCAATCCATATAATCCTAGCATGCTGTTCAACCATCAAAACTCATAAAAAACATGCTAAAATGTTGGTTACATTTAATCATTCTCAAAATTTAAATAAATTATCATGCAACATTGTAACACCTCAAAAATTCACTAATGAAAAATTTCGTTTTATAAAAACAATTAGCGGAAGTAAAATAACAAAACCATGAATTTTGAGGATATTACCACCACACTTAGTACCAGATTGGTTCACTCCTACCGTTCCAATACCAAGTGCTAAGGTTGAAAGAGAAAAATATAACTTATGAGAAACTCAAATCATAATTAAATCAAAGTAGTGTAGTAAACCATTTACAAGAATAAAATCCACCAGTGGTGGTTACAAGAACAAAGACGACATTTAAACTAGGGTTTAAAAGAGAGAGAGTGAAACCCTAAGAATTTCCGGATAGTTCCTCACGCTATTTTCCGCTGTCCACTTGAATAACACCTAAAAATAAACCTGTAAGGGACACTGCCCATTAAATAGGCTGGGGCCCCATGAATAGAATCCTTCAATATTATGGTATTGAATAGTCCTTTAAAACACACTGAAAAATGGGCACGTAATGCCACACATGATAATAAACTATATACATATATAATGAGATGTGCATACATAACATTCACATACTTAAGAACTCCATAGAATATTAATAGGTCAAAACGTATAATCGATACTTCTGGGCCTTAAGCCATTAGTCCATCATTATTCAATCATCTCTCGGATTTTATATATCCATGTCAGTGCGGGAACCCCACTATTATAGTCGGCGGATCAATCACATACAAGATAGAACGCACCAGACCACTATTATATTCCGGTGGATCGGTCTCTAGGGCAAGATGCTCCTGGCCACTATTATGCCGGTAGATCAGTTTGACCCCGACTCTCATGGTGTTCTACTGTAAGTACTTAGTGTCTTTTATATGTCTTATAAAACTTAGGGTTTGGTTTATCGAGCTTGGGATCCCCCACTATTATAGCTGGTGGATCGGTCACTTATAGGACATAATGCACTTGACCACTATTATATGTCGGTGGATCGGTCTCTAGGACACCCCGACACCTAGCCACTATTATACCGATGGATTGGTCTAGGCCCAGCTCAATAATCTTCTACTTTAAATGATTAGTGTCTTACTATGTCTTATTCAACATATTTCACCCTAGACATGTATGTCACCGACCTCTACTTCTATCCTCCTAAGAGGGCCCGCCCCATATCTTGAGACTTCTCGGCCTCTTATCCCACCCTAACATCCATTCCTCCTTTCATTTACTCATAATGAAAACCCAACTCCTAAGGGTGTGGGTTAAGGCCCATCACCTTATGACATTCAAATTCTCTCACTACCACTCTAGAGTTTTTCCTTAAAACCCTAATTAGACCTATATGGCCCAACCTTTCTTTTATCGTTCAACACCTCATCTCATTTAGATTCAATCCAAATCCTATCACTCTACTCACCAATTATACATGTGACCGTGAAACCCTAGTTGGCCACTCAAAACCCTTGCACTTTTCTTACGCAAGGAACATCCCATGCAGATCCTCGAAGTTTTCATGCAAAACCCTGAAACTCCCATGCAAACCCTAGATTCTCCCATACAAACCCTATATTCTCCCATATAAAATCATAGATTCTCCCACACGAAGTTCACCCACTTTATTTTGCTTAATGTCCCCTTTTATTCTTCCTCTCATAAGTCATGGGATATTTACGTCAATCCCACATTCCTTGGTTAACTTACTTCCCCTTGGTCCACTTACTTCCCCATTTTCTTTTTTCATCCTTCCACCCTATATCACTACATTAATTATCGTAGCATGCATGTCCTAAAAGGGCCAGATCACATCGCATCTCAATTCTCAGCACAAACAATTTGTACACTTGCTATAAGAGAACACAAGAGCATACCTCATCTCCAAGCTGTGCTACACATAAAACAGTTAAAGCAATAACACAAGATACACAACATATCATTATATAGGCATCCAAGGCATATAAGACACATAGCACACATAAGACCTTAGCTACACCCTTACTTGGTTTAGGTTACCAAGTTATCTCCCACACTTATTAGGTCACCAATTACCCTTCATAATTTTTACACTCAACATATTTTCCATTTGGTTAGTTAGATTTCCAAATTGCCCATCTCCTTTGTTATAATTGCGAAATTACCCTTTAGTTGGTTAAATTACCAAATTTCCTATCTTCATTATCATAATTATCAATTTACCCTTCTCCATTATGATAATTACTAAATTACCCTTATCAATTATCATATTTAACAAATTACCCTTTAGTTGGTTAAATTACCAAATTACCCTTCTTTATTATCATAATTACCATTTTACCCTTCTCCATTATCATAATTACCAAATTACCCTTCTCCATTATCATATTTACCAAATTACCATTTAGTTGGTTAAATTACCAAATTACCCTTCTTCATTATCATAATTACCATTTTACCCTTCTCCATTGTCATAATTACCAAATTACTCTTCTCCATTATCATATTTACCAAATTACCATTTAGTTGGTTAAATTACCAAATTACCCTTCTTCATTATCATAATTACCAATTTACCCTTCTCCATTATCATATTTACCAAATTGCCATTCTCCATTATCATAATTACCAATTTACCCTTTCACTTACAAAATTACCATTTTACCCTTTACTTCTAAAATTACCATTTTACCCTTTTATTACCCCACTTTTGTTAAATTATCATCTCTACATGAATATTAATATTAATACCCCATTCATCATCCAATTACACCAACTATTATATTTTAACATAATATTCATCAACACCCACACATATTAGGCCATACTATTGCATAAGATATATTATTAAAATGCCCCTAGGGCTCACAATGATATTATTCATGGATTAATGGTCACAATAATATAATATAACATGGATAAGTACTCAAAATTTTCATTAATAACCAAACTCTTTCCTTAAGCAATATTTCCACACATAGCATATAAACTAACACGCTTTCCTTTTTATCAATCACTATAAGCAACTATATCTAATATATTAAACAATACATATCATGCAAAATAACATATTAAAACCCTAATATGTTAGCATATGATTATCCATGCATTTAAGTGGGGTTTAACAATTACCTTAATTCTTGTAAAAATAGAACCTTACCGGTATTCCGATTAAAGATTCAAGCTTTGATTAGCAAAATCAATACCTAAAAATAATATCAATGTTTATTATATTAGAAATAAGAAAAACCAAAGCATACAACTTTATCAAAACTTAATTAATGAAATACTTAACTTAAATATTATACGTTAAAATTCCATTAACCAAATTAGGCCATTAAATGCAGCAACTCATCCTGCTCATGCAGCATGAGCTGCATGCAAGGTAATGAAGAAAAAGGGGTTGAAGGTGGCATGAAAGGAAGAATGGGGGCTAAGTTCAGGTTAAGGTTTTGGGGATAGAAAAGAGGGTAGGTGGGGAGGATTTAGGGCAAGGGAAGGGTGTAGGGATGGAGAGGGGGTGTAGGTAGTGGTTGAGAATAGGTTGACAGCGGCCAAGGGAGGGGGTGGCGGAGGCAGCGAGGCTGCAAAGGTGGTTGCCGAGGTGGAGGAGGCTAAGAAAGAAGGAAAAGGGAGGAGGAAAATGAATGGTTGCAGGCGTTTGTTTCAGCCAAAGGAGGTGAGAGGGTGGTTGGGGAGGTTGCAGGGAGTGGTTTGGTGGCTCGGTGGTGGAAAAGGCGGCTGGAAGGCAGTGAAAGGAAGAGATGGAGGGTGGCTATCAAGAAGGAAGAAAAATAAGAGGGGAGGAAGAAGGGGCTACAAGGTGGCTTAAGGGGGTGGCAGAAGATGGTGTAGGCAGTTAGTGAGGCAGAGGAAGCGATAGAGAGGGTGGTGGTGCAAAAATAGGGAGGGAAATGGAAGGAGAAGAAATTGAGAGAAAGAAATCAGGGAAGGGGAATGAAGGCTAAAAAATGGGGCAGGAAAGGGGCTGTTGAAGAGAAGAAAAAGTAGAGGGAGAGAAAAGGAGGGAGTAGGTGGCTCGGTAGGGTGGTAGGGGTATGAGAGTGGTAGGGAGGGGAAAGGGAAATGAGGGAAAGACAAGGCATGTGTGAGGAGAGAGAGGGTTAGTTGGGTCGAGAAGGGATATGAAAACGGCGGGGAGAGAGAGGGAGGTAGGAGGGTTGTAGGTAGGGTGGATGAACATGGTGGAGGTGGTTGGGTATGGCATCGAGGAAAGGAAAATGAAGGAGAGGGAGGTGCACGCTGGGCGAAGGAAAAAAAAGAAAGAAATGGGCCATCCTTGTCGGGGAGAAAGGGAAAGAAAATAAAGGGGATCGGGTCTGGCGACACACGCGGAAGAAAGGGAGAAGGGGAGGAATTGGGCCGACAGCCCACGTGTGAGGAGAGGAAGGGTAGGCCTGCTTGGTAGCCCGAAGGAAAGAAAATGGAAAAAGAAAGAAAGGAGGAAAAAGGAGAAAAAGAAGAAAAAAAGAAAAAAGGGAAAAAAGGAAAAGGAAAAATATAAAAAATTAAAATAATTTAATTTATAAAATAATAGGATGTAATATTTTTGAGTAATAAATTTATTTAATAATTTAATTTAATATAATTTAATATATGGGCTTAAAAAGTTAATTTTAGGAAAAATATTGGTTTGAAAATTTATTCAAGTAAAATGAGTATGATAAATAATAAAATATTTATTTTAATTTATTAAATATTTCTATCCAATTTTATATACTCAAAAATCTATAAAATAATTAAATCAAATAATTTTAAAAGCTACTTTATTCCAAATAAAAGCTATTTATTAAATTATAGGTTTTAAAAAATTTCGGGGGATTATAAACATAATTCGCCTAGGTTCACCGAATGGCCAATATTCTATTAAACTCTAAGATATCACACATAACACTAAAATTCATGCTCAGCTCACACATTTAACTACAAATAACTAAATACTTGGCGAGTACATATGAAACATGCTCTCATATACATTTTTAATAGATACAAGCCTTTATTCATACCCATTCTTGTGCCCGTAAACATATTCACACCGAAATATGATTTAACAATAATAAAACCTAGCATGTATCTAAGCCTAAATTCTAACATGTTCACACAAAATTCCCTTTCCCAAGGAAATATCAAGAACCACTTAGATTCCCCTCAAATCATAATAAGAAACACAAATTAGAAGCATATAAACAACAATCAAAATAACAAAACAACATCTTTAACAAGATACTAAACAAAAAGGTTAAAAAAAAGATGAAAAGGAAAGATAATCTTCACAAATTACCCTCAAATCTTATGTCCTTTACTTATCTAAAAATAAATAGAGGCTAAGATAAAATGAATTATTGAAGAGGAACCAAGGGAACAAGAGGAAAAGGAGAAGGGAATGATCGATCATAAAGTCTAATCTCTTGATCTTTCTTTTGCCAAATGCTAAGGCTAAAATATTTCAACTTAAAACAAATAACTTCTAAAAAAAGAGATATTAATATAGATAAATATTTACACATAATACAACATTCATGCTGATGTAGAAAAAATTTCAAGATTTTGAAGATTGTCTTATGCATCACGAAATAAGGAAACAAAGGTAAAATTTGAAGATAATTATTTACCTATAATATTGATATCATTGGAAATATTATTAAATCAGGAGTCCAACACATATTTTGGATCTCAAATCCAAGTTTTCTACACAAAGTTATGACTATTTTACCTTATGTGTGTCAAGCTGAATTTTTACACATTAATAGATAAAAGTGTCGTAATTAGCATTATGGATGCCATTATCTTTTCATATTTATTATCTAGGTTATTATTGACTTATTTGATAATTATGTTATGATATTAGTTAGTTAATTTATTTCCTTAATCATTATGAAATTAGATAGTATTTATCTTTTATCTTATGACGTATCTTATCTTTTTAAGATTTTGATAGGAATAGTGATTTGATTAGTGTTTATAATAATTAGATTTAGTTTATCCTATTAATAAGGAGGTTATATGAGGTGGTGGATATTATTATATATATATTGCATGTAAACTCATTATTTGAGGAGGATAGTTGAATTGAGTTATTAAATCGAGTTTTCTCTCATTGAAACCTTGTATGAGTTTCTTTGTTCTATGTTTATGTTATCAGTGTGATTCGTAAAATAGATTTATCTCTAAATTATCTTATCTGTGTGAGTGATAATTTAGAAACCCTCTATACCTTTTTTGTGTGGGTTTGTATAGAGTTATCTAGTGAAGTTTACTATGTGTTTCTTCATTAGAGTTCCTTTAAAAGTTATCTATGTGAGGCTTTTAAAGCTAGTTCGGGGAATTACTTTGTATGATCCTTCATCCATATCCTCAATTTAGAATTCATCCTTAGTTTATCATTATAAAACTACATAAAAGTGGGAACTTTTAAAACCACTCATTCCACTACATATTACATGCAATAATATTAATCAAAATACAATAATAGACATAAGAGTCCAAAGTAAAGCCAAAGCAAAAGAATGCTCAATAACACAATACCAGTTTTCCTTACTTTTTACCCCAAAGGCCTAACAACAAGGATCACTCATGAAACTGTTATTTACAATCCTTCAGCCATTGCATGGCGTGCACATACTAATTTGAAAAGTGATTTTAACATAATGAATTCCTTGTACTAAATAAACCATAACACCTCAAAACAATTGGGATGCTCATATTATGCATAATCATACACCAATGAGGTTCATGCTCAAACTCATATATTGATGAGATAGTTATGACTTTGAAATTCCACATACGAAGATATTCAACTAAACCATAACAAGGGCTAACTGTAGCAAGATCCCAACACAACCCAACAAATTTTGAGGACCCTAATTCATGTATGAAGGAGAAAACTTGGTGATTTATGCAATCCATTTTTGGTGTGAACTAATTATAATTTCTTGAGAGGAATTGTAATTATCTAAATTTTTTTATTGAAATTTTTCATTTTGCAGAAACTTAATTATAAATTAAGAGGGTGTTACTACCATACTTAATACGATTCCAGTTTCCATATCATTCTCATATCAATTATAAGGAAAGAAAAATCCTTAAACCTTCACACAAAATATAAACAGAGATAATGATATAAATAATTTCGATATAAAGTGTTAGGATATCAACTCCAAATACAATACTTAATATACAAAAAAAAGGAATATATGACCTAAGAGTCCAAAAAGGTATTCGAATCAAACCACATAAATTGAGATAATAGAGACTCTAGGCCCAACTCCAAAATAAACATCACTCCTTAGCGAACATGATGTGAAAAGTATCCACACAAACATCAACCAAGTCATCACATACCTGTGAGTTAACAAAGGTAGGGTTATCTAATTGTGGAATAAGTAGTGACCATAAAATGGTATTGGTAAGAATGGGTACTGAAAATCAAGGTTACTACAGAGACATAATATGCTACACAATGATCATGGTGCTTGTGTTACTTCAGCCTCCTACTCTTTATCGTTAAATGGGGAGCTTTCTCCTCCTTTTCATGGTAAAAGAGGCCTTAGGCAAGGTGATCTACTCTCTCCTTTTTTATTTGTGCTTGTGGTTGATTATTTGTCTAGAATGTTTAAATGGTTATGGTGTGACCGAGAGTTTTGTGGCCATCCTAAGTGTAAGAGACTTCAAATTATAAACCTTGTGTTCGCGGATGATTTACTTCTTTTCCGTTGAGGGGAGTTTAATTCGGTTTCTAAGATTATGGAGGTGATAGATGATTATTCGGCAAGGTCAGGTCTTGTCAATAACCCCCAAAAATTTTGTATTTATTTTGGGGGTGTGGATGCGAGGACTAAGGCCCAAATCCTCCAGGCGCTTCATTTTTCTGAAGAATGTTTTCCTTTTTCTTACCTGGGGGTTCCTCTCTCATCCGCTCATTTAACTAAAGCTCAGATGCAGGATTTGGTTCATAAGGTTGCGAGGAGGCTTTTTGCTTGGCATTCTCATCTACTTTCCTATGCTGGTAGGGTGAAACTCCTTTACTTTGTGATTTTTAACATGCTGATGTATTGGTGTCAGGTGTTTATTCTACCTTTGAAGTTGATTCATCATTTAGAGAGCACGTGTAGAAAGTTCTTATGGGATGGAAAGGTTGATACCTCTAGGAAAGCATTAATAGCATGGCGAGTGGTGTGCACCCTGAAAAAAGAAGGAGGTTTGGGGCTTATTGATCTCTAAATATGGAATCGAGCGGCCTTGGGAAAAGTTCTTTGGAATATATGTAACAAGAAAGACTCCTTGTGGGTTAAATGGGTCCATGCCATCTATATTTGGTCTGGAAGTGTGTGGAGCTTTTCTATGGACCACTTATGTTCTTAGCCTCTTAAACAGGTTCTTAGTTTTCGCTCTACGTTTGCCCCTTATTTTCTTCATGGGCCTCACCCGATGATGGATAATTAGGATTCCTATAGCATTAGCAAGGCGTATGATGTGTTGCGTTATCATAGGGAAGGGGTTTGGTGGTACCCTTTAGTGTTGTGTTCTATTGCTACTCCTACACATAAATTTATTATGTGGCTTTCTATTCACGAGAGATTGCTTACCAAGGTGCGATTACAGAATCTGGGGCTTTTAGATGACTCAACATGTGTTCTTTGTGATGAAAATAAAGAAGAATCTATCCAACATCTGTTCATGGAATGTGCTTTTAGTTTGGGGATATGGAGTAAGATAAGAACGGTGTTTCATCGTCATGATGCTATCCGCTCTTGGGATGAAGAGATTAAAGTTTAGGCACACTCTACGAGACAACCGAAGGAGAAGAAGGCTATTTTACATGCTACCTTTGTCACCTTTGTCACTTTAGTTTGGTATGAACGTAATTCAAGAATCTTTTGTAGTGCAGTCCACACTCCTCATAGCTTGCTACGTGACATTAGTTTTATTATAGCTAGTAGATGTTCGCATTTGGATCGTAAGAGCAAATTTCAACAATGGCAGCATTGTATTGATAGACTGGTCATGTAATGAGTTGGTTGTAACCTTAGCCTTTTGGCTGTTCTATTAATTTTTTCTTACTTATAAAAAAATGATCATAGTAATCAAATAATAGGCACACGATAACACGTCGAGATCACAAACATATGCATGAGAATAGATATAACTATAATAACCTAGTTATTATCTTTACTTAGTGATCACCACACTATAATCTTAATCATATTGATTACTTAATAGAAGAAAATGGAATAAAGCACCTTCCCATGACATAATGCACCTAGGCCACTGTTATATTTAGTGGAATGGAGATTAACATAAAAGCACCATCTCAGGGCAAAACACACCAAAGCTACTAACTGACCTCAAATCCTTAAGTATGCATATCTCCCTACATGCCAATGGAATAGGAAACTATAGAGTATATTAGAGTCACTATAGTTCTAAATTAACTAGTCACAAGCTTAGTCTTGATTCATGTGATCTTTCATTTTAATATTAAAATTTATTCTCAAGGATAACTGGCACTTGACAATTAAGGACCCCACTTAATCACTTAGATGAATTCATTTTAATCCTTTTTTTTAAACATGCTAGTAGAGTTATTCTAAAGTTGAATAATAAAGGAGATTATACATGTGATAATAAAACAATTACCCTTTTAAGCCAATATTGAAAAAATTAGTCAATTCCCTAAAAAATCCTTAATTCAATTATTAAATTAAATATATTAGCCCCTGGTTATACTTAGAAATCCATTAGGGTCATCTCGAAGCTAAATATGAACTAAGCTACACATAAAAAAAAAAATGAAGAGGCTAAAGCGCCCTTCTTTAATCTTACTCTTATATTTAAAGAGTTACCATATTAATTGATCTTATCATCAATCCACACTTAATACCACACTCCATCATACTCATAAGATTACTTAAATCCAAAATTAAGATTCTAAACTTCAAAATCAGTACATAAATAGATCAAAGTACCTCTAGGGTTTCAAAGCTCATTTTATCCCATTTTAAATTAAATTAATTATTTTAGGTGAACAATCATTAATCAAGGTTAATCACTCAATATAAATAATATCCTATTGTCCAAAGATAGTTTCAAGCACTCCCAAGGGGCAACACTCTCCACTTCATTCAATTTACCTTAAAACTTATTTTAATCATAACTCAAGTAATTCAACTCCAAATTAAGACTTATAATTTATGAAAATTTATGCAAAGAACCTAATAAGTATAATGGCGACCTCTACATTTACAAAAACCCACTTCTATGAGCATTTTTCCTTTGGTAGTGGTTAATTTTGAAAATTCTAAAAATGCCCTTATCATTAATTAATCCCAATTTCATACTTACACTAAAAATATAATATGACACACTTTATAATCATCATATTAAATAGTAAAAAAAACACCAACCTATCCTTAGGTCTTGCGATTGAAATCCATCCTAAGGTAAAAATGCTAACATGTCTCAAATTTTCTTATTTTCAAACTTACATGAAGGTGCATGGTGTCACATTCATTAGTCATGTCATATTATAGTTTAGCAACTTAATAGCATGCATAAATATACATAATATTCTATCATTCTCTCTACTCAAACCATTTTCACATAAAATGATAGAAAGCACATGACTTATGAATATAGGCATAAAACTTTAAATCATGCTAGGTCATATAATAACATTCTCATAATTGAATTAATATATATAACACATCATAGCACATTCTCATATGATACTAGATAAGCACACAAAATTTCTATGCCCGGAGAGTAAGAAAGTCTTTCACTAAACAAAAGCCTTCTAACAAGCTAAAAATCTCATATCTAACTCCTCCTTCTAACACCTCTTGATTGCCTATCAAAAACATAAAAGAAGTTAGAATATTAATGAAAATTTTAGCAAGGGTAGTAAGTAATGAAAGTAGGAAATTAAGGTAGAAGAAGGATGGAGGGGTGCTGGAAATATGATTTGCTATAGCTGTAACAGTGCTTGTTAACCCATCACCAAAACCACCCCACACTTACCACAAAAAAAACCCACAATAGATAAGAAGATGAGGAGGAAAAGGTTGCTGTTATGGGGGGTTTGGAGTTGTGAAAAATGCTAAGGAAAGGAGGAGTAACAGGTTGTAGTTGAGGGATGAAAAAATAGCTGAAGAAAGGAGGGTCTAAGGTTTTAGTTTCTACAGAAGAAATCCCGGCAAATCTGCTGGATTAGAGCAAATGCAAAAATGGAGGAGAGGGAATTTATAATAGTAGTTTTCCAAGGAGTTTTGAGATAAAAACTTAATGGAAATGCATGATGTTCGAGCTGGAAGGCAAGTTGACATAGAACAAAACAAAATGGTTGCAAACAGTGGCTTTATCTTACATGAGGAAAGAAATACATGAGGATGTTTAGGGGGGTTTAAAGAAAAATTTGGGTATGGCGTCCAGACCTAGTTGATGTGAAAATAGAGAAGGAAAAGGTTTGGAGTGCATTGGTAGAGGAAGAAAAAAAATAGAGGCTAAAGTGTCAGTTATGAGTGCATGAATTGAAAAAAAGTGAGGGGTGTCTAGGTGTTGATGCATGACTTAAGGGCTAGGAAGTCTGCAATATTGCAAAACAAAGGAGAGAAATGGGTTGGGTAGAAAAGGGGAACTTATCAATTGATTAAAGTTTAAGTGTTCAAGAGGATTAAATGGCTAAGTTAGATTTAGGTACTTTCAACTAAAATTTTGGCTTAACAAAGTCCACTATGGGGGAAATTAGATTGGGATCTTGTTGTTTAGTTAAGATCTAAAGATAAAGTTAGGAAGTTTGTTACATTTAGCTTAATGATTTAAAATGTAAAGAAAATCCAAGAAAAAGTGTTTGCAATTAAAATAGCAAATGGGTTCCAATAATTAACAAAACATATAGAATAGTCTTAAGAATCCAAATATATAAAAATATTCAATAATGGAGTTGGTTTGAATCTTGATGGATAAAAAAAATTTTAGATAATCCGCATAAACACATTTTTCAATGAATGTGTGAAAACAATTTGTATAAAAAATCATTTGATGTGTTTGAAAATATTTATAAATTAAAATATAAAAAAATTGATATAAAAAATCTTTTGGAGATCAAACGAATTAAAACAGGTAAATGAGCAAAAGCCTTCCTTGTGAAAATCAAAAAATTTTGCGACTTAGCAAAAGGAAAGGAATGAGTGAACTTAAAAATATTCTGGACACACATCTAAGTATAGAATTATTTTAATAATGGGAAAATTTTTGGATGAGTCAAAATAGATGAGAACTGGTTTTGAGTAAAAAAAACACTAATTATTATTTTTTGCATACAAATAAAATATTTCAATAAGTGAACAAATAGTTAACCAAAAACAAAAAATGGAGAGGAAAACAACAATATGAAATTATGTAGAAAAAATCTTAAGAATGATTTGTAAGTCCATAATGAGTCTAAAAGTAAAAATGTTAAGATCGGAGAAATCACATAAAAGTACAATTTTTTGCAAACAGGTAAAAGTGTTGTGAAAGGCTCATAATAAATATAGATGACATGAAATACCATATCAGAAAATTTTGAGATGTATTATGAGTTTAAGTAAATTGTAAATAGGGTTAGAACGTTTTGGGACATTTTAGGAATAAAATCCCATAATCCAAAATAGAAATCATTAAGGATGAGTCAATTGAAACAAACCACTAACTTCTCAACATAACATCAAAGAAGTCACACGACCTAAGCTTTGTATACACACCTCGTCACTTAAGTTCTTAAGTACAAGTGCTCTTATAAGGGTAGCGAATCCTTATGACAATAAATGAGCCATTTGAACTAAAGGTTCGACTATGCACTTGATGGCCCGCTAAGGCACAATATTCATTTCCAAACTCATGTCTTTTACTTTAATTGACTAATGGCTTATTCAATGTCAATATTTTTATTCATCAAAGGACACTAAGACCCAAACACAATGAGATAATTAACCAAATCTTATCAAACCAAGGGCTTGAAGGGCCACTAAAGATAATGTCATCATGACCTAGGGTTAGGTATCACGTCATAGCTCAAACACCTTACCAAAAAGACTTCCAATCAATAAAGCCCAACTCCATTCAATTCATATGTATTTCTTAAATTCAATTATTCAAGACCAAGATCACAACAAGATATATGAAATATATAAAGAAAAGAATCATAAACACCTTAAGGTATCACCATAAACCAAAAATAAAATAAGAACTAGCGGGACTAGTCAACTAGTATAGGTATACTAGACCTAAAGACTATATGTCTCATAGAAACTAGTTAATGGGTTTAGTTAATCAATCAATTATCCTTACGAATCATTCAATTGTTTTAGCTAACTAAAACAACTTGGATATAAAATAACTTACTCTAAGGATTTAGCTAACTAATTGATTATTCTTACAAACCAGTCAATAGGTTTAACTAAATTGTCGAAGGGTTCATGCAAAACAACTTAGACACAAAATAAACTATTTGATGGGTTTGGCTAACCAATCAACAATTCTTACAAATTAAGCAATGGGTTTAACTAACTAATCAACCAATCTGAATGAAACAACCCCAAACATATCATAGTCATGATTCATGCTTACACACAATAAGGATATAAATCATGCTTGAAATCATTAACACAAAAATGATATGGAAACATGCTTACTTAATTTTTCATACTCAAAAATCACATCTTTCTGTATAATAATTAAATGCATGATAAACACGTAAAAAACATGCTCTTATACACATGTTTAAAAGATACATATATTTATTCATTGATATTCCCGTACCCATCAACAAAAACATGATTTAACAATAATAGAACCTAACATGCTCTCACATAAATTCTATCATCTAAAGAGCTAATTAGATTTACCTAGACCCAAAACCAAAGCAAAACACACAAACATGTTATTTTTAATACAACCTCAAGGTCCTCCTAGGTTACCTTCAAAATACAAAAATAAAGACACTTGTAAGGAGCATATAACAACAAGCGTAGAATAACAAATCAATGAAGGAACTTCCAAAATAAAGAAAGAGGAGACTACACATGAATATAAGAGGGGAAAACAAGGTGAAGACCTTAAAAATTTATTTATAAATCTAACCTCCTTTACTTAGTTAAAAAAATAGCCTTAATCATCTTATAAAACTCTAGAACACTTGTCATTTTATGTGGTTGTCTCTTTCTCTTCTCTTTTCCTCTTCGGTTTCTCTCCTCACCAAGTTGAATTTTTATGTAATATTACTATTCAATATTTGGATTTTTGTTAATTTATTTTTTTGGTCATATATTATTATCATTTCTTGACTTTAAATTCCTTTTTTTTGCTCTTATGTTTTTCCTTTGCAGTTGCTTCCTCTTCCACCTTGCACCACCACCTCCTCCTCCATACATTGGTTTAAACTTCATTTTTTTTTGTAATAACTTGAGTTGATACGACCATGCAGGGAGCTACCATAGAGTGCTTTTGGATTGATTAGTTGGCCCATGAATCAACATGAGTTCTTTTAGCACGCTTTTTTCTTATTCATGCTTTTCTAAAAAAAATTTAAAAAAAATTTAAAACTCTCCAAGAGGGTCACCTATCCTAAAAATTACTCCATGGCTAGCATGATTAACTATGGAGTTCTTAGGATAGAATTACCAAAAGTATGATATACCATGTTGATATAAGTAGTCAGATCAATCCTTGTAATACTTCACTCAATTTAAAATTTTAGTTTATTTTCTTTTAACTATTATTTTATTAGTGTAATCATTTTCCTTGCTTTATTTTTAATAATTTTTTAGGTATCCAGAATTTTCATTGATTCCCTTACTACATTTGCCACCACTTGTAAGTCTTTTTATTTTTTTAATCATAAGTATTGTATATAAAAATTTTATTATTAAGTATTATATAAATGTAAGTAAATCTAATTGTGTGTTGAGGTATGTGTTATGATTATACAATTTATTATTAAAAAGGTATAACAATTATTGTAATTTCCCAAAATTTTTGAAAACCTATAATTTAATAAATAACTTTTATTTGTAATAAATTAGCTTTTAAAATTATTTAGTTTAATTATTTTATGGATTTTTGAGTATATAAAAGTGGATAGGAATATTTAATAAATTAAAATAAATAATTTGTTATTTTATCATACTCTTTTTATTTAAATAATTCTCCAAACTAATGTTTTACTAAACTCATCCTTTTTAAATCAATATATTAAATTATATTTAATTAAATTATTAAATTAAATAATTATCAAAAATATTACTTGTTATTATTTTATAAATTAAATTAAATTATTTTCCCTATTTTCCTATTACCTCTCTTCCCTTTTCTCCTTTTTCTTCTTTCTTTTCTTTTCCTTTTTCCCTCCTTCGGGATGCCCGCACCAGGCCTGCCTCCCCCTCCCCTGCGTGACTGGGCCACTGGGCCATCTTCCCCTCTCCCTTCCTCTTCCCCTGCTCTTGGGCCACAGGTCTGTTCTTCCTTCCATGCACGAGCCGACCCAGCCCTCCTTCTTTCTTTTCTTCCTTTCTTCCCCGGCAACCAGGTTGGCCCAACGTTTTTTTTCTTTCCCCGACCAGCCTATTGTTCCTGCACCCCCCTTATTTCTTTCTTCTTCTTCTTCATTGATCAACCCAAGGTGGTCGAGCTGTCTTTGTCGCCATGTCTGCCACCTCGAGCACGCTGGCCACTGCCCTGCTGCCACCACCTACCACTAGTGCAACCCTCCCTCCTCTCTCTCTCTCCCCCATCCTTTTTCACAATTTTGGACCCAATCGGCCATGCACCCCCATTACACATGGACTCCCTTTTCCCTTTCTTTCCTTTCCTCTCCCTACCACCCTTCTACCTCCTTGCCACCCTAAACATTACCACCGACCAGCCACCTATCCCTCTATCCCCCCTCTTCATTTTCTTCTCCTCATGAGCCCTCTTCTTGCCCCATATTTTTCGAACCTTCCCCTTCCCCGATTCCTTTCTCCCCTTTTCTTCTCCTTCCATTTTCACCTTGGTTTTGGCTTCGCTGCCTCCCTCTGTCGATTCCTCCACCTCACCAACCACCTTCTACACCCTTCTACTCCCACCTTGCACCTCCACAACACCACCCAAGCCACCCCGCAACTCCCTCTTCCTCCCCCATCTTTTTCTCTCCTTTTTCTCCCTTCTGGGCAACACCCCTGCAACCCCTCCATTCGCCGTTGTCCGCTCGTCTATGCCGCCACCCAAACCACCAAACACTCCCTGCAACCTGCTCTACTACCCCCACACCTCATTTGGCCGAAGCAAGCCCCCTCACCCCTCCATTTTCCCCTCTCTTTTCCTTCCCTCTCAGCCCCATCCACTCTTGTAGCGCACTTCGCAGCCTCGCCGCCGCCGCCGCCGCCACCTCCACCTACACCCCATCTTCACTCCTATAGCCTTCCCTTGCCTCCAATCCTCCCCCAACTGCCCTCTTTTCTAGCTCCAAAGCCTCAACCCAAAAATGACTACCCCTCCCTTCTACCTCCCTACCTTCGACCCTTTTTCCCCCATATAGCCTACATGTGGCTCACGCTATTCATGCAGCATGAGTTCCACATTGTTTTGGGAATTGATTTGTTTAATTATTGAGGTATATTAATAGTTAATAAAGTGTGTTATTAATTAAGTTTTTATAAAGTTTTATCCTTTTAATTTCCTACTTCTAATATAATAATTATTGATATTATTTTTAGGTGTTGATTTTACTATTTAAAGCTTGAATCTTTAATCAAGATACTGGTAAGGTTCAATTTTTCAGGAATTAAGGTAATCATTAAACCCCACTTAAACGCATGGATAAATGTATGTTAGCACATTAGGATTTTTAATATGTTATTATGCTTGATATTTGTGGTTTAATATAATATATATATTTGCTTGTATTGATTGATAAAAAGAAAGTGTGGTAGTTTATATGCCATGTATGGAAATGCTGCTTAAGGGAAGATTTTAATTATTAATGAAAGTGTTAAGTACTTATCCATGTCATATTATGTTAATGTGACCGTTTATGCATGAATAATATTATTGTGAGCCCAAGGGGCATTTTAGTAATACTTCTTGTGCAAGAATGTGGCCTAATATGCGTGGGTGCTAATAAGTATTATATTAAAATATAATGGTTGGTGGAGTTGGATATTTTTAATGGAGTATTAATATTATTATTCCATGTGGTAATGTTAATTTAATAAAAGTGGATTAATAAAGGGGGTAAAGTGGTAATTTTGGAGGCAAAAGGGCAATATGGTAATTTTATAAGTAAATGGAAAAATGGTAATTTTGGGAGTAAAGTGGTAATTTTGGGAGTAAAGGGGGTTAAGAATGGTAATTTTAGAAGTAAGGGGTAAAATGGTAATTTTGGAAGAAAAGGGTAAAAATGGTAATTTTAGATGTAAAAGGGTAACTTGCAAGCAAAAGGGTAATATGGTAAATTTGGATGTAAGGGGGTAAAATGGTAATTTTTATGAATAAGAGGATATTATGGTAATTTTGGTAGTAAATGGGTAAAACGGTAATTTGCAAGTAAAAGGGTAAATTGGTAATTATAATTATGGAGAAGGGTAAATTGGTAATTGTAAGAATGGAGAAGGGTAAAATGGTATTCATAATAATTGAGAAGGGTAAAATGGTAATTATGATAATGGAGAATGCTAATTTGGTAATTTAACCAACAGAAGGGTAATTTGGTAATTCTAATAATGGATAAAGGTAATTTGGTAATTATAATAATGAATAAGGGTAATCTAGCAATTATAAGGTTGCAGAAGGGTAATTTGGTAATTTATCCAACTAAAGGGGCAATTCGGTAATTATAATAATGGAGGAGGGCAATTTGGTAATTTAACCGAATAAAGGGAATTTGGCAATTATTTAACCAACTAAAGGGGAAAATTGGTAATCATGATAATGAAGAAGGGTAATTTGATAATTTGTCCAACTTAAGGGCAATTTAGTAATTATAACAAAGGAGAAGGGCAATTCGGTAATCTAAACAACCAAATGGGAAATATGATAAGGGTAATAATTATGAAGGGTGAATGGTGATCTAAAAAGCGTAGAAGATAACTTGGTAACCTAAACCAAGCAAGGGGTAATTTGGTAATTATGCAACTTGAAGGGTGATATGGTAAATTGGCAAATAAGGAGGGGATGACTTAATAACTATACAAGTAAAGGATAAATCAGTGATTTATATATAACATGTTGATGGGACACTGGAGGTTCGTAATAAGATTCAAGTAACACTGAATAGTAAGGTAAGAGTATTTGACGATTAGTAAGTATCACGAGAATAAATCTTAAATCATAATTGGATGAGTTTATGATGGCCTTAATGATTCTTCTGTGTTATCTTGGATAAGCTAATGAATAAGAAATGCCTAATGATATCAGAATGATCAGAAGTGAATAAGCATCTAATTGTTGTACTTTTCATGATCACCTTAATTAAGATACTAATACTTAAAGTGAAAGACCTTGAGATCGAAAATGGTGGCTCTTTAGGGGTCGCTACCCTAAAGACATGGTTTAGCCCACAATTATTTTGGTATTTGCTGGTATGCCTTTGTTCCCAAGCCAAGCCCTATATCTTACTCTATCTATCTCTACGGACCTATTTAGGAGGTATGCATACTTATAGATTAGGTGACCTTGTCGGTAGGGTACTAAGTAGCTTTATGCACTAGTACGACCAGGGTACCTTTGCGTCCCTAGGTTGATGGTTGAAGGGTACAAAGTAGCTTTTATGCACCAGTACGATTGGTGTACCTTTTCATCCTGGGTTCTTGATCTTCCATTCAAGGCAAATAAATGGAATTGTTGTGCTGATTAAAAAAAGAAAAAACACTAATCATGAAAGTGAAAGATTAACGAGCCGGTCCCAGTTGAATTATGATATTGAGTACCGATCCACTGGTTATAATAGCGGCCGAGGAGTGTGTTGCCCTGGCAGATGATTATGAGTACCGATCCACTAGATATAATAGTTTCCTAAGAGCGTATTACCTTGGATGATGTTGATATATATTCTGATCCACTAGCAATAATGGTGGGGGTCCCGAGCTCAATAAAACCAATCATGGATGTGAATAAAGTTATGGAAAATTACTAATCATTTATAGTGGAACACCATGTGAGTCGGGGCAAGACTAGTCCACCAGCGAATAATAGTGGGGGTTTCCGCACTCACTTGGGTATAAAATCTTAGAGATGATTGAATAATGATGGACTAATGGCTTAAGGCCCAAACGTATTGATTTTTCAATATGACATGACTTAAGTCCCAGAAGCATTGACTGCACCTTATGACTTATTAATAATTGATGGACTTGTTAAGTATGTGATTGTGGTGTACGTATTTCTTATTATATATGTATATAGCTTTGTATCATATGTTGCACTGCAAGCGTGCTTTTAAGTGTGTTTTAAAGGGTTACTCAGTACCATAGTACTGAAGGGTTCCATTCGTGGGGCCCCTGCCTATTCAATGGACAGTGTCCCTTGTAAGTCCTTTTCAAGTGCTATTCAAGTGGGTAACGGGAAAGAGCGTAAGGATTATCTGACCTTTAGGATTTCATTCTTCCTCTTCTAATGTCTGGTTTAAATGTAATTTTGTTCTTGTAACCACCATTGGTGGAATCTATTCTTATAAAATGTTTACTTGTGCTACTCCAATTTAAAAATGGTTTGAATTTCTAACAATTGATATTTTGTTCTTTAGCCTTAGCACTGGAATGGTATGAGTGAATCGGTCTGGTACTAAATGTGGAGGTAATATTCCTAAAATTCACAGTTTGTTATTTTTCTTCCGCTAATCTTTTAATAAAATGAAAATTTTCAGTAGTGAATTTTGGGGGTGTTACAATTATGGTGGTAATTGTGTATATATGTTGGTAGTTATGATCAAATGTATGTATTGTGATTAAATAATTAATTATTGAAAAGGTATAACAATTAGAATATAAATTTATTAGATAATAAATTATTATTATATAAGTGGAATAATAAGATAACAACATTTTAAAATGATAAAATATTATTGGCCTTAAATAATTTATTATTAAATATATGGAATACATCTAAACCTTAACTCTAACCATAAGCATTAAGCCCTAATAAAGTACTAATTTGGTAATCCATTACTATTTATAGTTGTAATAATAACACAATAAGTTTAATAATAACATAATAAAAATTAAAATAATATAATATTTTGGTGATTAAATCATTTATCATTAAAAAGGTACAATAATTACCATATAAAATTATTAGATAATAAATTATTATTGTTAGCATTAGATAAAATGTTATTAACTAATATGTAAAATAATAATATAACAATACTTTTTGCTACTAAATTCTTTTTAACCTTAGATAAAGTATTATTATATAAGTGTAATAATAAGATAATAAAATTTCAAAATCATAAAATATTGTTGGCCTTAAATAATTTATTATTAAATAAGTGGAATACTTTTAAACGGTAACTCAAACCACAAGCATTAAACCTTAATAATTTACTAATATGGTAATTGTAACACCCTCATTTTTTACTATAAAAAATTTTCGTTTAAAACAATGAGGAAGTTGAAATATACCTAGGAAAAATAGGATGTTACTATCGTATATGACATAGGATAGACGCCAAATAAAAAATACATAAACAATTTGAAAGGTTATTTACATCGAAGGACCTTAACGGTCCCTGACCAAATCATTATAGAAATCCAAGTAGATAAAAGTACAGGTCTACATTAAAATGAAGTTATGGTATGATAGCAAAATCAAAACCACGGTCCGTTACTGACCCCAAAACATCTCTGAATGCCCATACTCTCAAGCCCCAAACTTTAGCCGAGGTAGGTCCTTTTCTGCCCAAAAAACATGCATATAGTCCTCTGCTTGTAGGAATGAGCAGCTGGCTGAATAAACAGGCACATCAGTACACTATGTACCAAGTAAGCCAAGTTGCTCCCTCAATGGAAATGCAAGTATGCAATGTCTATCATACATGGATATAATATTTAACGTGCACCATGCTAATGCCATATACATAAAGGTAAGAGTACATTAGGACATGCTATAATACATAACTCAAACATTGCAAAATATATCATGCTTGATTTCATATTATATTCATATAGGTAAACACAACACTTATAATAGTATATTAAATTCAAGAAACCATGATGGTTTATCTCCAATTACTCAATCCTTTAGATTATATCATTTCCTTATCCACATGCTGAGATAGGTCAATATTCTGTCAACGACTTAATCAATAACTGGTTAGGAACTTTACCTATTACTCACGTGTACAAACCAACATTTATCCTTGTTGGTCATTCAACCCATTTTCTATCATTGTCCATTTATTCATATTAACTTAATCATTATCTAGGTCTTTCTCATCCAATTTTATTATCACCGAGTGATGGATTATGCACTACCCTATGGTCTTATATACCATAGAAGCTTATCCAAATAAAGGACATAAATTTCAAGCCAAATCCAATCACCAAAGGGGATATAAGTCCAGGTCAAAGCCAATCACCAGAATAGATATAAGTCCAAGACAAAGCCAACTGATATGGACATAAGTCTAAGCCAAAGCCCACCACCTAGGTAACCAAACCCTTTAGTATCAATACTATCTAGTACATTATTAGTTTTTAGAGTAGATAAGGCACCGGGATCTCTCAGAATCTTGTTCGATGGCATAAAAACACTCAAAGGCAGACTAACCCCTAATAGCTAATCGAGGATCGGTAACCCAGACTCATACTCAAATCAATTGCCATTCACTTTACGTCATTAGTATATTATTAGTGAGGGTAAGTAATCATACAAGGCCCATAGAAAAGCAAATAGAACATTTTCCATGTTTATTCCATATCAATCTTTTTCTTTCCATTTTCCCAACCATGCGGATTTCCATTTATTCTTGCCCAATATTGTTCATATCCACCACATTATTTCATTCAAGCCTAAGCTGTGTTTCATTACTATTTTCTCAATACCATCACCTATCATAAATGGAATACCCATTTAGCCTTTACAATACTCATAAAGTATATCGTAAATTATGATCCATTTAATACTTTCATTAGGTCATTAATCCATGATAAAATACATATTTTATCCCATTAATAATCATGGGATAGTCCCGAACATAGCCTCAAATCATAACCAAACTGAAAGAAAACAAATTACACAAATTAGTTAATCGTTTTGGCCCAACCAGTTGATCAGTTGCACCAACTAGTCAGCTGGCTTGCGTTGACTAGTTGATTGGTTTGACTCAACCAGACCATGCTTTTCCTTGAACTAGTAGATCAATTAGAGAGTAAGACCAAGGTTTTACAAGCTTACCAGTCTATGGGTTATGTCAAGTAGTCGAATGTTCTAAGAACTAATCGATTGGTTTAACCTAATCAGTTGATTGGTTTTCCCTATAACAACATCAAACCGTTAATTTCAGGAAGATTCATAAATCACATTAGAACACATACCAACATAGTCTAACACCTTTTCAACTTAATTAACTTCTGTATCTCACAATGAATCATCGTATCCTATTTTTATTAATTTTTATGCCTTTTACTCTAGGTATACAATCTATCCATCTAAATCACTTATGTAGGATATATACATTTATGTTGGAAAACATGATCAACTTAAAGGGACTTATATCATGTAGAAATACTCATAAATCATTTTAGAATAAAGAATCACTTACTTAATGTGGGAATGGTCCCCTTAAAATAGAAATTCTAACTTATGGAAATCTCAACTTTTAAAATGTTAAAACGAAAAATCTTAAACTCAAAATTTCATACAAAACCCTATTAACTTTTCAACCTTAAAACAAAAAGAAAAGAAAGAACATATCAACTTAAGGCAAAATAGGAAATGCTCAACTAAACCACTTAATCTTTTTCCCAAATCTAAATCTTCCTTGCTTAAAAATTAAAACAAGAGAGGGCTAGAGATAGAATCGTAAGAGTATGAGAAAATCAATTGCAAGGTTTGAAGTGTAGAAACGAAGGAAGGTGAAACAGAGACTTAGGGATTTCGATGGCTGAAGAAAGGTGCCCAAAAGGGATGATTAGCTATTTATAGCCAACAAATTGAGAGGAATAATAGTGGGTTTAGGAAAAATTCAAAAACCCTATAAATTATTATTTCAATTGGATTTTGTCCAAGATATGATGGCTTATTTTCTAGAACTCAAATGGTATTTTTGGAGAATACAGGTTAATTATGCCAGAATTAGAATACACAAGAGAGGTAATGGAAGGTCAGTGTGAAAGAAATCTTCTAGATGCTCAAATTCATGTGTGAGTTCAAAACATTGATCTTAGAAACATGTATATGAGAGAGGTGGAAGAAGATAAGGATAAGGTCATCCTTCCCCTTCAATTGTCCCAATCGACCACTAGATCGATCTGAGGCAATACTTCAGGCTAAATGTATCGTGAAAATGGTTAGAAATATCTTAGGGACAATTTGATATGGGTAGGTAAGATTCTAATTTAGCATAAGAATTTTTTTAAAAAATAAACTTCAAAAAATATGCCCACCTTGACAAACCATTTGATTGGTTTGGGCCTACTAGTCGACTATTCTAAAAACCATTCGATCTGTTTAGTCGAGAAAACCCATTTTGCTAAAATGATGAACTAGTCGATCAGTTTATGGAAATAGTTAATTAGTTCGCTTGAAAAACTAATCAACCTTCACTTTTGAATCCCATTTCAGATCAAAATTTATCTCAAACTAAATCATAACATTAAATTAAAATGAAAGGTCCAATAATTACCACAATTCTCATTCAACATTTTTTGAAAAAATATGGGGTATTATAGTAATCCATTAATATCTATAGTTGTAATAATAATAAGTGTTTAAAAGTAACTAATATATGTATATATGTATGCCTCTCATCCTCCAACCTAGGTTGAACTCCTTATGGTCAGTCCTACCACTAGGTTTAGCCTAACTATGGTCAACCCTGGCATCAGATTCATCATTTTCAAAGTCTCCCTGAGCAACAAGATGATTTATTATAAACAATTATGATTGTAGAGTGTTTTTATTTTTTATCTAATTCAAACAATTGAGAACATTATATATATAATTTTAATATTTTGTATGCTTAATATTTATAAATATGTCTATTTTGTTATTTTATATGATATTATATATTTAATAGAAATAAAAAAATTGGTTGGTATTAATTGTATTCAGTTAAAGAAGTAGATATCACATGTCATCTCTAATATTTACAATTCATCGATAATGAGAAAAACTTATTGTAATTTTGATGCGTTGTCATATGCACAACAAATTTAATAAATAAATCCTAAATTCCAAATACATAATAGATGACAAGAAGGAGTCGAACCCACTAGGAATGGTATATAATCAATAATTTTGTAATCAATGTTAAAACCTCGGTTATTTAATACCATTATTTTCTATCACTAATTTCTATACTATGGATCATTAATAAAACATGTTACTCACTAATTAATGAATAAGGATAGGAAGACATTGATTATGGTATTAGGATATCAAATAATCATGGAGAAAAGAATGATTCTAAATGATCTAACATTGACCTATAGAAACTCATAATAATTCATCTCTTTGCTTTATCTTAATTCTAATAAATTGAATAAGCTCTCAATTTATCACCTAACCAATTAATAGCTTAAGTTAAGAACACCAGATTCAATTAATAGCAGCATCACGAATGGAAACCAATCAACTATGACCATAATCACATAAGTTCGGATCATGCAATCGTACAAATTAATGGACAAGATTAATAATTAACCTTTTGCTACTTTGGAAACATTAATTAACAATTATTATTAATTCCGTTATCCTAACATTGATTAAGATCTAAACTAAATAGGTGATCAATCTAATTACTTAAAGATCATTCAATTCCATCTATTAATTCAATTAAATTTCATTTAGAATCATAAATTCAAATTATGTTGTCATACGTGAAACCCTAATTCTGTCATCAAATCCGCCTACCCTATACTATCTATGCTACTATCTTCATAATTGCAATAACATGTAATTAAATGCAGTAATATATAATTAACATCTATGATTACGAATAAATTAATAATAAAACACTAAAAGTAAGAGAAATAATAATGCATTAAAGGGAATTTATTTGCATTCAATCAAAAATCAAAACTTGCAATTAAGAGAGGAATGGAGAAGAACTTATCGACTTAAATTGTAGAGTGTTGATTTTTCAATTGAATACAATGGAGAGAAAGAGAATTGGAATTATGAATTACTTATGGTATCTAGAGAATATAGAGAAAAAGAGAGAATACAACTCTCAAACTTCCCATAAATGACTCTCAAATGTTTAGAACTTCAGAAATATATCAAGGAAAAGTTTGCGTGAACAGTTATAGAATTTAAGAAAAATAAGGTTTACGTTGGGAAACACGAGACCACCATGTTTTTCATTGAATTCTCTGCCAAATGATGAATTTTGAAAACTGAGATTTTGTGTATTGATAGAAAAACATGGGTCGTGTTTATAAAATACAGGGGTCATGTGTTTCTTATTCCTTCATTATTTCTTTATGAAATTTCAAGACAAGCTTCCCTTTTATATATCCTTCATTTCTGGTCTTTTCTTCCATTGATTCTGTATCCCTTGATGTGTTTTTTACTTCATTTCCTCTTTCCATCGAGTTTTCCTTTGAATTTCTTCATGTTTATCTTTTCTTACAAAATCTACCCAAAAAAAAACTCAAGCAAAGATTAAATTTTATAAAAATAATGAGGAATAAATGACATTTTTACTTAGGAAAATAACATATAAATCCCATATATCAAATTTCAAATTGTCATTTCTAAAAAGTTTTATGGTGACAACTTATAATGACAAAAAAAAAAATCTCCCCACCAAGATTTGGATTCCCTAACTTTTTTTTAATGATGTCATCCCTAAAAAATCTGGAAATTTTTTGAATGATGTAATCCTTAATAACTTTTTTAGGGATGACATATCATTACTAAAATTTAGGTTTTAAAAATTTCCTAACCAATATTTAACTTTTCCGAGTTTTTTTAAAGTCTTGTAGCCCCTAAAAGAGGTATTAGGGATGGTATGACATGGCTAAAAATTTAAAAACTTCACAATGGGAAACAGAAAATTGAATCTATATAGTCGCTGAAGGGCTTATTGGAAATGACATTATCATCACTAAAGGCTAAGAATTGGTGGTGATAGGTCTTTTGTCCTAATTTTGAATTCTAGCAACAAAATATTGGGCTTGTTGTTTTAGGGATGACATGTCGTGAAAGAGTAATGGGGACAACTTTAAGGTTATCACGATGATAAAAATATATTTTCCTAGTAGTGAGGGCATAATTAATTCCTCATCATGGTAACATAATCTAGCTAATTGGGGTTATAAAATTTGGGATATTACATCATTATTCCCTTAAAATAGATTTTATCCTCAAATTCAACCAAAATATAACTAACCCGCTTAGAACCAAGGGAGGCACAGATGAAAGGTCCAAACAAGTTGGGGGTCACTACCTCTTAAAAGAAACAAAATCGTAATGAAGGTTATAACCACGGACATAAACGTCCAAGGAACAAGCAACAAGTCAAGTAATCATATAATGACTTTCACGGATGTTATCATGTCGATTCAAGTCGAACCTCCAGAATTTGAGCTTGGCTTATTTAATTAAAAATTCCTATCGATATAACATGTTATTATATGATCACTAGATATTATTATTTGAGTTAAGCTTATTTATAAACAAGCTACGCTAAGCTGACTCACAAACCAACTCTAATAATATAAATTAGTTGAGTTATTTTAATTCATTCCAGCTTAATTACTATTCATATATGTACATATTTTTTTTTATGGAACATACGTTTTTAAAAATATGTGTCATATGTTGATCTCCTTCATTCTCAACTAATTTATGTATCACAAAATACATAGTTTAAAATTAGTTGTTGTAGAAGAATGAATATACATTACATATATATACTGTAGTACTTAATAATGAGCATATGACAAACATCTAGTCGATTCTCAAATGAGATTTTAAATGGTCATTCTTTAAACTTTTACATGGGGCGATAAATAAGTCATCTTATGAATAAATGAGTCTAACTTGTCCTAGATTGAGCTTAATTTGTTTAACAAATGGGCTTAAAAATAAAACTTAGACTTGGATTATTTAACCAAATAAGGGGGATGAGTCAAGCCCTTATTGAACCAATCTGCAAGCCCATTTCCCCCATATACAACCCTATAGTCACACCCCATTACATTATAAATAAAGATGATTTAGATCCAAGTCTTTTTACTCTTTAATTTTCTAGTATTAGACACCTTATACTAATGGGAATCGCAAATAATCCATTGGCCTACTAACACTATCAATGGAGGTGATTTAGTGCATTTTATAGAGTGTTATACTCCTGATATGTTAGATACATATATTAGCACTAAATTCGTTGCTTACAAACCTCTATCAGATCTATTACTACATACTACAATGGCAAACAAAGAAATTCATTAATTTTAGGTTTGAAAACCAAAACAAATTATTACGTGTTACTATAATTTTCATACTCCTTATTCGCTATATTTGATGTTTTGGAACAATTTACAAGTATTATTATGTTATATTTTAACTACTACTAATTTGTGCTTATTATAACAACTAGTTTTACACCTGTGCAATGCACGAGAGGTGAACGATACAATTTTATTCGTGATATAAAACTTTCTGATAATGATTATTAATAATATTATTAAAATAAATATTAATAATTTAAATAGGATATAGATTAAATATAAGAAACATTAGTGTTGGGGTTAAATTTGATGGATTCGTTAAGAGTTTCTATTTCTCTTGTTTGGGATATTTGTTTTTGATAAAATCCCTAACTTACCACCTTCCTTCCTTTATAAAATCCCTTAACTTTCTATATTTGTTAATTGATGAACTTGATTTGTGGGAATGTTGATTATGAATAGCTTCTATACACTATTGATCATAGTAAGAAATTAATAATGCAAATAATGCTAAGATCCAAAGTTAAAATTGGGTCTATATTTATAAATTGTAGAAGATAAGCCAAAATCAAATTGGAAAGAGATATATGAAGGTTAAATTTAGTGCTAAATGCATTTCCTAAGGACTTGAATATTCAGGATTAATAATAATCAAACTCACCTTAAAGCCTATCCAAAAAAACTTTAAACTAAAACTTGAATAAATTAAGATAATTTGAATGAACTTATAATTAGACTCAAACTCAATGGATAATAGAACTTGAACTAATTAACAAAAATGTACCTTTATCCTATTTTCAACTGATATAGTTTAACACCTCAAAGGTAGAATAACATTGATCTTTATTGATAATGATCCTTCTGAAATAATGTTAGAGAGAGTCAAGGTGATCTATTATGTCTACACTATACAAAACATATTTACAAGTAGAATTCTTTTGCATATTTATGTGTGTTTTAATTATAGCCTTCACTATGGTAAGTGTGTGAAAGTGGAACCACACATTCAAGCTTCTTAATATAATTCTTATCTTACAACATTCACTTACATACTTATTAGTTCAACATACAATATTAAACATGTTGCATATATAAATGTGTTATAAAATAAAAAGTTATGAATCATAAGATTGAAGAATTACCTATGACCAAATATGAATTGAGTTTTACCATAAAAAAAAGTGGTTGACATACTATTAGTATAAAAATTTATTGTGCATTAAATATAATCCAAAAGGATATTATATAAAGGATATTTCATGTGTATTAAAATATAATATCCTTTTGATAAAATTATATATAGACTCTAGAGAATTACTTCAACGTAATCTCGTTTCTAGCATCGGGGTTAGTGTAGACCTTTATATTATATCAAAGATAAAATCAAACACCAACCAAAAAAAACTTTTGATTCTCAAATGCATAATATTCATAGGTGAAAGTTAAAAGATGAAAAGGAATGAATAAATCATATAAAAGAGGAGGGTAGTGTGTATGTTTGTGTGTATCTATATATCACAAGTAAGAGAGTTATGAATACAATACAAATATTATATGAGAATAAATAAATGCATATAATAAAGAATAAATGAGAATAGTAGAGGAGAATTGGGCATAATCAGCAACAATAATAAGCACCTAAAAAATTAAGAGATATGTAATATCGTAGGACTTACAATACATGACTTCATATTTAGAAGAGTTATTTTTACATTTTTTTGTTTCATATATATTATAGGATGGAATTAGGAAGAATTATATAGGGAATATTATTGGGGTGCTAAATCGTGTCATTCTTTCATCTATGAATTGTTGTGAAAATGAAAGGAGGACATTGTAAGACATATATGAAGTTAATCATAGGAGATTGGAGAAGTAAGAAAGAGAATAGTGGATATTAGTTGATCCATTTTCCTTGGGTTTCAAGAATGAAAAAATAAATGTGAAAAAGTTTAGTTATAAAAAAGTAGAGGGAGTAATTGTAGCATCCCTAAATTTTAGGACTGAAAAGTTTCATTTGAAAATAATGTAGAAGTGTTAAAAACCAAAATTGAGGGATGTCATTGTTGCATTGAACATAAGATATTAATGATCAATCACCTAGTTTATGTCTAATGTAAGGAAAAATGTAACCAAAAACATAAAAATCTAGAGAGATTGACATGAGACAATAATATAACTAATATGATAATGTTATACAAAATTCATAAATATGGGAAATACAAAATTCATAAGTATGGGAACCAAATCCAATAGTTTTAATCATCAAAAGCTCTAAACAAACCCAACAAAAAGGGGAAAATAAACTAGGACAAAAGTCATATCATCACAGTGACCACTTAAAGTAGTATTATTACAACAAAGTACTTGTAAAGCAAACCTATGCTAATGTGGTATAAGGATCATCTTGTATATAGGAATCATAATTAATTAGATAACACATGGCAACATGCTTCACATTTATAGCAAGAATCATGCTAACACATAAGAATACCTATCACTTTAGACATAATACAAAAGTCAAACATGTTAAATATCATCTTAAGATACCAAATGCCATATAAGGAATCTCTATTAATTATCTCATAATTATGTTTTATTGTCCCAATGGGAATGGAATTAGGACTATAACTTCCACCACTACTATACAAATGTGTCAAGGGAATTGTAATGGGATTTTCAACATCCACCACAATTATACTCCTAGGAAAGGGGTATATGCTCAATTTTGGGTCCGCAACAATTACCACAATTATCACTAGTGCTAAGGAGCTTATACCAAGATCTGCAACATCCACCACACTCGGACTCATAGGTAAGAGAGGGAACTTAGTAACTATGGTAACCTAACCTTATGTATGCTTACTTGAAAAAGGTATCTAATATTCTTCAATCAAACAATAATTCATTTTGTCTAAATATTCAAGGCCAAACATAAGTATAAAGGTGCCTATCTAAGCTGAAAACATGGACCAAAGTCAAATATCAAAGTCAAACCTATGGCCAATCCTATAAAAATCATCAAAGATGTTCCAAGTTACTAGTCAACTTGTTTTACTATGCAGTTGGTTGGTTTGGGATTAACAACAACAAATACATTAGGAAAAATAGATAAACTAGTCATTTGGTTTGATGGTGACCATGGAAATGGTGAACTAGTTGATTGTTTAACTCCCTAAATCAGCTTATTGGGGAAGGATTGACACAAAATTAATATTTTAGCTTGATTAGTTGTCTGGTAATCCAAAACCAACCAACTAGTTTTGTCATATAGTTGATGAATAATTTCTATAGTAAAATAGATATAAAATGTAATTATCTCCAATTAAATTCCTAAATCCTCCACAATTTTAGAAAATGTTTTTAATTAGGAAATCATTAAAAAATATGGTCATTACTTATAGATTATGCTTAAAATTTAATTAACCATCATGTTCCAAAATCACCAAGATTTAACAAAATAGCTAAATGGCCCAAACATGTTTTCTTACTTCCAATATGCCATACTACATATGATGAAGCCATGCTTTTATAATTCTATGCTAGGGAAAATATTACTTAGAAACAAAAAAAACCATGCTTCATGTTTGAATTTAAATGGGAATGTGCACAGAATTCAGACCACCCTATCATACTATTTCCTAACCATATATTAAAGTAAGTTTGATTTACCTTTGGAAAAATAAATGTTCTAGCAAAGAATACCTAGCTTGATGGTAACCCTAACAACCATTCTTGGTTCTGTAGGTAAAATCAAGGGAGCTAAAATTAGTAAAATACCTCAAAACTTCAACTAAAACATTTACAAATTAGAAAAAAAATAAGGGAGGCTGAAATCCTTAACCTTGGATCAGAATATATGAATGCCAAGAAGAAGAACTTGAGATTCTTCAACCCTTTACTTGCCTTTACCCTTATTTGTTTAATAAAAACAAAGAGGAGTTAAAAGAGGATTAAGAAGAAGAAATAAGGAGGGGATGAATCGATTGCAAAGATATCAAGAAACCACGGTTCCAACACTTAGAAAATTTAAGGCCAAGAGAAAAAGAGAAATGTTAGTAGATTTGAGTGTGCAAAGGAAGGAATTGTATCAATTGAGGGCTTGGGAAGCCCTCGATGGCTTACATGAAAGGAAAGAAGAAAGGGGTGTGGATTGTGGATGAGGTAGATTGTGAGATATGGGGTATAAATGGTTGGTATGATGAGAGTGAATGAGATATGAAAGAAAATATGACCATAATGGGCCAAGGAAATGTAGCAGCATCAAAATTTGGTTTTCCCCACAAACTTGATGTAGAGGGGGAGAGAGAAGAAGAGAATGTAGGTAGGTGGGGTAGATTTTTTAAAAAGTTTTGTTTGGGATATTTTGCATCTAAATAATGCCAAATAATGGTTTGAATTAGGCAAAAATAGTCCCAAGGCACCCAAAATTACAATATAAAAAGAAATATATGCATGTGATAAATAATGAAATAGTGGAGTAGAGCAGAGTTGAGCCTAGAGATGGCAATTTTCTCTGCGGATTCGGAGCCCCGTTAGGAATTTCCTGTTCGAGTTTGGGTAGAGAATTCGGGGATCGAGTTCGGGTTTGGGGATTCTTAACGAGGATTTTTTTAGGGACGGGGTGGGGATGGGTTTGGGGTCCCCATCCCTAAACCCGTCCCGAATAATTTTTTATATCTTTTTTTATATAATTATATATATATATATATATATAATTTTTTTATAGAATATAAATTAAAAGTATAATATAAAAAAAGGCTCGAAGATCTAGGATGGGATCGGGGATGAGGTATAAAGTTGGATTTTAGGGATCGGGTTGGGTTTCAATGTCGGAGAATAAATCAGGGATCGGGTTGGGTATGGAGATTGGATCCCTACGGGGATCAGGTTGGAAAATCTCCGATAAAAAAAATTGGGGTTTGGATTAGGTTTGGGAATTATTTTTCTTATCGGGTTCAAAGATGGGGAGGGGGTCCCTGTCCCTGACCCGCCCCATTGCCATCCCTAGTTGAGCATTATTAACAACAATAGACACCTCAAAAAATGATGTAATAGACAATGTCATAGGACTTACAATACACGACTCTATGTTTAGAAGAGTTGATTTTTTACACTTTTTTTTAGATATTATTTGATGAAATTATGTAGAAGTATAGTGGATTGATTATTGATGTGTTAAATAGTGACATTCACCCACTAACAAATTGCTTTGAAATGAGAGGAGAAGATATCAAAGTACCTATGAATTTAATGGTAAGAGGTTGGAGAAGTAAGAAAATTATTAGAATATTAGATATTAATTGACCCATTTGACAAAGGAGGTAATTATTATGCTATCATAAAAAATGGAGGGAGTAATTAATATGCTTTCAATTACTATAAAAAATATTTATTCTAACACTTTATGGGCCTATATATTAGTTGTTGTGAAAAAAATAAGGATAAATCAGAAAAATTATTAAAATTATATATTGTAAAAATAATACAATAAATAATTTGAATAAATTTTCTCTCTAAAACAACTTACATTTTTAATCCAATTGAGTTCCTTATTAGGTTATTTTTGTTTCTATATATAGAGTGTGCATGAATAGGTCTGTGCCAAAAATTTGGCTCGGGTGGACAAAAAATGTTGAAATTGAATGTAATAATTTTATATAGTATTATTTAATAATTATTTAATTTTCCATCTGGGTATTCAATTAATCATAGTTACTAATGAATTAACTTGCCTTTGAACATATTAAATAGTATTAGTTTCTAGTTAATATATTTAACTTTAGTTAGTATTAGTTATTAACTAATGTACGCGCCTACAATTAGCAGCATTAGTTTCCAAGTAAATTTGATTTGCAAAAATAAATTATACTATTGCGTTGGTGAAAGAAAGAAAGAAAAAATAAAATGAAACAGAGCAAGACACGTCAATTAAAGCGGCATTCAAATGTAAATGAGGAAAAAAGTGACGTGCACGGCCGGCAAGTCCAAGTGCACGAGATCCGTGTCGCACACACGTTTAATTTAATTATGTGAACAAGTAGTAGCGTTTGGTGCCGAGACGATTACTAATACAAGTGTCTATCAGCCAACAAACTTATGAGTCGAAAGGTTGCGACTTTTACCGCGCATAAGCCTGTTAGAACAATCACTTACGAGTCTAGAAGTGCCCCCAAGGATCATTGATAAAATTCATTGAGAATTCGGCGTTCAGGTCTTTGAATGTGTCCCTCTACCTTTCCTATTTCTATACTGCTACTTAAGTAGCATCGGAGTCGTATTAAGTTGAACGTAACTTCTAATAAGAATATGAATATATTATATTCTTAAAAATAGTTAGTCACAACTTTGAATACCTTACTAAAAAGTAAAATTATGTTAATAACATATTAAAAATTCAGTGGATTTGACTTAATTATTTTGATCTTCTTCTTTCATCGTCTATTATTATTATTTCAATAAATTAGTTACACCTATAAATATATTATTATTAGTTAATAATAAATTTATTATTTATATAACACCATATAATTCCATATATATATAATTTTCTTATGATAATTTTGAGACAATTTTTAATTTTCATTATTTGTTACAGTATAGGATCATTGGTATTTATTTGATAATTAGTTTTACTTTGTCTTCCTCTACTTCTTTACTATTTGCCAATATTCTATTTTCATAACAAAGTTGACTTCATCAAGTATTGTAACAAATCCTACAAACAACGCGGGTGTTAATGAAAAGCCATCAAAGATCAATGGACCGCACTTCAAATGTTGAAAATAGAAAATATTGTTTTTATCTAACTATGTTATAAATTTGACTAAGTATCACAGTAAAAACCCTCCTATGGTAAAGGAAAACAAGATTGATGTAGTTAAAGTGAATGCGGTTGATGCATGAAATTATATGAAAAAGTTATATCTTGAATGGGTCAAATACACTTTATATAATGTATATTCTAGTGCTAAAGCGACAAAGGAATAGTGTGAAAAGTTAGATATCAAGCATAAGATAAAAAACATTGAGATAAAGAAATTTATTATCGATGGTTTCCTTGATTATAAAATGGTGGATAACATGTTAGTTATATCCCAAGTGGAGGGGATTCAACTTATCTGTCACTACAAAAAAAGGCATCGATGGAGGTGGAAAAGAAAAAAGATGGTGAAAAACAATGGTTATGCAAGCTACCTTCATTTATAGCATAGATGATTGTTCAACACATAATCATCTATTATAAAATGGAAAATAAAAATGGTGTCTTGTGAGAGAGTATAGATAGTAGTTTTGGATTAAAACCATCATCTATAGCTTCTCATAGATGACAATTCTAAGCGACAATTGCCATCTTAAGTCTCATGTGCACTTCCCATTGAACTATAGATGATAATTTTCATCTATAATAATTGTTTTTGTTGAAATATAGGCGATAGTTATAAGTCAGAACCACAATATAAAACCATCAAGATTTTCCCATAAAGGAATAAATGACAATTATTATCTAATATTATTGTCTATAGTGTTTTTTTTTTAAATTAACATTGCACCATTCACAATTTCCTACGCACAAAAACATACATATAGTCTGAATTGATACACAAGCATTAGTATTATGTATCCTATATTAGAATTTTAATTTTGCACTATATATTTATATCAACTAGCCACCTCATCAAGTTTAGTATAACATATATTATGTGTAGTGAAATCATATGATATCAAATCATGTTTTTTTTTTCTTTTTAAACATAACTAATGGAAATGAGTTAAACCATGATGGATTTATGGAAAAACATAAACTTGATGACTCAATGGTGGTGGACATATATGATGATGTTTGATATGGATGTGAAGTTTAAATCCACAAACAACACAAACTACAACTTTGATTAAGCTCACATGAAAAATAAAACATAATTGAGCACAATAAAAGAAAATAACACACTAAAGAAAGAAAGAAATGAAGACAAAACATTGAAATAAAGCAAGCATACTGAAGAAAGCACATGTAAAATAGAAAATGTACACACTTAAAACAAAAAGAAAGAAATAAAAAAAATGCACACCACACTAAATGAAAATAAGGTAAATAAAGGAAACATAAATGACAAACTAACACCTTGTGATGTCGGTCTTAGACTTTGTAACACCACCGTCATCACAATACTTCAAGCATTGGACAATCACTTGAAAGAGCTTCAAATAAGAATATAAAATGTATATAATATATGTAATACCCCCAAAATTTACTATTAAAAATTTTCATTTTATGTGGAAGTATATTATCAAAAATTTGGATGTTACTACCATAATTGACATAAGTAGGGCTTACCATACCATCCTTACATCAATCATAAAGTAAAACAATTAGAAAGTAAAACATGATAAATATAAAATGAGGGAACTTTCATAAATATTAGGTAGAAGTTTGGAGGTTTACTCCGAACACAATAATCTAAAATACAAAAAGGGATACCATAAATCTATGAGTCTAAAAAGGTATCCGATTATAACTAACATCTAGATAATGAAAAATCACTCCTCTACACAATAAGCCTCAAAGGTTACAAACTTGTCCATGGGGTCATTATTGACCTGCACAAAGACATCTGAGTCATCTATTCGTGGGAATGAGTAGTACCCATGTAGCGAATGATCAGTACACTACGTACTAAGTAAGTTAAAGGTACAATCAAAGTAGGATTACACATAATACATGAGTTCACATCAGAGAGTATGCATACATATGATAATATAAAACAGTGTTAGGTAAATACTAATTTTGAGTTTCACTATATAGATATATCATATTCCAATCCTTTATTTACGTTGAATTTAGGGACTCCACTATTTTCAAACCAGTGGAACAGTCTGAAATGCCTATCAAGGACAAAATACCTAAGTTAATATTATTGTCTAGTAAAACAGACTCAACACCTCTCAAAGCAAAAATGCTTATGAGCCGTTATTCTTAAATTGGTGGAACGGTCTGAAATACCTCTCAAGAACAACACGCCTAGGCCACTATTATTATCTGGTGGAACAGACTCAACACCTCGATCCTTATTTATATAGTCTTTTGCTTTAAATGATTAGCAACTTTTCCCTTAATAGTTTATCTTTAAATCATATTTTCATTCACGTTAAATGTGGGATCCCACTATTCTTAATTCGGTGGAATGAACTAATACATATCTTGGGGATAATACACCTGAGACACTATTATTGTACGGTGGAATGAATCCATATAAACAACTTGGTCTGACTCACGTAATCTTTCACTTTAAATGCTTAGTATCTTATAAGAGTTGATTGTATATTTGAGATTATCATGCGGAACTTATATATATGCAAGCCATATAATTGAATAACATAATCACAATTACAAAATTATCCTCAAAATACCATAATACACTTAGGTAGTTAAAAATCTCATATTCTTCAAGAGCCCTATAAATCCCAATACTAATACATATAAACCTTCAATATTCATTAAAGAAACATATCTTCAATTATATACATGGATACCATATATCCAACATTATTGCCAAATACATTCTTCCAAATTTTATTACTCTCAAGATATCATATCATAGGATAATATCATTCATATAACATGTCAAATATAAAAGCACATACATATACACATAAAGTCTTAGCTATGACATGTATCTTTACCAACAAGGATACTGGGCTTTATGCATAAAAATCCTAAACTATCTTCTCTGAGATTGTCGGAATATCACCTAAAAAAAAAGATAATACACGATTAGGCTTAAAGATTATAATTGAGGGAAAAGTTAAGGTAAAGGAGGGTAAAATGGAAATAACCAGAGTTAAAGGGAAGCTCGAGTTGCGTGGAAGTGTAGTGAAAAGCATGGTGGTACTATGGTGGTGTTTTGGTGTTGTTTGGGTGTGCTAAAAGAGAAGCACAACCGAGAAAAATGAACTATACGGGCATGTAGCAGGTAGTGCATGCTTAAGTTGTGAGTTAGGAAGTCTCACGGGCAGGTTGTGCAAAGGAAGCATGTCTATGCGCATGCAATGCGCACACATGTGAAAAATAATAGGGGGTGCACAAGCATGCATAAGGCTATGTGTAATACCCCCAAAATTTATAGTTGAATTTTTATTTATTTATGCATAACCCATACACTAAAAATAAGGGGTGCTATAGCCATGATCCATACAAGATTGATCCCTGGCCAATCTTATACTAACCATAAGGCTAGACAATATAAAGGTATTAATACGAGTAATAAATAAAACAATAATAGTTCCAAAAATTTATAATAAAATAGAGTACGTACATATCAGAGTTGATATAGAAATAAAAAGTGAATACAATAATGCCCCCTATGGGGGAAACAAAGCGGTAAATAAAATAACAGGACACTCAAATAAAGGTAAGTCCGAATAACACCCTCTCGGACACCACAACAAGATCATTAGGCCATCACTCAATCCTCCCAAGGCATCGTAAGCATTAAAGTCATCACAACCATCGTCTTCTACCTGCATAAACTCAAGAGGGGCCACTACTCGTAGAACTAATTAGCACCTATGAAAGGGGTGATTGGTACGCTACGTACTGAGTAAGGTAACCATATGGATAAGATCATACAAATATAAAAAGGCAAATGATACATGCAATGAGTCAGTCTGGTTAATCATAATCATTAGAATTTAAGCCATTAATTTCATTTTCACACAACTCTCTATTTAGGTCCATGCGAGTATGAGAACCCTACTATTATAGTCGGTGGATCAAAACTCCCAGGGAAGGATGCCTCTAGACACTATTATTTGCCGGCGGATTAGTCTCTAGGGCAATGTGCTCTTGGCTACTATTTTCGTCAGTGAATCGGTTTGGCCAAAACTCTCATGGTGTTCCACTATAAGTGTTTAGTATTTTTTCTATGACTTATTATCATTTACGGTTTAGGTTACTAAGCTTGGGATCCCCCACTATTATAGTTGGTGGATTGAAAAAACCAAGGGTAGAATGCACCTGGCCATTATTTTTGTCGATGGATCAGTCTGAGCCTGGTTTAATAACTTTTTACTTTAAATGGTTAGTGTCTTATTACTGTCTTATTCAATAGGTACCTTCTTACTAGACATGCATGCCCAATTGAACTTTCCATTCTCATCCTCTCACTCCAACTCCCTTGAATAACCCCATCCTATATCTGGGGACCTCTAGGACTTCTTCCTCACCTTTCCCTTACTCATCATGAAAACCTAAACTCCCGCTCATAAGAATTAAGGCCCACTTTCCCATATCTCCACTTTAGCTCACTATTGCCCTCTAGGGTTTCCCCTTAAAAACCCTAATCTAGCTTATGTGTCCCTAACATCTCCTTATCATATATGACCCATGCTCCCTTTGTTTACAACACCATCACTCCACTCAATCTACAACCAAACATCACAACCAAACATGTGGGGGAGAAAAAGAAAAGGGGGACGGGCTAGCTCTCACGTGAGGGAGAATGGTAAAGGAACGGGGACTGTTGCGCTAGCCCAACCAGGGAGGAAAAAGGAAAGAAAAAGGAGGGAGTTTGGTTGGATGGGTGAGAAAGGGAGGGAAGGAAGAAGAAAAGAGGGCTAGGCAGCCCAAAGGAGGAAGAAAAGAGGAAAAAGGAAAAATAAAGGAAAAAGAAATGAAAAAGGAAAATGGAAAAAGGAAAAAATAAAAATAAAATAAAATAATTTTTAGAAATAGGGTATTTAATTATTTAGATGGATATATTATTTTAATAAATAAATTTATTTAAATTTTAATAATTTAATTTAAGAGGATGATTTTAGTAAAGTATGAGTTTGAAAAATTATTTAAATAAAAAGAGTATGATAAAATAACAAGATATTTATTTTAATTTATCAAATAATCATATCCATTTTGAAAAAAATTTATAAGTCCATAAAGTAATTAAATTTAAATTATCCCCAAATGAGGATTAATTAGTAAATTCTAGGTTTTAAAATTTTGGGGTATTACACTATGTGTGGCATGTGCGAGTATGCATGGGCGAACTGTGTGAGCATGCACAGGCATGAGTTAAGAGAAGCACACGAGAAAGAGGGGGAGAAAAATACGATAGTAGGCGATAACAGTTGACAACAGTAAGGGGGAGTGATGGGGGTGGCTATGGTGGTTATTTTACCAAGCCATGGAGATGCTTGGTGGTTGTGGTGGTGCATGGTGATGGTGGTTCAGGCACTGACATAGAGAAAGAAGAAAGAGGAGGAGAAGAATAAGAACAAAAGGTTCGGGCAAGCTGGTTGCTCGATAAAGAATGGGGAAAGTGGAGGTGGTTGCACATTAAATGAAGTAGAGAGAGATTGGAGTAGTGTATATATATATTGTATGGTGGCATGAAAATGGGGTAAAAGGTAGAGGATTATGGATGATAGCAATTAGCATGACAGAGGCATAAGGTGATGGTTGTTGGTGTTATAGTGCATATGGTTGGTAGGGAAAATTTCAAAAGAGATAAGGTGAGATGATGGTTGAGATGAGAGTTGTGTGTTGCAAAGGTTAAGGATTTGTCAGGCAAGACAGAAGAAGAAGATAATAAATTGGCACAAGAAGGAGTTAGGAAAAGGAAGAAGAGAAAGAAAACAAAAAACAGAAAAGAGCTTAAGGTTAGTATTAGATCATATTTTGGTTAATTAAAATAGGTAAGATTAATGATGTAAATAAACTAGAAATAAATTTAGGTTAAAAAAATATAAATTACTTAGGTCAAAGATTAGGATGAGGTTAACATTTACAGATAAAAAAATTAGGATAAGGCTAAAATAATTTTTTTTTTCAAGAATAGAATTAGATTGAGGTAATAATTATGCAGGGTAAGGTTTATTAAAATTTTGGGGTATTATAATATGTCCCACATAACACCCTTGTACATGAACATACTTTTTACTCTAATATTTATTTTCCTCTATATAGACCATGGATTTTTTTTTTAAATGTGCAACCTTAACTTATAAAGCTCATAAAAATCTTTATACCCTATGACTTGTTGATGTAATCTAAATTTCCTTAGTAATGTATTCATTTCAGATCCATTTAGACTGACATCCACATTTATAACATATGTAGAGTTAGGTGCATGAGAATTATACCTAAAAATCAAAGAAGGAGATTTAAGTTCTACCTATTAAGACTTTGCTTCCTTAAAAAGGAAGGTCTCAATACCATACTCGATCTTCTATTCTTTTGAAGGTTTAGGTGAGAAATTCCTACTCCACATTGTTCTCTCAGATAATACATTTGAGGCTCTTCCTCCTCTTGAGTTTTGGTTACCACATTGGCTTAATCTTCACTTTCCTTCTGCTTGTGATTCTTCTCAAAGCACATACATGGCAAATTTGGAATGTCAAAAACCTCTTTTGGATTTATCTCTATATTCCTAGGTAATGCTCATTTGTCTTCTTTAGCTAACTACTTTGTTTGCTCCCCAATTTCTTTAATGATATATCTTGATCCTTACTCCATGGCATTTGGTCCTAAATACTAGCATTAGTTTCATTATCAAACTTAGACATGATATCCTCTAAATTAGGTTGTATCTCTTGAATTGAAGCTTGAACTTTCAACTCTTAGAGTGGATGCCACATTAGATACCAGTTTGGCATGGGATTCTAATTCCACCATGAAAAAATAGAATAATCACACCATCCTAAGTGGTAAGAATTAGTTTGTTTGTCAAGATTACACACCTAGTTAGCTTGTTAATATGGATAAAAAATTGATTATCTGCTTGACAATCTATACTAGCATGCACTCCCCTACAATAATAACATTTAATGGTCTGGACCTAGATGTTAGCAATGCTCAAATTATCAATTTTTTGAGATAAAGTATCTAATTATGCATCTAACTAAGCCAAAAGAGAACTCATGATTGTTGGGTTCAGTTTTCTCGATAAAGTACACTTTCACTATGTCAAAGAACCACTAGAGACACTATTAGATGAGTAAAATATAAAGAAAAAAGAATGTAAAAATAAAAGTCTAATCTATCTAAACAATGAAAGATTTGATATCAACTAGCCGAAGTCTTTGACAACTACGCTAAAAACTTATTCGCTTAAATTCACAAATATACAGAAATCGTGGTTGTAAAATAAGGTTGTATCCTTAGTAACTTCAGTGTTAATTACAAATTTCCATTGTTTTTTACTATATAAATTGATTGATTAGAAATGGATGGGTGGTAACCACAGGTAAATAAAATGAAAAATGTGATGGAGACTATTAATTATAGATTCAATCACTTAGAAATAAGCTCAGAATCGAATTTCGGTTACAATTCCAATGTTATTTATTTAGTTAATGGTATTGAATTTTTTTAATACGTTAGGAAAAATTAGCCAAAATTAGCCATTAATCTATTTCAAAAACTAAAATTCATGCTTAATTAATCCTAACAACCTATTTTCATGGCTATGGATATAATTAAACTTATTAAGAATAAGCTAATCCAACTAATTTTTGAGATTCACTAATATACTTTCATGAGTTGTTAATTCTTGTTCAATTGCTATGTTTCGGTGTTAATTATAATATTCAATTATAATTATCAACCTAATTAGAAAAACATAGTGATTAATTATTCTAACCCCAATTGATTAAATTCTAGCAATTGAATAATGGAATTCCAACAATTCAATCAATTCATCAAATCAATATTGCAATTGAATCTAATTCAATGCTATAACAAATAATTACTCATGAATAATTAAAATCATAAAGCACAATAATAAAATCTAACACATAATAGTAGAAGAGAAATAGAATAGTGTAATAGATAAAACCATAAAGTCATGGATCAATATAGTGCTCCAATTCTTCAGAATTAAAGTTTACAAATTAAAAGCAATTGCTAGATCTAGTGTATTTTTCATAAAATATTGATGAATACAAAGAGAAAGAGAGAGAAAAGAGGATGAACGAGATCCTCTAAATATGCCTTGTGTAACACCCCCAAAAGTCACAGTTGAAAATTTTTGTTTAACCAAAACCATAGACAAAGGCTAGGGGTACTACTGCCATGGTTAGCACAAGCTTGGCCCCCAGCCAGTCTCACACCAACCACAAGGCTATAAAAACTCACATGGCATTAAACCAATTAGGATATAGAACTGTAATGATAAAAAATATTCATAATTAAAAAGGAAATCAAAGTGCATGATTAAAGAGTCATTACATAATAGAAAATAGTTATAGTGTTAAATCCCCCGAGGGGAAAGAATAGTATAAATAGTAAGATAGGATAAAAACTAGAAAAAGAAGAGTTCGAATGACACTCACTCTTGGCCCCTATGCCCAGTCCAACAAGCCTCACTCAACCTTGCCCAATGCATCGAATGCGTTATAGGCATCAAACACAGTATCTCCTACCTACACCAACTTAGAAGGGTCCACTGCTTGTGGAAATGAGTAACATCCATGAAACGGGTGATCAGTACGCTACGTACTAAGTATGGTAAGTATATGGATAATACCATGCAAGTACAAATAGACAAGTAAGGCATACAATGCTTAATTCAGGTTCATAACATCGTTCCACACATATACCGTTATTTCCATCTTACACATTTCCCATATTATTTCAGCGTGAGTACGAGGACCCACTATTATAGCAGTGGACTAGAAAACACACCACAAGGCAAGCACACACTATTATAGTTGGTGGACAGGATATCACTCCATAGGATAGAACACACTTGACTACTATTAAAGCCAGTGGATTAGAAATTACCCTAATTGGCCTCGACTTACATGGTGTTCCACTATAAGTAGTTAGTATCTTTCCTTGATTTAATTCCATATAAGGTTTGGTTCATCAAGCCCGGGACCCTCACTATTATACACGGTTGTCCGAAAAACACTCCATAGGGAAAAACATACCTAAATACTATTATAGCCAGTAGACCAAAAATTATCCTCACTAGACCCAGCTCGATAATTTTTCACTTTAAGTTTACTCGTATCTTATTCACACTCAACCCCGACTAGACATGTATGACCCATTGGACATCCCATTCTCAATCCCTTGACCCAGTTCTCCTAAAAAGCCCTATCTTATATCTTGGTACCTTTACATACCCTAGGACTCCAAGAATTTTTCCTCACCTTTTCCCACTCACCATGAGAAACCCAAACTCTTCTGCACGTGGATCAAGGCCCACTCTCCATAACTCCATTTTAACTCAGCATCGCCCTCTAGGGTTTCCCTTAGAAACCCTAATCTAGCCTATGTGGCCTCACTTCTCTCTATTCTACACCACCCATGTTCCTCTTTTCTACCAAAACTACCACTCCACTCAAACCACACCCAACATCACAAATTCACTACCCATCTTCCACACATGACCATGAAAACCCTAGTTCATTCCTCAAACCCTAGTACTTCTCCTTTCTTTTGTATCATCCCCTTATCACCCAAACACCTTTCCACCTGACTCACTTCCCCTTCACGTGACACCCCTTTCATTCTTATTCCCCACTCTAACCTATTTCATTTTTTCTCCCTTCCACAACTTCCCCACTTAGGGTTTTCCTCCTAAACCCTAGCCAAGTCTCCTATACACCTTTATACCAACCCACGTACTATTTTTCACATATGGACTCTAATCACTCCAACAACTCTTCCCCCACCTTACTTACCCCTTAAGCCACCTTTTCCTATATAAAGGTCATCCCCATGCAAAGACTAACCATCACTTGCAAGCCTTACATTCCATATGCAAGATTTATTCCATCCTCTTGTTTTATTCATATTACCCCTTTATTTATCCACCCATAAGTCATGAGATACATAATCCTTTCTCACCTCCCTCTCATCACTCCACTCCTTTTACTTTTCTCATTTTCTCACAACCCATCTTATTACTTAGGGACTCTAGGTATGCATGTTAAGTAGGTCAACCATACATAAGCACAACACAAGCACAAGTCACATTACCATATTACACATGCCATAAAAACACATATAACTTACCTTAGCTCCATTCTTAGCAATTTGCACTACAAGGGAAAAATCCATATCCATATAAAGTACACACATAGAACCAACACATATAAACACATGATACACATTATTAGGCCTTAACCATATCCTTATCTAAAATGACATTGAGCTTGGAACACGCTTCCTACGCCTCCTTAGAGGTCAAAATTGGTTCACCTATAAGAGGAAAACACTAAGGTCAACTTCCCTCTTATTACTTTCATTATTCCCTACTTTACCTTTAGTAAGAATTAGTATTAGTGGTAGTAATAATAATAATAATAATAGTTTTGGTAGTATTAATAAGGGTATTATCATTAAAGTGGTTAACAATACTATTAGGGGTAATATTAGCCAAAATAGGGTTAGGTAGTCATAATAGTCATGGCAGAATATTAATGATAATAACTTGAATAATAATAATAATAATAATAATAATAATAATAATAATAATAATAATAATAAATATACCAAAATAATTTATACTTAAGCAATAACAAAGGTTATGGCATAACCTAAGTGAAGGTGGCACCTAAGGGTAGTGGCGGTGGAGGATATGGTGATGGTTTTGGGAAAGGTTAGTATTTTGGGTATGGAAAAGAGAGAGGGAGGTGGCAATTGTGAGGTGGTGGAATCTCTGGACTGAAAGGGTTGTACTGGTGGTGGTGGCACAGTAGGGTAATGGCATAGGTGGTGGCAGCCGAGAGTAGTGGAGAAGGAGGGAGGAAGAAGGAGAGGGATAAAAGGAAAAGGAAGGGTAGGGGAAGATGGAGGAGGGTCTGCTAGGTTGAGTGGGTGGCAATAGGGGTGGTGATTGTGGTAGAGGAGGCGGCACACGACGACGAGAGGGGCAACGATGGGGTGCAAAGGGCAACTCAAGCTGCCTACTTTCATGATTTGGGGGGTTTGTGTAGGGGGAGTCAAGGGTGGTGAGTGGCTTAGTTTGGTGGAGGGTGATGTAGGGAAGGGGTTGTGTGGTGTTTCAGGTGGTGGCGTTGCACAATGGTGGCTAAGGCGGCATCTAAATCTGTGGTGGCGAGAAGGGTTGGGTTTTTCTAGGTGGAGCAAATGAAGGGAAATGGGGGATGGTAAGGGGTATTTATAGGTCAAGGGAGGGAGAAGATGACAAAGAGGGAAGAGGAAAAGGGGGGCAGGAGTGGTAGGAGCTCACCGGTAGGTAGTGGTAGGCCGGTACAAGCCTGTGAAGGTGTAGGGGTGCAGAGTTGCAGAGAAGGAGAAGGAAGGGAATGGACACACAGGGGAGGTAGGTGCAGGGCAAGTTTGGCTCGAATTGGAAAGGAAAGGGATGGGGGAGAGAGAAGGGAGCAGGTCGGGTGTAGAATGGTAGGGGAGGGAGGATGATGGAAGGTTGCATGCATGACCTACTATGCGAGGGAGGAAGAAGGAGCTGGGACGGCTAATTGGTGGAAAAGAAAAGAAAGAAAAGAGGGGGAGAACTAGGCAGGTGAAGGAGAAAAAAGGAAAGAAAGGAGAGGAAGGCTAGGCTCCACGCAGGGAAGAGAAGAGAAGAGAGGGGAGGTTGGGCCACATAGGTGAGACTCAATTGGGGACAATGTAAAAGGAAAAACAGAAAGGGGAAAGGAGAGAAAGAGATAAAGAAACAGAGAGGAAAAGGAAGGAAAAAGGGAAAAAGGACAATAAGGTAGTTAGGGTATTTAGGGTCTTTTAGTATTTTTAAAATATTTAGAAATAAGAAAATTAGTAAAATAATTAATTAATTTAGAAATTTTTGGGTAAATCTTCCTAAATTCTATTTTAGTTAGAAAATTAGCCTAATCTTCCCTGATTAAATTCTATATTATTTCCTTCCTTTTTTGTCTCAATTAATCCCATTATTTTATTAAAAATATTATATTTAATTAAACTCACATTTTAACCCCTGTTTTATTATAAATTCGTAAATCAAAGTTTTGGGGGTATTACACCTTGGTTCATGCTAAATTAGGTCTAGAAAATTACCACCAAATGTAACAATTTATACGCTTAATATCATGCTAAGAAAATGAAAATTGACATTAACCATGGTTGTGTAGCTTAACACAGCCAAGTCGTGTTGGAGTAAGAAACTAAGTATTCATGGTGAAGAACTATAGGACCATGTTGATTAATACTGGAAGGCCATGTTGGGTACAAATAATTCACTTTCACTGTGATTTGTTCTTTACTTCAATACTCTCATGTTGTTAGAAACTAAGAGGTCGTGTTGCTTCTTCCCACGCTTCTCTTAACTTTTGTTTTACTTTAGTTTCTTAATTAGCTATAAAATTTCAAACTTAACACATCAAGAAAGTAGCAACTTGAACCAATGAGCTAAACTAGGCTAAAACATAAGGAAATAACACTAATAAAAAAATGAGGATAATAAATGATTAAAATAATAAAAGTATTTGATTTATCAAATACATAGACAATATAAACTATAAATTTGATTAAGCTCACATGGAAAAATAATCAAAGAGTTTCTTAATTCTCATTCACACATTTATGATAAAATAGAGATGAGTATGATTTATAACTCACATTGTAACACCTCGAGTTGATATAACTATGTGAGAGCTACTTTAGAGCATTTTTGGATTGATTGGTTGACCTTTAAGTGCGCTTTCTCATTACTCACTCACTTCTCGAGTAATTATTAGAAAATTTTTAAAACTTTCCAAGAGAGTTATGCATCCTACAAATTGCTCCACGGTTAGCACACTTAATTGTAGAGTTCTTAGGATAGAATCACTAAAATGATGGTATACTATATTTATATAAGTAGCTAGATCAATCCTTATAACACTCTGCTCAATTTGGGGTATTACACACATGGATGGCATAAACATATGAGAGAGAATCTCATAGAGGGTTTCATCAAGAGTAAAAACTCAATTCAATTCAGTTCAACTCATCTTGTTATTATCAAAGTTTTTACGTAGGTTATCATATCATAATTCTCACCTCCTCAATCTAAAACTTTCACAAATAAATTGAACTAAAATCTAAAAAGAAGATCATAGAATATCAGCTAATATCCACACTACTCACAAAGAAAATAAAAGGATAAAACACATTAAAAAATATCATACTATATCTAATCTCAACTAATATCCTAGTAAGCTACTTAATCATTAAGTAAAAAATTAAATAATGGATATTAACTTCCTAATAACTACTTATTATTCATGGTATTGTTTACATGAATAGTAACTAAATAAAATCCTACTAAACTTTATCTTATCTTAACTAACAACCTATGATAAAATAATACATACCATAAGATACATTAATGTAATAACTAAGTAAATAATAATTAATTAACTAAATCTCCTGACAAGGCTCGTCCCTAAGGTGTAGTATCCTGATGTAGGGTAAAATATTCATTTACTAGGGAATATCATCCTTCTAATTTTAGGGCATCAATTCCCTCTGGTAGGGTTATATGTTCCTCCTATAAGGTTATTTATCCCTCTTATATGACACTTTATAGGGTAATATCTAATTATAGGGTATGCTATTGCATAAATATATACACATTAATCAAACACTAAAATTATTTATATCAACTACTTATAAGAATAATAAGAATAGAGCAAACAATAAAATTATTAAAAAAGATAGAAATAGACATATTTTATAACAAGAAGTTGATTACAAATGAATGCCATTGTTATCTACTTAGTGTCTCTATTTCTCATAGGCTTAGCAAGATTTCCACTATGTGAACTAAAGATACCAAGAAAAATAACCCAAAATTTTCTTATGGACTCATGGGCTTGGCATATTCATATTAACCTTCAAATGCCATACCTACATTAAACCATCATTGTAATAAATATGCCTATCATCCTATTTCTCTGATAACAAGGCTATAAACAATCATTTATTAGTTATGTTTGTAACATAGAACACATGTTTTGCTTGTGAGACCAATATAAATATAACACTCCCATTTTTACAACTTAAAATTTTCATTTTGCAGAAGCATTAAGCATAGAATTAATTGGTGTTACTGCCACACTTAATATAAGTCTAGCATCCTCTACCATTCTTATACTAAGTGCTAAGGCTAAAATATTACTTAAATGACATGATTATAAAAGTTAAAATATAGAGAATAATAGATGAGTATGGTGCAAGTTGAAACAACATTAGCAATCTACTAAAACTCAAGAGAGAAATTACAGGAGGAAATGAAAGTCCAATTACAAACGGAGACCAAAAAGCAAAAGAGACATCGGATATTCTTACACTCTCAAAATCGACTAACAACTTTCAACTAAACTCTGAAGCTGACCTACAAAGTTCACTACCCATTGAATACACATGGGGCAACAAAAATGAACCCTTTAGTACTACAGTATTGAGTAACCCTTTATACCAAACTAATGTGACAAACCATCATGGAACATATGCAAGGCATACAACTAACATAGTATAGGACATATACATATGCATACGAGGATTGAGATACAATAATCATTTAGATAATCAAATTCCATCAAGGTCACGTGATACTCATATTCATTCATCTAAAATAACTGAACGACCAAATGAACATCCTAGAGATACTATCTAAAGTATGATTGGAAGAAAACCCTAACACAATAACCATAAGGCATCACAACATTACATGGTATAATCTTAAGACATACATGAGATAATCAAGATACAATAATCATATCAGATAAATCATAATCACTGAAACTACATACTACTCATTCTAGTTCATTGAGGACACAGTAAAACTTACCAAACTAACATACTAGAGATGCTCTCTAAAGTATGATTAGATCAACCACAACACAATAACCATGATGCATCATGACAATACATGGTATAAACATTAATACATACATGAGATGATCCAAACACAATAATCATAACAAATAAGTAGTAGTCAACAAACAACATATTGTTCATTCGTGTTTATTTAGAATGTAATAACACTTATCAGCTAAGCATCCGAAGATGCTTCCTGAAGTAATAATTGAAACCCAACTCTATACAATAGTTATAACCTTCACATCATAATTCATGTCTCAACATCAATCCCAACCAAATACATAACATCATAGGTATTTTTACATCTATAATATAATAAGATCCATAACATCATAGGTATACTTATAAGTACAATAAAATCCATAACATCATAGGTATACTTATAGGTACAATATAATAAAATCCATGACATCATAGGTATAATTATAGGTACAGTATAATAAAATCCATAACATCACAGGTATACTTATAGGTACAGTATAATAAAATCCATAACATTATAGGTATGCTCACAGACATAATACCAACATAGGTAGGCACGAAGGCTGCTATCAAAACCACAGGTAGGCATGAAGGCTGCTACTTAAACTACAGGTAGGCATAAAGGTTACCACCAAACCACAGATAGGTACGAAGGCTACTACCAAAACCATAGGTAGGCATAAAGGCTACTACCAAAGCAATCCAATATCCAAGAACTACCAAACCAATCCAATATCCAATATCCAATAATAATCATTCCAATCAAATCATATCATTTCTATTTTTATGTACTTGAGGGGGATATAATAACAACTTGGAGACATAAAAGTACATCGATCATACTGGCGCACAAGGCATCATAGTAACCTCCCAACCATCCAATCCAAAGGCATAACAACACTTAGATCATACTGATGCACAAGGCACCCAATACCCTCCTCACCTCGAATACCTAATCCTTAAGTATTAATACCCCCTACAAAGCCCATAAGTCACCTATAGAGTAGACTAGGGCCTTAATAGGGCACAACCGGCATACCAGAAAACCAAATAAATTGAGGACTCCTACCTTATCTCTAGAGTAGCTACCCCTAGAGAGAAAGCATTCCCAAACTTGAGTTCTTCCACTTTACATATTAGCATTTTATAAGGTGATAACAGATATCACATATTGCACAATTTTTTCCATTTCCATATTTATCCATTTTTCCTTTATTTCCAATTATCCAAGTCAATCCTAAGGTCAGCCATCTAAAGCATGGTCAGAGTCAATACTAAGGTCAACCTAGTAAAATCTAAAGGGCATCCTATGTCCAATTATTTACATTTGGGCACATTAGGTTAAAATGACCAAAATCCCCCCTAAGACCAAGAATTATTAGATTATCATCCATTTAAATATTAAATCCATTTTATTTATTAATTTATCATGAAAATACTAAAATAAAATAATTTAATTATTTATTATGCAATTTAAATTATTAGCTATGTCAAAAGACCATTTTTCCCTTTCACCTCTTTCTACGTACAAAACCATATCATATACTTTTAAAACGTACAAGATGCATGATTGCATAATCAACAACATATAATACATATTAGACATGATTTCTATGATAAATATAATAATACACTAAAAATGACTAAATTTCCCCTAGGGCACACATCCATAATTATTATTCCATAACTATATCTAAGCATGCTCACCCTATTATTTTATATATACTTATCACACAAACTATTTTTTTTAGGCATCAGAATCATTTTAATCATACTTTTGCACCCAAAATATTTTACATTAGATAACATGCTTGATTTATTGGTTTTCATGATAATAATATATAATTATATCGTAACAAATCATGCTTAACATATTTTCATATATCAAGAACTCCAATGTTCTATTACACAATATTTATCATTTTAGTAGAGTATAATGGTTACCATATAACAACATACTTAACATAGATTGTACATAAAAATATTAATGTGCTAATATGCAATGTCCAACATTTTAGTAAAGTATAATAGTTGCCTGAATTCCAGTAAGAAATATAAATTAACTACATAAAATTTAAATTATAAGGATCCGCTAATTAAACTTTTGTATGTGAAAATAATTCCATAATTATCGAGTTAATATCTATTAGGTAAAATAATACTTATAATAATAATAATATATTTATTTTTTAAAAATTACCAAAATATCCTTACATTTAAAATGGGTGCCAAAATTTATAAAATGACACATTCCACTCATGCTGCACATGCGGCGTGAATAATATGCATGGACTAGGGTGTTGCATGCGTGGGATGGTTGGGGTGGAGGTGTTTGGTGATGATGGGGATGCAACCTGTAGGCACAACTAGTGGTGGTTGAGGTGGTGTTGTCGGGGTGTGCTGGCTTGAAATGGAAAGGTATAGGGATGGGTGGCTTGGGTGTAGATGGGTGGTTACGACAAGGTTGTTAGGTGATAGGGAGTGGTGTAGACATTGGTTGGTGCTTCTCGGTGGTGTGTGTGTAGGCTACAAGGTGGTGGTGGTTCGAATGGCAGAGGGTGGAGGTTAGGGAAGTTTTGTCATACATGGAAGGGTAGCATTTTTGCTGGGTTGGGGTGCTGCGGTTTGTGGGTGTGGTGTTGGAAATGGCACGGTGGAGATGGTTGGTTGCTGGGGTGTGCTGTGGTGGAGGGCTAGAGCTACGGTGGTGATGATGGTGGATACTAGGGTGGATAAGGGTAGACAATAGGAATGTTGGCTTGATGATTGGCTGAGTTGGAGATAGCAAGGCATAGGGAGGGGTGGGTTAGTGATTGGTTGATGCTAGGGATGAAAAAAAAATTAGAGGGAGGAGTTGGGTAGATAATCGGGGCTGTTAGCCGATGATGATGGAGAAAGGTGACGATGCTGCTGGATGAAGATGGGGAGATGGTGTTGGAAGTGTTAGGGAGGTGCAGGATGGTTGGTTGGTGCCAGGAGAGGGCTTAGTGGGGAGTGTAGGGGGAGAAGGGAAGGGTTGTAGGGTTAGAGTTATTGAAAGGTGTATGGCTGGGTTGGGGAGTGGCAGGAGTTGGAAGCTGTTGGGGTGGAAGTGATGTGATGGCTCAAAGGATAGGGTGCTCGGTGAAGAAAATGTAGAGAGGAGGAGGATGAGAAGGGTAGATGAATGGGGGTTACGAGGGTACGTGTAAAATACCCTAAAACCCTAATTTTAATATTATAACCAAATAAGGATTTATTGGAAAAATTAATTAAATTAATTATTTTATTAAAATAAAGAGAGTTGATTAAGGTAATTCAAGAGGAAAATAATAAAGAATTTAATTAGAAAATAATTAGGGTGTTTTGCTAATTAAAATGAAAGTTAAGGAAAATTTATTCAAAATAGCCAAATTAATCTAAACAGGAAATTAAGTATTATTATTATTTTAAATATTCAAAACTACCAAATTCCCAAAATACTTGAACCAATCCATTTTCTATTTCTTCCCTTTCTCCTTTTTCCTTTTCTTCCTTCTTTTCCTTTTTCTTTCTTTTCTCTCCTTTTCCTTTCTTTCCCCCCTTTTTTTCGAGCTAGGTCAGCCCCTCGTGGCCCAAATCTCCTTTCCTTCTTCTTTTCCTACAGCGCGGCCCTGGACCACCTCATTTTTTTTCTTCCTTCACTCGTCGCCCCAGCCAATCCACCCCCTCCTTTTTTTCTTTTCTTTCTCCCCCGAACTGTCCAGGTCCAGCCCCCTTCTTTCCCATTTCCCTTCTTCCCCAACCCCCACTGTAATTTGCGGCCTATCACTGCAACTACCAGCCACCTGCACCGCCTGCCCACCTTGTCCCTCTCTCACTGGCCATTATCTTATCCCTTCTTAACCGACTGACCTCTCTCTCTCCTCACGCATACCCAGCTCCGCCTTCTTTCTTCTCCCCTACCAAATGCAGACCTACGCAGCCCTCCCACTATCGTCCGCCATGCCTATTGTACCTACCCCTACCTTCCTCTGCCCTTCTTTCAGTTCCCCCCATTTGGCTTATAAATACCCCAAGGGTAGCCATAATAAAACCATTGGGATTCGTAGCCCAGGAAAACCCGCCCTTGTGCCACCTCTAGTTTAGATAACTGCCCAATCACTGCCATCTATCGCCACCACCCGAGCCACCTATGGAACCCTTCCCTGCATCAGCCTCTACCAAACTAATCTTCCCTCCTCCCTTGGTTTACCCTGCACAAGCCACTCCGATCGTGCAAAGTCCCCCTCCTGATCAGACCCTCATTGATCCTTGCTACCCTTTGCACCACTGTTCACCGCCAATCCCGTCGTAGCCAACACCCCCTCTACCCTCCAAAACAACCAGGGGAGCTTCCTCTACCTCCCCATACCTTTACTTTTTCCCTACCACCCTCTCCTCCTCCTTTCTCCTCCCTCCACCACCATCTCTCCACCTCTCTTCTCCCTCCACTGCCATTGTCGCTGCCGCCGCAACTGCCACCACCATCCCTAGGTGGTCCTCTAACCTCCCAAACCCTTAACCCTTTTTATATAAATGTGAGTTATTTTTAGTATTATTATTATTATTATTATTCTAAATATTAATATTATTACCATTATTATTATTATTATTATTATTATTATTACCTTTATCATTATTATTATTTAACCTAACTTTGAAATATTTATAACTAATATTATTATTATTAATGGCCTACAACTTTAGTATTATTATTATTATTATTATTATTATTAACATCATCATCATCATTACTAATACTATTACTACTACTACTACTACTACTACTACTACTACTACTACTATTATTGTTGTTGTTGTTGTTCTTGCTATTATTATTAATGATAAATTTGGCACCTTAGCACTTTTATTATTATTGTAAATATTTGAATCCTTATATTAATACAACCATTTTGATTATTATTATTAGTATTATTCTTATCATCATCATCATCATTATTGTTATTATTATTATTACTATTATTATTATTATTATTATTACCATTATTAGTATTAGTATTAGTATTACTATTATTATTATTATTATTATTATTATTATTATTATTATTATTATTATTATTATTACCTTGTCACTATTGTTAATATTTCATATATCACTAACCTTACTATCACTACTATTATTATCATTATTAGTATCATTGAAGCTATTACCGTTAATAATATAAATATTGCTATAATTACTTTAACATAAAGTGTTGTAGCTATTAAGACCTATTTTTGATTAGTAGTAGCATAATTAGCTACCTTAAGAATAATAACCCTACTTTTACTTATAAAGATATTATTATTATTTTTAGCCCTAATAGTAAGTTGTGATAAGGGTAAGGTAGGAAGAATGGTAATTTTGGTTAGAGGGAAGTAAACCCATAGTTTTCCCTCTTATAGGTGAATCAAGTCAAAACCCTAAGGAGGTGAAGGAACGTGCTCCAAAACCGGTGTCGTATTAGGTAAGGATGTGGCTAAGAACAACTATGTGTATGTTATGTGCCTTGTGTGCCATGTGTTATGCCATGTTGTGCACTTTATGATTATAATGACTAATTACTTGTAGCGCAGCTTGTAGTTGAGGTATGCTTATGTGAATTCCTTATGGTATGTGTATAATGATTGTTCTGGTGTGCTTATGATATTATATGATGTGACCCTCTAAGACATGCATGTTAGGATTTTTAATAATATAATGTGGGGTGAAAGGATAAAAAGAGAAAAATGCAAAGTAAGTTGACTAAGGGGGACAAGAGATTGACCTAATTATCTCATGATCTGTGAGGGAAAAATAAAAGGAGATTATGATCAAAATAAATGAGTGATGTGAATCTTGGATGGAAAATTTCTAGGGTTTGCATGGGGATGATATTTATGTGAGAAAAATTATTTTAGGGTGTAAGTAAGGTAAGGAGAGAGTTGTGAAGTGATTGGAGACTTAGGATGAAAAATAGTACGTAGATTGGTGTAAGGGTGTATAGGGGACCTGACTAGGGTTTTAGGAGGAAACCCTAATCTGGGGGAAAATGTGGAAGTAAAAACGATTAAAGAAGAGTGTAGTATGGGTTAAGAGTGGGAATTTATTATATGAGGGATGAGTATGGGTGCCATGGGAAGCAATGTTAGGTGAAAAATAGAGAGATTACTTGTGGGGGAAGAAAGGTGGTAGGGTTTGGAGTTGCCAACTAGGGTTTTCCGGTCACTTGCGAAATCGATGAGTAAAGTTATATGATTTGGGGTTGAACCTAAATGAGATGAGGTGTTGGGCGATAAATGAAATAACGGTTGTGAAGTAAGAGGATGTTGGGCCACATAGGTCTAATTAGGGTTTCAAGGGAAACCTTAGAGGTTGATAGTAAGTAGAGTTGGATGTCATAAGGTGATGGGCCTTAACCCACACCCTTAGAAGTTGGGTTTTCATTATGGGTAAATGCAAGGAGGAATTGATGTCGGGGTGTGATAAGGGGCACAAGAGTCTCAAGATATAGGACAAGCCCCCTTGAGAGGATAGAAGTAGAAGGTCTGTGACATGCATGTCAAGGGTGAAATAGTTATCGAATAAGACATGAATATTATACTAAACATTTAAATAGAAAGATTGTTGAGATGGGCCCAGACCGGTCCACCGGCGAATAATAGTGGCGAGGAGCGTTCTGCCCTAGAGACCAGTCCACTGGCAATAATAGTGGTCAGGAGTATTCTATCCTGTATGTATTCTGGTCAACTGGCTCTAATAGTGGGGTTCCCGCACTCACATGAGATGATAAAGAGCATGTGTGAAATGAGTATATTGATAAGAGATCTAAAGAATAAGTTTATTTGGATTGTATTTCGGCTTTCATTATCTGTATTTTTGTATGCGGTCTTTATGATTATGTTGTGTTATATGCCTTATGTTTTTGGCCTTAGCTGCATGGTTCCCTTGCTTAGTACGTAGCATACTGACAACTTGTTTTATGGGTATTACTCATTCCTACAAGTAGAGGGCCTACCTGAGTTTGTACAAGTAGGAGATGATATCTTCGATGCCTACGATTCTTACAAGGCATCAGGTGGGGCTGAGAGTTGAGTCTAGACTTGGCTTGGGGACCGAGAGCGACATGGCTGGATTCTCCTTTTCATTACGTTTTACCCTTTATCATTTTATTTTAGTTCTGTTCTATCATAGGGTACTTTATGTTCCTTGGGAACTTTATTTATGTACTCCTTTGGCTTGTAAATATTTTTATGCGTATTGTGGATTCTGTATTGTGAACGATTTAATTCCTTTATGAATTCTCCTTTTTTTTAAGTATTGGCTCGTGTTTGACGACAATCCTATTCAGCCTTAGTACTTGGTATTGGAACGATAGGAGTGAACCAATTTGGTACTAAGTATGACGGTAATATCCCCATAATTTATAATTTTATTATTTTTCTTTTGTTAAACCTTTTCATTAAATGAAAATTTTCAGTATTAAATTTTAGGGGTATTACAATGTGTGTTATTATAATAATGCAGAGAGGGAGGTTGGTTGAAGGAAAAAAAAAGAATGGGGTAGAGAAGGGGAGTTAGAGGGTTATTTGGTTAGTGAGGGAGTGCCAAAAAGGAATAGAGGGAGAAGGGGGCGTGAGGGTAAGGGAGTGTGCTTGTGTAGCATGTATAAGGAAAAATGTAGAGGCAACACAAGGAGAGAGATTGGAGAGGGGTAGAGTGCACGGTACAAGTAACGTGCGGGTAAAAAAAATATAGGGTAGGGTAGAATTGGTTTATTTTATATTTTTATTTTAGATTTAGTTTAGGTAGATAAGGATATCATGTAGAAAAATAATTTGGGAAAATTAATCCTATCTAGGATAGGTTATAAAGGAATATAAAGAGTAAAAATAATCTAAGATAAATTTTAAAAAAAATTATTTCGGGTTATGGATAAACTATTATTAGTAAAATAATTAGGATAATATTTTTAGGTATAACTAGGATTAAATTTAATAACCTAATTTCTATCAAAATTTTAACCTGATTAAATTGATATCTAAATCGTCATAATAATACAAATAATAATAACATCACGTTTAATACTAAACATCCTAAAATAATAATTATAACTAATCACATAATTGTTAATTTATAATTAAGGTTTCTAAAATGGGGTATTACAATAAATGAGTCATTTGTATCATTGAGTTTAGAAACATTCTCCTTGTAAACCCTAATTCTTTAGTAGAAACACCATTTTTATTGTTAATCCATTTGTAATAAAATAAAGGGACCTTAAAGAAGGTGTAATCCAATATTCATATACAAATGATCACCTTGTAGTATGATATTAATGCACAAATAAGGTTTCTGCCTCTAGCACTTACTACATGCAAAGCTTTAGTTAATATACTTACAATATTAGCCTGTGTGGTACTTTTGTCATCTTTCTTTTTCATGTAGAAATTAATAATATCAATCATGTATGAGATTTATCATAATACTTACTATTGAGGGAGCATGATACCAAATATAAATAAATATTAGGATCAAACACCCATGATGCCAACCAATTAGGAAATCAGTTATTATATTTCTCTAATAAATATGTCTAGCTTCTAGATATATTTAAATCCTTATTCATATCCATGTTATTTTACACAAATGGTTGGAAATAATTTATATCATTAATTGCATACGAGTGAGCTTGTCTCAGTATGTTAGAATTGTTAATATTAAGTCCCCAAAGTACTTTACTCCTTTCATTTCATCTCATACATCTTAACATCATGGTCAAGGAATACATGTGATATTTGCATCTAGTAAAAACACACAACAAAATTTAATTGCCTTCTTTACTAAATTAGTTTTAACAATGCATACTTTTAGCCTATATATGTTCATTGCATTACCTTTTAAGAGTTTCATACACATCTCAAATGAATGCACCCAATCCAAACGAACTGGCCTACATAATTTAACCTTGCCGACCATGGTTGAATGCATTGTGATCACAAAGAAAGATGGAGGAAAGTATATCTTGAGTTGACATAATATAATAATGATCTCTTTTTACAAATTTTTCAATGTTTAAGGTTTAATAACATTAGCACATATTTCCTTTTGAAAGACATAAAATTGAATGATACCACTATGAACAAAATTAGGTAAAATAGAATGTATTGCTACAAATAAAAAATCTTAAGTGACAACTTGGTGATCATGTGATTTCATCCTCATCAAATTCAAATATTTTATTGAAACAAGGATTTTGATATTTGATGAATATCCTTTTGAAACTTTCACTCTATTCATACACTTACATAAGGAAATATTCTCATTTTTAGAACAAGTATAACATGAGAGAAACAAAATTTTTTTAGTCCCCACTCTATATGGATGTAATTTTGTTTCTTATATGCATATCAATGAGGTCTAACCTAGCATTTATGTCATCCTTGGTATTCGTTGGCACATTTAGAATTGTACCAGTTATAATATCATATACATTATTCTTAATGTGTATCAAATTAAAATAGTATCACGCGTATAAGTATTTCTAATATGGAAGGTCAAAGAATATTTACCTCTTCTTCTACCCACCTATTGGAACCAACTTATCATTCTTTTTTCCAAAAGGAACATATGATACCCTTACTTTTTCAAATACATGGAGTCCCATGAGTGAATTTGGAGCTCTTACATCTTCAAAATTTTCATTTAAAATTCTTTTCCTATAATAATGATGATTTGTAGGCAAAAACTTATAATGTGAAAGATAGGTGGTCTTTATACTATTTGTTAGATAAAAAAGTCTATGTTATATTTACAAATAAGCCATAGATAGTGTTTGTGATCACTAAAATTAGAAAGATTACCATATGCGGAAAAATAATTTATTATGTAAAATAATATGACTCTTAAGTTAAATCACCCTTAGACTTATGATTCAAATACTTAAACTCCATTATCCCACATATACTTGAAATCTTAAATAAGGGTAGCTAAATAAATATCAATATCATTACTATATTGATTTGGATCTAATATAATAAAAAATGACATCATTCATTTTTGTTGTATACATAATGATGATGGAAGATTATAGGTCACCAAGATAACCAACCATAAACTATAGTTTGTATTCCCATTGAAATGATTCATTCCATCGGAATAGAGTGGAAATCACAAATTTTTGGCTCCATGAGCAAATTAGTAAATTTAGTATCAATCATCTTCTACTGAGGAGAATCAGTTAGATATCTAAGATTTCCATCAAAAGTTATCTCTTTCACAAGTCGCATAAGATTCTTCGTATGTTCTCCATTACTAAAAATACGTTGAAATATTTGTATGATTGGAAAGTACCACTACACCGTGCTAGGAACTTTAGAATTCTTTAACTTTAACATTTAACATTCAAGATATGTATCCAATGACTTATATTCATTGTAATCATTAGGACAAGCTTGCTTTTGTTTTTTTAATTCTAGCCAACTAAGCAAAGATTATTATTTCTTTCATATGTCTTAGGAGTAAGTATATTATCCTCTAGAACCATCTCTTTCAACATTTGATAAAAGAAGTGAAGTTTTTATAGATCCATCCATTAGCCTCCTTGAGGTTATAAAATTATAACACAATAAATAATTTTATAAATTTATTATAATTTTCATACAACGTCATTTTTTATTCTTTGGCCAAACTTTTAAAATTTTTAAGAGATTCTATGAACTTTTCTTCTACATTATTTGTCAAGTCTTCTATATTAGCAAATTCATCATATTTGAAATCATCACTTTTAGCTTGGGTTGTTTTAACATGGAACCATCCTCTAAAGCCTTCACAATTAGCACTAAGCTTTAAATGGTGGTTGTAACCTCGTAACCATTATCTATATTCTTAAAAATAAAGTGCCCCTATTTTCGCTACTGTTTTTTACTCATGAAGTTATATATGAGTATCTTTATTATAACATTTGTATATGTAGTGTCATCTATTCCAATTTTTCTAGTAGTTATTATTCACAATATTCACATGCAAAGGTATGTATCTAAGTGAATCCTTTCAAGTCGTTATGGTAATTGAAAAAATACTAACATCTTTGAAATATTGTAAGAACCACCTCAAGCATAATCTTAATGAAATGAAATTTAAAGATCTCATCATTCATCTAATAATTGAGCAAGACAATAACAAGTTCAAAGGCTCAAATTTGACGGTATTAAGAGATAGCATGGTGGAAAATGGATCAAAGAAAAGGAAGAACAATGGTGATGGTTATAATTCAATACCTATTGTCTCCAATAATTTCAAGGAAAAGTATTATTAGTGTGGTAATTAAGGACACCTTGTTATAATCCAAAGAAGTTCAAGAAGAGAATGTTCAAGTGAATGTTATAGAGGTAGATCAGTAGTTTGAAGATCTAGATGTTTCCAATGTATATACAGTAGTGTCATAATGTAACCTTATTGGTAATGCCAAAGATGATTTGGGAGACACTGGTTCCACTTATCACATCTATGGATATAAGTGTTTGTTTTCTGAACATCAAACTATCAAAGATAATGAAAGATAACTATTAATGGGAAATACTTCCTCTTCAAAGGTTACTAGACATGGAAAATTAATACTCAATTTTACAAGGGGAAAGAGTCTTGCCTTGAAGAATGTGTTTCATGTACCACATATCAAAACACATTTAGTTTTAAGATCCTTATTAAGCATGAATGGTTTTAAGTTGGATTTTTTATCAAATCATTTCGTACTTTCCAAGAATGATATGTATGTAGGAAAGGGTTATCATAGTGATAGGCTATTTAAAATGAATGTAATGACTATTTCACCTAAAGAAAATAATAATAAGAGTGCTTCTTCTACTACTTATATGCTTGAGCCACCTAATATTTGGCGTGATTGATTAAAACATGTTAATTATGATACTATTCATAGGTTAATTAATTTAGTTTGCTTGCCTTGATATGAATTTGATCATAATCATAAAGGGGAAACATGTGTTGAGGCCGAAATGGTAAGAAAACCATTTTCATTTTGTTGAAAGCAATTTGGAGCTTCTAGATTTGATTTAAACTAATGTATGTGATTTTAAAATATGTGTAAACTAGATATGATAAAAATTATTTCATTACTTTTATAGATTATTACATATGATATTTTTATGTATATTTTTTATGAAGTAAGGATGAGGTTATTAAAATGTTCAAACACTTCAAGGTAAAAGTTAAGAATCAATATAGTAGAAATAATAAGGCTATAAGAAGTGATAGAGGAGATGAATGTAAATACCCTTTTGAAAAAGTTTGTCCTAAACATGATATGATTCACCAAAGTATCTCTCCTTACGTGCCTTAATCTAATGGAATTATAGGGCACAAGAATAGATACTTGAAGGACATGATGAATGTAACACCAAAATTTTCACCAAACGTATTTTTTGTTTAAAAATAATTTTATGAAATCTAAATAAATAAATTTAAGGTGTTATCACCATATACAACATAGAAAAGATACTTCCAATACTCAAAACATGTCAGATGCCTAGCTTAAAAGTAGTATCATACTTAGTGATTAGGTGTGGAAGACACTTGATCTCAATGCGATACAAGATTACAAAATGATATAGAGGAAATAATAAAATCAAATAGTATAGAAATAAGTTATAAAATAGGGACATATATATATAATGAGTTAGGTTTAGATATAAAGAGACATAAAAAATAGTATTAAGATAAATATAGTCAATGCCCCACCCCAATATCACACTCACAATTCACATCCCAATACAGACTTCTATACCTAATCCTATACACAAATACTTAAAGAAAAACATAACATGAATGTGATAAATCAACTGAGTAAACACACATACATGTAACACATATAGAATTATACTTACACCGAAGAATACCAAAAATTATGATATTACATTGAAAATGAAATTTTTACTTAAAAACCGCTATTCTTTACTATTTATTACCATTCATACTCTTCCCTACTATTGATCAATTCCTTATAAATCACCTAAACACTTAGAATATAATTTGAACACTGAAATGATATAATTCACCCACCCGCGAGTTACACTGGTTATTTTAATCCATATTATGTTATCATATAATACATTTCGCATGATTACTTATTTCTTGATAAAGATAAAGACATAACCCACTTATTCCACTAATATCCCAATTAATTTTATGATTTATTTATCCTTATCAAAACATAGTATTACTTATATCTAAGGTATGAAGTATAAGGACCCTACATCCATAGGACTTCTAGCTGTGGAAATCAAAATCCTATTCAAGACACAAGAGCTAAGAAAACCACATCCATAGCATTGCTGATTATGGAGAAAATAAAGCCATATTTAAGGCATGGAGACCCAGGAAACCACATCTATATTACTATTGGCTATTTAGAACAAAACCACTTAGGACACCCTAAATTTTAAATATTGATACTGCTGAAGGGCTTGAAAATCACATATAGAGTAGAGATAGAGGCCTTACTGATACACTACAAGTGCAACACATATGAAATCACAATGAAGGTATTTACTTCATGAACATACCTCAAATTTCACCCTGAGGCTATTCAAGGTGGGATATAAGTCAATCTACTAATTATAGTCACCACAGCTCTCATAGGTGAACTAAAGTCACCATCTAACTCGTAGTTAGCAAAAGATACCCTTAAACTCATTTATTATACTTATAACTTATATTAATCAAAACCATAGGAATATACTGATCACCACTCCAAAATATAATTGAACACCAACTTAAAAAAAACTATTCACCAAGATACTATCCATATACAATAGGATTTGCATAAATATGCAAAAACATTTATATTTAAAAATCAAAATATATTTATTATTAGGATTTAATATTCATAGTAATTTAATATTTTGAAAGTGAATTCAATGATCAAGGTCAACTAATAATCCCAAATATATAATTAAAAGCCTTTAGATCTTACATTACTATTTTAACCCTAATATGTCTTAAACTTAATCATTAATAATAAAATATTAAATAAAACCCTAAAATAATGAAGTTAAATATCAAGTATCCCTAGTGAATAATATAACTCATAAATTTCATTAATGAAAACATATTGCATGTGAAAAGACCATATTGCCCCTAAACTCTAAAAATAAAGAAAATGGCATAACTCTAAGCATACAAATATCTAAATTCTCATAATTTTCAAAATATTTATTGAATATATTATGAACACATTAGAGCACAAAAAAATTAGGAAAAATGCAACACATATGAATATGGACAAAAATGCCCTGTTTCATGCTAAATGTTCATTAAATCATAACTTTAAATATACATACTTAAATCATGATAATCATATTAAATTTAATATAAACAACCTAAATAATCCATTGGAATCATAGACATTTTATAAAAAGCATCAATAGCAAAGAATTCAATCACATGGCCGAATATGGCATAAAATGCACAAAAATAGCCCAAATCAACCACAATCAATTAAAGCATCAAAATATTCTATCTGCTTATAGTATAGTTATTTTTACATAATTTAATAAGATTAAAAACAAGATATAAGTTTTCCTCCTCCAAGGATAGAATATTTCATTGAAATCCTTATAGAAAAGTATGTAAAGTACATACAAAAAAAAATACTATCAAGAATCATAGAATATGGTTAGCAACAATGGAGGAAGGAGGAAAGATTGAATAAGGATGGTTTTTGCATTCTTAAGGGGAAGGGGATTTGATGGAGCATAATGTTGGAAGAAACTTTAGTTAATGTTTAAATATTTACGATATTTAGGTAGTAAAATAGAAAAAAAATGAATGAAATATTGTGGAGTAAGGGATGTAATAGTAAATATCCACTATGGATCAAATTAAATTTTATAACTTTATTATATATATTTTATAAATTTAGGAACAAGTTTGGGATATTTAAGATAGGTTTTATGTAGAAAAATTGAGTCTTAGGAGCTAATTATATCTAAAATTGGTGAAATTTATATGAATATATCGAAAATAAATTTGACTAATTTTTAATTCATATTTATTTTAAATATACTCAAATATAAGTATCTATAAAGTTTGATTATTATTATTTTTGTCTAAAATGCTTGTTTTAGGGATTAAAATGTAATTAAGGGTTAAAAAAGGTAATAAATAGTCTTTTTTTAGACAAAGTTTTCATATAAAATTTTGAAAATGCTTAAGAAACTCAAAAAATGTAATATATTCAAATATTATCTGGTTATATTGATTTTAAATAAGTTTGATGTCAAAATGTGGATCATAAGTCTTATGAGACTTAAAAGTATAAGAATGGTTAAACAATCGAAGTGAAACATTTTAAAAACCTAATGAGAATTTTAAAACCTTAAAGTTATGTAATAAAAAAGTTTAACTAAATTTCTTATATTCATAATAAAAAACATGTTTTAGAAAAGTGGGGTATTATAGGAAATCCCTATTATTTGTAAATTATAATGTTAATAAATCCTCTTAGAAGGAAACCCACAATATCCAATATGAGTTAGCGAAAAGTCACAAGTACAATTATAAATAATCAAAAGTGAGGGGTTATTGGAAAATGTAGCAACTTATAAGTTAAAGAGGGTGAAGTTAGGGTTGAAAACCATTAATTGTGTATTTATTGGTTTTGTACATAATAGTAGTGCATATTAGTTTCTTATCCATAAATAAGGAACTCCTAACATTTATGTCAATACCATTATAGAGTATGCTATATTTTTTTTCTGAAAATATATTTCAATACATAATGAATAGTAAATTAAATTCACTAAAAAGGCTAAGAGATTCTATTAGAAATGGGAATAAAGAGGTTGATCAAGATGAACATAGGATACGTAGGAGAGCTATGATTTCAAAATCATTTTGACCTAATTACCTAACATATGTGTTAGAAAACAAGCCTCAAACATTTAACAAAGTAGTTTATTAACATGAATCTCCTTATTAGAAAGATAAGATGTTGATTTTTATTATACATATTCACCTATTAGAAGAATTATGTCCATGAGTATGCTATTAGCACTAAAAACTATTAAGTATTTAGAAATATATCATATAGATGTAAAAAAAAGCCCCCCTTCTTGAATGGTGAACTATAGGAAGACATCTATATTGAACAACTTAAGGGAGTCATTATTCTCGATAAGGAAAGAAAGGTGTGCCAACTTCTAAAATCTCAGTATGGATTAAAACTACATGTAAAAGATACTCTTAAAGGCTACATTATAGTATGTCTATAAATATATAATATGCTTATAATGAGTAGTAAAAATGGTATCATTAAAAATACCAAACAAATGCTCATCGGAAGTTTTGATATGAAAGATATGGTTTTTGTATATGTTATATTAGGAATTAAGAACCCTAGAACATCTAATGGGATAATATTATCTCAATCTCATTATGTTGAGAAAATACTTGATCGGTTCAAGAAGTACAATATTAATCTAGTTAATACACCATTAAAGGTGAATATTTATTTGATGAAAAATGTTAGTGCTAATATTTCACAATAGTAATATTCACGTATAATAGATAGTATCATGTATCTCATAAACTACACACAGCTTGACATTGCTCTTACAGTCGTTACACTAATAACTCTAGTATGAAACATTAGAGACAATCATTCAGTTTTGGGACATATAAGGCATACCAAGACCTTTGGATCATACCATAAAAGATATCTAGTAGCAGTAGAAGGCTATACTAATGCAAATTGGATATCGTATTTAAGGGACTCGAAGTTCACTAGTGGACATATATTCATTCTTGGAAGTGGTGTGGTGTAACACCCAAAAATTCACAAAAATATTTTTCCTTTTTTTTTTAAAAGCAGAAGAATCTAAAATTTAAAACCTGTGAATTCTGGGGATGTTACCGCTACACTTAGTACCAAACACGTCCTCTCCGACCGTTCAGTACCAAGTGCTAAGGCTAAGAAAAGATTAACATTAAACTTAAACCAAGAGTTTATGAAAGAACTAGAATGATCATAACACCAAAGATCAGAGTATGCGTAAAGTATTGTTATTCATATCCAAAAGAGAAATAAGCTTACAATTGACAAAATGTTCATTTAAAATACGTAATACAAGTAATAAATCATAAAAGGGAAAATCCGATACAAAGGAAATAGTAGAAGAAGATAAAATAATAAGAAGAGTGAATCTGGAGCCACAAATGCTCAACACTCAGCTTCGCCTGATGTCTCGCCTACCTGCACAAAGTCAGAAGGGCCTTTTGCTCGTGGGAATGAAAAACACCCATGAAAAGGGTGATCGGTACACTACGTACTGAGCAAGGTAACCGTACACTAAGTCCAACACATAAAATCACATAAATAATGCAGAAGAAATAAAAAAGCATATAGTCCAACATGATAACGTAATATCATACAATCATTCGGGTAGATATATAAAGGCCCATTTATAATTTGAATTAATTACATAATTAATCTTTGATCGAAAAATGATTCACACCATGCTTTTTATCAAAACTATGCGAGTACGGGAATCCCACTATTATAGCTGGTGGACCGGATACATACAGGGCACATAGCTCATGGCCATTATTATTGCCGGTGGACCAAAAACACATAGGGCATAAAGCTCCTGACCACTATTATAGCCGGTGGACCGGAAACACATAGAGCATAAAGCTTCTGATCACTATTATTCACTGGTGGAACGGTCTGGCCCCGACTCTCATGGTGTTCCAGTATAAGTACTTAGTGTCTTTCCATGTCTTAGTACAAATATGTTTGGTTTTGTTAAGTACAGAATCCCACACTATTATAGCTAGTGGACCAAAAACGCACACGTACAATGCCTGACCACTATTATTCGCCGGTGGACTAGTTACATATAGGACATTATGCCCTAACCACTATTATTCACCAGTGGATCGGTCTAGGCCCTACTCAACAATCTTCCACTTTAAATGATTAATGTATTACAGTGTCTTATTCATAAACATTACCCTAGACATGCATGATTCACTCCCTTTACACTTATCCTCCAACTGACCCGTATCATATCATGAGAACCCTACACCTCCTAACTTGCCCAAACTACCTTTCCTCTACACTCAAACTCACACTAGAACTCCAACACCAAAATATGTGGGTCAAAGCCCACTGCTACACACCTCCAAGTCCACTTATTTCCTTACCCTAGGGTTTTCCCCAGAAACCCTAATTTACGCCTCAGTGGTCCATCTTACTCCACTTCACACAACCCAAATCATTTTAACACTCCACACACTACAACTCATAAATTCCATCCTCATAATTACACTTTAATCGCCAAATATACATCATACCACAAAAACCTTAAGTAGCCACACCAAACCCTAATTATCCACACAAACCCTAGCTCGGTCTCCTACGTACACTTATATTGATCCACGTACTGTTTTTCATCCAAAGTGTTCAAACACTCAAACAACACTTACATTACCTTCTCACACCACAAATCAAATTTTCATACATAAACTTTACTCCCTTGCAGATGCTAACCTCCCCATGTAAACCTTCGAAATTTTTCATGAAAACCTTAAAACTCCCACATGAAACCGTAGATTCAACCATGCAAATCCTAGATCCATCCATGCAAAACCCTAGATTCCACCATACAAAACCCTATATTCATCTATACAAAACCAAAGATTCATCCATACTAAACCTTTGATTCAACCTACACAAAATAAAGATTCATCCACACCAAACTCAAGTTTAGATTCTCCCATACAACACCATAGAACCTACCATGCAAAACCCTAAGTCCATCCATACAAACCCTAGTTTAGACTCCCCCACTCCTTCATTTTATTTTTACCCCTATTCTTCTTCCACTAATGGATCATTAACATATTTAGGTCAACTCACATCCTATGGTCAACTCATTACCCTTTGGTCAACTTATTCTCCATTTTTCTTTTTCAACCTTTTCCCCACACAATACCACTTTTATACATCCTCACATGCATGTCTAAAGGGTCACAAACCAATCATCACATACCACAACATTTCATCACATATACATAATATACATGCCATATAACAACACATGAACATACTTTAACTCCACGCCATGCCACACACAAAATAATTATAATAATAAACATAGGATGCATAACATACAAAGCATATAATGCACATCAACACACATAAGGCCTTAATAACACCCTTACCTAAAATGACACTGGTCTTGGAGCATGCTCCTACGCCTTCTTAGGGCTTTGACTGGTCTCACCTATATGATGGAAAAAACTAGAATTAGATTCTCTCCTATCAAAAATACTCTTATTTACTAATTTATTCAAAGACTAGATTTCTAATAAAATAATAACATATTAATAAACATGACATTAACTAATTACTAGCTTTGTTAAAGATATAGGAAATAATAGCAATATTATAAAAATTGATAATATAAGGTTGGAAAACTTTATCCTAATAATAATAGTAAAAATAATAATAATGATAATAGTAATAATAATAATAATAATAATGATAATAATAATAATACTAAAAATACTAATAATATGATTTGAAATAAAAGGTGGACTAAGGGCTTTGACCCTTCACCCAAAATAATATTAATAATAGCATTAGTAAAATTAATAATAAAATTTAGTAATAATAATGATAATGAAATAGTAATAATAATAATAATAATAATGATAAAAACCATAATAATATTGCAAAAATAATAATAATCATAATGGTAATAATAGTAATGATAATAATCAAAAATAAAATGAAGTATGGTTTTGACCCTACATTGAATAATAATAACTTATTAAATAATAATAATAATAATAATAATAATAACACTAATAATAATAATAAATTCTAATGATAAAAATAAAAATATTATTATTATTATTATTAAGATTTGATATTTATAATACCACTACTACAATTCAAAATAGGAATAATAGGGTTTTTTCCCTGTATAGAATAATAATACTAACATTGAAAATAATAATAATGATAATGATAATGATAATGATAATGATAATGATAATAATAATAATAATAAATAATAATAATAATAATAATAATAATCGCATAACAATAACAATAATAATAATAATAGTAACACTAATAGTAAAATAGTTGTAATAATAATAATGGAATAATAAAAATAATAATAGTAGTAGTAGTAGTAGTAATAATAATAATAATAATAATAATAATAATAATATAATAATAATAATAATAATAATCACATAATAATGATAATAGTAATAATAGAAAAAATAAGAATAATAAGAATAAAATCGAAATAAAAATATAATAGGGCTTCGACCCTCAATAGAAATAATAATAAAAACATTAATAATAATAATAATAATAATAATAATAAAATTAATAATAATAGCATATATATATTCGAATAAATGAAATAAAATAAATTAGAGCTTGTATAAATAGTGAAAAGGGTTGAGGGGGTTTAGGGTTCAACCTTAGGCTGGTGGTGACAGGCAACGCTAGTAGTGGTGCATAGCGGTGGTGACGGTGGCTGGAAAAAGAGAAGAAAAGGAAAAAAGTTGGATGTTGGGAAAAGGAGAGGTAGAATGGAGGTGGGAGTAGAGGTGATTATGGTTTCCTAGAAGGAGAGGAACAAAATGAAGGTGGTGGCGCAGCCAAGGGTGGTGGCGCACGGTGGCAGTGGTGGTGGCCGAATAGGGAAGAGGAAGAGAAAGGGAGGAGGAGAGTGAGGGAGAGAAAAATAAAGGTAGGGGAGATATAGGAGGGTCGACAGTACAGTTTGGGAGGTGAAAGGAGTGGGAGCAGTGACAAGAGAGGTGGCTAATGGTGGTTCAAAAGGCGGCGGAGGTTGAAGAGAGGGTTGGTCGGGGATGGAACTTCGCACAGCCGGGGTGACTTGTGCAAGAAAAATTGAGAGATGAGGGAGGTTTAGTTAGTTATAGGGCGGTGCAAGGATTAGTTGGGTGGGCATAGAGGGCGGCAGTGTTGGCCAGAGGTGGAGGAAATGGTGTCTAAAGGGGCGGTGGCGCACAAGGGAAATATTCTGGGTAGGAATTCAAAAACTCAAGCCTTGCTAATTTTCGGGGATATTTATAGAGCAAAGGGAGGGCTACGGTTAGGGGGAAGAATGAGAGGATAGGGCAGGTAGGTTAGACTCACCGATGGCGACGATTGCTGGCAAAATTTGACCAAACGTGGCAGGGTGTGGCTGGCTAGTAGAAGGGAAACATGTGAGAGAGGGGAGAGTTGGTTGGGTCCAAATGGGCTGCGAGTCAGCAGGGGAGAGGGAGGAGAGATTGGCCGGATCAACAGCGTGGTCAGCGGTGTGATTATCGGACAGTTGCAGGTCGACGAAAATGGCAGGTGTGAATGGTGGGAGGAGGAGGAAGGAAGGAGAAGGAAGAAAGGGTTGAATCGGCGGTTTGGGGAAAATGAAAGAAAGGAAAAAGGAGGGGAGAACCGGCCAAGCAATGAAGTTTAAAAATGGTGGCCTTAACGTAGCGTTTTATGGGAAGAAAAGAAGAAAGGATGACATGTCATCCTAGGTTGCCAAAGGAAGAAAGAAAGGGCTGTTTGGGTCGTGGCAAGAGAAAAAGAAGAAGGGAGAAAGCGAGTCGAGGAAGAAGCAAAAGGTTTGGGCATATGGGATGGGCCAAGCCGAAGAAGAAAAAAGGGAAGGAAGACGGCTGCTGGGCTAGCCCATGTCGGGGGTAAGGAGGAAGAAACAGAAAAGAAGAAGAAGAAGAAAGAAAGAAAAAGGAAGAAAAAAAATAAAAGAAAGAAAGAAAAAGGGAAAAGGGAAAAAGAAAAATAGTGAGGTGGGTTAATGCCATTAATTAGGATATTTGGGATATTTAGAAATAAATATATTTAAATAAAATAATATTTAAATCTCTTTTTAGGCTAATTTAGGATTTTTGAAAGGTTTTTCATAAATTTCATTTTAATTAACAAATTATTCTAATTTTCTCAAATTAAATTATTTATAACATTTCTATTAATTTGGCCCTCTTTATTTCCTCTTATTTTAAATAAAATAATTTATTTAATTAATTTCCAAAATAAAATCCTTAATTAGTTAAAATACCAAAATTTTTCTAATAAAAATATTTATTATTTTCTTCTTGAATAGCCCTAATTAATTCTATTTTATTATAATAAAAATAATTTATTTAATAAAATTACGTTTCGGGGTATTTCATGTAATATCTTGGAAATGATCAAAAGAAACATGCATCATGAGATTTGATACGTAACGGAACGAGTGGTTTCAAAAATACCCTATTTTATGTAATTTTATAATTATAAACGAATGAAGAATTCTAAATTACTAATATGGATGAAGGATCACACAAAGTAATTCTTCAAACTAGCTTTGAAAGTCTCATATAACTCTCAAAGAATCTCTAATAAATAAACATACAGTAAATTTTACTAGATAACTCCATACAAATTCACACAGAACAGGTATGGAGGGCTTATAAATTATAACTCACATAGATAAGATATTTTAGAGATATATATACTTTAAAACTTACGCAGATAACATAAATATAAAACAGAGAAACTCACATAGGATTTAAACTAGAGAAAACTTAATTTTATAACTCCATTCAACTATCATCTCAAATAATGAGTTTACATGAGATATTTATAGGATAATATTCACCTCTTCAATAATAAGATAAAATAAATCTAAATATTATAAACACTAATAAAATCACTATTCACGTAAATAGTAACCCACATAATCCTATGATAATAATAATAATTAAATCCTAACAAAATCTTAAAAAAATAAAATATATCATAAAATAAAAGATAAATTCTATCTAATTTCTTAATGATTAAAAAAAATTAAATAACTAATATCTTAACATAATTATCAAATAAGTCAATAACAACCTAGCTAATAAATATAAAATGATAATGGCATCCATAATACTAATTATGATACTTTATTTATTCACGTGTAAAAACTCAGCTTGACACACATATTGTAAAACAGTCGTAACTTTGTGCAAAAAAACTTAGATTTGAGTTCTCAAAGATACATTGGACTCCTAATTTAATAATATTTCCAATGATATCCATATTATAGGGTAAATAAATATCTTCAAATTTCACCCTTTCTTCCTTCTATCATGATTCATAGGTTAATCTTCAAAATCTTGGAATATTTTTACATTAAGATTAATAATGGAGTTTGAATTTACTGCTTTAAACAAAGCTTGGAATGAAGTTGAGTGTTTTAGGGAGTTATTAATAGATATATCATGTTTGAAAATCTTGTGTTGCCTATATGTATCCATTAGATAACCAATATGCAATTGGTAAGGCATAGAGTATGATGTATAGTGATAAGCCTATACATATTCATTGTAAATACAATACCATTAGGAGGTTATTTTTTAGTGGAAGTATCTCAGTTGAATATGTATAGTTAAAAGATAATATTGTGAATCCACTTACAAAGAAATTAACTAGAGAGCAACTAGAAAGATCGTTGACAAAAAAGGGGCTTAAGTCCTATGGATATCTAGCGTCGCTATAACGGCAATCCAACCTAAATGATTGGAGATCCTAGCATCTAGGCTCAATTGGAAAAACAAATTATGGATGATTCAATGTTTCACAAATGAACTTGTTTCCATCTAGCCATTCCTATGATGAAATAATGCAAATGTTGAAAAAGGTTAAGCTATGAATTTAATGAATCCTATAATTTGATATGTACAAGTGGAGTATCAAAATGATATAATAATTAAGAGATCGCATACTTGAGTGGGAAGTGGTCACTTTTGTAAGAATTTTGTGAGGTCGGATGATTTAAAGTACTTACAAAACCAAGATGTATTCATGACCAAAATGACCACAAATGAGAACCAACTAGGTTTGAAGGAAGGTTTATATTTTCTATTATCTCGTTTACACTATATGATTGATTGTTCAAGGCAAACCTATCACTGATTGGCTAGTATACTCGATATAACTTCACTATAGAAAACTTAAAATCTGATACTAGTTATCCAAATATAGTTTACTTATCTTGTATATAGTTTAGATTTGGAATGGGAACTAATTTTTATCTTTTATAAGGAGAATACATGTATTCTAAAAAAGATATTATTACCTTGTGGTAAAATTATTTGAGGGATATCAGTTATAGAATAATTTGTTCATGTTTAACAGGCTAACAACATATTACAATCTAATGGGGATTGTTGAAATAGATTGTAATAATTTTAGAATTTTAATTAGTATTACTGACTATTTAATTGCTTTGCCGTCTAAGTATTTAATTAATCATGGTTATTAATTAAATAGTTTGACTTTAAATATATTAATTAATATTAAATAATAATTAATATATTTTGCTTTTATTAGCATTAGTTATTAATTAATGTATGTGCCTACAATTGTTAGTATTAGTCACTAAGTAAATTTGATTTGCAAAATTCAAATTACACTAATAAGTTGGTAAAAAGAAAGAAATGAAAATAAAACAAGAAACACACAACAATTAAAGTGGCATTTAAATTATAACTAGTATTACCCCCATGCGATGTGTGGATATTTTTCAATACATATTTTGATTTTAATATTTTGAATATGATACATTTTTAGTTAATATAATTACCCCACCACGTTAGTGTAAAGGGTGGGTTTTATTTAGTTAAAATATTACAAAAATGGATTAAAAAATCACTTATATTTATAAAATTTGATATTCTTACTTGAATACAAATACATTGTTTGTTTTCTATCATTATTCAATTATGTTATATAAGAGGTAATATATTTATTAATAATCATCATAGTACTCAATTATGTGTATAGTAATCAATAAATAAGCACGATTGAATTTTAAAGATGGTTGTACAATATTTTTTTACAAAATATATGAAATTTTGATTCTAAAGATTTTTGTGTAAAAAAAAATGTTAAAAAAACAAAAAGTTGTGTTCTAAAACAATTTTTGAAAGAACATATATCTAAAAATGACAAATGTAAGACCAATATGATAAATTTTGGTAGTAATATAAATGCAGCTTCGTACTAATATAACAATATGACATACTTTTATAATAAAATTATGATACTAATATAATATAAAATAAATACTAAAGAACATCTATCAAGTATTTTCAACAAAAATATCCTCCTAATCCTATGCATGGTTTTGAGTAGGGGTGTGCAAAACCGGATATCCGTATCCATTCGGATATTTTTTCGGATATCCGCTCCGCATTTTTTTAGACCGGATATTCGGGATGCGGATATCCGAAAAATATAGACCGGATATAGACCGGATTCGGATATATCCAATATCCGTATGAAAATACTATTTTATCAATTTTAATAACTTTTGCTATAATATTTTTAAAAATAAGGATCATATATCAATTAATATTCATATCTATATTCATATAAATATCTTATTTTATCTAAAAGAAGTATTAAAATATTATTATAAATATTTAAAATATAAAAATAAATAAAATTTTAAAACTTAAAACTATAAAAACACAATAATATGGTGTATTATTGAAATAATCAACAAAATATCGGATATTTTGTCGGATCGGATAATCCAAAAAAAAACCGGATATCCGAATGTCGGATATCCTTTTAGAATAAAACCGATTCGGATATCCGAAATGTCGGATCGGATTTTTAAATATCGGATCGGATTTTCGGATCCCGGATTTTTTGCACAGCCCTAGTTTTGAGTTTCGATCATTGTCACCATTATTCCCATCAATTAAACTAAAAATTATCATCTTCTATCCAACACATAGTTCCCTTACATTAAGGGCAAGTTTGCAAAAAAAAAAAAAGGTTCGAATTCCATGTGTTACCAAATGCAAGTAAGCCCTCATGTTCCATACGAAGAGGTATGCTCTACCATCCAATTAATTACGAACCGCATTAACTCATTAGTAAGCCAGTAATGTCACCCGACCATGTTGTATCCTCATCAGTACTTCCATTAGGCATATCTTTATCAGATGACTCTAATTTAATTTTTGTCTTCATTTACTTTTTGATCATCCTAATCACTTTTCTTACTAAAATATGGTGTCCCTATTATAACACTGTTGTAGCTTTTGCCTTGACTTTGATTTCACTAAACCTGCAAGTCTGTAGTAGTACCAACTCAAGAGAAAATTATCAAAAGATTAGTAATTCATAATCTATCATATTATATTAATGCTTTTGTTGTTAAATCCTTGATAAATTCATAATTCTAGGAGCTAGTCAGAAAGCTTTCAACTTGAAAAAGGGAGGGGTTTCCTTTCAAATTATTGAAACAAAGACAATCTATGTAGTTCCAAAGGTTGAAATGAAATATACATTCATACATACATATAACTAATACACTACGATTAAGATGGTGCCGTATAATATACATACACATATATAGAACCGAAAAAATAAATAAAAATAGAACTGTTGTAGTGGATAACCTACTTAAATCCTATATTAAGAAAATAAAGCCTGGGACTAAAATTCATTATTAATGTAAACACGATTTCTTTCCTTAAAGAATAATTTTTTTTACTAATAGATAAATATTCATCATGAAAATGAAATACTTATCGAACTAATTTTTACTTAATCTTAATGAATTACTTTTATTTCTTCACTCTATGTATAACTAATGTTTGTAATCTAATATGTAATGATGACTATTATTTGTTAGATTGGTTGTAAAATTTTGAGCTGGGTAGCCCCAATTATTAGTTTAGAAGCCAAAACATTTTTCCTTCTGCCTTCATTCTTACTATCCAACAAATCTTTTGCTTAGGCAACTAAATCGAAGAAACACTTAAATATCTACATAAAGCAGATACAGAAGCAATAAAAAATTTTCCGAAAATAATTAAGCAGAGTAGAAAAAAGCTTTAGTAACATCAAATCGTTACTTAATAGTCTATATTGTCAAAGACCGAAGATGTCAAAGAAGAAAATAACAAAATAACAGAAGAAGTAAGACCATATGAGGTAGAAGAAGAACAATTCGAATTCGATTTGAAGAACAAATAACTGCTCCACATCTAGATAATTAACCTTTCCAATTAGATAATCTATACCTCATACTCTTCCGGACAACGGAAATAGGGGTTTTTTTTTTCTTTTGTTGCTAATCTTCAAGTCACTTCTCTCGAGGGTCTGTCTTTACTCTCTATGATCACAAAGCATATCTATAGCAAATCCATTTTTCTCAATGTCGCTTCTCTCAAGTATATGTTTTTGCACTTATTCTTTCTTTTTTTCACTAACTACTAACCAAAGAGCGTAGCTATGTTGGTATACTAGTGTATTTAGAAAGCTAAATTCTTTAGCGTGTTTAGGAAGCCAAAAAAACTCTGATGCCAAAACTTCATTTTTATATATAGTATGATGAGGCAAAAAGTGATATGCATGGAGCGGGCAAGTCCAAGTTTTTTTGGTTCATAAGTAGATTTTAGCCCAAATTGGTCGGCCTAAAAGTACCTTTTTTTTTTCTGTGTGTATGTATGGATGTATGTATGTCTAGAATTAAAAATTAGACTTGGCCGACCGATTTTGATATAGCAATCTTCAAAATTATAGAACAAGCAAAAAATAAATCAAGAATTAGTCAAACTAATAAAAACGATGAATCGATCTAAATACAAGCTAAAAACGAATTAGAAATTGATTAAATTTATATACAATTTAATTTTTTAAATATATTAATTAAATTTACCTAGTATTCATTATCGATATAAATACTATAAACAACTAGTTTGACTATTAAATCAATAATAATATATTAATATGGGATTAACGGCTGGTTCAATTTTTAGATATACAGTGACATGCCAAGGCATTTTTTTTAGTCTATTTCCAATCCATTTTAGTCTAGTTCCGCATCGGTTCATTTTTGAACAAGTAAACAATAGAGGTAGAAAACGGATCATATGGATCGAGGTTAGGTCGAGTCAATTTTAGTGATATTAAAATCAAATTGCTAACCAATCAGATTGGGTTCGGGTTCGGGTGTCATTTAGATTCAAATCTAATTAGAGTAACAGTGATTTGGGTCGGGTCTACATAGGATCGGGTCATTTCGTGTAGTGTTCGGATCTAATACATCGAATTTCTTTGGGTTTAGATTTAATTCGGATCTACAAAATTTTGGTTAGATAAGGTTTGTGTCTTATTAGGTTTGAGTCAAATTAATTTAATTTAAAATTTGTATTGACATTAATTATTATCAATTTAATATACATAATAAATTAAATATTGTAATTTATTGTTATTTTTATGCTTATTATAATAATTTTTTCATAATATATGTAATTATATAACAAATTGTTATTATCAAATATGTAATAATAATAAAAATTATTATCATTATTAGTATAGTTATTGTTATAAATACAATTATAAATATTATTATATGCATGAATACATTAATTTTTACATTAATTATAATTATCATGCTACTTATGATAATTATTTTTATTATTATACTTAATTATTATTGTTGTTGTTGCTGCTATCTTCATAAATATAATAATCATTATTATTAGTAGAAATACAAATATACATGTTGCTATTATTATTAGTATAATATATATTATAATTGTTATATTTACAATTATAACTTTTTTTATAGTGATTATAATAATAATAATACTAATAATAATAATAATAGAAATTTATATGATTTAATTTTATCGGTGCTAATATAATATTAAAATAAAATGAGTAGAAGTCTTACTAGTTTATTTTATTTGCTGTTATATGGATAGTTTATTTTATCTATTGTTATATAGATTGCATATTTTTGTTTACATAAATTTTATTAATAAAATAGTTTATTAGTATTTATATATTAATTTATATATGATAAAATGTTATCTTTGTGGATTAAATTTGACTTTAATTTTGTTTAAATTATATTTGGGTATAGGTAGGATTTGAAATCTGTCATTTTGGGTCTAGTAGATTCAAAGTTAATTATTATTGGGTTTTTATCTGGACATGAGTCGGATTTTTTTCGAATCATGTTATTTTGATTTGGATTAATTTAGATGTAGGTTATAATTAGGTTAACTAAATTTGGATAAAATTCAGATTGATTCGGATTTCTTTGAATGCTTAGTTTGAGATTAAATTTTACTCTTTAGATTAGATTGATTTTTAGATTGGATAATTTAAATTGAATTGATTGAATCGGGTCAACTAGGTGCAGTGAACGGACCCAAAAAAGTTTAGATCATGGACCTCACGTTATACGGGAAACTTTCGGTCTAATATCATTTCTACATGGTAATGGAAAAAAGGATATTATGGCAGACAAACTTTTTTCGATTTCCTTAACTTGACGATGATGGAAATCCAATATTTCTCAATGACGAGATCTCATACCAGGATCCAATTCACTTAATCTTTTTGTCAAACGAACCTTTTTCGTTTACTTTTGTACTCAAGTTGTCAATATCAATTGTTGCCCCCACTTTCTTGAACTATAGCACGAGCAAGATCTTGTTAATTATATCCACTAATGAATTTATGTAATTTCAACGTGCCTATGCGGTATAACTAGTTTGGTCCTATCTTATTGCGTCGTTTACATTCAATGTTTTCCCCAAATTGCTAGTTTATGCACCACTTACACGGGCACCAAAAAAAAAAACAATGTAATATACTCCCTCTATTTTACAATATCAATTATTTTAAAATTTTAAGATCAAACTTTGACTTTTAATTTTTCTAGGGATATAATAAACTATAATACAAAAATATAATAGTTTTATCTATATTAAGAGTACTTTTTTAGTAAGTATATATTAATATATTACCAAAATGGGAAGAGTACACTCTTTCAAGGTCTTAAAGCTGAAAAAATGCATCAAAACGAGCTATATATATAGAATATCTACAAGACTCACTAACTTGACATAAGATTTACGGTGATTAAGACTTTGGATACAACTAACTATCTTTTTAACTATCAATTTCAACTCTAGAGTGTGTGTGCTTTCATAGAAAATAGGCTCATTACATAGCGGTGAATAGTGTAGCGACCTTATGAGTGCATCTCAGCCCCATTCAAATCATCTTACAAAGTCACTTTGAATACGGGCATTTAAGGTTCAAGTAGATAGTTATCTCAATTTTGTTATTACATAAAATACACAATGGTTGGAGGACAACCCTATCTTGCTCATGTGGTCCTTTATAAAATGCCTCTTGTGAACAATAAGCTATAAATGGAGTTAGCATGTCAGGATGGATATTGTATTCGAAATGACTCTCCACCATAGAACTTTGGTCCCTCTAGATCTCAGCATCTCATGTAGCTTGGAAATTATATACTTCCCCTATGTAGAATGAGTTGTCTATCTCTTGAATCCCTTAAGCATGTAAAATGAGATCTAACTTGTAATAGTCTATGTAAACACTAGGATGCCAACTTTCTTATTGTAACTTCCCATACGACTCTCCCCTTTAAGAAGTAGATATGAACCTATTTCACCCACATAAAAACTTGTTTAGGGAAAGATTCTATAGTAGTTGGTCCAAAGTAGCTATATTCCATCATTCTAAGTCCATCAAACCAAGACTATTTTCCTTCTTGGATTTACAAATAGAATTCGATGCAACCAAGTTCTTCCTTGAATCAAAACAAGAACCAATCTAAATGAACAAATGACATAAAAAGTGAATGGTATGTAGGTGTAATGACCCAAAATTTATTATTGAAAATTTTTATTTTTTGCGGAAGCATTAATAATAACATATTAGGTGTTATGTAGTGTCCAACATTGAAGATGTACTCACCATACCCGACTTATGCCAAGTGTAAGGCTAAAAAGTAACTTATACCTAGAGATCATATGTACAAAGCACTTGATCCTATGATGATATAAGGTTACAAAATAGAAAGAGAACATATATAATAGAAAATAGAAGACTAAAAGTCTAGAGAGAGAGAGATATTCAGATAATCATACATTTAAACTAACACATTACCACTCACTGCAAATAAGCACAATGATAGCATTAAATCAACATATACTTACAAATAAGGTGGTAATTGCTTGTGGAAATAAATTGCTATTATACCCCAAAATTTTGTAACCTTTATTTTCTGGGTTTTAGCCTCTTATTAGAAAATTATTCATAAACCTTGGATTAATTATTTTAGTCAAGCCTTAAGCTTTAACCCAAACTACTTTTAAAATATTTTATTCTAATTATTTTTTCTCATTTTCCTTTTTCTTTACCCATCCCTTAGCCGATTATTTTTCTCGATTTGGTTTTCTAATGGGAACCCCAAACTAACCTAACCAAGCTAAATCCTAAGCTAACACTCCATCCCTTTCCCATTTTCTTTCTCATGAGATCCCTATCCCTCTACACTATGTACAAACTCCCATGCTCTATGCCTTCCCTTTATCCATGCACCCACTCCCCCATCTCCATTTTTTTGAGCAACCCGAACCCCTTATGATTCCTCTTATGTAGATAAGCTTCCCCTACAAACTCCTCCTTCCCAATCCATTTCCTCTTTTATCCTTTAACTCCCAAACCACATATTCTCTCTATTTTTGGTTTTCAATTGGCAGGAATCGACCTCATCATTGCACACCACCACCTTCCCCGTGCATCATCCTTTATTGCCACCACACACACAACTACCACCATCTTTCCTTTGAAACTTCCCAAACCTTTATGTATTTGCACCCAACCTTACACTATTTGGGTGGAAGTTAAACACCACCTAACATCCTCCATTCTTTATGAAGAGCCACCACCTTCACCACCAACCTCACGCTTTCCACCCCTAGTGTGTCCATCATTCATACTATGCCACCCCTTTTTTTTTCAATCCATCACAACCACCCTGCCACCTTTGTAGCACCTGTCTCAGCCCCAAAAACTTACTCAACCTCCACCACTCTTGCCTCTAATAGCACCTTTTGTTCCTCTCCGGCATATCCCTTCCCTCTTATCCTAAGGTACCGCCCAACTCTAGCTTATTGCGTGTGTTCCTTGTGCAACCAGCTCCTTGTAGTGGTAGAACCCCACACAACTGTCTTCTTTATGTGTAAAAAACTTCCGTTTGTCTCTTTGGTTGCATAATAACCCCAATTCTTGTGTCAGTTGCAACATTGGGCAGTTTGTGCTACATGAATGGCTCATGATTAGCCTCCTTTGCTACATTAAACTTCCACACAATTCTTCCCTAATAAAAAAATCTTTGGTCAAGGTTGCTTGGTGGGTATTGATTAATTTTTGTGATTAACATGGTCATTAATTATTAGTTGATAATATGTGGTTTGCTTAGTTTGTTTAAGGTGGCGAAAGGAGGTTATTAATAGAGGCTAGGTTTGGGTGAATTTTGCTTGTTTCTAACCATATTTTGATTGGATTTAAGAAAACTCATATGTGTAATACTTAAAAGTTTATCTAATCTTAATCTCCATTAATTAATATTTGAGCCTATTCCTAATTCTAATTTTTAGATCAGCTATATTTTCTTTTTCCTCACAACCGATGCATCTTTTTCCCATTTTACCTCATTTTCTCTTCCTCTATTGACAAGAAACTAGCCAAGATGACCCCTCTACCTCCTTTCCTCCTTCTTCTTGCCATGTACATCACCGGCTAGTGCTGCCCCCACCCAAGCCTACCACTATTCTCCTTCTTCCCTTCTTCATCTACCCTTGCCTCTATCATCACACCTCACCTCAGCCACCATCCAATTTTCCCTACATTGTCCCATCAACCCCAACAACCACCAACCACTTTTTTCCTATCCTCATCTAGTAGTTCCATCACCACACCACCACCACCTTGCCTACTAACCATTGTAGCCCCCAAGTCATGCCCTTCCCCTCCTTATTTTTACCCCTATTCAGTGTTGTGAGGCACACAATTACACATTTCTTCATATGCCCTAGTTGTGTACACCCTTGCCTAGCCATGGTGCCTTAGTATTCTCCTCATACACCAATATGCCCTATGCCATGCACCATTCCTTGCATGATATCTTCCAATTAATTGATTATCTCCATTTTTCTCCCTATCATTTTCCTTATTTTTTCTTATTTAAGTTTTCTAAGTCTAATATTGTTATATTTTAATCTTATAGGTGATATTATAATGGTATTAGAGGAGGATTTATAGGTATTATATGCCTAGAGAATGGATACACTTTTAGTAAGCATATATGTCATAGTTATGACTTTTATGTGCAATGTGCGTATTTGTATATGATATCATGTTTGTAATTGTTATATGGATAATTTTATTATGATAATGATGTTATATATTGTGTCATATGGTGAAAAAGTGAGAAAATTATGAAACCATGCATTTTTGCACATTATTGGTTAAGCTTATTTTGCAAACCACAAAGGTTAGCATGAATCGACATTAAAATTAGGATTTGTGGTATCGATATAATTGTGGTTATGTATTTTTATAAGGATATGTGTGGGAGGTCAAAAATCATTGACATTGGGACTCATAAGGTTTTTGTGAAAATATGGGAATTTTGGTTATCTTAGGATTAATTTGGTCAATATGGGTTAAAAATAAAATATTAGGTATTTTGTTATGATAATTAGTTGAAAATATGTTAAGTAATTTATGTGGAATATTTTGAGTGATTATTAAGGGTCTAAGTCCAATAAAATAAAATAAAATTATAGGGAATATAATTTTTTCCTTGAGTTTGGAGCCTCGTCGGGGATTCCCCGTTTGGGTTTGGGGCGATATTTTGGAGATTATTATTCTATGTATATTATGTATATAATTTTTTATATAGAATATAAATTAAAATATATTGTACAAAAATTATATTAGGTGTTGGGGATGGGGTTGAGTTTTGGGTATAGGGTTAGGTTTTACGGTTGGGGAATGAATCGGGGATGAGGAATTGTTCAGGGAATAGGTCGGGTATAGGAATTTGATCCCCTCAGGGATCTAGTTGAGAATTCCTCGATAAGAAAAAACTAATGATCGAGGCAGGTTCAAGGATGATTTTGCTTATCTGGTTTATAGATGGAGATGGGGTCTCTGTCCCTGACCCGCCCCATTGCCTTTCTTAGAAAAATGGCTTAAAATTAAAATAATAACCCTAGAGGTAGGATCATTATCATATATGTAAAATGTTGGATTTTAACCTTAATTTCTAGATATTTTGTTAGTATTTGCATTTTAGGAATGTATATTAAATTTGGTGTCTATGTGAGTCTTATGTTAAAAGTTATGATTAAATTATAAAATTAGGGTTTTGTGAGGAATTATGAATAGTAACACTATATATAGGCTAGGAAATTGGTGAAATAAGTGTGCAAAAAATTGAGAGAAAAAGACCCAACTTTATCAACCTTGAGCTTTGATATCAATTTAATGCATAAAATGCTAAATAAATTAGGTTCTGCTAAGAGTTGATGATAGAACTTGGGTTTAGCCCCAACAGAAGAGAAAATAGAAGATATGATTTGATCTTCAAGTAATCCTTGAGATCAAATACTTACCATCACCACTTAAGTTATTAACTCTTAATATAAAGAATGTAAGATTTTAGATATAACAACAAACCATGCACTATGTTTGCTGGGAAGTAGGCATTCAAAAATTGGCCTATAGAATACCAATGTTTTGCTACCCTATTAAATTCAACTATACACTCATATAAAGAGGTAAGAGGTTGAGAAAATTACAACCAAGTCTTAGGTAACCATAAGGGTACAACTTAACTAAACACTACTCTAATGTGTTCTAACTATGGTAGGACTAAACCTGCCCAAACAATTAGCATGGGAACTGATTTTTTGAGATTCCCGTAGTCCTTTCCCCATGCATTACCTTATACATTAGGTTTACAAGCTAATAATATGACTTAGGAAACATAAATTACAAGAAAGGAAACACTAGTATATTACTTTTACTTATGTTTAACTAAATGGAGAAAGTGACCCTTCTCCATGACTTCTCCTTAGCAGATTGCCATGGATGTTCACTAGGCCATCATGACTTCTCCTTAACCCCAAAATTTGTTGCACAAAATAAGGGCCTCCATACTTGAATTTTGAAAAATAGGTTCTCCATGGGTTTACGTGCAGGTTGGTTTGGCCAAGTGCATGGGTAGCTTTTTCAAGCCATATTTTTGAGTCATATTCAAGCCATAATGAAGCCAAGAAAAAGTGGTGAGTTGATGAATTTTATTTGTTGTTGCATGGCTCCTTATAATCTAGCTCATATATTAGTCCAAGTGAGGAGAGTTTTAGATTCTCCTAACTTAGAAAAATTTATAAGTAGATTATTATTATCATATAAGGGCGAAGCTCCTGCATCATCTTTTGTGTTCATCACTGTGTCACTAGGTAATGTGTTAGGTACCCTTCTATAAATTACGTTGATTAATTACCCAATTTGTTCTTTTAAGTTCTTGATTGAGGATCCTTGATTCTAGAAACAAAATCTAGTATTATTTATGCATTTGATCATCATATCTTCTATGGAAGTCTTATGTGGTTGTTAAGACGACATAGAGAAAGTGACATGGATCTCTAACAGTGGGAATATAGGGGGCTTATTGAATTGTCAATTCTCTAACTAAATTTTGTATGGTTCCTCCACCCAAATTATACACATTTGAGTATGGATTGTTTTACCTACCAGCATTGTTAGCAATATAATTTAATTAATCAAAAGATTGTAGAAAAGGATTACTTACTTGACACTCTATGCTAACATTTTGTCCTCCTCATAAGTTACACATAGGTACATTTGCTTGAATCTGTATAGATGAAACACCACCCACATTATCTAATTTATTAGTGATTAAATACTTTTTACCCTTCTATTATATTGATGGCATCTACAGAATGCATTCTTGCATTCCTTTGTACCCAAGCATGTTCGGAATGCCATTGGTGAGAATTTAAAGCAAATTCCTCAATAAAATCATAAACTTGCTTAGGGGGCTTGTTCATATTTATATCACCTAGAGCTATATCTAACATAAAATGGTTAGTAATAAAACTTTTATATTTACAACTACATAGGCAAGCCATGATGTGGAAATTTTCTTAACAATTCCTTAAATCATTCCCATACATCATACCATGATTCTTAGTCATGTTGCACAAAAGTGGTGACACCATTTCTTAATTTAGAAATTTTCAAAAGTGGAAATAACTTAGATAGAAATAACTTCACCAAATCATCTTAGGTTGTAATAGAACTAGGTGCTAAAGAATTTAGCTAGCTCTTAGTCTTATCACATAATGAGAGTGGAAATAATCTAAGTCTAATGACATTAGTAGAAACACAGTTTAATTTGATAATGTCATGGGTTTCAATAAAATTAGAAATATGAGCATGAGGGTCATCATTAGTTAAGTATACCTCCGAATTGGACCAAAGCCAACACCATCTAAATGATAATAGAGTTTATCTGAAAATTATGTGCTTTAACCGCTGACCTTCTAGTACTTGAATTAGAACCAATTATACTAGGGGTAGTATGGTCTCTCTCCCATTTTTCAATTTTGTTGCTTCACAACTATAACAAATTTAAAAATGTTTCATTAACATTTGAACTCTCTTATCGATCTTCGGGTCAAATAGTACCAATTGAACAGGATACTTTAGGCCATATGCTAGTGACCTACACTATTGTAAAAATAATAAATGCTAAGGAAATCAACTGAAACAAGAAAATAAAAAAAATAATAATAAATTAAAAAATCTTAAATCAATAAAGGGCTATTAAATTAGCCCCCAAAAATGACGGAAAAAATTGATATTAGCACATATATCAATTACAAGTAATATAGGGTATAATGAGTACCAAATTATTGTTCCATTGAAACTAATCAGTAATTTAAAAACTCTAATAAATTAAATAAGGCCTAGGATACAAAAATAAAATAATTAATTAATTATGAATCTATACTAAGAGTTTCAAATAAAAATACCTAAACTAAAATAGATAAAATATACTATATATCAAATTAAATAATAAAAATTACCAAGAAATTCAGATCCACTTCTATCCAATAATAAAATTCAATGAACCAATTACTTGAAATTTTAAATTCCCTATTATAATATATATATATATATATATATATATATATAAAACAAATGTCCTCTCTCGAGCTATATAGTTCTATTGTTAATTCTCAATCCCACTATCTCTAGATAAAGGATTTGAAAATAATAATTCCTTAGGTTCAATTGATTAATTATCATCCCTTGTTGTCATAGAAATAGTGTAATTGATCTCATATCTTATTCAATTTCCATTTATACTAATTGGCCTAAAGTGAGAAATCAGATCTCTCTCTCAGCTAGATTGTTAGAAACTAATTAAAGATAGTCGATCCACTAATTAGATACATTTATAACAAAACACATAAGGTAATTTATAAATGAAGCAATCAATTAATTAAATAATATAAAGAAGAGTGCTTACCCGTATCTTTGATAAAATAAAATGAGAACATACTATTAATTATAATAAACACAATCAAATTAAGTAGTGAATCAAAATTATAGATAGAATATTGAATATGAGAAAATTAGAATATAAAATTAAACACTTAAGATCTAAAATCAAATAATAATAAAATCCTATGTAGATGACCAGTGCTAAGAACCCTTACTTCCTGCATTGTCTTCTTATCTTTTCCAAGATTTTTTTCTTAGTTTCACCATAATTGGCCTTTTTTATCGTTCTTTTGTAATTTTATTTCTATGTTTTCTTCGTGTTTGTGTGTGTACATATAACTCACTTATTTTTCTTGGATTTTATAAGTATGTGGTCTTGGAGTTTTATTTTACTTTCTTTGTTTTTTGTCCTTTTCTTATTTATCTTTATTTTTTCTTTTTTCAACCATTCTTTTCCTAGCACTTTTCTATAATGTGGAACATTTTCCCTTGAAATTTTAGGTTAAAATTTTACACATATGGACTTTTATTTAGGAAAAATCACTAGAAATAGAAGTTTTATATCCTATTTTTAACTTTATATCAAAATTTGAATCAACTAAATCCAAGTTTATATATAAAAGTTATTATCAAAATACTACAAGATGTCAAAATTATAGGAAAATCAACTTTAAGCTTGAAATTAATTAATTACATGAGATTTTTATAAATTAAACTAATATTTAAAAATAATATAAATAAAAAATAGGAGTTGTACCTATTTGTTTAACCAAACGAGAATTGTGGGGTCATTGAACTCAATGTAACTAAATAATCAAAATGATTGTAATCACTTATTAAATTTATATGTGGGTAAGAATAATGGTATGATGAGAATGTTGTCATGGTGATGGTTATGATATATCATGCATTATGATTTTCACTATCACTTGTATTAATGCCATGTTACTCTTGTGATACATTCTATGTGCTCTATGAAATCATTGCATGTTTAATTCTATATAGCGGATTACTCAATACCATTGTACTAATGAGCTTCATTTCATGGCCTTATGCTTATTAAATGAGAAATTGCGACTTTGGAGAAATATTTTTATGGCACTTGTTGATTCAGTACTTTCGTTGTGTTCCTTGAGGTGAGTGTTATTGACTTTGTTCTAGACTATTATTATCTAGAATCTCTCTTTGTGTGGACTTTTATGTCCTCTATTTTCATTATACATGTTCTCTTCTCCCTATTTTGTATCCAATATTATAGTAGGATTAAGTATTTTCTACACCTGATTCCTAAGTACAAGGTTACTTTTGCCTTACACATGGCATAGATTAGGTACAGAGAATACATTTTCTATGTTGGATGTGAAATAACACCCCTAAATTTTATATTTTATCTTCTGTAAACTTGTTTTAAACAAAATTAGTTTAGAAATTTTGGCGATGTTACAATAACAACCATGTAAAGGATGGTGACTATGCTATAGAATGAGTAAGGTAACATTACGCATTTACATAAAAGGGCATGCATGGCACAATCAACATAATGACAAGATGGATACTATAAATGCATAGATGCTTAAGATATGAGATGATTCATGTGATAAAAATATTTAAAGTTCATCACTATGTGATCACACAAATCCATTTACTTAGTCACATAAAGATTAGAGAAGCACTTACAATATAACCATTCATGTCCTCCCTCTCTCAGATGAGAAAAAGATAATCAACATCACTAATATATAATATTTACTCTCCTATTTCCCCCATAGATTGGAGAAAGGTAATAAACTTAATTAATGCTCTCACTTCTAGGGTAGAACACATCTGGGCCACTAGTAAATCTCTAATCCTTAAGTATGCATACTCCTTATAAGCTAGCAGATTAATCAAATAGAGCAGACTAGGGTTCTCTAATTCCATTAGGACCAAACAATATAATCAAATAGTTCAACACTTGGAATCACTTTGGTCCCATCTCATGTGATATTTTAATTTAATTAGTAGTGTTTTATCAAATCATTAACAAACACTTAATTCATAAAAGTGAATCACTTGATTAACTTAATATCATCAAACTTTCATTCTTATTACCATTAACTTACCATGAGAAAATTGCATATCAATTTCTTGCAATATTCTTCGATTTTCATGAATGTATTTCAACAATTTTATTTATTTAGATTACTTAGAATTATATCAAGGTTAATTAAATTAAAAATGTTATAGCCACATGATATTACATAAAGGAAAAAACCACAATATCTTCACCAAAATCCTAATTCACCCTCAACTCAAAGCTTCTTTCATAAACCTCACCGACTCACCAAATTTGACATGTCATCCCAATATCTCATTAACAATACCATATCCAAAAATCATAACCTGACTCTAAAATTCCACACTCAAAATATTAACGTTACCTTTTTGGTTAATATTCTCAATTGAATCTACTTTTCATAAAAATCATACTTATGTTGCTCATAATTTACCAAAACACCTCACATATCATACTTATCATATTTTAGCCCAAAGACACTTATGTGTCACCAAAAGTTTTAGATCGAATCCAAATTGAAAAAAAAAACCTTAATTTGCCTAAACATCTTCAAATTTATTGTTTTCACAACTCAAGTTAACATCATCCAGGCCCTAATATATTATATATCAAATTTGATTTAAAAGCCTAAAGGAATACAATAACATACTTATTTTCTACAAAAAAATCAATATAATTACATATTTAACCTAGAGATCAAAACTCCTATGAAATTAACAAAATTCTATTAGTTTCTAATTCTTACTAATTTTACACACAACCACCCTTATGTTATTAGTATATCAAAAATATAATTAGTTTTAATTAATACAATCCACAAGAGTCCGAATGTCCTCATGGCTAAAACCATCACAACCTAAAATCTCAAATCTTTTAACCTCAAAATAATACCTAATTAACGTAATCAAACCTAATTAATTTTAATCCTTAAATGAAATATTAAAATCATCAAATATGCTATCATGCTTGAAATTTGATGGCAAAGCCTAGTAATACAAAAAATAGATATTTCACATAAAATCATAATAACTCATAAAATCACAAATTTACTAATTAATACATGCATATGAATTTAAAATAAAGCCTAGAATGATTTTTAACATAAAACATGATGACATGAAATTTTTATAAAATTAACATATAGTCACAAAAATCCATAAACTAGAGACATGTTTTCTCACCAAGGCTATATCAATCTCTAAGAAAAAATACTCCTAATTACCTTCTTCAACACTTGGGTCACCTAAAGGAAAAATACAAGAATAAGATAAGGAGAAAATACTAAAGGTTAGAATAAAAAAATTAAAGAATAGAGAATCACCCTAAAGACTTAAAAAATGAGGCTTCATTGTGCTTGATCGGACATTTGCCAATCTATAACTTTAATCCTCTTTTTCTTAAAAACAAGCACAAAAGAATTAAGTTTAAGATTTTAGAAGTAATAAGATGCAAGAAAATGGAGAAGAAATGAAGAGGGGCTCAATCACCAAAAGACAACCAAGAACAAGCCAACATGAATAAGAAGAGAGAAGAGATGAGAGATAAGAGAGCAAAGCAAAAATGTGGAGAATTTATTGTGAGTGGAATGACCAATTGAAGAGAATACACCCATTATGGCTGTAAAAAGGTGGGTAAGAGAGAGGGAAATAAACTAATGGGAGAGGTTTCTTGCAAGCAAGAAGAGTAATGTGAGTGATTAACATAGGTGAGAGAATGTAAGAAAGTTGGTGGATGGCTGATGGTGATGGAGGTGATTATGGTTATATTTTTTATTGACTTAGCAAATTTTATGTGGGATATGATTATGGGGGTATGAGGAGATCAGATTTTTTTTTGTACACCATGATGATGTGTGGTAATTGGATGAGTATGTATAAACTTTGGTTGTGCGGTGCTTGGTAGGGCATCAATGAAGGTACTTAGAAACTAAATAACTTTTTTTTTGTATTTTTCCATGTTTATAAATAAAATTTCAAAAAGAGATTTAGACTATCTTCAAACAATCGACTAATAAAGCTTCCATATATGAGATTTATGAATGATACTTTCCTTATCAACAAATTTAGTAGAAAGATAGAAAAGAAAATATAATAGAAGGTACTAAGGAGTGTGTGTATGTCTGTATAGCATCTTAGCTACTATAATTATTTGTTCAAAATTTTTCTAACTATTTCACATTAGCATTTATCTTATAAATTAAATGGTAGGTAAATTAGTGATATTCATATTATCAACACTACAAATGTAATGAAATGAAGAATAATGACTAAGTGAGATCGTTAATAAACATATAATGCTCAATATTATTCAATGTTTTCAAATTAATGGAAAAATCATGATATTAATTTGTATATTTTTCCATCTTAGTGAACTTTTAGTGGTTATTTAAATCTTCCATTGGAACCCTTAACCACTAATAACTATCATTCTAATCTTACATCATAACCTATAAACTATAGTTATTTTTGGTATAAGTTGATTAATCACAGGGTAGTACCATTAATTGCATGAATTAAACTATAGTTGGCTTAAAATTCATAATCAATACGTAGAGAAGGAAATAAACTTAAAGAGGACTAAATGCATATTCAACTTATGTACTTATAGTAGAATATATCGAACCATAAAGAGAATAAGTCACGGAGTTTATAAGTCTAAATGTTTCATATTTGAAACTTACTTTATTAGTTCTTGAACCTTGTATATCTATTTCTTTCCATGTTTTGATCCTTAAACTTCGCTATAACAAATATATAGGATATCACATATTTATCGTGTAGTGGTTTACAACCTTTTTACTTGGAGGCAAATTGTGGCAAAAATGAATTTTGATTTTTAATCTTATTACCTTAATATCCTACTTTGTAAGTTTAATGATAATTCCTTCATAGAAAAATTAATTCTACTAAATGCACTATATAATAAAGGACACCAACATCTATGGCTGATAAATAATTGGGAGGTTGAGAAGGGGAAACAAAATTAAAAATAGAGCCACAAATCTATGTCATTTTGGTTAGAAAAGAAATTTGGAATCATTTATAAAAGAAACTCTTAAAGGAAATACTTTAGAGATGATCGAGTGATAGAATCTTCTTTCTTTGGTTAATAACTAGATATTATTTGAAGAATGTTAGTCTCCCAAGTGTTGAGAGTCATTACTCCTTAAATGGAATTTGCCTTCATAAATTAGATTAATATTGTTGATTCATTTATCTCCCTTCTTTTAATGTGTTGCTTATCATTTTTAGTTGTTTTAACTTTACTTTATATTATTGTTATGATTTTCAAACTTATTGACAAACAATGATTTGATTTTCATGTTCTAGTAATATATTAATAATGTTATAGCTAGCTTAAATAGTGTCTATGGAGATTAGCAACTAATTACTACAAAAGTTAGGATCCATACCCAAATATATTATGGAAAGTAAAGAACATGTGGGGAAGCAAGGGAAAGATGGTGTATGCAAGAGTAGATATTGTAAATAATTACAAAGTAGGCTATAGAACCATTAGGTATATGCTAACATATAATTATAGGCACATTATATCATCTCAAAAGGTAATACTCTTGCCTTAGGCAGGGTTGTCAATCATGCCTTAGGCAAAAATAATGGAGGTAAATCACAACATATTCCTTATAAGTGTAGAAAACAAGTGTTTTGAACTCGGGTGTACATAAGGAGTTAACCCCCCAACTAGTGACTATAATTACTAATAGGATTTGAACTCCCACATTGAGGCTGCCCACATTATTGCAACCATATCATCTTAGAAGTCCCATAAGTCCTTTCACACCTGAGATATATACCTAGGGCGGTGTGATTCAAATATAACAACTTGTAGAAAAGAGCCAAGGCCCTTTTCTGCTAGACGAAGGAAGGAACCACGTGTGCACTATATTATGTTTATCACTTTAAAAGTGTGTTTTAATGTAAAACAGGATATTAATCTCCTTATAGATCACTGATGTAGAGGCCATTTTCATATACAGCCTAGGAAAGTTTAAAATAATATAAAGTTAAAAGGATATAGACATCAAATTGTATTTCACACTACTATAAAAATACAAATAGGTAAGAACTTATGTACAATTTTTATAATAAGAAAAGTTGTGTATTACTCATCTAGTAAAAATTGGAGTAGGTTAGGAGAAGTAGTGTTATTTTAGTATTCTATAGAAGACATTTGTAATATTATAATAGTTTTTTATAGTGTCTCCTAAAGCTAGGGCTTTATAGAAGACTATAGACAACAATTTTAATCTAAAATTGTTATTTATATTGTAGCAAGATTTTTAATTTCTTTTTTCAAGGTATATATAAAAATTTTAATTTATAATTTCCATCTATACCTTAATTTGGGTTTTCATCCTTTTTCACTTTAATATGCTTCAATTTTTACTTCCATCCATTTACTAAGGTATATAAGAGAGAAGTTCCAATGGCACAATGAACCTTCATCATTTCTTCCACTCCAAGTTTTCTTCTCCAGTGGTTGTCACTATCTTTTCTTCTCAATTTAACTATGCATTTTTATCCTTCATATTTTTTAATGTTGCACATAATCTCAAGTTCTCCATGCTTGACTAGGTTTATTTCCTTGAAACATGTTTGATCAATTTCATTCTTTAATATGTTATATATCCTTTAAAAGTGATTTTGAGTGTTTATTGGAGCATTGTTTAGTGTACCACAGTTTTAGGATTTTCTCTTTACTTTTTATGTGGTATACATATTTTATATGCACTATTATTTGGTCGGCTGCTACTTTTTATCAGTAATGAAGATAAAATAGTGGTTGATAATGGTTGGTTGGCTACATGCTTTGTTATAATGTTGCTACTAATTCAGGTGTTGCTTGGAGTTTAGTTTACTATCATATGGTTTTAGAATTTTACAAAATTTTCATTTTCCTTGTCATGTGGTAAACTAATCAAGAAGAGCTTTATTGAAATTTTATAATGGTTTCTATAACTCTAGCTTGGTATGAATTGAAATATTTAAAATATTGGTAATATAAGCTTGGTTTTGGGATTTTTCTTACTTGCTTGTGTGAAATTGAAAAAACTAATCAATACTTTATTAAAAAAAATTGTGTTTCTTGTATGGTTTCATGCATGTATGGAATTTCATTATGATCAAGGGGAAAGGTGATAAAAGAAAGAGAGGGATGGTGTAGATGAAGAACGTATCTAAGTTATGGCATAAGGATCGTAGGTATGCAGTTGATGAGTTTAATAATGAAAAGGTGCCAACTAGAGAGAATAAGACCTATTATATAAGCTATATGAATGTATAACTCATACAATGACTCCCATTACAAAGTTGGTAAGAAGGTTATACTTCAATAGTGTTCTAAAACATAAAAAAAAAAAGACTTTAAGTTTGATTTAACATGTCTTTACATGTTGAAGATCTAACTTGCCTATCACAACCACCATGAGATTATCAACCTATTATACACCCTAGTGGTTGAGTTTGTTTAGTTGGAAAAATCAAATTAAGCTATGGTATGTAATGATCCGTTGATGTAGGAGAAAGCACTCAAGATTTGAAATTTATAATTATAGAACCAATTGTTCTTTATTTAGAGAGGATCTTTTATAAAATTGAAGACAAATGGATGGTTACGTTGCTAGTTATAGAAGAAATGTACCGTACAAGCTACTAAGCGTATATACATGTGCATGGCATGCATGGCTATGTGCATGGGGGAAGTAATATGCAACTTGGGCATGCTTATCTGTTTATTTAGTTAATTAATTAATTAGTAGAGTTATAAATTAGCTAGAGAATAAAGTAGCATAAATCTACCTTTTTGAAGAATATTCTATATTATAGTATGTTTTAGCATATTTTTATATTCTAGTCTCTTTTAACTAGGTATCTTTTAAAGAATTATGCTTTTTATCTAGTATCTTGTAATCGGCAGCCTTGGCTATATAAATCCATAGAACTTATGATTGGAGATAGATCATCACGGATTGAAGTTGTAAATTGCAAGTATTGAATTTTGTATGAGTTCATCCCAAGTTTAATCGAATCTGTGTGAACGATTAATCCTAAAAGCCTTAATCTCTACATGTGTGTGAATTAGAGATTATGTACTATCTTTTCTAATCTCCATAACCCATGCCCTTCTAGCCATATTCATGGTCTAAATATGTTCCAAAATCAAAACCCTAATTCCTAACCCTAACCTATGAATCCTACTATTCTCAAACCCTAATCATCAAACCATCAACATCATCATTTAATCATTGTCGAATCATTATCATCATCATCTAATCAAATTATAACCATCCTCATCATTCATCCATCACCACCAAATCATCATCACCATCATCAAATCATCATCTTCATTATTCTACCTTATTTGAATCCTTATATCATTTATTCATCGCCTTTGAGACTTATTCTTCTTAATTACAGCATAATCAAGCATTATATTTACATAATTTATAATTCCATAATCCCACACACCTCACTCATATTATATATTACACCATAATAATAATTATAATCATATTTAAATTGATTTTCTCTCAAGCTTATATGTTCTCAAAGATAATAGAGGAGTAAAAGGGTAAAAGAAAATGTGAAGAAAAATGCTTACTCTCACAAGAACTCATCCACTTGTAATAATGTTGTAAGAAAGGAATTGGTAAATAAATAAATTAGGTCATTATACATTGATTATTGTTATTTTCAAAATATAACAAGTAACTAGATTTTTAACTTGATTCTAAATGAGAACAAGGCACATAACTGCATAGACAAGGGATATACTTAATATGCACCTCCTCTAAGAGTGGATATATGGGTGAGGGTTATGTTGGATAAGAAAATAGGGAAGGTTACCAATGAATTGACCCAACAAATTTTCAATAAAATTATAAGGATTTATCATTATCTACTTCTTAATATTATTTGAATATTATATCTTACTCCTAACTATAATCATTTATGTAGTAAGAGGAGGTCTAGGTAATAGGAATATTAATGATGAGTGGTTGAAATAATGTCCTTGCTCAAGCTTGAGATACCAAGGAGCATAGTGGTCAACTTAGAGGAATGTCATATGGGGCAATATTGTTAAGTACTGTTGGACGCTCCTTTGTTCCCATACTCCTGAGGAAGAGTTCAATCGTCAAATGGATGAATTGAATGCTTTAAGAGTAAACAAAGTTAAAAAAAAAGGATGAAAGAGATAATGCACAAGTTCGTGAATGAAAGGACATCTAAAGCGATTGGCGTGGTTGTGCCCACTTCCACTCCTATGACCTATAGTATTAGAACTATTCCTAAAGCACCTAAGGTAGTATACTTTATTTTTTATTATTTTATTATTTAAATTATATCTACAATTGAAATATATGAAATTGATAAAGCTCTTGAATATAGGGTGAATATCCATGCGATCTCAAAACATTAGAGGAAGGAGCTATTATCGCTCTATAAATTACTTATGTTTTTAATCAAAGATTATTGGATCCTAATACAATTCAACTAACACTTAACAATATCTATGATGAATTTTATTTCTTAAAGTTATTCTTTTTGAAAGATGACAATTGTAATCTCCTATACTTCAAAGGGGAGTCACTTGGATGGTTATGTCATTTAGCCTCAAGCATGTGGCAATATTATAAATAGCAAAATTTGAAATAACTAATTTCTTAATTATTATATATTAAACTATTTTCTTTATTTTAACTAGGATTATAAAATTTGATGGAGGAGGCTAATTCCTAAGGAGCAACAAAAGAAGGAATTAGAGGAGGGAAAATCACCATTGTGTGCAACTCACAATATGCCTCCTATCAACTATCAAGACTTACCCCATAGGATAAAGATGTATTTTAATTAAGTCTTGTGAAATCAATATTTGATCATATAAATTGAATTACCACCATGATTTTTTTTTCAAGACTGAAGAAGTAGATGTCTATATAAGTGCTAAGGATGTAGTCTCTTTTTTGGCTAGATATTGGCTACAAGTCCAACATATAATGTCATACTTAATGTATATTTCTATTTAATTTTAATATATAGTTATACTCAACAAAATTATTATGAATTTTAAATGATTAGTAACACATTATTACATAATTATTTTCTTATAGGTTATTAAAATACAGAATTATAAGTGAAGATGATGACCATACGTATGGATTATTATATCCTTAGTAGATAGTCTAGGGGAACCTAAGAAATGGTGGAGTATATGATCAAAGCAATAAGGATGGCTCCGTATCGATCCGCCCTTTCTTGTAATGTATAATAGGACTTGATCATTTTACATTCATCAAGAAGGTTTTCATATTGGTTTAACTTCGTAAGTCTAGAATAGCATGTTGATCCACAAAAAGATATTGATCTGTAGTTAATTAATTTCTAGCTTTTATAAATTTATTTTATGAGTTAAGTATTATATTATATAAATAATATGGCTCTATAAATATGTAATACCCTAAATTTCACTAAATACTATTGTCATTTTAAAATGGTTTTGGGGAAGTCAAATAAGAAATTTAGGGTATTACCATCACATCAAACACAAAAAAGGTACTTTCAACACCCAATTTATGTCAGATGTTAGGCTAAAAGTAGTGTCGTATCCTATGATTAGGTGTGAAAAATACCTTACCCCAAAGTTGATATGATATTACAAAATAATACTAAAAGGAATAACGAGATCAAACAAAATAGAAGCAAACAAGAGAGGGAGAAATTTATATACATAAGCCAAGTTAGACTTAGATACGAATAGACTTAGCAAAAATAATATCCGAATAAGTCTAATTTATGTTCGACGCCAATATTACACTCATATTCCATGTCCTAATGTAGACTTTCATACCCAATCTTGTTCACAAATACCTTAGGGGAAAGTTATAGTATCAATACAATAAATGTACCAAGAAAACATAATATAATAAAAGTCATAGAATGCAATTACATTTGTTACTTAGAATCATGTTGAAATAATAAGAATATTTTAAAACAAGATTTCATGTGATTAATGGTTAAATTCATTAGAATTTATTATTCATAATATTCATAACTATTCATCAAAACCCTAAAAATCCCATAAAACACTTAGAATGTTACAAACATAGCTAAAATGATACCAAACATATAAAATAATAAAATTTATGACCATGGGTTATTCTATTTTTTATTTACATTATCATGCAATTCATTTCCTACACATACCCATTTTCTTATATAAGATATTACAATTCACTTATCGCACATATTCCATTTATTCCACCTATAATATGATTTAGTTATCCATTTCCAAAATATAATGATACTCACATCCCCCATGGTTATGGCCACTATAATAACCTATAACAATGCTATGATGGCTACTTGGGTGACTTATAAAAATGTGAGTATGACCACTAGGGTGACTTGTAGCTCAACAACCATGATCCACACAAATTTCTATATCATTGATGGCCATAGTAAATAAAACCCCTTGGAACACCTTAACTTTAAGTATCAAAACCCCCAATAATAAGGTTTATAAGTCACTTATAGAGTAGAAAGAAGGATATGCTTAAAGTAGTACCAACGTAAAATATATGATAACCAATAGGGAGTGCATCTACTATAAACCCTATCTCAGATACCATCTTAAGGTTACTTATAGGGTTGTAAATGAACCGGCCCGATCTAAGCTCATCTAATAAACAATTCTCAAAAACTAATACTCAAGCTTGACTTATTTATAAACAAGCTGAGCCAAACCATGTTGAGAGATTTTGCACTGTAAATAATCTTGAGCCCAAATTTTTTATGCTCAAGCTCTGCTCATTTAATAAATGAGTCTAAAAATAAGGCTCAAGTTTGTCTCATTTAGCTAAATAAATGAGTCAAGTCGATCCCTTAACAAACCATGCCCAAAAAGATTGTGAGCCGGATTGATTCATTTACAACCCTAATTACTTATTTAAATCCTAATGTTACAGTTTGAATTTGAATACATTTTAGATATATTATTAATCATTGCTCCAAAACAAGCACGCACATTCATTTCAAAAAATGTTTCTATTCATCAAAATACTATACACCCACAATGTAAAATTTAGAAATATACCAAAAAGGCTATATTTAAAGACTATATTTTTGTTACTAAAAAACACTATTTAGGCTCAAAGTAGTTAAATCACTATTCATGAAAGGTATTATTCAATATAACATCATTTTTAATAAAAACAACTCAAAATGTTATAAATATCTCACAATATCATAAGTTCACAAAATATATAATAAATTATTTAACTTTGATAAAAAATAACAATTTAAAAAAAATTATAAAAACTTCTTTATTTAATTAAAATAGTAAGTGTGCTTTGAAAAATATTAAATTAAATACTATACATCCCTAATTAATAGTTAGCATATTAGAATACTAGAATTTGAATAATAAAATTAGATTGTATCTAAATTTACCATTATACCCCTTAAACCCTAAAATACCAAAAATAGCATAATTTTAGCACAAATGAATATAGTTCATTAAACTTTATATGTTTAGAATGTAACACCTAAAGAGCACATTTAAACGACATGAAGCCACAAATTTGTAGCCCATACATGAAACAACCATAATACACCTTATATTGCTTAAAATATGATTAATTCGTTAAAACATGGTACACTTGGAATTATTTCACAAAAAAATACATTATTAACAAACAAATCGCGGTGAACACGATGGAACCCACAAACTCCATTAAAATTGCATCTATCACGTAGTTTTATCAAATTATCCTTAAACATACTTAAAACTTCATTTGAACAAGATCAAATCTAACACATGATATAAATATAAAAATGACCTAAATATCCTCTATATCATGATCCTAAAACATTAAATCCATCACACAATAACAAATGCAAAAATCAAAAACCGTAAAATAGCCAAAACTAGAAAAGTCAACACAATAAAGAATTAAAGTATGCTAACACTCAAATTTCTACCTAATATTAGTATATTTATGTTTACATATATCATAGATCAAAGATTGTACAAAATAATTCCCTAGAAAAACACCTTTCTCTTTCTTGAAAACCTTACACACAAAATCATCAAAATAGTTAAAAGCGCTTCAAAAATACAAAATAAGTCAAAGGAATCATGAATCAAGGCTAATAAAACTTAATCTTACTAAAAAATTATTATGAAAATAAGGAAGAGGTTAGCAAGAACTTCCTTCAATTTTCTTTACCTCTAACACTAAATTATTTGAACAAAGCAATAAAGTGCTAAAAATCAAGATTAAATAAGTAAAAATAAAGAAAATGAAGCAAGAAACATAGAATTTAAAGGAAAAAAATGGATGGTTAGTTTCTATCTATAAGGGATGAAAAAGAAGATGGGGAAACAAGTTTGGGAGCTTTTGTGGTTAAGTTAAGATGTTTAGAGATATTTAGGGAAATAAGTAGAAAAAATGAATAAAATAATGGAAAATAGTTGTAAGAATTTTTAAAATCAAAATGGGTCAAAAAATATGTTCAAACTTTATTTTATATAGATAATATCAAGTTTTAGATAATAAGGATAGGTTTAGTGTAGAGAAAATTGAGTTTATAGAGCTAATTATGCCTAAAATGGGAGAATTTACCGAAAAATATTAAAATTATTTGCACCCCATTTTTAAATAAATTTTAGATCAAATAGGATAGAATATAAGTATCCCTAAATTTTTGTTTGCTAAAGTACTCATTTTTGGGATTAAAACACGAATAAGGGCAAAATGGATGGTGAATAATATTTTTCTTAGAAATCTATGTTAAAATATTTGAATAGGCATAGGAAACAAGAAAACAATATTCAAATATGATAACATGAGAATGTTTTGGAAGAATTTTTATGGTAAAAAATATCTCAAAAGTCTAATGGGACTCCAAATCATAAGAACGGTTAATAATTATAAACAAAACTATTTAAAAATGTAACGAGTTTCAAAACCTTAAAGGGATGTAATAAATCCAAATTTATTCTAATTTCCTATATTTATGATAATAAACACATTTTATAAAAATTGGGGCATTACAACATCTATTAGGTCATTTACGAAATATCTGAAGAAGTAAAAATATGCACTTAAAAACCAATGGATTTACATGAATGTGTGTAATTAGTGATTATTATATATAGTTGTGAGCTTTAACTATATATTTGGTGCAAAACAAAGCATTTTTTTGGTTCGTGCAAGTTATAGAAGAAGATATGGCTTGGGGTATATAATATGCGAAAAACATGGGCCCCTATGTTGTTCAACATGACATGTGTTTTTTCATAGAATACTCAAGATTTTTTTGGGAAAAAAATCAGGAATACAAAACAAAACATGGGCTACCTGCATATGTTAAACGCATTCTATATATTGTTTTTTGGATATTTTACTGAACGCGTCGCTTTACCCTGTAGGGTTTTAGTTTAATATAAATGAGTCTCTATAAAACCTTGACTTCCATCAAACATATTGTTATGTACTCCTCTATTGTGTTTTTTTTATCAAAATAATTACTTATTTGTGTGATTGATTAAGAGATCATGTTTATACTCTTTGTAAGCATATAGCTACATGTAATAAAAATCTCCAATCTCCTAATTTTTTTGATTGTTTAATTTCTCAACTAATTCTTGTGTTCCTAATTGTGGATTATATTAGACCCTATTTGATCTTAAATTAGTGCTTATCACAAGAAATTAGTATTAGAGATTTATTGGTGTGAACTATTGGAATTCACATGGCATCCACAATATGTGAAATTGAGAAATTTGATTGTTCTATAAATTTAAGGTTATGGAATTTAAATATTTGAGCAACCTTGATTAAGATTGGTTTGTAGAGGGCTTTGTCCGAGGAGTCAAATAAGTCGAGATTGATGATGAAGTATATATTTGATGAGACTATTTAAAGTATCTCTCAACCATATAACTATGAATGTCTAATGAATTCTTATGTAAAGTGGCTAAATAAACAATTGATGCTACCTTGTGGTTGAAATTGGAGTCATTGTATATGAAGAAATCAATCATAGATTTTTTGGTTTTGAATATCTGGCTTTATGACCTAAAATTAGAGAGGTTTACTCCTTAAAATCTCATTTAGATTAATTTATTTCTATGGCAATGGAATAACATAACATAGATGTTAAACTTGATGGTGGAGACTTGGCTATAACACCGTTGGGCTCTTTACCTGTCAATTACAAACATTTCTGTGAGATTGTGTTGTATGGTAAAGATAAGTAGGTTCATGATGATGTCAAGACCACCTTACTACAAAGGCATGTTAGAGTACTCGAGGGGAGTTGCATAGTGAGGGATTGTAGTTAGGAGAGACCTTGAGATTAAAGATGTTAGTGATTTTCAAAAGTTAAGATCAAAGTTGAATAATAGGAGTAATAATTTTGTGTGTCATGGGTGCTACAATGAGGGTCATATTAGGAAGTTTTGTACTAATAAGAGACATGATAATTAGTTTGGTGATTCATCCGTTACAAATAATAATATTGTTATAGCCAAGGATGATTTGTTATAGCCAAGGATGATAGTAATGGTGATTTGTAGACGACCACTAATAGACAAACCAAGATTACTAATAGAAGGATCCTTGATTCTAGGTGCTTCTACTTTATTTTTTCCTAATTGAAGTTGGTTTCAAACCTATAAGATGGCATAAGATGGATTTATTTTGATGAAAAATGATGCAACATGCAAAGTTGTTAGGATTGGGGCTATGAAGGTAAGGATGTATGATAATGTGATTAGAATATTGTATAATGTTTAACATGTCTTGAAGATGACAAATAACCTTATTTCTTTAAGTTTATTAGATTTTAATAGTGATCATTTTTGTGATTGCAAATTTCATACCGAGTGTTATAAAAGGGGACCTTGTAGTGATGATAGGTAAAAGGGTGGGGCATTATATGAGCTATTTAGTTCAACTATTGAGAGTGAAGTTGTAGTAACATGAGTGATTATGACTGGCTTAGATGTTATGAGACTTTGACATATGAGATTGGGACATATGAGTGTCATATTTTTGATTTAGCTCTCCAATAGAGGGCTACTAGATGGATAGAGTACAAGTATTATGGACTTCTATGAGCACTGTGTGTTTAGCAAGTAGAAACAAGTTAGTTTTTTTTAATAGCTAAACATAAAACAAAGGAGCCTCTTGATTATATCCATTATTTTTTATGGGGTTCTGTAAGAGTGGTCTCTAGGGGTTGTCCACAATACTTGTTAACTTTCATTGATGAATTCTCTAGAAATGTATGGGTTGATTTTCTTAAAATTAAGAATGACGTATTTGGTATGTTTAAACGTTGGAAAGCCTTACTAGAGAAGAAAACTAGGAGATAAGTTAAATGTCTCTAGACTAATAATGGTCTTAAGTTTAATTAATGTTTTCTAGGACCATAGGATTATAGGGCACCATACATGTGTTGGGAGATTGCAGCATAATGGGGTCACTGAAAGGATGAAAATAATCCTATTAGAAAAGGCTTGACATATATTGTCATAAGATGGGTTAGGTAGGGACTTTTGGGCTAAAACTATTCACATGACTACATGCTTGGTGAATAGGTTTCAAAATCATTCTATAGACATGAAGACACATGAATATGTATAATCTAGTAAACCTATTGAATATTCTCATTTACATATATTTGGGTGTCATACCTATGCATATGTCAATGATGGGAAGCTCAAGCCTAGAGCCAATAAGTGTATCTTTCTTGGCTATACACTCATTATGAAGGGGTTCAAGTTATGGGACTCAACCACATCGAATTTTTTGACCAGCATTGATGTCACCTTCAATGAGTCTTATTATAGTTTGTTTAAAAATGTGGAGTGGGATACTACTTTAGGCCAAGTGAAGGTTTAGAATAGTTTGGATGGTAGTGAACCTTTTAACAAACCTATGATCTCTAAGGTGGGTAGATTTGAGAAATAGATAGATCAAAGGGGAATTACTCCAAGCAAATCATGGAGGTGATTAAGCCTCCTATCATGTATGGTTTTGAGAAGTTAGTCGGATATGCTTTATCTAATGTACAGATGGTCATTGATGTGCATGAGCTATTGTCTTACTCAAAGGCCATTATAAGTTCTGATTATGATGAGTGGTGTGCTACTATAGAGGAAGATATGCATTCTCTTTTAAATAATTAGAAATGGTAACTTGTGAAGTCATATAAGAAAAAGAAGATAGTTGATTGTAAGTGGGTGTAAAATAGTGTTTTGCATGGTAAATTTGAGGAGGAGATCTATAGTGCTAGTTGGACGGGTTCATTATTTAAGGCAAGTAAGGCTATGTGTGCTTGTTAAATAGATCATGGTGTGGTTTGAAATAGTCACCCATATATTGGTATATGCAGTTTGATTAGTTCATCATTGAGTATGAGCTCTCTAGGAGTGATTATGATGGGTATGTATACTTCATGGGGATGAAGAGTGGCCCTATAGTATATTTTTTGTTTTATGTTGATGGCATACTTATGGTAGCAAAATGTATGTCTCATGTTAACAAAGTGAAGGCAATACTAAAAACTTAGTTTAAGATGAAGGACCTTAGACCTACAAAGAGGATCATTGGTATGAAGATCATATGAGATTGTGAGAAGAATTGTATTTACTTGTAATATGAGTAATATACAAACAAAGTGCTAGAGAGGCTTCATATGATGAATGCTAATTCGATTAGCACTTTGTTAGTTACTTATTTAGATTTTTCACCTTAGATTACCCTAAAATCAAAGATGAGGAGGAGTTTATGGAAAATCTCCCTACTCTAATGTTGCAAGTCATATTATGTACACTATGGTTTGTACCAAGCTTGATATTGCTCAAAGTGCTAGTATTGTGAGTAGATACATGATGAATCTAGGAAAGGATCACTAACAAGCAGTAAAGTAGATTCTAAGGTATTTGAAGGGTACAACATCAACTTGTTTAGAGTATGGGAGGATAATTGATGTGTTGAGTAATTTGTAGACTCCGATTATGGTGGAGACCTTAATAATATAAGTTTCACAAATAGTTATGTTTTTTTATTTTAATATTGTACATTCATAGACTAGCTAGAGGTCTTCCTTGTAAGAGGTGGTGGCCTTATATATTATTAAGGTTAAGTACATGGCTATAACAGAGGCTTTAAAGAATTTGTGTGGCTTGGAGGGTTAGTGCATGATCTTGGATTTGATCATGGTACTCTGGTTGTTTAAAGTGATAGTTAGAGTGTTATCTCTCTAGAAAAAAAAATCATAATTCTTTCCACCATCAAATGAATCACAGTAATATTAGGTACCATTTCATTTGAAGTGTTTTTGCTACTAGCAAAGTTATATCAGAGAAAATGACTACCTTGGATGATCAAACTGATAATCTTACAAGGCTAATGAAAGTGGGTAAGTTTGAGAATTGCTCTAACTTGATCGGTGCTCATAGGCCATGAAGTTCTTTGGTGGGTCAGGGTTTTTGTGGAGGTCCTTCATGCCATGTAATGTAAATATTGTATTAAGGTAAAGAATTATGAGCTTTGACTGAATATTTAGTGCACTGTTTTGGTTCATGTATATTATGGAAGAAGATATGTCTTGAAGTATACATTATGCAGAAAACACGGGCCCCTGTTTTGTTCAACACAAATTGTGTTTTTCCACATAATTATTGGTTTCTTTTTAGTGAAAAGTTATGTAAGAGTAAATAATAAAATACAGAGGGCTTGTACTTGTTAAACATGATCCATGTTTTTTAGATCTTTTACTAAACACGTCGCTTTGACCTATAGGGTTTTAGTGTGATATATAAGGGCCACGATGAAACCCTAATTGTCATTGAACACAATGTTATCTTCTACTCTAGTATGTTCTCTTTGGTTGAGATAATTACTAATTTTTGTGATTGATTAAGAGATCTTTTTTTACTCTTTGTAACCACATCACTGCATGTAATAAAAATATTTGATTTTATTCTAATTTTTTTTATTGTTTAATATCTCAATTAGTTCTTATACCTTTGATCGTGGACTAGATCCAATCCTATCTTATCTAGAATTAGTGTTAGTCACGACAATATTTTCTATATTTTACTATTTATTATTTAGTATAATTCTAACAAATTAATATGTTACTTTCACTTATTATAGTGCCTATAACAAGAAGATAATGACAATTGTGACAATATTGTCATGAAATGTATGAGAGATGTCATTATAAGATGATGGAAGGAAAATTCAAAGGTATGTATTGATCACCATATATGTACTTATTAATATTTTTACTTCAATTAAATACTTATAACTATGCTAATTTTGATCTTTTTCCCTTTAGGCATATGAAAATGATGAGGTGCAATTTTTGGATAGCCATATTAAAAAGGACAAATAAGTGTGGTTAGATTTTATCTTTAAACTAACTAGCTGGTGACTTTGGTTGAATGTGTTTTTTATTTATTAACATGGATACATGAATGTATGCTTGATTATTTATAGGTTTGTTAATTTTTCATTAATGTAGCCATATCTTGATCAATAAGATACACATAGCATTGATACTTGTATATTAGCTTGTTATATATGATCAAGTATAACTAATTATTTTTTTTGTATAGACGTTAAGATGTTTATATACATAAGATAAATAATATTGATGCTTATGCATTGGTTTCGAATATACACATATGTAGGTTTTGTATGGCAACAGTTCTAAGTTAAAAATATTAGTTATACATCAGCATAATTAAAAAAAATGATTTTCTAAGGGAATATATGAAAATTTTAATCTATAATAGTTGTTAATAACTTAGTGGAAAGATTTTCAAAGAGTTGTTAAAGGAATAGACATCAATTTTAAGTTAAAATCATCAACTATAGTCAAGTTTAGAGATTGGGTAAAAGTTAAAATCATCATATATTCCTCTGCTCATTTGCAAGTACCCTTTATGCTTTTATCTTGTCACGGATGACTATGATTTAAACCGTCATCTATAGTATAAACGACTGTAACTTACATGATTATTAGTTATTTCCCTTTTTTACAACTTTCCACTACTGCCTATTATTGCTTTTAAACTAGTGTCATTTTACCTATTATGGTTATCTGGCCAATTTTCATATGTTTACTAATTTCTTATTTAACTTTTTATCAAATACTAGCATTATTAATATGAATAGTCACCTATTATATTTGTTTTCTATTACCATTTTCAAATTAATGAAACATGATTGCAGCCACAATAAACTTTATGTGGTTATCTAGAGAGTCATTAATCCTTAAAGTATTGAAGATATTGATGCGACAAAGATGAAGTACAATCTAACTCTACAAGACTACAATCAATGTTGTATATAAGGAAGCTTTCCAAAAATATGTAAATCAACAAGATTTATAATTAGCACATATACTATTTTATCATGAAGTAATTCATAGCCAACATACATAAAATGACCATCAAATTGAGTGACATATATTGTTACTAGATTTATTCTATTATCACACTTCAAAAATAATGTGTTGCTCTATGCATCACATGGGTGAATAATTAATATCAATAGAGTACATGTCATAAATAGATAAAATCATTTATCCCATAAAAACACAAATGTTATGTTTATAATTAATTAATTAAGAAATAATGTTGCTATAATTAAATATAACAAGTGCCGTAAGTAATTTCAGATTTGGAAATGTAAATAAAAATAATAATAATAATAATAATACCATCATCAACTATACCTACAATATTCTAATCAACTAATGCTATTCATATCCTTAAATATTATCCATATTCTTAATGATTACACCTAACTATGAATATAAGCAATTAAGGGAGCTAATGAATCTAAATGAAGAGTTGAATACTACCACTGCCAACATATGAAATTGTAATAACAAATAATAGATTTAGTACAATTATACTTTTATTTTTCCATTAGGTTGATAAAAAAATTTCATATCAATTCTATTAATTTTAAAATTTCAATATTCAATTATACCTAATTTTTACACAATTTGATTCAAATTAAGGTCTAGTAACTTTTCTTAAAATTAAGTTGTGGACTAAGCTAGTTACTATCAAAATGATATAATAGAGAGATTAAATTCTAAACTTGACCCAATTGATATAAAAAAATATAATTAAACTAATAGAAAAAATAAAAGCCTAAATGAACCTAATATGCAATTCACTCAAAATTGTAATATACAAAAGAAGAAGAAAAAGGTGGGGTTGTGATGATCTTTGAATCCTTTCTACTAGTTAATGTAGTATCCTTATAAAGTAAGGGACATTATTTTGTGTTTATTTTTTTAATCTTTTCTACTAGCTAGCTAGTCCTTGCTCTCCTTTAACTTATCACTAGTGGTTTGTTCAAGATATGGATGATTTGTCTAAATGGCTAACTATATTAACATACATCTTACATCTATAATTCTTTTGATTGGTTTGATTTCTTACAAATTCACCATATTCAAAATTAAGTAAATAAATCCATATAAAGAGCAAATATGGGATTTAAATATGATAAATATCTAATCTATTATTTATATCTATTTAAAATTAAAATTTAAAATGTTACTTTTCTTAAAAATATTTCTCTAACTGACAAAATGTATATAATAATATCATCATAGTTAAGTCAATAAGTAAATGGTTTTTTTTTCTTATTTATTATATGATTTTATGTGCCCTCAATAGTCTTCTTAAGAAAATATGAAACATTATCAAAATATATCAAGTAAATTTCACCATTATAATATTTACATTATTTCTAAAATAACTCTCATTGCAAATATTGTTGTAATATATTTTTATCACCATAATTTTATTTTATATTAATTTATACTTTTGCCTAAATATATTTTATGAAACTAGATTCAATATTTTCACATTATAGGGAATAAATATTATAGATGTGTTGAATAGATACCATAATTATTACAAGTTTAGATTTTTTATTTATATATTTTTTTCTTACAAATAAAAAAACTTGTGCACGTATACTCACTAAAATTTGAAAATATTATATATTTTTATATAAAAATATTTGTACATTGTATAAGATTGTGTACTAACTTAATATTTGACAAGTTGGAATATAGGAAGCAAGATTATATGTTAAAATAAAATATGCTCTACTTTTCTTTTGTTGCCGTATCACAATGTATTCATTAAGAAAAGCATTATTTGATAAATGAGAACAACGTCTATGCTGACTTTAGGTGGTTCGGGGTAAAAGTTAGAAGGCTCCATTATTTTATTACTCATATTTTCATATTTGTTAGGTAGGATGAATTGGTTTTTATTTTGTTTTTTAACAATAACATACACTACTAAGATGGTTCCACATTTTGTTTCTTTCAATAAATTAAATACCAAAACTTACATGAAAACGCGTATATACATTTATTTAGGGCCATTCAAAGTGGCATTGTGGATGGTTGGGCTTCTTCCTACGCAAATTGTATTATACTACTAGTGGCACAAATCAACCTATTACTAGTGTTAATAATTTTTTAATACAATTAAAGTTTTTTTAATTATAACATGGCAAATGAATAATAAGATACACATCTTCAATTTATAAATAGACATATTTTATGGTATAAGCACACATGATATATATGGTGGCATTTTTATAAATTTATCAAATTTTCTTTTAAAACAACACTGATGTGGAAGATTATCTTCGAACAATCTTCTACAAACTAGGAAATTTTTTTGAGGGATTACAAAGTCACAAAAATGCACCAACTGTTCGACTTATCCACTTGATGTTTATAATATCAAATGCTTTGATAGGGTAGATTAGATCTATACCAAGATCTAATGCCTTCTAATGAGAAATATTTTATTTTTTAATAGAACACTCTCGTTACTTCTCAATACTCTCAATTGAATTCGGAGAAGAGAAGAAGATGAACTCTAGCTCTCATGATGCTCTCTTTCTAATTCACGATTGAACTTTAATGTTATATCATTATGTGTCAAATCAATGTGTACAGGAGGTTTATATATGAATGCACCCATGTAGACCCTTTTATTAATAAACCCACTAATCAAGCCTTATTAAAGAAATAAATCTCTATGCACAGTACACTACATATTTTAAAAGTTACAATGATGATTTACAAGTATTAAAAAGTATATAACAAAATAACAAAGTTGCACAACGTTAATAATATAATACATAGATGTAATCATATGTAATTCAATTTTATAGCCTTGTAGCCTTGCTTTTCCTTTCACTTTGTGATCTTTATAACTCCATTTTCATTTCCTTTTACATCAAAGATCTTCAATCAATATGAACTTCTTGCAAACATGTACAATACCTACAAGAATTACTAAACAAAATATTAGAAGTATAAGAATTTTGAAGCACAATGGGTTCCATCTCCAAATATACTAATTCTTCTTGTTCTTCATCATTTAAAGCATCAGATTGAGAGTATTATCATGTTAAGGCCTTCTAAGAATCTGGCACAAGTTTGTTCCTTCTTTTCATGGATATCACATACTAGTGCCAACCTTTTGAATTACCTAACATACTCTTCGATAATTAGTAGTCCCTACCTAAGAGTAGTTAATTTGATAGATTTTTCTTATTCATACTCCTTAGGAATAAATTTCTTCCTTAGATGTTTCTTAATTTTCTCTCAAGATTTTATCTTTGATTTACCCTCATGTTCCCTAATCCTCTTTAGATTATCATACCACATTCTAGAAAACTTCTTAAACTTAAGAGTTGCTAGTTTACACTTTTGATCATCTTGATAATCCTTAAACTCAAAGATAGCCTCCACTTCATTTAATCACTTAGGAAATGAGTCTACATCGAGCTTACCATCAAAGTTAGGAAGATCAAGCTTAATGCCCTTATCCACCTTTTGATGATACTTAGGTTAATGATCATCTTCTTCATGGTCTATTATTGAATTCAAATACCTTCCCTTAATTGGATTATTTAATTTCATAGAACTCCCAATTCTATCCCCATATAGTTCTCTGTGTTCTTGGGCATTTTAGACTAAACCTTGTTCAACTAACCTAGACTCTAACCTTTGTATTCACGTTTGTATAGTAGCTATTTATCTAAGTTGTGCATTAGTGACATTCAAATTAGTGGAGAGTTTTTGAATAGCTTCAAATATGGCTTGAAAATTTTGCTCCCCATCTATGATTTGATTACCCCAACACTATACCACTTGAGTTTCATTTTAGGTTTTAATTGATGAAAATCAAATTACCTTTTCCCCACTATATGGTTCTTATTCAATTATTGTGTAATAATTTGAGTTCAATGAATCAAAGACAGAATAATCAAACAAATTACAAATCACAACACAAAAATAAATGCTAAAACTAATCTTGCTAAATTATTATTATTATAGAATTATGTAAGTTTATTTGAAAATCCTTCTCAAAAATACCTACAACACTTATGCATGCATTTGAATAAGTCAATTAAAATTACATATAGGGAAAAACAATACTTTAAACTACTCTAATTCTAATTGATAATGAATCAAAATAGTAAAACACACTTACACCAAAACACACAATTTAAACAAACAAAAACACACACACACACTACTTGGCTACTAACCTAAACCAATCAAACCATCATGCCATGTACATTTAGGTATCTCAACTCCTATATGTGATCACCACATGTGAAAAAATAGCAAAAAAAGATTCACAAACATGCAAGTTCTCATACAAAATTTTTTAAACTCACATGTTAAAATTCATCCACATTACATGCATAACATTTTGCATATAAATTCAACACAAAAATTCATACTTTGATATCAAATCTAACATGCATAGTCACTCAAGATTCATGAAAGAACATGTAAGATCCTACGATCTCGTGCAAGATTCACATGTAACATACAAATTTTCATAAAGATTCAACAAAAATTCATCAAGATTCAAAGAGTTTTATCAAGATGAATCCAGAACCTTACTTGAACTTCAAAGTGGTGGATTGTAGTTGTTGAACATGGAATGTTTTGGTGCCCTTGCAATGCCAAATTCAAAATATGCTTTGATACGACTTTTTATGTGGAAGATTATCTTCAAACAATCTTCTACAAACTGAGAACTTTTTTTGAGGGATTATAAATTCACAAAAATGCACCAACTAATCGACTTATCCACTTGATGTTGATAATGTCAAATGCTTTGATAGTGTGGATTAGATCTATACCAAGATTTAATGCCTTCTAATGAGAAATATTCTATTTCTCAATAGTCACTCTCTCATGATGCTCTCTTTCTATTTCACGAATGAACTTTCATGTTATGTCATTATGTTATCATTTGTCAAACCAATGTATACAAGGGATTTATATATGCATGCACCCATGTAGGCCCTTTCATTAATAAGCTCACTAATCAGGCCTTATTAATGAAATAAGCCTATATGCATGGTACACTACATATTTTAAAAGTTACAATGATAATTTACAAGTATTAAAAAGTATAAAGCAAAATAACAAAGCTATACAATTTTAATAATGTGATACATATATGTAATCATATGTAATTTAATTTTGTATTCTTGTAGCCTTATTCTTCCTTACACTTTGTAATCCTTATAACTCCATTTTCATTGCCTTATACATAAAAGATCTTCAATCAACATGAACTTCTTGTAATTATGTACAATACCTACAAGAATTACTTGACAAAACATGAGAAGCATTAGAATTTTAAAGCACAGTGGGTTCCATCTCCAAATATAGTAATTCTACTTGCTCTTCATCATTTGAATAATAAGATTGAGAGTGTTATAGAGATGCTCCTGAATCAAATACACATCTTATTCAATAACATACACATTTTCATAATATATTGCTAGCAAAGATACACATCTTATCTAATAGAAAAAAGATACATCTTTTACTTATAAAACAATTAGAGTTGAATACATATGTTATAAATACACATGTTTATAAGATAAGTAAACATTTTTATAGTTGTAAATGTATATCTTATTAAAAAAATACACATATTTCGAATATAAATTCATATCCATTATTTGAAAAATTATAAGGGATAAATACATTTGTTATAAATTCACATGTTTTAGAAAGAATATACACATTTACATAACAAATGTACATATTATAGTTGTAAATGCACATCTTATAGTGATAAATATGCATGCCATATCAATAAATATACATATTAAGATGAATATTTGTGATTGTAAATGTATATTTCATAAATGTGAATGCACATCTCATATTAACAAATACATATCTTTTAATTTTAAATGCACATTTTATAATGGTAAATACAAATCTTATATTGACTAATACACATCTTTTAACATAAAAATGCACTTCTTATATGATAAAAATGCGCCATCTTTATTTATGTGTATCTATCATTGGGAAGATGTATATTTTATAAGATAAAATATTTAGTGCATTAGATAAGATGTATATTCTTACTAGTAAACTTATATGTATTTATATACGAAAAAATGTATATTTTTTTAAGATAAGATATGAATTGTTATAAATAAAATATAAATAAATTTATGAAAATGTTACTATAGCCACCATAGTTTCAAGGAAAAATGTGTATTTTACCATAAAAGTTGTGTATTGATGCTTAGAATGTGTGTATTAATGGATGAAAGATGGGTATTTTCTAAACTCTTTCATTGTTATATTTAAAACAAACTTCAATACAATTAAAAAAAATATACTATCATGCATATGTAAGAAGCACAATGCTATAAGTACAACGCTGCAACAATTGCTTCTTCTTATGCTTGTTTCAATATTAAATGATACGATAGTAAATATTATTTTTTAGTCTAGTTGACAAGTAATTTTAATATATTTATTATTTTTTATTATTCTTACAACTAAATACATTTGATCAATGTTTTCCTAAATAAAATTCCAAGGTGTAAATTGATCATCTAAGTTCATATATACACAAAAAAAAAATGGTGTCACAGATAAAGGCACATTCAAATTAGGTCACTTGCACCTAATTTTTACATCATAATGTTAGTAACATCATGCTTTTTGCTTATGATTATTGAAAATTGTGTATTGACCACTCTAAAATGTATATTTTATCTCTATAAGATGTACATTTGTCGATGTAAAATATAATAAGATGTGTATTTACAACTATAAAATATGTATCATCTAAGCATATGTGTTACTTTGAATAATATATATATTTATAACATGTGTGTTTGTCCCTTATTATTTTATAAATAAAATATCTTCTAAGATGTTCATGTGTTGATATAACATATGTATCTATCACTAAAAGGTGTGCATTGCATTTCTATGAAACCTATATCCATTAATATAATATGTGTATTTACAACTATAAGATGTGTATTTTATCTAATATGATGTGTCTTTGTAACACTTGTATCCATGTGTATATATATTTAGAAGACGTGTATTATTTTTTTGGATAAGATATATATCTCGTTGTATGTTTATAAGATTTGTATTTATATTATGAAATATATATATATATATATATATATATATATATATATATATATATATATAATTTTATATCTAAAATATAATAATATGGGCACCCATTTATAGAGAAAAAATAAGAGTTTTTTTTGTACAATTTATTTTTTATTTTTAATGACTTAAGTTAAATATAATTTAATCGAAAGTTTTGAAAAAAAAGAAGTAGCCCACCATAGCATTGTGTTTTCTACTACCAGCAGCATGATACTAATTACGACTTACATTGTGGTACCAATAACAACATGGTTACTATTACTAGCTTAATTTTTTTTCCAAAATTAAATGATATTATATTTAATTTGGATAATTGAAAAAAAAATATGCCAATTTTTTTCTCATATTTTTTTCAATAAATTAACACTTATATTGATATATGTTAGACACAAAAATAAAAATGCACATATTTTATAATAAAAACACACATCTTATTTGACAAAATATACATTTTATCCAACAAAATACATATTTTCTGGATATAAATGCGCATCATTTATTTGTTGAACAATAAGGGATGAATACATGTGTTATAAATACATATCTTATTAGAAATAATATACATATTTATATGGTAAATGCACATATTATATCAACAAATGCATATATAATTGAGATAAAATGTAAATCTTATAGTGGTAAATACACATGTTATATCGATAGATGCACTATCTTATAATATCCTTCATTTATAAAACAACAAGGGCAAATATATGTGTTATAAATAGATATCTTATTAGAAAAAATACATATGCTTACATGACACATATATTATAATTGTAAATGTATGTCTTATATTTATAAATGTATATCTTATATCAAAAAATACTCATCTTATAGAGATCCAATGTATGCCTTTTAGTGTTGAATATGCATATTTTAGTAACCATAAGCATAAAGCATCATAGTACTAATAGTAGGAAGTAATAATTGTTCAAATGATGTGTGTAATTGATGTACACAAAGGTAAGTAAATGACAAAACACATACATAGTGATATGTTCAATCATTCGTGTTTTATATGAAAAGGTATATAGTATAAGAGATGAAATTTTAGATGATGCAAATTTTTTTTTTTAAAAAAAATCTAACTTTGATATTTCCTTAAACTGCTTGAAGTGGAGGAAACAATATATTATCCATTAAACTTGGTGCAATGTTTTTCCTTTTTTCTCATTTTGATTAAATATCATAAATCATGTTTAGGGTATACACTATTAAAGTAGTAAGTTTCATAATGGTTTGTTTACCTATATAATAGTTGAATATCTATTGTTTCTTTACATTCATTCTTTCATATATTGTTTGTTGATAAAATAATACATAGGTTGGATATATATATATTATAATTAAAAATATAGTATAAATCACTAAAATAAAATTGGCACATGATGCAAATGCCATATTACTATTACAAGAATAACTTATTATGTACCTTTTAAGGTTTATTTATTTTTTTTTTCTTTTCCAAAAGATGATTTTATGTGTACATATAAATAAACTAAATATTTTTATCATCTATGTGATGATAGGTGATGCATGGTATGCATTCAAATATGAGGAACAATCATAGTATGTGTGCAAATGTACATAGTTCTCTAAATAATATTTTAGTGAGTAGAGTATCATTCCTCAGAAGCTAACAAGTGTAATGCTATAGGATGGGTAATATTGTTGGGTATTAAAAATGAGAGATCATAGAAAGAATAGTAAACTAACAAATATAATTACAATTCTTATGCCATAAACATAATAAAAAGATGGATCAAGAAAAGAAACAAAAGTGAAGTAAAAAACAAAAAATGGGCACTCCTCATCTTCCAAGGTTAAAGCAAATAGATGGAAGAAGATGTGAGGAAGGAACTCTCAACTCAACGCTCAAGCAAGACCTCATACACTACACTACAAGGTAGATACTAACAGTAGATATCTCACTAGGCACTCCTCATCTTCCAAGGTAGTTCTCACTTTAGGTTATATAATGCATATGCCTACGTAAAGCTAACTATGCTGATGTCACATAGTGACAATCTAATGTTAATAGCTAATCTTAAACATATTCCTATGCTAGTTTACACATAATTTTGGTTGATTTCATTGAGTTAAAAAAATTATGATTCGATTTAGAATTCTTGAAATAGTTTAGTTTGCGGCTGAAAAATAAACATATAAAACCTTAATATACAATATTTTAAGAATGCTTATCTTTTCTTCGAAATTATGTAAGCATATACATGCAATCACATATGTGCATATAATATATTGCTTCAGAATTTGGTATTGATTGTATTAATTTTTTTGTAGGAAGTACGTTTGAACTAATTTTAGGTGAAGCATTTTTCTCTTACATTTTAATTACGTAAGCCGTAAATAAAATTGTTCCGAATCGTAAACGCTCAGTATGGTTTGTTCACATCATTTAGAAAATAATTTGGGATGGATTAGAAGTTTCCCATGGTTTGGTTTGAAACCAAAACCGAATGAAACTATTACCTTGTTCGCTTCCATCTCTGTCAAAACTTTTTAGTGGAGTGTTATTGTGGCTGATGTCAGTTCCACCAATTCTCCAATGTAGAGTATGGCGTGCTAATAGTTTAAAACTAAAAAACGTGTGGTTTCAAGGTCATTCCATCAACGTCTTACCTCTCGACGAGCTTATTAGCTGTACGTGAGTCACTCGAATCACTTAAGTGGACCAGCCGATTACAAAGGCCTACATGAAACACGGACAAAAAACAAAAGAAGGCGGCAAACAGGTTATATCTTCTTAAAAATTTATAAGGTGGGTGCCTTTCATCACGGCATCATAAATCTATTAAATATAATTATGAAAGATATGTATATATTTTACGTTTAGTTTTGTGAAATTGTACAATTTTTCAAAAAATTATAAAATTAATATTAATATCCTAACTACATTACTAATTAAATGATGTATCTAAGCAAATTTTGAGACTATTACTCAAAAAATTATTATAGTTTGTAACTAAGAGATTTTATAACAAGTGTCCGTATATTACTAGTCTAAAAATATTACTACTTTTATTATTTTATAATATAATCAATGGTATTTTCACTCATGAAATAAAAAAGTACGAAATTTTAAATAGGAATTATCTACTTTTATGAATATATTCTTATATTAAATGTAATATGCCCAATTTTTTTAATTGAAAAGACAATGATATAAAGTTAAAATTAATAAATAAAAAACTTAATTGTTGATATTTTGTTAAATGGTCTTACATAAATGGGGAAGTGGGTGTGGTATATATAAGAGGACAAACCTCCCACGGGTCTGTTTGGTCAAATTCGTAAAAGTGAAATAGTAGAATGGTAGCAAAAACATACTTTAATTTTTGGCTTTTTCCCCATACTTTGCTCAGCTGTGCCCAAAAAATTATAGGAAAGGACGGCCCTCCCCCGCCCGTCCTCGGCTGCCTGATAGCGACGTGCTAAAGAGCCTTATTTAGCTCTACAAACACGCCGAGAGGGGGCTTTGAAGGAGAGAGTAGCGCACGATTCGTCTTGATCCCCAATACATAGTACTATCTGTTAGAGTTGCCCGGAAAAACAGGAGATTTGAGACTCTCGCTTTCCGAGTTTTAACTTTAATCGTCATTCGGTCATTCCTTCCCGTTTGTTAGCGAAAACGTCGTAACCTTCTTGGATCGAAAATTCATTCCTTAGATTCGTGAAACGAATCTATTACAAGATTAATTTCTCAGGTACTACTTATGGCTTCTTTGATCTCTCTCTCTCTCTCTCTCTGTATGTTAATCGGTTCCTTTTGAAGATACTCATTCATACCCCCCTATATCTTTGCATGGGGTATGGTGTAGGCTGAGTATTTCCTCGTAACAATGGCGGATAAAGATTCAAGTTTTTATTTAGCCAAGGCTTAGCGAGTTGATCAGAGGAGATTTCATTAGCTTTTTGTGTGTTTTTTTGGCTATGGTGTCTCAAGGTTAGATTTCCCATTTCCTTGGGAACTAATCTTGATTTTGCCCATTCTAGAAACTACCAGAACCACACTTGGTAGATTGTGTTTGCTGGGAGTGGTAGTAAGCTCTTGTTTCGTATCTGGGTTTGTTGTTGATGACTCCACAAAATGTGTTTTCTTGACTGTTGTTTCTGGGTTTTGCGAGTTTCTGGAACTTGAAAACAGTTTTTTTAGATTGTTCTGGAATTTTCACTACTCTCCTGTGTTTCTCTGTTAGATTTGTGCTAGTGGACAACAGCAATTACGTATAATCAGACGGTAGAGTCATGCATCTGAAACAATTTGCTTCTTTCAGTGTACAAAAGCTGCATCTTGCTGTCCGGACAGCTGTTGTCGCGTTTTTTGTTTCTAGAGCCTACTTCAAGATTGAAGGGTTAATTAAAAAGGAAAAATAAGTACTAAAAGCTGTTTATACGGTGGTAAAAGGTGAAAGACTCTGAGGAGGCGAATTGATGGTCGTCTCTTCATGATAGTGTAATTAAACTCCCATTGGGTTGCCTAAAATAATTCATTATTACAAAATCTTCCTACTTTTAATTAGTCCGCTGGAGAAGACAAATCAAAGTTTTTCAGCTCCTCTTGCACTAATTTGTTTAAAATAAATAACCATTTTTAATAAAGAAATTTAACAGACTAAATTAACCGCCGATTGTGGAGCTGGATTCTTGTTTATTTGGAGGCATTTTTGAAAATCGGAAAAGGCACAGTAGCCTTCTTTTTTTCTTCCTTTTTGAATGAGAAGACATGAATCCCTTTTTCGTGTCTTACTGGGAATTTCCACAGCGATTAGATTTTTCGTTGCGGTCCCCACAAAAGTGGTTTTCATTTGAAGTTGGTAATAGCAAATCAAGTAAAATATCAAGTTGTGCGCCTGTTTTTCGATTGGAAGTTTCCTCTGCCTGATGATGAGTCTACTATTTGATAAGCTTCTCAGCCAGCTGGACTGATCTACTTAAACTCTGAACAAGTGCAGTTCATTCGTTTTACATGCGTTTCTTGTCCCTACTAATCTCTTGGCTTGTGTGCTCGTGAACACACGACAGGAGAGGCAAACCCCTTCCTCACGCAAAGGGCGTATCGCCCCTAACTCAACCACTGTTTGCACCCGGCGGGGCTCTGATTTGATACCCTAAAGGAGAGGGGTCACTCCGCACCCAAACCAAGCGACCCCAACGACCGGTTAACCTTGTTGGGGCTTATTTTTCACTGGGTATTGACTACGGCTGTTTCTAGTTTAATTCCTGCAGATTATTCTAGGCATGGGTGTCTGGGCACGTATTTATGTGTCGTTCAGGATCGTTGCTTGTTTTAGTGGATGAAAATATTGATCTGTATCTTGTGTTGCAGCACCCCTTTGCCCACAAATAAAAAGCTCATTCCTACTGACCTGTTCCTGGTGAAGCCCTTGAGATCGAACTACAGTAGCCGTTTTGGCTTTATTTAGGCGTGTTACATTACTTTTGATGTTGGTGCATACGTTTTTGATGGTCCATCCATCCTGTTATAGTCCTTAGCTTTATTCTCGAAAAAATCTGATGCCAGCTTGATTCACATTTTTCGAGCTTGTGGTTCTGTCCTTTATTGATGGCCCAAATGATATATAAGAGTTCAAGGATGTCCTGGTGCCCACGTTTCATTTTGATATTAGTGATTGAGATCCTAAAGGGTGTTGCATAATAGAACCACATGTTATTATATGGAAGTGTGGTACTGTGGCTATGAAAAGTAGCTTGGTCGACTTGTAGCGCTCCTTGTATTTTATATATGATGTAAACCTGGAGGAATTTCTTATTTTTGTGTGAAGTTTGCGTTTCCCTTTTGACATTAGCTGGTTCTGATTCTCCTGTAAGAAAGTGCTAATTAATTTTGTTGAATGAAATTATTATCCAATAGATTAGATGTGCATTTCTGATTGGGATTAACGGCTTTCTCCTCTGTTTTCCTTTTCTGTAGGTTTTGTTAGAATATTGAAGCATTCTAAGAGCTGGTTCTTTTCTCGTTGTGTGAGCCTAGCAAGTGAAAGGTTTGGTTTTTATGGGCTGCTTCCATTCAAAGAAAGTTTCACGCACCCCTGGATATGAGGATCCTACGATTCTTGCTGCGGATACACCTTGTGAGTATACATCGTGCTGTCAGTTGGACATGATCTTAACTTTGTTTGCATTCATCATCTTTTTTCTAGTGGCCTGTATAGGTTTATCAGACGTGCCAAGCTTCTTGGTGTTTGAATTCAGACAGTACGGATTGAGGTCACATTTGTGAGGTTAATGAGTCAACTTTGATCTTACTTTTAATCCTTCCTTTCGATCTGTATGCTGTCCTTGAGCCATCACGTTCTTTTATAATAAAACCAATTTTTTGATATAACAAGCTCTGATTAAACCTGCTAAAGCATCGTTGAGTGGGATAGCCCGAGCAAGAGCATGCTACACGAATCAACTTTAGTCCCCTTCCCAACCAACTATATCATCATATTCTGGGTCCACTCTAAGAATGGATAAATTATTATTCATTAGCAGCTTCTCTAATCGATGATAGTCAATCTATGCCCATTATTATTCATGTCTCATTTGATCATATCATAAACAAGCATCATATGAATAGCTGGAGTTGGGTTTTTCTAATATGTCTTCAACTTTATTGCAGTCACAGTGAGTGAAGTAGAGGCCTTGTACGAGCTATACAGAAAACTGAGTAGTGCCATTATTGATGACGGACTGATTCACAAGGAAGAGTTCCAGCTAGCACTCTTCAGGAATAGTAAAAGAAGGAATCTGTTTGCAGACAGGGTATGTGTTTCCATCCAGCCAAAATATTATCTATTCTGTTGGATTTTAGCACTTAGTGAGACACACTGACAATTTGAATTGGCAATCCTCTTACATGTTTGATGTGTAAACATGTGTGCAGATATTCGACTTGTTTGATGTCAAGCGCAATGGGGTTATAGATTTTGGTGAATTTGTTCGGTCATTAGGTGTATTCCACCCCAACGCACCTGTAGAAGACAAAATCGCATGTAAGCCCTGGATACCTGTTGGTTAAAAGGCATCTTTCAACTATCGATTAACAATTTAACATTCCTCTTTACTAAGCTTAGTTCTTTTCTGTTTGCAGTTGCGTTTAGGTTGTATGATCTGAGGCATACTGGGTTCATTGAACGAGAAGAGGTGAGACATCCTCATAGAATATAAGTAAATTTCTTGTTTCTTCGTGATTTACTTGGAGCAATGTGTTTATAAATTTCGTTGGTTCTGTGACAGTTGAAAGAGATGGTTCTGGCAATTCTACATGAATCAGAACTAGTGCTCGATGAAGATGTTGTCGAAACAATAGTGGATAAGGTACTTTCTGATATATGCTGCTACTATTTTAATACTTTCTGTTGATCTTTCTTTAGTCTGCATATTCCTCCCCTCCCCGTCGGTTGCCTTGATCTTATGGATTGATTATTCTTCTTGTCTTCAGACATTTGTTGATGCTGATCTGAATGGTGATGGGAAGATCGATGCAGAAGAGTGGAAGGAATTTGTATCAAAGCATCCGACCTTAATAAAGAACATGACGCTCCCATATCTGAAGTGAGTACTTGTTTTCATCATCTACCAAATGTATAATTCTTTCTTTCTTTTAATTTAAGCTTGAGTTTTGAGGCAGCATACTTATTTTGATATCTTGTTCAGGGATATTACATTAGCATTCCCGAGCTTTGTGTTAACTTCGGAAGTTGAAGATTCAGAAGTATAAGGCTAACGACCAGATACAAACGAAGGTTTTATGCATTCTTTTTAGAGAGCTTCATTCGATTCTCCGCCAACTGAAAAGAATATGGAGTGCCCTTTGTGGGCGTGCCCAGTTAGCAAGAACTCGAACTCGAACTCGAACTCGAGTAATTGCTATAGTGCTGGTGGTTATTCGAGTTAAACCTTGGTTGCTGGTGACTGGTTTTTGGCTGATGGACGTCCGTCCTTGCTGAATCACAAATGTGCATGAGAGATATGTACAGGCTGGCCGATAAAGATCGAATAAGTTAATTTTTTGTTGTTGCGATGATGATGACGAAAAATGAGAATTTCTGAAGTTATTGTCTCTAGGATGTAAGCAGGAGTTTTTGTGGAACTGTTAAGATCCAAGTCTGTTAGTATGTCTGTCATTGGAAGCATTAAAATCAATGACAGGAAGAGTAACCGGATAGGGGCGTAGAGCTTAATAGTCCTTAATAGTTTTTGGATGTACATTTTATTTGTTGTAGTGTTCTTTTACACTGTTTGTTCGTATTTAGATCATGCTTAATAATAATTTTACCCTCTTTTCAGTTGTTTAAGCTTTGAGTTGGATCTATAGGTGTCCCTCTGCAATAGTATCATTTATTATTTCTCATGATTACGGTTTCATGGGTACGAGATAGGTAAAGAAAAAACGAAGGCAAGAAAAAATAAAAAATGATAATTTTTAAATTATAAAATATATTTGTGTATATTTTGAAGAAATAGAGATGTTGAAATGGGAAAATATTTTAAGAATGGGGGTAATTTTATGTCTTAAAATATTTTATATTATATTTTAAAATTATGTTGATATAAAATAAATGATTTTTGGTTTGAAAAAAAACTTATAAATGAGTTTTTTATTTGACTTATTGGTATGCTTATAAATTCATATTTTTATTTTCTGGTAAAGTATTTGACTGATTTGTTTATAATAATTGATTGGTTGTCCTATATCTTATTTTCTAATTTATTTGAATATTTTTCAATTTTTTATGAGCATTTCTAGTAATAATCTATTTGTGTTAATGAGTATATTTTGATATTTTAGAAGTATTTTTATATTATTTAAATTATTTTATAATTTTATTTACCTAAAAATTTTTTAAATCACTTTTAAGACATTTTTTATACTTTCTCTCTTCTCCTTCTCTTTCCTCTTTCTTCTAATAGTTATTATTGCGTATTTATTTTTTACACCTATTATCAGACTTACTAAACATCTAATATATCTCTCCTTGTTCACACTTTACCTCTCTTACTTCATCATGTGTTTTCCTTATATTTTGGTTGTCCACACTCAACTCAAGTCAGACTTCTCTCTCTTTTATTTGTGTGAGTTAACCAACACTATATTGTATACACTCTATCCTTGATTCAATTCACTTCCTATTATTTGTATTTACTCATTCTCTCCTTTTTCCTTTTTGAAATGGTTGGGCATTCTACAATTTTCTTTCCTTTTCTTCTCCAATAAAAAAAAATTAAAAATAGAAGCTTCCCTCTTGTTCTTCATCTTTTGGTCAAATTTTTGTCTCCTCTCTTCTTCTAATCTTAGCTTTAACTCTCTCTTGTTTTCCTTAAGCAATGAATGATTAAGATTTTGAGAAATGTTGAAAATCTTAACTTCAATCCCCTTGGAATTATGTTTTGAGAAAAGGTTAGGTTATGAAAATTTTCTTATTCCCCCTATTTCTTTTTATTGAGTCTTGGAAAAAGAGTTTTCAATTGTTTTGATTATTAATTCTCTTAGAAATCGAGGTCTTGGCAGACAACCATCAAGTTAGGATTATTTTGTACTAGGAAATTAGCTTTAAGGTAAAGCAATTTTATCTCTAGTATAAATAAGGTCTTTTGTTGTCTATTGTAGCTTCATATTCTTGGTATATTTTCTATGTTGTGCATGAGTTAATTAAATTATTAGATATGAGCAAGTGGTAAAGTTTCCATCTTTTAAGTTTAATCATGTTTTGAGTTATTCGCTATTTTACATGATTTTGGATAGTTTTGAGCATGATCTTATTAAGTATTAGTTATACTAAATACTCATATGGTTCTATGAGTGAAGTATGCCTTTTTATGTGTTTTATGACTTAGAAATGTGTTAGAATTAATATGATAAAGTTAAGGTTTTGTTTACAAATCTAGGTGTTGTTTCACCTATATCAGTCGATCGGTTTGTTGGGCCATTCAACTGGTTATGTAAGAAATCACTCCAGTAGAAAATTTTGATCAACTACTTGTGAGAGTAGTTGATTGGTTTGATGAACCAATTGATGGGTGCCCATAAACAATTGACAGGTTTACCAAACTCATTGACTAGTGGCCTTATGACTAGAGTGGTCTAGTCTATGCTTAGACCCATTGATCGGTTTGGTTAAACCATCAACTGATGTTCAATGAACAGTCAATCAATGGGACCAAGTAGTTGATTAGTTCATTATTTTTATGTTCTTCTTAGGTATGGTACAACCAAACCCCCTAACAGATCCCAAGGATCAATCAACTGGTCTATCTATTTTTTCCATGCTTGCTGATTATTTAGAATTCTTTTGTTAAGCCTCCTATGCTAATATTTTAATCATGATTTTAACTAGGTTTAACCTAAATTTAATATGGATTAAAATGATGATACTTTGACCCTTGCTTTGGCTACATTTGATGTCACATCTAAACACCCAATTGATGGTTATATGCCTTATCAAGTGTTTGGTGTTATTATTTGGAAACATTTAATTGGTCATTAATGAAATCAATTTGTGATTTTTGATATCACTTGGTAATTGATAATAATGGATTAAGATTTCGTTTGAGTCTTTTTCTTGAATCTCAGGGTAGCTAGAGTTAGTAGATAGGTCACCCTATTTTTTTTTTATCTTTTTACTTAGTACCTATTTTATTCTCTACCGAGTTGCAATCAGTAGGGGGTATGCACATATCTTTGAGGTATATGATAAATATTGTGGCAGGAGGGTATGACATTGGTGTCTAGTATGGGTGGGTTAGGTATCCCATTACAAGTCTCATTAGTAAAGCGAGTGTGGTATCCTAACTTTTTAGTTCTCGCGAAAAAGGCATTCAATGTGTAGTGGGTGAGGTATCCTAGTACAAGCCCTCTTGATATACTATGACACCTTGTGGTGGATGTGGTATCTCATTGTTATTAGCCCTCATAATAGGTGGATTTGATGTGTGGTGTGCATTGTATCCTCAAAGAAAAGCTCATTTGATGTATTTTCACCCCGTGTGGTGGGTGTGGTATCCAATTATGTGTGTATGCTGCTATGAATTTTGTTCATAGTGGAGAACTAGTGTGGTCGAATGAATTATTCTAATAACTTAAAAATATGTGGTCATTAAAGAAAATTTTATAATATGGTTTCCACTATGTGATTATAATCCATCAAATGTATGTATTCTTCCATGATTTCCTAGAAATTATGCCTTGTCTGTTGTTATCATGTACCTGAGTGAAATCAAAACACCTTCAAATTTTGAACCTAAATTTTTGTTTTGAATACAATGTCGAAGCGTTTATAAAAGAAAACTCAGGAAAATTTATCGCCATATCAACTATGAGAGAGGTGTGACCATCACCAAACTTATACCTAATGCAAGACAAAACAGAACAACCACAAAAGAATGCATGTTCAAATAGATAATACGATAATGCTAATAATAATAATTATGAGAATAGTATCATAAACTAAAGAGAGAATTTACAAAATCAAAATTTAGAGATCAAAGATAAAAATTTAAATAACCGAAAGAACCAAAAATATCCCAACATAGTGGGAAAAAGTATATCTAATCAATTAGCTTAACGCTTAACTAACGAAAGTCTAAATTTAGAACCCCAAGCAATGGTCAACTAGTAGCTCATAGAGTCATCCTCAACATACTCTAACTTAGAATCATAACTCTAAAAATCATCCTCTACTTACTGGATCAAAAGTCGGTTCATCACAGTAACCACACAAATGTAGTATCAATACGGTGAAATATTGGTAAATAGATGACCTAAAATATGGTAAGGGCTCATGCTTCATATTAAAGTCACATAGCATCATGGTGATAAGCATGCTAATATGATATGACACTTAGGCTCATGAAAGCAATATAACAAGGCATACTAGAATGGAAGTCATTAAATAATAATAATAATATAGATCATGCATTAGAGTCGCATAATATAAACCATATTATAATAATCATTATTTAGTGACCACATAATTTTTAATTATTAAGATAATCAGTTCAACTATACCCACTTCTCCATGATGAACAAAATTCATGGTAGCATACACACATAATGGAATACCACACCAACCACACGGGGTTAGGAAACATCGAAGAGGCTTTTCTCCAAGTATATCACTCCCACCACACATCAAGTGCACTTGCCATGAGGAATAACACATATTGGGGTACCTCACTTACTATATGTGATCATAGTACATCGAAGGGGATTGTATTGGGGTACTTCACCCACCACACATTGAGTGCATCTAGCCCAAGGAATAAGAGTTGGGATACCGGAACTGCCTAAGTAATGGATAATATAAAGTGTTAGGAACCTTGTACTAAGATACCTCACTGGCCCATACTGGACACCGATGCCATGCCATCGTGCCATAATATAATCGTATACCTCAAAGATATGTGCATACCCCCTTACTCACCACAATCCAGTAGAGAATGAAATAGGTATTGAGTGAAAATATAAAACACAAGGTGCCCACTAACTCATGGATAACTACCTTGAGAGTCAGAGAAAAAAGCTCAAACAAAATTTTAATCCAATAATTATTAATTACCAAGTGATATCACAATTTACAATTTAATTATGATAATATATGAATTAGGTGTTTCTAAGTGATAACACCAAACATATCACAAGGCATAAAAGCTTCCAATTGAGTGTTTAGAGATGACACCAAACTTAAGCAAATCAAGGCCCAAAATATCATCACTTTTATCCATATCAAATTTAGGTTAAACATGGTTGGAATCATGATTAAAATGATGCAATTACATAAAAACATTAATAGAGAAGGCCTAAGAAATGATATTAATTAATAATAAAATATGGCAAACACAAACCAATCAATAAATCAATCCCTTAGACCTATTAACTTGTTTGATCATACCAAACCTGAACAGAAAATATAACTAGGGAACCAATCGACTGGTTAGTCTCACCAATTGACTATTTATAAGAAACAAGTCAATGAGTTTGACTAAACCAGTCGATGGGTCTAAGTACAAAAGTTACAAGACAACCAATCAATGAGTTTGGCAAAAAGATCGACTATTCATAGGAACTAGTCGATCAAAAATCCCAAAGTGAGTGACTATTCATATAACTAGTCTATTGTTTTAATTAATTGATCAACTTTCTAGGCAAAGAAGCACCCAAACCTACGATCCACGTATCAAAACTTCACCTAATTTTACCATATTAATCCTAGTATGCTTCTATGTCATAAAACATATAGAAAGTCATGTTGTACACATAGAATCATATTGATATATGGTAATATTGGCACTTATCAAAATCATGCTCAACAACTGCCCAAAATCTTACATAATAATAAGGAATACCCCACATGCTTAAAACCTCAATAAGAATTTTACCATATGCTTAAATATGAGAGTATAATTAGTTCATGCAAAACATAATTACACTAAGAATATGGAACCACAAAAAATAACAAAAAGCCTTACCTCAAAGAATTTCTTATAGTACAAAATACTCCTAAATTGATGGCCATATACCAAAACCTCAATTCTCAAGTGAATCAAGAATCAGTAAAAACTTTTTTTTTAAACCTCATAAAATGAAATCAGAAGAAGAGAAATGTCATTCTCAACCTTTTCTTAGCACAAAATTCCATGGATAAAGAAGCTAAAATATTTAACATTTCTCAAAATGTTAATCCTCCCTTACTTAAGAGAGATAAGGGAGACCTAAAGATAGGATCGGGTGAATAAATAAGAGATAATAATTCAACCAATGGATAAGGAAATAGCGACAAGCCTCTATTTTTTTTCAATAGAGAAGAAAAGTGAAGAATGGTCAACACTTATAAAACTCTCACAAGGAAAAGAGAGAAAATATGCAAATGCAAAAGGTAATGAGTGAATTAAATAATGAATGGAGTGTATAGGAAAGAGTTATGGTAAACATTCTCATGTGGGAAAGTGGGAATTAAGAATTAGGATGAGTGTGGGCAATCAAGGTGTAAGGAAACCCATGTTGGGGGCTAAAGGAGGTGGAGTGCGATCATGAAGAGACATGGTGGTGGTTTTATAAGTCAAGAAATGGATGTAGAAAATCAATCACTCAACCATGGCTTCCATAAGAGAGATCAAAATGAGGAAGAAGAGATAAGGTGAGAAATGACAAAAAAAAAGTGCTTCTAGAAATATTTTCGTTAAATAAAATTGTAAAGTAATCTAAATAATATAAAAATAATTCCAAAGCACCAAAATATGCTTATTAGCAAAAATAAATTCTAGTTAAATGTTTTCATTAGCATTGTAAAAAGATTCAAATCAAAATTAGAAAATAATATGCAATTGCAGGACACCTAGTTTATCGGTTTGAGCAAACTAGTTGTTTGATTTATCGAGAAATAAAATTTTAAGTTTCTAAGCATATCGGTCGATCGGTTAGGCAAACCAGTCTATCGGTGGACATGAAATTCAAAATTTTATTAAAATTTCATGCCCTTTCCAATATCAAACTAATTTATTTCATATCAACATAATTTTATATACAATTTGAAGAATTTTTGGATGGGGTATTAAAGCACTACCCCTTTAAAAGAGACTTCGTCCCCAAAGTGAACAAAATAAAAACTTTGTTGTAACCTAAAATTAGGATAAACCCATTAGCCATAAAATAACATAAAATAAAAACCACAAGTTAGTATATAAGAGAAGGGTACTACCCCCTTAAAAGAGGTGGGCATTACATGTGCTATGCACTTAATTGAACATCTCTAGATACTTCATCTTAATTTCCTCATCAGACTCCCAAGTGGCTTCCTTAGCTCCATGATGAGACCACAAGATCTTTAATAGTGATACGACCTTTAAACGCATCCCATGAGCCTTGGTATCAAGGATCCTCAGTGGTTGCTCCTCATAATGCACCAAATTATCGATTTCAATGATCTCCAGTTGAATGATGTGTGAAGGATCGACCACGTACCTCCTCAACTGAGAGATATGTAAAAAACATGATGCACCCATAAGAGCTTAACAAGAAAGGTGATGCACTAAGAAACCTCTCTAATCCGCTCTAAAATCTCATGCGGTCTAATGTACCTAGAGCTAAGCTTGCCCTTCCACCCAAAATTCATCACACTCTTCGTGGGAGAGATATTCAAAAGGACTAGGACACCCACCTCATACCCATTCATCCTCCTTCATAGGTTTTCATAACTCCTCTACCTATCCTAGACAACCTTCATCTGATCTTGAATTTGCATGATTTACTTGGTTATGTCCTCTATTATCTCTAGCCCCAATACAACTGTCTTTTTGGATTTGCTTTAGTACAAGGGACTATGACACTTTTGTCTATATTTTACCTTGAAAGGTGTCATCCCTATGCTCACATGATGATTGTTGTTGTAGGACTACTTAATTAGATCCAAGAAATCCTCCCGAATATCCTAATGCTCCATTTGGATTGGGGTGAATCGAGGTAGGGGTAAACATTAAAAATTAACCTAGGTGAAGGGAATGGAGGTGAATCGGGGTGAATATTTTAAAATGTTGTTTGGATGATATTAACCTCATCGGAGTGAATCAAGTTGAATGTTTTAAAATTTTCATTTAGATTGAGGTAAATGAAGATTAAAATAATAAAAGAAATATCATTTATACCCTTGTATTAAATAAATAAGTCATATTGAGGGGTATTTTGGTCCTATTAAGTCAAAAAATTACTTATTCTTTGACATTAATAAAAACAAGGTTAATCAAGGTGAAACATTAACCTCGATTCACCCAGGTAAAATTATTAACCTGGTAGTCAAAGGGGTGAATCAATTGATTCACCTCCGTTAACCTCCTTCCACCCCAATCCAAACGGAGCCTAAAACTTAAATACGCATGCTCGAAGCATATCCTCCAACATCTGGATAGTGCACTCAGTTTGACTGTCGATAGCTAGAAGGAAAGTAGTACTTAACTTCAGCCGTGTCTCAAAAGCTTCTTGAAACTTCTTCTGAAAATGCAATAAGAATATGGAATTTCAATCCGACATAATGTCCTTTGATACCCCATGGTACCACACCACATGTTTCTTGTAAGTATTGGCCATTTGTTCCATACTCTAAGTTGACTTCATCAGTATAAATATTACTGACTTGGTCACTACCCAAATAGAATCCAAACCATTATGCATCATTGGAAAACTAACCACAAAGCCCATTAACATGTTGTTCCACTTCCACTCGAGAACCACCAATGGTTGAAACAAACCTGCTGTATGCTTGTGCTCAATCTTGTTCTTTTGACAAGTGAAGCACCTATCTATGAAGTTGTAACCTCTCGCTTCATATAGGGCCACCAATAGATCCGTTTTAGATACTTGTACAACTTTTCCCCTTTAGTATGGATAAAATAAGGCACACAAAGACCCTCCTTTAGAATCCTCCTCTTTAGCTCCTCACAAATTTGTAGAACACACTATATACCTCAAAAATAGATATTTCCACCCTAAAAAAATCTAAAACCCTACTGCTCAACCCTTTACTATAGCTTGCTTGATCCGCTCAAGCTTAACATCTCCTAGTTGACTAACTCATATCTCATCGAAAATGGTTAGTGCAATTGAGAGTGCCCTTATCCTTATCTTAAGATCCTCAAACTTAATAATATTAATACCCATATCCTAAAGCTCTTGCCAAATCCAGTCTAAAATAACTAATGAACCCAAGAAGTGTGAATTCTTCCTACTAAAAGCATCTGCTACGACATTAGCTTTACCCTTGTGGTTGTTCAACTCCAAGTCATAGTCCTAAACCAGATCAAGCCATCTCCACTATCTCATGTTTACCTTACGCTGAGTGAATATGTATTTGAGGCTTATATGGTCCATGTAGAACTTATATTGCATTCCTTATAGCTAATGTCTCCAGATCTTTAAGGTAAAACTACTATAGCTAGATCAAGGTCATAAGTGGGATAGTTCTACTCATGCTCCTCCAATTGACAAGAAACATATGCTATTACCCTTCTATGCTACATCAACACATACCCTAGATAATTCTTGGATACATCACTATACACCTCAAATCCGTTCTTACCCATAGATAAGGTAAGTACTGGAGCTAAAGTCAATCTCCTCAAAAGCCTTAATGTACTTCTCATCCTAAATATAACATGTTGTCTTCTTCAGCAAGGCAGTCAAATGCTGAGAAATCTTAGAAAAATCTTGGAAAAAACGTCTATAATATCCTAATAAACTTGGAAAACTATGTATCTGCCTAACAATCATTAGTGGTGGCCATTTTGATACTTCCTTGATCTTCACAGGATCCACTGACACACTATCCTCGGAGATGATATGTCCGAGGAAGGGTACTTTTTCCAACCAAAGCTTACACTTCGAGATCTTGGCGTATAATTTATGTGTCCTCAACAATGTCAAAGATTTTCTTAGATGCTACTCATGATTCCTTGAGTAAATCAAGATATCATCAATAAAGACCATAAAAAATTGATTGAGGTTATGTTAGAAGATGCAGTTCATGAGATCCATGAACACCATTGGTGCCTTTATCAATCTAAAAGACATCATGGTGAGTTCCTAATGATCATATCTCATCTTGAAGGTTATCTTTGGTATGTCCCTTTTGTCAATACTCAACCGATGATGCTCCAATCTAATATAAATCTTTACAAACATTATAGCCTCATGTAGTCAATCAAAAAGGTTGTTGATCTAAAATGAAGGATAATAGTTATTCACAGTAACTTGGTGTAACCCCTAGTATTCGATGCAAAGTCTCAACTCACTATCCTTTAACCTCATAAAAAGGATTGGTCCCCATGGTGATAAACTCAGTCAAATGTACCCCTTATCCAATAAATCCTCTAACTAAGTGTGCGGCTTTTCCATCTTAGTCGACACTAAGTGATATGGTACGATATGGTACCTTTGACACAGGCTTTATCCTTGGTAGAAGGTCTATCATGAAGTTTATTGCATGTGCTGGCGGTATACCTGAAATCTCATTAGGAAACACGTATATAAACTCTTATATCATTAGGATACATTCAATTTATGGCTTTTGAACACCCATGTCCTGAACACTGGATAAGAGAGTAGATACCCCTTACGTACCAACTAACCAATCATAATTATGGACACCTACCTCACCGATAGACTAGGCATTCATCTCTTGTAAGAGGCCCTAGCACCCTTTAGTCCTTTGAGAACCATGCACTCCTATGTGCATTTGATTTTAGCTTGATATCTTGAGAGCATATCCATTCCTAGGATAATGTTGAAGTCACAAAGTTCAAGCTCTATGAGGTATACTGGAAGCTCAATATAGCTAATGACTAAGGCTACATCTCTACGCAACCTAGTACAAGGAAGTCTATCCCTATAACGAAGCACACCATAAGCCTCTATCCTATCATAAGGAATCATATCTTTCCTATCTATGAAATTAGTAGTCATAAAGAAGTGTACAGTGCTTGAGTTAATTAACACACAACTAGGAAAGGAAGAAACTATGAACATACCCATGGCTATATCCGTCGACTTATCTGCCTTCAACTAACTCATCACATTCAAATGAATCCCTGGAAGTGGTCCCACAACACTACCCAAACCCTATCCTAGCTGAAAGTTACAAGGCCTCTAAACCCTCTATTGTGGAACAATCCTACTAGCTCCACTATCTGTTGGTTGAGCTCTCTAAGATGGTGGCCTATGAACCACTATGCCCAACAAATGTGCCTACCCTTGTAGGATACTACCCCCGATGGTATGACACTCAAAGTGATGGTGCCATATCTTGCTGCAAACATGACACCACACAAAATTATTAATATAATTCATCCTTAGGTGGTTCTTACCACATTGCTGGCATATGAAGCACCCCACTTCCGACTAACCCAACTATCCTCTATAGGGAGGTATTGGCCTTGACTAATGACTGCTTGCATTTTGGAACTACTTCTCTCCTCCTTGGTGCTGACCACCCTCAAACCTCTATTTAGTCCCTAATTGGGCACAATAGGCTTGTGAAATCATATATGCCTCCAAGGCATATTCATATATTCTCTTCAAGTCATTTGCATAAGTCCTTACCGGCATCTCTTAAAGTCTCAAACTCAGCCCCAATTGAAAATGCTCAACATTCATCCTTTTGTTAACTTTGACCTCTAGAGTAAAATGGATCAGGTCCAAATAGTAGTTCTAGTACTCCTCATTTGTAGAAGAACCCTGACACAACACAATGAACTTGTCATACTTCGCCATCCTTAAGTGAGTAGGGTAGAAGTGTGCCCAAAGCATCTCTACCAAAGTCTCCCACTAATAGGTAATAGTGACTCTTAAGTGTAGACCCCGCAAGTGCAACACTCCAATGTCCACAAAATTACCCTCTAGTTAGCCAATAGCCATGAAAATCTTCTCAAAATCCCCCAACCAATGTTCCAACACATCCGGGTCCTCCTAAACCTTAAAGACCAACAAGTGGTGAATATCAACCCTATGAAGCCATACCTCTGGTGGAGGAACAAGGAAAGGAGGTGGCATCAAGAATAAAGAAAAGAGGTGGGAGTGATAGCTATAGAGCCTCCTCACGTTGAGTTTGCCTCTTTAGGTGATAAATTGGTAAAATGATTAATATTAGAATGATTTTCCAACTTTATATGTGCTTATATCCATGAATTTTTTATGCATATTATTATAATTTTTTATATATTCATGGATGCTACATCCGTTGAAATTTTTTTGTAGGTGCACTTAATGGAAGAGAATAAGGCTAATATAAGGTAATATGAAGGAATTAATTGAAAAGTGAAGAATGTTTCCTTTAATTCAATCTCATTTTGGAAAATTACAAGGAATAAAAGTTAGATTTTTTTTTTCAACTTTCAACTAAAACTAAGATCACCTCATTTCTATTCTAAATGAAGAAATTATTATCCTACATGACCTACTTTATTGATCAACATAGTTGAATTGATTTTCAACATGATTAACCAGTCTGTGACCCCAAAATGGCTATGTTTGGTGTGATAATTTGTCTTCTTAGAATGATTTTAAAGGACCATATGGTTACATTCAACATGGGATATTTAAAGACCTATTTGAGGATAAATCATGCAAGTATTAGGGGTTAGACTTCCTTTTCTTGGCTATCTAATTTCTCATTTATTTTATCTCTCATTTATACAGAAACCCATTAAACTAAATCCTTTACTTTTAGTTAATAACAATAATTCTAGAGAATTAAAGCACTGCATTGAGCTCTATCTCTATGATTTTATCTATTATACTCTTCTCTTTCTCTTCTATGATTACATTTTTCATTTCATTATTGAGTTTTATGATTTCAATTAGAGTAATTAATTATTTTAAGATCAAATTAGCTGTGATTCCATCATCAATTTGATTACCTAGTTGAATTGTTGTTGGAATTGTTTGAATTGCGTTATTCACTTGCTAGCATTCCGACATCATCTCTAGGGTAGCTAACCCTAGAGAGAAACTATTACCAACTTAAGGTCTTTCACTTTAAGTATTAATGTGTCAAGAATGTTATCATAAAACATCACATGTTGCACAAATATTTCTCATTCCATATGTAGACATTCTTACTCTATTTCAAATTATCTAATTCAATCCTAAGGTCAATAGTCCAAGTCTGATTCAAAGTCAATACTAAGATTAACCTATCAATATACCAAGGTCGTCCTATGCCTGATTATTCGTGTTGGGTGTATTAGGTCAAAAGTGACCAAGATACCCTTGAGGTCCTTATTACCACATTATCATCCTTTTTAAATAACAACATTATTTTATTTATTATTTTTTTATAAAAGACTAAAACATACTAATTGAATAACATAACATACAAATAAATTACCAGACCTGCCAAGAGACCATTCTACCCTTATATGCAATTTTACACGTAAAATCCTAATATGTATTTCTAGAATATCAAAATGCATATTCTCATGCTTAACCATATATAATACACATCTTGTATGTTTATTAGAATAATCATCATGGTATACTCCAAGTTACCAAAATAGCCCTATACCATACAATAATAATAATATTGAAATAGGTGTATCTAACACAACAAAACCTCTATTCTCATGATTAAAAATGAATAACACATGCCATGCATGTTTATTGGAATATTCATCATAGTACACTCCACATTACTAAAATATCTCTAGGCCATATAACAGTGATAATCATGCTAAAACATGTGTTTATAAAACAACAAACCCTATTCTCATACTTAACAATAGATAATACTTATCATGTATGTTTATTAGGATAATCATCATAGTGCACTCAAAATTACCAAAATACTCCTAAACTATATAATATTGATAATCATGTTGAAACATGTGTTTTGAGAATAACAACGCTGACCACTATTCTTATCAATATTTGTAACACATTGTCATTTTAGTTTAGATTAAATATCATGATATGCTTAAATGACCAAAGTGCCCTTATGGCACATGATAGTAAAATTTTTATTACAAGTGTATCTAAACATGTTTAACCTAATAATGTCACACACACACACACACACACACACACACATATATATCATACAATATCACTTCCCACCATTAGTCCCATTTTAATCACACTTTTGTACACATGATATTTTACATAGGATAACATGCCTTCTTTTTTAATTTTTTATGATAGCAAAAATAATCACATAATTGTTTGTAACAAATAATGTCTAAGAAAAATTTATTGGGTAACTTACTAAAAATGATTAGGCCCCGCTAATGAAACTTTTATACCTAATATAATATCACAATCACCATATTAATATTTAATTAATAAAATAATAGTTTTTATTGAAAATATTTATTAAAAAAATACCAAAATACCCTTAAGTTAAAATGGGGGTAAAAATTTAAAGAAAACTCACGTTGCTCATGCAGTGTGAGGCTAAGGCAGAAGGGGCCTCGAAGGGGGTTGGCTAGGTGGGGGTGGTGGCCGGTGGTGGGTTGTAATGGTAGTGGAAAAATTGTGGTGGTGATGAGGTTGAGTAGGGAAGGGTGAGGGTGGCGCAGGATGGTGCAGGTGTTTGGTAGCTCAATGAGGGAAATAGGGGGCACATTTGGGAGGTTGTGAGATAGTGGGGTTGGGATAAGGGTTGTAGAGATGGTGAGCATGTAACGCCCCCATTTTTACAACTAAAAATTTTCTTCTTGCAAAGGCAATAATTACAAAATTAATGGGTGTTACCACCATACTCAGTATAAGTCTGGCATCCTCTATCATTATTATACAAAGTGATAAGGTCATAACATTACTTTACTTAAATAACATTTATAACGAAGGCAGGATAGAACTTTCATTACAAATTACATTGTCCTGATAAATACAAAAAAGATCAGGCAAAGAGTTACAATATAGCAAAGGTAAATGGTAGGGGACTTAAGAGTCCACGAAATATCAGAATCAAAAGAAGTCAGGGAAAACACCAGATAGTCCTATCCCTCAACCCTCTATTTGAAGTCATCATACCTTACCCTCAAAGTAATCCTACAAGGTAAACATTGCCCATTCATTAAGCAGAGAACATGAAATGGAATCCATCAGTAATATGGTATTGAATAACCCTTTATACCAAACTAATATGAAAAACTTGTATAGAACATAAACAAGATATACAACTAACATGGAACAAGACATTTAAGTGTTCATACGAGGATTGATATACGATATTCATTTAGATAGTCAAATTCTATCATGGTCACATACTACTCATTTTTATTTGTCTAAAACAACTAAAATTTTACCAAATGAACATACCAGAGATGCTATCAAAAGTAATAATTAGAACCCAAACTCTAGTATATCAATTATAACATTCATAGCATGACTCATATCTCAGCATAAATCTCAACCAAATTTATAACATTACAGGTATGTTGATAGGTATACTATAACAAAATCCATAACATCACATGTATACTTACTGGTATAATATAATAAAATACATAATATCACATATATACTTACAGATATAGTATAATAAAATCTGTAACCTCACAGGTATGCTTACAAGTATAGTATGATAAAATCCATAACATTACAGGTATACTCACATGTACGATATAATAAGACCCATAACATCACAGCTACACTCACAGACATAATACCAACATGGGTAGGCATGAAGACTACTACCAAAACCACAGGTAAGCACAAAATGCAACTACCAAAACCACAGGTAGGCACAAAGGCTACTACCAAAACTAATCTAGTATCCAATAATAATCAACCCAATCAAATCATATCATTTCTATTTTTATTTACCTAAGGGGTATACAATAATATCCCGAAGACATAAAAGTGCACTGGTCATACCAGCACACAAGGCATCATGGTATACTCTAACCATCCAACCTAGAGGCATAATAGCACTATGGTCATACTGTTGCACGAGGAACATAGTACCCTCCTTACCTCAAAAACCTACTCGTTAAGTATCGATACCCCCTATAGGGTCTATAGGTCATCTATAAAGTAGACTAGGGCCTTACTAGGGCACAACCGGCACACCATAGACCCAAACAAATTGAGGACTCCTACCTCGTCTCTAGGGTAGATACCTCTAGAGAGAAACCATTTCCAAAATTGGGGTCTTCCACCTTACATATTACTATCTTATAAGGTGATCACAGATACCCCATATTGCACAATTATTCCCATTTTCATACTTATCTATTTTTCCTTTATTTCCAAATATCCAAGTTAACCCTAAGGTCAAAAATCCAAAATGAGAACAAAGTCAACACTAAGATCAACCTATTAAAAGTCTCATGTCATCCTATGTCCAATTGTTTGTATTTAGACACACTAAGTCAAAAATGACCAAAATACCCCAAAGGCTAAGAGCTATCAGATTATCATCCATTTAATACTAAATCCATTTTATTTATTAATTTATCACGAAAAGGCTAAAATAAAGTAATTTAATTATTTATTATGCAATTTAAATTATTAGCTAAATTATCAGCTATGTCAAAAGATTATCTTGCCCTTACACTTGTTTCTGCATACAAAACCCTATCATATACTTTTAAAACATACAAAACACATGATCGCATAATCAACAGCAGCCATGCAACGTTACCCAAACCCTAACCTCATCCCGATCAAACCACCTGATCAATAAAATCTACGTCCCAACCGTCACCAGGCCACCTTACCAAGCAACCTACATAATCCTTTTCTTCATCTCCCGTACGAAAAATCTGCAACTACTGGAAATGGAGGATATTTAGGATGGAAGTTATTCACGGTTTTCGTTGATAATATAGTGAAGGATACCCTTGCGAAGGAATTGAAGGAAGTGTTCTTGTTGGCTGGAGTAGTAGTGGATATCTACATTTGTAGAAGGAAAAGGAGACCATCGAACCTGTATTTTGGGTTCATAAGATATGGTTACGAGAGGGAGGTGGTTGAGGCGGTGAGAAGAATCAATAACATGATGCTCCACGATATCAGCCTCTACGTTAGGTGTGCATTATTCGAGAGGGGTAAAACGCCATAGTCGAAGGAGTGGAGTGGAGCAACAGAGGAGGCCAAAGTGAAAAATGGCACCAAGATGACCGGTAGCTGGCAGCCTGCTCTAAGGGATGGCAGGACGTTTACGTCGGTGGTTAGAGGTGATGGAGGATACTTACCAGAAAGGCAGCGGAGAGTCTTCCATGTCCAAATGGACGAGATTGCTAAGGAGTGGCTGGACAGAAGTGTGATAGTGGAATCAACGCAGCCTCTCCTGCCGGAGCTAATCATTCCACAGCTTATGCAAGAATGGAGTTCGACTACCATGGTAAGAGATCTAGGAAGATTTAAACTCTTAATTACATTTGATTCTCTAGATGTATGCAACATAACACTTGCCGAGGATAGCTTGCTGCATAATTCATTCTTAATTGTGAGGAGATGGAGGGTAGAAGATGCATGTGAGCTGCGTCATACGTGGATAGAAATTAGGGGCTTACCTGTGGTAGCCTGGAGGGAAGAAATTCTACGATCCTTGGTCACTCATTGGGGACGCTGGGTGTGCTGGGAAGAAGAGGGAGATTATGGCCTAACAATGGAAACTATAATGGTATTGCTAGACACTGTATGCATGGAAGAGATAAAAGAAACGTTGGAGATACATGTCGGCAAGAGAAAGGCTCTGGTGATAATCAAGGAGATCGGGTAAAATTACGTTCCATGGAAAAATCAAAACCCAAGGAGACGTAGAGGGAGATTGGAGGCTTCATCATCCGGCAACAAATTCGTCCACCTGTCTGGCAATAGTTCCTGTAATGATGGTCTGCAGGTTGGCTTCTCGAGCTATGATAGTCTGTAGGAAGAGGAAGAAAGAGGGGGGGTGGGGACCGAGGACAGCGGGCTCGAAAAAGAGAAAGGGACAGCCATGCATGGGAGAGAAGGTGAGATAGAGAGAGGATCAACGGAGGTGAGGTGTTGTGGTGATAGCCCACAGAGTAGGTGTGCAAGTGGGAAGATAATCGACGGGGTGGATAAAGGCTATAGCCTGCCGACATTTCCTAAGAGGTTGTGTGTGCAGGGAAATGAGGCAAGTAATAGTACGTGATAGGCAGGGGATGGAAGGGAAAGAACAGAAGTTGGGAAGAGGTATGATGGGAACTGTGGTTCCCAGGGTGGCGAAGACCCACTAGGTATTGGATAGATACGTCGCTGCGTTTTAGCCGACAAAGCTATATGGCATGGGGAGAAGAGGAGTTTATTCGCTCTTTGTTGCATAGGAAGGACACGTCGAAGGAGAGAGAACTAGATGAACAGAAGTTGGGGAATCCCACATGCGAGGAGGAACTGTTGGGCTAGGACTTACACAAAGAGGGAGGGACCAATGGACCACCAGTAAGCAGAATAGAGGATGGCGACGAGGAACAAAATAAAAAGAAATGTCGTGTGGAGTGCAATGAGGATGAGGAGAATGGGGAGGAAGAGGAAACAATTTCAATTAGGAAAAAACTTGTAGGTGTGGATCATGATCTAGAGGGAGAAAAAATGATAATTCAGAAGTGGAGGGAGAGGATAGAAGGAGAGGGTAGCAAAGACGAGGAGTTGTTTATGATCAACAACGGGCAGCAGAATGGTGAGGCAACAAAATATTATGGCATACCAGCCAGATTCGAAGGTGTAGGAGGGATCGATGGTCACGAGGGTCCTTTATCAATGGAGGAGAGGGAGGATTCAGGAAATGAAGAAAGTAGGATGGAAGGGGAAGAGCTAAGTATAGCGAGCCAGACTTGGCAATTTGGAAAGCAAATCAGGCTTGCCTCGGATGAGGAAGGGAAGTGTGTAGAAAAACTGGCGGGGTTGAGGAGGAGCCAGAGGAAGATCTGACGAAGGTAGCTATAGAAGGCATCATCAGAAAGAAGGGAGATAGCAACAATGTTTATGATAATCATTAGTTGGAACGTACAAGGGATCCAGGCACTAGGTAAAATCTCAAGCATCCAACGCTTGATCGATAGAGAGAGACCTTGGATTTGTGGTTTTGTGGAAACCAAGCATAGTTATTTGAAGGACTCTTGGAAGAGTAGGGTATGGAGGAACATGTCGATTGAATGGAGTGATTCAATGGCCCTAGGTAGGAGTGGAGCGTTAATTATTAGATGGGACTCTCAGGTCTTCATATTATGAAAATGTATGAGCGGTAACAGATGGATCTTCTTGGATGGAGGGTTGGGCCCTCACCGGTTCGAATGTGGGATTCTCTTGGTCTGTGGCAATTCGAACCCAAGAGGGAGGAGGAATCTGTGGAACGAGCTTTGGGAAGTGTGCCATTTGTGTAAAGCTCCGTTGTTAATCATGGGGGATTTTAATGAGGTCAGAAATCAGAATGAAAGGAAGGGCGGCTGGGTGGATCAAAGTAACATTCGGGATTTTAATGAATGGATAGTCAATTTGGGCCTAATTGAATTAAAACCATTTAACTTGATGTTCTCGTGGCACAAGGCGGGGTCTGCAAGCCTTCTGGATAGATTCTTAGTCAGCCCATTTTGGTTGACCATGGTACCGGGTATCTCCTACGTGGGGTTGGGCCGATCACTTTCGGACCACAACCCTATCTGCCTTAGGGTGAGGTCAAATGGGTTTGGTTCGAAATCCTTCAGGACTTGGGATATATGGCTCTCACATCCACATTTTTGGGATTTTGTCTCTAAGTGTTGGATAAAGTTAGGAGGGAGGTCATGTCAATCAAGAATGAAACAGATGAAGGGCATGCAGAGGATTTGGAATAGGGCGGTCTTCGGGGATATTGATTCGAAGATATACACTCTGGAATAGGAATTGGCCAAGGTGGATGTCGCTGTCAAATATAGCAACTGTAGTGAAACCGACATTGCTAGAAGATCGGCATTGATGTCGCAGCTCTGGAAATGGCACAAAAGGAAAAAATCATACTGGAAGCAGGTGGCAAGGGTTAGAGACTTTGAAGTACATGACAGAAACACGAGATACTTTCATACACTAGCTGCGGTGAGGAAGAAGAAGGCTACTATTAGCAAAATTGTAGATAAGCGTGAAATAATAGTAGACCCACCAGAAATCAAGATGGTGATTGCCGAGTATTTCGAGGAGCTGTATAAGCAAGAGGACCTTCCACATATTAGCCTTTCTACTAGTGGATTTCGGAGGCTAACCAGAGAGAAAAGTATAGAATTAGAGAAGATCCCTACAAGGGAGGACGTTTGAATAGCAATTTGGTCTTGTGAGCCTTCAAAAGCGCTAGGCTATGACATATATCATTTCAGGTTCATCAGGAAATTATAGGGAACCATCGGAGAGGATTTCACTGACTCAGTTATGGGATTTTTCTACACGGACCGTCTTTCGCCAGACCTTAACACCACTTTGATCACTTTAATCCCCAAAATGGTGGACACGAAGGAGGTTAGACAGTTTAGACCAATCAGTTTAATTAGTTGTATTTACAAGGTGATTGCGAAGATCCTAGCACATCGATTGAAACAAGTGGTGGACGAGCTAGTGAGCGATTCACAATCAGCTTTTATTGAGGGGAGGAGCATTCTAGATGGGGCCTTGGTTGTCAATGAGATCGTTCAGTGAGCTAGAAGACAGAAACGATTGAAGGGAGTCATGATCAAACTGGATTTCCAGAAGGCCTATGATAGTATTAGATGGGAGTTCGTGGAGAACATTATGGGTATTATAGGATTCGGTCATAGATTCAGAGGCTAGTTTAAAGAGAGTATCTTGACCGCAAGCATTTCGATTCTTATCAATGGGTCCCCCTTAGTACCCATTAAGATGGGTAGGGGACTAAGACAAGGCGATCCTATTTCACCCTTTCTTTTTGTTCTGGCTGTGGAGGCTTTTAACCAACTCATCAAGCGAGGAGTGGATCAAGGACTTCTGTAGGGTATTAAGATAGGGAAGGAAAATGTGGAAGTTACCCATCTCCAGTTTGCAGATGATACGATGATTTTCTGTGGGGCATCGGCTTCAAATGTCAGGAACTGGAGAAGTTTGATCGATTGTTTCTATCTCCTATCAGGCCTGCAGTTTAACTATAGCAAATCAATTCAAATCAGCCTAGGAGTGGATGCAATTTTCCAAAAGGAAGCTGCTGAGATAATGGACTGCGAGGAGGGATGTCTGCCTATCACTTATCTTGGCCTACCGCTAGGGGCTCATGTAGGAAGAAGAGAAACTTGGAAACCAATGATCGATAAGGTAAAGGAGAGGTTGTCTGGGTGGAAGGCTAGGGTACAGTCAAAAGTAGGAAGACTAGTCCTCATTAAAAGTGTTCTAAACAGTCTGCCATTGTATTTCATGAGTTTGTTCAGAATTCCAAATGGGGTCGTAAAGGACACCGTCATGATTCAGAGGAACTTTTTCTAGAGTGGTGATGGAGATAGAAAGAAGCTTCCTTTGGTCAAATGGAGTCTCATTCAAAAGCCTAAATCCTTAGGCGGTTTGGGAGTGGGGGATATTATGGTAAAAAACAATGCATTACTTTTCAAATGGTGGTGGAGATTTTTTACGACAGAAGAGGCATTATGGAAGAAAATTATTTCTTCAATCTACTCGAGAGATCGGCTAGGGTCTCTAGAACTTCCATCTTCTACCACAAGGTGGTCCCCGTGGAAGGATATAGGCCATATAGGGAGGGACCTGCCCCACCTGAGATCGAGATTGAAGCATATGCTTGGTGATGGGACATCTATTAGTTTTTGGCATGATGATTGGTCTGGGAAAGGCCCATTGAAGGTCCTTTTCCCAAGGTTATTTAGTGTAGCAGAGCAGCAAGATCAGAAGGTGGCAGAGATGGGCAGCTAGGAGGGACCTTATTGGGCTTGGAGATTTGTGTGGAGGAGGCGGCTGTTCACGTGGGAAGAGGCCCAAATGGAGCAACTGCAGCTATCTATACAACACGTGTGTCCATACAAGAATAAACAAGATTCGATTGTATGGACCAGCGACGAGTTCGGTGTTTTCTCAGTGAGCTCATTCTGCAAGAGATATTACCAGTTTACTCTCGGGGATGGATTGAGTATCAACCCAGCCAACTTAATGTGGAGAAGCTTAGCACCCCGAGGTTTAAGCTCACTGCTTGGTCCGCGGTTCAACAAAGACTCAACACAAAGGAAAGATTGGTCAGGATCCAAATCATTGACTCACTTGAGGCCTTGTGTCCTTTCTACGGAACGAAAGATGAAACAGCTAATCACCTTTTCCTGCATTATTCGGTAAGTGGAAGATATGGTACGACATCTACGATTGGATCGGATATCCCTGGGTAATGCCTAATTCAGTCGAAGACAATGCTTCTGCTTGGTTCGGAGCTTTCAGTAAAAGTCTGAGGGGGGGTATCTGGCGAGCTACGTTCTTTGCTATTATAGGCACCATCTAGGAGTTCAGAAATAGAAAAGTGTTCGATAATATCGTTGGCTATAGGGGCTCGATGCTTATGCTAATTAAGATGAGAATAGAATTTTGGATCAAATATGGTAGAGAGAAGTTTCCATATAGAGCGGATGAGGTGATCCATAATGTCCAGGCCCTGTTAAGATAGAACTTTCTTTGTCGCCTTGTTGTCGAGGCACATGATAGGCCCTTTGGTCTTTTGTTTTCAGATATTTATCTTGTGATCCGAACACTTCTATCTATAAAAAAAAATAGCAGATAATACATATTAGACATGATTTTTAGGATAAATATCATAATACACTAAAAATGACTAAATTTCCCCTTAGGCACACATTCATAATAATTATCCCACAATTGTATCTAAGCATGTTATGTTATTATAATCATTTTAATCATACTTTCGTACCTAAAGTATTTTACATTAGATAACAAGCTCATTTTACCCTTTTTCATAATAATAATAATAATAATAATAATAATAAACACATAATTATATCAAAATAAATCATGTTTAAAATATTTTCATAGATGAAAATTCCTAATATGCTATCACGTAATATTTATTATTTTAGTAGGGTATAACAGGTACCTAAATTCCAACAAAAATATAAAAATAGTGGTATCCTAATAAAGTTATTGGACCCTATTAATCAACTTTTCTTACCTAAAAATAATACCATAATTACCGAATTAATATCTATCAGATAATATAATAATTAAAATAATAAAATATTTATTTTTTGAAAATTATAGGTACCAAAATTTTGCTAAAATTAAGACTGCCTCACACTATATATGCAATATGAGCAGTGCATGAAGGAGGGGGCTGGGGTGGGCTAGGCGAGGGGTTGGTCGAGTGAGGTAGGGGAAAGAGAAGGCGGCAGTGGGTTGTGGAGACTAGTGGCTGGTCGACAAAGTGGTTCTATAGTTGTGGGTGGATATTGTTAGAGCTGCAGAGAAAGGTAGGAGAAAGAGAGAAGAAAAGATGCAGCTAGCAGCATGGGCTTGTTGCAAAACGAAGGGAATCAGGGTAGGGGAGGGTGATGGCGAAGGGGGAAGGTGGCAGTGCTATTGGAAAGGGAGGAAGATGGCTCGGTGGGGGTCGGTTGTTGGCTGGAGGTGGGTTGTTGGGAAATAGGGCTACGATGGGGGAAGGTTATAGAGGTTGGTTGGTGCACTGGGGTGATAGGGAGCTACTAAAAGGATGGCGATCAGCGGTTGCTACAGGGGCTACGAGGGTTAGGAGGTTGTGTGCTGCTCAGTGGCTATAGGTTGGCTACGCTAGATGGGAACTCAAGACAATATAAAAAGGAGTAGGGGCTGTTGGGATGGTCGGGGAGTATGTGCTGTAGGGTGGTGGCCGGTTGGATTGGTGATAGTGTTGTGTCATGGTGCAGTGGGCTAGGTTCTGCGTGCGTGAGGTTGTTTGGTTGGAAGGAAAAACTAAACAAAAAGAGAGAGGGGAGGAGGATGGGAAGTAGAGGATGGGTATTTGCGGAGGTTGCTGAGCTGCATGTGTGTGTATATATAATGGAGTGCTGGGTTTGGCTCAGGGAAGGGTGAGCTAAAAAAGAACATGGTGAAATACTCGAAAACCCTAATTTTAAGAATTTTAGTTAAATAAAGATTTTTTAAGAAAATTAATTAAATGCCTTATATGCCATGTATCATGATGTGTTATGTATCTTATGCTTATTGTTATAACTATGTCATGTGTAGTGTGGCTTAGAGGTGAGATATGCTTATGTGCATTTATATGGCATGTGTTACTATGTATATGTGGTGAAATGTGATGTAATGTGTTGTTATCCTTTTAGACATGCATGCGAGGATGTTTAATGTGGTATTGTAGGGTGGAAAGATGAAAGAGAAAAATAGGAAAGTGAGATGACTAAAGGGATGTAAGTTGGCTAACATAGGTGGAATTGACCTAAGTGTTCCATGGTCCATGAGTGGATGAATAAAAAGGGGATTTTAAATAAAATAAAAGAGTGGGAGAATCTAGGGTTTTGCATGGAAGGATCTAGTATTTTGCATGGGAGAATCTAGGATTTGCATGGAAGTTTTGGGTTTTGCATGAGAAAGTTCAAAGGTTTGCATGGGAAGGTTAGAGTCTGTATGGGAGTAAAATTTACGTATGAAATGTTGACATGGGGTGTAAGGAAGGTAATGGAAGAGTTGTTTGGATGTTTGGAGGATTTGAGTGAAAAATAGTACATGGGACGGTATAAGGGTACATAGGAGACCAAGCTAGGGTTTGGGAGAAAACCCTAATCTAAGAAGGTAGTAAAAAGGAGAAATAAATGAGGGTGAGTGGAGTACGAGATGAGGATGGAAATTGTCATGTGAGGGATGAGCATAATTAGCATGGAAAAATAAGGTGAGAAATGGAGGGGTGATATGTGAAAATGAGGAAGCTAGGATTTGGTGTGGCTAGTTAGGGTTTGATGAGACTATCTTGAGGAGTAAGGTGTAGTGATGAGGGTTGAATCGAAGGGTTATGATGTATAGGGTGATAAAATAGTTTGAGTCATGTGAGGTGGAGTAGGATGTGCCACATAGGCCTAAATTAAGGTTTCGGGATAAAACCCTAGAGTGAGGTGGTGAGTGGACTTGGAAGTGTAAGGTAGTGGGCCTTTACCCATATACTTAGGAGTTGGACTTTTAGTGTGAGTTAGGGTATGAAGGAAAGGATGTTGGGGGCAAGTAAGGAGGTGCAGGAGTCTTATGATATGGGATGGGTCCGTTGGAGGTTAGGCATAGAGAGAGTTGGTCATGCATGTCTAGGGTGAAACTTTTAAATAATATATTATAAGACATTAATCATGTAAAGTAGAAGATTATTGAGTCGGGCCCAAATCGATCCACCAGTAAGAAATAGTGGTTAGGACGTTTTAACCTATATGTGACCGATCTATTGGCTATAATAGCAGTTAGGTGGATGTTACCCTATATGTGACCGCTCCACCAGCTATAATAGTGGGGGATCCCGATTTTAATAGATAAAACCTTGAGTTTGTTAAGACACATAAAAGACACTAAGTACTTAAAGTGGAACACCATGCGAGCAGGGACCAAACCGATCCACCAGTAAGAAATAGTGGTTAGGGCGTCCCACCTTATATGTGACTGATCCACCAGCAAATAATAGTGGTTAGGTGCATTGTGTCCTGTATGTTTTTGGTCCACCGGCTATAATAGTGGGGTTCCCATACTCGCATGGATTTGATAAAAAGTATAGTGTGAAATGAGTATTGATAAGAGATTAATTAATTAATTAATTAATTAATTCGGACTATGAATGACCTTTATTTATTATTTGTCTGAAGTAACCGTATGCTGTTTTTTTTATCTTGCTTGGATTATGTGCTTTTGTGTTTTGGCCTTGGTGCATAGTTACCTTACTTAGTACACAACTTACTAACGATCCCCTTTTATGGGTGCTGCTTATTCCCACGAGCAAAAGGCCCCTCTGACTTTGTGCAGGTGGGTGATGCTTATTTCGATGCCTTTAATATTTAGGAGGCATTAGGTGGGGCCGAGTGCTGAGTAATGAGTATGGACTTGGAACGAAGATCGAGAGTGGAATAGAAAAATCCCCTAGTTATGTTATTCTATTTCTTTATGTTATTCATATTTGTATTGGGTTTCCCAAGCTTAATTTTTAATATTTGTAGACTTATTTCTTTTTAAGGAACTCCGACTTTGTACTCTGGATTATGATTCGTTTTCATGCACTCTGATTTCTATATTATAGTTGCTTTAATGTTTTTATTTGAGCCTTGTCACGTTTTTGAGTTATGGTGATTATTAAATATTATTAAATATCTTTTAGCCTTAGCACTTGGTAATGAAATGGTAAGAGTGAACTGGTCTGGTACAAAGTGTGGCGGTAACATTCCCGAAATTTATAGGTTCTAATTTATTTGCTTCTATTTAAAAAATAAATAGTGAATTTTGAGGTGTTACACATGACTTGGGTTGGAGTGTGCGTGAGTGTAGCATGTATATGTATATACAAATGCAAAGGGTGCTAATATGAGGTGATGGATTAAGTAAAGTAAGAAAATTTAGGAGACAGGGAGAGTAGATGGTTGAGTAGAAAATAGGCATTTAAATTTTTTATTTTAGATTTAGTTTGGATAGATTAAGGTATTGGATAAAAAACTAATCTGGGAAAAATAATCAAAATTGGGATGGGTTTAATAGAATAAAAAATAAATAAATAATGAGAATATATTTTTGAGATTTATTTTGGATTAAGGGTCGATATTATTAATAAAATAATTACGCTAAGATTTACCGATATGAACTAAGACTAAAATTAATAGTTTAATTTCTATCAACTTTTTAACCTAATTATTTTTATATTTAAACTATTGTAATAATACGAATAATAATAACGCTTTTAATATTAAACCTCCTAAAATAATAATGATAACTAATCACACATAATTATTAATTTTAATTAGGGTTCCTAAATATGAGGTATTACATAGTAGTAGTGGCGGTGATGCTGGGAAGCTCAATGGAGTAAGGGATAGAGTGTAGGTTGAGAAGGGTAGAAAAGAGGAGGAGGAAAGGAAGAAGGAAAAGGGGAAAGGTTGAGGTAGTTAGGGTTGAGGATGTCGTGGGAGGTTAGAGTTGGGATGGGGGTAGGCTACTACGATGGAGGTGAGTGGTTTTATGGGATGGAGTTGTAGAGAGGTAGGTTAGTTGGGTTAACGAAGTAAAAAAAATAGAGGCAGGGGCATGATGGAGACGGAAGAAGAAGAAGAGGTGATGGATGAGGCACAGGCATGTGAGGAGGGGGCAGGTGGAAGCTACAAGGGAAAGGGAGGGTGTAGGCATACGTTTAGGGAGGTTTGATGGGGAAAGTAGGGCATGTGAGGAGGGGGCAAGGCTGTCTAGTTTGAAGGGGAAAAGGAGTAGGAAAGGTAGGGAGAAAACAACAACGGTTGGGGTAGGTTGCATGGGGTAGGAATGCATGGTCGAGAAGGGAAGGCGGTGTGTGCAGGTGGCATCGTAAGGCCTTATTTGGCAAAGAAAGGAAAGGAGAAGGGGAGGGATAGAATGAGATGGGAGATGTAGGGTGTTGGGGGTATGTTTGGTGTGTAGGGGTGCAGTTGCGGAAGGAGAAGAAGAGAAAGAGGTGAGCCTAGCTATGGCACAGGAAAGAAAAAGAAGGGCAGAGGGGTTAGGCGCGACAGAGCAGCCCAGGGAAGAAAAAAAGGTAAAGTTAGGCTAGGGCATGGGAAGAAGAAAGAAAAGAAAGAAAGAAAGCAAAGGAAGGGGAAGAAAGGAAAAAAGAAAAAGAAAAAGGGAAAAGGGAAAAAAGAAGAAGAAATAAATATTAGGGTTAGAATTAAAATTATATTAAATTTAGAATTAGGATAAAATTTACTTATCTTGGTTTAGGAAACCTAATTAAGAAAATTAAACCTTGTGAATATATATATATAGGTTTAAGGTGGTTAAAAAAAAGAAATGAAAAGAAAATTCAATTAAGATAAATTTATTTAAGAAATTTATCTAGGTTTGTAGATTAACTGTTAATTAATTAATTAAATAAATATTAAGGGTTTTATTTAAATATAAATACATTAATATTAATATTAAATAAATATTTTAGAGTATTACATTTATACTAGGAGACCTTAACCACCACACATCAAATGCTCCCACCATGAGGGTTAAAAAGTTGAGATACCACAGCTGCCTAGGTAATGGAAAATACAAATTACAAGGGATCTTGTTCTAGGATACCTCACCCACCCCTACTAGACATGAATGTCATGCCAACCTACCACAATATAATCCTATACTTCAAATATATGTGCATACCCCCTACCAATCATAACCCTATATAGAAGGAAATAGATACTGAGTGAAAACATAATATTAAGAGTGACCTGCCTACTAACTCCCAGCTAGCTACACCAAGAGTTGAAGAAAAAGCATCAAACAAAATTTTAATCCATTAATTATTAATTACCAAATAATATCACAAATCAAAATTTAATTGTAATAATATCCAAATTGGAAATTTCCAAATGATAAAACCAAACACATCACAAGGCATAAAAGCCACCAATTGGGTGTTTAAAGATGACACCAAACTTAACCAAATCAAGGACCAAAATATCATCATTTTGATCTATATGAATTTCAGGTTAAATATGGTTGGAATTATGATTAAAATGATGTAATTAAATTAAAAAATAATATAGAAATCCTAACAAAAAATATTAATTAATAAGGAAATCTGGAAAAAATAAGAAAACTAGAATTGAGTAGAAAACAAAAACAACGAACTAATTGACTAATTGGTCTCATCAATTGACTGTTCATAGAAAACTATTTGATGGGTTTGACCAAACTAGTCGATGGGTTTAAGTAGAGACCATACCACTCTGGTCACAAGGCAACTAGTCAATGGGTTTGGCAAATTGACTGACTGCTCATAGGAACTAGTCGATCAAAAGTCCCAAATTGAGTGACTGCTCATGTAACTGGTAGATCGGTCCAACAAACCAATTGAGTTGTCTTGGCATAATAGCACTCAGACTTGTGATCCACATATCAAAACTTTCCCCTCTTATACCATATTAATTATAGCATGCTTCTATATTATAAAATGAATAAAAATTTATGCTGCACACATAGAATCACATAGATATATGGTGATATTGGCACTTATAAAAACCATGCTTAATGACGATATAAAATCATGCATAATAATAGGAAATTCAATACACAATTAAAACCTCAAGAATAACTTTAACACATTATCAAATTTGAAAATATAATTAGCTCATGCAAAACATAGAAGTACACCAATTACATAGAATCACAACAGCCAACAAAAAATCTTGTTCATATTAAAGATAAGAATGCCTTACCTCCATGTAATTCTTTTAACACAAAATACTACTAAATTAATGGCTATCTACTAAGACCTCAATTCCTAAGAGAATCAAGAATCACAACATTGAAAAATTCTTTTTTTTTTCAAACGTAATAAAAAAAAATTAGAAGAAGAAGAAGAGAAATGTGACATTGAACCTTTTTTTAGCACAAAATTCCAAGGAGAAAGAAGATGAAAATTTCAACCTTTCACAAAAATTTAATCCTCCTTTGCTTAAGAGAAACAAAGGAGAGGAAATTTTATGATTAGGAGAATAAAGAAGAGATAATATTTTTACCAATGGATAAGGACCTAGAGGCAAGCCTTTTTTTTTGTTTTCTTAGGTGAGAAGGATAAGAGAAAACAAGTGGAGAATGCCTAATAGTTATAAAATTCTCAAAAGGAAAAGAGAGAAAAATAAGTAAATGCATAAGGTAATGAGTGAATTAAACAAGGAATGGAGTGTATAGGAGAGAGTGATGGTTAAAATTCTCAAGTTGGAGAGAGAAAATTTTGACTTAGGTTGGGTATGGGTAACTAAGATATAAGGGAGGTGAAGTGTGATCAGGAAGAGGCATGGTGGTTGTTCGATAAGTCATGGAATGGATGTAGAAATTCAATCATGCAACCATGGCTATCGGAAGATAAGGGAAAGTGAGGCAGAAGATAGAGGGTGAGAAATACCTCAAAAAGTGCTTTTAAGGAGAATTTAGCTAAATCAAATTGTACAATGATCTAAATAATATAAAAAATTATCCTAAAGCACCATAATGTGCTTATTAAAATAAATATATTTTACTTAGAAACTTTCATACACATTGAAAAAAGATTCAAATCATAATAAGAAAAGGATCTAAAATTGCAGGATGCCATGTCGATCTATTTAAATGAACTAATTGACTGGTTTATTGAGAAATAAATTTTTTAGTTTCTGGACATATCAATCAATTTATTAGGCACACAATTCTATTAGTGTTCCTAAAATTTACAACTTTGTTAAAACTTCAAGCCCTTTACAAAATCAAACTAATTTATTTTATATCAGCATAATTTTAAATACAATTTGAATGATTTGTGGATGTGGTATTAGACATATACCATGTTAATATACTTATCACCATGATACTATGTGTCTTCAATGTGTAGTATGAGCGCTTACCATATTTTAGATAGTTTGTTTTACTACTACTTCACCGTATAGATACTATGTTTATGTGGTCTCTTTGATAATCGAGCTTCTAGTCCGGTGAGCAGAGGGTGATTTAGAGGTTTATAATTCTCAGCTATAATATGCTAAAGATGATGTCATGGGATGGAATTTTGGCCATTTCTTGGGTTGTAGAAATATGTTACCGTTCAATTAAGAGTTAGGTTAGCTAATTAGATATATTTACCCACTACATTAGGATACTCGTGATTTCTTCCGATTATTTAAAATCTTGGCTTTGATTACTATATTTGACTTTTGTGAACTCTTTTCCTTATCTATATTACTAATTAAATCTTGATTATCATAGAATTACTGTATCATTAGTAAGGCACCCATTTTGTCGTGGTTGTTTTGCTTTGCCTTACATTAGGCATGGGTTAGGTGATAATCACACCTCCCTTGTGGTTGATGTGGTGATAAAATTTCTCTATTTTGCTTTTAATAACACTTCTATATTATATTAAAAATAAACTTTTTTGGTTCAAAATTTGGAGGTGTTATAAGTTGGTATCAGAGCTTGTGATTTTGAATCTTGATATTACTTTAGGAAAGTGAATTTCTTCGACCTCGTCCATGTCTATAGAATTTGATTTAGTCTATGAGAGAGCATTGGTCTTAAATCTATGAGATAGTACAAAATTATGTCATTACGTGTAATATGCTACCGTCATGTCTACTAACAACATAGCTTGTAGTTGGACTTTTGTAACACAGTTTAGTATTTTAAGATTTCGATGGCTATGAAATAGCATCTTGAGAGTTTCATGGATATAATTACAAGCCTACTTAGAGTGGTAAATTCAATGTGAGGAGGCTCCGTATCCTCCCATGCCACCTTTTTTCTCTATGCTACCACCAGAGGATTAACTTCACAAGGTTAGTCTTCATCGTCCATCAATCTCTGTGGGTTAAGAGGACCCTGCATGTGTTCGAATGATGACTGAGGAATTTTGGGAAGACTTTTATAGCTAGTGGCTTCCTAGAAGGTAAGTGAGTGGACATTATAATATTCCTCTTGCAAGGCTATGCTGACGAATGATGGAGAGGTTATTAGATATCAGGCACCACGATAGATTAGTGGGACACCTTTGTTGAGATGCTTAGGGTATGTTTCTACCCTACTTACATAAGGATGGTAAATTATGAAGAGTTTATGGCATTGCAATAGGGTACATCTACTATGGAGGCATCCTATGGCCACTGCCTGGATCTAGTTTGCTTTGCTCCAAAGGTCTATGTGGATGAGCGAAAGAAGGTTCACTTATTTTAAATGAGACTAAGCTTGCGAATTTAGGAGATTTTAGTGGGGAATTGTGCACTAGACTTTTAGGCCATGTATGACTATACCTTGGAGGCACCATTTGTCATTCTAGGCCGCATGCAATCTTCAATCGGGGTATGTACCTCATTATGGAGGTTAATTGAATTAGCTATAAGTGAGGCCCTTCATATGTTAATAGTGTGGTTAGAACCACCTAGAGATGGATTATGCCATGTATTTGATTAATTGTCATTTTTGTAGTAGAATAGGGCACCGTTAGTTTGATTGCTAAGTTATTAGAGGTAGCGTCCTACAAGAGCCAACATGTTTGTAGGGTATGGTGGCTCAAAAGTTGCTAACTCAAAGAGCTTGATTGATAGATATTAGAGCTATTAAGATTACTCTACAATAGAAGGTTTAGAGACCCTATAATTTTTAGCTAGGGTAAGGTTTAGGCAACAAATAGTTTCTTGAACGTGATTAATCAATTATAGGCCGATAAGTAGGTATATGTCATCACTGGTACGTTTACAATTTCTTCCTTTCCTTCTTATGTGTTATTTAACTCGGGTACTTCATATTCTTTTATGTCTTATGCTTTCATAGGTAGGACAACTATATTTTCTTTTGATAATATAGATACTTCTAATGTGCTCTTGTATATGGATAAACTTCCATTTACTAGGTTGTATAAAGATGTGGCCTTAATAATTAGTGGAGTGGGACAACTGATAGATCTCATATAGCTTTAACTTCATGAATTCAACATAATCCTTGGAATGGATATGCTCTCATGATATTAGGCTTTGATCAATTGTGCACATGAATATGTAGTTTTTAAAGTACCAAAAGGTTCTAGGGTCTGTTATCAAAGATGCAAGCCTAGACCCTCATTAAGGATGGTATCTATAGTTGCACTCACTATATTGGTATAATGTGTTATTTCCTTTATTTGTGTAGTGCGAAGGACTTAGGTGTCGAGGAGCCATCGAGTGATATAAGAGTTTCCTCATATGTTTTCTGATGAGATTTTGGGTATACTATCATTAAGAGTGATGGAATTCATAATAAACCTTCTACTAGGGAGCATGGTGCCAACTAAGATGGCTAAGTTGCATGTGAAGTTGGAGGAGCTATTAAAGAAGGGATATATACAACTTAGTGTATCAACTTAGGAAGAAGTAGTCCTTTTGTGAGGAAGAAGGATGGTGGGTTAGGACTCTGCATTGATTACCGATGATTAAACCAAGTTATGGTGAATAATCATTATCCTTTTCCTTGTATTAATTATCTTTTTGATTAGCTACATAGGGATATAGTGTTTCTGAAGATTGATCTCAAATAAAGGTGTCGTCAGTTGAGGATTGCCAAGAGTGACATACTGAAGTTAGCTTTTAGGATTAGGTGTGGCTGTTATGAGTTCACTATAGTTTCCTTCAGACACCCATATGTATTAATGGTTTTTGTGACCTTCATGAACAACATCTTCTAGCATCACCTCAATCAATTTATTGTGGTCTTTATTGATGATATCTTGACTTACTCTAGGGCTTACAAGGAGCATGAACAACATTTGAGGTAAATAATGGCACTATTGAGGACACATTAGTTGCATTCCAATCTCTTAAAGTGTGGGTTTTGGCAAAATAAGGTTTCCTTCCTTGGTCGTGTTATCTTAAAGGAGGGTATGTTGGTAGACCCTTCAAAGATCAAAGTAGTATAAGAGTGGTCGGCATTGATAAACGTTAGGGGGTATGCATTTTCTTGGGTTTAGTAAGCTATTATCAAAGTTTCACCTAGAATTTTTCTAGGATCACTCATCTTTTGAATACTTTATTGAAAATATTATGCACTTTCTTTGGGGTGATAAGTGCATCAGGTTTTTGAGATGCTCAAGAGGAGATTAACTTCAACTCTAGTGTTTACCTTATCATCAAGTATGAAGGGATTTAAGGCATATAGTAACTCATCCAAGTATAATTTGGGGTGTGTGTTGATGCAACCTGGGAAGGTACGGCATATACTTCTTCATAGTTGAAGGAGAATAAGAAGAAATATCTCTCTCACAACCTTGAGCTTGCTGCAATAGTTTTTCCTTTAATATATGGAGACATTACTTATATGGGGTGTAGTGTTAGCTCTAGACAAACCATAAGAGCCTCAACTACATCTTCAATTAGCGTGATATGACTATGAGATAACAATGGTGGCTAGATTTGATCAAGGACTATGATTTGAAGTTGACCTACCACGAGGGTAAGGCTAATGTCACAACAAATGCTCTTAGTAGGAAAACTTCACATTAGTTGGTTCCTTGGTTGTTTCAGACTAGATTTTTTTGGAGCTTAAGGATACGGACATTGCGATCATTGGGTTTGGGGATCTTGAGGTGAGAATAAACAATCTCTCAATAACAAAAACCATCTTCAATGAGATCCAAGCTAGTTAACCAAGAGATGTCAAGCTTGAGTAGATCAAGCGAGTTATAGTTGATGGTAGAGTAGTGGGGCTTAGATTTTTGAGTGGTAGTATCCATTTTGAGATAGATGGTGTGTTCTACAAAGTTGTGGAGAGCTTAAAGTGTGGATTATGGAGGAGGGTCATTATGCGTCTTATTCCGTCCATCCTAGAGGGGATAAATTGATCTAAAGCGAATATATTGGTAGCTTTATATGAAGTGGGAGGTTTCTGGCTTTATAGCTAGGTGCTTGACTTGTTAGAAGATGAAGATCTAGCACAAGCATCTGGCAAGTTTGGTTCAACTGTTAGTGGTTCTTGGGTATAAGTGGGACAATGTGTTGATGGACTTCATGGTTGGTTTACCGAGGACCCATCATGCTTTGGTTTTGATTTTTATTATAGTTGACTGATTGACCCAATCGAGAGTATTCATATCGATGAAGTTGACGAGGAGTATGGAGTAGATGGCTAGTGATTCTAAGAATCAGGTGATGAGGTACCATGGGGTTCCCAAAGACATTATGTCGTATTGAGATTTTAGATTCCTATTGCACATTTAGTAGAAGTTGTAAGCAAATTTCGAGACACAACTAAATATGAGTATTATAGGTGATCATACTGAGTGCACTTTTTAGACTTTTTAAGATATGCTTCGAGCATATGTACTCGAGTTTCAGAACACTTGGGTAGATTATCTAGATATGATATATTTTCCCAACAACATCAATCACTATGCGAGCATAGGGATGATGCCTTTTGAGGCACTTTATAGATGAAATAAAGTCCCTTGTGTTGGAATGACTCATATGAGATAGTTGTGTTAGGACTAGAGATGGTAGATGACACTATCAAGAAGATCAGACTATTTTGAGATTAGATAAAGCTATCTTTGATATCTAGAAGAGCTATGAAGATCGACGAAGGAAGATAGATGGGTATGAGGTAGACCGAGTACTTTTTATGGTGTCACCCACTAAAGGGGTGATGCATTTTTGTAGGAAAGGTAAAAGTAGCTCAAGGTATATTGGACCGTATGAGATTTTAGACTGGTTTAGAGAGGTTCCTTACCGACTTGACTTGATTGTTGGGCTTTCATGCATGCATAAAATCTTTCACATCTCTTAGCTAAAGAGGTACATGGCAAATCCATCATAGATCATTCAGCTGGAGACAATTGAGCTTGATGAAGCGTTATCATACGAGGAGGGGCTATTGAGGATCTTTGACAACTAGACTCATAAGACGTGCTCGAAGATCATCTCGCTAGTGAAGATCTTTTGGTCATACCATGTAGCTAAGGAAGCCACTTGGGAGTCTAAGGATGAGATCAAGATGAAGTATCCAGAACTTTACATCTAGGTGTATGGTGCAAGTAGTGTAATAATTTTAAGGGGGTAATTACCTTCTCTCTCATACCAACTCTTGTTTGTTATTTTATTTTTTTATATATGGCTTAGGGTTTTGTCATGTTTGTGGGTTAAAATAATGTTTTACTTCTATAGACTTTAGAAAAAGTCTCTTTTAATATGGTCATGTTGTAATATCCCATCTAAAAATTCTTCAAAATGTATGTTAAAATATGTTGATATAGAATAAATAAGTTTTGGTTTGAAAAGGACTTGTAGTTTAAATAAAATTATGAATTTCAAGCTCACTGATCGAACGGTTTTCCTAACAAATCGACCAGTATGCTCAAAAACTAGCAATTTTATTATTCGATAAGACAACTAACTAATTTTCATAAACCGACTAGCTAGTTATCATGCGATTTTAGATTCTTTTTTGATTTTGATTTGAATATCTTTCTAATGTTTATGAAAAATTCTATTTAGAACCTATTTGTGCTAATGACCATATTTTGGTGTTTTGGGATTACTGTAATATTATTTAAATCATTTCAATTTTATTTAGCTAATATTTTCTAAAAGTACTTTTGAGGTATATCTCATCTTCTCTCTCTTATCCTTCACTTTCATCTTTATTTTGGTAGACATGGCTACACGTTTAACTTTTTATAGGTCTTTCATACCTTACCAAACATTTGTCATGCCTCTCCATAGTCACACTTTACCTCCCTTATCTGATAATGTGTTTTCCTTACATATTGGTTGCCCACACTTAACCCAAGTCAAACTTCTCTCTCTCTCCCCTAGTTGTGTGTGTCGACCAACACTCTCACCTATAAACTCCATTATTGATTTAATTCACTTCTTATCATATCTGCTCACTCATTCTATCCCTTTTCCTTTGTAAAAATTTTCCAAGTATTGGGCTTTCTCCACTTTTTCTTCCTTTTTCTTATCCACTAAGAAAAAAAATAAATCTTGCTACTTGTTCCTTATCCTTTACCCAAATTCTTGTATCTTTTATCTTCTACTAATGTTAGTAGTAACTCTACCTTACTTCCCTTAAGGAAGGAAGGATTAAGGTTTTGCGAAAGGTTGAAGATCTTAACTTCATTTCCCTTGGAATTTTGTTTTGAGAAAATGTTGGGTTATGGAATTTTTCTTCTTCTCCTAATTTATTTTTATTGAGATTTAGAAAAAGAGTGTTAATTGTCATGATTCTTGATTCTATTAGGAATCTAGGTCTTGGTAGACAACAATCAAGTTAGGAGTATCTTATGCTAGAAGATTTGCTTGAAGGTAAGGTAATATTACCTATAATGTGAATAAAGTGTGTTTTTATCTATTGTAGTTCCATGTTCTTGGTGTATTTTCTATTTTTTACATGAGTTAATTAGGTTATTAGATTTTAACATGTGGCAAAGTTTTCATTTTTAAAGTTTAAGCATGTTTTGCATTATTTATTATTTTACATGATTTTAGGGGCTTTTGAGCATGCTCTTATTAAGTATAGGTTATACCATGTACTCATGTGGTTCTATGTGTGAAGTATGTCTTTCTATATATTTTATGACTAAGAAGCATGCTATGATTAATATGGTAAAGTTGAGTAAGGTTCTATTAAGTGGATCACAGGTTTAGATGTTGTTTCACCTAGACCGGTTAATCATTTTGTTGGACTGGTTAATTGGTTGTGTGAACAGTCGCTCAGTTTAAATATTTTGACTGGTTGGTTATGAGAGTGGTTGATTAGATTATAACCAGAGTGGTTGAGTCTCTATTTAAGACCCATTGACCGATTTGGTTAAACCCATCTTCTATTTTTTTTTTATGTGCAGCCAATCGGTGGGACCAACCAATCAGTTGATTTGCTGGTTTTATTTTCTTCTCAGGACTAGTACAACCAGACTGGTCGAATGGTGCCAAGAAGTGATCAACTGGTCCATTTTTTTTTACCACATTTGCTTATCTTCTCTGTTGATGTTCCCATGTAATTACAACATTTTAAACATGATTTTAACTAAGTTTAACCTGAATTTAATATGGATCAAAATGATGACACTTTGAGCCTTGATTTGGCTAAGATTAGTGCTACCTCTAAACACCCAATTGATGTTTTATATGCCTTGTGACGTGTTTGTTGTTATCACTTGGAAACACTAATTGGTTATTAATGGAAACACCTAATTGGTTATTAATGGAACTAATTTGTGATTTTTGATATCACTTGATAATTGATAAATGGATTAAGATTTTATTCGAGTCTTTTTCTCTGACTTTAGGGGTATCTGGCTAACGTTATTGGGCGGTTTGTTTGATGTTTTTATCTTTTCACTAAGTACTTATTTCCTTCTTTATTAGTTTGCGATTGGTAGGAAGGTATGCACATATCTATGAGTTATATGATCATACTATGGCAGGGGGTATGGCATTGGTGTTCAATACGAATGGGTGAGGTATCCTAGTATAATCCCCCTAACACTTTGTATTGTCCATTGTTTAGGTAGGTGTGGTATCCTAACTTTTTAGCAGTCATGGCGGCATCATTCAAGGTGTGGTAGGTAAGGTATCTCAGTATAATCTCCCTTAATGTACTCTGATCTCGTGTGGTGGGTGTGGTATCCCATTCGTGTTAACCTTTGTGGTAGGTGCATTCGATGAGTGGTGAGTGTGGTATCTTAGGAGAAAAACTCCTTTGATATATCCTTACCCCTTATGGTGTGTGTGGTAACCCATTATGTGTATCTGTTGCCATGACTTTTGTTCATGGTGGAAAACTAGATGTGGTTGAATGGATTATCTTAATTATTAAAAATATGTGGTCACTAAATGAAGTTTTTATAATATGGTTTATGCAATAATATCCTAATGCATGATCTATATTACTATTCTTCCATGATTTCTTGGCAAGTATTCCTTGTGTATTGCTATCATGAGCCTGAGTGTGATGTCATGTTAGTATGCTTATCACCATGCTACTATGTAACTTCATTGTATAGTATGAGCCCATACTATATTTTATGCAGTTTGTTTTACCAATACTTCACCAGACTGATACTACATTTGTACGATCACTATGATGATCTAGCTTCTAGTCCAGTGAGTAGATAATGATTTGTAGAGCTACAATTCTCAGTTAGAGTACATTGACGATGATGTCATGGGCTAGTATCTGGACATTGTTTGGGATTGGGAGTTACATTACCGTTTAGTTAAGAGTTAGGCTAACTGGTTAGATATATTTTTGTTTTCATTGTTTTGGGATACTTGTGATTTCTTCTGATTATTTAAAATCTTAGCATTGATTCCTGCATTTATATTTTGTGAACTCTCGCTCTTATCTATATTAAAAATCTCATCATTATTATCATAGAATTTTTTTTATTATTAGTAGGACATGCATTCTTTCATATTTATTCCATTTTGCCTTGCATCAGGAATGGGTTGGGTGATGATCACAAATTTCTTATAGCTGATATGACGGTAACATTTTCCGATTTTACCTTCAATAATGTTTTCGTGTTACCTTGAAAATGAAAATTTTCGATTTAATAGTTGGGGGTGCTACAATAACATATTCATCATTTGTTTCATATATTTTAGTACACTTGAGGAAAATGGGATCTATAAAATAGTATAAGGAGAACCGAGGTGCTTGAGGATGAGGACTCGAGTTGGTAAACTCTGGCCATTTGTGGATAAGGAGCTTGAGCTTACCACTAAAGCTGGCAAAAGTTAACTCAACCCATCCAATCCAAGCGAAACCCTATCCGATAAAAGCTGAAAAGTTTAGCAACCAAACCCGATCAAAACCTGATCTCATATTGACCCGACTTAATACTGGCTCGATAACAATTGACCCAACCCGTACTTGATCCCAATACATGACTCGTCATAGACTCGACCCAACATTGACTCGACCATACATCAAAATCTATTATAATATTAATAACTTACACATATTTTATTATTCATTTAAAGCTTTTAAAAATATAGTATTTTATAAATTATACTTATTTTTCATATTGTCACCCTAGACATCCTCATTTATTAATGATATCCTAATAAATTTTTCTACACAAAATACAATATTAAGAAGTCATAATAATAATTTAATAAACAAGTAATCAAATAAATGATAAATATCTTTGTTAGATTAAATCATGCAATGTTTTTTATTGTTAAAATTTATAAATATCTTTATTATATACTTGTGAAAATAAATCACATCTAATATTCATATTTCATTTATGTCTACTAGTAATATTATGATTGTCTCTAATATTTACAATATAATAAATGATAATTATACATTGTATAGTCATATGATAACCTTTAATTCATAAAATTATCTTTTTTTAAGTAATCAAATAAATGATAAATATCTTTGTTAGAATGAATCATGTAATATTTTTTATTGTTAAAATTTATAAATATCTTTATTATTTACTTGTAAAAATAAAGCGCATTTAATATTTTTATTTTATTTATGTGTACTAGTAATCTTGTGATTGTCTATAATATCTACAATGTAATAAATGATAATTATACAATGCATAGTCATATTATGATCACCTTTATTTTAATAATTATCTTTTTTAAGTAATTAAATATTTTAAGTAATCAAATAAATGATAATAAAGATAAATATCTTTATTAGATTGAATCATGTAATGTTCTTTTATTGTTAAAAATTTATAAATATATTTACTATTTACTTGTGAAAATAAAGCATATATAATATTCTTATTTTATTTATCTGTACTAGTAATATTATGGCTGTCTCTAATATTTACAATATAATAAATTATAATTATACATTATATATTATGATCACCTTTATTTTATAAAATTATCTTTTTTTAAGTAATCAAATAAATGATAATAAATGATAAATATCTTTATTAGATTAAATCATGCAATATTTTTTATTTTTAAAATTTATAAATACCTTTATTACTTACTTGTGAAATAAAGTACATCTAATATTCTTATTTCATTTATCTGTACTAGTAATCTTATGATTGTCTCTAATATTTATAATATAATAAATTATAATTATTTGGACCTGAATTTGACTCAACCTATGAAAACTCGACCCAACCCGACCCATTAAGTAAACCTGTAACTACTTAAAATCAACCCATTAAATTACACAAAATGACCCGACCCATCAAGTTAACCTAAAATAACACAGAACCAACAGGACTAACCCGTCAAATTATACGAAATGACCCGAACGGGCCGAGTCGACCTTGTCACGTTAACCAGAAAATGACCTAATGCTAACCTGACCCTACTAGTCAAGTTAACCCGAAATGATCCGAACCCTAGTTTGTTTAACTTGAACCTGACCCGACTCGATAAATTAACCTAAAATGACTCAAAACTACAATGACCTGATCCGAAATCGACCCGACCCTAACAAGGCAATGACCTGCAACGAACCAAACCCGAAATAACCCGACCCAACCCACAGCTGATCCACAAAAGACAAATTATTTGATCGTAAATTATCTGACTTGAGAATGACCTGACCAGCTATGACCCGACTCAAATCCAACCCATCCGATCCAATTGCCACCTCTAATTACCACTACACCAATCTGCTTGTCCCAAAATCTTCATCCTTGTTCCTTCATTATCATCCATGAATGAGTTTTACTATTGAAATTTAGTTTGAATCAAATTCAAACTTGTAACACGTTAAGGTAACCATGCAACACCAATGGAGATATCAAATATGTTAGCATTTGAAGGTGGATCACCAAAAAAAAAAAAAAAGAAAGAAAGAAACACACATACACACACAAAAGCAAAAACTTGAATAATCATAGTAAATTATAAGTTAGGTTCATTTCTACTAATATTTTTTTTTGTTAAAGTTAGCTATATTTTTTTGTACAAATTATGTCAAAGTTTAAATAACTTCCCTATTATACTCTTTTCACTACAACAACTTTATTTACATTTTGGTTCTATTATCCCCCACAATTAAATCAATCTTTCCACAATATTAATATTTTCATAAATTTAGGTTTAAATTTTAAAATATAACGAACTTGATCAAGATTTTGCCATATATAATAAGTAAAATTTTTAAGAAACATATACAATATTTTTTACGAACTAACAATATGTAGTAAATTTGTTGAACATATTATAATATGTATTATCCGCAAGGAATATAACTAGTATCTTTAAGAAACTTGTAATATATTTGCCAGCCAAAGCAAAGCGGCTTGGGAGGTTATTTTGTTAGTAAGAAAGGACCACAATTCATCATCAGATTAGGAAGACAGCGACGAATATAAATCTTTTTAGCGTCAAAACCGTGATTGATGCAGCACTCATTATTTTTCCTATCTCACTACTGAGTAGCAAATTGACCTGCGCGTCGCATGAAGAAATATCAAGATTCTATATTTGACAAGCGAGCAACCAATAAAGTTACACACCTAAATTCAAAAATTGCAAATTATATATATATACACACACACAGAGACACACACACACTTTTTTATTTTTTGTTGACAATTAAGACAAACTAAAAATAATGTAAAATTAAAAAAAATTATGGTATAAAAATACATTAAATTTATTATTGATATTATTATCACCAGCCTTATTAATATTATGACAACTTTACAGCAATTTTTTTTGTATTAATCTTCTCTTATTTCATATTATTTTTAATTTGTGTTACTTAATTATCAATTAAAAAATTAGTGTGTTAATGTATATAATTTTGGAGAAATCTAAATTTTGACTTAGGTTTTGAGATCAGCTGCATAGCATTTTTTTTTTCTATCGGTGGCATACCTTTTAAATTTTACTGTTGGTGGAACCGTCAGGGATGTCAGCATTTGAATGTATGATGTTTTAATGGATAAGTTAACATTGTGGAACAGGTGATACAATACCTTTTTTAAATTTTAAATTTAAAATTAATTTATTTTAACTTTAGTTAGTTTATTAAAAAATATATCAAAATATTTTTAAAATTTATTTTATAAGTAGAGATCTATATTAATATATTTTTGATAAAAAAATTTGTTAAAAAATGTAATACATTAGTTGTAAAAGATTAATTTTAAGTAGAATAACAGTAAAAAATTATCTCATTAGTAAATGATTAGTATATTAATGGTGAAAGATTAGTTTTAAGTAGAAAAATAGGAAGATCAATTCGCTAGTAAAAAATTAGTTCAGTGATAATAAAAGATTAGTTTAAGAGTGATGAAAGATACTTATATATATATGTAGCTGTGCTGAAAATTTAATATATTAATGGTAAAAGATTAATTTGCTCATGAAAAATCAATGTATTAGTGATAAAATACTAGTATATTACAGGTAAATGATCATTTTTAAGTAGAATAATGATGAAAAATCTACTAGCACGTTAATAAAAAGTTATTTCGGTGATGATAAAATACTAGTTGAATAGTGGTAAAATATCAATATATTAAGATAAATTTTTAAATAGAATAGTAATAGTTGTGAATGATCAATTTGCAAGTAAAAAATTAGTACATTAGTGGTAAAAAATCAGAACATTAATGATGAAATATTAGTATATTAGTAGTGAAATATTATTTTTAAGTAGAATAATAATAACATCTCAATTCCTAGGAAAAAAAATCAGTTAAGTGAGTGTGAAATATTAGTTTCATAGTAGTAAAGGATACATTAATGTATGATGAAAATATATATATATATATATATATATATATATATATATATTATTTTTTAAATTAAATATATATTAAGATGGATATCAATTTATAGAGAAAAATAGAACGACTCTAGTATAATTTTTTATATTTTTTTCTAACATTTATAGTGAGAGATATTTTAATTTTATTTTTAAAAAATGTACTAACATTAATATAATATCAACAAATTGTACCTACCTTTTATGTATAACCAATCGTATGACATTAGTATTGTTTTTAATAGACAAGCTTAGGGATGGTAATCGGTCGAGTTTGGGTTAGATCCAGCCAGACTCAGACCTGACCTACACCCATTGGATCTTAAAAGTTCATACCCAAACCTAGATCCACCGCGTCTAATGGCTAACCGGGTCCTAAATGGATCCTAAATTAGTCCTGTTATTTTTGAAAAAAAATAATTAATAATTTATGTAAATACAAATATATTTATATTTTATATAGCTTAATATGTATTTTTTGTAAGAAAAATCCTCCAAGCGAAAAAGAAAAACATTTTAAAATAGTTAAGTTAACTTTTCAAATGGTGTTTTAATACTTTTGGAATACAATATTATGCATATTGCTTATAAAGTAAATATATAAAAATATAATTAAAAAAATGAATAAGGAACTCAAATAAGATTATGATAATAATAAGAAACATATATATATATATATATATATAAATGAATCTGATGAGTCGAATTTGAATCGGATTTAAGTCTAAAACTATTGAACCCAGACTCATTTAGGTATATATGAATCTAGACCCTACTCAAATCGGTCGGGTCTAAAAATTATAAACCTAAATATGCTAAAAATAAGATTAATCTAATAGATTTGGATCGGATCTAGGTCTAATATCATTCCTAAACAAGCTATTAATTTTAATTGATTTCATTTGCTTTATCCCTTCAATGCCTTTCTGGTCCCTGCCTTGACGGGCCTTCTGTCAACGTAGAAAATTAAGTTCACTATGAAGGACTTATTTAGAAGAAGAATATAGTCCTACTCCAAAAAAAAAAATAGAAGAAGAATATATTACAAGAAAAACGAAATACATGCAGAAGTTAATATTTTTCTAGCGGCTCTAGAAGAGAGATTATTGCAAAGATTCAGTATATTTAATTTTGGATATTAATTATATATTACTTTTAATAAAAATATAATTATTATATTACAAATATACTTATTACTTTATAAAATAATGTATAAATTATTAATTTTTTTTAAGAAGGATGGAGTACGATATTAAAGCTATTTATTATACTACAAACTAAGAGATTTTATCTTTCATTGATATACATATTCTTTAAATGTAATACCTTAACTTTTAGTTAACTATATTCCTAATTAATTAATATCGTATCTAAATCTAACATCAGAAAATTTATATTTATATCTTACCCTAACATCCTAATCATAAATTTTAACCTAACCCTAATTTTTATTTCGGATTATTAATATCTTTTCTAACCTAAACCTAATATCAGATTGTTGTTTAATTTAGTTATTATAATATTCTAATCTAAATTATCTTAAACTAAACCTAAATATAAACACACTCTTTTCTCCTTTTTTTCCTTTTCTTCTCTTTTCCTTTTATTTTTCCTCCCATCCAGTTTTTTTTTTTATTTTTCCTTCATCTTTCCCCTTGTGTTCATGATATCTCCTGCCTTGCTCCCCTTCCATGATCAACATGAACCACCCTCACCATCACCCATCAACTCCCTCTTTTTCTGCATGATAGGTTGTTGACAAAACTTGGCTGAACACCCCCTCATCCATCTCAAATTTCTACTAAAATTCCCCCCACTAGCAACTCTTGGCATTCCTCCACCCCTAGCACCAGAAACCACCACCGAAACCCATCCCCTCCAGTTGACAAAAATACCCAAAACCCACCCACCTTTGTCCATTTTCACCACAACACCCACCCCCTTTTGACAGCAACCATTGAAACTCAAACCCCCTTTCAGTAGCCACCACTGAAAACTTACCCCTTTTCCAGCCAAAACCACTGAAACCTACCTCCCTTTTAAACAGCCACCACAGAAACCCATCCTCATCTTTCGGCATCCACCACAGAACCCTCCTTTGTTGCACAAGTTTTGGCTGAGACTTCCTTCGAACCTTGGTTTGGTTTTTCCCCATTATTTCACCCTTCCATTACCTTAACCCTCCTTAATTATATTATATAATTGTAATGGTATTTTTTTGAATTGTTCTTAGGTGATATTATGAAGGTTTCAGAAGAGATGGGATAGGATAAGTGTGCTTAGAGACTGTAAGCTTTTTTGTAAGGATACTAGTTGATGTTTAGAGTTTCGTGTTAAATGCTTGAATGGTCATGTGTATTATCACTTTATTGTTATTATATTCTTAAATGCATCTGGTTAATGATATGTTATGATAGTATGGATTTTATTATAGAAAGAGAGTATGAATAACGAAAGATGTGCTGATATGATATTGCTACACTAGGTTGTATTTTTATGGATGAGTATAACTTGTGGAAGATTATTATGGGCCTAATAAAATATGATTAGTGCAAAATAATTATATATAAGATGTATGAAGGTAAATGAAGGATTTGAAAACAATGACATTGAAGATATAAGACTTTCATAAAATAAGGGTTTTTGGCTATCTATAAGGGTATTTTGATCAATATGGGATAATATGAAATTTTTAATATTTTAATGTGTTAGGTGAATGAAAATACGGTAATAAAATCATGTAGAGTGATTATGATTGTCATAAGTTCCTCAAAATGAAAAAATGACCTAGATTGGGAATAGTAATCTTAAAACAATAATGTTATCATCACATGTGTAAAATATTAGAATTAGACCACGAATTTTGGATATGTTGTTAATGTTGGTATTTTGGGAATTAATATTGAATTTGATAATTATATGAGTCTTATGGAAAGAGTTATGACTTACCTATAAAACTAGGATTTTGGGAGCTTTGGGAATAGTAACTTTTGAGATAGGATTATTATTGCATGTGTAATACGTCGGAGTTAAGCCTTGAATTTTAGATATTTTAATAATAACAATATTTGAGGAATATATGCACTTTAGTGGGTAAATAATCAATATAGGAGGAGTTATGCCTAATGTGTGAATTTAGGATTTTGGAAAACAAATAAGCATCTTAACCTTTGGGAACGGTCTTGTTACTTATATGATGATGCCTTTCTTGCCTTAATTATGCTTAATAAAACTAATAATGACTACGATACTAACCATTTAAAGTGAAAGATCATGTGAGTGACCTTGAGGAGTTGGGTTTGTTCCATCAGACGATAATAGTGATTCAGAAGCGCTTTGCTTTGACAGGTATTAGGTTTGTTCCACCAAATGATGATAGTGGCTCAGGTGTGTTGTCCTTAAAAGGTGTTTCAGTCTATTCCACCCAATTAAAAAGAATTGGACCCTATACTCAACGTAAATAAGAATATAATTTGAAATAAGAACTAAGGGATAAAACATTAATGATTTAAAGTAGAAGATTACGCGAGTCAGAACTAGGTGTTGGATCCATTCTACTGGACAATAATAGTGGTGCAAGTGTGTTGTCTTTGAGAGGTGCTTTACATTGTTCCACTCGTATAGGAATAGTGGCTCAGGAGCGTTTTGCCTTAAGAAGTGTTGGGTTCGTTCCACCGGACGATAATAGTAGCTTAGGTATATTATCCTTGAGAGATGATTTAGACCGTTCCACCGATTTAAGAATAGTGGGGTTCCTAAACTCGACGTAAATAAAAGAATTGATCATGTTATATTCTAATAATATAAATCTGGACCAGTATTTACCTTTTATTGTTTTTTATATTTAGCACGTATATTATTTTCCAATATGAATGCATGTTATTATCTGTTTCTTTATTGTAACTATATTGTTACCTTACTTAGTATGTAGTATTCTGGTTATCTTTTATATGGTTCCTACTCAGTCGCACGAGTAGATGACTTAGATGTTTACGTGTAGGTCAATGATAACCTATTTGATGATTTTACAGCTTTTGATGCTTTATATGGGGTAGATTAACTTTATACATTAGAAATTTTAAGCGTAGAGTCATGTTATCCGAATGATGCTATTATTCGAATATCCTTTTGGACTCATAGATATATTATATTTATTATGTTTGTATTTTGGGTTATTATACTCGAAGTTAATCTCGAAATTCATATTTGCATTTATGAAACTTCTCTAGTTTTCTTTTTATCATGTTATATATTTTAAATTATTTTATTTTGTAATTGATATAAAAAAATAAAATTATAAGATAGGTTTGTGTAAATTACGGCGGTAATATTCGATTATTTTAATTATATACTTTTGATGCAAAATAAAATTTTTAATAGTAAAATTTTAAGATATTCGATTAGGTGTGATCCATATTTATTGGAGGTAATTGTCCAACTATTATAGATAATGACACGTTCAAAGTTCATCTTTGATATTTTGCATTGTTAGTTTGATGGCAAAATGAAACTTCGACATGCATAGATAATGACACGTCTAAAGCAAACGGAGCTCCAATCCAAATTTTATGGCAAGTAATTGGTCAATTATCATCGACAGCGACACGTTCAGATTACATGCAGCATCACCACAGTTACGCAATGATGTTGTGGATGAAGATTAATATACAGCTGTTGTCTAATGTCACGTATGCTGATAAAAAAAAAAAGGCATTTCAAACTAAAGACAAAGGATTTGACATTTCATATATGCCTCTTATTTAAAGCTATTTATAAAATATAATCATTCAGCATATTTATTGATTTTTAAAACTTTTTAAAATAAAAAAAATCAAAATAAATAATTGTTTTTAATAAATCCTTTAACACACAAACCCGTAATCAACATACGATCTCTAATGCCCGCATGGACTTAGCTCAGTGGTCGAAAAATCCTCTTAAGTTGGTATAAAAAAGAATCCAAGTTTGATTCATGACAGCTGTAGTGTGGAGAGTTTCAACCCTTCAATGTGGAGGTGGCTTTTTGTGGACACCATAGATAATCGGAGAGTTTTAGACCGTTGAGTCACCGTGATTTATCTCCTCTAAGAACTGTCGGGCCGGCGGTTGGGGGCGAGGGTATTTGGCCTTTGGTATCAAGCATACGATCTCTAATTATCATCTTGGTACGGCGTCATCCTACATTAACGAATGCATATAAAAATAATAAAGCCGATTGCTTGGAAATGTAAATATTAACGTCCGTAGTCCGAAAGAAAGTCGACCACTTCGGTGATTATAGTGCTGACAGGGCCAATCACGTCAATCAATTTTAAAACATCAAACATATACAAAACTCAAAACATCGGATGATGGAACGGAAAGAAGAAAAAAAAGTTTAGTTCATATTTCAGTCCTTATTAATTAATTAAAGCAACAAAAATAACCAACAAAAATGGAACGAAAAGAAATAAAAAAAATAAAAGCATTTTCAATCCCACGTAATCAATAAAACAAACAAAACAAAGAAGTATATAATAATTATATTTTTTATTAAAATGTTATTTTTTATTCATACTTATATTTATTATCTTTTAAAATAATACGAACTTTTGATTATCTCGCGCCAGCACCCGTCTTCTGTTGCATAGCCGAATTCGTAATTTCGTATGTATGTCGGTATGCTCATAATGTAGAGCACTAAGGGACAGCCGAACAAGTTTGCCCAGTATGATGCGAATACCGGAAAAGGTAGAAGGCGGTGCTTTTGGCTCCTGCTTACTACTATTGTTGCTGCCTGTACTGTCGGTGCATTGCTCGCTCGTGGCCTTCAATGATTCAGCTGATATAAACATTTTCCTCCCCTCTCCCTTTTGCGGTGAAGGAATATTGATGACTCGAGACAAGCTGAGGTATCAAGGTTCAGGCATATCAGTTGTCGGTGCACATTTTCCTCGATGGGTGTTTTATTTTTTTTTTTTCATAATTTTGTGTTGAAATTTCTTCAATTATTACTGCCAATAGAACTACTTTACCAGCACTGTTTTTACAGTCGGAATTAAGCTATACTCTCTCTATTCCATAATAATAGGTTAGTTTAGCTTTTCATTCATATTAATAAATTATAATTATTAACTCATATATTTATAGTACATTTTATTATATATTTTCTATACCTTCATTTATATTGAAAATTATTAACGATAATTCTTTTAAAAAAGTTATGTTTCTGATGTAAATTAATCGTAGGCATTATAGAAAATAAAAAAAAATTATTGCATAAACAAGCTTTTGACTTGAAACAAACTAAATGGACAACGAGTCTATTTTTATGGTAAAGAGAAAGTAATATAGAAAAATATGTATGGCATGCCCGTAATAGTTGTTGTGAAAATGCATACATTTGTCTCATATACTATGAGGATGGTTAGAAGAGAGATTTTATTTTGAGATATCCTTACTTCTAGTACAAAAGTTCATGAACAAATGGGAAATACCTTACCTTACTATTGATTTACATAATTGGATGTAACCAACTCGGTTTACGTTGAAACCTTGGAATTGATCATTGATCCAATGTGTATAATGCTATTGGATATACCTTAACAAAAGAGTAATGACTATAAGTGATTGAGTTTAGTGGCTATTCATATTAAACTATTGGGTCTAGAGAGATATAATAATAAGCAAATGACAAAAAAAATGATAAAATTGGAAGTGTACCTTATTTTAAATTTAAAAGAATGGAGGATGGATTATTCATATTTCATTTGATGGTCAAAGGCAAATAAAAAGCTAAAGATAAGTAATTATAAATATTTCTCAGAGAAAAATATAGATGTCTCCTACATTATTTGTGAATTGTATACACTACCCTATAAAGGGGTTTTAATAATGGTTATTTTATACTTTTAATAATGGTTTTGAACCATTATCGAATCGTCTTTTATTAAATCTGTAATAACGGTTGATAACCGTCATAATAAATATACAAAAAACCGCGAATATGGGTGTAAACTTAGTATTTCATAATGGGTTTTATATAAAAATCGTTTTTAAAACTATGTTTTAATAATGGTTTTTATGTCACAACAATTGCTTAAAACAATGTTTTAATAACGGTTATTACAAAACCTGTTGTTAAAATATCATCCAATTAGGGTTTTAATCATTGATTATGCATTTATTAAATCCTTATACGTATTAAATAAGCATAAATTTGAGATTAAATGCCAACTTTTAATAACAGTTTGTATGGATAACTGTTATTAAAAATTGCATTAATAACGGTTTTAGGTGAGAACCGTTATTAAAATAGTTATTTTAGTAACAATTCTTACTTAAAACCATTATTAAAACTTCCATAATAACGGTTTTAAGTAAGAATCTTAATTAAAACTCATATGTTTTTTTAATTTATATTTGTTCCGTTTTGTTCCAACCCACATACACAGTTGTATGTCCAAATATTTACCAAATACGCAATGTTAAGCAACATCAATTCATATATACATGCATGTCTTTCTCCCAAATGATACTCTATATTTTCAATCAAGCTCTAATTGGTATGTCTCAATACAATGGGCATACCTAGGAATCAAAATTAGTAAGCTTACCACAACTAGGTAGCTCTACACTATAAAGTCAAAAGTTCATAGATCATAACCTGATAATAATGATGATTATTTGGTAATGATGATTCACAGCAAAAATCTACGATGGCCAAGGAAGACAGTCTTTCGGCCATGTGTTAGCTGAATAAATTAAGTATTCTCCTCATATATCGGGCATGCATAATGACCTTTCACACTATGACCTGACAAGTTGCCATACGTCAGAAAATCATTTATAGTATAGAATAACATTGCTCTCAAAGTGAAATTTTCTTCACTATATGCATCAAATACTTTAACGCCCATGTCTCGCAAGAACTTCAGATTATCAATCAAAGGTACCAATTAAACATCAATATCATTCCCTGGTTGGTTTGGCCTCAAAATGAGTAAAGACAACATCTTATACTTGTGTTTCATACTAAGCCACGAAGGTAGATTATATATAAACAAAATCACTGGCCATAAACTATAGGTGCCTTGATTGTGCGGATTCATTCAATCCGTAGAAAGTGCAAAGCACATATTTCTTGCTTCTTTACCGAATTCAGGGAACAAGCCATCAATCTTCATCCATTGTGAAGAGTTAAATGAATGTCTAAGAAGCCCGCTATCTATCTTCTCATTAGCATGTCATCTCAAGTTTTTGGCATCTTCAACATCATTAAACATCTGCCTTAATCTTGGTATTATAGGAAAATACCATAACACCTTAGCGGGCACATTGTTCTTCTTATATCATGGTGCTTTGCATTCAGGATTAGGAAAACTATCCAAAGATGCATTGTCATTGTGAAATAAAATACAATCATTAGGTCATGCATGTATCTTCTCATAACTCATGTCCATAGAGGAAATCTTCTTTGCTTCATAGGTACGATCGGGTAGAATGTTGTCATTAGGAAGCATATTTTTTATAAGTATCAATAATTCCGTGAAACTCTTATCACTCCATCCGTTACATACTTTTAAGTTGTACAACCTTAAAGCAGTGTATATTTGAGTAAATGTCTTACAATCACCGTACAAAGGTTTCTCGAGTCATTCAACAACTTCTCAAACATTATTGGACAATCTCAAACACTTTCCTTAACCATTTGAGTCATCTCCTCTAAAAAATGTCCCTCATAGTTCTCAAATAATGATCCACAACTTTTCCTCATAACATCCTCATTATCATATTTAGACTCTATCTCACTATGCCATATCTAACAAATGTAACTTGTATCAATTCCATACACAAACAAATAATCTCTCAAATCATTAGTGTTGACACGCTGAATATAAGCAGTTCAAACAAGGATAGACTATTCTACTAGAGTCCTGAATATTTTCAACTAAAAACTTGATGAAAAACTCTACTCCTTTGTTATATTCTCTAGACAAACGATTTGTAGATAACCATTTTCGATCCATAGTTTTTCAATATATATGTATCCCACGCAAAAGTAATTATTACAAATCAATTCAATTATAAGTTTAATAATTCACAAATCACTCATGGTTAGAAAGACTTAATCTCAAATGTATCATGTTATTCTTTATATATATATATATGAATTATGAGAACACATTTCCGAAAAGATATCGATACTCAAACTACTCATACTTAGAAAGAGTTCATATATATATATATATATATATATATATGCATACCTACATACATACATACATAGCAAAACATTATAAAATGGTTCAAATTACAAAAGATATACATACTACGAGATTAAAGCAATAGCAACGCTATATACATCAAAAGGTTGCTAAAGCCCAAACACCTAACTAAGAAAAACTCATAACCGTAAAACTAAATCCCTCGGTAGCCTCGTTGAGCCCGACTAATAACTATCACTCTCAAAGTCCACTTATCTCTATATGTCATATGTTCCCTCACATCATCACCAGAGAGTCTAGTCACGGATACTCTAGGGTAACCGGGGTGGATACTCAGAGGTAAGCTATGACAAAACGTCTACTCATCATCAATCACCATCATCTCTCTAGATATTTGATCATACTCTCTAGCAAACACCTCACCCTCAACAAATCTCGAGTGTGGTGCATCAATGTGGTGGACAAACCAATATAAAAAAGTAGATGTAGGCAACAAGTATGACTCTGTCTGAGGCAGGGCCAATAGTAAGCAATATGATTTGAAAAGGAAGAGGTTATAAGATGCGCCACTCGCATACAACTAACCTAGCTCATTATATCACCATAGGACATGAGTCCGTAGATCAGCATGTGGCACCATGCATAAATATGGTGGAGGGTATGTCATCTCACTACCTACAAATGAGAACCACTAAATCTTATCATCAAGATTGTTATCAAAAGGATCTAAATTAAAGAATATGTAAACTCTTTAACTAGCTAGACAAATCATAAATATATTCTACCATATCTTAACCAACTATGTAAATCTAACAACATACCCACATAAGATACTCATCATAAAACTTATAATCTTGAATTGATTTTTATTTATTTCTCAATTGATATAAATGTGTCGTTAAATATCAAGAAAAGATAAATTACCAAACGCATCCTTTCATTTATTGCCACTAAATTTCTCAATTAGTTAAGTTGTATCAAACTTCCTCTTATTATACCCGACATATTTAAAATAAGGACATACTCTTGAGTTATATATTTAACAAACCAGCTGTACATCAAACTATTATCAAATCATTCAAGCTCCGTATAGTAAAATCAAGTAGATATTAATAAGATAATATATATAGGTTAAGTATAATAACATGATATTATTAAAAGTAGAGTTGAGAATAATGTATATAATAGTTTGTTATAAGAGAACATATTAATTATTATATTTAGTATAATAAACGCTAAACCCTAACCCTAATCCTAACCCTAATAAATTATAATTAAAACTAACCCTAAACCTAATACACCCTAATCCTAAACCTAGCTAACTATACTTAAACCCTAATAAATGCTATATTATTATTATTATTACACATAATTATTCCTCTTTATTTAATTATTCACTTTTATATTTTCTTTATTTTCTATGTCTATTTAATTCTCATCAAATAAAAATCATTAACATGCATCTCTAATTGAAATTTTCATTTAATGATGTGCACATGTAAAATATATTTTCATTTAATTATATGATATTTCCTAACATCTTAGTGTCCTATACTTATTAATGAAAATTTATGTGTGTGTGTGTGTGTGTAGTTTTTATGAGTGACATTACTAGTATTTTTAAGTATTTTATTTCTCTTGGTAATTAAGCACTACAATGGTGTATATATATATATGTGTGTGTGTGTGTGAGGTCTCAGCCAGCACACTCATGCATGTTAATATATAACAATTGCGATAAATTCAATAATGAACGTCAACATTTTTCACCAACATATTTAATAACACATTCAACTACACATTTTTCAATAACAAACAATGCAACCAGCATCAACATGCATATATATATATATATATAATAAGAGAAAAGGCTATAGACGGAAGAACAAAACCATACATAAAAGGAGCGATGGCAAGCAAGAGAACCGACAACGAGTAAGAGGAGAGCGGCGACCACCTACGAACATGATGGAGCAAGAAGGACCAAGTGCAGGCAAGGTGCACAAGAATGGAACCACATGCAATCACTACCCCAAAAAGCTGTTTTAATAACGGTTTTCAACGTTATTAAAACGCCCGTTATTAAATCTTTAATAATGGTTCATAACCGTTATCAAAAGTATAAAAAAATCCGCCAATATGAGCACAAAATGCATGTTTAATAACGGTTTTTCAAAAAAACTGTTGTTAAAAAAGACATTTTTAACAGTTTTCATAAGAACTGTTATTAAAACTCCAGTTTTTTTTTTTAGTTTTTGCAGTTTTGTTCCTGCCCACATACACAGTTGTATGTTCAAATAATTACCAAATCTACATTGTAAAACAACATCAATTGATAACAAATCTGCAATCACACCATAATTTCAATCAATCCCTTGTTAATACACCAACATATATACTCAAGAATCAAAATTAGTAGGCATACCACAACTTGGTAGCTCTACACCCCAAAGCAAAATGTTCATAAATCTAGCTTAGAAGACTTAAAGACATAGACAAAATACAAACCTGAACATGCATGTAAAATATATAGATCTCTACCTAATACCGAATGAATGAGTGCACATGCTTGGCCCATTGCTCTCTCACTTCATCAATTTCTTCAACATTGTATTGCTGGCCTTGTGCATAATCATCAGTGAAAAACTACAAATCCCAAGTTTTGAATAATATACAGTTAGCACTTACGTCAAGTACCAAACATATATGTCATGATTCATTAATGAAAATATATCGAAAAGAAAACATACATGGCTTGGATCTATGTTGACCGATCTATTTTGGACTATCAGATCCATTGCTCTACATACATAGTATCCACAATCTTTGTCGTTTTGCTGTTGTGGACACTGTCAAATAAATTCAGTTAGCTCTCTAACTATTATATATTAATTTTAATTAAAATAAAATACGAAATAGTTGCCTTCCTACTTACTATGACAGGCTCGTATTGAACATTCTTTGGGTCTGGGACACCATTCCCACCTCTCCTTTGATATGCTGTCCGTAGTGCCCTAATAAATAGAGTTGGATACACAATATTGTAAGTACACATATATACCTCAAATAATGAAAGCTAGGCGAATATATGTATAAATAAGCTAATGAAGTAAGAAGTGAAAAGTATACTAACATGTTGATAAATTCCTTCCCACCACGACAAGCGACTTCAAAAGGCACGTCATATGTTCGAAGGGAATCAAACACATAGAATTTATTAAGATCGGGTCGGACGGCGTATAAAACCCAATGTTCAGTTGCGAGGTGAGAAATGAGATAGAGCTTGTTGTGTCCCTCAATCAAAATGCGATCCGCTATAGTTTATGTGCCTACCCTCTCTTATTGTACTACCATCAGCTATTTAGTATGGGTACACAAACACAATAGAGGATAACATTCCCTCCATCGCAGCTCGAGTAGCTACCAACCTATGGACGACAAAAACAATGCATATTTGTTAATAAATAATAACTCATATAAGAGGTCATAAAAATTCCAATTGTATAAGTTAAAAGTACTAAAATATCAAAATGAAATAATACTTACGTGACATAGACGACGACACTTATGGTTGACATCCATTCTTGATTATAAATGTCGCTTATGTCAGCCGTCGATACCATGTAAGTAGCATCGTCCCTCCCAACATACTCAGGACGACAATCAATGAAAATATAATTGTCCGTGAAGTAGTTTTGGGCATAAAAATATAATATAGCTAATGCTGGTGGAGGTTGGCTTTGCTGATCTGAAGAAGGAATATTTTGTGGGGCAACTGATTTTTTAGATTTACCTCTCTTTCCTTTAGCAGCGCCCTGTTTTGTGTTGCTCGTTTTGCTAGTACCTCTCTTGGTTTTACTAGCAGAATCAGTCTTCTTTTTTGATTCCTTAATTGATAATATTAAACAAAATATATATTGAGCATATAAATATATATATGAAAAAGGTATAAACATTGCAACTACTAAACAAGTTCTAATGAAGATATCGAATGTCAATACCTCTTCAGTAGTGAGACGTATTTGATCCGCAGGCCAAGCCACGAAGCTTCCATGAGCTTCTAGTATTGTGGTTGCCTCATCGCCCTCTTTATAACAAGGCAAGTGTGCACTGCCAATGATTGGAGTGTCAATACTCACCGGCCTTGTATTTAGGGCTAAATTGTACCCGTGGATTGTCTGCGTTTCAATACTGTGACTGATGCGGACCCTTCCTTTCGCCAAAATTGTTGAAAGGTCATTCGCTAATAAGTCACATTTATGCAAACCCTAAACAAAAATATTACACATTATTAATAATTTATAACACTGAATACATTTAATAAAAATTCATAGTTTGTAATGCTTACCCCGGGAAGAGTAGAAAGAAATGCATCAGCTTCACAACTATCTCTGACGCTATTTACATTAGGTATGTGAAGCTGATCATGGTCTACTGAATCGGATGGCTTATACCCTTGAGATTTAATAAATGACAGCTCTTGTTCCAATGTTGCCATCCGTTCAAATGTCACGTTCAATTTTTGGGTGAGGATGGCGACTTGCTCATTAGTGCTACGAGAACCACGAGATCGACCACATATGCTCATTCTCGTAACACCCAATCCAATGCCCCTGTGTCTTCCAGGGTATTCTACAATTCCTGTAGCCTGGGCCACAATGCTATATTGGTCCACCTCCTCACCTTCTGACGTTTCAAGTTCGTCCTGTAAATTTAACTTATAGGAATAAGCATAATATAATAGTTTTCTAAAAGAAAAGTAAGTAGGGTTCTAGATATCTACAAACTTACAATTTTTTTGGCTGCAACATCAACATATTCATTAATATATCCATCTCTTGTTGCTCTAGCCTTCTTCCATAATGTACCAATATTGATGGACGAGGTACATGGGTCCAAGTCTTAATTAAGAATATTATTATAAAATTTAACATTTACATATAAATAGATAATCACAAAATGCATACCAACTCCTCTTTAAGGCCCGCATAGCCTTTGCGAGCCATATTATGCCGGTATTTGTTTTGCTTGGCAATCTCTTTATTTTGGGTACTTTTTTCCTATGTGACAAGCCAAAACATAATGACATGGTTATTTTAATATTAAGCATAATACTGGGATTGATACAAAAAGTTTAATTGTTATCTAACAAGTACCTTAAAATCCCCCGTAAGACGATAAGCAATGAATTGGTTTCAACTTTCTTGATCGATGAAACCGTATCGTTTGGGTGGGTTCTGTCGTAGAGAACCATCCCTCTTTCTATACATTTTTCTACTAGCTAAATATGACCTAAAGGTTCTTAGATGCTCCCTACAATGTCTAAGAAGCCATTTCTTCCTACTCTCTGGGACATTGAACACTCTCTGCAAAATAAGACATGTAGATGTATACCGATGTTAATGTAATAAAATTAATAACATTTGACATACAAAAATGATTACATAAAATAGCATATTTACTGTGATTTCTTGCCAAATATGCTCCTTATGACCCTGTGGAACCTGCTTATAATTATTATAGGAGATAAGAACACGGTTACGGGTCAGAAGTGAAATGTAGGTCAAGAACATATCTGCGTAAGGGCCGATGGGAAGATTATAAGTATTCCATCCCAACTCGACTACTTCTCCTCTATTCCTCATGTCTATGATAATTCTCATAATCGTAGGTCCTCTCTTCCCTTCTTCATCACTGTTATCCCTATCAATGTTTTTGTTGGCCATATCTCTACAAAAAATAAATAATTAAATTATGTTAGAATGTTATGTATTGAGCATAATAATGTACCATTATATTATCGATACGAATCATGCTTAGAAATAATTAATCTCAAATGTATCATGCTATTCTATATATATATATATATACGAATCATGCTAACACATTTCCAAAAAGATATTAATACTAACCCTAACCCTAACCCTAACCCTAATTAACCATAATTAACGATAAACCCTAACCCTAACCCTAGTTAATTAACCATAATTTATTATAATAAAACCTAACCCTAAACCACAAAAAAACCCTAATCCCTAAACCTAGCTAAATGTAATTAAAGCATAATATATAAATCATATTAATTATTATTATTATTATTATTATTATTATTATTATTATTATGACGGAGGATGAAGGTGCAAGTGCTAGCTAGCTTCGAAACAATGACAACACGCACATGCAGAGCCGACAATGGCAGAGGCGTGGTGGAGAGTTGGCGGTGCGAGGGTTTCCTTTACTTGAGAGGAGCTGGTGTGGTGGTGCGAGTTGGTGGTGCACGGTGTGTGGTGCGAGGGTTTGCAAGGAGAAGGAGAGCAAGAGAACGAAGGTGCAGAGAGTCTGAAAACTTTGGCACGAAACAGAACTGAGTGAAATAAAAGTTTGATTTTGGGGTTTTAATAATGGTTAGAACCGTTATTAAAAGCTTCTGACTTTTGACAACGATTCTAATATGAACCGTTATTAAAACATCCGTCCAAATTTTAACATTGCCCTTTTAATAACGATTTTTAACTAGAACCGTTATCAAAACTCTCCCGCCCATTAATTTTCACGTGTTTGACAACGGTTTTCGAACTACCGTTATTAATGTATCGTTATTATTTCCCGTTTTCATAGTAGTGAATGCCGAGAATGAATGTGGTGTGGTGGTACAAGTGAAATAGTAGTTGCTTGGAGTTGGCAGTGCGAAAGAAAACAAGTGGTGGTTTCCCGAAGTTGAGAGGAGCCAGAGTGGTGGTCCACGGTGTGGTGGTGCGAGGGTTTGTAAGAGAATGAGATTAAGAGAGGGATGATGTAGAATTAGAGAGTCTGAAATTTTTGGCACGAAATAAAAATCAAATGAAATAAGAGGAGGAATATTGGAGTTTTAATAACTGTTTTTCATATACCGTTGTTAAAACTACCACGTATAATTTTAGTGTTGAGGTTTTAATAACGGTTTTGAACTATAACCGTTATTAAAATTATCCTGCGATTTAATTTTTATGCGTTTGGCAACGGTTTCCTAACCATCGTTATTATTGTTCTGTTAGTATTTTCCCTTTTTGTAATAGTGATATGTGGAAGTATCAAAGAAGAGTCATTTAGTATGAATGCTACATGAAGAACTCAAGCAAGATGTCAGGGTAAGAAGACTTAGGATGTAGAAGGTTATAACACGAATGATTGAATATATTTAGATTCCTATATATCTTCTCATGTGGTACTTTATCATACTATAAAAACTTTATTATAGAAAAATAATATTAGGATTCAAGCCCATGTGCTAAAGATAAAGCGGATCAATAAGATATATCTTTTAGCTTTAGGCTTTATCTTTTAGATACAAGTTTTATGTTTTATCTTGTTGGTTATAATATTTCTTATTTGCCTATATTAAGGAGTTCATTTGTAGAAAATTATACATATAAAGTAATGAACAAGAATTAGGAGAGAAAATTAGTGTACTCTAGATCTAGCAAGGTGATGTAGAGCAAAATCTTAATTATAAACAGGGTTCATAATTTAGCAAATTAAGCGAGTTAAACATGAGGTGAGTGCTCTTGTTTTTGTATTGCTCGAGAAGATATTAATGAAACCATATTGGAAAATTCCTTACTTAAAAAACATCAAAACCACATTATGGAAAATCCTAACTTACTAAAGGCCACTCTTGCTACCCATCTCCTTATTCATCGCAAAGTTATCTGAATTTTAAAACAGACTAGGGAATTTTAAAGCATTTAGGATTAGTAAAACCAAGACTCTAACTGAAAGACAATTCTAAACAACCAAAATCTCCAATACCATTTCTAACACCCTCAAAATTTAACCCTAATAAATTAACAAATCTTTTCTTTATAGCCATATTTCCTATAAAACATAGTAGTGTGATTGACATAAGAACTTTTTCATTTGACTGACAACTGCTCCATAATTTCTACACTCCCAAGAAACTATGATAATAATAACTAGAAAATTAAAGTTTAACATTAAGCATAAAAATTTTAATTACTCACTTTTTACGATATTTAATGTGTATTAATCTATGTATTTGATTATGATCTAATTGTGTTTAATCATGGTTTAAAGGTGCGTTTAAGTTTGGTATTATTTATGTTGAGCTTTGTTTGGATTTAAAAATAAATATTTTCATGGCAACTATCCAATTACTTTGGGATACTAATCAATTGGTTTGCTCCTTAATTGAAGTTTTGAAAGTAGTTGAATTGATAGATTTATTTGGGGTACTAGTCAATAGGTTTGACCGAGTTGTCTGTTCTTCGGGCACGATTTTTATCACAAATTTTTTTCTATCAATTTTATAGTCTCATGTTTTTGCTTTGAGTGGTTTGTTTATGAGTCTTAAAAATCATTTGAACCTTCCTAACCTATTTAATTGATCCATAATGAATTTGTAAGGGAGTAAATTTCCAAAATTTACTTTCATGACTTCATCACTATTATCTTTTTCTTCCTCATTTCTCTCTATTGTGCATAACCAAAATGGATGATTTTGTCCCTACAACATCCACAGATATTGTAACACCCCCAAAATTTATGAACCAAAAGTTTTATTTAAAATGAGTTTGTGGAAGCCAAAATAAGAAACACAAAGGTGTTACACCACATCCAACATAGAAGAGATACTCCATATATATACCTAATCTATGTCGGGTGAATGGCAAAAGTAATATCATAACTAGGAATTAGGTGTGGAAAATACTTGATCCCTCCATAATACTTAAGAATAAAACATAGAGAAGAGAACATGTATAATAAAAATAGAGAACATGAAAGTCCAAAGAGAGAGAGAGATGCCGGATACCGATACTATAAAAGAAACCTAATAACACTCACTATAAGCTACATAATAAAACTATTAAATCAATGAGTACTATCACATGTTCTTACATAGTCACAACTGTCCATTGAATAGGAAGGGAATCATGAAATAGAAATCATCAGTATAACAATACTAAGTAATCCACTATACATTACTAAGAATGCAAATGTCAAATGGAACAGATAGAAGATATCACAAGAGGAACAAGGCATAAAAACATTAAATAACACATGTGATAGAGAGATTCGTAATACATTCTATATCATAACCATTACCAAGACTATGTTTTCAACATACCATTACTCTTAACCACATAAATATTCAATAAGTGAATACAATCATTCCAATTAGTTAGTCACATTGAGTTCAAGAACCCCCATTATTCATAACTAGTGAAACAATATCAACAATAAATAACTCCAGGGTATAACACTTCTAGCCACTATTCATATTTGGTGGAACAGACTGGTAAACACTTCAGGAAGAGTGCTCTTGACCACTTTCTATGTGGTGAAATAGAAACAAATACAACCCCAGAACATAACACTCTTAGCCACTATTCTATTCGGTGGAATAACGACATATACAACTCTAGAACATAACACTCCTGACCACTATTCTATCTGGTGAAATGGACTGGTATAACCGATCCTAACTCACATGATCTTTCACCTTAAAAGCTAATGTTTTATTAATCATCATAACCAACATATTCCTTATTAATATAAAAAAAGTAGTGCATGAAGTCGACTACTGAACCAAAAATAAAATCCATCAATAACTAATCAATAATTTGCTTTTATTTTATTTACTCGAGAGGAGATTAAAACCTAGATACATTAAGGTACTTCGGTCATACCATCGCAAAATGACAATACTATATCTTATTGACTATAAAATTAATGATATTAAGGTACTCTGTTCGCAGTGTCACACGAAAGAAGCATAATACCCTACCGACAAGGACACATAATCCATAAGTATGCATATTCTCTGAAGAGTCTAAAGAGCTAAGTAGAGTCATATATAGGGATTGGCTAGGGACTAATGTACACCTACAAAATTCAAACCAGAATATAGAGTAAACCACAAATTTAGGGTAGATATTGCTAAATAGCTATCATTTCTGATCTTGATTTGTTTTTACTTTAAATATTAATGTTTCATTATGGTGACCATGATATCACATAGTACACAACCATTCTAATTTTCATACTTAACCACTTTTACTTATTTCAACTATTTAAGTCAACTCTAAGGTAAATGATCTACCAAAGTCAATAATAAGGTCAACCAAGTTAATCTATTAAATCTATCCTACATCCAATTACTCACATTTAGGCAGATTAGGTTGTAGATGGCCAAAATACCCTTAATGCCATAATTACCATGTCATTATCCATTTAAATGTTAATTTTATTTTATTTAATAATTTATCATGAAAAGGCTAAAATATAATATTAATATTTTAGCATGCATGTAAATTACCATATAGAGAAAATGACTATTTTGTCTCTATATATATTTTAGCACATAAAACCCCAATGTACATATATAATTCATCATAAATCACATACTTTCAAACTTAATATTATATAATACATAATTGGCATACATATTGGAATAAATACACATGGTATACTTAAAAAGATCAAAATACCCCTAAGACATATAATGATAATAATTATACAAATATACACCTAAAAACTTTCAACCTATCATGTTATATGTATACATCATGCAAAATTAATCCACAACATTAAACTATTCTAGGTTGCTTTTGTATTCATACTATTATAAATAATTTAACATGATCAATTATACATAATTTCATGCTAGAATTATTTGAAAAATTAAATATAACATGGCAAGAAATGTTTAATGTAATACATATATTGGAGCCTTAATATGCTATCATTTTATTTTTAACATCTTATATCGGAAATGGTTACCTCTATTCCAGAAAAAGCAAAATTATAAGAAACCTAATATAAAATTATTATCCTCCACTATTCCTCTCCTTTACCTAAAACAAAATCTAGTAATACATATGCATTAGCCACTAACATAAATAATAACCAAAGTTAACAAATAATTAACAAAACCCACCCAAAAACCTTAACCAAAGCTTGATTGTTGGGAAGGAATTGCATGGGAGTTTAATCAAACAAAGGATATCATACATGAGCTAGTTACACAACATAAAGTGCCTAATGTGAATGGCTCATGATGCAAATGACATTGAACGTAGGCATATAATGTTGCTAGGGGTTGAAATGGGAGTCATTGACGTAATAAGGAATGTGGGGTTCTGCCACTGCAAGAGGTTGGTTACATAAGGAACATGTAACTACCCCAAAATTTACTACTCAAAATTTTTATTTTTACAAGTTTTATGCGAAAGCAAGTATAGTAAACTTGGGGGTGTTGCCACCACACTTAGTACCAAACTATTCTCCTTCCACCGATCTGCTACTAAGTGCTAAGGTTAGAAAAACATTTTAATTAAATTCTAAGAACACATTTACAAATTAGAGTAGCGTAATAGTTGGGAAGGTTAACTCTCCTTCCAAGGAAAATCTACTAATTGTGGTTACAAAGATACTATTTGTAGAAAAGAAATATAAATCATTTCATGAAAGACACAGAAGTACTTTCTAGTTAAAACACGGGTCAGTAGCCTCGGATAACCCTACGCTCTCAATCCCAAAGATAAATCCTAAAAGGAGCATGTAATCTAACCTGCAAAGGATATTACCCATTGAATAGGCAGGTGCTCCAGAAAGGAATTCCTTTAGTAATATGGTACTGAGTAACCCTTTATACTAGACTAACATCTAAGGCTTGCATACAATACATCATATACAATACATCGGAGACGTAATCATGGGAGGGCACATACATCATTTGAAATAACATAATCACTCCAATAGCTGCAACCATCCGTAAGACATATTAGTTCATTCAATCATTATTGTATTCAAGCCATTAATGCCTTAATTAGCCATTAGATCCATCTTTATACATCTCTCAAATTATATCCACGTGAGTACGGGAACCCCACTATTATGGTTGGTGGTTGGATACAACTCTCGGGCAGGACGCACCTGGCCACTATTATTTGCCGGTGGATCGGTCCCCAGGGAAAAATGTTCCTGAATACTATTCTCATCGGTGGATCAGTTTAGCCCTGAATCATATGGTGTTCCACTATAAGTGATCAGTGTCTTCTCTATGATTCATTATCATCCAAGGTTTGTTTTATTTTATATCCATGTGAGTATAAGAACCCCACTATTATAGCTGGTGGATCAGAAATATACTCAAGGGCAGAACACTCCTGGCCACTATTATTTGTCGGTGAATCGATCTCTAAGGTAAAATGATCCTAGCCACTATTCTCGCACGTGGATCGGTTTGGCCTTGACTCACATAGTATTCCATTATAAATGATTAGTATTTTCCCCATGATTTGTTATCATCCACGGTTTGGTTTATTGAGCTCGGGATCCCCTACTATTATAGCTAGTGGATTGAAATATACTCTAGGGAAGAATGTACCTAGACACTATTATTAGTTGGTGGATCGGTCTTTGGGGTAAAATGATTTTGGACACTATTCTTGCTGGTGGATCAGTCTGGGCATAGCTTAATAATCTTTCACTTTATATGGTTAGTGTTTTATTCGTATATTTTTTATTAAGCAACTCCCAACCAGACATGCATGCCCCCAAAGGACTTCTCATTCTCATGCTTGCACCCTAGATTCCCTAGATAACCCTATCCCATAACTTAGGAACTCTACACTCGCCAAGACTCCAACACTTCTTTCTCACCTTCCCCTACTCACCATGAATCCAAAGGCCCTCACACATGTGGGTCAAGGCCCACTTTCCCATTTCTCCACCTAGACTCACTATCGCCTATTAGGGTTTTCCTATGAAATCCTTATATGGCCTATGTTTCCCTAGACTCTCTTTTTCCTATATACCCCATACTCCCATTTGATTCCAACACCATCACTCCACTCAACCCACTCCATACATCACAACCCTAATCTCCAACTTCCACATGAGATAAAGAACCCTAGTTGGTCACCCTAAAACCCTAATATACTTCTTTTATATTACTCATTCCCTTCACACACAAACTCCACCCTCCTTCTCACTTAACTCTCATCCTTCATATGAACTAGGAGATCACAACCCAACATCTAACCAACCTCTTTAAACCCTTTTATAATACTCCTACACCGAGGGTTTTCCTCCAAAAACCCTAGTTAGGCTCCCATGCATACTTCCACCATCCCACGTACTATCTCTTCCCTAAATAATCCAATCAACAAAAATACTCTTTCCTCCTCATGTTTAACCCTCAAACTAACTTTTCCCATGTAAGCTTTTCCCCCATACACAGACTAAACACCTCATGCAAGACTTACACTTTTCATTTAAGATTTTACTCTAACTCTTTATTTTATTATTTTCTTCCTTTATTTTATCACCCATATATCACAATACACTTAGGCTTTTCCCCACTTCTTCTTTCTCACTCCACCCTTTTTATTTCTCTTAGATCCCCACAACCACTCAAGTCCACCTAAGGCCTCTAAGTATATATGTCATACCATAAAACCATACATAAAAGTATATCATACATAATAAGTCACATCACCCATATTACACATATTATAAATCATACACAACATACTTTAGCTCCTTGCAAGGCAAGCTGCATTACACATATATTTAGGCCACATTCACATATAAATACACAACACATATCATTACACCCATAAGCACATAGAACATAGAAAACCTAGGCCTTAACCATATCCTTACTTCCCTACATAGTCACCCTTTAACACTTAACATGCACATTTACTAGTATAATAACCCTTGCACCTCTAAAATTACCAAAGAACCTCTATTTCATATATTACCACCATTTATACCCAAACATGAAATACTAGTCCCACCAAACCTTATCTCCAAACATAATCACTCTTTAACACTTAGCATGTACAGTTATTAGTATAATAACCTTTGCACCTCCAAATATGCCAAAGTACCCCTATTCCATATATTTTACCATTTACACCCAAACATGTACTACCCACATCACAAAACCTTTATTATTATTCCTACTACTGCTAATTCCTTAACCATCACATTTATTGTAATTATTGTCGTCATACCATGAGATTTATCAAAATACACCTAGATCCTAAAATATTAATATTTCCACTATCACATACATTTATAACCCACCAAACCCTTATCACCACTCTTAACAACATTCCTAACACATTAGGTTTAAGCACCTTGAGGCATCCAAAAGACCGAATTGTCCCTAGGCTCCTATTAGTTTTGTTTCATTATAAGTGTCCATAATCTCTTAGACTGACATTTATACGTATCTAACACTTATCATTAACACTAACCCCATTTTCTTAGTCATCCCTTTCTCACATATCACACCCTATATAAGGCAACATTAAAATTATGGAATTGAAAAATAACACCACATTTTTACATAAATCACATACTAGAATTTTTAATTTGCTAGTATACGATAATCCACACAATTTAGTGAGTATAATGGTTCCCTTATTCTCAAACAAACAAACCTTAAAATTAATAATGACGACAATAATACTAGATAAATTAATGACACGTAAGCTTCATTTATTTGAAATTGTATGTAAAAATAATGACACACGTAACATATTAATACTAGATAAATTAAAGAATGATTTTTATTAAAAATATTTATTTAGTATAACATTAATAAATGGTCATATACCTTAATATGGGTTAAAATATACCAAGAAATACATGTCATACCTCACACTAACCATGCAGCATGAGCCATGCATTTAGATGAAGGGGATGAATAAGGGAGGAGGAGGTAAGCTTGGGTAAGGGGTTGAGGGAGGTAGTGGAGAGGTGTGGGTGGTGGTTGTTAGGTGTAGAGGTGAGGGAGGAGGTGGCTAGGTGTTAGGGTGTAGAGTGAGAGCACAAAGGCAGCGACGTCAGCTGTAGGAAGGGAGGTGCTGAGTAGGGAAGGAGAGGAAGAAAAGGATAAGAGAAGGGAGAGAAGGGGGTGGGTGGCTGGTAAAAGGTAGACAGGAGGAGCTACAATGGTGGAGGAAAGGGAGGGGGAGGAAGGTGGCTATAGAGTGGTGCATCGAAGGAGAGAGAAAGGAAAAAAGGCAAGGTTGTTGCTTAACTACGTAGTGAGGAAATGTGGCAGAGGAGCTGGCAACAGTTGTGGTGGTAGAGGGGCCACTACAGAAAGAATGGGTAAGGTAGGTGTAACACCCCCATTTTTACTGCGAAAAGTTTTCATTTTGCGGAAGCGTTAAATTACAAAATCAATGGGTGTTACCGCCACACTCAGTATAAGTCTGGCATCCTCTACCGTTCTTATACTAAGTGCTAAGGATAAAATATTACTTTGCTTAAATAACATTAAAACAAAGGTAGGATAGAATTTCATTACAAATTACATTGTCCCGATAAATACAAAAAGATCAGGCAAAGAGTTGTAATGTAACAAAAGAGAAATAGCAGGGGACTTAAGAGTCCATGGAATATCCGGACCAAAAGAAGTCAAGGCAAACATCAGATAGTCCTAACTCTCAACCCTCTATTTGAAGTTGTCAGACCCTACCCTCAAAGTGATCCTGCAAGGTAAAGACTTCCCGTGGAATAGGTAGGGGACCATGAAACGGAACCCGTCAGTACTACGGTACTGAATAACCCTGTATACCAAACTAATATGAAAAACTAGCATGGAACACATGCAAGGCATACAACTAACAGGTACAAGACATTTAAGTATTCATATGAGGATTGATATACAATAATCATTTAGATGGTCGAATTCTATTAAAACCACATGCTACTCATTTTCATTTGTCTAAAACAACCGAAAGCTTACCAGATTAACATGCCAGAGAAGCTCTCAGAAGTAATGATTAGAACCTAAACTCCAACATAACAGATTATAACATCCACAACATGACTCATGTCTCAACATAACTCCCCACCAAATTTATAACATCCCAGGTATAATCACAGATGAGTTATAACAAAATCCACAACATCAAATGTATACCTACAAGTAGAATATGATAAAATACATAACATCTCATGTGTACTTACAGATACGGGATAATAAAATCTGTAATCTCACAGGTACACTTACAGGTGTGGTATAATAAAATCCATCACATCATATATATGTTCACAGACATAATACCAACACAGGTAGGCACAAAGGTTGCCACCCCAAAACTACAGGTAGGCACAACGGCTACTACCCCAAACCACAGGTAGGTACAACGACTACTACCAAACCAATCCAATAACCAATAATAACCGTTCCAATCAAATTATATCATTTCCATTTTTATTTACTCAAGAGGGATACAATAATAACCCAGAGACATAATAGTACACCGGTCATACCAGCGCACAAGGCAACACGATACCCTCCAACCATCCAACCCAGAGGCATAACAGCACTCTGGTCATACTGATGCACAAGGCATACAATACCCTCCTTACCTCGGATACCTAATCCTTAAGTATCGATACCCCCTATAGGGCCCATAGGTCACCTATAGAGTAGACTAGGGCTTTACTAGGGCACAACCGGCACACCAGAAAACCAAACAAATCGAGGACTCCGACCTCGTCTCTAGGGTAGCTACCCCTAGAGAGAAACTATTCCCAAACTCGAGGTTTTCCACTTTACGTATTAGTATTTTTATAAAGTGATTACAAATAACACACATTACACATTTATTCTCCATACTTAATAATTTTTCCTTTATTTCCAATTATCCAAGTCAACCCTACGGCCAACAGTATAAAGAAAATTTAAAGTCAATACTAAGGTCAACCTACCAAAATTCTAAGGCCATCCTATATCCAATTATTCACATTTGGGCTTTAGGCTGAAAATGACCAAAATGCCCCTGAAGCTAATAATTATCAGATTAGCATCCATTCAAATACTAAGTCTATCTTATTTATTAATTTTTCATGAAAAGGCTAAAACAAAGTAATTTAATTATTTATTATATAATTTAAATCATCAATCATGTCAAAAGACCATTTTGCCCTTACATAGATTTCTACATATGAAACTCTATCATATACTTTTGAAACGTATAAAACACATGATCGTAAAGTCAACAACACATAATACATGTTAGAAATTATTTTCAGGATAAATATCATAATACACAAAAATGACTAAATTGCCCCTAGGGCACACATTCCTAATAATTTTTCCACAATTATTTTTAAACATGCTAAACTAATAATTATATACATAATTATCATACGAAATATTTTTCCGTCATTAGAATTATTTTTAAACTATACTTTTATACCTGAAATATTTTATATACGATAACATGCTCATTTTTATCCGTTTTCATAATAATAATAATTAACACATAACTATATTAAAATAAATCATGATAAACATATTTCATACACCAAAAACCCTAATGTGTTATCATGCAATTTTTATCAATTTAGTAGAGTATAACGATTACCTGAATTCTAGCAAAAACGTAAAATTGGCGGTATCCACTAAAATTTGTTAGGTACTGCAAATTAAACTTCCGTACCTAAAAATAATATTATAAATATCAAATTAATATCTATCAGATAAAATAATAATTATAATATAAAAATATTTATTTTTCTGAAATTACCAAAATACCCTTATATTTAATATGGTACTAAAATTTTTAACAAAACACCACGCAACTCACGCTGTATGCAACGTGAGTCATGCATGGAAGGGGGCATACTGGCTGGGCGAGAGGGTCGGGCAAGGCAGGGAAAGGGAAAGGGTGGCAGGGGCGGTGGAGACTGGTAGCTAGCCTATGGTGGAGGGTGGCTGGTTGGCTACGGTGGTGGTGATGTTGGGCTCGCACGAAATGGTGGTGATTGGGCTGATGCTACGCTGGAGATTGGGCGATGGGGCTACTAGGATGGTGGATGGGGGGTGTTGCAGGACAACGAGAAAGGCAGGGAGTTGTGGCTGCAAGGCTGCGACGGGCGGTGGATGTTGGTAGGTTGGCGGGAGAGTGGTGCTGCTAGGTGACTGGCTACGACAGACGAGGGCGATGGGTTGTTGCGGGTGGAGGTGGCTGGGAGCGGCTGGGTTCTACGATAGGGCTGCATGGCTGCTGGTGTAGGATGAAGGTGGTGGTTTGTGTTGCTAGGAGAAGGAGAAAGAAGAGGAGCGAGTGTGGCTGGGGTGGTGCTCGTTGGTCAGGAAGTGCAGGGCTACGACGGGCTGCACGATGGGAGGGGAGTAAGGGCTGTAGGGTTTGGCTTCGGTCGGGAAGGCTGAAGAAATAGAGGGGGAAGTGACAGGGGCTGAGCGATGGATTTTTACGAGTGGAGGTGTGAGAGAGGGCAGGGAAATGGACAACGGGGGCTGCTTGGGGTGGGTTGCTGAGAGAAAATAGGAGGGAGCTGGGAGGAACATTAGGTCGGCTGTGTGCATCGTGTGTATGTATACAAGGCTTATTTTTTTTTGCCGAAAGTGTGTGCGGGAAATGGGGGGTTGTTTGGGGTAGAGTGTGCGAGGGTGTGTGGCGTGTATATGTATGTATAAATGCAGAAGGTAGAGTAAAGGTAGAAATTGAGGGTGACAGGACGGAGATGGGATAGAAAATGGCATAGGAGAGAGAGAAAAATATATATATATATATATACACATATATATCTTATTCTAAATTTAGTCCGGATAAATTAAAATATCGGATAAAAAAATAATCCGATTTGAGATAGATTTAAATAAAAAAAATATAAACATAATCTGGAATAAATTTTAGAAATTTATTTCGAATTATGAGTCGCGGTTATTATTAAAATAATTTGGATAAAATTTACGGACAAAAACTAGGGTTAAAATAAATAATCAGTTTCTATCAACTTTTTAGCCTGATTATTTTTATATCTAAGCCATCGTAATAATAATAATAATATAATAATAATAATAATAATAATAATAATAATAATAATAATAATAATAATAATATGTTTAATACTAAACCTCGAAATTAATAATTATAACTAATCTCATGTAATTATTAATTTTAATTAGGGTTTCTTAAAAATGAGGTATTACAGCAGGGGTCGATAGAAATTAGCATAGGGAGAAGAAGGAGAGTTAGGGAGGCAGAGGAAGAGGAGAAAAGGAAGGAAAGAAGGATGGAGAAGGTGTGGCGGCTAACAACATAGTCTAGTTTGGTGGCGGAAGTGCTGGTGGTGGTTGCAGACAAAGGAATGAGGAAAACTAGGGGACAAGAAGGGAGAGAAAAGAGAAGAGAGGTCGGGGAGAGAGTTGAGCATTAGGGACAAGTGAAGATGGAAAGAAGATGAATACAAAGAAGAGAATAGAGGGAGGGGAGCATGCGGTAGGTGATGCTAGAGGGGGTGGTTGCTGCCACTTGTAGGGCATAGTAGGGTGACAGGGGTGAAAAAGGGGTAGAAGGCCTACAAAGGAAGGAGGTGGTGCATGCATGGTCAGTGGTGGCGCATGGGTGCAGGGTGTAGGGGGAAGGCAGGTAAGGGGTGTTTTTTTCAAGGGGATGTAAGGGAAGAATGAAGGGGACAAGAGCCAAGAAAAAAAGTGAAGGAGAAATGGGGAGCAGGCCAGCCCAGGTGGGATAAAGAAAGGAGGGGGGAAGAAAGGTGGGTTGGGCAGAGGTGGGAAAGGGGAAAGAAAGGAGAAGGAAAAAAGGGAAAAAGGTGGGTGTGAGTTGGCCCGGTGGGAGAAGGAAGAAGGGAGAAGGGGAGGGGGCTAGCCTGGCCCAAGGGAGAAGGTAGAGAGGAAAAGAAGGAAGGAAAAAAATATAGAAAAAAAAGAAAAATAAAAATAAAAGGGAAAGGATGAAAAGAAAAAAAAATAGTTTTAGAACTAGGATTAAGGATTAGGATAAAATTAGTTTTTAAAAAGAAATATTAAATTAATTTATCTCAAATTTAGGTTTTTTTAAGATAATACTTTTGGTAAAATATGGGTTTGTTATTTATTTAAATAAAAGAGTAAGGTAAAATGATTAAAAATAACCATATTTAATTTATTAAATAATTCCATCTACTTTGTAACTCAAGAGTCCCAAAATAAATAAATAAAATTTAATATTAAATTATCTCAATTAAGGGTTAAATATTTAAACTTTGGTATTAAAAATTCGGAGTATTACATAAGACATGTAGTTGACCGGAGCTGGGGGGTTTTTGGGAATTTATGCAAGAAATTTTGATGGTGGATATGCAACAAAGTGGGGTTGGGTGCTATATGGGGTAACTTGTGGTGGGTTGGAACTTTGGCTAGATGCTACTCGACAAGAGGTCTAGGGGTTCACATGATAGCAAACATTGTGGGATTTGGATCATTTATAGGGGATGGTGGTGGTGGTGCACAAGTTGGAGTGGTAAAGAAGCTAAACTAGGGAGAATGAGAAGGGATAAAGGAAGAAGAAGACTAAGAAGAAGCTTGGTTGTGGTAATCAATGTTACAGGTCATGTTGCATGGTTACTCACTATGTGAGTCATTCACACTACATGATACTTAGATGTATGAATGGTGCACGTAGGCTAGATTAGGTACGTAGGGTTTACATGTGGGAGAAGGTTGGTAACACAAGGAAGGGGATGAGGGTGGTCATTAAGCACTAAAATGGAGGTTTCTTGGAGCAATGGTTAAGAAGGTGGTAGGTGGAGTGGTTATGAAGAAGCATGGTAACACTAGGAAGGAAGTTGTGGTGGTGCATGAGAAGATGATGGGATATAGAGTACTGGTGTTGTGCATTGAAACTTATGGTGTTGGTTTTTGCAAACCAAAAACCAAAAATATAGGAAGTATATGGGCTAGGAGTAATGGCCAAAAGAGAAAGGAAGGTAATGAAGGAGTCATTTAGGGTTGGAACAAAAAAGATAGAGATTGGATGAGGTATAAGAAATGGTTGCCTGAGTGGAATCTATTATAGAGAAAAGAAATGGATATGGAAAAGAATGGGTGCATAGATAAGGATAAGGTAGAGAGTAAGAGAGTTGTTGCATAAGGTAGAGGGATGGGGGTTGCATGAGAAAGAATATAGGTAAGGGGTGAAGTGTTAGTTTAGGATTTATTTTGGTTAGGTTGGGGTTTATGGTTAATGATACCAAAGTAGGAAAAATAGTTAAAGGATGGGTAAAGAAAAATGGCAAAGGAGGAAAAATTATTAGGCTAAAGTATTTAAGAAATGGTTTGGGTCATGATTTAATGTTTAAATAAATAATTAAGCTAAAGTTTAGTATTATGTTATGAATAAGAGGCTAAAAACCCTAATATAATGGTCACGAGAATCCATTGACTAGTCTGGAAGACAATCAACTAGTTAATATGTGACCCCAGTTATCTTAGTCTTAGCTTAGACCTATCAATTGGTTTGACCAAATCTATTTACTGGTTCCCAGAATAGTCGATCAGTTAGGTTGGCCAATCAACTAGTTCACAACAACTATGAAAGTCTGGCAGTACTCGGGCTATTTGTTAGTCCATATTACCAATAAACTAATTATCCTAACTAATTGATCAGTTCCTAGAATCCATCAACTATTCTTAGCTATAACTTGATTTCTTACCTATTTCTCCTCAAATGTGATGTATTGAGTTTCCTTATGCTTTGATGGTGACCTAAGATTCTAGTATCTATAAGTTGGCCTAGATTACTTGAATTTGAATGATAGATTCAAGCTAGTAGAAATTAACCCTTAGATGAACAAGTTTTACCTTAACCTAGCATTTTAACATTTCTTTTGACCATGGAATAATTATATGCCTTGATGGTTAAAAATGGATTTTTCCTATGGCTAGTACCTAAATAATTAACCATAATAAAGGCTAATGAATGTCTAATAACCTATACCTTATCCTTAACATGTGAAACCTCATAAATTGTATGACCGGATATAATTAGAAGAAAATACATGGATATGTATAACGACCTTAACTTGAACCTACTTGACCTTAGTTATAAAAAATAAAATCCTATTGGATATTTAAATAAGTGGATGAATAATACAAATTAAGGTTGGAATCAATTGTACCCTTATCCTTGTTCTTAAGAATTAAACTTAAAATGTTCCTTAATAAATGGTAAGAATATGGTTAAGTAATAGAACCATGATTTTTACCCAATCTTAAGCCTTGACATGAATGAAGTGATATTAATGGATATCAAATGGTCACTTGAACATCTATGATAGATATTAATATTGATTTACCCTTTTTGGCATAAATTGTTAAGTAATAGAGTTATTACTTTAGGATACCCTCAATGGAGAATAATGTATAGTGAGAGGACCTTATATGGTAGCATTTGGATAGGTATGACATGTTACATAAAATTATATGGTATGTGGTCCTTGATGATGTCTATAACCTAGACATGATGGAATATTATATTCTTAAAGAGAAAAAAATTGGGCAAGCCTATGTATATCCAACTCTCGGAGTAGCAATCGGGGATAGATAGTATTATATCCACCTTCAAGTATGCATGTATGGGCAAGGGAACCCTCATTGAATCCAGTACATCTACTACTTTATGTTACACCTATGGAAGTACTTAGGAGGCAATGACACTTGAAAGTTAAGATACCTAGAAATGCGATGAGTTAGTTGCTACCTTGGCTTATGAACAATTGTAGCAGACATTTATATTTATTTTTACATGGTTATTCATTAACCATCGTTTGGGATGCTATCATTGTGACACCCTGAAATTTCTTAACCTTTACTTTTGGATGTTTAGACTTTTATTAAAAGCTGATCCGTAAACATTGAACTAATTATTTTATTAATAACCTTTGCCTATAACCTAAATAATTTCTTAAATATTATTATCTAATTATTTTAATTCTTTCTTTCTTTTTTAATCGATACAAAACCAAATTATTTTTTCCTAATAGGTACGTTAACCAAACTAAACTAAACCTAAAACTAAAATGAATAAATTGTTACCTTACTCTTATCCTATCCTACCTATGTTAACCTCCTCTCCCTCTTGTAACCACCATGCTCTATATCCCTCCCCTTGTCGTGCTATAACATTCATCAGAGTACCCCTCATATGTTAAACAATTCTTCCTAGACATCTGATTATACATACGTACATGCATGCATCCTTCCTCTCTAACTCAACCAACCCAACCTTGAAGTCCCTACTCCCCTCCATTTTTGTGCGAACCCTCCACTAGCCACAACCACTTAGATCTATAATAACTGTGGTAATAGCTTTTTTAGGTATAAAAGTTGATTAACAAGGCCTTATAATTTTAGTAGGATACGGATAATATGTGCTTTGTTGGAAAGCAAGTAATTCTTATACTCTACTAAAATGGTAAATATCACATGATCACACATTATGTATTTTTGTGTACAAAATATGTTAAGCTTGATTTGTTACATTATAATTATGTGCTAAAATGATTATGTTATCTTACATAAATTCCATGGTCATGAAATTATGCGAAAATGGTTTAGATGACAAGAATAATATATATGCTTGGATATATTTATGGAATAATTATTATTGATGTGTGCCTTATGGATAATTTGGATATTTTATGTGCATTAATATATTTTCCATATAAGAATGATTAATGTTTATTATATCTCATAGAGCATGAGATTATTTGGTTCTTGATGTATTAGATACACATGCTAGGGTTTTATATGTTAAATGGTCAATTAACATATCTGATAATTAATTTAAATATGGTATATTAGTCTTTTCATGAAAAATTTATAATTAAAATGGAATATGTAATTAAAAAGGATGTAAATGTGGAAACTTTTATCTTGAGGGCATTTTGGTCATTTTTAACCTAATGCTCCCAAATGTGAATATTTGAGTCTAGAATGACCTTAATATATTTTTACGATTGACTTTCGTAATGATATTTTTTATGGTTATCTTGAATTAATGGGAAATGAGTACAAATGGTCAAGTATGGAAACCAAACATATGTGACTGATTGTGATTTTCTGGTCAGCTTAATAAAATACAAATACATAAAGTGAAATAATTAGAGATGTGAAACAATGGCTCTTGAAGGGGAAGATACCTTAAAGACATGGTTTATCCCTTGGCGCCTTGGTGCCCCAAATAGGCTCTATATCTTACTCTTTTTTACTCTATGGTATTATAGGGGTATCCATACTAATGGATTAGGTATTCTTATCATTAAGGTACTATATTATCTTCATGTACTAGTACAACTAATGTAGCTCTGTGTCCTTGGGTTGATAGTTGGTAGGAGACTGTGTTGCCTTGGGAGCTAGTATGACCGGAGTATCTATAATACCACATTCTAAAATCCTTCAAAATGTGTTTAAAACTATGTTGATATAAGATAAATTAGGTTTTTTGTAATGGTCTTGAAACTCTAATAAAAGTGTGAACATTAGGTGTACCAATCGATTGGTTTTCCTAACCGACCAACAAGTGTGCTCAAGAATTGACATTTTTGTTCTCAATGAACCACTCGACTGGTTTTCCCAAACTAATCTACTGGTTATCCTATAATTTCATATCCATTTCTAATTTAGATTCAAATCTCTTTCTAATGTTTATGAAAAATCCTAATTAGAATCTAATTGTAAAAATAGGCATATTTTGGTGTTTTGGGATTATGTTCACATTATTTAGGTCACTATATGATTTTAATTAGCCATATTTTCCCCAAAAAGTACTTTTGAGGCAATCTTCACCTTTTCTCTTCTCCATCACCTATCCCTCTCTCTTCTAGAAGCTGGGTTCATGATTGAATTCATGCATCGTCTCTTGACTCACTAACCCACTACCATGTTCCTTTCTAACTACACTCAAACCCCATCACTTCATCAAATCAGCTCTCACTTCTTGATTTCCCACACTCAACCTTACCAGTCTTATCTTCCTCTCTCTTATGAACTTCAAACAAGCCTCATCTCTATACCTTTCATTTCTCATCCATATTAATTCCTCACCTATTTATCTTGCTCTCTTACCTCTTTTCTTGGTGAACATTTTTCTCAAGTGTTGAGCATCTCTTCATTCTTCCCTTCCTCCTCTCTATTGAGAAAAATAGAGATTTTCTCTTGTTTTCTCCCTTATTTAGCTGAGCATTATGTTCATTTTTCTTTTTCTAATCTTGGATTTAGTTCTTCTTTGTTTTCCTTAAGAAAAAAAGAATTAAGGTTTAGGAGAGGTTGACGATTTTAGTTCTTTCCTTTGGCACCCTATTTTGGAGAAAAAGGTTGTGTTTTGTCTTCTTCTCCTTCTTCTTCTTCTTCTTCTTCTTCTTCTCCTTCTTCTTCTTCTCCTCCTTCTTCTTCTTCTTCTTCTTCTTTTTCTTCTTCTTCTTCTATTGATTTTCGTTGATTAATGAAGTTTTTAAAGGTCATTTTTAATGGTTTTAACTTTAATTCTCTTAGAAATCGAGGCTCAACAAAGATGTGTATGGACTTATCCTAAAAATTTCTATGGGTATTTATGAATTTTTTATCAATATGATCATCCTTTAATTTATTATTAATATATCTATTAATAAAAATAAAATAAGTATCATTTGACATTACTTTTCTCCCCTATGACAACATTTATTTAATTTTTTTTATAAATTACTCATATTTTTGAAAATATTAATAATAATAAAGTTATATTTAATAATAGCATAAACTAATAATAATAATAATAATAATACTTCTTTCTTTACTTTTTTTCCCTTTAAATTACAATTGAAGTGTTGAAAAAATTAAATAACATAAAATTGATAAATATTATTAATCCTACAAGAACTAATTCTATTTTAACATACTATTTAACAGTGAGAATCTGACAAAGTAAGATATTATATGAATTTGATGATAAAAATTCACTAAGGTAGTATTATAATTAATGTGTGTGTGGTAATTATAATTTTTTTTTCTTATAAAAATAATTAAAAATATTCAAATAAAAGTATGTGTGTGTGTGTGTGTGTGTCTATATATATATATATATTCAAGGCTCATGAAATGCCTCGGCCCTGCCCAGCCCAACCAAATTTGGTCAAAGCTCGCTTAAGTCCCGCGAACAAAATGATTGGGTTGTTCATAACCTGACCTACCTCTGACCAAACACAAGTGTGTCTAATTATTAGGGGAGAAAAGATATATGGGATGAAAAAAATGGAGAATTTTATTGAGTATGAAAAGTGAGAAAAAAATGGAAGCTTGAACACGCTTACAAATGGTCAACATGAAGGCATTTTATACCCTCACTCATTAAGTCTAAACTGACACAAGCTACCTTATTAGCTTACAAGTTTTTATTTAACATCAATCCGAGTAAGAAGAAATGTACAAGGTATCCCCTAATGATTACCCATATGAGTTGACATTATTAATTCATAGATTGTTATGCCTGATGAGTACCAGAACCCTTGAATGAAGGGATTTCCTAACTACTTTCATACTTCATATCTTTGATCTATCAATATATCTATGTCTTCTCCCTTAGCCAATATTGTATGTGTGAAGTACCTCATAATCTATACCACACCTAACCAAGATGTCTTCAAAAGACTCACAACACACATGCTCACCAAACGATTAATATAATAGTTAGTACTAATCACATCGTAATTCTAGAATCTTATAGCTATAGAGCATGAACCAGTGACTAAGCAAGCCACCACAAGCGCTTTGGATTTAGGCACGTCTAAAGTCTTCAACTTGTTCTCTTTAGATATTTCTTTTGTTGCGACAAGAAAAACATAAACACATAACAAATGGATAATCAGTGAAACATCACATACCAATGTTTGAGTTCGCTAAAGAGACTACATCTCCTCAGAAATACAAGCATAATACCATAGGTAGAATCAACACCCAAATTAACCTCTTAGTATAACAATTGCTCCTACACACCAATACTACCCATAGTATAAAATGCATAACCAGATTTGCCTACAACAATGCCCACTTGCCGCCTAGGTTCCTCCTCACCAGAAGAATATGTACCATCTAGATCAACAACAACCTCCACTCTGTCTAAAGCACCCAACATACTCTCCTACTCCACCTTCTTGTCAAGAAGGAATTCAAACTCACAAAAGGTAACAAATCTAGATGTAATCGGGCCATAACACAAGGACCCCCAAGTCATGCCAATAACACAACCATGTCTCAGTCGCATCAAATCAAGGCTAACAATATCTGAGTTAGACACTCTCAATGTTGCTCCAAATGCACCTTCAATAGTTGTCCCAACAAGTTCATACAATGTTCCGACCTGCTTGCCAATAATTATCACCATAACCCCTTCAATGTGCCATTTTTAATGACACACCTATAACCTTTTTTATCCAAGGAACATAGTGAAATCAAGCTCTTGGCCATGATAGGAACATGATGAATGCCAAGCAGTGTCCTAACCACACTATCATGCATCCTCACCATCACAGTCTCAATCCCAACAAATCTGCATGAAGTACCATTTTCTAAGACAACAACTCGACCTCAAATAGTGTCATATGTCTAGAACCAACTTATATTGGGACATACATGGTAAGAGCACCCAAAATCAAAAATCCAACTATCCCGCAATCTGATCTATCCATATGTGGTAGTTAGTATATCACCACCATCATCACCCCCGGCTATGGTAGCATCACACTCATTAGACACACCATTAATAGTATATATTGATTTCCTATTAGAAAAGTATCTCCTGATATGTAGTTTTATACGACAACCATGACATGCCACATTCTTCTTCCAACTCTTTAGATTAGATATGGATATCTTCTTTCCACCATAATCACACTCACGTATCCTCCCCTGGATACCAACCCCTCATTATAAGAGTTCCCGAAATTATTGTCACAAGTTAACTAAGTATCAATAAACTCCCATTGTAGCAGGACAAATTTCACATCCTCAAGGACTAAATAAACCTTCCCATACAAAATAGTCTCACAAAAGTTCTCAAAGGTGGTAGTAAACGAAGAACATAACAATAGAACAGCCAAATCTTCATCATCTAATTTAATATCTATATCATGTAAATCCATAACAATAAAGTTAAATTCATCCAGATGTCTTTTCAAAGATTGACCCTTACCTAATTTACGGTCATGAAGCTGACTCTTCAACATTATTCGATTTGCTATTAACTTTTTCATATACAATGAATCAAGCTTCAACCATAAGGAAGCCACAGTTGGTTCATTTGCCACTTCCTATAAAACCTCATTAGACAAGCATATTTGTATGATAAAGAGGGGCTTCAGATCTACTTCTTCGAATCTCTCATCCATCATATATTCTAGCCTATTCAAATTAACGGATAAAGATTTTTCTAATCCACTCTGGATCAGAATTGCCTACATATTCAAATTCCATAATTTGAAATTGATGGATCAATCAAACTTCTAACTATCAAATCTTGTACCCATTTTGATAACAGGATTTCTTCAATATTACAACTCTAACAACAAATTGTTGTGGAATTAGCGTGGATTAAGAAAGATACACACCAAACAGATATTAACAAGATTATGCACAATTGAGAATTCACCCACAAAATAGAATAATTTGGGGAAAAAGTACAGATCTTTATTTGTGCTCTTGTCTAATTACAGAATGATTCAACTAATAAATTAATCAATTACAAAAATATGTATTTCCTTTTTAATTGAGAGTTCTATAGAGAAGAAGAAGAAGAAGAAGTTGAGACACATGACTCTCGATGGTTGTGGTCTCAACATGTATCCTTTTATAGAAAAAACTCTATGGAGCAAAACAACGTATTTTCGAAATAAGAAAAAAAACATAGTATATATTTAGGAAACATGGGATCCCCTTATTTATTTCATTAATTTTGACTTTTGCTCGAAACACGTCAAAAGTTTATCTTAGAAACCTAGTTTGTGTTTCTTAACACGGTATCCCTATGTTTCTTACATAAAATACCATATTATACTAAACATCTCCAACACCTACATGAATCAACACAATGTTATGTTGTGCTAAAATACCTAGTCAAAACTCATAGAGAGTAAATATATGTTTCCTTCAATTAATTCTTAAATCTTAAAATCTCCCAACACTTCAACACTTATATTTTATTTTCTTCAATATTCTTCTTCCTTTTGTTGTTATTCTTCAAAACCCACATCATCCTCTTTGATGTTTAATCATCTAGACTAATATAAAAAAACCGTGAGTTAGTATGAGCTACAAAAATCAAAAGTGAAAAAAAAACTATCTAAATGAAAGTAAAAACTTGGATTGCCTTCTAATAAGCACTTATTTAAAGTCATTACCTTGACTCCCTCATTTCTATTTTATATGCACTGGAGGGATATAAGTTTATGACCAAGAATGGGTCAGACCATTGGGATTTTAACTTTCCAGAGAAAAGCCTCAACCTAGAAGTAAAGAGAAGCACCTATTGTCCCTTTAAAAACTCATGCTTTGAAATATGCTTATCATGTAACTTTTTGGTACATTCTTTGTAAAGCTTTGCATTCTCATATACGTCAAAATGAAACTCATTCATTTGGTTCAGCTGAAGTTTCTTTTGCTTACCTACATCACTCAAACTAAAATTTATAAATTTCAATGCTCAATATGCTTTACGCTCAATTTTGATTGGGATATGGCATGCCTTTCCATATACCAAACAGTAGGGGGACATGCCAATCAAAGTTTTGTACATGATTTTATAAGACCAAAGTGTGTCATCTAATTTGATAAACCAATATTTTTGAGTTACACTTACAGTTTTCTCCAAAATCCATTCAATATGATTATTGGTTACTTTGACTTCACCACTTGTCTAAGGATGGAAGGGAGTTACCACTTTATGTGTGACACCATACTTCGCTGGGAGGGAATGAAATTTTCCATTTCAAAAATGCTTCCCTCCATCACTAATGATAGCTCTAGATGTGTCAAATCAAGTGAAAATATTTTGTTTCAAAAATCTGACAACCACCTTGGTGTCATTCGTGGGAAGTGCCGCAACTTCTACCCGCTTGGACACGTAATCCACGTCCACAATGATATACTTATTACCAAAAGAACAAGGTAATGGTTCCATGAAGTCTATACTCCAAACATCAAACAACTCACAAACCATGATATTAGTTTAGGGTAATTCATGTTCTTGGGATATATTCTTAGTCCTTTGACACCTATCACAAGTAGAAAAAAAGGTGTGAACATCCTTAAAAGTATTAGACCATAAAAGCCACATTGTAAAATCTTTGTTGAGATTCTATTTGTTCCAAATTGACCTCAAACCTCCCTATTATGATAATGTTCCAGGATGTAACGAATCTTCTCATCATTCACACACATCTGAATTACTTGATCAACATAAATTCTAGACAGGTATGGATCATCCCAAACATAATACTTTACTTCAGAAAGAAGCTTCCTTCTAAGGTGATATGAAAGATGAGTGTGTAAGATGTTACTGCTAAGAAATTGGCTAATTAGCATACCATGGAGTAGGTGTGATTTGAACGTCATAAAGGTGCTCATTTGAAAATCATTCATTCATGGAATTGGTTGTCTCATTTATGACACATTAGGGAAGTTATGAAAGATTATTTGCAACACTATTTTCACTCCTCGTTTAATCTCTAATCACCAAGTCAGACTCTTAGAGCAGTAATATCCATCTTATTTATCCTAGTCTTAGCATCTTTCTTAGAAAACAAGTACATTAATGTGGAATGGTTAGTGTAAACAATGAATTTATTCAATAGTCAGCAAGAACAAAACTTATCAAATGTAAATACTACAGCGAACAATTCTTTTTTCAGTAGTAGAATAATTTTTTTGTACAGAATTCATAATTCTATTAGCATATTAAATGGTTTGAAAATTTTTATCTCTCCTTTGACCTATCACAATACCACTAGAAAAATCACTTGCATCACACATTAATTCAAATGCTAAGTTCCAATTAGGAAATGCCATAATAGGTGCACTTAGCAAATTTTCTTTTTAATTATTGAATGCATGCAAGTACTCATTAGAAAAATAAAAGTTGCATCTTTAACAAGCAACTCACACAGGGGCTTAGCTATTTTTGAGAATTCTTTAATGAAACTTCTATAAAATCCATCATGCCCCAAAAAACTCTTAACCTCTTTAATAGTAGAGGGAGGGGAATGTTTTTCAAGTACTTCAATTTTTGCCTTATCAACTTCATTCCCCTTGTTAGAGATTTTGTGACCTAGAACAATCCCCTCTTGGACCATAAAATGTCATTTTTTCCAATTAAGGACTCAATGTGTGTCTTCACATATTTTTAACACATTATACAAGTTATTTAGGCATACATTAAAAGAACATCCAAATTTAGAAAAATCATCCATGAAATCCTCCACCATATGATGAAAATTTGCCATCGTACATCTCTTAAATGTAGTCGGAGCATTACACAATATGTAATGTATTCTTCTATATGCAAACTTATGTAAAGACATTTGAATGTTTTTTTTTCCTATATCCTCAGGTGTAATAGGGATTTATATGTATCCCAAATACCCATCAAAGAAATAGTAGAATTTATGGCCTGCCAGTCTCTCTATCATCTGATCAATGAAGGGAAGAGGGTAATGATCTTTTCTAGTAACATAATTTACTTGTATATAATCCATACAAACATGCCAGCCTATTACATTATATGTAGGGAACAATTCATTCTTGTCATTAGCCTAGCAGCAATACCCCCCTTTTAGGTACCACTAGCACTGGACTAACCTATGCACATCAGATATAGGAGAAATTACATCAACATCAAGTGATTTTATCACCTCTTTTTTCATTACTTCTTGCATCATGGGATTAAGTCAGCATTGAGGTTGAACCACTGGCTTACAAACCTCCTCCATTAGAATTTTATGCATGCATATAGATGGACTAATTCCTTTTAAGTATGCAATGGTCTACCTAAAAACTCTTTTGTGCTCCATAAATACCCTTATTAGTTTCTCTTCCATCAACCTACTCAAAGAAGAAGAAATAATCACTAGAAGAGATAACCATCTAAAAATAGATATTTCAAATGAGAGGGAAGAGGTTTGTCTCAAGACGAGTAGCCTCTTTAATAGAGGCTGTTAATTTTTTTTATCACATCATGCTCTAAGCCTCTAAGTGCCTTAAAATTTTGGGATATAAGGGTGATTCCTCCAAATAGTGGATTGCTTCTATAAGGCTTTGATCTTCCTCATACTCATCAAGTTCATTCGTTAGACATCCTTCTAGTGGGTCATCTGATTTGTTCACTTGAAAATACTCACTAACACATTCATCAATATAATTAATGTGTAAGTAAGTATCTTCTTTATAAGGGTGTTTCATACCATCAAATACATTATAAATTATTCACTCTTCATTAATCCTCAAAATTAGTTTACCCTCATGAACACCAATAAGAGTTCTACCTATGGTTATAATGGTCTCCCTAGAATAGGAGGTACCTTATGGCCCTCTTCCATCTCCAAAACAATAAAGTCAGCATGAAAGATGAACTTATCAACTTTTATCGACACATATTCAATAATACCACGTGTATAATTGATCAATCGATTAGCTAGTTGGAGAGATATGGTCATGCCCTTTGGTTCGCCTTTTATAAGCTTCTTGAAAATGGAAAAGGGTATGAGGTTAATTCTTACACCAAGGTTGCAAAGAACCTTATCAAAATGTAAAGTGCTAATATTGCAAAGAATGATAAAACTCCCTAGATCTTTTAGCTTAGGTGGCAGTTTGTTTTGGAGCACAACAAAACACTCCTCATTAATTCTAACCATCTCACAATCCTCTATTTTTGCTTTTGTTGGCTAAAATTTCCTTCAAAAATTTAGCATAATTAGGAATTTGGGTTAAAGTATGAGCAAATGGAATATTTATATGCAATTTCTTACAAATTTCAAGAAACATAGAAAATTGTGTATCTAATTTTTGTTCTTTCAACCTTTGGGAAAATAGGATGTGAGGTTGATAAGGTTTTACCTCATGTTGTGAACTCTCACTAGGTATGGGTTCATCTCTTATCTTCTTTTGAGAATACAAAATTTCTGAGTTTCTTATCAAATGCCTTTTTCTTACCCTTTTCTTCCAAGCTCAGAGATGGTATATCAGATTATTCTTTACCACTCCTCAAAGTGAATGCCTTTTCATCCTCTCATGGATTCCTTTTTATATAACTAGGTAAGGTTCCCTGGTCTCTTTTGGAGATCATATTTTACCAATTATCTTGCTTGCACCTCCAAGTTCTTCAAAGCAACCTCTTGATTTTGCATTTGAGTGTCTTAATTTTGGAATCTAGACTTGCTTTGGTTTATGAACTTATTAAGGAATTATTCCAAACTCAATTTTGGTTCAAGGGCCGTCATTTGGTATCTTAGAGGTGGTTATACTTAAATTTGAGCCAGATTTGGGTTTTGATTTCTCCAAGAAAAATTTGGGTGATTCCTCCAACCAGGATTTGTAGTTTTTTTTATTGAAGATCGTTATTAGACATGGAAAAAAATGAAATAAAATTAGCATACTCTCACAATTGTACAAAAGAGTTACCCACCTTGTACTCAGCACTAGTGTGAGGTCCACCACATAAGTCACATCTCACAATCAGGATCTACATAGCAGAAGCACTCAAGTTAGCCATTTGTTTAGTCAAAGCATCCAACGAAGCTAAAAGACTAGTGACCACATCAACAAAAATAATTCCCACACTTTTACTAGGTAATCTCTCAACATATTATTGATGACTATTAGTTGCTAACTCAATAAAATCATAGGCATTTTCTGGGGTCTTGTTCATGATTGTCCCACTTCCAGCTATATCAAGCATAGAACAGTTAGTAGAAAACAAACGGTTCTTAAAATCTGAACCTATAGCTAATTAAGTAAACCATTGTGAGGACATTTTCTCAACAATTCTTTCAGTCGTTACCACACATCATATAACGATTCCTAATCATACTACACAAAAGTGGTAATATCAGTTCTCATCTTAGTAGTTTTTGATAGCGGAAAATCATTTCAAAATAAATTTCCGAGCCATATCATTCCACATAGTAATTTATCCCATCGGCAAAGAATATAGCTAACTCTTAGCTTTATCCCTAAGAGAGAAGGGGTAAATATTAATCCTTATGGAACCATCAAAAACCCCATTCTACCTTAAAGTATCACAAATTTTAAGGAAATTAGCAATATGAGCATTTGGGTCGTCATTTGGCAATCCTCCAAATTGAACTTCTATTTGAATCATTTGAATAATGGCCGATTTAATTTCATGGTTGTGTGCTTGCACAACTAGTTGTCTAATGTTGGAACATGTACCATCTAGATTTGGGGTGGCATAGTCTCTAAGAGATATACGCGTTGGAGCTTGTACTTGCACTTAAAGTGGTGCATGTGGAAGGGTTGGATTATGATGTAACTTTGGATTCAAAACTTTGGAGGATGTAGGTCTTGTGGATTAAGAACTTGTTGTTTCTCAGTGTTGTCCATGCCTTTATCACCTCCACCCAATCTATGAAACCTATGGAAAGTCCTCTTAATCTCTAGATCAAATGGCTCTAGCTTACCCCCACACAAGTAGTTCATGCACTAGAGATCCTACACAAAGTCAGAAAACCACTCAAAAAAACTTCAAAAAAATATGAAATAAAAAAAAAAGAAAAAAGAAACATAATTGTTTAAAGCAAATAAAATCTCTTGGATCCCAATGTCACTTTTTTCCTAGTCTTCAACAACGGTGCCAAAAACTTGTTGACTTCTAACTACAAGTGGACAATGTTGAAGTAGAATGCACGGTCGATCTTACAAGGACTAGGAAGTGAGCAGTGGGATGGTGAAAATATCTCATATGTCTAGACTAATGGTAAGAGGTAAATGATGTCTAATTATATATAAAAATAAAATATACAAACAAAACCCAAAGATAATATAAGAACAAGTGAAATCTAGTAAAAGAAAAGGCTAAGGTTTTGGTCAATCCCCTTAACCCCAATATGATTGAATATTAAACCCAAATCCTGAATCAAAATACATTGCCATGAATGCCAAAAAATTTATGTAGTGTAATGCTCTATTGAGCCATTACACCATATTGTCTATTAAGACTCATCTATATCCAGTATGAATGTAAAAGTAGGCAATGCATAATTGTGTATTATATTCCTTTTTTTTAGTTATAAAGGCCAACCAACGCCTCTCAACTTTGTAGTTTGGTCTCTAGTCATGTTAATGGAGCCCACTCCAACTCATATATTGAATCTTGCCGGTTTTTCTAAATAATAATAGAAAAGTGATCAATTTCTCTATTATACTGATTAAAGTATTAACACAACACATATGACAATGAATTAGATTAAGTGTGGTTTAGATTCTCAACACATCTCGCTTAGGGGATTTTCCTTCACCTTAGCAAAAATTAATTAGCTAATCATGGCTTTTATTAAGCACAACATCTTAAATAAAGAGAATTGCATCAATCCAAAAGAAATAAAATCTAAAAAAATGTAATACTCTCTTTATTTAAGAAGAGAAAATCATTGTTCAATCCATCTAACTGGGAAAAGAAATAGATAAAGATTCCTTCTATCTCATCCATCTCTTCTAACTGTAACACCCTATCAAAAGTGTGCTTAAATAACCATGGAATGGGCCCAGCCATAGATCAACATGGGCCCAATTGTTCTTGATTTGGATGGTAGTTTATAGCTTTGTTAGTTTCTAATATTTCCACCATAACTTCTTCGTCAGACTTCTGTTTGGGTAAAATTTTGATGTGTTGGAAATATAACAAGAAGACCTAAAACTTTTAGGTTTATAATGTTTCCAAACTTGGATTGCATTAGGGTAGAATATATCTATCTTTCCAACCTTGCACACCTTGAGTACTCATTCTTACTTCTCATTTGATCCAATTATTGTGTTTTAGTTCCTTTTGATCCCAATCTCTCTATAAAACTATAAAATATAACCAAGAACAATAAACAAGAACAATTAGATTCAAGTATATAAAATTAATCATATAGTTACATTAAATATATTCATTAAAGCTCTAATTGACCAACAGAAATCATGCCCATCAAATTTAAATATGATAAAGAGAGGAGAGAAATTACATAGAATAAAGATAAAGGTTAGGAGACAAACTCTGAATACAATCTTAATCAACATGCAAAAAATGGAAACCAATGGAACATAGAGTCAATATAGTGTTGAGACAAAACTCTAACAATTTGATAACCAAAACTTTATGACCACAACCTAAAAATTAATTAGTTTTCCACAAGTAGATCATCAAATTCGGCAAAGTCATCAAGGCAATTGGTAGAAACCTACATATCAATAATTGGATCATCTACTCATTGGAATGAGTATAATCCATGAAATGGATGGTTTATACTTTTGTATTGAGTAAATTAACATAGCAAATTAAAAGAAAAATACATGCATAGAACCCTACTCCATGAATTCTACTTGTAATACAAGATAATCCAAGAATTCAACCATATTGAATTCCCTAATTAGGTGATCATACATAATGAGTTACTTTATTTAAGGTACCCCACTATTCCATAAGTTGTGGATCGGTAAAACACACATAACAAACCCTCAAGAGAAAAATGCATCTAGAAAACACACATGTTTAGACAACTAATCTTTCAATATGCATACCCCTATAAGCTAGTGGAAGAATAATATAGAGTAGATCAAGGGTCACTTTGGTTATTATAGCAACTAGAAAATGATATTAAATGAAGTACCTTAGTCCTAACTCATGTGATCTTCTACTTTGATTCTTAGTGTCATATTACTGCCTTATTTGGTACTTTGATACATAATAATGTGTCATTATGGTTTATCCCTACAACCCATCATTTATTATAATTAGCTTAACACCAAGATGAATTCTTATTACTTATTATATGCAATATCGTTTACTTATGAACTTTTACACACAATTACTATAGATTATAATACTTAGAATTATGTTATGGTCAATTAATTCCACATGCTATAGCCACTAGATATCATGATAATGCATATGGATAATAATATGCATACAAAGAAACAAACCAAGGTAAAAAGACCATAATACCCCATGAACCCCTAATTCACCCATGACCATAACTTCACCCTCATGTCTCGCTAATTTTCCAAATTTAGCATAATTTACTAAAATAACATTGAGATCAACATATGCAAAAATAAAGTTTAAAATCCCATGTTTCATACATATAATATTGATGCTACATCTTATAATGGTCCACAAAACCCTAATTCATCCAAGGGTCATAACTTCACCCTCAAGTCTCACCAATTTACCAAATTTAGAAAAATTTTCTAAAATAACACTAGGATAAACATATATAAAAATAAATTCTAAAATTTCACATTTCGTACATACAATATTGATGCTACCTCTTAGTTACTAATCCTAAAGTGTATCCATTTCTCTTATTATTATAATTATGTTGCCTACAATTAGCCCAAACTCTTCATAAACCATACTTACAATATTTATAAATAAAATAAAATAAAAACCTCTTACAACAAAAAAATTTCAGATTTCACCTATAATAGCTAAAATACCCCTAATTCAACATAACATCTCAAAACTTATTATTATTATAACTTAACCCAAACACAACCAAACCCTTCCATGTTATATATTAAAATTTATGTTAAAACCTATAGGATTATAATGGTATATTTATTTTCCACAAAGTCTCATAGAAGACCAATTTATCCACAAAGTCAAAAATTCACTAACTACCAATAAAATTCAACAAGTCAACATAATTCACCAAAATTGTAAACACCCACACATCAATAGAAACTCAAATATATAATTACCCTTGATTAAAAATAACATAACCACCATAGAGGCCCTATGGCCAAAAATCCCTAAACCTCCATGACATCCAAACCTTCCAATTTTCATCCCAATTCACTCGTGATAATACTTAACATAATTATCTCTACAATATATATACATATATATACATAGATTTCGGCTCTTGTAAAAACCATTATTTAAAATATAAATGTAAGAACTCTTAATTACCATTAGATCTAGAAGATTTAAAGGCTGAGATTAAAATAGATTTAAGTTAGGTATTTACTAAACCTTGACCATTGACCAAATACTAATCTTATGGTTAAGATTGGTTCCTATATTATGTGTGTGTGTGTGTGTGTGTGTGTGTGTGTGTGTGCATGTACCATCATGGTTATGAGTTTCTATAAAAATCCTTTCAAATCATACAAATGTAGAATTTATCAAAACAATATAATAATACCCAAAAGCATGATAATAAGGTAGAATGTAATAAAAAAAATATAAAAAAACCTTAACCATAATTTCTAAGCATAAAACTATTTTAACATAGAATAAAATAAATTACCACATAGAAACCAAAAGCCTAAATCTAAAGAAGTGCATCTTTATAAAAATACCCTTTAGTCTCTAAGCACAACTATTCATTATATTCTCTCTGTACCACCTGATCACCTAAAATAATAATAGCAAAATAAAAAGATTTACGTGAAAAATTAATAATGGAATAGCAAGGGGGAAAAGTGAAATAGAAAAAATATTCATCGATATGGAGGCTTGGAAACCACCAATAAAGACTAAGGAATATGAGGTCATGGTTTTGGAAGTTTAAATAAAATGAAAAAAAGAGAAATGAAGGAAGAAAATCCATAAAAATGCTATTGCAACACATAAAGCACTAGCAACAACAAAATGAAGGAGTTGTACAGCAAGGCAGTAAATATGGGAAAATGAAGAGGGAAGGGGAGTGATTGTTGGGTGAAAAATGCACCTAGAGGGAGAATGACATGCAAGGGGGAAAAACCAACAAGATTGGAGGAAGAAAAATCAATACCCATGTCATGGGAAAGGCCTAATTTTGTAAGTATGTGTGTGTGTGTGTGTGTGTGTATATATATATATATATATATTGTGGCCAATAGTAACAACAATGACGAGTGTCGAGAAGTAAAAGGCTGGCCCTTTTTGATGGGTATAAAGCTATAAAACAATAGAGGAAAGAGTTTGAAATTGTAGTATAAAATGAAATCTTCACAAATAGATAAAGTTCAAAGGTATAAAATAACCATAGAGAGAACGAGGTGTGGCAATCAAACAATTAAGCTAGAGAAGGGGGGATAAAATGACCAAAACACTTGTTTTAACTGTTAAAATAAAACATGCAACATCATGGCTATTTTTGGTCGATGACAGACTTCCTCCCAAGCCTAGAAATTACTTGAATGAGATGGGGGGATGGGTCTTTCTTGTAAGCTCATAACATATACCAAAATGGAGAGAGAGAGAGAGAGAGAGAGAGAGAGAGAGAGATTATAAGAAATTTAGTAGATTTTGGTGAAATTAGATTATTAAAAGATTTTTGGTTGATTGATGGCACCTAAAATTTGATATATGATTTTCTAACATGTGAGAATCACATGTCAAATAGAATAGAGGTAGGATAGGTATTTCAAAATTTTAAAGTTAATTACATAGGTTGAAAGGTTAGCAAATAGAGCTTTATTAGGAAATAGCAAATGAATCCCTAAAAAAATTATGGGAAGGTGCTGAATAAATTCAGAAACCAAAATATGTAAAAAAATTATTGGATATAAGAGTTAGTTTCAAGCTTAACAGATGGAAAACAACTAAAAATAGCAAAATTAGATAATCCATGGAAATACATTTTTTCGCAAATGGGCAAAACAATTCACGAAGGGTATAAAAGGGTATAGATGGGTGTGGAATAATTTATAAATTTAAATATATAAAAATATTTAACTTCATAATTTGTTTGGAGCTCAAATAAAGAAATTAACAAAAATTATCAGTCGCAAAAAAATGATAATTTCTGCAACTTTGCGATTAAGAAGGAATGGACAAACTTAAAAGATTTTGAGACTCTTATCTAATATTAGAATATTTTTATAAGTGAGAATAATTTTTGGATGATCCAAAACAAGAGAGAAATATCTTAAAACCTAAAATCACATAAATTATGATTTTTTAAAGATGACTACAATCTTTCCACAAATGAATAAATAGTTAGTAAAAGGCTAAAAAATGATGATGAAAGTATTTAAATAAAATAATAATTTGGGAAATACTTTAATGAATGTGTTAAACATTTATCATGAGTCAAAATGAGTGAAAATGACATAATTAGAGAAATCATGCATAAGTATAATTTTTTGCAAATGAATGAAATAAGTATCGTCAATATCATATTTAATATAAATGGCTTAGAAAAATTTGGTAGAAAATTTTGAAGTGAATTACTAGCTCAATTATATAGTAATTAGGGTTAGAATAATTGTGGTTCTAAATTTATAACCATCTACCTAATTACAACAGTGATCACCAAAAATGAAAGAAAGAAAGAAAGATGTTCGGTCAAATCTACTTAATTTTTCATATTGGTTTTATTTGTATTTAGGCTAGAATTAATAACTCCAACATCCTAAACATAATAATAGTATTATAATAGGTCCGACTATTTATTTTATGTGATAATAGTTGTTGTAATAACCAACGATATCATAACCTTAGAGCATCATCAAGAAATGAGATTTGATCTCCACTACTACTAAAAATAGCTTCAACCCTTGCAAAAAAAAAAGATAAGTAATTGTTGTAATTACTAGATTTTATAAATTAAGATGAACTCAAGAAAAAGACCTAAATGGAGCCTAGATAGCATTTGGATAGGGTTTATACTTAAAGCACCTTTTATATGCTCTATATAAGGTTCTTAAGTCTAATTGTTTTCTTATGTTCTCAGTTTGCAAGCTAATAAAAATTATCTTTTTTTTCTTCTCTTATGAGCCTATTTCTTGAATGCAAATTCTAAGTCTCACTATAGTTCTACGTTATTCATGCTTGAGATTTTTATCCTTCCCTTGGTTTTAATCCACTTCTTGTGGTTAAATCAATGTTTTAATCAAATCCACTCTATATTTTTGGTGTGTTTTGTGTGTTTTCATTATGTTCTCTCAAGTTCTACGTTTTGAGCTTATCAAGAAACTTAAAACCTTTTGCTTCAAACCCTTCTCATATAGTATTTTACATAGATATTTCATAATTGGTACCTTAGTAGAAATAATAACACATGCATTTTATCCTTTCCAAATTAGTTAACCAAATATATTAGATGGTTTTCTCATATAAAATAATTCTCTTAAATTATATCAATACATTGCACTTAAATATAAAATTTTCCTTAGTTTTACAATAATATTCGATGAGTTTTCATACTTTGAAAGCAATCTAGAATAACATCTTTCCTACTATAATTGAATACATTTCTCTTTATAAATGTTAATAAACAATATTGAAGCCCTTGATCATGCATTTATTCTATGATACAATCTTGATAAAATTCATTGTCGAAAATACTCGTTTAATATTTGTATTAGCCATAAAAAAAAATTAGAGTCAATTTCAAAAGTATATAGATAAAAGGATATGTCTTATGCTTCTTCACTTGCACTCATTTTCTTAAAAGATAAATAAGTACTGACAACCAATGAAACATTCTATCTGACCATAACTGTAATCCCCAAAAATTTAGAAAATCTATAATCCAATAAATAGCTTTTATTTAAAATAAATTAGCTTTTAAAATCATATAATTTAATTATTATATGGATTTTGATTACATAAAATTTGGTAGGAATATTTAATAAATTAAAATAAATATTTTATTAATTTATCATACTCATTTTATTTAAATAATTGTTCAAATCAATATTTTACTAAAATTATCTTTTTATGCCCATATATTTAATTATATTAAATTAAAATATTAAATAAATTTATTATTAAAAATATTAAATACTATTATTTTATAAATTAAATTATTTTAATTTCTCCCATTTCTTTTATTTTTTTCCTTTTTTTCCTTCCCTTCTCCTTTTTCTCCTTTTTCTTCTTCTTTTCTTTTCCATTTTTTCCTTCTGGCCGCCCGCCAGGCCAACCCTTCCTCCTCTCCCCTACGCGCCTTGGCCAAAGGCCCGTTTCTTCCCTCCCCTCTTCTCCTTCTCCCACGCACGTCTAGCCCAGTCCCAGCCGCCCCTCCTTTTCCTTTTTCCTAGACTGGACCGGCCAGCTCCCCTTCTTTCCTGTGCCGGTCCAACCGCCCGTTCCCACCCCTCCCCTTCCTTTCTCTCTTCTTCCATGCCCGACCACCATTTTCTGCCATTATCAAGCACGTCGGCTGCCTGCAACTGCCATACCCGGCCACCACCTACCTCCCTGCTACTCCCTCTCTCTCCCCCATCATTTTCTTTTCAATTTTGAACCAAACTAACCCCTGACCATAGCTCGCATGCCCCTTTTCCTTTCCCTCTTCTTCCCTTCACCTCCCTGTCACCTGACCACCATCTGCCACCCTACAACCTGCCCTGGCCGGCCACCTACTCCCCTCTGCCTCCTCTTATTTTTTCTTCATCCCTCCTTCCCCCATTCTACTCATAACTTTGAGCCCTCCTTCCCTTCCCGATTCTTTTCTTTCATTTTCTCCTCCTCCCATTTGTCCCTGTTTTTGCACCACTGTGACCCTCCGCCGCTTACACCACTGCACTGCACCCCCTGTGTCGCCTTCTGCCACCACCTCCTACTACCCTGTACCATCACGCCACCCCCTCGAGCCCCTGCACTTCCTCCCTTCTCCCCCTCTTCTTTTCCTCCCCACTTTTCTCCCTTATCGGCAGGCCACCTGCAACCACTCCTTCCGCCGCCATCCGGCCGCCTATGCAGCTACCAAACCCACCATTCGACACCCTGCAACCTCCTCTACGATCCCCATACATTGGTTAGCCAAAAAAAGTCCTCAAACCCTTTCATTTTTTCCTCCTCTTTTCCTTCCTTCTCAGCCTCTCCACCTCAACCCACCTCGGCAGCCATCTTCGCCGCTTTGTTGTCGCTGCCTCCGCTGCCCTATGCCGCCGTGAAACCATCCTTAGCCACCACCTACACCCCCTCTTCACTTCTGCACCTTTCCTTTGCCTCCAATCCTCCCCCATCTACCTCCTTTTCTAGCCTAAAGTCACTAAACCGAGCCATCTCCCCCTCCCTTCTATCTCACCCCTTTCGACCCTTTTCTTCCCCCTTATTTTGTATGTGGCTCACGATGTTCATGCAGCGTGAGCTCCACATTATTTTGGAATTCATTTGGTTAAATTTTGAGGTATATTAATAATTAATTAAAGTGTATTATTATTAAATAAATTTTTTTATAAAGTTTTATCCTTTTAATTTCTTACTTCTAACCTAATAGTTATTGATATTATTTTTAGGTGTTGAGTTGCTAATTAAGCCTTGAATCCTTAACTGGGATACCGGTAAGGTTCGATTTTTGCGGGATTAAGGTAATCGTTAAACCTCACTTAAATGCATGGAAAAACGTATGCTAGCACATTAGGGATTGTAGTATGATTTTATGCATGTTTTGTGTTGCCTAGTATGATATATATATGGTTTCTTATATTGATTGATAAAAAGAAAAGAAAAGAAAATTATGATAGCTTTTGTGCCATGTGTAGAGATGATACTTAAGGAATGAGTTGATATTTGATGGAAATGTTAAATGCTTGTCTATGATGTATTATGTTGCTAATGCATGAATAATATTATTGTCTAAGGGTATTTTAGTAATATGCTTATGTAAGTATGTGATCTAATATATGTAGTTGCTAATGAGTATTATGTTGAATAATGACAAGTTGGTGGAATTAAATGATAAGAATGAAGTATTAATATTAGTATTTTATGTAGTGGTGGTAAATTCATAAAAGTTATGTAATAAAGGGGTTAAGTGGAAATTTTATAAGTGAAAAGGGTATTTTGGAAATTTTGTAGTAAAAGGGTTTTTTGGTAATTTTGAATGAAAGGGGTAAAACAGGGATTTTGTAAGCAAAAGGGGATTTTGTAAGCAAAAGTGTATTTTGCTAATTTCAAAGAAAAGGGTGAAATGATAATTTTATAAGTAAAAGGATAAAATTGTAGGTTGTGAGAAAGAAGGATATTATGGTAATTTTTGAGGCAAAAGAACAATATGGTAATTTTATGACTAAATGGCAAAATGATAATTTTTTAAGTAAAGGGGTATTATGGTAATTTTTGGAGAAAAGGGTAAAGTGGTAATTTTGGAGTCAAAGGGCAATATATTAATTTTATAAGTAAGTGGTAAGAATGGTAATTTTGGAAGGAAGGGGTAAAATAGTAATTTTGGATGAAGTAGGGTAATCTTGGAAATTTGCAAGCAAAAGGGTAATATGGTAAATTTGGATGTAAGGGGCAAAATGGTAATTTTTATAAATAAAAAAATATTATGTCAATTTGGAAGTAAGGGGTAGAAGAGTAAATTTGTAAATAAAATGATATTATGGTAAACTTGAGAGTAAGGGGTAATTTGGTAATTATGAGAACGACGAAAGATAATTTGGTAATTAAATTATGATTATAGAAGGGAAATTGGATAATTATGATACTAGAGAAGGGTAATTTGGTAAATTAACCAATTAAAGGGCATTATGGTAATTTTAATAATGGAGAAGGGTAATATAATAATTATAAATATGGAGAAGGGTAAATTAATAATTATAAATATGGAGAGGGGTAAATTTATAATTATAATTATGAAGGAGGGTAAATTAATAATTGTAATTATGAAGAAGGGTAATTTGGGATTTATAATAATTGAAAAGGGTAGAATGGCAATTACAATAATTGAGAGGGGTAAAATCGTAATTATGATAAAAGAGAAGGGCAATCAGGTAATTTATCCAACTAAAGGGTAAATTGGTAATTATTTAACCAACTAAATGGGCAAAATAGTAATCATGATAATGAAAGAGGGTAATTTGGTAATTTATCCAACTCAAGGCCAATTTAGTAATTATAACAAAGGAGAAGGGCAATTCGGTAATCTAACCAACCAAACGGGAAATATGATAAATGTAGCAATTATGAGGGGTGAATGGTGATTTAAAAAGGCGTAGGAGATAACTTGGTAACCTAAACCGAGTAAGGGGTAATTTGGTAATCATGCAACCTGAAGGGTAATAGGGTAATTTGTCAAGTAAAGAAGAAATGACTTAGCAATTATATAAGTAAGGAGTAAATAAGTAATTTGTACCTAACATGTCGTTGTGATTGTGCAATTTTATAATATGATTCAAATAATGCTGATTAGCAAGGTAAGGGTATTTGATAATTAGTAAGTATCACGAGAATAAATCCTAATTCAAAATTAGATGAGATTATGATGGCCTTAATGATTTCTCTGTGTATTCTTGGATAATCGCCTGAATAAGAAATGACTAATGATATCAAAACGATTGAAAGTGAATAAGTATCTGATTATTGTGCTTTTTGTGATCACCTTAATTAAGACACTAACACTTAAAGTGAAAGACCTCAAGATTAGGAATAGTGACTCTTTGGGGGTTGCTACCCTAAAGACGTGGTTTAGTCCACAATTATTTTGGTATTTTCTAGTGTGCCTTTGTGCCCTAGCCAGGCCCTATATCTTACTCTATCTAGCTCTACGGACCTAGTTAGGGGGTATGCATACTTATGGATTAGGTGTCCTTGTCGGTAGGGTACTGAGTAGCTTTATGCACCAGTACGACCAAGGTACCTTTGCGTCCTTAGGTTCGTAGTTGAAGGGTACTGAGTAGCTTATATGCATCGGTACGATCGGTGTACCTTTGTGTCTCGGGTTCTTGATCTCCAGTCCGAGGCTAATAAATAGAACTGTTGTGCTAACTAAAGAAAGGAAAAACACTAATTACAGAAGTGAAAGATTAATGAGCCAGGCCCAGTTGACTTATGATAATGAGTACCGATCCACCGGTTATAATAGTGGCCCAGGAGCATGTTGCCCTAGCAAGTGATTATGAGTACCGATCTACCAGATATAATAGTGGTCCGGGAGCATGTTGCCTTGGCAAGTTATTATGAGTACCGATCCACCGGATATAATAGTGGCTGAAGAGCGTGTTGCCGTAGATGATGTTGATATATATATATATATATTCCGATCCACCGGCAATAATAGTGGGGGTTCCGAGCTCAATAAAACCAGTTATATATATGAATAAAGTTATGGAAAAATACTAATCACTTATAGTGGAACACCATGTGAGTCGGGGCCAGACCGGTCCACCGGCGAATAATAGTGGCCAGGAGCGTTTTGTCCTGGAGACCGATCCACCGGCATATAATAGTGGTTAGGTGCATTCTGCCCTATAAGTGACCAATCCACTGGCTATAATAGTGGGGTTCTCACACTCACATGGATATAAAATATGAGATTGATTGAATGATGATGGAATAATGGCTTAAGGCCCGAATGTATTGATTTTACACTATGACATGGCTTAAGGCCCAAAAGTATCGAACGTGACTTATAACTTGTTATATGTGTAATTGTTATGTATGCACCTCTTATTACATATGTATATAGCTTGCATTATGTGTTGCATTACGGGCCTATTTTTAAGTGTGGTGTTAAAGGGTTACTCAGCACCATAGTACTAAAAGGATTCCCTTCGTGGGGCCCCTGCCTATTCAATGGGCAGTGCCCCCTTGCAGGTTTTTTCAGGTGCTACTCAAGTGGGCTACGGGAAAGAGAATAAGGAATTATCCAGTACTGTTAAGGTTTTTCTCTTTCTCTTTTAAATTCCTGGTTTTAATGTTAATGTTGTTAAAGTAACCATCATTGGTGGATTTTATTCTTGTAAATGATTTGATGCGCTACTCTGATTTAAAAATATATTGTAAATTGTGTTTTACACTTTTAGCCTTAGCACTTAGTACTGGAACGGTAGGAGTGAACCGGTCTAGTACTAAGTGTGGCGGTAATATCCTCAGAATTCACGATTTTATAATTTACTTCCGCTAACTCTTTTAAATAAAACGAAATTTTTCACTAATGAATTTTGGGGGTGTTACAATAACTTTCTAATATAATTCTCAAGTTGATTGTGTAACACCATAACATCAACATCAGAAAAAATTATAGGATAGAAAGTATTCAACATAAATAAAAATTGATTGTTAAAAATTTCAAACATGCAACACAACTCATCAACTAAGTGCTTGCCACATCAAACATGTAATTAGCCTCATTTAGTTGTGAGTTTATAATACTATAGAGATATTCATACACACAATTTTGTGAATGTATAATGATTGGAGCTTAGCATGTTGATTTATTTTCTTTAACATATTGCCCATCCATGTTAGGTACATTAATGTTTATCTTGCTATAAAATAAAATAGCTTCATTCAAAATAGCTTCCCATCCATCATACCTCATCTCTTGCAAATGGCACTTAAAAATACCAATAAGTGTTAAGGTATTCAAAATTCCTTGATCATTCCTTTTTAATGCCTAAGATATGTCACATGTAACTTCTATAACATGTATCATCAAATATAACTTGAAAATGAAGTCAAAAGTTTGTAATCCATAAAATAAGAATGTAACATCCCTATTTTTGTCAAATGTCCTACTAGATTCCAAGTCTTCAAACACCTTGATAATAGGATAAAACAAATTAAAAATATTCTTAAATGAGAATCTCCAATGAGTATCTCCAGCCCGTATAAGAACAAGTTATTAGTTTAATCTCTGACCAAGTTCTATCAAGGCTTCTTCCAATGCATTTGATATGTATAAAGCTTATTTATGTTGAAGAGAATCATGATATTTATTATAGGATCCAAAAACATTTAAAACACATGTAGCATAGCTAAGAAAACAATTAACCTCATTATGAAATTTTGTAATAAGAACCAATTAAAGTTGATATGCAAAATAATGAACATAATAAACATAAGGCATTTCATTTTGAATCAATGTTTTCAAACCACCAAATTCATCTTGTATATTATTAGCTCCATTGCATCCATCTCCTTGGAATTTAGATAAAAATAATCCATATTAGCTCAACATTGATTCAAGTGTAGCCTTAAGTGATAAAATAATTGCATCTTTGACATGTTAAATTCCAACAAACATTTCCATAACAAAAACTTTATCATCAACATAGAATAAAATAACAACAATTTGTTCTTTTATGTCTTTGTCTCCTACTTCATCCACTAATATGCCAAATAAATCATCTCTAATTTCATGAATAATCTCACTAATTGTTCCACATGCAAATGCATAACTAATATCCTTTTAAATCTTAAGAGAAGTTATATGATTATTCTTTAGAGCATTTCCTAAGATAACTTTAGCTATAGATTCATTGTTATGCCTCAAAACCTCTAGAAAACAAGGAAAGGTATTTTAATTTAGAGTATCATCTAACTCATCATTTCCTATAAATGCCATTCCCCCGTAAAAAAGATATCTAACAACCTGAATAGATGCATCTAAGTAGATATGATAATCTGATTTGACTTGTTCATACTAATTTATGATAGATTCTTCTTTTTTATTAGATCTTCACATTTTTTAGTGGGTTAAAAATTTGGACCACTAGAACTACCAATATGAACCTGGAACCTTTGTTTTTCATTCTAGTGTGCAAATCCTTTTCCCACAAAATGATCACTGCCATCTTTCAATTCCCTTTTAAACAACTAGCAAGGCATGCAAAACACAACATCTTTAGCTATACTATATTCCAACCAATCATATTCATTAAAACAATATGAAACAAATTGACTATTTTTTCCAACAATAACCTTTGTAGGAAAATTATGAGTATGAGGTTGTTAAGAGACTTTTAAAAGATAAACTCTCCTTACCTCATCTTAAATATTTGGATGAAAATTTGAAATCTTTTTTCTTAACATTATATCTACTTTTAAAGTTTTCAAATCAAATTTACCTTCAGTCTTGTGGTTGCTTGAATATGGGAGTGTTAGGTTGGCCAAAGTTGGTAACACAATTTGATTAACATAATTATATTTGTTGTGGTTGGATGTAGATTGGTTTAAAAAGTACTACTACATCCTAAATTGAGAAGTTAAAAAATTTAAATAATTGACTAAGGAACTAACTAAAACTTAATAGATAATATGATTCTATACCAAACTAATTCAAAAACTAACTAGGAAATTAAACATTATTCATAAATTAATTAGTTAATTAGGGTTTCTACTTTCCAATTCCTATAAACTAGGACATTTAATCAATTCATAAAATAATTAGATATAGATGAATAAACTAATCACAATTTATCACTAGCAAATCAAATAACCAAAGAATAAAGAAAATCTTACTTGAGGAATTATGGTTATTAATTCAAATTTGTGGTGTGCGACAGGCAGCAACTTTCATTGTGTGTGATAGAGAGGTGGGTGTTGAGAAGTCAGTGGAAGAAGATCTAAGAATGAGTAACATTGTCATAGATGGAGTGTGGTGCAATGACGATCCTATTAACAGAAAATAACAGAGGACTAATGCTTGAGGAGGAGGTCAAAGAAGATGGATGAAGTCGAAGAGAAGGGTAGGAGCAAAGGTACTGATCTAGTGGTTGTGTGTCAAGGAGGGAAAATGATGGGTAAGAAGGGAAACAAATAAAATGGTGTAAATTTAATTAACATAAAAAAAATCATGGATAATTGTATAGGGGATTTAATCCCTCACCCATATAGTAGAAGAACATGGGACCCTGTTTAGCGAATCCTTGCACTATCTTTAACTTTTAATATGGTTTCCTTCATATATTTAATGCCTAGAAAATAAATATAATGACTAAGCCACTGCTAGGGTTCCATGGTGTCTCAAGAAACCATGCAGAAGTCCTGACTCCACCCTGGCATATATGCACAAGCGATAAAGTTCTATTGTTCATACTATATACCCTTGCAAGTACAATCTTGATGTATAACTAGATTTAGATCTTTTTATTACAATTGCAATAATGTAACAATAATAAAAGTGAAAAGACAAGATTAAATAGCAATATCATACTTCAAAATTGTCCCTTAGCTAGAGAGTCTATCTACACACCTACTAAAAAACTGGATAATATATTTTTGAGTAATAATTCCAAAATTAATCTGTCAACCCAACTTGAAATGTTATCCATGTTGACATAAATAAACTGACCTATAGTATAAAGAGCTACATCCTATTGAGACATATTTAAATGCTAACCTCTCCATAGCCATTCAACTAACATTAGCTCTCGAACCATAAATCTTGTACTCACCAAAGTACACCAAATTCAATGGTGATGTTATATTCCACCCTTTAGGATCCACAAGATCACCAATATAACTCAACACAAGCATCACCCCTCGATTAGAAGCGTGCACGAAATGGGATAACCCAAAATTCCAAAATATATTGGACTGGTAAAATAGGGTTAGGGTGAGACCATTTTGAAAAAAAACGATTTGAATTACGGATGATATTTATTTAAAAGAGTGGAGGTGCGGGTTGGCCTAAATCTGGTCCAATTTCAACCTATTTTACAAATTTTCTTAGAAAAGTTGAATGGAAACAAGAATGAAATCAGATTGAAAAAGAGTTAGTTTCTAAATCGGATCAATATTGAATAAAAAAAATAATCAATTTTAAAACAGTTTCGGTATGGAGGTGATCCAATTTTACATTTCGGATCAGAATGTATATCATTTTAAAATCAATCCGAATTTTAGATAGTGATTTATTAAAAAAAGAGTATATGGGTTGGTTCAAATATGGCTTGGGTGTATACTCCTATCCTCCTTAACATCCCCAACCTTCCTAAATATGCTGGATAATTTCCCTTAACCAGTTCTAGATCTGATGTAGCCTTACACCAACATTTGTGTTTCGAATCCCTACAAGGTCATGTGGGTGCTTGCATTTATGGGCTATCACGGTGTTTTTTGGAATGGGGAGTGTCTTACGTGCAAAACGATTACAACTTTAGAAGACGACGGCAGCAATATATAGATGACCCATCAAGTTGAAATATTATTATTGTGCACCTAGATTCAACTTGTTAAGTACACCCAAATGTTTGATAGAATTTTTCTGTCACTCGAACACAGTAGAACGTTGAAGACCACAGTCGCTTTAAGAGGATATCCATAGCTAATATATAACAAACAAATTTGGGTGTATACACTAACGTACCCTTATATTAATAGATGATAGTTTATTAATACTCTAACTTAATAATCAATTATTAAAAAAAAAAGGATAAAAGTTGTAATATAACCTTCAATATTTTATGCTCTTTGTAAACTGTCTTATATAAAATAAATTTGAAAAAACTTTAAATTCTCCATTGTCCAACGGATGGGTATATGAACTAAGATAGTCGGGTTGATAATAATTGCACCAAAGAAACTAGGAATTGAAATTTTGTAAAAGAAAAGAGAGCTCATGGATGAAATGATAGCTTATGCAAATTGAAGTCGCAATGAATGAATGAGTTGAAATATCAACTACTAATGACCTGTTAAAATGATAGCGATCAATCAGTAGCGTGGAAGGCAATAAAATCATGCGACAAAAATTCAATAAGATTGCTTTTAGTAATTAAAAATAGGAAAATGCTATTGATAGTTTTAAAGGCTATGGTTAATAAATTAAATATAGAAATATTTATTAATTAATAACATTCATTATTGGTCAAATATTTTCAAATGAATATTGTTTAGAAATAAAATTAAGTCCTTATCAATAGTTTTGAGGATTGTCATTAACAAAAACTTTAAAATTATTGATGTTGTTAATCATAGCCCATAGGGCCATTAAAAAGTACCCTATTTGTATCAAAAATAAAGTTATTTTGTCATTTTATACACTTTTTAAAAATAAAAAAATAAGTCTTAAAATTACACTAATATCCTTTATTGAAAAATAACAAAACAATTAATGCATATATAATTTAAAAAAAAAAAGTAAGAGAAAAAATAAAAAATAGACTTTCACTTTTCTAAAATAACATTTTTTTATACAAAAAATTGATGACAGAATAACTTCCTTTTTTATACTAATGAAGTATTTAATATATATTTTCAAGTGATATTAGAAAGGAATGACAAATCATTTGGTGTCATTAAATGTTGAATATTTTGTATCCTCAGCATATTAAACATATCCTTTAAGACTATGGTTTCCATTTTTCAAATGATTATTTAAATTTGGATGGTTTTTTTAGTAAATATTCAATTATTATTTGTATTAACATATAGATCACTTGTATATATTCATAAAAATAATAATTTAGGGAGAGAATCTCAACTTGTATCAATAAAAATAATCTCATTAATTTAATAAAAATAATAATCATTTATTTGTGGAGTACTCAACATTAGAAATATTAAACATTTAAAAACATCAAATATCGTGTGCATTTTTCTTTCATTTTTACTCCACTCTTATTTAAAAAATAAAATTTGACAATTAATATCTTTTAATATATATTGATAAAAAAATAAAATTATAAAAAAAAATTAATGCAAATATAATAATTATTTTCTATCATAATGTATTAAACTTTTATTGCAATTAATGGTCACAATTTATTCTTAAAATACGTAATGCTAATTTTTGGAACATGAAGGGAGTGAATTAATACTACATCTATTTTTATATAAGTGTCATTTTAGATTCTAATCCTAGAATTAAGAAAATGATAAAATGACTAAATTTTCTACATTAAAATACCTTTATAAATGATAATTATTTTGGATTAATTAGCACTAAATGATAAAATAAAAAAATCAATATTTTCTCATAAATGTAAAATTATAATTATTTGTAACCAAAATTAAATTTCAAAAATAACGCTCTTTTAAAATAAAAAAATAACACTTTAAAAAAACACCTTAAATATTTATCAATAACCTTAAGGGTTAGGGTTCGTAAAACCATAAAACTATAACGTAAATATGTACATCTACAAACCCAATATGTCATAATATTACTACATCTACAAGTATTTAATTAAATTTAAAATCAAAGTGTTTTTTTAAGAACTAAAATAAATTGTTTTATTCAGAAAATAAAATAAAATAAAATAATATATATATATATATATATATATATATATATATATATATATATATATATATATATATATATATATATATATATATGGGTGCGCGCCCTAGTCAATATTAATTACTCTTCTCATATGGAGCATCGTAGATTCACTCTCATTTCATCATTATCTTAAATAATATATTTCTATAAATATTATACACACAAAAGTATAACTTCCATAAATTTCCTCCAACTAATAATCTTTTCATATATACTAAATCCTAAATAAGGTCAGGACAAAGGTCCAATTCCATGGTGACAACCGATAAGACGAGATGATCATGCTAAAGATACTATATACTACTACTACTACTAAAGATAATAATAATAATAATAATAATAATAATAATAATAATAATGCTGAGTTCTGAAGTTGAAGATTCAGAAGTATTATAAAGGTAACGAAAAAAGATAAATGGGGTGTTATTTATTCTTTTCTGAGAGCCCCATTTCGATTCTCCGCCAACCGAAAAGAATATGAAGTGTCCTTTGTGGGTCTGTCAAGATAACAAGAACTCGAAGACGAGTAATGGCTACATTGGTTGTGGTTATTCGAGTTAAACCTGGTAGCTGGCTCTTGGCCGCAGTCTGTTGCTGGTGACCGGTGGTTTTTGACTGATGGACGTCCTTTCTGAATTACAATTCACAAATGTACAGGCTGATCGATGAAAGATCGAACAAGTTATTATTTTATTGTTCTTTTATTTTCCCTCTCCATCTGACTTAGACAGTAACATCGTCATCCTTGCTCCTTCATTTCCGTCCATTTCTATCTCTTCTATCATCAATCAAACCTATTCTACCAACTTTCCAGACAATTTGCATGATATTGCCACCTTACCTCCTCACATCGCATGGTATCATAAGTTCCACTAATTGTTTTTCATAATGATGGTAAATTCGTGGAAAGAATATGAGCACCAAATCCTTATCCCTTGAATAATTGTTTCTCTGTCAAAGAAAGTTATTGTCTTTTCTCGTGATGGTAAACATGAAGACCGGAGACAATCTTTGATGATCGAAAATTTCGCTCATCGATCATTTTCACCCCCAAACCCTAAGCACAATATTCTCCGCACTTCGGAAATATTATGGGAAACTATAAATCTGTGACCGTAACTAGGAGTTCTACTAATGAAATTTAATTTGAAAAAAGTCTGGACTTGTAATAGGTATAACCATAAAGAACCAAACAATAATTATTAGCATTCCAACGTATATCAACACACCAAAAAAAGAAGAAGCCATAAATAGTGTTGGGGCCCCTCCTTAATTAAGGAGGTTTCCCAAAAATAATAATAATAATAATAATAATGGGAATGATGCATGAGTTACAAAGATAATTAATACTTTGTACCTCTTGTGAATTTGAGAAGGCAGGTGCATTTTATCATGTGTAAGTTACCAAAGGTTCATTGGCTTAATTTAATAGGAGAGCATTCAAGAGTCATCTTATGGCCTTTGGGTTACCCCCTTCTACTCCTATAAATATGGGTCTTTAAGAAGGCTTAGATCATCAAGTAAAGCAAGCAATCCTCTACATGAAGAGAAAAAGAGAGAGTCACTACAAAAGTTAGGTGCTTGAGAAAAGTTCTCATATTTTCTCAAGCGAAGTTTGAGTGTTCCACCACTTAGTTGGTGAGAAAATCCATCCTTTGTATTCCATCCTCTTTTGAGAAAAGAAGTTGAGTGAGCCTCTAGTTCATACTAGAGAAGAATTACTTGTAATCCTATTATCATCATAGTGGAAGGTTCGTGGTTTTTCCCTTCAACTTTAAGGGTTTTCCACGTAAAAATTTGGTGTCTTTATTATTCTATTTCTGCTATTTTGTTTTGCCCATTTTAATCATACAAGGAAGGAAAAGGTCTTCCGCTATCAACCGATCCTTTTTCCGCAACAAATAGTTATACTTCCTCCCGTGTGACTTATGGATTCAAATCCAAAGCATCTCTACTCATCTTCTTGCTGAGTTCCTAAACATAGGAATTTTCTTGAAGATGAATATCGAGAAACAAGTCGGTGGATCAACCAAAGTGAGCGGGTCGTTTGGCACAATACATTGATTAGTTGGCCAGGAGGGTATCAACCATACTTAGAGCATGAGTCAGCTAACGTGAATCGACCGGACTTAGTGTTGGTCACCATAATGGATTTGTAATACCTCTATTTTTGTAACCAAATTTTTTTACAAGATATTTTGCATAATGTAAATAAAAAAAATATAAGGTGTTACTGTCGTATCCAACATATAAGTACCAATATCTAATCTATGTCATATGTAAGCTTAAAAAATACTTTCATATTCCAAAGGATATGTGTGGTTGTCACCTAACTCAAGTCTCATACAAGACTTATATGAAATTAAATACAAAATCAACAAGATCTAACATAACTCTACAAGAGCAAAAAGAAATAGAATACAAGATCCCGAACATCCAAACCAAAACGCTTATCAAGCCGACTAGGACCTCGACACTCTCAATCACATATAAGCAAAATACAAGAAACATACACATACTACTAGGAAAATAGTCTTTGGCGACATTAATTGTCATCGCTAATAACTCTCTAGTCATCGTCGTTACTTTTTAGCGATAACTTGTTGTTGCTAATTTATCGTTCATAATATTTTATAGTTAAAGGACAAAATTAGGACTATAAAATAGTAGTGGCCAATTAATCTTTTAGCAACGAACAATGTCATTTCCAATTACACTATTAGTGACTAATGTTGTCCAAAATTTTGTAGACCAATTTCAAACTTTGACATTATTGAGATGATAGTATCATCGCTAATAAGAGTATCATCAAAAGCATTTTTAAAAAATTATTTGGAAAAAAATTAATTTTAGCTAAAAATATTATATTTTTTTACTGCAATATGTCATCGTTAATAAGGGTATTAGTGATGACAGTCGTAAAAATTTCTTGAAAATATTTTAATCTTAGCTAAAAATGTTAATAAATTTTATTTTTGCCTCGACATGGCTTAGCTAATAGCCTTATTAGTGACAACATTTTGTGAATTTGTAGGAAATATTTAAATCTTGGTTGAATATTTTTAAAAATAGTTATGACATAAGGCCCATAATGCTCATTTTAGGGGTGACTTTTAAATTTTATGCCTAAAAAATATACAAACTTCAACACATTTATTTAATTCCATAAAATATACAATAGCATATAAAATAACAACATTGAAATATTTATAAATAATTAGAGTCAAAACATTAATACTGCAAATTTTTATAATAACAGCATATAAATAGTTGTAATGCAAGAAATTATTTGAATTACATATAGATTAAAATGTTTAAATTGAAAATTGTTTATAATAAATCATCATCTTCATCATTCTATTTGGGGAGATTTTGGGAATGATGAATTTTATACTACGGTGACCATATAAAGAATGAACCTAGTGTTGGGGATGACTATAGTGAGGGTGAACCTAAACAGATGATCTAAGGGTAGACGTGGATTCTTATGCTACTGTCATTATCCTCAACAATTCATCAATCGTCATCTACCGAGATCAGACAATGTAATAAATATCCGACATTGTAGGAAAAAGGGTTGTAGAAGTGGACAATGGTGTATTAGTCTCTGAAGGTGGAAGGTGACTCAACAAAAGATAATGAAGATTCACCGAGTAACATGCACCCAACACCCTTCTTGAAGTTCCATCGATAACCAAGAACCCCATCCACTATCCCGATATCATCAATTATTGATGGGTTTAGAAAATTAGTGGAGGGGCCCTCAATCATCATAGTCTCATCCCCTTATAGTGTTTTCCGAGCCTCATCATATAGCCTCACCACCTCATCCCACAAATATAAAAATATTATGTTAATACTAAAATTCACAAATATTATTTCATATAAAAAGGATAATATTTAAAATCTTACATATTTTTCTGTCGCATGCTCCATGATCCATTGGCCAACCCTCATGTAGAGACCTTTATAGGTCTCATTTGGCAATAGTAATTGCTGGGTCTATTGATCAACTTGTCATATTTGGTTAAACTAATACATTAGTAATGTTAAAGAGAACTAATTTGTTTATATGTATATAACTTTGTATGTCGATCAGGTGAAATAAATCTAGACCTATGGAGACTAGGATATGTTAGATTAGACCTATCTTGCTTATTTTTCACAAACATTACCTACACATAAATAATAAATGATTTAAAAGTTTTAATATTTACATTAGCATAATTAATTTTCTTTTTCCTTTGCCTCATTTACTATCCAGTTCTCTACACACTTGTTACAGGTTTCTTAGTCAAAGTTATCTGACTTCTAGTTAGTATATTTCGGCCACTGCATCTTCATATTGTTCATCTTGTCCTTATCTTAGTCCTAAGTCACCTTCAATGACCAAGCATAATCTGATCCCACCCACGAATGTGCCTCTAATAATTAAGGTCAAAATATTACTATAAAATTAATGTATACCATATTAGTAATGTATAAAATAATATAATTCATATATTTAAACCAAAAATAAATAAATTCCTCAAGTCATGGAAAAATCTTAGAACTTAAATTTTCAAGAATATGAGCCCGTGATTTATACAATGGCTGAATAAACTCCCCTATGATATTGCTAGCACAGTGAGAAAAGTTTTGGCCCATCTACCCCTATAGGATTATACATACCATCTTTATGAGCAAATTCTATGTGCAATGACTTTTTTTCGTTACCCATCCACATCTCATATACATCCAAATCCTTTCCTCTCCCTCTCCCTTTCTTTTTTAGCACTGTTGGTGCTACAAAAATAAATTTCAAAATGAATAATAGTAACATTAAATAGTTATTCAACGTCATGTAGTTAAATAGTGAATAAGTTTTTTGTATGTATCACCTCACCCAACTCACATGCAAAAAGTAATATATGAGGTCCAAGAGGGGGATCATCTACTTCATCTCGACCGTGATATCTAGTATCAATGTTGGCCATAAAAATATTTTGTAGCAAAAAAGTTAAAATAGTAATAAAAAAATATTAGTTATATAACAATAGTATATCGCATGTTGGAAAACTATATTACATATCTCTATTTTAATAGTCAATACAAAAATTAAACCAAATACAACTAGTCAAAACAAAAACTAGAACTATTAGTGTAGTCCTCTTCCTCAGTGTCGTCCATATCTGAGTCCAAATAACCTAAGCCCTCGTCTTTCATGTCATCTTCTAGTATCTCATCATCATGAATGCAATTTGTGATCTCATTGACATCCACATCTTTAACTCCAATATTCAATGCTACAGTATCAGAGTTAATCCCATCAACTACATCCACCACATCATTCTCATCATCCATTTCCCAAATGTGATGGTGATTAACTTCCCAAACTGCCTTCCAATTAGATTCATTTCCTAAATGTGATGGTAGTTCAATTCCCAAACGACTTTCCAATTAGATCCATTAAGATGATCATCAATATACCATACATGTTTTGCTTGAGATCCTGATATATACTAATCATTTTTATTCCACTCAAACCTTATATACACATTTATAATATTGTTATCTAGCTTGATTATTTTCTTCCTCAAATAAGTTTCAACCAATTTAAACTTGAAAAATGAAAAAAAAAAACAGTCATTAAAGTAAGATAATGTGATGTCCTTAGTAACTGTCGATAAAAAAAGTGGCATCGATTCTAGGGATGCACACATCATGTTTTTTCTCTCTTTTATTCATATCTCTATGCCTTGTTAAATATTTAACTTGGTTAATCACAAAACTGTAATAAGTTGAGACAAAACTAAATGGCTAACGAGACAATGTAAATAATTCATCATTACATTTAGCTAATTCTTTTTCTTGTAACTTGTACATCTATAAACAAAGTGATGTTGTAAAAATGTTATAACTAGTATTATATTATCTACACAAAACCATAACATTTTACATTGGATTCAAACCAAGATGAAAACTATTTCTTTTAAATATTAGCCAAATTACCACCACCTTGGATAATTTTAGACATATGTTCACTACAACAATTTGGTAAATTTGATATTACTATCATAGATGATATAAATAATAAAATAAGATTATGGTAACTTGATAGTTAATCTAAATAATCTTTTATAACAGGTTAATTGTTGAGAATGTACCAATGAAGCTCATTAGCTTTTCAATAGGAAAGATCATCATAGTAATCTTACTAATAGGAAGATACTAACAATGGAAAACTAACAGCTGGTGACATACCATCACATCTCCATTTCTTTATGCTTTGTTGAACCTTGTCTCAATGCCTTGTATGTATATAGAACATAAATTCAATACCTTAGTAGCTATATAACCTTTAACAATACAACACATCGGCCAAGCATGATTTTTGATGTACCCTTTCAAGTCTTTCAACTTTCTCTCAATGGAATAAATCCATCTACGATGCACGGGGCCACCTAATTATGGTTCTTTTGGTAATTGCATTATGAGGTAAGCCACGAAACTAAAGAATGACCAAGGGAATATGCGATAAAGATTACAAAAGGGAAAAAACATTATCTTCTACCTTCTTTAAATTAGAAAACCATATTTTCCTCATACAAATCTGACTAAAAAAGTTATATAGTTCTATGATAATGTTCCGAATCTATTTTCTCAAGAATCCACGGACTCTAACTGCTAGTAAGTGTTGTAAAAGCACATGATGATCATATGACTTTAGGTCTCCAATCTTGGTGTCATTATCACTAACATTTTTTTTAAATAAAAGATGAAGTATTATATCAAAGATCATAAGGTACAAATGAAATTGTAGAAGTGATATACCCTTCCAATCAAACTTACAAACTTTTTCCTCCTACTAGAATGAAGGCAAAGAGATGACATAGTCAAAGCAATCCTATGAGCTACTCCTTTCAAATCCCAACTTTTATTGGAGAAGATAAAATTATTTCTAGCTTTCCAAAGCTCATAAAGAGCCACAACATAAAACTTGAATAAAAATGAGAGATGACAGCTTTCATGTTTCTTCTTCTTGCCAAAGAGGGAAAGACCCCTGTAATGGAGTTGATACACGAGATTGGGTAATAACGAGATGTCCTATGGATGATTGGGGTTGATACACGAGATGTGGTAAATAATGAGGTGTTGAGAATGTGTGCAGCACTACTTTAGACCATTAATGATTTCCTAGCCCAATCATATTTGTCGGGTTGGTCTAGTTAAGGGTATTTAGCATGTTCCAATTGCAATATAAACACTCATTCTAAGAGATTATGGAACAAGATTGGGTATGATGGCCACTAACGATTCCTCCCTTCCAATCATCCATTTATAAAAAAAAATGGTTCAATGAAAAACTCAAAAGAAGAGAACCTCTTAGGAGATTGCCATCTATTGATATTTTGATGTTGATTTGTCTTACAAAATATGAACCTAGTAAGAATCAAGACCATCCAAAGAGAAAAAGAGGTGTCAATGATTTGAATTAGAAGAAGAGGAGAATATTTTTTGAGTTACCCTATTGGTCATCGAGTTTCTTAAAATATAATTTAGATATTATGCATGTCAAAAAATGTTTGTTTTAATTTTCTTGGGACGATAGTCTGTGAAAAAGAAAAATCAAAAGACACCAACAATGCAAGATGTGATTTAGAGGAAATGAACAAAAAAATGAATTATGGTTGTATTATGAGGAAAACAAGTTGATGAAGCCTAAGGCTTAATTTACACTTGATAATGATGATCGGAGAAAGTTTTTACAGTTTTGGAAGAAAATGAAGTTTCCATATAGGTTTACTCAAAACCTCAAGAAGAATGTTAGTGATAATGACACCAAGATTGGAGACCTAAAGTCATATGATCATCACGTGCTTTTACAACACTTACTAGCAGTTAGAGTTCGTGGATTCTTGAGAAAATAGGTTCAGAACACTATCATAGAACTATATAACTTCTTTAGTCAGATTTGTATGAGGAAAATACGGTTTTTCTAATTTAAAGAAGGTAGAAGATAACATTTTTGTGCTCTTTTGTAAGCTTGATCGCATATTCCCTCGGTCATTCTTTAGTTTCGTGGTTTACCTCATAATGTAATTACCAAAAGAACCATGATTAGGTGGCCTCGTGCATCGTAGATGGATTTATTCCATTGAGAGAAAGTTGAAAGACTTGAAAGAGTACATCAAAAATCATGTTTGGTCGATGTTTTGTATTGCTAAAGGTTATGTAGCTACTAAGGTATTGAATTTATGTTCTATGTACATACAAGGCATTGAGACAAGGTTCAACAAAGCATAAAGAAATGAAGATGTGATGGTAAGTCACTAGCTGTTAGTTTTCCATTGTTAGTATCGTCCTATTAGTAAGATTACTATGATGATCTTTCCTATTGAAAAGCTAATGAGCTTCATTGGTACATTCTCGACAATTAACCTGTTATAAAAGATTATTTAGATTAACTATCAATTTACCATAATCTTATTTTATTATTTATATCATCTATGATAGTAATATTGAATTTGCCAAATTGTTGTAGTGAACATATGTCTAAAATTATCCAAGGTGGTGGTAATTTGGCTAATATTTAAAAGAAATAGTTTGCATCTTGGTTTGAATCCAATGTAAAATGTTATGGTTTTGTGTAGATAATATAATACTAGTTATAACACTTTTACAGCATCACTTTGTTTATAGATGTACAAGTTACAAGAAAAAGGATTAGTTGAATGTAATGATGAATTATTTACATTGTCTCGTTAGCCATTTAGTGTTGTCTCAACTTATTACAGTTTTGTGATTAACAAAGTTAAATATTTAACAAGGCATAGAGATATGAATAAAAGAGAGCAAAAACATGATGTGTGCATCCCTAGAATCGATGCCACTTTTTTTTATGGATAGTTACTAAGGACATAACATTATCTTACTTTAATGATTGTTTTTTTTTCATTTTTCAAGTGTAAATTGGTTGAAACTTATTTGAGGAAGAAAATAATAAAGCTAGATAACAACATTATAAGTGTGTATATAAGGTTTGAATGGAATAAAAATGATTAGTATATATCAGGATCTCAAGCAAAACAAGTATGGTATATTAATGATCATCTTAAATGGTTCGAAATATAAACCCCTCCCCACCATGCCATGGAGCACATCACATACCCAACTAACATAATTTTTAATATCTCCATCTAGAGATATAATATAGTAGTACAGAGGGTACTCATCAAATAAATGATACATTCTAGCCTTACAAAAGGGAAAATTAGTTACTAAGTAATACTTTATCTAAGGTTAATATTAATTTATTAGCTCAAAGTATGGTTATGTCTTCACTTTGCTTATTGATTAATAACATTTTATCTAAGGCTAATAACAAGTAATTATTATAATTATTATACCATTTTAAAATTCATTTATTCGTTGAAAATAAGATGGTATATCTTTTTTATACTTAAATTAATTACTTTAAAATAATTATGTCATTATTACAGCTATATATAAATTATTCAACATATTTAATAATTAATTATTTAAGGGTAATAGCAGTTGATGATTTTAAATTTTTATTACTTTAATAATACTTTATCTAAGGCTAAAATTAATTTATTAGCCTAAAGTATTGTTATGTTATTACTCTACAAATTGGTTAATAATATTTTATCTAAGGCTAATTATTATACATTTTTAATAATAATTTATTTGATGAAAACAACATTATCTTAATTTCAAGTAATATAATATAATAATTGAATTTATTTAATAAGATGGTATTTTTTTTTACATATATTAGTTACTTTAAAATACTTATGCCATTATTAAAACTATATATATAGATTATTCCACATATTTAATAATCACAATTACCAACATAAATAAATAATTATCACCATAATTCTTATAAATTTTTAATAATAAATTATTTAATCACAACACATACATTTAATCATAATTACCAACATACATATACAATTATCATCATATATTAATTTATTTGCAACTCATAAATCAACAAAATTATAATCACATTATACATACATACATACATACATACATACATACATATATATATATAATATTTATCTTCTCCAATATTTTTATAATAATTAATAATAAAATTTATATATTAATAAATAAATATATTTGTGTGTGTGTATTATTTAAAAACTTTAGAAAATAAATTAAAAATATATAATATTTGATGGAAGATTGGGTAGCGATGAAGGTGACAAGTGGCACTTTTTTCAACAACCTAAAATTTTATAATAATTCACAAATTTTTCATTAACTTATTATCCAAAAAAATACCAAATTAAAGATAACAACTAGGTAGATTGGTGACAGTGGCGAAGGAGTAGACGTAGAGGCAGTGGTAGAGTTAAGGGAAATTCAAAAATCATAAAAACCAAAGAAAAAACTAAATCTACATGAACTAACAAGAATAATACACATCATAAATATATTAATTAATAAAAAAAATTTACTTACCTTATATTAAGGAAATCAAAGGATAAAATGGATTCAATAATGAAGGAAAGAAATCGTGAGGAGAAAGATAGAGAGCAAAGACTAAAGAAAATGAGGTGTGCAAGGGTTTTATAAGCATTTTAGTGATGATATTTGTTGTCCTAATACCCTTAATGTTTTAGCTAATGGTTAGGGAAAACCATTACACGTGTGAGGCATGTGACCTATTAGAGATGTTAAGTCATCACTAATAACATAAGGTTGACTATTTTTTTCTCCCTCCAGCCAACCCTGCCATACTTTTGGCTAATTAGTTGTCGCTAATAGTATTTCAGCCAAAAAATCCATCGAATGCAAAATTTGGGGCAATTTTTTCCACCTTTTTGTATAGTGACGACAATTTTGTCCCTAATAATCTTTGGGGATGGAAATTTTTTAGATATTTGATTGTCTCTTTAGCGACTACTTGTTATTGCTACTAGTATTTAATAGCGATGACAATGTATCGTTGCTAAAAGCGTCATCCCAAATTAATATTTTTCTTGTAGTGACAAACTAAATTGGTGTGGTATCAATATAAAGTGTATTGGGTAATTATCTCACATAAGCATGCTTCACACAAAATATGTTACCACAATGTAATATGTCATGCTAATAATAGAATTTGATCATGCATAATCAAAGAAAACATATCCCTAGGGTAACTCTAATATATTAATTCCAATTAATATTAAATCATCATGGATATGAAGCATAGTTGATACATGCTGACACTTAACTATGTAGGGTTGCTTAAAGCTAACAACCAAAGGAAGAATATAATGTACACTCTCTGACATGGTACTCCAAGTAAAAATAGAGAATCATAAAGGATTCAACAATCATGAAAAGCAATTAGGCAAATCCTATAGGTAGCTCTAGAGACATTTTCCTAATAATCCATATCATTCAACTTATGGTGGTACAAGTGCTTTTAAGTTATTACACTAAACACATTACAATAATTATATATAGACATCATGTCCAATAATAAAAAGAAACATAATTCATAATCACAATCATAACCATCTCAGCCAAAAATCAATAAATAATTATCTCGATAAAGTGATCAATGATAGATGATTGGCTGCACATACACATCTAGATCAAGGGGCTCTTCCAAGGATGACAAGTCAACATCATATTGATCACCAAATGCCATGGAATCTTGGACATCCAATTCCCACCACTAATTTTATAAATTTTCATAATTCACAAACAATGAAAAAATGTCATTTTATGCTAAGAAGTTTATAAAAAAATTATAAAAAAATATTTTATTACCAAAAATTACCATTTACTAGGATTTACTATTTAGATGGCCACGGTCAAAGGTGAAAGGTTAAAGGTTGATCATTAACCCATAATTATGCGAAAAAATTAATTTTAGGTTAATTATTCACTTTAGTAAATATATTATCATAAACATGATTATCTAATATTAAACCCTACTTAAGGTAATTAGGTGTCATTAGCCAAGAATACTTTGAATATTATGAAGAACACGACGAACATGGCTAAACCAATTAAAATTTCAACCATAATTAAAGATCCTTAATCATGTTTATTAGCTAACATGCTATATAAAATTTTATCGACTATAAATGTTTTGGAGCTACTTATTAAAAGTAGTTATCTAAGATAATTATTTATTTTTAAAACTTTTTAAGCTAAAAAATTTATAAGATAAATAATTATCTTGAATAACTACTTTTGATAAGTAGCTCCAAATATGTACTTAATTACCAATATTATATTAGTATCATTTAATATATCAAAAATCTCAAGATTACCAAAATTATTTATATTCAAGAACATTTAAACACCTAAAGTCATAAAATTTTCAAGCATAATTTTGAATATCAAAACATACTTAAATCAAAGCTTGATTAACATCAAAGTTCATGTATAAATAAGATCTACGACATGGTATCATCAATTTCATCAAAATCACAAATTTCACAAAACCCCCCAAATTTTGGATCGAAAACCCTACCCCCCCCCCCCCCAAACATGCCGTAAATCCCTAAATTCATAAAAATAAATTGTTTATATGAAGTAAAAAAGATCTTACCTACAATATAAGCTCCTAATTTACAAAATAAATAATAATAATAATAATAATAATAATAATAATAATAATAATAATAATCAAACCAACTCTCCATAAGCCTCCGTGAACATAGGAAAAGCCAAGAGAAGATTAGCAATATTTGACGCATATATAAAAACCAAATCAAAGGAGTTAGAATCAAAGAGACAAGGGAGACTAGTTCTAATATTAAATTTGGAAGAAAAACCAAGTTCAACCATGGTGGAAAATGGGATATAAGGCCACGAAATGGAGAGAAGAAAAAGCAAGAAAAAGTCGTATTTGATGAATTATTATACTCTAAAATATTTAAATAAATCCAAAAAATTATAAAAATAACAATATAACACTTTAAAATTATTGTAAGCTATGTTACACTAAAATTTAGTGATCCCTAAAGGTTTGTAAATTTGGGACATCTAAACGAGTTATTTCAAGGCTTAATTTAAGGCACATTACTATGATAAATATTTTTTTTTTTGCCAACAGATCAGTTTGACAGATTGAAAGAGCTTAGAAGATTCAAAAAAAAGTATGAGGATTCCAAAAATAAAAGAATTTGAATGATCCAAAAGAAGTCTGATAGCCAAAAGTAGCCTAGAAGATCTCGTAGAAATAAACTTATGCTAAAAGGGTTAAGAAATAAAAAAGAAATGTTTCAAAAACAAAACATAGGTTTTGAATTTGATAAGGGATGTAATAAAATATTCAAAATAATATGATTTTATTTTTAAATATAGAATATCTCGAACAAACTAGGGTTTTGAGAAATGGGGCATTATAGAGTTGGGCAAACAAAGTGTGTCCGCCAACAAAAGACGAATTGATGGGATCAGTTGGCATAGTTGGTTTAAGAAGAACCCAACTTAGTCAAGGCTGAGGAAAACTTTTATTTTGGGTCGGCTTGGCATATTTGTCAAGGTTGAGGGAGAAGACAGAGACACAGGAAGAGAAAAGATGTGTAGTACAGGAGTGGTGAGAAAATTCCTTTATTCAAGGAATGAACTAATAGGGTTAGATCATCTAGATGCTAGGTAGAAGCTTATATTAAACTTATCAACTAATGAGGTAGCATAAGTGAGCTTAGGCTTGATGTGAAACGATCTAATAGACCCTCATAATGACCATTTGGAAGTATACATAAGCTCCCGTTTTTCTCTCATTTTTCATGGTCTATAGAAGTCTTTCATTTCTTCCTTTCATTAATATTTATTCAGGTACTTGCAATTTATTTTTATATTTCCTCGTAACTTATTAAATCAAGGACCAAATCTTTGGTGTTTTTCTGTGTCTCCGGCACTCAATCAGTTGAGGGAGTGACTCATCTCCTTAGGCTAGCCGACTGGCTCAAGTGATTCACCCTCAACACTCTCACGACAATGGTTGTGTTTGAAATTTACATCCGGCCTTTATTTTCAAAGACCCTATACTTCGTAGGACAAAAATGAAAAATGGATCATTTGTGCAAGAGTCAAAATTCTGAGAAATATTCACAAGCCATTAATCAAAGCACTCATCATAGCCGACGTTGACAGGAAGCGTTGTGAGGAATTGCATATCCTCTATGAAAAAGATTCACGAAATTCTGTTTCAACTGTGGTTGTATAGGTCATGTCAATAAGTGAGTACTGCATCCATGAAACTTCCAATCACATATTCAACGCTGAATAACAGACAGACATGACTGGTGCCAAGTTCGAAAGACGTTAGAACCCCAAATATGATGAAACTTCTATCACAGCATATTCTATTCCTCGGAAAGAAATAACCGGGTAACTAACATCTGGATCGTACTTCCACGTCACAAAACCAAATCTTCAATCTTACCCCTCCTCAAAAGCTAGCTCTCTTTTCGTAAATTGGTTGCTTAGTTTTAGATCTGTAGACAATGAATCACTGTCTATTTCCCAAAAAATCCCAAGTAATTTATCTTCTATTCGACGGGGACAGCAGAAAGATCATCAACTCTATTCAACGAACACTTGCAGCCAGCATAATATGTTGATATATATTTTTGCTTTATAAAATCATTGTTATTATTTTATATATATATATATTTAAATTAATTGTAAAGTTTCGCTGTAAAGTTTATATTACATGATAATATATTAGTAATCAAACATAATCGTATATCTCTCTATCTAATTATTGACAGTAAAATTAGAATTTAGTTATTATGAATACAAGTGTGTATGTGTCATGTGAAGAAGAAAATAAAAGAAATAATTTAATTAAAAGAAATATTAAACTATTTTAAAAATCTGATTTGAAATTAAGAGGGAAAATGTAAGTTGATTACCATAACCCACTACACTCTTTTTTGCACGTAACTTGTGTGTGAATAGTGGGTGTGCAGCTTTTTTCTTCCACTCTCGCTCTCTTTCTACATAAATATTGTTCTCTTGAATACATACGCATATATCCATTAGAGAGTAAGGAAGAGGCTATTATTCTTTAATTTTCTTAGTTATTTCTGTATAAAATCAAAGAAAATGAAGAAATATAAAGAGGGTCATCATTCATGTTCCTTGTTATAAGCACGCACCATCGGATTTGAGGAAAAGGAGAATATCACTGCAAAATTCGACTCCAAAAATCATAAATTGTGAAGTCGTTACAATTAATATCATCAATTACAAGAGGTACGCTATATATATAATGTGTGTGTGTGTGTGTGTGTATATATATATATATATATATATATATATAGTATTTTATTATCTTAATTCCTCAAAAAGTTTTTTATTTCATATATTAGGACTTCGCATGAATTTTAATTTGATTGTGCATGCATTCATATTAAGAATGTGTCTATTATATGATTCATGCCATATTATTGCCTAAAATTTGGTATTAGAGCCTAATAGGGCCTCTATCTTGATTGTTAATTGTGTTTAATTATAGTTGTCAATGGCCGAAAAATTGCCGGATAAAACAACTATGTTTGTCATTTTTTTTAATATAAAAAAAAATTGAAGTAGCATGCAGTCATAGGGTATCGATCTCACAACCTCATCGCTGCCCATTACTGTCAACGCACACTTTAACCACTTGTGTTGATTTAGTTTTGTGTATCTTTGATGAATCTTTTGGTTCTTAATGTTCATTACTAGGTAGCATTTTTGGCATATTTTGTTCCTTTTAGCACATTTAAGTCGTGCTCTCATCCTTAGGCCATGTTTGGCTTATTTATTACATGGTTGTATTTCTATGTACCTTGGATATTTTTAAATTTATTAGTATCATATGTGATAGTATAACTTTATGTAATTTTGGACATAACCACAACACTTCTAATAATGTGAAATTATACATTAATGTGTTTAATTTAATTTGTCATATATGGTTAATATGATATTAGTTGCAATATATTTTATGTATATAATGAGTGTTGTCCCACGAGATCATTTATTATATATAATACATTGGATTAAAATATTAAGTCATTATTCTCATTTTCCCACAGGGATTGAAGTATTATGGGATGACTTAATAGTTTTAATATTGAGATGCATGAGTCTATTTGAATTAAATACTTAGCCCACAAGAAATTTTAATATATTTAATTCATGCTAATTGCATTTTTGATATGTTATACATTGGTAGGGTATATATCTGTGTTTTTGCTTCAAATTGATTGTAAGCATGTATGTGTGTTTAAATTTTGCAGTAAATTGTCCTACATTATATTCAATGTCTGATCTCAATGTTGAAGTCCTCGAGTTGAAAGGGGACAACTATAAAGTTTGGAAGGAGAGAATTCTCCTAAAGCTTAGTTGTTGTGACATGGATGAGGATATTGAGTATCCAAAGCCTGTAATTACTGAGGATAACACTAATGAGGAAAAGACAACACATGAGTGATGGGTGAAGTCAATCGCATTAGTTGTGTGTATATAAAGACAAAGATGTCTTCTTCCATCAGAGGCTCAATTGATCACCATCAAGATGTCAATGACTTGTTAAGGCCATAGATAAATAATTCATCCAATCCGATAAGGCCTTAGCTAGTACATTGATAATGAAGTTTTCATCCATAAAGCTTACTACTATCAAAGGTGTGCATGAGCACATCATGAAAATGAGGGATTTGGCAGCACAGCTAAATTCTTCAGAGGTTAACATGTATAATGCTTTCTTGGTCCATTTCATCTTAAATACACTCCCAAAGGAATATACACCATTCAAAGTCACCTATCACACACAAAGAGAAAAATGGTCAATTAATGAACTAATGACCATGTGTGTGCAAGAGGAGGAAAGACTCTTGATAGATCATGGTGAGACACTAATGATGATAACCAAAGGTAAGAAAAAGAAGAAAAAGACAAGCTAAAAGGACAAATGCAAAATCCCACCACAAGGTGAGGTAAAGAAGTAGTCTAAGTGCTTCTTTTGTAAGAAGAAAGGACACATGAAGAGGGATTGTGCTAAGTATAAAGCTTAACTTATTAAGAAAGGTAATGTAACATTTTTGGTATGTTTTGAATCTCATACAATATATACAAATCATAACACTTGGTGTAATACCCCGTATTTTTGAAACCTAATTTTATTAAGCCCAATGATTTTATTAGCTTAAGTTGATGTAAATATTTAATTATTTTAATTTCGATTCGTTTTATGGATTTATCGACGATTTCGAATTCATATTTGAATTTAATTAATCGTTGCCGTTGCGAACCATTCTGGACAAATTCGTTCATGACCATGATTTTATTATATTCTTATGATTTCGATTTTTGGTTAAAAATATGTATTTCCATTCTTTCTCGTGTTTTAATTTTTAATATTTCGATTTTATTATAACTTCGTCATATGATTACGACTTTATTTTGGAGTTATATTTCGTTAACGAAATATATTATTTAAATTATAAAATTTCGGTTTAAATAGTTAAAGTTATTTTAATAATTTTATCCGTAGAAAATATTTCCGACTTTAAATTTATTCGTTTTTAAAAATCGTTAATATCTTCGGGAAGTTTTAAATTAAAAAGATCTTCGGATTTTATTTGTGAATTTATTTCCGGAATTAATTTTCTTCTATTTTACGATTTTTGGTTTACGGAAAATCGATTTCGGGAATTATTTAAATTAGTCTCGATTTATTAGAATTTAATTTAAATATTTACTTTTATGCTTTTAAATATTATTTCGAGGTCTTATAATGTATTTCCGTAAATAATATAAATTTTTACGTTTGTTGGTAAATTCTTCCGAAAATGTTTCCGGAATTTTTTATATAACCTTTTTATTAATTTTAAGCTTTCGGAATCTTATGAAATAATTTTTGTTTAATGAATTTTAGATAAAATATTCCATTAATAATTTTATACTTTTAGTATTTATTTTATATGTGTATAAAAAATAAATAAATAAATAAATAAATAAAAACCCAACCCGTTGCCCGTCGACCCCCCTCTTCTTTCCATTTCTCTTCTCTTCTCCCATTCTCTTCTCTGCTTCCCGACCCCCTGTTCTCTGCGCCCAGAAACCCCAGCCCCGACCTCCTCCTCCCTACTCCTCCTTCGTCGATCGCTGGCCTCCAACCTACTGCCACACGCCACCACGAGCGACTGCCACCAGCGAAGCAGCGCAGCAGCCCACCGAAGCGCGCAGGAGCAGCAGCCGCAGCAGCGACGAGCCACGCAGCTCGCGCCACCGCCCGATCACCGGCGAGCCTCGCTGACTACCAGCGAGCTGTCTCTGGCCTCCGACGAAGCTCCTCCGGCCTTCCCTTATCTCGATTCGTTGATTTTCGTTTGGTATAATTTTCCGAAAACCCTAATATTGAATTTGATTCATTGAGTGTGATTTAGCTTGTGATAAGCTAAATTAATTGTTGTATTATGTATATATGTGCTGCAAGATTGATTTGGATATGTTAATTGTATGTGTTATGTTGAGAATTTGGGAAATTGAATTTTAGGCCGGGTTATGCCCAAAATTTTCGGATCCGTCCAATTTAGCGATTTTGGATAAATTGATTATACAATATGTTTTTAAATGTATTTAATTTCATATCGGAACCGTCAATTTGAGAAATTTATGCGGAATCAATCGGAATTTAATTCCTAGGTCAAAATTCGTGTGTAATAAAATTGGGTCGCGTAATTGAGTCGTTTCGCTCAATTGATTTTACAATATCGTTTGAAATGTATTTAATTTTATATCGGAAGTGTTGATTTGGAAAAATTGTGCGTAATTAATCGAAATTAGATTTTTAGGTCAAAACTCTTACGAGATTAAATTGGTTTGGGTAATTGGGTTATTTTATTCAATTGACTATATAAATTACATTATAATATGTTTAATTACATTTTCGAACAGTCAATTTATATATTTTAGCAAGAATTGATCGGATTTGTATTCCGGGCTCAAAAACCCTAATTGTGCTAAATTGGGTATTTCTTTTAGTGGTTTTGATCAATTGATTATTTGATATGTTATAAAATGTGTTTAATTGCATTTCTAAACTTTTAATTTAATTAAATTAATAGAATTCAACCGAATTGCATTTTCAGGCCTACAACCCTAGATTTCAAGTGAACTTATGAAATTGATCATGTGTATAGTTTTTTTTCTAAAATTAAATTTATAGAAGTAGTTGAAATGATCCTAATTGTATTCTAATACCTTTAATTGGAATTAATTGATTTGAATTACCTGAGTTTGTGTCGTGGACTTTAAAACCCTAATCTTCGGGGATTATTTTATAAAATCGATTGTGATGTGTGTCTTTTATCAAATCGATTTCTGTCTTTCGGTTTTAAATCATTTGATTTATATTTTAATCTTAAATCTTAATAGAGCTATGCTCTTGAGTCCTGAGTTTTGGACACGTTTTCCAAGAAAGGTCGTTTGTCTGGATTTTGTTATAACATGTGAATTATTAATTGATAAGATAGTTTCTAACCTAGTTCTGATTTCTATCGGCGATCTAGGAAAACTTTCTCGTGGATTGTTGAGCTTTCGATAGCCCTCCCTCTTTCTCAAATTTACCTAGCTATCTTCAGATTGAGGTAAGTCATTAGTTACTTTTACTTATGATGGAATCTGGATGTATTTCTGTTCCGAGTGGAAGGTGATGACTATGTTTATTGATCATTTAATCCTGTCCAGTGTATGCTGTTTTCTCTGTGGAAATTTTATGTATGTATGAGTTCATAGCCCCAATATCAATGTATGTTAGTATGACATTGAATATGGTATGTATTTGAGTAGGTGAATGGTTGAGTACGGATTTGAAACTATTTGATACTCTATGCTGTATCTATATGCCATGGAATTATTTATGTGGGCCTGTTTTACGGTCGGCTAAAATCATTGAATAAGATACTGATCATTTAAAGTGGAAGATCACGTGAGTTGGGCCGAGGTGTAGGGTCCGTTCCACCGGACGATAATAGTGGCTCGGGTGTGTTGTCCCCGAGAGGTGCTTCAAGCCGTTCCACCGGTTCAGAATAGTGGCTCAAAAGCGTTTTGCCCTGGGAGGTGTAGAATCCGTTCCACCGGATGATAATAGTGGCTCAGGTGACTTGTCCCTGAGAGGTACTTCAGTCCGTTCCACCGGATTAAGAATAGTGGGGCCCTATACTCATCGTGAATAAGAATATGATATGAGTTAAGTAATAAATAAGACACTAATTATTTAAAGTGGAAGATTACGTGAGTCAGGACCAGGTGTAGGATCCATTCCACCGGATGATAATAGTGGCTCGGGTGTGTTGTCCCCGAGAGGTGCTTCAAGCCGTTCCACCGGTTCAGAATAGTGGCTCAGGAGCGTTTTGCCCTGAGAGGTGTAGGATCCGTTCCACCGGATGATAATAGTGGCTCAGGTGTGTTGTCCCCGAGAGGTGTTTCAGACCGTTCCACTGGTTTAAGAATAGTGGGGTCCCTGAACTCATCGTAAATAAATAAATCGGATGTAATAATGTTTATTATTAGATCGTTGGGTTGGTGTTGCTTAACATGCGATCGTGATTTCTTATACACTTGTATCATATGTGTTGTCATGCCTCGTAATGTAATCATAAGTATGAATATGTGATCTTGTGTTTTGTTGTATGTAATGCTTGTATAATTGAGCATGAGAATTGTAAGCTAGAGTCTTTCATATCTTATGTGTTTTATGCTTCCTTCCATGAGTTTGATAGTATTGATTTACTCAGTACCGGACCCGTACTGATGCTACCTTGGTTGAATGGGTCCTGTGATGATCCACTGATGGTGGGGAGCAGACTTCTTGTGCAGGTTTGAGTTCAGATATTGTATTTGGGTGGAAGGCTTGACTTGAGAGAGTAGGCAATCCGGAATTTGATCTATTGGGATTTTTCTTGTTTAACTATATTTGTATTTGGAAGTTTCAAGTGTTGTATTTAACATTTCAAGGGTATTGTAATTACCTTTCAGTTTCTTGTACTCTGATAAGCTTTTTAAATTCGGATTTATTTCACAGGTTCCGCTGATTGATTCAGCGATGATTTTATTTAGTGAATTGATTCACTTACCATCTGCCTATGGATATCTCCTTGTGGGAGTTTATCCATACGGCATAGATGTTTGAAGTTTTGTTTGACAGGTTTTAGCCTTGCATCTAGCATGAGATAGATGATGGACATTTATCTTGTGCTAGATGTGGCGGTAACATTCCCCAAATTCTCTCCTAGCTTCCGCTTTATTCTTTCAAAAAAAAAATTTCAGGAGTGAATTTTGGGGGTGTTACACTTGGTGGATTGATTCTGGTTCTACAACCCATGTTTGTAATTCCTTGCAGGTTATAAAAAGGATGAGGGAATTGATGGGCAATAAATGAAGTATCTTTACCGGTAGCAAGATACATTTAGAAGTTTAAGGGATAGGCTCATATAGACTGGTTCTCTCTAGTAATCATGTATTAATGTTAGAATAGACATTTTATGTTCTAAGTTTTAGTAGAAACTTGATTTCTGTTTCAAGACTTGTACCATTTGGATACTCATTTATTTTCAAAAATAATTCAGTTTATTTGTTTTATGAAGCAAATTGTGTCGGGTAAGGTACAATTTCTAAAGTTCTTTACTCTATTGCTTTAATGCATGATGATGATGATGATAATATATATTATAATACATTTGAACTTTGGTTCAAAAAGATGTGTTATGAATGAAGACTCGTCAATACTTTGGCACAAAAGATTAAGTCACATCTCCATTGATAGAATAAGGATATTGGTGAATGATGGAGTACTTGGTGCTTTAGATTTTACCGACTTTAGCACTTGTATAAATTGTATAAAGGGAAAAAAACAAATAAGTCTAAAACAAGTGCCAATAGGAGTTTTCAACTACATGAGATTATACATACTAATATATGTAGTCTTGATATGGACTCTCATAGTCAGAGATACTTCATATCATTTATTGATGACTATTCATGATACATGTGTCTCTACTTGCTTAACAATAAGTATGAAGCGTTACTTTAAAAGTATTCAAAGGTGAGGTAGAGAAACAATGTGACAAGCAAATCAAAATCATGAGGTCTGATAGAGGTGGAGAGTACTATGGTAAGTACATTGAGGATTGACAAGCACTTAGTCCATTTGTAAAGTTTCTTCAAGAGAATGGGATAGTTTCTCAATACACTATGCTTGGTTCACTAGACCAAAATGGCATAGTTGAGAGAAGAAATAGGAAATTATTAGATATGGTGCAGAGTATGCTTAGCAACTCCAATCTTCCTAGATCTTTGTCGAATGAAGCACTTAAGATGGCGGTATATATTTTAAACTGAGTTCTAACTAAAATAGTGTCGAAGACACCAGTTGAGCTTTTCAATGGTTGGAAGCCAAGTTTGAAACATATAAAGTGAGAATTTATAATCCACAAGAAAGAAAGCTAGACCTAAGGACCATAAGTGTGTATTTCGTTGGATATGCTAAAAGGTCTAAGTGTTATAGGTTCTATTGTCCATCACATAGACTAGATGTGTGGAATCAAGAAATGCTAAATTTATTAAACTAGACTTAATCAGTGAGAGTGATTAGATCAGGGACCTAGTTCCTAAACTTTCTCATCCAGTAGAGGAATCTTCCACTTCATATGATAGAGTGACTTTTGTTTGTCGTGCACTTCCAGTTCCAATCATAGTTGAACAACAAGTCAATAAACCTCCACATAATGTTGACATAAATCCAATAGATCAAGTTGTTTAGGAACTTCCTAAATTTTTTGAGTAACCAGCTATTGAGCAACCTCCATAAGAGGATATTGGGCCATCTTTAAGAAGATCTACTAGGGAAACAAGGTCATCTACACCTAGTGACTATTATGTGTACTTACAAGAGTTTGACTATGATGTTTGTGCTATTGACGATCCTGAAACATTTTCACATGCCATGCGTAGTTTAAAATCTAAGTTATGGTATGATGTCATGAAGGAAGAGATTAATTTTGTGAAAGTTAATGAGGTATGGAACCTTGTACTATTACCTGATAGGACTAAGCCTATTAGTTATAAATGGGTCTCTAAGACAAAGAGAGACTCGTCAAGGAACATTGATAGGTATAAGGCTAGACTAGTTGTTAAGAGGTTTACTTAGAAAGAGGGAGAGGACTACAAGAAGACTTTCTCTCTTGTGTCCACCAAGGATTCCCTACACATAGTTATAGCATTAGTAGCTCATTTTGATTTTGAGTTACAACAAATAGATGTGAAATCAGCATTTTTGAATGGTGAGCTTGAGGAGGAGGTATACATGAAACAACTTGAAGGGTTTTCCTATCATAAAGAAAAAAAATCTTGTATGTAGGTATAGGGGAAATCGGGTTGGGTCATTAATGGGTCGGGTCATTTGACTTTTACGGGTTGGTCGGGTCATTAACGGGTCAGGTCATTTAGGGTCATTCGATTTGTCGGGTCGGTTGCGGATCGGGTCGGGTCATTTCAAGTCAATTGCGGGTCATTTCGGGTCAATTTGTCGAGTCGGGTCAGGTTCGGCCGTTTGGGTTAAGAAAACTCAGATTCGGATACTTTTCAAGTTAACTTAACAGGAAGGGTCGGGTTGGTTTCAGATCATTTTCTATTTCATATGAGTAGGTGGTTTCGACCCGTTCAGGTCATTTAATGTTATATGACGGGTTAGTTATGTCCAAGTTGTTTTGAGTTAAGTTGATGGGTGGGGTCATTTCATACAATTTGACGAGTTGGATTCAATTAGTTACGAGTTAACTTAATAGGTCGGGTCGGGTCGAGTTTTTACGGGTTTACAGTTTACTCATATTCGTATCCAAGTAATTATCATTTCATAAATCATAAATATTAGAAACACACAATCATAAGATTAATATTGCATATAAAAAATTTAAAAATATTAAATGCGCTTTATTTTCACAAATAAATAGTAAAGATATTTATAAATTTTAATAATAAAAAATATTGTGCTTTGAATCAAACAAAGATATTTATCATTGATTATAATATATTTGATAACTTAAAATATGTAATTACTTAAAAAAAGATAATTTTATAAAATAAAGATGATCAAAACAAGACTACACAATGTATAATTATCATTTATTACATTGTATATATTAGATACAATAATAAGATTACTAGTAAAGATAAATGAAATAAGAATATTATATGTGTTTTATTTTTACAAAGATAAATAATAAAGATATTCATAAGTTTTAATAGTATTATATTTGATTACTTTAAATATTTAGAAATTTTACAAGTAAAAATATTAGATGTTTATCATATATTATATTTAATTGATTACTTAAAATATTTGATTACTTAAAAAAATAATTTTATAAAATAAAGGTGAGTATAACAAGAATATACAATGTATTTTTATGGTAATATTTTTATTAATTATTATTATTATAGTAAAAAAAACTATAATAATTTATTTTAAACATAATTTAAATTAAATAATAATTTTATATATTTTCATAAATTATTAATTATTATATATAAATTGATATAAATTAAAAATAAAATAATGTAAAATGTAAATAATTAATATTATAATTTATAAAAATTATTGGATATTGTAAATTTAAAATTGATGAACATAGAATACTAAATTATATTTAAATTAAATTAATAATATTAAAAGAAAAAATATAACTAAAACTTTGAATTTAGAATTGTAACGTGAGATACTCTTCTTCATACGGGGTATAGTTATTATTTGTTGGATTTTGTGGGTAATATGCGATAACTGATAAAGGATACTATTATACTCTTCTATTAAGAGTTTCTTCAAATAGGTAGATTAGTGGAAGTAATGGAACACTTTTTGAAAATTATTTTACAGGCTTACAACTGGATGTTTGCCTTTTTATTTTGGTTTTTTATTTATTAATAATATATCTTATTAGGATATCATTAATAAATAAGAATATCTAGGGTAAAATTATGAAAAATAAGTACAATTTATAAAATACTATATTTTTAAAAGCTTTAAATGAATAATAAAATATGTGTAATTTATTATTATTACTATTATTATATATTTTGATATCTGATCAGGTTAATGTTGGGTCATATTGGGTGATTGTCGGGTCGGGTCAGCTCCGGGTCGGGTCGAAGCGGGTCTGGTTAATACCGGGTAGGGTCACTATCAGGTCGGGTCAGCATCGAGTCGGGTCAATGACGGGTCATGGGTTGAGATCGGGTCGGGTCGGGTTTGGGTCTGATCAGTGTCGGGTCGGATCAGGTTACTAAATTTTTCGGGTCGGGTCAACTTTTACCAACTCTATATACAGGCTTAAGAAATCCATATATTGGTTGAAACAAGCCTCCCGACAATGGTATTTAAAGTTCCATGGTGTCATTTCTTCATTTGGATTTGAAGAAAATGCCATGGATTAATATACATACATCAAGGTCAGTGGGACTAAGGTTTGTTTTTGGGTTTTACAGCTGGATTACAATCTACTTGCATGTAATGATAAAGGGATGCTATATGCAGTGAAATAATTTCTTTCTAATAATTTTGATATGAAGGATATGGATGATGCATCTTATGCCGTTAGCATTAAGATTCATCGAAATAGATCCAGACGGATACTAGGACTCTCTTAAGAAGCATATATCAATAAGGTGTTAGAAAGATACAAAATGATAGATTGTACACCAAGTGTAGCTCCAATTGTCAAGGGAGACAAATTACCATTCAGTCAATGTCCTCAGAATAACTTAGAAAGAGATCGCATGATGAACATCTCATATGCTTCTATAGTAGGAAGCCTTATGTATGCTTAGATTTGCACAAGACCTAACATTGCATATGTAATAGCCCAAAAATTTGCTTAGCCTAATCCCGCATCATTAGCGCCCTAATTTGATTCTAATCTTAAGAAATCTTATTGTTAGCCTTAACCAAATTTCTTAATACCGAAACTTTAACTAAAACCGAAACCTTAGTTCGAATAATCTGTAATTCATAAACTGAAATCAAAACTCGCTAAAATTTCCACTAGTCCAACTTATTTGGCTAATCCAAAATTACCTAATCTAATCCTAATTCCCTAAACCTTCTCTCTTTATCCTTTTCTTTTCTTCCTGCCTTCCCTTTTCTTCCTTTTTTCTTTTCTTTTCTGTTCCCTTCTTCTCCTACGCTGATGTTATGGTGTGAGGAGCTTAGCTTCCTTTGCACCACCATCCACTTGCCTCCCACATGCACCATGACACCATCCCTGCCAGCCTTTCCATCCCTCATGCTGCCTTCTTCATCTTCTTCTTCTTCTTCTCCATCACTTCCCCCGCCACTCTTCTTCTTCCTTATTCTTTCTTCTTCTCCCTACTACTGCTCTGTTTCGCAACCACCATCACCATCACCATCACCATCACTCCCTGCCTTCTTCTCCTATTCGCGTCTTCTTCTTCATCATCACCTCCTCGTGCCTCTGCCTAACTCCCATCCATCTCAACCATCATCATCCCCCTATCCTTTTTCTTTCTTCTTTCTTCTCGGTAGATCATCATCATCGTTGCCGTCACCCCTACCATTTTTCTCCTCCAAGGCACACCACCTTACTAGTATATATACCCCTCCATCCCTCCATTTTATTGTCATCCATCAACTCCCTGACCTTCTTCTCTTCTTCCTTCTCTTTTCTCCTTCTTCTTCCTCATTTTTCCCTGTTTTTGGCGTTCGAAACACCCAATCCACCATTGAGCACCACCCAAGCCACCACTAACTGCCCTTTAGCCGGTGGACCAACCACCAAGTTTGCCCCAATCTTCCCCCTCTCCATCGCCATCCATCACCGTTGACCTCCGCCTCTTTTCCCTTCTTCTTCCCCTCGTTTATTACAGAGTTGTAGAGTACATTGCTTATACACCGCCTACTGCACGGTCGTGCACCGCTCAGATTCACTACTGCACAGCTGTGCAATTCTTGCACCGTGTGGTCGTGCATCTTTTTTCCTCTTGGCTTAGTGTGCGCAGCCGTGCAATTCTTGCACCGCCTAGTTGTGATCTTTTCTTCCCTCTACCTATTGTGCATTGTTTCTATACAGCCATGCAATTCTTGCACCGCTTGGCCGTGTAACTTCCTATTTTAGTCATGCAACACAATTTTTACCCTAAATCTTGTCCAAACACCACCGAAATTTAACCATAGCTCCACCACACATTCTTCTACCCTTCCATATAATTCAAGATTCCATTTAATTCTGGTAAATTCTATTTTTACCCTTCTCTACCTTGAATTCTCTCTCTTAATTTTTAATCTTTGATCCTAATCGTATTTTATCTTCTGTTCATAGGTGATCTTCCGATGATCTCGGAGGAGGTATAGGATTTACGTGTATAGAACCCAGTGTCTAGGGATTTATGTGATACTTGTATTTTTGTATGTGCTTTTATGTTGGATATGTTGTATTGAATAATTTATTTATGGAAATGCTATGAAATGGTATTTTGAAATTAATGAAATTATGTAAGTATATTTTTGGGTATAATGTTGGATACATGATATCTATGAAAAATTGAGGATATATACTTCAGATAATTATATGGAATTTATATGTATTAGTATTGGATTTTATAAAGCATTTAGAAGAATACGATTGCCTTGCCTACCCTAAGGGTATTGTGGTCATTTGAGGATAATTATGTGGTCGTACTTATGTGTTTAATTGTATGTCTTGCATTTATATGAGTTCGGCATGATAATATACAATCAACTCTGAATAAGATACTAATCATTTAAAGTGAAAGATCACTTAAGTCAGGGTGAGGTGTTTATATGGCTCCGTTCTACAAGATAATAATAGTGGCTCGGGTGTGTTGTCCCCAAGAGGTGCTTCAGTCCGTTTCACCAGATTAAGAATAGTGGAGCCTCATACTCAACATGAATGAAAATACAATGAAGTGTTAAAGTATAAATGGAAAGATACTAATCATTTAAAGTGAAAGAATACATGAGTCAAGACCAAGGTGTTGAGTCTGTTCCACCGGATAATAATAGTGGCTTGGGTGTGTTGTCCTCGAGAGGTGCTTCAGACCATTCCATCAGTTTAAAAATAGTGGATCGTGAATATTTTACTCTAAGAGGTATTGGCTCCGTTCCACTGGATAATAATAGCGGCTAGGGTGTGTTATCCCAGATAGGTGTTTCAAACCGTTCCACCGTTTAAGAATAGTGGGGTCCCTGAACTCAACGTAAATAAAAGATTGAAAAATGGTATATCTAATGAAAGACCTAAAATCAGTTCTTATCTAGCATTCTTTGATTTACGCATATATGATTTTCTTATGATAATTATTATAACCTTCCTTGACTATATTGTTACCCTACTCGGTGCGTAGTGTACTAAGCATCTATTTCATGGGTGCTGCCGAATCCAACAAGTAGACGACCTAGATATTTATATACAGATCGATGAGGACTAAGTGAATGATTTAGCAGCCTTTGATGCGATATATGTGGAGGAGTGATTTATTCATATTAGGGTTTGGGAATAGAGTCATGTTATCCAGATGATAGTTTTACCTAGATACTTTTTTGGACTCTTAGTTCCATGGGATCCCTTTTTATTGTATTTTGATATTGTAATTGGATTCTATCTCCAAATGCTTATTTGATGTTATTAAAAGTTATCTTGTCTCTTTCTATCATGTTTTAAATTTTCTAATCATTTTGTCTTGTGATTGACGTAAGGATGGTGGGGTAAGCTAGACTTATATTAATTATGGCGGTAACACCTAACTATTTGATTATACGCTTCCGCTTAAAATAAAATTTTTAATAGTAAATTTGGGGGTGTTACAGCATATGTCGTTGGGGTATTACAACGTTACCAGAGTAATCCTAGAATTAATCCCTGGAAAGTTGCAAAGAAAGTTATGAGGTATCTGAAGAGAACTAAGGACTACATGCTCATGTATCATCATGTTGAGGATGTGGAGATAGTAGGCTATTTGAATGCAGACTTTGATGGTTGTTTAGATTCACGCAAGTCTACTTTTGGATTTATTTTCCTACTATCTAGTAGAGCAATATCCTGGAAAAGAAAAAAGCAAGATTATATAGCCACCTCAACAATGGAAGCAGAAATGATTTCATCATTTGAAGCCACAAAACATGGTGTGTGGTTAAGGAATTTCATATAAGGTCTTAGAATAGTTGATTCCATTTATAGACCTCTGATGTTCAAGTGTAACAATTCATCTATCGTCTTTATCTCAAGGAACAAAAAAAGTGGTAGTCATGCCAAGGGCATAGACATCAAGTAGTTGAAGATAAAGGAACGTATTTCAAAAGGAGAAGTGGTCCTAAAACACATAGTCACTGATTGTATGTTAGCTGATCCTTTAACTATGGGCATGCCACCAAGCAAGTTTAAGGATCATGTGTGTAATATGGGTGTTGAACCCACTATGTAACTACATTGTTATGATACATATTGATGTTTCAAATAAAGTCGTATTTACTTCTAATTTGGTTTGTATACATATGGTTTGTTGAGAAATAACACATTAAGTAAAAGACCTTGAATAAACATTAGGTTTAATTATGAAGTTAAATTTTTGGGTGAAATTAGTACATTGTGATACATGGAATATAACTTTTGAAATGTTGAAAGCTTGTTGCCATGATCTATGTATCAGTTTTATCATTCAGTTTATACTAACATAAGGAGACCATGTTAAGAATTTAATTTATATGAACCAAGTGGGAGAATGTTAATATATATTTTTGCTTTATAAAATTATTGTTATTATTTTATAAGTAAAGCATTTTACATTATATATGTATATATATATATATATATATATATATATATATATATATATATATATATATATATATATTAATCCATGGTGTGGTCCATATTAAATTAAATATAAAGTTTGGCCATAAAATTTAGATTACATAGTAATATGTTAGTAATCAAGCCTAACCCTATATCTCTTTATCTAATTCTAGATAGTAAAATTAGAATTAAGTTATTATGGATACAAATATATGTGTGTGTCATGTGAAGAAGAAAATAGAGGAAATAATTTAATTAAAGAAATTATTAAATTATTTCCAAATTTTGATTTGAAATTGAGAGGGAAAATGTAAGTTGGTTACCGTAGCGAACTACACTCTCTTTTACACGTAACTTGTATGTAAATAGTGGGCGTGCAAATTTTTTTCTACTCTCTCTCTCTCTCTCTCTATCTATCTATCTCTCTCTTTCAATAGAAATATTTTTTTCTTTAGTACATACACATATATATCCATTAGAGAGTAAGGAAGATATTCTTTTTCTTCAATTTTCTTAGTGATTTTTGTGTGAAATCAAAGAAAATGAAAGAAATATAAAGAGGGTTGTTATTCTTATTCTTTGTTATAAATACACTCCATCGGGTTTGAGAAAAAAGGAGTGTAACCGTAAAATTCAACTCCAAAAATCATAAATTATGAATTTGGTACAATTAATCTCGTTAATAGTAGGAGGTACGTTATATATAAAGAGTATTTTATTATCTTATTTCCACATAAAATTTATTATTTTATGTATTAAGATTTTCCATAAATTTTAATTTAATTTTATATAAATTCATATTTATAATAATATTTTTTATTATATGATTCATGTCATATTATTACCTAACATAATATAAACATGATCATCTTCAAAGAATTATACCAGTGACCGGTCAAGTGGCTGGTGGTGAAAAAATTAAAGCCACGTACATTACTTGCCGAAAAAATAAGCATCATGAGAGTAGATATGGTCAATCTATTATCGACCAGTAGGTCTTAGATTGGCTGGTGGTTCAAATTAAAGTCACGTACTTCCTTGTGCAAGGCGAGGCACACTTCAAGCAAATGTAATCCCCTCCGATCATATCCTATATATTACTACCCCAGATGTGACGGGCCTTCTACTCCACTCCGTAGAAGCATTCGAGGAAATCCTCGCAGAAAATTTCATGGAACCGGCCGAGGTATATAAGATAGCGATAAGGGAACACATTGTTCGGACTACTTAGGAAGCTTCTTGACTCCCACAGCGGCTTGGAGTTTATTTCGGGCGGGACATCATCAAATTCTTCGGAAGACTCGCCATTAGTGTCGTGTCCGACTGTATAGGTCTCCTGACTTTAGTGTCAAAACCACGATTGATGCAGCACTCGTTATATCACCCGACTGCTGAGTAGCGAATTGAGGACTTTATTGAGGCGTCATTGATGACGGTATTTGCATGTATATGCGGTTCTAATGGACAGGCTTTCAACTTTGATGGCTAGCACTAGCTTGATCGCGTCAGTAATACCTGCTGCGGTTGGGCTTCCTCTCAACGTAGAAAATTAGGTGCTTAGAGTTAGAGCTGTCAAAAGTTGACCCGACCCAAAAAATCCGACGAATACCGATTCGATCCATCCGAAATCCGATCCGATTTTATCCGAGTAATAAAAAGTCCGAAACCTATCCGACCCGATCCGATACATATCCGATATCCGATACAACCCGAGGAATCATAAGCCCGAAATAAACCCGACCCGACCTGCTATTCACCCAAAATCCGATATAACCCGAAAAACTATAAATCCGAAATGACCCGACCCGGTCCATTATTTATCCAAAATCTTATATTATTTGAAAAATTATAAACCTATAAAGATTCAACTTGGTACTACCCAAAAATTAACATTAACACATAACTCAAAATTTTTTAAACTTCATAAAACATGAAATAATGTAGATGTGCAACTAATCCATACTAGCACTTACATCAAAATCTAGAAACAATATACTTTCATAAAATTTATATCACTTATGTATATACAAATACAATATCCATTGATACCAATAGAAATAAAAGTAGATAAAAAAACACTACTATATCATTTAAATAGTAGTTCACTTCCATTATTCCATTTAGTACATAAGATAATAACAGTGCAGCCTTGAACACTATATATTAATATCTATACGGCCATACCTTATAATATAGCACCTACAACATCATAGGAAAGTAGGAAAATTTTGGAGTGAGAATGTTAGTTATTCATTATAAAAATTGAAGATTAATATTTTTTATTACATCAACAGTGTTAAATAGTAAGAAGTCAATATTAGTTGGTCTTTTGTCAATAATAGGCATTATTACTTATTTTATCTAATTTTTATCTTATTTAGCTTGATATGATCTAATCAAAATATATAATAAAAAAACTAATATGTTGTTATTATTATTTTTGTCATAATTGATATTCATTGATTACTATTATTATTGTTATCATTATTTTTGTATTACTATTACTATTATTATTATTATTATATTTATTAAAATTATGTTGATATGATGTGATCAATCTCTTTTAAAAATAATATGAGAAGTACAACCTTAGAAGTCTTCATTTGTTATCAATTATCAATGACTATTATAAGTTAATATCATGTAAGGAGCGTATAAGATATAAGGTATAAATATAATATAAACTTAAAATAATACTAGAACTCAATATGACCAAGCTAATAATGGAGTTTAATTATAAGTTATACCTTAACATAAAAAGAAAAGTGATACGATTTGAAAACTTTTAAATTTAAAACATCAGATACATCTCCAAAGATAAAATAATGACAAAAAATTCTAAGGCCCCAAAATAATTAATATAATAATTCACTTTTAATTGAATAAGATAAATTAAAATAAATGATCTCAAAATAATTAACTTTTAATAATATCTTGGAATAAAAAGAAAGAAAGAAAATGACGCAAGCATGGCTCAAATATGAAATGACCTAAATCCAATCTAAATTTGACCCGAAAATATAATAATTCAAACTCAACCGAGCCCGATCCGAACCCGAACCGAAATTAGAACAACCCAAATTTACCCGAATCCGAGTCCATCCGATCTCAACCAGACCCGACCCGAGAGCTTAGAATGATCCGAGATTATCCGATGCTGAGTTGATCCGAATCAAACCCGACCCGACAAAATGATCCGAAATTATCCGAAATCGATATGACCCGATTATCATATTACCCGATCCGATAATGACCCGACCCGCCCGATTGCCAGCTCTACTTAGAGTACTAGTATGAACAACTTATAATAACAACGAGAAAAACGTATTACAAGAAGAACTAAATAGATAACACCGATGTATAACTTATTTAAAATTCTTTATTAAAAATAATTATCTAGTTTAGAAATTTTTTAAAATTCTTGTTCCATTGATCTACTCATGTGTGGTTATTTTATCAAAAATAGTTATCTAAAAAGTTATTTCAAGCAGGGTGTCACACGATGACAAGTTTGAAGCTTATTGGAAGGTTTTAAATCGAGGTAGAGCCTTTTGGAAGGCTCAATATAGTTAAATATGTATATTAGAGGGGTCTATTATACTCTAGAATTTTCTAGTAGGTCCTAGAAGGTTCTAGAGAGTCTTAGAGAAGTATGAAATATTATAGAATATTGTAGAATCAAGTGGAAGAAATGAGAGTGTTCTAGAGTTTTCTAGTATGTAGGGGAAGACAAAAGAATATGGTGGAATATTCGAGACTCAAAGGTTATAGAAGTTGTAGTTAATGAGAGGTCTAGAATCTTCTATTTGAGGAGATGGAGTGGAGGCCGCAACTATAAAAGGAGGGGACCTCATTTGCTCCAAACCATCCAAGAACTCTCAAGTCTTGTAAGCTCTCTACCTTCAAACACCTTCTCTTATAATATAAAACTTCCTTCTTCCTGATTCTCTTGTGTTCCATACTACTCACACTATTATTTTACTATTAATTTGGGTTAGGCTGACTTGACTTAGCCTCACACAAGGATTGTGACTAAGCAAGTGCCGCATGGGACTCTACTAGAAGAGTCAGACCTTGACAAAGGGCTTAGTTAATTAAGTTGATCTACTGGTCCGTCGTAGGCTTGTTCCATTGTTACACACGTCATTAAGCTCTCGATGCCCTCCGTATGTGCATGTTTGATCTTCTCTTTGGGTCTAATTTCTTGGCCTTCATTTCTTTCCGATTAATTCAATTTTGGCATTAAATTAGTGGTCGTTTCTTTTCTTTTTCTCTACATTTCACTTTCTTCTTCTACGCAACGTTTGTTTTCTTGATTAATTAATTGTGATTGAAATTGTAATTATTTTCGTTTAGCACCACGATTTCCGGGTTTTTTGGTTTCCATTTAATAGAGATTAATATTTTATTTAGAACTACTGATCAAAAGTAGTTATTTATGATAATTACTTATTTTAAACATTTATTAGCTTAAAAAATTCTAAAATAAGTAATTATTATAAATAACTATTTTTAATAAATAGCTTAAAAAATAAAGTTAACCTTAATCGTGTTCCTTTGTTTTCTTTTTGTCCCGCCATTTCCTGCTGACATGTTTTTCATATGTTCGACGTTGATGGGAAGTCAAGTTATGGTCGAAGAGAAACGAGAAGGGAGGAAAAGGGTATTGTTATATAAAAAACAGATTTTTACTCCGTGGAAAACAATTTCCGAAAGTAGCCTTAACATCGATGATTTTTTCCAAAAGCCACTGATCAGCATCGGCGATTTCAGCCGAAACAATGGACGACATTTGGCAATTTTTACCGAAACTGGCCCAAGCCATCGACAATTATTGCCAAAACCAGGCCAGCCCATCGGCAATAACTGTCAATTCACCATTTTTTTTTCAATTTCGGCCGAAAAATTTAAGTTAACATATTTATAATTAAAAAAAATATAAGATAAGTTCCAGGCCATCAGCAATTATTGCTGAAACCAGGCCAGCCCATCGGCAATAACTGCCGATTCACCAATTATTTTTTTTCAATTTCGACCGAAAAGTTTGTAAATAATTATTATTTATAATTAAAAAAATCAAAATTTATATAAATATTTGATATAAAAATTTAAATTAACATATTTATAATTAAAAAAAATATAAGATAAGTTTAGTTATATATATGTATTAATGCGGTTTGGTTCGACATTTTCACCCGAATGTTACCTAAATGATAGGCAATAATTGGTCGATCCATCTCTATCATGAATAGTTGGACATCCTCAATAATTTCTATATATCAGCTATAATTGTCGATGCCTAGCAACCCCAATTTTTTTTCTTTTAGCAATTTTGAAATAATTTTTATTTATGATTTAAAATATTCATAATGTAGATGTATAATTTAAATATTTTGTACAAAAATATAAATTAATATATTTACAATGAAATAAAAAAATTCATTAAATAACTTTAATTAAACTTATAAATTTATGCATATTATAGGAAGAGAAAATATATATATATAAACAAATTTATGACCCCATATCTTGGGCAAAGATTGCCGAACATAATATAAATCAGCAATAATTACCGATCCATCTCTATCATGAATAGTTGGCTCCATCCTCAATAATTTCTATATATCGGCTATAATTGCCGATGCCTAGCACCCCAATTTTTTTTCTTTCAGTAGTTTTGAAATAATTTTTATTTATAATTTAAAAAATTATTAATCTAGATGTATAATTTAAATATTTTGTACAAAAATATAAATTAACATATTTACAATCAAATAAAAAAATTCATTAAATAACCTTAAATTATTTGGAAATAAAAATAAATTTGATCAATATCTATTATAAATATATCTAAAATATATAAATTACATATACTAATGAATATTTTTTAATCAGTAATATATGATTTATTATGAAACAAACATGTTTTTGTCAAAAGTAGCAATTATTTTAGTATTTTAAGACTTATTAAATTAAATTTATACATGGAGGTTAGGACAAAATATGTTTTCCATGGAGTAAAATTTTGTTTTCCAAATAACAAAAACTTTATACTATCATCTGATTCGAAAAGATTTGAAATAGTAAAATAATGCGTACTTCTGACAAAAAATATTTGCCTGACAATGAATCATATGTCAATAGATCTTGTTGTTGGTGTTTCGTCAAGTTTTGTCGATAGTTATACTATAATATACAATGAATTGAAGGTTGTTGGTGGGGATAGGCAATGTGTGTGGCTTCTGTAAAAGTATTGTAGGGCGGTATGTAGAATAAATACTGTTGCATAATAAATTAAATTAAATTATTATATATAATTAACCGAAACCCTAATTCAATTCGTCTCGGGATTCGGCACGATTTGCCGAACCGAGACCCTTACATCGGCAAAAATAGCCGAAACTAAGCCCCTTATTCGGTCCATGCTACTGGATCCCATGCCTCACATCAGCAAAATTAGCCGAAATATCTCCCTTCCTTCGGTTCATTTTGTCGAAACCCCCCTCCCTTTGGTCAATTTCGCCGAAATCCGCCCCGGCTTTCGGTCTAATTTGCCGAAACTTACCCAGATCTCTAAAATTTTTTTTACTTACCCGATCTAATTAATACAAAAAATTACTAGATCTAATAAAAAAATATTATATTTACAGATAATTATATATTATAAATGAAAAATTAAAAATAAAATACCAAACTTACCTTCCCGTTTCTTGAAATTTTTTCTCGGGGAGAGTTTGCACTGAAATTTGAGAGAGAAATAGAGAGAAGATAGGGAGAGAGTGTATGTGAGTTGAGAGAGAGAGAGCTAAAAACTTAGTCAAATAATACATGTTCTACCGACAGGAGTAAAATTGATATTTACTGTATAAATATTTTCTAACAGCCTACTTTTCTGTGGAGTATTTTGCACGTGTGTCGTACGTAGACTAGCTGCTTGTCCGTGGAGAGCTTTAGTGGATAAACAACCACGCCCAACACGGCGCTCAAAAATCTGTGCTAAAGCCTTGGTGAATAAATCGACCGGCTGAAAGTAAAGTAACGTGATTAACACATATTTTTATATATGTTTTTTTTTAATCTTAATTTTTGATATTGTATTTAAATAATATTTTAAAATATATAATTTTATGCTTAAGTAATATCAATCTTATATATTTAATTATTTAAACTAAAATAATATAAAATAATGGATTCAAATTATAAGATAAGTTATTAATTTATTTAATTTTATTTTACAAGTTTAATTCTTTTTACATAAAAAAAAGGAAGCTATCAAAAGAGTTTAGCCCAAAGGGTCGGGCAACCTAAGATAAAAGGATCAAAAGGAAAAAGAAAAGAAGGAAAAGTCGGTAATAGAAAAAAAAATAAAGCAGATATCGAACACAAAAATACTGTAGTAGCGAGGGGTATTATAACACACTAGCCAATTAAATCCAAATATTCCAGCAGCTAAGACCAAAATACTAAACTCTTAATCCAATTAAATTCTATAGCACTCGAACAAAATAATCTAACCCAACGACATTACTTGATCTCCATATCCACGGTACAAAATACGGAACATAGCATCATGACCACACAATAGCAAGAGCAATGAACAAAAAAATTGAAATTACAATGAGACAATGTATCAAACACTTAATGTGAGTTTCACTAGTGCCCAAACTAATCAACCTCAAACTAAGTAAAACAATCACATAAATGAACACTATCCAATGATTAGTGAATAAAAATTTGTTAAAAAAATTGGTTCCTGACACTCAAATTAAACACAACACCAATTTTCACAATCAATGTTAGAAGAAGAAAATAAAAAGATACAAGTTAATGCTACTGTAGCAAACCACTCACATGCAGCACATGCAGACTCACACCCATGTACTTCAAGGAATAATCATTGTTTTAATCTTTCCAAGTCTATAGAAGAGTATATTGGAGAAGATCTTGTCTATCTAACTTAGCCACATCATTCTTCTTACCTTCTTCTCAATTCTCTCATCAAGATTATTAGAAGTTACTTATTTACTAGCTATTTGTTAGCTCTCTATTTTGACTTTCATACACTTATGAGTGTATATATATGTGTGTAATTGTAGTTAAGTAATAACAAGTAATACAAATTCATTTCTTCTTCTTCTTATTATTTTGTTTGACCCTCTATCTTATCCAATTTGCATGGTATCAAAGCACATTCTCCTTTTCTAATATTTAAAAAAAAACTCTCATGTTTTGCTCATCATTGTTATTATGGATAACATCACAATTCAATCTCAACCTAATCAGACTATCACACTAGATCTCTCAAATACTCTTTACCTTCAAGCTTCGGATAATCCTAGGGAAATTTTAGTCTTAAAATTTTTTTATGGCTCTGGCTATCATGTATGGAAAAAGGATATAATGATAGCACTTGGTGCCAAGAATAAAATAAATCTCATTAATAGAAAATTGAAAGAACCCAACCCATCCTCTCCTTCTCATACTCAATGGGCTAGATGCAATTCTATTGTAACAAGTTGGTTACTAAACTCACTGAGCAAAGAAGTTGCAGAGAGTGTGATATACACAACCTCTGCACATGAAATTTGGTCAGAAGTGGAAGAAACATTTGGTACTTCAAATGGGGGTGGAACTCTATCATATTCAAAAGAAAATCTCATCTATTTCACAAGGTGTAGATAGTATTGATGTGTATTTCACCAGACTAAAAAAATTATGAGATGAATTAACATTACTCACAACCACTCCTAGTTGTAGTTGTGGTGCTGCCAAAAGTCTAATCAAACATTGTGATGGTCAAAAATTGGTGTAATTTTTAATGGGGCTGACAGATTGATATTTAATCATAAGAGGAAGCATTCTTTTGATGAATCCATTGCCAAGTGTCAGAGCTTTATTTGCTATGGCTATTAATGAAGAAAGGCAAAGAGAGGTTAGCTCTCATGGTACTCTCTTTTCTTAGGGAATCTCATTCAATGTAGGAGCAACAAGAAGGGAACATCCCTATGGATCAAAAATTAAAAATAGGAAACTAGTTTGCAACCACTATAAAAAGCCTAGCCATACCAAGAAGAGATGTTATAGGTTGGTATGATTTCCTGCTGATTTTAAGTTTACAAAAAGTGAGAAATTCTCAAGAACAACCTCAGTAAATTTTAGTTCAGGCAAACAAATCTAACATGCTAGAGGCTTGAATGCAAACTAATACAGACAACTAATTTCTTTGTTGAATCAGTGTAGGGAAACAAACAAGAGTATACACATTGCTCCTAGTGAATTAGACCAAGCAGCAGAAGGAAATCATCATCAACCAACACAATGATCCCCCCCTTTGTAGGTATAGAACTCACCTTTCATGGTTCTATAGCATTGAGTTTTTCATTTCATGCATCCTTGGTTTGCCCTGATATGTGGATTTTAGACATAGGTGCCACATATCACATAAGTGTCAACAGAAAAGTATTTTTGAACCTTAAGACCATAACTAATCCTAATTCCATCATTTTACCCACCGAGCATACAATCTTGGCACATTCAATAGGTTCCATCAACCTAAATAATCATCTAAAAAGAAAGTGTTCTATATACCTCATTTCAAATACAACCTTATTTCAATAAACAAACTTATAAAATAAACTTCATCAACTATTTGTTTCACTAATCATAAATGCTTCATGCAAGACCCTTCATTGAGGAAAGCCCTTCCAATTGGTAAATTGGGTTGAGATCTATATCTCCTTTATCCATCATCCATTTTGGTTTCCACTCAAACCTCCTCTCAAGCTAGTGTCTCAAGCTTTGATCCAGTCTTGAAAAAATTAGAGATACAAAATGTTTCAGCTTTGTTTTCCTCTTCTAATGTTGATTTATGGCACCTCGGATTAGGGGACTTACCTTTATATAAACTCAAGCAAATGCTTTGATTTTATGCATTCCATTAATAAGATCTCTAATTTATCTTGTGAAATTTGCTTCAAGACTAGACAACATATATTACATTTTTCCTCTTATCATACTCATGCATCTTCTCCTTTTGACATTGTATATGTTGACATATGAGCACCTCAAAAAGTCATCACTTACAATGGTTTTAAGTATTATTTTAACAATAGTGGATGATCACTCTAAAGCCACTTGGACCTACCTATTGAGTACAAAGGGAAGTGGATTCACAATTCTAAAATCTTTTATTGCTTTTGTAATCCCCCAAAAATTTTAGAAGCCTATAATTTATGAAATTTCTTTTATTAGGGATAATTTAACTCTTAAACTTATTTAATTTAATTACGTTAAGGATTTTGCCTTTTAAATTTATTTAACCTAATTATTTTGTGGGTTTTAAGTATACCAAATTTTATGTGAGTGTTAAATAAATTAAAATAAATAGATTGCTATTTTATCATACTCATTCTTATTTAGATAAGGTTCTAACCAATATTTTTCTAAAAGCTACCTCTTTAAACTAATATAATAAGATAAATTACTAAAATTTTAATTATCTACCAAAAAATACTAGGACTCACCCCATATTTCATTTTAATTATTTTCTTTCCTAATTATTTTCCTTAATCTTTTTCTCCCTTAATTTCCTTTTTCTCCTTTTTCCCTCCCCTCTCCTTTCTCCCTTCTCTCCCCCATTTCCCCCGACTGGGCCAGCCCACCGGCCTAGGTCGGCTCTCTTCCCTTTCCCCCGTCTCGCACGCAGGCCTGACCTGCTTCCCCTTCACCCGAACCGCCCGGTCGGTTCTGTTTCTTTTCTCCCCCGAACCGACCGATCCAGCCCCTTCCCCTTTTCTTCTTCCCCGCGCCCCGCTGCAAATCGCCGTCACCCCTCTTCTGCGCCGACAACTCCTCTACGCCGCCTACACATCTTCTCCCCCTCTTCTGCACCACCCGTCTATCCCTCCTCGACCGACCGACCACCTCCATGCCTCACACAGGTCTACTACCGCCCCCTTCCTTTTCCCGACCGAACCACAGGTCTGCCATGGCAGACCCATGTCCGCCTGCCACCGACGGCCGGCGGACTAAATTCTAGCCTCCTCGTACCTCCCTCTGTCCCCTCTCTCGATCCCCTCCCCATTTCAAGCCTATAAATACCCCCACGAGCCCAACCTCGGGCTTTTTCGAAGACCCAACCCAGAAACCATTCCTTGCGTCGCCCCCACTTCAGATCGCCGCCCCATCGCCGCCGCCCATCTCCGCCGCCCGAACCACCCCCGAAACCCTTCCCTGCAACACCCTCCACCCAACCAAGCCTCTCTCAGCCCTCGATTTACCCTGCACGCGCCGCCCCAAGCGTGCGAAGTGCCCTTCCTGACCAGGCCAACCTCGAACCCCGCCACCCTTCGCACCGCCGCCCACCGCCGTGCCGCCACTCCCAGCGCCCCCTCTGCCTCCTAAAATCACCAGGGGAGCTTCCTCTACCTCCCCATATCTTCTTTTTCCCCTGCCACCCTCTCCTCTTCCTTTTCTCCTCCCTCCACCACTTCTCCACCTCCCTTCTCCCCCATCACCACCGCCGCCGCTGCTGTGCACTGTGCGCCGCCGCCTGTGCCACCAGCACCCCTAGGTGGTCCTCTAAACTCCCCAACCCCTAAACCCTTGTTATACAAATGCTAACTATTTTTAGTAGTATTATTAATATTATCCTTAATGTTATAATAATTATTATTAATATTATTATTTAATCTAACCTTGAAATATTTATAACTGTTTTTATTACTATTATTAATGACCTATAACTCTAGTATTATTATTTTAACATCCTTATTGTTATTATTACTAGTATTACTATTATCATTATTATTATGGTTATTATTATTATTATTATTATTTTAGTTCCTTGTCACCATTAGTAATATTATTATTTTAGCCCTAATGGTAAGTTGTGATAAGGGTAAGGTAGGAAGGCTAGTCAATTTGGTTAGAGGGAATTTAATCCATAGTCTTTCCCTCTTATAGGCGAATCAAGTCAAAACCCGGAGGAGGCGTAGGAACGTGCTCCAAGACCGGTGTCGTATTAGGTAAGGATGTGGCTAAGGTTCTTACGTGTTATGTGACTTGTATGCCTTGGGTGCCTTGTATATATATCATGTCCTGTTGTGTATCACATGATTATCCTTAACATGTTTTATGCGTAGCGCAGCTTGGAGTTAAGGTACGTGGTATGTGTTTTCTTATAACATGAATGTGATATCCATACGTGGTGATTATGATGTGCTGTGGCATGATTCAACTCTCTAGGACATGCATGTTAGGGTAATTATTATTATGACATGGAGATGAAAGGACAAAAGAAATAAATGAGAAGTGAGTTGCTAAAGGGGGTATGAGGTTGACCAAAATGAATAAGAGGTAAGAACTATGCATGGAAATTTTAGGGTTTGCATGGGAACTTCGAGAGTTTGCATGGGGGGGGATAAAACTTGCATGGGGATGATCGTAACGTGAGAAAAGTTGTATTAAGGTATAAATAAGCTAAAGGGAGAGTTGTGGAGTGTTTGGAGACTTGGGATGAAAAATAATACGTAGGTCAATGTAAGGGTGTATAAGGGACTCGATTAGGGTTTTTGGGAGAAAGTAATAACCTGGAAAATGTGGAAGTAAATGATTAAGGGAGAGTGGATTACGGGTTAAAGGTGGAAATTGGTGTATAATGGGTGATTATGGGTGTCATGGGAGAGAAGAGATATTTGGTGAAAAAGAGAGGGGTTACTTGTGGGAGAAGAAAGGTACTAGGGTTGAAATGGCCAACTAGAGTTTTTCGATCATATGTGGAATCGAGGGGTAAAGCGATACGATTTGGGATTTGATCTAAATGAGATGAGGAGTGGGACGATAAATGGAGTAATGGTAGTGTAAGTGAGAGAAAGTGGGGCCATATAGGTCCAATTAGGGTTTCTAAGGGAAAACCCTAGAGGGAGATAGAATGTGGAATGGATGTCACGAGGTGTTGGGCCTTAACCCACACCCTTAGGAATTGGTTTCCATTTTGAGTAAGCGTAAAAGAGAATGTATATCGAGGTGTGATAAGGGGCGCAAGAGTCCCAAGATATGGGACGGGCCCTCCTGGGAGGATAATGGTGGATATAGTTAGTCGTGCATGTCAAGGGAAAATTCCTTCAAATAAGATATGTTAAGACACTAATCACTTAAAGAGAAAGATGTTGAGTCGGACCCAGACCGGTCCACCGGTGAATAATAGTGGCTAGGGCCGGGGTGCCCTACATGACCGGTCCACCGGCAATAATAGTGGCAGGGTATGTTACCCTCATGACCGGTCCACCTGCTATAATAGTGGGGGATTCCGTGCTCAACAAACCGAACGTAATAACGATAAGACATTGGAAAGATACGAAGTAATTACAGTGAAACATCATGTGAGTCGGGGCCAGACCGGTCCACCGGCGAATAATAGTGGCAGGGTATGTTACCCTCATGACCGGTCCACCAGCTAAAATAGTGGCAGGGCATGACCCTCATGACCGTTCCACCGGCTATAATAGTGGGGTTCCCGCACTCATATGAATTGATAAAGACTATGCTGTGAATCGACTCTATATTTACCAGAGATCCGAATAATAAGACTATCCAGACTGTAACTAGCCTTTATCATCTTTTCTACTACATGTTGCTCACGTGATTATGCTATGTGTACTGTGTTGTGTGTTTTGTATGCTGGCCTTTGCACATCTGTTACCTTACTCAGTATGTAGCGTACTGACCACCCGTTTCATGGGTGCTGCTCATTCCCACGAGTAGAGGACCCACCTGAGTTTGTGCAGGTAGGAGACTATATATTCGATGCCTACGACTCTTACGAGGCATTGGGCGGGGCTGAGAGTGGAGCCTATACTTGGCCTGGGGACCGAGAGCAACATGGCCAGACTCTCCTTTTCGTTTTATTTTACCATGTATTGTTTTATTTTAGTTATGTTTTGTCGTATGATACTTTTGTTCCTCGAGAACCTTGTCTATGTACCCCTTTGGCTTGTAAACCTTTTTATGCGCACTCTGAACTTTATATTGTGAACTATTTAACTTCCTTATGAATCCTCGTTTTAAGTATTAGCTTTTGTCTGATGGTAATCCATTTTAGCCTTAGCACTCGGTACTGGAACGGTAGGAGTGAACCGGTCTGGTACTGAGTGTGGCGGTAACATTTCCCATAATTCACGGTTTTCTTATTTCGCTTCCGTTAATTCTTTCCTTTAAACGAAATTTTTCAGTAGTGAATTTTGGGGGTGTTACAGCTTTAATACGAATCCAATTTTATAAAACCATCAAAGTCATTTGATCGGATAATTTCTATGAACTAGGATCCATAGTAGAAGCTAAGCATTTTCTCTCTTGATAGGGCATAATTCATCAAACTAGTTGGCCATACACTCCTCAACAAAATGGTTTAGTAGAAAGAAAACATAAAAATCTCTTAGAAGTAGCTAGAGCCTTCATGTTTCAGTTGAATATACCTCAAATATATTGAAGAGAGAGTATTTAACAACCACTTATATCACTAAAAAAATTCATACCAAAATTATCAATAATCGAAGTCCTCACCAATTATTATTTGGCATAAAACATGATCACCACCACCTAAAAGCATTTGGTTATCTTCGTTATGTTGCTGCACCTAATAAGTCTAGAGATGAATTCATGCCTCGATCTAATCCTTGTATTTTCTTGGGCTATCCACATGGGAGAAAAGCTTAAAATATCCTAAATCTTGAAACCAAACAGTTCTTTGATAGTAGAGGTGTTGTTTTCAAGGAACACATTTTTCCCTTTGTTAACTGTATTTCCACTTATATATCATCTCATAATTCAGAACCATTACCTTTGCCTATACCAGAGCCACCAACACAACTAAAATCTTCTCCTCCTTGAATAGACCCTAACTCATAGCGTGCCATTTCACAACCAACATCTTCCTCCAATTCAACACCCTTACCACCTTCTCCATGCCCTTCACCGGCACAAAACACAACCTCTTCATTCCCTTTGAGAAGTTCATGTAGAGTTATTCAAACTCCCTCAAATTTAAAGGATTATTTTTTCCACTGTGTGTGTAATTCTTTAACTTTCTGTCCTATATATTATCCTCACACCATTACTAATACCTATGCAAAAAATGTGCCATCTTTTTTCCTTTCACTCCCCCATAACTCCTGTCATACCCGAACCTATTAATTATGAAGAAGTAGTGACATAACCACATTAACAATATGCCATGGAAGCTAAATTTGGGGCCCTCGATGCAAATAAGACTTGGGAGGTAGTTCCTCTATGCAAAGGGAAATGGTCTATTAGCTATAGATTGTTAAATATAAGGCAGATGGAGGTGTTGAAAGGTACAACTTGTAGTAAGAGACTTTAGACAACGTGATGGTGAGAATTTCAAAGAAACCTTTTTCCTTATAGTGCGCATGACAACCATTAAAAGCATATTAGTTGTAGATGTGAAAAGAGGATGGCATACTCACCCATTTGATGTGAATAATGCTTTCCTTCATGGGAATTTATATGAAGATATCTATATGAAACCTCCTCCTGGCCTAAATATCCCCCCTCTCATGCATGTAACTTGATGAAATCACTTTATGGATTGAAGCAAGCCTTATGATAATGGTATGCCAAATTATCATCATCTTTGCTCTCTCGTGGGTATACACAATCTAAAAATGATTACTCATTCTTCACTAAACAAGTTGTTGATTGCTTAATTGTTATAAAAATATATGTAGATGACTTATTGGTTGCAGGGAATGATATGTATGAAATTCGATAGTTAAAGGACTTTCTGCACAACAATTTCAAAATAAAAGATCTCGGCCAGCTCTACTATTTTCTTGAAATTGAGTTCATTCCTAATTCTCTATGCCTTGTCACGAGACAACGCAATAATGATCTGGATATGTTGTCTACAATTAGTCACAAAACTAAAAATCATCAAACATGGAATGTGAAGCTGGAAGAGAACGAGAAAACTAAGCCAAACAACAATAATTTATTCCATCACTTAGAATGAAAAACACTAGGAACAGAAGGAGAAAAACAACAAGATATGAAAAATATTGAATTCAAACTCCTACACTAGAACTGAACGACAACACTAAAAAAATCTAAAGTGAAGAATGTTGAATAGTAACAAAATAGACAGAACAATATCCCTAATAGATATATAAAATTATTATGTATACAGAAAGTATTGTTTCTTAGGGATGACAATCAGACGGGTTTTACTCGAAATGCCACAGATGTTATCCGTTGGATGTGTAAACGGATATGGATATAGGTATGAATGAATGGGAGAAACATAAGCCGGGTTTGGGTATTGATATGGGTAAGGGATCCTCAAATTTGTACCCGTACCCGCATCCGTTTACCCGATATAAAATTACATTTTTACCTTCATTTATGTAACCTTAAGTATATTTTCTAAGGCTAAAAGTGAAGATATGATTAAATTTTAACAATCTAAGTATATAATTCTAAAATTAAATAGTTTTTACTTTATATTTAATAGGTTTTACCTGATAGATATTTAAACGGATATGGATAAACGTATGTGGATATAGATATGGATGAGGAAAAAAATACCGGCCACATTTGGATATAGATATAGATATAGGTTTTCTTATCGGGTTTGGGTAACAGATAGGGAATACCTGATCCGTTGCCATCCCTATTGCTTCTGGATGATGGATTACTATGAACAATGTACGTAGGTATTAATAGCGCGATTGAAAATAACAAAAAAAAACTTATCAGGAACGTTGTTGTACCACAAATGAATCGCTGTCCTAAACGAGTAATAAGGCCGGATTGTGGTGCAATCATCTTACTATCTTACCCCTAAGGTTAATACAATGACCATACAGTACATGCACTTAACATAGTAATCGATGGAGACTGCAAAAATAATGCCTAAAATTTGATTGTGTTCCAACACAAAAATAGAGAGAGAGAGAGAGAGAGAAGCTTAAGAAAATTTCATATATCTAACCCAAAACCAAATCCTCATTTAAATAGAAAAACAGGCAAGGTAAAAATAAGGAAAGAATCATTCCTACTAGCAACAATCCCTGAGGATCGATTCTACAAAGAAGAATGTTGAAGGACACGTTCAAACACCTCTCAAAATTAGAATAAAGAGTACAATTTCAGCCGAAAAAAAAACATTGAAAAAAAAATAATGAAAATTGGGTCTATCTGAATCAAAGGCTCATACTCACACCCATACCCTGCCCAGATTGGATAACCGGTAGGCGCACTAGTACGTGTTCCAAATTCTAGCACAAGACCATCAACAAATTCCAACATATGTTTTTATCTAAAAAAATATGTTAATATGTGTAAAAAAATTATAATTTTATCAAAATTAAAAAAAAAATTTTAATAATAGAAATTAGCATTTAATTAATAATATAATTCATTAAATAAATATTTTAGTCGTTTATGGTAGAATATAGATTGATAAGATAATATATTTTAATATTATATTATTGAATCTTTGTTATGTAATTAAAATTTAAAAGAGATAAAAAAAATTATTTTTTAACTTTAAAAGATGTATTGAATTTATTTATTTATTGTAAATGTATTAATTATTTTATTAATTCATGTGATTATTAAAATTAATTATCCTACATTACCTACATGGTGTGATGATGGGGGGATAAAATGTACGGTCTGCGGTCAGTATAGAGTTTCGTGCCGTCAGTAATATGAGTCAAAGAAAATCATTTAGTTCGCTGGCAATCGTACGAGGTCTGTGTGATCGACGGGTCACAGGCCGGCGGTGACGTTGAAGTAGGTTATGGAGTCGGAAAAAAGGCCTGGGTGACGTCTGTCAATTGTTAACGTACTCTGATTTGATTTTTATCGGTATCTGAGAATATGATATGATAGATGATAAAAGGATAGCAGATTTTTTTGGGGGGAAAAAATAGTCGGTGTAAATCGAATAATTGTATTGTGAAATTTTAATTCCTATCAATTATAAGAAAAAAAAAGTTATCAATTGATTTCTTATGGTCAACTATAATTTTAAATGCTTATTTTCTTCACTAAATCTATACTGTATTTTTTTTTTAATTTATCTCAGTTATAAAGTAGCGTTGGATGGTTTTGAGGAATAGGCACCGATCCACGAAAATGAGGACGGGGACGGAAAAATAAGCAAGAAAAGAAATGAATAAACATCGTAATATAAAAAAAAAAATAAAAAAGGGGAACAGAAGAAAAAATTAATATATATAAATATTAAAATAAAAGTATATATTGAATTAAAAGTTTATGTAATTAAAATTAATTTTAAATTCATATTAAATTACTTAAAATCATACACTCAATCGAATTAAATAAAATATTTATTTTTATTAATGACATCAACTACTTCTACGTTTTCATCTTGAATAGGGATGTAAACGGAACGGATTTTATCCGAAATCTAACGGATTTTATCCGACGGATATTTAAACAGATATGGATGGTGGAAAAAAAATACCCATAAGGTTCGGGTACGGATACGGGTATGGAATATCCATACCCGTATCCGTAACCATACCCGTATCTATATCCATACCCATTTACTCGATATATAATTACATTTTTACCCTTAATTTTAAAATAAATATCGTATAAATTAAGGTTTAAAATGTTATTTGGCTTAACTCTAAATGGGTTTATCCATTGGATAATGGATTTATCCGCCTGATAATATCCATTAATGGATAAACGGATAATCCGTCGGGTAACGGATATCCAACGGATATAGATATGGATGTGTTAGCGGATATAGATTCGGGTACGAGTACGGATTTAAGTATAGATTTTTTTATCGGATATGGATACAGGTATGGGTATACCCGCCCCATTTACATCCCTAATCTTGAACCCTTATTTCAAAAAAGAAAAAAACCACCGCCTCTAACTCGATCGGGTTCATCAAGAGAAAGAAAAGCAATATCAAATAATCCAATATCTTTAAATAAACCAAAGTTATCACCTATGTAAAAGAAAAAAATAATTTTATCGTTAAATAGTTGTCACAACTTATAATGTAATACGAAATTAGTAAACAATAAGAAAATATTACCATAGATGTCCCACATCATTGATTTTTGTTCCTTATATTCTGAAAGTTTCCTTCCTAAGAGACGATAATTATTATGAACATACACCAAGTCTTCGGCACGCTTATGAAGCAATCTATTCATTTTCATAGAATGAATAAAATCATATATACTCCAATTTCGTTTACTGCATAAAGAAGAAGATACTTGGCCAAGTAATTTGAGGGCAATATCTTGAAGCAATGGTACACTTGAGCCATAAACTTCCTATTAAGCCTTTGGATCAATAACATCTCTATCATAAAGAGAATCAAATTCTTTGAATGGACCATGTTTAAGTACAAAATTCGCAAAATCTATATTAACTTTGGAGTAAGCTTCATGATTAGAAAAAATCCTTTTAAAACACTTGTTCATTTCGATGCAAACCTCTTCATTTCTTGAAAGAGCAACTCTAGATGACTTAGCATCTAACCAAATATTAGTGTAATAAACTTCACTCAAAGGAATAAATCGACAAGATTATAAATATTATTATTATTTATTAAATTAAAGAAATAAAATTAAATATAACACTTTAATAAAAAAAAATAAGGTTACCTTAGGTTCAATGAATATGCCAAACAATGAAGGAATGTATTGCTTTTGGTCCAATGTGTTGTGAGTATAGTATATACCACTTGAAAGAAAAAAGACACTTCTCTAACCTCTTTACATTTATGCTTATAAAGGACATTTCTCACTTCATCAATCATTGTGTCCTACATTTCATAGATAAGGTAAAGGGTTGATTTATCGGCATCACTCTCTAATCATATGGTAAATAGGCCGTGTAAACTCAAGAATATAATCAACCTTCACCTACCATAAATCATCAAGCAATTTTTCCTTCACAAACCTTGCTTTTCTAATATTATCAGCTTTATAAGAAAAGAACTCTTCACTAATCTCTACAGCTTGAAGACTATATTTTATAAGCTTCATTCTCTTCAATGTAAAAACAACTTAAGTAAAATGAGTATCAACAACTACAGATAACTTTAGAGAAGCAAACCTATTGAACATGGCTAATCTCATGGAATGTATCATTATAAAATTCTTAATTTTAATAGCATTTCCATGAATCTCAGTTATCCAATGACACTTCTCATATGTCTCAACATTATTGTTTACATTTCTTGCAGCTCACATATTTTTCGAAGCAAGATTAAGGATATGAACAACACATGGATTCCAATGAATATGAGGATAAATTTGTTCAAAGATCTCACCGACTGTTTTACAATTTAAGGCATTATCAGTGATAACTTGTACAACATTCTAATAACCCACCTCATCAATGAATTCTTTCAATAGTTTAGAAATGAAGTGTTTGTCTTTCCTCTCACCTGAAGCATCAATTTCCTTTAAAAACATAGGATCTACATCATAAATTGTCATAAATTTTATTAATGGTCTTCTTTGTGCATCACTCCAATCATCAGATACAATAGTAACACCTTTTTTCCTCCATGTCTTCTTGATTGGTTCTGATAATCTGTCTATGTTCAATTTTTTTTGTTGAAGTAACATTATTCTCAAATGATTTTACCGGCGGACCATAACTAGGTAAACTATAGCTAGCAGCAAAAGGAAAAGCTTTAATAAAAAAAGGATTTCTTTTTAAATTAAATGGAATACCACATGTATAAAACATTCTAGCAATCAATGCATCTAATTGAGAACGCAATTTATTGTTAAAGCTTTCTCTATATAATTTTTATCACTCACTCGTTTCTTCTTCAATAAAGACATATCCATTCTTGAACTAGACATGCTTGAATTAGGTAAAGGCACATCCTTTTATAATACCTCTTCAACACTTTTCAAAGCTTTACTTTCTAAATTTACCATTTCAAGCTTATCCTCCATCCTCACTTTCTTACAAGTTGCAATACCTTTACTAGGAATATTCAGCAAATGAGCTATCATCCTTGTATAGCTTCCTTACTTTGTTTGATTGCAAAAAATTACACGCCCACAAAATAGTTCTTCCTCTGATAGTTTTCTCACATTTAGTAACATAATTCCAAAGAGGATTATCATTTACGTCCGTAGAAGATACACTAGCACTCATAGAACCCATATTACTGTTACTACCACTAGAAGTTATGATACAATCACAACACCACAATGCAATATAACACCAATAATAGAAATCACTACAAGTAACATATAATGAATGATCATTGACTCTATTTCAATCACAACAACAACAACACAAACCGAAATTAAGAATCACAACACAATAACAATAACAACACAAACCAAAATCAGCATTCACAACACAACAACAACACCACAAATCGAAATCATAATCAACTATCACAACACAACAAAAACAACCAAAATCGATAATCACAATACAACAACACTAACAACACAACAACAATAACCAAAATTAACAATCACAACACAACACTACCAACCCAAATCAATAATGACAATTCACAGCAACCAACAATCAAAAATCAACAACAATAACAACCTACAACAACCACAACAACCGAAATTAACAATAACAACACAACACCACCAACCTGAATTAGCAATGACAATTCACAGCAACCAACAATCGAAAATCAATAGAAATAACAACCAACACCAATAATAACAGCCTACAACAACAAATCAACAATAATAACAACCTACAACAACAAATCAATAATAATAACTAGACACAACCAGCAACAGTGGCTTCTTTCGATTCAAAATATCACAGCCCAAAACAACCAACAAATGGAGTGGAAGAGAAAGCCTTATTGTGGCTGTGGGAGCAGCGAACTTGCAACATTGCAAAGTGGAGTAGCTGCAGCGTAGTAGAGTCAAGCAGGGACGGCAGAGCAATGGAAGGGACAATCCGAACCTCAACTATGCCCTTCAAGATGAATTGAAAATTTTAGAGTCACCGACGAAAATAGAAGGACATTGATGGGTCGCGCGATAGACGGTGCTAGGCGAGGAGGGAGAACATTGCTACTGCTGTAATATGTTTGGACCAAAGCTAGTAGCAACCGATAGGTCAAAGAGAAATAGTGGACTAGAAGGGTGAAAGGCGAAGACAGGGCAACTGGGCGTCGTGGGCTAGGGGATGGGAGAAGGTGTTTCAGTTGACAGAATTCCTCCAAAACAATGTCGATTTTGAAATTCTATTTTTTTAAGTAATATCTCGTCTCGTATTTCGTCCCTAGAAACGTTCCTGAGATGCAAAACAGACTCAGTTTAGCGTCCCTATGCTTCACTAGGAATAGGTAGTGAATGGGAAAGGCAACACTTGATAGCCATGACTCATGAGATAAAGACTCCGATGGAATGTGAGGCCGAGATGTCATCGTTCCGTTACTATGATGTAAAGGTGTTTTGAAAACCATAAAGGTATGAATTTATAATGAATTATCTTCTATTCTCATCTATCCTTTGGTTTATTTATTTACATGAGTATTTTTTATATGTCACTAGTTTATAATATACTATATATATATATATATATATATATATATATATATATATAATTTTGTAATATTATTATATTGCAGTTAGAGGATGGCATGTATCTGATTGTGTGGACCCAAATGAACAACCAGCTTTTAAACGTCGTCAGCATGTAAACGACACAATTTAGGTAATTTGATATATATTGCATTGATCTTCCTCCTACTATCCAAACCAAAGCATGCATATGAACCTGACTATATGTCGGGGTAATTACTGACCGTAGATGAAGCCCTCGTTTCCAAGTGAAAAATCAAGTAAATCGGATCGCCGCTGTCTTGAGCAAATATGGAGGACACGTGAGTTCTATCCCCAAGGAACCATTCCTTTGAAGCAAAATATGACGATAAAGGGTTGGCTGGAATGGCCGCAGCAAAGTTGAAAATGACTATATTCATAAGGTGATCGATCGTACACGTACAGCGATTTTCTAGCTATATATTATTGATTGGAATACACAATACTAATTAAAAAAATTAGCTAATATGTATGATAATATAGATGATACTGATTAAAATTTTATATATTTAATATACTTTGGTAGATAGATTAAAATAATTATATTAAACATATAAAATGATACAATTAAAATTGAGCGGTAGGTAAAAAAAATGGTAGTATGTGTAACTAAAATCATATAACTTGTAAGAGCATTCACAATGCTACCATCAAATTTAAGATTCTAATTATACTATTTAATTATTATTTTTTTCTCTTTTCTACTTTTATTAATTTATCTCAAATTTAATTCAATATTCTACGATCATCAACATCAAATTTAAAACACCCAATTACTTTTATCAATCACATCATCATTAATTATTTACACTTTATATTATTTAATATTCAAAATATACTAAAAAATATTAAAAATCAACTATGCACAAAAATCTAGGAACTATTTTTCGAAAATTGATAGCCCTAAATATTTGAGATTACATCAAATTTAAAGATAATTTTTTTTTTCCTATAATCATAACCTTAAATTTAAGGTCATCAAATTTAAAATCGGGATACCATTTTTTTAGCCCATGCTCTAACCCTTCCGCGCATACGGATAGGATAGCCAGGTAGGACAGCACATGAGCATTCTTTTCTCTGAGAATAAAATTGTCAACCGTGGGAGATAGGTAGGTAACACAGACAGCCAATAATAACACGCAAACGGTCATACAACGTACAGCAGAAGTTGCCAGAAGAGTTGTCCCCGGCAGTAAGAAATTAAGAGATCACGTCTCCCAAAATGCGGAGGGTAGATTAGCATGGCAGGCTAGTTTCGACTAGGCGTCCAGGGCTTCCCCTCGCCGCCCTCCTATTTTGTTCTGACGCGGTGTTCGAGGACATGCTCCTTTCGTGGATGGTACCTTTAATTAATCCATAGTACGCGTTTGTTGAACTGCATTGAAGGTATGGCGATTTCTTATTTAGGTTTAGAAAAACATTTAGAAATTAAGTTTGGATTCAGAAATTTTTAACTTGAATTTTTTCAAAGACGGATTTAGGATCTCTATTTTTAAATTCGTCTTGAATATTTTTTAAATAATTTTTTTATATAATTATATGTATAATATAATTTTTTTAGAATATAAATTAAAAATATAATATAAAAAAAAGTTTGAGGATAAAAGATCGGGTATAAAGTTGAGTTTCGAAGATCAGATTGGATTTTAAGGTCAAAGAATAAATAGGAAAAGGAAAATAGATTGAGAATCGAGTCGGAGAATTCTCGATAAAAAAAAATAATTAAGAATCGGATCGGATTTAGAAATTTTTTTTATCTGATTCGGGAATAAAAATGGGATCCCCGTTCTTGACTCGCCTCGTTTCTACCTCTAATTGTAACAAAGTTGAGGCAGGATGGGATTAATTGATAGAACCTACCCCGTTTTCCTCCTCTCTAGTTTCTAATCAAATCTAGTTAGTACTGATATGATTTAATGTATATATATATATTTTTAAAAATAATGATACTTTATTATAATTATTATATTAATAATTACAATAATCATTATAAAAATATAAATTTCTATCAAAATATTTATTATAAATATAATGATTACACAAATTTTGATTTGATTAAATATTATTTTTATAATTACTTTATTATTATAACTATAGTAGTAGTAGCAATTAATAATAATAATAATAATAATAATAATAATAATAATAATTTTCAATATCTCATTGAATCGTCATTGATCTGATTTTATTATAGGGTAAGAGGAAAGAAGGATAAGAATTTAAGAAATTTGTGTACGATGGTCCGTAAGAAATTTGATTAATGGTTTCCATTATTCCATCCGAACAAGGTCAAAAGAGGAATTAGTCCTAGAAGTACTCAAATGAAGATGCATACGACAGGAATTAAGCACGATTACAGGCTCATCGCATAAGAACTGAGCTACTTCATTACAATGAGAATAGGAAATATGCTGCACGGTAGGTGTAGAGCCGCGACCTAATCCGACATGAGTTTCGTCCGTACCAGTGATAGAAAATGATGACAGAGACAGCGGGAGGACTTGTTGGACCTCAGTTATAACAAGTCAGTGGGTGTTCTGTAAAGCCCACTATCTCTATGGGCCTCAGCAACCACAGATTCGGTGGTAACGTCTTGTAACAAACAACCATCCTCGTCAAAAATCATTCGTAAATCAGGCTGAGAAACAAGTTTGCCGATTGACAATAAGTTGGGCCAGAGGGGTTGCAGTAGCCTTTTCTTTTATATATAATCTTAATAATAATTTTTAATCATTATTGAATCATCCTTTATTAAAAACTTCAATAATTGTTCAAAATTATATTAAGAAGTTTGGATAATATTTGAGATTTTGATTACATTTTAACTAAAAAACCATAATTAAAATCATTGTTAAAATCTTAGAAAACCCTAACTAAATTACAATAACGCATTAATGAAAATCCTAAATACATATTAAATAAAATGATTTACTAATGATTTTCACCTAATTCTGTTGTTAAAACCTAACAAAATCCCAACTATTTACATTGAATATGCAATAATGCATTAATTAAAACTTGAATTAGCCTTTAATGAGCACTAAATGCACCTTTTAATAACTATATTAGCTAATAACCATTGCTAGAACCTAGGTTAAAATTGGTTATAAGAAAAAACCGTCATTAAAAACACCTAAAAGAAATTAATTTATTAGGATTTTAATAATAGTTCTTGTTTGAAATTGTCATTAAAGCTAGTTTTAATAATGGTTTTAGTCTAAAAACCTTATTAAAATTTTATTGTTTCTTTTATTATAAAGTTTGCAACTTCGTTTTAACCCACATACACAATTGTATGCTCAAATAGTTACCAAATCTATAATGTGTAAAACAATACCAATTTATCAATGTCTTCCTCCCAAATGATAAGAATGTATGTGATAAACTTGTAATTGATACATATTGGTGCATTGGACATACCCAAGAATCAAAATTAGTATACCGACCATAAGTCGGCACCAATAGCTTATAAACACATGTATGCATGTGCATCTCCAATCACAAAGATGACCAAAAGACATAGAGGAGATATAAATCTGAATATGCATACAGATCCCTACTACTAAGTGTGCGAGAGTTCAAACTAATCCCATTAATATTTAACTTTATCAATTTCCTCATCTCTGTATTTTTGACATCATGTATATCAACTAATGAAATTCAAAGTGACACAATTCGATTTTTTAATTAGTAATTAATTTAAGTATCAAATATGTATGTGATGATTCATTAATGAAATAATTATGGAAAGCCAAATAAACACAGCTTACATATATGTTCACATATCTCTTTTAAAGTATCAGATCCATTGCTTTACATTATTGTTGTTTTGCTATTGTCTAAATTGTTAAATGAATTAAGTTAGCTCTTTAACTGTAAAATATTAATTAGAATTGAAGCAAAAATAAAAAGAGATATTTATCTTTTTACATACGAGTACAGGCTCATATTTAAAACTCCTTAAGTTTAGAACACCATTTTCACCTTTTCTCATATATGTAGTTTGTAGTGTCGTAGTAAAAAGAGTTGATAAACGATAATATAACTATATATACACCAAAAAAAAAATTATAGCGGAATCTATGTATAAATAAGATAATGAATTAAGAAGTATACTAATATGTTAATTAAATCTTGTCCTTTGGAACTAGAAATAGACAAATGAACGGGGTATATTTGAAGGGAATAAAACATATAGACTCTGTACTTGTAACACCCCCAATTTTTTTTGAACAAAAAAAATTTATTTTAAAGACAGGGCGGAAGTATTTAAAAAATAAGACCGGGGAATGTTAACTCCACATCAACCATGATGGAGGTGTGATTAGGGATGACATTGGGTCTCAGACCCGACCTAAACCCGCCTCATTTTCAGCAGGTCTGAGTCCATATATATCTTAATGGGTCTGGGTGTGGGTCCGGTAGTTCTAGATCCAGATCTGATTTGCTAGACCCGTTAAGTATATATGTGCACACACACACACACACACACACTCTCTCTCTCTCTCTCTCTCTCTCTCTCTCTCTCTAATATTATGTTTTTTATTATTATCATCATATTATTTGAGCTCTTTATTCATTTTTTTAATTTATTTTTGTATATTTACTTTATAAGCAATATGTACAATATTGTATTATAAAAGTATTAAAACACCATTTGAAAAGTTAACGTAACTATTTTAATATATCTATTTTTTCACTTGAAGGATTTTTTTAACAAAAAAATACATATCAAGTTATATAAAACATAAATATTTTTGTATTTACATAGATTATTAATTATTATTTTTAAAAAAATAGTCGAACCCATTTAGAACTTGTTTACCTGCTAGATCCGGTGGATTCGGATCTGAGTCTGAAACTTTTGAGACCCAACAAGTCTGGGTCTAGATAATATAAACATCTCTGGGTCCGGGTTTAGATGGACCCAACCCGGACCCGACCTATTGCCATCTCTATGTGTGATCATCACTTAGCTTATACCTGGTGCAAGACAAAACGGAACAATAAACGAAAAGATACATGCATGTAATATTAATGTAATAATGCAAGATAATAAAGATGGGAACACTAATATAGACAGAAAAATTATAATAGTTTACAAATATAAATATAAGAAATTAAGCCAAGAGTTTAAATAACTAAAAAAATAAAAAAAAAACTTCCCAACGTAATGGGTAAAACACCTCCAACCAGTTATCCTAACTCTTAAGCACTAACATAAATATCTGAGCCTAAGAAATGGTCTACTAATGGCCCATGTCATCACCTTTAGCATAAACATATGTCGATATCCCTCCTCCTTCCTCGTGTAACTTTATGCTACTATTCCTAGTTCCCTTCATCTGGGGTTTTGAAGAGGTTGAGTAGAGAATAGTTGGATTGATCTTACTTTATTTCTTTTGCTTGGATAAGTAGTAATTGTACCCTTCTAATAAGATGTAAAATTGTTTTGCGACATATAAAAGTTGTTATCTATTTAGGGTATGATTTATGCATGATTTTTTAAAGGACCTTTGTATGTGCTATACACTAAAGTGTTACATTGGGTATGAAAGTGTTATTAATAGGTGTGAAGCATGAAAGTATGATATTAAATAATTGGCATGTATCCGACATGTTATAGAAGATCTACAAATGTGTATTTTGTTGAATGTTTAACATATGTGAGGAAGGAGTATCCCAAGCATTCAAAAAATAAAGATAATCTATTTATTAATTTTTTCAAAGTAGAAGACTTTAAAGCCTTTCTCATTTGGGTTAATAAGCAACTAGATTATTTAGTAGCCATGCAAACACCAAACACTAGCCGTCAATCCATGTAAATATGGATCCTTTTTTGCTGCAATATGGCTTCATAAATCTCCTCATTATTCGAATCTAATATGGCTTCATTTTAACCCAACCAAGCCATAAGCTTATCCACCTCTATACTCCACCAATTTTCGGCTAAAAATGGCCAATATTGTCAACCCTTTTTTTTGTGCAAGAAGTAGGGGCAAAGGAAACCTTCGTAGCCGCGGCAAACAAGCAACCAGCTTCCGAAGAGACCCTTCTCTTTTCATATCTCCTTCATTAGCTAAGCTTAGTTAAAGTATGTTGTTAGACTTTTCTAATATGATTATTGTTAGAATACAATAATTGTTGTTTACATGATCTAGGATTAGAAATCATTCTTCATATGAACAATGATGTTAATTGCCCTGGTAAATGTCGTATTATGATATAAATATGTACGCATGTGTTGTATGGAATATATGACGCGTTAGAAATGCATAATTAGGGTTTGTAGATGTAATTTTCTAACTACATGAAAAGTGAAAATTGCTAAATTGTAAATATTACGTATGTGATAAAACACCGTGAATTATTTTTTTTTTTCTTTTTTGTTAAAAAAAAACAGTTACAATGATAATATTTGGTACGAAATTTAGATAATAATTGTAAAATCAAGTTTTTGAGGACATTTTGGTTATGATTGAATTAATGCACCTATTGTGAATAATTAATTGGACATACGTACAAAGGCCATAAACTTTGGATCTGTTAACCTTAGTGTTCACTTTAAATAAGACATAGTAATGCATAAGCTAAAAACATTGGGGCAAAATTAGCACCAAAAGAAAAATATAAAATGGGGATGATAAAGATCGATGAAGGGATAACTGAATTTCTAGGTTCTAGATTTCAGCTGCCTGAAATCCTTCTTATGGAGTATTCTTAGTATTGGTGTTTCGTAAGTGGTATCTTAGTAGAAAGGATAACACCTACATAATCAATCTCCTTTCCAAAATCAGTTAACGGAATATATGGATATATTATCATATATAAACAAGCGGTATCTAATAAGGTTCTATCAATTGTGCATAGTTATACCCTTGCAAGTGCAATATCAATGTATACGTAGGTTTACATCAGTTTATTACAATTGCAATAAAATAAGAATAATAAACGCAAGAAGACAAGAATAATATTAGTCCAAAACTTTCGCTTAGTTGGAGAGCCTATTTACGCACCTAGCCACTGAAAAACTAGGTAATATATATATATATATATAATTAATTAATTTTGAGTGATAATCCCAAAATTAATCTGTCAGTCCAGCTTGAAATGCTATCCCTGTAGACATCAACCAACTAGATCCGTAAATAAACCGATCGACGGTATAACGAGCAGCCTGGTGCCGAGTCATGTTTAAATGCAACCCACTCCATCTAACCCTCCGACTCACATCAGCTCTGGGCCCATAATTCTTGTACTCGCCGTAATACAGCAAATTCAGCGGCGACGTCGCGTTCCACTCCAGCCACCCCTTCGGATCGACGTGATCGCCGATATAGCTCAGCATAACCACCACCCTCGACAGCGGCTTCCACGGCCTTCCTAAGAACGTCGGATAGTCCGCCTTAACCGGTACGAGGTCCGACGCGGCCTTAAACCAGCATTTGTGGATCGAAATTCCGGAGATGTCGTGCGGGTCCTTGCGCTTCTGGGCCGTGACCGTGTTTTTCTGCATGGGGAGCGGCTTGCGGGCGAAGAGATTACAGCTTTGGAAGACGACGGCGGCGGTGCCGAAGATGAAATCGACGGTGCCGTAGACGTCGCATTCGCGGTAGAACTGGCGGTTGGAGTGGACGTAGAGCGTGTCTTGGTAGCCTAGTATCTGGCATTGGTAGATGGCGGCGTGGTCGGATCCGACGCGGAGTGCCACCGCTTGGTCGTTGTTGGGACCGGCTTCGTTCATGAAGGTTATTCCTTTGGCTACGAACCCGCTTCCCGTGGCGGCTGTACCGGGTCGAGGATAGAGGGTGGTTGGGGGGGGGGATTAAAAGGTAAAAGCTTGTGTTAGCTCACCGTTTTGGAAATAAAATAAAAAGGCCCATTTTACGATCAAATACAACGAAACATTAAGCCGAAGACCACAATACATTTGCTATACATCCATAAAATAATTAAAAGAACCAAATTTGGGGGCCCTAATGTATTCCTAGGCTTCGGACCGGGCCTGGTTTCGTAACGGAGAACCTTTAAGATTTTAGCACATATCGTTATATATCAACGGATGACCTTTTATTAATTAGTATTCTAACTCAATTATCAATTATTAAAAGATGGGAATATAACGTTCAATACTTTACGGTTTTTCATAAACTAACTTGTATTATAAAAAAAATATATATATAAATAGTAAAATTTAATAGCGAAGACGATCGAGGAGGAGGAATATTATCTGAACTAGCTAGTGTGGTTGATAATAATTGCACCAAAGACACTAGTCATTGAAATTTTCTAAGAAGATATTATGAGAGTACGTGCCCCGGAAATGATACGAAGCGGACTATGAAGATCGACAACGCAATGAATGAATGAGTTGAAATATCGGCGACTAATCACTAAGCTAAAACGACGGGCTATCAATCAGCAACATGGAGCGCATTAAGGCCTTGCGAAGGGAAACAAATAAAAATCAATAAGAATGTTTTTAGTAATTAACGAGATCACAATGTATCTCTATGGATAATTCTAAAATGTTGCAGGAATTCGAACATTCAATAATTAAATAGTAAGTAAGCGATCCTCCCTAGGCAGCGAACGTATCCACACTAAAATATATATAAGTTGCTCTGCAACTTTCTGCTCTATCTACACCTGACGGACGCAAATTTATTGACACTAAAATATTCTTTTCTGCTCACGGTAATTTTTCAAGCTACGTGTACGTATATTTTGTTATTATAATAATAATAAAATAGAGTAGAACTCGTTTTATAAGAAAAAACAAAATTTAAATACCCAGTTTTTGTTTTTTGTTTTTGTTTTTCTTTCCTGCCCTGCGTCGCCTTGATTGGCCGCCCCGACTTTTCCCCCCCCCTCGGGCTTGAGTTTTGGAACTAATTGACCTCTACGTGCGGTGTCCCGGCCCCTCTATCCCCCTCCTCCAGACAGCTCAATAATTAAAATCGAGCTACCGTCGTACGTAAGCTCAGACAGAGTAACGGTTTTCTGAACAAACGATGAGCTCACTCACACCCACAACAATCTACGACCCCACTCTTCTCACACGTCACATGCAACTTCCAAGTGAGTAACTAAGTGCGGTACTTTTATAATACGTAAAATAGTAATAATAATATTATTATTACCGAAGGAAGCCGTGTGGAATGTGGTGATTCTGTCGCGTCGGACGCTCTTCCGCCCGGTAATAATCGTCTTCCCCTTCCCTTCTCCGATGAACCACAGGTTCGTCTTCTTCCTTCCCACCTTCAGATTATCCTCTTCGTACCTGATGGCAAATAATACAATCACAAACGCCACATACGTCAGAACAATAAAATTAAATTATATAAATACACGCAGAAAACTAATTACTCTGCACCCACGTACGGCCCAACCGTCATGGATATACGTATACATATATACGTCGTCGAATGAAATCATTTCGGAAATCCTCCTCAAAGCACGAGAAGGGGCGAGTAAAAAGGCACACCGCCCCAAAGGCCTTGTGCCGACACTTTTAATTTAAGAGCGGACCCCATGCCCATGGGTGGACGAAGGTACTACCAGTCTACCACCAGCCAGCCAGCCCTCCCAGCCGGTTAGTAGTACGTACTGATGACATAATAATAGTAGTAACATGGATGTGTTTTCGATGGGGGGTGAAAAAAAAGGAAGAAGGTGAAAATGGACGGGGAAGATGAATAAATATTTAATGAACCGAGAAAAAAAGGAAGGTCCACAGTAACCAAAAAGATTCTGGAAAATCATACTCGCCCAAATAATGCCGTTCAAATTGACTCCAGTCAGTGAAAACCAGCTGCCGTCCATTCAATTTATTTACTTATTAATATAATAAGTAATATTTTCTTTTTACCTATAGTAGTATACTTAATGAGTACACTACTACATACGGACATTCAAGTTGATTTTTTTAGCACTTAAAATATTGCTGCCTTTTTAAAAAAAAAAACGATTTATTTATTTACTCCCACTTTTAAATATATGCTCGGAAAGGACACCCCCCAGTCCCACCCACCTACAAAACATGAATAAAAGGTAACAAATGAATAAAAAGTTATAAAGGAGCTCAAATCAGAGCAACAAATTTGTGAAGATTGACCAATTATGAATAGGGCAGTCATATTATATTTCACTCCATTTTTAATATAAAAATGAACACTAAGAAAGTAGTTGCAGCAGTAGTAGTAGTACTACCTAGTACCTATTCAGTTTCTTTGGAAGAAAAAGAAAAAATAGAATTATTAATTTAATTAGGTGGCATTGGCATAGTAGTAATAATAATATCTTGAGTCTTAACCCAACTACCGTGAAAAAACAGAGCTGTGGTGTGGACTCATGACTCATCACCAGAGTCTCCGTCACTCACTGCTACTCACCTTCCAGCTTTCACCAGGATAATAAACCGTTTGTTACTCCGTTGAGGCGCCTTCTTAATCGCCTCGCCAATAGTCCTCACGGTCCCGCTCCCGTCCGCCGCCACAACCACATCCGCCTGCACCCCAATCCCTCCCGTACCCAACAGTTCCCTCGCCTCCCCGGACATCCACCGCGGAAACCCGGATCCGTCCGGCTCGTTCGAAGCGGTCGCCGTCGCTCCCAGCAGCTTCCGACGGCCGTTGTCGATGGGCGCGCCGGCGAGATCCGAGCTCCCGGAGCTGGCGTAGAGCGCCAGACAGTTGCTTATCAGCTCCGACAAATCCTTCAGGTGCTCCGACAGCCGGTCGCGCAGCGTCCCCTGAGATTGGACGAGGCTTTCTTTACATGTGTCCTGGTTCGCCAGCGCCGCGCTTAGCCACGTCATCACGTCTTCCCGGGACCCCGCGCCCTGCATGTGGAATCAAATGCTGCACGTAATTTTCGGAATTCGGCGGCTAGGAGCATAGGAATTTACATCTAGTTGGTTGTTTCTGATTAATTTCCCTTGTGTCTACGGTTCGCATGCATCTATGCAAATTTAACAGTTTAATTGATACTATACCGTAAATGATAATGTCGGCCGTACTAAATCACTTCGTATTTAGTAATTTAATTTACACAAAACCAACCTGGTTATTATCATTGTCATTACTATTATTATTCTCGTCATTCGGGCCTCCGTTCTGATCGTCGCCGTCGCCGCTCCCGGGCACGACAGTAAACAGAGAATTAGTAAGCAGCTCCACGGAATCCTGCAGCAATTCAATGCAATCTTCATACACGGCCTTCTCGAACGGACCGCCGCCGGACTTCAGATTCCCAAACTCGGTCGACGAATCCAGAGCGTGCCAGAATCTCTGTAACGTCATATTAACAGACATGTGGACTAATTCGCTGCTTTTCGTAGCGCCCATAGCGCCTGGGAATGTGACGAGGGAGTCGACGCATAGGTCCGGATATAACGTCTGGTCGCACGCTTGTGTGATTGCCTTCGTGGGTCGGACTCTATTGGGGTCGCCGGAGGAGTGCTGCTTGGATTTTATGGCCGTGATGGTGCCGATTACTGCTGCGGATATCAGGAGGAGTAGTGCGATGCCGGGGATGAGGAAGAGGAGGAGGGGCCGGCGGCGGAGGGGGGCGGTTTCGGCTGTCTGTGGCGGTGGGTCTTTCGGTTTGAAGCGTTGGTAGTTCATTGTTAGTTTTCGGGGGCAGGGGAGAGTAATGGGGAAATGAAGAATAAATGGTGGAGGATCGAGGTGGGAGAATATGTGTGTGTATATATTATATATAAATGAGGCTAGTGTAGTGAAGGTAAAAATAAGGAGCGGACTGGAATGGCTTGGAGTCTGCAGGTTCGTGCACCAACCACCAGTTGGTGTACATACGGAACCCTTGCAGGAGCCGCGGCCCCCGTGGTCGTGTGCGGTGGACCTCACACTGTCTCTCTCGCTCAAGTCCTCTTAACTAAACAGGACGGAGGAAATAGCTGGCTTCTACTAATGGGTTCCTCTGCCCACCGGCTTCGCTTCGTAAAGTTGGGGTAAATAGACTATTCACGGAAGGGGGCGGGAGATCGGATTAAATGCTCGTCGACTTGGCATTCGGGCAGCGGGAGTGGAATATACAAATTTTATACTATTTTAAAAAATGTCCTCAAGTAGGGTGAAATAATATCCGATAAATAAATCTGACTAAAGATTCAGAATAAATATTTGTGAAAGTTTCCTTATGTTTCTGATATATATATATGGACTAAAAGAAATAAGTATCTAAACCATGCGGCGTCGAGGTATTCTTTCCGCGTCGGTTCGAAATGCTTCAATTCCTTTCAGAGGCCGGCCACTCAAAGTACTTTATAAACGGTCGTAGTCGTGTCTGGCTGTATGTAATACCAAAATAGCATAAACATGAATTGTATAAAGAAGATAAGGGTAATCTGTTTATATTAATATAATATTAGTAATTACTTTTTTCTAAAGTTAAAAATCTCTCACTATAACTATTACAAAATTAAATATGTAGATATATATAATAATATTTAGATATTTAGTAAAACTAGAATGATACAATAATTTTTTTTTATCTCATCATACATTTAAGTATATTCCACCACTATTAAACTATTTTTTTAATTATTATTTAACTAATTTTTTATCAATAAATTGATATTTTATCATTATTAATATTCTACTTAAAAATTAATGTTTTACTATTAATATATTAATCTTTTGTCACTAGTCTACAGATATTTCATCACTAATGTATTATTTTTATTTATTTTTACCAACAAGTTAATATTTTACCATTATACTACTAAAAAATAATTTTAACCGGTGATATACTGATTTTCACCACTAAAGTATTGATGTTTTAACTCTTAAGTACTAATCTTTTCTATTATTTTTTTTACCATCAAGTAAATCTTTTACCATTATATTGCTTAAGGTAATGTTTCATCACTAATATAATGATTTTTCACTAGGGAATTGATATTTTCATATTCTTCTACTTAAAATTAATATTTCACCATTAATCTACTGAAATTTAACTACCAATGTATTATTTTTTTACTAGTAAATTAATCTCTTATTATTAATGTATCAATCTTTTAGTACTAATATACATTGAACTTTCACCGCTAACATATTGATTTTTTACTAGTAAATTGATCTTTTATCATTATTGTATCGATATTTTACCACCAATATATTAAACTTTTACAGCTAATGTATTGATTTTATACTAGCAAATTTATCTTTTATCATTAATATATCATTTTTTTTACCACTAATATATTGGACTTTCACCACTAATGAATTAAATTTTTACCAGCAAATTTATCTTTTATAATTAATGTACTGAATTTTTATCACCAATGTATCAATTTTTTACTAGTGAATTAATCTTCCACCATTACTATTTTACTAAAAATTGATCTTTTACCACTAATATATCGATTTTTAACCATTAATGTGATAAATTTTTACTACCAAGTTGATATTTTCTTATTATTCTACTTAAAACTGATTTTCACCATATATTAATAATTTACTAGCAAGATGATTTTTAATAATTGTTCTACTTAAAATTAAGCTTTCACTTCTAATGTATCGAATTTTCATCAATTTTTTATTAAAAATATATTAATATGGATATATATTTATAAAATAAAATTTTAGAAACTTCATGGTGTAATTTTTTTAATAAACCAAAATTAAAATAAATAAATGAGAATAAAATTTAAATAAGAAAATCTATTGTATAGTGCTAGACCATGAAATAGTTTGACAACATAAGTTGCCAGCTAGGTGTTACTTTTTTCTATGGTCCCTCCTATCTAGTTAGAAATAGTTAGGAATGACAATCAAATTAGTTTTATTCAAAACTTGACAGGTTTTATCTAATAGATATATAAATAAATATGAATAAATATAGATATGAATGAAGGAAAAAAAATATTTGCTGAATTTGTATACAATTATAGGTATGGATAAGGGATTTCTCAATCCATATCTACCTCCATATTTGTGCCTGTATTTGCATCCATTTACCTAATATCAAATTACTTTTTTATCCTCTCACAACAAAAAATAATACTTTGGACAATAAATTATTTCGTCGCCTAAGAAAAAATTTGTTTTCATCACAATTTTGTCGCCACAAGCCCGTTGCCCTTGCTTAGGGAGACGAAAAGAAAATTTTGTTGCCTTAAGTCTCTTATTGTGTAATGAATATTTTTGTTCACCGTAAACATCTTTTGTGCGACGAATATATTTTGTCACCCTAAACCTCTTTTGTACGATGTATATGTTTTGTTTCCTAGAATCACTTTTGTGAGAGGAATATTTTTTGTTTCCTAGACTCACTTTTGTGTGACAAAGATGTTTCATTTGTGGCCGTGTTGCTTGTTTTCCAACAAAATCAATTCCTAGTCTTTCTTTTAATCTACAAAAATATTTTGTAGCCCAAAGACCTATATTATGCATTCATAATAATAAATTATGCTGTAATGTAGTGTCATTCATATAGATACTCCGTCATATTTCATTAACTTGTACAATCATATATCATTCAAACCATGCATAGATTACAATATCATTGTCCAAAAATAAATGTCATTTTATGGCGCAAAGTATATGACACCGCAATATACAAATTGGCAAAAGTCTTGCCTAAAGGGTACCACAAAACCAATTATGCTATCTAGCTTGAAGGACCACCAAAAAATGGATGATGTTATCTATAGTTCTGCATACTCAGCTTCATCAAGTATATTGTAGCGCCATAAAAAAGGCTTCAAGTTAATCTGCAATTCATGAACAAAAATATAAATTAAGATTATAAAGAGATATGCAATGGTATCTATTTATAATTGGCCACTTCCCTTCAATTAAAAAAGTTGTAAGCTATATTTTAAAAAAATTAATTTTTTGCATTATGTGTTTTCGACACACCTCATACCTCTTGTACACTAGATTTCTAATTCAATTACAAGAGATACATAAAATTAATGTCCAATTATACTAGTTGAGGTTCACGTTAATAAATAGTAAATCTGAGTAATGAAACTTGATACAGTCACCAAGAGAGGAAATTTGACACTTCTTACTATGAATATATTAAATATAAATATTGATTGACATGTGCAAATGAATTCATAGAAGTCATACGATATCATTAGTGATTTCTACAACAATGACCATCCGAAGAACATAATCATTGATAAAGTTATAGGTAAAGGATGTTATTAGCATTCCCAAATATTAGATTATTCTATGGCTAGTTGTATAAGGCAGGTTAACATCCAATAGACACCACAAACTTCACAGATTATTATATGCTCGAATATGCACATAAATTTCGGAAGGTATTAGCAAGGAACCAAAAAGGATAATGTTATCAATAAAATATAACAATCTAATTTTCTAAATTTTAAATTAAAAATATAAATAAACTATAACAATCTAATTATCTAATTCTAACATTGAAATATTTTTATCCTAAACAAGTTTAGCTTTACATGATGAATGTAGAAATGAATATGAATATAAATATGAGTACAGAAAAAAATACGCGTTAGATTTGAATACATATATAAATATAGATTTTATCATATAATTTAATTAACATATATAAAATATCTAATTTGCGCCTTGATATGGGCCAATCCTGTAATGGAGACATCCCCACAAGGCCCTTTGACTAACTGACTATTGGTGCCTCTACTTATCTTTATCTTCTTTTAGTTTGAGTCTTCTCTTACCATATCCTTATTTGTTTTATGTTATTATGCTAAGGTGGCATGCTCACATTGTAATGGCCACTAGGAAGTTTGTTAAAGCATATATGAGTTGGCACATTCCATCTTAGTATGTTTTCAATCCAAGGACTCTTGTTATATACCCAAGATCCTTCAATGAACGAGTAGAGATGAATTTTAACCATTCCATCTTCATCTAGAATCCCTTTCACCTCACTTATTTTCTAGTTCTTTACTCATGCTCGAAGTGAGTAGGTACCATCATTGATGCTTTCATTGAGAAAGATGGATAAAGCTGATGTGCATAACAATCGATCTAAACCCATATATGAAACTATGACAAAAATTTGAGAGACTCTCCAAACCCATGAGGTAGCCATTGCTAATCTTACAAAGCTATGAATGACCAATTCATTGAGATCATCCAGAGACTTAAAGGTACTAGCACCAGTAGTTCCCCTAATCCCTCTGCACCACTAGTACCCACTCTTTTAACCACTCACACCATAGAAAATCCGTCACCATCACTAACCCCTATCACTGTCAAGCCTCCAAAATGTGAACTCAGTACTTTTGATGGATCTGATCTACTAGATTGGCTCTTCTAGGCCAAGCAATACTTTACCTTTCATAATGCACCAGCTAAGAAACTGGTGGATCTGGGTTGTTTTTACATGACAAGGCATGTAATCGGTTGGTCCCATTAGATATATTAGAACTAACAACTCTCTTCATAGATCACAATCACTTGTGCCTCACAAAAGAGATTCAGACCCTCCTTCTTTAATAATCCTCAAGCTACCTTATATAAGCTTAAACAAACAAGGTTAGTTGAAGATTACCAATCTTTATTTAAAAATACCAGCAATAGGATCACAGATTTAACACCCAAAGCTCTCTTGAATTATTTCCTTCCAAAAATAAAACCATAAATAAAGAATGAAACTGGCCATTCTTAAACCCATCCACATTGTTGATGCCGTTGATATGGCTCGATTGGTGGAAAATAAGCTTAATAAACCATGAGCACCTTTCAATTGTAACTAAACTAAAAAAACTTACTACCCAAATCACATACCTGCCATTGTTGTCCCTTCCGCCAATACCACCACCATGGCAAAATACTTCACTCCTACCAAAAACTTATCCCTAAAGAACACAAAAATTGTCAAACTCATAGGTTATGCTTTACCTATGATGAAAAATACCATCTAGGTCATAAGTGTAAAGCCCCCACAAGCTTTACTCTTGATTCTAGAGGAAGACCCCAAAATTGATTCAATCTCTGATGAACTAATTGAATTTCCTGACCCTTCTTCCAAAATTGAACTCGAAGTATTGATGAAAGCTATGACAAGTGCATCCAACCCTAAATCCCTTTGGTTTCCAGCTACTATACACCACCAACCTATCTCTGTTCTGGTTGACACTAGGAGTACTCATAATTTCCTCCACCCCCACATAGTCCGATTCCTAGGAATACTTGTGGACAAATGGTATGGGCTTGTAGTAATAGTAGGTAATAGGGATAAAATTTGAAGTCAGGGCATATGTTAGGGAGTGAGAATGGAAGTACCAAGGAATATCTTCCTAATCGATTTTCATTCCCTACCACTGGTTAGGACTGGCGCAATTTTGGTTGTCTAGTGGTTAGAGGGATTAGGGCTAGTCACATTAGATCATAAGAGGATGATGATGAATATAATCATTAATGGGCAGATCACTATACTCATGGGTTTGCAAGTTGTAGTTGGTAAATATCTCATTACACCCTAATGGTTCAAGAGGCTTTAGTCCACTTGTTATCTTTCAACTTATTTTTGTTTAGCTCTGGTTGACTATGGGCCAAAAGAAAGTATCTTGGCCCAAACACCACATCCCCTACCAATCTTCCACCACATCGAGCTTTGGACCACCACATAAACATAAGCCCACAAACCCAACCCATTAATGTCAAACCATACTGATACCCATACTTCTATAACACTATAAGAAACTGGAACTTTGGTAACGAGTTTTAACTGCAATAAAAAACTTTCATTGCCAAAACATATTTTTTTGCAACAACTATTACCTATCATTGAAAAATATTTGGCCTTAAATGCCTCCCCCACATATTTTTTCACAACAATAATATCTCATTGGTATACAAAATAATTTTATTGCCACAATAAATTATTGTTGCTAAAACATACATATTGCAACATCAATTTTGTTGTAAAAAAAATATTATCTTGTAATGACTTATTAAGTCGTGACTTAAAAACATATGAGACTAGAGGGTCAAATAATATAATATTAGATATCTTGTTTATACCACGATACAAATTTTTTTGGTAAAAAATATAAGTTTTTCACTACAATAGTTTTTCGTTGAGCAATAGTTATTTGTTGTGGCTAAAATATTTCATAGTTATTTTTTATATAATTTCTTGTAACTTAACAAATTTTTATGCTAAAAAAACTTTGAAAAAATGTATTATGTATTTTATTAATTTCACAATTATTTAAAATAAGAAAAAAAACATTTTGAGAAGAATAATAAAAAATATTACACTATTTTTTTATTTTATGAAAATTAATAAAATAGATAAATAAAATTATTTGAAGTTGTTATAAGAAAATTAAATCTCTTATTTGGAAACAAATTAGATTAATTGTAGCCAAAATAGCTTTATAAATTTCAAACTAATTTTAGCAACGAATTATATTAATTGTTACATAAAATATTTTAAAAACTTTTAATAGAACTTTAGCAATGAATCTTATTAATTGTAGCTAAAAACAGTTTGGTCAATTTTCAAATGCAACTGAAACTAACTTTCACAACATATCTTATTAATTATGATGCATAAGATCCATTTTAGCTATGACTGAAGACTTTTGTTGCCAAAATATTACCTATCATGGAAAAACCCTATTGCCTTAAATGCCCTCTTTTTCTTTCTTTCTTTCTTTTTTTTTTACAAAAAAAATTTTGTTGGTAAAAAATATTAGTTTTTTGCTATAATAGTTTTGTTGCAAAAGCATTTGTTTTTCAAAAATTTTCATTGTGGCTAAAATATTTTATATTTATTTTTTTATATTATTTCTCATAACTTAAAAAATTATTATGCTAAAAAAAATTGAAAAAATATATTATGCTATTTTGTTAATTTCATAATTATTTAATATAAGAGAAAATAAAAAAAAGCATTTTGAGAAGAATAATAAAAAAACATTACACTATTTTTTTTCTTATTATGAAAATTAATAAAAGAAAAAATAAATTCTTTAAAATGATTATAAGAAAATTAGCTCTCTTATTTGGCAAAAAATTAGATTAATTGTAGCAAAAAATAGCTTCACAAATTTCAAACTAATTTTAGCAATGGATTATATTAATTGTTGCAGAAAATAGTAAAAAAAAAAAATTCAATAGAACTTTAGCAACTAATTTTATTAATTGTGGCTAAAAATAGTTCGGGCAATTTTCAAACGCTACTTAGCCTAACTTTCACAACAGATCTTATTAATTTTGACAGAAAATAGTTTCATAAATTTAAAACTCACTTCAGTAACAGATAAAATCATTACCGAAAATATGAAATTAGGGCAAAATATTTAGCAGTACTCTTCTGGGGTGAGTAATAACGGATACATCAAATAAAGTAAAAATGTTGCCCCCTTGCACACCCCTCCTTCTAATGACCCATACACCTCCCTGGCTCCCTCATTCTCGTGATGCTCGCACAGTCCTCTTCCCTCATTCTCACGACTCTCTCACAGTTCCCCTCCCTCATTCTCACGACTCTTGCATAGTACCCCTCCCTTAGTTAAACGACCCAATCACAATGTTGTTGGGTTACGAGTCCCTTCCTATGTGGAAAATCTCATATTTTATTTACTTTATTTATGGGGGTAGCTCAAAGGGTCTTTGGATCATTCATTGGGTGGCTTCCTTAATATATCTTTTACTCTCAGCTTTATTAAGTTGTATTGAGAGAATTCGGATGGCCATCAAACACCGAAACTAGAAGGGCAAAGGTTTTACGAAGTGCAGTTCTAGGCATTTTTCTCCTGCGCAGTTTTCATCAAGTGCTCTGATCGAAGGTCAAACGTGCTCCGATTTAGCTGAAATTTGGACAGCATCTTCGGGACATCTGGTTCTTCAAATCCAACGGTTGATTTGTCTATTACTGCTCTAGTTTGTGAGATATTGCCACTGTACCGAGCCCCTATTTTCTGGTGACGAAACCTCATCGTTTTTATTGGTTTGGTTGTTTGTTGGTTGATAAGAATTTGGTGGGTTGTGTACCCTTTAGGTGCTCATTGTAAGGAGATTGTTATAATCATCTTTGATTATAGTGGAGCAAGTTTCTGGACTAGGTCCCGTGGGTTTTACCTCTTTCACTTTGAGGGTTTCCCACGTAAAAATTCTTGTGTCTCTTTTATTTGTTTGCTTGAGTATTTGCACTTGTTTACTTGCTGACTTGATATCATTGTGGATTGTTATCTTGCTGTGGTTGAAACCATCTACTTAGTGTTGGGTGATTGTTAATATTAGGAATCCCTTATTTTTCCCATCACACCCTGTGGTTGAAACCATCTACTTAGTGTTGGATGATTGTTAATATTGGGAATCCCTTATTTTTCCCATCACACCCCTCCTTCTAATGACCCATACACCTCCCTGGCTCCCTCATTCTCGTGATGCTCGCACAGTCCTCTTCCCTCATTCTCACGACTCTCTCACAGTTCCCCTCCCTCATTCTCACGACTCTTGCATAGTACCCCTCCCTTAGCTAAACGACCCAATCACAATGTCTCTTCCTTATAGCCTTCAGCATTAGCGTCGATTTTGAAGGGTCATAGAATGTGGTTTTCGTTGAGCTACGGCATACGGTGTTGGTGTGAAGCACACCGGGCTCGGCTAAGTTCATTTGATTTTTTCTGCTACAAAATTAGGGACAATCGACTACCTTAATATGCTTTGAAGGTATGATTTCTTCCTATTTCAATTTTTTGTCTGATTTGTAAGTCTGACCGACATAAAAGGGTGACGTAAATTTCGATTTACTTACCTTCAACATATTTGTTCAGCAGCTTCTTCCACAGCCACCATCATATTCAGCTCGTTTAGTGGTGTTTTCGACATCCGACGATGGTTTTTGATGACCAGCAACATACAGGGTTACCATAAATTATTGAGTTTAACCAGCTTTAGTTGGTTATTAGAAATCAAAATCGAGGACCAAGCTTCACTGATGATGGTTCAAAGGTATGATTCCTTCTTGCTTTGATGTTTGTGGTGTAATTTTTTGTCTGAGTGAAGAGTAGTCGACCAACATTTTGATCTAATTACCTTTCACCGAGGGCACTGGTTTGTATGCAGACATCATAAAGGCCATATTTATGTTACTTTGAAGTATTTTCATTGATTTCGTTCCTAATGCATCCCAGCCTAAAAGAATACAGTACCTCCATTCCATTTCATTTGCCAAGATTGAAATTTGCATATATTTAACAAATAGTTTGAGTATATGTGTCTTGCATAGCAAGATATTAAAAGCATTTGCATTTATTGAACAATGTAATCACATTTTGCACTTAAGACACACTAGTCTGACTATTCATATAGTTTAGTAGTAATAAATTTTTGGGAATATTTAATAGACTCATGTGCTCTTGTTATTTTATTTTTAAAGTCAGTAATCAAAGTGGATCTAGGTTTATTAGATTCAGTGAACTTTTTTTTCCCCTTCTACAGGTCAGTTGTTAGAATAAGATGTTCCATGTATGTTTGTCTATAATTTGAACCTATATGCCAAAAAAAACTAATAGATCAAAGGCATATAGGAATAAAACCCACGTAACGTTATTAGTCAAAGAATTAAAGTAGATTAAGTAATAGTTAGGCTAGAATTTGAAGAAGTCTGAATAAGTTAGTGAAATTGAATTATCATTCAAAGATATGAAGTGAAAGGCCGAACATAAATCAGCTTATAGTAATACTATTATTTTTGTAGTTAAGTTAAGAGAACTTACAACTATGGTGTTAAAGTTATATATCTTGGTGAATGAATTTTAGCATATACTAGATTTTCAATTGACGATGCATGAAGGTCTATGAAATAATGTTGTTATGGATATTATTTTTTTGGTTGGAGTATTCAATAATAACAGATATTAAATTAGAAGAAAGCAAATGTACATAATATATTTTTAATTTAATAATAATATACTAACAACAATGTTTCAATCTACATATTTAAATTATACAAAAAGTTCAATTTCAACAATAAAAAATGGCATATTACTTCTTATTATATTTTTATTGTCTTAAATAATTTGTGTATGCAGAACTACTTTTATTTAAAAAATATAAAACTTGAAATTAAATGGTGCATATAATTTATTTAGAATTTATATAATAATTACGTTTATGTATAAAGTTAGTTTTAGTTTGATTTTGACTTTTGAGATCATAGGTAAGAAAAATTAATTTGAAATCTTAGAAGTGGCATACAAATGAGTGATTCAATTCTGCGATGAAGTTCCATAATCAATTGTTATCCATTAGCTTGGCTCTATCTATAACAGATAACAGAATTATATCTCTTATAATTCTACATGAACACCTACTTTCTTCCCATGCCATGCCTTGAAAATTTTATCTTGTGAAAGAAATACTCCTATTTTGATTTATTTGTCTTTTAATCTATTTGCACAAGAATTAAGGAAATTTGTTGAATCTTCTTTTATCAATTAATCTACACTTATTGTAGAATAAAATTTCTCTTTGTTATTTTTTGGCACTTATTTTCACTCTCTCCAATCAACATTCCACCTCACACTCCATTTTTTCAATTGGTACGTCTTCACTTTTGATGGGACCATTAATCACCATTATAAAGCTTCTGCATATTTCCAAAACAATAGACAAACTTTAGCAGATTCCCAAAACACCAGTATGCTCTTAGAAGTGGAACAAAATGCAATTATTCTAATGTCACATATATCCAAAAAGAGGGAGTATAATGTAACTTATCTTTTTAATTACTCTCTCTCTCTACTTTTTTCTTTGAATTAGTTTTCTTGCAACACAGTAGCCACAATGTTGCTTGATAATTGAATATATCTGCAAACACAAGTGGATTAAGGAAATAGTTTGTAGCTAATTTTTTTTTGTTGTACACTGTTTGTCTTGTTATAATACTATCATTGCTTCTAGAAATCCAGTTAAGGTGGCTACATCTGAAATGAAATGTTAGAGGCTTAACGTGTCAAAGAAGGCGAACTACATATATCTATTTTGACAATTATGGGTATTGTTCTTTTATTCTTTCTTTTTTCATTCATATGATGACTTTAAGAGTTTTTCTTTTGGTTTTGAGTTATAATTGATGCTAGTGTTGAGTACATAATGTCATTGGATATTATTGTTTCTATATGAGTATTAGTCATGCTTAACATTGTACTAAAACTTAATATTGAATTTGGTAGCTAAAATGACATCCTTTTTCTTGAAGCCATTCCTTGATTTGTTGATATCAAATTTAAGATTTTATATATCATTTGTGAGACAAGTATTGGATTAATAGTAGTAGGCAATCAAGATTGGATACTTGCATGGAAAAAAAGGTAAGTGGTTAGATATTTCATATATTTCTAAGTTCATATATGCAATTTCATAAAACTTTGACTTTCATTTTTTTATGAGAATGCATAAATAAGAACTAGTGATTGAAAATCCATATCTTAAAACTATAGAAAGGAGATACAAGACTCAATTTTTAGATTGGGTTTATGATCATGTATGTCTCACCTATTAATTCTATGTTGTGATAAAAGGTTACTAATGATGTGTAAATATATTTATATTTCCTTCATTGATTAATAGGTGGAGAAATTATATAAAGAAGGATCGGTTAATAAAAGTTTATATCACTTGGTGTGTCATCTATTATGCACTATAAGGTGTTATAGTGGGCTTATTACTAATGGGTTTATATGCCACACATTTGATCAAGAGGTAGATAAGAAATGCCAAAATAGTGATGTTATTGTGTAAGGAGATGGTCATTCACATGACTTATATTATGGTGTAATAAGAGATGTTTATGAGTTACAATATGATGATGAAAATCATGTTGTTGTTTTAAAATTTAATTGGTATGATGTGCAACATGAAGGTAGAGGATATAAAGTGGATGAATATGAAAAAACTAGCATACATAGAGTATTTTTTTTTGTTAAAAATAGATGGGCCTTTTATATTAGAACCAAAAGTGGAGTATGTCCTTTATGTTCAAGGCCCAAGACATAATGATTGGAATGTTGTGATTAAGATAGAGCCTTGAGACTTTTATAGTATGCCAAAAGTAGAGGAAGAGAAAGTTGTCGATCAAATTAATGACGAAATTGTGCAACAATGAGAGATTTAGGGTTCTAATTATGTTTTCCATCGCATAAGACATGGAAAATGTTTCTTTAGAGACTAATCATTTTAAAGTAGAATGAGGAGAAAAAGTCATCAAATGGGTATAAGTAAAATGAAGAGCATAAATCAACGAAGTGAAGAAAGTTAGGGGAAGCGAAAGAAGCAAAACTCAGATTTGGATGATTTTATTGTAGCTAATGATATTGAAGAATAATATTTGACTATTTTGTGACTTTTTCTAAGTATTTATTTGTGTATGGAAACCAACTATATAACTTTTTTTTTATTTGATCTTTTTTAGTTATTCCACAAAATTTTTATTACTTTTTTGATAGAATTATGATTCTAGAATATTAGAAATCTTTATTTATTTCAAATTTATGCACTGTTTCTTTGTAATGTGTAATTTGTTTACCTTCTTTTAGTTTGCATTATGTCATGGCAAGATCAGCTAAAGACTATGTGTAAGAACATTATAAATGGAAGTGTTGGTGGTCGTAGAGAGTAAGGTATTATGTTTTTGCCTAGTTTGGATCTTATTATAATATTTTCTTATTAATTAATAATACTGCCTACTTACTACTGTGATGAAACTTAGCTATCGTACAAACACACCCCATCACTAAGAGTATCTCTAAACTAACTCATCAGCATAATGACAAATACCTTCCACCATCAGGTAATTAAAATGCTTCCCAAGTTTGATTTGTATTTATATTTTGAAATATGGGATCCTATTATTTTCATTGATATATATGTTAGCACATTATCTTAGGCATTTTATCTTGGTGACTTATCTACAACTTATTCCATGTAGTAGCCATATCATATAAAAATATGGCATATTGTTAGAAGGTAATTAGAGATAGACCTTAGATTCTAGCACAACTCTAATGGAGGGACAAGATGAATCAATGATAGAATTTACAACCGAAAATATAAACAAAACACCAACTAGATTAGAAGAAGAGAGAAGTAAGGAGAATGTTTTATTCAGAGAAAAATCCAATTAAGAGAACACTACCCAATAATTAGCCATTAACAAGTTAACAACCTTTTAACTAAACAAAACTAACAGCTACTATTTATGTCATTAGTTTATCAGCAGTAAACTAATATAGATCAAAAAACCAAAATCAACTAAACCTAAAACCCTATGCTCTAGAAGAGTCCTGTACAGAAGTTGAATATAGTAAAATGCAAGAAAATCCTTATAAAAAAGAGAGGGTCGGGGGAAGAGAGAGATGATTTGATGGTTGATTTGATTTATGAAAATGGCTTCCTATCTCCATTTAGGAAAAATTCTAAGGATCACCAGATCTAATTTTTTTTTCAGAAGAATAAAGGGATTCCATAGAATTCGACCTTCAATGTCTTTCATCCTAGCATAAGTCTTAATAATAGAACCCATAACAAACTTAGGACTATTGCTAACTTCACCTTTGGCAACTAATCCATTGTCAACGAGTTTACCATCACCATTGGGAGCAACTTTAATAGAATCTTTAAACGAGTCCACACCATTTTCCACCAGCTTTTGCAACTTTTACTCCCCATTTGACGCATATTTATTCTTTTAAACTTTTGTTTTCCCTACCCACACTTGGAATTAAATCACACATAAGTTTTATCATTAAAAATGGTCTTGGTAGACTGCAAGTGACATACGAAAGATGGAAACAGCAGCATGCCTACCTGTTTCTAGAGCTAAATCATAGTCATGTTGCTGATCCTTAGCCTTCAAAAAATAGATCCAAACTAAACGTGATTGTACTAGTATAGTAAGGCTAACAAAAACACTCAGATCAACCTCAACAAAAACACCCAAATTATCTAGGAAAACTGTAACACCCCGAGTCGACACGACCATGCGGGGGCTACCTTGGAGTGCTTTCAGATTGATCAACTGGCCCTACAAATCAACACGAGTCCTTTCAGCACGATTTGTCCTCACTCACGCACTTCCCGAGAAATTTTCAGAAAATTTACCAAACTTCCCAGGAGGTCACCCATCCTAAAATTGTTCCACGACCAACACGCTTAACTATAGAGTTCTTAGGACGGAATCACCAAAAGGATGGTATACCATGTTGATATAAGTAGCCAAATCAATCATTATAACACTCCGCTCAATATGGGGTATTACATTCACCCCCACTCAAAGAACGCAACGTCCTCGTTGCGCCTCAACCAATAACTGTCTCAATACAGTTCATCCCATCGCTAGGTGACTGACTTGCTCATCCAAGTTCAGCTCACGGTCGCGGTTTCGCTCTGATACCATTTGTAACACCTCGAGTCGACACGACCATGCGGGGGCTACCTTGGAGTGCTTTCAGATTGATCGACTGGCCCTACAAATCAACACGAGTCCTTTCAGCACGCTTTGTCCTCACTCACGCACTTCCCGAGAAATTTTCAGAAAATTTACCAAACTTCCCAGGAGGTCACCCATCCTAAAATTGTTCCACGGCCAGCACGCTTAACTGTAGAGTTCTTAGGACGGAATCACCAAAAGGATGGTATACCATGTTGATATAAGTATCCAAATCAATCCTTATAACACTCCGCTCAATATGGGGTATTACAACAACACCAAAAATATTTTCACCATTACAAACAATCCCATTCCACTTATGCAAGTTAGAAAAAATTAAAATTATTTTATATATATATATATATTTTCTCATTTCTCAATTAACAGAGACATATTTTGTTTCGTGTTTAAAAATTTCAATTAATATCAATCAACTATAATTTATCTCACCAATGAATGCTATTCTATTTCGTTTCACTAGCTAGATAGTTTGCAAATGTTTCTTGGCATTCAATTTATTGTTGGAAAATTATAATTAATTTCATGTCAATATGTTGCATTTAGATTGGTGTTTTTATCCCTAAAAAGATCAAACCCTTTGTAAATAAACTATAACTAAGGTTCTAAGCTGTTATCTAAAATTTTCTAATCCAAAAACACAATTGCTTTTGATATAGGCAATAACATGAACTAGTTTTTGTTCATGACTGAAGATTGTGAAGTATGTTTGAGATTCCCTCAAAATTCCATAGATAGATTTTTAATGTTTTAGAGATTCCTAAACCTAGAATCATTGGCTGCCTTCTACCTCTTGTAAAAACAATATGCTTTTTTATTTGATATATGGCTGAAGATACTAATTTAGCAACAAAATGCTTCCCTATCTATGATTTCTCCCTCCCAACTGATCATTTTAACATAAAAAAACATAAATGGATAGTTTTCTTGGTCAAAGTTGATAGATACATAAATAGTATACTCAAACACTAGAGAAGAGTACAACTTAAGCATAAGTAATGTTCATTAGCATGTGACTTTTATATATAATTTTTATTTACTCATTAGTTGTCTATCTATTTTTAACACCATGCAAAAAAATGATATACCAATCACAAAAATATGGCCTAAAAGTTTTTATCAAGCAAAAAAAACCTGATTTTAGGCTTTAGAATTAGACTTGTATAAAATATCTATAAATCAATCCCAAACCTAATGTAATCAACTCTGAAAGCACTAAAAAACTTAACCAAATTATTCTAAATTGATGAAGTAATTTGTACACTACATCCCTAATTAAATTATAGGTTTGTAATCATTTTATAATATGGAAATCATCTAAATTTCCAAACTGAAATCAAGTATACAATTTTAAGCAAAATCATAAAATTTAAGTTAAGGCAACTTTTCTATGATGAATAAATACCTATAGAAACTTAGTTAACTTTAATTTCATTAGCTATACAATAATCTTCCTTATATTTTAAGTTCATGAAAATGTAATTATATGGCATATAATGGCTAAAAAATAGTTTTGAAATATGAACTCATTTAATTAAATTTCTTGATTTTAAATGTACCTTTTTTTTATCAATGAGTTTGAAGATAATGGAGGTAAGGGCATAGGTGCTAGAAAAAAATGGTAGTAAGAGAAGTAAGGAGGAGTTAAACTCTATTTTCAATGAATCCCAACACAATAGACCTCAATGCAATCAGGTTGACGAAGTTAACTGTATTGAAGATGAACTTAATATGGATGCTGTGGATGCTATTGGTTCTAATAATCATAGTCCTAGTCAATAAGAAGCTCAAAATATTGATTTATCTATTGTGTCTTCATATGATCCAGGTAAATGCTGAATATATACTTAAATTCATAAATTTATGTGTTTATGTGTACATATTTGAAATTTAAAAATCACTCCCATTATGAACTATCAGTGGACTTAGTTTTCTTTTCTTGATGTTATTATATGTTTATATGACTAATAAGGTGGAAGAAAAAGGAATGCAATAAGGAAGTTTGTGGACAGAGTTGAGATGACTTTGAACTTGCATGAGGCTAATAATCTAATACCAAGAGAAAGAAATGAACCTAAGAATAATCTACCTTGAATAAGAACTCAATATATGCATGAAAATAGGTCTACAAGAAATGTGAACCCACAAAATGATGGACATAGCAATTAAGCTAGCGTATTTTTTATTGATTGTACCTGTGTAAACAATTTTTTTTCTTTTAAACTCCTATGATGTATACATTTACCAGGCCTTAATTTTATAATCTTATTTTTGGAATAGCATTAACTACTAGTGTTGAAAGGAAAAAGGGTACAGATAGGCAAGTACAAATCATATGTGATTAAGAAGAAGACATTAGGTGGTACCGCAAATCTAGTAGTCGGCAAACCAAATTATTTTCTCCAAGCTGTTGCAGAAAATGCTAGGATCTTTGTAAATGTTTGTGGCCATATTGTTTAGACCAAAGCCCTTATGGATGCATCACTTTGGATTCAAGTGGCAGCTAAACACGGTGATGCAATGCGGTAACTGGTGAAGGTATATATATATATATATATATATATATATATATATATATATGTGTGTGTGTGTGTGTGTGTGTGTGTGTGTGTGTGTGTGTGTGTGTGTGTATGTGTGTATGTGTGTGCGTGTGCAAATTATTTTCCTTTTATAAATCCCAAACTATGTTAGTTAGCCATTTATTTTGTGTTTTGTTTTAATATTTTTTTGTCACACCATATAACAAGTTCAACATAATGGATAGAATCAATTACCAAGATTAAAAGTATTTGTGTTGTTTGTAATTCAATGCTTATATCATTATTGGAAAGCTCACTTGCATTCTTACTACCAAAAATGTGGGGATACACATGAGAAACGTTTGGAAAATCCATCTACCGATTTTGACCTTAAAAATTAAAAAAATTGGTGCGTAGCTTTTGATTATGATAATTTTAAGGTAACTCTTTCCATTATTGATATGTTTTTTACCAGATTTTTTTCTTTATTAGGTATATATATTGTTTAACTTGATTTATTTTATTCTTAAATTATATAAACTAAGTTAACAAAATAGCAAGAATCAAAATTTAGATAAATCATGCTAACACACCACATGAATCATATCTTTCCCAAAGGTGGAATTTATAATGGTAAGAATATAAAATAGCTATGTTTAATAGATTTATTCATCTTAATGGAAAAATGACTAAGTGATGTGCCTTAGCAGATGAAGAAGAATGGCGATGTCAAGCTAATCATTGATGTGATTTGGCTTGCTGAACAAACATGCACAACTGATCAAGGAGTATTGGAGTGGATTAATGATGGATGATCTAAGAAAATTTATGTAAATTATTCCTTTATTTGGATTAGTATATTCATTTTCTTCTCCACATTATGTTGTGAAGTGTATTTATTTTGTTAATATTTATCACTAAAGAAGTTATTGTTGAATATTTTAGTTTGTACAGTGAATTGATTATAATAACTAGGAATCTATGCATATGTAAAATGTTGTGATGTCTATTATAAGGAGACCTCCACTAGCTTGTGAAAGATAAGGATAAAGAAGCAGCCCCTCAAACATAGTAAGAGATGTTACTTCATGTTTTGGGCCCAAAGTCTAGATACACATGAGGAAAAGGTAGGGGTATGGTGGCTCTATCAGATCAAGGATTCAAGAAGAAGAACAACAAAAAATCATACAGCAACAAAGTAAGATAGATGAGGAACATTTCAAGATAGATGAGAAGCAAAATAAGATATCTAATTTATAAAGTCAAATAGATGAGCTTAAAGAGAAAAATATCAATCTATGGCTGCTTTTGAGAAGAGAATGTTAGAAATGAGTCAAATGATGGAAACTAATATTATGAGGTAAAATCTAATTTCTACATTGACCTAAGTTTTTATTTATTCCATGATATTAGCTAGTATTGTGAGGTCTTTTATAGGATCAAACATTTCTAAAGATGAGGAGTTTGATGAAATTCATATGATAAAGAGAAATTCATAAGGATGAATTAGTCACTTAATATTAGGTACGCCAGTTCTGAAATGAACAAAAATAAAAAAAACTTGATTATCTTTCACACATCAATTATAGATGCTAAGGTATCTAACTATAGAGATAATAAACAAGGAAAAGTAAAGAAACAAAGTATGGAAAATTATTTTGGAGTCTTTGTGGGGAAAGCAAAAAAATATCAAGAATCCTTATATGAATAGAAATAAGCACTCATGAAAAGCCTCCAAAAATGGTATATAAATCAAAAAGAGACAAGGGTATACATTAAATTGCTAGGGAATTTGATTTTTAACTACTTAACATTGAGATGAAAATCAATTAGTATTTCTTTAACTTCATCATTCTTTATTCTTGAACTAAATTAAATGCATTAGGTGAAAAATTATATGTATTAACTTGTAATGGTGGTTGCATAATTACATTAGAGAGATTTGATTGAATCATTATTGTTAGATCTATAGAATGATTGGGTTGCTAATGACACTTATATTTTCTATGCATACATACATACAAACATATATGTATGTATGTATGCATGTATGTATGAGACATTTACTAATCTTGTTATTTATTTAGGTCTAGGACTACACTTGATGATGATGGCGATGTTTTTCATGGTGGCATTGACTATGATTATTGATTTATTTTTGGATACACATTTTTATTATTGGTTGATGCATTGATAAGAAGATCGTGTTCTTGGTTTCAGAAGTATATATGGATGCCTTTTTGAACAAAAACAATTGACAAGAGTGTTTTGCCAAGAACACTTTTAATGATGGTAATGTCTTATTAGGTGTTTTGAACAATAGTTTCTCTTTTGGATGATTATATTAGACAATTATACAATTGATAAAATATGAATTTTTTATTGATGATAAAATAGATTTACTATTGAAATTTGTATTTGATTAATATATGCATGTGATGAATTTTTGAACGTGGTAGCATGAATGTGATAGGTCATAAGATGGACTAATAGAATTATAGGAATTTCTCATTATTTTTAAATAAAGAAATTGTTTCCAAAAATATTGATGTGGTTTTATCAAAGTAACAGAATTTTGGATTGAAGATTGTGTTAGAAACTATCACCGACGAATTAATGCAAAAGAAATGAGGTGTTAAGGATGATTATTGTTGAAGAAATCGAAGGATAAAGATGAAGGTCTCGGCAGATTTGAATGTGTATTCAATTCTCTCGAGTTGAGTGTTGATGTTGAAAGATATTGCCCCAGGCTTCCTTACTCCAAAAATACTCAAAAGATAGGAATAGAATTTAGCTAACTTTGCTCAAATTTTGATTAAAAAATTGTTATTCAATTCTCTGTATACAATCATGCGCACAAAAGGTATATATAGGGGAAGGAAGTAGTCGGTGGTTAGCTAGCCTAAGCCAGACGATTATTCCTTCTTAATCTAACCCATTAATCATGGTTGAATTAAGCCCATATTAACCTTAATCTAAAGCATAATATCATTGGTTAAATGATACTAAGGATTAATATTACAAATCTATACAATTAACTAAGATACATACATAAAATTATATCAATACCCTAACTTACATAAAATACACTTAGGGTTAGGGTTTACAACAAGTTAATACAAATAATGAATATCTTCACTATATCTTCTTGTTGTAAAGTATCATCCCATGTATGCCACATTCTTGCATGCTTTGAATACTTGTACACATTAAAGTATATGAACATCTTCTTCTTGCAAATATTGACATACCTACAAGAATAACTTGAATGTTTTTCAATATCAAGCATATAAGAATTATTAAGAATATTAAACATGATAGGCTCTAACATTAAGAAAGATAAATCTTCCTTACCTTGAGGATTAATATGAACATGACAATCATTAGGTTCATTGGATGGTCTTGTATCATTCTCCCCAAGTTGAGAAGAATTTGCCCTCAAATTTTCATCAGAATAATAAGGAGACAAATCACCAACATTAAAATTTCTTGAAATTCCACCATAAGAATCTGGAAGTTCAAGTTCTTAAGCATTATCTCCAAACTTTCTTAGTATTTTAAATGGACTATCAGCTCTTAGCATTAGTTTATTTTTACATAAATTAAGAAATATTTCTTTATGCAAATGTAACCAAACTAAGTCACTAGGAGAAAACACATAATAGTTTCTATGCTTATTTGCTTGAGCTTTATACTTGGCATTGGATTTTTCAATATTATTTTTTATTTTCTCATGAAGTTGTTGAAAAAATTGTATTCTATCTTTAGCTTCATAGTTTTGCATTTCACCTATTTTCAAGGGAATTATGTTAATAGGCATGTGAGGATTCACATCATACACCACCTCAAAAGGACTAGTTAGAGTAGTACTAGATGGACTACAATTATAAGTTAACTCTACATGAGCTAACTTAACATCCCAATCTTTAGTACTTTTATTAACCAAACCTCTTAAGAATGTACCAAGAGTTCTATTAGTTACCTCTGTTTGACCATCAGTTTGTGGATGATGTGAAGTGCTAAATTATGTTTGACCATAAGTTTGTGGATGATGTGAAGTGCTAAATAAAAATTTAGTACCAAACATATGCTATAAAGTTTTCCAAAAATAACTCATAAACTTGACATAAGCAATATTTGGAAGAAATATACAAAAAATCATATTTTCTTTCACAAATCCTTTATCCATAAGCTCTTGTATTTGTTTTTGTAATTCCTTAGCTTCTTTTGGGTTACATCTATAAGCCTGTTTATTAGGAATAGGCATACCAAGAACAAGATCAATAGCATATTCTATACCTCTTTTAGGTGGTAATCCAGGAGGTAAGTCATCAGGAAATACATCATTATACTCATCAAGCAACTTAATCAAATTAGGATTTTCAAGTTGTTGTTTTTTAGGTGTGGAATCTTTAGAAACTAAAGCATAACAAATTCCTTCTTCTTTTATACATTTTTCCATAGCCTTTTCATGTAAAAATAATCTCTTTTTATCATCACTCAAGGGCATATGATCATATAAATAAGGTGTGAGCCTATATAATTGTTTTTCCTTTTTCACCACATATTCATTAGTTACCCCATCATGATTTTATTTTTTATCAAATTGCCATGGTATACCTAAAAGTAATCCATAAGCATCCATGGGTAAAACATCATATAGAACTTCATCATGATAGTCACTAATAGAAAATGTGATTAAAGCTCTTTTTTTTACTTTAGCTCCTTTATCCTTATTTAACCATTGTAAAGAATATGGTTTAGAATGATTATTATTTTACAAAACAAGATTCTTAACCATTTCCTAATTAGCCACATTAGTACATGAACCACTATCAATTATGAGTCTACAAACCATGTCACCTATTTTACACTTAGTTTTAAAAATCTTCTCTTTTTGAGTAGGTGTAATACTAGGTTGTATTTGTAAAACTCTTTGAATTACTAAGCATGGGTCTCCTTATTCTTCTTCCATAATTAATATTTCATTAGGAGATTCAACTTCTAATTCATCATCATCACTATATGGTTCCATGTTTTTTATTTAATGTAAGGTTAATGCTCTTTGGTAAAGACAATCTCTAGAAAAATGTCTATATCCTTTACATTTGAAACATTATTTATTTGCCATTTCAACCACCTTATTTTTACCTTTATCATCTTTGTTATTCTTTTTATCATATGAAAATGTTGATTTAGGTGTAAAGGTGTTAGAATAGGGTTTAGTTGAAGTTGAAGCATTAGACTTAACACAGGCTTTAGTTGATTTAGTTTATCTTTCAATTTTCATAGCCAATTTTATTAAGTCATCAAGAGAGTCATAAGAGTACATATCAACCTTGTCTCTTATTAAAATTTTCAGTCCACCTAAGTATCTAGCACATTTTTGTTCCTTTCTTTCATGAACAACACAAATAAGGGCTAGTCTTTCAAATTCTCTAGTGTATTATTCTACACTAAATATGCCTTGCCTTAGAGTATTCATTTTAATGTAAATATCTTGTTCATACTCTCTAAGCAAAAATTTCTTTCTTAAGTAATTTTTAAGTTTTTCCCAAGATTTTAGTTTTGACTTCTCTTGTCTTTCTCTTGTTCGTTTTAAGTTATCATACCAAATTCGAGCAATTTTTTTGAACTTTAGAGTAGCTCATTTGCACTTTCTATCATCATCATATTCTCTAAACTCAAAAATAGCCTCAATATCATGCAACCATTCAAAAAATGACTCTACATTCAAATCACCATAAAATTCAAGAAGGTCAAGTTTAATACCTTGATCTTCATGGTGTGCATTTCTTACATAGAATGTAGGTGCTCTTATTTGGTTTCTTGAGCAAAAAGAATTTATCTCTTCTTCTCCATCTTCATGATGAGACAAATTGAAATGTCCATGTACACTCTTGGCATGGTATATAGGCTTCATTTTCCCTTCCACACTATCCTGTGTGGTTTCCATACAAACTTGCCATGGTTTACACTTCTCTTAGTCGACCAACTTAGCTTCCACAATTTAGAGTTGATGTTGCAGTGTGTTTTGAGTTTGTAATTGGGAATCCATGTGTGTGGTGAGGCTTTTGATGGACTCTAATAGGGAACGCACCTCTTCACTAGCCATGGTGAAGGTTGACACACAACCCTACTTGTTGCACATAATATGTTCCAAAAAGTGTAGGTGTTGGATTTGTTTTTCCTACAACCAAACAAGGCACAAACCAATTGGTAATTCTCAAACAAATTATAAACACTACCTAAAGTCCTTGGATAGGCACAAAGGATATCTTGAAGTCCAAAGAATAGACACTTCATGCAAGTGCACACAAAAATGAGAGGTATTTCTATAAAAGATGTAAAATTCGTTCACATAAAATCATAGAATATCATTCTGTGTCTTCAACAAATGCACATCTTCCAGTGGGAGATTCGTGTTGATGTATTCATAGAATATGTAGAGGAGATCTAGAGGTGGATGATGGAGTGATTCCTTGAGAGATAATGAGAAGAAACGAGTCAAATAGAAGGCCTGCAAGTTCCAGGTTTGTTCTATTGGTTCTAAGGTGCTGTCCAGGACTTTGACTCTTTTTTTTCTTTCTCTGTTTGATGCACGAAGGAAAATTGAAATAGGTTGATTCAAACTTGATCATAAACCAATAGAGAGTAGATTTAAGGAGGAATGAAGTGCTAGAGAGGCACAAAATCGTGACACACGGGGCGACACACAGATGGCTGCAACTTAGGTTGGATAATAGGTCGATATTTTATGTGAAAATGTTGGGAAAAATGCAACAAGATCATTGAAAGATTGCAAGAAATTTGAGAAAGAACTTAAAGAAAAATACAATAAGTTCATAAAGAATCAAGAATTCAAAGAAATGGTTGAGTAGCCGTGGAGTTCTTGGTGCAAGAACACACATGCGTTCTTCAGGTGTGTAGGTGGTTTCCTGCAATAGCTTCGAACAATCAAAGATTTGATACCAAAAATGATGCTGTTTTTATCAAATTAACGGAAGGTTGGATAGAATATTGTGTTATAAACTATCACCCACGAATTAATGCAAAAGAAACGAGGTGTTAAGGATGATTATTGTTGAAGAAATCGAAGGATTAAGATGAAGGTCTTAACTTATTTAAATGTGTGTTCAATTCTGTCGAGTTGAGTGTTGATGTTGAAGGATATTGTCCCAGGATTCCTGGCTCCAAAAGTACTCAAAAGATGGGACTAGACTTTAGCTAACTTTTCTCAAAGTTTGACAAAAATTTCTTATTTAATTATCTGCATACAATCATGTGCACAAAAGGTATATATAGGGGAAGGAAGTAGTCGGTGGTTAGCTAGCCTAAACTAGTCGATTATTCCTTCTTAATCCAGCCCATTAATGATGGTTGAATTAAGCCCATATTAACCTTAATCCAAATCATAATATCATTGGTTAAATGATACTAAGGATTAATATTACAAAGCTATATAATTAACTAAGATACATACATGAAATTATATCAATACCCTAACTTATATAAAATACACTTAGGGTTAGGGTTTACAACAAGTTAATACAAATAATGAATGTAATCACTATATATTCTTGTTGTAAAGTATAATCCCATGTATGCCATAGTCTTGCATGCTTTCAATACTTGTACACATTAAAGTGTATGAACATCTTCTTCTTTCAAATATGTGACATACCTATAATAATAACTTGAATGTTTTTCAAGATCAAATATATAATAATTATCAAGAATATTTAACATAATAGGCTCCAACATTATGAAATCTAAATATTTCTTACCTTGAGGATTAATATGAACATGACAATCATTAGGTTCATTTGATGCTCTTGCATCAAATAACATTGGATACAAATATTTCATTGGTAAGACAAAATCTATTTTAAAATATAGCAAATTATTAGCAATGGAAATGTTGTTGCAAAACATACTGCACATTATTGACAACAGGAAAACCGTTGCAAAATATAGCATATTATCGGAAACAAGAAATTTTTTGCAAGATATATTGTACATTATTATCAACAAACAAGTCTTGTAAAATTTAAAATATTATTAGAAACAAGAAAGTTGTTGCAAAATATAATATACATTTTTAGGAACAAGCATGCCGTTGCAAAATATATCACATTATTAGCAATATAAATGTTGTTGCAAAATATATTATACACTATTAGCAACAAATAAACTGTTGCAAAATGTCAATATTATTAGCAACAACAATATTTTTACAAAAAATTATCTTTTATTGGCAATAGAGAAATCATTGGAAAATATAATTATGCTCTAGCATCTACACCAATCATTTATGAAAACAAAAATATTTTTAGCCACAAATTTATCATTATCAAAATACTTATTTTTGCAAATGGGAAAGAGTCATTGTAAAAATTACACTATGAGATGTAAAAATGATTTGTCTTTGCCAAAAATACAATATCATTGGCAAATATGTTTTTGGCAATAAAATATTCCTTTACCAAAAATTATTTTTCTTGTAGTGGAAAAATGAGATCGATAAACAAGTCTAAGAGATGCTCGGAGATAAGATTATTCAACCATCCACATGCCCTTTTCCCTCCCTAGTTATTCTAGTTAAGAAAAAAGACGGGCCATGGAAATTTTGTGTGGACTATAGGGTTCATAATGTCATTACCATAAGTGATAAATTTCCTATTCTTATGTTGGATGAATTACTAGATGAGCTATATGGTGCTACTCATTTCTCCAAGTTCGATTTGAGGAGTGGATACTTCCAAATAAGAGTCCACCCTCCCGACCTCCCTAAAACTACATTTCAAACATATGAGGGTCATTACGAATTTCTTGTAATTTCCTTTAGTTTGAAAAATGTACCATCCACCTTTGAAGCTAATATAAATGCTGCTTTCAAGCCTTATATTTGGAAATTCATACTTATAATTTTTTTTATGATATTATTATATATATCCCCTCTTGGGCTACTCACCTCTCCTATTTAAACACTATTCTTGGCCTATTAACTCAAAACCATCTCTATTCTAAATTGATAAAGTGTGCTTTTAGGCTTCCTAAAATTGATTATTTAGGTTATACGATGTCAGATGGAGGAGTTTGAGTGGATCCCGATAAAATTCATGCCATGCTATATTGGCCCAAATCGGAGTCCATCATCGGTCTATGAGGTTTTTTAGGTTTAACTGGATAATACAGGAGGTTTATCCAACACTATGCCACAATTGCCAGCATGCTAACTGATTTGCTAAAGAAAAATGCTTTCCTATGGATCCCATCAACCCAATAAGCTTTTGATCGACCGAAGCATGTAGTCATCCACACTCTTATGCTTCATCTTCCTAATTTTTCCTATCCATTATGGGTATGCACCAATGCATCAAGTTTGACAATCGATGTTGTTTTATCCTAAAACAAACAACCAATAGCCTTTTACATCAAGCACCTCTCTCCTTAGCTCTATAAAGCTTCCATTTATTCTTACGAGATATACACTAGCTATAAAAAAAATGTCAACATTACTTTCTTGATCATTCCTTTCATATCCTCAACAATCACCAAGGCTTATGGTAGCTAATGAACTAAATAATTTAGACCTTGAAACAACAACAATGGATGGTGAAATTACTTGTATTTGATTTCACAATCCAGTATATACTTAGTGTTGAAAACTCCGTTGTTGATGGGTTTTTTAGATGGCTTATCAAGGCTACTGCTCTTACTCAATTAGGACTAACATTTTCCATAATTGATGAGATCTGTCATGCTATTGAATTTGATGTTGAAGTACAAAAAATCATTACTGACATTAAATCTAGGTCCTACCCCTTTAATTTCAAAAATGGATTGCTCTTCCTGGGAATCATTTTATTCATTCCATTCACTAATGGAATAAGGCTCAAAATATATACTACTTATCACACTTTGAATATTGGAGGCCACTCCGACATTAAAGGTACTTTGGCTCATCTTTTTTCTAACTTCTATTGGCCTAAGATTGTTACAAAAGTGCACAATTATATGGCAAATTATGCATTGTCTTTAAGTTAAACCTGAGAATTTTTCTCCAAAGGGGCTCCTCCAACCCTTACCTATACCTAATTGGATATGAGAAGATATCTCAATAGATTTCTTCACCCATTTACCCTCCAAGCTCAAGTAAAACCACTATATGGGTGATTGTTGACTATTTATCTAAGTATGCACATTTTTGTGCCTTACTGGCATCGGTTACCCCAATTTAACTTTCTCAGTTATTCATCTAGGAGTATGTCAACTTACATGGATTCCATCATTTGATTGTTTTAGATAGGTACCATGTGTTTATTACCCATTTTTGGAAGGAACTTTTCTAGGTTCATGACACTTAGCTCTAAATGAGTAGTGTGTACTACTCATAAATTGATAGGCAAACTGAACTATTAAATCAAAGCTTGGAAACTTATTTACGAGCTATCATGGGTGATATGACATAAAGTGAACACATATAGGAATTCTTCCATTAAGCTTTCCCCTTTTCAAAATAAGTATGACTGACCTCCTCCAATTTCAGCTAATTATATCCCTAGCACTACCAATGTGTATAGGTTGGATGAATTGTTGGGTAACCATTGTCCATTACTCTAGATGCTAAAATAATTTGAGCCCAAGTTCATATGAAGAACCAAGTTGGCTGTCATTGCATTCATAAAGAGTTTCTAGTGGGTGCTTGGGTCTATGTCAAGCTTAATCCACACCTCCAGCTCTCACTTTGGCCTCGCCATTAACATAAGCTCTATATGTGCTTTTAGGGGCCATATCAAAATTTAGATTGGATTAGTTCCATATCTTACAAACTCCTACTTCCTGATAGTGCTAGAATCCATCCAGTATTCTATATCTTTGTTTCTGAAGCTCTACCTTTACCCTAACTCTGTTGATGCAACCTTACTACCATCCACTTTTCAAAATGACCATAGTTTTAAAAATTTCATTGATCATCAAATCCGTATCATAATTGGTGCATTAGTCAGATCAATAATTTAGATTGGTCAGATCAGTAATTTAAATTGGTAGGATCAGTAGAACATCTTAAGTCAAATAATGTGATATATATACATGAATTTGACATATTCCTGACTACTTTTTTGTCTGGTTTGTTGGCTGTCATTAGTCTTGCCAATTCTTGGCATGTTTTGATAGGTTTTGATCTTTTGAAGATGGATATGTGGAATTTGGTTAGTAACCTGAGCCATTCTTCAATCGAACTAGTTGGTGTGGTTTGTAAACACTATGGTCTATATGGTGGCATTTAAGTAAATAAAGAAATCATTGTTTGAAGATTAGCATTTAGATAGTAATTTTTTTGTGGTGTTTTTTACCATGGTATGTTTGGTGTTTCACCTTGATGTACTTCATGTTTTACCTTGATGTACTTCATGTTTCACCATGGTATGTTTAGTGTTTTACTATGATATACTTCATGTTTCAATATGGTTTAACCTTATATATAATCTCACTTCTCTCCATTATTATATTTCACCTTAGTATAGTTAGTGTTTCACCATGATATGTTATATATTTTATCATAGCATGATTGGTATTTCACCATGATATGATTAATGTTTCTCCATAATAGGTTTGATTCTTTGCCATAGTCAAGCATTATGTAGTTTTGATTCTCTATTGTTATGTTTCACCACGATGTGTTTGGTGTTTCACCATTACTATGTTAATTTTTTATTACCTTTTTCGCCACAAGTTTTTTTTGTTATTATATTAGTATTGATCTCTATTTGTAGATAAAAATATAATGAAAATTATGATATATTTTTTTCCCTAATAACCCTATTAAGAGATATTTTAATTTAAAAAAAATATTAATGTTATAATGGCATCGTCATTTTACAGACGGTGTATACAATATTACCATATAAATTCAGTCAAATAACTTCCTTAATTTGTCTAATCAATGTATTACGTGAGTTTTGTTAATAAATAACTCAAATAAATCATTAAATTGGAATCTCTTTTGTAAATAATTTATAAAAAATAATTAATTGGTACATATAAATGTCATCATCATCATCATTATTATTACTATCTTAGCATACAATTATTTGATCTTAGGGGTAATATTTATTATTTGTATATGTTATACATGATCCAAGTACCAAAATGACCTATTTTTGTTTATCAAATACAAAACTTTCCCTTCCAACTTAAAACTAACCTTAATAGTCCTCTCAACTTAAAAATAACCAAAATAGTTCCTCTGTTAGTCTGAAAGTAACAAATATTTTTTGGTTTAGAGTGAACACTGCTTATCATTAGGCATGTTTTAATAAAGGCTCCATAAACAAGCCTAATGGATAGATGCTTTCTATAGGATTTTCATTTTGCTTTATTAATTTAAACACCAAAACCCATCATTTATACATTATACCCTATCATTTGAACAATATATCCCATAATATATTCATCATGTCCCATCACTTGAACAATATACCCCATAATTTGTATATCATACCCATCATTTAAACATCATACCTCATTATTTATACACCATACCCTATCATTTGAACACCATACACCATCATTTGCACACCATATCTCATCATTTAAATGATATACCCCATCATTTGAACACCATAACCCATCACTTGAGTACCATATCCCATCATTTGAATGCCATACCCCATCATATGAACACCATAACCCATCGTTTGAGTACCATACCCCATCATTTGAACACCATACCCCATAATTTGTACACCATACCCCATCATTTGAACGCTAAACCCCATTGTTTGAATGCCATACCCCATTATTTGTACACCATAACCTATCATTTGAAAAACATACCCCATAATTTGTACACCTTACTCCATAATTTTTACACCACACCTCATCATTTAAATACCATAACTTATCATTTGTACACTATACCCGATCATTTGTACACCATACTTCATCATTTGTATACCATGACCCTTCATTTGAAAACCATACCCCATCATTTGAGTAGTATATCCCTTACTTTGTACACCATACCCTATCAATAGAACAACATACCCCTTAATTTATACACCATACCTTATAATTTAAACACTATACCATATCATTTATATATCATATTCCATCATTTGAGCACCATACATCATCATTTGTATGCCATACCCCATCATTTAAACAACATACCCCATAACTTGAACAACATAACCCATCATTTGAACACCATACCCCATAATTTGAACACTATATCCCATCATTTGAACACTATACCCCATTATTTTTCCATTATATCCCATAATTTGTACATTGTACCTGGTCATCTTAATGCTATACCCTATGATTTGAACACCATATCCCTTTATTTATACACCATAACCCATCATTTGAAAAATATACCCCATAATTTGTACACTATAACCCATCACTTGTACACCATGCCCCTTTATTTGAACACCATAGTTTTAAATAAAAAGGCTAAACACATGAAAGAAAATGTTACAAAATTTTGGGCTATGGTGTACAAGTTATGGGGTATAGTGTACAAATGATAAGTTATGGTGTATACATGATGGGGTATGGCATAAAAATTATGGGGTATGTTTTTCAAATGATATGTTATGATGCACAAATGATGGGATATGGTGTCAAATGATGGGGGTATTGGTGTTCAAATGTTGGAGTATTGGCATTTAAATGATAGGGCATGTTATAAAAATGAGGGGGTATGGTGTTCAAATGATGGGGTATGTTGTTTAAATGATGGGATATGGTATTCAAAAGATTGGGCATGGTGTTTAAATGTTGGGGCATGATATTGTAACACCCCCAAAATTTACTATTAAAAAAAATCATTTTAAGTGGGATCGTATTATCAAATAGTTAGATGTTATCGCTATAATTGACATAAATATAGCTTGTCATACCATCCTTATATCAATCACAAGACAAAATAATTAGGAAGTAAAACAAGATAAATTGAAAATAAGGGAACTTTCATAAACATTAGATAAGAGTTTGGAGGTTTAATTCAAGTATAATAATCCAAAATATAAAAAAGGATACTATGGATCTAATAGTCTAAAAAAAGTATTTGGTCAGAACTATCATCCCAATAACATGAATCTATGCCCAAAATCTTGATATAAAGATCACTCCTCCACATAAAATGTATCAAATACTTCAAACTTGTCCACTAGATAATCATTGACATGCACAAAGACAATTTGGTCATTTACTCGTAGGAATGAGCAGCATCCATAAAACGAATGATCCGTATGATACGTACGAAGGTAACAGTGCAATAAAAAAAGGATTACACATAATACATGAGTTCACATAAGAGAGTAAGAATACATGCTTTAATATAAAGTAGTGCCAGGTAATTATTGATTTTAGATCTCACTATATAGATATATCATATTCTAATCTTTTATTTATATTGGGTTTAGGAACCCCACTTATTTTCAATCGGTGGAATGGTCTGAAACATTTCTTTGGGATAACACACCTAAGTTACCATTATTGTTTGGAAGAACATATTCAACACCTCTTATAGAGAAAAGCTTATGAGCCACTATTCTTAAAACGATGGAACAGTTTGAAGTACCACTAAGAAACAACAAACTTAAGCTAGTATTATTATTCGGTGAAACAAACTCAACACCTTGGTCCTGACTCACATATTCTTTAACTTTAAATGATTAGTATATTTTCCATTAATAATTTACTTCTTAATTGTATTTTCATTCACATTAATTATGGGGCCCAACTATTCTTAATTAGGTGGAATGAACTGATGCACCTCTCAAGGATAAAACTCCTAAGCTACTATTATTATTCAGTGGAACTGACCTATATAAACACCTTGACTTAACTCACATGATCTTCCAAATTAAATGATTGGTATCTTATTTACATTTAATTTTATATTTGAGATCATTATGCTGGACTCATATAGATGTGCAAGACATATAATTGAATAATATAATCATGACTACATATTTATCCTCAAATAACCATAACACAGGAGTTAAATTGCTTATATCCTCACAAAGCTTTATAAAACCCAATAATAATACATAAAAATCTCTAATATTGATTCAGGATACATAACCTCACTTATTTACATAGTTACCATATATCTAATATTATTCTCCAAACACATACTTCCAAAATTTCATTACTCTCAAGATATCATATCATAGAAGTCCATATATCTAATATTATTCTCCAAATACATACTTGCAAAATTTCATTACACTCAAGATATCATATCATATAATTATCATAAATAAATTATTAGTATAACATGCCCAACATAAGGAAACACACACACACACAAATTTCTAGCTACGACATGTACTCTTACCAATAAGGACATCGGGCTCTAAGCATATAAATCCTAAACCGCCTCATTCGAGATCACTATAAGGATACCTAAGAGAACAAGATAATGAATAATTAGGATCAAATATTATAATCAAGGGAAAAGTTAAGTTAAAGGAGGGTAAAATTGGAAATAACTTAAAGGAAAGCTTGAGTTGTGTGGAAGTTTGGTGGTGCTATGGTGGTTTTATGTTTATTTTTATATTTTTTTATGATGTTTGGGTGTGCTAAAAGAGAAGAATGAGTGAGAAAAAGGGAATGCATAGGCATGCGACATATATTGCACACTTAGGATGAAAGTTGGGAAGGCACATGAAGGAAGTACGGGTGTGCACATGTGAAAAAGGAAGGAGAATGCTTGGGCATGCATGAGACCGTGCATGGCCTATGCGAATATGCATGTGTGAGCTATGCGAGGGAAGCTCAGGCGTGTAATAAGAGAAAAGGATGGTTCATGGCTGTGTGGGAGACCGTGCGCTAGTTGTGTGATGGTGTATGTGGGTCAACTAGGGTATATGTTATCCGTACGATTGTGCACTTCACAAAAATGCAACAACACGGGAGGAAACAAGAGGAGAAAGTGAACATGATGGGCAGTGATGGTTGGCGATGGTGAGGGGGATTGATGAGGTGGTTGAGGTGATTGTTTTACCAAGAAAGGGTGGTGCTTGGTGGTTGGTGGTGGTGGTGCGTGGTGATGGTTGTGGTGGCTTAGGGATGGAACAAAGAAAGGAGAAGAAGAAGAATGATGAGGAGAAGGAGAAGAAGAAGAAGAAGAATGGTGGCTCAGGGATGGTTTTCTTAACATAAAATGGGGAGTGTGGAGGTGGTTAAACATTAAATGAAGCAGAGAGATGTTGGAGTGGTATATATATAATTATGGCAGCATGAAGGAGGAAGATTGATAGAGGAGGTGATGGATGATGGTGAATAGCATAGCAGAGTCACGAGGGAGTGGCAAGGGCATGAGGGGAGAGAAGTGAAATTTAATGGGATGAGATGGAAGATGATGGTGAGAGGTGATGGTTATGTGTTGTTGGTGGTAAGGAAAATACGTGTAAGACAGGGGAAGGAGATGAATAAATCAACGGAGATGAAGGAGGGAAAAGGAAGAAGTAGACAAAAGGAAAAGGAAAAAAAGGCTTAAGTATGGGATTATATTATATTTTGATAAGTTAAAATAGGTAAGATTAATGGTACACTTTAATCAAGATTAAGGATAGGTTAGGAAATATAATTTTTTTGGGTTAAAGATCAGGATTAAGTTAAGATTTTAGAATAAAGAATTATGATAAGGCTAGAATAAAATTTCTTGAGTTTAGGATTGGATTAAATTATTAATTATATGGGATTAAGTTTAGTGAAACATTTGAGGTAATACATAATCAACCCCTTAAAAGAGACTTCGTTCCTAAATTCAACAAGTTGAAGTTAGGGAAGAAGAGGAGAAAGTATGTAAGGAAAGCGATCTCAGAGGTCAAGTCCTATAAGAGTCGATACTACGCTATCAGGTACTACCCCCTTAAAGGAGAGAGTTACCCAAAATCTAACACACTTCTACTAAAAAGCTTGGGATATGAATTAGGTATATCCTTTTTGGTCTCTAAAGTCACTTCTTCTACTCCATTTCAGCTTTAAAGAATCTTCACGTGCAATATTGAGCCTATATAGTGAAATGCCCTGAAATTTTCTAATATTAAAGATTATATTTAAATATGGTTTTATCTAAAAATTTAATTTAATAAATTATTTTTACTAAAATAAAAGGAAGTTTAGTAGGGCAGATTTAATAAGAAATTTTATAAATAGGTTAAATAAGGGAAATGTGGGTATATTATCTAAATAAAGATTTTAATTTGGGAGTTTATTTAAATAAATTATTTTATTCAAATTAAGAAAGAAAAAATAGTTTCAAATTAATTTTAATTTTATAATATTTTAATTAAATAAAACTTGAGTGATTTATTATATTAAAATGGAAGTTATGAAAAATCCTTTAAAAATCTTATTTTTAGCCTAAAAAGTGGTTTAAATATTATTTTATTTAAAAATTATTATTTTTAAATACTCCAAATATTTTAATTAATTTATTTAAACCAACCTTCCTATTTTTCTCTCCTCCTTTTTCCTTTTTCCTTTTCTTTATTTCCTTTTCTTTCTTATTCTTTCTTTTCCTTCTTCTCCTTTTCTTTTTTTCTTCTTTTTCTTCCCCGAATTGGGCCTGTCGCATCGGCCCAAACCATCCCTTCCTTCCTTCGGCGCGGGCTATTTCCGCGGCCTAGAATCCTTCATTTAGCCGTGCGCCGCGTTTCATCCTCTTGTCCATCGAAACTCTTCATTTTGCCCAATGACTTAAATATCGTCGCCCGACCGTCCAGTCCCCTTCTTTTCTTTTCCTTCTTTTCTCCCCCAAACCGCCCGGTCCAACCTCCCCGATCTTCTTCTTCCTCCTCCAACCCGACGCCATAACTGTCACCTTCCTCCTTCCCGCGAAAATGGCACCGCCGGCCACATGTGTCATGATCAGCCTTACTCCCACCCATTCTCTTCCTCTCGACGCACACTTTGATTTGAAATGCCCCACTCTTCATTTCTTCCCCACGTTTGCCCCCATTTCCCCCTCAAAGGTCGGGAAATTTTTTGAATTTGTGACGCCTGACCAACGGCAAAACCAACCTATTTTCCCACCGAAATTGATCTTCTGGTAACCTCCACAACTCAAGCCTACCCTCCACTACTATAAATACCCCTCGTATGGCTCAAAATCGAGCTTTCTTTCCCCGAAAATTCTAAGCCCCTGTCTGTGCGCCACCACCCCTTTAGATGCCCCGTTCTCCACCGTTAGCCAACCTCGCCGCCTCTTCTTCCTCCCAAACTCTTCCCTGTAACACCCTCTAATTAACTAAACCATCCACGTCCTCTGATTCTCCTTGCACGGGCCTCCATAACCGTGTAAAGTTTGCTGCTCATCTCGCCAGAATTTTCACCCCAAAACCTAAAACTACCATCCACCGCCACATCCGCCACTTCTGCAACCCTCTAAACCAACCAATATCTCCTGCTAAGTCTCCTCCACCGACCCATAAACTTATTTTACTTTTCTCCTTCCCCCTTGCCTTTTTTTCTTCATTTTCACTCCTCTTAGATCACTTTTTCGGCCACCTCCGGGAACCACCACTGGTGCCACCCATCCAATGGAGTTTAGTAAAAATTACACAAGAATCGCAAAAAAAAAACACAGTTGAAAAGAAATAGGGATAGGGTAATCGGGACTGCCCGATCTAAATCCTCGAACTGAGAATAACAAAGCTGCTGGAAACCGACAAGAAACGATGCAAGATCGTAAGAATTAAGCTGATAGCTTTATTTCATATACTGAAATTGATTCGAGCAAGTTGTCCTCTTTTTACAGCATGATAGAAGCTTTATATAGGGCAGCAACTAGCCAGGGTTGAGGGAAACCGAACGTTGGGTAATGGTCGAAAAGGTGGAGCAGGCAAAGTGGATTAATGGTGGATAATCCCCATTGATGGTGGTCGACGAAGAAGGCGGGATTAGAGGAAGGAGACGACCAGGGAAGGGCTGCGTGAGGAGTGAAGGGTGTTTTGACCGAACGAAAGTGAAGGTGTTTGACCGAACGGGATTGATAAAGAAGGCAGGGTTTAAGGCTGTTGGTGCGGTGCGTATGGGCCTCGGTGTCCAATTTATTTGGGCTGAGGTTATGGTAGGATTAAAGGCATTGAAGGTAGTTTTAATAATGGGTTAGGCAAATTCCAAACTAACTAGCTGCTTAATACCCTTATTACAAGATGAAACTAAATAAACAAAACAAATAATAATAATAGTAGAATTTTGCTAATTGGGCGATAATGCCATTATTCTTGCTAATAATTTAGAACTTTGAATATTTCTTCTCAGCAACATAATCCGTCTCTTCTCAGCAACATAATCCCGTTTCTTGATAGCAACAGTCTTGGATCTTCTTCCCCACTTTCTCGGTTAATTTTGCTTGATTATCCTGCAAAATAAGAATATAAGGATAATCAATTATTTTTAGAGGATTATTGATGTTGTGCTTGGTAAGGGTGCTGAGAGTATTTGGGGTTTCATCACATCCCCTCCAACTCAAGGTGAAACCCTAAACCTTTTCAACACTTCCTTTTGATTTATTGATAATTATTATGCTTTTATACAAATTTTTAATGTTAATTTGATTTTAATTATTATTATTATAATAATAATTATTATTGTTATCAACTGAATCCTAATTGCTAAATTTTGTTGATAGGTTTGGGAGTATTCTTGAGTTAGATAAATTATTATTCTCGAATTTTGGTTATTTAATGGAATTATTACATGTTTACTATTATTATTAATAATTTTATTAATATTATTATTATTAGTGAAATTATTTATTTAATATTGTAATTATTTCAGGAGGTTTAGAAACCTAAAATTTTAACTACATCTTGCACATTTTCTTTTTACAACTATTATTAACATTTTTAACATTATTACTGATTATATTATTATTATTATTATTATTATTATTATTATTATTATCTTTATTAACTTTTATATTATAAGTATATATATAATATTAATGTCATTATTACATTTTTGAATAGTATTATTATTAAATGGAGTGGTTTTGAAAGCCACCTTGTAATTTTAAGAATTATGGTATTATTAATATTAATATTCTACTAATAAGAGTATTATTAATAATGTTTTACTTTATTATTATTATTATTATTATTATTATTATTATTATTATTATTATTATTATTATTACTATTACTATTTTGGTGAAGGGTAGAAACCCTTATATCACCACCCTTTTGAATGAAAATAATAATTTATTTGTATTTTTAAGTAATATTTTGTATAGTTAATTATTGTGTAATAGTGTTTTAATTAAAAACCAAATCTTAGAATAGGTTAGAAAATAATTTTTTTATTATAAGGGAGCCTAATTCTAGTATATTTTTATATAATAAGTGAACCCAGTCAAACTCCTCAAGTGGAATAGGAGCGTGCACCAAGACCGGTGTCATTTTAGGTCAGGATTTACTAAGGCCATTTGTGTGTTTATATGCATTATGTGCTTCATATGCCATGTTTTCTATGTTTATTATTATTAATTATTTCATATGTGGCATGATTATATAGTTGAAATATGTTGGTATGAATAAATCATGGCATGAAGATTATGTGTATGTTTATGTTATTATTATTGTATGATATGGCCCTAAAACATGCATATTAGGATTGTAAAATAATGATGGGGAGTGTAACAATGTGGTGTTAGGGTTTTGCATGAAGTGACATGATGCTAGGGTTTTGCATGAAATGTGGTGTTAGGGTTGCATGGAAGCATGTCTACGTGGAGCTAGGGTTTGCATATGAATTAGGGTTTGCATGGAAGTGTGGTATATGTGAAGCTAGGGTTTGCACATGAATTGGGGTTGCATGGAAGTGTGGTATACGTGGAGCTAGGGTTTGCATATGAATTAGGGTTTTCATGGAAGTGTGGTATATATGAAGCTAAGGTTTGCATATGAATTGGGGTTGCATAGGAGTGTGGTCTACGTGAAACTAGGGTTTGCATGGAAATATGTCTAAGTGGATTTAGGGTTTGCATGGGAGCTAGGGTTGCATGGAAGTGTGGGTTACGATGAGTTAAGGTTTGCATGGGAACTAGGGTTGCATGGAGTTAGTTATGCATGTCTGGGAAAATGTTTGTGAGTGACAAATGTTATGATTAAACTACTTAAGACATTAATATTTTAAAGTGGAAGATTATTGAGCCGGGTCCAGACCGATCCACCGGTCAGGAATAGTGGTTAGGGTTTTACCCTATATGTGACCGATCCACCGGTAATAATAGTGGTTAGGACATGAGGTCATATGTGTGACCGACCCACCAGCAATAATAGTGGGGTGACTCAAGCTCAATAAATATAAACTAGAATTGTTAAAGCTCTTAAAAGATATTAATTACTTACAGTGAAACACCATGAGAGCAGGAACCAGACCGATCCACCGGTCAGGAATAGTGGTTAGGGTTTTACCCTATATGTGACCGATCCACCGGTAATAATAGTGGTTAGGACATGAGGTCCTATGTGTGACAGGCCCACTGGTTATAATAGTGGGGTGTTCCTATTTCTGCATGGATCTGATAAAAGGCATGGTGTGTATCGACTTTTGATAAAAGAAAGATTAAGGGTGTGTTTGGTTCATGGAAAGTTGCAAGGAAAGGAAAAAAAGTGTGAGGAAAATATTTTTTAAGTGTTTGGTTAGTAGGAAAATTAAAAGGAAAGAAAATATGAGGTAAAAACGTAGGAAAGTTATACGGGCATTTTTTCGACTGTTTTCCACGACTAAACCTGTGGAAACTCTGCAGAAAATTCGTCGACCCCCTTCCTCACGCCGTCTCGCTATACCTGGACATCAGCTTCTTCCATTTCTGCTTCTTCCTCAACCCATCATTCTTCCATTTTCAATCTATCTTATCTGAATGTTCTTCGGCTTCAACAATGGGCATTGGTCGACGGTGAATTCGAAGCTTTTTGTCACCTGAGAATCTACTCAACTGATTCGATCTAAACAGGTGAGGTGGGTTCTATTTTCGTTTGAACTTAATAATAACTTTGATTTTGGAACCCTAATTTTACCGTCCTGCTATGATGTTGATTAGGTTTGGTTTGGATTTGAATCTTCTGCGTTGTCTAATATTAAGAAATCTTCTGCGTGCCTTTATATATATAGAAAGAAAATATGTTCTATTTCGATTAAAATCATCATTTACATCATGCTTAAACTGATCTTTCATGGCAAAGCTTATTTTCGGACAATTATTAGAGTTTCAGATGCGTGTGTTCATGCTCGATCTGGTCTTTTTTTAGCTGAAAGTAATAAATGTATTATTATTATTATGAAAAGGCAGTCAAACAAGTGAAAGAGATTAATTAACTTCAGCTTGAAGTAGTTGTGTATTTGTTGCTTGTAGCTGAACTTGTTTTCACTGCCATGTATGGCATGAGATTGCTCTATTTGTCAATCCCAGTGCGCATATGACTTGTCTTTTCCTTTCTGTGTGTTGTGTGGCATACTTGAGATTTTTGTTTGACTGTTGTGGGTAGCTCTGAAATATTATAGCCTCTGGTATTTTCGTGATATGAAAGATTGTCTTACTATCATCCTCTGATGTTCTTTTTTCCTTTTCAATGTTGCAAGTGAGGCCTCTGTCTTGGGTTCTTTCTGTTTCTATCTACTCACTTCTTCTTGATCTATTGTGGACCTCTTGTTTGATTTATGGTTCAGGTTATGGAATTAGGCTTGCTTTGATTTCCCCCTTTTTTTTATAGAAAAAAAGAAGAAGAGAAAATCAAAATTTTGTACATATGAGGAGTAATAATGAATACTCATTACTTAATTTTGTCTTCTATCTACTTGTTTGGGATGGATGACTCAGAATTTAATTGGTAGTTAATTTAGTGCTTATATTCTAAAAATGACTTTACTTTGCTTACATATAAAACTATCTCAATGATCTCATGATCTCAAGTTTGATATTTTTCAATTTTTTGTGAACTAACATTGTTCTGCTCTCAATCATTTTGTTGCAGTCTTCATCCATCAAACTCATATTCCATCCGAATCAACAATCCTTCTCCTTCAGCTTCCTCCTATCATGACTCCTCCGAGGCGTAACATTCATAGCAGTTGGCAGTCTGGTTCTAGCTCTAAGCTCCCTGTTAGCAGGCCTCTACATCAATCAACTCGTAGCCTACCGGATCGATTTGAACAGGTAAGTCACTTCTTCGTTATAGTTCAACACATTGTTTACCAAAGTATATTTCTGAATTTTGCATCAAATAACTGTTATGTGAATTTTGCTGAATTTTGTATCAGGAAGACATGTGGTCTGATTAAACTTAAGATAAAACTAAGCATTACTATCTTTTGTAATAATCAATAAAGTTTTTTTTTTTCACTCCAAAATGAGCAATATGTACATCAGCAGGACTATCCAGGACTATCCAAAATGAGCATATAAACAAACCCCTAACAGAATCCTTCACTAAGCAGTTATTGACAATAGTTTTCTGCTGGAATGTGGTGAGGTTTCTTCTCCACCATAATCTGTATGTCTATCCAGAACTGCCATATATAGCAACCAATAGTTGTTTCTAAAACATTCTGTTGTAACAGAGAAACCATGTCATCACCAAAATTAATTTTTGTAACAGGGTCTGAACCTTCTCTACCAACCTTTTCAACTAGTTTAGGTATAATTGGCTAACTTCCTCCCAATTCTGAATTAGCTTTGAATTTTTCCATTTGTCAATGTCAATTCTATAACTCAAAACTTGTCTGGTCATGAAAATATGACATACTCCTGTAATTGTATCAACCATCCATTTCTGTAGATAAATTCCAATAATTAATGTGCATGACTAGTGTTTAACATTTTGTAAATTCTTCCATTTGATTATAATAATTTACCTTTGTCTATGAATTAGCTTCCAGTTGATTATATTAAAGTATTGCTACTTATTAACTTCACATCTACTGCTAGATAACTGCACATAGATAACTTCACATCTACTTATTAACTTCCAATTGCTTTATATCATCTCTGTGCATGCACATCTTTTCTAATTTCTGATTCCTGTTAATGTAAACTTCTGTTGTAATTATCTTCAGTTGATATATATTCTTTCAACATAAGGGCTTTAATGATCCCCACTCCCAACTATCTTTTCAAACCCTATCTTTCCAATTTAGGCCAACTCTTCGCCAACTCTTCTTCTCCCTTATCTACTTTGGCCACTTCTTGATATAGTATCCAACAATGGTCTTCTCATTTATCTTCTTCGGTAACTACCTGCAATGCAGCAAGTAGCCTCCAACAATAGTCAATGGTAGAAGGTCAATAACTCTTTTTCTTGATTCAGCTGGAATCAATGTCCACCCACCTCTAACAATTCTCCAACCTTTGAAAATAATGGCAAAGAGAAGTGTTTGGAGGTGGAATTGACTGGATGTAGAGAAAGTTGTTGAAAAGTTCTGTGAAATTGAGGAAGAAGAGAAAAATGGTTAAGATTATGTGAGCATAACAGACTATTGTTGACTTTGGTGACTCACCAAATGTAATAACAGACTCAGCATAACAGACTTTGGTGACTCACCAAATGTAATAACAGACTATTTATTCAAAATTAACAAAACAGTAGCTAATAATAATAAAATTAACTAACTGCTACTAATTAACTGAAATGCTCCCTGCAACAATGACTACGCGTCTAACCTTACCCAACTATTTAATTCTTACCGCTTCTCACATATATACACCTGACCAAGGGCTTATCAGAAATCTACAACAGAAGAGAGATGATTGGTTAAATCTGTCTTTGATCTCTTGATTCTAACCTTGATTGTTATCAACACTTTGGACCTTTCTTTAAGCATGAGCTCCGTTTATCTCCTCTCTACTAGGCACCTCTGACCAATGTTGTTTTCTTTGAGCTCTCTTTGGTTCAGAGAAATATCTCATCCTGTAAGAGATGCCATAAAACAAAATTTTGCTGTATGTTGGGACCATATAGTCATCAATACGACATTAGCAGGTCAGACTGGTCTATATAACCGAGAACCGCCACGCATTACCCATGCATCCCTATACAATTCAGACAGGGAATTGGCACATGTATTACAACTCTTCACCCTCCTACTAGGAAAAATAGATAGCCTCCACAGCGTAGACCAAAAAAAATGGCTGATTAGATTATTCAGAGATTCATTCGGATTGAGAAATGTTTGACACCTTTTACATGTCCGGTAAATTCATGTTATTTATATTATTATTTCATATAAATTTCAGATCATTTATATTGCATATTATTTATCCCAAATAAAATGCTATACTATCTTTTGCTGAGTTTACTCTATTTTTAATGGACGAAGGCTGCTAGTGAGGAATCAATTCCTAGGTCAAGATCAGGGTTCCAACATTGGAGAAATTTGCCAACAACTCATCATGTTGATACAAATGATACAATGGAATCAGAAGAAAATAATGAAGTAAGCATACTTTTCTTAAGATTTCTTGCACTATTTGGTATGCTTAATTTTCTTATACTTTTTTTTCTTGATCATTTTATATTAGACTAACTCAATTGAGGAGTGGGACAAATTAAGAAGATGGGCAGCATCATGTGTGGTCACATATGGAGCCTATGCTACTAGTTTATTATCTTTGGTTTGTCCTACTAATTATATTGATAGAGATATTTTTCAATTGGGAGATTATAAGAGACGAGCTTTTTTAGATCGACTTACACTAGAAAAGGACGAGGATTGCCATAACCAGTTGAGGATGGGAAAGGAGGCGTTTGCTAGACTTGTATCAATATTAAGGGATTCTGGGAGACTAAGTGATACTCATTCTAGCTGCGTAGAGGAGAGAGTAGCTATGTTTCTTAATATTATAGGTCACAATAGGAGAAATTGGTCGGTGAAATTAGACTTCTGGCGATCCGGTGAAACTGTAAGTCGACATTTTCATCAAGTGTTGGATGCTATCATTTCTTTAGAGGATGTATTTTTGCAACAACCCGATGGATCTCACTGCCCTCCTGAAATATCAAATAGCTCAAAATTTTGGCCATATTTTAAGGTAATTTTCATAATTGTATCAAATAAATGACTAAGTATACATTATAAATTGATTTTTTTTAATAAATTTGTTTAACATTTTTACACAGGATTGTGTTGGTGCAATTGATGGATCACACTTTCGTGTGAAAGTACCAAATAATGTGGTACAAAGATATCGTGGCAGAAAGGATTTTCCAACCCAAAATGTGTTAGCTACTTGCTCTTTTGACTTAAAATTTTTATATGTGTTGTCGGGATGGGAAGGGTTAGCATCTGATTCAAGGATACTAAACAATGCTTTATCAAGAGACATAGACATATTAGTAGTGCCATCTGGTAAATTTTATTTAGGCGATGCGGGTTTCCAGTTGAAGACTGGATTTATTACACCATATCGAGGTACTCGATACCATCTGAAGGAATATAGCATCCAACGTCCTCAGAATGCAAGGGAGCTTTTCAATCTAAGGCATGCTTCCTTAAGAAATGTTATTGAGAGGGCATTTGGTGTTCTAAAAAAACGATTTCCAATATTAGGAAGTGGAACTGAACCATTTTATCCTGTTCAAACTCAAGCAGACATGGTTTTAGCAGGATGCATTTTACATAACTATCTGATGGGAGTAGATCCAGATGAAAGATTAATTTTAGAGGTTGATAGTGAGATCAGAGTTCTTAACAACCAAGTAGATGTTGCGCCATCAAGTTTAGTAGAAGAGTGTCAAGAAGCTGAGCAATTAAGAGATGTAATTGCAAGTTCGATGTGGAGAGATAGTTTAAATAGTTAATGGTAGAGATATTATTATTGTTAAATTCATGTAGAAAAAAATTGTATTGAACGAGTACTCTAAATGAAAATGTACTTGGCATTAAAATTCTTGTATAAGTTTTTATATTATTTATGTTATTGATTGTACAATAAGTTATAATTTTAGGATGGTTTACGATTTTTTATGCAGGAACCCATTGGTGGTGACACACCATCGAATGAGAAGAAAAATTTAACTTGGGATGAAGACATGGATACATATCTGATAGATTTTTTGACTGATCAGATGCACTTAGGTCAGAAAATAGGTAGTTCATTTTCAAGAACAGCATATACTAATGTTGCTAAAGGAGTTAGTGCTCAGTTTGGGCTTGGTTGTTCGGTTAGCCATATAAAGAACCGAATCAAGACCCTAAAAAAGAATTATGCGTTGGCATCTACAGTCTTGCAAGTAAGTGGGTTTGGCTTTAATCAGTCTACCCAAATGGTGGAAGCTGATGCAACAGTTTGGGAAAGGTATATATTGGTAAGTCTTAAACTTTCTTATTCTTATTGTCATTGATAATTATTATTGTTTCTAAATTTATGTAATTAATTTTTTTTATAGGCTCATCCTGATGCCAAACCGCTTCGTTATAAGCCTATTCAAAATTATCATAGGTTAGATATTTTATTTGGCAAGGACCGAGAAACTGGAAGTTTATCCATTGGTCCGAAAGAAAGACGTTTGCGATCAGAGAGGCAAGAACATGAAGAAACAACAGCTGATGATCGAAGCACCGAGCAAGAACAACACAATGAAGTAACATCTCCTTTGGCCGGTGCATCTATATCAAGAGCCACAAAGAAAAGAAAGCTAAGAGATTATGTGTCAGAAGAGATAAAGGCTCTAAAACAAGGGATGGATGCAGTTGCAGCAACTCTTGATAGAGGAAATCCGCGTAATTTTACTGAATCTGAGCTGTATTCTGAGCTTAGAAAGGTGGAAGGGTTGAAGAAAGTTCCAGCCATAGAAATCTATAGCAAGCTTGCAGCAAATATCAGTGCCGCTCGTACATTTCTTGGTCTTCCACCCGAGGATAGAGCTATATGGTTGTGTGTGGAGTTCGGCTCTGATATTTTTGATGATCCTAATGTACCTTTCTGACTTGTTTGATTAGTAAATAGTAACTATGAATTGATCATGCACATTTTTTTTTTTTTTGAGATCTTGATATATACATTGGTAAGTAAAGTAGGATGGCTTAAATTTTTATCCGCTTTTATATCCGTATTAGTACTCGGATTCATTTATCTAATATGAAGTTATATTTTTATTCTTATTTATATAATTTAACATATATTTTCTAAGGCTAAAAGTGAATACATAATTAAATTTTAATAATCTAACCATATAATTATAACATTAAATAAATTTCATTTTCAATTTGATGGGTTTTAATCAAAATCCAATAGTTTTTATCCGATGGATATATAAACGGATATGGAAAAATAGACATAATTATAGATATAGGATTTGTATACGGATTTTTAAAAATTGGAATTAGTATTTGATTTTATGGAGTTTTTATAAATTTTTTATAAATTTTATGTAATTTTTTATATATCAATATAATATTTTTAATAACATTAAATGTATAAAAATATTTAAATAATGCATTAGATTTGAGTATGGATACTGATATAAATATATGTTTTGTTATCGGGTTTGGATTTTTTCATACTTTTTTTTAAATTATTGTAAGTTATTCATGTAATATTTTAGAATAGTTCTATAAAAAAATTTGGGATTAGTATTGATTTTATGGAGTTTTTATAATTTTTTTTTGAAATTTTATGTAATTTTTTATATATCAATATAATATTTTTAATAACATTAAATTTATAATAACATTTAAATAAAAATATTTAACTTTTCTTACAATTTTCTTTCTATATACCAAACACTAAAATATTTTCCAAGATTTCAATTTTCCACAACATTTTCTCCAACAACCAAACAAAGGAAAGAAAATAAATTTCCTTCATTTTCTTTCCTTCAATTTTCTTTCCTCCACATTTTCCTTTCCACATCATTTTATTCAAACCAAACATAGCCTAAATAATTAATCTGGATCTTTTTGGGCCTTATGTGTGGACTTGTAAATTATAAGTTATGGATTTCATTCTATGCTTCTATGTATCATATGTGTGGGTTTGTAAATATATGTTGGTCATTATCCTACATGAATTAATGTGTTATGTACCGGCCTTAGTACTCGGTTACCTTACTCAATACGTAGCATACTGATCACCCGTTTCATGGGTGCTGCTCATTCCCACGAGCAGAAGGCCCGTCTGATCTGTTGCAGGTAGGAGATATTTACTTTGATGCTATCGATGTCTACGGGACATCAGGAGGGTTAGAGTGATAGTTGGGTTGGATTGATTTCTAGAGAGACATGGCCGTTTTTTTTTTAATTTATGACTCATGTCATTTTTATTATGTTTGAGTTGCAGAAACAACTTTATAAATGTTGTTCCATTATTTTTTGAAAAAAAAAACAATATTTGGTGTTTCGAATTATTTAAGACTTGCGTGTACTCTGATTCCCATTTTTATAAATTTGAATTGGTATGGTATTACTGATAGTGTTTTCTTAGCCTTAGAACTTGGTACCGGAATGCTAGAAGTGAACTAGTCTGGTACTAAGTGTAGCAGTAACATCCCTAGAATTTATGGTTTTAATTTATGAGTATTGTTTTAAAAAAAAATTGTGTAAATTTTGGGGTGTTACATCCAGGGTCGTTATGACTTAGTATTGAGAATCCGCAATGGTCTCTCCTTATATGATAAAGAATCATCTAGCTTGATCTCATCTGATCTAATCATATGGGGTGGGTCTACAATGTAATTCCTTAGCTAAGAAATATGGAAGACGTTATGAACTCGACCTAACTCTAGTGGAAGTACTAGGTGGTATTCAACCTCACCAACCCTATCAAGAATCTCATATAGGTTAATATATCTTAGACTTAGCTAACCGTTTTGACTAAATCTTTGCATCCCCTTAGTAGATGAAACCCTTAACAAAACTCTGACCCTGGTTCAAATACGTCACTATGACGTATCTATTCTACTTAGCTCTTTTGGTGACTTTGAGCTACTCTCATCCTACCTTGAATCAATTGAACCTACTGAGTTGTCTCCTTAATTATCTCTAGTCTAGTACAATAGTCTTGTTGATGTTGCTCCAACACAAGAGTATTTGGAACTTGCATCCATACAATGCCTCAATTAGTGTCTTACCTATGCTAGTATGTTATTTTTTGTTGTACAAGAAGTCAACCAAAGTTAGAAAAAATCTTCTCAATTGTCTCAAAAATCCAATGCACATGCTTTTAGCATATCCTCAAGTGTAGTATTACCCTCTCTATTTGCTAGTCTGTAGTTGGATGGAAGGTGGTACTCATCCTCAATTTCATACCCATAGCCTCCCACAACTTTCCCTAGAAGTGTGAAAGAAATCTTGAATCCTTATTAGAGACTATGTTGGTAAGTATACTATGCCCACTCACCACAAACCTCATATACGCATTGGTCAACTAATCCATACTACAAGTTGATTTCATCGGTACAAAAAATGATGATTTAGAAAACTTTTTAATGATAACTCGGATCATGTTACACCCACTATGAGTTCTAGGTAGCCCACTCGCAAAATCTATTGAGATAGAGTCCTACTTCCACCTTAGAACATGGAAACGTTGGACCAACTTTGCTAATTTCAATTCTCAATCTTGACCTTCTAACGGGTTAAACATATTGGAATGAACTCTGCTAGCTCTCTTTTCATGCTAGGCCACTAGTAGATCCTCTTCAGGTCTTTGTATAACTTATCCCCTCCTTGATGGATGGAATATGGTGTATATTTACCATAATCTAAAATCTAACACTTCAGATCAACGCAACTTTGAGGTACACACTAATAACCCTTGTAGCAAATGCTACCATACTCATGAATTTGAAAACCCTCATCCCATCTATCCTATAGCTTCTACCGAATCCTATCAAGCTTAACATCCCCAGGTTTTCCTACTCGGATCTCATTAAAAATTATTGGTGTAATTGTCAATGCACACATCAGAACCTCTAGGTCACCGTGTTAGATCATCTCTATCCCTATCTCACCAAGCTCCTCTAACAATCAACTAGATACCACAATAGAGCTCAAAGAGTGTGGTTCCTTCCTACTAAAGGCATATGTAATGATGTTGGACTTACACTCATTATAGGTCAAATCTATATCATACTCTTTCACCAACTTTAGCCATCTCCTCTGCTTCATATTCAACTCCTTCTGAATATATACTCGAGGTTCTTATGGTAGGTGAAAAATCTAAATTATGTCCCATACAGATTATGCCTCCAAATCTTAAATGTGAAGATGATTATGGCCAACTCTAAGTCATGTGTCAGGTAATTTTTCTCATGTTTCTTTAACTGACGAGAAGCATTAGACACTATCTTACCATGCTGCATTAGAACAAAACCCAATATATGTTTTGATGTGTAACTGTAGACCTCAAACTCGTCTAATCCCAATGGTAGATTCAAAATTGGTGCTATAGTCAAATGTTACTTCAACTCCTAAAATGCTCCCTCACATACATCATCCCACTGAAGTATGCTCATATTCTTTACAAGGTTCATCAAGGGATGAGAAACATTTGAGAAATCCTCCATAAAACCCTTATTGAACTCGACTAAGCCTAGGAAACTATAAACCTTAGGAATAATAGTGGGTTCCTTCCATTCGGTGACTATCAAAATCATTGCCAAATCCATGACAAATCCTTCTATTAACACTACATGACCCAAAGCTGCAACCTCCTGAAATCAAAACTTGTACTTAGAGAGTTTAACTTACGACATGTGCTCTCTAAGGAGTGACGATATCAAACAAAGATGCTACTCATACTCCTCTCTACTTAGATATTATATCAAAATATTGTTAATGAAGACCACGACAAATTGATCGAGAACGGCTGAAAAATCCTTATCATCAAATCCTTAAATATGATAGGCATATTCGTGAGCCCAAAAGGCATCACTATGAACTTGAGAGCCTGTACCATGTCCTAAAGGCTAGTTTCTTAATTTTAGCCTTGGCAATGCATAGCTGATGATAACCTAACCTCTAGCCAATCTTCAAGTAAATCAAAGGACCTTGAAGCTAGTCAAATAAGTGGTTGTTCCTTGAAAGCAAATTGTGGTTCTTCACCGTCAACTAGTTCAAACCCTTATAATCTATGCATAGACAAAGGTTCCCATCCTTCTTCTTCACAAACATTACTAGTGCTCCCCATGGAGACACACTCGGGCTAATGTACCCATGCTCTACTAGATCCTCTTGTTGAGTCTTCAACTCCTATAACTCTACTGGTGCAATTTGGTAAGGTGCCTTCAAAACTAGCTCAATCTTGGGTACCAATTCAACGGTGAAATCTATCTCATGTACCAACAACATACGTGGTATCTCCTCTGGATACACTTTAGGAAACTATTGAGCTAATGAAATAGCTTCCAACACTGATACATCCTTGTTTAGCTCTTGAACTCCACACAAATCGATAGGATAACCCCTCTACACTAATGAACATAGCACGTGGGCAGATACAACCTTTGTTGTAGGCCTAAGCTTACATCTCTTGTAAGAGACCCTAGCACCTTGAGCTATCACAACCTTATATCTTACCAACATATCCATTCTAGGGATAATGTCAAAGTCTTATAGGTTTAACTCAAACACGTCAACTAGGAAATCTACCTTGCCTATCTCTAAGACCACATCTAAGTAGAGCTTAGTGCAATCCAATCGATCCCCAAAAGATAACATCATAAAAATAGACTAGCTAGTAGATGGAGACAATGCAGTTCTAGTAAGAAAAGTAGTAGGTGCAAATGAAAAAGATGCTCCCTAATAAAATAAAACATATGTTGTTAGTGGATAGATGGAAAATGTACTAGTGATTACATCCAGCTGTCGATCAGCCTTTGTCTGGCTAATGACATTCAAGCATCGATTAACTGTGCTCCCTAGTACCCTCTATGATACCCTCCAAAACATTGAGCTTATCCTCCTCTCTTCTAAAGGAAAGAGCGAGACCCCTTTGGTTACCCCTTAGTCTCTCTTGGCTATACACTGGCTAGGGTAAGAGCCCTCTTTTGAAACTACTATTATATTTGCTATTGATATGCCTACTGTTGTGGTATAAGTAATGCTACTAGAACAGACCCGAGTGACGATGACACTCAAAAGATCGATGGCCTAACTAACCACACGTCCTACACTAAATAAGAGTGCCCTAATAGTGGTTGATCCTGGAAGCAAAAAAAAACACATGGAACATTTCATCAGTCCATCAGGTTTGCTCTCTCAACTAGTTTGACCCCTAAGATGATAAATCAGAGTTCCACCTCCCCAAAAATGGATCTTTTCTTTAGAACCATATGTCTATGGCTTCCTTTTTCCCAAAATAGAAGCCCGATCTTGTACCGTAGTAGTGGCAATGCACACCCACTTGTACAATGTGTCTACACCCTAAAAACCACAACACCCATCATCCTTTGGATGCTGAAGTGGAGCCCCTAATCAAACTAATATACAACCATTGATACACTAGCTATTATTCCCAGTGTAAACATCAACAACTTTTCGAATCAGGCATGGTATTGCCTCACTATCATGCCTCCTTGAGTAAGCTGCATAAACTCCTTTAGCTTTTCCTTTTTAAGGCTCTCCAGATAAAACTTATTCTAAATTACCATCATGAGTTCGTCCTAGGACTTCACTGGTCCTCCTTACATACGATGACCTACCCACCAAATATCTACGACTCCTTAAAGAAAGAATGCAGTAATGCCCACCTTTTGAGCAAGTGGGAAATAAATTACCTCATAATTCCTATCCATATCCCAAATCCATCCCTCTATGATAATCGAGTCCTCATCACCGGCGTATAGTAGTTAGTGAAATCCTATAACCCTCTGAAGTTCATTAAGTGCCATAGAGAATGAGTTGTAAGATAAAAATGTGTTAGGGTAAAACATACCATGCTTGCTAACACATAATGCACATAATCACATTTAAGGGATACCTAGGCTACTCAATCTCAATTCCTCACAAGTTAACCCAATTTTTGAAACTATGAAACATACCAATAAAACAATATAAAGTATCTTTTGAAAATAGAATTTTTGAAAACAAAATGTAGTAATGAAAACTTAGGCTCCGATACCAACTTGTATCACCTCAAAATTTACTATAGAAATAAATTTCATTTTAAGCAGAAGTGTATTGTCAAATAGTTGCATGTTACCACTATAATTGACATAAGTATGGCTTACCATACCATCCTTACATCAACAACAAGGCAAAACAATTAGGAAGTAAAACATGATAAATAAAAAAATGAGAAAACTTTCATAAACATTAGATAAGAGTTTGAAAGTCTACTCCTAATACAATAATCTAAAGTAAAAAAGAGGGATACCATGGATCTAAAACTCCAAAAAGGTATCAAGCTATAACTAACATCCATATAACATGTCTCTACTCCCAAAATCCTAATACAAAAATCAATCCTCCACATACAATGCATCAAAGGATGAAAACTTGCCCACTAGGTCATCATTGACTAGAACAAGGACATCTCGGTCATCTATTCGTGGGAATAAGAAGTACTTATGAAATGGTTGATCAATACGCTAAGTTATGACTAAGGTAGTAGTACGATTGAAGTAGGATTACACATAATATATGAGTTCACATCACTGAGTAAGCATACTTGAGTTATACAAAATAGTGCGAGGTCATTACTAATTTTGGATCTCAGTATAAAGATATATGATATTCTAATCTTTTATTTATGTTTAGTTTAGGGCCCATTATTCTTAAATTGGTGGATTAGTTTGAAACACTTCTAAGAGACAACACACTTGAGCCACTATTATTGTCCAATGGAATGGACCCAACATCTCTTAGAGAAAAATGCTTATGGACACTACTCTTAAGCCTGTGTAATGGTCTAAAGAACCTCTTAGGGACAACAAACTTGAGCTGCTATTATTATCTAGTAAAATAGACTCATTACCTCTATTCTAACTCATATAGTTTTTCACTTTAAATGATTATTATCTTTTCTATTAGTACTTTACCACTTAATCATATTTTTATTCATGTTGAGTATACAACCCCACTATTCTTAACTTGGTGGAACAAAATAATATATATCTCAAGGATGACACACCTTAGCCACTATTATTATCAGATATAATGGACCCATTTAAACACCTCACCTTGACTCACTTGATCTTTCACTTTGAATGGATAGTATCTTATTTATAGTTTATTGTATGACACAGGAGAAAAAACTAAAGAATTGGATTTCATAATTATGGAACCAATTATTCTTCATTTGTAAACTATCTCCGACAAATTTGAAGACCAACAGATGGTTACATTGCTAGAAACATACCAAACAAGAAACTAAGTGTCTACGTGCATGTGCATGGCATGCACATAATGATGACCACGTGAATAGGTAGTTATTTTTATATTTTTCAAGCATTATTAGTATTTTATCTAATTTATTAATTAAGTAGTAGAGTTAGATAATAAAGTTAGCATAAAGGTAGCATAATATCTTTTAGCTTGGAATATTTTGAATTATGCTTTTAGCTAGTGGTAGAATGGTTATAAGCTGCTATGAATGTCGAGTATAGAGAGGAGAATTGAATTGAGGTTGAATAAAAGTGAATTACATGTGAGTTCAAACTCAAGCAAATCAGAGTTCAAACTCAAGCAAATCGAATATGTGTGAATGGTTTAGCTTGGAAATTTTAATCTCTTCATCTGTGTGAATTAGAGATTAATCCATATCTTTTCTACTCTCCTTAATCCATATTTTTCCTGCCATAATTTCCATCAAAATCCTATTCTAATTCAAATTTAATCAAAACCCTAATTTGGTATACATAATCAAAACCCTAAACCCACCATTCAAAACCCTAACTTTTCCATAAAAACCAAACAAAACCTTAATCCTTTTATTCAAATCAAACCTTAACCCTAACCCTAAACCCTTACTTCAACCTTCATCTAAACCATAACATTCAAAGGTTAACATAATCAATGCACCATTGTTGGATGCATATAACAATTACCATAAACCATCGAATCATCATCATTAGTAATCTATCACCTTCAAACCATATCTATTTTGTTCAAATCATGATCACACTCTTTTCCTCCTATTCAAATGTGATCAACCCTAATCCACCATCATCAGACCTTATCCTATTTATTATCAACACAATCGAAGCATAATCTCATGAATTTGTGAAATCCACCTTCCCACACACATCATTGTATATTTGAGATTATCATACTAGACTCATATTGATATGGAGGACATATAATTGAATAACATACTTATGGCCACATAATTATTCTCAAATGACCATAATACACTTAGGGTAGTTAAATTTCTCATATTCTCCCAAATCCTTATAAAATCCAATAATAATATATATAAATATCCAATATTAATTCGGAATACATATTCTTAATTATTTACATAGTTTCCCTATATCTATTATTATTCTTCAAATGCATGCTTCTAAATTTTTGTTACGCTCAAGGTATCATATCATAGAATGATCACAAATACATTATTAAGATAAAATTCCCAACATAAAAACACATGAACATACACATAAAGTTCTAGCTATGATATGTACCCTTACCAAAAAGGATAACAACACTAAGCACATAAATCCAAAAGTACCTTCTACGAGATCACTGGAAGGTTACCTAAAAAAGAAAAAATCAAATATTTACATGAAGCATAGATCAAAATTTGATTATTAGAGAGATCTTACTCTAAGTTTGAATCTAAAAGAGTCCTTAGTCTTGCTCTGTACTCAAAACAAAATTTATCTAAACCCTTAGGCCAATATTTGCAAATTTCTAGTCTTTTACTTCCCAATGAGCTTGAATAAGGTTTTTAGTTTCTCAACTAAATTGGTATTTTTCTTTATGGATATAAACTAGTACCATTATATAGCAACAATTATGTGTTACACTCACCTAAAAAATTATGCATTTGTAACTAGTTTTGGAGATGGCATTAGGGGTTAAATAACTTTTACAAGAAGTTTGTAGGGAGAAGTGTGTTGTTGATTATCATTAGGCCAAAGTTTCTCATAGGGTTCTAGGCACTGGAGGTTTATAGAGAATTATTTTCCACCATTTGAGAAAAAATCTCAAAGAGTGGGGGATATAGTAAATGAAACACTTAGATAGGTAGGAAACAACAAAAATACTAGGTTTTAGACATATATGCTTGATTTACTGTTGGGCCACTTTGATCTAAGGAGTGAAAGAACCTTATAGGGGAGTGAGTAGGGTTTTTATAGTGGAAATGAGAAAATAAAAATTTGAAACACAATGCATATTGATTTAAGAATAGAATTTCTCTTATTCCATTACTAAAAGGGTTTGCCTTTTTTATTGTAAAACCCTAGTGTGTTTATTAATGATCACTACTCACATAGTTTATGAATATGCTATCTCAATAACCTTTTAGGAGCTAATTTACTATTTAATCTAGTTATTCCCTTACGATTTATGGATCTACTAATCTAACAACCCTTCTGATAAATGCTAGGCAACACAAAACTAATATATAATAAAGTATGAGGAGAGTTGTGGTTGATTACAATATATCTCATAAATGATACTAATATGCAAGTGAAAGACCAAAATTTGAGTGTTATCTATCTAGAAAGAATTAGATATTAAAATAAAAGAGTAATTTCTAGCTATGTAGAATGAGAAAAAAATACTTTTGGAAATATGTCAACTTGAGATAGATAAGAAAGTGAGCAGTTGAGAATTGATTGTAAGTAGGAGCAATGAATTAATTTGTGTGGTTAATAAGAGCTTAAGAGTTATTTATATGTTGCCTCATAAATTATATTTATTCTTATGCACTACTATGTAGTTGTAACATGCCCATTTTTCACTACTAAAAATTTCATTTTGAAAACGTTATGGAAGAGAAACATTACTAAACCCATAGGAAAAATTGGGGTGTTACCGTTGCACCTAACATAAGATATGTGTTATCCACTAGTCTCATGTTAGATACAAGGATGTGAACCAAACCAATCAAAACCAAAGTAGGGTGTGCTAAAATACATTATATAATTATCAAGGAAAAATTTTCAAGAACCGGATCTCGATAGTCTGCGAATATTCAAATACATGAAGGAAGCTATGCTAAAGTACATAATTTTAATTTTGGAAAGACAAGTACGAAAAAACCCTAAACTTTATTACATCAAGGAAAACATAAAAGTCTCTAGATATCCACTCTCTCAGAACCCAAAACTAACATAAAGAAAGCCTACTATTGACCATCCCCAAAATATTGCACATGGTTCTCTACTAATTGGAATGAGCAGGTGATCGAGGAAACGAAAACATCAGTATGAAAGGGAGTCACATACACAAAATTTATAGAATAATATGGATATCATACTAATATATAAGTCCTAGAACACAAGTTCCAGAATAAAACATGCTTCATAGTTAATCAACCTTGATCGCTTTATTGGCCTCTACCTTAGGAGTAAACTAGGTCGGGTCAATAAATCTTGTTTCGTACTTCTCTATCAACATGCCTCCTGAATGAAGGGCCATGAACTCATTGTACATATTAATATGGAGATGATTGGGGTAGAAATAGGCACGAAGTGCCTGAAGGAATGATCACAAACTCATAGGCTCTTCGTCTTTACATTGGGTGCTCCTCCACTAAGCATCTGCTCATGCTCTCAAGTGATATACTACCATGTCAACCCTCTTGTTCAAAGGGCAACCATATGTGGTGAAGGTCTTCTCCATGTCCTTGAGGCGTCTCTCCATAAGTTTAGGATCCTCCTAACCCTTGAATATTGGTGGGTGATGATGCCCACCCTCTAAAGTCAATATTCTGGAACTTGTGTAGGTGCTGGTACTAGGGTTGGTTTTGGTGCTCAAATCTAGCGTTCCATATATGCATCGATAGTCTCCATGAACTCTTTGATACATTCATGATGGTGATTGGTGGCCATTGAATCTTAAAGAATAGTATTAATAAAAAAAATCCATTACCCAATACTAAGACACAAATAGCAAATTAGCATAAAGGATATATATAGCACATTCCGCAACCCACTCTAACTCACAAACATTCCAAGATTGAAAGATCACTACTTTCAACTAAATGCTTAAAAATTTGGGAAATCATTTAAAAGAAACCAAGGAGTATAAATTAAATGGCTTTAAAATGAAATATCTTTAAGAACAACCCTAATACCAACCCGTGGTATTAACTTAGACAAATGAAATTAGTGTAGATTTTTAAATATGCTCGGATACCAACCTATAATACCCCCATTTTTCACTACCAAAAGTTTTTGGTTTGAAAGTCTCATGGATGTCGAAAACTACTAAACCCTTAGGGAAAATAGGGTGTTACCACCACAACTAACATAGGAAAGGCATTAGCTTCCTATCATATGTTAGATACAAAGTTGATTACTAAATCAATCAAAACCAAAGTAGAGTGCATCAAAACACATTATATAATTATCAATGTAAGATTTTCAAGTATAAGACCTCAACTGTAACACCCCAAAATTCACTAATTTTTTTTTCTTTAAAAGCGGAAGCAATTAAGATAGAAACACTTAAAACCTGTAGGACTAAGGTAAACCTAGTGGGGTCACTACCCCCTTAAGGACAAACTAATTACAAGACCATAATCACAGCAGCAAAACACAAGGTCACTTACGCTACCCCATCGTACAATCCTCACAAGCTAATCCGGATTTTAAAATTTACTTGAAACAAGGTAAATACATTTTCAGTTAAAACATTTAGGATCGTGAGAACCGAATCTCTAACCGAAACCCGATTCTCAACAACCAAAAGCTCTGATACCAACTTGTGGTATCAGTTTAAAAAGTTTAAAACAAATAGAGGAGCGGTCGAAACACACTTCAAAATCAAATACAAAGTCCGAAAACCAATTTTATTTTTGAAAACAAGCGTGGCCGAAGGACCAACCGCTTTGATACCAACTTGTAACACCCCAAAATTCACTACTTTTTTTTTTGAAAAGCGGAAGCAATTAAAATAGAAATACTTAAAACCTGTGAATTCTGGGAATGTTACCGCCACACTTAGTACCAGACCGGTTCTCGCAAACCGTTCCAGTACCAAGTGCTAAGGCTAAAGAAAAGAATTACATTAAATTCAAATTAACAATTCATAAAAGGATTCGAAAGATCATACAACAAAATCAGAGTACGAGAAGTTTAGAGTTAATTACAATACCCTTGAAGTTTCAAATAACACTTGTAACTTCCAAATAGAAATACATTTAAACAAGATAAAACCCGATGGATCAAATTCCGGATTGCCTACTCACTCAAGTCAGGCCTGCCACCCCAAAATAGTCTCTGATCTTAAACCTGCACAAGAGGTCTGCTCCCCACCATCAGTGGATCATCACAGGACCCATCAACCAATGTAGTATCAGTACGGGTCTAGTACTGAGTAAGGTGACTTGATCATTAAGGCCAACACATAAATACATAAATCATGCAGGACGTAAAAGAGCATATTCATAAATGCATATGATCAACCGGGTAAATGTACAAAGGCCCAATTGTAGTCTAGATTAATCATTTCATTAATCTCTTATCAGGGTTCAATTCACACCATGCCTTTTATCAATCCATGCGAGCATAGGAACACCCCACTATTATAACCGGTGGGCCGGTCACAATAGAGCATCATGCCCTAACCACTATTATTACCGGTGGATCGGTCACAATAGGGTAGAAACCCTAACCACTATTCCTAACCGGTGGATCGGTTCGGTTCCTCCTCGCATGGTGTTCCACTGTAAGTAATTAGTGTCTTTTATTTGCCTTAGCAAAACTCTGGTTCATTTTTATTGAGATCGGGATCCTCCACTATTATAACCGGTGGGCCGGTCACAATAGGACATCATGTCCTAACCACTATTATTACCGGTGGATCGGTCACAATAGGGTAAAACCCTAACCACTATTTTAACCGGTGGATCGGTCGCACATAGGGTAAAACCCTAACCACTATTACTGACCGGTGGATCGGCTGGTCCTGTCTCAATATCTTCCACTTTAAGTAATTAGTGTCTTAAATATTTTATTCAAAGGCTTTCACCATCATAATTACACTTTATCACCACATACACATGATAACACAAAGACCCTAATCAAACACCACATACCCTAATTGACCCCCACAACCATAGTCAATCACTCCAAACCCTAATTCAGTCACCTCCATACCCTTATAATGTCTTACGTATTATTTTTCACCCAAAACATTCAAACACCCAAATAACTCTTCTACTTCCTCCATTACATCCCAAATCAACTTTTCACATGTAAATTTCACTTCCATGCAAACACTAATCTTTCCATGCAAACCTTCGAACCTTTTTCATGTAAACCCTAAAATTCCATGTGAAGCCCTAAATTCAACCATGCAAACCCTAATACCACCATTCAATCATCAATTTCACCATGTAAATCCTAATACCACCATACAACTATAATTACCACCATACAAACCTTGATATCATCATACAAACCCTAATACCAACATACATCCATTAATACCACCAGGTAAACCCTAGATTCCGTCATACAAAACCATAAATTCAATCCAACCAAAACCAAAGATTCACCCATACCAAACCCTAAATTCAAACCATAAAGATTCTTCCATACCAAACCCTAAATTCAAGCCATAAAGATTCTTCCACATAAAATCATAAATTAGAATCTCCCGAAGAAAACTATAAATTGAATTCCCCCAAGCAAATCATAAATTAGATTCCCCAATATAATATCATAAATTAAATTCTCCCAAATAGCATCATAAACTAGATTATTCCTTATAAAACCATAAAATTTAGGTCAACTCACTTCCCTTAGTCAACTTCTTTCCCCATCCTCCTTTTTCATCCTTCCTCTCACACAAACCACATCGACTTCCTCACATACACAACACATATCATCATACATAATTAATACGCATACCATGCACAACATACTTCAACTCCAAGTTATACCACATATAAAATATTTAATTATAATAAACATTAGATACATAACATGCGAAACACATAATACACATAAGCAGATAAAAAGGGCTTAGCACTCCTTACCTAAAACGACACCGGTCTTGGAGCACGCTCCTACGCCTCCTTAGGGTTTTGATTGGGTTCCTATTATATCAAAGCATACTAGAATTAGACTCTCTTATATAATTCTAACTTATTTCGAGGTTTGGTTTTAGGATGACATTTTACTATTCAATAATTAACTATAGGAACTAATATAATTAATTCACTTATTTTCTTTTGAAAAGGTGATAAACTAAGGGTTTCTACCCTTCTCCCAAAATAGATTTAATAATAACATAACTATGATGATGATAATAATAACAATAATAAGAATAATAGTAATAAAAATAAAGTACAATAATATTAATGATACTTTTTATAAATAGAATATTAGATATTAATGATATCAAAATTCTTAAAATTAAAAGTTGGATTTCTAACCTTCCCACAATGATAAAAATAATATTATTCAGAATTGTGACAATAAAATTAATAATGTATATATATACTTATATTATATTTTAATAAAGGTAATAATGGTAATATAATCAAAATAATGTTGAAAAATGTTAATAATGTTAATAAATTTTATAAATGCGAGGCATAATTAAAATTTAAGGCCTCTGTTCTTCCAGTAATAATCAAAGTATCAACCAAGTAGTTATACTAATAATAATAATATTATAAATATTATTAATAATAACATCAATTATGTAAAAATATAAGCAAATAGGTAATGGCCAAGATAATTACTGTATCTTACTCAATAATACTCCCAGACCTGTAACCAAAATTTAGAAATTAGAATACAGTCAATATTACTAATAATAATAATTAAAGTTGAATTAATACTAAAATTTTGGCTAAAATTAGAATAATTATAAATAATTTGAAACTAAGTACTTAAAATGTCTATGGCATCACCTTGAGTTGGAGGATGTAGGTGGAACCGGCGGTGGTTCCCGGAGGTGGCCGGAAAATGGATCTAAGAGGGGTAAAAGAGAAGAAAAAGAGGGAAGGGGAAAGGTGAAAAATAAAATAAGCTTATAGTTCGGTGGAGGAGACTTATAAGGAGATATTGGGTGGTTTAAATGGTGGTAGAAGTGGAGAATGTGGCGGCGGATGGTGGCTTAAGGTTTGGGGTAGAAATTCTGACTAAATGGATAGCAAACTTTGCACGGTTATGGAGGCCCGTGCAAGAAGAATCGAAGGTTTAGAATGGTTTAGTTAGCTAGATGGAGTTTCAGGGAAGAGTTTGGAATGTAGAGGTGATGCTGAGGTTGACTATCGACGGCGGACAGGGCGTCTGAATCGACGGTGGCTGGGTTTCTCACTTAGGGTTTCGGGAAAGAAAAGATTTCAAAAACATCCATAACTAGGATATATATAGAGTTTAGATGGGTTATTAGGGTTTTGGGGGTCGCCTGGGTGGTATTGTATGCTAGGGTTATGGTGGCCGGTGGCAGGAATCGACCGTCGATCATTTGGGTCGGGGCCAAAATTTTGCGAGCCAAAAGAGAAGGAACGAGCGAGAGTTGAGGATAATTGATCGTTCCAAGTCAATGTGCGAGTCAGGAGGAAGAAAAATAAGGGTGAATCGGTCGGTCAAGTTCCACGTAGCCGTCGCCGCCATTATCGGGCGCAGGAGTTGCAGCAGCGGCGACGTCGGGGAAGAAGAAGGGAGGAGATGGGGGGCTGGTCCGGTTCGCGGGGAAGAAAGAAAGAAAAAGGTAGGAAGACCGGCGGTTCGGGCGTTGTTATTAAAACGGTAGGATGAAACGCGGCGCTGGAGGAAGAAGGAAGGAGAATCGGCTGCGCGGGCTGGGCTGGGCCGCGCCGAAGGAAGGAGGGCGGGCGGTTCGCGAGGAAAGAAAAGAAAGAAAAAGGGGCAGACCGGGCCGGTCGGCGCGAGGGAGGGTGTCATTAAATGGGACGACGCGTTTGGGGAAGGCGAGAGATTAAAACGCGGTGCTGCGAGGGACGACGGAAGGAGGACGCGCGGCACGGGCTGGGCCGAAGGAAGAAAGGAAGACTGGGCCGCCGGGCTGGCCCAGTTCGGGGAGAAGAAGGAAAAGAAAAAGAAAAGAAGAAGAAAAAGAAAAAGAAAAGGAAAAAGGAAAAAGGGATAAATAAAAATAGTGGGTTGGCTCAATTAAATTAATTGGAATATTTGGGATATTTAAAAATGATAATATTTAAATCCTTTTTTTTAGGCTAAATTAGGATTTTTGAAAGATTTTCCATAAATTCCTTTTTAATTAGCAAAACACTCTAATTTTCTCCAATTAAATTATTTATAAAATTAATATTAATTTGAAATTACCTTCTCCTTCTTATTTTAAATAAAATAATTTATTTAATTAATTTTTAAAATAAAACGCTTAATCAGCTAAAATACCCAAATTCTCTTCTAATAAAAATACTTATAAATTTCTTCTTGATTTGCCCTAATTAAATATCCTTTTATTTTATTAAAAATAATTTATTTAAATAATTTTTCTAATAAAACCTCATTTAAATATAATTTATAAAATTAGAAATTTTTGGGGCATTTCATCAACAATCCACTAATGTTCAAATAAATCAAGGATATTAAGCTAAATTATAGAATTTTGATTTTTGAAACAAAAGTAGGGTGTATACCTAAACTCTAGCCAATCAAGGACCACACAAAAGTCTCCAGATGTCCACACTCTTAAAACCTTAGCCTAACATAAGGTTGGCCTGCTACAAACTTTACCCAAAGACCTACATGTAGTCTTCCAATTGTGAGAATGATCAGTTGATCGAGGAAACAGGCATATGAGTATGATTCTTACTGTGTAAGCTCAGTTACCTCATCGAAGGGAGTCACATGCACACATGTTCTAGCATATTATAGAGATCATACTAACATATTTCATGCCTACTCTATATAAACAAGAATACATGCTCTATCATGGTTATATAATGCATCAAGAACTCATACCATAGATGACTCATCATACTTATCAACATAACACAACATCATAGATTGAAACATATAAGGTACTAGGCATGGTCTAACAATTATTAAAGATTTTATCATCCATGAATATAGTTTCACCATAAATTCATTTTTCTAACTTACACAATTTATTGAGTCATTTATTTATAACCTATAATTTCATTGACCATTCTTTCCCTTTTTATCTTTATTTCTCTCTTTAGCCACATTATTATTCTAAGTTCTTATTGAGTGATAGATAGTGCACTATCCTATAATCTTATATACCATAGAAGTCTATCTAAACTAAGGACATAAATTTTGGTTGAAACCAAGTAACCAACAATGGAAATAAGTTTGGGCTAAGGCCAATTAACCACCAATAGGCTTAAATCAAGGCTGAATCCAAAAACATCCTAAGAACCCAGACCCTTTAGTATTGATGTATCCTTCTAAATTATAAGTGTCTAGAGTAGGTAAGGAATTGGGATCTATTAGGATATTACCTAAAGGAAAGTCTTAAGGAATTAATAAATACTCAAAGACAAACTGACCTCTAGTAGGTAACCGAGAATCTAGTAATCTAAAGCCCTAGATAGCTTGATCATCTTTTGCTTTATGTGACTAGTACATCATTTTTAAGGTTTTGTGATCATATAAGGCCTGTACACTATGCAAGCAAGGCATCCCCATACTTATTCCATCTTAACCATTTCCATTCCCTAAATCATATGATGGGATTTCCATTAATGTTCAATAAATATTAACTAATCCCAAAGATTAATCTATTTTAAGCTAATAATCCACATTACATTACCCTTTAAAGTCGTAAAATACTTGTTTAGGTTTTTCCACTAAGGCCTTCACAAACACGTATTGAAATTGCCATGAATTATGATCTATTTAATCTATCATTGAGCTTGTAAATATATTTTAAAAGATATATTTCACTCATTAAATAATCATATAGCAGGCTTAGCATAATCTCAAAGTATATCTACGTCATAAGATCAAATTCACACAATCAGGCTAAACTAGTTGATCTATTTCACCCACTAGTCAATTGATTTGGGCCAACTAGTTGATCGATTTGGCTCAAGCAAACCTAGGGTTCCATTAAATCAGTCGATGAATTTGGCAAAATCAATCAATTGTTCTAAGACCAGTCGATTGGTTTTTCTAAACAACTCAATGGGTTTAATTAGAGAGCAACCAAGGTGACCACATACCTATTAGTCAATCAACTTGGGCCAAGCAGTTGACATTTCTATGGATCAACCAATTAGTTTACCCCTAAATGGCACAAACTATACATTTTTCATGTAAATCTCCTTAAAGAAAATCCAACCATATCAATACCAAAACATTTCATAGCTCCTTGATAATACTTAATCTACTTATAGACTGATATATGCTTCACAATTAATCTAATCAACCATATTTCCCTTAAATCTTGTACTTTTTTTAGATTCACAAACAAATCAACATGTATTAATTTGAAGTCAAATTCTCATGAAAACCTATGAAATTAGGACTTTAAATAACACGTCATATCACATGGTTAACTACGCCATATTTTAGAAGAAAGAATGAAATACTTGGTGTAAGCATAATTTTTTCACAAATGGAAAAACTCAACCTAGAAGTGTTTGAACTTCCACACCTTAAAAAATGGAAAGTTAAAGCTTCATAAATCCATGAATACTTTTCACAATCTATAATTCAAATCAAAAGGAAATAAGCTCAGCAAACTTATGAGAAAAATAGAGAGAAGTTATGTTAAGAGAGAGAATAAGCTTCCTCTTAAATGCAACCCTCTCTTACTTAAAGATAAACAATGAAGGGGCTAGAGAAAGAATCAAATGACTGTAAAGGAAATAAAAAATCAAGTGCAAAGTGGGAATAAAAGAATACAGGTATTGGAGAGTAGGAATGCCTTATAAGATGACAGAGAAGAGAGTAGAATGGGCGGTTAGGGTTATTTATAACCAAATAATCTATTTAAGAATGAGTGGGGTTATGCACATATCAAAAACCCTAATTTATACTATTCAAATTTGAGCTAAATTGATGGATTTTTATTAAAGATAGACTAGCCTTCCTTCTAAAGATGAAATAGTAATTTCTAAATAATACATGTTGAATTCATCCAAAAAATATAAAACACAAGAGAGGTAATAGAAGATTATCTTGGGGGAGGAATCTTCCCTGCAGATACAGTCTATGAATCAAAGAAATGATTCTATAAGTGTGTAGATGAAGTAGGGAGAAGATAAAGCTTAGGTCATTGTCTCCATCAGTTGCCAAATTTAACCCTCAAATTAGTTCATGGAAGCACCTAGGGTCAAATGTATAATAAGATGGGTTAACAATCTCTAAATAATAGCTTTGAGTGGTATTATCAAGGATCCATTTTGGTATAAGAAGTTTTCTCAAAAAAATTGATTCTAAAAAGTATACTCAACCAAGCCAACCAATTGATTGGTTTAGCCTACTAGATGAGGTTTCTATTGACCAATCAATTAGCTCCCCAAATTGATCAATCAGTTCGGTTAAATAAAACCCTTTAGCTGAAATGAAGAACTATTTGATTGGTTCACCTAAAAATTCATTTTATTTAATGTTTGAAGATTATTCAAACCAGACTTTTCCTCAAACTCAATTATAGTCACAAATTAAAATAATAATATTATGTAATTTTAATAAAGAGTATAACTTCTCATTCAAAAAACTTTATAAAAAGATGATGTATTACAGTAATTTATTGACAATAGCTCGAATAATATCCTTTTCCTATTTTTATGCTAAATATAGGTCTATAGTAATAATGTGTTTTCTTATGTGTGCATGAACTCTTATATACAACAAAGAGATCAAAACACACTTACTCAACTCATTTCCTTATGGTAAATTCACAAAAGAAGACTGTATACACATTACTTAGACTTAAGGTTTAAGGGTTATATTTCTAAGTCATAGGTTTTCTTATAAATGTTTAAGATGAGAAATTTCATATTTTGATTTAAAATCTTTAAAAAGTTTGAAACACTTAACTTGAATTCACTTCATGTGTATTCATGGTTGATTTTGAATTACAAATCTTTCCAAGTTTTTTTTAAACTTATACTTTGGTTTTGGTTAGAAGCAGTCAACTAGTTTAAAATTTTAATGGATTAATTTGGTTTAAACCTATGGCATTAAACATGTGAAAAATTAGATGGATTAGTTGTGGTACTAAATCTATCAATTGGATTCATTAAATTGGTTGTTCTATATGACCAACTAGTCCATGAGTTTTGTGCCTATATTTTTTGTTTTTGCTAGGAATTAGGAAATCCTATACTTTACTAAAATATTAGATACCACATGATAACACATTAGTGTTTATATGTATAAAACATGGTATGAATGTTTGTTATGTTGTAAGTCCTATACACTACCAAAATGTTAGACACCGCATAATAGAACATTAGAGTTTTTATATATACATTATAATAAGCATTTTTGTTAAATTGTAACTTCTATACTCTACTAAAATGTTAGAAATCATATGATAACTTATTAGGGTTTTTATGTATAAACCATGATAAGCATGTTTCTTATATTGTAACTTCTATACTCTACTAAAATTTCAGACACCATATAAGAATATATTAGGGTTTTGATGCATATACCTTGATAAGCATGTTTGTTATATTGCAATCTATATAATCTACTAAAATTTTAGATATTTAGGTTTTGGTATATGAGCCTTGATAAGAATGTTTGTTACATCGTAACTCCCACACTCTCTTAAAATATCAAACATTGTATGATAGTACATTAGAGTTTTGATGTATAATTCTTCTTGAGCACGCTTGTTATACCAAAATTATTTACCTAATAATTTTAGTGTAAAATTCACTAAAATGGGGTATGTTCACTTATGTGAAATATTATGTGTATAAAAGCATGTTAAAATGGGTTTAATGGCAAAAATAAATTATGTATGACATATATGTGTTATATAATAGGTTGAGCATACTTAGGTATAATTAGCATGATTATTATTATTGAATGACCTAGTGGTAATTTGGTCTTCTAAGCATATCCTAATATTTATCTTAATAAGCATGCTAAGTATATACCACTAATTACTGAGTATGGAAGTATTTCTAGAAATGCGTGTTAGGGTTTTACATGCTATATCATTAGTGAGGGTTCAATGGTCATTTGACGTTGCTGGTAATTTAATTTCATGTTAACTAATTTACTTATTGTATTTTATCCTTCATGAAAAATTAATAAATAAAATAGAATTAGTAATGAAAGTGAATGCTAAAATGTTGGTTGTGGTCTTAAGGGAGTTTTTGCTATTTTTGGCTTAATGCACCTAAATGTGAATAGCTGAACCTATGATGACCTTGGTAGATAATCATATTGGCATTAGTATTGAATTTGTTTATAATTATCTTGAATTATTGGAAATGAGTAAAAATGGTTAGTTATGAAAATGATATCTATTTGTTTTTTTTTGTGATTTCATGATCACTTTAATAAAAAAACTAATATTTAATGTGAAAGACTTTTATTTTGGGAATGGTATCTCTTTTGGTGTTGCTACCCTATAGAGGTTATTTAGTCCTTAATTGATTATGAATTTTTGTTTTTATGCCCTAGTACCCAATCTAGGACCTCTATCTCACTTTATTTAGCTTTGTTAACTTATAGAATGCATGCATACTTATGTATTAGGAACCCTTTTTTGTATGTTTCTACGCTATCTTCATATGCTAGTGTGACTAGGGTACCTTTGTAATAGATGGAATTTATATGCTATTTTTCTATGTAAAAATGTCGTTTATTCCGCATTATTTTTATAAGATTTAGTCTTTTATTGAGTTTTTCTCTTTTGAATATATTTTGCAGGAAAAGATAAAACCAAAGAAATTCAAAGGAAAAATGAAAGGAAAGAAGAAATGAAGCAAAGAACACATCAAGAGACATTGAATCAATGGAAGAAAAGATTAGAAATGAAGAATAGACATCAAAGGGAAGCTTGTGTTGAAATTTTAATGGAGGAATGATGAAGGAGAAAAGAACACGGTACCCCTGTGTTTCCTAAACATGGGTTATGGTTTCCACTAGAAAATAAAATCTCAGTTTTCAGAATCCAAAAATTAGCAAAGAACTCAAAGAAAAAACATGGAGGTCTCGTGTTTCCCAAAACACGGACAGTGTTTTTTTTTTTAATTTTTGTAACTGCTCGTATGAACCTTTTTATGATATATTCTATGAAAATTCTAGAGTTCAAGAGTCAGTTATTTTAGAATTCAAAAGTTTAATTCTCCATTTTTCTCTATTCTCTCTAGAGAACACATGTACTTCACAATTTCAACTTTCTTTATCTTCCTGGTATTCAATTGCACAATTGACATTCTGCAATTGAAGTTGATAAGTTCTTCTCTATTCCTCTCTTAATTACAAGTTTTGAGTTTTGATTGTATGCAAGTAAATTCTTTTCATTGCATTATTATTTATCTTACTTTTAGTGTTTCATTACTTATTTATTAGAAATCATATATGTTAATTATAAATTACTACATTTAATTGTGTGATCTTACAATTATGCAGATAGTAGAGTAGAGAATATAGGATAGGAGGATTTGAGGATGGAATTAGGATTCAAATATAACAACATAATTTGAAATTATGATTCTAGATGAAATTTAATTAAATTGATGGATAGAATTGAATGATCTTGTATCAGAGATTAACAATTTAAAATAATTAGATTGATCACATATCTAGTTTAGATCTTAATCTATACTAGGATAACATAATTAATATGTAATTGTTAATTAACATGTCTAGAGTAAGTTTTATTAATTATTTGGTGATCACACAAATCCATTTACCTAGTCACATTGAGATTAGGAAACTAGTTATGATACAACCACTCCCCTCCTCTTTCCCCTATAGATGGGAGAAAGACAGTCAACCTTAAAGATATATGAAATTTCTCTCTAACTTTTCCATGAATAAAGGAGAAAGTTTGACAGCCTCATTGATACACATCTATGGTAATATATGCCTATACATACTCCCTTCAAGCTAGTATGTGGGTCAAATAGAGTAGATAAGGGTTCTTTCTTTTCGTTAGGGATAGGTAATATATAATCATATAATTTCAACATAGGGAATCATTTTAGTCCTACCTAATATGATCTTCCAATTTAATTAGTAATATTTTATTATATCATTAACCAATTCTTACCACATAATAATGCATCATTTTAGTTATTCAACATTATAGTACTTCTGGTTATATTGCCATGGTCTTACCGCTAGAGATACCACTTATCATTGATTACGAGGAGTACTGATTACGACTAAGTTCATACTAACACTAGATAATATTTTAAAAACTTATAAATGTATCATGGTTAAGTATATTGGACATGCTATGATCATATGAAGTAAAAGTAAGACATATGACACGAAAAAATTCAAAAAAAGGGCATTTTATAAAGAAAAACATTGTAATGGCCTTACAATGCCCTGATTCACAATTACACCATAAATTAACCCATATAATTCACCAATTCACCAAATCTAACACATCAACCCCAATATTATATTATTTAGAACACAATATCCAAAAATTAGTACTGAAAATTATAGTACTTCCACTTATATTACCATAGCCCTATCACTAGAGATTTTACTTATCATTAATTATGAGTACTGATTACTACTAAGTTCATACAAACACTAGATACTATTTAAAACATTGAGAAATGTATCGTTTTTAAGCACATTGGATATACTATGATCAAATTAATAATGTCCCGCTAGGTGGTTAACTAGCTCATCAAGTTCAACTCACGGTAGCAATTTCGCCCTGATACCATTTGTAACACCTTGATTTGATATGACCACACAGAGGATACCTTGGAGTACTTTTGGATTGATCGTCTATCCCCATAGATCAACATAAGTCCTTTAAGCACAATTTGTCCTCACACAAGCACTTCTTGAGAAATTTTTTAGAAATTTCTGAAACTACCCAGAAGGGTCACCCGTCCTAAAAATTGCTCCATGACTAGGACATTTAACTATGGAGTTCTTAGGATGGAATCACCAAAATGATGATATACCATGTTGATATAAGTAGCCAAATCAATCCTTATAATTCTCTACTAAAATTGGGGTATTACAGTTAACGTGTATGTTTAAGTGTGAAAAAAGTACGTTGATTACAATGATGTCATTCCACGTGTAACATTGAAAAGAATAATCAAGTTTCAAAGCATAAGTGAAAATTACATCAAGATTCAAGACTTAAGGGTTTATGCTTTGCGTCTTCAGATATCTTGTAAGGTTGTGTGAGTACTAGCACCTTTGATTTTAAATCCCTTGGGTTCTGAAAAATTTTCTTTAGAATTTATTTGATATAAAATTCAATTTTTTTAAATCCTAAATAATTTTCAATTTGTTTTACAAGTGCCTATTTTAATTGAAACTAGTTAAATGGTTTATTTGTGCTTTTAAAACTAGGACTTTGACCTTAAAAAAACACCTTAAAATCAATTGATGGGTTCATAAACCGATCGACCACTTACTATTAATTTTTTCGTCCTAACAAAAATGGTTTTACCTCAATTTGAACGCTTCAACTAGTTTTCTTGAGCCTAGTGACTAGTATTGAAATTGATTGTTTAGTTTAACTAACTAGACTATGGGTTTAGTTACCACAAATTTTTACTTATCCTCTATTTGAGCACTTCACCTAGTTTCATCACAGATATCAGCTTATCATTACGAATATAATATCAAAAAATCATGACCTAACTCTAATATTTCACACATAAATTACTAATGCTAGCTTTAAGGTTTCTAAACCCATTTTAAGTCATTTTCATATAATATTAATACTTATGATAATCATAATTTAGCTAAACATTCCATGTAACACATATATCACAAATTAACCAAAATAATAGTTAAATAACATCAATTTTCTAGAACTAAACCAAAATGACCATTATATCCCCAAATCCATCTAAGCACCAATAAAGTTACTATTATAATAACATAGACCATACTAATCCAAAACCTATCATACCAAACATCAAATTTAATGTGAATACCTTAAGGAATACAATACCATACTTATTTTCCATAAAAACTCACAAAAATACCAAATTACCCTTAAAGATAAAATTCACATATAACCCAAAAAATTCTATAACCTTTCAAAATTCTCTAAAATTAAACTTAACAACCATTACGTTTTTAGCATCTCAAAAATGTAATTAGATTCATCAAAAAAAAAATGAACTCACAAAACCTTATATGTAAATAAGGTGGAAACCTATGTCCCAAAACACCCAAATCTTCCAACTCAACATGGTACGCCAATTACAATATTTAAGCATAATTAAATCTTATAACATAATGACTTATTAAAATAACACAATAAACCACCATACCTGTTATTATTTGGAAAGTTATAAAAAGACATAATATATAGAAATTTAACATAAAATCATAAAACTCATAAAATCATGAATTTACTAATGTAATACATGAATATAATTAAAAGTAGAACCTAAGCATGTTTTCCGGTGCAAAACATTATAACAAAAATTAATAGATTACAAAAAGTAAAAAAATAAAAATAAATGCATGTATCCATACCAAAATTTACTCCGATTTCGAAGAAAAATACTCCTAATTACTACCTTCCACACTATGAGCACCTTTAGGATAAAAAATGGAGGCTTGGACAAGCTTGATAAGCCCTTTACCATTTTATAAGTTTGACTTTATTATTCTTAGAAAAAGCACCAAAAGTAAAGGATAGAGATTCTAGAATTAAAAAGTGAAAGGATGCATGAAAAAATAAAAGGGAGGTTTCAGTCACAAGGTAAACCAAGAATAGCCCCAAGTAAGAATAAGATGAAATAAGAGAGCAAGGTAGAATATGGGAAATTTGGATAAGTGTGTAATACCCTAATTTTATTAAATGTGTTTATTATTATAATTATGAAAAATTATTTTTAATGAAATATTTTAAAATCCCTTTAACTCATTAAAATGTTAAAACATTTCATTTTGATCATTTAACTCTTCTTAAGATTTTGAGTACAATAAAACTTTTATGTCGCTTTTGCATTCATACTTCTTCCAAACCTTTCTAAATTGATCATATTTGAACTCCTTGTCTTTTTCTAAGTCTCTAATACCTTTTCAAAATTTTAAATGGATATTTCTTAAATAAATAAAAAACAACAGCTATAGTTTTTTTTTGTTAATCGTTATGTTTTAAACCTTCAAATAAGCATTATAACTAGAAACAAATTAATAAAATTTATATTTTTATATGGAGATTTTGGCATACTTAATATAAATATAAATTAAATTGGGTTCTAAATATGTTTTTTTCCCGAAAAGTTTTGCTAACTTTAAGTATAATAAGCCTCCAAAACTATAATTTCTCTAAATGAAACGAATCTCAACTATCTAAAATTGGTTCATATATTCTTAAAATATCTAAAAAAGGTTAAATTTTTTTCTTACCATGATTCTAATGTTCTAGTCTTTTTTTTTTAAATTATTTTCTATTATAATAATCATTAAAGTTCTTTAAGTTCTTATATATCTAAAATTAAAAAAAAATTATTGTAACCTATTTTTCTCATCATATTTTATGCTCTTATATCCCAATAATTTAATCCTTCATTTTTAACATTTTGTTTTGAATTTTATGTCTTTATTCTTAATTTTTAGCACTTAAATATTTTTACAAAATAATTATGTTTTCAAAACTCAATAAATTGGAGGAAAATATTCCTAAGCTCTCAATTAATTTCATAAATCTCTACAATGAAGTTCAAGACATTCTAGAATATGTTCTTTCCTTTCTTTCTCTTGTTTTGTATTTTTGAAGCATTTTGATGGCTTTATTGATTTTTGGTGCATGGTTTTCAAGTGGTGGGGAAAGGGTTGATCTTGGGATTATTTTTCCTCAATATTGGAGTTATGGTCTTATTAAACTAAAATAAATTAATAATATATAGGGTTTGATGTGTTACAATGCTTAAATTTTTTGTTATTGTTGTTAATAACAATTTTACCACATTTTGGGCAATCTAACCTCTAGATATAATTCTATGCTTTGATTGTATTTATTAATTTTGGATGATTCCAGTGGATCATTAAGGTTTTTATATCCTATTTAAAATATTTAAATTATTTATTTGGTTTAGTATAACTAAATTGATGATTAAATTAAGTTTTAAGTGTGAATAAAGGGTATTTTAGTCATTGCACATTTAGTGTGAAAGTTTGGTTGTTCTTGATGTTCTAATATTTTTGTTTTATGGTAAAAGATATATTATTTTTGTTGTTTTTGGGGTTTATGGGGTATTTTTTTTACCTCTTTACTTGGAATTATATTTTTTTATTTAAACTTATATGCTGTATAATGCTAATTATTAATTAATTAATTGTTCTTGTTATGTATTTTCATATTTTTAGGAGTGGTTTTACTTTTTTATTCTAATGATTATATTTAGAAAATTTTAATAATTTTGTACCTAAAAGACTTAACTAGGTATTCTTAAGTTAATGGTTAACAATGATTGTTGATGTAAATCTTAGAATAGTAAATTTATGGGAATATTGATTTTATGCATAGTATTAATATCATAATTCAATCCTATGATTATGTGATCTTATGATTCAAAAGTTATAAAATGATCCAATATCCTATGTAGAATCTTAAAATGATCAAATAGTTATAGAACCTTATGATCTTATAGTAGATTCTTCTGATCCTATAATTGATTATTCTAATCCTAGGTAAAATTCTCTAACTTTATATAATAACCATAAATTTCATTAGATTATTTCCAAATATAGTCCCTCTCTTATTACACATATATTAATTCCTTAATCCTCTAATTATTGATTCTATATTAGTTTACACGTGTCATGAGAATAAGTTGAAGCAAAAAAAATATGATTGAGATACCTCTAAGAAAATGAAGTTAATGGTTGATGTAAAACATCAATAAAGAAGTAATATACATCTAAATGGTAAGATGAATATATTAAATTTGACAAAATTATTCATTATTTAGTTCTATTGAATTCATTATTATTATATCTTTTTTCCTTTTTTATGATCATTTTTGCTTTATATTGCAAAAAAGATTTATTTTATACTTTACATATTGTTTGTATGATAGCTTAACATGTGCATATATAGCCAAAACTCCTTTTATTATCTTTTTATTATTATCATAATTCAATAAAATTTCAAAAGCTAACATAAACTTTTTTTGGGTCTTATTATCTTAAATGATGATGATGATGATGATGATGATGATGATGATGATGATGATGATGATGATGATGAATGATAATAATAATAATAATAATAATAATAATAATAATAATGTCCTCTAATTGTCACTTTCATTATCATTCACTTTCTATATTCTTTGTGCATTTTTTAAGGCTGTTAATAATTTATATTTTGAACACAATAAGTTTTATGTTATTTTTACACATTTCATCTAAAAATTTATTTTTTATGTTGTTAATTTAATATGGTCGTTAATATGCACAATGAATTCAACAATTTATGGTGCTTGTGAGTTGCTATAACCCAATAAATGGCTATATAAAAGCTTAAGAGTGTACATCTTGTGTTCTTTAAACTTAAAATATATTATTTTATAACATATAAATATATAGGTTTCATATTTTTATGGTTTTGTAAGATCTTATGGTCCTACAATTTGATTATACGATCCAATCTCAAGCTTGAAAGCTGATCCTAGGTTGAATCTCAATTCTGAAAACCTTAATTTAGCATGAATAGTAAATCTCAATAATAGTAATTTTTTATTTTTAAATTTAAGCCTTTTGGTATATTTGGCATATGAATAGTATTTGATAAATAGTAACTTTTTCTAAAATTGGTGTGTGGAACTATTTTGGGGTGGCGATCATTAATATATATAAAGTTTATTAATGATTCAAATACAAGATTGAATTTCAGATTATGGCTAGTAGCCTAGGAATGACCTCTAAGGTGGAGTTTGTAGTAGATGCACATTCTATTTATATATGTGGTTGTGCTACACTATCACTATTTTAACATTATTATTTTTCTTCTGTTATAAGTCAAAACATTTGAAGAAACCCATAATACCCTAGTGAGTGAGTATATATTGGGTAGCTTAGTGTCCTTATGTTGATATGTGTGCTTTATGTTAGTAAGTTAAGATATTTTCCTAACACATTTCATATCTTGTAGGACACTATAGCCAACCTCGATGTGGCTCACACAACACATTCGGAGGACACTTTTGTTGCACTTATTGAGTTTACACAATAACATGCTCAGTAGTAGGCTCATCAATGTCCCTTCTTTCATCACCTATATTGCAATAGTATGTTAGGGGACACGGAGAGGATTAACTCATGTGAGTCACGATCCACCATTCATCTACATATATCATAGAGAAGGACCTAATTTGGCCTGAGGCTTGGCTCTTGGATTTTGATTATATATTTGAGGTCATGGACTACAAAGATCACAATGACTAGTATAGCAGCTTATCATCTATATGCACTCATAGATGACTAGTGGATCATTTGCATGGATTAGGGAGTTCCAAATCTTACTTAGTATGGCATCAAGGAAGCCTAAGCACATTTCTACCCATGGATGATCCGATGAGTTTTTACACTTTTCACATAGTAGTATGATGGTATGGTAGTACCATAGGAGATTTATATAGTTACCGAGGTTTGAATAAGATATGAGATTGAGTTAATCATAAAATATCTTCTAATTTTAGACAGGTTTATCATTTGTAGTATAGAGGATGATGGGAGCTAAGATATTGCGTGATCTAGCATCCTCATATGAGCAATCCTGGACATCCACTAAGCTTGCATAGGATCATTTTGAGGTTTTATAGGGGAGGAAAATGAATACACCTTAGATTATTGATCAAAGTGTGTTTCAGCATATTAGGGCTTAGGGTTTTTCACCTTATATTTTGTAGGGTCACTAGTTCAATCCATCGGGATAGAAATAGTGCCACTAATTTTTTTTTTATCAATATGAGTTAGATCACTCATGTAAAGACTATAGGGGTTAGTTGATTTACTGCAGTGTTTGTATGATTAGGGGATACAAAGTGTATGAGCGTTAGCATTATCATCAAGGGTGTTCTAACTCTCAATAACCATGGTAAATATAGCTTAAGGCACCACCTATACTATATAATAGTCAAGGTTAGGGTAGAGATTAGTGATCTTGTCCAGTTGCACTAGCTAAGGATTTTCAGGAAATTGAACAGACAAGTGGAAGGGGAGGATATGCTAGAGAACATTTGAACATCATGAGCCAAGACAAGGATGATCGGTATATTGATGTATTGGTTGGTATGTTCCTACTTTTATCTTTAATGGCTCATGTGTTATTTGATTCCAACTACTATTATTGATGCATCTATCATGTTACTTTCTAGAGCTTCTATTACATTATCACCTTATTTTGTACTATTACCTTAAATATAAGTTGCATAGAGTTTTCTAGGGACTTTGATTTTTTTCTAGGCATGGACATGATGGGGAGATATTGAGCAGTATTAGATTGAGTGTAGGAGCATTATGTTGAGGAGTCCTTTAGGTCATAAGGTCTCCAATTGGGGATGCAAGCGTGGGCCCACAATGAAGGTTGTGTCATCCTTTACACTTGATTCGGTGGTATTAAAGGGTTATCTAATGTTCTTGTATAGTGTTTGAGATATGAATGTTAATATCATTTCCTTAGAGGAAATTCTTATTGCTCATGAGTTTTCAAGTGTATTTCCTGAGGAATTGCTGAGGTTTTCGCTAGTAAGAGATGTGGAGTTTACAAAAGGCATGATATCAAGAGCATAGCCAGTTTCTAATGAACCTTACCATATGATACCTTATGAGATGTAAGAGTTCAGTCATAAGAGATATTGTCACATGGTTACATACACCCAAGTATATCACCATAGGGAGTAAAAATCCTCTTTATGAGGAAGAAGGATAACCACTTGAGATTATATTTCAACTACATGGGTCTTAATTAGTTGATGCTAAAGAACTGATATCCATTGCTATGCATAGATGATTTGTTTGATCAACTTATAGGGTATAGAGTTTTATCCAATTTTGACTTGAGGTCCGAGTGCAACCAATTGAGGATTGCATAGATATGTATATATTTCAAAGACCACTTTTTGGATGTGGTATGGTTATTTTGAGTTCATGGTGATTCCTTTTGGTCTCACCAGTGCACCTATTATCATGGATCTTATGAACACGATCTTCCAATAGTTTTTAGATAAGCTTGTCTTGGTATTTATTTATGATATCTTCATCATCTCTAGGAGTAGGAAGGAGCTTATGTAGCACTTGTGGATAATTTTAGCAATTTTCATGATCCATCAAATGTATGCTAATATCTCAAAGTGTAAGTTTTATATCACTAAGATAGAATTTCTTGGGCACATTATATCAAGAAGTGGTTTCATTTTAGATCCAGTAAAGATCAAAGTAGTGGCTTATTGAAGCACACCTACTAGTGTACTAGAGGTTTGCAAATTCCTTTGTTTAGCTGAGTAGTATTGTAGATTTGTTTCGGAGTTCTCACTAACTTATTGTCTCTTAACAATTGCGAGCATACATTTTAAGAATTGAAGCATTGTCTTAGTATATCCCTCATGTTGAAATTACTATAGGGGAATTATGGCTTCATGGTTTATAATGATGCTTTGAATAATGGCATGGGTTGAATTCTAATACAACATTATAGGTTCATCTCTTATGCCTCTTAATAGTTGAGGTTACATGAGCATAACTACCTAACTCATTATTTAGATCTAGATGTAATGGTGTTCACTCTAAAGATCTAGAGGCACTATCTTTATTGCACCTTGTATAGGTTTTATACCAACCATCAAAATTTAAAGTATATCTTTGCATAAAGAAAGATAAATATGTATCAAAAAATATAACTAGAGTTGGTGAAGTACTATGATCTTGAGTTAACCTACAAAGAGGGTAAGGCCAACATTGTTTCTGACGATTTGAGTAGGAAGACTTATCATTCCTTGAGCCCATTCATAGTGAGTAGACTTCATGAGTAGCTTCAGGTCATGGGTATTGATTTGTTATCTAGAGGTAGCCTTGAGGTTACGATGAGTGCACTCACCATGTTGACTTGAATTTTATATGAGATTTGAGCTAGAAATATCCGAGATGCTTAGCTTGAGGGCATTCAGCATAGGATTAGTGAGGGTATAATTTGGGGGTTTTATATCCACGATGATGGTAGCACCATGTTCAATTCATAGATGTGTATACCACCTAACTATAATGGTCTAGAGACTAAGAAACTTGAGGAAGGTCATCGTACATATTATTTTGTGCATCTTGGAGGAGGTAAGTTATATAAGGACCTTAAAAGGATGTATTCATGGTTGGGTATAAGGAGAGAGGTAAATGAGTTTATTTTGAGGTGCTTAACCTCTTATAAGGTCAATGCTGAGTGGAGGAGGCTAGTAGGACTTTTGAAACTATTAGAGATACCTTGGTGGAAGTGGAATTCCATTTCCATGGACTTTATTAGTCAGTGGCCCAAGATAAGGAATGCATTTGATATAATTTAGGTAATGGTTGATTAACTAGCCGATTAAGCTCTCTTTATTTCGATGAGATCACCATAAAGTATGCATCACTTGGCTTGATCTTACGAGAGGTATATGGTCAAACTTCACACTTCTCCATCTAACATATTTTTACCCAACTATGGATGATCATACAAGGTAGATGATACACACTTTGGAAGATATACTCCAATCTTTTCCACATGAGTTCTCGGGTATGGGGGAAAATATATTAGACTTGAATAAGTTCTCATACAAGAACAATCATCATGCTAGTATTGGGATGGCACTGGTCAATGCTTTGTATGGGCGAAGATTTTGCAATCATTTGTGTTGGAGTAACATCAATGAGACTATTATTGGAGTAACATCAATGAGACTGTTGTTTTGGGACCAAAGATGATAAAGGAGATGACTCTTCGGGGCATGCTAATATAGAACAGATTGAGGGAAACCCAGTATAGATAGAAGAGTTATGTCGATTTAAGGTAACAAGATGAGGGCTATGAGATGGTAGTGATGTTCTGTTTAGGGCTTCGCCATTGAAGGGTATGATATGTTTTGGTCAAAGGGTTAAGCTTAGTCTAAGATTCATTCAACCTTATGAGGTTATTGAGAGGATTGGAGAGGTCATAATCACATTGCATTTTTAGTTAAATTATCCCGAGTTCATGACAAACTTCCATGTGTCATAGTTGTAGAAGTACATTATAGACCAATCATATGTGATACATTTTGATGTGATTGATTTGGCTAAGTTTCTGACCTATATAGAGAGACCACTTAAGATCATTGATTAGAAGACATGATAGACCTGGTCAAGGGAGGCTCTATTAGTGAAGGTACTTTAGATGCACCATGGAGTAGAGGAGGCTACATGGGAGATAAGGACGATATTAGATACCAATATCTTGAGCTTTTTTATTAGGTGAGATTCTTTAGTAATAAGGTTTCTTTTTAAAGTGGTAGCACCCCATTGCATACCTTAGAATATTTTTAAGTGCAAGTTTTCCTCATTTTACCTAACTTCTAAAACAAAGTCATTTTTGAGGGGGTAATGATGTAATAACAAAATTTTATAAATTAATTTTATTATTATAATTATTAAAAATTATTTAAAATCAAATAATTTGACATCCCTTCAACTCTCATTATGTTTTTCAAACACTTTTTTTGATCATTTAACCACTTTTACAATTTTGAATATTGTAAGATTTTTATGCCACTTTTGGCCATGAAACTTCTTCGAAACCTTTCTTATTTGATCATATTTAAATTTATTGCATTTTTCCAAGTCTCCTAGACCTTTTCAAAATTTTAAATGGAGATTTCTAAGAAAAATATTATTCACTGTCCTTTTTTAACCCTTACTTGCGTTGTAAGGCCTAAAACAAGTGTTTTAGCCCAAAAAAAAATTAAAAAAAGCATATATAATTATATTTTGGAATATTTAAGTTAAATATGGATTTAAAATTGGCTCTAACTACTTTTATAACTTTTAGAAAAGTTGCACCAATTTTAAGCTCGATTAGTCTCCAAACCTTAACTTTATATGCACCAAACTTATCCTAACAATCTAAAAAAGGTTCCTATCTTCGTAAAATATCTAAATTAAAGGTTGGAATTTTCTTTATTACCATGATAATTTAATTCAATGTTTTTTATAATCTCTTTCTTCTTCTTTTTTAATTATTTTCTATTATAATAATTATTAAAGTCCTTTAATTTTTTAAATTTAAGATTATTGGCATATTTTTATAGAATATTTGGTATATAGATATAAGTTTTTGAATTTTTTTTATTAAATTAGTGTGTGCACTTATTTTGAAGTGGTGATCATTATATACCTAACAAATTATTAATAATTCAAGTATAATATTAAATTTAGGATTTAGGTGAGTAGCCTTGGGATGGACTACGAGATAGGGAAGCACTCCCTATTTATAAGTGAGGTTTTTTCTGCACCATTAGAGTGTAGCGAGGTATCTTTATACTTTATAGGTAGCCTATAAGTTCTATATGGGATATTGCTTCTCTATAATAGAGTGTTCCTTAGTGTTTTTAGGCTACTTTGTTAGCCGTAGTACTTTTGATTGATATCTTATTCATTAGTGCTTCAAATTTAGTATTGTACCCTCTTACATAAATAAGACTTTTTGAATTGTGTGATAACCAAATATGGAATAGAATAATCATTGGCATTTATATGTGTTTATATTTTAAAATATCATTGTTCAATATTAGATTTAGGTTCTATGTGTTTATGTGATTTTAGTGTTCGGGGTGAATAGTAATAAATAGTGATGAATACTGATTAACAGTATGAATAATGGATTTTCATTAAGTATTCCATATTTTTTATAGCAATATGCTTTCTTCTATTATTTTGCTTTAGCATATTCTTTATTTCTTATGTAAATGCATAATATCCAAATTTAGTATATTTAGTTTATTCACACTCTCATCATACTGATTCTATTCTTCTTACTATTTTTTAGACATTTTAGTGGAGACCGATGTTTTTTAAGGACATTATTGACTTTGCAAAGTTAACTTGAGGAGCTAGGGGTTAGAATAGATATATTTGGTACACATTATTAGTGTTATTTTTTTATTATATGACTTTAGATATTATTCTCTCTCTCACTCTCTTTTTTGATACCTCTAACTCTTTATCTCTTTTGTCTAGAGTGTTGTACCTTTTTGGATCTCAATTGGATTTATGTATATTCTTCTCCTTTTTTTGCATGCATGTGTGTATGTGTGTGTCCATATATATATATATCCCTTTTTATATTATATCTTTCTATTATCTTGTTTTTGAATATTTTATCCTTACATTTTGTATAAGAAAGGTGAGAGAGTCATACTTGTATGGGATGTGGTAGTAACACCAGTGCATTTGAGCTAGCTTCTGCATAAAAAAATATTATTCTAAAAATTGGGATATTATAAAGTGTGTAATAAAAAACAAAAGGGTCAGGCTCCTTTATGGATTTTAAAAATGGAAGGAGAGAGAGGGAGAATTCATATGTGAGGGTTGCATGTAAGGAAGAGGAGTAATAGGAGTGATTAACATGAGTTTGAGAGTGTAAGAGAATTGGTAAAAAGTGATTGAGATTATTATTGTTTGCTTTTTTTTTTGGAATGAGACAAGAAAACATGGGATAGGTTTAAGTATGTAATTTTTGTGAAGTCCATCATTTTAAGAAAGTTAACAAAGATTAAAACTAAATTAGGTATAACAGAATGTCTAATAAATGAATAAGAGTGCAAAAATAATCAAATAAATTCTAAAAATTATGAAAAATTAGAAAAAGGTATGGAATAAATCAAGGAACCCAAGTATATAAAAACATTGGTCCTAGCAATTAATTTGAGGTTAAAGGAAATAAGAAAATATAAAATGGTGCTAATTTCCCAGCTTTGGTGGACCTTTTGAGGATGTCGGTTAATTGTTAAATGCCTTACAATAAAGGGTTTTGAGAGTTATGGTTCAGTAACCTAAAGGTAAGGTTGAATTATCCCCCAATTTACCGAATTGAAAAATAAGGGTTTAAGAATATTTAATGTGTCTAAACAAAGTTTAAAGATTAAATAATGGATTAAGAGACTAATCACTCAAGAAATAGGATTATGAATAGGTGGGGTGTACCTATAATAGTGGAGAAGCTGACTTAATTTTATTATGGGTTCTTACTAATTTTTGCTACCATAAGTCTTCCTCCACCACAACATTCAGATATATCATGTGAAAGAAAAGGATTTTTGGTACTCAAGATTGATGATTTTAACAGAATGAGACAAGCTTACTCGTATGTGTTTCATGATACAAATATTGTCAACCATTTGTGCAACAACACATGGACATGGTTAAAGCTTCCAATCTATCTAGAAGTATGAAATTGTTATTAAAGAAATATAATAATTCATTTCTAGAGTGGTTGGCAACATAGGTGCTTGATCCTGTTATTGATATATATTTGTTAGCACAACCCCCTCATGATGAAGCACTATTCTATAACTCATATATGATAGTGGTGTAAGTATAGTATTCGAAGATTTTCGTGTAGCAAGTGCTAAAGACATTAACCCTATTTATACATCCATAACATACTATTGGGCTACACCTATGTTTTTGGGCGTATATGGTTTTTGGGCTACACCTCCTTTAAGGTTTGTTTGTTTGGATGCAATTTGGGTTGATAATTAAAATGATGTTCCTACAAAGGAAGTAGGGTTTCTAAGGGTGTATATTTTTAGACTAGTGATATAAAGGACCCATTTATATTGATCTCACAAGTCAAATAAGTGTTCTATGTTACTGATTTAGCTAATAAATATTGGTTCACAATCTTATCATTATAGAAATGGGATGATAACATAGAAGGGAAGAGTGTGTTAAGTACAAACCTACTTGCATTATCCAATATTGATGGTGCTACTGATGATGTTTATATGTGGGACGATCACAAACAAGAATTTTATGTACTTGAATTTGAATTGTGTATAAGGCTAATAAATGTCACAATGTAAAGTGATGTAAATGAATGTTGTGTGTTTATATAATTTAAAGCATTTCAATGTTGTGCATTTTAGGAAGCATGCCTTGTTGAAATTGTTTATTAAATTTGCGAACGAAATGTATTTATGACCAATGCCTTATTAAAATATATGCCTAATTATTACTTTAATGGTTTGATATAGGTATGTCATGTGATGGTGATGTTGAAGGTTCTAAGCCCATGATTCTACAAGAAAAGTCTTTGTTATCTAACTTGGTCTCTTTAGTTTGCATGTTAGAGTTGTTGCTAAGCCTATGAGAAATGGAGATACCAAGTAAATAACAATCATATTTATTTGTAGTCAATGCCTTATTATAAAATTTATGTCTATTTCCTATCTTGTTTGAAAACTATATTATTTGATCTTTTATTATTATTATTACAAGTAGTAGATTTAAATAATTTTAATGTAATTTGAGTGATGTTATAAGCTATTGGTTGATGTGTATATATGTTATACTAAACCATATTATGTGATTAACTGAAGTAAATATATAGTGTAAAGTGTAGATTTTGAGATGGGATACATAACAATGATGTTTGTGTATCAATTAGAAATGTATGCAAGTATTTACATGTCGGGAACTATTGATGGTGCCATAAGCATTTGTTATGTAAATTAAAAAACACTATAAATGGCAATTATAAATTTCTATAATCATATATTTCTTCAATGGGAATATGCAAAACATTTTAGATGATGATTGTGAACAAAACCACCTTTAATATTCACACATAGACAGTTATTATAGTTAAAACCACCATCTACAGTTCAATACAAAATGAACATAAGACTTTAGATGGTAATTGTTATTGAAAACAACCATCTATGTGGGAATATAAACAATGATTTTAAGAACACAAACATTATCCACACTCTTTCTTTCTTTTCCACCATTGTCTATGCCTTTATTTGTAGCAATGAAGAATTAAACATAGTAAAAAATTTAACACAATCCTTTTATTTTTAACCTTTAACTTTTTTTTTGTAACACTTTATTCTCACTAGGGGTATGGGTAGTTACTTAGAATACTTTTGGGATTGATGGCTGAATCCATAAATCAACATAGGTCCTTTTTAAAATATTTTTTTTATCAATTCGCACACATCCTTTAATACTTTCTTGGAGTTCACGCATCCTTAAATAAATATAAATTAGGCACACTTAACTGTAAAGTTTTTAGAAATAAATTTTAGAAAAAAATATATATAGGTAATCTTATCAATCCTTTTAACCCTCCACCATCCACCACTAATTTGGAGGTATTATGTTTTATCTTTCCATACATACACATTTACTGATCCAATTGATGTAAATAGTAGGATAAATTATAAAATATGTTAGTGGATATAATATAATAAATTAATTACAAAAATAAATTCAAACTTATTAATAATGTGTTTTGGGATAGAGTGAGCATTTCCTTTTATTGAATTGAAATAAAATGTTATTTGGGTGGATAGAGATAATATGATCAAAACCTAAAACACATCAAAGGATAATAGGTAAAAAGTAATTTACATGTAGCTACTAATATTACCTTGAATAAATATGGAACTCTTTCCTTCTCATTACCTTGAGACATAGAAATATTCTCTATACGTAAATTCAAGTGAGATTGCATTATAAAATTATTTGTAAAGAGAATAAATACGCCACTAGACTTTTATGGTAGTCTAACTTCCACTAATTTATCAATGTGGGACTTCGTTCACACTTAAAAATATAAAGTTGAAAATAATATTGCTAAATATAGTAGAATAAAACATGTTAAGCTTGTAGCCAATGTGTCTCTAACAAGTTTAATATTTTTTGTGCTCCAATCCTAAACTTTGCCTCTACACCATTCAACATCTATTATTTTAGAATAGGAATGGAGATGTTGTTATCAACTAGGGCCACAACTTTATACAAACACAACCTCAACCTTAGAGGTAAGTCTTTAGGGTTGATAGAAGTTTTTAAATATTTTAATTATATCTTCTCTTTTGTTATCAACATCTTTTCCCTAATTTTCTACTCTTTAGTTAAGATACTTTCATTCTATATATAAAAAATGAAAGGAACAAAATAATTTGGCAATACAACAAGTAAACCTCTCATTAAAAAGTTATGTAATGTATTTGTAAGAAAATTATAATTTAAAGGACCAATTTTTGAAAAACATAGTTTAATAAAGATGTTTACTATCTATAAAAAAGTTTTTATTATTTTTAATTATTTATTACATAATTTACAAAGAAACCCTAATTAAGTTCTTAAAATATTTCATTCACGCTTTCTTGCTTTTTATTATAATTTTGACTCCCATGAGTCTTTTGAGTCACTTTCGGTCATTATACTTCTTATAAATTATATTAATTTATATGTTTTTGGATTCCTTAGCTTTTCAGATTCTCCTATGCCTTTTTAGAATCTTAACCAAACACTTTGATGAAAAATCACTCTTTACTATTGAATTTTTAGTGTTTAAGCCGTAAAAGGAGCTTTCTAAAATTTATAAACCTTCAGGGATGATTATATTTATCTTTATTGAGCATAAAATGATTTAAAATTTTTATATAATTAATTTTTTTTATCTTTTTGGATTTAATTACATATGTTCGGACACAATAAGTCACCAAATTGAATTTTTCTTCCTTGAGGATCTAAATTTTTTAAGAATTGACTCTAGACACCCATTAATCTTTATTAAAAGTTGATAAATGACCCTTAGTTCCTTCTACCTATCAAAACCCAAAAATCTTCCCTCCTTGATTTTTTTGTTGTTTTTAAAGTCTTATAATATTACAAAACATGCTGACTTTAGCTAATACACCTAACAACCTTATTTTACCTTTAGTTTCTCAATGTAATATGATGTGGAAGATCATAAAATAAGAATATTCTAATTTTAGGATTACAAGTTGCAAAATCTGCACAAAACACTGGAAATTTTGACTTAGATTTTTTTTGTTAAACTTGAGAGCTTTATGATGACGGTATTGATCTAATCTAAGATCAAGTCCCTTAAATAGAGAAATCTCATATTTCTCTATAGAAAAATCTACAATTCATCAACGCTCACACTTGAAAAAGAAAAGATTAAAAACTCTCTCTCTCTTTCACTAATTTTTAACTTCAATTCATATTATTTTATACACACACACAAACGTACATAGAGACACACACACACACATGCAGACATTAGTTCACATTTCATTAATTAAGTCTAATTAGCCAGCCTTATTAACAAAAGATAAATCCATGCATGGATAATATATATATAGTAATTATAATTAAAATTTACAAACTTTGCAAAGTATATAGTAAAATTACAAAGCTACAAAAACTCTAAATATGTAATACATTGAATTAACACATGTAATCAAGCTTTGTGTCTTGTAGCCTTGTCTTCCATGCAACTTTGTATTCCTTATAATGCCATTGTCTTGTACATCATATATCTTTAATTGTTTGTTCTTTTTGCAAACATATATAATATCTACAAGAGTTACTTAACAAAGCATTAGAAATATTAGGATCTTCAAGGACAATTGGTACCATCTCTAGGTATGCTAATTCTTGTTCTTCATTCTTAGAAGAGTAAGATTGAGATTGAGATTGAGCTAGAGATGTTCCTGCATCACCACAATTCTTTTTTTTAGCCCTTTCAATTTTATGGATATCCCTACTTTTCATCTTTATCCATGAACTTTCTTTAGTTTTCCTTAATTCAATAAGGTTTTGGTTTGTTTTTACATATTTTAGGCATTTCTTTGTAAGGATTTCAATGAAATATTTTGTTCTTGGAGGAGGAGGATATCTATCATGTTAAGGAGTTTATAAATCATTTTAAAGATGACCATACTTAAATTTTATATAACTTGATATCTAATCATGATTATATATGTTAAAATGTTGAAATTTCCATGTTATGTTATTGTCCTACTTTTTATTTTATGGTTATTTTATAGGTTATGGTTATGTGTTGGATTAAATATTATAGGAGTGTGTTTCTATGCTTATTTAGGTCCCTTTTTTTTTTATACTTTAGGTAGTTTTTATGGTGTGTAAGAATTTTATAAAGTTTGGTATATTTTTGTGGTGGTTTTGGCTTTAAGCCAAAATGACATGATACTATGAATTTTATGAAGTTTTTCTAGCTCCAATGGATTGTTTTAGGTTTTTTAAGTATTATATCATATACTTGAAGTTTTAAATTGAATTTGTGTAATTAAAGTTCTAATTTAGTGAATTTTAAACATGAAAATGTGAATTTTTATTTCTCTACTTATGTGTTAGGATTTTCTTAAACATTTATTTGTTCTAATATGTTTATGTAGAATTTAATGAATAGTGTTACAAGTTTTAGGACTTTTGTTTTAATATGCTAAGAGTTATGACATATTTGTGGTTTAAGGGTTTTAAGGGAAAATCATTTTACTTCGTTAATGAGTTTTTCAAAAGTAAAGTTTGAGTTTTAAGGTGCTGTATTTGATGTACAAAAATAATTTGGTAAATTTTCATGTTTTTTGGAGCACATTTACTATTTTAATTGAATTTTAGAAGTTTTTAGAATTTTTAGGACAAAGTAATCATTTCATAAAGTTAAGATATTTTCTTGAGATATTTTGCTACTTTGAGATGTTTTTGGATGGGTGATATTTCTAAGGATTTGAACATATCCTAAAAATTACTATTCTTTAATAGTATTTTAATAATTTTGATATGAATAGTATTTTTTAGTAGTAAATAATGTTTGGTTTTTAAATATAAGTTTTTTGGTATATTTCTATGTTTAGTGTTTTAAGTGAATAGAATTTAGTCAATAATAGTGTTTTAAAATATTGGCATGCAGGTTTAATTTGATGTGGTGAATATTACTCTATCTAAAATTTATGACAATTCAAAAAAGAGTATGCTGTTGGAAATGTGGTTCTCTATAAAAAGTATTTTTAAGATGTTAAGTGCCAATATTTTGAAGCAAGATTTGAACAAGTGATATAAATTATTATAGCTAAAATTCTCTATTTATTTAAGCATGATTAATGAATAGTTTCACCTCAGGGCGACATCCATGATATAACATAATATAACTAATGTCAAGAATATTAATAACACAACCTCACTCTACTCTATAATTAACTTACAGTCCCTATAGGGGTACCTACACTTAAAGTTAGATTACCCTAAGGAGTAAACAAATACTTAACCTATGTATCAAGGATCATAGAAATATTCTCACTAGACATTGATAAATATCTTACCGACTCAAAAAAGATAAGTAAAGTGTATGTGCATGATCACAATTTGTAGAAACAAAAGGTTTATCTAACTTATCTTTCAAGTATGTGCATGTTTCATATTATAAGTGAAAAAAGGTGTTGTTTAGGCATAGTTGAAAGCATAATAGCATGATTAATGTTGAATGTGTTGTGATAATGCACCAAGAGATAACACATCAAAATGAGGCTCCAAATTCAACTAAGTGGTATATGACAAAAGTGACATCTAAAGCGTCTTCTTCTAGTATTAAAGCACATGTCATCTCCGACATAGAGATGAAATGTAAGGGAAATCAAATCACGAAGGAAACTACTGATTAGGAAATTCAAAGTGATATGTCTAAAATGGTGGAGGATGTATTAACCAATGATGATAACTTAAAACATAATGTGGTTTCGGTGAAATTTATTTACCAATCTAAACCCTTTATTGCCCATAATTTCATAATACCATGTGGTGGAGGGATGTGATCATTCAAAATCACCATGCCTCCCTTGAAGTATGAAGCACCCACGATTCATGAAGGGATTGTTGCGAAGGATATGGACCAAGATGACATTGATAATGAATCTTTGATTCAGTGCAACATATTTGTTGGCTATGTTTATGGAAATATGCCTCACTTCTTTCAAATGGAGTATTTTATAAAGAATCAATGACATCATATTAGAATTTCCAAGATCTTTTCACATGAGGATGGAATTTTTTCCCAATTTCAATCAAATGAGGAATGTGAACATGTGTTATAGAAGCATATTGGTTAGTTATAGAAAGACCTTTTTTTTTTGAAAAGATAGCACTTGAGATTAGTCTTTGATCCTACTAAATTTAAATTTGTACATAATTAGATAAATCTTCTAGGTATTCCTCTTCATTTTTGGTCCACTAAATCTCTTAGTAGGATTTATAAATGTATATGAAAGCCAATTATAGTAGATAGAATCACTACAAATAGATAAAGGATTACATATGTAAGACTTACAATCGAGGTGAATGCTCATAGGGACTTACGATTTTGTGATGATACTTGTTAGAGGATTCAATATGTAAGACTTACGTTCGCAGTGAATGCTCTAAATGACCCTCACAAAATCATAGTGGTTTGGAGTGGATTATGGAAAATAAAGTGGGTATAGTATACTTGTTAGAGGCTCAAGTGAAAGAAAATAAGGAAAAGAAAATTTAGAAGGCTATAATGGATGGTTGGTGTTGGTTAATATTTATGATCTCATTTAGAATGGTTATGCTTGGTTTGGTTGGTGCCAAATAATATGGACAACGACTTTGGTTGCCTCTTGCGATCAAGGTTTGCATAGAGAGGTAGTATGTTATCTTATGTGTGTGTTTTCTCATTATACAGATGCAGGAAGGAGGGAACTATGGAGGTGGTTACTCATGATTAAACCATTACATTATCCCTGACTCTTATTGGGAGATTTCAATGTCATTCTTCTTGGTTCATATAAATTATATGGTATCTTGCACCCATAGGATATGGAAGCTTTCTAATAATGTGTTCAGGGACTCTAAGTAGAGGATATGCAATATTATGGCATCTGTTTCACTTGGTTCTTTAAACAAGATAGAGCTAATAGAGTAGCATGTAAGCTTGATAGAATTATGTGTAACGAGGACTAATTTGAAGCTCTTGGTTGTTCTTATGCCCAATTATTCTCTCCTCTTTTCTCTGGCCATGTTGCCATTGTAGTAACCTTGAGACATGATTTTTAGTTTGGACCTAGCCATTTATACAATACCTCAAAAATTTAAAACCTACAGTTCAATAGTTAAGACCTTATTTAGAATAATTTAATCTTAAATTATAAATTTAATTATTTTTTTAACCTTTGATTTATAAAAATTGATTGGATTATTTAAAAAATTAAAACAAATATTTTATTATTTTATCGAACTCTCTTTATTCAAATAAATTCTTAAATCCCTATTTTTCTAAAATTTTCCTCTTAAGTTAATCCTTTAAATTTTAATTAATTAATTTAATAATTAAAATTTCTCATTTACCTAACCTAATTTCTAATTCTAACTTTAAAAATTATGTTATTTTTTCTTTTCCCCTTTTCCCTTTCTCCTTCTTTTTTCCCTCCTTTTTTTTCCTTTTTCTTTTTTTCCTTATCTTCCTTCTTGGGCCAACTGACCACCTCCCTCTTCTATTTCCTGATAAGCCGCAACCCATTCCCTTCCTCTTCTTTCCCTCTCCTTCTTCCTCACCAAGTCAGCCCAACCCGCTCCTTAGCATTCACTTCTTTCTTTTCCTTCTTTCTCCCCCCTGCTAGGCCAGCCAAACCTCATTTTCATTTATTTCTCCTCTCCCTCACATGGGCTGGCCTTATGCCCCTTTTTTCTACCCTTCCTAGCATACCCTTCCTTCTTCTCTTCTTCTTACTTTTCTCCCAGTCGATGAACTAAATTTCCCCTCCCCTATGCCTACATCTCCCACCTGCAATCGGCCCTACACCTACACAACTCTATGCATGCCCTCTCTCCCATCCCTTTCCCTTCCATTTTTGACCATACACACCCCCTATAACTCCCCCACATGCTCCCTTTTTCTTTCCTTTTCTTCTCTCCTCTCCCTACCACCTTACTTACCCCTTACAACACTACCTACATCCATTTTCCCTGCACAACCGACCTACATCCTCCCTTCCCTCTTCTTTTTCTTCCCCTTCTCTTTTTCCCTTTTGCCCCGTCTCTTGAATCTTTTAGCCTTCTCTCTCCCCTACCGATCCCTCTTTCTCCTCTCTTTTCTCTTCTCCCCATTTTTCTTTGCTACCCCTAGCCATCATCTCTGATGCCCAACCAACCACCACAGCGACTCCCTTACCTCCCCTACATCCTCCCCACACCATCCTAATAGCCTAAGCTCTATACCTACAACCGCCAACTCCCTCTCTCTTTCTTCTTGTCTCCTCTCGACTCTCCTCCTTGCATACCACCTTACACAACCCATTCCCCTTCTTCTTCCATTGCCGAAGCCACCCTTCGACCACCTAACATCCCCTACCACCTCCATACCCCACCTTTCTCAAAATCCCCCTACAGCCACTACTACAAAAGGGGGAAATAATAATGGCACATTAATAACGGTGTTTAGAAAACCATTACCAAACATAGGAACATTAATGCCCAGGATAGTTTTGATAATGGTTATAGTTCAAAATAGTTATTAAAACCTCAACACTAAAATTATACATGATATTTTTAATAGGTATATGAAAAATATTATTAAAAGCTATTTTAATAATGGTTTCTATAATAACCATCGTTAAAAGGCTGAGATGTTTTAATAATAGTTCTTATAAGAATCTTTATTAAAACCCTAACCTTTTGCCTTCTATTTCGTTCAATTCTTGTTTCGTGCTAGAAATTTTAAACTCTCTCATTCTCTACACCTTCCCTCTCTTACTCTTGTTCTCTTACAAATCCTTGCACTACTATACCGTGCACCACCACTTTGGCTACTCTCAACTCCAGGAAACTACCACTTGTTCTCTTTCACACCGCCAACTCTAAGCAACCACTCTTTCACTTGCACCACCACACCTCTTCCGTTCTTGGCATTGCATGTTCTACCATTCTTGTAGACCTTGCCTGTACTTGGTCCTTTTTGTCGACCGTGTTCGTAGGTGGTCTCTACTCTCCTCTTACTCATTGCCGATTCTCTTGCTCACCGCCTCACCTTTTATGTATGGTTTTGCTCTTCCCTACGTAGTTTTTTCTCTTCTTATATATATAAATGAATGCATGTTGATGCATGTTACATTACTTGTTACTGAAAAATTGTCGTTTGTTATTGAAAATTGTGTGGTTGAATGTGTTGGTGAAAAATATTATTGTTCGTTGTTGAATTTTTTGGTACTGTTATATATTAACATGCATGATTGTGTTGGTCAAGACCATACATATATATATGTATATAACATGCATGAGTGCTCAATTATCAAGAGAAATAAAATTCTTAAACTATTAGTAATGCCACTCATAAAAACTATACACACACACACAGACAAACACACACACACACACACACATTTTCATTAAAATTATAGGATACTTAGATGTTAGGAAATGTCACATAATTAAATGAAAATATATTTTACATATGCACATCATTAAATGAAATTTCAATTAGATATGCATGTTAATGATTTTTATTTGATGAGGATTAAATAGAAGTAGAAAATAAAGAAGATATAAAAGTAAATAATAAAATAGAGAGGAATAATTGTGTATAATAATAATAATAATTTTTAATAATAATAATAATAATGGATTTATTAGGGTTTAATTATAGGTAGCTAGGCTTATTATTAGGGTTTATTAGGTTTAGGGTTAGTTTTTATTATAATTTATTAGGGTTAGGGTTAGGGTTTAGCATTTATTATACTAAATATAAAAGTGAATAATTAAATATAAAGGAATAATTATGTATAATAATAATAATAATAGTAGTAGTAGTAGTAGTAGTAGTAGTAATATTTTTTAATAATAATAATAATATAGGATTTGTTAGGGTTAAATTATAGTTAGTTAGATTTAGGATTAGGGTTTATTAGGTTTAGGGTTAGTTTTTTTATAATTTATTAGGGTTAGGGTTAGGGTTAGGGTTAAGGTTAGGGATAGGGTTAAGGTTAGGGTTAGGGTTAGGGTTTAGCGTTTATTATACTAAATATAATAATTTATATGTTCTCTTATAACAAAATATTATATACATTATTCTTAGCTCTACTTTTAATAATATCATATTATTATACTTAACCTATATATATATATATATATATATATATATATATATATATATATATTATTTTATTAATATCTACTAGATTTTACTATGCAGAACTTGGAAGATTTGACGACAGTTTAATGTTCGGCTGGTTTGTTAAATATATAACTCAAGATTATGTCCTTATTTTAAATATGTTGATTATAATAAGAGGAAGTTTCATTTAACTTAACTCATTGAAAAATGTAGTGGGAGTAAATGAGAGGATGTATTCGGTAATTTATATTTTCTTGATATTTAATGACACATTTATATCAATTGAGAAATAAATAAAAGTCAATTCAAGATTATAAGTTTTATGATGAGTATCTTATGTGGGTATGTTGTTAGCTTTACATAGTTAGTTAAGATATGGTAGATTATATTTATGATTTCTCAAGCTAGTTTAAGATTAGTTTACATACTTGGTAATTTAGATCCTTTCAAGAATAACCTTGATGGTAAGATTTAGTGGTTCTTCTTTATACATAGTGAGATGACATATGAAGTACCCCAAAACCCTAATTTAGGAAATTATGGCAAAATAAGGATTTATTAGGGAAGTTAATTAAATAAATTATTTTTATTAAAATAAGAGGGAATTAATTAAAGCAAACCTAGGATAAATTAATAAATAATTAAATTAGGAAAAATTTGAATGTATTGTTAATTAAAATGGAATTTAGGAAAAAATCTTTCAAAATCCCTAAATTAACCTAAAAAGAGAATTTAATTATTTTTTTAATTTCAATATTTTTAAATATCCCAAAATACTTAAAATATGTTAATTAACCCTAACCCACCTTTTTTCTTTCTTTTACCTTTCTTCCTTTTTTCCCTCTCTTCTTCCTTTTCTTTCCATTTTCTTCACTTCCTTCTTCCTTTTTTTTCTCATTCTCCCCGACCTAGGCTGGCCTGCAATTGGCCTAGTTTTTCCCCTTCCCTATTGCGGGCCCAGGCCCTCATCGCCCTTTCTTTTTTTTTTCTCCCGCCGATCTAGCTTTTTTCTCCTAGACCGCCTGTCCAGCCCCCTTTCTTCTTCTTCTTCTTCTTCTTCTTCTTCTTCTTCTTCTTCTTCTTCTTCTTCTTCTTCTTCTTCTTCTTCTTCTTCTTCTTCTTCTTCTTCTTCTTCTTCTTCTTCTTCTTCTTCTTCTTCTTCTTCTTCTTCTTCTTCTTCCTCATGCCGCTGCAACTCTCCCAATCAGCACAGAAATTTCCCTTGCCGATCATGCCGGTTGACCAACTATTCTTCCTCTCCATCTTCCTTGTCATTTCAACCGAGCTGGCCATTCCCTCTCCTATGTGTGCCACCCCCTCTTACCCATCGAAATGGCCTACGAAGGTATACCTACTCCGGCTTACCCTCGCCGACTAGTGCACACAAGCCCCTTTCTCCCTATTTCCCCTGCTCCCCTTTGTCATTTTCCCTTCCAATCGACCTATATATACCTCTAAAGGCAGCTATAATCGGGTTTTGATTTTGGCAGCCCAGAAAATTGATCGTGCACCACCGGCCAAATAGACATCTGTTTCTCCACCATCAGCCATCACCACCTTCCACTCCGGCCACCAAAACCTTCCTTGCACCGCCCTCTACACAACTAAGCCACCCTCCTATCTTTCCTTGCTTTACATGAGCCAGCCCGGCCGTGTAAAGTCCCCCTCCCGAACAACCCACTTCGACTCTCCGCTGTTCCTCGTGCCACTGTCTACCACCGATTCTGCCACCTTTAACACCACCTCTACCCCCTAAAACAACCAGGGGACTCTAATCTACCTCCCCATACCTCCATCTTTCCTTGCCTCCCTCTCCTTCTCCCTCCTCCACCTTCCACCATCTTCACCCACTGCCACGACCATCGTGTGTTGCCACTTCTGGCTACACCACCACATCCATTCCGTCCCTATCCACCTGAGACACCTTCCACCACCTCAAACACCCCCTCATTCCCTCTCCTCAAGCCTATACCCCCATCTCTCCACCTCTGTTCCTCTACCGCCACCGCCGAATCCACCACCAAGCCTAGGTGGTATTCCAGTTTTCCTAACTCTTAAACCCTTTTTATATAGGTGCTAATGATATTTAATATTAATAGTATTACTAATAACTATTATTATTAGTGTTATTATTATTATTATTATTATTATTAGAGTTATTGCTATTATTAAGGGTCGTGAAATGTGGGGTGTTAAAATAGTTTGGGTTGTGTGAGGCAGAGAAGATGGGCCACAGAGGCCCAAATTATGGTTTCTAGAGGAAACCCTAGGGTAAGGCGATGAGTGGACTTTAGGTATAAATTAGTGGGCCATGACCCACACACTTGGGAGTTGGGCTCCCAGTGTGAGTAAGTGAAATAAGGGAAGGATGTTAGGGCAAGTTAGGAGGTGCAAAAGTCTCAAGATATGGGATGGGCCCTCTTGGGAGGATTAGTGTAGATATAGTTAGCCATGCATGTTTAGGGTGAAATTTTTTGAATAAGATACGGTAAAACACTAATCAGGTAAACCGGAAGATTATTGAGCCGGGCTTAGACTGATCCACAGGGATAATAGTGGCTAGGTGCCGGGGTGCTCTAGAGATCAATCCATTGGCATATAATAGTGGTTAGGTGCATTCTGCCCTATAAGTGATCAATCCACTAGCTATAATAATGGGGGATCCCGAGCTCAATAAACCAAACCCTAAATTGATAAGACACGTAAAAGATATTAAGTACTTACAGTGAAACACCATAAGAGTCGGGGCCAGACTGATCCACCGGTATAATAGTGGTCAGGATCATTTTCCCTAAAGACCGATCCACCGGCATATAATAGTAGTGAGGTGCGTTTTTCCCTATAAGTGACCGATCCACCGACTATAATGGTGGGGTTCCTGTACTCGCAAGGATTGATAAAAATTATGGTGTGAAATGAGTACTATTAAGAGAATAAGTAATTAGTTTATTCTTACCACTCTTGGCCTTTATTTACCTGAGATACTGTATGCTATCATATTATTGTGATTGTATTATGTGCTCTTATGTGTTGGCATTAGTGCACGGTTACCGTTCCCAGTACGTAGCGTACTAACCACCCATTTCATGGGTGCTGCTCATTCCCATGAGCAAAAGGCCCTTCAAAATTGTTGTTGGTTGCTGATTTTATCTTCAATGCCTATGACACTTACAAGGTATTGGGCAGGACTAAGAGTTGAGCCTGGATCTAGCCTGGGGGTCAAGAGTGACATGGTCGGAGTCTATCTCTTGTTTTGTCTTCCCTATATCGTTATATTTAGTTTTATTCTGTTGTATGATGTCTTCTATCATTTGGAACTTTAAAACTATAATTTTAGGTTGTACCTCTTTTGGTTACTGCACTCTAATTTTCTGTATGGTTAACAACTCTTTTCTTTTGTGAATACTTGTTTAAGTTATTGACTCATTTTTTATGTCTATCCCAATCAGCCTTAGCACCTAGTACTAGAAGGGTAGAAATGAACCGGTTTGGTACTAAGTGTGGCAGTAATATCCCCATAATTTACATTTTATTATTTCGCTTTGGCTAAGCCCTTTCCATTAAATGAAATTTTTCAGTAGTAAATTTTGAGGGTATTACAACATACCCCCACCATATCTATCTATGACACCACATGCTAATCTACGAATGCATGCCATATGGTTATACAACGAGGTAGGTTAGTTGCATATGAGTGGCAAATCCTATCACTTCTATTTTTGATCATATCACCTACTGTTAACCCTACCTCAGACATATGCTATTTTATTTGATCATTTTTGTATGTCAAATGTTATTAATTTTAATACATTAACATCGGTAGACATCTATATGTCTTATTTTGCAAAGAGTCTTTAAAGTTCTGTGTACTAGGAAGAAAAGGTTTCTTAGATATTATGAGGAGCATCTAAGAATATTTAGGTCATACTTGGCTTGTAGAAAACACTACCCAAAAAGTAGTTTTATTAACGGTTATTTTATATTTTTAATAACGGTTTTCAACCGTTATTAAAATGACCGTTATTAAAGATTTAATAACGGTTAAATCTGCATTGTAAAACAACATCAATTGATAACAAATCTGCAATCACACCATAATTTCAATCAATCCCTTGTTAATACACCGGACATATATACTCAAGAATCAAAATTAGTAGGCATACCACAACTTGGTAGCTCTACACCCCAAAGCAAAATGTTTATAAATCTAGCTTAGAAGACTTAAAGACATAGACAAAATACAAACCTGAACATGCATGTAGAATATATAGCTAGATCTCTAACTAATACCGAATGAATGAGTGCACATGCTTGGCCCATTGCTCTCTCACTTCATCAATTTCTTCAATATTGTATTGCTGGCCTTGTGCATAATCATCGGTGAAAAACTACAAATCCCAAGTTTTGATTAATATACAGTTAGCACTTATGTCAAGTACCAAACATATATGTCATGATTCATTAATGGAAAAATATTGAAAAGAAAACATACATGGCTTGGATCTACGTTGACCGATCTATTTTGGACTATCAGATCCATTGCTCTACATACATAGTATCCACAATCTTTATCGTTTTGCTGTTGTGGACACTGTCAAATGAATTTAGTTAGCTCTAACTATTACATATTAATTTTAATTAAAATAAAATGTGAAATAGTTGCCTTCCTACTTACTATGACAAACTTGTATTGAACATTCTTTGGGTCTGAGACACCATTCCCACCTCTCCTTTGATACGCTGTCCATAGTGCCCTAATAAATAGAGTTGGATACACAATATTTTAAGTACGCATATATACCTCAAATAATGAAAGGTAGGCGAATATATGTATAAATAAGCTAATGAAGTAAGAAGTGAAAAGTATACTAACATGTCGATAAATTCCTTCCCACCACGACAAGCAACTTCAAAAGGCATGTCATAGGTTCGAAGGGAATCAAACACATAGACTTTATTAAGATCAGGTCAGACGGCGTACAAAACCCAATGTTCAGTTGCGAGGTGAGGAATGAGATAGAGCTTGTTGTGTCCCTCAATCAAAATGCGATCCGCTAAATAGTTTATGTGCCTACCCTCTCTTATTGTACTACTGTCAGTTATGTAGTATGGGCACACAAACACAATAGAGGACAACATTCCCTCCATCGCAGCTCGAGTAGCTACCAACCTATGGACGACAAAAACAATGCATATTTGTTAATAACTAATAACTCATATAAGAGGTCATAAAAATTCCAATTGTATAAGTTAAGAGTACTAAAATCTCAAAATGAAATAATACTTACGTGACATAGACAGCGACACTTATGGTTGACATCCATTCTTGATTATAAATGTCGCTTATGTCAGCCGTCGATACCATGTAAGTAGCATCGTCCCTCCCAACATACTCAGAACAACAATCAATGAAAATATAATTATCCCTGAGGTAGTTTTGGGCATAAAAATATAATATAACTAATGCTGGTGGAGGTTGGCTTTGCTGATCTGAATAAGGAATCTTTTGTGGGGCAACTGATTTTTCAGATTTAGCTCTCTTTCCTTCAGTAGCGCCCTGTTTTGTGTTGCTCGTTCTGCTAGTACCTCTCTTGGTTTTACTAGCAGAAGCAGTCTTCTTTTTTGATTCCTTAATTGATAATATTAAACAAAATATATATTGAGCATATAAATATATATATGAAAAAGGTATATATAGTGTAACTACCAAACAAGGTCTAATGAAGATGTCAAATGTCAATACCTCTTCAGTAGTGAGAGGTATTTGATCCGCAGGCCAAGCCACGAAACTTCCATGAGCTTCTAGTACTATGGTTGCCTCATCGCCATCTTTATAACAAGGCAAGTGTGCACTGGCAATGATTGGAGTGTCAATACTCACCGGCCTTGTATTTAGGGCTAAATTGTACCCGTGGATTGTCTGCGTTTCGGTACTATGACTGATGCGGACCCTTCCTTTCGCCAAAATTGTTGAAATGTCATTCACTAATAAGTCACATTTATGCAAACCCTAAACAAAAATATTACACATTATTAATAATTTATTACACCGAATACATTTAATAACAATTCATAGTTTGTAATGCTTACCTCGGGAAGAGTAGAAAGAAAAGCATCAGCTTCACAACTATCTCTGACGCTATTTACATTAGGTATGTGAAGGTGATCATGGTCTACTGAATCAGATGGCTTATACCCTTGAGATTTAATAAATGACAACTCTTGCTCCATTGTTGCCATCCGTTCAAATACCACGCTCAATTTTTGGGTGAGGATGGCGACTTGCTCATTAGTGCTACGAGAACCATGAGATCGACCACATATGCTTGTTCTCGTAACACCCAATCCAAGGCCCCTATGTCTTCCAGGGTGTTCTACACTTCCTGTAGCCTGGGACACAATGCTATATTGGTCCACCTCCTCACCTTCTCGCGTTTCAAGTTCGTCCTTTAAATTTAACTTATAGGAATAAGTATAATATAATAGTTTTCTAAAATAAAACTAAGTAGGGTTCTAGATATCTACAAACTTACAATTTTTTTGGCTGCAACATCAACATATTCATTAACATATCCATCTCCTGTTGCTCTAGCCTTCTTCCATAATGTACCAATATTGATGGACGAGGTACATGGGTCCAAGTCTTGGGCTAGGAGCTACAAATCAAAAAATATTCTTAATTAGGAATATTATTATAAAATTCAACATTTTCTATGAGCTAAATATGACCTAAAGGTTCTTAGACGCTCCCCACAATGTCTAAGAAGCCATTTCTTCCTACTCTCTGGGACATTGAACACTCTTTGCAAAATAAGACATATAGATGTATACCGATGTTAATTTAATAAAATTAATAACATTTGACATACAAAAATGATTACATAAAATAGCATATTTACCGTGATTTCCTGCCATATATGCTCCTTATGACCCTGTGGAACCTGCTTCCAATTATTATAGGAGAAAGGAACATGGTTACGGGTCACAAGTGAAATTTAGGTCAAGAACATATCTATGTAAGGGCCGATGGGAAGATTGTAAGTATTTCATCCCAACTCGACTACTTCTCCTCTATTCCTCATGTCTATGATAATTCTCATAATCGTAGTCCTCTCTTCCCTTCTTCATCACTGCTATCCCTATCAATGTTTTTGTTGACCATATCTCTACAAAAATTAAATAAATAAATTATGTTAGAATGTTATGTATTGAGCATAATAATGTACCATTATATTATCGATACGAATCATGCTTACAAAGAATTAATCTCAAATGTATCATGCTATTCTATATATATATATATATACAAATCATACTAACACGTTTCCAAAAAGATATTAATACTAACCCTAACCCTAACCCTAGCTAATTAACCATAATTTATTATAATAAAACCTAACCCTAAACCACAAAAACAAAACCCTGTAGCCAACACATGCAAGTGAAAATGTATATAATTCTACACTCACATTCATATTATATATACATGTAAAGGTATCGGCCAACACATGCATTTGTTAATATATAACAATAACACAACAAATTCAACAACAAACAACAAAATTTTCAGCCAACACATTCAACAACACATTTTCAAACAACAAACCACAATCTTTCAATAACAAACAAATGAAACCCTGTAGCAACATGCATGCATTTAACGACAAACCATAGGGTTCCTGAGAGAACCGTTATTAAAAAGAGGATTTAATAACGGTTCTTGAGAGAACCGTTATTAAAACTGTTCTGCCAGGAACCGTCATTAAAAGCTTCTGACTTTTGACACGGTTCTAATATGAACCGTTATTAAATCCTATTTTAATAAAACCGTTATTAAAACATCCGTCCAAATTTTAACGTTGCCCTTTTAATAACGGTTTTTAACTAGAACCATTATCAAAAATCTCCCGCCCATTAATTTTCACGCGTTTGACAACGGTTTTCGAACTACCGTTATTAATGTCCACTTATTATTTCCCGTTTTTGTAGTAGTGAAAATGTATAGAAAGAGGGATGGATCCCTATGGTAGAACCCACCCAAACAATATAATTTCAATGATCAAGAAAGTTTGAACCAATTTATTGAATATCATCTTTCAAAGGATTTTAAGGTATTTTTAACATAACAATTAAACTTTGTGATTAAGAATATTTTACTGATATTTAAATAACCATGTGACTACATTTTTGCTTGTAACATAAGAAAAAGTGCCAAAAATAAAGAGATTACTAAGCATAATAAATACCGGCATAATATGGCTCATAAAGGCTATGCAGGTTGTGAAGAGGAGTTGGTATAGATTTTAGTCTAATGTTATAGTAGTATTCTTAATGTAATATTATTTTTTAATTTATAGCTCATAGCTCAAGACTTGGATCTATGTACCTCGTCTGTCAATATTTACACATTATGGAAGAAGGCTATAGTAACTAAAGATGGATATATTAATAAATATGTAGATGTTACTGCCAAAAGAATTGTAAGTTTGTAGATATTCTGAACCCTACTTATCTTTTTTATAGAAAACTATTATATTATGCTTATTCCTATATGCTAAATTTAAATATATTTTATACATTACAGGATTAACTTGAAACATTAGATGCTACGGAGGGGGTAGACTAATGTAATATTGTGTTACTGGCTACAAGAATGTAGAACACCTGACAAGACATAGGGGTCTTGAATTAGATGTTTCGAGAACGTGTGTGTGTGGTTGATCTCGTGGTTCTCGTAGCACTAATGAGAAAGTAGCCATCCTCACCCAGAAATTAAACATGGCATTTGAACGAATGACAACAATGGAGAAATAGTTGTCATTTATTAAATCTCAAGGGTATAAGCCATCCGATTATGTCGACCATGATTAGCTTCACACACCTAGTGTAAATAGTGTTAGAGACAATTGCAAAGCTGATGCACACCTTTCTTCTCTTCCTAAGGTAAGCGTTATAAACTATGAATTGTTATTAAATGTATTCGGTGTCATAAATAATTAAGAGTGTGTAATATTTTATTTTAGGATTAGCATAAATATGCTCAGTACATATATCATTTATTATTATGAATTAAAGAATCAAAAAAGAAGAATGCTCGTACTAGTAAAACCAAGAGAGGTACTAGTAGAACGAGCAACAAAAAAGAGGGCACTGCTAATGGAAAGAGAGCTAAATATAAAAAATTTATTGCCCCAAAAAAGATTCCTTCTGTAGAGAAGAGCTAACCTCCAAAAACATTGACTTTATTATATTTGTATGCCCAAAACTACCTCAGGGATAATTATATTTTCATTATTTATCTTCCCAAGAATGTTGGGAGGGATAAAACTACTTATATGGTATCAACGGTTAATATAAGTGATATTTATAATCAGGAATGGATGTCAACTACGAGTGTTGTCGTCTATATCACGTAAGTATTATTTCATATTTTAGATTTTAGTACTTCTTGTTACATTGGAATTTTTATGACTTCTTATATGATTTATCACTTATTAATAAATATGCATTGTTATTACCGTCCATATATTGGTAGCTAGTTATTATGCTGTGATGGAGGGAATGTTGTCCTCTATTGTATTTGTGTGCCTATACTATATAGCTGATGGTACTACAATAAGAGAGGTATTCACTTAAAATATTTAGTGTATCCTATTTTGATTGAGGGATACAACAAGATTTATCTTATTCCTCACCTCATAAATGAACATTAGATTTTGTACGCCATCCAACCTTATCTTAATAAAGTCTATGTATTTGATTCCCTTCGGACCTATGATGTTCCTTTTCACATTGCCCGTCATGGTGGGAAAGAATTTATTGACAAGTTAGTATACTTTTCACTTGATACTTCATTAGCTTATTTATGCATATATTCTACTTTAATTATTTGAGGTATATATACTTACAATATTGTATATCAAACTCTATTTATTAGGGCACTACGGACGGCATATAAAAGGAGAGGTAGAAATGGTGTCCTAGACCCATAGAGTATTGAATATGATCTTCTAATGGTAAGTAGGAAGATAACTATTTTATATTTTCTTTTAATTCAAATTAATATCTAATGGTTAAAGAGTTAACTCAATTCATTTGACAGTGTCCATAACAACCGAACGACGATGATTATGGATACTTTGTATGTAGAGCAATGGATCTGATAGTCCAAAATAAATCAGTCAACATAGATTCAAGCCATGTATGTTTGGTTTTTCATATTTTTCCATTAATGAATCATGACATATATATTTGGTACTTGACCTAAGTACTAGCTGAATAATCGAAACTTGGGTATTATAGTTTCTCACTAGTGACTATGCATGAGGCTAGAAATATAATGTTGTTGAAATTGATGGAGTAAGAGACCAATGGGCCAAGCACGTGCACTGATTCATTTAGTATTAGCTAGGGGTCTATATTCTACATGCATGTTCAGGTTTGTATATCATCTACGTCTTTTGGTCGTCTATGTTATGATATATGAACTTTTGACTTCAGAGTGTAGAGCTACCTAATTATGGTACGCCTACTAATTTGAATTCCTGGGTATGCCCAGTGTATTGAGACATACCAATTAGAGCTTGATTGAAAAAATAGAGTATAATTGGGAGGAAGATATGCATGCAAATATGAATTGATGTTGTTTTACATTGCATATTTGGTAAATATTTGAACATAAAACTATGTATGTGGGCTGGTACAAAATAGCAAAAATACAAAATAAAAAAAAACATATAAGTTTTGACAATGGTACTTACTAAAACCGTTATTATAGAAGTTTTAATAATAGTTTTGAGAAAGAACCATTATTAAAATAATCGTTTTAATAACGGTTCTCCACTACAACCGTTATTAATAAAATTTTTAATAACGGTTATCCAAATAAACTGTTATTAAAAGTTGGCATTTAATCACAAATTTATGTTTATTTGATACATATTAGGGTTTAATAAATACATAATCAATGATTAAAACCTTAATTCGATGATATTTTGACAACGGTTTTTGTCATAACCATTATTAGAACGTTCTTAAATATCATGTTTATGCCCATATTCATGGTTTCTTGTATATTTTTTATGACGGTTATGAATCGTTATTAAAGATTTAATAACAGGAAATTCAATAACGATTCAAATCCATTATTAAAAGTGTAAAAGAACCATTATTAAAACCCTTTTTTGGGGTAGTGAGCCCATTCCTTTCTCCTCTTATTTTCCCTTCTTTGCACCTATTTTCTAGCCACCATCGCCCCTGTCTCCTCCATCATAAGCCATCACTCTTCGACCCCCAACCATTACCTACACCCCACCACTCCTCCTACACCCAACCACTTCCCCAAATCCCCTCCACAACTACATCAAACCCCTTACCCAAGACCTTCCCCTTCCTCATCCAAACCTCCCTTTCCCTATTCCCTCCCCCTTTCATGCATGCAACCCACATTGCCTATGCATCATGAATGTTGTTGCACTATTTTAAAGCTATTTAAGAAATCTTTGAGGTATAATGTAGCTAGTAATAATATGTGTTTAATAAGAATTTTTTATAAAAAGTTATTCTTTTAATTATCTACTACTAATATGTTGATTGTGGCATTATTTTTAGGTACAATTTTTACTAATCAAAGCTTAAGTTTTAAACTAGGGTAGTGATAAAGTTTGGTTATTACCAAAAAATAAGGTAACCATTATATCCTACTAAAATGTATGGATTTACAGATGTTAGAAAATTAGGATTTTGGTAGTGTTTGTGTGTATATTATGTATCGTTAAGCATCTCATGATTTGTAATGTTATGTTGAAAGATAGAATAAAAAGTATGCTATATTGTATGAAATGTGACATGTGTAGAAATGGTTGTTAAGAGAGGGATATTTTTAGTAATAATGATATTAGTTGCATATACATGCCATGATAAGTAAATATAGCCACTTGTTGATCAAATAATGCCAATATGAGTCCTAGGGGCATTTTAATAATTTTACTTATACATAGGGAGTGACCTAAATAAATGTGTGTGGTAGTTGATAGTGTGTGCTAAGAACAATGATAAGGGATTCGTGATGTTAAATAATGCATATCGGCCATGGATGTTAATATTTTATATGCTAGGGGTATTTTAGGAATTTAGCTTTAGAAAAGGGTAATTTTGTAATTTAACAACTAAGAAGGGTAACATGGTAATTTTACGAGTAAGGAGGATAATTTGGTAATTTTATAAGAAGGGTAACTTGGTAACCTTATGAGTAAGAAGGGTATTTTGGTAATTTTACAAGTAAGAAGGGTATTATGATAATTTGACAAGTAAGAAGGGCATTTGAATAATTTCACAAGTAGGAAAGGCATTTTGGTAATTTGGTAAGTGATAAGGTACTTCGGTAAACTTGCAAGCAAGGAGGGTATTTTAGTAATTTTGTAGGTAAGAAGGGGTAAATTAGTAATTTTACAAGTATGAAGGTTATTCTAGTGATTTGAAAAGTAAGAAGGGCATTTGAGTAATTTCACAAGTAGGAAGGACATTTTGGAAATTTGGTTAGTGAAAGGGTATTTCCATAAATTTGCAAGTAAGGATAGTATTTTAGTGATTTTATAGGTAAGAAGGGGTACATCAGTAATTTTGCATGTAACAAGGAAATTGATCTAATAGACCTTCATAATAAGTCACAAATGATGTTAAATAATAGGCTAAGGGTTTATAGCCTTAGCATCACCTATTCAAGTATAATCATGTATATTGTACAGATATTGTTAAGGCTTGGGTTATGTTATAAATCTCTTATGTATGGATGTATTAGTATGCCTCTGGTGAATGTATGTAAATGTGAACTAAGTGTGTGTGTGGTGTAGCTTGGCTTGTAAGGAGCTAAGGTATGGTGAGTATGATTGGCATTATGTGTAATATGTGTGATATAACTTGTATGGATGGCATGTTCTTATGTATGGTTGAGATGTTATGACTTATATGCTTAGAGGCCTTAGGTGAGTCTGTGTGGTTGTGGGGAACTAAAAGAAATAAAGAGGGTGGAGTAAGTAAGTAGAAGTGGGGGAAATGGCCTAAGGGTATTAAGAAGTACAGTTGATAAAATAAAGGGAAAAAATAATAAAACGAAGGGTTATGGTAAAATCTTACATGGAGAGTGTGAGCTTTGCATGGGATGTATGTGCTTTACATGGGGGAAAAGCTTACATAGGAAATCTAATGAAAGTGTATTTTAGATAATTGGTGTGATTGGGAAAGAATTAGTATGTGAGTTGATGGGAAAATGCATGGGAGCATAACTAGGATTTTTGGGGTGAAAGTCTTAAGGATAGAGATATTGTGGGAAAAAGTTGAGGAGTTGGGCTGTGAGGTCTAGAGTGGGTTGAGCATAGTGATAGTGTGGGAATCAAGGGAGAATGTGGGTTGAGTAAAAAAAGGAGAGGCTAGGGTCGTATAGGCTAGATTAGGTTTTCAAGGGAAACCCTAGTGGGCAATGGTGAGCATGAGTGGAGAAATGGAGAAGTGGGCATTAACCCATATATGTGGGGGTTTTAAATTCATTGGTAGGTATGGTGGAAGGTGTATGGGGGGTTTTGGAGTATTGGGGAATGTAGAGGTTCTAGGTTAAAGGATGGAGTATTTTAAGAAGTTTGGGTTGGTAGAGTGGTAATGAGTAAGGAGTGCTCGTTTGGGTGTGCATGTCTAGATGGAGGTTACTTATTGAATAAGACATGAATAAAATACTGATAACTTAAAGTAGAAGATCATTAAACTAGACCTAGAATTAAGATAATTGTTATTCTACGGGTTATAATTGTGGCTAAGTGCATTTTATCCTTGCGTAGTATTCTCGTTCCATAGGTTATAATAGTGGGGGTTCCTAGCTCAATAAGTTAGACCTTGGATGATAATAATTTATGGAAAATATACTAATTACATATAGTGGAACACCACATGGGTCGAGACCAAACTTAGGATGATTGTTGTTCCACTAGCTATAATAGTGGCCAGGAGATTTTTACCTTGGAGACTGTTCCACTAGGTATAATAGTGGCCATGTACGTTCTGTCCTGGAGTAGTTATTTCCATTCCACTAGCCATAATAGTAGGGCCTCCTTACTCATGTGGATATAATTTAAAAGAAGATTATGAATAATATCTCATTAAAGTCTATAAAATGTTGATTTTACCATTATGATATGTTGTTATGATATGATTGCGGCCCTAGGTGCTTGCCTTTGAATCATGTGTTTGTCTGTGTCGACTGAGTATGAGGTTGGACTTTTAATTATACTACAAAGAACTTCACATGGATACTCTCTTGCTATGTGATGGTAATGCTAAGTGAATTTAACTTATGGCATATGATTCTTAAAGTACGGTTCCATCCAAATGTTATTGTATTTATTTCTATGTGTTGTGTAATCTCTTCCTCTTATGATTGGATTAATGTGTTACATGAAGGCCCTACCTTTTATCTCTTTATAAAGGGTTACTTAGTACCGTAGTACTGAAGGGTTTGTTTTATAGCCCCATGGTTATTCAATGGGCAGTGTGCTTTACAGGTTAGCAGCAAGTGCTATTCAAGTTTTCCTTTTGGGTTAAGAACATATGTCTATCCAGAAAGCTTTTAGAGATTATCTTTTAAACTTTCATATTTCCTTGTTTAATGATTTTATTTCTATAACTAATAATAGTAGATTTTATTCTTACAATGTCACTAACGTGCAACTTGGATTTCATTTTGAAATTTGGATTTGTGTGAGTTGGTTCTTTTCTTTAAGCCTTAGCACATGGTGCTAGAATGGTGGAAGGAAACCATCTGGTACTAAGTGTGGCGGTAGTATCCCTAAAAAAATTTGTATTTGCTTCCACTCAAATTTTAAATAAATAAAGTTTTTTAGTAGTGAATTTTGGGGGTGTTAGAATTTAAGCTTTACAACATGTGGGTGGAGGATGTAGTGTTCTAGAGTATTGCTCTAGCATTGTTGATGTAGCATTACACTTGATCTAAATTAGACATTACCGAAGCAAAATTAAAGGCTTTGAAACTCCCCTGAAATAAATAAATGTTAAGACATACGATAATATCTCTACAAGAGTACAAAAATCGAGAGATGATCTTAGGAAAAACCAAATAGGTATGGATGATAGGCTAGCTGATACTAATCTTTTCAGCCAGGAGCAACAAACATATTAAACTATCAGATCACCTATCCAAGTGTGAATAGGGTTTCTATCATCAAAAATATAGAATTCAGTGTATAAGAGGTGAAGATTCATTAAAACAAAATTATATATGTGAATGATACTCAATGATACATTAATGAGACCACACAAGACATTTTTGAGGTGTTCTCTCAGTTTATAACAATCTCTAATGCTCTATTACAATTACTCTAGGCATATTTTCTAATGATATATTAAATACTGGTTGCAATGTTGAAGATCATGCAAAAAAGAAAAAAAATAAAGTCCTACTAGCACTTGTGACGAAGGAAGAAGTTAAGACATCTTTGTTTAGTATGGGGAAAAATAAAGTCCTTCACCCCAATGGGTATAATGTGTATTTTTTCAAGGCTAGATGGAATCTTACTAGAGAAGTGGTATGGCATGCAATTAAGGAAGTTTTTTTTATTTTAAAACTGGTAAGTTAGCCTCAAATTTTAAATGTTATATCTTTGAATATCATACCTAGGGTACCTAACACTGAGCAGGTCAATGATTACAAACCTATTACTCGCTATAATACAATGTAAAAAATTATTGCTAAGGTCCTTACTTATAATATTTGACCTTACCTATCAACTACTATAGGGGAGTTTTAAGGTGCTTTTTTTCATAGTAGACACATGGTGATAACATCTTAATGGCTACTAAATTAGTCAATGGATACAATTGAATACATTTATCACCTAGATACATGATAAAGCTTAACTCGACCACTTTCTTTGTTGTCTTTGGATATTAGCTTGACCTACCACAAGGTTGCTCTATTGTTTAGGAGATGCTAAGTCCATTAAGGCATTAATTAATCTCTTCTCCACTTTCTCTCTTGTTTCTAGATTGCAGGCTAATGCAACTAAGAGTAACATCTTCTATAGAGGGAAAGTGATGGAGGAGACATGACTTCAAGGTTAACACTTATTTCACCTACCTGAAGGGATCTTACGTGTTAAATACCAAATAATTATTCTAGTTGTCCAAACCTTGAGATCTTTAGAATATCAACCCTTTGTGGACAAGTTTGTACATAGAATAATATGTTGGAAGAGTAAACTTTTGAGCTATACAGAGATACTTCAATTAATAGAATATATTTTCCTTTGAATTCAAGCCTATTGGAGTCTTATGTATTTACTCCCCATACAAATCATCCACACCATCAATGCTATGTGTTATGTGTATGTATGGTTTGGTCATAATTCTAGAAATACAAAAGGTCATATGGCTCAACAAGAAGTTTGTAAGCCAACAATGGAATTGGATCTAAGACTTATTGATCTAGAATGATAGAATATGATAGCTTTGGGTAAATTGTATTATGGATGAAATGGGTACACTCCTACATTAAAAATAGATCTTTATAGGAGGTCTAAGGAAATACTATTGTCTCTTGGTGCTTAAGGAGATTTATCAGCTTTTGGCATGCATTCTACCCAAATTTTCATTCTCTTTATGGATAGGAATAGTGAGTCCAAGGTCACTTTAATATTGATAAAGTTTATGATGTTGTTAGGACATAAAGTGAGATAGTAAGTTGGTGGAAGGTGGTTTGGAACCCACTCTCCCTCCTATGACTATAGATCCACCTATGGTTTATTGCTTATCAACAGTTACTATAAGGGATAGATTATCTTGCACAGGCATTGTAATTGATCCTACATGCCCATTTTTTCATGTACAAGAGGAATTCATTTATCTTCTATAATGTGATTTTTGTACATAGGTTTGGAATTCCCTCCTTGTAGGGCTCGAGTACATTCATTAGATTAAAAAACTCCTAAAGATCTATACAAAGAAGAGGTAGAGGGCCTTCATGTAGCTCATAAGTTTTCAAAATATATTTTTTCTTCTATCACCTATCATATATGGCTAGAAAAAATCTTTGTGTTTTTAGTAACAAGGAAAGATTGTCAACTCACATCATAAGAGGTATCATTAAAAATTAGCAAGTCGTATTGAAAGTAGCCTCTAGTGTAAGTCATATTAGAGACTAGTTAAGCTTCTGAATGCCAAGTTTTAGTTTGATCAAATATACCCTGTAGTATACAGTTTATTGAAGATTTGTTTCTCTTTCGTTTACATAGACAATTTTATCATCTATAATATTTACTCACTTAATGAAAAAATAGTGGAGTGATATATGCTTATATAATTGATTAGATAAGTGATTATGAGAATTTATATGAAATGTGATAAGTTATGTGATAACATAATGAAGAAACTTAATAATTAGAGGACCTTGTATGAGTGTGTATACATTGATATTAATGCTCAGTATTAGATTATATGGTTTCCATATTACTCAAAGTGTTTTTTTATAAAATGAACTTCAGTATGATCTACCAATTCCATGCACACATCTTTTGTGAGCATGTTATTTCTATAAGTATGTTATATTTACTTAATACATATATATATATATATGTATGTATGTATGTATAACTCAAATGTGCACCATTTATAAAAACAAAAATAAAAAATAGAATTTAAGTATATTACCTCCTTAATATTTGGAAAAATGTCTTAGTTTTGGGCCACTAGATTGTTATGGTATCCTTTCATTCAACTTCTTCATCGTCAACTATTCCATGTGCTCTTGTTTTGCATGCCAAATAACCACTTCCTTTTGTATAAAACTAACTCCATCCCTTGAAGTGTGAGAACTTTGGGCCTATTCGAACAAGTTGGCCAAGTTGGCACCATATATTGTCTCTTTCACTAACCCATCATGCGCTTCACCCCCCAATGCTTTAGTTAAAATATATTTAAGGATTTTATCCTCAAATCATTCTTCCTTTTGAGCAATAGTATCTTATTAGAGATATGTTAAATTCACTTAGGCATATGAAATGATATTTAATTATTGAAAATTCATATTAGTATAAGACTATAATTTATAAGATCACAAACTATGTTAGCTCATTAGAAGCCTACCCCTTCTCATTCACATTGGCTCTAATTTGGACATTAGTTCATTTTGGAGGTATGTACTCAGTACAATTCCTTTATGCACGTTCTCTTGCCTCTCATTTCTTTTATATTAAGTTAAATATTTAATTACCATAATTTAAAAATAACAACATATAGTATAAATTAAACTATTAATTTCTGCCAACCTTTTCTGACAAACTTATTATTGGCTTGTAAATCTTATGCTTTAAAATTTTCCTTCAATTTTTATACTTTTATCATAGTAAAAGTTTATATATAAATAGATTAAAGTATATGATAATAATTATTTTTAAGTTATCACATACCTTAATTTTCTCTTAAGCCTGATAATATACCAACTAAACCCAAGTATTAAGATTAATTGTGTCAACACAATCTTTGGGGAACTTTGATTGTGTGCTTTTACCATCCATTTTATTTTATACTCAAACTTCCAATTTTTTCAGGAGTTATTTGCAACGTTCATTTATATTTTATCTTCACTTCAAATATAGTATATTAAAAGGAAAATATTTGATCTATATATATATATATATATATATATATATATATATATATATATATATATATATATATATATATATGAGAACAATCTTATCCTTCAATTCTCTAGGGATCACACTCTAACTACGAATGGTTAAGGGATTATGTTCACAAGCAATGGCAAAAATATAACTTATACACTTGTCTCCATTCTCTCTGTATTCCTTTCTTTCATCTTTAGTTGTACATACCTTCAAATGCCATATTTGACACTAACAAGGTAACAAATATGTCATTCACAGTAATATACAAGAAATAAGCAACAAAGTAAATGTATGCAATTAACAAATTAAAGTGTAATATCAAATATTAATGTGCAACATATTAAAATGCATACATATGGTATATCCATTCATTAATGTGATGTAGTAGCATCTCAGTCTCACTCTTCTATTATTAAAGGTCAAGAGTTAGCAGACTTAGAGCTGGTACTAATTGTTCTTAAAAATCCTAATGATAACCCTAATGCTTCTAATATTTTATTAAGTAATCCTTACAGGTATTATATAAGTTTGTAAGAAGAAGAATTGGACAAATACATCTAGTGTACAATACAATGATAAGGCAAGGATTGTAAAGTTGCATAAAATATAAAGCTACAAGGCATGAAGCTTAATTACTTGATTATTTACTACATAACATGAGTAGGATTTTATTTAGCTTTGATATTTTATGTAAAGATTATAATGTCTTATAACTTGTAATTGTAGATCATTATGTGTATAATATAGGTGTGTAGTGCACTAGTTTAGCTCTTTATTTAGCTAGCTAGACCGGTTGTGTTGGGCTTGGTTAATAAGGATGAACTAAGGCCTCATGTATGCATACACACACACACACACACACACACATACGTGTTTGTCGACTTGTACATGGACAACAAATGAATCAAGTGAAATCAAGTTTAAGAATTTTTAAAATTCATCCTTCATCTTCAAATGAGTTTATCTTGAGAGTTTAGGTATTGTTCTTTAGATAAAGATTTGTAATTTCTCTTTAAAATTGAGTTGATATTGGTGAATATCAAACTCAAAACCATGGAGCACGTTGAAGACTATCTCCATATTTGAGCATTACATCATCTTTGAACATCATTTATACTTCAAGAAACAAGATAAAGGATCTTGCATTGTGAAAGAATAATATCTCTATTATCTTCCGCATTAATTTTGGTATCAAAGCAAGATTTTTGATCAACAATTGTCTTTATAAAAACATCCATGTATAAGTTGTCATGTGTTAACAATGTGAATCTATTGTGTGAGGAATTTCATATCAAGGGCTAAGATTCAAATGTGATTGCTGATGCATGGCCGAGATGAGATTGAGGATATGTCTCTTATTGCATGAGTTAGATTCATAGAGAGATAGCTCCGATGTAGATGCTTATTGATACAATATCTTTTATGTTTTATTATACCCGGGACGTTTTTTTTTTCCTTCTCGGGTAAGCTTCACGTAGCGAATGTTTGGAGTTGTTCGCCGCACATTCAAGTTAATGTATGTTTCCTTTATGGATAAGTTAGCATATGTTCGAATGAGTTTTCCTCACACTAAAAAAAAAAAAAAATAGTTACTGCATATTTTTATTTCTGCATGGGTATAGCAACCACGATAATTGAAATAAAAGTTGGTGCGACCACATGAAGAATAAATCGTACATGAGGTTAAGATATCCCTACTTTAATCTTATCCTCTGCTTTGGTATTTTATCGGCTTATTTTGGCCTTTCTTTCCTCTTCTTCCAACGTGAGACTCACACTAGGATTCTTACCAGCACCACCGCTGCTTTATTGCTTTTATGAAATAAGAAAGTTGGATTCTCATGTCCAGCTTTAGTTTTTCCAGGTCCTCCTTAACTTTGCTAATCTTACGTACTATCATAAAGCACTGAAATATATGCCAATCTAATCTTTAAAAAAGAAACGGTTAACATGAACAAGTGAAAATCAGACTTGCACTGGATCGAGCAAAAGTGACGCATCAATAATGTACGTGTATACTTCCAGGTCTATTTGTTTTGAGCATTCAGTTAGTTACCGTTTTGCCTAACAGATAAAGGGGTCTAAATTTCCGAAGATGTAAGGAAAGTCTTATTGTGTAAGGTACAAAAAATGTTACTTTCCGAAAGGATCCCCCTTAGTAGGCTGAAAGTCAGATGAAAAAGGAATTATCATTAAGGTGATGATCATATTCGTATAGCTTTTGGACGTGTGAGGCGATAAAGTGGACATTTTCTCAGCAATTTCAGTATTCCATCGCTATAAAGATTATGTTAAAAAGCAAACACATACGAACACTCACGAAGGAGCAACGCTCCATTTAAGAATAATATCTTCTTCCTTTTCTATTTCTTTTAAATAAGAGTTGTTACTGACGAGGTATAAGAAGATTTACATCAATATTCCAAATTTATAATAGTCAATTATACTATTCAATCATTTTCTTTTTCATATCTATAATTATTTTATCAATTACTTAAAAATTAATTATATATTCCACATCAACTATCTTAAATTTATAATACCCAACTTTTTCTTATCAAACACATCACCAATCATTTATACATATATTATTTAACTTTTAATATATTTTTCTTCTGTATATACCAATTAATAACTTTGTATTTCTCCTTCTTTCTCAACATTTGAGATACCTCACATTTTAAGAATATAGTATTCTTGAGTCACTTTACATTCTTTCATACCAACGTCCTCAAACTTGAGGTCCCCCAAATTTGAGATTCTGAGCGATTTTTATATGCTAATATGGCTCCTATAACAAGAGGGAAGACTAGTGAAAAACCATCAATGAGTCTCAAACAATCTAATGAGAACATGAATAGCGTAATTTATTAGGTGAATCTAACTCATCGTGGACTCTCTCTCACAAAGGTGTAATGACTACATATAATTTGCCTTAATTATCCCACTTTTATAAGATAATGCATGGTGACTTGGGTTCACATAGTAATTTTTCCACAAACATACCGCTTAAAAAGTGCACTACCACATTATAGCACTCGAATCGGTTCTAGAGTAATCAGAATCATACTTTCTATAGTCAAACAAATACGCCATGCACATTGTGTATCCTACTAGTGTCATCATGATGCCCTAAAAAAATATTGAAATATATTTTAGTACTATTTTTAAAAATATATATATAATATTCCTAAAAATTTTCCATACAAATAAAGATTTATATTAGTATACTTTTGGTAAAAAGAAATTATGGTATAGAAAAAGAAAACGTAATGAAGCATAACATAATAGTAGTGAAATATGAACATAATTATTGTGTTCCATTTATTATTGTTTTTGTATATATCATTAAAAGGAATGGATCTGACATACATTTTATAGTTCACAAATGCACATCTTATTGTTCTATAAAATGCCTCTTTTAATCCACAACTTCACATCTTATCTTATGCAGCCTTAGAAGAAAAGGCTTTGGCACACATCTTGTAGTTAATAGTTGCAAATTTAATAGTTCATATTTGCACATCTTATCATGCCATGACATACACTTTATAGTCCATAGTTTCACATCTTCTCATATACAATTGCTCATTTTTGTCTATCACATTTCACACATTTATTAAAATATGTCAGGCATTTGAAATGGAACAATATACTATTTTTAGGTCCTTGATTCTTGTAAGGTGGATATTTATTTTTGTGAGATATAATTGTTGAACCATTTGAGCTTGTTATTATGTAGATTCTTCTATGGGAGGTAGCATAAAGGAAATCATATTCAAGGAAACTGATTCACCTAAGCTAATTGTTAAATGACTAAGTTTTGAACTTGAGGCTTTCAATTTAGATAAAAATTACGCATATACGAATGGTTTCCAAATTAGAAAAGGTATGTAAATAATAAGGGCAAATAAGTTACATATATCAATGAAGTTATATCATTGTTGGAAGGAAGGAAAGAAAGAAAAGATGAAGAATGGATTCAAGTTTTATATGAAATTAGATGTTAAGCAAGGGTGTAGTTTAGTGTTGTTTAGGATTGGGTTTATAGGGTGACTAAACATGTAATGGGGAAAAATTATAGTTTTGTTTTAGCTAATAGGAGGCATCATCTACTTTTACACAAGTAGATGGAAGAAAATAAGAAATACTTTATACAACAAATGGATAGTAGTGGAATTCAAGTTGCTACATCAATGAGGATTTTGATGAAAAAGGGATGAGGCTCTCCATACGTGAGAATATCTATTAAGTATATGTATCATTGTATATTGAAAGATGAACCAAGGAATGTTGGATGATTTTATGTTCATGGAGTTGATGTTATGTCTCTTGTTGAAGTGTTTTGAGAAAGGTAAGAGAATGAGGGTGAATCTTTTTTTAGATTTGATTTGGATGAGGAAGGAAGGTTATATAGTATATTTTTTAGGGAGGAAATAATGAAAGATGTATATTTTAATTTTATTCATTTAGTGGTGCATGATTTGATTTTTTAGACCAACATATACGATTTGATATCTACTTTGATTGTTGGGATGAATCGCCATTGTCAAAATGTTATATTTAGTTCTAGATTTGTGGTAAATGAAAGGATATAGTCTTTTATTTGGTTGTTTAAATCTTTTTTGGAATTTATGGGAGAGTTTCACCCTATTACAATAATGACACATCAGACCTTTTTGATTACCAGAGTTATGGAAAAAAGTATTCCCTAATTCAAGACATCAATTATTGTTTGGCACATCACCAAAAATTCAAAGAGTAATATCCCAAGAGTGAGAGAAAAATAAGGTTTTTTTTTTTATCATTATTCAATTATTCACCAAAATACTATGATACTAAACTAAAGTTAATTTTGTATTAGGATTTGAGATTTTTTTTTATTTTCTAAGATTAACCTTTTTTTTATATTGTCTATTCATGAGTATGGTCACCCACGGTATAGTGGTAAAGTACACATTTTATATGGTTTTAATACACATATGACAATATACACAAACTAAGTGACAATTTAATATAGTACCAAATAATGAATGACTGTTTTTTTTTTTTGCTTGCATAACTTCGGGGTTTTAATATAGTGGTTATATATTTATAGAACACCCACATAATATATAACAATACACAATTCATATAATTGGAATACCCATCTTTAAACGTAAGAATATTGTGTTACTAAGTAAAAAAATGTTACAGTTCCCTAAAATCAATATGTTATTTTTAGGATTATTGGTAGGTATGAATGTCAAGATAATTACTGGATTAATACATTGTATAAATAAAGAGAAAGATGACATACTTTTTTCTCAAATGAATATTTCTTTTGGATATTTTATCACTAAACCATACAAACAAGTATATATCAACTAAACTTAATAAAACATCTAGGATTCATGATTTCTACAGTATTTTTTTTCCAGATGTTATTGGAAAATAGAGAAATAAAGAGAGGGGAGAGGAATTTTGTTGTAAAGAATACCTGTGTAACACCCCAAAATCACGACTTGAAAATTTCGTTTAAATTTTGCTTTGCAGAAGCGGAAATTAAAGAACGGTGGGTGTTACCGCCACACTTGACATAAGTTTGGTCTCCTCACCATCCTTACATTAAGTGCTAAGGCTTAAAACAAGTCAAACCAACAAAAGATAAGAGAAGTACAATATGTAATCAAGAGTTTTACAAAAGAAAGATTATCCATGACAAATGACTTTTTAGGTAATTAAGTAGCCAACCATTTAGAAAATAACAAAAGAGTACACAAAAGTCATCAATGGTTTGCCTTAAACTCTTCTGGTCCGTCAAAGTTACAAGGAAAAGGGAAAAAGGGGGCAGGGTCCGTCGCTCCCTTAATCTAACTATTCATTAGGATGAAACTCTTCATCATCCTTCAACCAACGCATGCCATGGATGTACTCCTCTGAAAAAGTGTTAGTATTAGTACGAATTCCTCATATTGAGTAAACCACAACACCTCCAGAGAGGTAGCATACCCACATAGCAATCATCATTCAAATACAGAATTCAAATATAACATATGATCACATGCAAAGCCACAATTTCATAACACGCATCCACATCACAATTAACATTACGAGTTAGGTCAAAATCCCTATCAAGGCATTGAAGCATTCTTATAATTTCACAACCATTTTAACTTACCAACGACTATACATTATAGCATAATAGGAAGAACTATTGATATTCCCAAACAATCTAACCAAGGTCAAGTCATTCCTCATCTGATTATTGTAGAAGCATTATGGTGGGTGTCTAATCCGGTTATATAATTTATATAACAATTCTCAAGTAGAATACAATCCCATATCCATGACAATGATCGTCAAGGAGGGTGGTACCAAAATAAATCACTCGATTCTGGGGCAAAGCTCACCAAGGAAGCCACACGACATAACATTCGCCAATACTAAACCTTAGAACTCAAGTCCTTAAGTACACGTACTCCCTATAGAGTGTATGGAATACCTATAGAGCAGAAGTGAGCCCCTTGATCTGAAGGCCCAAACTATGCACTTAGCAACCAAGTCCGATGCACGAGATTCCTTTCCAACTCAACTTTTTCTCTTTAAGTAATTAGTGTCTTATGAAATTCTAGGTTCTTATTTTTAGAATATCGACGCTCATAATATTCAACTTAGCCATCAATCAAACAACCAATGTCACATCCAAAAGACCAAGCGGGTCACAACCATTCCAAGCCAACACGTTCTAGGGTTAGGCATCATGTCATAGCCCGAATCATTATCCAATTCAGTTGTTCAACCCAACTGTCCAATTATTTCTAAAATTATTTTAAGGCCAACACTTAATTCAACTAGTCCAATTATTCACTTTGGAACACCTTTCTTCCTTAATGACCAAAATACCCTTCAACCTATAACTACCACATTTTCCTTCACTTTATTATCAAGTTTACTTATATAGGAAGCTTGTTATGAAAATGCTAGCATGAAATAACTAATGATACTTTAACATACGGTAATTTCGTCGGTACGACAAAAGACCATATTATCCCTAATCATTCACCATACGTAGTACACATGTACACTCCTAGCATGCATTTCTAATATCTCATAAATTCATGCAATTTCCACGAATAAATTTCAAATATAAATCATGGTATATAAAATTTATATTTTTACCCCTAGAACATGCAATGCATACTAATCACCATTTAAACACATTTATACTCTAAGTTAACATGCGATACGTTCAAAATTATCTAAATTATCCAAGGGACACGTTTAATCCATTTATGGGTCTTACCATGAAACATGACAATTTTCGGTTGGACTCTAATCCTAAACATGCACATTTCTCTTTTAGCATAAATCCATATATGTTGTCATAAGCATACACTTTCAATTTTTAGGATACTACATAAGTATACAAATATCAGCATGGTAACATATATTAGTACCCTAAACATACTCATTTCATTTTCTTAGCATAAATCCATATTCGTTTTTATAAGCATACACTCTTCAAATTTTAGTTTTAGATTACTACTTAAGCATATAAAAATTTTCATGGTAACATATATTATTTACACATCATAATATTAATATAGAAACGAACTACAACATGCTTCCATTTCCCACAAAATACAAATCATTTGATATTCTCAACCTAACATGATTTTTACCTTAGACACCTAACCTATCATTCTCACATAAAATTCTACCATCTATGGATTAGTTGGATTTACCTTGAGCTAAGAAAATAGTAACACCATGAAGCTTCTTCCACAAATACCTTAGGCGAGGTCAAGATTACTTAGAAATGAATACACCATCCAAAACTATGAGCATTAATATTTATGCTAATTAAAATAATCAAAAGACAACCTATATGAGCTAATACTTGAAAATGATTAGGGAAGATAAAAAAGGCGGTCGATGCATGAATTTAAGTACCAAAACCATCGAAAGATAGAATACTTACATTGGGGAAAAATAATGGCTGCTTAGGGAGGTGAAACACAAGGCAAATGTTGGGTTATTTTTAGGTTAAATTTTAGTGAAGGGAAGCAGAAGTTTGGGGCTGCAAAACTAATTTTTGTTGATGCAATTAAGGGAAGGCAAGGAGAGGACTACAAGGCAAAAATTAGAGGGCTTAAAGGGAGAGGAAAGGAGGGTGTTTCCTACATATTTGGACTTAATAAAATGAGGGGAAAGAAGGGGGAAAAAGGGTTGTTGCGTGGGTTAGTAGCTAAGGGGATGCAAGTGGGTTCTTTTGGGGGTGAGGGTGTCGACAGGCTACATGGGAAAGGGGGCCTGCAAGGGCAGGTTGAGGCATGGTGAAGGGAAGAAAATGGAAGGGTAGATGGACAGAAAGGTGGGGTAAGTGTGCAGGTTGAGAGGAGGGAAAGATAGGGGCTGCAAGTTGGGGGAAGGATGTGGTTACGTGCACCATGGTTGCAAGTTGCTAGATGATGTGATGGAGGAAGGCTGGGGTTATGGGCTGCGGTTTTCCAGGGTGGAGAGGCATGGGAAAGGAGGGAAAATAGGTGGGTAAATGCTTAGAAGATAGAATAGGGGTGCAGGTTAGGGGATGGGAAAGGTGAGGGCTGCAAGTTGGGGGAAGGGCTGGGTATTGAGGGCTTGGGTTGCAGGTTAGCCGAGTAGTGTGAGGGAGGGTGGCTAGGTTGGTGCTGTGATGTGCAAGATATGGGGTGTGGCGTGAGAGGGTGGTAATGCAGAGAGGGGATGGGATGTGTTTGGGGTAGAGGGAAAGCTGCAAAAGGTGAGTGGTTGCTGGACAAGAAGGGACACATGAATGGAGAGGAGAAGGGAGGTGATGGGCTGCATGGGGAAGGGACCTTTGCTCGACAGGTTGGGAATTTTTGGCTGGGTTTAATTGGGGAAAAATAATGGGGGTTTGGTTAGGGATTTATTAGCAAAAGCCTCCCAAAGTAGTAAGCTTTCTAGTGTATGGTTATTAGGAAAAGAATCTCATCTAAGCAAGGTTTTATTTTCACAAAAAGAAACATGTCTCTAGTATTATTATGATCAATATTATTATCATTGTGTTATCACTTCCCCTATTTTATTTTTTTGTAATTATTGCTAACATTATTATTAGTCTTACAATCCTTGTTATTGGTATTATTATTAAAAGTGTTATTCATAATAAGATTATTGGTATTGCCATCCCTTCTATTTTAATTACTCTCTTCTTATTATCGGTATTATTATCGTCATCAATTTTTACCTTCCTTTACTTATCCATACATTTAATCCCGGTTATTTTCATGACTTAACATTTATGGAATTACTCAAGACAATAAGGCGATTGCGTAAAAAAAATAATCTTATGGTTTACTTCGCCTACTAATCAAACTTTAAGTCTTGTATGTCTAAATTACGGATTAATTAATACGGGGTATTAAAACCTACATGAAATGATGATAGAGAATGGGCAGATTTTTTAACATGTAATAGATGTACCTATCTTGCAAATGTTTGACCAATTTGAGGAGCAACATAAGATTGGTATGGCTTTGAGTAAGTTTAGTTTATACTATAGTTTGGAGGATTTACTTTAGTTTATAGCATGCAAATGATTAGGAAATTAATCAATTTTATTTCTTCCAGTGATCAAGATGCAAAAGCAAGAGAATTATGGAAAACATTGTTTGAGAGACAAAAACAAGATGTTGTACCTAAGATCGAGAATATATACTCTAATCATAATGAGGGAAACATTTATACTGCCTTAAATGTGTTAAATCTTGGTGGTTCTCATTTTCAAGTAGGAAGAAAGATAAGGAATAAGAGTACATTAGAAAGAAAAATGCAAAGCAAGTGGACGAAAAAAGAGTTCGCAAAAAATATCTTGAACATCCAAGTGATGATGGATCATTTTGAATTCATTTATGTATTGATTAAAATAGAGTTTAGCAATCTATATATTTTCGAGGAATATTAGTTGATACATATTTTTTTTATAATAAATGTATATACTTTTATGACCTCAAACACACATTTTATAATAGAGAGCAATAAACTTGTTGTAAAGGAACATATCCTTATATTTTAAAATGATCAAGATATATTTCATATTTTTAAGTATTAATTTTTTGTTAGTACTAGAATGTATACCCAAAAAATCATGATACACATATGATACAATAAATATACATAGCTTATGAAAGTGATGACATATGCTATATTCCAGCCTCATGCATATTGAAAATAATGGTAGATTTGAAATACTTGATATTAAATACTCATACATTTTTAGGAAAGGGATAAAATTTTTTGAAATAATTAATTTTGATTAAAAATTGGTCATAAAAAGATAACATTTAATTTATAAAATTAATGTATTTGTTGAATCTAAAGTCTACAAAATTTAATTAATGTAAGTATTTTTGTAAGTGTAGTCGAGAAAAACATAATTATAAGATGTGCATTGCAAAAATTATTGTACACATCTTTTAACATAAATACACATAGTTTGTGAAGTATAAAGGTGTGTGTTATAGGACATCCCACTCATATTTGAAATTAGCATTAGTTTTGTAAAATTTAATGTTAGTCATACTTTAGGAAGAGACCATACATATTGTGGGATTGAAGTTGGGACTTTCAAATATTGAATATGGGACATTCAAAGACCATACATATTTTTTGAAAACTATGAAGTTGTTGAATATAAGAGTAGGAAATTTGATCACCTATTTGCTCTAGAAAAAGCATTAGAATTCCATTTACATATACATCCTCTAATTAAAAAAGGCATAGCAATTTTTGAATTCAAATCATAGATAAGAACAATAACAACACTAGGCAAACAAGGAGGACAAGAGCCTACTATGAGGAAGATGAATATGATGATCATGATCATGATCATGAAGATGATGAAGAAAAACTTATTATGATAAACATGATGAAGATGGTGAAAAAAGAGTGATTTTGGTGAAGATGATAAAGAAGAAAAGAATTATATTGATGATGACAACCTTAGATCATCATCACTATATGATGAAGAATATGATGACCATGATGTAGATTCTCATGATCCAGAGTTATGATAAATAAGAGTAATAACATATTATATATTATATAACATATTTGTATAGTTTTATGAACTTCTATGAGTAATAATATGTTAGATAATACGTATTATATGGTTTATGAGCTTCTATGAATAATATGTTTGGAAAGTTTATAAATTTTCAATGTTATATGTTTTTTAAGTCTTTTTGTTTTTTTTTTCGTGCTACATTAACACAAACTAGAATGCACATCATAAAAAAACACATATTTTGTTCCAAGGAAACGAAGGAAGTAATATAATGAATAAACACATGTTGTATTAAAATAAAATGTATGGATTATATTAATGATACTCGTGTTATAAAATAAGAACACACATTTCATCTCATAAGAAAACACATGAATTTGTGAAGAAACACAAGTACTATAATAAAATACGTGAAGTGTATCAATGATAGACATTTTATTGAATAGGTAACATATGCCATATTCTAAGAAAGAACATGTTTCTAAATAACGATACACATGTGAATGATAAGAAACATATGTATTTTAATCATTACCTTGATATACACACTTCAATTTGTACAAACAATAACGTGATTCATAGAATTTGTTGATATACACAAGTGCACCACATCAGAAAATAAGTTCAAGTAATATCCCTTAACGATAATTTTATTTTTTGGCTTTCTTGTTCTCCTCATTTTTTTGTGTACATTATTGTTAATTCCCTACTAACCTCCTCCCTACCCATGCTAGTTTATAACATTAATAGTTGATTTGCATACTTCTTCCTACTCATCTTGATGTGTTTCAACCCGAAATATCAATAATATGTTTTTGTTGTTTCGATTGATAATTGCCAATATATAGTTAAGGAAATAAAAAAAAATTCTTCTCGTTTTAAAGTGTGAGCCAAATCTAGGGTCCCAATTTTCCATTTCTCCCAAATATATCTCCAAATGTCTAGGGTAATAAACACCACAATATTTAGTGTTGTTGGGAGTTTGTTAATTCATCTAAGGTATTTTCATCTCAAAGTTATTGAATTAAGAAGTTTATGGGTGATCTCTTGTATGGTGATAATCAGCCAAAAAATCAATTAGTGGTTAAAAAAGTTCATCGTATTTTTCCTTGTATTCAACATCCCTTTTCATTTGCATATTGTCCACTATATCAATTATGTGGTCTTTGAAAATTGCATAAAAGATGTAATAGTGTTGATTATTGCTAACTAGGAGAAAAATATGTATTGATGATTTGTGAACTCAAAGTGTGGGATGTTGAGACATAAATGAACAAAAGAGAATGAAATAAAGTGTAAAATATGTTCTTACAAGATCAAATTATTTAATATTAGTTTCTAAAGTCATGAAAACACTATCAATTTCCTTTAGTGGAATATGGCCTTCTTTCTTTAAAGTCATTGTATGTTAAGCAATCAGTCTATGAAAAGATAATTTATGACAATTAAACATTAATAAATTGGTATGAGTTAAAATCAATATGGATTAGATATTATTTGCGCAATACTAGTATTAATAAATAGTCTTTGAGGGAAATATGGGGAATCTTTAATTTTTCTTCTAAATTCAGCATATATGTCCATACATCTATGAAATTATTTTCCAACTACTAATATATGTTGCACACTCTCTTTAATGTAGTGGACCATTATGTTATCAAAATAAATAAAAGTAATATATATATATATATGAGGAGTAATGAAGGATACACATGTTTTATTTATATCAAGTAGATGCTATATGATAAGGAAATACAAGTTATTAAAATATTATATAACTACTAAAAGATTAAACATTTTAGACTAAAAATATTATGCTTATGTTTTTCTTATATGAGCACACATGTTACATTGAATAATAAATTTGCCATGACTTTATCGAGGGATAAAGAAAATAATTAACTATTTTGATTTCTTCCTTATTCCTCGATGCTAATGGATCAATAAAGTAGTCATTATTCCTATATAAAAAGATATTTAAAATATGTTCCTCCCTATAAATTTTGTACTATAATAAATAACATATTAAAATAATAAGACATATGTTTGTACAACTAGTAATTTCTTTGCAACACTTGATACTTCACATGCAATTTGTTTTTGAGCTTGGTAAGGTTGTTTTGATTTTCCTTTTGATTCCTAAAATAAATATTATTATGAGCATTTACTTATTTGTAATGGAAATCAACAACTTGTATTAAGAATGTTCTATTTATCTTGGTTCTTTAACTTACTAAGTATAATCTGTATAGTTTTTGGGTTAGATATATCTTTTTGTAGAATTATATATATATATATATATATATATATATAATGAGAAATTCTCAAGTTTAAACAACAAATACCCAAATAACAAAATAATTAGTTACCTTTTTGTGTTATTTTTGTAGGATGTAGTAATTATAGATGCTACGTTATGGAAAAATACATTTTTTGAAATTAGAAGTATGAGATTATATAGAAACAATACACATGATTAAAATAACAAGGAAAAAAGATGTTTAAAATTTGAAAGAATGGGCACTTTATAGAAATAATGCACATTTCTCAGAATACAAGCACATTTTGTAGATCTAACATGCACAAATTGGAGAAAAAACTATACTAATCATATACTAGTGTTTGTCTAGTCAGAGCCTTCTATAGTAATTGTAATAGTTCATCGGTGGGAGGAAAACCTTCTTGTTATTCTATTTCTTACTATGTGAAAGGCATTGGAAAATCAAAATTAGGTCTATCATCAACCTTTTGTTGTTCTAGCAAACTAAATTTTTAAAATTAGAAAATATATATTTAAACTTTGAAAAAATATATTTTTTTCTAGAAACAATGAACATGGGTCGGAATAGAAACACTCTTTGTGGTGCTAAGATACACAAGTTGAAGAAAAGTTACCTTTGCAAATCATTTATACTTTTTGTCCGATAAGATCCTCCTAATGTTTTACTTGCATAGCTTGTATTAGTTGAAAGCTAGGAGGAACATCTTCTTCTTTTTTTCTTTTTCCTATACATGTTTTTCCTCAATTATTCCATTGCAATATGAACTAATTTGTCTAAAGTCTAAGATAAGCCAAAATCTAAACTAGGTAAAAAAAATTATCTCTTTGTGGTACAACAACAACAGTGTGAGATGGCCTTTTTTTTAGGAGTGGTAATAGAAGTTGTTTATAAAACAACAGTAGTAGTTTGTGATGAATCTTTTTATTAAGGATAAATAGTAGTAGTGGTTTTTTGTGGAAAATTCATGGTAGTGGGTTCTTTAGAGTGAGGAGCATAATGGTTCTTAACTTTTCTGCACTAGGAGGGCATATTTGTCTTGTAATATTTACAAGGAAATCTATAATAGCAAGACTATATGCCTTTCAAAACATTTCATTATCTTGGATGAATCATCCTTCTTTTGAAGGTTTCATGTCACTTTCTTTATCAATGCCAAACATTTATGCAACATGAAGATATATTTTTTTTAAGTGATCATTTCATGCAAGATGTTGTAGACCCTTTAAAATTAGTTTATTGAATTTGAAATTGATTTAAACAAGCTCGTTTTCACATCTTGTAGTTCCTTGAGAAATTTTTGTGTTGTGTTTTGATGATTATCTAGAGAATCAATTTCATCCTAATCTTATTTGACATTTTAATAATACTATGAGTTTAGTTCCCACCATAATGTGTATGCTAATTTCTTATAAAATTTTCAACCCATGGACTAGACTTGTCACTTATTTTTCTCATCAACATTTTCTTTACCTTAGAATAAGCCTAATTTTTATGAATATCAAAATCATCAAAGAATAATGCTTTAGATTTTATAATTAAAATACCATTTGAGGGATCAAAAGGAGTAAAAATTTAGAAAAGTAATGGCTTGTTTATCTTAGTCAATTCCAGGTTTAGCGAACCACTAAAGCCCATATCTTTTATTTCTTATTTATGTTCATTTTTTAAGTCCTTAATTAGCTTGAAAAAAATAAAAATGAGGCATCCTTTTCTCAAAGACAGCTTCCTTGTCTTATGTTCTAATGATGGGCATGTTATGAACAACCTTTCTTCCAAACTCCTTATCTTGTTTCCCAAATTTGTGTTGTGAGAGGAATAATCTTTATCAATGTTTCATCAAGATCTTGAACATCAAACAAAGCCATTGGTGATGCCTAATATTTTCGATCTTTAGATGTGTTAGTATTTATCTTTTTTTTTTCATCATTTGTTGTATCTTTTTCCAACTCTTTTTGTTTCTCTAATCTTATAGTTCTTAATCTTACACTCGTACAAATACTTATAGAGGCATTAACACAGAATAACCACTTTTATGGCTAAGTAGATATGTTTTTATGCAATAATGCACTTGCCATAGCATAAAAGACAAAAGGAGAGTCCATTTAAAAAATTAATATTAAAACCCATGATATATTATATAATTACATATCTTATCAAATCAAGACACGCACATTATTTCATATGAAACACATCTTATAACAATAAATGCACATGTTGTAGTAATTCATTCTGACTAACTTTATAGGACTCTAATGCACATGTTAGAAGAGAAGATACACATGTTATTATATATAAATACACATTATGTTTTCTTTGGCAAGAACTTTTCATTTTCTAGTGTATACATTGTAAAACACACTTGATAAGCATAAATGAAGGTGTGATATTAAGTATTTTTGATAACATTGTTAGACCACTCAAATGCATATGTTATAGTAGAAAGATGTACACATTATTGTATATGCATACATGTCATCTTTTCTTTTGATGAGAATTTTTCATTTCTTAGTACATATATTGTAAAACACATCTTATATTAGCCAAATACACATTATTCTTCTTTCACAAAAGTGGTAGACTACTCAAATACATTAAGCGTTTTTAACTAAAAATATTTTTTTTTAGTAAATATGGCAAGAAACATGTCGTATAAATGATAATTACACATATGATCTAATATAAATCAACAGTACTTCTCGTGCAAAAAATTAATGATTTTTCCAATATTATAAAATTAAAGATGTATTGTAAGATTTTTCTAATATTAGTAAGTGTAGTAGGAAACCCTGTCTGCATTGATTCTATAACTGCATCTCGAGATAGGGCCTCTTATCCAAGGGTATTGGTAGAGGTGGATGTTAAGAAACCATTGCTGGAGTCTTTCATGATTTTGGATCCAGAGGGGATAGAGATTGAACAAAAAGTTGAGTATGAATGGAGGCCTTTTTATTGTCCTCTCTGTGATTGCTATGGTCATGATCAAAGGAGGTGCAAGAAACTACAACATGGTAATAATATAGGCTCTACAACAATAGGAGAATGGAGAGTAGTTAGAGATAACAGAAAAGGGAAAGGGCCTATTGATGCTGCTCATGTGCAGGAAGTAGCATAGGATAATACTGCACAGGACTCTGGAAATGATAAGAGTGATGGAGCAATTCCATTTAATACAACTGAAGATGGTTTTCTGGAACACTTACCTTCTGAGTTGGTTGATCACCTCAAAACTCCTACATGTCCTGCCACTTTTGATGTTACTGAAGAAGGATTACTAGAAGGAAGTGTATCAAGAAAGAAAAAGGCACTACAGAAACATGTCCATTTTTCTGAACCTAGGATTACTAGATTCAGAGCAAATATGGCTGGCTTTAAAGACTGTATGGATGGTAATCTAAGATCAACTCAACATAAAGAGGGATTAGATCATAGAGGAATGGTTTCCAATTTTGACCCTACTGGTCATGATTAGTGCCTGGAATGTAAGAGGACTTAATAAGACTTCCAAGCATAAGGAAGTAAAAAGATTTTGTGTTAGACATAAAGTGGAGTTGTTTGGTTTATTGGAAACTAGAGTAAAAGAATAAAATTTAGTTGCTATTATTAATAAAGTTCTTAAGGGATGGCTTTTTCTTACAAATTATTCTCCGCATCCTAATGGCAGAATATGGGTTCTTTGGAATCCTGCAGTTTGGGTGATTGGACTTTATAAACTACATGATCAGGCTATTTTGTGTTATGTTACAAATGTTCACTCAAATTCTAGTTTTTGGGTGGAATTTGTGTATGCATTTAATTATGGGAGGGAAAGGAAATCTTTATGGCAGTGGTTGAAGGAGAATTCACCTGGGCAAGAGCCATGGTTGCTCATGGGGGATTTCAATGTGGTTTTATAGGAATCTGAGAAGTTTCATGGTAGATCTCTTAATGTCTCTGATGTACAAGATTTCAGAGATTATTGTAATGAGTTACAATTATGTGATTTACAAAGTCAGGGTTGTCATTACACATGGTCCAGTCATAGACAGGGGGAAAAGGAGGTCTTCTGTAAATTGGATAGGGTCGTGGTCAACTTACCATGGCTTACTTCTTATCCACATTCTTTGGCAGAGTTCCTAAGGCCTCTTATCTCTGATCATAGTCCAGTTCTTATCCATCTTAATATTGCTTGTTTGACTGGTCCAACACCTTTTAAATTTTTTCAGTTTTGGACAGAATCTGAAGATTTCTTGCCTATGGTACAGAATATATGGTGGATCAAGATGGGAGGAAATTTGCTGCTAAAAGTTTCCAAAAGATTGAGCTTGCTTAAGCAGGAGCTGAAATTTTTTTAATAGGGATAAATATGGTTCCATTTCTCACAGAGTCAAGGTTGCTAGAGAGGAAGTGGCATCTTTACAGACACATTGTTTCTCTCATCCTGGAGAGCAGGCCAATAGACTATTATTTTAGGAGAAAGAGAAGAAATACTTTCATTAGCTACACTATGAAGGGCTTTTTATAGGCAAAAGGCTACCAATCATTGGCTTTCATGTGGTGATACAAACCATAAGTATTTTTATGCAAATGTCAAAGAGAGACAGCAAAGGAAGACAATAGCTATGCTGTTAGATTCTAATAATAATGAGATCAGAGGTGCAACACATATTCATCCAGCATTCAATTTGTACTATCAAGAACTATTGGGCACTGAGATTGTTATGGAGGGAGATAATGCTTTAGCAGAATCCTGCAAGTCTGCTCTCATTTTTTTGTTGGGCTTTCTGCACCTATTTTTGAGCTTGAGGTAAGAAATGCTGTGTTTTCCATGGGGGATACAAAAGCCCCAGGCATTGATGGTTTCTCTGCTGGATTCTATAAAGCTTCTTGGCCTATTGTTGCTGAAGAAATTACTTGGGTTGTAAGGGATTTTTTCTCCACTGGTTTTCTTCCTAAAAGATTGAATATTACATCTTTCACTCTCATCCCTAATCATCCAGCTGCAAATAGGGTTACTGAGATTAGACCTATAGCATGTTGTAATGTGCTGTATAAGATTATTGCTAAGGTCATGGTTCAAAGGTTACAGCCCCTTATACCTCAACTTATTGATCCCTCACAAAATGCCTTCATTAAAGGCAGAAACATTGGTGAAAATATTTTGCTAGCCCATGAATTAGTAAGGAGATACTCTCACAAGGGCATATCACCAAGATGCATGATCAAAGTAGATCTCAAGATGGCTTATGACATGGTAAATTGGGATTTTATGTAGAAAATTCTAAATCTTTATGGCGTTCCTCCTCATTTTATTAAATTGATTATGGCAGGTGTTACTTCTGTATCTTATTCTGTCTCCTTTAATGGTGTGTTGGCTGCCCCTTTCCCTGGAAAAAGAGGATTAAGGCAAGGTGATCCTCTTTCTCCCTATCTCTTTGTGATGGTCATGGATTATTTCAGTAAATATCTGAAGAATTTATGGGCTGACCCAAGGTTTCAAGCTCACCCAAGATGTAAAAGACTCTAGCTCATAAATTTGAACTTTGCAAATGATCTTCTTTTGTTCTGTAAAGGAACTCTGCAAAGTATGCTCTATCTCAATGAAGTATTGAATCATTTTGCTGCAGTTTTAGGCCTCATGGTGAATCCTACCAAATGTTCAGTTTTCTTTGGAGGAGTTACAATAGAGAACCAGTTCAGTATTCTTCATCTTCTTGGATATCTTACAGGAACTTTTCCCATCAATTACCTGGGCTTGCCTTTATCCTCTACAAGGCTTACAGCTACTCAGTTGCATCCATTGTTGGACAATATGTCTGCTAGGTTAAGGTATTGGAGTACATTATTTCTTTCTTATGGTGGGACAGTTCAACTTATTAAATCAGTGTTATACAGTATACAGCTTTACTTTAGTCAAATTATCCTCCTGCCTAAGAAAGTGCTGAACTGTTTTATTAGTCTTTGTATAATTTTCCTTTGGTCAGGTAAAGTTCAGATCAGGAAAAGTGCTTTGGTAGCATGGGAATCTCTTTGTTCTCCAAAACAGGAAGGTGGACTTGGACTTTTAAATTTACAACTATGGAATTACTGTGCTTTGGGAAAGCTGTTGTGGAACATAGCTGCAAAAAAGGATACATTGTGGGTTAAATGGGTGCATGCAGTGTACATTAAGCAAGGTACTGTATGGGATTGTTCACCATCATCTTACAATTCATGGCTTTTTCTCAAGATTCTACAGAGCAGGTTAATTATGAAGGAGTTCATAGTAGACTGTCTAGCAAATTAGAGGGAGTACACCATTCAATCAGCATATGAGGCCATTAGAACTCCACAGGACAAATTTTTTTGGGTTAAACTGATTTGGAGATCTGTCTCTACTCCCAGGGTACGTTTCCTTGCTTGGCTTGCATGTAGAAATCGACTCTTGACAAAAACAAGGCTTAGGGAGATTGACATGAATGTGGACACTTTGTGTATTTTGTAATCAGTAGGATGAGACTAGGGATCATCTTTTCCTCTTTTGTCCTACTGTTTCAATTATTTGGAAGACTATTAGAAGGCTGGCTGGAAGAAGTGATCCTATTTTAGGATAGGATCAAGAGCTTAAGTCTTTGCTTACTAGAACAAGGCAGGAACATAAGAAAAAGTATCTTTTGGGAGCTCTTTTTGTTGCTTATATAGCTGTTATTTGACATGAAAGAAATCTTAGAATTTTTCAGAACAAAACTAGACAGCTAGGAGCTCTTATGAGAAGTATTATTGTGAATGTTTCTAGTTTTTTTAGTAACCCTGCCCTTTCTGTTCAGTTTGGTCAGTGGTTAGGTTTGTTGGATTTCATTACATATAATGCACACTTGTAATCTCCTTTTCGATTAGTAATACAAATTCTACTTATAAAAAAATGCGTTAAGTAATTTTAAACCAAAAATATTTGATTCTATGTGAATATAATATCAAACACATTTTATAGTCCAAAATTATGCATATTGTGTGTTACAACTATGCACTTTCTTTTCTTTCAACAAGTAATAGTTATCTCTAACTAAGATTATCAAATATTATAGCATAAAAGTTAAATTTCAAAGATTTAGTCTTAACCTTTTGTCAGATGTAGTACAAGTAACATAATGACATAAATTTGGAGCCATTAGATTGTGTGAGTTGTGTAATTCAGATTAAATGATTTTTGAAGAGACATAATTGAGAGTAAATTAAAAGATATTAGAGTAGAGAAAGAAAAATAATCACATAGAACAAAACTAGAGAATGGGAAGCAAAAAGTTATTGAGGAAAGAAGAGGTATAATTTATAAATGAGACAATTACCATTTTGAGGGTTTCAACTAGCAATTTTTTAATAGTAACGTGTGTATTATATGCAATGTTCTCAATGTTTAAGATTATATGATGTATGAATTAGTAATATCTTGTTTTTTTTTAAATCCTTTTTTATTTATTATTTTTATTATCTAGATACATTTATCTATCTAATTTATAAAAACTATCTTAATGGTCCACATGTGGTATTATTGGCTCATATATGTCTCCTTAAAAGTATTCAAAGAACTTGAGAGATTATGAATTTAATTTTTGTTACTAACGGCTTTGTTATTAATTTGCCAAGCAAACATGCCATGCTAGTTAGATCACCTATAAAAGTAACCTTCAATATCTTTAGTGGGTTTTCATATGAAATATTAATGATTTTACTTATCATTGTTTCACCGGGATGACCAAGTCACCCAAGCCACATAATAAATGTCTTTTGGTTGACTACCTTTTAGGAAGTGATGCTAAAAACTTGAGAGATGTATAAAAGTATCATAAAGCCCAACTTTTTACATGGACATCTTTTCCAATAGTTGATGTTTACTACTCTTATAAGAAGTCAAGTAAAGGTATTTGACACCATTCTTATATATGGTTTCTATTTTGTCGAGTATCCTTGAAACTGAACAATTTTGTATGTGACTCACTTGATAGAAGGGAGTTCTTTATGTCTAATATTGTCCCTAGGGGATCAAAATATAAGCTCTATCAGAGCCTTCTATGATATTAGATATGCTAGATATGGTGATCATATTTGTTTTTTCCATTTGTAAGGTATAAAAGAATATACTAATCTTGAGAATATTATGAGTAGTGGCACTATCTATGAGACATAAATCTCCTCTATTCATCTTCATATTATCTTGAGCCATTCTAAAGCAATCAGGTTCATCTTGAGAACAGAATTTGAAGCAATCAAGTCAATCTACGAGATTTTTTGCACGTTCTTCTAGTTTTGACCTTAATAATAATTTTCAATAAACTTTTTGCTGGAAAATTTCTTTAAAACCATTGTAATTTCTTTCAATAAACTTTTTCCATGTTTTCTAGTCATTTCAAAAGTTATAAAATGATGGTTTGATGAAAAACTAATATTTATTGTGATAATGTACCCTAAACTCATTTTTAGCTATCTAAAATTTATAAAACTTTTGATACCACTATATTTTGATGTTATTGAGTATTAAATAATTTTAAAATCTTATATATGTATTGTTTTTGTTGTTGTTGTTGTTGGATTAAATTAGTTATTTTGGTTACTTTTAGTTTTTACATCAAACTTTTATTCATATGATTAGTGAGTGAGTCTCTTAGAAACATTCCTAAAATTTCATTTATCATAAGTGGGAGTGAACAAGTTGGTTTTGTGCACCAATGTCTAGTGTTTAGGAGCCCCCATTTATTGCCTTTGATATTTGTGATAAATATCTTACTTTAACTTACTTCTCAAATCTCTTTAGTCTCATCCCATTCTCTACCTTTCTTTCCTCCTTTGAGATCAAGCATAGGAGCCTCTTTTACTAACCTAAAATTGTTATACCTTTCTATCTTCTTCCTCCATCGTTACATCCTCCTACTAGTAGTAGGATGCATGATACTTCATTAATGTGGCATAAACATTTTTATTTCTTCTTCATTCCCCCCTAATTCATTCACATTTTTAATAAATTAAAACAAATTTTATAGCTAAATAGGCATTTTTTATTATATAAATTCAAATATATTATAAATAAATGCACATATGATATTGGTACAAATTGCACATCTTCTATAAAATAAAGGTGTGTCTTATAGCTTCTAATGTGCATCTTAGATTAACATTTTACATCTTTAAGATAATTATAACAATTGTATTATCACTATAATATGTGTATTCAATAGTATGAAATGTGCTTTTATTGATATAATATATGTATTTTGTTTTTTTTATATAAGATTTACACTTATAGATATAAGATGTGATTTTACAACTATAAGATATGTATTTATCCTATAAGAATGTATATTATTGTCAATATGGCATGTATTTATCACACATGGATTTATCCCTTATTTTTTTATATATAAATGTTGTGTATTTTTATTCAAAATATGTGTACTTCTAACACATATATTCATCCTTTTATTGTTTTATAAATAAAGGATGTTATGATATGTGCATCTATCAATATAATATGCATATTCATCACTCTAAGATGTAAATTATCAAAAAACAAATTATGCCTTTATAATTTTAAAAGTGAATTTTTTTCAAGTAGAGATGGGTATTCTTTCTAGTAAGAATATTTATAAATTCAAAATATATGTGTTGTTTTAAGAGAACGTTCAATAAAATTACTAAGATATAATCATGTATGCCATATGCTTGAGGTGAATGTGTATTTTACCATAAAATATGTGTATTCATAATTTAAAATAAATGTGTATTTATAAATAAAATATGTGAAATTATTACAAAAAAAATACAAATTTTCTCCTTAGCAACATACTTGTTGCTACTAGTAGCATTGTGTAATTTACACTTCTTCCTCACATTTCTTTGCCCCTATTATCTTTTAAACCTTAAGGCTTAACTCATTAGTTTTTAATTTAAGTAAAAGTGAGTAAAGGTTTATAGATAATTGAATAATTCCATCTCGTTGAAGCTAACTTCGAGTATTTTTTCCTTGGACCTTAGGCTTTACGTGATCTCTTAAACTTGTGGCTGATAGATATATGGCTATATGTGGTTTTTCATGTTTTGGTTACATTAGGAGCATGTTAGATGTTTTATTCAAGTAAGAATATATTTTGGATCAGCATGAATATTTGGTGTTTAAATGAGCTATTCAACATGAGCATGAAAGTGAAAGATTATGTGGATTTAAAATGTTTTAGCATATATTTCCTTATTTGAAGTTGAGAGTCATAAATGCATTATTTTGCCTAATTGGAGGGTCCCAGCCACTTGGATGTTTTGTGTCATTTCTAATTTATTATGATGATTCCACAATGTTCATTATGTGTTATACTTAATATTTGATGAAATATATGTTAGGTTTTAGCATGTATAAGATTTAAGGTAACCTTTACTTAGGAACTCTAACATTTGACCTACTATTTTATAAGTACTACATATTTTGAATAATCTCACTTGAGTACATTCACATTTCAAATTATTATAAATTACCATTTTCAATAATAAATTAAAATTTTTTCAAGTTAAGGTAGTTTTTTAGAATAAATAATAATAAAAAAGTGAATTTCAGACTTATCAATCGACTAGTATACTTAAAATTGATAATTTTGCTCTGCCCAAATCAATAGATTAGTTTTCTTGTGATTTCAAATCCACTTCTTATTTTAATTCAAATTCCTTTCTAATGATTATAAAAAATTATAATTAGAATCCATTTGTACTAATAAGCATATTTTGATGCTTTGGGATAATTTGCACATTGTTATGATCATTTTATGATTTAATTGATTTAATTTTTCCCAATTAGCACTTTTGAGATATGATTCGCCTTCTCTCTTTTCCCTCACCTATCCCTCTCTCTTTTGAAACTAGGGTTCATGGTTGACTTCATACACCATCCCCTAACTCACCAACCCACTGCCATGTTCCTTCTTGAATGCACTCCACCCCCCCCATCACTCCATCAAGTTAGATCTCGCCTCTTCATTGCCGACACGCAACCTTACCAGTCTCATCTCCCTCTTTCCTGTGAATGTCGACCAAGCCCCATTTTTCACTACCAAAATTTTTTTATTTTAAAATAGTACAAAAGTGGAAAATACTAAACACACCTAGGAAAAATGGAGTGCTACTACCGTACCTTACATAGGATAAACATCATTCATCTATCTCATATTAGATATAAGACTAAAAACCCAACCAATCAAATTAAATTAGAGTGTGCAAGAATAGGTTATATAAATATTTAAAGAGAGTGTTTACAACATAGGGCCTTGATGGTCCCTAATATAGTCAAATATAGGGATATTGATTAACTAAACATACGGGCTTTATTGTGGAAAACAAGTTAAGGTGTGACCCTAAAACCGTGGTCTACCACAAATCGCACAAAAAAAAGCCTTTGGATGTCCATCCTCTTGAGTCCCAAATCCAAGAAGAGGTAGGCTCTCTAGTGGCCATCCCCAAAAACCTACATATGGTTGTCTGCTTGTGGGAATGAGCAAGTGACAGATCAAATGAGCACATCAATACGCTATGTACTAAGTAAGCCAAGTTACCTTCTCAATGGAATTAACAAGCATACATGATTCTATCATGTCATGGAAATCATAATTAACATGCTTCATGCCAATGCCATATAAATAAGTGTACCTACTATATCATGATCAAGTAATGTGTCAGGATCTACTTTCACGCACAACTCAGGCAATTTAGGATGCATCATTCTTATATTAATAGTACAATATCATAGATATTCACACACAAGTACTAAGAAAGTTATTCACATGAACACTAGGGTTTATTTTGCAACTTTCTCAATCAATTAGGTTATTCCTTTCTGGTGATTATTTCTCTCTTACCAATCCTTTTCTTTCATCTTCTAATTCTACTACACCCTTTTTTATTCAAATCTAAGAATTTATTCCATTTCTTATACGCATACTTATCCAAGTTATCATCCAGTCATTCATTCCAATCAATATCCAATTACTCAATCAAATCATTATCCAAGTATTCATTTCACTTACTATCCAAGTGTTCATTCCAATTTTTTATCATTATCATCAAGTGATGGATTGTGTACCACCCCATGGTCTCACATAACAAGAAAGCATATCAAAACCAAGAAACAAAAATTCCAAGTTGAAGCCAAACACAATGAACATAAGTTCAAGCCAAAGCTAACCACCAAGGTAACCAGACTCTTTAATATCAATAACCCCTAGTACATCTTTAGTGTCTAGAGTAGTTAAGGAACTGGGATCTACTAGGATCCTATCGAAAGGCACAAATAAATGCTAGAAGGTATACTAACCCCTGGTAGCTAATTAAAGGTCGGGTAACCAAGACCCATACACAACTCGATTGTTTTTCTATTTTTGTGATTAGTACATTATTCTTGAGGTTACATGATGACACAAGGACCAAACAACAAGTAAGCAAGAGATTCGCATACTTTTTCCATATTAATCCTTCCCATATCCAACCATGTGTGGGATTTCCATTTATTCATGTTCAAAATTAACCATATCCATTATATTAGTCCATCCAAAACACATCTCATATTTTATCACCCTTTTCTCAAATCTATCACATTTTAGGTGAATGCTAGAGAGCTAAAGTATTTCAATGGTTGAAAGAAAGGTGAATAGAAGGGAGATTAGGGATATTTATAGCCAACAAACTAATAGAAATCACAAGTGTGGTAAGGAAGAGATTGAAAACCCTACTTCTTACCATTAAAATTTGAGATCAATAGACAGATTCATCCAAGATATGTTGACCTATCCTCCAAAACTCATATGATAATTCTGGAAAAGTGTAGGATAGTTGGTATATAAACAAAAAACAAGAGAGGGAAAATATAAGATTAGCATAGAAGGAATATCCTAGCTAAGTAGAATCAAGCATGAAATCAAAGCAATGATCCCAGAAGTGTGCAGAAGAGAGAGGTGGAAGAAGACAAAGTTGAGGTCATCTTTCCCCTCAATTATCCAAATCCACTCCTCAAATTGATCTGAGGTAGTATTTTGGACCAAATGCAAAATGAGAAAGGTTAATAATCTCTTAGAAAGAATTTATAATGGGTTTTTAAGGTTCCATTTTAGTATAAGGAAATTTTCCAAGAAACTAAGTTTCGAAAATATACTCAGATCAAAAACTAGTTAATTAGTTTGGCTTACTAATCAACTATTCTACAGACTAGCTGATATGTTCCTCAACCAATCGATAGGTTTGGTTGAGTGAAAACCTTTTAGCTAAAATGACAAACCAATCAATCGGTTCATGGAACCAATCAACTAGTCCGTCTGAAAACTTACTTAATTTAGTTTTACAACTTCATTTCAAATCCAACATTACCTCAAACCCAATCATAGTTGTAAATCAAAATCAAACACCAACAAATGGAATAATATCTCATTCACACATTTATAAAAGGTATTACAACACTACCCCCGAAAGAGGTTGCATCCCTGAAGCCTAAAAACATTCTAATCATATCTTTTTACACATAGCAAGTCACACATTAGGATCAATACATCTAAGAAAAAGGGTTACTACCTCCTTATAGTAAAAGGATTACACTAAGGCAACACACTAATAAAATGACCTTGGGTACTTGGATCAAACCTCCTCCTCATCCTCCCAAGTAGCCTCCTTAGTACCATGTCGTGACTAAAGCTCCTTCATTAGCTAAATAGTATTTGTACACGTTTCTCTAATCTTCATATCTAGAATTCTCACTGATCACTCTTCATAAGTTAAGGATTCATCGAGCTCAATCAACTCCAGTCGAATAACATGTGAAGGATTTTCTATATACTTCCTCAACTAAGATATGTGAAAACAATTGTACACGCATGATAATTCCATCAGTAGGGCTAAACGATAGGAAACCTCGCCAAAGTAATCCACAATCTCGTACAGTCCAATGTACCTTAGACTAAGCTTACCCTTTCTATTGAGTCTCATAATTCCCTTTGTGGGAGGGACCCTCAAAATAACTCTATAGCCCACCTCATAACCATTATCTTGTCCTCCTAGATCTATATAGCTCTTCCATCGATCTTGAGCTGCTCACATCTTATTATGAATTAGTTGGATGTGCCTCATCGTCTCCTCAATCGTCTTGTGTCGCAACACAAATGTCTCACAAATATCTTTCCAACACAAAGGACTATGACATTTCCTCCCCTCTAAGGCCTCAAAAGGTGCCACCCTGATCCTATCATAGTAACTATTATAGTAGAAGAACTTGATTAAGTCTAGGAGATTTTTTCAACTACCCCTAAAATCCAATAGACACTCCTGAATCATATCTTCTAAACTTTAAATAGCCCTCTATGTCTAACCATTCGTAGCTAGATGGAAAAAAATAATCATTCATTGTTGAGTCCCAAAAGCAACTTGTAGCTTTTGCCAAAAGTGCGATAATAATCGGGAGTCTGGGTTTGACATGATATTTCTAAGGAATCTATGATATCTTCATTGGTATGAACAATACAGACTTAGTTAGACAATCCACAATAACCCATATAGAATCAAATCCATTATGGGTCCTCGAAAGACCAATAAAAAAGTCCATAGATATGCCATCCCATTTCCTTTTAGGAACTTCCATGGGTTTCACTAATATGACTGGTCTCTTATGTTAGATCTTAGGCTTCTAGCAGGTCAAACATCAGGTAATAAATACTATCGCTTCCTACTTCATATGGAGCCACCAATATACCTTCTTTAAATCCTTATATAGTTTTATGCTTTAGGGTGGAAAAAAATAAGGAGTATAATGTCCTTCTTCAAGGATCCTTCTCTTAAGCTTAACATATCCCCTTGGTACACACAACCTACCCTAGTATCTTATCCTACCATCCTCATGGATATGAAATCCTTCAACTTTACCTTCTACAATAATAGTCTAGATCCTCTCAAGCTTAACATCACAAAGTTTATTAGCTCAGATCTCCTTAAAGATTGAAGGGGTAATGGTGAGTGCACTCATTCTTGCCTCTAGACTGCCAGCAGTGATCAACTCAATCTCTAACTTTCTAAATTCTCAGCACAAATGATCTGACAACACGATCATACCCAAGAAATGTGGCGTCTTTTGATTAAGCGTATCTACCACCACATTGGTCTTACCCTCATGGTAGGTCAATATTATATTGTAATCTTTAACCAACTTCAACCATCGGCTATGTCTCAGATTCAACTCCCACTGCGTGAAGATGTACTTAAGGCTCTTATGATTGATTTAGAACTTACATTGAACACCATAGAGATAGTGCCTCTATATCTTAAGGGAAAACACTACTACAACAATCTCTAAGTCATGCATCGGGTAGTTTTTTTAATCCTACTTCAATTCTTGAGAAGCATACACTGCTACCCTCCCATGTTGCATCAACAAGAAACTAAAACCATGCTTGGAAGCATCACTGTATACTTCAAAATTTTCAGACCCACTCAGCAATATAAGCACTAGGGCTGAAGTTAAGTGCTTCTTTAACTCCTTAAAAGCTTCACCACACTTCTCATCCTACTAAAAAAGCATAACCTTCCTCTATAATTTATTCAATGGTTGTGCTATCTTAGAAAAGTCTGCCATAAAAATATGGTAGTAACCAGCCAATCCCAAAAAGCTATATGCATCCTTGATAGAATTCCGTGCTGGCCATTTAGAAACTACTTGAACCTCAGTATGATCCACGGCCACTTTATCATTAGAGAGTATATGTTTAAGAAAATCCAGTCGACCTAAAAAAACTCTCACCTTGGAAGATTGGAATACAATTAGTGTAATCTTAACAATGCCAAATTCTGCCTTAATGTTGCTTATGCATCTCTCGATCAATAGAGTATATGAGAATGTTATTGATGAACACTACAATGAACTGATCCAAGAATGGTCAAAATATATGGTTCATGAGGGAAATGAATGCTACTAGAGAATTAGTGAGTCTAAAAGGCATTACGGCGAACTCATAATAGCCATATTTTGTCAAAAAAACAGCCTTTAAAATGCCCAGCTTTGATATCCTAAATTGATGGTAGTCTGAGCAAAGATCAGTATTAGAGAATACCTTAGCTCCCTTGAGTTGATTGAATAGGTCAATGATCCTTGGCAATGGATAATGGTTCTTTACTCTAACCTGATTCAACCCTCGGTAATTGAAACAAAAGCTCAAGCTCACATCCTTCTTTTCTACAAATAGGACTAACACTCTAGATGGTGATATGCTAGGTTGGATGTAACCCTTGCCCAATAACAATTTCAAATAGGCCGTGAAATATTTTATCTCCTTAGGTACCATATTTTATGGGGCCTTAGATATTGGTTTGTTCCCTAGTAACACATCTACAGTGAACTTGACCTCTCAAACGACTATAATTTCTAGAATCTCCTTAAGGAATAAATCATGATAATAGTGGATCACTACTATCTACTCGAATGGCAGCTCAACCACTTCGATGTCTCAAACACTACACAAAAAGAGTAGATACCCTTTACAAACAAGGTTGTTAATCGCGATTTCCAACACGATCCCTATAAATGGATTAGGTTCACACTTTAGATATGAGATACTAACACCTTTAGCTCTTATAAAACCATGCGTTCTTGTACAAAATACTTCCCTAACATGTCCATTTCAATGATCACATCAAAGTCACATAAATAAAGATCTATGCGATCCAACAGAAATTCTACCCCTTCCCCCACCCAACTATCAAGGACACTCCTTTATAGAGTCTAAAGCATGTAATCCTATCCCTAGAAGGCAATGCAATTGAAGTGGAATTACTGTCGGAAGGAGATAAGGTAGCTCTAGCGACCAATTTAGATGACATAAAGGAGTGTGATGCACCATAGTCAAATAATACACATGCTAGGAAAATAGAGATAGTAAGCATACCAGTCACCACACTGACCTCACACCTTACCTCTACCCTGCTCATCACGTTCAAAAGTCCTCCCAAATGAACTCCCATGACACTAGATGATCCCTACCCTTGTTAAAAGGTGTGAGGCCTCTAACCTCTAATATGACTAGCTTGAAAGGTGACACTAGCCGATGATGGAAGAACTCTCTGAGTCTGAGATTATGGCTACTGAATAGATCTAATCCTCTATGATCTAGATTACCTTCTCTAGATATTACCACCTCTAACTCCTCAGTCATAAGCTCTATGCCCCTCCATGCCACAACTATGGCATGTAACCTTGTTACCTTTATAGTCTACTCTCAGTTGATCTGCTCCATGATGCTTGTAGTGGTAGTTCCCCTCCTCGGAAAAACCCCCAGATAGACCTCTAACTTAGGGTACTGACCCTATGCTCTTTCCATACTTAGGCAACATGCTTTCTTTTGAATAAGCTTTCTTCCTTCCACTAAAATGTTGATCACACTTGAACTTCCTCCCCCCCCCCCAACTAGGAAAGCTAAGCTTAGATGACACATGAAGCCTCCAAAGTCTACTCCTAAAATCCCACCATATCTATCAGAGTAACTTCTACAGAAAGCTCTTGATATCTGATCCCCTGGCTGATCTTGAAACAATGGACTTGCATGACCTCATTGGCCTCAGCTTCTGAAGCAAGCTAGACCAAATTCATGAATCTTGTGTAATACTCTCAATTATCATGCCTCCCTACTAAAGAGCCATAAACTCATCTAACTTCTTCATTTAGAGGTGTGCATGATAGAAATGGGCATAATGCACCTTAAGGAATGGTCCCTAGCTCATAAGCTCTCTACCCTTACATTAGGCGCTCCTCCACCTAACATCTTCCCTTCCACACAAATAATACACTACCACATCAACCCTCTTGTCCAAAGGACAACCACATGTTCTAAAGGTTTTCTCCATGTATTTGACCTATCTTTCCATGATGTTAGGATCCTCCTGGCCCTCAAAGATCAGTGGGTGATGATGCCCAACCCTTCTGATCTAATCCTCTAGAACTGGTATGGTTACTAGCACCGATGGTGGTCGTGGTGCTTGGATTTAGCTTTCCATGTAAGCTCTAATCGCCTCCATAAATGCTTTAAATGGTAGTTATAGGCTATAAATTCATAAAGACTAGAAGTAATTAGACAAATAAATTTATTGAGTACTAAGACTCGCACAACAAGTTATCATACAAACTATCTATAACACATTCCTAACCCACTCTCACATAAGGACATTCTAGGTTCATAAATACTTAAAATTTCAATTAAATACTCCAACAGTAGGGAAATCATTTAAAGTATCTTATAGTATCAGTTGGAAATATCAAGGGTGAATTAGGTTTCAAATCAAGTCTGATACCATCATGTGGTATCAGCTTAATTATTCTTAAAAGCAATACATTTTTAAGAAAAATCTTTGATACCGACTTGTGGTATCAACTTAATTAATTTTCAAAGCATCACAACTTTAATAAGAAACTCTAATACCAACCGACAATGCCCAATTTTTCACTATTAAAAAAAATTGTTTTCAAACAGCGCAAAAGTGGAAAATGCTAAACACCTAGGAAAATGGGGTGCTACCATTGCACCTAATATAGGATAAATTTCAGCCACCCATATCATATTAAATACAAGGCTGAAAACCCAACCAACCAAATTAAAGTAGAGTGCATAAGGTCAAGTTACATAAATATTAAGTGAGAGAGTTATCAACAAAGGACCTTGATGATCCCTGACATAGTCAAATACAAGGAGAATGATTAAATAAACATACAAGGCTTTTACAGTGGAAACCAAATTAGGGTGTGACCCCAAAATAGTGGTCCATCTCTGACCACAAAAAAAAAACTATAGATGTCCACACACTTGAGTCCCAAATAGAAAAAGAGGCAGGATCTCTATTAGTCATCTCCAAAAACCTACACATGGCCCTCTACTCATAGGAATGAGTTGATGAATAAGCAAACGAGCACATTAGTACTCTACGTACTAAATAAACCATGTTTCCTCCTCAATGAAATTCAAAAGCATACAAGATTCTATCATGTCATGGAAATCATACTTAACATCCATTATGCCAATGCAATATAACTAGGTATACCTACTCTATCATGACCAGGTAATGCGTCAGGATATACTATCATGCATAATTCAAGAAATTTAAGATGCATCATGCTTGCCTTCAAAATGCAATATCATAGATAGTAACACACACTTACTAAGCAAGTTATCCAAGTGAACACTAGGATTTATTTTCCAACTTGCTTAATCAATTAGGTTATTTCTTTATAATCATTCTTTCTCTCTTTCCATTCCTTTTATTTTGATCTTATAATTCTACCACACCCTTATTTTATTCTTATCCAAGTACTTATTCCATTTATTATCACATGAGGCCTATACGATAATAAAGCAATACATTCACATATTTCTTACATATTAATCATTCCCATCCTCTCCTATGTGTGGGATTTCCAATCTTGCTTGTCCAATATTAACCATATCCATTATAGTAGTCCATCTAAAACACATTCCATATTTCATCACCCTTTTCTCAAATCCACCACATTTTATTTGTGGTTTACCCATCAAGGTCTTTACAACACCCATTAAGTATTTCATGGGTCATGGTCCATTTAACCTATTCATTAGATCATTGATCCATTGTAACATATGTATTTTATCCATTAAATAGTCATATAACAATCCCATGTACAATCTCATAGCACATCCAATATAAGAAAAGTAAAATCACACAAACCAGCCGAACTAGTTAATCGATCTAACCCAACTAGTCGATCGGTTTGGCTCGACCAAACCAGGCTTTCCTCAAAACAATTAATCATTTTGTGCAAACCAGTCAACTGTTCATAGACCAATCAATTGATTCTGCCAAACTAGTTGATGGGTTTAAGCATAGAGTAAGGTCAAGGTCCCTACATACCTAGAAGTTAATGGCTTAGGTCAACCAATCATTACTCTAGGAACCTATCGATTGGTTAGACCTCCAATAGTACAAATAGACATTTTCATGTAGACCACGCTTACAATTCTTTATCATACAAAATTGGATCATGTTCTAACATCGCATAACACATTTCTAGCTTACAATAGTTTCATATTCCATAATTAATTTTCACAACCTAATCTTTCCACAAAAATTCATGCTTTTCATTCAAGATGCACAGTTTAACCATTCAATATCATTTTTGAAAAGCTATATACTCATACCAACATATAATATAAACTTTAAGGATTCTATAACATACAAGCTTAATCACAATAAATTTTAAAAGTAAGAATAACTTACTTGATGCAAGAAAAACTTTCCTTAAATAAGAAAAATTAACATATCAAATCCTCAACTTACAAAACCTTAAAAGCAACAAGTTTAACTCATAAATCCTTGAATAACTTTTCCAAATCCAATCTTGAAACATAAAGGGGAAAATGAACATACCACACCTAATGAAAAAATAGAGGAATAATATGTTGAATCACTCAAATTTTTCCTAACTCTAACTCTTTCTTACTTAACAATTAAAATAATAGGAAACTAGAGGAAAGATAAGAAGAGAAAAATAATTTGAATGAAAGGCTCAAAATAAAGAGGGAGAAGGTTAATGTTAGAGAGATAAAGTATTTTGGTGGCTAAAAGAAAGGTGAATAAAAGGGGTAATTAGAGTCATTTATAGCCAATAAATCAATACAAATTACAATTATGATCAAGAATAGATCAAAAAACCTACTTCTTATTGTTTAAATTTGAGTTGAACAAATAGATTCGTCCAAGATATGTTAACCTATTCTTTAGAACTCAAATGGTGATTCTAGAGAAGTGCAAGTCATTTAGTCTATAAATGCAAAACATAAGAGGGGAAATTGAAGGTCGACGCGGAAGGAATCTCCTAGTTAAGTAGAATTGAGTATGAAATTAAGGGAATGATCCCAGAAGCGTGCAAAGGATAGAGGTGGAAGAAGACAAAGCTGAGGTCATCTTCTCTCTTAATTATCCAAATTGACTCCTCAGATCGATCGAAGAAATTATATTGGGCTAAATGCATCATAAGAAAGGTTAAGAATCATTTAGGAACAATTTAAAATGGGTTATCAAGGTTCCATTTTAGTGTAAGAAAATTTTCCAAAAACTTGAGTTTTAAAAAGAGAATTAGCTCTACACACTTGTCGCTTAGTTTGGCCTACGAGTTGACTTTCATATACATCACTAGATTGGCTCCTCAAATAATAAGTTTAGTTTAGTAAAAACAATTTAGCTAAAATGATGAGTTTGTCGATTGTTTTATAAAACCAGTCAATCAGTCCACTTGAAAACTTACTTAATTTAGCTTTCCAACCTCATTTCAAATCAAAATTTATCTCAAACCTAATTTTGATTCCAAATCAAAACTAAACGCTAATAAATGGCATAATTTCTCATTCACTCATTTACAAAAAGGTGGGGTATTACAAATCCTCACCTCTATACCCTTCATTCCTAATCTACTTTTAGTCCTCAAATGTTTTTCTTGCTCTCTTCTTTCTTTTCTTGCTAGAAAGATTTTCCAAGTGTTGAGCATCTCTTCATTCTTTCCTTTTCTCTTCTCTACTAAGAAAAAGTAGAAAAGCAAAGACTTACTCTGGCATTCTCCCTTACTTGGTTGAGCATTGTATTCATTTTCTTCTTCTAATATTGGATTTAGTTCTCCATTATTTTCCATAAGTAAGGAAGAATTAATGTTTGAGAAAGGTTGAAGATTTTAATTCCTTTTCATTGGCATCCTGTTTGTTAGAAAAAATGTTGTGTTTTATGTTCTTCTTTTTCTTCTTATGATTTTTCCTTGATTTTAATGGTTTTGAAATCTTATTTTAATGGTTTTCACTATGATTCACTAAGGAATTGAGGTTCTGCTAGATAGCCATCAAATAGGAGTTGTTGTGCTAGAAGAATTTTTTTCAAGGTAAGGCGTCATTATTTTTAACATGTATAGGGTTATGTTACTTATTAAGGTTCCATGTGTTTGGTGTTTCTGTGTGAGCATGTACTAATTATACTCTAAAATTTGAGCATGTGATAGAATTTTTTCATTAAGTTATCATTTTTGGGTTTCCTTATTTTTTATGCATGAGTTGGCCATTTTGAGCTTGATTCATTTACATGCTTAAATTATCATGTATCCATATGATTTTATGTGTGCATCATGCCTTTTCATGTGTTTTATGACATAGAAGTATGCTAGGATTAAGATGGTAAAGTTTGGTAAAACATGGGTGTGTGTATTGCAAGTTTTGGTAATGTTTTACCCAAACCAATCAATCAGTTCATTGAACCCATCAACTGGTTATGCAAGGAGTCACATTGTTTGGACATATGGATCAAATGGTCATGATATCTATTGATTGGTTTCATAAACTAGTTGGCTAGTTTCAATGAACAATCAATTGGTTTTCCAAACTCATCGATTGATGACCCTGCAAAAAAAAGGTGGTTTCGTCTCTACTAAGACCCATCGACTGGTTGGACCAAACCCATCAACTAGTTCCTATGAATAATTGATCGATGAGACCAACCAATCAACTGATCCTTTAGTGTTGTTTTGGCTTAGGTCTGTTATGACTAGACTAGTCAACTAGCCCAATAGATTGATCGACTACTTTAGTTGTACACTCCCTAGTTTGATTATTGGTGGATGTTATTCTATTAGGCCTTTGGTGTCGATACCTCCATGTAACTACAAAATTTAAATTGTGATTTCAACTATTATTTTCCTACATTAAATAAGAATCATAATGGTTGTATTTGGGACTTGATGTAACACCCCCAATTTTGAACCAGAAATTTTCATTTTTAAGACAATGCAGAAGTGATTTAAAAAGAAAAATCGGGGAATGTTACCACTACATCAACTATGAGCGAAGTGTGATCATCACCTAACTCATGCCTAATATAAGGCAAAATGGAACAAGAAACAAATAATATGATCATAATAATAATGTGATAATACAAGGTAAATAAGACTAGAATAATATTATAAATAGAGTGAAATTGATAGTTTTATAAATCAAATATAGGAATCCGATCCAAGAGTTTAAATAATTGGAAATACAAAAACATCTCAGCACAGTGGGCAAAATATTAATAACATGTTATCCAAACTCTTAGGCATAATCATAAACCTCTAACCCTAAGCAATGGACCGCTAGTTACTAATGTTATCACCCTCAACTTACTTTACCTAAGAGTTATAATCTTGTAAATCGTCATCTACTCCTTGGACTAGAAGTTGGATCATCACAGTAACCACACTAGTGTAGTATCATTATGGTGAAGTACTGGCATAATATACTACCTAAAACATGAAAGGCTTACGCAACAGATTGAGGTCATATAGTAGCATGGTATTAAACTTAATATAAAGGTAATATATGGGAACACTAATAACATATAAATATCTGAACAAGACCGTATAATATACATTACTCACAAGCATGGATTTCCACAAAAATCCATATAAAAGTAAATCACATAATGCTAATATTCCATGATGGACTAGCATAGAGCTGCCACTCCCACCACCACATCACACTAGTGCCAAGGGGCTTTTCTCAGGGATATTCAACATACACCTCGCTTGATCTCCTAGGTGAGGGGGAATATGCTAAATTTTAGGTCTACAAAACCCAAAGTACATAAACATAGAATTAGAATCATTGCTAATATACCATGATGGGATGAATGTAGGACTAAAATCCCACCACCGCATCACACTAGTGTCAAAGGGCTTGTCTCAGGCATCTTCAACATCAACCACACTTAGTCTCCTAGTCTAGGAGCAAAAATGATGATGAAACCCTAAGTATTCATACCAAGAAGGCCTCTAAGATTCTATGATCAAAGTTCCACATATTAAACCAATTGTGTGTTTTAAGTTTTGATTGATACCAAACACTAAACAAGGAATACAAGCCACCAATTGGGTGTTTATATATGACACCAACCTCAACAAAAGGAATTAAAGCAACAAATTGAGTATTTAAAGATGAAAAAAACTCAACAAAAATCAAGTTTCAAACACCATCACAATAGGTCATATTAAATTAGTTCAATCATAAGAAATCGTAATTAAAATGTTGTAAGACATGGAAGTATCAATACAAAAGGCCCAAGATAGACAGAATATTCTACAAAGAACCAATTGGCTCCCAACTAGACTAGCCAATCAATCCTTTAGACTAGTTAACTGGTTTAGTCATACCAAACCTAGACCAAAATAACACCAAAGCACTAGTTGACTAGTTGGCCTCAACGGTCAATTATTCATGTGAACCATTGGTCCAACAATTCAATGTGTCTAAGTAGAGACCAATCCATTTTGCTTGTATAAAAATTGATTGTTGGGTTTGACGAACTGATCAACTAATTATAGCAACCAGTCGAATGGTTTGGTCTAACTGGTTAATGGGTCTAAGTAGAGACCAAATAACCTTGGTATGTAGGGACACTAGTTGATGGGTTTGACCAATCAATCAACTATTCATTAAGACCAATTAACTAGTTTACCAAACCAATTGATTGATCTCATAACCAACTTATCCAAAACTCCAAATCATTCGATTATTAGCTAAACCAGTTGGCTGGTTCGAGGAACCAATCAACTAGTATGGGTAAAACATAACCAAAAGTTACAAAACATACACCAAATTTTACTAAACTTTAACATATTAATCCCAGCATTCTTCTATGTCAAAAAAAAACATAAAAATACATGCTTCACACATAGAATCAAATGGATACATGGCGATGTACACACCTAACCAACTCATGCTCAACAATCAATTTTATGCTTAAAAAATTAGAGAATCTCAATAACCCTTATGCTCATTACATGGAACACAATTAGATCATATACATATAAACACTAACACATGGAGCCCTAATATATCACAAAAACCTACTTATGTTAAAGATAAAAATACCTTATCTTAAAGCAATTCTTCTAGCACAAAACTCTTATTAGATGGACTATCTAGCAAAAATTTGATTCCTAAGAGAATAAAAGAAAAAATCATTAAATCCATATTTTAAAACTTCATTAAAACCTAAGAAAACTAGAATAAGAAGAAGGAGGAGGAGGAGGAGGGAAACATAAAATACCACTTTTGGCTCAAAAATAGGGTGTTGAAAGAGAAGTTGGATTCTATAACTTATCCCACCCTTAATTCTTCCTTACTTAAGGAAATTAAGAGAGAAATAAAACCAAGATTAGAAGAAGATGAAGGAATACAATGCTTTCATAATCAAAGGAGAAAATTAGAGAGAATCTCTATTTTTCTCAATAGAAAGAAGAAGAGAGGAAAATGGCAGAGTGCTAAGCACTTAGTAAAATTTTCACAAGGAGAAGGGAGAAAAGAGAAAGAACATTAGTGAAGAATGATAATTGATTAGCAAGGGAGAAGCATAGGAGCAAGCTAGTCAACATTCTCAAGGAAAAGAGGGATGTGACAGGTGAGGTTGAGTGTGGGCAAGCCAAGAAGTGAGGGATGACTTAATGGGTTGGTGGGAGGTTGAGTGTATTAAGTGATGGGAAATGTAGAGGGTTCAAAAGTCAACGAAGAGTGTATAAAATAAAAAATTGTTGCCTCAGCTGCCAGAATAGAGAAGGAGAGGTGAGGGAGAAGGAAAAAGGGAGGCTTGCCTCCAAAAGTGGCTTCTTGGGAAAATTTTCCTAATTAATTTCATGGAGTGATCTAATTAATATAAAAAATAATACCAAAACACTAAAACATTCTTATTAGCATAATCAAACACAAATCATATGTTTTCATAATCATTGGAGAAAGGTTCAAATTATAATTAGAAATGGATATAAAATCATAGGTAATGGGCAAACCAATGGACTAGTGTGTCAAGAATAAGAACATAAATTTCCACAATGTACTAATAGATTGATTATGTAAACCAATCAACTGATACGCCTAAAATCTAAAATTCACATTTTTATTAGAATTTCAAGCCCATTTCAAAACCAAAACTCATTTATTTTATATTAACTTAATTCTAAATATAATTTAAAAGAGTTTATGATGGGGTATAAAACTTGAATTGGTTAGGTTTGGTATCATCTCTAAATACCTAATTAGTGACTTTTATGCCTTGTGATGTGTTTGGTATTATCGCTTAGAAACACCTAATTTGGTTAATAAGGGAATTTAATTGTGTTTGTTGTTATCACTTGGAAACACCCGATTTTATTAACAATAGAATTTAATTGTGTTTGGTGTTATCACTTGAAAACACATAATTGGTTATTTGTGGGCTTTATCCATGATTTGTGATATCACTTGAAAATATATAATGATGGAATAAGATTTCATTCGAGCATTTTTCTCTAACTCTCAGGGTAGCTAACCAGGAGTTAGTGGAAAGGTCATCCTGTATTTTATATCTTTTACTCAATACCTATTTTTTTTCTACTAGGTTATGGTTGGTAGGGGTAAGCGCATATCTTTGAGGTATAAGATTATATTGTGGCAAGTTGACATGGCATCAGTGTCTAGGATTGGTGGGTGAGGTATCCTATTAACGTTGTATTGTCCATTATTTAAGCAGGTGTGGTATCCCAAATTTTTAGTCCCCGCGGAAAAGGCATTCAAGGTGTGGTGGGTGAGGTATCCCGGTACAAGCATCCTTGGTGTACTTCAACCACGTGTGGTGGGTGAAGTATCCCGATTTGTGTTACCCCTCATGGTAGGTGTACTTAATGTGCGGTGGGTGTGGTATTCAAGAAAAGATTCCCCTTTGATGTATCCTAACCTCGTGTGGTGGGTGTAGTATCCCATTGTGATTTTTGGTGTTTCTATGACTTTTTTTCATGATGAAGAATTAGGTGTGGTCAAATGAACTATTTTATTAACTAAAAACTATATGGTCACTAAATGGAGAATTCTAATATGGTTTATATTATATTGATTGTGACACATTTACCATAATGTTATCTTTTTGTGAATTCCATGCAAGCATGTCTTATTCTATTACTACCATGAGACTAAGTGTTAATTTATATTGGTATGCTTATCATCATGATATTATGTGACTTCATTATATTGCATGAGAATTTCCATGTTTTAGGTAATTCTTTTTACCAGTACTTTACTATGCTGATATTACACTTGTGTGATTACTATGATGATTCAGCTTTTGGTCTAAAAAGCAGAGGATGATTTGTAAGAGTATGACTCTCAGTTAGAGTATGCTGAAGGAGATGACATGGGCCATTAGCGGGCTATTATTTAGGGTCAGAGATTTATGTTTATGCTTAAGAGTTAGGCTAACCAGTTAGAGGTGTTTTTCCCACTACATTGGGAAGTTTTTGTTCTTCCAATTATTTGAACTCTTGGCTCGATTTCCTATATTTAGATTTGTAAACTATCATAATTTTTCTATCTATATTATTATCCTCACTTTTATTATCTTGTATTATCTCATTAATATTATAAGCATAAATCTTTTCATTCGTTGTTCCATTTTGCCATGCATCAAGAATGTGCTAGGTGATGATCACACCTCTCTCATAGTTGATGTGGTAGTAACACTCCCCTTTTATTATTTTTCAAACACTTCTGCATTATCTTAAAAATTAAATTTTATGGTTCAAAAATGGGGGGTGTTACAGTTATGGCATGTTTTGGTGTAATTTATGATAACATTAAAAAAGTAATAATTATGAAAGTTAAACATGGAATTGAGTTTGGGACATAGACAAGCATTTTCAGAAACAACATTAGAGGAAGCGTTGTACAATTGTAAATGGCCTACGAGCTCTATAGTGGTTACCTATACTTGAGGTTAAGGTATCATTTAGGGTTTTGTGTATTTTCCTAGCCAGTAGTGCTTTAATTGGTCTTTAGCTAGTAGTGATTTGGATTTTGAGGTGCCTCTCATGCTATAAATAAAATATATTATCAATATTATGTAATTATGCATGCGACATATTATTAGTGTTATGCTGTTTCAGTATTGTGGCATTAGAATTCAGTTTGTGGTATTTTATTATGTTGAGGTATGATTTTACTAAAATTATCTGTGTTTTCTCCTATGGCCATCGTGTTATAGTTTTTTAGAGGATTTGTGTGGTTATGTATTATAAGACACAAATAAGTGTGTGATCCATAATTTACCTGTTTATCCCAATGGGATGTTCAATATGTGAGCACACTATTACTATTATTTGGGTTTTTCACTCAACAATTTATTATATAGATACTATACTTGTGTAGCTTGTCCATATGTAGGCATTATCATTATTTTTGTAGTTTTGTTAGGTGGACAAGTATTAGAGCTTTTTGAGGTGGCCCATTGAGGTTTTCTTGGATTGGATCATTAGGATCTTATCTCTTTTTTTTTTGTTCTTCTTTTCTAATTTATTTGATCATATTGATCATTATAATTCATTCATATAGGTCATGTAACCTTGTATCATTTTGGGATCAAATGATTTTTACACCTAATCTTTAGATATGAGTTACTTTTTTATGTTGCTTCTAGTATGAATTAAACATGGGAATTACCTTATTTGTATTGGTTGTTTCAATAACACACTACATTTTATTATCTTAACTTCCAAAAATCTATTTAAAATATAAAAAAATTAGGTGATGAAATTGAGGGTGTTACCAACATGACCGAACTACTAGGTTAAGAAGTATGAAGTTCTAATTCATTCCTCATTCATATTGATAAGTTAAAATGGTAAATTAGATTGAAAAAAAATGTCAAAGACAAGAATCACCGAAAGAGTATGCATAATCATGTAGTATTGAGCTTTGGGTTTCAAGGATATGGATGGGTTTGGATTGGATATAGAGTGGATATTTAAATCCTCATGGGGAAGGATGAGGGCGAGAAACCCCAATTAATATGAAGTAAGAATTGTGTTAGATTTAAAGATTTAGATGTATTTTAGGTTTGGTGATATAAATGAATTTCCATCTTATTCCATTGTTATTCCTCATGGACGAAAAGGAGATGAATCCAACTAACTCGGACACCCTAGAGCATTTTATGAAGTCGTGCTTATAAACTACCCGAATTGTATAGATAATTTTGAAATATTAATGTTAAGCTATTGATGTTTTGTAAATGTAGAGGTTAGACACACTTTTGCCAAGTATTGTGTCATTTGAACAAACTTGCTATTGTGTTTGTCTAACAAATTAAGGTTTCTAGAGTCATAACATAAAGTAGGGTTGTTTATAATATCTGAAATCCAATGATTAGATATGATACTCGAATTGATCCGATATAAAAAAAAATAGATCTGATATTTTTTCTCAAATCATATAACCGATACAATAATAAAAGATTAAATAAGTTTGATATCTAATCCAATAAATCTAAATAATATTCTATCTTATAAATCATATATATATATATACTCTAGCACTATCTATTTTTCATAAAATTGTATTGCATATAAGCATATATGTGTGTGTATAACTTGAAATGAGGGTGATTATTTTAAGTAAACTTAATACTTTTAAATTATTATTTTGATTAAATATTTATATATTATCCAAAATTTAAAATTACTAATTAAACATAATATAATTTAAGGCTCAAATCAATTCATTAGATGATATGATTTAAATTGGATCAATTTATTAATTTTTGATTGAATAAATTTTTTATTCAATATTTCTTATTTGTAGTCTGTCCGAAAATTTTGGATATTTAATAAATTATTTATTATCCAATAAAAAATTTTAGATATTTAAAATGTCATATATCTACAGATTTTTTATTTGATATGTTAAATATCTAAAACTTTTTATCTAATACTGAAAATATTTGATTCGTGAATATCTACGTTTAAAAATAAAAATAAAAAACCCTACTCCACTTGGGTTTCAAAAGGATCTCCACTATGATTTGATGTAGTGGGTTTTGCTTGGATGTATTTTGTTTCCGAAGACCATTGAGGCTAAGTCAGTCAACGTAGACCATTGAGCTAAGTCATTCAATGGAGGGACCAGCGCATCGCCCTAGACTCTTAGTAAAAGTGTAGTTCAACTTTTCTATGAGACACATTTTTCGCCAGGCATATAGATTCGCATATATTCAATGATTAGATATTTATAAAATAGTTTTTGATATTTAAAAATTTAAATTCTAATAGTAAATAATACATCGGACATTTAAATTTTTTAAAATAAATTATAAGTAAAAGATATTAGATAAAAAAATATTCAATTAAAAGATAATAAATTAATATCATATAATAATTTAATTAAAATCTTAAATTATATTATATTAAATTAATAATTTCATATTTTAAAAAAAATAAATATTTAATAAAAATAATAATTATAAATTATAAATTTACTTATAATAAATAATTTATTTTTAAATTACATAAACATATATGATAAAATGTTATAAAAATAAACAAGTAATTTTTTAGAATATATATGTATATAATTTATTAGAATAAATATTTGATTTATTTTATTTTTTATTAACAAGATCGATTATTTGATTTAAACTAAAAATAGTTCATTCATTTAATTTTTAAATTGAATCAATTTAAATATGTAGATATCGAATAATATGAATAATTTTCTTAAACAAAGAGCGACATAAGAAAATAATATTATTATTATTATTATTATTATTATTATTATTATTATTTTACCATTGATTTTGTTCTCGTCTTTCTAGCATATGACAAAAAGGTATTCCACACTTGTATAACTTAATCCTAAGGGCTTGTTTGGTATGGGGGTAATAGGGGTAGAATTTTTTTTTCCTATTTTCTACCTCTTATATTAAGTATTTAATAATAATAAATATATTTTTAATGAAATACCCATTTTAGATCAAATTAAGATCTAAAATAGATATTTATTAAAATAAAAATATTTAATTTTAAATAAATTATATAAGATATATAAAATATGGAATAATTTTTCCACTCCAATTGTCCCCATACCAAACGAGCACTAAAAGGTAATACACGTGTCTTAGGCACCGCCGTTAACCTAGCGTTAATCCATATGATAAAAGTAAACCGCAACATGGAAATAAAAAATGCAGAAAATATATATTTATGATTATGGGTGCCTACAAATAGTAGACTCCCAACCTGTGACTTTAGTCATCGGCAAGAATTAAGAATTCACACTGTATCTATCCGAATTATTGTACTTATTTTATCTCAAGAGATTTATGTATTCTTTTCCATCTGAAATATATGTGGAGATAGGATGATTAGAATCTGAAATTAAAAAAAAAAAAAAAAAAGATGGTTTCACTAGATGGAGAAGGAACAAAAGTTACATAACTTAATGACTAATGCAATACCTTTTTATTAAAGACAGGTTTCGCTCAATAAGAGAGACGGCCTCAACAAACTGCAAAGGTCATTTCTTTCCTGTCTTGTCATTGATTAAGATTTAATTAGACGAATCACCATCCAATAGGGAAAGAAAAAACATATAAAAAAAAGTACATGCAAAACTCCAAAACTAACGAAAGTAGCGTAAATGTACATACTTGTGTTAGAGCTTTTAGCTATCTTTGATAGGGTTTTTTTTTATTATTATTAGTCTAGACTGTTTAATTTATATATTAATTTTATATTATAATTATTTTTATTATATATTACATATTATTTTTTATAAATAAATTCTACTATGTCTTATTAAATATTTAAACTATCTTATATTTTTATCCTTGTATTTTTATTAATTAAAGTATCTACCACATTCGTACAATTATTAATATTCACAATTAATATTTATTATGAATAATTATTAAAATTATTATTTATCTAATAAATATTAATTATTTATAATTAATATTCATTATATAATTAATAAGGTTACCGAACAAACAATTTGTCTTAATGCGGTGAGGCCAGCTAATATTGGATTTATATTTTTTCACATAGCCTTCAACTTTTATCTTCTTTATGTATTACATTAAGGTCCAAAAAGTTTGCTGGTAAGTTCTCAAAGAAAAAAGATCTCAAATTAATTTCACGGTAGAGGAAAAGTGTCTGGTGCTGGACCAATCGACACGTCCTCTCGTCTAATCAAACTTAAATTATTGTGTCGTATATCATATTTGATGCATAAAAAATGACCATGATATAGATAACGACTAGTGCTTGCTTATGCTCTAGAGTTTGGTAGACAGTCACCATCAGTCCAAATTAATTGATAACATTGCAATGTTAAAAGTCTTTTTTCAAGCCTAGCCTAAGGTAATCGTTCATGGTTGAGTAATTTGATATATCATCTAAATCTGATTTAAATTAATATTATATAAAATAATATGATATATTGTTTGATTAACACATACTGCTTATATATGAATGTATCTGAAATAATAATAATGTTGGTAACTTATATAAAATAAATGAGCTAATGTATTTAGATTTGTAGAATTTTAGTAATAATTATTTGTATTTTCAAATGTTGATGAATGTAGTTTTACCATTTTACCGGTAAACTCATATATTGTTAAGTCCAAAATCATTAATTGACAATGTTATTAATAATTATTGATTAATTATTTTTATGATTATTAAGTTATTTTAATAATAATATATTATTATAAATATTATTAAAAGAAACCATTAATCTAGAATATTATGTATACCTATTAATGTATTATTATTGCTATCAATAGATAATAATAATAATAATAATAATAATAATAATAATAATAATAATAATAAAGCATTAATATGATTAACAACTAAAAATATATTAATCTCAGTATGAATAATAAATTTTAAAGTAACAATGTTCTTATTACTTAATAATAAATACATCAATAATATTATGTATAATTATTTACAAATTATAATAATTAAAGTATAATAATATTAAATTATTTTATTAAAATCAATGGATTATCTTACTAAGAATATAATATAATTAATTATAATTCTTAAATAATAATAATTATTATTATTATTAATATATTATCTTAATAGTAATATAATAATGAAAAATATTATCATTAATAGCTAATAATAATATATTATAACTACTATACATAAAAGCATAAGTACAAATTTTTTTATTACAATAATTAATCAACTATATTTTTATATTTATTAATTAGTATTATGATTATATTATTATACTAATAATAATAAAATATTATCAATACCTTTTAGTACTCCATTATAATAAATAATAACAATAAATGTTTAAGTAATTTCAATTAATTAATAATATATAACTAATATAAAATACTATTTATATTTATTGATGAACAATTATTATTAATAGATTTTTAATGATAATAATAATAATAATAATAATAATGTGAGATCATAACTTATATTTGTGTGTGTAGTCTAACATGGATTGTTGCGTCCATGTGTTTAGAGAAGTTTGGACCAAAAAGGAGATCATGTGAGAAAATAGTCGGGGCGTGTTAATAAACACGACTTGTGTTTCTTTTCTTTTTTGTATACTTGATCCTACATAATTTTGGAAAAAGTTGAGAATTCTAAAAAAATACAGGGGGCCATGTTTATTAACACATATCATATTTTTCCCGTTTTCTACCGTTCACTTGTGTTAGTTACATACTTCTATAAATAGATTTGTATGAAACCTTAGAAATTTGTGGGACATCATTGAACCTATCCAACCACTCTCCTTTTATATTGTATTTTTGAAAGAATTATGTACTAAGTACTATCATCAAGATTTTTTTATTTTCCTTCTAATAACTAGTGTTGTATATAGTAAAGATTGTCGCTATTTTTCCAATCATTATCCCAATTGAATCTTGAAATTTCCCTATTACTTATTAGTCCAAGTCTTAGGTTTTCACATCCTATGAATTTTTCCCTATAATTAGTATCAGAGCTTTGGATGTGTGATCGATTTGAATCAAGATGACATTTTCAAGATTTAATATTGAGAGATTTGATTGTTTTGAATTTTGGGTTATATATATTGAAAATGAAGGTGATCATTGATTCAAAACGGATTGGCAAGGGCATTATTTAGTGAACCAGAGAAGCTTGGATTGATGTCTGATGAGAAGTTTGGAGATATTGATTTGAATTCCTTATCCACCATACAATTATGTTTATCAAACAAGGTTTTGTGAAAAGTAGCCAAAGATACAACTAATGCCTTATTGTTGGTGATGTTGTCATAGCTAAGGGCGATGGTGATGTACTGACTTCTATAGAAGAAGATATTATATTAGTCAATAGGTAAATTCTGGATTGTAGATGCTCCTACCATATTTCTCCCAATGGAAGCTAGTTCTAGACATACAACATTGATCGAGGTGGAGTTGTTGTCTTGGAAAGTGGTGCTTCGTGCAGAGTTGTTGGGATTGAGACTATAAGGGTAAGGATGACTAATGGTGTGGTTAGCACACTATCTAGTGTTCATCATGATTCTAAGATGACCAAGCGCTTGATTTTGTTGTGATCCTCGGATAATAAAGGTTATAGGTGTGCCATTGAGAATGACACATTAAAGATTTTTAAAGGACTAATGGTGGCAAGTGGATCAGGACATTGTATGAGTTTGTTGGCGAAACTATTGAGGGTGTAGTTGGTGTGACATTAAGATATGTGACTCTAATGTTACTGGTCTTCGGCCGATGCAATTGGTACATAAGAGTGTCATTGGCATGACTAAGGGGGTTCTTATTTTGTAGCCTAGTTACATATAGATATGTTATCTTTTTTTAATCTAAATTCCTTCTTGACAAGAAGGTGGAGTAGTAGATTTTTTTGGGTACTTCAGACAAGGTAAAGGCTATTGTTATTTTGGATGGTATATATTCTTCTGATGAGGAAGAATATGGATAGCAGGTGGAGTAAGTGAACATTACTTTCGGTAGAGTTGGTTATGTCTTGTATACTATGGGTAGTAGTATTGGTGTGTAAGAGCCAGTGTCAGACTCAAAGGTTATTTTTGGTATTGATTATATATTGTGGTATTATATTGTTGTTGTCAAAGAGATGTGGTCTCTTTAGTAGACTTATACATTGGTATCCAATGCTTCACAAGTTATTCTTTTATTATGTGACTATGTTATGCTTGTTGTAGAAAAAGATATTCTTTTATTGTTGTAGTGGCTTTCTATGTCATTGTTACATATCATATAGCCATGAGATTCTTGATGGAAAATGTTGCTATTTAGCCCATGTATTACTTGTGTAGTGAGAATGTGTGTTCTGAGTTCCTTGTAGACACCTTGGTTAGATGTGGTGTGGAATCTAAGATACTTGATGCATACTGTAATACCCCAAAAATCCTAATTTAGGAATTATGGCAATATAATGATTTATTAGGGAAAATTAAGAAAATAAATTACTTTATTAAATAAAGAGGAAATTAACTAAGGAAAATAAGGAGAAAATAATAAATAAGTTATTTAGAAAATTTTGGACATTTTACTAATTAAAATGGAAGTTAAGGACAATTTATCCAAAATAGCCTAATTAATTTAAAAATGAATTTAGTTATTATACTTAAAATAATTATTATTAAAATTAAATATTTAAATTAAATATATAAACAATAAAGACCAAATACTCCCAACCCAACCATTTTATCATTTTTCCATTTTCCATTTTCCTTTTCTCCTTTCTTTTCTTTTTTTCTTTCTTTCTTCCTCATTTACTTATTTTTTTTCTTTTCATCTCCCCCCGGTTGGGCCAGCCCATCAACCTAGACCCTTCTCCTCCCCTCTCGCTACGCGCGGCCCCAATTTCCCCAGCCCTCCTTCATCGCCCGTTGCCCCCAGCCAACCGAACCGCCCTCCTTTTTCTTTTCTTTCTCCCCCTGGACCGACTGGTCTAGTCGTCATCTTCCTCCCTCAATTATCCTATAAATACCCCCATTGGCAGCCATAATCGAGCTCTCTTTTCCCGCAGCCCAGAAACTCCGTCCCTCGCTTCCGCCCAATCAGTTGCATATTTCGCCGCCGCCGGTGACCGCCGCAACAAATGCCATCCACCGAGACCATCCCTGCACCCTCCTCTACAAAACCAGACCACCACCACCCCTTGCCTCGCCCTGCACGTGCCGCCCCAGCCGTGCAAAGTCGCCACCCCGAACAACCATCTCCAGCCCTTCGCCACCCCTTGCGCCGCCTTCTGCCGCCAATCCAACCGCCACCAACACCTCCACCACCCTCCAAAATGTCCAGCAGACCTTCCCCTACCTTCCCACAACTTCATCTCCCCCCGCCTCCCTCTCCTTCTACTTCCTCCATCTTCCACCACCCTCCACGACCTTCAGCCGCCGCGCCAACCACTGCGCGCCGCCACTCCCAGCCACACCACCACCCTCATTCCACCCCTCTTCACCTGCTGCATCTTCCTCCACCTCAAACACCCCTCTATCCCCTCTCCTTTAGCCTACACATTGATCTTTCCACCTCTCTTCCTCCCCCAACACTGCCGCCGTCGCCGCCACGCGCCGCCGCCGGTTCCACCACTAACCTTAGGTGGTGCTCCAACCTCCTCAACCCTTAAACCTTCTTAGCACAGGTGATTAATAATTTTTACTAATATTAAGGGTATTATTATTATTATTATTATTATTATTATTATTATTATTATTATTATTATTATTATTATTATTATGGTTGGTATTATCATCATTATTATTATCTTTATCATTAGTTAATCTAACTTTAGAAACCCATTTTATATAAGTGTTAACAATTTTTAGTAATATTAATAGTATTACCCTTATTAGTATTATTAATGTTGTGTTGTTATTACTATTATTATTATTATTAGTATTAGTATTATTATTATTATTATTATTATTATTATTATTATTATTATTATGTATCACTCTTACTACCTAAACTAATTTCAGGAATATTTATAAATATGGTATTATTATATAGTATCTTTATCATTATTAATAACATTATCATTACTACTACTATTATTATCTCTATTATTAATATTATTATTTTTCTTACTAGTACTAACTTGACCATTACCACTTTTAGTGTAAATATTGGGACTCTTATATTACTATTATTCTTTTCGATTGTTATCTTCTATTATACTTAACATTATTACTATTATTATTATTATTATTATTATTATTATTATTATTATTATTATTATTATTACTACTACTACTACTACTACTACTACTACTGCTACTACTTATGCTAACCTTATTTGATTATTATTATTATTATTGTTATCGTTATTGTTATTATTATTATTATTATTATTATTATTATTATACTTAACACCTTTATCATTATTGTTATTATTACTGCTACTTTTATTATTATCAATGTTATTTAACTCGAAGTTGGTGTGTTATCATTTTGTTGTTAAATAAGAAGAATACTTAAACCTTAGTACCTTACCATTTAATATTATTCCTAATGCCTTTAACACTAACATCATTACTATGTAATCATTATTAGTTATTACTATTATTACTATTATCATTATTTTATTTCTATTATTGTGACAAAAACATTTGAACCATTATATTATTATTATTTAAAATATAACTTTCATCATTATTATCTTTAGGAATATTTTTACTTGTTGGTATTATAATTATTATATTATTATTTTAACCCTAACACTATTATTAGACTTAGCCTTAAAAATGATAGGGTTTCTATCACTATAAACATTAGTATCACTATTATTAGTTTTATTATTATTATTATCACTATTTTACTATGGTTAGCATGAACACTATTATTATAAGAATAGAGATAACGGGTCTAATAATATAAGTGTAACAAAAAGTATTAAAAATAAACATATTTTGACTAGTAATATTTAGTATACTAATTTTAAGGTAAAAACCCTAGTTTTCGTATAATACTCTCTTTAATAATAATAATAATAATCCTAATCTTAAACTAGAATAAGGGATGATGGTACTTCTGAGGGAAACTAATACTTAGTATTTTTTTCCTTTTATAGATGATCCTAACCAAAACCCTAAGGAGTTATAGGAGCATGCTCCAAGCCCGGTGTCGCTTTAGGTAAGGACAAAGCTATGGCCCTTGTGTGATGTGTGACCTATATGTTTTGAATGTTGTATACGCCATGCTATGTTGTGTATTATATAATTGTGGATAACTTGTCTTATGTGTAGCGCAGCTTGGAGATTGAAGTATGTTTGTATGTGTTTCCTATGACATGAGCATGACATGTATATGTATGATGTTTATGATGTGATATGATATGGCCCTCTAGGACATGCATGTTAGGATAAATAATAATATGAGTTGGGAATATAAGGAGGCCAAGGAATAAATGGGAAGTGAGAGCACTAAGGGGGTTATGAGGTTGACCTAAGTGCCTCACGATCCATGAGAGAAGATTTAAGTGGGAGGAATGACCAAAATAAATGAGAGTTGGGAACCATGCATGAGAGTCGTAAAATTTACATGGTGACTTGGGGTGTTTGCATGGGATGGCTAAATCTTGCATGGGGGTGAATCTTACGTGAGAAAAGTTGAATTAAGGCGTAAATAAGAGAATGGGAGAGTTGTGGAGTGATTGGAGACTTGGGATGAAAAATAGTACGTAGGTTGGTGCAAGGGTGTATAAATGATCCGATTAGGGTTTTTGGGGAGAAAGTGGAAATTTGGGAAGTACAAAAGTAAGAATGATTAAGGAAGGGTGGAGTATGGGTTAAGAGTGAGAATTCAATTATATAAATGATAAGTATGGGTTTCCATGTGAAAGAAGAGACTTGGGGATGAAAAGAGAGATGTTACTTGTGGAAGAAGTAAGGTACTAGGGTTTGATGTGGGCAACTAGGGTTTTGCCGGTCACATGCGAGGTCGAAGAGCAAAGTGATATGCCTTGGGGTTTGACCTAATAAGGGTGAGATGTGGGGCGAGGAACAAGTAATGGTAAGGTAAGTGAGAAGAAGTTGGACCACATAGGTCCAACTAGGGTTTCCAAGGGGAAAACCCTAAAGGTTGAGAATAGGCGAGATCGATGTCGGGGCGTGATAAGAGGTGCAGGAGTCTCAAAATACGAGACGGGCCCTCTTAAGAGAATATTATTAGAACATCGATGACATGCATGTCAAGGGTGGAATGTTATCTAATAAGACACGGATAAAACACTAATCATGTAAAGTGAAAGATTGTTGAGCCAAGCCTAGACCGGTCCACCGGTAAATAATAGTGGCCAGGAGTCGAGGTGCCCTAGAGACCAGTCCACCGGCAAATAATAGTGGTCAGGAGCGTTCTGCCCTGAGTGTATACTTTCCGGTCCACCGGCTATAATAGTGGGGGATATCATGCTCAACAAACCAAAGCAAGTAAGTTAAACCATGGGAAATACACTAAGTACTTACAGTGAAACACCATGTGAGTCGGGGCCAGACCGGTCCACTGGCAAATAATAGTGGCCAGGAGCATTCTGCCCTGGAGACCGGTCCACTGGCAAATAATAGTGGTTAGGAGCGTTCTGCCCTGAGTGTATACTTTCTAGTCCACCGGCTATAATAGTGGGGTTCCCGTACTCACATGGACTATTAAAGAATATGCGTGGAATGGACATATTATTAATGAGAATAAAGAATAAGTCACCGGAAAAGTAATTAGGCCTTATCATGTGTGCTATCATATGTTACCTATGTGCTTATCCTTGTATCATATGTTCTATGTGTTGGCCTTAGCTCGTCTGTTACCTTACTCAGTACGTAGCGTACTGATCACCCGTTTCATGGGTGTTGCTCATCCCCACGAGCAGAAGACCCCTCTGATCTTGTGTAGGTAGGAGACCATGTCTTCGATGCCTACGATACCTACGAGGCATCGGGTGGGACAGAGTGTTGAGCCTAACCTAACTTGGGGACCGAGAGCGAGTTGGCCGAACTCTATTTCTATCATTGGATTTCGTATTTCCTTATTTAGTAGTATTTTGTACTACGCTTCATCTTTTGAAAATCATACTCTTAAATTGTAATCCTAAACCGTATTCTAATTACTGTTTGACTTGTGTTTCGTTAATGATTTATGTTAAATGTCGACCCATGTTTTAATGCTTCGCACTTGATGTTGTTTGGTTTTAGCCTTAGCACTTAGTACTGGAACGGTAGAAGGGTACCGGTCTGGTACTAAGTGTGGCGGTAACGCCCCCAAGTTTACGGTTTTATCCTTCGCTTTCGCTAAACCTTTTTGATTTAAACGAAATTTTTCAATAGTAAATCTGGGGGTGTTACACATACAATATCTGCTTGTATGGAGTATGTGTTGTTGACTGTTTTATTTATAGGTTACTCTAATATTGGTTGTGGTTTAGATGATCAAAGATATAATAGTGCTAGTGTTGTGCCTTAAAGGTTTTAATATTTTGTGTTTGGCTATGATTGGAGTTGATAATGCTATTTGGCTTGAAGCGTTAGTCTGTGAGGCTAGGATGATACGGATTGTTGCTTCTAATATTGATCAAGTGTATTTGCTAATGGAGCCATTGCTTGCTTGTATTCATTTGCCATGAGGGGTTCTTTGCACCTAGGAGTTTATGATAATCTTTTGTGATCCTCTTGATTGCTATTACAAATACTATATCAAAGTAGAGATTTTGAGATCATGACTTGTATTTGTGTGTGTAGTAGCATGAATTATTGCGTGCATATACTTGGAGAAGTTTGGAGTGAAAAGGAGATAAATGGAGAAAACATTTGGGGGTCGCGTTAGAGAACATGACCTATGTTTATTAACTCGGACTATGTTTTTTCTTATTTTATGTTGTTCGCTTGTGTAAGCTACATATTTCTATAAATAGATATGTACGAAACCTTAAAGATATGTGGTACATTGTCGAACATGTCCAAACCCTCTCCTCTTGTGTTCTTTTGTATTTTTGAGAGAAATGTGTACTAACTGATATTTTGAGGATTGTTGGATTTTTCTTGTAATCACTAGTATTGTATTTAAAAAAAAATTATTGTTGCTTCCCCAATTGTTCTCTCAATTAAATCTTAAAATTTTTCAATTGATTGTTAGATCAGGTCTCGAAATTCACATCAATAAAAACTAATATATTATTATAACTATTAATATGAAAACTATATTAAATTATATTCTAATTACATAATAATCAAACAAGTATTTACTATTATTATTTATGATAATAATTATTAAATATTAGTATAAATAACTAGGAATAATGATAAAAATAAAATATAATTATTAATAACTAACAATAACATTTCATTATCACCATTAATGATAAAAGTATAAGCAACAATATTTTAATTCCTTAATAATGAATAATTAACCAACAATATTATGTATAATAATTAAATAACGATTATTATTAAAAAATTATACTTAATGATATAATAATATATATTATTGTCAATAACCAATAATAATAAAAATATTATTATAAATAAATAGTGGTAAAAATATTATTATAACTATTACTAATAAATATATATTTATTAATAATATTTTAATTAATTAATAGCCAATAAGAAGGAAGAGAGTGTGTATTAGTGGGTGGGGTTGGATAGGATTTGATTATATGCGTATATTTATAGTTAAAATAATAGTGTAAAGGTTTTTAGATATTTAATTAAAAGTATTCAAACTTATTTATGAAATAAGAATAAATTATAGATAATAATAATATTATAATGGTATGAAAATAATATGGAAAAAATGACCTATAATATATAGTATTAGATAATTAATAAATAATAAGATTTATTAAATGATACCTATTTGTAATAGAGTGAATCTTATGCTACTATATATGTAAAAGGACAACAAATCATAAAGTTGAGGAAATCGAATTAAGCATAGATTTTGCACCAAGTTTTATAATAGTGGATTTTATTATTTTTTTTTGGAATTTAATTTTATAAATTTATAATACCATTAGAAAAATAAATTTGTAGTTTTTTTCTTCATAGACCTACATATATGTAAGGTCCTAGATTGTTCTCATTAAAACCCCCTCCCCTCAATTCAAGATTACTCTATCATTGCCTTGTGTTTTCCCCTTATTTTTCTAAAGACCATCCAACCAACAATAAAAAGGATAATACAATTTAGTTTACGGTACTAAACATAAATTAATTTCCTCTAGATTTGCGACACGGTAAGACATATATTGTCATGAAGTATTTTTCCCTAAGGCATTATATCATTTTAGGTAAAATGAAATCTTCAAAATTCTTTTTCAACCACACACCAAGCCCACTAATAGTAATATAAATAGGTAAATCCTTTTTACATCATATACCACTTGCACACGGACCTAAAAAATTGGAAGGAAAAATCGCCATATAATTTTAATTTTAAACGTAATGTATCATGTAATTTTAAAAAAATATACCATATAATTCTAAGTTTTGACAATTGTGTTCCATACAAACAAGAATTTTAATAGTTACACACTAGATTACTGTAATACCCCATTTTTAACTAGGTATAATTATGTGTACTTAATTACATACATTATTATAGAATATTTTATAGCCTCAAGATTATTTTGGGTGATTCGGTAGTAATTGCAATTTTGCGGCTAGGCGTACTTTGTTTATAAAATACTATTTATATATGTGTACTTTTATGTTAAAATTTGTAAAATATTCTTATAAAATTTTATTTAGGTCCTAAATATGTTTAAATTTAAATCTGGAAATTTTGGTTTAATTTTTATTCGTGTTTGTTATCCCTTTTGAATTTTATATGCAAAATATATAATTACGATATGCTAGCTAAATATCATATCATATGTATGTCAAAAATTATGAAAATTTATATTTAGGTTTTAAATGATTAAATAGGATGATCTGGAAAGTTTCATGATTTTAGGAATAATTTGGGTATTTATGTTATTAATTACCTTCTAAGCTCGTTAATTAACCGTAAGTTTAATATTTTATATATCAAATCTTGTTTTCAATTCATAAAATTTTACAGGTGAGTTGAAAATATTATTTCAAGGGTTTTTACAAAGTTTCGTAATTTTATGAGCTTATTTGCTATTTTTATTAATTTTATTCTCTTTATTGATCTTACCACCACAAAAAAAAAAAATATAAATCCTAAAAATACTGTTCATGCACGAAATTACTTCCTTACACTTCCATGATTAGATTTTGTATCAAGTTGACCATTGTCTTATTCATTCAACCAAATTTTGAGTTAAAGTTACTTTCTTACACTTTCTACCTTTACTTGTTGTGTCACTTTAGCTTTTCTTGCACTCAACCTTCTTCACTTACATTCTCCATAATTAAAGCTGACTTAGGACCTGCACACCATCACCTACCCCATCCCTTGATTGATTGATTGGTTTCATAACTTTATTTAAACCTAACTACACTCCACCACCTTACACACTCAACCATCATGTCCTTTGTCATTCAAGTGTTGAACAAGCTATCTCCCCCCCCCTCTTGTGGCTGCAGATTTTTGGTCCCTCCATCTTCTATTTATACTCCATTTGTCTCTATTTGTTTTCATTCATCATTTTCTCTCATTTTATCCTCTTGGTTGCTCCCACCTTTCTCTTCATCTTGGTTGTTTTTGCTAAGTATTCTTAAGCTTTGTTGAGCTTATAACCAAGACCCATCCTCCTCTCTTTATCCTTAGTCTCTTTTCTTCACTTCTACATTTCCTTCTATCTAGCCTTTATTTATTTTTAAATAAGTAAAGAAGGTTAGATTTTTGGTTAAGTTGTGAAGCTGTTATCCTTTATCTTCTCCTCGTGTGCCCCCATATTTCGAAGGTGTTGATATTCTTTTGGAAATTCTTTGTGTTATTTTGCTACTTGTGCTTGGAAAGAGGTAAACCCATATGCTGCTACTAAATATATAAAAATCATGTGATAGCATATTTAAAGTTTCTTATGTTATGCTTAAATGTGATTTATGCTTTCTTATAATCTCATAAAAAGTATGCACGCATCATGTATTGTTATTAATTTCTCTAAGTGTGTGACCATGTATTTTTTTTATGCAAAGGTATGTTAAATTTATGTATTTTAAATATATGTATGATAGCATATTAAAATAGGATTGCTTGTGTTAAAATAATTATGCATGATGGCAGTTTTATGTACTAAATGAGCTTAATTGTGTTTTAGGGGCAAAATGGTATTTTTTCTACTCCTAAAAATTTATATAATTGTTATTTTATATTAATGTACCTATTGTAATGTTATTTATTCATACCATGAATTTTTCTTAATTCTAATGACAATTGGTATTAAAGTGGAAAACTATTGAGTAAATAACATATAATGGCATTTTGGTCGCTTATGACTTATTATGCCTCAAAGTGTGAATAATTGGAATAAGATGACCTTAATGGATTCCTATGTTGACCTTAGAGTTAACTTTGATTTTGTTTTGGATTGTTGACCTTATGATCGACTTGAATAATTGAAATAAAATAAAAATGGTTAAGAATGAAATTGGAATTATTGTGCATTATGTGATATTTTATGATCACCTTATTAAAATATTAATACTTAAAGTGGAAGACCTCGAGATTTGGGAATGGTTTCTCTCTAGGGGTAGCTACCCTAGAGACGAGGTAGGAGTCCTCGATTTGTTTGGTTTTCTGGTGTGCCGGTTGTGCCACAGTAAGGCCCTAGTCTACTCTATAGGTGACCTACGGGCCCTATAGGGGGTATCGATACTTAAGGATTAGGTGTCCGAGGATGGGAGGATATTGCGTTGCTTTATTGCACCAATATGACCAGAGTACTTTTATGTCTCTGGGTTACAAGTTGGGAGGATACCATGTTGCTTTAATGCGCCGGTATGACCGGTGTACTTTTATGTCTCCGGGTTATTATTTGTATCCCCTCGAGTAAATAAAATATGAAAACTTATTGTATAAGGATGTAAATGGATTATTATGATTTGTCGATTTGGTAGTTGCCTCCGTGCACTACTTGGTTTTGGTATGTTGGTTTGATAGTTGCATTCGTGCACTATTTGGATTTGGCACATTGGTTGGTAGTTATCTCGGTAAATTCCTTATCATGTTATAAGTGAAATAGATGTGGTTATTGTGAAAGGCCTTAATTATGGTTTGGTGTTTTTCTTTTGATGGAACACCCTCGGTATAGTTGGATTAAGGAAACATTTGTAATATGGTTAAGTTTGTTGTGATGAACATGTGGCATATGGCATGATATGAGTTATGGTATGAATGTGGCACTTTGCTATGGTATGTACTATTAATAGGTTATGACATGATACTTTGGGTTACAATCTATGTGCTCCATGTGATATTTACATGTTTAGTATTGTATATTGGTTTACTCAGTACCGGACCCGTACTGATACTACCTTGATTGTTTGGGTCCTGTGATGATCCACTGATGGTGGGGAGCAGACCATTTGCACAGGTTCGGTATTAAATGTGTTATTGTTGGGAGGAATATTTTCCTCGGAGTTTGAGAGTTAGGACTATCCGGTGTCCATTCCGTCATCTTTTGATCTGGATAACTTTTGGACTCTTATGTCCCCTTATGTATTTCTTTCCGTTATCGGTTGTAAGTCTTTTGTTTAATCTTGTGATCATCAGAAGAATTTAATATTGTAATGAAACCTTTCTCTTCTTCTTATCCATTGTTATTCTTAATTTAAGTGGGTAAACGTTTTAGCCTTAACACTTAGTGTAAGGAAGGTAGAGGAACCGGACTTATACTAAGTGTGGCGGTAACACCCTACGTTTTTATTGGCTTAGCTTCCGCAATCAACTCTTTTAAAGAAATTTTCAAGTGGTAAAAAAAATGGGGGTGTTACAATTACCATCCATACACTTTTGACATTAAATCTATATAACAATGAGTGTTTAGATGAAATATGATCTAGTGCATGAAAGTGAACGCTTATAATTATATTGTATATCATATCTAAACGCATGGTTATATTACGCATTTCTATAAACTTAGGATTATATTGTATATTACACCTAAATTTAGAGCTATATGGTGCATTATCTAAAATAAAATCATCCAGAGACATCTCTCGAAGTACCTTTCAACCTAAACAAACCATGTAAGAACTAAACTTGGTATAGGGAGAATTAAATCTCTCCAAACATCTCTAAAGACAAGTTTAGCCTCTCTCTTGTTATAATTGGTTAGCTAAAAAATCACATAAGAAATAATAATATAACAAGAAGGCCATTATATTAAATCAATAAAATCCTCTAACATTTAGCATCGTATCTATTATCATTACCTTCTAGTTTTAACAAGCCAATGGAGCATTAAGTTAAGAATTGTATGTATAGAACGGTAATGTGATTGAGTGAAGCTAACTTATTGAATATGAGTATATGCTATAACAACCTTTAATTATGCAATATTTTGAATTCATTATGAAATATCTTATCTTTTTTGTTCCTCTATAATTAGACAAATGTCTTTTATCTTATATTCTCCCTATGGGACCAATAATTATTCCTTTCATAAGATAACAATTGATCATAGAAATGAAAAAAGATAAGTCACAAAATAAAAGGTAAAACATAATTTAAACTACCTTAAGCTTAATTAATTGTTCACTCGTGTTCTCATTGACACCGATTGTGTTGGTAAACACTACTTCCATTGATTTCTCCTATGATCTTCCTTCTTTGACGATCTTTGACATGAACATATACTTTGCAATCCTAGACTGTGTTACCCTCAAAGACATCTCTTCTCCTTGTTGTCCACTAATCTACATTCATCCATAGTCTACAAAAAGTTGGGAAATGAACTTTCCCCTCATCATTGATAAGTGTGACTTTTACATCTTATTCCTAAGGTTTATAAGAGTTTTTACCTTTAATTTCAGTCGGAATTCACCTTTTTTGTTCTTGTTACTACCTTTGTGTTGTGAAAATTTGCAGGGTCTCAAGCAACAAAAAAATCATGAAGGATGAAAAAAATAATAAGCTTAAAGGGAGAATAAAGGAGAAAAAAGGAGCAAAGAGGAGCAAAAGTTAAAGTGGAAAGAGATTTAGAGCTAAAATGTAAATTATGGAATAAAATGAAAGTAAGAATGCATATTTAAAGTATATGGGCCTCAAATAAGTGAAATTTTGACCAAGAAAAGGTCTGAATTTGAAGAAGCTTTCAACATCAAAGTTGTAGATCTTTTTAATATCTTTCCAAGGCATCTACAATCCGCTTAATCAGAGTTATGATGAAAAGTTTATGGTTAAAATGCACATCATTATCAAAGCTGACACGGGAAGCCCATCTTTACCAATACCCTAGCGATCCACGAGGCGGTAATATAAAAACTCTCATTCTAATATCTCGAGGCAACCTCCACTCCCTCTCTTTTCTCTCTTCTCTATCATCTTCCCCAATTCATCAAGATCTCTCTTGTAAATTAGAGATGGAGGTTCAAGAAGTTAAATTTTTGCAAGAATTTGTGAACATCAAGGGTATTATCTATTGATCTTTTCTCTATCTATGGAATCTCTTGTTGTTTTTAATATTCTTGCTATGAATTTGATGGGCTAGATCTTGTGCTATGGTGAAGGGGAATTTTCCCCGATCCTAATGTGTTGAATTATTGCATCCTTTTTTTTATTCAATTCATAATCTATGTGTTGTGTTATTGATTGATTGACGGATTTATGAACCATGGCCGGGTTCTTATTTTTGGTGTGGGAAATACCGGTGAGATCGAGAGATAATCCAGTATTGGACCCAATAGCACAACGAGAGATTAAATTGTAGGTCGAGAGATGATCGATTTGACCTCTACAACAATAAAGGAGGAAACTTTATAGACTTTAATGCATTACATTCTATTAGACTCCAAGCTAGAGATAGTTAGGGCCATAGATATGTAATAGGGTGGTTGTGGCTTGAGAAAGCACAACACTTTCTATCCTTGTTGGCATGATTGATTATGATTGTTGAATTATTTTGTGATGTGATCTTCGATTATATGTGAGGATCGGGGGCGATGAACCAGAACCTTAGCTCTTCTATTTATTTGAGTCACTTGAGTGCTATTTTCCTTTATTTTTAGTTTAGTTAGTTATTTTACCTTACAATTTATTTTTTTCATATAATCTCGTAGTCTAGACATAGCTAAGTTCTATCATTGTCCTAGTGGTCATTCACCAATCTTTATGGGATCGACCTTGACTCCTACTATGACCCCGTGCACTTGCGGGTAGGAACGTGTCAAGTTTTTGGCGCCGTTACCGGGGATTGGCAGCGAGTGACATTAGGACTCAAGGAATTTATTGTGATCTAGTCATTTTTTTTTACATTCTTTTTGTTGTGGTTGACTAATCTTGGGTGTAGGAGTTTTTGATTTAGTGCAGGTGCATTAGTGCATGACCCGCGCTAGTGGGGGTGCTCTAGTGCCACTTGATCTCAAGATTGAGAGGACCATCTCACATTTACGCAGGTCACATACCACAAACATTGAAATGGGAACCAATAATCCACCCCATGATGGACAAATCCCACCACAAGGGCACATCTTACTCCAAGAACAAGCTCCTATCCAAGAGCAAGCTCCCATTCCTAGGTCACTTCGGGACTATGCTACACCAAGCCTTGATGGCTCAACCTCAAGCATACGAAGACCAGCCGTAAAAGCTAATAATTTTGAGATCAAGCTTGCCATTATCCAGATGCTACAAACATCAGTTCAATTTGGAGGTAACCTTAATGAAGATCCCCATTCCCACATTGCTAACTTTGTAGAAATCTGTGACACTTTTAAGCTAAATGGTGTTTCTAATGATGCAATTAGGCTTAGATTGTTCCCTTTTTCTTTACGTGATAATGCTAAGAGTTGGTTACACTCATTAGCCTTAGGGTCTATTACTAATTGGGATGATTTGATGAAGTCTTTCCTTTCTAGATATTTTCCACCATCAAAAACTGCAAAATATGGAATGACATCACTACCTTTATGCAAAATGACCTTAAATCACTTTATGATGCATGGGAAAGGTTTAAGGATTTGCTTAGGAAGTGTCCACATCATGGCCTACCTATGTGGCTTCAGATGCAAACTTTTTATAATGGTATCTCTACTACTAACATTTCTATGATAGATGCAGTTGCAGGAGGTACCATTATGAACAAGACTCCAGAGCAGGTTTATAAGTTCATTGAGGAGCTAGCTTCGAATTCCCACCAATGGCACTCTGAACGTGCCCCGATACAAAGGACTCCAAGAATTCACTCTTTAGATTCCATCACGGCATTAGAGGCTAAGATTGATTTGCTTGCTAAAAAATTTGACAAAATTGGTAGTACCTCTTGTATGTAGGTACAAGCTAATGCACCTATGTGTGAGTTATGTGGTGGATCACACTTAAGCACAGAATGTCAAGTTGGGAATCGCTTCCAATAATCTTATGATCAAGTGAACTACATGGGTAATAGTTATGGGAGACTGAACAATCCCTACTCCAATGTGTACAATCCTGGATGGAGAAACCATCCAAACTTCAGTTGGAGAAATGAAGTTCCTACAAAGCCTCCAGGATTCACACAACAACAACCAACACCTCCATCTCCTTTACCGCCCCAACAACCTCAATCTTCTTCCCTTGAAGAGATGATGTCCAAGTTCATCACTCACACCAAGAGCACCCTTCAAAAATATGATGCTCAAATTCAAGCTCATCTTTAGAAACAAGAAGCCCGCCTCCAAAATCAGGATGCATCCATCAAGAACCTAGAGGCACATATTGGACAATTTGCTAATGTCATTTCAGCGAAAGCACCTAACACTTTGCCTAGTGATACAATCATCAACCCCAAAGAGCAAATCAATGCAATAGCCTTGAGGAGTGGGAAACCACTACCTGAACCATACCCTCAAGAACCCAAGGAAGATAAAGAAAAAGCTCCTAAAGAGAAAGTGCCTGAATCACAACCTGAGATAATCCACACTTCACCTCAAGAGGTAAATGCATATGTTCCTCCTCATTCGTTTCTAGGTAGGATTGTACAATGTAAGTTAGATGCTCAATTTGTAAAATTTCTTGATATGCTTAAGAAAGTGCACATTAACTTGTCATTGCTTGACATTGTGAGATAGATGCCCAGTTATGGGAAGTTTCTAAAGGACATAATCACTCACAAGAGGAGACTAGATGATTTTGAAACAGTAAGTTTAAATGAGGAATGCTCTGCAATCTTGCATAACAAACTTCCTCCTAAGCTTAAGGATTCAGGAATTTTCACTATCCCATGTGTAATTGGGGATCTAAAATTCGAGAAGGTATTATGTGATCTTGGTGTTAGCATTAATTTGATGCCTTTCTCTATTTTCAAGTGTCTAGATCTAGGGGAACCAAAACCCACCAATATATCCCTTTAGTTTGATGATCGATCTATCAAATATCCTAGGGAAATTATTGAAGATGTTTTAGTTAAAGTGGATAAATTTATCTTCCCCATTGAATTTGTTGTGCTAGATATGGAGGAAGACCACAAAGTCCCTCTAATTCTTGGTAGGCCTTTCTTAGCAACAGGATGTACTCTCATAGATGTCCAAGAGGGTAAGCTCATTCTTCGTTTCCAAGGCGAATAAGTCACTTTTAATGTATTTAAGAGCATGAAATACCACTTAGATGATAACACTTGCTATTGTATTGATATCTTAGATAATGTAATTGATGATTGTTTTCAAGCAAGTGTTGTGCAAGATCCCCTGAAAAGGTGTTTGGTTCAACAAAGAGAGTGGGAGAACGAAGAGAAAGAAGAAGAGGTTGTCCAGTACTTGAATGCACATCCACCATATGGTCGTCACACTATGGTCCCCTTACAAGGGCTAGAGAGGGCCCAGATTCCAAAATTGAAGTCATCTATTGAGGAACCTCCCACACTAGAGTTCAAGCCACTACCTCAGCATTTGAAATATGCATTTCTTGGTCATAATTATACACTTACCATCATTATTTCTTCATCTTTGACTAATTTGCAGGAAGAAAAATTGATGAGAGTGCTTAAGGAACGGAAGAAGGCCTTCAGATGGGTCATTGATGATATTAAAGGGATTAGCCCTTCCATGTGCATGCACCAAATTCTCATGGAAGACAACCACAAGAAAGTGATCCAACCTCAAAGGCAATTGAACCCAACAATGTAAGAGGTGGTGAAGAAGGAGGTAATTAAGCTATTAGATGTAGGTATGATCTATCCAATCTCTGATAGCTCTTGGGTTAATCCTGTCCAAGTGGTTCCCAAGAAAGGGGGAATCACGGTAGTCAAGAATGATAATAACGAAATGGTGCCTACTAGAATTATTATAGATTGGCGTGTCTGCATTGATTTTAGAAAGCTGAATGATGCCACTAGAAAAGACCACTTCCCCCTTCCCTTCATTGACCAGATGCTCGAAGACTTAGCGGGGCATGACTATTATTGCTTTCTTGATGGGTATTCTGGTTATATGCAAATACCTATTTTCCCTAAGGACCAAGAGAAGACAACATTTACTTGTCCTTATGGCACCTTCGCATATAGACGGATGCCATTTGGTCTTTGTAATGCCCCAGCCACATTTCAAAGATGTATGATGGCTTTATTTCATGATATGATTGACAAATTTATGGAAATTTTTATGGATGATTTTTCGGTCTTTGGGTCGTCATTTGATGCATGCTTAAATAATCTTGAACTTGTTCTTAAGCGTTGTGAGGATACAAATTTGGTTTTAAATTGGAAAAAGTGTCATTTAATGGTCCAGGATGGAATAGTTTTAGGGAATAAGATTTCATGCAAAGGGATAGAGGTAGACAAAGCCAAAATTGAAGTAATTGAGAAATTTCCACCCCCTACATGTGTTAAAGATATACGTAGTTTCCTTGGTCATGCAGGTTTCTATAGACGATTCATTAAAGATTTTTCAAAAACTTCAAAGCCTCATTGTGATCTGTTGGCTAAAGATGTGCCCTTTCACTTTTCTAATGCATGTCTGGCTGCCTTTAACACATTAAAGGAAAAACTTGTGGATGCTCCGATTATTGTTACTCCTGAATGGAATTTACCTTTCAAGATTATGTGTGATGCTAGTGATGTCGCTATAGGAGCAGTCTTAAGGCAACGTAAGGAAAAACAATTTCATACTATCTATTATGCTAGCAAGACTTTGAATTCAGCACAAATGAATTATGCAACAACTAAAAAAGAATTGCTAGTTGTGGTTTTCTCCTTTGACAAGTTCCATTCTTATCTATTGCTTAACAAGGTCATTGTCTATACTGACCATGCAGCCTTGAAGTATATTTTTATTAAGCAAGATACAAAGCCTAGAATCATTCGGTGGATTTTATTGTTGCAAGAGTTCGACTTGGAAATCAGGGATAGGAAGGGTAGTGAGAATCAAGTAGCTGATCATCTTTCTTTTTTACCCTCTACCTACGAGGTCAATCAGGAAGCTACAACTATTCGAGACGCATTTCCCGATGAGACACTCTACGCTGTTAGAAATCATCCTTGGTATGCTGATATTGTGAACTATCTTGTAAGTGGAATCTTACCCAATGATCTTTCCTTTCATCAAAGGAAGAAGTTCTTACATGATCTAAGGTATTACTTTTGGGATGATCCCTACCTCTATAGGATTTTTTCTGATCATGTCATTAGAAGATGCATCCCTGAGCATGAAATGCATTATATACTATCTCATTGTCATAGTAAAGAGTGTGGTAGCCATTTTGGCCCCACCAAAACTACTGCAAAAGTCTTGCAATGTGGATTATATTAGGCTACCTTATTTCATGATGCATACTCTTTTGCTAAGACTTGTGATAGGTGTCAAAGAATGGGAAATATTTCTAGAAAATAAGAGATGTCCCTCACAAACATTCTTGTAGTGGAGTTATTTGATGTTTGGGGAATCAATTTTATGGGACCATTTCCTAAGTCTATAGTGAATGAATATATTCTTGTGGCATTTGATTATGTATCTAAGTGGGTAGAGGCTATAGCCCCTCCCACAAATGATGCAAAAGTCATCACTAAATTTTTGAAAAAGAATATCTTTTCAAGGTTTGGGACACCTAAGACTATCATTAGTGATGGGGGTTCTCATTTTTGCAATAGTGCATTTAATGCTCTTTTGAGTAAGTATGGAGTTAACCATAAGGTTTCTACCCCATACCATCCTGAAACTAGGTGGAGGTGTCAAACCATGAGCTTAAGAGAATTCTTGAGAAAACGGTTAACTCTTCTAAAAAGGATTGGTCCTTGAAACTTGACGATGCTCTATGGGCTTACTGAATAGCTTTTAAAACTCCTATTGGAATGTCCCCTTATAATCTAGTTTTTGGAAAATCTTGTCATCTCCCTGTAGAACTTGAGCATAAATCATTTTGGGCTACCCGTCTCCTTATTTTTGATATGCAAGCTACAGGTGAGAAGAGGCTCCTTCAATTGAATGAACTCGATGAATTTCGGTTTAAGGCATATGAGAGTGCTAGGCTATACAAAGAGCGCACGAAAAGGATTCATGATCAACGCATCACCAAACGAGCATTTGAAATGGGGCAACAAGTGCTTCTATTTAATTCTCGTTTGCGATTGTTTCCTGGAAATCTTAGATCCTGATGGTCAGGATCATTCACAATTAGACAAGTTTTTCCATTCGGAGTAGTTGAAATCTCTAGCCTCGATAAATAACCATTCAAAGTGAATAGGCAAAGGTTGAAGGTGTATGAAGGTGGTGAGGTTGTAGCCCTTAAAACCACCATTCTTCTGGATGATTCTAAGTGAAGTGAGAAAGTAAAGCTAATGACGATAAAAAAGCACTTCTTGGGAGGCAACCTATTTTTTTTTTTTCTTATATTGGTTTGCTTGGTTTGTTTGCTCTTTGTTTCCTTATGGATTTTTTTTCTCCCTCTTTTCTTTTTTGCTTCTTAATTCACATTGAGGACAATGTAATACATAAGCATGGGGAGAAGATGGCCTATCCTTGTCATTTGGTTAGTATTCTGTTCTTCCCTAGTTTATTTTGATGAGTGTTGCTATCTTTTTCCGTGGTCATTTCTTTTGGATTTTTATCTTAAAAAAAGCAAAAGAAACAAAGAAAAGAAAAGGAAATGACCCTTCATTGATGATATTAAAGACTGTGTTTTGTCTTGTAATGGCATGAGTGTTTAGTTTGGTGTGATAAACCCTTTAAATCATCTTTTGAAAATGGATTTCTATGTGCTTAAATGTTTTGGTTGCATTGTTATGAGACAAGTGTAATTGTGTTTGAGAACTTTAGGGTTATACTTGCCTTAACATTCTTGTGGTATTGTAGTTTGACTTATGCTAATTTACTCTTTGCCAAAAGGTGTTAGAATTAGAGAAATTTGGACCTAGTGAGACTTTGAGCCTTTAGACTGATACATCACTACAGTCTCTTATTTTTTCTTTTGTGTGTGTCTCCCACCATGACTTGGGAAACTAGAACTTGTAATGGTTTTCTTCAAAGCCACATATGACTTAGATGCGCATTAAAATGATGGAGGCACTTGTTTATGTTTTTTCATAACCTATATTAGCCAAATAGCCTAACCTTCACATTTTATCCTTTGCTAACCCCGTTGTGCTTATGACCATTTTTCTTGATTTAACCACACATGTAACCCAATTTCCTTTATCCCTCCCTAAGTCTAGAATCAATGGTTGTTGCGCAATTTGAAAAAAAGAAGAAGTTGGGAGTATGCTGTAATCTGAGCATGGGGGAGGTGTGAAAGAGTAAATGGTTGTGTATGATGAAAAGCAAATTGATATATCTCTTATAAAAGAAGAAGAAGAAGAAGAAGAATCAATAAGAAGTTTGGGGTGCTTGTGTTTCGTGATGAAAAGTTGGGATGGTAAAATATATGTTATTAAAAAAACATATCTCATTGGTACTAGACTTTTAAATCCACTTCCAAAAAAAAGAAAAAAAATTCCATCCTAACTTTTTAACCCATGGCCCCATTACAACCCTAATAAGACTTCTTGATTGTTGTGTGTTCTAAGTCTTTCTAGTGGTGGAGAATCGAAAAGCATTCCAAGCATATGGATGATCTTGAACATGAGTGAGAGGACTAGAGAGGAACCTTAAAATAAAATAAAACACATGAGAGGTGTGTCCACAAGACCTAAAGTGAGAATTCTAATTCGAAACTTTGAGGGATGAGTGAGTTGGTATATGGATGCCTGTTGTCCACTATTGGATGCCCTTTGTTGCATGGCATGTCCCTAGAGCTTGATAGCACGGTTACATTTCTCACATGTGGGGGCAACCTAAATATCTTTTGAAAAAGGATTTTGAGCTTTTAATTGTTATATTTTTGGGTCTTATTGCTCCTTACTTGACTCTTGTGCTATTAAAGGGCTAAACACACTTTTCTGAGAAAGGGATCCTACTACTTTTCTTTTTTCTCATGGTGGGTTTCTTGTATTACTTTGCTTGGGGACAAGAAAATGTTTAAGCATGGGGGAGTTGATAAGTGTGACTTTTACATCTTATTCCTAAGTTTTATAAGAATTTTTACCTTTAATTTCAGTCAGAATTCTCCCTTTTTGTTCTTGTTACTGCCTTTGTGTTGTGAAAATTTGTAGAGTCTCAAGCAACAAAAAAATCATGAAGGATGAAAAAAATAATAATCTTAAAGGGAGAAGAAAGGAGAAAAAAGGAGCAAAGAGGAGAAAAAGTTAAAGTGGAAAGAGATTTAGAGCTAAAATATAAATTCTGGAATAAAATGAAAGCAAGAATGCATATTTAAAGTATATGGGCCTGAAAGAAGTGAAATTTAGACCAGGAAAAGGTCTGAATTTAGAAAATTTTCAACATCAAAGTTGTATATCTTTTTAATAGCTTTCCAACGCATCCAAAATCAGCTTAATCGGAGTTATGATGAAAAATTTATGGTCAAAATATGTATCATTATCAAAGCTAGCACGGGAAGCCCATCTTTACCAATACCCTAATGATCCACGAGGCGGTAATATAAAAACTCTCATTCTAATATCTCGAGGTAGCCTCCACTCCCTCTCTTTTCTCTCTTCTCTATCATCTTCCCCAATTCATCAAGATCTCTCTTGTAAATTAGAGACGGAGGTTCAAGAAGTTAAATTTATGCAAGAATTTGTGAACATCAAGGGTATTATCTAATGATCTTTTCTCTATCTATGGAATCTCTTGTTGTTTTTAATATTCTTGCTATGAATTTGATGGGCTAGATCTTGTGCTAAGGTGAAGGGGAATTTTCCCCGATCCTAACGTGTTGAATTATTGCATCCTTGAAGATTGCCTCATCTAAAGAGTTATGCACACTCTTATAACACTCTAGACTCATATTGCTTATATTTGAAGATTCTTAGAGTTGTTTTCTTCCCTTAATTTTTTTTTTACATGATAGTAATTTTGTAGATGAAATATCCAAATGGGATAATAAACACCTCCTGAGGGAGTACTTGATCCCACAATGATATAAAATTATGAAACAAATAGAAGCAAGCAAAGGAGATAGAAAATGGAGGACTAAAAGCTCACAAACTAAGAAATATCTGAATAACCGAATGCATGAAACAACCGATAAAACACCCACTTTAGGTAAGCACAATGAAAGTGTTGAATCAACAATTACATATAAAATAAGGCGATATCTAAAAGGTATGGTCAAAACTTTCATATTGAGTAAGAGAAAAATACTCATAAATAGTAAAGGATAAGTATAGCATATATGAGACATGTGATTAGATAGATACTATGCATTACACATACATTCATGATATAAGATGACCCAAGAGAAAAACTAGATTAGAGTTCCTTATTAGGTTGTCATACATTTCCACTTTCTTAGTCATGTTGAGTTTAAGGATCCATCATTTTCCTTCCATGGAATAAAATGGTTTAATTCCTAGGGTATAATATTCCTAGCCACTATTTTCATCCTGTGGAATGGACTGGTTTAATCCGTAGGGCATAGTATTCCTAGCTACTATTTTTGTTCGGTGGAATGGATAGGTATAAGTCATAGAACAAATTGCTCCTAGTCACTATTGTCTTCATGTAGAATGGACTTGTACAACTCCTAGGCTATAACTCTACATGCCATCAATCTCATCTAGTGGAATGGACTAGTACAACTCCAAGGGCATAACACTTATGACCACTACTCATGTCTATTGAAATGGATAGATATAACTTGATCCTGACTCATGTGATATTTTACTTTAAATATTAATATTTTATTATACCATCATGATAAATATAGTTCATAATTCATACTTAACAAATATTACTAATTACTTATCATCATACCACTTCTACATATCACTTATCACATGAAAAGTTGATTACCAGTTACTACTAAATTCATACCAATAATTGTTATTCATTAACACACTTAAAATTGCATCAGAGTTAATCATATATATAACATACTATATTCACCAAGAGAATGATAAAGAATAAGGAATGACAACAATTGCAATAGGAAGCATTACACAAGTAAAAACACCAATGTGCCCTCATAAGACCCTAATTCACTAAAATGTTGTAACTCCACCCATAAAGCTCACTAATTCAATAAACTTAACACGGCATCCCAATATACTATTATAACCACCATATCTAAAATTAGGACTTACTTCTAATATTTTACATATAAAATACCAATCATACCCCTAGAGTGTCTAAGCCCATTATGACCCATTTTCACAAAATACTAACGCTTGTGCTAATCATATTAAACCAAACTAACCATATACTAAACATATCATATTTTTACTCAAATAAAACTTATACAACCTCATGTTACCAAAATTAACCCAAAATAACCATTTTATCCTTATTTCATCTTAACACCTCAAAATTTCTTATTAACACAATTTAATCAACACTCAACCAGATTCTAACATATTATATATTAAATTCTATGTCAAAACCTCAATAAAATACAATGACATCCTTATTTTCAACAAAACACACCAAAATGACCAAAACACCCTATATTCAACTATATAACCAAAAAGTTCTAATTATTCATTTTTCTTCAAACTCCGCCAAATTTACATATGACCTCCGACATAACATAAGACACCCAAAGTTATTTATTTATTTATTGAAATTAAAACAACCCAAAGGCCACGAAGACCCTATGGCTTCTAGGTTTAAAATCACCAAGAGTCAAACCTTAACATAACACCTTCTCCAAAATAATAAATCTCATGAATTAACACTTAACTTCATGCTTGATAAAAATAGCCAAAACATATATCATCATGTAGAAAAATTTAATAAAATTCCTAGAATGACCTAACATGATATTTCACATTAAAAAATGATATAATTGCATGCAATATCATGTAATCAACATGATCACAATAAGAGACATAGATATAAGATTGATTATTCTAAACATGATTTTTTTTATAAAATAGAGCACACTATTATGAAAATATAAAATACACATACGATAAAATTTCAAGTTATATATGTGTATCCTTACTCAAAAAATAACTAGTATTTGGCAAGAAAATACCCCTTCTAAGCACCCACCTCCAAGACCATATGAGCACCTAGGCATTCAAGAGAACAAGGGGTTAGTATGTGTATAAAAATAGGAACGAAAGGTTAACATAAAGGAGGAGGAAATTGAGAAGAGAACCAAGGCACCAAAATGGTAGAGAATGACAAGCCTACCTGCATGAGAGTTAAATGTTACAAAAGGTGGTTTACTTGAGTGATGTAGGTTAAGGGTTGCCAACATGAAGGTTTTACCCTGACATGGGGCATTTGGTGTGAGTTATTCATGTTGCCAAGGTGGTGCAACGTGAAGGGTTAAGGATCCAATGTAAGGTGTTGGTGAAGGTGGTGGTGTGGTTGCGTGGATAGTGGACAAAGCTAGGTTATGGTTTCATACAAGGAGGGTGGTAATATGATGCTTAACCTTGCAACAGTAGTGTACCTGTGAGCTAGTGGTGCAGTTGGTGGTGGAATAGTGTGGGGAAAGCTGCGAAAAGAGAAAAGAAGATGGTGTTGTTTGAACGAAAACGACGGGAAACATAGGGAAGAGGAAGACAAAAAGCATAGAGGAATAATTTTAGAGCAAATGAAAGGTAGGAACTCTATCGAGATTGGATGAATGACAAAAAATGGAAGAAAAAGGGGAGTATAAAGAAAGATTTGGTTGAGTGAAATGAAATGGTTGTTGCATTAGCTTGGTAAGGCGGAGTTAGGCTTGACATGATAGAAGAAAAAGATAGACATGGGGGAAGGAGTGAAAAATCAAGCTTAGATACTAATAGATTGATTAGCCAAATCGAGAAAAATAAAAAGTAGAGACGAGGGCTCATGTGAGGGGTAAAGCCAAAGAAATAGGAAAAAATAAAAGAAAAGGTTATCATTTGACCTGATAATTAAAAGTAAATGATTAAGTATGAAATTAAGAGACTGACCGCCTAAAACTTTGGGTGAGGTAATTCTAAGGTAATACAATAATTCTTGATATTGAATTATGAAATTCTAGTCTATCTAAATGAATAGTAATAGTACTCCCTCGGTTCTTGTATACTTGATGCTGTGGCTCTTTTTCTCGTATCTAACTAATAATTCGACACTCATTGTTTCCAAAGCAATTTATGTCAATTTTGGGCCCACAGCCTTCAGCCTTCTCAATTAAGTTTCTAGTTTCAAGGCTTCCCCACTTATCAAATCACAAGGCAATAATTTGACGTCTTTCCCGGTACGGCCATACAAAGTCACCGTATAAAAGCTGTTGCAGTAAAGTAGTCGGTTGAAAAACGGATAAAGCTAATTGAATATGGATTAATTAGGTGCAGCCATGGTGGGTAGATTACTTTTCTCAGTAAAGGGAGCTGAATATCAAAATTTCGAGCAACAGAGCGGAGGGAATACAATAGACTCGCCTAGGGCCATGAGTGCCCAGGACGCATGAATGTATCCGACGATCGAGATTCGATCCCACGATATCCAAAAGTCCATACCCTGTTATATCGAAATGTCTTCTGAATAGCTTAACGCAGCTTAATTTTCATTCAACTTAATTGCCCAACGATACGGACACGTGCACGTTTAGGTTAGTTTGAATGGGGGACGCAAGACGTTATTAGAGGAGCCCTTTTTAGTTCTACGTAAGAGTAGGACTCCTGGGACTCATATTTATATGCTCCATCTATTTTAATAGTAATAGTAATAGTGATAGTAATAATAGTATATAATTTCAGATTAATTTTTAAATATTTTTTTAAAAAATATAGTAAATTATAAAATAAAAATATACATGTTACATTCATATTAAAAATATATATTTATAGTATTTTTATTTTTTATTTATATATATTTAAAAATATAAATAATTTAAATTTATTAACGAAATACGAGATAATTTCTTTTTTCCTTTCTAGAACCGATGGGGTAATATAATTTAGTAAACTTTCTTGAGACAATATTATTGCACACATATGCCCCACTGATGGCGTCCAAGTCTGACCAACCATTGTAATCATGTGTCCAGGCAAAAGGCAGCAACAAAAGAACCAACCATTGTAATCATGTGCCAAGTGTATGAGGATATGAACCAGACCAGATGGCACCTTGATATATAATAGTAATTCCTACGTAACGACGGGCGCACCTCTGGACCATCCACTTGCAATAGATAACGGCATCCGACACCCATGGCTATTATGAATTATCAGCCAACCCATAGAATCAGAGACGCATTCACTAGGAGAGTGAACAGGAGGAGTACCGAGAGGATTTTACTAGTAGAACCACCAGAGCTTAGTAGAGCTGACAATTGGACGAGTCGAGTCACTATCGGATCAGATTAAATAATAATCGGGTCATATCGGTTGCGGATAATATCATATCATTTTATCGAATCAGGTCGGATCGGGTTTGATTCGGATCAACTTAGTATCGGATAATCTCAGGTCATTCTAAGTTCTCGGATCGGATCGGGTTGAGATTGGATGGACTCAAATTCGGGTAAATTTGGGTTATTCTAATTTCAGTTTAGGTTCGGATCGGACTCGGGTGAGTTTGAATTATTATATTTTCAGGTCGAGTTTGGATTGGATTTGGATCATTTCAGTTGCGAGTTATACTTGTGCTATTTTTTTTATTCCAAAATGTTATTAAAGACTAATTATTTTAAGATTTTTTATTTCAATTTATGTTATTCAATTAAAAGCAAATTATTATATAGATTGTTTTGGGGCCTTAGAATTTTTTGTCATTATTTCATCTTTGAAGATGTATTTGATGTTCCAAATTAAAATGTCTTCAAATCAGATCACTTTTCTTTTTATGTTAAGGTATAACTTATAATTCAACTCCATTATTAGCTTGGTCATATCATATTGAGTTCAAATATTATTTTAAGTGTATATTATATTTATATCTTGTAAAGTCCTTATATAACTTTAACTTACAATAACAATTGATAATTGATAACAAATGAAAGTTTCTAAGGTTGTACTTCTCATATTATTTTTCAAATAGATTGATCACATCATATCAACATAATTTTAATTAATATAATAATAATAATAATAATAATAATGATGATGATGATGATGATGATGATGATGATGATGATGATGATACAAAAATAATGTGAACAATAATAGTAGTAATTATTGAATATCAATTATGGCAATAATAATAATAATAACACATTATTATTTTTTCTATATTTTGATTTGATCATATCAAGCTAAATCAAATAAAAATTAGATTATGTAAGTAATAATGACCATTATTGACAAATGACCAACTCATATTAAGTTCTTACTATTTAACATAATTGATGTAATAAAAACATTAATCTTTAATTTTTATAATGAATAATTAACATCCTCACATTGGATTTTTCCTACTTTTCTATGATGTTATAGGTATTATATTGTAAGGTATAGATACTAATATATAGTGTTTAAGGCTACAAATTGTTATTTATGTATACTTGTAATAGAATTAATAAAACTTTTCCTTTGTTTGATTGGATTTTACTTATGATGCAATCTTTATATATATATATATATATATATATATATATATACTTTTACACAATTGTTCCCAAATATTTCAAATATTAGAATTAGTATTATTGATAACTATATTTTGAATAACTGAATAGACTATGATTATGTAATATTCGTGTTAAGCTAAAATATCAATTGGTTCATATCATAATTGTTGTTTGGGTTTTGGTCACTAGATCGTGGACTTAAAGACTTTGTTGGAACTTTTGGTAGACTTGATCAATCGAAATGTGTTCAATATCATATCACTTGTGGCCCATATGGCATATTCTATAGTCACCAGGCTTAATATTGTAATGATTAGTTTTTAACTCAAACATCATATTGTATTATTAATTAGTTGGGGTAATTGATAATTCAAGCTTATTTTTTTAGGTTAGTGTATTCAATTGGTTTCAACTATTTAGTTGGGCTATGTATTATATTGTTCTTCTCTAAGCTAAAATGCTCCTTACCCATTTCTATTGCATAGGATTGAAGTTATATATTTTGTATTCGGTCAACCTAGGGTTGAAAGAAATTATATGTATTTGGTTCAACACGAACTATATATTGAAGCTATATATTAAAGTTTTGTTCTTCTTATGCCATTTAGATCTGGCAGAGTTATATACTTACATGCCATTGATTTTTCTTCTCTCTTCTCTTCGTCTCTTTTTGAACAATGTTTTGTAAGTGAAATAATACCAACGATGCTTGAATAAAATATCTATCTTCAATATTAGTCCATCACTTGAGTTGAGAAAGGTTTATAGTGGAGGACATTTCTTCCTATTATCTCTAATTCTTTAATGTTTTTCTGAAATCACTTTGGTAATGAGTTGATTTTGATGAATCTTTTCCATATTTGTGGTTTTTTCTTTAGAAATCTTCATCAGTACAAGCATATTAATAATAGTTATATCACATATATATTATTACAAGTATGTTCTAATATTTGATAAATCGGATTATGATGTTGGCTTTACAAGCATTCATAAATCATAATCTCTTGACATTCCCAAGTTGAATAGATGATAAGAATATATTATTTAAGTTGGTAAACTCGAGTAGTTTCATCCATATTTGATAAGAATATATATGGGAGTGTATCTAGTAAAAAACTACTACTTCTAATAAGAATTGAGAACCAATAGTTTCATAGAACAATTATGGTAGTTTCATAAAACTATTACACTAGGTTCATCAACTAAAATGAGTATTTTCGTTAATAACTTTAAGTAGTTTAATAAATCAAGATAAGTAGTTTCATCAGAAATTTAGAGTATTATGAATATGCTATAATGACTAGTTTGATAATATTAAATGAGCGATGTCATTAGAAACATAGAATAGTTCCATTAGAAACATAGAATACTCTTATAAGGTGAAATGAGTTATTTCATTAGCTGAACTGATAGTTTCATAAGCTAAAGCATGTAGTTTTATTATAATCTTAACCTAGTTTCATAAGCTAAAGTTAGTAGTTTCATTAGAACCTTATAGTAGTCTTATAGATCAAAATGAGTAGTTTCATTATAAACTTAGAGTGGCTTTTATTGATAGAAATTTTTAGTTTCATTATAAACTTAGATTAGTTTCATAGATAGAAACTAGCAATTTCCTTACATTCATAGAGCAGTTTCGTAGTTTCATAAACCTAGTGTAGTAGTTCAATTAGAAATTAGAGTAGTTTCATTAGTAGTATAGAAAGACTAGCTTAGTTTAATAAACTAAAATTAATAGTTTAATAAACCTAAGGTCATTTCACATATTTTATATGTTATTGTTGTATCTTAATACTTAGATTAATTAAAAATAGAATAATTGTATGTGTGTGTGTGTGTGTCAATGTGTGTGTGTGTGTGTGTGTCAATGTGTGTGTGTGTGTAAGTAAAATTAAGTTTGCTTTCTTAGTTAAACATCAAAATAGTGATATACTTTTTCAATAAATTAATTTTTAGTTTGGTATTAAATCAATATGCATATGTAATACCCCATTTATATAAACCATAATTTCAATATCTTAATTTAAAATTTTATTATTATGTATAATTAAGTGTATGTTAAATTAGGGTTGGATAACAATAATCAAAATAATAATGATAACAACAATCATAATAATAGTAGTAGTAGTAGTAGTAGTAATAATAATAATCATCTTATGATAATAACAACAACAACAACGATAATAATGATGATGATAATGATGCTAGCAATAATAATATAGTGAGTTTGGATAGGATGTTTAGTAATTAATAATATCTTAAAATTAATTAAAATTATTTATTTTTTTAATTAATAATAGTAGTAATTTTAATTTAAGTCTTTTACTATCATTTTATCTCAAATTTAATATAAATTAAACTAATTTCCAGCATTAATTTAAAACCAATCGGAACAATAATTATAAATTAATAATTATGTGTGATTAGTGGTAATGATTATTTTAGGAGGTTTAGTATTAAGTGTATTATTATGGCGGTTTAGATATAAATTTAATCACGTTAAAACTTGATAGAATTAGACTATAAATTTTAATCCTACTTTATACCCCTAAATTTTATCTTAATTATTTTAGTAATAATAGTTGATCCGTATCGTAAAATTTTTTTAAAAAAATTATCCTAGATTATTTTTACTCTTTTCATTTATTTTTAATCTATCTTAAATTAAATTATTTTTTCCAAATTATCATTCTACATCCTAATTTACCTAAATTAAATCTAAAATAAAAAATATAAAATAAACCTATTTTATCCTACCCTACAATTTTTTACCACACGTTACCTAAAGTCCTCAACCAATAACCGTGCTCTGCTTATGCATTTATTTCTTATACATGCCATGATGCCACAAACGCACGGATACCCTCACCTCATGCCTCAACTACGCCGCCTACGCCGCCTGCGCCTACACAAACATGATTACACGACACACACTCCCTCACCCTCTCAAGTCTCAAGTCTCAACTCTCAACTCAAGTCACAACAAACTCATAGACTTTGAGACTTATCCGGTCATCCCTAAGCCAAACAAGCAAACACCTATTACCCCTACTCTAGTGCTCCCCATTTCTATGCCATTCTTTTTCCTTTAGCCAACCTCCCACACCAAATAACCCCCTGTCAGGCTCCTCCCCTCTGCATTTTCAACACCCATCTCCCCAACCCATCGCAGCCCTCCCCGTTTCCAGCTTCTCCACCACTTTCCTCCTCTTCTTCTCCCTACATTACCTCACCCAACTCCAGCCCTCAACCAACCACCATCCTTCCAGCACCACCAGTCTCCCCAACCCGTTGCAACTTTCCCTGTTTCCAGCTCCTCCACCACTTTCCTCCTCTTCTTCTCCCAGCATTACCTCACCCAACTCCAGCCCTCAACCGACCACCATCCTTCCAGCACCACCAGTCTCCATGCCCTAGCCACCTTCTCCATTTCCTTGCAACTCCAACCGAGCTACCACAGAACACCTAGTTAGGCCATCCTTCCTCTACACGTAGCACCTCCCAGTCGAGCCACCTTCTCATCCTCCCCTCCTTTTCTTTCCTTGTTTGTTTCTTCTAGCCCCAACAAATCTCTCCAACCCATCGCCCCTGCCTTGGCTCCTCTTCTTTTGGAGAAGTGTTTTCTTTGTAGCCAAGTTGGTCATCTAGCCACGAATTGCCTTGGTAAGCCAGGTGAGTGGTGATAGTGCTGTGAGGAATATATTAGAACTAGTGGATCTCGAGCTTACGCTTGTTATGTGTCTGTAGTGTTCAAAAGTCTTTGAGCGGTTTAGCTCTAGGATGATCTATGTTGTTTCTACATCCTAGACCTTGTGTTTCAACATAAGTACTGTTGTGTCTGTAGGATTCCTGGTGCACAACAGTAACATGGGAGTCGTAACATTGCTGTTAGTTATGTACTTGTGTTCCTTGTAATGATTCTAATCCTTTTCTGTATTGTGAATTGTGATCCATGCCCCCACATATGCATCTGCATACACCCGTTGAATGGAGATTTATGTTATTTTTTGTAAAAGAAAAAAGAAAGAAAGAAAACGATGTAATTCTCAATAAACATGCATAAATAGGCCGAGCTCATATTTGTGAAATAATTGTACCTAAACATCATGAGACGGAAATTAAGAATTAACTATGCCTATATGTAATGGAAGCTATTAACAACAATAAGAACATCGTCCTCTATTTGCATATATGCACCTCTATCGTTTAGGGTCCAGGAAGTTCATATGTTATGGAAGCTGGAATAAGGGAATGAAATGTAAGTATTATATGTACTTATATAGTTATGTGCATGGGTATAAAAAGTTTGGAGATCGATATATCTAGACAACAAGAGGTTGAAGGGTTTCATTGGTTGGTAGCATTTATTTTGAAGGAATTTTTGGTTATGTAACTGATAGACTAAAAAACGTTATGTTAACTGCTAAATTTTGTAATGTATGAAATAATATATGTTGCTATGTTAATAATAATTAATTTATGTATGCTTTGGTAATATTGCAGTGTTAAAATTCATGGAGGAAAATTTTAGGACTTCACAACAAGAAGAGCATTTTGACACTCATGATTTTCTCATCTATTGGTAGTAGAGGTATTGATTTTTCTTTAATCTTTAACATTATTGATATTTGATACTTATTATTGTTTGATCCATAATATTATCTCTTATTAATTTTACATTTTTCCAAATTGCAGCCCCTAATTTTGAATATATTGAAAATGATGAAGTGCCAACTCCAACTTCAATCCCCAATGCAATTGGTGATGGCTAGGTCCCTATAAATCTAAATAGAAAGGCCGAGGTATGTAAAGAGTATGATTGTTATGAAGATGTTCAAAATAATGTGCATGGTGTATGTAAGCATTACTAAGAGGTATCATATAGAGCTGAATTAAAAAATGGCACATCTAATTTTAAGAGACTTAGTAAGTTGTTCAAAGTACAAAAATCTTGTCGGGTCCTGCATGACTACATCTCAGTTTGACCAAAAATTATACAGTCAATTGGTTTGTGAGTCGATAATGAAACATGGGTTGCCATTCTCACATGTTGAGTATGAAGGAGAGAGAAAATTCCATCAGTATTTGAATCCGAATGTCAAACCCATTTGTAGAAATACTGCAAAGAAAATTTGTTTAGAGAAGCATGCTGAATTTAAGATAATTCCTAAAGCGACTTTAAGAAAAAAATCTAGTAAGATTTGTTTAACTTGTGACATATGAACAACATGCACAGGACATGGTTATCTTACTCTCACAGCACATTATGTTGATGATAATTGGAAATTGAACTCTAAGGTGTTAAGTTTTTGCCATTGTCCTCCTCCCCACACTAGTATAGAGATACATAATCTGTTACATTCATTGATAATGGATTGGGGCATTGAAAAAGAGATTTTTACCATGATTGTGGACAATGCATCAAATATGATCAATGTGATTATGAATATGAAATCCAAGTTGCTTGGAAACTTGGTGTGTGATGGAAAAATTTCCATATTCCTTGCTCAGCTCATATTTTAAATTTGATAGTGAAAGAAGGAATGAAAAACATTGAATAATGTGTGATGAAGGTTCGAGAAAGTGTCAAGTATATAGATGGATCATAAGGTAGGATAATTAAGTTTTATGAATATGTTGTGCAGTTAAACATATCTGTTTTTGCAAAGTTGTGGTTGGATGTGGCAACCAGGTGGAATTCTACATATTTTATGCTAAGTAGAGCATTAAATTGTAGTCGTATTTTGGAATATTATGCATTGAATGAACCTAATTTCAAGTGTCATGTTTCAAGTAGTGAATGGATCAAGGTAATTTTTTTTTTGATTTACTGCAACCATTCTATGATATCACAAATTTATTTTCTGGAATATAATATCCGACATCCAATCTATACTTCTTTAATGTATGGACCATTCAAAGGTGCATAGAGAAGGCAATGTCATGTGATGATATGGACATTAGTAGAATGACAACTCAGATGTATGAAAAATTTGGGAAATATTGGTCAGACTATTCTATGATTCTAGCTTTTACTATAATTTTTGATCCACGTTACAAGTTTGACTTCGTGACATTTGCTTTCACAAAATTGTATGGAACCGACAAGGGTTCACGGGTGGCAAAAGAAGTATATGCTCAACTTCTTTACTTATACAAGTATTATGAGGATAATTGCCAAGTTGATTCTTGTGTTCCAAGCTCATCTAATCCTATGCAAAGAGAAGTCAACACTTGTCAAAGAAACGATGACATAAGGGTAAAGTATTATTATTGGATATTAATTTTACTAATATCTTTTATATTCATCCCATTATTTGTTTACTTTTTTATTATATACATAATCTTATTTTTTTGTTTGTTTCTTTTTATTTAGGAATTTGACTCTTTAATATTTCTTGGAGCTAGCAATCTTGGAAAAACTAAATTGGAGAGCTATCATGAAATTCAAAGAATGGAGCGATTGGTTAGGCTTGATGTGCTTTCTTATTGGAAGGATAAATCTAGTTGTTTTCTGATACTTAGTTCCATGGAAAAATATATTCTTGCTATTCCAATCACCATAGTTGCTTTAGAGTCTACTTTCAATACGGGTGGTAGGATATTGAACAAGTGGAGAGATTCTCTTTTGCCAAAAAATGTTAATGTATTAGTAACAACACATAATTGGTTATTTGGATATGGAGGTAATTTGAATATGTAAATCCAAATATTTTATTATGGTTATGTTTTTTTTTAAATAACATATATTTTTGATATTTACGCAGATCTTGAAAAAGATGGCTCTATTGTAGACTTTTCTGAACCAAGCAATGAGGCTAATTGAATAGTTGGAGGTAATTTTTTTACGCTACAGTATTTTTGCTAAGTTGTTTGTTCCTTATTTTTGTTGCTGAGCTGATTATTGTATGCCCTTAGTGGCTTAAATTTGTGGAAACTTGATTGGGTGTTTTGAGGGTTTACTAAAGTCATTGAATGAACTTGACACTGTTTTTTGCACTTCCTTTATTGTCCTCGATGCAATTCATTATCTCTTATTATGTACTTAATTCTTATGTTCCTATTGTAAAATAAGCTAGAATTTAGGCCTCTATAAGGAAACATTATGGATTTCTTGATATAAATGTTGGCATTCCTAGAGAATATGTGAGAAAATTAGCAATAGCTCTTTGAAATTTATGTGATTCTATTAAACTATGTATTGTTAAAGTAATAATTATATATTACATATTTGTATCATCTAATGTCTTTTCTTTGTTGAGTGGAGAGCAGTAATTAATGTGGGATAATTTGTTGTTAGGTTGTGTGATTTATGCAGGTTAGCATCAAGTGGATGCTTATATTTTGATATCAAAGCTTATGTTTTGATGTTTTGTGGAAAGTGTTAGCCCCCAAGACTTGGTAGGCAAGGGATCGAAAATAAAATTTGGCTCATCATCTTCCATACAATGGGTTTTGTTAGTAGAACTACCAACATGTGGTAAGCAAATGCATTTTGATCTTCTAGGAAGATAGAAATGTCAATTATGTAGTATTTTGATACTAAAGCTAACAACATGTAGTAAACTCAGGTTTTTGATTAGTTTAGGTATGCTCGGTAAACGAAGTGCTAGATGTGTGCCTTTTGAGGCTTTTTAAAAAAATTATAAAGTACCTTTTAATGCTTATTTTTTATATTTTGGGTTATGGATGTTGGATTATTATTATTATCTTATGATGTTTTTTAAGGCTTGCATATTTGTGTATTGGATTAAATAGGTACTTGAAGTGCTTATATCATGCCTTTTGAGGCTTACATAATTATGTTTTGAGTTATCGATGTGGAAATGTACATTTTGAGGCTTTTTAAGTCTTTCTATGGTGTCTTTTTAAGCTCTTATATTTTAACTTGAGTTTAAAGTGTTGAATGTATTTGCAATATTATTATCTTATGGTACTACATGAGAGTGAATTAATATTTAGATGACGTAATAGAGTTTTTTCTTTTTCCTCTACTTTTATTTCTATACTTCAATATTAGTATCAATAGATATTATACTTGTATATACATAAGAAGTAATATATACTTTAAGAAAGCATATTATTTCTAGATTTTGATGTAAGTACTAGTTATATATCTATATTATTTTATGTTTTATGAAGTTTTGGAAAATTTAAGGGTTAATGTTAATTTTCGGGTAGTATCGGGTTGAATTTTTATAGATTTATAATTTTTCGGATAATATCGGATTTCGGATAAATAATGGATCGGATCGGGTCATTTTAGATTTATAATTTATCGGGTTATATTGGGTTTCGGGTGAGTAGTGGGTTGGGTCGGGTTTATTTCGAGCTTACGATTTCTCAAGTTATATCGGATATCAGATATGTATCGGATCGTGCATATAGGTTTCGGGTTCTTAATTATTTGGATAAAATCGGATTGAATTTCGAACAGACTGAGTCGGTATTCCTTAGATTTTTTGGGTCAGGTCAACTTTTATCAGCTCTAGAGCTTAGTACCACGGAGCAACGTCCACCTTCTGAGATGATATACGAGTGCTTGGGGACTACAAGATGGAAATGAATTTGATAGCATTGTTGTACGGAGACAAAGATGAAACCTTGAAATTAAAGTGGGAAAAACTGTAAATATATTATTTTTATATAATTTAGAAAACGAAGGTAGAAAGATTGATAAATAAATTATATACACACACACATATATTATATATATTTAAAAAAAGGATCAAATCTATAAAATTTAAGGAAAAAAAATCTAAAACTACTATTTATTTTAATTGATTTAAATTATTAATAAAATTTTAAAAAAATTAATCTGATATTTTTTATTATCGTCTCGGACAATAACAAATTTTGAGATGGAAAACAGTGAGGCGCGATCCCGTGCTTCACACGTTGATAGTATGAGATTCTAGAAGTTGAGAGGCCAACATAATTATGATGGAATAATTAGGCGCCGAAAAGAATGGTGCCCTTGTGCAAGCTGTCACGAAGTTTGATCGATATGATCCATACGGGTAACGGAATAAGGGGACCTTTGATCACTTTCGATTTTGATGAGGTCGTTAATCGTTATCACTGACGGACGCTGAAATTTAGGCACAAGAGCCAAAGAATCTCGCTTATGTCATCAGGCTGTCATGGCACTTTTGGTTGACTGTACAATGCGCACAGGAATTACTTACTTACTGGAGTGGTGGTCCGACTATTTCCACCGCTAAGGTTAGACGGGCTTTTCTGTCTCAAGGACCTCAGAACATGGGCTGCTATTGAGCCGAAAAGAAAAGAAAAAAAAAGCGCTTTTGGGCTGTCCTTTACACAGAGGTGTATTGAATGAAAATGTAAACCAACTGACGCGACCGTGGTGAGGACGGCGTGAAAGCTAAAGCATCGGTTGATTCCAACTCATGTTATAACGAACTAGAGCAAGGACTGAAAGTTAAAGCAGAAGAGACTTTAGTATGTATGGGATTAATTTCGTTGTCTACCCATCAAGTACCAATATATGTATGTATACAAGCCTCTGTAATCAAGCACCCACTTTGTAATCAAGCATAGTATAAAATACTCAATCACCAACTCTCTCTAAAAGTACACAAAAAGATATACATTAATAGATTAAATATCATAGGCTGATTTGTTTCCCTGAATATAGGGGGTACTACTATTGAGGCACCTTGGCTCAAGTTGGAGCTAGCAAATTTTGTAGGACTAACTAACTTGCAAAGGAAGTATGTACATAGAAGACCACCCAAGGCCTTTTTGATAATGTCACCTCCATTGCGAACGGTCCTGAAGAACAACACAAACCACGCCTTTAGTTATTTCTTCATGAATAAAATGACAATCAACTTCAATATACTTCATTCATTCATGGAAATGTTATGTTTGCAACAATGTGTGGTGTTGTTTTTAATTATCACAATTATAGTATTAAAAATCATATCAGGCCAATAGGTTGACATACCAATGCCCAAGATGACTACAATGCAAAATAAAACAAACTGGGCAAGGAAAATGAGGGGAAAGAAATTAGGTTGGCCATTTTCCATGGCTATGGCAACCATAATTGGTTTTGTCACTTTAACCATATTTCAGCTTTTGCCAATAGATTTCAATATATTTCAGGGACATTGCGTTCATTTTGCTCTTAACCAAATAGATTTGGTTTTGTCACTTTAATCAAATTTCAATAGTAACATCTTGAATTTTTCTAATCCTAATTTTTTGATGATTAGCCTCTTAACCTCTTCTCATTTTTTAACAATCTTATCTTTTCCCATAAACCACTTATTTTTCCTTAAAAACACTCAATTAAAATTCTAGCGTTGTAACCCATCAACTAGAAGTTGACCAGGCCTTGCCCCAAAGTCAGACGACTTGTAGAGAAATTCATCCTTTATCTAGGGGGTCTAAGGGTCGACCGACTAACCCTTTGTGGTCAATCACAGCTAGGCAATTTTACTCAATCTTGCTTATTTTAATTCTTTTGATCTCAAATTAATATTTATACCTAATTTTTTTTATGTATTTTGGTTCCTAAATTCACTATACATATTTTCCTAATTTTTCACAATTTTTGAGTATTATAAGATATGTTTTTTTTTCAATTTAAACTTATTTATTAGACTTTTATACCTTATTCAAATTATTTTAATTATCATTGACCCTTTCATGGTCAGTGTTGACACAAAATCAACCTCTCCATACCTCCATATTAGATTGCCTTGCCTTCTTCATTCAATTATAATTCTTGCTATAATCTAATTACAACATACACCTCAACCACTTTATTACACCAACATACTTACTCCCTTCACACTCCACCCCTCATATACTTCGTAAGCAACCGCTAATTAGAATTTTCCTCCATTCTCCCTCCTCTTGGTTGACACACATAGTGTGTTCAAGGCCTTTATCCTTCATTCAACACTAAGAAAAATTTGTAAAACCCTCTCCTTAGTTCTCTCCATTCACCTCTTACTTCTTTTTTGTTATTGCTTAGACTCTTTGCTATCTAGCCCACCTCTCCATTTCTTATCATTTTCTTGATTCTTGTTCACCTAGTATTTGTTTAGTTTAACTACTAAACACTTGATTCAAGTTGTAACACCCCAATTTTTACATTTTTTTCTTTAAAACATGTTTTGTGAAAACCCAATAAGAAAATGCAAGGTGTGAAACCGCATCCAATAGAGAAAAAGTACTCCCTATATTCCATCTATACAATATGCAACGTAAAAGTAACTAGTATCTAGAAATTAGATGTGCAAAACACTTTATAATACCCCCTTTTTCAAAAATATTATTTATAATATGAAAATAAGAAAAGTATGTTATTTAAAGATTTATTACATCTTTTAAAGGAAACTAAAAACCTAGTTACATTTTACAAATGTTTCATTCCATTATTCATTTCTTTTCTAACATTTTCCATCATGTAAGATATTTTGACACTAATGGAATAATGGTTTACAATGATGACATCATCAACATCAACTAGTAACTTTGGTGTAGATAATCATATAGTAGCGACCTGTCATGGCTAAAAATAAAATCGTGATGAAATTTTTAGGGAGGAAAAAATCACCCATTTGAGTCTATAGTGATGACAACGTAGTTGTTTTTGGTATGACCCAAAATTTTTCCTCAATAGAGTATAACTTATTATATTTTGAAAAAATGAAGATAAAGTAGTGACCTGAAAGTTGTAGATGTCACAATTGAAGAGATTTCATTGAGCGGGATATGCTCCCTCTATTTTTGCTCACCTATATATATATATATATATATATATATATACTACTTACATAGGTGACATGTTGCGACCGTAGGTCTTGTTACTTGAAATTTTCATGGAGTTGGGAAAGTTGGCACCAAAAACTTATGTCACACCTTCTTTTACTACTGAACAAATTCATTTTAAAACATTGTGGAAGTAGAAAAATATCAAACACCTAGAAAATATGGGATGTTACCACCACAACTAATATAGGATAGATGTTTGTCACTCGTCCCATATTAGATATCAGGCTAAGAACCAAAACAACCAAAATTAAGAGTAGAGTGCACAAGAAATATAAAATGTAGATACTAAAAGTAAACATTTGCAAAACAAGACCTCAATAGGAACCTAAAGTATTCAAATACACGAGAGAAGTATTGAACCAAAAGTACAAAGCTACAATAGGCATAAAGGCATAGCCCCAAACCTTGGTCTATTAAGGACTAAAAATAGTTACTAGATGTCTACGCTCTCAAGCCCCTAGTGCAAAATAATGTAGGCTCACTATTGGTCATTCTAAAAAACTTGCACATGATCTTCTATTCATAGAATTGAGCACCTCATTGAACAAACATACACATTAATATACTATGTACTCAGTAAGCTAAGTTACCTCTTCAATAGGAGTCATAAACATACTAGGCCAAGAAAAAAAAGGAGACACTACACTAAACACCTATCATGCTCACCATATAATTACAATTATGTATTCTACCATGATAATATAATGCACTAGAATTTCATGTCATGCAAATATTTATACAACTCATAACTCAACATACTCACCAAGACAACATAGGTACCATGGATAGAAACAAATGAATATTAACAAGTTATTCCATTAGGGTCATATTCCATATTTACATGACTCATCAAATTAATTATTTATAAGCCATTATTTTTTCCTTTTCCTTTATCTATATCCTTATTCTTATTTTTATCCTTGTCCTTATTTTTATTCTTATCCTTATCCTTATCTTTATTCTCATCTTTATCAAGCAATTAATTGTTTACCACCCTAAGGTCTCATATACCATGGAAGCCTATCTAAATAAAATGACATAAAGTCCAGCTAAAGCCAAGTAACTACTAATAGACATAAAGTTTGGCTACAACTAAAAAACACCTAAGTAACCATACCTTTTAGTATCGATACCCCCTAGTATATCATTAGTCTCTAGAGTAGGTAAGGAACCGAGATCTACTATGTTCCTGTTCGAAGGCACAATAAATGCCAGAAAATAGACTAACCCCTTGTAATTAATTAAGGATCAAGTAAACCAAACCCATACATAACTTGATTATCTTTCACTTGAAGTTATTGATGTGTTATTTTTTAAGGTTATGTTATCACACAAGGCCCCATGTAACATCCAAGTAGAACATCCACGTAATCATTCCATCTAAACCATTATTACCCCCAACTATGTGGTGGGATTTCCATTAGTGCTTAACCAAGATTAAGTCAACCCATTAAGATATTCTATTTAGGCCAAAAATTCAAACTACATTATCACTTTGAAGTCATAATATACTCATTTAAAATTTTCATTATGACCTTCTAAACACTTAGTGAAAATGCCATGAATTATGAATCATTTAATCCACCCAATAAGTTAGTTAATGCCAAGATGTGTGTTATCATTGTTAAAGAATCATATGATAGCATTATGCATGGTCTCAAAGCATATCAACTCTAAAAGAATAAAAAATAGCACACACTACCTAACTAGTCGATCAACTTAGATTATCCAAACCTTAGAGTTCCCTTAAACTAGTTAATCATTATGGTTAGACCAACCAATCGTTCTGACAAATTGGTCAATGGGTTTACGTAAAAAGCAACCAAAGGCACCACACACAATCCGATTAATTGTTTTGGGCTAACCAATTGACTGTTATAAGAATCATTTGATCGGTTTGCTCCTAGACAACACATAATAGACATTTTACAAGTGATTCATACTCTAAAATCTAACAACATCTAAACCATAACATTTCATAGCATAATACCAAGGTTTAACATGCTCCTAAAGTGAATCATGCTTCATTTTTAAGCAATTGACCCTAGTCCTCATAATTCAACCCTTTTTTCTCAGAAGTATTAATTAATTCAACATGCATCACTAAAATGCCAAATTCTCATGCAGACACATAAAGATTAAGATTTGGATGAGTACACAACTCACATATGTATTCATGCCATATTTCAAATGTAAGAATAACTTACTTGAGGCTTAGCAATATTTTCCACTAAAGAGAAAAACTCAAGTTGAAAGATTTTAACTTCCAAAACCTTAAGAAAAAACATATTGAAAGTTAGAAATCATTAAATAACCTTTACAAACCAAGAAACTTGAATTAGGGAAGAAAAAAAACTTACCACCTCCGAGAGAAAAATAGGGGAACTGTCAGCTAAAAGCAAACTTAACTTCTTCTTAAATCTAACTCTTTCTTACTTAAGAATAAATTAAGAGGGACCTAGAGAAAGGATTTAAAGAGTAAATTAATTAGAATGAAAGATCAAAGTAGAGAAGAACTAGTTAAAGTGCTTGAGAACTTAGGTATTTTGGAGTTTGAAGAAAATTAAGAAAAATAGATGATTGTGGTTATTCATAGTTAATGAATCAGTTACAGAATGAGTGAAGATAAGCTACTGATCGAAAAAAATAACTTTTTAGTGTTCAAATTTGAGATGAATGGATGAATCTATCAAGAATATGTTGACTTCCATATTAGAGCTCAAATGGTGATTTTCTAGAGAATGAAGATCGAGGTCACCTAGAAAATATTGAATACAAGGTCGAGTTCACTTAGAAAATATTGAATACAAGGAGGGAAAAGGAAGATTGGCATCGAAAAAAAATCTCCCAGTCATGAAGTGATAGTCTAAAAAGGGAAGCATACTTGTAGAGGAATGCATAGGAGTGAGGAAGAAGAAGATAAGTGTGAGGTCATCCGCCCCCTCACATGTCCAAACCAAGCCTTTGAATCTCCTTGAGGTAGAAATTAAAGATGGATAAATGATTAAAAGGGTTAAGGATCACTTAGGAATAACTTAGAGGTGGATTACCAAGGTTCCATTTTGATGTAAGTAATTAATAAAAATATTAAGCTTTAAATATCACTTAGCCCAACAAACCAGTCGATCGATTTGTCCAACCTAGTGGATCGGTTTTGTCAAACCAAAACCTTAGCTAGAATGACAAACAACTTAATCTTTTTGTCAGGAATACTCACTTTATCTAATTTTTTCAAACTTTTTCAAATTTCTTATTACATCAAACCCAAACTATAGTTCCGAATCAAGAAAGAGATCATAAAAAATTTATTAAACATAATAAATTTTAATTTTATAAATCTTATAAAAATATGGGGTATTATAAAAGTACCACCTTAAAAGAGACTACATCCCTAAAGCCTACTAAAAAAAAATCTAGACACATCATATAATGCATAGCAAATCATACATTACATACAACAAAGTAAAAGGGGTTATTGGCCCTTTAAAAGAAAGATTACACCACGTTTACATATTAAGAGAACAAGTCGGGGTACTTTGCTCGGATCTCTTCTTCAACATCCCATTTGGCCTCCACGATACCATGCTGCAATTGAAGGACCTTCAATAGCAGGACAATAGTCTTTGTATCTAGAATGCTTACTAGCCATTCTTCAAAAGTTAGATATTCATCAAGCTCTAATGACTCTAGTTGGATGACATACAAAGGTTTTCCTAAATATTTCATCAACTAGGAATTGTGAAAGATGTTATACACAGACAACAACTCCATTGGTAAGGCTAATTGATATGAGACCTCACTAAGTTGATCTATGATCTCATACAATCCAATGTACTTTAGACTAAGCATACCTTTTCTGTCAAACTTCATTACTCCATTGGTGGGAAAGACCCTCAAAATGACTTTATTGCCCCCTCATAACCATTGGTTCTTCTTCTTGAATTTGCATAACTCTTATATCATTATTGAGATCTTCTCATACATTCTTGAATCAATATAATCTCCCTTGTTGAATCCTCAATCATGTCTGGTCCCACCAAAATCATCTATTGATATTGCTCCAATAGAGGAGACTATGACACTTCCTTATATACAATACCTCAAAATATACCATCTTGATTATTGCATGGCAACTATTATTGTTGAAGAATTCGATCAATTCCAAGTGATCCTCCTAACTGCCCCCAAAATCTAACACATATTCCTAAATCATGTCCTCTAAGGTATGAATGGTCATCTTTGTGTGACCATCCGTAGCTGAGTGAAAAGAAATACTCATCTTCAAATGAGTCCCAAAAGCGGTTTGTAACTTTTTCCAATAATGCGACAAAAATGTTGAGTCTCGATCCAAAACTATGTCTCTGGGGACCCCATGTAGTCTCACAATGTGTTTCTTGTAAAAGTTAGCTAATAGCTTTATACTCTATATCATCTTCATCTGTATGAACACTGCCGACTTAGTAAGATGATCTATAATAACCCATATGGAATGAAAACCACTATGGGTCTTTGTAGGACAGACGACAAAGTCCATAGATATGTTGTCCTTCAACTCTTATAGGATTGTATCTCTATCTCCCTACGCTCTTGACACAATTGATCATATAACATGATTGTAATCAAGGAATATGAGGTTTTTTTGGCTAAGAGCATCTGTCACTACATCTGACACAATTGATCACATAACACAATTGGCCTTACAATCATGGTAGGTCAATTCTAGGTCATAATCCTTAACTAATTCCAACTATTGACGATGTATCAAACTCAACTCCTATTGCATGAAAATGTACTTGATGATTGGTGTAGAACTTGCACTAAACATCGTAATGTCTCCAAATATTTAAAGCAAACACTATTGTGGTAACCTCTAAATCATGCATGGAGTAGTTCTGTTTATGCTACTTTAGTTGTTGAGAAGCATAAGCCACCACTCTCCTATGAGACAATAACACACAACCTAATCTATGCTTAGAAGCATTGTTATACTCTTTAAAACCATTAGATCCACTCGGTAACATGAGTACTAGGGTTTAAGTCAAATGCCTCTTAAACTCTTTGAAGGCTTTGCTATACCACTCATCCTATTGGAAACACATAGCCTTCTGTAACAAGTTAATCAATGGAGGAGCTATCTTGGAGAAGTCAGCGATAAATATGCAATAGTAATCGACCAATCCCAAAAAACTACATATCTCCTTGATAGAAGTTGGTGCTAGCCACTTGAAAATTGCTCAAACCTTAGAAGGATCCATCGACACACCATTCTTAGAGATCACATGTCCCAGGAGAGCCACTTGTTCTAGCTAAAACTTGACTTCAAAAGCTTAACATACAACTAGTGTGTTCTTAACAACACTAAGGTATGTCATAGATGTTGTTCGTGCTTCTGTTGATTACTAGAGTAGATGAGGATGTAGTCAATGAACACTATGATAAACTAATCCAAATTTTTTTAAAAAATATAGCTCATGAGGGAAGTGAATGTTACCATTACATTAGTGATTCCAAAAGGAATTATTGTTAACTCATAATGGCTATATCTTACCCAAAATAACATCTTTAGAATATCTTGCTCCGCTATCCTCAACTAATGGTAACCTGACCAAAGATCAGTCTTGGAAATTGCTCTGGCTCCTCTAAGATGGTCAAAAAGATAGTAAATCTATGGAAATGGATAATGATTCTTCACCATAAACTTATTTAATGCTCGGTAGTCAATGCATAATCTTAGTCTCCCATCCTTCATCTTAACAAATAAAGCTAGTGCCCTTAGGGAAATACAGTTGGTCCAATGTAGCCCTTCTCCAACAATTCTTCTATCTAAGCCTTAAGTTCCTTCATTTATATAGGTGCCATATGATACAGTGCTTTAGATACTAGCTCTATCCTATAACACCTTGGTTTTTAGGACTTGAAAATTTTATTTATAGAGTTAAGCATGAAAGATAAAACAATAAGAATGAAGGATGTTACCACCATACTTGGTATAAGTTTGGTTACCTTTTCCATTATGATACTAAGTGCTAATGCTAAAATCATCTCTACTTATAATTAATAACATGATTACAAGAAACATAATAGAGAAGTTAATAGATATGTATTATGCTAAAAAAAAGCAACATTGACAATTAACAAAGCTCAAAAGAGAGAAAGATAGGAGGACACAAGTATCAAAATATACTCATAATCAATATACCAAAAAAAACCAGGTAGCCCTAGGCTCTCAAACCAAACTATCAACTTTTGACTAAACTTAGAAGCTAACCCATAGAGACCAATGCCCATTGAATAGGCAGGGGCCCATGAAAGGAACTCTTTAGTACAATGGTACTGAACATCCCTTTATACTAAACCAAAATAAAAAAACTAGCATAGAACATATGAAAGGCATCACAATAATATATGGTATAAAACAATGAACTGTATATGCATCAATTGAAATATGATATTCATTGATATAACCACATACTACCAATGCCATATATTATTTATACTTGTTTGTCTGGAACTAACTAAAACTTACCAATGAAACATTTAAGAGATGCTCTTTGTAGTATAGTTAAAAAAAGGTCAACTTAAACCAAGACAATAACCACATGCCACATATCTCATTATCAATTCTGATAAATCTCATAATATAGGTAAGCTCAAAAGCATAGAACAATAACAACTCATTGCATCATAAATAGGCACGAAGATAGCTACCAAAACACGGGTATGTGTGAAGGCTTCTACCAGACCATAGGTAGGCACGAAGGTTGCTACCAAATAACAAATAAGCATGAAGGATACTAATGAACCATAGGTAGACATGAAGGTTGCAACCGAACCAAAGGTAAGCATAAAGGATGGTACTGAACAACTGGTAGGCATGCAGGCTAATATTGAAACATAGGTAGGCACAAAGGCTGCCATCGAAACACAAGTAGGAATGAAGGATGATACCAAAACATAGGTAGGCACAAAGGTTGGTACTAATCAATCTAATAATCCATCAATCATATCCATTTTTATTTACTCGAGGGGAGATCCCTCAACTTGGAGACATTAAGGTATTTCAGTCATACTGGCACACCAATGTAGTATAGTATCCTACTAACTACCAACCCATGGATACAAATGTATCGTGGTCACATTGGTATACAAAGGTTATACAGTACCCTATCAGTAAGGACACTTAATCCATAAGTATGCATACCCCTTATTACTCAGTAAACTATAACATAATAAGATATAGGGTTTGGCTGGGGTACTATGGCACACCATTAAAAATCTAGAATCAATTGTGGACTAAACCACATCTTTAAGGTGAAGACCCCTAAAGAGCTGTAATTCTCAATCTCAAGGTCTTTCACTTTAAGTATTATTATTTGTTCAAGGTAACCACAAAATCGCATACAATTACATAGATCCAATTTCCATGATTAACCGCTTTACTTATTTACAATTATTCCAAAACAACCATAAACAAGATCATTATCAAGGTCATTCACAAAAATATACTAAGGCCATCTTAGGCGTAATTATTTCCTTTATGCTCATTAGGCCGAAAATGACCAAAATGCCAAGTTAAAATTACCGCATTAGCATCTTATTTAATTACTAAGTCCATTTTATTTATAGGTTTATCATGGAAAGGCTAAAGAAAAATAATTAAATGAATTTATTATGCAGTTAAATGATCAAACAAGTTAAATGACCATTTTACCCTTATTCAAGATTTTGCATATAAAACCTTAACATGTATATCTAATACAACCATGATCATATAATCTCATACTTGATGACATATAATACATTTTAGATATGATTGTCATGGAAAAAATTATAATACATATAAAATGACCAAATTTTTCGTAGGGTACACATCTATGATTATTATTCCATAATTATATCTAAACATGCTCATCCTATCATTTCCCACATACATTTCATACTTAATCTTGGTAGATCATTTTTCATACTTTTGTACCCGATATATTTTACATATGATAACATGCTCATTTTACAAATTTTTAAGATATAATAACTAACACATAATTATAACATAATGACTCATGCTTAACATTTTTTAGGCATAAAAATCCTATTGTGAATCATGTAGAATTTACTATTTTAGGAGAGTATAAAAGTTATCTTAATTCTATCAAAAATGCAAAAATAGTAGTACCCTACTAAATACTACAAGATCCCGCTAAATAAATTCTGTACCTAAAAATAATACCAAAATACCATATTAATATTTAACAAATAAAATAATCATTATAATAAAAAATATATATTTTTTTAAATTTACCAAATTACCTTTACATATAAATAATTGCAACTACAAATTTAAAAGAAAAACACATTTCACACTGCATATGGAGCATGAGCCATGTATATGTAGGGGGAAGGGGTTGAGTTAGTTGGGCTAGCTATGGGCGATGGTGCTGAGGGAGGGGGAGATGGTGGTTGGGTGGTACTAGTTCGAACGACTATGAGTGATAGTGGTGGTGTCGGGGCATGATGGTATAGGAGGACGACGAGGCTACAAAGAGAAGGGATGCAAGGGTTATTTGGTGTTATGTGAAGGGCGGTGTAGGAGGCTATGGTGGTGTTGTGTAGGGTGGCAACACATGATTGGAGGTGGGCTAGTAGTGTATGTAAGGTGGTGTTGGTGTACGCGTGGGTGGTGGTCATGGGTGTGATGGCTGCGAGGTGGTGGAGGTCCTACAATAAAGAGGGTCGAAAGGATGGGGGTATAATGGCAAAAACTACTATTGCCCTGGGGGATGTTGTGGGAGATTTTTTTGTAAAGGGTGGGGTAGTGATTAGAAAAAATGTCATAGGTATAGAGAAAAGAGAAAAAATAGGGGCAATAAGGGAGAAGGAATAAGAAATAGAGGAGGGGAGAAGAGAAAGAAGGGGAGGCTGACTAGGTAGATGACATCGAAGGTTGTGGTGTAGGGTGGTGAACCTTGGGTAGATAGAACGTAGGGATGGAGAAAAGAGAACAAATAGGGGTTGTAGGGGAGAAGGAATAAGAAATAGAGGAGGAGAAGAAAATAAAGAAGGGGAGGCTAAATGGGTAGATGACAATGGAGGCTGTGGTGTAGGGTGGTGAACCTCTGGTAGATAGAACGTAGGGTAGGGAGGTGCTAGAAATGGTGACACACAAAAATGGGGGTTGGTAGTGATGGTTTTTACTAAACCAAATGAAGCAGAGAAGAGAGCGAGTAGAGGGTGGTGGTGTTTTGTTGTGGTAATGTAGAGGAGGGTGTTGGTTGTTATGGGAGAGGAGAAGCAATTAGGGTGTGGTTGGTGAGTAAACCAAATGAAGCCAAGAAGGGAGGGGGAAAGAAGAATATGTGAAAGAGGAAGAAGGTGTTGTACTGCTGTGTGTGGGTTTTTTGGTCAAGGAGATGCAGGGGATGCACATAGGTGAGGGTGATGGTGGTGTGGAGATTTTAGTGGTTGAACAAAAATGATAGGGAAGGAGGCTGGATGGTCAGGGAATAATGAAAAAAAAAAGAGAGGGGTAGGAGAATTGGTTTGGTTGAGGAGGAGATGAAGGGGTGCTTGGTTTTGTTTTGTTGAGGATGGCTGGGGTCAAGAGAGTGGGATTTAGAGGATGACGAGAAGGATAGTTGGTTTGGTTAAGGAAAATTTAGAGGGGTGTGGGCTTATGTATATATTTACATAGATGGGGAAGAGGGGTATGGTTCAATAGGTGAGAGGTATAGTGATGGTAGTTTGTAGCATGAGAAGAGGAGGGATTTGGGGAAAGTGTTTGGGTGAGGGATTTTGGGGCATGGTAAGGGTAGAATAGGGGTAAAATGGTAGGGTTGGGTAGAAGTAGAAATATTTAGTTTTAGGTTTAGTTTGGGTAGACTATAATATCAAGTAAAAATAATTAAGTTTAGGATAAGCTTAATGAAAAGGAAAGAGGTGAACTAATTGAGGAAAAATATTTAAGAATCTATTTGGGTTATGAGTAAAAGGTTAAAAATAAAATAAGTAGGCCAAGGTTTTAGGGTTAGTTTTGATTAAAAAAACTAAATACTCAAAAATAAAGGTTATAAAATTTCAAGGTGTTACACATCCCTAAAACAAGTTCATGCTAAACTTAATATCTAAAATTAGAGACATGGCTGGGATATCATCGGGAAACACATCAAAATACTTTTGGATCATCGAAATTTGATCTAGAGATACTTCTTCGACCTTGATATCTGAAACACTACATAGGAAGAGCGAATGCCATTGACAAACAAGGGTACTCAATATGATTCCCGATATGACTTTCACAAAGGGTGTATGTTCACACTTCTAATAGAAGACCCTCACATCCTTTGGTCCTCAAAAAACCACACACTCCTATGCGCAATCTATCAATGCTAAATAATTCCCTAGCAGGTCCATGTTTATGATCATATCAAAATTATGTAGCTCTAATTCTATGAGATATAATGGAAACCCTACTCCCTTAATTATCAAGTACACCCCTTTATAAAGTCTAGAGCATGCCATCCTATCCCCCAAAGGAAAGATAATGTAGTGGAAATAATATGAGTATAAGATAAAGCAGCTTTATCTATGAATGTGGAAGGCACAAAAGAATGTGATGCATTAGAGTTGGTTAATATGCATGCTGTAAAAGGTGGAAATAGTAAGCATATCGGTTACCACACCCGTATAACACTCTACCTTAGTTTGGATAATCACATTTAGGCTTCCTTCTACAGGAATCCTTAGAGCACTGCCTGACTTGTAGCCCTGCTGAAATACACTTCTGACCCCTAGGCTAACTGGTATGACTGATAACACTAAATGGAAATGGAGAAACTCTTTGAGTCTATGGTTGTGGCTATTAGATAGATCCATTACTCTGAGCTGAAGTCTGGATCCTCTTAATAGTGTCACCTCCAACACGACACTCATAAGTTATGTGCCCCATCAACAACCATCACTCTGCAACACTTGCAATGGTAATGCCTCTCCTCTAATCTTCCACCAGCTTGACCTCCTAATTAAGGTGCTAAGCCCATACTTTAACCATACCTAGGCGATAAAATACCCCTAGAATAGGCCTTCTTTCTATCGTTGGGATGATGGTGACCTTCAAATTTCATCTTGCCCCTAATTGGGCATTCTTGGTCTGGATGACTCGGGAAGCCTCCAAGGCCTACTTGTACATCTCAACCATGTCTTGAAAGGTACATACCACCAAAAACTCTTGATAATTGATCCCCAAGCCAATCTTGAAGTGTTGAACCTATATCATCTTACTGGCCTTTACCTTAGGAGTGAACTAGACCAAGTATATGTACTTCATGTAGTACTCCTCTATCAACATGCCTCTTTGATGAAAGGCCATAAACTCATCATGTTTATTTGTATGGAGATGAATAGGGTATAATCGAGGTCAAAGTACCTCAAGAAAGGGTCCCTAAATGGTAGGTTCTTTGCCTCTATGCTGAATGCTCCTCCACCATGCATCTACTTGTCCCCTTAGGTTGTACACTACCATGTAGACTTTTCTACCCAATGGATACCCACAAGTAGCAAAGGTATTTTCCATGTCCCTTACCCATCTCTCCATGGTGTCAGGGTCTTCTTGACTCTTGAAGGTAGGTGGGTGATAATGCCCAACCCTCCTGATCTAATCCTCTAAAACTAGGGTGGTTGCTAGCACTGTTAACATTTGTGATGCTTGAATCTGGCCTTCTATAAAGGTAGTGATGGTCTTAATAAATGCTTCAATGTACTAGTAATGATGGTTGGTGGCTATAAACTCTTAAACACTAGGACTAATTAGCAATAATTCAACTATCTAGCCTTCAGGCCTACATAACATGAATGAATATTTTCATTTTAAAGCATTGTACTTGAGCTCTTATACCAATCCACTCTCACTCACATACATTTCTGGGTTATAAAACACTTGAAATCTAAGTTAATTACTCAAGGCAATCAAGAAATCATTTAAATGATTGGGAGTGCCATCTTAAAACATTTTCTAGGTCAAGAAATTTAGAATAATGTCCAAGTACCAACATACAGTATTAGTTAAAAAGTTTTTTAAAATAAAGTAATTTGAATTAGAGCTCTTATACCAATTTGTAAAATCCCCATTTTCATGAATGAATATTTTTATTTTAAAACATTGTATTTAAGCTCTTAAAAATACCCAAACACCTATGAAAAATGGGGTGTTACCATTGCAACTAACATAAGGTAATCAATTGCCACTTGTCCCACATTAGATACACGACTAAGAAACCAAACTAACCAAAAATTAGAGTATAATACACAATAAACATGAAATGTAGATACTAAAAGAAAACATTTATAAAAAAATACCTCAAAGGGTCCCCAAAATTCTCAAATACATGAGATAAAGATTGATAAAAAAACTATTAAGCTACAATAGGCATAAAGAGAATAACCCCAAACCCTAATCCATTACATATCAAACAACAATCTCTGGATGTTCACACTCTCAATCCCTCAAGCCCAAAATGAGGTAGGAACACTACTAGCCATCCTAAAAAAACCTACACATGGTCTTTTATTTGTGGGATTGAGTAGGTGAGTGAATAAATGGAAAAATTAATATGCTAAGTATTGAGTAATCCAAGTTACCTCCTCAACGAGAGTCATAAGCATATTAGGCTAGAAAAAAAGGATAAATCATGCAAACATCTATCATGCTCACCATACAATTACAATTATGTATTCTACCATGATCATGTAATGCATCAATATTTTATTTCATGCAAAGATTTAGACAACTCATAACTCATCATATTCACCAAGATAACATAGGTACTATGGATAACAACAAGTGAATATTAATAATATATTCCATTAGGTCCATATTTGGTGTTTACATGGCCCATTAGATTAGTTATTTACAAGCCATTATTTTTTTCCATTTCCTTTATCTATATTCTTATTCTTATTATTATCCATATATTTATTCTTATCCTTATCTTTATTCTTATCCTTATCTTTATTCTTTTCCATATCTTTATTCTTATCCATATCTTTATTCTTATCTTTATTATTATCTTTATTGAGCAATGGATTGTTTACCATCCTATGGTCTTACATACTATGGAAGCCTATTTATACCAAAGGACATAAAGTTCAATCAAATCCAAGTTACCATCAATGGACATAAATTACAACCATAGCCAACTAACCATCAATGGACATAAAGTCCCGTTGAAGCCAAGAACCATAATCTATAGTAGACAAGGAACCGGGATCTACTAGGATCTCGTTCGAAAGTACTAATAAATGCCCAAAATCAGACTAACCCTCTGTAGCTAATCGAGGATCAAGTAAGCTAGACACATGCATAAATCTATCATCCTCCACTTTTTAGTGTGTTATTTTCCAAGGTTATGTTATCTCACAAGTCCCATGTAACATCTAAGTAGCGCATCCATATAATTATTCCATCTTAAGTACTATTACCCTCTAACTATGAGGTGGGATTTTCATTAATGCTTATCCAAGATTAATCCAACCCATCAAGATAATCCATTAAGGTCAAAAATTTGGACTATAATATCCTTTTGAAGTTATAGCATACTTATTCTAATTTTTCCATTAAGACCTTCCAAACAATTAGTGAAAATACCATGAATTATGAACCATTTAATCCACCTAATAGGTTAGTTATTTCATGCTAATATGTGTATGTTCTCATCATTACAGAATCATATTATAGCATTGTGCATAGCCTTAAAGCATATCAAGTTCAAAAGAATGAAAAATAGCACACTCTGGCTAAGTTGGTAGATTGGTTCAGGCTAGCCACTCGATTTGTTTGGCTCAGTTAAACCTCAAAGTTTCCTTGAATCAATTGATTAGTATGGTTAAACCATTTAACTGTTCTATGATCATTTGATTGATTTTGAGAAACAATCAATGGGTTTAAGAAGAGAGCAACGAAATTAATGATAGACAATTAGATCGGTTTTGGCTAACCAATTGACTTTTCTAAGGACCAGTTGATTGGATTTCTCTCATACAACAACTAATAGATATTTCACACATGATTCAAAATCTAAAATATTACCACATCTAAACCATAATATGTCATAGCATAATACCAAGATTTAACATGCTCCTAAACTAAATCATACCCCATTTTCAAGCATTTGATCTTATTCCTCATAATTCAATCCCTTTTTTCTTAGAAAACTTATTTAATTCAACATGAGTCACTATAATGAAAAATTCTCATGCCGATATATAAAAATTAACATTTGACATAGTACAAACTCATATTCTTATTCATGCCACATTTCAAAGGTAAGAATGATTTCAAGCTTAGAAACATTTTTCACCAAAGAGAAGTTGAAAGATTTCAAATTTCAAAATCTTAAAAAAAACATAATGAAAGTCAGAAATCATTAACTAACCTTTACAAATCAAGAAACTTGAATTATGGAAGAAAACAAAATTACCACCTCCTAGAGAAAAGTAGGTGATGCGTGAGTTAAAAGCAAACTCAACTTCTTCTTAAATCTAACTCTTTCTTGCTTAAGAATAAAATAAGAGGGAGCTAGAGAAAGGATTTAAGGAGTGAATTGAATTATAATGAAAGATGAAAGTGAAGAAGAATTAGCACAAGTCTTGAGACTTCATGTATTTTGGAGGCTAAAAGAAAAGTAAGAAAAATAGACGATTAGGGTTATTTATACTTAGCATATCGGTTAAGTAACAAGTGAGGATATGCTATGGATTGAACAACCTATTTTTTACTACTTGAATCTAAACTTAACGAGCAAATTTTTTAAGAATAGGTTGGTTTCCATCTCACAGATCAAATGGTACCTTTTTCAGGGAATGTAGGTTGAGCTCACCTAGAAAATATCAAACACAAGAAGGGAAATGAAAGATTGGGGTGGGAAGCAAATATCCTAGTAGTGCAGTGATTGTCTAATAATTGAAGCATACTTCTAGAGGTGCGCAGAGGAGAGAGGAAGACAAACATAAGAGTGAGGTCATCCTCCTTCTCATTTGTTGAAATCAAGACCTCGAATCTGTTCTAGGTAGAAATTAAAGCTAGATAAATGATCAAATGGGTTAAGAATCACCCAAGAATATTTTGGAGTTGGATTATTAAGGTTCCATTTTGATGTAAGAAATTTCTTAGAAAATCAGGCTTCAAAAAGCATTCAGTCCGATAAACTAGTTGATCAATTTGGCTAGTCCAGCTGACTGTTATATAAACTAGTCGATCGGTTATTTTAAATAAAAACCTTAGTTGAAATGTTAAACCAGTTAATCAATTCACTAGGAAAACTCACTCGATTCAAAATTTTCAAACTTTTTCAAATGTTTTATTACATAAAATGCAAACTATAGCTCTAAATCAAGATAGGGATCATCCAAATGTGATTAAGCACAATAATTTTTCATTCTATAAATTTTACAAAATACAAAGTATTACAACTTATTTATCTAAACAATGTCGTTTTGATGGATATTTTGCTGTGACAAATTTAGTTACAGTAGCAAAAATTGTTTCCACTGGTTCCCATCCCATTATAAAAACTTCGGTAAACACTTGACCTATCCAATTCATATAACATACATCCTCATCTTCAATGTATCATCCATTTCTATCTTCTACCATTCTCTTCGATTAAACCTTCCACATCTTTTCTTCTTCTTTTCTCAATTTTCTTACTCTAATATATGGTAATACTATTATTTAAGCTTGTTATTTGTTTAGATTTTATTTCAGTATATATTGATTTACTATATTTGGAATTGTAGAAATCTAGCTGAACAACTGTCGTTGGTGCTCTATTTCGGCCACCTGATCATCATTGCACCACCATGGTTGTCTTAGCTTGATCCAATGTCACTAATCTACCAACATCCTTCCTACCTTTCTTTGTGCCATCGTCTATCATCCGAAACTTAATAAGCACAATTTTCCCTTCCCATCTGAACGGTAAATGAAATGTTTAACTAAATAATGATGCTACTAAATCTTGCTACTATTTTGAAGTGCATAAAATCTCAATATAAATTCTGTTGGCCTTTTCTAGTTCTTGTGTTATGGTTGTTGTAGCCTTGAGTATGAATTAAACATTTTGTGAAACCGCCAAAGGAAATTATGTGAAAGAATGTGATAGAGAATATAATTTTGTTGTTAGATTCTTTTGATGCCGTGAAACATTTGGATATCAATCTCTCTTCAGGCAGTGCATTTCATACATCTTTTCTCTTCTCTTGCAACTTTAGACAATGTATATGTTTTGTGGTAGGTATTGTCTATACAGATAAATATCGGATCCGATATGCAATATCGGCTGATATTTATCGAATTTTGGGTTAGCCGATATGAAAAATTGGCGATACGCGACGAATTTAGAATTTCACATATTTATCGGCGATATATCAGTTACTAACCGATATTTTCGATATTCTACGGATATTTATCGATATTTACTGGTATTTGCTGATATTTATTGTGAAAAAAAAATCACGCCGTAACAACCGCAGCATATAAAATATCGTTCGCGATGCTCCGATACCGCCACACCGCGACCGCAACCGCAATCGTCACTGCGACCGCGATTTTATTGCTTGGTACTGTCTTGTCTCCTGTGTAGATAGGTGGTTACTATATGCCTGTTGAAGTTTTAATTATTTATTTAATTAGTTAATTTTGATTCTTCTTATGGCTCCATTTTTCTTCGGACAATCTTAGTTTTTTTTTCCTTTTTTTTTCCAACTAGATTTCCTCTTCTGTTTTGCTCCCAACAAGACAGCGTTAATCAATATCTCTTTTAGCTACCGTGGTCTCATTCAGTAAGCTTTATAGTTTTTGCTTTGTACATTAACTTTTACTAATATATAATATACTACAATATTATTACATCTATATTAAAAAGAGTACTACTATATCTTTTAAGGATATAATTTTGTTATTAAAAATTTAAAAATATATTATATTATATTATAAAAATATAGTAATTATATTTTTTAAAAATATATTTTAATAATATTTTTATTAATATATATTTAAAAATATTAATAATTAAAATTTATCATTAAAATATATTACTAATTATTTTTAATATGGAAGAAATATATACTAACCAACCACTAAGAAAGGATACGATGTGATACTTATTATCTCTGACAATCACTAAATGAATCCCCTACTTTATTGTCCTCTTCGTTTCACTTTCACAGTTCACCGTGAGAAATTCAGTACGTTGGTGTTTGATTTAGGTGGTTGCTGCTAGGGATGGCAACGGGGCGGGTCGGGGACGGGGACCCCATCCCCATCCCCGAACCCGATAAGGAAATTTATCCCCGAACCCGACCCGATCCCCGTTTATTTCTTAACGGGGAATCCCCGACCCGATCCCTGCGGGGATGCAATCCCCATACCCGTCCCCGATCCCCGATCCCCCATCCCCGATCCCCGATACCCGATCCCCTATCCCCGATCCCCGATAAGATCCCCGATCCCCGATCCCCTATAAACTCCCAAATCTCCGATCCCCGATACCCGATCCCCGATCCCCTATAAACTCTCAAATCCCCGATACCCGTTACCAGGTCCCCGATCCCCGATAAGATTTATGCAGACAGATAGAAGAGGGTACCTTGATTAGCTGACTTGCATGCGCAGTGGAACCTAACAGCTTCGAGCCTTCGACGACTAACTGAGTCACTGAGAGCAGGTTTCGTCGCTGCGTTTGTAATGAAAATCTAGCGATGGACGGGATGGGTATTTATACGGCTCTGTTCGACGGTGACATTACCGGAATCAGGTGGACACACAGAGACACACACACAGTCACACAGAGAGAGAGAGAGAGAGAGAGAGAGAGAGAGAGCTTACGCCAGAAGTCAACAACACCACGCGAGGTCCACGACAGTGATGATTGACGAATAAGAAGACTGGAAGGAAGAGGGGAGGGTTAGTGGGTTACAATTACAGAGGAAAACAATGGGCAGTCGGGGAAAATTAGGTTAATAATTTAACATTACAGACTTACAGCCTTACCCTTACAAGTTAATAGGTCATGGATGCGGAGTCGCCGGACATCGGTGGAGGCAGTGGACTGCGTCTAGTCTGCCGGCCGGTCAGCGTGCGGGACTGCAGGGTGCCAATTTTCAAAGCCTAATGGGGAGTCGGGACTGGGAGGAAGATGAAGACTGAAGTCGAATTGTCGAAGATTCGAAGTCTGTGTCTGTTGGGCGTTGGCGTTTGGTTAATTGGTTTGGACTTCGCGTTCTCAGTCACAGTCAGCCCGCCCAAAAAATCCCAACCATTTCGGGTTTCGGCTGGCGCATTGGCGCAAAATATGAAAAATTTTAATTCGAGTCGGGTTCGGGGACGGGGACCCCAAACCCATACCCGACCCGTCCCCGAATTAATCCCCGATAAAAATCCCCGACCCCGAACCCGATCCCCGAAATATTTCCCCGAACCCGAACTCGAACGGGGAATCCCCGACAGGGCCCCGAACCCGTGGGGAAAATTGCCATCCCTAGTTGCTGCGTGATTTAGGTAAGTCAGTGGAGTCTTGCGTGTACATGCATACATACATGATACACACTTATACGATGAAGCCGGTTTGAATTTTAAGAATTGGAAAGGAAAGTTAAAACAATAAATAATAAAATACTGTAATATAAATTTATAATTATAAATATTATAAGACAAGATAAAATGTTAACATTGAATCGTCAATTTAAAATAAATGCAGTTAAAATTTAGGGACATTTATATAAGTGAGTTTTAAGGACTCAAGTATATAGTTAAAAATAAATAATAAATTATTCAAAATAAATTTTTAACATAAACTTATAGGTGTAAATACTATAAGATAAATAAAGTGTTAAGATTTAGAATACATAATTAAAAATGCATAGTAAAGTATTCAAAATAAAGTGTTATATATAAAATTATATATACGACTATATTAAGATTTATTAAATGGTAAGTTTTAAATGTTTTATTTAAGATAATGGCAATTAAGATTAAGAGTTTTATTTAGGTTGTTAATTTTAATGACACAAATTGACATGCAAAAATAAATAACAAAAGGATCAAAATGAAATATTATATATCAATTTAAAAATATGACTATTATAAGAGTTATAAAATGATAAAATTTAAATGGTTAGTTTAAGATAAGGTAGTTAAGATTTATGTGTTTAGAATATACATGATTATTATTCTTCATGTATATTTTAAAAACTATAATCTACTTGGATATCATAAATTAATTGAATTTAATAGAGAAGACGGAAATTGACAAGAGTCAGATCACATTATGAAACCGTAAATCTCATGCGTTTTGTGATAGGCTTCAATCATTTCTTACATTGGCCAAAAGGAATGTAGGCTTAGATGGATTGAACTGTTGTCCCTATGTGAAATGTCAAAACTATGTTTGGGGGAATGATGTGATGGTAGAATCCCATACATTGTGGATTAGGTTTTGTCCAACCTATGCCAATTCAACATTTCACGGTGAATATGATCCAATGCAAGTGGAGGAGGAAGGAATTTGATAATAACCACCTAATGTTCGCTTCTAATTCACAAAATGTTATTTAGGGCTATCATTACATGGTTTTAATCTTTTTAGCATGAGTAAACAATTATAGCATGTGGTCTATACTCTTAACCACATATAATTTGCCTATGTGGTGATGCATGAAAGATCCATTCCTCATGTTGTAATTGTTTGTTCCTATTCAGCATGGTCATTTAAAGGATATAGATGTGTTCCTAATACCTCTTGTTGATGAGTTGAAAGGTTTGTTGGAGTCAAAGGTCAATACAAGAGATGTGTTTTAAAATAAAGTATTTAGAATGCATGATGCATTGTCGTGGACCATATATGGATTTCCAAGTTATTGGTATCTCTAAGGTTGGAGTAGGGTAGTTATAAAGAATGTTATAAAAACAACAATTCTATTAGGCTTTGGGATAAGATAGGATATATTCGTCATCGTTGATTTCTTCTAACCAATCATCCAATGTGGAGAAATAAAAGTTTGATGCTAAAGTTGAAAGAATTCCATTGAAATTATCAGCTAGTGATAGAATGATAAAATTTTGTTTTGTAACAAATGATACCCCCAGGAAGTATCTTAACACTTTTAAGAGGAAGAGATGTGACGTATTGAATAGGAAAAAGAAGAGAACATTTTACGAGTTGCCTTATTGGTGCTTGAATTTTTCTTAAACATAATTTGAATGTGATGTATATAACACTCCGAATTTTTATAATCTAAAATTAAAATTTTTAACATTTTAACCGAAAAAAATTAATCTTTAAATTATTGATTTAATTATTTTTATGAACCTTTGACTTCTAAAAATGGATAAAATAATTTAATAAATTATAATTATTTTTATCATTTTATCTTAATCTTTATTTAAATAAATCCCAAACCCACAATTTTACCAAAATTATTGAAATGCCCCAAAATCCTAATTTAGATGATTATGGTAAATTTAGGATTTATTAAGAAAATTAATTAAATAGAATATTTTATTAAAATAAGAGAGAGTAATTAGAACAAAATCAAGAGGAAATTTATAAATAATTTAATTGGAGAAAATTAGGGTGTTTTACTAATTAAAATGGAATTTAGGAAAAATCTTTAAGAAATCCTAAATTAGTATAAAAAGGAAATTTAATTATTATTTTATTAAAATATATTTATTTTTAAATATCCCAAAACACCAAAATATTCTAAATACCCTAACCCACCTATTTTTTTTCCCTTCCTCCCTCAACTTGGGCTAGCCTAGCCCTCGCGGCCCGAAACCCTCACCCCTCCTTTCCTCCCACAAGGCCCAAGCCCGCGTCTCCCTTCTCCCTTGCCAACCGACTAGTTTGGTTCCTTACATTTCTTCTTTTCCTTTGGACCGACCGGTCTACCGCAACCTCTTCTTCTCCCCTTCTTTTCCCCCAACCCTCTCTCTCCCCGATGCCCAACCATCCCTCTTCCTAGAGCAAGTACGCGACCTCTATGCCATCGCACGCCACCCTGCAGCCCCTATCCCCTTCCCTATCACTCCTTCCCTCTCCTCCACCCAATCGCAACCTCTCTCTCTCCTCACGCATGCCTCTCTTCCCCTACCTTTTCCCCTTCCCAAGCGAGCTGTATGCGTACCGTCGACCTTCCCCCTTCCTCCACATCCTTGGCTATAAATACCCTTCATCCATCCCTCATTCAAACTTTTTTCTCTCAACCTAGAAACCCCCACCTCTTGTCGCCGCTGCCTGTTCAACTACCTGCTGCACCGCCGCCGTCTAGTATCGCCGCCTAAACTACCACCAAAACTACTTCCTGTACCACCCTCCACCAAGCTACACCCCTCACCACCCTTAATACTCCCTGCACAAGCTACCTTGGCTGTGTAAAGTTGGCTATTTGACTAACGTTAATCCAACCACCGCCGCCCTTGTGCTGCCATCCACCGCCACTCTCGCCACAACCACCAGCCCTTATACCCTCCAAAATCACTAGCAAACCTTCCCTACCTTTCCCTATCCTCCTTTTCCCTTTCCTCCCCCTCCACCACACTTGACCACCAAACCACCCCCACCTTTGGATGCACCATCACCACCACTCCAGCCCTCCACCATCTCAAATCCTCCTCTCATTATAACACCCCAAAATTCACTACATTTTTTTTAAAAGCGGAAGTAATCAAATTTTAAATTAAAACTCATGAATTCTAGGGATGTTACCGCCACACTTAGTACCAAATCAGTTCTCTCCGATTATTCCAGTACCAAGTGCTAAGGCTAAAGAAAATATTGACATTAAATTCAAACAAATAGTTCATAAAAGAACTAGAAAGAATCATTCATAAAAAATCAGAGTACGCATAATAGTTTATAAACAATAATAAGATAGACATTAGAGCGTGAAATCAAAATTCTTTGGAGGGAATAATCTTACAATCAATAAAATGTTTATTTGAAATACTCAATACAAGGTAATAAATTATCAAATAATAAATGCAATACAAAAGAAATAACATAGTAAAATAAAGTCACATGAAGAGAAAATACGACCACATCACTCTCGAACTTTGAGCCAAAACACAAGTTCAACACTCAGCCCCAACTAATGTCTCACCCACCTGTACAAAGTTAGAAGGGCATACTACTCGTGGGAATAAGCAGCACCCATAAAAGGGTGATCAATACGCTACGTATTGAGTAAGGTAACTGAGCACTAAGGCCAATACATAACATCACATAAATAATGCAAAAGAAATAAAAGAGCATCATCCATCATGATAATATAATATCAAAAAATCATTCGGGTACATACATAAAGGCCCAATTATAGCCTGGATTAATTATTTAATTAATCTTTTTATTGGAAATCGATACACACTATGTCTTTTATCAAATCCACGAGAGTACGAGAACCCTACTATTATAGCCGGTGGACTAGAAACACATAGGATATTATGCCCTAACCACTATTATTTGCCGGTGGATTGGTCTCTAGGATACCGCATTACTTGGCCACTATTATTTGCCGGTGGACCGGTCTAGCCCTTGCTCGCATGGTGTTCCATTGTAAGTAATTAGTGTCTTTCCCATGTCTTGGCACAAATATGTTCGGTTTTGTTGAGCACAGAATCTCCCACTATTATAGCTGGTGGACTGGAAACATACAGGTACAAAGCCTGACCACCATTATAGTCGGTGGATCGGAAACACATAGGGCATCATACCCTAACCACTATTATTGGCCAGTGGATCGGTCTGGGCCCTGCTCAATAATCTTCCACTTTAAGTGATTAATGTCTTAAGTATTTTATTTAGAAGCATTCACCCTGGACATGTATGAATCATTATCTTTACACTTCACACATCACAAATCATAATTTCACCCTCATAATTACACTTTAATCACCAAATACACATGATACCCCAAAACCCTAAGCAGCCACACCAAACCCTAATTGTCCATACAAACCCTAGCTCGGTCTCCTACGGTCCCTTATATTGCTCCATGTACTATGTTTCATCCAAAGTGTTCAAATACGCACATAACTCTTCTATTACCTTCCTTACATTCCAAGTTAACTAATCCTTAGTTTTTCCCTCTTATAGGTGAAACCAGTCAAAACCTTAATGAGGCGTAGAAGCGTGCTCCAAGATCGGTGATGTATTAGATAAAGATGTACCTAAGGCCCTATGTGTGTTATGTGCCTTGTATGCTATGTATCGTGACATGTTATGTATCTTATGATTATCATTATAACTATTTTATGTGTAGTGCAGCTTGGAGTTGAGGTATGCTCATGTGCTTCTTATAACATATGTATAATATGTATATGTTGTGATTATGATGTGGCCCTTTAGGACATGCATGCTAGGATATTTAATGTAATAATATGGGGTGAAAGGTTGAAAAAGGAAAATGGGAAAGTAATTTGACCAAGGAGAAGTAAGTTAACTAAGGGTTGTAGGATTGAACTAAATATCCCATGATCAATGAGAGGAAAAATAAAAAGGGGGACTATAAATAAAATAAAAGAGTGGGTGAACTTTGCATGCAAATATAGGATTTTTATGGGAGAATCTAGGGTTTGCATAAGAGAATTTAGGGTTTGCAAGGGAATTCTAGGGTTTTGTATGAAAACTTCAAGGGTTTACATAGGTGGATAGAGTCCGTATGGGGATGAACTTTATGCGTGAAAAGTTTCCTTTGAGTGTAAGGAAGGTACGGAAGAATTTTTTGGGTAATAGGAGGCTTGGGGTGAAAAATAGTACATGGGTTTTTATAAGGATGTATAGGACACCTAGTTAGGGTTTGGAAGGAAAAACCGAATTTGAGATGGTGGTGAAAGTAAAAATAATTAAGGGTGAGTGGAGTATGATATGAGGATGGAGGAATGTCATGTGTAGGGTGAGTATCGATATCATGGGAAAGCAAGAGTGGAAGGTGAGAAATGGAAGGGTGACAGGTGGAAATAAAGACTCTAGGGTTTGGTGTGGCCAAATAGGGTTTTTGTGGCCACACGTGTATTTGGAGAAGTAGAGTGAGATGATGGGGGTTGAATCTAAGGGAGGTGATGTGCGGGGTGTTAAATGGCCCTTGTTGTGTGAGGCAGAGAAGGATGGGCCACATAGGCCTAATTTAGGGTTTTTAGAGAAAACCCTAGGGTAAGTTAGTAAGTGGACTTAGAGGTGTAAGGTAGTGGGCCTTGACCCACACACTTAGGAGTTGGGCCTCCAATGTAAGTAAGTGGATAAGGAAAGGATGTTCGAGTGTGTTAGGAGGTGTAGAAATCTCAAGATATAGGACGGGGTAAAACTTAAGAGTATAAGCATAGATGGAGTTGGTCATGCATGTTTAGGGTAAAACTTGTCAAATAAGACATGAATAAGATAATAACCATTTAAAGAAGAAGACTATTGAGCCGAACCCAAATCGGTCCACCGATGAATAATAGTGGGCAAGAGCCGGGGTGCCTTGGAGACCGATCCACTGGTGAATAATAGTGGCTAGGAGCGTTCTGCCCTGCATATTTTCAGTCCACCGACTATAATAGTGGAAAATTTGGTGCTCAAAAAAATCAAATATAATTGTGATAAGACATGGGAAAGATACTAAGTACTTTATTAAAACACCATGAGATTTGGGGCCAGATCGGTCCACCGGTGAATAATAATGGCTAGGAGCATTTTGCCCTAGAGACAGATCTACCGACAATAATAGTGGTCAGGAGCATTATGCCCTGTATGTTTCTATTCCACTGACTATAATAGTGGGGTTCGTGTACTTACATGGATTGATAAAGAGCATGGTGTAAAATGAGTATTGATCAGAGAATAAATAATCAGTACATTTGGACTATAACTTGACTTTTATTTATTAGCAATGATTGTACGATGCTATGTGATCATGCTTGTTTTATATGCCTCTATGTGTTAGCCTTAGTTGCATAGTTACCTTGCTCAGTACGTAGCATACTAACCACTCGTTTTATGGGTGCTGCTCATTCCCACAAAAAGAAGGCCCCTTTAACTTTATGCAGGTCAGTGATATTGTGTTTGATCCCTTCGATGCTTATGAGGCATTAGGCGGGCTTGAGAGTTGAGCATGGCCATAGCTTGGGGATTTGAGATGGCTGTGGCTGGATTTACTTATTATGTTCTTTATTTTGTACTGGTTTACTTAAACTTAATTTTTATCATATTGTAGCTTTTATTCCCTTTGAGGAATCCTAATTATATATTTTGGATTGTAATCTCTTTTCCTTTAACCTTGTGATTAGTAGGGGATTGGCCGGGGGCCGGGCTTGTACTAATTATAGTAGTAACATCTCCGAAATTCACAAGTTTTTAATTACTTATTTCCACTAAACCTTAAATAAAATGAAATTTTTTAGTAATGAATTTTGGGGCACTACCCCGGAAAGGGGTTTTAATAACTGTTATTTTATAGTTTTAATAACAATTTTCAACCGTTATTGAATCGCCCGTTATTAAATCTTTAATAACGGTTCATAACTGTCATAAAAAATACACAAAAACCCGCGAATATGTGCGTAAACTTCATATTTAATAATGGGTTTTAAGTAAAAACCGTTGTTAAAAATCAGGTTTTAATAACGGTTTCTCAGTAAACCGTTGTTAAAAATAAGGTTTCAATAATGGTTTATATGGAAAAACCATTATTGAAAACCAGGTATTAATAACGGTTAATACAAAAACTGTTGTTAAAACATCATCGAATTACCGTTTCGGTCATTGATTATGCGTTTATTAAACCCTCTAATATGTAATAAATGAGCATAAATATGAGATTAGAAGGAGTTTTAATAACGGTTCTATGAAAATCGTTATTAAAATCTACGTTATGTTTTAATAACGGTTTTCATAGAACCGTTATTAAAGCTATATGTTTTTTTTAGCATTTTTCTATTTTGTTCCTACCCGCATACACAGTTGTATGTTCAAACAATTACCAAATCTGCAATGTAAACCAACATCAATTCATACCAAATCTGCAATCACACCATAATTTCAATCAATCTATAATTGGTTTGCATGTCTCAATACACCAACTATGCTTAGGAATAAAAATAAGTTGGCATACCACGACTTGGTAGCTCTACACCCAAAAGTAAAGAGTTCACAGATCTAGACTGGAAGACCGAAAGATGTAGACGAAATACAAACCTAAAAATGCATGTAGAATATATAGATCACTACCTAATACCGAAAGAATGAGTGCACGTGCTTAGACCATTGGTCTCTAACTTCATCAATTTCATCAACATTATATTGCTGGAATCGTGCATAGTCATCAGTGAAAAACTACAATGCCCATGTTTCAATTAATATACAGTTAGCCATTAGGTCAAAAATATATATGTCATGATTCATTAATAGAAAAATATGGAAAATCAAACATACATGGCTTAGATCTATGTTGACCAATCTATTCTAGACTATAAGATCCATTGCTCTACATATATAGTATCCACAATCATCGCCGTTTTGCTGTTGTGGACACTGCAAATGAATTCAGTTAGCTCTCTAACTATTAAATATTGATTTGAATTAAAACAAAATACAAAATAGTTGTCTTCCTACTTACCATGATAGGCTCATATTGAAGATTCTTTGGGTTTGGGACACCATTCCCACCTCTCCTTTGATATGCCATCCGTAGTGCCCTAATAAATAGAGTTGGATACATAATATTGTAAGTATATAAACCTTAAATAATTAAAGTAGAATATATATATATATATGTATAAATAAGCTAATGAAGTAAGAAGTGAAAAGTATACTAACATGCTGATAAATTCCTTCCCACCACGACGAGCGACCTCAAAAGGCACGTCATAGGTTCGAAGGGAATCAAACACATAAACTTTATTAAGATCAGGTCGGACGGCGTACAAAACCCAATGTTCAGTTACGAGGTGAGGAATGAGATAAAGCTTGTTGTTTCCCTCAATCAAAATGCGATCCGCTAAATAGTTTATGTGCCTACCCTCTGTTATTGTACTACTGTCAGCTATGTAGTATGTGCACACAAATATAATAGAGGACAACATTCCCTCCAACGCAGCGCGACTAGCTACCAACCTATATATGGACGACAATAACAATGGATATTTGTTAATAACTAATAACTCATATAAGAGGTCATAAAAATTCCATTTCTCCAAGAGTACTAAAATCTGAAATATGAAATAATGCTAACGTGACATAAACAACGACACTCATTGTTGACATCCATTCCTGATTATAAATGTCACTTATGTCAACCGTCGATACCATGTAAGTAGCATCGTCCCTTCCAACATACTCAAGATGACAATAAATGGAAATATAATTATTCCCGAGGTATTTTTGGGTACAGAAATACAATAAAGCTAATGTTGGTGGAGGTTGGCGTATTTCCAAAGAAGGAATCTTTTGTGGGGCAACTGATTTTTCAGATTTAGGTCTCTTTCCTTTGGTAGCGCCCTCTTTTGTGTTGCTTGTTCTACTAGTACCTCTCTTGGTTTTACTAGTAGGAGCAGTCTTCTTCTTTGATTCCTTAAATAATAATAAAAAATATGTATTGAGCATATATATATGAAAAAGGTATAAACAGTGCAACTACTAAACAAGTTCTAATGAAGATATCGAATGTCAATACCTCTTCAGTAGTGAGACGTATCTGATCCACAAGCCAAGGCACGAAGCTTCCATGAGCTTCTAGCACTGTGGATGCCTCATCGCCCTCTTTATAATAAGGCAAGGGTGCACTACCAATGATTAGAGTGTCAATACTCACCGGCCTTGTAAGTAGGGCTAAGTTGTACCCATGGACAGTTTGCGTTTGGGTACTGTGACTGATGCGAACCCTTCCTTTCACCAAAAGAGTTGAAAGATCATTCGCTAACTAGTCACATTTATGCAAACTCTAAATGAAAATATTAAACATTATTAATTATATATGACACTTAATACATTTAATAACAATTCATAGTTATGTAATGCTTACCTCAGAAAGAGAAGGAAGACGTGCATCAGCTTCACAATTGTCTCTGACACTATTTACATTAGGTATGTAAAGCTGATCATGGTCGACTGAATCGGATGGATTATACCCTTGAGATTTAATAAATGATAACTTTTGCTCCATTGTTGCCATCCGTTCAAATGCCACGTTCAATTTCTGTGTGAGGATGGCGACTTGCTCATCAGTGTTACGAGAACCACGAGATCAACCACGTATGCTCGTTCTCGTAACACCTAATTCAAGACCCCTGTGTCTTCTAGGGTGTTCTACAATTCCTGTAGCCTATGATACAATGTTATATTGTTATACCCCCTCCTCACCATCTGACACTTGAAGTTCATCTTGTAATGTATATAATATATGTAAATTTAGCTTACATGAATAAGCATAATATAATAGTTTTCTAAAAGAAAATTAAGTAGGGTTCCAAATATCTACAAACTTACAATTTTTGTCGCTGCAACATCTACATCTTCATTAATATATCCATCTTTTGTTGCTCTAGCCTTCTTCCATAATGTACCAATATTAATGGATGAGGTATATGGGTTTAAGTCTTGGGCTATGAGCTATAAATCAAAAAATATTCTTATAATGTACCAATATTATAAAATTTGTCAGTATGCTGTAAATAGATAAATCACAAAATACATACCAACTCCTCTTCAAGGCCTGCATACCCTTTACGAGCCATATTATGCCGGTATTTATTATGCTTCGCAATCTCTTTATTTTTGGCACTTTTTTCCTATGTGACAAGCCAAAACATAGTGACATAGTTATTTCAATATTATGCACAATACTAGGATCGATAAAAAAATTTAATTGTTATCTAACAAATACCTTACAATCACCCGTAAGACGATATACAATAAATTGGTTCTAACTTTCTTGATCGATGAAACCGTATCGTTTGGGTGGATTCTGCCGTAGATAACCATCCCTCTTTCTATACATTTTCCTACGAGCAAAATATGACCTAAATGTTCTTAGACACTCCCCACAATGTCTAAGAAGCCATTTCTTCCTACTCTCTGGCACATTAAATACTCTCTGCATTGTAAGACATATAAATGTATACCGATATTAATGTATTAAAATTAATAACATTTGAAATACAAAAATGATTACATAAAATAGTATATTTACTGTGATTTCCTGCCAAATATGCTCCTTATGACCCGTTGGAACCTACTTCCAATTATTATAGGAGATAGGAACACAGTTACGTGTTACAAGTGAAATGTAAGTCAAGAACATGTCTGCATAAGGGCCAATGGGAAGATTGTAAGTATTCCATCCCAACTCAACCAGTTCTCCTTTGTTCCTCATATCTGTGATGATTCTCATAATCGTCGAGCCTCTTTTCCCTTCTTCATCACTGCTGTCCCTATCAATATTTTTATTGGTCTTATCTCTAAAAAAAATCAATAAATAAATTATGTTAGAATTTTATGTATTGAGCATAATTGAGTTGAAAAATTCATTTAAAAAAACCAATATAGATATTATATGTTACAATATTATTACCCTCATTGCCATCTTTTCCTTCTTTTTTTCCCCTTGTTTTCGGATTAGATTCAGGATCTGATACATATATTACTTCACGATGATCATCCCTGACATATATTTCCTCCTCATTAATTGTATTGTTATCATCGTTCAATAATTGAGTTGCTTGCATAGCTGAGACACACTCTTTATTCCAATTGGCATCATTTTCATCATCACATTCATTGGCATTTTTTTTGTAGATAGTACTACAGACCATCTGTTATCATCAGGGTTAGTGACATAGAATACTTGTGTTGCTTGTGATGCTAAGATGAATGGGTGTTGTTTATGCCTTGCCCTATTAAGATCTATTAATGTGAATCTATCTTCATATCTAACCCCACTGCCGTTATCAACCCATCTGCACCCAAATACAAGGATTTTAAATACAGTGTAATCTAACTCCCATATATGTTCAATCACACCATAATAATTCATATCTGCATAAGTTGGATTCTTGTCTTTCGCACTAGCAACATACATTGCCTCAGCCACTAAATTCACCCCACTATTCTGCATTGTACTCTTCCCATCTTGTTCTTTTGTATAAAAAGTGCAACCGTGATCACATAAGTAGTATATTGAAAAACTTCATAAAGAGGTTTTTGAGACAACCAATGCAGGGTTTCGGAAATTAAAGTTGGGGAATGTCCGATGAGTGGAATGATGCGATCTATTATCCAATCAATAAAGGAAAGATTATGTTTATCCATAATCCATTTCTTAGTCTTTGATGGATTTTCAATCCGTAAAGAAGTCATATGCTCTTCAATGTACGGCTGAACCTCATCACTATTGTCTAATACATATATTTATACATACATACATACGTAGCAAAATATTATACAATTAATAGTTCAAATAACAAAAGATATACATACTACAGGATTTAAGCAATAGCAGCACTATATACATCAAAATGTTGCTACAACTCAAATACCTAAAAAATGAAAACTCATATCTAAAACTAAATCCCTCGATAGCCTTGTCGAGCCTGACTAAAAACCATAACTCTGAAAGTCCACTCATCACGATATATCATTTGATCCCTAACATCATCGCAAGAGAGTGTGCTCATGGATACTCTAGGGTAACTGAGGTGGATACTCCGAGGCAAGCTATGACAATACCTCCACCCATCATCAATGACCATCAGTTCTCTCGATATCCTATCATACTCTCTAGCAAACAGCTCGCCCTCGATAAATCTCGGGTGTGGTGCATCAGTGTGGTAGACAAACCACTGCAAAAAATTAGATGTAGCCGATGCCCATGGCTCTATCTGAGGCAGGGTCAACATAAGGTGATAAGATCTGAAATGGAGGGGTGATAGGATGTGCCACTCGCGTACAAATGACATAGCTCGTCATATAACCATATCGCATGAGTCCGTACATCTATATGTGGCGCCATATGAAAATACAGTGGAGGGTATGTCATCTCACTACCTACAAATGAGAACCACTAAATCTTGTCATCAAGGTTTTTCTCGAAAGGATCTAAATTACAGAATATGTAAACTGATCTTTAACTAGCTAGACAAATCATAAATATATTCTACCAGATCATAACCAACTATGTAAACCTAACAACATCAAACTATTTAAAATAAGGACATAATCTTTAGTTATATATTTAACAAACTGGCTAAACACCAAACTATCATCAAATCATTCAAGCTACGCATAGTAAAATCAAGTAGATATTAATAAGATAATTTATACATACATACATACATACATATATACATATATAGTAAAACCTAATAAATCCTATATGATTATTATTATTATTATTATTATTATTATTATTATTATACACAATTATTCATCTCTATTTAATTTTTATCACAACACCGATGCCCAACCTCATCAACTTTTCCCCATGCACAATACCCTTATCCTTAGAATTTTTCCCTATAGCCCTAGTTTATATTTAGTATAATAAATGATAAACCCTAACCCTAACCTTAACCCTCCCCTCCCCCTCCCCTTAACCCTAACAATAATTAACCCTAATAAATTATAATAAAAACTAACACTAAACCTCATAAGATAATGATCCTAAACCTATAGCTAACCCTAACCCTAACCCTAACCCTAACCTTAACACCAACCCTCCCCCTAACCCCAACCCTAACCGTAACCACAATTATTTAAGATTATATATACACATCTTATATATAAATATATTATAAATATATATACATATAATAGAACACATATAAACACACATTTTTACGGAATATAAATACACGTCTTACAAAATATATATTAAAAAAAGCATATAAATACACATGATCTGCATAATAATGTGATTGCTAAAAAAATATATATACACCTTAATTTTATACTTAGAACGTACATATCTTATGATAATAATATATATTTTAGACTTGTGGATTCTCTTAAAATAATAATACATATTTTTATAAAATAGATTATAAACACATTTATCTATATATATATATATATATATATATGTAAATTAAGGTCTCGACCACAATAAAAAAAGGGCAGCAAAATTTTTCACCAACACATCAAATAATAGATTTTCGAACAACAAACCGCAAGTTTACAATAACAAACAAACACAACCTCTTCGGTGCAACATGCATGCATTTATATACATATATACATATTAGTAGAGACAAATTAAGCAATGAGGGAAGAACAAACACATATGTAAAGGGAGTGATGGCATGCAAGTTGAGAACGACAATGACGAAGGTACAAATGCTGGCTACGTTCGCAAGAATGACACCACACACATGGAAAGCCAACAATGGTAGAGGGGTGGTGGAGAGATGGCGGTGCAACAGTTTCCCTTAATTCAGAGGAGCGAGAGCGGTGGTGCAAGGGTTTGAAAGAGAAAGAGAGTACGAGAGGGAAGTGGCAGAGTCTAAAAATTTTGCACAAAACAGAACATAAGGAAATAAAAGGAAGTTTTAATAACGGTTCTTACAGGAACCGTTATTAAAATGTTGCCAATTTTGACAACGGTTCTTGTTTGAACCGTTATTAAATGATGTTTTAATAATGGTTTTATGTCAACCGTTATTAAAATTCCCGTGCAAAATTTCACCTTTCACTTTTAATAACGGTTATTACCTACAACCGTTATTAAAACTTCCCGCGCATTAATTTTCATGCATTTGACGACGGTTTTCGAACCACCGTTATTAATGTCCCGTTATTATTTCCTGTTTCCATAGTAGTGGGGGTGTTATAATTATTTTCGTAAATTAATACCCTAAATTTTGGATAAATTAATTTAATATTTTTCTAATAGCCCATTTTTAATCTAAATTATAATCCTAGCACTAAATCTATTTTCCTTTTCTTTTTTTTCTTCCTTTTATTTCTTTTGTTCTTTTCTCCCTTCTTCCTTTAGGCCTATCCAAACATCCCCCTTCTCCTTCTTTTCTTCTCCCTCAGGCCAGCCCAGGCCTCATCTTACTTCCTTCTTTTATTTTTCCCCAAGTTGGACCAAATTCTCCTCTTCTCGTCTTCTGCACAAGACCTACTCGCCCCTCCTTCTTTCTTCTCTTCCACGCAACCCACTTCCCTCTTATTCTTCTTTCCCCCATGTAGCCCAACCTCCTTCTTTTCCTTTCTTCCTCATCTACACCCCTACCAAACACACCCCAAAAATCTTCCCCCTTTCGCACACCTCTTCTTCCTTTTACACCCCTACATTCGACCCCTCTTTACCTGACCATATGCCCTACACCATCACCCTCTCTACCATCCCTTTCCCTTCCTTCTTCTTCTACTTCTTCCCTTCCTTTCTTCTCCCTCATTGCCCGCTCTCTCCCCAACCTTCTCTTCTCTTTTCTCCCATCTTCTTCCACCCCTACTTTTCCATTGACACCCCTTACAACAACCTCCATCGCCTACACCACTAACCTAGCCTCTCCTCCACCCAACTCCTACCTACACTACCCCTAGCAACCAACACCTATCTTACCCTACAACCCTACCTCATTTCCCTTCTTTCATCTTTGACACCCCTTACAGCGACCGCCCTTTATTTAACCACCTTTCTCCCCTTCCCTTTCCTCCACCACCGTAGCTCTTCCTAACTTCTTTCCACCACCTTAGCCTCTACTCCCACACCATCACCCACAACCACCCCATCACCACCTACCTTTCCCTTTATCTTCCTCCTCTTCTTTGCTTCTTCCTCTTCTTTCCCTTCTCTACACCCTCCTCCCTATAGCTTATGTCACCACCTCTACCACCTTTGATCCGCTTGTACTACGACCGCTAACCACCTGCCACCTCCTTCCTCACCTCTTGCACCCAACAACCAAAACCACCACCTCCCACCATATTCCACAACTCTTACCTGAGCCACCTCTATCGTCCCCTAATCCATTTCTTTTGTCCTTAATCTGCATGACTCACGCTGCACATGCATCATGAGCTCTGTTGTAATTACTTTTAGGTATTTCTGAATAATATTAAGGTATAGGGTAGTTTGTTTATTTTATATGTGATAAATATTTTTAATCATAATCATAATTTCATTTATCTAATGTGAATATTGTATTTGTGATATTATTTTTAGGTGATAAAGTTTGGTTTTTGCTAGAAATTAGATAACCTTTATACCCCTCTAAAATATTTGGATTATCGTATGTTAACATATTAGGTGTAATCCCCAAAATTTTAAAAACATATAATTTAATAAATAATTTTTATTTGGGATAAATTAGCTTTTATATTTATTGAATTTAATTATTTTATAGATTTTTGAGTATATAAAAGTGGATAGGAAGATTTAATAAATTAAAATAAATATTTTATTATTTTATTATACTTATTTTATTTAAATAAGTTTTCAAACAAATATTCTTCCAAAATTAACCTTTTTAAACCCATATATTCAATTATATTAAATTAAATTATTAATTAAATTTATTTCCCAAAAATATTACATTCTATTTTTTATAAATTTGATTATTTTAATTTCCCCTATTTTCCTTTTTCTTTTTCCCTTTTTCCCTTTTTCTCTTCTTTCCCCTTTTCTCCTTTTTCTTCTTTCTTTCTTTTCCCTTTTACCTTCCTTCAGGCTGCCGAGCCGGCCAGTCTCCCCCTTTCCCCTGTTCTTGGGCCTCCGACCCATTCCCTTTCCTTCTCTCCTTCTCCCACACATAACCCAGCTCCCCCCTTTTTCTTTCCTTCCTTTCCCTTGGATCGGACCAACCCACTTCTCTTTCCTCTCCCCCACGGTCGGCCTACCCTTCCTCTTTCTTTTTTTTTTCTTCTTCTAGCTTCTACCTAACTTGTCTTCATTGAACACCCCTAGAAGCCTACCACCTCGAGCACCACTCCTAGCCATCGTAGCCAACAACCACTACCACCACCTACCTCTCTCTCTCTCTCCCCCTCCCTCATCCTTTTTTTCACCATTTTGGACCAAACTAGCCATGCACCCCCATCACGCATTGCCTCCCTTTCCTCCTCTTCCCTTCCCTCTTCCTGCCACCCTACCACCTCCCTCTCACCCTACACATTGCCACCGATCAGCTACCTACTGCCCTCTTCTTCCTCTCATTTTTCTTCTCCTCATGAGCCTTCTCCTTGCCCCATTTCTTTGAGCCTTTCCCCAAACCCGACCTCCCTTTTCTCCCTTTCTTCTCCTTCCTTTTTCCCTCCCTATGTTGGCTCCGCTACTTCCTTCATTTCACCAACCACCTACACTACTTTCTACACCCTTCTACTCCTGCCTTGCACCACCACAACACCACCTAAGCCACCCCGTAGCTCCTTCTTCCTCCCCTCTTCTTTTTTCTCCCTTATCGGCAACCCTCCTGCAACCCCTCCATCTGCTGCCGTCCCGCTGCCTCTACCGCGACCCAAACCACCAAGCCACTCCTTGCAACCTCCTCTACTACCCCACACCTCCTTTTACTAAACCAAGGCCTCTCATCACTTTATTTTCGTCCTCTCTTTCCTTCCTTCTCAGCCTAGTCCACTCCTACAACTTACTTCGCTGCCTTTTTGCCGCCAAGAACCTATCCCTGGCCACTACCTACACCCCCTCTTCACCCATGCACCTTTCCCTTACCCTAAATCCCCCTTCATCTACCTTCTTTCCTAGCCCCAAAAGCCTAACCCGAAACTATCAATTCCTCCTTATTTTCATACCATTTCAAGCCCCTTATCCCTCTTGTTTTGCATGTAGCTCATGCTGCATGAGTAGCATGAGTTGCTTCATTCTTGATTTAACTTTGGTTGATAATTTTAAGGTATAGTAATGTTTAAGCTAAGTTTTTCATTAATTAAGTTTTATAAAGTCTTATAATTTTGGTTTTCTTATTTCTAATGTGATAAATATTGATATTATTTTTAGGTGTTGATTTTGCTATTTAAAGCTTGAATTTTTAACAGGGATACCGGTAAGGTTCATTTTTTTTGTAGGAATTAAGGTAATCATTAAACCTCACTTAAATGCATGGATAAACGTATGTTAGCATATTAAGATTTTTAATATATTATTTTGCATGATAAATATATTATTTAATATATTATATGTTGTTGCTTATAGTGATTGATAAAAAGAAAAGCATGTTAGTTTATATGCTATGTGTGAAAAAATTGCTTAAGGAAAACGTTTGGTTATTAATGAAAATGTTGAGTATTTATCCATATTGTATTATGTTATTGTGATCATTAATGCATGAATAATATTGTTATAAGCCCTAGGGGCATTTTAGTAATATGTCATATGCAAGAGTGTGGCCTAATATGTGTAGTTGTTAATGAGTATTATGTTGAAATGTAATAGTGGTGGAGTTGGATGATGAGAATGGAGTACAAATATTAGTACTTTATGTAATTATGGTAAATTTATAAGAGTGGTGTAATAAATGGTAAAATGGCAATTTTATAAGTAAAAGGGTATTATGGTAATTTTTGAAGTAAGGGGTAAACAGGTAATTTTGGAGGTAAAGGGGTAAAGTGGTAATTTTGTAATTAAAGAGTAAAATGGTAATTTTGGATGTAAAGGGTAAAATGGTAATTTGTAAGTAAAAAGGGGTATTAAGGTAAGTTTGGAAGTAAATGGCAAAATGGTAATTTGTAAGAGAAAAAGGTAAAATGGTAATTTTGTAAGAAAAGGGTAAACTGGTAATTTGTAAGTAAAAAGGGTATTATGGTAATTTTGGAAGTAAATTTAAAAAATGGTAATTTGTAAGTGAAAAGTGTAAAATGGTAATTTTGTAAGAAAAGGGTATTATGGTAATTTTGGAAGTAAATGGCAAAATGGTCATTTATAAGTGAAAAGGGTAAAATGGTAATTTTAGAAGTAAAGGGAAAAATGGTAATTTTGGAAGAAAAGGGAAAAATGGTTATTTTATAAGAAAAAGGGTATTATGGTAATTTTAGAAGTAAAGGGTAAAATGGTAATTTTGGAAGGAAAGGTAAAATGATAATTTAATAAAAGAGAAGGGTAAAATGGTAATTTACTGTAAAAGAAGGTAAAATGATAATTTAATAAAAGAGAAGGGTAAAAAGATAATTTAATAAAAGAGAAGGGTAAAAAGATAATTTAATAAAAGAGAAGGGAAAAATGGTAATTCGGTGTAAAGGAAGGTAAAATGATCATTTAATAACAGAGAAGGGTAAAATGGTAATTTGGTGTGAAGGAAGGGTAAATTAGCAATTATAATAATGGAGAGGGGGCAAATTGGTAATTATGATGATGAAGAAGGGTAATATGGTTAGGGGCAAATTGGTAATTATGATAATGAAGAAGGACATTTTGGTAATTTAATCAATTAAAAGGGCAAATTGGTAATTTAACCAACCAAAGGGTAAATTGGTAACTATGATAATAGAGAAGGGAAATTTGGTAATTTAACCAATTAATGGGTAAATTGGTAAATATTATAATGGAGAAGAGTAGTTTGGTGATTATGACAATGGAGAAGAGTAGTTTGGTGATTATGACAATAGAGAAGGGCAATTTGGTAATTTAACCGACTGAAGGGTAGTTTGGTAATTATGATAAAGGATAAGGATAATTTGGTAATTATAATAATGGAGAAGGGTAATTTGGTAATTATGATAATGGAGAAGGGTAATTTGGTAATTTAACCAACTAAAGGGTAATTTGATAATTATGATAATGGAGAAGGGTATTTTGGTAGTTATGATAATGGAGAAGGATAATTTGGTAATTTGACCAACAAGAGAGTAATTTGGCAATTATAATAAGGAGAAGCGCAAATGGGTAATCTAACTAACCAAATGGAAATATGATAAGCGTAACGACTATGAAGGGTGATTGGTGAGGTAATGAGTATGGAAGATAACTTGGTAACCTAAACCGAGCAAAGAGTAATATGGTAATCATACAACAAAGAGGGTAACATGGTAAATTGGCAAGCAAGGAAGGATGACTTAATAATTATATAAGTAAGGGGTAAATCAGTAATTCATATCTAATATGTTGATGGGATAATGGAGTTTTGTGATAAGACTCGAGTAATATTGAATAGTAAGATAATGTTATTTAGTGAGTATCACGATGACGAATCCAAAGTCAGAATTAGATGAGGTTATGATAGCCTTAATGATTTTTCTTTGATATCCTAGATAACTATTTGAAAAAGAAATACTTAATGATATCAGAACAATTGAAAATGAATAAATATTTGATTGTTGTGCTTTTCATGATCACATAAATCAAGACACTAATACTTAAAGTGAAAGACCTCGAGATCGGAAATGGTGACTCTTTAAGGTCGTTACCCTAAAGATGTGGTTTAGCACACGATTATTCTAGTATTTACTAGTGTGCCTTTGTGCCTCAGCCAGACCCTATATCTTACTCTATCTAGCTCTATGGACCTATTTAGGGGGTATGCATACTTATGGATTACGTGTCCTTGTCGGTAGGGTACTGAGTAGCTTTATGCGCCAGTATGACTAAGGTACCTTTGCATCCTTGGGTTGATAGTTGAAGGTACTGAGTAGCTTATATGCACCAGTGCGATCAGTGTACCTTTGTGTCCCAGGATCTTGATCTCCCATCCGAGGTAAATAAATGGAATTGTTGTGCTGATTAAGAAAAGGAAAACACTAATCATGAAAGTGAAAGATTAATAAGCCAGACCCATTTGAATTATGATATTGAGTACCAATTCACTGATTATAATAGTGGCCCAGGAGTATGTTGCCCTAGAAGATGATTATGAGTACTGGTCCACCGGATATAATAGTGGCCTAGGAGCATTTTGCCCTGGATGATGTTTATGAGTACCGATCCACCGAATATAATAGTGGCCCAGGAGCGTGTTACCCTAGATGAGGTATATATGTATTCCAACCCACCGACTATAATAGTGGGGGTCCTGAGCTCAATAAAACCAATCATGGATGTGAATAAATTATGGAAAAATGCTAATCACTTATAATGGACCACCATGTTAGTTGGGGCCAGATTAGTCCACTGGCGAATGATAGTGGCCAGGAGTGTTCTACCTTGTAAACCAATCTACCGGCAATAATAGTAGTCAGGAGCGTTCTACCTTTTATGTATTCCAATCCACCGACTATAATAGTGGGGTTCCCACACTCACATAGATATAAAATCCGAGCGATGATTGAATAATGATGGACTAATGGCTTAAGGACCTATAAGTGTTGATTGTATATTTTGACTTATTAATACCTGATTGACTTGTTAAGTATGTGAGTGTACGGATGTGAATATTATGTATGCAACTTTCATTATGTATGTTTCACGTGTTACATTGTGGGCTTACATTTAAGTGTGTTTTTAAAGGTTTACTCAGTACCATAGTACTAAAGGGTTCCATTCGTGGGCCCCCTACCTATTCAATGGGCACTGTCCCTTGTAGGTCCTTTTCAGGTGCTATTCAAGTGGACTATGGGAAAGCGTGTAAGGATTATTCAGATTTTTAGGATTCCATTCTTTATCTTCTAATACCTGGGTTGAATGTAATATTTGTTCTTATAACTACCATTGGTGGATTCTATGCTGATAAAATATTTATTTGCACTACTCTAACTTAAATATGGTTTAAATTTCTAGCAATCTGTATTTCATTATTTAGCCTTAGTGCTTGGTACTGGAATGGTATGAGTGAACCGGTCTAATACTAAGTGTGGCAGTAGTATCCCTAGAATTCACAAGTCTTGTTATTTTACTTCCGCTAATCTCTTAAATAAAATAAAAAATATTTTTTTAGTATTTAATTTTGGGAGTGTTACATTAGGGTTTTTGACATGTGACTTATGTAGATATGATGTGTTACTATTAATCCCATGATTATTAATGTTATCTTAGAAAATGAAAGAAGAGTGCATGTGAAAATGAAGGGTAATTTAGAAGGTGTCTAATTTTTTATGATGGATGTTATGTGTATATAAAATGCTAGGGTAGGTATGTATGGACACTTGTAGTAAAAATATTACTTCTATGAGTCCTAGGAGTAATTTGTCCATTTGAACACATCATGATATTTAACCCTAACCGGGATATCTAATGTGTTATAAATGTTTCTTAGAATGGATATAGGAGTTTGGTGTATTATAAATACATGTATTAGTAGGAATATCAATATTTTATGGCCTATGGATATTTTGGTAATTCTAATGTATGGTGGTGATCATCCTAATAAATATTCTTGCTAAGTGATATGTGATGTTGAGAGTGATAATAAGGTTATGTGACATTAAAAATACATTTTCCATCTTGAATATTAATATCATATGACCTAAGGTATTTTGGTAATTTGCATGTGCAATGGGGTTTATCCTAAAAAAGATGTATGATAGGTAGTAATTGGTACTATGTATGAAAATAGGGGTTTGTGGTATTAGTAACATATGTTTGGGAATTAATAATAATATTATACGACCTATGAACATTTTGGTAATTTTACATGTACTAGGGGGGATTAATCAAATAAACATGAATAATAAGTATTGATTGATGTTAAATATAATAATAGGAGCTTATTGTCTTAGTATTCCTTATTTGAGCATGGTGATCAATATTACATGTTCTAGAGGTATTTTGGTAATTTTGCATGTACTATGGCTATTAGTCTAATAAACATGCATGATAAGTATTAATTGATGTTAAATATCATAATAGAGGTTTACTATCATATTATCATTTATTTGAGCATGATAATCAATATTACATGGCTTAGGGGTATTTTGGTGAATTTGTATGTACTATTGTGATTAGTCTAATAAATATGTATGATAAGTATAAATTGATGCTAATTATTAGAATAGGGGCTTATTATCTTAGTATCACTTAATTCAGCATGATAATCAATATTACATGGTCTAGGGCCATTTTGGTAATTTTACATGCACTATGGTGAATAGTCTAATAAACATGTATAATAAGTATTAATTGTTGTTAAATTTTAGAATAGAGGTTTATTGCCTTAGTATCACCTATTCAAGCATAGTTATGAATATTATAGGATCTAGGGATATTTTGGTAATTTGAAGTGTACCATGATAAATATGCGTGATATATGATGTTCATCATCAAGCATGAGTATGGAGGTCTTGCTTGATTAGATATGCATGTTTCAACATAATTATCACTATTACATAGTTTAGGATTAATTTGGTAAATTGATTAAGCATGAAAATGTATGTTTGATTGTTCTAGAAGTGCATGTTAGGGTTTCGGGTGTAGAATGGTGTAAAAGGGGAAAATGGTCATTTAGTGTGTCAGGTAACTTAACTTCATGATTAGTGATTCAATTATAGTTTGTTTTCCTTTTTATGACAAGTTGATAAAATAAAATCAAATTTGTGGTAGGAAATGATGGTAAAGAGGTAGCTTTAGCCTCAAAGGTATTTTGGTTATTTTAGCATAAAGTTACTAAGTATGATTATTTAACCTTGAGATGGCCTTAATGGGCCACTTATGTTGATAGTGACAATGATATTTATTCTATTCACTTCATAATGTTGGAAATGAAATGGTTAAGTATGTTGGAATGAATACATATGATTAATGTATGCTTTTCATGGTCACCCTAATAAAAAATATTAATAATTAAAGTGAAAGATCTCATGATCAAGAATAGTGGCTCTTTAGGGGTCACTACTCTAAAGATATGGTTTAGCCCACAATTATTATGGAATTTTTTCGTGTGCCTTAGTATCCTAGCTAAGCCCTACATCTTACTCTATTTGGCTCTATGGACCTAAGTAGGAGGTATGCATACTTATAGATTAGGTGTCTTTATTGGTAAGGTATTATGTATCTTCATGTACCAGTGTGACCAGGGTACCTTTGCGTTCCTAGGTTGATAGCTGGTAGGATACTGTACTATGCTTATATACTAGTATAATTTAGGTACCTTAGTGTCTCCAGAATTGTGATTTCCCCTCAAGCAAATAGAAATGAAATTGTTAGATAATTAAATGGAAATGATCATTGGTATGATACTGTAGCATCCTTTGTGCCTACCTGTATTTTGGTAGTAGCCTTTGTTCCTACTTGTGTATTGGTAGCAGCCTTTGAGCCTACTTATGAATCGATAGTAGCCTTTGAGCCTATCTATGATTCGATAGTAGCCTTTGAGCCTATCTATGATTCGGTAGCAATATTTGTGTCTACCTGTGATGATTTATGTACTACATTGTGTTGATGAGTCTATGTGTGAATTGAGAAATTGTCAGTTGGTTAAGAAATTTGTGTATATTGTTGAGAATGATGTCACTCTCTCATTGTACTATAGGTAGCATCATTTCAATGACCTTTTGGTAGGTTTAAGTGGTATATAAGTGAATGAGTATTGGTAGCATATGATCTTGATGCATATGGCTATGTACATGATTATCATATTTCAATTACTTTATGCATAATTCATTGTTCATATAGTTGATGTGATGCATCTGGGGTGTTGCATGTGGGCTTTACATATTAGTTTTGTATAATGGGTTACTCAGTAACATAGTACCGAGAGATTTATTTCTTAGACCCCTAATTATTCAATAGGTGGTGGTCTTTACAGATGATCTCGTAAGCTCATTTTAGGATTATTCATCATGATTGAGAGCATAGGCTTATTCGAGATTCTAGCTGGTATTTTGAAGTTGGAGTCTTCTATATTTTTCCTTATAATCTTTTATATTTATTTTCTACTAACATTCTTTTTGTAACCATAGTTAGTGGGTTTTCTGTGGAAGGCAAGTTAACCTTCCTAAATATTACACTACTCTATTTTATAATTGTATTCTTGAAATTTAAGTAGAGTAATATTTTTACCTTAGCACTTGGTATTGGAAAGATGAAGGGAATCGGTCTGGTACTAACTATGGCGGTAACACCCTGAAACTTAATGTCTTTGCCTCCACTTGTAACTTTTAAATATGAATTTTTTAGTGGTAAATTTTGGAGGTGTCACAATGTATACTGAGAAGAATGTTTCTAGAAATTTGATTTGGACATTGCTCAGTATTGTAGAGTCAAAGCATACCGATAAATATAAGGCATGACTTGGCTCATACGAATATCATACAGGAGTTGTATTTGTATTATGTCAGGGATAAATTAATGAAGTATGTTGTAGAGTATACACTTTCACCACATGATCAAAAAACATTTTTGAGGTTCTTAGAGGATGTGAAATTTTTAGATGGTTATGCAAGAAATTTGAGGAAGAATATCACTGACAATGATAGCAAATTAATTGGATTGAAATCACATGACTATCATATTTACACACAATGGTTGCTGCTAATTGGTGTTCGTCCATTTTTAAAACAAACATATTGCCATTATCGTTATTGAGTTGATTAACTTCTTCTTTGAGACATATGCAAGGAAAATATTTTGTGTGATCTATATAAAGCTAAAGAATAAGTGATTTGTGTTATTAGTTAAGGTAGAATGCATATTTCCTCCTTTAGCATTATGGTCCAGCTTATAATGTGTTCACTTAAAGAAGCAAGACTTGGTGAGCTTGATCATGGTAGGTGGATGTGTTTGATTGAGAGAAAATTGAAGATTAAAGGAGTACATTAGGAATCAAGAGTGACCAAAAGGTTCAATCACTAAACAATATGTATTATGAATGAATTGAGACATGACTCAATTGATAAGAAAGAAATGAAGACATTGTTGTGCAAGAGCGTCAGTTGTTTTCATTCCAATCCTAGGCTCATGCCATCAGCTAGAACTTTTTGGTAAGATGTTAACTGATAATTTGAATGAGATTTATTGGTACATTTTTAACAATTGCTTGGAGATACAAACATAGTTGGGGTGAGAGTATATCATTAATGGCTTATGATATCATTAAATATCATCATTAATTGATGTCTCTCATTTTAACATTTTTTTTAACATAGTGAATATTTCAAAAACAAAATTTCCCCAAACATGATGGTAATTTGAATGAAATTCAAAAGAAATATTTTCTAGAATGGTTTATCTCAAAGGTAAATTTTTGTATCATTAAAATAAAAATAAATGCAAGTAGTGTTTTTGAGCTTAATTTAATTGATAAAATTTTATTTTACGATTAGACGCACCAATTTTTTGAGGTGGGATTACCCAAATGCACTAGTGAATTTTTCTCCTTAGCTAATTGTATATATAATGTGGTGATAACTCATCTTGGTTGCGCGATTAATGGAGTTAAATTTTTAACACATAAGAGGTATTTTGGTAGAGTACACAAAAAGGTGGCATGTTTATCCTAAGTGTTAATAATGAATGTTTTTATGGACAACTTCAAGAGATCAAAGAGTTTAATTACTTGTTTGGCTGTTCTATTGTTGTATTCAAGTGCAAATGGTTTGATACTGATCTAAGAATGAGAAGACTTATGTGAGATAACAACATCACAAGTGTATGCAGAAGGTATGAGTGGGACATGAATGACCCATATATATTGGGATCACAAGCAAAGCTAGTATGGTATTTCAATGATCTATTGTGGGGATCTTAATGGAAAGTTGTTTGGGAATCCAACCATTGTTGAATTTTTGATTTAGATTATTACGCTTCCTCTAAGAAGAATGCAGTGGATGGGGTTGACTTAGGTGCTATAAACTTAAATGTTGATATGGAAGAGTTGGATAACGTAACATTTAGGAATGTTGGTGTCAATTGTGATGAGGTTGACGTCGTTGAGCTCAAGAGAAGTGATGCGAACAACCTTATAAATGAAATGAATGAATTCATAGTTGATGATGTACTTAGTTATAAATAATTTTTAGATAGTGCTAATGAAAAGCATCTTATTAGTAATAGTGATAGTATATATAATTCCGATTAGCATGTATCAATTTTATTATTTTAATTTTTAACAAACTTCAATTATCAAATATTGCATTTGTTTTCAATTGCCTTAAATTATATATGCTTCATTTTCATGTTAAATATCTATTGTAATACCTTATATATTTTAAATCTAATTTTTTGATTTTTATTAATGGGATTGATGAAAAAGTTCACTTATTTTTTGGTGATGTTTTTTATAGTTTATTGATGGTTTTAGCTTCATATTGATATTTAGAATAATAATTTTTTAATGCGGATGCTTCAGGATAGATGCACTTACAACTAAGATTTTATTAAATTCATATGTTTTGGATGCTCGTTTAAAATTATATTTTTGTTTCCATATTTAATAAGATTTTTTGTTTAAATTTATGATCTCTTGTAAAAGTGTTACCACAACTCTCTCATTATTGGTTGAGGTTGTTAATTTTTTATTTTTTTTTATTTTTATGTTTCTATAAGGTTATATGATGAGATTTATGTTTTAACATAGTTTCATCACTCTTATAAATCTATAATTTTGAGTTATATGCAACTCACTCCAATTTTCAATCAAAAACAATTTGTGATTTATTTCTAAGCCTTTCATTGACGTTTAAAAATTATATTTTAACAATATTGTAGGTCCATCATATCAATTTAAAATTAAAATGACATTTGGATCTAACGTAAAAATTTATGAATTCTATTTATTACAGATTTCCACTTTTAAGCATATATAATAATTCTATAAAGAAATTATTTAAATTATTTGTGGATGCTTGGAATTTGATTCAACTTTATTCTTGTAATTGTCCATTCTAAAATCCTTTAAATTGTATTTAATATTACATTGATATAAAATAAATATGTTTTTGTTTTGGAAAAAGTTTCAAATTTTAATAAAGTTGCGAATTTAAGGTGCACCGATTGATTAGTGTTCCTAACCCATTGACTGATACACTCAAAAACTAGAAATTTTGTTTCCCAATAAACTAGTGGACTAGTTTTCTCAAACCGATTAATTGGTTTTCCTACAATTTCAAATCATTTTTAAAAAAAAAATTATTTCAAATCTTTTTTAAATGTTTATGAAAACTTCTAATTATAATCTATTTGTACCAATACACATGTTTTGATGCTTTGAGATTATTTTTACATTATTTAGATTAGTTTTTGAGGTATATCTCATCTTCTCTCTTCTCGCTCACTTTCCCCTCTCTTTTGGTAGTGATGGCTACATATTTGACTATCTACACCTCTTCCCTAAACTACCAAACCTTTGCCATGTCTTTTCCTAGTCACACCTTACCTCCCTTACCTCAACTTATGATCTCCTTACACTTTAGGTTGCCCAATTGGGTGTGTTACCAACATTCCCTCCTATACACTGCATTTGTGATTCAATTCACTCCTCATCATCCACATTTTCTGATTCTCTCCCTTTTCGTTTGTGAAAATTTCTCAAGTGTTGGGCATTCTCCACTTTACTCTTTTTTCTTCTTTATTGGGAAAAATTGAGTCTTACATCTTGCTTCCTATCCTTTGGTTGAAATTATTGTTTTTTATTTCATCTCCTAATCTTAGCTTTATATTTTCCTTTTTTTCTCTTAAGTAAGGATGGTTTAAATTTTTGAGAAAGGTTAAAGACCTTGGGTTGTGGTTTTAGGTTTCAATTATAAGAAAATGTTATACTCCATCATTTTATTTCTCCTTCTTCTTCTGATTTTTTATTATGTTTTGAAAAGGAGTTTTAATTGTTTCGATTCTTGATTTTCTTAGGAATTGAGTCCAGGTAGATAACCATCAATTTAGGGGTTTTTTTGCTAGAAAAATCGGCTAAAGGTAAGGCTTTCTGATCTTTCTTTTGAATAAGGTCTTTTGTTGCTTATTGTGGTTTCATGTTCTTTGTGTTTCTTTTTTGAGGATGAGTTATAGTATTCTAAGGTATCGATCATGTAATATATTTTTCTTCTTGAAATTTAAACATGTTTTAACTAAGTTCCCTAATATTATGAATGATATTGGTAGTTTTGAGCATGATTGTGTTTAATGTCAATATTACCATGCATCTTTGTGATTCCATGTGTGCAACATGTCTCTTTATGTGTTTGATGGCATATACGCATGCTAGGATTAATATGGAAAGTTGGGTGAAATTTTGGTATATGCATTGCAAGTCTAGGTGTTGTTCTACCCAAACTAGTTGCTTAGTTTGAAGATTTTGATAGCATAGTTGTGAGATCAGTCGGTTAGTTTGATGAACCAATCAATTATTTTTTATAAGCAGTTGATCGGTTTGTCAAACCCATTTACTAATTGCCTTTTCACCTGAGTGGTATGATCTCTACTTAGACACATTGATCAATTTGGTCAAATCCATCGAATGGTTTCTTTTAAAAAGCCAATTAGTAGAACCAACCAGTCGATTGAATCCTTGATTTATTTTTCTATGGATGTATGGTAAGACTAGGACAGTTAACTAGTCCAAGGGACTGATCGATTGGTCGGCCTATTTTCTCTTAGTCATCCTTTATGTACTCTTATTACTTGCATCTAGTTAGTTGGACTCATCATTCCTAATTCTCTCATTATGTATGTTTCATATATGATCTTATGCATGACATGATATAAATATGATGATAATTTCTATACACTTATACATAAGCATGTTCATTGTGATGGTACTAGGTGTGATTGAACATTATTTCATGTGAAATGTTACATGTAGAGCTTAAAAAGAGCATGTTAAGCATATTAATGCATGAGTTGGTACATGTGTTGCATGATCTTATGCATGTACCATAAAATGCATAATAAGTTTCATGTTTACCATTATTTATGACCATATGATTCACTTGTCATGTGCCAATATGACCTAAATGGTTTTGTGTGGTATGTAACTGTAATACCCCAATTTATAGAAAACTAATAATTTAATAAATAGCTTTTATTTGAAATAAATTAGCTTTTAAAATTATTTAATTTAATTAATTTATGAATTTTTGAGTATATAAATTTGGACGGGAATATTTAGTAAATTAAAATAGATATTTTGTTATTTCATCATGCTATTTTTATTTAAATAATTTTTCAAACTAATATTTTACTAACCTTATCCTTTTTAAAGTAATATATTAGATTATAATGAATTAAATTATTAAATTAAATAATTTATCAAGAATATTAAATTTTATGATTTTATAAATTAATTTACCTTATTTTCCCTATTTTTCCATTTTCCTTTTTACCCATTTTCCTTTTCTTCTCTTCCTTTTCCCATTTTCCCCTCCCTTGGGCCACCTGGCCTGACCAGCCCTCCTTGCGCGCTAGGCCACAGGCCCGATTCTCCTCCTCGCACGCGCATCCGTCCAGCCCAGCCGTCCCTCTTTCTTTTTCTCCCTAGATCGGCCGACTCTCTTCTTTCCTGCGCCGGTCCAACCGCCACCTCGCCCAGCCTTCTTCCCCTCCCTTTCTTTCTTCTCCCATGCCTGACTAGCACCTTCTGCCATGGTCAAGCACGCCGCCGCCTGCAACCCGGCCGCCACCTACCTCTCTACCCTCTCTTTTCCTCTCTCCCTCGTCATTCTCTTTCCTCATTCGAACCCAACCAGCCCCTGCATCCCTAGCCTACGCACCCTTTTTCTTTCCTTCTTCTTCCCTCCCTTTCCCTTGCCAACCGACCACCTCCTGCCACCTGCGTACGCTCGCCGGCCAGCCACCTGCCCCCTCTCTTATTTTTCTTCATCTCCCCATCCCTTCATTCCCCATATTTTTGAGCCCTTCTCCTTCCCCGAGCTCCCTTTTCTCTCCTTCCTTCTCCCTCCATTCTTTTCCCCGGTTTTTTATCACCGCTGCTTGCACCACTGCACCTAGCCCCTGCGCTACCTTCTGCCACCACCTACTACCACTCTGCGTCACCGCGAGACCCCCTAAGCCACCTTCGAGCCCCTGCACTTCCTCCCTTCTCCACCTCTTCCTTTTTCTCCCCATTTTCCCCTATCGCCGAGCCTCCTGCAACCACTCCTCCCGCCGCCGTCTGGCCACCTCTGCCGCCACCCAACCCACCGTTCGACACTCTGCAACCCCCTCTACCACCACCATGCATTAGTTGGTTGAAAACAACCCCCTTAACCCTTCATTTTTCCCTCATCTTTTCCTTCCTTCTCAGCCCCTCCACCTCGGCAGCCAACTTCGCCGCCTCGCCGCCGCCATCTTCGCCGCCTTCTGCCACCGTGAAACCATCCCCAGCCACCACCTACACCCCCTCTTCACTCTTGCACCATTCCCTTGCCTTGAAACCTCTCCCATCTATCTCTTTTTATAGCCTAAAGTCACTAAACAGATCCACCTCTCCTCCCTTCTATCTCACCCTCTTCGAGTCCCTTTTCTCCTCTCATTTTTGCATGAGACTCATGCTATTCACACAACATGAGTTCCCCCTTCATTTTGAAATTTATTTAGCTAATTTTTAAGTTATAATAGTATTTTAAGTTAAGTGTTTTATTAACTAAATTTTATAAAGTTTTATGCTTGGATTCTTATTTATAACATAATAATGATGGATATTATTTTTAGGTGTTGAGTTGCTAATTAAAGCTTGAATCTTTGACCGGGATACCTGTAAGATTTGATATTTTGCGGGATTAAGGTAATCGTTAATCCTCACTTAAATACATGGAAAAACGTATGCTAGCAGATTAGGGATTTTGGTATGATTTTATGCATGTTTTGTGTGCCTAGCATGATATATAAATGGTTGTTTATACTGATTGAAAGAAAAAGGAAAAGCATGATAGCCTTTGTGCCATGTGTAGGTATGATAATTAAGGAAGAGGTTGATTATTGATGGAAATGTTAAATGCTTGTTTATGATGTATTATGTTGCTAATGCATGAATAATATTATTGTCTAAGGGTATTTTAATGATATGCTTGTGAAGTATGTGATCTAATATATGTAGTTGCTAATGAGTATTATGTTGAATAATGACAAGTTGGTGGACTTAGATGATAAGAATGAAGTATTAATATCATTATTTTATGTAGTGATGGTAAATTCATAAAAATGGTGAATAAAGGGGCTGAGTGGAAATTTTATAAGTGAAAAGGGTATTTTGGTAATTTTGTAAGCAAAAAGGGTATTTTGGTAATTTCAAAAGAAAGGGGTTAAATGGTAAGTTATAAGTAAATGGATAAAATTGTAAGTTGTGAGAAAGAAGGGTATTATGGTAATTTTTGAGGTAAAAGAATAATATGGTAATTTTATGATTAAATGGCAAAGTGATAATTTTATAAGTAAAAGGGTATTACGGTAATTTTTGGAGGAAAGGGTAACGTGAAAATTTTGGAGTCAAAGGGCAACATAGTAATTTTATAAGTAAGTGGTAAGAATGGTAATTTTGGGAGTAGGGGTAAAATAGTAATTTTAGATGAAGGAGGGCAAGACAATAAATTTTGCAAGTAAAGGGGTGTTATGGTAATTTTGGAAGTAGAGGGGCAAAATAGTAATTTCATAAGTAAATGGCAATATGGTAATTTTATAAGTGAATGGCGAAATGGTAATTTTATAAGTAAGGGGTATTATGGTAATTTTGGGAGTAAAGGAGTAATATGGTCATTTTGGAAAGGAAGGGCAAAATGGTAATTTTGTAAGGAAAGATAAAAATGGTAAAATTGGAAGTAAGGGGTAACTTGGTAATAATGATAATGACAAGGGATAAATTGGTAATTAAATTATGATTAAAAAGGGGCATTTGGTAAATTAACCAATGAAAGGGCATTATAGTAATTTTAATAGTGGAGAAGGCTAATATAGTAATTATAAAAAAATGGAGAAGGGTAAATTAATAATTATAAATGTGGAGAAGGGTAAATTGGTAATTATAATTATGAAGAAGAGTAAATCAATAATTGAAATTATGAAGAAGGGTAGAATGGTAATTATAATTTTGGATTTATGATAATTAAAAAGGGTAAAAAGGTAATTATAATAATTGAGAAGGGTAGAATGGTAATTATGGTAAAGGAGAAGGGCAATTTGGTAATTTAGCCAACTAAAGGGTAAATTAGTAATTATTTAACCAACTAAAGGGGTAAAATGGTGACTATGATAATGAAGGAGGGTAACTTGGTAATTTATCCAACTCAAGGGCAATTTAGTAATTATATTAAAGGAGAAGGGCAATTTGGTAATTTGACCAACCATAAAGGGAAATATGTTAAGGTTAATAATTATGAAGGGTGAATGGTGATCTAAAAAGCGTAGGAGATAACTTAGTAACATAAACCGAGGAAGGGGTAATTTGGTAATTATGCAACCTTAAGGGTAATATGGTAATTTGTCAAGTAAGGAAGGGATGACTTAGCAATTATATAAGTAAGGGGTAAATAAGTAATTTGTATCTAACTTGTCATTGTGAGTGTGGAATTTCATAATATGATTTAAATAATGCCGATTAGCCAAGTAAGAGTATTTGATAATTAGTATGGCCTTAATGGTTTTCTCTATGATACCTTGGATAATCATCTGAATAAGAAACGATAAATGATATCAAAACGATTGAAAGTGAATAAGTATATGATTATTGTACTTTTCATGATCACTTTAATTAAGACACTATTGTTTAAAGTGAAAGACCTTGAGATCGGGAATGGTGACTCCTTAGGGGTTGCTACCCTAAGGAGGTGGTTTAGTCCACGATCATTCTAGTATTTGCTGGTGTGCCTTTGTGCCCCAGCCAGGCCCTATATCTTACTCTTTCTAACTCTATGGACCTAGTTAGGGGGTATGTATACTTATGGATTAGGTGTCCTTGTGAGTAGGGTACTGAGTAGCTTTATGCACCACAGGGTACCTTTGTGTCCTTGGGTCCGTAGTTGAAGGGTACTGAGTAGCTGATACGCACCTGTATGACCGGTGTACCTTTGTGTCCCAGGTTATTGATCTCTCGTCTGAGGCAATTAAATATAATTGTTGTGCTGATTAAGGAAAGGAAAGATACTAATAACAAAAGTGAAAGATTAATGAGCCAGGCCCAGATGACTTATGATTATGAGTACCGATCCACCGGTTATAATAGTGGCCCAGGAGCGTGTTGCCCTAGAAAGTGATATTGAGTACTGGTCCACCGGATATAATAGTGGCCTAGGAGCGTTGTGCCCTAGATGATGGTTTTATATATATTTCGGTCCACCGGCTAAAATAGTGGGGGTCCCGAGCTCAATAAAACCAGTTGTGTATGTGAATAAAGTTATGGCAAAATACTAATCACTTATAGTGGAACACCAATTGAGTCGGGGCCAGACCAGTCCACCGGAAGATAATAGTGGCCAGGAGCGTCTTGCCCTGGAGATCGGTCCATTGGCAAATAATAGTGGTCAGGAACGTTCTGCCTTGAGTGTATACTTTCCAGTCCACCGGCTATAATAGTGGGGTTCTCGCACTCACATGGGCATAAAATATGAGACTGATTAAATGATGACGGAATAATGGCTTAAGGCCCGAATGTATTGGTTTCACACTATGACATGGCTTAAGGCCAAAAGTATCGATGGTGACTTATAACTTGTTATATATGTGATGGTTATGTATGCACCTCTTATTACATTTGTACATAACTTGCATTATCTGTTGCATTGCGAACCTGTCTTTAAGTGTGGTATTAAAGGGTTACTCAGTACTGTAGTACTGAAGGGATTCCCTTTGTGGGGCCCCTGCCTATTCAATGGGCAGTGCGCTTGTGGGTCTTTTCGGGTGCTACTCAAGTGGGCAACGGGAAGGAGAGAAAGGAATTATCCGGTACCATTAGGCTTTTTCTATTTCTCATTTAAATTCTTGGTTTTAAATGTTAATGTTGTTAAAGTAACCACCATTGGTGGATTTTATTATGGTAAATGATTTGATGCGCTACTCTGATTTATGTCTGTTGAACTTCTTTCAAATTGTATTTTATTTTTCTTAGCCTTAGCACTTGGTACTGGGAGGGTATGAGTGAACCGGTCTGGTACTAAGTGTGGCGGTAATACTCCCAAAGTTCACATTTTATTCATTTGCTTTCGCTAATTTCCTTTTAATTCACGGAATTTTTCAGTAGTGAATTTTGGGGGTGTTACAGTAACACCTCCAAATATTATCATTGAATTTTTTTTTAATGTAGGATCATCCAACCATAAGGGAGGGTGTTGGCTTCATAATTGGTATAAGTTTGGAACTAGGCAATCCTTTTACCAAACACAAGGGAAAATAGAAATGGTATGCAAACCATGATAACATAATAAAGTAATGATTCATAACATAATTAAGGTTAAATGTTTATTTTCGAGAGAAACACTAAAATACACAAATTCTTTTTAACAAAAGTAAAACGTTAATGTAAAGAAAGTTGGAAAAGACAACAAGCAGATGTCACTCTCTCTAGTCCCAACCCTATATACAATGACATCACTCTACTCTGATCATATCCTAATATATGGAAAATTCATTTAGAGAATCCTCATTCACCTACATAGGATCAAAATGGGACGCTGCTTGTGAGAATGAGCAACACCCATAATAGGGGTGATTAGTATGCTAAAACCCAAGGTAACACTCTCTTGGCCACTATTATCACCGATGAACCATTAAATAAGTTACAACCCCATAGCAGAACACTTTTGGCCACTATTATCCCGACCACGTGGTGTTCTACTATAAGTAATTAGTGTCTTCTCAGATGTTATCATTGTCTAAGGTTTTATTGCTTGAGTTCAGGACCCACTATTCTCATGAATAGACTGCTTTATAAGGTATAACTAGTCTTGAATCTAGTGATCTTCCACTTTAAGTTATTAGAACCTTAATCATTTTCTATTTATTCTAGACACATCACACAAACATACACAACTTAAGTAGGGCTCTTGTCCTATTACTACCCTAGGACTACCCTATCCTTTTGGAAATCCTAATTTCATGATCCCTAATACATCCATACCCTCTATTGTTCCTTTGAGTCCTCAATTCACCCAACAATACCAATCCTATCATTAGAATCCCTTCATATCATGATTCATGAGCTATTAACCCTGTTTTTCACATATGATAACCATTAGCCTCTAGGTTTACTCCCTAAAACCCTAGATCTCCCTAGTTTATCTAACCCCTCCTCTACCACTTTTTTAGCCCTAACTTTCCACAAAATGGCATATTTTACTATGCTTATCCATCCCCTAAATTTTTGTAGCTTTACTCCCCCACATTACACATGTGATAATAACCTCCTAGAATGGACCTCTCTCGAAACCCTAATTTGCCCATGGTAGGTATATTTGCTCCCACTTATCCTACATGGCTATTAGATTTAGGACACAATTCGTAAATAGAAAGATTAACATCGTAGTTAGAGTTATAGCCTAAATTCCCCATTTCCTACATGTGATAATAACCTACCCATAAGGTTTCATGCTTTGACCTACCAAAATCTTTGTTCCACCCTTTAAGTAATCTCTCATCCCAGAACACTCCAAGGACACCCCAATTGTGGAAATCTACCTAAAAATGTCTTCATTAATCCCCATATCCACTCTTAGTAACCAACCCTTACTTTAATCACCCATGGTCATAGCTCACATTAGGTTTGACTCATCTCATACATGGTCAACCCTCTCCATGCATTATTTACCCTAATTCTCTTTATATTTACCATAGTTATTTTATTTAATATCTTCCAAATGATATTAGGCCAAATTTCACCCTAAGGTTTCCCTGTATTCCTCTTTTCACAATGTTGACCAAAATGATCTGAGTCTCAGAACCCTTGAAATGCCCCGAAAATTTCTAATTTTATAAATTATATTTAAATGAGGTTTTATTAGAAAAACTATTTAAATAAATTATTTTTAATAAAATAAAAGGATATTTAACTAGGGAAATTCAAGAAGAAATTTATAAGTATTTTTATTAGAAGGGAATTTGGGTATTTTAGCTAATTAAGCATTTTATTTTGAAAATTTATTAAATAAATTATTTTATTTAAAATAAGAATGAGAAAATAGTTTTAAATTAATAATAATTTTATAAATAAATTAATTGGAGAAATTTAGAGTGTTTTACTAATTAAAATGGAAATTATGGAAAATCTTTTAAAAGTCCTAATATAGCCTAAAAAGGGATTTAAATAATATTTTATTTAAATATTATTATTATTAAATATCCCAAATATTCTAATTAATTTAATTAAGCCAACCCACTATTTTTATTTTCCCCTTTTTCCTTTTTCCTTTTCTTTTTCTTTTTCTTCTTCTTTTCTTTTTCTATTCCTTCTTCTCCCCGAACTGGGCCAGCCCGGCGGCCCAGTTCCCTTCCTTTCTTCCTTCGGCCCAGCCGCGCGACGGGCGTCCTTCCTCCCCGCCTCTTCCGCGCTGCGTTTTTGTGTATTCTTCCCTCGAAACGCGTCACTTCATTTAAATTAATTTCCCCCGTGCTGACCGCCCGGTCTGCCTCCCTTTCCTTTTCGTTTCTTTCTTCCCTGGACCGTCCTGTCCAGCCTTTCCTTTCTTCTTCTTCATCGCACCAGCCCGACGCCACCGACTGCAACTCGCCGCCGCCCTTGCCTGGTTTTTCGCCGGCGATCTCGCCGTTTTGACCGGCCGATCTCCTTCCTTTCTCTTTCCCTTGATTCGGCAACTGTATAAACCCTGTCAACTCTCCCTTTTATCGCGCGATTTTCCTCTCTCTCTCTCTCCTGCGCACCACCCCTTCCCCCGAAAAAAATAAACCCACCAGCCGACCTCGCCACCGTTGACCAAAACCCTAGCTTCCTTACCCCGTATCCGACCCACAAAACCCTAAAATCTCTTCTAAAGCCTATAAATATCCCCCATAATAGCCCTGTACCGAGCTTTTGTTTCTTACCCAGAAATGCCCGACCTTGCCACCGCCGCCACTTTAGACGCTTCACCCGCCGCCTACGGCCAACTTCGCCACCCGTTCTGGCCACCCGTGTCCTCCTTACACTTCCCTCTAGTTAACCAAATCTACCTCACCCTTCGATTCTTTCTGCACAAGCCGCCCCAGCTGTGCGAAGTCCCCTTCCCGATCAACCCTGTTTTCTGCCCCGCCACCCTTCGCGCCGCCCTTAGCCACCTCCTCCGCCGCTAAGGCCGCTTCTTTCACCTCCCAAACTGTGCTGCAGACCCTGCCCTACCTTCCCATACCTTTAGTTTCCTTTTTCTCCCTCTCCTCCTCTCTCTTCCTTCTTCTCCTCCATTCGGCCACCACCGCCGCCGCTGTGCGCCGCCACCTTTGGCTGTGCCGCCACCTTCATTCTGTCCCTCTCCTTCTGGGGAACTCAAAACAACCCAGCTCCCATTTTAATTCTTCCTATCTTATTCCTAGCATGCAACTTTCCCTTCTTTCCTCTCTTTTTCCGGCCACCGCCGCCACCGCCGTGCACCACCGCCGGTGCCGCCTATGCCCACCAACATTTGGTTGAACCCTAGACCCTCTCAGCTATTTTCCCTATTTTTATAACCCTTAAATTATTTTATTTCAATTAATTACATATAAATACTATTATTATTATTCATAATATTTATATTTTAATATGCATTATTATTATTATTATTATTATTATTATTATTATTATTTTCTATTTCGAATTTCCATTATTCTTATTTATTATTATTAATATAAATATTTTAACATTAGTGTTGTTAATAATATTACTATTATTATCATTATTATTATTATTATCATAATCATTATTATTATTATTATTATTATTATTATTATTATTATCATTATCATTATCATTATTATTATTATTATTTCTGAATTGGGTTATTTATTTTACAAATAATCTTTTTAGTATTATTTTGATAAAGGGTCTGAATCCCTTATTTCCTTTTATTTTTGAGTAATGCCTTTTTATTATTATTTCTACTATTTTTATTAATCTTATTAATATTAATATTGATATTATTTTTGTACTTTTGTTATTATTAGTTTATCCAAAAGCCTAGTCTTATATTACGTTAGTTTTTAATATTATTTTGATAGGAGAGAGTCTAATTTTAGCTCTTATTTCAAAATAGGTAAAACCAGTCAAAACCCTAAGGAGGCGTAGGAGCGTGCTCCAAGACCGGTGTCGTTTTAGGTAAGGAGTGCTAAGGCCTTTTATGTGCTTATGTGTATTATTTGTTTCGCATGTTATGTTTCTAATGTTTATTATAATTAAATATTTTATATGTGGTATGACTTGGAGTTGAAGTATGTTGTGCATGGTATGTGTATTAATTATGTATGATGATATGTGTTGTGTATGTGAGGAAGTCGATGTGGTTTGTGTGAGAGGAAGGATGAAAAAGGAGGATGGGGAAAGAATTTGATTAAGGGAAGTGAGTTAACCTAATTTTATGGTTTTATAAGGAATAATCTAGTTTATGATGCTATTTGGGAGAATTTAATTTATGATATTATATGGGAGAATTTAATTTATGATTGATTGGGAGAATTAAATTATGGTTTGTTTGGGAGAATTTAGTTTATGATGTTATCTGGGAGAATGTAATTTATAATATTATATGGGAGAATTTAAGTTATGATTTGATTGGGAGAGTTAATTTATAATTTGTTTGGGAGAATTTAGTTTATGATGTTATTTGGGAGAATATAATTTATAATATTATATTGGAGAATTTAAGTTATGATTTGATTGGGAGAGTTAATTTATAATTTGATTGGGAGAATCTAATTCATGATGTTATTTGGAAAAATGTAATTTATGATATTATATGGGGGAATCTAATTTATGATTTGCTTGGGGGAATTCAATTTATAGTTTTCCTTGGGAGATTCTAATTTATGATTTATGTGGAAGAATCTTTATGGCTTGAATTTAGGGTTTGGTATGGAAGAATCTTTATGGTTTGAATTTAGGGTTTGGTATGGGTGAATCCTTGGTTTTGGTTGGATTGAATTTATGGTTTTGTATGACGGAATCTAGGGTTTACCTGGTGGTATTAATGGTTGCATGTTGGTGTTAGTGTTTGTATGATAATATTAAGGTTTGTATGGTGGTAATTATAGTTGTATGGTGGTATTAGGATTTACATGGTGATATTGATGGTTGTATGGTGGTATTAGGGTTTGCATGGTTGAATTTAGGGCTTCACGTGGAATTTTAGGGTTTACATGAAAAAGGTTTGAAAGTTTGCATGGAAAGATTAGTGTTTGCATGGAAGTGAAATTTACGTGTGAAAAGTTGATTTGGGATGTAAGGGAGGAAGTAGAAGAGTTATTTGGGTGTTTGAACGATTTGGGTGAAAAATAATACGTAAGACATTATAAGGGTATGGAGGTGACTGAATTAGGGTTTGGAGTGATTGACTATTGAATGTGTATATGGTGATTAAAGTGTAATTATGGAGTTTTATGATTTGTGACGTGTGGTGATTTATGCATGTTGGGTGAAAGCCTTTGAATAAGATACTTAAGACATTAATCACGTAAAGTGAAAGATGTTGAGCCGGGCCCAGACCGATCCACCGGCATAATAGTGGCAGGGAATATTTCCCTCGCGACCGATCCACCGGCTATAATAGTGGCAGGGCATGTACCCTCGCGACCGATCCACCGGCTATAATAGTGGGGGATCCCGAGCTCAACAAAATCAAACCCTACAGTTGCTAAGACATGGGAAAGATACTAATTACTTACAGTGGAACACCGTGCGAGAAGGGGCCAGACCGATCCACCGGCTATAATAGTGGCAGGGTATGTTACCCTCGCGACCGATCCACCGGCTATAATAGTGGCAGGGTATGTTACCCTTGCGACCGATCCACCAGCTAAAATAGTGGGGTTCCCGTACTCGTATGGACTTGATAAAAAGTATGGTGTGAAACGAATTCTGATCAAAGATTAATTAAGTAATTAATCCGGATTATTGGGCCTTTGTACATTTACCTGGTTGATCATATGCATTTATGATTGTGTTCTTCTATTTTTCTGCATGGCTCATGTGTTTATGTGTTGGCCTTAGTGATCAAGTCACCTTACTCAGTACTGGACCCGTACTGATACTACCTTGGTTGATGGGTCCTGTGATGATCCACCGATGGTGGGGAGCAGACCTCTTGTGCAGGTTTAAGATCAGAGACTATTTTGGGGTGGCAGGCCTGACTTGAGTGAGTAGGCAATCCGGAATTTGATCCATCGGGTTTTATCTTGTTTAAATGTATTTCTATTTGGAAGTTACAAGTGTTAACAAACGTTTATGTGTACTCTGATTTTGTTGTATGATCTTTTGAATTCTTTTATGAATTGTTAATTTGAATTTAACGTAAATCTTTTCTTTAGCCTTAGCACTTGGTACTGGAACGGTCGGAGAGAACCGGTCTGGTACTAAGTGTGGCGGTAACATTCCCAAAATTCACAGGTTTTAAGTATTTCTATTTTAATTGCTTCCGCTTTTAAAAAAAAAAGTAGTGAATTTTGGGGTGTTACAACCCTACTTAAGTCATATGGCTTCTAACATAAGGAATTCCCAACTTTTTAAATGTGGAGTATCAAATAGTAGAAATACACATCAACACATGAACCAACACAATCGTGTGCACACATCTTCTTACGTTTAGTCATTGCTAAGCTAAGCTACACATACAACTCTAAACCATATGATATTTCATGCATTTATTCACTTAACACATAATAAGGTCACATTTTACCAAAATAAATCTCTAGATATGACTATATACTTAATGAAACGGCTTTAATCCCTAAACATGAATAACCTATGCCTACTCTTCTACTGTCACCGAAAAAATAATTAGAAAATAGAAATATCCAATCTTAGACTATCTTTTCCTTTCTATTTATTTTTTTAAACTAAATTATTAACAATAAGAGGAAATCTACTCACATTAAAACTCAAAGAGAGGAAGGGGAGTGGTGGCAACAAGAATGGAGAAGAAAAACGGTGTGGTGACACAACAGTGGTCATGGTGGCGGCAATGATGCAAGGGTGGAAGCCAATTTTTTGGTGAAAAAGGTGGGGGTTAGGAGCTTGGGGTAAAGGGTGGTGTTGGCACAGGGATATGCTATTGGGGGGGGGGAGAAATGGTTATAGTAGTGGGATAGGTGGTCAACGGTGGTCAAAGGGGCACGTAGTTGAGAGGGTGGAGGAGAAAGAAGGGGGGAAATTGAGGAGAGAAATGGGTGGCTTTGGTTGGCTTCATAGGCTAGGGAACCTATGCAAGGTGTCTAAAATGCAGTGCTGGCATGGAGGGAAGGAGTTAGTTGATTGTGGTGGTGTAGGAAGGTGTAGTCTGCAACAGTTGTAGGCTGAGGGAGAAAATGAAGGGGTTGAGGAGGGGGAAAGGAGCTCTATACGTGCAAATGGGTGTAATTAGGGATGAAGGGAGGCACTTAGTGGGTGACTTGGTGGAAACGAATACGAAAAACTGGAGTGGCTAGAAGGGGGAAATTGCACAGAATAGGGGAGGCTCATTAGGGTAGGGGAAAGAAGATAGGGGAGGCATCGAAGGGGGTATTTATATGTAGGGAAGGAGATGAGGGTGTAGGGAAGACAACAGGGGATAATTAGTGCTCTTGGCTATAGGGAAAGGATGGTGTAGGAGGTAGCAGGGTAAGGGTAGGTGTAGGGTAAAGTGGCCAGGTGCAGGGGGACATGCAGGGAGCATGCCAACTGTGTGGCCCTATATAGTTGAGAAGGAAAAGGGGGGAATACATGGCTGGTTGTAGGAGTTGCTGTAAGGGATGAAAATGGAAGGAGGAAGGATGGTAAGCAAGGATGATAGGTGTGAGGAAGAAGATGGGAAGAAAAAGGGAAACGGGAAAATAAGAGAAGCAAAAAAAAAAAGGAAAGAAAGAAAAGAAGGGGGAGGAATGGGTCAGTCACATACGGAGAAAGAAAAGAGAGAGGGGAAAGGATTGGGCTGCTCGAGGAGAAAAAGGAAGAGAAGAAGAAGGAGGGGGGCTTATCCGAAATCAGTGCAACCCGGAAGGAGAAGGAGGAAAAAAAGAATGAATAAAATGAAAAAAGTGAAATGGAGAAAAAGAGAAAAAAATGAGAAAGAAAAAGGAAAATAAAAAAATAAAGTTGTGGGATTTCATGTTGGATTTTAGGATAGATTAATGGTAATTATATAAATAAATAAAATTATTTTATTTTGCCTATAAATTATTTTAGACAAGATAATTAAAATAAAATCTCAGAATTAGGCTAAAAAACTAAAATTTAAATTTTATATTATTATTATGATTATTATATACACACACACACATTTTTTTTTGTTTTCTTATTTTATTTTATTTTGAAAATTTTTAGTGTATTATATGGTATTATTATCATAATACTCCCTTTGAGTGTGAACATATGAACACATCATATGTATGCTTCAAGAATTTTTATAACCATGGTACACCTTAACTATATATACATATAATCCTTGTGCTTCATGTGCCCTATTCAGTTAGGTTGGTGTGATTTACTTAAACTAGACCCACACTGGTATTACCTTAACTGTTTTGTCCTATGATGAACCAGTAGTGAGGGAAGAATATTTGTGATTATGGAGAAAAAGGTCAAGACAAAGTATTTATTGTGTTGGAACTTATTTTCCTCTATTTAGAGAGGATCCCCCATAAATTGGAAGAAAAATAGATGAATACATTACTAGCTTTGGATGAAATTTTCAAAACAAGGCACTAGAAATAAAGACATGTGCATAGCATGTATAGAGGGCATGAATATGTTTCATTGAAGGAGTGAACGTGGAATTTGCATTAGAAGACTATGTTAGATATTTTTGATTTGTAATATTAGTTAGTATTACATTAATATTTGCTAAAGGGATAAGGAAGTTGAATTAGTTAAAAAGTAGCTTAATTCTATCCTTTAGGGTTTATCTTATTCTATCTTAGGAGTTAAGTTTGGAGTATGAAGCAAGACATTGCTTTAGGGGTCAATTTATATCAGATTTTTATTAAGACTATCTTGTAATATTAGGCAGGTGTGATAGCTATAAAAGCCATAGAAGTACACGATCACAAGGGAGATTAAAATTGAACGAAACTTGCAAGTTTTGCTTAATTGAATTCTGTGTGAGTTCTTCTCAACTTTAATCAATTCTGTGTGAGTGATTATTATTTAAATCCTTAATAAATTTATTTTTTTGAATTATAGATTAAGATCTATCCTTTAAATGCTCCACAAAACCCTTGCGTAATTATAATTAAAATCCTTAATCTCTTTGTCTCTGTGAAGTGGAGATTATGATCTATCCTTCAAACCCTCCACAAAGCTCCTCATCTTTAATACTCATCTTTCATCTATTTTTCTTACTTGGTTTTATCTATTTCAAAACTTTAGATAATAATATTATTATTATCATACGTTAATCCTCATCTTCTTAACATTGAAATCTAGTCATCAAATCACCATTAATCTAATTGTTCATCCTCATAATATACATATCATCACTAAACCCTAATCATAAACCCTAACCCTCACCCACAAGCCAAGCCATGTAGAACCATAATCATCATTTGTTATTCTTTGTCAAATCATCATCATCATCTCTTCATCATCATTGAACCATCATACCCCTTAAATAGCCATAATCAAGCTAGATTAGTACTAAAACCATAAGTCTATATTCCTACACACATTAATTTTAGTATCAAATCATAGGTTTTTGATCTTGTTCGACATACATGATCAAGATCCAAATTTTCCTCCAATTTTCTTTCAAAAATGAGTTACTACTTCAATATTATTATAAGAAATCAACAAGGAGGTGCCAAGATTCAAACTTTGGTGGACTTAAGAAGGCAGTTTTGGAAGCACACTATTTGTGAGTGTGGAGAAGACATGGCAAACCAATAAGAAGATTTGAGGGATGTTCTTAAGGTATTGGTGGAAAATATCAAGGACGTTAAGCTTTGTATGGGTAGAATGGAAGCCACAAAACCCAAGTATCACATATATAACATCAAATCCAAAGAGTTCAATTATAAGAAAATCATAGAAGGGAAGCATATGGCCAAATGGAGGAAGGAGGAGAAGAAAGTGTATGGCTTTTGATGGGCTCATGACACTTTAAGAAAATCATATTATGATGTGGGGAAGGGGATTTGATTTGACCTACCTAATTTTGAAGGTAATCTTGATTTAGAGTCTTTCCTTGAATGGTTATATGTTGTTAATTCTATTTTTAAATATAAGGAGGTGGATGATAAGAAAAGACTTTCCATATTAAAGTTTAAGAAGTTTGATAGAGTATGGTATAACAATTTTAAAAGGAGAAGGGAAAGAAAGGGTAAAAAAAATATTATGGGAGAAATTGAAAGGCACCTAAAAAGAAAATTAGTGCTGAGAGAATATGAGTAAGAAAATTTCATAAAAATGACTACTTTGAGGCTATTGTTGCTTGGAGTGGAATAGTACATTAGAGAGTGTGAAATATTATCACTTATTTTTGATGTTCAAGAGAGGGAAGAACAAAGATGTTCTAGATTCATTAGAGGTCTAATTATGAATACTAGAAAGAAGGGAGAGTTGTATCCTTATGAGTTATTTGAATTCTTGGAAAAATTAGTAATAAAATTTGAGAAGCCATTGAAGAGAACCAGGCCACCAAATAAAGAAACCAATACACCTTATTGTTCAAACTTCTACGGGGTGTTGAAGCCATAAAAATCTCAAGCCAAAATTCAAGACAACACTAGGAAGGTTCAATCATGAAGAAAAGGGAAAGGAAGAGATGGTTGATTGAGTGAACAAGTAATGCTTTAAGTGTAGAGGCTATGGTTATTGTGCTTGGGATCGTTCAAATCAAAAGGCATTGAATTTGAAGGAGATAGCTAGTATGGAAGCTTGTGATGAGGATGATGATGATCTTCATGAAGATGTTGAAGAAGGTAATGAAATCTATAAGATGCTTCGGAAGATGTTCAAGTCAATTTCTATGTGTTGCAATGAGTGATTCAAGTAAAACAACAACTTCAACTTACTTAAAGGGAGAGGATATTTAAACCTATGTGTAGAGTTGAAGACAAAGCATGTGATGTCATCATTGATAGTGGCTCTAGTACTAATGGTTCTTGTGAAAGAATGGTGAATAAGCTTGGATTAGGGACCATGGATCATCTAAGGCCATACTCACTTCAATGGCTCAACAAGGAAAAAGGTGTAAGGGTGACCAAAAAAGCTCCTATCTCTTTAAAAACTAAAACTTATTTTGTTGATGTTTAATGCAATATTCTGCCTATAGATGCTTGTTATATTTTGATGGGGAGAATTTGGCAATTTGATAGGTTGGTTACATACGATGGAGTCCTTAATGAATATGTGGTGTACAAGGCAAAAAGAAGTTTAGAATTAAGTGTAATTAAATGGGGAGAGTTTGGTTCTAAGGAGTGAAAGGTAAGAGGAGGCCAAGGGTAGGAAGCGAGAAAGAGGAGGAAAAAATAGAGTTGAGGGAAAATGGGAGGAAGAAAAAAAAAGAAGGAAGACGTCAAAGGTAAGGGAGAAAGAAATAAGAGTAGCGTGGAGTTGTTGATCCTTAAGGATTTAGATATGATTGAAGCTATCAAGAGTGAGAAAGTATGCTATACCTTGGTGGTGAAAGAAGTTTAACAAGGGGAGAGTGCTAACACGGATCCAAAATTACAGCAAGTGTTGAGAGAGTATGCAGGTGTTTCTCAAGATAAGTTACCACCTAGATTACCTCATTTGGGAGGTATCGTGCATGCTAATATTCTTATTCTAGGAGTTCCATTACCAAACAAGCCATCTAATAGATACAACCCAAAATACAAGTATAAGAATTGTTAGATTGAGGCTATATTAGAGAAAGCATGAGTCTGCATAGTGTACTAGATTTATTAGTGCTTAAAAAGGATGGTACGTAGAGTATGTGCATTAATTCTAGAGCAGTTAGCAATATCAAAATAAAATACAGATTTGTGATGCCAGGATTGGATGATATATTAGATGAGCTGCATCAGAAAAAAGGTGTTTTCAAAGCTTGACCTTAGGAGTGGATACCATCAAATGAGGATAAGAGGAAGGGATAATTGGAAGATGGCTATGAAGACTATGTATGGGTTGTATGAGTAGTTGGTGATTCTATTTAGGTTATGTAATGCACCAAGTTCATTTATGAGGTTGATGATCGAAGTACTTAGATCTTTCATTGGAATCTTTTTTATTTTCTACCTTGATGATATTTTTATATATAGCGAGAGTGATTTTGAGCACATGCATCATTTGAAGGGATTATTTGATGAAGAGTGTGGTTTTCCTTGGCTACATTGTGAGTGGAGACGATATTAGAGTTGATCCTTTAAAGGTAGAAGCTATTTAAATGTGGTCTATTCCTACTAATGTCCATGAGGTTCAGAGTTTCCATGGATTGGATTCATTTGATTGGCAGTTTATCAAAGATTTCTCCATAGTTGTAGCATCTATAACACAATTGATGAAGAAGGGAGAGTTCCAGTGGAATGAACATGAAATAAAAGCTTTTGAAGACTTGAAGAAAAAACATTCAAATGCACCAATATTATCTTTTCCTTACTTTGATAAATTATTTGCAGTGACATATCATGCTAGTGGTGTAGGTATTGGATGGGGACTTTCACAACATAAGATGTTGATTGTAATTTTTAGTGAAACGTTGAATGGTTCACGACTCAATTACTTGACTTGTGATAAGGAGTTCTATGCCATTGTACGTTATTCCAAGACATGTAGTTATTATTTGAGACCCAAGCATTTTATAATTAACTCGGATCATGAGATTTTGAAGTATCTACATGGTTAAAGGAAAGTGAGTCCAAGAATTTTTTTCCAAAATTAAAGGAAATCCTAGACGCTCTCTCCTCTCTCCTCCTCCATGGTGCGCACGAGGAGTGCAATGGCAGCAGGCAAGAAGAAGAAGATGGATTTAGGGAGTTCAAGTTCTGGTGTAGAAAAGATTGATCTGGGAAGAGATTTTCATGCCTTATCACAAGATGAAACTGGTAACACCTTATCGCAAGATGGAAATTCATGCATGGTTAATGTAGATGTTAATGTAGATCAGGAAGACTTAAATAGAGTTAACAATTCGTGTCCCAAGGAGATTGCTGATAGTGCTGTCCCTATTATTGATAGGGGGAAAGGCTCCTTTGACATGGATTCTCGCGAGATGCTCATAGACAAGGGGCTGCAACCTCGATCCTTGACTACAACCTAGAAGCACGTGGTTGCGGGAAATAAATTTCCATTGTGAGGATCGTCCTTGACTTATGTCACTCCTGTTAGGGTTGGGGATAAGATTCAAGTTTCTCTACAGAAGGACAAGGTGGAGAACAATTTTAAGGATTGGCAATGGGCTATTGTTAGCTATGTTATTGGATTTCGTCCAACTATGCCTCAAATGGTTGGTTATGTGAAAAGAAAGTGGTCAGGGGTTAAAGAACCAAAGGTGTTGCTGTATGACCAATGGTTTATGGTTTTCAAATTTGATTCTCAAGAGGACAGAGATTGGGTGCTCTCAGGGGTTAATGATGGGCTTTCTCCACACCATCAAGGAGGTTCCTATTGGAGGAAAGTTCCCATGGGGCTCTCAGGGCCTTAGAAAGATGGGAAGAAGGTAGATAAGGGGATGGACAGGCAGGTTGATTCTAATATCCCTAGACCTAGTTCTAGTATTCAAGATCCTGGCAGTGAGAATGGTTCTGGAAATGAAAGAGCTACTTCTTCTGGAGGTGGATCTCTTATGGAAAGACCTTTTTTGAAGGGCAAAGAGACTTTAGCTAGTGCTTTCTTAGGGAACAGGTTTGCTTGCTTAAGTCCCCTTGTTGATAATCCCATGGTGCATACATACAATTTGTTATCTCAGGGGATTGACCCTGGTATTCCTTTGGATCCCAATCAAGATCCTCATGCTAGGAGCCTGGAATGTTAGAGGGCTAAATAATCCTTACAAACAAAAGGAGTTAAAGCACTGGATCTCAGTACATAAAATTTCTTTATTTGAAATTTTGGAGCCTAGAGTGAAAAGTGATAATGCTAATGGCATTGGTGAGAAATTGGGAGCTCATTGGAGCAGATTGGACAATTATGGCTCTCATCCAAATGGGAGGATTTGGTGCCTCTAAGATCGAAGAATTTGGGATGTTCATCTCATCATTTATAATGAGCAAATGTTACATGTTTCTATTTCTGTTGTTCAGTCAAGTTTGTTGTTCTATGCTTCTTTTGTTTATGGTTTTAATATAGGTTCTGATAGGAAAGCTCTATGGTAGGCTCTACAAGATTATAAGGTTGTTAATGGTCCTTGGATTGTATTAGGAGACTTCAATGTTGTCTTGGGAGAAGTTTTAAGGAAATGTCATCAACATTTCTGATTTTTCTAAAGCTACTGACTGTTGCAAATCTATCTTGCTTTATGATCTTGTTACTCAAGCATGAAATTTACTTGGTCTAATAGAAGTTTAAGGAAAAATTTAATTATGAACAAGTTGGATAAAGTCATGGTTAATATTCCCTAGTCATCCAAGTTTCCTCCATCCTATGCTCAATTTAGAGACTCTTTTCTCTGATCATAGCCTTCTTTGGTTTCTTTAATTGATTCTAAGCCCCGGTTTAAAAGTCATTTCAAGTTTTATGATATATGGACCCTGCATCCACATTTTCTTCCTCTGTGGCTGGTTGTTGGAAACCTATTTCCCACATCAATATTTTTAAACTTTTTCAGATCAATCTAAAGACTGTTAAGGCTAAGTTGAAAGTTTTTCATAGAGAGAACTTTGGTGATCTTTCTTCTAAGGTGCAATAGGCTAGAGAGCAGCTGAAGAAGAGTCAAGAGGCTTTAGCTTTCAATCCTTCCAGTTTATCTCCGCAGCATGAAGAGAAATGTAATATGAATTCCTATGAATTCCTTGCTTCTTGTGAGGAAAGTTTTCTCAAACAGAAGTCTGGGATTAAATGGCTGCATTTGGGAGATTCAAACTCTCATTATTTTTTCTCTGTTATGAGGGCTCGACAACAACATAATTTTATCAGGAAGATTTAGCTTGACTCAGGGATTGTTTGTTGTGATAGTAATGATATTGCTTAGGCTTTTATGACTTTCTATACAGATTTGCTAGGTCATAGAGGTGCTACTACAAGTTTTGTTTCTGATGATGTTTTGAAATTGGGACCTTTTCTTTTAGTTCATCGTCAGCATGATTTATTAAGACCCATTTCTATATATTAGGTCAAAGATGCTTTATGGTCCATTGGAAATTTCAAAGCCTCTAGGCCTGATGGATTCACTATTGTTTTTTTAAGGCTGCCTGAAATGTGGTAGGAGGTGATCTAGAGTTGGTGGTGAGAGGGAGTTTTCAAACAACATTTGTTCCCTTTTCATGGGTCGGTCTAAGTTGGTGCTCATCCCCAAATTTGTAAATGCTATAAAGCTAGCTAATTTTCGACCCATTGCTTGCTGTAATGTGGTTTATAAGGTTTTGGCTAAAGTATTGGTAGGGAGGTTGCAATGTGTTCTGCCTTCTATTATCCACCCATCTCAATTAGGTTTTGAGAAGGGAAGAAGAATTGGTGATAATGTGCTTTTGGCTCATGAATTTTTGCATATGTATAATAGGAAGAATATTTCTCCTAGATGCATGATTAAAGTTGACATGAGGAAAGCCTATGATTTTGTGGATTGGAATTTCTTAGAAAGGGTTATGTTAGGCCTGCACTTTCCTATGCATTTTGTCAAAATTATTATGGCTTGTGTCTCCTCTACTTCTTACTCCTTGTCTATCAACAATGTTTTGCAGCCTCCTTTTAAGGGGAAAAAAGGTCTTAGGCAGGGAGATCCTTTATCTTCCTTTGTATTTATTATTGTTATGGAGTATCTTAGTAGGTCCTTCCAATCCTTATGGAGTAAGACTGATTTTCAAGGACATCCTAAGTGCAGGAAGTTGAATATTATTAATTTAAGTTTTGCAGATGACCTATTAGTTTTCTACAAAGCTGATGTAGTTTCTATGAAGGCTATTAAGGAGGTTTTAGACAATTTCTCAGCATGCTCAGGTCTCCATATAAGCCCTGCTAAAAGTGTGGTATTTCTGGGAGGTTCTGATCAGAGCTTAAAGCAGGCTATAAAATCTATTCTTCCTTTTCAAGAAGGAGTGTTTCCTTTCAAGTATTTAGGTGTCCCTCTTGATTCCTCTAGGCTTAAAGCTGCAGATATGTTGGAGTTGGTTCAGAAAATTTCTGGTAGGATGCAACATTGGGCAAACAAGCTTCTTTCTTATGCTGGAAGGGTTCACGTGTTACAATCAATGATCACAGGCATAACTAATTACTGGAGTCAAATTTTCCTTCTCCCCAAAAAGATTATTCATAAAGTGGTGGCCCTGTGTAGGGCTTTCCTTTGGTCTGAAAAATTTTCTCCTACTAAAAGAGCTTTATTGGCCTGGAGAGTGGTATGTTTACCAAAGAAGGAAGGGGTTTTGGGCTTATTAGATCTGTTTTCATGGAATATTGCAGTCGTGGGGAAGATGTTGTGGCATTTTTCTCAGGATAAGGATGCTCTTTGGATAAAATTGTTGCATGCTTACTATATCAAAGGGAAAGATGTGGTCTCTTGCAGCCTACCCTACACTACTTCAGGGTTACTGCAAAAAATATTTTCTTTCAGATGTGTCCTCCTACCTGTTTTCCAGCATTGCCAGAGGGAGAAAGCCTACTCCATAGTTGAGGTTTATAAAGCTATCAGATTTGCTGCACCTTAGGTGGCCTGGTGGAGAATTGTGTGGTCAAGTTTTGCAACACCCAAACATAAATTTATATTATGGTTAGCTGCACATTCCAGGCTTCCTACTAAAGATCATATTAGCACCTTTCTTCCGTCCATCAACCGGCAGTGTTGTTTTTGCACTCAGAATGAAACTTTGCTGCATCTTTTATGTTAGTGTCCTGAGTTGAAGAAAATATGGTCTGCTATAGGTCAGGGTGGTGTTTTAGAGTAAGGCATAGTTCCATTATAGGGGTCTTTACCTCTTTGTCAAGAAGAAGAAATAGGAAAGCAGTCATCTCTCAATTTTATTCTAGTTTTTATGTTGTTGCTCTATATGAGATTTGGAAAGCTAGAAATAATTGTATCTTCTCGAATAGAGGTTGGGATTTAAAAGGGGTAGCTATCAGGATTGCTTTCACTATGTCATCTCTTTGTCTTCATTCTAGTAGGAGGGAAAAGTTTGCCAGTTTGATTGGAAGGGTAGATCACTTCTACAATTACATTTGTACCATTTGATCTTTGATATAATACTTCATCTTTTTTTTTAAAAAAAAAAGTGAGTCCAAGACATAAAAAGGGGGCTATTTTTTTTTTTTTTACAGATATTTATGTTCTCTATAAGACATGTAGATGTCAAGGAGAATGTTGTTGCAGATACATTATCTAGAAGGAGTTTGATACATATAATTATGGATGCAAAGATTTTGGGATTTGAGATGTTGAAAAGTTAGTAAGCCATTGATGATGATTTTTCTTTGATTTTCAAAGAGTGCAAGAAACAAGGAAGTCATAGAGCTTATGTTCTTCATGATGGATTCTTAGCTAAACAAAATAAATTATGTGTGCCTAAGACATCAGTTTTAGATTTTCTAATCAAAGAGGTACATGAGGGAGGTATTTTAGGACACTTTGGAGTTCACAAGACTTTGGAGATATTATAAGAACATTTTTATTTACTAAGAATGCAAAAAGGAGTGCAAGCTATGGTTGTTAGGTGTGTTACATGTAAAACGAGCAAGAGTTTCTTTCACAAGGGATTATGCATACCTTTAATTGTGTTTACTCAACCATAGAAAGGAGTTATTTTGGATTTTATTTTGGGATTACCTAGAACACAAAGAGGAAAAGATTCTGTCATGGTAATGGTAGATCAATTTTCCAATATAGCTCATTTTTTTTCCATATCACAAAATCGATGATGCTACTCATATTGTATATTTATATTGCAAGGAGAGTGTGAGATTGCATGGGGTTATAAGGAGTATAGTTTTAGAAGAAGTGAAGTTCCTAAGTTATTTCTAGAAGATATGATGGCAAGCATAGGAATGAAGCTTCTCTATTTGGTATGTCACACCATCCTTAAACGGATGTCAAACTAAGGTTACTAATAGACTTTGTGTAGTTTGCTAAGGGGATTGGTGAATAAGAGTGCTAAGGATTGGGATTTTAAGTTGGCACATGAGGAGTTTCCTTACAATCGGAGTCCTTTAACTACAACCAACTCTATTCCATTTGAGATAGTATTTGGTATTAATCCACATATACTATTTGATATGGTAACATTGAAGAATGGGAATGTGAAGAATTATGATGCATAATAGAGAGTGGATTTCTTTAAGAAACTTCATCAACAAATTAAGAGAAACATTGAGAAGGCAAATGAAGATTATAAGACAAGAGAAAACAAATATATGAGTTAACATGTATTTCAACTGGGAAATTTGGTATGGTTGCACCTAAATAAGAAGAGATTTTCTAATATAAGGAAAAATAAGCTTATGCCAAGGGTAAATAGTCCTTTTAAAGTACTTAGAAAATTTGGAGAAAATACTTATAAACTAGATTTGCCATATTCATAAGGAGGGGTGTCTAGAACATTAAATGTTGGAGATATTAATCCTTATTATGGAGATGCAAATTTGAGGCCAAATTTAAGTCAACAAGAAGAGAATGATGTAGGAGCTAATGGTCAAACTTAGCATTTATTGTGTTGTAACATATATCTTAAATATGTTGCATGGAAAGAATGAATGTGGCATTTGCATAACACCCCCAAATTTACTACTAAAAAGTTTCCTTTAATTAAAAGGGTTTAGCGGAAGCAAAAAGATAAAACCGTAAACTTGGGGGCATTATCGCCACACTTAGTACCAGATCGGTTCACTCCTACTGTTCCAATACTAAATAAAGTTAACATTAAACATGAATCATTAATAAAATGCAAGTCATATAGAAATCAAAGTGCGATTTAGGGTTACAAACCAAAGAGTACGTGACTTGAGTTTTTCAAAACATAAAGAATAGTATGATAACACAACTAAATATGATAATACAGGGTCAAATAAAGGAAACAGAGTCCGAATGAGTCGCTCTTGATCCCCAAGTCAGGTTTAGGCTCATCGCTCAGCCCCATCTGATGCCTCATAAGTGTCGTAGGCATCGAAGACATCATCCCCTACTTGCACAAGCTCAAATGGGTCTTCTGCTCGTGGGAATGAAAAGCACCCATGAAACGGGTGATCAGTATGCTACGTACTGAGTAAGGTAACAGACGCACTAAGGCCCACATACACAGAGATACATGACATAGCAGACATAGCATAATTACGTAGATAGCATGTAACACAGATAAATAATACTAGTTATGAACCAGATAACTTTTTATCAGATATCTAATAATTATAATCTATTCACATCATAGTCTTTATCAATCCATGTGAGTGCGGGAACCCCACTATTATAGCCGGTGGAACGGTCACGAGGGTAACATACCCTGCCACTATTATTTACCGATGGACCGATCTGGCCCCGACTCACAAGGTGATCCACTATAAATATTATTATCTTTCCCATGTCTTATCATTATTATGATCGGTTTGTTGAGCATGGGATCCCCCACTATTCTAGCCGGTGGAATCGTCACGAGGGCACATGCCCTACCACTATTATAGCCGGTGGACCGGTCACGAGGGTAACATACCCTGCCACAATTATTTGCCGGTGGACCGGTCTGGGTCCGGCTCAACATCTTCCACTTTACGTGATTAATGTCTTAATTATCTTATTCAAAAGTTCCCACCATGGATATGCACGAATCATTCCCTTTATACTTCACACCTCACAAATAATAAAATTCCACAATCATAATTACACTTTAATCAATAAGTACACATGATAACACAAAAACTCTAAGCAGCCATAACCAACCCTAATTGTCCACACCAAACCGTGGTTGACCACTCCAAACCCTATTTTACCATAACAACCATAATTATCCATTCCAAACCTTAATTAACCACAACAAATCACAATTAGCTACTCCAACCCTATTTAATCACAGCGACCCAGAGTTAATCACTCCAAACCCTAATTTTGGCTCCTCCATACCCTTATAATACTCCATGTACTATTTTCCGTCCAACAGTTCAAACACCCAAATAATACTTGCATTACCTTCCTTACCTCCCAAATCAACCTTTCATACATAAATTTCACTCCCATGCAAACTTTACACATCCCATGCAACCTCTCGAACTTTTCACACAAACCCTAAATCCCATACAATCATTAACTCCCACGCAAAACCCTAACTCCACCATACAACCATTAATACCACCATACAAACCATAATACCACCATCAAGCTAGCCTACTAGTTATTACTAGTTAAAATGTACTTATGTTATTATTCATAACTATATTTATATTATCAACCTAATATCTTTATTCCTTCTAATGATAGTACTAATACTTGTTAAAATAAAATAGTGCTAATAATAATAGTAGTAGTAATACCTACGCTCTTAGAAATAGAATCCCTATCATTTTTAAGGTTAAGGCTAATAGTGGTTCTAGGGTAAGATAATATTATTATAATTGTATTACTAACAAGGTGCTAATATTATTAAAGATAATAATGATATTAGTTGTATTTGGGATAATAATAATATCAGGGTTCGAATGTTTTTATTATAATAATATTAGCAAAATAATAATAATAGTACTAGTAACAACTAACAATGATACCAAAGTAATAATGTTAGTAACAAGGGCATTAGGAAAAGTATTAGCAAGGTTTGAATAATAATAATTGTAATAATACTAAGGTTGGGTATTCTTCTTCTATAGTGACCAAAGGGAAACATGCTAATTTTGGTTTCAATAACATTAATAATAATAGAAATAATGGTAATATTATTAACAATGCCAACAACAATAATACGAATAGTAATAATAAATATAATAATAATAGTAATAATAATAAAAATAATAATGATAATAATAATAACGTTAAGCATAGTAATAATAATGATAATAACCATAACATAGTAATCAAAATGATAATAGTAATATAAGGGTCCAAGTATCTATATTAATAATGAAAGTGATAATGGGTAAAGTTAATATTAACAATGTTAGCAAGATAGTAAATATAATAATAATAATGATAATAATAATAATAATAATAATAATAATAATATTAATATTAATAATAACAGTAAGGATAATCATAATAATAATAATGGTAATAATAATAATAATAATAATAATAATATATAATACCATTAATATTATTAAATAATTAATATTTGTACAAAATGAGTTTAAGGTTTAGGGAAAGTTGGAGGACCACCTAAGGCAGTGGTGCCACTGGCGGCGGTGCACGGTGGAGGTGGCGGCGGTTGTGGAGCTTTGAGGTGGTAGAAGAAGAAGAAAGGAGGGAGGAGGTTAATGAAGGGAGGAGGAAGAAAGGGAGGTGTGGGGAGGTAGAGCAGGCTCCCCTGGTCGTTTTGGAGGGTAGAGGTGGTGGTGGTGGCGGCGGAATCGGTGGCGGGAGGCGGTGCGAAGGATGGTAGGGGTGGAAGTGTGTTAATTGGGTTGGCGGTTTTGCACGGTTGGGGTGGCTTATGCAGGGTAAGTCGAGGAGCAAGAAGGGTCTAGTTAAGTAGAGGGTGGTGTAAGGGTCGATTCTGGGGGTGTTTTGACCGTCGGCGATAGGCGGCGGCGGCAAACGACTCGTCTAATGGGTCGGCGGCAAGGATGGCTGACTCTAGGGTTTCGAGGTCCAAAATTTCGAATTAAGGTAGGCTATGGGGTATATAAATAGCTCGATTGGCTAGGAAAGGACAAGGAGAAGAAGACAAGGGTGTGCAGGTACCAGGCATGCCGGCTGGTGGCGGCAGTCGAGGCGGTGCTGCCATGGCAGGGCGGTAAGGTCGAGGGAAGAGGAAAAGGGAAAGGGGCAGGTTGCTCGGGAGAGGGGAAAAGGGTCGGTTGGGGTCGAATTGGTGAAAGAAAACGACGGAAGAGGGAAGGGGAGGACGGTGGCAGCTTGCACGGCCGGCGGAGCGTTGGGGATGCAGTTCCTTGGTCGCCGCCATGCCTCGGGGAAGAAGAAGATTTGGGACCGGGCGGTTTAGGGAGAAAAGAAAGGAGGGGAGAACCGGCCGGTTTGCAACGGTTACTTCATCACTAAATGTAACACAGCGTTTCAACAATTCGAGGGGCAGAACGTTGCGTCGTGCTCTACGATGCGGGCTGGACGCGCTGGGCCGCGGGGGGGAAAGGAGAAGGAGAAAGTTGGGCCGCGTAGGCAGGCTGGCCTAGGTTGGGGGGAGGAGAAAAGAAAAAGGAAAAAGAGAAAGAAAAGAAAGAAAAGAAAGGAAAGGAAAAAAAAAGGGAAAAATATGTGGATTGGGTATTTTGGTATATATATATTATATTTAATTTTTTATATATAATTTGGATATTTAATTTGAATAATAATTATTTTAATTATAATAATTAAATTTATTTTTTTGATTAATTGGACTATTTTGGATAAATTTTCCTTAACTTCCATTTTAATTAGTAAAATGTTTAAAATTTTCTAAAGAATTTATTTTTTATTTTCTCTTTACTTTCCTCAATTAATTTCCTCTTTATTTAATACTTTATTTTCTAAATTTTCCTAATAAATCATTATTTTGCCATAATTCCTAAATTAGGATTTTTGGGGTATTTCAAATACTATGTTAGATATTTTGGAAATGTAATATTAGTTAGTATTACGTTAATATTATCTAAAGGGATAAAGAAGTTGAATTAGTAAAAAAATAGCTTAATTCTATCTTTTAGGGTTTATTTTGTTCTATCTTATGAGATATGTTTGGAGTATAGAACAAGACATTGCTTTATTGGTAGATTTCTATCATATTTTCTTAAGATTATCTTATAATATTAGGGAGGTGCAATGGCTATAAAAGCCTTAAAAGTACACGATCATAAGGGAGACAAAAATTGAATGAAAGTTGTAAGTTTTTCTTAATTGAATTTTATATGAGTTCTTCTCAACTTTAATCAAATCTGTGTGAGTGATTATTATTGAAATCCTTAATAATTTTTTTTTTGAATTATCTATTAAGATCTATCCTTCAAATCCTCCCCAAAACCCCTTGTGACCCAACCCTAATCGCCACCTTCAACACCATAACCATAATCTTCAACACTCATCTTCAATCTAGTTTCTTACTTGATTTTATCTATTTCCAAACCTTAGATAATGACATTATTATTATTATTATACATTCATCCTAATATTCTTAAATTGGATATCTAGTTATCAAATCAACATTATTCTAATTGTTCATCATTATAATATTTATATAATCACGAAACCCTAACCCTAACCCACAAATTAAGACATGTAGAACCATCATCATTCAAGCATCATTATCATTAGTTATTCTTCGTAAAATCATCATCATCATCTCTTCATCATATTTGAACCATCATACCCTTTAAATAACCATAACCCAACCATATTACCACCCAAACCATTAGTCCATATTCCTACATTCATCAATTTGTGTAGGTTAATATTAAATGTCTTATGATCATGATGAAGGTTTGCTTCAGATTTTTTAGGGTAGGCTAGCTGGTGATTAGATTTAGTGAATAAATTGATCCTCATTATTAGGATTCCACCTTGTTGTTTTCTCAAATTTTATTATATCTCAAATGTATTTATTTTGGCCTATAAACCATTAATTTGATTATTTTTTTATATGGTTTGTAGTTTTATAGGAGATGTATTTAGACTTTATCTTCTTTCCTTTTTTAAAAAATTTTTTTTTGTGAACCTAGGTCTTTATCATATGTTTTCTACTAATTTTGTCATCAATGATTTGGATATATGAAACCATTCGCTTCCATCTACATTTGGATATATGAATCTAGGTTTAGATGAGGTCTAAGTTTTGATTAGATAGGTTTAGCCTTACATCTAGTATAGGTTAGATGAATATGCATACCTATCATTATGTTAGATGTGAAAACTTCATCCCCATTCTTATTTTAGATTCCACATTTTTTCTTTTTAAAATAAAATTTTTAAAGAGTGAAAAATGGGGGTGTTACATTTAAAATATTGATTAATCAATTTCTGTCCATTATCATTATCTATATTCATGGTTGAAATTATAATAATATATCATGAAGGAGATGGAGGAGGATCTAATCCTCCTCGTTCCTCCAGTATATTTCACGTATCTTGTGAGTTAGGTAATAGAATTTAATATTAAATATTAAATTAGTATATTGAATTTTTATCATGCCAACAACAATAAGTTGTATATGTTGTGCTACGTCACCAACAATGCCTAAAACAAAGAATCATAGGTCTGGAAGTTTGAATATGCAGTATTTGTTTTTTGAGAAAATGGTCGTAGAAAATTTAAGAAACATGAAGGTGCATATCAACTTCTTGTTGATTCGCTAGTATTGTTCTCAAGATTTATCGATAATGACATTGGGAAGTTAGTTCCTTTCGATCATCCATCATGGTTAGCTGCTTCGAAGCAAGATAGGGATAAAATAATCCTTTTTGCAAAGTTAATGATTACAAGCTTTTAATTTTATACAAATATCATAGTAAATTTAATTAATTTGTTTTTTCATTTCATTACTTTGTATAGGAATGTTTTGATTTGGAATTGTGGCACCAAATTCACTTTCACCTTATGTTGGTGCTGGTTTGGAAAGGTTGATGGTAAAGAAAGTAGTAACAATAATTTGAAGCATTTTCAAAACAACAATACAACTAGGAGGCCTACTACAATCAATCAAACCAATTAGAAAAGATTAATAGAGTAGTGGAATGATCCCAAAGTTATGGTATTATATAAAATATAGGTTAATTTTTATTATGTACACACACACACACACTAATTTAAGTGATATTTATATAGGCTAGGTTTGTCATGAATACAGCTAAGAGGGTTAAGTTATCAAATCCTATCCTTCATGGTTCAATTTCAATATTGATGTAACATTATAACAATGTGTATGAAAATTATAAGTATAATTATTAAATATAGTCTTATAAATATGCTAATTTGTTTTTAATAAATATCATAAGCTAACAATAAAACTAAAAAACCTTAAGTGAAGTGGAGACTTACTGGGGGATGCACTAGAGGGATGGAAAATGGATCTCTCCTTTGGTTGAGGACCAATTTGGTAGTATAATGAGGTTAATTAATACATTTTCATATATTGTTTATAAGTTCTCATTATAAATTATCTAACGTAATGTTTTTCTCATCTATAGAATGACATGTTAAAGTATCAAGAAGAGTATATGTCTCAAATTAAGGCAGGGACCATTGATTGTGGTCTTTTTGATCCATCAAATGCCCAAAAAACCCCTTGAATTGTTGATGAGTTGAGGATAGTAGATAAGGTGCTTGGCATTAGTCGAGACCATCGGAAAGGAATTTGTTGACAATCAAAATAGTTAGTAGTTACCTCTTCAGCTTATAGTGAAGACCATACAACAATGATATTTGGCCTTTCTATGTGCAAGTTAATCATTGATACTTTTTTGATCAAAAGATTCATCCCTCTTAATCACTTCACAAACCATTCACCTCACCTTCCCTCCTAACCCATGAGTTTATATCCCCTCAACATCCATCTCCCATGTTTTTTGGTTCTTCATTCTCCCTATTTTCTCTCCTTTCAACCTTACCTCCTCATGATTGAAAACAATCATGACTAGCTAAGCTAATTCCCCTTTCATTCTCCTTTAGTTCTTAAGCGTTGGATGTGAGTTCTATCCCATTTTCACCAATAAAAGACCATGATACCTATAATCGCTCCTTTATCTCCATCCTCACGCCACCACTCCATCCATGTAATTTAATTTTTAAGCATATATTCAAGCAACAATAATCAAAGGGGATGAATCTTTTCTTTCCCTTTGTTTCTCTTCAATTTTATTTTGATCGTTTGCAATTAATCATAAATTTTTGTAGGTTGGGGTTTATTTATTAACAATATAAATCCTGCATCTCCTCTCCTTCTATTTAGTTTTCTTTTATTGATTTCAATTGTGATTATTCTTACTAAACTCAAAGTATGATCCTATGCAACATAATACGGGTATTTGGCATGTTAGTTTTGTTATTTTTGTAGTTTAAGTTATATGATGTTAGACATGGTTGAAAAAATATATATAACATGATCATAAGTTGTAAACATTATTTAATTCATTTTGACTTGATTCTTTGGAGATTAATGAAACTATGAAATTGGTTCAACTTTTGAGATTATAATATGTATAGCATGATCATAAGTTGTAAACATGATCATAATCCTATGAATTTGTTTCAACTTTTGAGATTAATATTTTTAGTTGGCTAAAATTTAGGTGACCTATTTGGTAATAAATTAAATCCTAAGAAGTATTAATTTCAAATGCAACTTTTGGATCTTAAAAATGTTAAGTATTGAAGAAACTATGATCATATCCTTACAAGTGCGCAAAATTATCCAAAACCTACCACAAGATAAATAGTTTCAGATTTGGGGTTTGATCTTTGGGTTAGATTAGATTTTTGTGTGTTTCTAGAACTTTAAGTTGTTTATTGGTAATTTTAGGATAAATTTTACATTAAATATGTTATCATTTGGTTATTTTAACCTAAGTTATGAATGGGTAAAGTTGGTGAAGTTTAGTAAAAATGAGTATAAATGTTCTTCATCATCATCAAAGTTTTTATCATGAATATTCAAAGTGTTCTTCAGTCATTATCCACTAATAACCATAGGAATAATTAATAAGAAATTAATCATGTTTATATGATATTACTTAATTATTAATCATAATTAAGCCCAAACGACCCAAATCTTGACCTACATAATATGGAGGTCAAGGTTATACCTAAATCTTTGACCATTAATGAAATATTCCAAAACCCTAGTTAAAATACCAAAATATTTTAAATACCCCCAACTCCCCCTCCTTTCTTTCTAGTCACCTCAGCCCCGGTCTGATTCTTTCTTGTTTTTCTCCCTAAACTGACCGGCCGCACCCCCTTCTTCCCTTTCTCCCCTGACTCCCTCTCTTTCCCTGATGCCCGAACTTCCCACTTTCTAGCTCAGGCACGCGGCCTATATGCCATCGCACGCCATCCTACCACCCCTAACCCCTTCCTTGTCACTCCCTCTCTCTCCTCCACCCAATCACAACCCCTCTCTCTGCACATGTGGCTCTCTCTCCTCTCCTTTTCCCTTTCCCTCATGTTCATCATATCTTTTCTATAGATACTTGTTCCCTTTGATTCGATCACCCTTGTCTTGTGGGGACTTCTTATTGCTAAGTCTAAGCTGTCGTCCCCTACTAGCATAGGATTATTGGTAGTGCTTCTTTGAATAATAGAGGGAAATATACCAAGTTAATTGAAATTGTGGCCTTAGTCATAGGCGGGGTAGATTTGTAGGTAAACCCTTTTCTTTAAGGGGTTAGTTATATAATTGTTAGGTATGTCCACTTAGAACTTCTTCTTCCCCCTCTCCTCCAACTCCCTCTCTCTCCCCGATGCCTGAACTTCCCACTTCTTGGTGTAGGCACGTGGCCTTTGCATCGTCATCTGCCAGCCTATCGCCCCTATTATAACACACCCAAAATTTACTACTGAAAAAAAAATTAATAGAAAGGTTTAACGGAAGTGAAATAACAAGGCAGTAAATTCAGGGGCATTACAACCACATTTAATACGAGATCAGTTCACTCCTGCCGTTCAAGTACTAAGTGCTAAGACTAAACAGGGTTAACATCAAACACAAGTCAATAATAAAAACACAAGTCGATAATAAAACAATGAGAGTCCATGAGAGGACTACCTCATAGTTATATAGCAATCAGAGTGTGCTTTAGAATTACAACCTAGAGAGTAAGTGACTATAGTTTTTCAAAAACATAAAACACCGTACAATATTCTATAACTAGAATAATACAAGTCATGGTCCAATCAAAAGAAAAACAGAGTTTGGCCGAGTTGCTCTCGATCCCCAAGTCAGGTTTAGGCTCAACTCTCAGCACCTCCAGATGCCTCGTAGGCGTCGTAAGCATCGAAGACATCATCCCCTCTCGACACAAACTCGGATGGGTCCTTTGCCCATAGAAGTAAGCACGACCCATGAAAAGGGTGGTCAATATGAAACGTACAGAGTAAGGTAACCATATGGATAAGGCCAGCAAGAAGCACACAAGTAAGGCCATGTAAGAGAATAAACACATAAGGTGCACAAGATAATATTCCAAATTTACAAGATTAGGTTAAACTTATATTAGTGATTTACCTTATATCTCTTTTATAATAATTCCATGCGAGTATGGGAACCCCACTATTATAGCCGGTGGTGGACCGGAAGCACTCCACAGGGTAGAATGCACCTGACCACTATTATAGCTGGTGAACTGAAATCACTCAGCAGGGTAACCCGCACCTAACCACTATCATAGCTAGTGAACCGAAAAATATATAATAACCTCACTGGCCCCAACTCACATGGTGTTCCACTTTAAGTGATTAGTATCTTTCCATTCTGTATACTTATGGTTCACCATTTCTTATATTATTTCTGTGTGAGTACAAAACCCCACTATTATAGTCGGTGGACCAGAAACACTACATAGGGTAGAACACACCTGACTACTATTATTGCCGGTGGGCTGGAAAATATATATATATATCTTTATTGGCTCCAGCTCACGAGGTGTTCCACTGTAAGTAAATGGTATCTTTCCATGACTAATTACCATACACAATTTGGTTTATTGATCTGGGAATCTCCCACTATTATAGCCGGTGGACTAAAAACACTCAGTAGGGCAAAATGCACCTGACCACTATTATAGCCGGTGGACTAGAAAATCACTAAGTAGGGGAAAATGCAGCTGACCACTATTATAGCCGATGGACCGGAAAATATATAACCTCATTAGGCTCTGGCTTGATAATGTTTTAATTTAAGTTTTTAGTGCTTTATTATATCTTGTTCCATACACAACCCTGATTAGACATGCACGACTCATTCGACTTCTCGATAATCGTGTCCCATATCTTGGGACTTTTACTTCTCCTAGTGCATTCTAATATCCTTTCCCACTCTTTCCTCATTATTGTGACTACTCAACATCGAGACCCACTTCCCATATTTTTAAATCAACTTAATATAACTCTTTGAGGTTTTCTTCTAGGAAAACCCTAATTTGGCCTATATGGCCTAACCTGCCTCTATCGCATATAACTCATACTCCTCCAATCTATCACTTCCCTCGATTCTTCGCCAAGTACCACATTTTACTTCCCATATAATACATGTGGCCACGAAACCCTAGTCGGCCATTCCAAAACTTTAGCAACTCTATTTCCCAGTACGATATTATTCGTTCATCACTCTTACTTACCATCACTTCTTCCACATAACACATATATCCAACACAACCCATGATCCTGGGACTTCCTTTCATCTTTTTCCTACTCACTACAAACCCAAAACTCTTATTTATTATTAAGACCATCACTTCTCTAGACCCACACTCGACCTTACAACCTCACTATCCAAGTCCCACACATGATATCCCAAAACCATAGTTTGCTCCCCGAAAACCCTAGTACTCCTCCTTCTTTTATAAGGCTCACTTGACACCTGAAGACAAAGTTCTCTCTTGATTCACTTTGTCCCCAATATGAAACCCTTCTCATCTTTTATCCTCATTCTATCCATTTTTATTAGTTTTTTTTCTTTTTCTATACCTTACACATTTCTCTCACTTAGGGTTTCCTCCTAAAACCCTAGTCGAATCCCCCATGCATCCTTACATCAACCCACGTACTATTTTTTACATATCGACTCCAATCACCCCAACAATACTTCCATTACCTTACTAGATCCTTATATCAACTTTTCTCAAATAAAAGTCATCCCCATGCGAAGGCTAACCATCCCATACAAACCCTAGGCTTCCCATGCATTCTTAATTCATTTCCTTTATTTCATTCCCATTATTCCTCTTTTTCTCCACCTATAGGGCATAAGGTAATTAAGAAATCATTATCATTCTCTAGTGAACTCACTTTCCTCCTTCTTTTCCATTTTTCTCACAACCACATAGTACTACTTAGGACTTCCTATCATGCATGTCATGAGGGGTATTATTACATAAGAATAATTCAAGTATAGGTAATAACAACACATTACACATATCATAAACACATGCAACTTACCTTAACTCCTTGCTTAGCAAGCTACCATAAGAACATGGTAATATAGAATACCAAATACAAAGCACACCTATTAAACCAACACACATAGCACATTATTTCACATAAAAGGCCTTAACCATATCCTTACCTAATACGACACTAGGCTTAGAGCACGCTCCTACGCCTCCTTAGGGTTTTGACTTGATTCACCTATAAGAGGGAAATACTATGGGTTAATCCCTCTCTTACCAAAGATTGCCATTATTCCCACCCTACCCTTATGAAATACTATGGCTAAGAGTGATAATAGTAGTTTTATAAGTAAAGTAGGGTTATTATTCTCAAAATAATTAATCGTGCCATTACTAACCAAAATAAGTCTTAGTAGCCATCATGGTTTATGTTAAAGTAGTCATAGTGATATTCATGGTATTAAGGTGATGGTTATAATATTATTATTAATAATAATAATATTAATTTTAGTGATAATACTAATATTGACCCAAACTCTAGTAGTAATAATAATAATAGCTATATAAGTAATATATAATTAGTGACCATAATGATTCTTATATTAATAATGCTAGTAGTGATAATAGGTTAGTGATTATGAAATATTGACAAAAGACAAGTTAAAAATAATAATATTTATAGTAGTATTAAATTATAATAATAGTAATAAATAATAATAATAATAATAATAATAATAATAATAATTATAGTGATAATATTAATAATAGTTCTCATCTTAAGGATAATACTAATGAAGGTCCTAGAAATCATCTTAGTATTAGTCCTAGTGATAATGTGGTCAAGTATAATAGCATAATAATAATAATGATGATGATAGAAATGATAACACAAATAATGGTAGTAATGATAGTAATAATAATGATGTTAAACATAATAAGGGTAATAATCGAAAAGAGTAATAGTAGTATAAGAGTCTCAACATTTACACAAATAATAAAAGTGATAATGGTCAAGTTAGTATTAGTAAGAAAATAATAATAATGATGATAATGATAATGATAATGGTAGTAGTAGTAGTAATAATGATATTAATAATAATAATAAAGATAACTATATTAATACTAAAGTTGTAGCCTTTTAAATGATAATACCATAGTTATAATATTTCAGAAGTTAGGTAAGATTGTAAGAGTGATAACATAATAATAATAATAATAATAATAATAATAATTCCCAACATAGCTAGTGCTCTCTCCTCTCTCCTAGGGTTGAGTGAGTATTTGCTTATGGCGAAGAAGAAACGATCTTTCCCTACATCTTATGTGCAGGGTAAGTCAAAGGCCATGGAAGATGGTGGAAGGGTAGTGACTAATGAGGTTTCCAATAAAATTGCATGTACCTCTGGGACAATTGACCTTTTAAACACCGAGAACATTGAACCAACCTTACCTGATGAGGGAGATTTGATCGATGTTTTTTTGAACAAGGATCAAATGGATAAGGTTACTAAACCAATCCTTAATGGCTCTTCTACCCCAATAAGGAACTATCCAGAGGGTTTATCTGGATATGATGGAGTCCCTTCAAAATCCTTTGCTAAGGAATGAGTATGGGATCGACTGTAGCCTGCTTCTCCCCCAAAATCAACCTGGTAGGATGTGGTCACGGGTAACAGAATTCCTAGCCATGGTCAGGCCCTGACTTTTCAGAACCCATCTTACGATAATGGCAAGGTGTTGGTCAAACTTGAAAAATAGGATGTTGATTCTAAAGCTATCCAATGGGCTAATACATTAATAGGATTTGTTTATTGATAGGATCCTTCTTATAGCTAGATGAGTGCTTTTGTTAAGAGACAATGGTCGAGCATTCAACCTCCTCAGATCATTTTACACACGTCTGGCTTTTATTTGTTTAGATTTGTGTCTCAGGAGAATACTACAGTGGTTATTAGCCGATATTGGATGTTCTTTAATCGACCTTTTGTATTGAAAAGGTGGCATAGGCGATTAAAGTTTAATCCTGATGAGATGCAGGTCTTACCCTTATGGATTTGATTCCCAAATCTTCCACTGGAATATTGGTCTTCAAGATCTCTCAGCAGAATTGCTAGTGTAGTGGGTAGGCCAGTGTGTACTAATTCTATTACAGCATCTAGGGATAGAGCCTCCTATCCTCATGTGTTGGTTGAGGTTGATGTGAAAAAACCTCTATTGGAATTCTTTTTTATTATGGATCTTGAGGGGATGGAATTGGAGTAGAGAGTGGAATATGATTGCAAACCTTTATATTATCCATTATGTGATTGCTTTGGTCATGACCTGAGGAGATGTAAGGCTACACAACAAGATGATATTAATGAACAGGACAAAGGAGGAGAATGGAGAATGCTTAGGGACTTGAGGAAGGGAAAGGCTCCTGTTTCTGGAGATCATATCCATCCAAGAACTGTGATTGATGATCCTAGGCAAACATTTGTGAAGGGTCACAATTTTAATAGGAATGATGCTATTTATGATGGTAACCCTCACACAGGTGTTGTTGCTCTTTCTGGGGCAGTATCTAGACAAGAGACTATGTTGACTGCATTTAGTCCTCCTCTTCCTGGATCTTCCTCTGTTGCAGGGGGAAAATATTTCATTGGCTAAACCAAGAGTGACTAATTCTGTTTAAAGAATTGCTCATGTTACTAAACCAAGAATGACCAGACAAAGGGTAACCCTGGCTGGATATTAGGGGGATCCTATTGGTGAGCATGACTCAGGGGTGGATTGAGAAGTAGTTGTCTAGGGGGGACATGTTTCTTATTTTCTAGATCCTAGGGGAAATGCTTAGTGTTTGGAATGTACGTGGACCGAATAAGACCTCCAAGGATAGGGAAGTCATGAGGTTTCGTGCTAGGCACAAATTGTCTCTATTTAGTTTATTGGAAACTAGGGTTAAAGAACCCAATTTTTATGTTGTGTTTAATAAAATCCAAAAGGGTTGGTCTTCCATTAATAATTATTCTCACCATCTAAATGGTATAATTTGGATCATTTGGAATCCAAAGGCATGGATGATGGGATCTTATTCTCTTTGTGATCAGGCTATTTTATGTCATGTAACAAATTTGTAGACAAATGTTAGTTTCTTCGTCGCCTTTGTCCATGCTTATAATAGTGGTGCTGGAAGCAAGGGTTTATGGCATTGGTTGAAGACTCATTCTCGAAGAATTACTCCTTGGATTGTGGTAGGAGATTTTAATGTGGTGTTGAATGCTACTGATAAATTTCCGCGTAGGCTTCCAAATGTCTTAGATGTCCTGGACTTTAGAGACTATTGTTAGGAGCTGAACTTTTTGACCTTCAAAGTCAGGGCTGTCAATTCACCTGATCCGGTCATAAAGAAGGAGAGGAGGAGGTTTGTTGCAAGCTAGATAGGGCCCTTTTGAACTTACTATGGCTAAATTCATTTCCACAGTCTATGGCAGAGTTTCTAAGCCCTTTAATCTCTGATCATTGTCCTGTGGTTATCCATCTTAATGTGTCTTATCTGAAATACCCTAAACCTTTCAAGTTTTTTTAGTTTTGGACTGAGAATGAGGAGCTCATTCTTATTGTCCAAAGAATATGAGGATTAATTTGGGAGGGAATTTTCTGCTCAGAGTTTCAAGGAGATTAGGGCTTCTGAAAGAGGAATTCAAGACTTTTAATAGAGAAAATTATGGATCTATCACTCACAAAGTGCAGATAGCTAGGGAGGAGGTGGCTGCATTACAACATGTTTGTTATTCCAACCCTGGAAATGCTGAGCAGAGGAGATTACTTTAATTGAAAGAGAAACATTACCATCATTTGCTATATTGTGAAGAACTTTTCTATAAGTAGAAAGCAACCAATCACTGGCTTAATTGTGGGGATTCAAATCATAAATTTTTTTATGCTAAGGTGAAGGAGAGGCACCAAAGAAAATTAGTTGTATTGCTGTGGGATTCTAAAGATAATGAAGTTAGAGGTTCTAAAAACATTCAAACTTCCTTCGTCACTTATTATTAGCAGCTTTTAGGATTTTTTACAAGTATGAAAGGAGAGCTGGATCCTTCTATTATTGTCTCAGGTGTGGATCAGTCTCATCATGCCGCGATTACTACATCTGTTATAGTCGATGGACTCAAAGAGGCTATCTTCTCTATGGGTGATTCTAAAGCTCCCGGAGTGGATGGATTTTCTGTAGGGTTTTTCAAGGCTAGTTGGCCTATTATTGCTGATGAGGTACTGTGGGTTATTCGAGAGTTTTTTGCGACTAGTTTTTTACCTAGGAAGCTAAACATTACTACTTTAACTCTTATCCACAAGAAACCAAATGCAAATAGGGTCATTGAATTTAGACCCATAGCTTGTTGCAATGTGTTGTATAAAATTATCTCAAAAATTTTTGTCCATAGATTGAAGAATATTATGCCCACCATTATTGACCATTCTTATAATACTTTCATTAAGGGGAGCAGCATTGGAGAAAATATACTTTTGGCTCATGAATTAGTCGGGAAGTACTCTCACAAGGGCATCTCACCTAGATGTATGCTTAATATTGATCTAAAGAAGGCATATGACATGGTAAATAGGGATTTTTTGCAGCAGCTTCTTATCTTGTACTGTTTTCCTCCTCATTTTACAAAGTTGATTATGACTTGTGTAACTATTGTATCTTATTCTGTTACATTCAATGGTGTTCTAGCTGCTCCTTTTCCTGGAAAAAAGAGGCTTAAGGCAAGGAGATCCTCTATCCCCTTATCTTTTTGTTCTAGTGATGAATTATTTCAGTAGGTGTTTGAAGAAGTTATGGTTTGATCCAAGGTTTAATGCTCATCCTACATGTAAAGGTATGAAGCTTATCAACCTAAATTTTGCTGATGATTTATTGTTGTTCTCTGTAGAGTGTGAAATGTATTAAAGAGGTGCTAGATCATTTCTCTACAACTTCAGAGCTATTGGTTAATCCTCTTAAATGCTCTGTGTTTTTTTGGGGTGTTGATGTTCAAGCCCAAGCAGCCATCCTGGATTTTCTCAGGTTTCTAGTAGGGGTGTTTCCTATCACTTACCTAGGCCTGCCTTTATCCTCTTCTCGATTGTCTATAACTCATCTACAAACTTTGCAAGATAAGATCACTACTAGATTGAGACATTGGAGCACCTTATTTTTGTCTTATGTTGGGAGATTGTAGCTTATTAAATCTGTTTTGTTCAGTATCCATCTCTATTTTAGCCAAATAATTTTGCTACCTATGAAAATTTTACACTATTTTATCCGCATGTGTAGGAATTTCCTATGGTCTGGAAAGCTACATGTAAGGAAGGCTGCTCTTGTTGCTTGGGATAAACTTTGCTCACTAATCAATGAGGGTGGACTTAGCTTACTCAACCTTAAGCTTTGGAATTATTGTGCTTTAGGGAAGCTTCTATGGAACATTGTAGCAAAAAAGGATACATTATAGGTCAAATGGGTGCATTCAATATATATTAAGCAGGGATCTGTGTGGGACTTCATTCCTACATCTTATACTTCCTGGATCTTTCTCAAGATTTTGCAAACTAGAAATTTTCTCCAGGATTATATATAGAGGTGTGAGACAAATGTTATTGATTATAGTATCCAAGTAGCCTATCATTCCATTAGAACAGCTCAAGATAAGCAATCATAGGCAAAGTGGATATGGAGGCCTTTATCAACACAAGGGTTAAAATTTATAGCTTGGATTGCATGTAGAAAAAGGTTGTTAACTAAAGTAAGCCTGAGGGAGCTAAGAATGGTGGTGGAACAAAACTATGTTTTTTGTCAACAACACATTGAGACCAGATATCACTTATTTCTATTTTTTCCTAAACCCTCCATTATTTGGAATAATATTAGGCAGAGTACTAGCATAAGTGATCCCATTCTGGGGTGGGATCATGAAGTAAAGGCGTTAACTACAAGATCTAGACAAGCAGCAAAGAAGAAACACATTTTAGGAGCTTTATTTGTTGCTTACCTTGCTACTATTTGGCATGAAAGGAATCTCGGGGTGTTCCAAAATAGTACTAGACAGACTTTTGTGCTATTAAAGATCATAATTATGAATGACTCTAGGATTCTAGTGCATTATAGTTTTATGCTAAGTATGCTAGATGGTTATTATTTCTTGATTGTATTGAGCGTACTGCTACTTTATAATCTCTATTTCGATAGTAATATATTTCTAATTATCAAATAATAATAATAATAATAATAAGGGTAATACTATTAATATTACTAAAATTTATTAACACTTATAGAAAAAGAGTTTAAGGGATGGGAAAATTAGAATACTACCTAGGGTTGGTTGCGGAACCGGCGGTAGCGGTGGAGGAGGAAAAGAGATGGAGAGATGGAGGTATAGGTTAAAGAAAGGGGAATGAGGGGGTATTTGAGGTGGTGGAAGGTGTATCAGGTGGATAGGGTGGGATGGATGTAGTGTTGTAGCTAGAAGTGGCGGCACATGGCGGCCGGTGCGGTGGTCGAAGGTGGTGGAAGGTAGAGAAGGGAGAAGGAGAGGGAGGCAGGGAAAAATGGAGGTATGGGAAGGTAGGTTAAAGTCGCTTGGTTGTTTTGGAGAGTGGAGGAGATACTGGTTGCGTTAGAATTAGTGGCGGACAACGGTGCAAGGGGCTACGGGAGGTTAGAGTCGGCTGATTGGGATGGTGATTTTGTACCACCAAGGTGGCTTGTGCAGTAGGGCAAGGAAAGGGAGGACGATGGCTCAATTCTGTAGAGGGAGGTGAAGGGAAGGATTTTGTGGGTGGAATTGGCGGCGGCGATCGTCAATGGAGGGGGAACAAAGATCTGATCAGGCGGTGGTGGAAGGTTAGGATTTTCTAGGTTTCCAAAACAGAAGCTCAACCCAGGCTGCCAATGGGGTATTTTTAGGCTAATTTGTGGGGGAAAACGACAAAGGAGGAAGAGGAAAATTGGGGCAGGTGAGGCAGGACCACCGGCCAGCGGTGGTAGGCAATGTAGTCCTGTCATGAAAGGGTATGTGATGTCGGTGAGGGAAGAGAAAGGAAGGGACACATGTGAGAGGGTTGTGGGATTGGTCGGTGTCAAAAAAAGAAAGGAAAACTATGGAAGGGAAGAGAGAAGGAAGGCCAGATGGCGTTGGTAATTATTATTATTATTATTCTATTATACTTGACCACATTATCACTAAGACTACTGCTAAGATGATTTCTTATTAGTATTATCCTTAAGATGAGAACTATTATTAATATTATCACTATTATTATTATTGTTATTATTACTATTATTATTATTTAATACTAATATAAATATTATTATTGTTGACTTGTATTTTGTCAATATTTCATAATCACTAACCTATTATCACTACTAGCATTATTAATATAAGAATCATTATGATCACTACTTCTATATTACTTATATATCTATTATTATTATTACTACTAGGGTTTTGGTCAATATTAGTATTATCACTAAAACTAATAATAATATTAATAATCATAATAACAGAGCAATCACCTTAATACCATGAATATCACTATGACTACCTTAACATAAACCATGATGACTACTAAGACTTATTTTGGTTAGTAATGGCACGATTAATTATTTTGAGAATAATAACCCCACTTTAATTATAAAACTACTATTATCACTATTAGCCCTAATAGTAAATTATGATAAGGGTAGGGTTGGAATAATGGAAATCTTTGGTAAGAGAGGGATTAACCTATAGTATTTCCCTCCTATAGGTGAATCAAATCAAAATCCTAAGGAGGCATAGGAGCGTACTCCAAGCCTAGTGTCGTATTAGGTAAGGATATGATTAAGGCCTTTTATGCATAAGAATGTGCTATGTGTGTTGGTTTGATGGGTGTGCTTTATATAAATTTTTTAAAATAAAAGCATATATTATATCATGGAGAAATTTTACCTCCAAAGTTATAGCATTGATCTACTTGACCTAAGAAACCTCTAAACTTTGCATTGTGTGCAGAGTTATTACATATAGATGACATAACTAGAGAAATTTGATAAGCTATCCTTTTCAGGTCTCATCTTACATTTGTGAAAATACATGCATTTGAAGCTTTCCACACCTCATATATGCTAATAGCATAGAAACCAGCCTTGAAATGTGCCTCAGCAATCCCTCTATTTTGAGAATAAGAAATGACTTTTAGTAAAGCCTGCCATGAGTTATGCCTTCTTCTTTCTCTAAAAACCTTCCTGATGGCATCCCAAAGCTACTGCAGACCTTTGTAATGGAACAGAAGATGGCTTAGACTTTCGTGTTGAGGACAGAAACAACATTGTAGGTTTATGGTAGGAAAAACGTTTACTAGCAGGTCCTTAGTATGAATCCTTGAGTGAGTAGTTTCAGGATACAAACTTATGTTTAGGAGTAGCTGGGCTTTTCCAAACTGCCTTCCACTAGTACACTTTAGGAGCTTTAATACGAATCAGATCATAAACTGCTGAAATGCTATATGCTCCTTTTGTCTGAAGAAGCTAGAAAATTGGGAGTAACTTTGGCCTTAAACTAAGAATATTCTACAGAATCCAAGAGGCTATATAAGGCAGCCTAAAATCAGCCACATTATGAGCTTTAATGAAGTAAGTGTGGATCCATTTTATCCATAAGGAATTTTTATCCTTATAAATGTTCCACATATGCTTCCCAACTGCTGGTATATTCCAAGCTAACAAATCAATAATACCTAATCCTCCTTCATTTTCAGGCAAACACACCATCTTCCAGGCCACAAGTTAAGATATGTTTGGGATGTTAGATCATCCTTACAATACATTCGGTCCACAACTGTAAGATGTTAGATCATCCTTACAGAATAGAAGAATATCATATGCAAAAGCAATATTGATAAGCTTCAACCTCTTGCATTTGGGATGTCCATGAAAACCATCAGTCAGCCAAAGAGTTTACAACATCCTACTGAAATACTCCATCACAATCATAAAAAGATAGGGGGATAAAGGGTCTCCCTACCTTAAGCCTTTTTCTCCCTTAAAAGGAGCCAACATAGTATTGTTAATGCATAGAGAATAATCAACATTAGATACACAAGCCATAATCAGTTTGACAATATGGATAGGAAAATGCAAACCCAGCAGAATATTCTCCAAAAATTTCTAATGGACCGAATCATAAGCCTTTTTGATATCCACCTTAAGCATACACCTTGGTGAAGCATTTTTCCTTTTGTATAAGTGAATAATCTCATGAGCTAACAATACATTATCCCCAATGTATCTGCCCTTAACAAACCCAGCCTGAGAGGCATGAATGATGGAAGTTAAGATATGTTCTAATCTGTTAGCTAAAACCTTAGCTAAAATTTTATAGACCACATTGCTGCAAGCAATTGGCCTAAAACTAGACACACTTTGAGCTCCTTCACCTTTAGGGATAAGGACTAACTTTTTTGCAGTAAGGCATACAGGCATTGAGGCAGACTAAAAGATATGCTTTATCAAAGCCCATAGGATTTCCCCGAGCACTTCCCATGAAGCTTTAAAAAGCCCGTTGTGAACCCATCTAGACCAGGGGCCTTATACTGGCCAATAGACCATAAAACTTCCTTGACCTCCTATAGAGAAATTGGTTTCATCAAGTCATGTTGTTGTTCCATAGTAACTAGAGGACCCTGCAAGAAAATAGCATCATTTGCTTTTCTAGTGGCTGCAATTTCAGAACCCAGTAGATCCTAATAAAAGGATAGGAAGGCTTGATTGATCCCTTTTGAATCAGAAAACTAATGGCCTCCACTGTCCTTGATTCTTCTTACCACACTTCTCATCTACCTAAACTTCATAATTGAGAAGAAAAAGTGAGAATTAGAGTCTCCCAAATTCAACCACTTGATCCTAGATTTCTATTTAAGAAAACTCTCCTCATAGAGCACATAATGCTGATATAGTTTCAAAATTTTATCTTCCTCCTCTTTTAAAGACAAGTGTTGAGGATGCAAATCAAGCTGTACCTGAACCTTACTAAGATGCTGCCTGATCTCTTGAACTCTTTTGGATATGCCCCCAAAATTCTCATTATTAAACCTTATAAGATGGGCTTTTGTTTCTTCAAGCTTTCTGAAAAAATTTCCCTGTATAGAACCATTGAAAGGCAACTCCCAAACAAAAGACACCAAAGAAAGAAAACCAGAATCCAAGGTCCACATGTCAAAAAATATAAACTGCCTCTTGGAACCCTTAAAAGAACCCTCTACTAAATTCACCAAAGCAGGACTATGGTCAGAGAAGGGAATGTCTAAAAACTGCACAGAAAAGTTTGGGATACTCATAGTCTAGGGCATATTAACCAAGACCCTATCCAATTTAGCCATAATTCTATCCTCTCCCAAACTTCTATTCGACCAAGTAAAATTTAAACCTTTGTAGCTCAAGTCATGAATCAAACGGGAATTAAAACAATCACTAACATCTTCAACATCATTAATATTAATAACATTACCTTGGAGTTTCTCCTCGGGCTTCAAAACCACATTGAAATCCCCTAATAAAATCTAATGATCATTCTCCACTTTGTGAACCTATAGCCAACTCCATAGAAATTTCCGACTGACACCATCATTGAAAACATAAACAAGAGTAACATAAAAATACACATTAGAATGGACCCCTATCACAAACAACTGCATGACCTGCTCACTACTGACCAATATCTATACTTGCCACACCTCTTTATCCCAAATTCACTAGATCCTTCCATTAGAGTAAGCCTCGTAATTACTATACCTCCCCCATTTATGACCTAATCTTTCACAAGTTTTATCTACTTTTTCACTTTTCACTCGATTTTCTATCAATCCCATCAAGGATACCTTGTGCATTGTTAACTAATGCTTTAATTCTTTCTATTTATAGGGTTTATTCAAACCCCGAACATTCCAAGCCCCTATCATGAACCTACTCCAATAGAGAATGTAATAAATGAGGCTCCTCGGACTTTGAAACATTGAGCTTCTGCAAAGAACTAGGAAGAAGAATTCTGTCTTCATCTTCATCTTGTAAGCACTAGAATCTATTATTTTTATCCAACCTATCATTTTTTCTTTGCTCATTTAGAATATTAGCCTACTGAGCCATCCCCAGCTGTCTATCTCTCGAACATTCAGCTTGGGTTGAATCATGTGTGACCTCAATTCTAGTAGTGACCTCAATCTGAGTACTGGCAGTATCCTCATGATTCACTGTCTGCAAAGAATTCCTATGAATCTTCCTCCATTGTTGATTTCCTTCCTGATGCCTTGGCCTCTCCTTTGATATCCCCTCAAACCTTTTAGGCTGTCCCTGAACCTCCTTCAATTTTTTGCAAAATTCTACATAATGGCCTGATTCATTACAATTTGCACAAAAACCTGGCCTCCACTCATACACAATCTTTTGCATAATGATCTCACCATCAAAATCTAAGATTTCTACAATATCTAACAGTTTCTTTCAGACATCCACTTCAACAAGAATTCGAGCATAAGATATTCTTTTGCCAGCTAATGTAACTCCATCTAAGAATAATGGTCTGCCTACTGCATTCCCAATTTTGCTCAATGAATCCACATCCCAATAATCTAGTGGCAAATTCACAAGCTTGATGCCACCATTTGTTTTGAAACTTTTCTTTTGAAAATTAGAACTTTCGATGTGACTCCTTCAAGATAAAAGGATGATTTAAAAAAGACTAATATGGCCTTGATAGCACCCAATCCCTATCTTCCTAAGATTAAAACTTAAAGATGATGAATCCCTGATCATGCAGCAACTCTTTGGGCTCCTTTACCCACGATCAGAGATGCTTGACATTACCCACCATTTGTCCTGAAGTAGGCTGATAACCAATAACATACCCCACAACAACCCACTTCTAATCAACGTAGTTTGATTTCACCCTCTCCCTCTGCAGGTTGACATGAATATTATTCCTAACAATCGAAGGTGGAACATAGGTTAGTTTCGATCCTATATTACCATGTTCTTGTGGCAGCTTGCTAAGCATGAAGCTAAGGTAAGTTTCATACGTTTATGATATGTGTAATGTGATTTTATTAACTGTACTTGAAGTGTGCTTATGTAATAATGCCCCTCATGAAATGCATGAAAAAGGTCCTAAGTAGTACTATATTATTGTGAGAAAAATGGTTAAGAAGGAGGAAAGTGAGTTGACTAGAGAATGATAATAATTTCTTAATTATCTTATGACCTATAAGTGCAGAAAAAGAGGAGTAATGGGAATGAAATAAAGGAAATGAATTAAGCATGCATGAGAAGCCTAGGGTTTGCATGGGATGGTTAGCCTTTGCATGGATATGACTTTTATGTGGAAAAAGTTGATTTGAGGATCGTGTAAGGTAAGGAAGTATCATTGGGGTGATTGGAGTCCATATGTAAAAAATAGTACGTGGGTTGATGTAAGGATGCATGGGAGATTTGACTCGGATTTTGGGAGGAAACCTTAAGTTAGAGAAATGTGTAAGGGATAGAAAAAGAAAAAATTATAATAAAAATGGATAGAATGAGGATAAAAGATGAGAGGGTGTCACATGGGAGAAAAAGTGAATCAAGAGAGAATATTGTATTCAGGTGTCAAGTGAGTCACATTAAGGAAGGAGGAGTACTAGGGTTTTTGGGGAACTAACTAGGGCTTTGGGATATCATGTGTGGGACTTGGATGGTGAGGTTGTATGGTTAAGTGTGGGTTGAGAGAAGTAATGGTCTTAGTAATAAAGAAGAGTTTTGGGTTCGTAGTCAGTGGGAAAAAGATGAAAGGAAGTCTTGGGATCATGGGTTATGTTGGATATATGTGTCATGTGGAAGAAGTGATGGTAAGTAAGAGTGATGAACAAATAATATCGTATTGGAAAATAGAGTTGCTAAAGTTTTGGAATGGCCGACTAAGGTTTCGTGGCCACATGTATTATATGGGAAGCAAAATATGGTACTTGGGGAAGAATCGTGCGAGGTGATAGATTGGAGGAGTATGAGTTATATGCGATAGAGGTAGGTTAGGCCATATAAGCCAAATTAGGGTTTTCCTGGAAGAAAACCTTAGAGAGTTATATTAAGTTGATTAAAAAATATGGGAAGTGGGCCTCGGTGTTGAGTAGTTATGGTAATGAGGTAAGAGTGGGAAAGGATATTAGGATGCACTAGGAGAAGTAAAAGTCCTAAGATATAGGACATGATTATCGGGAAGTCAAGTGAGTCGTGCATGTCCAGTCGGGGTCATGTATGGAATAAGATACAATAAATCACTAAACATTTAAAGTGAAAATTATCAAGCCAGGGCCTAGTAAGGTTATATATTTTCCGGTCCATCGGGTATAATAGTGGTCAATTACGTTTTCTCCTGCTGAGTGATTTTCCAGTCCACTGGCTATAATAGTGGTTAGGTGTGTTTTTCCCTACTGAGCATTTCCTGTTAACCGGCTATAATAGTGGGGGATTTTGGGCTCTATAAACCAAATTGTGTATGGTAATTAGTCATGGAAAGATACCATTTACTTACAGTGGAACACCTCGTGAGTTGAGGCTAGTGAAGATATATATATTTTTTTGTCCATTGGCAATAATAGTGGTCAGGTGTGTTTTACCCTGTGGAGTGTTTCTGGTCCACTAGCAATAATAGTTGGGTTCTCGTACTCACGCGAAAATAATATAAGAAATGGTGAACCAAAATTATATGGAACGGAAAGATACTAATCATTTAAAATGGAACACCATGTGAGTCGGGGCTAGTGAGGCTATTATATATTTTCAAGTCCACTGCCTATAATAGTGGTCAGGCGCATTCTGCCCTGTGGAGTGATTCTAGTCCATCGGCTATAATAGTGGGGTTCTCATACTCACATGAAATTATTATAAAAGAGATATAAGGTAAATCACTAATATAAGTTCGGCCTAATCTTGTAAATCTGGATTATTGTCTTGTGCGCCTTATGTATTTATTCTTTTGCATGGTCTTACTTACGTGCTTCTTGCTGGCCCTACCCATATGTTTACCTTACTCAGTTCACAATGTACTGACCACCCATTTCATGGGTGCTGCTTATTCCCACGAGTAGATGACCTATCGAAGTTTGTGTAGGTAGGGGATGACGTCTTCGATACCTACAACACCTACGAGGCATCTAGTGGGCTAAGAGTTGAGCCTAGACTTGACCTGGGGATCAAGAGCATTTTAGCCATACTTTTTTTTCTTTTTATTGGACCATGTCTCCTATTGTTCTAGTTATATGATATCGTACGATGTTTTATGTGTTTGAAAAACTGTAGTAACTTACTCTCTGGGTTGTAATTCTAAAGCACACTTTGATTTCTTTATGACTATGAGGTGGTCCTCTAATCGATTCTCATTGTTTTATTAACAAATTGTGTTTTTATTATTGACTTGTGTTTGATGTTAACCCTATTTAGCCTTAGCACTTAGTACTGGAACAGTAGGAGTGAACCGATCTGGTACTAAATGTGGTTGTAGTGCCCCTTGAATTTACGGTTTTGTTATTTCACTTCCATTAAACCTTTCTATTAAAATGAAATTTTTTAGTAGTAAATTTTGGGGTTGTTACACCAATCCCCTTCCTTGTCACTCCCTCTCTCTCTTCATCCCAATTGCAACCCCTCTCTCTCCTCATGCGTGGCTCTCTCTCCTCTCCTTTTTTCCTTTCTCGAGCTGCTTGACCTACAATTTTTGTAGTTCTTCATCACCCATTGGGTCCCCTGCCAATTACTTGCACACCTGCCATTGACCCTTCCTCTTCTCCCTTTCTCCTTCCCCCTCATCCTTAGCCTATAGATACCCCTCTACCAACCCCCTTTCAACACTTATTTTCTATCAACCAAGAAATCCCAACTCTTGTTGCCGCCACCTGTTGCTTTGCCTTCGCCCAGAACTGACGCCCAATCCATCCACCAAACCACTCCCTGCATCACCTCCAACAAAAATACACCTTCCACAATGATCAATTCATCCTACGTGAGCTACCCTAGCTATGCAAAGTTCACTCTTCAATTAGCCACACCCCAGCCACTACCTCCCTTACATTGTCGTCTACTACCACTCCTGAAGCAACCACCACCCCTTATATCCTCCAAAATCACCAACACACCTTCCCCTACCTTTCCCTACCTTCCTTTTCCCTTTCCTCCCTCTCATCCTCCTTTCCACCCTCTCCACCACCCTTGGCGACCACAACATTGCTGCCTGCGCCATCGCTTTTGGCTACGTCACGACCACCACTCCAACCTTCTCTACCTAGGCATCTACCACCACCTCAACTTCCACCCTCCTCCCCCTCTCCTACACTAACTTTTCCTCTTTCTCCCTCTTTCCCTGCCACCGCTACCACCACCCCTGATGCGTGCTACCGTCGGTGCCACCAGTCACCACCAACCCTAGGTGAAACCAGTTAAAACCAGAAGGAGGTGTAGGAGTATGCTCTAAGAACGGTGTCATGTTAGGTAAGGATGTATATAAGGTCCTATGTGTGCTATGTTACTTATATGTCATGTATCATGATATGTTATGTATCTTATGCTTATCATTATAATTTTTTTATGTGTAGCGCAGCTTGAAGTTGAGGTATGCTCATGTGTTCTCTTATAGCTTGTGTATAATATGTATATGCTGTGAATTATGATGTGATGTGATGTGGCTCTTAAGGACATGCATACTAGGATATTTAATGTGATGATATGAGTGGAAGGATGAAAAAGGAAAGTGGGGAAGTAAGTTGACCAAGGAATGTGGGATTGACCTAAATATCCCATGATCCATGAGAGGAAAAAATAAAATGGGACTATGAACAAAATAAAAGAGTGGCTAAACTTTGTATTGGAGAATCTAGGGTTTATATGGTAATTCTAGGGTTATGTATGAAAACTTCAAGGGTTTACATAGGATGGATAGAGTCTGTAAGGGGATGAACTTCACATGCAAAAAGTTTCCTTAGGGTGTGAGGGAGGTAAGGGAAGAGTTATTTAGATGATTGGAGGCTTTAGGTGAAAACTATAATGTGGGATAGTATAACGGTGCATAGGAGATTGAGATAGGGTTTGGGAGGAAAACCCTAATTTGGGATGGTGTTGAAAGTAAAAATCATTGAGGGTCAGTAGAGTATGAGATGAGGATGGAGGAATGTCATGCGTAGGGTGAGTAAGGGTATCATGGGAAAGCAAGAATGGAAGGTGAGAAATGAAGGGGTAACATGTGGGAAGAAAGATGCTAGGGTTTGGTGTGGTTACCTAGGGTTTAGTGTGACCACATAGGTTTTTGTAGTCACGTGTGTATTTGGGGGAAGTAGAGTGAGATGATGAGGGTTGAATCTAAGGGATGTAATATGCGGGGTGGTAAGATAACCTTGGTTATGTGAGGTAGAGAAGGATGGGCCACATAGCCCCGACTTAGAGTTTCTAGAGAAAACCATAGGGTAAGGATGTGAGTAGACTTGGAGGTGTAAGGTAGTGGACCTTGACCCACACACTTAGGAGTTGGGCCTCAAGTATGAGTAAGTGGAATAAGGAAAGGATGTTGGGGTGTGTTATGAGGGGTAGAGTCTCAAGATATGGGACAGGCCCACTTGGGAAAATAAGAGTAAATGAAATGTGACATGCATGTCTAGGGTGAAACTTGTTGAATAAGAAACAGTAAGACACTAATCATTTAAAGAGGAAGACTGTTGGACTAGGCCTAGACTGGTCCACCAAAGAATAATTGTGGTCGGGACCCGAGGTGCCCTAGAGACCGATCCACCAGTGAATAATAGTGGTCAAGAGCATTATACCCTATATGTTTTCAATCCACTAGCTATAATAGTTGGGGATTCCGTGGTCAATAATCCAAACATAATTATGATAAGACATGAGAAAAATACTAAGTTGTTACAGTGAAACACCATGAGAGTCGAGGCTAGATCGGTCTACCGGCAAATAATAGTGGCCAAGAGCATCTTGTCCTAAAGACCGATCCACAAGCAAATAATAGTGGTTAGGAGCATTATGCCTTGTATGTTTTCTGTCCACCAGCTATAATAGTGGGGCTCCTGCACTCGCATGGAATGATAATAGGCATGGTGTGAAATAAGTATTGATGAAAGATTTAAAAATTAGTTGATTTAGACTACATCTTGGCCTTTATTTATCTACAATGGTTCTATGATGTTATGTTATATGCCTTTATATGTTGGCCTTAGTTGCATAGTTACCTTGCTTAGTACGTAGCATACTGCCCACCTGTTTCATGGGTGTTGCTCATTCCCACAAGCATATGACCCCTTTAACTTTATGTAGGTCGGTGCTACTATTTTTTATGCCCTTGATGCTTACGAGGTATCGGGCAAGAATGAGTGTTAAGCATGGACTTAGCCTGGGAATTCAAAAGTATCATGGCTAGATTTACCTTTTATGTTCTTTTATGTTGTACTGGTTCACTCAAACTTGATTTTTATTATATTGTAATATTTATCCCGTTCGAGGAATTTTACTTATGTACTCTAGATTGTAAACCTTTTTCCACATACTCTAATTTATGTTTTATGATTGTTCGATGCTTTTTTGAAGCCTTATTTTAAATTTTGACTATGATGGTTGTTAATTTCTTTTAGCCTTGTGGTTAGTACGATAATGGCTAGGGCCGGACTTGTGTTGACTACTGCGATAACATCCCTAAAATTCATAAATTTAGATTTAATTACTTCCACTAAATCTTAAATAATATAAAAAAAATTAGCAGTGGATCCTAGGGGTGTTATAAGTTGGAGTTAGAGAAGTTGGTCCTATTAACCGCACTCATTTACAAAACAACTCATCTGTTGATTGGTTTAGAAAAACTAGTTGATTGATTGTATGTCTAATTGATTGGTTGTTCAAAATAGTTTCCTGAATATTTCCTCACCTGAGATGAGAACATTATCATTACAAAAACTTGTTGATTTATTTATTGAATTATACTCAATTGTTTCTATGAACATATTTGAACAATATCATTGTTTAGTAAATATGTCAATGTGTCCTTCAGAGTATTCAATCGGTTTATGTTTTAAGCAGAATTGTTATGTAGATTTTTTCAACCCTTAGCCTAGTTGCTGAAAGCAATTGATCAATTCACTCAAACCAGTAGATTGGTATAGCAAAAATAGTTAATGTGTTTAAACAAAGACCTTTGTGTTTCTATTAGAGAAAAATTCATGGAATGGTTTCTCAAACTAGTTGATAGGTTCCCAAAACAATCAATTTGTTTGATGAAATTAGTTGATGTTCTAAAACATAGATGAGGTCAAACTATTTTATTAGTTTGATTAAATGAGCTAACTCAAACTTGTTGATCTGTTTAATTCTTGAGAAAAAACCATATTAAACTTCATCTCAATCCTTATCCTAGTTCTTCATACTAATCAATCAGTTTACTAAAATTTTGATCAGTTTTGGTAAACCATTCAATGTCTCTAAACAAAGATAAATAGTTTTTGTTAGACCAAAACCCATGGACCATTTGGTAAAACTAGTTTGTAAGTTTTCAAACCAGTCCGTCAATTTGATGAAGCCAATTGATGTGTTAAAATAGAGACAAATGAGCTTCTATAGAGGCCAAATACATGGAATGATTTGCCAAACTACTCAAATATTTTTCAAACTAGCTGATTGGATTGATGAAACTAGTTCATTTATTTAAGTAGAGGTGAATGGGTTTCTGTAGGAGAAAACCCCAAAGACTAGTTGGTCAAATCACTTAATTAGTTAAATAGTCATTTTATAAGTTTGATGAGACCAATTGAATTGTTTTGTGCCAATCATTCCAATTAATTTTTTACTCATTTAATTCCCTTAATTTAAACAAACCAGCTAATTAGTCTTTAGACGTGTTGACTAGTTTTGATGAGAACTAAGCAAAAAGTTAAAAAACACTTGTAAAGATTTTAGAAATTTAGATCAATGATGAATGCACATAAATTGAATTCAAGTTAAGCGTATAAAACATTTTAAATGCTTTAAATTAAAATGTGAAATTGCTTAAATTAACTCTTTACAACAAAACCTAAGACTTAGAAATGTAATCCTTAAACCTTAAGCCTTGGCCATCTTCATACAATATTCTCATGTACTTTGAAACTTGATCGTTCTTTTAAATTTATGCTTTAAGAAATGATTTGAGTAAGTACGTTTTGATCTCTTTGTTTTAAATCATAGTATATGTGTAATTAAGCAAATACATTATCTCTCTAGATCTGTTTGTTATCATCAAAACAATAATAAGGATATTGTTTGACTTATGAGGTCAACAATGCTCTAGTGGGAAGTAGCAAGCTTATCTATCAACAAAAATACATTGATTTACACCTCACCCTTGCATAGAGAATATTAATATAAATTGAGAATGCATAAATTCACATTACCTTAATGTACCCATAAGTTCTACAAACCAACATTGCAGAGTATATTTCAAGTCATACAACATCTTTCATGGACAATGAGCTTGGAAGGTGGGATTCATATTCATATATACCTCTTCATTCATATCATTGGTTAAAAATAAATTTTGCATGCCCTTATGATACAACTCTCGACTCTTTGATGTAGTTGTAAGAAGAAAATTGTAAGTAGTTGCAATTTTAGCCACAAGTGCTAATGTTTCCTCATCGTCAGTTCTTTCAAGTTGTTTATTTTCAAGAAACCAACAATACTATGTGACATTAAATGGTTTCATTTGCATTATATTTTATTTTTAAAACCTTTTTTCAACTAATAGTTTTCTTTGTAGATAGCGACTCCATAGTCTAAGTCTCATTATAAGTTTCATTTCTTTATATCTCTTTATTCATTCTGTCTCAACACAAGCATTTTGCACAATGCCTTAAATGATAATTACCAAATAAATTTGATGTCAAAGAGAATTTATCTCTAGTCACTTAGTGCATTATGTAAAGGATAAGGGGCTCTTGGGAAATTCTTTTGACTAGATTAACTAAAAGTGGGAGATAAGGTGTTTAAATGGGTGACCACGCTCTACCTAAGTGTTAGGTTAATCAGTTCCTATCCTAGGGGCCCCGAAGAGAGATTTTAGTGTATATACATATATGAGACTTATACTATACAAACTTTGCTTAGCTTGAGTTTTTTGGGAATTGGGTCATTGGTACATATGTGAAAGGAGGAGTTTTGAATCTCACTTATGACATGAATTTATAATTTAATAACTATTGTTGTATCCTAACATTTAACTAGTAATTATTTGAAATGACAACTACTTTTATTTTCTATTTTGTTCTCATCTTTCTTTTGATTTTACTTTACATGCATGCATTTGTATATATACTACACCCAAACACTTTTGTATTTATTCCTTGTACTTTTACCCTTTCTTCTTTTTCATTATATATGTTTTGTATATATTTATATGGCTTAGAACATATTTCTCTATTTTATAATGCAAGGTATTTTACGAAAATGTTAAATATTTAATACTTATTTATTTAATGCATCCTTTTATTTTATTTATTTTCTATTTTACCCTCACTCATTAACATCTCACAATAAATACAAAAATAAAGTCCATGTTTCAAGACATATATTTTAGTTATTATAACGACTATTTAATCTAAATTTTGGTGCTTCTTAGTATGTAAACTAATAAGTTACAGAGTTTTTTTTATTATAATAAAACAAAGGGAATGTAAAATTATGTGTAATATAATAAAAGATAATTAAATATTTTATTTTTATTCCTATTCTTATCTTATTCCGTTTTCTATTAAATAAATAGGAGGTATTAAATTTCATATGAGGGTATATTAGTAAAACTAGATAGTATTTTATCAAGAATTTAATACTTCTTAATTTATGTGTAAAAAAAAGCTAATTTAATTTATATTATGAAACAAATGAAGTATTATTTTTCTTAGGGCTCTAAAAAGTCAAAGGTTTACCTTATAGATGCCATGGTTTAATCCAACCTATACAATCCATAAAATTTAATAGGTAACTGTAACACCCCAAAATTCACTATTTTTTTTTAAAGCAGGAGAAATTAAAACACTTAATTTAAAACCCGTGAATTCTAGGGATGTTATCGCCACACTTAGTACCAGACCAGTTTACTTCTACCGTTCCTGTACCAAGTGCTAAGGCTAAGAAAACATTATCAATAATACCATACAAATTCAAATTTATAAAATCAGAAATTAGAGTACGTGCAAGTATTACATAATTCGAAATGCCAACTGTTGTTTTTCAAATAATAATTAAACAACATTGATAAAATTGTTTCTGCAACTTAAACATAATAAAAATAACATGAGTCATAAATTAAAAAGAGAATGGCCACGTCTCTCTAGAAATTGATCCAGCCCAGCTATCACTTTGCCCCTCCTGATGTCCCATAGACATCGATAGCATCAAAGTAAATATCTCCTACCTGCAATAGATCAGACGGGCCTTCTGCTCGTGGGAATGAGCAGCACCCATGAAACGGATGATCAGTACACTACGTACTGAGTAAGGTAACCGAATACTAAGGCCGGCATACAACACATTAATTCATGCAGGAAAATGATCACATACAATTACAACCCACACATATGATACATAGAAGCATAAAGTGAAATCACTTATAATCAATAGGTCCATACGTAAGGTCCAAAAGGTCTGGATTAATCATTTAATCTTTCTTTTATCAAATGTAGATACACACCATGTTCTTTATCAGGTCCATACGAGTACGGGAACCCCACTATTTTTTGCCGGTGGATCGGTCTCCAGGGCACTTTGGCTCCTGGCCACTATTATAGTCGGTAGATTGGTCACTTAGGGTACACACCCTACCACTATTATATGCCGGTGGATCGGTCTGGCCCCTTCTCGCACGGTGTTCCACTGTAAGTAATTAGTATCTTCTCATATCTTATCAACATATAAGGTTTGGTTCGTTGAGCTCGGGATCCCCCACTATTATAGCTGGTGGATCGGTCACTAGGGTAAAATATCCTACCACTATTAAGCCGGTGGATCGGTCTCCAGGCTACCGCAGTACCTGGCCACTATTATGCCGGTGGATCGGTCTGTGCCCGGCTCAACATCTTCCACTTTACGTATTTAATAATTTATGTATCTTATTTAGATATTCTTTTCAAGACATGCACATCCAGTAACGTATCCTAATACTACAATAACCCCAATTACGATGAAACCTGAACTCTACGTAAATCATCTTCCCATTCATGCCCTAGCTCCCATATAAACCCTAGCTCCATGTAAGCCCTAACTCCACGTAAACCATATCTCCATGCAAACCCTAATTCATACACAACTTTAACTCGATGTATACCACACTCCCATGCAAACCCTAGTTCATACCATCTTAGGCAAACCCTAACACCACGTAAACCATACTTCCATGCAAACTCTAACGCACATGCAAACCCTAGCTCCACGTAGACATATTTCCATGCAACTCTAATCCACATGCAAACCCTAACTCCACATACTACACTCTCATGCAGTCCCAATTCATATGCAAATCTTAACTCCACATAGACATGCTTCCATGCAAGCCCTAACCTCAGGTCATTTTATGCAAACCCTAACATCATACCATTCCATGCAAACCCTAACATCATGTCATTTCATGCAAACCCTAACACCATGCCATTTCATGCAACCCCTCAACTCCTTGGCATTCCATGCAAACCCTAGCACCATGCCATTTCATGCAAACCCTAACTCCATGCCATTTCATGAACCCTAACAACATCTCTCAAGTCATATCATACAATAATGACATAAACATACGTATAGTTCTCATGCCACAGTTTATTCATGCCAATATACTTCAACTCTACAATCATGCCACATGCGAAATAATTAATAATAACGAAAATAAAATACATGGCATATCAAACACATAGTGCATGCAAACACATAAATGGCCTTAGTAGACCCTTACCTAAAACGTCACCGGTCTTGGTGCACACTCCTATTCCACTTGAGGGATTTGATTGGGTTCTCCTATTATATCAAAGCATACTAGAATTAGACTCTCTTATATAAATTTATTATCCTCTAACTTATTCCAAGATTTGGTTTTTCATTAAAATACTACTACTTAAAAATTAACTATAGAAACTATTACAATTAATTTATTATTTTCATTCGAAGAGGGTGATGATCTAAGGGTTTCTATCCTTCACCCAAAATAGAAATGATAGTATAATAATGATGATGATAATAATAATAATAATAATAATAATAATAGTAATAAAAATAAATAATAATATTAATAAGGTACAATACTATTAATGATACTTTTTTTGTTAGTAGAATATTAAATATTAATAATATCAAAATTCTTAAAATTACAATTTGGATTTCTAACCACCCCACTTTAATAATACTAACATCATTCGAAATTGTAATAATGATATTAAAAATATATATATACTTATAATATAATTTAATAAAGATAATAATAATAATAATAATATAATTAAAATAATGTTAAAAATGTAAATAATACTAATGAAAAGTAAAAGTGAGAGACCTAATTAAAATTTTAGGTCTCTTCCCCTCCTAAAATAATTACAATATCAATCCAATAATTACACTAATAATAATAATATTATTAATATTATTATTAATAATAACATTAAACATGTAAAAATTTAACAAAGTAAGTAAAGGCCGAGATGAATAATATATCTTACTCAATAATACTCCTAGACCTGTCAACAAAATTTAGAAATTAGAATATAGTTGATATCAATAATAATAATAATTATAATAATAATAATTAAAGTTGAATTAACACTAAAATTTAGGCTAAAAATAGAATAATTATCAATAATTCAAAACTAAGTGTTTAAAATGTATAGGGTTTCACCTTGAGTGGGAGGATGTAGGTGGAACCGGCAGTGGTTCCCGGAGGTGGCCGGAAAATGGATCTAAGAGGGTTAAAAATGAAGAAAAAGAGGTGAGGGGGAAGGAAAAAAATAAAATAAATCTATGGGGCTGTGGAGGAGATTTATCAGGAGTTAATGGTTGGTTTGGAAGGTGTTAGAAGCGGCGCATGTGGTGGTGGAAGGTGGTTCAACGTCTCGGGGTGAAATTTTCTATCGAAGCAACTAACCAACTTTGTGCGATTATGGAGGCTTGTACAAGATGAATCGAAGGTTTTGGTTAGTTTAGTTGATTAGAGGGTATTGCAGGGAAGAGATTGGGAGAAAGAGGAGGCGTTTAAGTTGGCCGGAGGTGGAGTAATAGTTGTCTAACGGGGCGGTGGCATACGGTCTGAACTTAAGGTTTTGGGGAAATAAAAATCCCAAATCCAGGTTATGAGGATGGTTTTTATAGTTGTGGAGGTTAAGGTTGAATTGGGGAGGTTACCAGGAGTTGAAATTGGGAGGGAAATTGGTTTATTCGAGTTGAAGGTCGGCGGCAATGTTTTTGAATTTTTACCGACCTTCGCGAGAGAAATGGGGCAAAACGTGGGGAAGATAGGGGGAGTGGAACAGTTCAAATTAACGGGAAGGTCGAGAGCAAGAAAACGAGCGGGAGAAGAGCCGGTCACGCCACGTGTGGCCGGCGGCGCCATTTTCGAGGAGAAATGGAGGTGTTGGCGGTTATGGCGTCGGGCTGGAGGAAGAAGAAGAAGGTGGGGGTGCTGGACCGGCCGGTTCGTGGGGGAGAAAAGAAAGAAAAAGGGAGGGAGACCGGGTGGTTCGGCACGAGGGTGAAGGAGATTAAATGAAACGAAGCGTTTTGGGTGCAAAACGGAATAAAGAACAGCGTTCCGGGCTGTCGGGTGACGGTAAAGAAAATGAAATAAAACGTGGCGTTTAAGTGGGAGAAAGAAGTCAAACGCGGCGTCGAGAGAGGGAGGGCGGCGAAAACGCGCGAGCTGGGCCGGGCCAAATAGAAAGGAAAGAAGAATAGGAATTGGGCCACGCAACAAGCTCAATTCGGCGAAGAAGAAGAAAAAGAAGAAAAGGAAAGAAAAAGGAAAAAGAAAAGAAAAGGAAAAATGGAAAAAGGAAAAGAGAAATAATTAGGTTGGGTCAAATTAAATAAATCTGAATATTTAGGATATTTAAAATTAATAATATTTAAATAAAATAAATTTTAGATCCCTTTTTAGGCTAAAATAGGCTTTTTAAAGGATTTTTCCAAAATTTTCATTTTAAATTAATAAATCGCTCAAATTTTATTTAATTTAATTATTTATAAAATTAAAATTAATTTGAAACTATTTTATCTTTCTTAATTTAAATAAAATAATTTATTTAAATAAATTTCAAAATTAAAATCTTTAATTAGATAATGTGCCCAAATTTCCTTTACCTAACATATTTATAAAATTTCTTATTAATTTTCCCTAATAAACACTACAAAATAAATGATTTGTGCCAACAGGGCCTTATCTGTTGGTAAAAGCTATTTTTCTGTTGGCAAAAGCTTTCACCAACAGATATTTTTTTGTGACAAAACTGTGGGTAAAAACTCTGTGCTTAAAAGTTTTACCCACAGATATATATCATCTGTTGGGAATAATTGATAATGCCCACAGATATTTATCCGTTAGTAAAACTTATGCCCACACTTATATCTGTGAGTAAAAGTAATAACCACAAAATAATATCTGTGACTAAAAGTATTACCCACAAAACAATATCTGTAACTAAAACTATTACCCACAAAATAGTATCTGTGACTAGCAGTATTAGGCACAAAATTATATCTGTGATAAAAAGAAATAACCACACAATCATATCTGTGTGTAAAAGTATTAAACACAATATTATATCCGTTACTAAAACTTATTACCAACATATATATATTGTTGGATTTACATATTAACCCTGTATGTGTGTGTGTGTGTGTGTGTGTGTGTGTGTGTGTGTGTATTGTTAAACCTGTACCGGCCAAAACGTACAAAATATCAAATATCCAATATCCACCTGTAGTAACAATTTATGCTTACATATATATATATATATATACTTAACTACACCATATATAATTATCATTGTGTAGTACAAAATAATTAGTTGCTTAGCTCCCAAAGGTATAACAGTCCTTTAAGTACAATACTATATAAACGACTTATAGCATAAGCTATTATACAAAACCATCTTCATACATTGATATACAAAATCATCGGCTATTATACAAAAACATCTTCATATGCTGATATACAAAATCATCGACCATCTTCGTAAGCTTACGAGAAAAAGCACCGAGCATCTTCATTAGCTAACATATATACAAAAACATCGGGCATCTTCATAATTTGATATACAAAAATATCGATCATATTCGTAAGCTAACAAACAAAAGCATCAACCGTCTTCATAAGCCGACTCACAAAAGCGTTTTCATAAAAACGCATCAAACATCATCTTCTTCATTCTCCTCTTCAGTGTCATCCTTTTCATTCTCGTCATCCTCCATTTGATAATAATTGTCAACATATTTTCCCTAAAAATATATATACAATTAACTTAATCATATTAATCTAAATTCATATCAAAAAGCTAGATGATGAGAGTTTGTACTCTTTAATTGAGTATATACATATCCAAAGTTTTTTTTGTTTGGGTTTTTGCATAAGATTGGTACGGAAACTATCTTCTAGGTTTGGATTGCATAATTTATTTAATATTTAGCATGTTTGATAATTTATTTGAATGTTACGTAATTTAATTATTATGTTTTGACTTTTTCATTATAAACTTATAAATAAAAGTAGTGTTTAAAATGTAGGATAATGTGCTAATGCCATCCTTGTCACTTGTGGGGAGTATTTAACAAGTCAGTGTAAAAGTGAGATAGTGTAGCATATATGCTTGCATGATTATAAAGAACACGCCCATCCCTGGTCACAGATGGCATTAATATGGTAGGAATACCATTACAAAAGATTGAGAATATATATCCCAAGCTCTCAGCTAATGCACTTTTGAATCTTTCTTAGAAGCTTTGTAGACAAGTGAGGAGATAATGGACATGAAGGGAGGCAAATTCCTTGAATTGAATGAGTATCGGGTCTAAGGGAGATTGAGTAAGTGACTCCTAAATTTTAGCTAGTGCAGTTCAATTACATTTCACGCAATCATCAATTCTTCCAAAATTTGCTTTATTTAATTCCTTTAAAGACTCTTTCAAACTTTTTAGCTTTGTTGCTACTTGATCTAAACCAAATCTGCTATGCCTCAGACCAAGTTTAGACAATGGTCCTAAAAAAAGTTAAGATCTATTCACAAATTTTGATTTGGTTGAAAAGAGTAAAAACATAAGAATCAAAGTAAATGCAATAAAGTATGTTTTTTTTTGTGATGATTTTATTTTCACCTAATCATTATTTTTGTTATAGTGAGTGATTATAGGATTTTCATGTTATTTAAGTTTGAGGCGAAACAATAACCACCAACCTAATTACAAACCCTCATCATAAGCATATACTCATCATTTTCATACTATGACAGAATAATCATCACTATTTTTGGGTATGATATGCTAGTAATAAAAGGATTATAGGGTGTTGATTATTTGTTCTAGGTTAATGTTTGCATGAACGTATGTATGTATATGTAAGTATATATGTATGTATGTATATTAGGTCGAGGCTGCCATTTCATATAACAAAAATATGTATGTTCTAGTGATGAAAGGATGATTTAGTGTTGATTTGTTTGTTCTAGCACAATTTTTGTTTCGAATTCCACTCAATTTGGTCAATATTTTCCTTGATTTTTTTGACTATCTTATGAGTAGAAACTTTTTACATCTTACCTCCATTCTTTTCAGCGAATTTATCTTCCACAATTGATCATCAAACAACTACCGATGATTTTTTTGTTCATCCATCTTTCACTCACACTTTTGTTTGGATTTGGTTCAATTATCCCAGCTGATCAAAATTGTTGGATACAAAGAATATATAGTGTCAAAATTATTCGGAGGTGGATTTATGGTGGTGCTAGAATGCTGACGATATCCAATAATGGCCTGTGACAGATGTTGACAGAAGCGGTGGTGGATGCTACTAGTTGAGAAAGGGTAGCTAGGTTGAAAAGAAAATGCATAGCTTATATTTTTTTTCCCTATTATAAATGTCGGTTGTTGGATCTTAATCTAATATATATAGCTGAGAACTAAATATTTCATTTGATCTTATATATATATATATATATATATATATATATATATATATATATATATATATATATATTCTAAAGATTAAAATTAAAACAAGCCAAATTTAAAGAAGTATGATATTCAAACTCTACTTGCATTACTTTATTATCATCAATTATTTGGAGTACAAATATGCATGATAATTGTTGTCATACAGAGAGATCTTCCATCCTATTTAGTTATATATATATATATATATATATATATGTAATCTCAAGATTAAAATTAAAATAGACAAAATTTAAAGAAGTATGATATTCAAACTCTACTTGCATGACTTTGTTATCATCAGTTATTTTGAGTACAAATATGCATGATAATTGTTGTCATGCATAGAACCACAAGTAATTGGGTAGTTAGGAAAACTCCAAAAAGCACTAACAGTTTATTATTAATGTTGACAAAAGACATCTAAAGTCCAATAATAAGGCATACAAAAGGGCTAAATGCACAAGGCAACTCAATGATAAAATTAAAAGAAAAATGTAGTGAAGATCACTAAAAGCCAAGGAAAAACTAACACCTCAATGCATTACTAGAGCTACATGAGGAGTACCAAACAACAAAGAACAAGCAACACAAATATTCAACCATCAAAAATTTTAGAAAAAATATTCAACCATATACAATTTCAGACCTAACACAAAAATTTTAGTTGAAATATTCAACAATCCAAAAGGTTAATGCTATATTATATGTCCCACACACTATACATTTATGACCTTCCATTGATACTCCAAGAAGCACCCTCAAATCTTCAGGATTCCTTGTAAGATAAAATTAAGTTGTATCAAAATGCCATTCAGATTCTTACAAGGAATCCTAAATATTTTAGGGTACTTCTTGGAGTTTGATACCTTTGAGTTGGTGCCAAAATATTGAATGGTGAATACGAAGATTCTTTTTCCTAGAGTTTGCAATTTGATTACCTCACCTCTCAATACTAGCATCTAATATGTCATAGCATTTCTCAAAGAATGCATATGTATCAAATGTTCTATTACACTTGTTTCTTTTTCTCACCTAAACATTTACATTGCTTGAAGTGACATTATATAAATTTAAAGTTGAAAATTTAAGAATAGGATGAGAATTGTTGTCGATGTCAAATGAAGAAAACCCTTTAGTTTCAACTTTGATTTAAAAATCATCTAATGTATGTCATTAATTAATCCTTTGAGCTACCTAAATTTCAATGATGTTATGCATCACACCTTCTCCTTGCTTGATTTTTTACCACTATTTAAGCATCATGTCTTAATGCTCTATCTTTCACATAAGGCTCAATCATTTTTTGGATACAAGATAATGGACTTGTTTATCCAATCAACAACTATGGGATGAACCTCAAACCAAAATAAATTAATTTGAATAATATTAAACAAAACTAACTAAATGAACCAAAATTGATAAATAGATTTGAAGCAATGTAATCATTATAGTAGACAAATTCTAATACACACCTTGATAAACTTATCCCATTCTCCATCCTCAACTACTCATTTATATTAAATTCCATTCTACACAAAATCATTGTTCGATACATTTTCAACAACAACATAGATCGGTGTAACCAAAATAAATTATTTCTAATAATCCAATTCCGATTAATTTCGTACAAAGTTTTCAAATTGATACTTCTAACATGAAATTAGATACATTTTAAAGCATAATGTAAATTCAATTTATCTAAAATAGCTTAATCGGATAAAACCGACAAATCCGGATATAGCCGGATCACAAATCCAATTTTCACAAATCAACCATAACCAATACAATTAACCAGTCCAAATCACTGATACAACACATATATATATACTTAAACAACTAAATTATCTTATCATAAGCTAATTTATTTAAAATTAATCAAAACAGAAGTTAGGGTTTGAGTATTTATACCAAACGAATTGCTGCGAAATTGGAGGGAGTGACGGGTGCTGGAGCATTGTCGGTGGTCAAGGACCACTCGCCGGTGACGAGCGGCGCTAGAGGCGGACAGGCGGTGGCACGCCACGGCTGCCCTCGTGCGTTGCTGATGGCTGCTGCTGCTGCTCGCTACTGCTCTGCTGGAGGACGACGACGACGTGCTACAGCCGGTGTGGTGGTGTGCTCGAGCGGGGGTGGCTGGAATGGCGGTGCAGCCTGGGTTCAAGGTGCAGAGCAGGAGGGGTCGGGGGTCAGGGGTCGAGGGACGGGAAACGGGGGACGGGGGTAAGGGGCTGAAAATTAGAAACATGTAAGGGCAAGGGTAGCAGCGCGCGAGACTGAATTTTTGGTTTTTTTTTTTGAAATTTCAAGAAATTGAGATGTTTAAGTATTTTTTATTATATTTATATTTTGGGATTTTAGAGATTTGAAAAAACTTTATTATAAAACATATATATATATATGTATATATAGAATTTAAACATTTTTAGAGACCAATAAATTAATGATTAACAATCAAAAATTATATTAGTCGCAATAAATGATTTTACTAATTTAAAGAGATTTTATAATAAAAAATAATTTATTTTTGCTAATGAAATATAATTCCATAACAAATTCGTAATCACACAACGAAATTATAATAGGAAACAAATTTAAAATATTAAAATAAAAACACACAATAAAAATAGAAATATATTTTAAATAAAAATCATGTAGCTTGTGGAAAAAATAAATAAAATATAAAAATAATAATTAAAAGAAATTGGAAAATATATAAATCAAATTCTAAGGAATTGTAAAAAATTTAAATAATTTTCGTAAATGAAAATATATTTTTAAATAGAAACGAAGATCATATGAATTTCATAAAAGTCATAATTGTGAATGAATTTTTCTATAATAATCTAGAACGTTACTAATACCAACAGATATATAAGTGGGTATTAGTTTTGTTGGTACAATGTTATTAATACTCACAGATATAAAAGTAGGTAAAAGATCTGTTGGCATAACATACTATTACCAACAGATAAAAATTTTCTGTTGGGAAAACTTTCTTCATTGCCCACAAAAAAAAATCTGTTGGTATTAGTAACTTTTGCCAACAGAAAAAAATCTGTGACTAAATTTCTGTTGGCATAAGTCATAAATTTTGTAGTGAAATTTTCTTTTATTTTAATAAAATAATTTATTAACTTAAAATTTCAAATAGAACCTTATTTAAATATAATATTTAAAATTAGAAAATTTCGGGACATTTCAGTAACTCACCCTAAGTTTGAATAGATGATTAATATATTTTAATCTAATCCATCATTACCCAAGAGTTGATCACATGTTGCCGTGGGTTAATATATACACACCCTGACCAATCACTACATCTACCACCACCAATTCTGCTGCCACCATTCCCACCGTTGCAAACAAAACCACTTCCACCATCTGCCACTAACATTGTCCCCACTACTTCTTTTCTTTGATTTTACCACTACGAATACTTGGTATATTATTACTCCTATGTCAGGGAATGATAATCTATGTGGACGATAAATGGTGTGTTGTATGTGGATGGAGACTGCATGTTGTCCCTTTCATTTTGTTTATTTATTATATCCCACCTTTTCCTTTATTTCATTCTCCAATTACCTTATTCAATTTTTAGTAATTTGCTCAACCCTGCTTCAAAATTTATGATCTTATCTGATATTTATACTCTAGCTTTGTAATTACAATATAAGTTGGTGATAGAGTCTATGTAACCCACAAAAATTTACTACTAATTTTTATTATATTCAAGTAGAAGCATAATAACAAGATAAAGGGGTATTACCAAGGTTAAAAATATTAGTCCGGCTTACCATACCATCTTTTATAAATCACAATCCAAAGTACCTAGAATCTGAAATAAGATGAAATAAAGAACAAGGGAAATTTTTATAAAACCTAAATAAGTGTTAAGATGTTAACTTCAAGTAAAATATAGAACAATACAATAAAAGGGATCAGTTGGAACTAAGAGTTTAAAAAGGTACACAAACAACAATAACAACTTGATTACATGATTCTACGTCCTACCCCAATATGCGAAGATCACACCTCCACAGGTAGATCATCTAAAGCAGTGAAATCATCCAAGTAGTCATCACTGAGTTACACAACACAGTTTGGTCCATCTACTTGTGAAAATTAGTAGCACAAAAGAGAAGAATGGTCAACACACTATGTGTTGAGTAACGGAGCAATGCAGTTATACTAAGGGTGTAAAAATGCATAAGGCCACGTGGATGAATAAGTATGCATATTTATTAAACATGATAAGATAAAAGAGAAGAACTGAATTAAAATTCCATTATTAGGTATAATCACAATCCATTTTCTTATTTATGTCGATATCAGGTAACTTACTATTCTTTATTTGATGGAAGGAACTAAAGCACCTATAAAGTAAAATGCTCTTACGTTACTATTATTTTTATCAAGAACAAACTCAGCGCATCCTAAGATATCATGCTCCTAGCCACTATTCTACCAAATGATGGTTGGAGCATTTCCTAAGGGAAAAGTAATAATTTGTTTTACCGCCTCTAATTTGCATAAATTTTACTAATACACATCAATATGACTTAACCTTAGAGTTTCTATATTCCTCTCATCAAAATAAAACACTTATTCTTGCCATTTTAGCCTTAGGACATGTTCCATATTCATAATTAGGATCAAATTTATATTTAGAACAAAAATATAAATTGATTAGTCTATGAATAGTATCATACTAACATAATTCGCACGTCATAATGGCATGTTCATGTCAAACATAAAAAAATATCTAATGAATATAAATACACCCCCCAAACAATTTATGATATTTATTCAATTTCATTACGCCATGAGTCACGTAAAAAGTTACTACTAGAAGCATCAAGATGATAGTCGTAAGATGTTACATTATCAAACAACCAAATTATTATGCCCAATCATTGTGAGGGTTTCATATCAATTAGATAGATTAACTTTTGAGACATATGAAGAAAAATAAATTAGTAATCATCAAAATTTTGGTGCCAAATTGTAAGCAGCTTGCACTTAACGTTTGATCTTTTTTTTTCTTGGATATTTGTGACGACAAGAGCAGAAGATACAAATAGAGCAAGAGAAACGCCCTATAGAAAACCCGACTCAAATGAAATCCCGTACGTTGTGGGTCAACTTAAAATTGGATCTTGTGTGCGTTAAGTAGTATATCAACAAATGATGCAGGTACACAAAATATAATAATTGTACATTTATCCAGATGTCCATCACCAGACGCATTTTCCGTTTGATTTTGATTGAAAGGATACGGGAGAAGGTTCAACCTGGATAATAAATACATGATATAAATTGTCGATGTTTAAATCTTAACCGTAAACATTTAAATACAAGGTTTCAGATATTCATGTTCATGCGATTGAGGTTTGAATTCAATCAATGAAAGACGAGTATATGAGAAGTGCCCTGCACGCGATGGAGACGGAAAGAAACAGAAAAATATTATTTGTTAAAATTTTAAAAAATGAAGATCGGTGAAAATGGGTATACGTATTAAAAAATAAACTAAATCCACTAATATCAAAATAAATGTTTTTCTAAAGTTACTACTTATATTAATTAATTTAAGTCATTAATATATTTTTTAAAAATAATTAAATACTTTAGGTACCAATCCTGACTTCAATTTTTTTAAAAACGAAATCCAATTTCACAACATTTTAAAAACAAAAAAACAGCACCTGTCAGCCGTTTCTTTGCTTGCGCCAAGCTCATGGTGACACATAAACCATCATATGGATATTAATGGTCATAATCACTTTACATTGCACCTCATAAATAATTCCATATCATTATACCAATTAATTTATCGTGACTTTTTAGTTTCACAAACATATCAATTTGTTTCTATCACAACAGATCGAGATACTATCTATAGTAATAATACTGATAATATATACACGGAAAAAATGTTTGCACAATTCAATGCCAAAATCTAATATGTAAAACAATAACCATCTTACTATTGTTAGAAGTATATTATAGAATTTGTATTAAAACAATAAACAGAATATTATAAATGAATAGTAATAGTAATAATATCACATTAATAATTATTATAGTAGAGAACATACTTAGTTAGCCTTAGTAATAATAAAAGTTGAACCTATGGAGACCAAATATTAAATATATTAGTCCAACGAATTTTTGTTGTTTCCATAAAATAAGTTTCCTCTCTCTCACAGATAATTTAAAGTTGTTTGTAATCATTTCCTAGGACATATCTTCATTAGTATTCTAATATAATAAGACTCCGACAAAGATAATTTTTTACTTTGTACTCTACTAGGAAAGAGAATATGAAAAGTATAGGAAAACATAGAGATATTGTGTTTGCTGGTTAATCAATTTTCTTTCCAAATGATAGAGAGGGATATTTATAGCCTTATTCACCACCATTGAATTGGCTTGACCATTACCAAACTGTCACAACCCTTCATTATTAACCAAATATATAAACCCTTTGAATAGACATACCTATTGAAAGATTACAAATTTAAATAATTTTAAGATAGTTATTAATAACTTTGATTTACATTCAGATTCCATCATCGCAAGCCTTTTAGCCTTCATGTGGCAAAATCAAACTAATTTCATGTTTTAAGTTTGCGTCTCTTTTTTTTCCTTCCCCTTTCTTTCACATGCTATGACCTATTACATTTTGTCTTATCAAGCACGACACATGCGTGTGGATTAAAATTTATAAATCAATTTCATCAATAACTAATACTTATAGCTATTAGTAGCTAAACTAGCCAAAAATTTGTGCCTCCTTAGCTTAGAGGCCCCATTCAGTAGCATAACCTGCACCACCCCCACTACCACCACAGATTTTCAAATGTGAGAATGCAATTATGTTTAATATTTGGCAATCAAAGAATTTAATGAAAAAAATATTAAATAATAATTTAATAAAAAGAAAGTAAATGCAATAAGCTGAAATGAAGTACAATGATATGATCAACTTTTGTCTAGAATACAATGATTATTATTGAATTGCTTTCATTAGCAACAATATTATTGTATGTAAAAATTTTCAAACACCTATGGCTTGTCGCGTTTGAAACTACAACATATAATTGATCATATCTAAATGCCCAATTTTTTAGAAAAATGATCATCATTGCTAAGATATCAACTAGTGATCTTCCCACTTTCTTTCATTGTCTCGTTGAACTTATCCTTACACTCAACCTTCTTTAGCTCATCATATCACCACTATCTTTCTCCTTTTCTTAAGACCACCACAACCAAGGGACTCATATTTCTTTGATTCTTTATCTTATCTCTCACCTCATTTTACCATTATTCATTTTCCTAAAACTTTCTAAGTGTGGAAGAACATATCTAAATTGTTATGAAAGTGATGGTTTGGTGAATGAGCAATTTTATGCACGAAATAAACAAAATTGACACGGTTTGATGTGATGGATGCTTATAGACTGTGAATATGAATGAAATAACACATACATGAATTTCTTCAAATTATTGTTAATAACTCATCAAATGATCTCTAATAAAGGATATGCATAGTAGACTTCACTTAATAATTCATATATTAACCTACATAGAATTAATAAAAAAAGGGTTTATTAATTTTTCATTCACATAAAATTGATAAAATAATAGAGAACTTACAAAGAGAATTCATTTTTATTAAAACACAAATTCCTCTTTCTTTTGTTTATGGAACACTAATAACTAGTAAATAACACTAATTAAAGTTTATAAAGGCACACATTTAATCTATTCCAATATATCATATATATATATATATATATATGCCATTCTCAGTACAATAATCCTTTTGAATTGGTGAGCTTAGTCTCACTGTCACTAGCCTTAACTTTTACTACTTTAATCATAGTAAAAAGATTTAAAAATCAATAAATAAATTTGAAGACTTAAACTTCCCCTTTAACGTTAAATACATGAATCCACACACTTCTAGGAAAATGACCGACCTTTATTAGGAAATAATAAGCTCCATGGAAAGCGAGCGCCCCAAAAATTACCAATGAACACAAATGGACGTGAGTATACAATATTTATTCCTTATTAAAAAATAAACATAGAATTAGAATTAAAAATAAAAAATTTAAGAGTTAGGGTATGATTGGGATGAGGGAAATGGACTAAGGGGGAAATGATTAAGGGGATAATAATTAAGGGGGAAAATTTATCCACCTTTGTTGTTTGGTATATAAGGGTTAATTATTCTATAGAATATTTTCCTTATGTTTGGTTTGGGAGGAATAAGTTATGTTAGAATAATATTTTCTTTTACTTCATTAGCATGAAAAATTAGTAATATTTTTATCAAATATAAAATATAAATAATTATTTATAACATAAATCAAAACTTAATATATTACATTTTTTTAATTTAATTTTTATAAATCAAAATAACCTATTACAATAACTATAAAAGAATCTATGAAAGAGACTACTCAAGATATATTGTAACAATATTTGAAATAAGACATTTACAATTAATTCATACTTATAGAGTAATATGAATAAAACTTAATCATGAATGTTATTAATTATTAATAATTATAGAAATGTGGTAGTTGGGTATTATTAATGAGGATATAAGAGTAAAAGTATATCATAATTTAAATATTTGGTAGGAAAAGAAGAAGACATACTTATAGAGTAATAATTGAAAGTAGATAATATAAATAATATGATTAAAAATATAATATACAAAATAAAAAATTAAAGTTATAATAGCGAAAAAAAGAAGAAAATTACAGAATTTTTGTAAAAAATAAAAAATAAAAAATACCTGTAGAATTAATTTAATAGTTGCTCTCTTTTTCTTTTTGTTTTTACCGCTCCCATACAGTAAGCAGGGAGTACTAGCGAAGATATTATTGCGAATATCAAAATATTCATTGCTGAAGTTAAGACAAATAAGGAGGCAGTATTGGATTAGTGTCAAAGATTGCAGTATCATATTCATGGTACAACTAACTAACCAGCGGAAAGAACAGCATTGATTGGCTTGATAGTCGTGGTTTTCCGACTGAAAATGGAAGCCTTTGGCTTTTTGTCGGAACACGAAAGAAGAAAATTACCCAATAGTGCAGTGGGGAAATAAGTTTCTCTCATCCAAAAATATAATTTTACCCCTAAATAAATTTTTTCCCATGCCAAATATAAAAAAAAAGGAAAATAATTTTTCTTATAATTTTCATACCATTTTTACCCTCATACCAAACATAACCTTAATATGCTTTTTTTTTCCATAAGAATTCTTGTACTATAAAACAAAATGGGAAACTTAATAATATCCCTTGTATTATGGGAGTATTATTTATTAATGCAAATACCAAGCTCGATCACATAGACTACGTAAGAACAATATACAATGGGAAAATAAAAACCGCTCCACACATATTTTATCTAGCTAGTGTTGTGAAAAACACGACAAACGCAGCGGAAATAAATTTATCACACCTCGTATGAACCTAGTAAGAAATAATAACAAGCAACCAACAACAATTCAACGAGCCGACGAAAATAACACGAGCAATTTTTTACGTGGAAAACCTCACCAATTCGAAGAGTAGAACCACGGGACCGTAGTCCGTCAAAATCTCCACTATAATCAAGAAATCGGGTACAATATGTTTACCAATAAATCTGTCCCCAATGATCACGATCACAATCCACAAGATATTACACAATCAACAAAAACAAGAATCAAAACCACAATCTGCACCCTGCTGTCCGAATTTAATATCCGAAGCTACAAACATCAAATTACTATCGTCACCGTTCAGAATATACTTCAAGAAGTATAGAACAACATACCCAAAACTCAGCAAAATCCAACGGTGCGATTTTTCGGATCGGCAGCTACACCGCGGCTGCGCAGGAAAAATCCGAAAACAGGGACTATCAACTTCCACGAACCAGATCTGTGTCTAAGGACCTCTAAACCCAATCTCCACCGTTCATATTGTAGATCCACATGTTGGGAAGCCGCTGTTAAAATTTGACCAAGATCTGACAGTCGGATTGTCGGATATCTCAGTTTGACGAAGATTGTGCGAGAATAAATTTCTCTCGGTTCTCTCTTTTTTTGTTCTTTTTCTTGTTTTGTTTCTCTCTCTTGGACACGCAAAAAGACAGCACACCTTACACATTTATAAGTGGTTGGTCAACAGCTAGCTAGGTAGCTATCTATCTAAATTGGTAGGGGGTAGAATGCCAGGAAGTTTGCGACTTCCACCACTGCCGAATCCCATGAGCCGTTAAACATATTCTTAATAAGCAAAGCAGAGGGAAGCAATTGTGACGTTTCACCACCCTTTGGCATTAATTCTGAAAGTATACGCTTTGTCGATCCCAAACCAATTGCCTTCAAAAGCTTGAAGTACACGATATAGTCCGCACATATAGGATCATTTCGGTTTACAAATACGTAAGGCATCCAATTCCCCAACGGCCCATTAAAACCACCTCGATTGTCATGACCATGCGTGTGCTGCTGCTGCTGCTGATGAGATGGGGATGCCCTTCCTATAAGCCTCGCGGCAAGAGATAGACCCCCTTTCCACGCACTAGAGAGTACTCGAATCTCGTCTGGAATAGATATACATGGAGGATTAAAAAGATAGGTTTTTCTCAGCCATTTCTTTTCCTACTTGTAACGCGATTGCCGATCCCAACGAATGTCCAGCTAACCAGACGTTTCCTTCTCCACCAAGCCCGGAAGCGAGAGAAACCATGCTTTGTACTGTTTGTGATGTGTTTTGGTACCTTGGATCCCGAGTGAGTTTATTCAGGGAACATTTGATAACACAATGGATGTCTCGAATTATTGTATCAAGTTTAATTATTGTTCCACGAAATGCAATGACAAATCTAGGAGCGGTTTGGGTTTGAGACGCGGCGGAGTAACTCTATTGGTGGTGGTTGACTTGGTGAAGAGGAGTTTTGTGGTATTTTTTGTTTTCCAAAACGGCACCATAGATGGAAAAGTCGGATTGATCAATGAGTTCTATGAATAGCTGGAAATTGAAAAATTCCCACCAAGCTGGTGCTTGAGCACTTGATGTTCCTCGCCGGTTTTCTTGGCGGTCTTTCTCTAGCATGTATACTCCCTCCACTAAGCTTGCAGCTATGGATACCCTGTGTTCCGTCAATCTCCTACGCATATAAACAAATTAATTAACAACGTTATGCAAGTTATTAGTACTAGCTAGCTTGCTTGCTTGAAAAATAAATTTTAACCAAAACAATTAAATTAAATTAAGGGTTAGGTTACGTGCCAATCAATGCAAGTGAGATGCACAGGCCCGGATGTATGAAACATTGTCGATTACCGAACGACCGAAATCAGTCAAGGTCTTGGCTCCTTCAACTCGGAGATTGGGTGTGAATGGGGGCCGAGAGAAATGAACAACGAGGAATGGGCATCCCAAAGAGTCATGTGTGCTTGTATTGTATAGTCGACGTCCGTAAAAAGGTAAGTGATTCTATTATTAAATTTTTATATGAAAAAGTATTTTAGAAAAGTTAATATATATATCTAATACTTTGTTATATTTTAGTGAAAGAAATAATTATAATTTTAGAGCTACTTTTACTACTTTTTAAAAAATATAGAAATTAAAAAAATAACTTTTATTTTATGCGGAAAGAATAATATGTCGTGGATGTATAAATATCAATACAAATATTCTATTGCAACTCTCTTGAGAGTCACCGAACCCAAAGGGAGGATTCTTTGATAATTAAGCAAGTCATCAACTCATATTTGTAAAGTTTTGTTTAGCTCTTTAATTATCGAGGTTCACCCTTCTCAGTCTATGTAATAATATCCTAAAATATTATTTAATCTTAATATTGATTCATTTATATTTTAACCTAATTTTAAATATTACTTTAATTATTTTATTAATATGTGATCAACAAATCAAATAGTTTCTTATATAATATTCATCCTAAACTATTTATCTTTTTTTTTAAATCTATCATAAACTGATAATTTTATCTAGTTGAATTTTTCTAATTGGAAATTCAATACTCAAATAAATTAATTTACTCTAATCCTAAATCTAAACCTAATTCTAATTCTAACCTAAAATTTATTTTATTTTCTCTTTTTTTTTAATATATTCTCTCTCTCTCTCTCTTTCTCTCTCTCTCTCTCTCTCTCTCTCTCTCTCTCTCTCTCTATCTATCTATCTATCTATCTATCTATCTCTCTTTCTCTCTTCATCCCTTCTTTCCCGTTTTCTTTCTTTCTCTTTTTCTCCTCCTCAACGAGCTAGCCTATCCCAACCCTCTTTCTTTTCTTTTTCTTTCCCTATCTTGCACCTTGGCCATCCCGTTTCTTTGTTTTCCCTCTTGATTTTATCCTTTTCTTTTCTTATTCTTCTGTTTTGTCTGGCTAGCTTTTGCACCATTTGAAAGGCCCTACGCACTCCTATCCCCTTTCCTCTTCAAGCCCAACCACCTCCTGCATTCCCCCTCTCAATTGCCTCTTCTCTTCCATTCTTGGCTGTTGTACATGTGCCTTCTTATACCAAGTCTTTACAACCACCAATCTCCTTCACCCCTACCCCTAACCACTTATATGCATCACCTCCATCATGCCTCTGCTTATACATGCATATATACACTCTACAACCTCCTAATTTTTTTGACCCTAAACATTACCTTCATTCTTTTCTTCTCCTTCATCCATCTTCCTTCCCTATCTTTATCTAACAATCACACCGCCGAAATACCACCCCTCCCTGCAATCGAGAATGCAACCCACACACCACCAATTATAAGGCTCTAATTTTAGCTAATTCTAATGTTGAGTAATTAATATCCTAACCTAATTCTAATATTAAAAATTGATATATCTACCTTACTATAATCCCTAAATCCTAATTTTGAATCTTTAATCTAGTTCATTAATATTTTTAACCTAAACCTTTTTCTAGATAATTGATAATTAATTTTTGCTAAATACCCTGACCTAAATTATTTTAATCTAACTCTAATTCTAAACTCAAACTTGATTTCTTCCTTCTTTTTCTTTCTTCCTCTTCCCTTTATTGTATGAAACTTTCCCCTAACCATATCCTTCTACTGTATTTCCCTGATCTACACCCTACCCTCTTCATCACCTATCAACTCTTATACCCTACGCTTATGGATTTATTGAAAATATAGTCTTGATTTTCCTCACCTCACTTATCTTTCTGCTAGTGCATGCTAGTGTGTGTGTGTGTATTTTAAAATTATTTTCTTAGCCAACTTTATGAGGTTTCGAAGCCCTACCATAGATTCCTAACATACCATGTTTGGCCATATTGAGCTTCTATACCCAACATTTCCTCGGCATGGATCAAATTTTTTGTGACATGCTTGTTAATTTAGTTGGTTCAATCACATTCAATATTGTTTCCATTAGAGAAGATTAAATAAGCGAAGTAGTAAACCTAGAGTTGATGTTGTCTAGAACAATGTGTGTATATATTATGCAAGTATTATTTTGTATCATCTTAAAATATTAATGCTTTGTATTTTTTCGGGAGCCTAGTACGAGTTATCAATGTTATTAATTTATATGTGTTATTATTTACATATATAGGTCATTAGGTGTTATGGCTCATATATATAGTTTCCCAACTAGTTATTATGGATTTTATGTCCATTCTAGTTGAATAATATGCATGCTAACCAAGAAGGGGAATCACAAAATATCTAGCACATTGAATGATGGACTTGTAACCTAGAGAACTATTATATGTACCACATGTTGCTTATCAACATTGGTTTTTGTACGTTATTCATTTTTATAATTGCAAAGTCTTTATGTTTGATTCCATGGCTAATCATTTACCTCAACCTAAGGGGAAGAGTTTGATTGACACGGTTATATATTTTTTTTGTGAGATCGTGACTTGTATTTGTATGTGTATTCTATCATGGTTTATTAAATATGCGTGTTTGGAGAATTTTGGAGCAAAAATAAGATCAGGAGAGAAAACATGGGAGGCTTCTCTTTTTGAGGACCACCCTTATTTTCTTGATATACTTGGTCCTCCATTATATTGGCAAAAGTGAAGAGTTTTGAAAAAACATAGGGGCCCCATGTTTATGAACATGGACCATGTTTTTTTTTCTACTTTTTATTTTCTATAGTTTGTTGGTGTCAATTACATACTTATATAAATAAATGTGTATGGAATCCCAGCAATAAGCAATATACCATTGAACCCTATTCAAATCCTCTTCTATGATATTCTCCTATGTTTATTGAGAGATTTGTGTACTAATTATTATTTTAAGGATTGCTCAATTATCTCTATAATCACTAGTGTTATATGCAATAGAGATCATTGTCGTTTCCCTAATTATTCTTGGGTTTTAAGTGTCATCTCAATTAGATTTTAGAATTTTCCTAATTGCTTGTTTGATTAAGTCATGTGTATATCCGTTCGGTGAATTTTTTTTCCCTAAAATTGGTATCAAAGCTTGGGTGTGTGATTGATTTGTATCGAGATGGAATTTATAAGTTTTAAAATTGAGAGATTTAATCGTTCTATTAACTTTGGACTATGAAAACTGAAGATGAAGGTTATCGTTATTCCAAACTGATTGGAGAAGGTATTATTCGGGGAAGTAAATAAGCCAAATGATGTTTTATAGGGAGTTTTAGGGTATTGATTTGTAGGCTCTTTCGACTATATAATTATGTTTATCAAATAAGGTCTTGTAAGAATTCGCTAAAGAAATAATTGTTGCTGCATTGTGGTTGAAGCTAAATGTAATGCCTTAAAATTTTGCTTAATCTAATACTGCATCATTAGCACCCTAATTTGATTCTAATCCTAATAAATACTATATTAGCCTTAACATATATATATATATATATATATCGGGATGAGATTTCTAAATCAAACTCATGGGAATTGGGTTGTGCTTTTTGGTTATGATACTAATGATGGGATTTGGGAGATTTCATAATATAATGTGAGTGGAATAACCTACATTAGAGAATGAACACTAAAGGAAGTGTAATTAGGGTTTGACAGGACTTAAGGTTTTGACCTGTATTATATGCATATTTGTTTAAGTGTGTTCTATGCATGAGAATCAATATTAAATAAGACACTAATTACTTAAAGTGAAAGAGCACGTGATTAGGGCCATGATGATTATTTTTCCTAAATCTATACATATATATTCCCATTCCATAGCGTAGAATGGTGGCTTGGGAGCATTCTTCCCTAAGATGATGTTTAATCTTCGTTCCATCAAAAGGAATAGTGGCTCGGGTATGTTATCCCCAAAAAGTTCAAATTGTTCCACCGGTTGAGAATAGTGGAGTCTCTACTCATTGTGAAATAAAACATATTTTCATAACCTATAGGAAAGATACTAATAATTTACAGTGGAAAAATATGTGAGTTAGGACCAGAGTAATTTATTCTTGTTCCACCGGATAGAATAGTAGCTTAGGAGCTTTCTTCCCAGAGGAGATGTTTTAACCTCCGTTCCACTAGAAAGAATAGTGGCTCAGGAGTGTTCTACCCAAAGGAGATGTTTTTAACCTCTGTTCCACCGAAATGAATAGTGGTTCGGGTATATTATCCCCAAGAAGTTTTAGACCATTCCACCGGTTTAAGAATAGTGGGGTTCCTACACTTAATATATATGAAAGAAAAAAATGGACTATACTTAATAAAAGGATCTGGATCGTAATATGCCTTATAAGATGTTCATTTGCTTGGTTATATTCCTTCATCATTTAATGTGGAAGCATGTGCTATTTGTATTCTTATTTCAATAGTATTTTTCCCTTACTCAGTACGTAGCGTACTAACCACTCATTTTATGATTGCTGATCATTCCCACAAGCAGAAGGCCCTAGAACTTATATGCAAGTTTTAAATGATCAGGTAGATGACTTTGCGGCTTATAATGCCTTATGGTGGGATGATTAACTCTACCTATGTTAGGGTCGGATGAAGAGTATCTGTTATCTGGATTATATATTAAACTAGGTACCCTTTTGGACTCTTGATCCATGATATCCTCTTTTTTTTTTGGGATTGTAAAACTCGGAGTAATACTCCAAACTTAGTATTTGTACTATCAATGTACTTTTATTTTCTAATTTCATTTTATTACCTTAAACATTTTAGCCTTTGTGATTGATGTAAGGGGTGGTTGCATAAACCAAAATTATGTTGATCATGACGGTAACCCCCACTATTTTTGCTTAGTTACTTCCGCTGCAAATGGAATATTTCAGTAGTAAAAATTAAGGTGTTATAAGTTGGTATCAAAGCATTTAGTTTTTATTACCCTGTTTTGGTTTTCAATGGTTCTTCATCTAATTTTTAATGGTCTATTTCATATTCAGAAACAACTAGTTTTCCATTTCAAAACCCGAATTTATTTATGTGGAATCGGGGATGGGTAGCCTAAGTGGCCTTGAAATATGAATTTTTTGCATTATGTGTTAGTTAGCTAGGAAGGCTTAGGCCTAACATTTTTTTTGTCTTGTATCTAGTTAGTTAACGGTTCTCAACGGTCGTATTGGTTGATTGGAAGAGACTTTTGGTGCATTTATCGAGTTCGTTTGATGTTCGCGTCAACCGTTGCCACTACCTATGCATCACTTACAAGACGGTATTAAAGAAGACTGGCTTTGAAGTTTATGGGACATCACTCACCAATCAACGCTGGATATGAGGATCTGGTCATCCTGTAGGGATGGATTCGTGACTTGAACAGGACCTTTGAGGTAGTTGATTGCCCACCTACCTGAAAGGCAAATATTGTAGCCTTCTTCTTACGAGGAGTTGACGACACCTAGTGGGTAGGTCATTGTGCATTGGATGGTCCGTAGATGTCTTGGGAGGACATCAACACAGCGATTCGTGTTATGTTCTACCTTGAGAGTCTTAAAAGGGATAAGTTGAAGGATTCCATACAATTCACTCTAGCAAACATAATGGTGAGGTAGTATCACGCCCGATTCATAGAGTTATTGTGGTTTGCACCATTGATCGCAGTTGATGAGTAGACGGTGGTTTACCAATTTGAGTAGGGAATCCATTTTACCATCGAGAGGGTGATGGGTGTTGTGGCTTTTCCGGACTTGGCCACATTATATGAGAGGGCATGCATAACAACTATGTTGGTTTAAGAGCAGGCTTCCATTCTAGGTAAAAGGAAGTCGGAGTTACAGGGTTTTGGGGGCAAGATCCAGTATCAAGGAGGATAACCTCCATGATTCCTACAGAAAGGTTAGAATCACCCTCAAGGAGGTTAGTATTCACATCAGGGTCAATCAAGAGGTCATAATAGGTATTGGGGTTAGTTGAGGCATTTTTCATGCCATTTCTTTAGTCACGATCATCCAAGACGTACTTGCTAAGGTGACCCAATTCAATGTAGGACGCGTGGTGAGTTGGGCCACCAAAATTTTGAGTGTCAGTGAAAATAGGGTAAGTATCAACAATAGGCACCACTAATTCCGCAGCAAAAGGATTTTTAGTAGAGAGCACCTTCCCCACGTAATTGACAGACTAGTGGGAGTTATGGGAGACTACAGGGGCCTTCCTCCTTCCCTCAAAAAGGATAAGGTTAGTCCCTGAGTTCTGAAGGGTATCCTGGAGGATACCAAGGAGGACATTCAAGTGGGCGCCTGAATGTCATCAGCCAGGCAGAGGTTGACAGGCAGTTGGATATGGTCATTGGTATGTTCTCAATCTTAACGTTACCAAGTTATGTGTTGTTTGATTCGGGAGCATCTTTATGGTTTGTGTCTTCTTCGTTTGTTGCTAAAGCTACATTGACTTCATCGTCTCTAGTATTTATATATGTGATGGTACCTTTTAGGGATAAAATGGACTATACTAGGCTCTACTCAAATGTGGCCTTAGAGATAGGTGAGGTAGACTCCCCAATAAACTTGGTTAAAATGGACCTTTAGGATTTTGATGTTATCCATGGGATGGATATGTTAGGGAGGTATAAGGTAGTTATAGATTATTCACAGGAGCGATTCATTCTTTGCAAGCCTCAGGGTCCTAGGGTCTCTTATTTAAGATGCAATCTTAGGCCTATGACAAAGGTTGTATCTACCGATATGTTTTATTCGTTGGTACAGAGAGGTTGCCCTATGTTCTTATGTAGGGTTCAAAAGTTGAACAAAGATGTGTCGGCATTAGAGGACATTTCAGTTATTCATGAGTTTCCAAACGTGTTTCCTAAGAAGATTCTAGGGACTCCACCGATTCAGGAGATAGATTTCACCATTGAGTTGGTATTGGGGGCCAAACCTGTTTCTAAGGCACCATATCAGATGGCACCCATGAAGTTCAGAGAGTTGAAGACTTAGTTGGAGGACTTGTTGGCTCACGGGTATATTTGGTTGAGTATGTCTCCATGGGAAGCACCTGTGTTGTTTGTGAAGAAGAAGGATGGGAGCTTCACTTGTGTATTGATTATTGAGGGTTGAATCAATTGACGGTGAAGAACCCTACCTGCTTCTTAGGATTGATGACTTATTTGATTAGCTTCGAGGTGGTTCGACCTTCTCAAAGGTTGACTTGATGTCAGGTTATCACCAGTTGCGTATCATAGAGGGAGACATCATGAAGATGGCTTTTAGAACATGGTACGGGCACTATGATTTCATGGTAATGCCTTTCAAGCTCACTAATGCTCCCATTATTTTAATGGACTTAATGACGAGGATTTTCCAGCCCTTCCTCAATTAGTTTGTTGGTTTTTCATTGATGATATCTTGGTTTGCTCTCGAAGTAAAGAGGAGCATGAGAAGAATCTATAGATGATTTTATTACTTGTGAGAGAGCATAAGTTGTATGATTTGTTAAAATTAAGTAATCATTCACTTTTATGCATTATCATATGCTCGTGTGTGTTACATACAATGTTCGGCCTATATTATGTTCCATGCTATCAATACTTTTGTATAGTAGTTTAATCTCACAAGCACACAAGTATTGTTCTATCTATTTTATGGTCACTTCAAAATTCAAATGGTTAGATGACAAAGTGGTGTACAATGTTCTCTGGCCTAAGTATAGGAGATGGATTACTCATGTTGCTTTGGGCTTGAGTTAGAAAGATGGGATTTTGGTGTTTTTATCCCCACTTAGGATCTCTAATTTTAGTTTTTTGTAATTTTTTTTGGCCCCTATAGCTAATGTTCTAAGAAGTGTAATATAAAGAGTTTTACCCAACATATTTATTATCTTTTTTCATCTAATTTTCATAACTACCTTAACATTTGCCTTGGCTAGGTAAATGTGCACATCTCTTCTCATGATAGATGTGGTGGTAGTTTCCTATTTTTATCACTTTTACTTCAGAAATATTATTTTTGAATGAAACATTTTTATTATCAAAAGTGGGTTTGTTACACACTTGATCTCATAATGGCAAAGGATTAAGAATTATAAAGGAAGAACCAATGATAAGAGAAAATAAAGGAATAAAATCCTATAAAGAGAGAAAGAAGGGGAGAGATAATTAGATAACCATATGTTAATACTACTGGAATAATTTCCCACTGTAGGCAATCACATCGAAAGCTTTAATTCAACTTACCAATAAGATAAGGAGTCATATGCTTTTAGGAGTGGGCAACATTAATAAAAATGATTGTCTTATGCTATATTCTGAGTAAGGTCACAATACACAACAATCAAATGAGACATGCATTATACATATGGATCATAACATAAGATAGATTCTATTCATGCCCATATTTTCATGATCTAAGATGACATAAGATAGAAAATTTATTAAATTTTATACTAATATGATCATAAAATTCTCTTTGCTTAATCACATTGACATCATGAACATGTACTTCTACCACTCCTCTTTCTTTTATAGATGAGAGAAGGATAGTAAACCTCACTTAGTATAAATCATTCACTCTCATTTTTACTTTATAAGTGGGTTAAGAAATAGTCAATCTCATTGATACTCTCACATCTATAGTAAAAAACAAGTACTACAAGCAAACTATTAATCCTTAGGTATGTGTACCCCTTATAAACCAACTATATGAATAAGTATATAGTAGATTAGAGCCCTCATGTTTTGTTAAGAGGAGGATGTTTTCATTGAAACATTTAAATCACTTGGATTTAATTGGTCCCAACTTATGTGATTTTCTACTTTAAATATTAATGCCTTATTAATTCATAAATTAATACATAGTACATAGCAACATGTTACTTGAATTACACATTAGCATAACACTTTCACTTTTATTATACTTACTTTATCACATAGGATATTTTTATCATTGTTAAGTGTTACATTGATTATCATAAAATTCCATACAGACTATTGTTATTATTATAAAGCTAGTTACACACGCATCATGATTACTCAAATCAAAAATGCTATAATCATGTGAAACAACGATAAGACATAACATTAGGAAACTTGTTAAAATGTCTTGGTTGAGTTTGTAATTACCAAAATAGCACACTGGGTTTCAAAATACCTAAAATAACATGTTGGTTTAGCATATTCCCCCCATCAATGTTTAGATCGAAAATGCCTCCACAAGGGACATCACGAGTTAAAAATAGGTAATAACATTAGTTCTAGTTCTAGATCAGATTAGTTATACTTGTAATAGAAATTAGTTTTACTTTTCGAGTAAATTAGTTAAAATTCTAGGATGGATTAGTTGTTCTTCTAGCATAAATTATTACAATTTACATTATATGTACTTCTACGATAAATTAGTTGTATTTCTAGTGTAGATTAGTTGTACTTATTGTATAAATTAGCTTCACTTCTATTATAATAAGAAAAAAGGTCGATTCATGCCTACTAGGAGTGCTTTTAGTGTTAATTTGAAGAAGGTGTGTGTGTGTGCGTGTGTGTGTGTGTGAGAGAGAGAGAATATAATAAATAAAGAACACATCCTTGAAAGCGGCGCTTAGACTTAACGTTCAAAAAAAATAGTAAGACAATCTTCCTATTTTGGAAAGTTTGACTTTAGCTGTGCTATTTTAATAGTTTTGAAATCCAAACGTGTTGTTTTAACAATTTGACCAATAAAGAAAAAAAACAAGTACAATATGAGACATACTCATGTATATAATACTTAATAATATATATAAAAACTCATAAAGTTATTATTATTATTGTAAATAAGAATAATAATATTCATTATTATTGTTATTATTATTATTATTATTTCAATATATGGTAATATTTATATTTTTATTATTATATTTATAGAAATAATAATTGCTATATTAATTATAAAATTTATTGTAATAATTTATTATTATAAAAATAACCATATTTATAATATAATTTTGTTAATAATATTATGATAATTATTATTATTATTGGAACATCAATACTATATATAATTATTATAAATAATAATTATAATGATTATATTAAAAATTATACTATATTTTAATTTTTATGAAAACTATTAGTATCATCATCATAAATAACAATATTATAAGCAAACATACAAATGATAATTTATAATATTATTATATACAATATAATATCAAAGATAATAATTAGAATAATAATATTATCATTTTAAACAAACTACTTGATAAGTATTTAGATTTATTGACTAGTTCTAACAAGAATAAAATAATAAGTTTAAAAATACTTGGAAAGATTTCAGAAATTAAGATCAATGATGAATACACGTAAAGTGAATTCCAATTAAGTGTTTAAAACATTTTAAAGGGTTTAAATTAAAATGTGAAATTTCTAAACTTAACTCATTACAAGAATACCTAAGACTTGGAAATGTAATCCTCAAACCTTAAGTCTTGGTGATGTTCATAAGATATTCTCTTATACTTTGAAACTTGATTGTTCTTTTAAATTTACACATTGAGTAAGTATGTTTTGATCTCTTTTTTTTTTAAATCATAGAATATGTGTAATTAAGCAAAAACATTAGTTCTCTAGACCCCTTTATTATCATCAAAATAAGAATAAGGATATTGTTTGACTTATGAGGTCAACAATGCTCTAGTAGGAAAGTAGCAACCTTATCTATCGACAAAACTACATTTATTTACACCTTACCCTTGCATAGAGAATATTATTATAAATAGAGAATGCATAAATTCACATTGCCTCAATGCACCCATAAGTTCTACAAACCAACATTGTAGAGTATATTTCAACTCATACAACATCTTTCGTGGACAATGACCTCTTCTTGGCTGTTATGATTGGAAGGTGGGAGGCATCTTTATATATACGTCTTCAATCATATCATTGTGTTAAAAATAAATTTTGCATGCCCATATGATACAATTCCCAACTCTTTGATGCGGTTGTAAGAAGAAAAGTTTTAGTACTCAGTATTTTAGCCACAAGTTCTAATGTTTCCTTATAGTCAATTCTTTCAAGTTGTTTATTTTCAAGAATACCAACTATACTTTATGACATTAAATGGTCTTATTTGCATTATATTTGAATTTTAAAACCTTTTTTCAACAAATAGCCTTCTTTGTAGATAGCGACTCCATAGTCCAAGTTTTATTATAACTTTTAATTCCTTATATCTCTTTATTCATTCATCCTCAGCACAAGTGTTTTGCATAATTCCTTCAATGATTATTACCAAATAAAGTTGATGTTTGAGAGAATTGTTCTCTAGTCACTTAGTGCATTATGTAAAGGATAAGGAGTACTTGAGAAATTTGTTTGACTAGATAAACTAGAAGTGGGAGATAAGGTGTTCAAATGGGTGACCAGGCTCAACCCAAGTCTTAGGTTAATTAGGTCCCACCTTAGGGGCCCCAATGAGTGATTTTAGTGTATATACAGATATGAGACTTATATTACACAAACTTTGCTTGGCTTTATTGGGTCATTGGTACTGATGAGTTCATATTTTGACACATTTTATACCCTTATAATCTTAGTTTTTGGTATTTTATTTAACTAATATAGGAAAATAATTATTGTTTTATGCTTAAGTGGTAAAAATTATATAAATATTATTATTTAAGCTAAAATGATATAAATTAAGTAAATTTAGAATAAAATATAATTTATTAATGTTTAATGAATTTTATTTTGCAGGTTTTTTTTAAGTAAAAGAAAAAAAGATTTGGACCTTCGGACCAATGGCGAAAGGCCCAAAGGCCTAGAACAAAAGGTAAGCCAAATAAAGCCGAACAGGTCAGGGCGCACGAGAAGAAAAGTCAGCCATCAGGGGTGATGTGGGACGCACAACAAGACGAGACTGGCTTGCGAACTAAGGGCTGATGTGGCACAAACGGGAGAGAGAGCCGTGAGGAGTAGAGCAATAGAAGAGGGTCAGCTGAAGAAAGTCAAAGAAGAAAAAAAGAAGAGGCTGTGCGAAATAAGGGTTGACGTGGAAACGAGGGCACCACACGAAATAAATAAAGCCGCACAGTGGTAGTAAGAGAGGAGGGCGGCAGAGCCGCATTAATTAAGAGAGAAGGTAGAGCCTTCAGAGGCTCAGGCAAAAGGAGCTGCAGTGAGGAGGCTTCGCCGAAGGCAGGGCAAAGCATGAAAAAGAGAAGGGTGTTTGACTGTTTTCAGCTGTAAAGAAGAAACCGCACTAACGACGAACCAAGAGTCAGTCGTCAGCCGTCAACTGTCAACTGAGAAAAGAGAATTATTTACACGGAAATTAAGGTGCCGAGAAGAGAGAATAAGAGGAAATTTGATACCGGTAGAATTTATTTTAGATAAAATTTTTATTTGAATAAATTATTGATCTTTTATCCAAAATTAATTCTGGTTATTTCTTTCTCTTATTTTAATTTATATTTTAGATATATATTTCTGTGTAATTAATTCTATATTTATGAATGGCTGAATATTTATTGTTAGGGAATAATTTGAAACCCTGTATTAGGATTTAAATTATAATTTTATTTTCTTTATTTCTTGAGATTGTTTCTTGAATCTATTTTAATTGCTATCATTTATATATATAATTCTGTCAAGTATAGTTTATTTGGTGCATGCCTTGTTCTAGTTTCCTCATAAGTGACAGTATGTAGGATTATTTGCCTGCTAGGTGGCCATCTAAATATACTAGAATTTATATGTATATATTGCAGCTAGGTTATATAACAATTCACCTGATAGTTTTGAGATTCTAACCAAAGTGGTCAAACGTTTTGATACGTGTGGGTCAAGGAAAGGAAATATAGCTAGACATGCCTTTTGTACTAGTTTGGGTACCTAGATTGACAGCCTTCCAATTACACTTAATGTATTAAATCTAGTTAAATATAGGAGTCGTTTGTTGCTGCTATACTGCTAGTATTTAATAGGATTAATATTGCCGCTTTGTCATATTAATTAATTAAGGGAAGTAATATAAGGTGTATGGACCTGCTTTTGGTGTACAACTTGGTCGATCTCATTCTCATGATTAAAAGATGACTTAGAAATTAATATTATATTTTGACCTAATGTAGTGGTAGATTTTGATTTCCCTAACATATTTCTCATATCTACGGGTTTCTTATTATTTTCATTATTTTTATTATTAATTTATTTATTCCTTTTATTATTATATCATTATTATTATTATTATTTTTAACCCCCATTAGTGTTTTTATTTATTTATTTATTTTGTGTTCTTTAGGATTTTTATTTTTATTTTTAGTTTAAGCTAGTTAGATAGAGGTGAGTCCTCTCAATCCTCGGCCTAGAACGATACCCTTATTTACCAGTGCTACAATTGACAACAAGAGGATTTAAATGGCGTGCCGGCTACGGCCACACCAATTTTTGGTGCCGTTTCCGGGATTCGTAACTTCACCTTTATTTTACTAGTATTTTTAGTGTGTTTTTATTTTTAGTGTTTGTGCCTTTTCTTTTTATTTCATTTTAGGTTATTTAGGATTTTTGGTGTATTTTGTTTTTCTCTTAACCTTTTCCTTTGAAATGTTAGTATTTTCAGGTGGCTATGAGAGGATCCTTTGGCTATAGACAACTTTGCACGAATCTTAATGCAGGAGTAAATGATGTACGTTCAAGCAATCTTGATGATAAACTTAACAAACTCACTGCTCTTGTTTTGTAGGTAGCTAAAGCTACTAGAGTTATTAATAGAATTGGAGTGTGTCATACGCAAGGAAATCCATATGCTTACCATGAACAAGCTATGAGAGGAGGAGGATTGACACAATCCGGTGCTCAGTCTTTCGATGGTTTTCAAGGAGATGATCCCTATACAAGCACATACTATTCTGGAATGAGGCATCAACCCAACTTTGGATGGGAGATGAATGATCATTATCAAGTGCCATATCAAGACCCTTGCACACACGAATATGAAGTTTCAAAATATTATCAATATCCTCAACAAGAATCTTCTCTATTTTTAGAACCCTCAAGTTCAAAAAAAAAATGGATAAGCTTCTTGAAGCACTGACAAATGGTCAAAATCGGTTGGTAGACAGCCAAAATCAACTAATGCAAAGTCAAATTAGACAAAATGAAAGGATGTCAGTGCTGGAAGATCAAATGGGTTATATGGTAAACATGATCAATTGATTTCAAGCAGAAAAAGAGCTCTCTAGTACTTCAATTCCAAATTCAAGTGAGAGTTGTGAGTATGATGATGCCATATCTGAATGTAAGGATGAGCTAGTTAATGAGGTTCCCATGGAAAACATTGAAAAGCAAGATCATGTGGAAGAAGAGCTTAAAAAGTAGAAGAAGAATCTCATCAAAATAAGGATCAAGTGAATAAGGAGAAGTATATGGATGACAAGACTATCACTTTCATCTACCATAGACCATCTTTGAACATTTATTCCCTACTTTTGCTTGGAGATTACCATAAGAGACAAGGTAATCCTTTAAACCACTTTGATTTTATTTATGCTAACTACACTCCTTGTTTTCCCTCTTTTATCAGGTTGTATATATCTAAGAGTGAATAGAGTAATCAAATCACCTTGGATACATTTAATAAGAAGCGTGATGCTCCAAAGGAGAGGTTATGTTGGAAGGATGTGTTTAAAGATTTTGAGATGAGAAATATGTTTTTTTGATAGATAGATCACGATACATGGACATAGGACAAAACATTCTCTCTTTACACACCTACTTTAACTCTATGATAGGTAAGTTACGTTCTTGCTGGATCAAATCATTTATTAAAGCTAACATTTTGTATTTTTCTTCCTTGAAGGATAAAGATGATCATCATGAGGAAGGATTTGGTGAAGCAGCTATGAAGTGGACGTATCCACCTTGAATGAGAAAAACTGAGATCATGTCAGACTGAAGACATAAAAACAAGTGCTACTTGGGAGGCAACCCATTGTCATAAGGGAGTTTTCTATCCTTTAGTTATTTATTTATTTATTTATTTATCCATACATTAAATATCATGTTTCCTTAGTTGTTTACATATTGAGGACAATGTGTGATTTAAGTGTGGGGGTGCATGTGTTTTATGTATGTGAAAAAAATATATTTTTTGATAAAAAAATTTAGATTTTTTTTAGAGTGTTTAGTATTTTTAGAGTCATAGGAGCCTTAACTAGTTAATGAGGAATATATCTTTGAAATCTAACGAACAGAGGATTATGAAATTGAGATAAAGGAAGTGGAAATTTTTTGTGTTAATTTCGATATAGGGAACACATATCTACGTAACTAAATGTGAATGGAGAAAGAATATGTATGATTTTATAATTACCGACATAGCATGTTGAGATTCTTCACATTCCTTAGTGAGCTTTAGAACCATATATACCTTCTTTTTTCTAAGCAAATTTATACAAAATCATCTATTATTTCTTGGCTTCAAAATTTTTCTTTTTAAACCTCATATATGTTTAATTGCTTTGATCAAATTATTTGCCATAGATCATGTAATGGACTATAGAGATTACTAGAACTTACTCTTGTGCTAGTTGAAGCTTATAGTCAAAACATGCTCTAATTGAGAAAATGATAAAGGCAGCTTAGGAATTTTCCATCACACGACCATATAGCTTAACCTAATTTGTGTATCCATGATATACATCCCATAGAAACCCTTTGATCCTATACATGGATTATATATTTTTCTTCATTACCCTCATTGAATAACCATTGGGCCTTAATGTCCTTACCTTTGCTTAAAGCTAGTGGAAGGAAATTAAATCGTTATGGATATAAAGAGTGGTTGTGTATGTGTGTATGTGAAAGAAATATATGTGTTTATGTTAAGAAGGGAATTGGTTATGTTTGGTGGAAAAGAAAAAAAATACTAAAAAAATTTGAAAAAAAATAATACAAATAAGGAAGAGAGGGAGTTATGGAGACGATGTTGAGAAAGTTCTATTCATGTTACATTTTATTGTGAAGGTGGAGAGGTGTATCATTAATCATTAATGTGGAATTAAGCTTATATTTCATCTACCTATTAGATTCCAATAGCTCTTGATTTTTTTTAGCACCACACACCTAAAATACTCCATACCCTTCTTTACCTTAAACCCCTGTTACAACCAATAAATAAGTCCTATTTGATTCTCAAGATGAGCATCCTTTGATTTGATGGAGATTAGTCACAAGAGTTAAGAAGATGGTTCGGTCCATTTGGCAAGTATTTGATATATTTCATGAGGTTTTACCCACAAGAACATAAGCCTTCTTTGTTTATATATGTGAGTCGTTTGTTATTTTTATCATCTTAGCTCACATACATGAGTGTTTCTCTATATTTGTAGCCATGAATCTAAGAGAGAAAAAATAGAGGATATCCATAGTGAGGATGAATCTTGATGTGACTAAGGCATGGTAGATTCTCATCCATAATATTGATCTTTTCATACCTGTCATGTTTATATGTGAACCATATGTTGAAATTGATCCTTTAATTCTCCTAATTCTGAATTTTGGTTGATTGCTAATCTTGACTTTTGAAAGTAAAAGATTCTAAAAAAAATGGTTAATGGTTTTAAGTGTGTTTTTATTTTTATAATTTTTTTTGTGTATGATTTTGTAGGTATATCATCTGCAAAACCCTCACAAGACCTTACTCATTTTCGATGGGTGACCTAGGGGTTTAAAGGGCTTGTTACACATGATAAGTGTAATCGTGAGGCCTACGAAAGTGGCTAGTTAATTTAATTTTATATATTTAGAGTAATGACTTGCTTAAGGAAAAGAAAGTACATATGCGAAAGGAAGCGTTTTGAATCTCACTCATTGTAATACCCCGTATTAATAAATCCTTAATTTACATATGAAAGACTTAAAGTTTGATTAGTAGGTGAAGTAAACCACAAGATTCTTTTTAAGTGATCACCTTGTTGTTTCGAGTAAGTCCATAAATGTTAAGTTATGAAAATAACCTGGATTAAATGTATGTATGAGTAGAGGAAGATAAAGTTGATGAGGATAATAATACCGATAATAAGAAGAGAGTAATTAAAATAGAAGGGATGATAATACTAATAACCTTGTTATGAATAACATGCTTAATAATAATACAGATAATAATAATTGTAAGAATAATAATTTTAGAAATAATTATGAAAATAAAAGAGGGGAAGTGATAACACAAATAATAATAATAATGATCATAATAATAGTAGTGACATTTTTGGTGAAAATAAAACCTTACTTAAGTGGGATTCTTTTCCAATATAACCATACACTTGAAAGCCTAATACATTGGGATACTTTTGCTAATTAATTTCTAACCGAATCCCCATCAATTTCCCCACTTCAACCCCAGCCAAAACTCCCCAACATTTTGAGCAAAAGAACCCTTCCCCATGCAGCCCATCTCCTCCTTTCTCCTCTCCATGCATGTGTCCCTTCTTGTCTAGAAACCACTCCTCTTTGCAACCTTCCCTCTACCCCAACACATCCCATCATCTCCCTGCAATGCAACCCCCTCACGCCACACCCCCTAGCCTTGCACGTCGCAACCACCAACCTAACCACCCTCCATCACGCCACTCATAACCATTGAATTTATAATTTAATAACTATTGCTATATCCTAACATTTGACCAGTAATTATTTGAAATGATAAATATTTTTATTTTTTGTTTTGTTCTCATCTTTCGTTTGATTTTACCTTATATGCATGTATTTGGATATATACTACACCCAAACACTTTTGTATTTATTCTTTATACTTTTTCCCCTTTCTTCTTTTTCATTATATATTGTTTGTATATATGTATATGACTTGGAACATATTGCTATATTTTATAATACAAGGTATATTATCAAAATGTTAAATATTTAATACTTATTTTTTAATCCATCCTTCTATTTTATTTCATTTCTATTTTTTGCTCCCTCATTAACATCTCATAATAAATAAATAATGTCTAAATTTTGATGCTTCTTAATATTTAGACTAGTGAGTTATAGAGTTTTTTTTAATAATAAAACAAAGAAAATGTAAATTTATATATAATATAATTTAAGATAATCAAATATTTTATTTTCATTTCTAATTTTATCTTATTTCTTTTTCTATTAAATAAGTAAGGGGTATTAAATTTCATATGAGGATATATGAAATGCCCCAAAATTCTAATTTTAAGAATTTTAGCTAATTAATGATTTATTTTAGAAATTAATTAAATTAATTATGGTTATTAAAATAAAAGGGAATTAATTAGGGAAAATAAAGAAGAAAATAATAAATATTTTTATTAGAAAATTTTGGGTATTTTTTTAATTAAAATGGAATTTAGGAAAGATCATTCAAAACTCTTAAATTAGCCTAAAAAGGGAATTAAATATTATTAATTTTTAAATATCTTAAATTACCATTATAATCTAAATAACCCAACCTACATTTTTTTTTCCTTTTTCCTTTTTACTTTTTCCTTTTCCTTTCCTTTTCCCTTCTTTTTCCTTCTTCTTCTTTTCTTTTTCTTTTCTTTTTCCCCTGAATTGGGATTGTCTTCCTGCTACCCAAACCCTTTCTTTTTCTTTTCTCCATCGGCGGCCCAGAACATCGTGTTCCATTTTATTCTCCCCTCCCCATCGCCCGGTCCTGTTCTTTCTTTTCTTTTCTTTAGCTGGTCGGTCCACACACACACTCCTCCTTTTCTTCTTCCTTCCTCCCTTCCTCGTTGACCTACAACGTCCCTAGTTTTTCACCGCCAATCATGCCATTGACTGGCTGTTTTGCTCCTCTCTCCCTTACCTTGACTCCATAACCACTTTGACCCAACCCACTTCCCTTCCTTCTCGTGCACAACCCCCTCTTTCCCCGCGCAACCACCCTCTGTCACATTTGAATTTTGTTGGCCTCTCGTCGCCAGCCAGTGCCCTCTCCTAACTTCCCTATTTTTCGTCACCCCTTTGACCGATTTCCCCATCCTTTAGCTCTATAAATATTCCCATAACCAGCTTTGGTCGAGTTTTTATTTTGAATTCAGAAAAATCACCCCTTTGCGCCGCCGCCTTTTCAAACACCAATCCCATCACTGTCAACCAATGTCACCGCCCACTCCGCCCACTTAAGCATTCTCTGAATCACCCTCGAACTAACTACACCCCTCTTCTCCCTCAATTTTCCTTACATGAGCTACCCGCGCCATGCAAAGCCACCTCTCGATCAACCCTTCCTTCCACATCCGCTGCCCTTCGCATAACCATTAGCTACCACTCCTGTCGTAACCACCACCCCTATACCTCCCAAACTACTCTGTAGACTCCTCTCTACCTTCCCCTACCCTTCATTTCCTCTTCCTCCCTCTCCTCCTCTCTTTCTCTCTTTCCTTCACTCTCGGCCACCACAACCACCGTCGTGCGCTACCACCCTCATTCCACTCCTCTCCATCTAGGCAACCATAAATACCCCAACTTCCACCCTCTTTCTCCCTCTCCTTTTCCCACCACTCAAATCTATCTCTTTTCTTCTCTTTTCCCTACCACCGCTACCATCGCCGTGCACCACCACAGGTGCTGCCTATGACCACCAACCCAAGGTGGTATCCTAAACTTTCTCAACCCTTTTACCCTATTTATACAAGCTTTATTTATTTAATTTTATTATCTTTCCATTATTTTCAATATTATTATTATTATTATTATTATTATTATTATTATTATTATTATTATTATTATTATTATTATTATTATTATTATTCTTGTTGTTGTTGTTGTTGTTGTTGTTATTGCTATTGAGGGTTGAAGCCCTATTCTGTTTTTATTTCTATCATCATCATCATCATCATCATCATCATCATCGTCATCATCATCATCATCATCATCATTATTATTATTATTATTATTATTATTATTATTATTATTATTATTTCAAAGTAGGGTTGAAACCCTACTTTACATTATTTTCTATTTATAATAATAATAATATTATTATTATCATTATTGTTATTATTATTTTGTATTACTATTATCATCATCGTTGTCGTCGTCATCATAATCATCATCATCATCATCATCATCATTATTATTATTATTATTATTTTAGTGAAGGGTCGAAGCCCTTATTTCACCATTTATTTTGAATTATACTATTATTATGATTAGTATTATTATTATCATTATTGTCATTACTACTACTACTACTACTACTACTACTACTACTACTACTACTACTACTACTACTACTACTACTACTACTACTACTACTACTACTATTATTATTATTATTATTATTATTATTATTGTCAATATTATTATTTTTAGTATCATTATTATTATTAGGTAAAATCTTCAAACCTTATATTATCATCTTTTACAATATTACTATTATTACTTTTATCTTTAGCAAAATTAGTATTTAGTTAGTGTGATTATGATTATATTATTATTTTATCTAAAACCCTAATCTTAGAATAAAGTAGGAAATAATAGTATTTTTAGTAGGCAGAACCTAATCTTTAGTTTTTCCCTCTTATAGGTGAGATAAGTTAAAACCCTAAGGAGGTGTAGGAGTGCTCTAAGACCGATGTCGTATTAGGTAAGGGTGTAGCTAAGGCTTTATTTATGCTATGTGTATTATATGCCTTGTATAATGTCGTGTTGTGTATCATGTGCTATTAGTTGACTATTTTATGTGTGGAGCATCTTGGAATAAAAGTATGCTTATGTGCCTTCTTATTGTATATGTTGATACATATATGTGGTGAAATGTTGTGGAATGTGATGTAATGTGTTGTGACCCTTTAAGACATGCTTGTGAGAATTTTTAATGTGGTATTGTGTGATGGAAAGGATGAAAAAAGAAAATGGGGAAGTAAGTTAACCAAAGGAAAATAAGTTGACTAAGGGATGCGAGTTGATCTAAATATTTTATTGATCCATCAGTGGATGAATAATCGGGGATGAAAGTAAAATGAAGGAATGTGAGAATCTATGGTTTTACATGGGAGAATCTGGGTTTTGCATGGAAGAATCTATGGTTTTGCATGGGATTCTAGGGTTCTGCATGAAAAAGTTTGAAGGTTTACATGGAGTAAAATTTACGTATGAAAAGTTGACTTGGGGTGTAAGGAAGTTAATGGAATAGTTGTTTGGGTGTTTGGAGGTTTTGGGTGAAAAATAGTATATGGGATAGTATAAGGGCATATAGGAGACTGAGCTCAGGTTTGGGATAAAACCCTAGTATAAAAAGGTGGTAAAAGAGAATTTAATGAGGGTGAGTGGAGTAAGAGACGGTGATGGAAATTATTATTTGAGGGGTGAGCATAATTAGCATGGCAAAATAAGAAGTGGAAGGTGAGAAATTGAGGGCTGATATGTGGGAATGAGGAAGCTAGGGTTTGGTGTGGCCAATTAGGGTTTGATGTGACTATCTAGGGTTTTGTGACCACACATGTACTTGAGGAGTAAGGCGTAATCATGAAGGTTGAATCTAAGGGTTATGATGTATGCGGTGATAAAATAGTTTAGGTCATGTGAGGTGGAGTAGGATGGGCCACATAGGCCTAAAGTAGGGTTTCGGGATAAAACCCTAGAGTAAGGTGGTGAGTGTACTTAGAAGTGTAAGGTAGTGGGCATTAACCCACATACATAAGATTTGGACCTCTAGTGTGAGTTATGGTAAGGAGGAAGGGATGTTGGGTCAAGTTAGGAGGTGTATAATTCTCATGATGTGAGATGGGGCCTTTTGAAGGATAAGCGTAGAGGGAGTTAGTCATGCATGTCTAGGGTGAAACTTCTGAATAAGACACTTAAGACATTAATCATTTAAAGCGAAAGATTATTGAGCTGGACCTAAACCGATCCACTGGTAAGAAATAGTGGTTAGGGTGTCCCGTCCTATAAGTGTCTGATCTACTGGCTATAATAGTGGTTAGGTGCATATTGTCCTATAAGTGATCGCTCCATCGGCTATAATAGTGGGGGATCCCAAGCTCAATAAACCAAACTCTAATTTTGCTAAGACACATAAAAGACACTTAAAAGACACTAAGTGCTTATAGTAGAACACCATGCAAGCAAGAGCTAAACAAATCCACCAATAAGGAATAGTGGTTAGGGCGTCTCACCTTATATGTGACCGATCCACTAGCTATAATAGTGGTTAGGTGCATGTTACCCTATATGTGACCGATCCACTAGCTACAATAGTGGGGTTTTCATACTCACATGGATTGATAAAAAACATGGCGTGAAATAAGTACTGATCAGAGATTAAATAATTAATGGATCCGGATAATAAATTGGCCTTTATTCATTTATTTTCTAAAGTGATTGTATGCTATTGTATTATCATGCTTGGATTGTGTATTTTTGTGTATGGACATTAGTGCACAGTTACCTTACTTAGTACGTAGCGTACTGACCACCTGTTTCATAGGTGTTACTCATTCCCACAAGTAGAAGGCCCTTCTAACTTTGTGCAGGTGGGTGATGCTTATTTTGAAGCCTTTGATGTTTGTGAGGCATTAAGGAGGGCTGGGTGCTGAGTATGGACTTGGCACAAGGATCGAGAGTGGTGTGGTCGGATTTTTCTTTTTGACATTTTCACTTTTTATTGAGTATCCTAGACGTAACTTTTATAGGTTGTGTTGGGTTTTTTTTTGTGTCCTAGACATTTCCCTTTTTGACATATAAATGTGTACTAATTAATATTGATATTTCTATCTTGTGTGCGTTAAGCCGTGCATCAACAAATGATGCAAGTACACAAAAAATAGGACAATTGTACATTAATCCATACGTCCATCACTAGACGCATTTCCCCTTTGATTTTCATTGAAAGGATACTGGAGAAGGTTTAACCTTGATAATAGATACTTGATATAAATTTTCAATGTTAAAATCTTAATCGTAAACATTTAAATACAAGGTTTCAGATATTCATGTTCATCCGATAGAGGTTTGAATTCAATCAATGAAAGACCAGCATGTGAGAAGTGCCAAGCAGGGTTGCATGAGGTAGAGGAGGGAGACGGAGACAGAGAAGGAGATGAAAAGAAACAAAAAAGTATTATTTATTAGAAATTTAGAAAATAAATATAAAAGAAAATGATAATATATATTAAAAATAAACTAAATAGTAAGAATTTATTTTTTCTAAAATTACTACCTATATATTAATTAATTTAAGTTATTATTATTTTTTAATAAAAATAATTAAATGTTTTAGGTACCAAATCTTGCGCTGAAACTTTTTTTAAAATAAAATACGTTTTCATTATGTATTAGAAGCGGAAATCAATGCCAATCAGCCTTTTCGTTGCTTTTTTTTTTATAGTTTAGTAGTTAGACAAAAGCATCAAACACAGCTACGAGGTTTGAGCTAAGGTACAAAGACACGAAAGTCCACACTACCACCCATACAAGAGAAAAGCTCCAAAGGAGACCAAACTACAGGACGATCAAGATCAAATAAAGCCAACGTCGAGTGCTCCTATACTTAGCCTAGGCATTGCAACTGATGTACAATATCATCGACCCTATAGTCACCCATATGTTGACCGTCTTTTAACCATAAAGCCACCCTAGTCTTGACCAACATTGAAATCCAGTTCAGGCAAATATTTGCATTGTCAAACACCGCTTTATTTCGAAACTCCCAAATGGTTCCAACAGCTGCAAAAAAGGCCGCAACCCAGATTTTCCCTTTTATACCTTTCCATCTCACTCCTAGCCATGCTGTGAAGGCCATATGAGTGTTTTCCGGCATTACCCAATTGAATCCCATCCAGCAGCAAATGTCATTCCATAGTCTCCCCGTGAGCCTGCAGTGCAGAAATAAATGCGAGACAGTTTCCACTTCTGATCCACAGAAAGGGCATAACGCATCCTTAGTCGTGATGAGCTGTAACTTTGCGAGTTTATCCTTTGTGTTTAGCTTTTGTTGAATCACGAACCAGGTCAACAGTTCAATCCTTGGTGGCGCTATACCAATCCAGACTTTTCGACCGTTTTCCTTTGTTTCTACCTCCCCTACATTTCCTTTGAAGTGGGCTTCACAAAAGGATTTGACTGTATACACCCCACTGTTGTCATGATCCCATAGGATGCTATCTCTCTTATGCTTGCTCGGTAAAGTTTGATTTATCAGGTTCATCAGATTATGCTCCTGTTCCTCTTCCCATACAAACAATCTTCTTCTCCAAATGATACTCCAGTTCCAGAACGCTCCGTCCCAAACTCCCATGTTTGCCACTTTTTCGTTTTGCTGACAGGAAACAGAGAAAAGCCTTGGGAACCTTTCACGCAAGTTGCCATGCCCCGCCCAATTGTCATGCCAGAAACTAATCTTTCCCCCATCCCCTAATCTTATCTTGATGCCTTCCACAAGAATCTTGCTATCACGGCCTCGATTGACGATGTCCCCCCAAGTAGTCTTGCCTCTGTCAATCCCCGGGACTTCTATTATTCCATTCTGAACCTTTGGATACACCGCCTCGATAACTTGTTTCCATAAGGCTCCCTCATCGGTAAAGAAATGCCACCACCATTTAAAAAGTAAAGCATTATTCTTGATTGCCAGATCGCCAACACCAAGCCCATCCATACTCCGTGGTTTCTGTATAGTGCTCCAGCGAACAAGAGGCAGATTCTTCCTATCTCCAGTCCCTGCCCAGAAGAAGTTCCTCTGAATGTGAATGATCTCCTTTATTACCCCTTTTGGAATGCTAAACATGCTCATGTAGTACAGGGGGAGGCTATTCAGACTACTCTTTATCAGAACCAGTCTTCCTGCTCTAGATAGTGTTCTAGCCTTCCAACTTTGTAGACGCTTTTGAACTTTTTCAACCACCGGCTTCCACATTCCTCTTCTTCTAGGGTTTGCACCTAATGGCAAGCCAAGGTAGGTAATAGATAAGTATCCCACCTGACACTGAAGAATCTCAGCCATTTCCTTCGTCTGATTTATATTTGTACCTAACCCTATCACTTCTGTCTTGGAGAAGTTTATCCGGAGCCCTGATAAAATGGAGAAGCAATCAAGAACCCTCCTCCAATTTAACACATTATCCCTTGACGCTTCACAGAACACCATTGTGTCATCCGCATACTGTAGATGCGACACCTCCAGCTGCTCATGTCCTACCTTTAGTCCCCGAAGCACACCTGCAATTAAACCCCTTCGCACAAGCTGGTTGAAACCCTCTGTAGCTAGGACAAAAAGGAAAGGGGATAGAGGGTCCCCTTGCCTCAGTCCTCTCCTCATCTGAAACGGGGTAGTAGGGGTCCCGTTTACAAGGATAGAAATACTAGCTGTTGTAATACATTCACTGATCCAACCTCTCCAAATTTTCCCGAACCGCATAAGCTCCAGAATCGAGTCAACGAAGTCCCATCTCAAGGTGTCGTAGGCCTTATGGAAGTCCAGCTTGATCATCAACCCTTGAGTATCTTTATTCTTCTTAAACCAGTGCACTAACTCATTTGCAACTAGAACCCCATCGAGGATACTTCTCCCTGCAATAAAAGCCGATTGAGTGTCACTAACCAGTGGTTGAATAACCTGCTTCAGCCGGTCTGCCATGATCTTTGCGATAACTTTATAGATGCACCCAACCATACTAATGGGTCTAAACTGTGTCACCTCTTCTGCTCCTTGCACTTTGGGGATGAGAGTGACCAGGGTCGTATTTAGGGAATGCGGTAATCGTCCCGTGATGAAGAAGTCTATCACCACTTCAGAGAAATCGTCACCGATCACATTCCACATCTTCTTGATGAAGCCCAAGTGAAAACCATCATACCCAGGTGCCTTCATAGGAACACAAGCCCACACTGCCGCTTTAACATCGTCCTTCTTCGGGATGCTTTCTAACCATTGATTTTGCTCTTGAGTAATTGTTTTGAAACCATCTCCTATCATTCTAATATCTGGTAGGTCGTGATGGCCAAACAACTCCTTGTAGTAAGAAGTAAGCGCTTCCTTAATCTGCTGAGAATCTGTTACATAACTCCCCTTCACTTTTATTTTGTGGATGGCCGTCCTTCTCTTTCGAGCGTTTGCAATCACATGGAAGTACTTTGTGTTCTTGTCCTTTTCCTTGAAACCCCGGACTCTCGATACTTGATTCCAGTAGCTTTCTCTTCTTTTATGCCATAACCATAGTTGTTGTTGCAAAGCTGCTCTTCTAGCTAGATCCACTTCCGAGACAGGACTACTGGTAATATTATCATCCAGCTTCTGCATTTCTGTTTCCAAGATCGAAATCCTTTCTTCAAAATTCCCGAACTCTGTCTTATTCCAAGCTCTAAGCGGTTGTTTGATCAATTTGAGCTTTTCATGGCAGGGCATCTCCCCCAATTTCCCCCAGTAATCAGCAACAAAATTTCTGAACTTCGGGTGAGTAAACCACATATCCCAAGCCCGGAAAGGTTTAGGGCCCCCCAAAATGGAAGTAAGCACTAAGCTGATCGGGTTATGATCCGACAATGATCTCCTCAACCTTGAACAACTCAATTGGGGAAAGCAAGCTATCCACTCCTGATCAATTAAGAATCTATCCAGTAAGCTCGCCGTTCCAATTCTATGCCAAGTGAACTCCATGTTCTCCGGTTTTACATCAATGAGACACAATTTATCAATCCATTCATTAAAAAATCTCATGCTACGCGATTCAATTGTGCCCTCTTTTCTCTCCCTAGGCCACCTAACCTCATTGTAATCCCCCATGACTAAAATCGGTCTGTGAACTCCCTGTCTTTCACTCCAAACTTCTTCGAGCAATTGTGCCCTAGCACGAACTTCAGAAAAAAAATATAAAAGTAACACCGCACAATCGAAGTTAAACGGGAGAAGAATACCTTCTAGCAGAATCCAGCGGTTCCCAGACTTAACATTTGCAATCTTCCACTTTCTCGTATCCCAAGCGCAAATCAGCCCCCCACTTCTCCCATCAGCAACGACGTCACACCACTGTACATCATCATTGCCCAAACCCTCCTTTTCCATCCTTCCGAAATCAAGCCGTGCTTTGTCTCCACTAAACCCAAGATCCAAGGCTTCTCTCTAGCTATAAGAGATCGGATACTAGAGATCTTGCCTTTTGCTCTTATTCCCCTAACGTTCCAACTAATAATCACCATAAGCAACATTTCTACAAACCACCCTTCCATAACGACGGATAAAGAAGCGTCAACAGTCTTGCCTCCTTGCTAGTCTTTGACTTCTCCTTACCGCTGCTATCTTATTTATACAAGCAATATCATCCTTAGAGGATAATCCCAGCCTCTGCCCCAGCTTCCATGATTCTTCCGCTTCAAGAAGATCCTCTACCGCCTCCTTTTTATTTTCTGCTAAGATATGCCCTTCCGGTGAATCCCCTATTTCAAATTTCTCACCTTCTTCGGACCATCCCTTCTGCAAAAAAACTGGGCTAAAACTATGGGCTTTATCAAACCCCGGAGGTGGGCTAAGCTCAAAATAAAATTTATCCAACCCCCGCGCTTTAGCCCGATCCTGCACCATTTCCTCTTCAGCATCCAAATCATACGTGACCCCCACTTCCCTTGTCCCTTCGGGTGTTGAGATATCACCACCCTCGACTCTTGTAACATCAGCTGTGCCGCTTCCACAGGTGTCTCCTTGTGATTCCTCAAAGCCCGCCGTCAACTTTCTCACTGGTTCCCATGCGTTTGTCGTGTGCAAAGAATTAATGAACTCCTCTTCGCCTCCTTTATGAGAGTGCTTATCCTGTCTCTGTTCCCCGTGTTGAAGTTCCACATCATCTTTCATCTTCTCTATCCATGTGCCATCTCCGTCCTCATTCGGCCTCAGATCTGACTCCACCACTATTGTCCCTCGTGTCATCCCAACTGACTCTTCACGTTCCTCCATCGCCGAGCTTGTTGTCGCCTGCCATTGCTTGCTGTTCGTTCTGCCACTTTTCCATGATAGATAGCTACTTCCAACCTCTTACAAGATAACGTCGAAACTCTGGCCAGCAACCTTAATCGCCACCCGGTCCCTAATGTCCTCCAGGGAGTCTGTGTCCACTAGTACTTTTGTTGTCTCCATGGATAACCCTCCTTCCGTCTCTGAGTCGCAGCATATCATCTTCCCCCATGGTCATATGATATCTTGTATTACATCGTTACCCCAAACACACGGAGGAAGACCTCTTATTTTCACCCATGTCCTCCTTTTTTTGCATGTATCCTCAATCTTCCATCGCCTCACAATTGGAAAATGATCATGAAGCATGCTTTCATCCTGCATTGCTCTCGCACTGTCCTCGCCTTTTCGTTGCTTTGCTTGTGCCAAGCACATGAAGAGATATAAACTATCATACGGATATTAATGGTCATAATCGCTATACATCGCACCTCACATATAATTCCATATCATTATATCCATTAATTTATAGTGACTTTTTAGTTTCACAAACGTATCAATTTGTTTCTATCACAACAGATTGAGATACTATCTATAGTAATAGTAATAATAGTAATAGTAATAATAATAATAATAATATTATTAATAATAATATATACACGGAAAAAAATGTTTGCACAATTCAACACCAAAATCTAATCTACAAAACTAAAATATTTTTAAGATTGTTGGAAGTATATTATAAAATTTGTATTAAATCAATAAACAAAATATTATTAATGAATAGTAATAGTAATAATATCCACAATAATTATTATTATTAAAAAGAACATACTTAATTAGCTTTAGCAATTATAAAAGTTGAACCTATGGAGACCGAATATTAAATATTTTAGTCTAACAAATTTATGTTGTTTCCATAAAATAATTTTCCTCTCTCACACATTATTTAAAGTCGTGTGCAATCATTTCCTAAGACATATCTTCATTAGTATTCTAATATAATAAGACTCCGACCAAGATAAATTTGTACTTTGTACTCTACTAGGAAAGAGAATATGAAAAGTATAGGGAAATATAGAGATATTGTGTTTGCTGGTTAATTAATTTACTTTCCAAATGATAGAGAGGGCTATTTATAGCATTATTCACCACCATTTGAATTGGCATGACCATTCCCAAACAATCACAACCCTTCATAACCTTAGATAATTAACCAAATATTTAAACCCTTCGAATAGACATACCTATTCAAAGATTACAAATTTAATTAATTTTAAAATAGTTATTAATAACTTTGATTTTCATTGAGATTCCATCATCGCGTGCGTTTTAGCCTTCTTGGGGCAAAATCAAGCTAATTTCATGTTATAAGTTTTCCTTTCTTTCTTTTTTTTCCTTTCCATTTCTTTCACATGCTATGACCTATTACATTTTGTCTTATCAAGCACGACACGTGCATGTGGATTGAAATTCATAAATAAGTTTCATCAATAACTAAGACTTGTAACTATTAGTAGCTAAACTAACAAAAAATTTGTGCCCCCTCATCTTGGAGGCCCTGTTCGGCAGCACAACCTACACCACCCCACTGCCACAACTGATTTGCAACCATGAGAAAGCAATTATGTTTAATATCTGGTAATCACAAAATTTAATGAAAACTAATTTTAAATAATAATTTAATAAAAAGAAAGTAAATGCATTAACCCGAAATGAAGTATATGTGTAACAATACAACAACATGATCAACTTTTTTCTTGAATAAGACGATTATTGTTGGATTGCTTTCACTAGCAACAATATTATTTTATGTAAAAATTTTCAAACATCTATGGCTTGTCACCTTAGAAACTGCAACATATAGCCTATGTTTGTAACTACTTACCAAAATTAGTTATCCATAATAATTACTTATTTTAGAAAATTTTTAATTGAAAGAGCTTCCATAGTTATGAATTATGATAGATAACTACTTTCTCATAATTAATTCCAAACAAATCAATAATCGATCATATCTAAATGCTCCTTTTTTTTCTCCAAAAAATATCAACATTGCTAAGATATGAACTAGTGACCTTACCACTTTCTTTCATTGTCCCATTGACCTTGTTCTTACACTCAACCTTCTTTAGCTCATCATATCACCCCCATCTTTCTCCTTTTCTTATTACCACCACAACCAAGGGAATTATATTTCTTTGATTCTTTATCCCATCTCTCACATCATTTTACCATATTGCATTTTCCTAAAAGTTTCTAAGTGTGGAAGAACATATCCAAATTGTAATGAAAGTGATGGTTTGGTGAATGAGCAATTTTACGAACGAATTAAACAAAATTGACATGATTTGATGTGATTGATGTTTATAGAGTGTGGATATGAATGAAATAACACATAGAGGAATTTCTTCAAACTATTGTTAAAAACTCATCAAATGATCTCTAGTAAAGGATATGCATGGTAGACTTCAGTAAATAACTCATATATTAACCCACATAGAATTAATAAAAAATGGTTTATTAATTTTTCACTCACACAAAATTGATACGATAAGAGAGAACTCACAAAGTGAATCTGTTTTTACTAAAACTCAAATTCCTCTTTCTTTTAGTTATGGAACACTAATAACTAGTAAATAACACTAATTAAAATTTATAAAGGCACACACTTAATCTATTCCAACATATCATATATATATGCCATTCTCAGTACAATAATCCTTTTGAATTGGTGAGCTCAGTCTCACTGTCACTGGCCGTAAGTGTCACTAGTTTAATCATAGTAAAAAGATTTAAAAATGAATAAATAAATTCGAAGACTTAAACTTTCCTTTTATTGTTAAATACATAAATCCACGCACTTCTAGGAAAATGATCGACCTTTATTAGGAAATAATTAGCTCCATGGAAAGCGAGCTCCTCACAAATTACCAATGAACACAAAAAAAAAACCATACTTCCTTATTTTGATGATAAAATTTAATTATTAATATTCATATATAAATAGAAAAAATATAAAATTATGATAGAGATAGTATTAATATAAATATGATTATTATATTTTTATAACATAATATATTATAATTTAAAAATGTTAATTATTAAATTTTATTACGCATTGATAATTTTTCAATACAGAGAGAATAATAACTAATTTGTGAAGGCGCCAACTGTACCAAAAGAAGTGATAATTGTTTCGAAACTTTATCTACTAGCGTATGGAAGATGAATACTAACTTGTTTGGAATTACTTATTAAAAGTAGTCATTATAGATAACTACTTATTTTATAAATTTTTTAGTCTATTTTTTTTTTTAAATAAATAGTTATCTACAATAATTAATTTTGATAAGTAGCTCCAAACATGTGCTACATCATAAATCGAATATAACAAAGAGTCTCCTCGTACCAGCCGTATTTATTAAGTATTATTAAATTATACGTAAAAAATATGCAATTTTATTAATATATCCTTATGTTAATTTTAATTGTAAAGAAAATAACATAGAATTAAAATTAAAAATAAAACATTTAAGAGTTAATATGCTTTTTTTTCCTATAACAATTCTTGTACTATAAAACAAAATGGGAAACTTAATAATATCCCTTGTATTATGGGAGTATTATTAATGCAAGCACCAAACTCGATCGCATAAACTACGTAAGAAGAATATACAATAGGAAAATAAAAACCGCTCTACACATATTTTATCTAGCTAGCTAGCTATCTATCTATCTAAATTGGTAGGGGGTAGAATGCCAGGAAGGTTGCGACTTCCACCACTGGCGAATCCCATGAGCCGTTTTAAGATCGTGAATGCCGGGAAACATATTCTTAATAAGCAAAGCAGAGGGAAGCAATTGTGATGTTTCACCCTCCATTCCCATTAATTTTAAAAGTATACTCCTTGTCGATTCCTGTGTCGCCTTCATTTCAATAGGTCCCAAACCCATTGCCTCCATCTTCTTCCTATGCTCGAAGTACCCAATATAGTCCGCACATATAGGATCATTTGGGTTTACAAATAAGTAAGGCATCCAATTCCCCAACGGCCTATTAAAACAATATCGATTGTCACGACCATGCGTGTGCTGCTGCTGCTGCTGATGAGATGGGGATGCCCTTCCTTTATGCCTTGCGGCACGAGATAGACCCACTCTACACACATTAGAGACTACTCGAATCCCGTCTCTTAGATCTTGCTTCTTGATGAGCGTCTCTACCGGAAGAGATATATATGGCGGATTAAAAAGATAGGTTTCGAAGTAGCGACCCTTCTTAGCCATTTCTTTTCCTACTTGTAACGCGATTGCCGATCCCAACGAATGACCAGCTAACCAAACGTTTCTTTCTCCGCCAAGCCCGGAAGCGAGAGAAACCATGCCTTGTACCGTTTGTGATGTGTATTGGTACCTTGGATCCCCAGTGAGTTTATTCAGGAAACATTTGATAACTAAATCGATGTCTCGAATTATTGTATCAAGTTTAATTAGTGCTCCACGAAATGCAATGACAAATCTAGGTGTGGTTTGGGTTTGAGATGCGGCGGAGTAGTTCTTCTGCTGGTGGTTGGGTCGGTGAAGAGGAGGAGTTTTGTGGTATTTTTTGTTCTCAAAAACGGCACCATAGACAGAAGAGTCGGACCGATCAATGAGTTCTTCGAATAGCTGGAAATCGAAAAATTCCCACCATGCTGGTGCTTGTGCACTTGATGTTCCTCGCCGGTTTTCTCGGCGGTCTTCCTCTAGCATGTATACTCCCTCCACTAAGCAAGCTGCTATGGATCCCCTGTGTTCCGTTAATCTCCTATGCATATAAACAAATTAATTAACAACATTATGCAAGTTATTAGTGCTAGCTAGCTTGCTTGCTTGAAAAATAAATTTTAACCGAATCAAAAACATTTAAATTAAATTAAGAGTTAGGTTACGTGCCAATCAATGCAAGTGAGATGCACAGGCCCGGATTTATGAAACATTGTCGATTACCGAACGACCGAAATCAATCAAGGTCTTGTCTCCTTCAACTCGGAGATTGATTGTAAATGGGGGCCGGGAGAAATGAACGACGAGGAATGGGCACCCCAAAGAGTCATGTGTGCTTGTATTATATAGTCGACGTGGGTAAAAGAGTAAGCCCCTGTTTGGTTTTACTTATTATTAATAACTACTTATAGAAAAAAATTACTTTTATAAATCTACTTTTAAAAAAATACTTTTATAAGTAAAATGTTTGTTTGTTTTAACTTTTATTACATAAGTAATTAATGCTAAAAAACTACTTATTGTATCTTATTAGTGTTTGGTTTTCATTTTCTTATAAAATTACTTTTTCTTTTCCATCTTTAGTTTTTATCTTCCTATATATATCTTTTAGTAATAATTACTATATAAATTATGTAATATTAAATATTAAAAAGCATATTAAATATTAACAAGTATAAAAAAATATAAAGATATTACAAATTAACCTTATAAAGTAATTAATGAAATCATATAAAAAAAACTAAAATCTTTAATATTGGTTAATTTAACATAGTTGGACCCTGATGAAATAAAAAGAAATGAAATAATGTCAATATTAACTTAGAAAAAGTGTCTTCATATTAATGCTCATTGTGATTTTGTGCTATTTTTATAGGTGGTAGGATGTTACTTGATTTGTACCTTCTGCCCCCACTTTAAAATGTATCTGAATGGAGATATTAGGCATCATATCATATGAGTACGTGGTATGCTAGATCGCATGTTAGAAAATTATTTTTATTTGGGACATACAAGTTTGAGTCATGTTATCTTTTATTTACATTGCCATTTATACAACCATAGGTAGGGGTGATAACTAGATATCTATATTTGTTTGTCACTTATGTTCCACACTTTAGATATGTTGAGGGTGAAAATTTTATGAGATACTATGCTTATATTAATAGAGAGTTGATAGTTATTTTAGATTACTTTATTTTAATTATTAACTTATTAATGTAATTATCTTTTTACTTAATTTTTTGTTGGATTGTAAGTTGCCAGTATTTTACTTAATTTTTTTCCTATTCTTAAGAATAATATATATATATATATATTGTGATTAATTAATTTAATATTGTGAGCATACTATTATGTTAGGTTTTTTCCTATGATATAAAACTAGGTTAATTTGTTTTGCATATCATTTTTAATAATATAATTTTAGCAAAAGAAAAATAAAAATAATAATTGAATATATGCATGTAGGAATAGGATAATAAAAAAATTTAAAATAAATATGATATTGTAGGCATTAAATCATTTATTATTAAAATGTAAAACAATTATGATAATCGATCATTTTTAACTTTAGATGCTATGAATAAGGGAAGCTAGTCTCCGTTCTCAGCCTCTGCAATGCTACTGTTGATTTGAAGAAGAAGAAAAAAACTCATCAAGCTAGCGACCTTATTAGTTATTACTGCGAGTTAAATAAAATAAATTATAAGATACCAATCTATCGATGGCCATGCAGTCCACTCTAGCATTCCACACCAGCTTCCGCCTCTGACCACCACAAACTCCGCTCATCTCCGCCGTAGCAGCTCCCCTCAAACAACCACGGCCGCCACCAAAACCAACCACCGCCAAACTATCCCCGTCCCCACAAACAATCGAGCTCTTCAAATCCCTAGAACCGTTTGCAAAACAAGAAATCCTCCCATAACTGAAACCGGTAGAGCAATGCTGGCAGCCGCAACATTTCCTCCCAAACCCATCGTCATCCAGTACCGAAGACGGGTTTATAGACCAAGTACGCGACTTACGCAAGCGGACAAGGAATCATACTTGAGTTTACGAATTTGGAGTTCGGCCGAGCAAAGGGTCGGGCTCGGACCGTGTTACTATATTAGTAGCAGGGCCTCAAGTTCTGGTCTTGTTGTCCCGAGCTTGACGTTGCATTTCTGGGGCAATTCCTCCGTGGTATTGCCCGCGAGAAATTACTTTTACGAGTTCATGGATGCCGGCGATGAGCCCGGGAAATGGAAAAATCGGAAGAAAGCAGGGTGTTTGATGTTGATGGATAGTGGTGAGTTTACGGATGCTGAAAGTGGGCTGGTGCTGCCCTTGGGAATTACCAACAGCAGGGATTTGAGGTGCTGTATGACTTGGAGAAACTAAGGGTTGGATTTGCTCCTAGTCTGTGGGATAGCCTCAACAATCGTTGATGCCTCGGTAGTGGCGGAAGCTGGTAGAAAGCTAGCGGCGGCTTTTGGCGTGCATCCCAGAGTGCAATGTTTTAAACGAAAATTTTACTAAAAATATCACCGTGCCGCGTACTAAAAAGTAATTAGTAAAAGTAGGTTAAAGCTACTTATTAATTTTAGCTTATAAAAAGTAGTTTTAAAAAATTAATTTTAAAAATAGCTTTTATAAAGTGAAGCCAAACCGTAATATTAATCTAAAATAACTTTTTATAATTAATTATAAAAAAAACTACTTTTACTAAATTAAAACAAACAGGCTCTAAGTGATTCTATTATTAAATTTTTATATAAAAAAGTATTTTAGAAAAGTTAAAATATTTATTTTATTATATATGTATTAAATATTTTATTATTTTTTAATAAAAGAAGTAATTATAATTTCAGAATTATTTTTATTATTTTTTTAAAAAATATAAAAATTGATAAAATACCTTTCTTTTTAATATGGAAAGAATAATATACCAATGAAGAATAAATATCGATACAAATATTCTATTGCAACTCTGTTGAGAGTCACCGAACCAAAAGAGAGGATTCTTTAATAATTAAGCAAGTCGTTGACTCAAATTTGTAAAGTTTTTTTTTAGCACTTTACTCATCGAGGTTGACCCTTCTAACTCTATGTAATATCCTAATATATTTTTTTAATCTTAATTTTAATCAATATATATTTTAACCTAATTTTAAATATTAGTTTAATTATTTTGTTAATATTTGATTAGCAAATCAGATAGTTTCTTAAATAAGATTTATTCTAAATTATATATCTTTTATTCTTTATTTAAATTTATCATAAACTATTAATTTTGTTATGTTTAATTTTTCTATTCTAATACCCAATACTCAAATAAATTAATTTTACTATAATTCTAAACTAAACCTAATTGTAATTCTCACTCGAAATTTATATTATTTTTTATTTTTCTTTAGTTTTTTATTTTTTTTATTTCTCTCACTCTGTCTCTCTCCCTTCTTTCCCACCTTTTTTTCTTTCTCTTTCTCTCCTCAGCGACCAGCCATCCTAGCCCAATCCATCTCCTTCTTTCCTTTTTCTTTGCCCAACTTGCGCCCTAGCCATCTGATTTTTTCCCCTTTCCTTTTCTTATTCTTCTCTAGCTTTTGCACCATTTGAAAGTCCCTACGCACTCCTATTCCCCTTTCCTCTTCAAGCCCAACCACCTCTTGCACTCCCCTTCTTGATTGCCTCTTCTCTTCCATTCTTGGCTTTTGTACCTCAGCCTTCCTACACCAAGTCTTTGCAACCACCAATCTCTTGCACCTCTACCCCTAAAATCCTATATGCCTCACCTCCATCACTACAAAATTTATGACTTGTGCCAACAGAAATTTAGTCACAGATATTTTTTTTTCCTGTTGGTAAAAGTTACTATTACCAACAAATATTTTTTTGTGGGCAATGAAAAAAGTTTTCCCTAAAGAAAATTTTTATCTGTTGGTAATAGTATGTTATACCAACAGATCTTTTGCCTACTTTTATATCTGTGGGTATTAGTAACATTGTACCAACAAAACTAATACCCACTCATATATCTATTGGTATTAGTAACGTTGTGGATTATTCTAGAAAAATTCATTCACAATTATGAATTTTATGAAATTCATATGATCTTTGTTTCTATTTAAAAATATATTTCCATTTACGAAAATTATTTAAATTTTTTACAATTCCTTAGAATTTGATTTATATATTTTCCAATTTATTTTAATTATTATTTTGATATTTTATTTCCTTTTCCACAAGCTATATGATTTTTATTTAAAATATATTTCCATTTTCATTGTGTGTTTTTATTTTAATATTTTAAATTTTTTTCCTATTATAATTTCGTTGTGTGATTACGACTTTGTTATGGAGTATATTTCATTAGAAAAATTAAATTATTTTTTATTCTAAAATCTCTTTAAATTAGTCAATATAATTTTTGATCATTAATCATTAATTTATTGGTCGCTAAAAATGTTCAAATTCCATATATACATGTATATATGTTTAATGATATATTTTTTTTCAAATCTCTAAAATCCAAAATAATAAAATATAAAAAAAATACTTCAACCCCTCAATTCCTTAAAATTTGTAAAAAAAAAACAACAAAAATTCACTTGCACACGCCTGCTACCCCCGCCCTTATATGTTTCTAATTTTCAGCCCCCGACCCCCATCCCCCGTCCCTCGACCCTAGCCTCCTCCTGCTCTACACCTTGAACCCAGGCCGCACTACCATACCAGCCACCCCTGCTCGAGTACACCACCACACATGTTGTAGCTCGTTGTCCTCCTTCTCCAGCGGAGCAGTAGCAGCAACCATTAGCAACGCACGAGGGCAGCCATGGTATGCCACCGCCCGTCCGCCTCTAGCACCACTCATCATCGGCGAGTGGTCCTTGACCACCGGCGACGCTCCAGCGCCCCTCACTCCCTCCAATTTCGCAGCAATTCGTTTGGTATAAATAATCAAACCCTAACTTCTGTTTTAATTACTTTTAAATGAATTAGCTTTTGATAAGATAATTTAGTTGTTTAATTTTAAATGAATGGTAATTGTATTAGTTATGGTTGATTTGTGAAAATTGGATTTGTGACCCAGCTATATCCAGATTTGTCAGTTTTATCCAATTAAGCTATTTTTGATTAATTAAATTTACATTATGCTTTAAAATGTACCTAATTTCATGTTAGAAGTATCAATTTGAAAACTTTGTGCGAAATTAATCAAAATTGGATTCGTAGATCAAAATTCTTGCAAATTTTATCCAGATTTGTGATGTATATGGTTGACTTATGAAATTTGGATTTATAACTAGGATTTATTGTTATAGCTTAGCTTCGTCTGATTTTAAGCAATTTTTACCGATTGATTCTGTAAGATTCTTTTGGTACTAAATGAACCTACATCGAGCCATCACAACAAAGCACCGCCACTGCCGATGCTCTTGTCTGACCACCTGAGCACCATCATTGCTTCTCCATGTCTTGGTCGAGCTCTTCTTGGTTTGTAATGGCATATTTTGCTTGATATAATCTTCAAACCCTAACTTTGATTTTTTTTTATTGAATTTTTGTTAATTAGCTTATGATTAGCTAAATTGGTTGTTAGATTATGTATATATGAGTTAGATGATTGATTTGGATGGGTTGATTGTGCTTTATATGGTTGATTTATGAAATTTGGATTTATAACCAAGATTTATTAGTATAGCTTGGCTAGTCTTCATGTTTTTTGTTTGTTTCCAAGAATACAACTGATGGAAACCTATTAGGGTTTCCATCATTTGGTATTAGAGCCTCGATTATTTGAGTGCTCGTGGTTTAATTATTACTGCTAAGTTCTTTTTCATTTCTGGTTCGTTATGTGTTGTTTTCGCTAACCTTACTTTTGAGGTGCGAAATTTTAGGGTTTGCAAACGACGAAGGATTTGACGATTTCCGTCGTCCTTAAACCGGCGATTGGAGTGTTTTGTCTGCTGTTTCGAAGTTCTTGAAAGAAACCCTAATCGACCTAGGGTTTTGTCAAGAATTTGGATCTTGACTAATTTCGAGACGTATTTTCTGTTGGTAACCTCGAATCGCATTTTTTTTTTCTATATACTACTATCTGCTATAATTAATTACCAATTTCTTTCGAAATATTAGTTTGTCTCACGTGATAAGTATACAGGTTAAATAACCGGCGAACCCTTTTGGTTTTAGGAAAGAAGTAAGACCTCCAAGAAGAGTGGTCCCTAATTAAGTGGATTATTTGTTTAAACACTCGCGGTAATATCGTTCTTTCTCACTTATCTATCATTTTCGAACTGATATTTGCCTGGAAATTTCTGAGTAAGTTGTATTATTGACATATCTGATATTCATTGATACTGTAATATTTTTATAATTAGTCTGTGTGTTTCTGTCTGTCTGAATTTATGAAATAAATTGATCCCGTTTAATTAGCTGTGACTGTGTTAATTGATTAGATTAAAGGAATTTCATAATGTCTAACAACGGACAATATGTTAATCAATCTGTTTCCAGTAATGACCTATTAGAAACTCTTAGGACTTTTCAAGAACAAATGAATGCTCAATTTGCTGTATTATCTGCTAATTTAGAACAAAGAATAGGAGAACAGGAAATAAGAATTAATGAGCTGCAACATAATAGAGTTGAAACCAACCAAGCAGGGGTATTAGGAAGGGCTCCTATGGACCCTATGTAACACCCCCAAAATTCACTACTGAAAAATTTCGTTTTATTAAAAGATAATAGCGGAAGCAGATAAACAAAACGTGAACTTTGGGAGTATTACCGCCACACTTAGTACCAGACCGGTTCACTCATACCGTTCCAGTACCAAGTGCTAAGGCTAAGAAAATGAAATACAATTCGAAAGACATTCAACATGCATAAATCAGAGTAAATTGCAAGCTTCAACATATTTAAATTAGAGTAGCGCATCAAATCATTTTCTGTAATAAAATCCACCAAGGGTGGTTACTTTAACAACGTTAACATTTAAAACCAAGAAATTAAATGAGAAAGAGAAAAAGCCATGATACCGGAAAATTCCTTACTCTCCTTCCCGTAACCCACTTGAGTAGCACCTGAAAATACCTGCAAGGGCACTGCCCATTGAATAGGCAGGGGCCCCATAAAGGGAATCCCTTCAGTACTACGGTACTGAGTAACCCTTTAATACCACACTTAAAGATAGGCCCGCATACGACACATAATGCAAGCCACACACATATAAATAATGAGAGATGCATACATAACAATGACAAACATAATACTTTATAAGTTACGATCGATACTTTGGGCCTTAAGCCATTATTCTGTCATTAATCCATCAATATCATATTTTATATCCATGTGAGTACGAGAACCCCACTATTATAGCCGGTGGATCGGAAGTCAACACACAAGGCAGAACGCCCCTGACCACTATTATTGCCGGTGGACCGGAAGATAAACACACAGGGCAGAACGCATCTGACCACTATTATTTGCCGGTGGACCGGTCTGGCCCCGACTCACATGGTGTTCCACTATAAGTGATTAGTATTTTTCCATAATCTTATTCACATACATAACTGATTTTATTGAGCTCGGGACCCCCACTATTATTGCCGGTGGACCGGAATATATATGTAATCATCATCCAGGGCACAACGCTCCTGGCCACTATTATAACCGGTGGACCGGGATATATATAACTCATCATCCAGGGCACAACGCTCCTGGCCACTATTATATCCGGTGGACCGGTACTCATAATCACACACCAGGGCAACACGCTCCTGGACCACTATTATAACCGGTGGACCGGTACGCAATATCGTAAATCATCTGGGCCCGGCTCATTAATATTCCACTTTCAATTATCGTATCTTTCCTTTCTTTAATCAGCACATCAATCATATTTATTTGCCTCGATTGGGAGATCGATAACCCAGGACACAAAGGTACACCGGTCGTACCGGTGCATATCAGCTACTCAGTACCCTTTAACCGTGAACCCAAGGACGCAAAGGTACCCTGGTCGTACTGGTGCATAAAGCTAACTCAGTACCCTACCGACAAGGACACCTAATCCATAAGTATGCATACCCCCTAACTAGGTCCGTAGAGCTAGGAAGAGTAAGATATAGGGCCTGGCTGGGGCACAAAGGCACACCAGCAAATACCAGAATAATCGTGGACTAAACCACGTCCTTAGGGTAGCGACCCCTAAGGAGTCACCATTCCCGATCTCGAGGTCTTTCACTTTAAGTAATAGTGTCTTAATTAAGGTGATCACAGAAAGCACGATGATCCGATACTTATTCACTTTCAATCGTTTCGATATCATTAATCGTTTCTTATTCAGAGGATTATCCAGAATGTCATAGAGAAACCATCAAGGCCATACTAATCATTAGATATTCTTACTTGGCTAATCAACATTATTTAATCATATTAATGTTCCACAATCTCAAGGACCTATTAGGTACAATTTACTCATTTGCCCTTTTCTTATATAATTGTTAAGTATCCGTTCCTTACTTGATAAATTACCACATTACCCTTAAGGTTGCATAATTACCAAATTGCCCTTTGTCCGATTTAGATTACCAAATTATCTCATACACTTTTTAGATCATCATTCACCCCTCATAATTACTATACTTATCATATTTCCCTTTTGGTTGGTTATATTACCAAATCGCCCTTCTCCTTTGTTATAATTACTAAATTGCCCTTGAGTTGGATAAATTACTAAATTACCCTCCTTCATTATCATGATTACTATTTTGCCCCTTTAGTTGGTTAAACAATTATCACTTTACCCTTTTATCGGCTAAATTACCAAATTGCCCCTTTAGTTGAACAAATTACCAAATTGCCCTTCTCCTTTATCATAATTACCATTTTACCCCTCTCAATTATTTTAATTGCCATTTACCTTTTTTAATTATCACAAATCCCAAATTACTCTTCTTCATAATTACCAATATTAATTTACCCTTTTTCATAATCAAAATTACTATATTACCCTTCTCCATTATTAAAATTACTATAATGCCCTTTAATTGGTTAATTTACCAAATTACCCTTCTATAGTATCATACTTATCCAATTGCCCTTCTACAATCATAATTTACTTGCTAAATTATCTTTTGTCGTTATCATAATTACCAAGTTACCCCTTACTCCCAAGTTTACCGTAATATCCTTTCATTTACAAAATTACCATTTTACCCCTTACATCCAATTTTACCATAATATCCTTTTATTTATGAAAATTACCACCATACATCTTTTGCTTTACAAATTACTATTTTACCCTTTTACATCCAAGATTACCATCTTTATCTTTCCTTACATAATTACCATTTTGCCCTTCTTTTCCAATTTACCATATTACCCATTTACTTATAAATTTCCACTTCGCCATTCACTTATAAAATTTACCATATTACCCTTTACTTATGAAATTACGATTTTGCCCCTCTACCTCCAAAATTACCATAATGCCCTTTTTACTTACAAAATTACCATAATGCCCTCATTCATCCAAAGTTACAATTTTACCCCTACTTCCAAAATTACCATTCTTACCACTTACTTATAAAATTACCATATTGCCCCTTGACTCCAAAATTACTATTTTACCCCTACTTTCAAATTATCACAATATCCTTTTATTTACAAAGTTACCACAATACCCTTTTATTTATAAAATTACCATAACACTCCTTTTGTTTTACAAATTACTAAAATACCCTTTTGTTTACCAAATTACCAAAATGTCCTTTTTCACTTGTGAAATTTCCACTCGACCCCTTTATTCAACATTTTATGAATTTACTAACCCTACATAAAATAACAATATTAATACTTCATTTTTGTCATCTAAGTCCACCAACTTTTCATTTTTCAACATCATACTCATTAACAACTACACACATTGATTTATTTATCTCATAAGCATAATTACTAAAATACCCTTAAACAATAACATCATTCATGCATTAACAACATGGTACATCATAAACAAGTATTTAACATTTCTATCCATATTCCAACTCCTTCTTTATTTAACCTACCTACATATGGCATAAAAGTTATCATGTTATTTCTTTTTAACAAACAATATAAGAAACCATAAACATATCATGCTAACCATACAAAACATGCATAAAATCATACTAAACCCTAAATGTGCTAGCATGCGTTTTTTCATATATTTAAGGGAGGATTAACGGTTACCTTAATCCCGCCAAATATCAAATCTTACCAAGAATATTTAGCAACTCAACACCTAAAAATAATATCCATCATGTTTATGTTAGAAATAAGAACCAAAGCATAAAACTTTATAAATTTTAATTAATAAAACACTTAACATAAATTACCATTTTACCTTAAAAATTATCCAAACTATTTTTAAAACCAAGGGGAGCTCATGCTGCATGAGCAGCGTGAGTTTCATGCAAAATTATGGGGAGAAAAGGGTTCGAAGGGGGTGAAGGAAGAAAAATAAACCCTTTTCGGGTTAGGGTCTTTAGGCTAGAAAAGAAGGTGGTTAGGGGAGGTTCTAAGGCAAATGAATGGTGCAGAAGTGTAGAGGGGGTGTAGGTGGAGGCAAAGGGTGGTTTCACGGCGGCATAGGGCGGCGGATACGGCGGCGGCAAGGCGGCGAAGTTGGCTGCCGAGGAGGGTCGGGGGAAAGGGTTGAGAACGAAGGAAAAGTGGAGGGAAAAATGGAGGGGTGCAAGGGTTGGTTTCGGCCAACTAATGGATGGCGGTTGTAGAGGGGGTTGCAGGGTGTCGAACGGTGGGTTGGGTGGCGGCAGAGATGGCCGGACGGCGGCGGTAGAGGCGGTTGCAGGTGGCTCAACGGTAAGGAGAAAAGCTGGGAAGAAAAAGGAAAAGGAGGAGAAGGGAGGAAGTGTAGGGCTCGAAGGGCTATGTGGTGGTGCAGGGTGGTAGCAGGCGGTGGCAGAAGGCGGCGCAGGGCTGGGCTTGGTGGTTCAGGCGGCGGAGGCTGGCGGTGATAAAAAAAACGAGGAAGAAAAATGGGGAAGAAGGAAGGAGAGAGGAGGGAGCTCGGGGGGAAGAGAAGGGATCGAAAATGAGGGGAATGGAGGGCTGGGTAGATGGAGAAAAAGAAGAGGGAGAAGATAGGGGTAGGGATGGCCGGCGAATGGCGCTGCAGGTGGCAGGTGGTGGTCGGGTGGCAGGGGAAGACGGGGAAGAAGAAGGAAAGAAACAAGGCACGCGAGGCTGTGGTCCAGGGCTGGTTTGGCTTGAAAAAGGAAGGAAAACGACGGGGGAAGAGAGAGAGGGAGAGGGAGCAGGTGGTGATGGCAGGAGGCAGTAGTTGCAGGCGGCCGGACGCTCGACCATGGCAGCACTGGTGGTCGGGCGTGGGAGAAGGAAGAAGAAAGAAGTGAGGGGGGGGGGAGAAGACCGAACCGGTCTGGCGCAGAGAAAAGAAAAAAAAAGAGAGTTGGGCCGGCCCGGGGAAAAGAAGAAGGAGAGACGGGCTGGAGGGACGGCTGGGGCGCGCGTCAGGCGTGAAGAAGGAGAGGCGGAAGCGGGCCGAAGGCCCAGTCACACGGGGGAGAGGGCTGGCCTGGCGAGGCAGCCCGAGGGAGGAAGGAAAAAGAAAAAAAGAAAAGAAGAAAGAGGAAAAAGGGAAAAAGGGTAAAAAAGGAAAATGGAAAAATAGGAAAGTAATTTAATTTAATTTGTAAAATCATAAAATATAATATTCGTGGTAAATTATTTAATTTAATAATTTAATTTTTTTTATAATGTAATATTTTAGTTTAAAAAGGATAAAGTTGGCAAAATATTAGTCTTGGAAAATTATTTAGTTAAAATAATATGATAAATAACAAAATATTTATTTTTAATTTATTAAATACTCTTATCCAAATTTACATACTCTAAAATCCATAAAATACTTAAAATAAATAATTTTACAAGCTAATTTTATTTCAAATAAAGTTATTTATTAAAATATAGGTTTTTGAAATTTTGGGGTATTACATATAAGCTATGCTCTCTCAGTAAGCTTAGAATGGTGCGTAGGTGCTGCTCATGCTCCTCGTTCCCTCAAGAATATATCAAAATGTCATTGATAAAAACAACTACAAATTGATCGAGGAAGGCTCTGAATATCCTTGTCATCAGGTCCATGAAAATTACAGGGGTATTTGTAAGTCTGAATGGAATCACTGTAAATTCACAGTGCCCATACCTTGTCCGGAAAGCAATCTTTATAATATCAGCATTAACGATCCTCAACTGGTGGTACTAGGACCTTGGATCGATCTAAGAGAATACGGTGACACCCTTTAATTGGTTAAAAATATCACTGATTCTCGGGAGTGGGTACCCGTTCTTCACTGTCAGCTGATTTAATTGTCAGTAGTTAATACAGAGATAGAGACTACCATCCTTCTTCTTTACGAACAAGACCAGTGCTCCCCATAGTGATACACTCAGACGAATATACCCATGCTCCATCAGCTATTCTAGCTAGGCCTTTAACTCCTTCAACTCAACCGACGCCATCCGATAGGGTGCCTTTGTGACGGGCTCGGCTCCCGGCACTAGCTCAATTTTAAAATCAATTTCTTAGACTAGGGGCATACCCGGTATTTCTGCTAGAAACACATCTGAAAATTATTTGACCACTAGACTACTATCTAATGCACTCAAATCCTTGTTCATCTCTTGCACACTGCATAAATACAGGGGATACTTTTCTAGATCAAAGCATGCAGAGTAATTGCCGATACCACCTTAGTAATCAGCCTAGGCTGAGTCTTCCTGTACAAAACCCGAGCCCCCTTTCGGGCATCACAAGATCATGCACTCCTGAGCCCAGTCAATAACAATCCTGTATCTTCCTAGCATGTCCATAACCAGAATCACATCAAAATCCTTTAAATCCAACCCAAGCAAGTCTACTAGGAAGTCTACCCTACCTATGACTAAGGTTACGTCTAAAACATCTGACTACACTCCATCCTATCACCCTGATGGAAGCATCACAAACAACTCTATTCTAGTAGATGGTAATAATCCGCCTTAGTAGTAAAAGCAAATGAAACAAAGAATAGAGTAGCACCCGAATCAAACAAGACATACACCGATAAAGAGTGGATGGTGAACATACCCATGACATCATCGAGCTGGTGGTCAGCCTCCACCTGACTGATCGCATTCAGGTGCCCACCTAGCTGGCCTCCCTTCTGAGGAAAGGGCCTAGATCCCTGAGGTCTTCCTCCGGTCTCTCGAACTAAGGCATCAGATGGGGTAAGTGCTCGCTGGTAGTACTGCTGGGATGCAATCTGACGATGTTGTTGGTACGCTTGTTGCTAGGATATCAGGGCTCCTCCCTAATGAGATAGTCGAGTCTGATGCTAATGAGATCATGGTGGCTTGCAACACTCCACTGCTCTATGGCCCAATTTCCCATAGTTCAAGTAAGTTATCAACCTGCGTCCATAGTTCTTGCCTGGGTGGTTCTGGCTACACCGTCTACAAATGGATCCCCTTGGGGGACCTTGGCCTCTACTTGGGTCTCTCGGTGGAGGTCTCCTCAGTTCTCCTGATCAGGGCTAGGTCTTGCTCCCAGAACTCTGACCCTCAGGCTTCCTCATCCTGAGGATGGTGGCCTGCTCATGGACCAAAGTGGTGGCTATGTAGGCTCACTCGTACAAAGAAGCTAGGTTGAGAAGGATGTTGCGCCCATCATCCAGTGGATACTAAAATTTAGCCCCGTCTCAAATTGGAACACCACCGTGGACTCATCGGTGGCAATCCCCGAGGCAAATTGGAGTAGTTTAGTGAAGCGATGATACCGGTGTACCGTCATCGACCCTTGAATGAGTTGTATGAACTTCAGAAGCTTGTCCCTTTTGAGACTCTTGGGATAAAACCTTAAACGGACGACGGTCTTAAATGCCTCCTATGTAGCCGGAGTATCATTGTGGGCATGGTGCTCCACCCACCAGACGTCTGCCACGCCCCTAAAAAAGAAAGTTGTGATGTTGGGCTATTAGGCCGGTGGGAAATCCACCGCTTTGATGGCGAGATCCATGTCTTGGATCCACCCCTTGAGGACTACCGGGTCCTTCTCGCTAGAGTAGGTCAGAGGGTGATATCCGGTGACCCTCTAGAGTCAGTCCTCACCAGTGCCCTTAGTAGGGTGAGGATTCGCGGTAGGAACCAAGGGCTAGCACTAGACAAACTCCATGAAAGTCGTAAAGTCCTCCTCTAATCGTCCTTGTCGACCATTATTTATCACTGAAAGCAACACAAAAAAGAAATGTTTAGAAATGAACTCACTGGTTTGAAACAAGCATAACATACAATTTCCCTTTTGGGGAAAAGAAAACTAATCTACCCTTAAATTCCTCACTATGGTCGGACACCGGAATTTTAAAAACAGAAGGATCTTGTTAAGGCGGAAAACACTTTGAAATCCGGTAAACATGTTGTAAATCAATTTTATTTTGAAATTGATTATGGTCAATAGGACCAACCACTATGATAATAACTTATGACACCCAAAAATTCACTATTTTTTTTATGGAAGTAAAAAAATTAGAACATGTGAATTTCGAGAATGTTACCACCGTGATTATTACGCGCTGGCTCACGGTCATTCCCGTACTAACCACAGGGCTAAAAGAAATTTAATGATCAATATACATCAAATCTAAACAAGAATTCAAATAAGCATTAAAAGATTATAAGATAGTATTAAGAGTGTGAAATTAAAGAGTTATAAACCAGTGTACATAGTCAAAGTTCCTTAAGAGGAATTAAGTTTACAAATAGTAAAAGATAAATCTAAGAAAATCAAAACATACTTAGAAAATAATATAAGGGAAATCCGGCCACACCACTCTCGATCTTTGTGCCAAGTCCGAACTCAGCACTCAGCCCCACCTGATGCCTCATGAACATCAAAGGCATTGAAATAAGTATCACCCACCTACACAAAGTCAGAAGGGCCTTCTACTCGTGGGAATGAGTAGAACCCATGAAACGGGTGGTCAGTACACTACATACTGAGTAAGGTAACCATGTTCTAAGCCAACATACAGAAGAACAGAATCCAAGCAGGATAACATAAAACATACAATCATCAAGTAAATACATAAATGTCTGATTATAGTCTGGATAAATTAATTATTTAATCTATGATCTGTACTCATTTCACCCCGCACTTTTATTAATTCATGCGAGTACGGAAACCCTACTATTATAGCTAGTGGATCAGACACTTATAGGGCAAAATGCATCTAACCACTATTATCGTTGATGGATCGGTCACTTATAGGGTAGGATGCCCTAACCACTATTGTATGCCTATGGATCGGTTTGGCCCCTACTCATATGGTATTCCACTGTAAGTACTTAATGTCTTTTATGTGTCTTAGCAAACATAGGGTTTGGTTTTTTGAGCTCAGAATCCCCCACTATTCTATGGGGTGGAGAGGTCACTTATAGGACAAACTACACCTAACCACTATTATAGTCGGTGGATCGGTCACTTATAGTGTAGAATACCGTAACCACTTTTGTATGTCGGTGGATCAGTCTGACCCGGCTTAACAATCTTCCACTTTACACGATTAATGTCCTACAATGTCTTATTAAGAAGTTTCACCCTAGACATGCATGACTAACTCCCATTATGCTTATCCTCTAAATGCACCGGTCCCATATCGTGAGACTCATGCACCTCCTAACTTGTCCTAACATCCTTTCCTCCTTACCCTATCTCACACTAGGGGCACAAATCCTAAGTGTATGGTCAAGGCTCACTACCATACACCTCCAAGTCCACTCACACCCATTCTTTAACAGTGTTAAGGCTCCAAAATGGTATTCTTCAAATGTCAAAAGGTTAGTGTCGAGGAAAGAGTGGAAAAAAATTAACATAAATTTACATGATTTCCATATTTTGATACAACATTTGTTATTGATAGCCATATGTGGAATTTTGCTAAAGTATGGTGAAGTAGCTATCATAGGTTTTGTTAGTTCTTCAACACACTTTTTTATAAATTCATGCACCTTGATAGTTTAGATTCCTTGCAAAGAAGGATTGTGATTGATTTGTGCCAACTTAAAATGTACTTTCCACCTTCATTCTTTGACATTATGGTATATCAAATCATTCAATTAGTTTATAAGGTAAAAATGTTAGGACCTATTCATGAGCACTAGATATATCCCTCTGAGTGATTTATAAATTTGGTTAAAGGTTTTATGAAGAGTTGATATTAGCTAGAAGGATGCATTGTTGAGAGTTACCTAGTAGAAGAGGCAATGGAATTTTGCACAAATTACTTGCATAATGCTAATGCCCTTGGTATTCCTAATTCTTGATATGCAATGAAAAATCTAAGGATAAGGTATTATGGGCAAACAATTTGGTCATGTAGATCCTCACATGTTTCATAAAGAACATCTATATTTCTTACAGAGTAATGATGATGTTTGGCCATATAATGAAGAATATATGAGTTCTCTGAGGATGAAAAATCCATCAAAGACTGAGAAAGGATAATCAATAAACACCTTCATAGATTGGCTAAGAGTTCGTATTATTCTATTGTTCAGACACTCCCCGATTTTAATTTATAAAGTCCTATATTGTTTGTCTCCATAACCTCATTATGAGGTTTTGTTATATACCAGTCATGTCATCAATGGATACATTTTCTATACGAAACAATAAGATGAGAAGACTAAAATGCAGAATAATGGAGTGACTTTAGTGGCTAAGGTAATGCATATTGCTAGTGTAAAGGAAAATAACCTAAGTTATGTAGATATTAATTATTATGGTGTGATTGAATAGATTTTGGGAGCTATAATATATCTTGTTTAAAGTCCCTATTTATCGGTGTAGATGGGTTGATAATTGTCTTGCGATAAGATATGAAGATGGATTAACAATAGTGATATTAATAGGGTATGGCATAAACAAGACCATTTAATCTTGGCATCACACAAGAAATATAAGTTTTCTTTGTCACCGATATTGTTGAGAAATATGTTTTATGGTACTATCTTTGAAGAAAATAAATGCCAATCAATGTGACAATGAAATGAAGCCAATTAGGAGAAAGACTAGGTCATTATTTATTTCATTAGGGTAATTACATAGCATCACTACATATGATATGTGTGATTGTTTTTTTTTAACTACATATTTTGTATATATTCATTAAATATGTATTTTTTTGAAACATAATTTATTTCATTATAGTAATTGCATTACAATACTATATATAATATGTGTTTTTTTTCTAACTTCATATTTGAATATATTAATTCATTGGAATTTTATACTACTTTATTTATTGATGTTTCGTAGAGACATGTTAAAGAAAACCATTGATAGGGACTCTAGTGATGAATATGGGAAGAGATCAACGATATGAGTAATAGAGGAGAATAATCAGAGTTGCTATGGAATATGTATAAGCTTTCTATTAGCGAGTATCTAGACATGTTTTTCACATACATTTCACTGATCACTCATAATCATGTTCCTATCTCCTATAATAATTGGAAGCGGGTTCTAAAAGGTCACAAGGAACATATTTAGCAAAAATCTAGGTAAATGTATTGTTTTTCTTGTTCATTTTTGTATGTAAAATATTATAAATTTTAATACATTAGCATCGGTATACATATTTATGTCTTATTTTGAAGAGATGTTCATCATTCCAAAGGCAAGGAAGAAGTGGTTTTTTAGACATTATAGTGATTGTATAAGAACATTTAAGGCATACTTGGAAAATTAAAAGTGTATAGAAAGAGGTATGATGATTTACGATGAAGCCACCTAAGCATTAGGGTGTCATTGATAAAGATAATTGGGAAAAATTTGCATATCAATTTTTAGATCAGTTTAAGGTATTTGTTTCATAGTGATAGGTGCATATTTTATAGTATTATTTGTTGTATGTTGACTGAAATTTTGCTATTTCTAAGTCAATTTCCCCTTTTTCCTTGAGTTTTATCTATCGGTCTTATTTTGTAGGAAAAAATGATATCAAAAATTTAGTTAGATAACTAAGGAAAAGGAGCTCAATATGATGAGTAAATCTTGGAGTCATCAAAATTTGGAGGTACCATCATGAAAGATCCTAAAAGAGAATTCATGTGTAGAAGAATCAAGATAAGATAACGAAGGAATAAAAAACATTAGTGCCTAGTATTTATGAACAAGAAACACTAAGGCCTCTTATTTATGGAAATATGATCCATATTTCCTCGTTTATCCTCCAATGTGATCCATTAATTCATTCCATGTGCATACAATTAGATCAAAAATATAGGTGCCCCATATTTACTAATATATACCATATTTTTGCAAATTTTGGATTGACTTTGTGCAGTTTTTTATCTATATATACAATAAATATTAGGTTAAATAGAATATCGAGAGCATCGCCTCTAGGATTTTGATATTATTTTCATTATTTTCAAACCATTAGGGTTCTTATCTTAGATTTAGTTAGTTCATTGTGTTAGAATTGAAGGATTGAAGATCATTGGGTGTTTATGGTTGTTCAATCTCCTAAGTTCTATCTTTATTTCCTTTGTTTTGTTTAATTGTTGCATACTTTTAATTTTGTTTAATATAATTCTTATTATTAATTTTTTAATTGATTTTTGTGATTTGTGTAGTTTAATTCAACTTGTGTTATTTTTTTCATCTTTCTAATTAAATTAAAGATTTTTATGTGTTTAGATTCTGCATTTTCTAGTTTTATCAATATGTTGAATATGTCAACTGAACCCTATTACCTAATTATTATTATTTGATTATTATATTCATTAGTATTTTATTCTTTTTGTTATTTTTAATTATTTTTTCATAATTTAATAACTAGGGATTTAATTTGAAAATTTAAATATACAAATTCAATTATAGTCTTTGTAGGATCAACCCTTACTCGTTTCTTACTAGTTTTTATGTGACAGATTTATATTGGATTGTCTATGATAGTGCACCAAATTTTGGTTCCATTGTTGGGATTGAAAACTTTAATTATTTATTCTAGCCACAATACCTAGGGAAAATCTCAGCCGCTCGGTGAAGCAGGTGTAGTACTGTTGGACCATCATGCTACCATAGGTGAGTTGCATGAACTCCTTGAGTGAAATGCCCCAAAAAATTTTAATTTTAAAAATTATATTTAAATAAGTTTTATTAGAAAATTTAATTTAATAAATTATTTTTATTAAAATAAAAAGGAAATTAATTAGGACAAATCAAGAAGGAATTTATAAGTATTTTAATTAGGAGAAATTTGGGTATTTTTAGTTAATTAAAGATTTTATTTTAAAAATAAATTAAATAAATTATTTTATTTAAAATAAGAAGGAGAGAATAGTTTCAAAATAATATGAATTTTATAAATAATTTAATTGAATAAAATTAAGGTGTTTTGCTAATTAAAATGAAAATTATGGAAAATGTTTTAAAAGTCCTAATTTTGCCTAAAAAGGGATTTAAATGATATTTTATTTAAATATTAATATTTCTAAATGTCCCAAAATTTTAATTAATTTAAATACCAAACCTAATTATTTTTCCATTTTTTCGTTTTTCGTTTTTCCTTTTCGTTCTTCCTTTTTCTTTCTTTTTCTTTCTCCTTCTTTTCTTTTTCTTTTTCTTTTTCTTCTTTTTCCCGTTGGGCCTACCCTCTCCCGTGGCCCAATCCCCTCCCTCCTTCCTTCCTTCAGCGCAGCCTAGCCCGCGTGACCGTATTCCTTCACCCATCGTTTCCGCGCTGCGTTTTGTCTCTATTTTCCTCAAACCGCAGCGTTCCATTTAATTCCTGCCTCCCTCGCGCCGACCGCCCGGTCTCCCATTTCTTGTTTTCTTTCTTTTCCTTCGTGAACTACCTGGCCCATAACCCCTTCTTCTTCTTCCCCAGCCCTCCCTCGATGCCAACCTTTGACCTGCAACCTCTACTGCCCTGCCCTAGTTTTTCGCAGCCGATCTCACCCGTTTTGACCGGTCGTTCTCCTTCCTCTCTCTTCCCCCTAACTCTCCAGCCCTTCTTGCCCAACTAACCTCCTCTATCCTCACGTTTTTCCCACTCCCTTCCCTGCGCAACCCCTCCCCCAAAAATTGTTCCCACCAACCAACCTCGCCACCAGTGATTGAAAACCCTACTGCATTATCCCCTCACCGACCCACAGAACCCTAGCCTCCCTTCTAACCCTATAAATACCCTCATAATCAGCCCTGTGTCGAGCTTTTAATACCTACCCAGAAAAATGATGCTTTTCGTCGCCGCCCCTTTAGACGTCTCGTCCGGCCCAGACCCCCTTCTTCTTCTTCCCCAGCCCTCCCTCGACGCCGACCTTTGACCTGCAACCTCTGCTGCCCTGCCCTAGTTTTTCGCAGCCGATCTCACCCGTTTTGATCGGTCGTTCTCCTTCCTCTCTCTTCCCCTAACTCTCCAGCCCTTCTCGCCCAACTAACCTCCTCTATCCTCACGTTTTTCCCACTCCCTTCCCTGCGCAACCCCTCCCCCGAAAATTGTTGCCACCAACCAACCTCTTCACCAGTGATTGAAAACCCTACTGCATTATCCCCTCACTGACCCACAAAACCCTAGCCTCCCTTCTAACCCTATAAATACCCTCATAATCAGCCCTGTGTCGAGCTTTTAATACCTACCCAGAAAAATGATGCTTTTCGTCGCCGCCCCTTTAGACGTCTCGTCTGCCGCCTTCGGCCAACTTCTCCGCCCTTCCTGGCCACCAAACTCATCCATGCACCGCCCCTAGCTAACCAAATCATCCATCTCCCTCGATTATTCCCACACAAGCCACCCCGGCTGTGCGAAGTAGCCTTCTTGACCAACCTATTTTTCTCCCTCGGCCACCCTTCGAACCACCATTAGCCACCTATTCCGCCATTTACACCGCTCCTTTCACTGCCCAAATTGTTTTGCAGACCATCCTCTATCTTCCCCTACCTTTCTTTTCCTCTTTCTCCCTCTCCTCCTCTCTTTCTCTTCTTCTCCTCCATTCGGCCACCACCACCACCGCCGTGTGCTGCGACCTCTGGCTGCGCCGCCACCATCATTCTGTCCCTCTCCTTCAGGGAAACTCAAAACACCCCAGCTCCCACCTTAATTCTCCCTATCTTTTTCCCAGCATGCAACTTTTACCCTTTTCTTTCCTTTTTTCAACTACCACAGTACACCACCACCGGTGCCTCCTAACCCTGCTAGCCTAAGGTTTAACCCTACACCCTCTCATCCATTTTCCCTACTTTTATAACCCTTAAATTATTTTATTTCAATTATTTGCATATAAATACTATTATTATTTTTTTAGTATGTATGTATGTATTATTATTATTATTTTTAATGTTTTTATTATTATTTATGTTGAGGGTTGAAGCCCTATTGTATTTCTAATTCGATTTTATTTTTATTCTTCATATTATTTCCATTCTTACTATTATTAATATTAATGTGTTATTATTATTATAATTATAATTATTTTTATTTTTACTATTTCAAATTACTATTATTATTATTATTTAGTTATTTATATTACAACTACTTTACTATTATCTTTGCTATTATTATGATTATTGTTGTTATTATTATTATTATTTCATTATTATCATTATTACCAAATTTGGTTATTTATTTTACTAATATTATTATTAGTGTTGTTTTGGTAAAGGGGCCAAAGCATTTATTTTATTTTGTTTTTGAATAATGTCCTTATTATTATTATTATTATTTGTTACTATTATTATTGTTTTTATTTATACTCTCATTGATATTAATTTTAGTATCATTATTATTATTAGGGTAAAGTATTTAACCCTATATTATCAACTTTTATAATATTTCTATTATTTCTATATCTTTAGCAAAGTTAGAATTTTATTAATGTTATTTTTATATATGGCATGTGTATTATTTATATATAATGGTATGTGTTGTGACCCTGTAAGACATTCATGTGAGGGTGTTGATATGGTTTGTGTGGGAGAAAGGATGAAAAAGGAGGATGGGGAAAGAGGTTGACCAAGAAATGTGATTTGACCTAATTATTTTAATGATTCATGAGTGGAAGAATAAAATGAAAAATTTAGGGTTTCATTTGGAAAATTCTAATTTATGGTTTTATATGGGAGAGTCTAATTTATGGTGTTATATGGGAGAATATAATTTATGGTTTTATATGGGAGAATCTAATTTATGGTTTTGTGTGAGAGAATATAATTTATTGTTCTATTTGGGAGAATCTAATTTATGGTTTTTTGTGGGAGAATATAATTTATAGTTTTATATGGGAGAATCTAATTGTTGGTTTTGTGGGGGAGAATAAAATTTATGGTTTTGTATAGGAGAATCTTATTTATGGTTTTATATGGAAGAATCTAATTGATGGGTTTGTATGTGATGATCTATTATAGAGTTGTTATGGATGAATCTTTGGTTTTGTGTGGATTGAATTTAGGGTTTCGTATGACGGAATCTTGGGTTTTGTATGGTGGTATTAATGGTTTGTATGGTGGTATTGGGGTTTGTATGGTGGTATTAGGGTTGTATGATGGTATTAATGGTTGTATGGTAGTATTAGCGTTGCATGGTGGTATTAATGGTTGTATGGTGGTATTAGGGCTGTATGGTGGTATTAGGGTTTGCATGATGGTATTAGGGTGTGCATGGTGGTATTAATAGTTGCATGGTGGTATTAACGGTTATATAGTGGTATTAGGGTTTGCAGGGTGGAGTTAGGGTTTTGCATGGGAGTTAATGATTGCATGAGATTTAAGGTTTGTATGAAAAGTTTGAAAGGTTTCATGAGATGTGTAAAGTTTGCATGGGAGAGAAATTTACGTATGAAAGGTTGATTTGGGATGTAAGGAAGGTAATGCAAGTGTTATTTTGGTGTTTGAACTGTTTTGGACGAAAAATATTATGTGGAGTATTATAAGGGTATGGATGAGACTGAATTAGGGTTTGGAGTGATTAACTTTGGGTTGCTGTGATTAAATAGGGTTGGAGTAGCTAATTGTGATTTGTTGTGGTTAATTAAGGTTTGGAATGGCTAATCATGGTTGTTATGGTAAAATAGGGTTTGGAGTGGTTAACTACGGTTTGGTGTGGACAATTAGGGTTGGTTGTGGCTGCTTAGAGTTTTTGTGTTATCATGTGTATTTAATTATTAAAGTGTAATTATGATGTTGGAATTTATGATTTGTGATGTGTGATGATTCATGCATGTGCAGGGAGAAATCTTTTGAATAAGATACTTAAGACATTAATCACTTAAAGTGGAAGATCATTGAGACGGGACCAACCGATCCACCGGTTCGGAATAGTGGTTAGGGTTTTTACCCTATGTGCGACCGATCCACCAGTTATAATAGTGGTTAGGACATGATGTCCTATGTGTGACGGATCCACCGGTTATAATAGTGAGGGTTCCCGAGCTCAACAAACACAAATCCGAGTTTTGCTAAAATGCCTAAAAGATACTAATTACTTATAGTGGAACACCATGCGAGCCGGGGCTAATCGATCCACCGGTTAGGAATAGTGGTTAGGACGCGTAGTTCTATGTGTCTCCGATCCACTGGCTATAATAGTGTTTAGGGTATGATACCCTATGTTCCTCCGATCCACCGGCTATAATAGTGGGGGCTTCCATACTCGCATGGATTTGATAAAAAGTATGGTGTGAATCGAATTTTGATAAGAGATTAATTAAATGATTAATCCGGATTATAATTGGGCCTTTATGTATGTACCCGAACAATTGGTTGATATTATGATATGATGATGATCTTTATGTTCTTTTATTCTTATGCATGATTTTATGTGCTTATGTGTTGGCCTTAGTGCTCGATTACCTTACTCAGTAAGTAGCGTACTGATCACCCTTTTTATGGGTGCTGCTCATTCCCATGAGTAGTATGCCCTTCTGACTTTGTGCAGGTGGGTGAGACATCAGTTGGGGCTGAGTGTTGAGCATGTTTTGGCTCAGAGATCGAGAGAGTTGTGGCCATATTTCAATATTTATGTGATTCTATTTTCTTTTGTTAATTTTTAACGGTTGTAAACTATTTCTCTTTTTAATTTGAATAACAATTATTTATGCGTACTCTGATTTTTGATGTATGATTCTTTCTAATTATTTATGAACTGTTGGTTTGAGTTTAAATGATAACATTTTCTTTAGCCTTAGCACTTGGTACTGAAATGGTCGGAGAGAACCAGTTTGGTACTAAGTGTGGCGGTAACATCCCTAGAATTCTTGGGTTTTAATTTGATTACTTCCACTTAAAAAAAAAATTAGTGAATTTTGGGGTGTTACATTGAGCTTATTCGTCTTCAAGCTCTTTGGGTAGAACTTGGTGCGCAGGGTTCTCTTGAAGGCCTCCCAGGTCATTTGGGGACTGTCTTGGGTGTGATGCTCAACCCACCATGCATCTACTATGTCCCTGAGGAAGAACTCCATGATGCTAGATTGTCTAGCTGGAGGGTAGTCCACAGCCTCGAAGGTGCTTCCATGTCCTGGATCCACCCTTCTAGGATCATGGGATCCTCCTCTCTTGCGTATAGCAGAGGTGATGACCGATGACCCACCGGAACAAGTCCTCCACGGCACCCTTAGAATGATGTTGTGGAGGTGGGAGTGGCGGCTGAGTCAGGAGCTGTTGCTAGACAAACTCCATGAAGGCCTCTAATGTCTCCTCTAGGTGTACAAACCTTTCATTCATCATAAATTAATTCTGCAAAACAAACGATGGGTTAGAATTAAACCTCTTGGTTTAAAAACATTCATACACACTTTTCCCCTTTTAAGGTATTCCTAGGATACCCCTTTCTTTTCCTCACAAAAGGACCCAGACTTAGTGGCCAAAAAACAAGATGGGAAATCACATTTTGAGGTGTAAAACATTTTCAAAATTGGGAAAAATTTGTTGCGACAAAATGTTTTGAAAATTAAAGCATGATTATCAGAACCATCGCTCTAATACCAACTTGTAACATCCCCAAAAAATCATAGTTAAAAATTTTCGTTTGTTTAAGAAAAATCAAACACAAAAAAGGGGGTGATACAACCGTGATTAAAATAATTTTGGCCCTTGGCTAACCTCATACAAATTACAAGGCTAAAAGACACATGAATATAAAACTATAATAGAAAATGATTAAAACATGAAAGAGTCTCACATTGAATTGTAGAAAATGCTAGAACACGTAAGAGTCAAAATCAGTACAACAGAGAAAAAAAATATAGAGTAGGATCCCACTATAAGGGAATAAAAACATAAAGTATAAAATGAAAAAAAGGCTAGAATACACTCTCTCCGACCCCGACCTTAGGTCACTAAGGTATCAGTCTACCCCGACCAGCTCATCGTAAATAACTAAGTCCTATAAGGTCTCATCCCCTACCTACACAGACTCAATAGGTGTCACTCCTCGTGGAAATGAGCCGCACCCATGATAATGGTGATCAATACACTATATACTAAGTAAGGTAATAATATAGTAAAAATAGGGCATAACAACACATAATACAGCTACAAGCATACAGTAAGTTTTGTTAGATCACTTACCCCTATCGAAGTTTAGGCCATTAGTACAATATTTACATATCTCTCAAATTTTATCCACATAAGTACAAGGACCCCGCTATTATGACCACTGGACCAGGAATAACTATCTCAAGGAAGAACACACCTGGCTACTATTATAACTGGTAGACTAATAAGTACATACAATCATAGGGAAAATGCACCTAACGATTATATGATTGGTGAATCAGCGGATATCTTACATTCTGTCCCGAGACATGTGGTGTTCCACTGTAAGTGATTAGTTTCTCTTCCATAAATTATTATCATCCAAGGGTTTTACCTATTGAGCTCGAGATCCCCGCTATTTTAACCGGTGGATTGGGAATAAATACCCAAATATAGAATACGTCTAACCACTATTATATCCAGTGGACCAGTAAATATGTACAGCTACAAGGCAAAATGCTCCTGGCAACTATTATAACCAATGGACCGATAAACATCCTACATCTGGGCTCGGCTCAATAATCTTCTACTTTAAATGATTAATATTTTGTTTGTGCCTCTGTTTTTTTCCTATGTAACGCACATCCATCCATGCACAACCCAATGGAAATTCCCAACCTAATCTCCCTCAACCAACCCAGACTTTATGAAAACCCTATCCCTTGACTTGGAACATCCATATCCTCTATGACTCTAGGAACCCCCCCCAAAATGTTTCCACCTACCTCACTGCAAACCTTGAAACCTCATATATATGGGTTAATGCCGACTCTCCATTTTCTCCACCTATGCTCACCATCTCCCACTAGGGCTTCTCTTTAAAATCCTAATCTGGCCAATGTGGCCCTTGTCGCTCCTCTCCTTACTTAGCCCATATCTCCCCTAATGCAATCACTATCACCATACTCACCCATACTCCATACCTCACAGCCTAACTCCTCAACTCACATATGTGATAATGATATTGTAGCTGGTTACCCCCAAAAACCCCAATATTCCCCCTTTTTCTTCCATATCCCCTTCTCTCACACAACTTTACCGTCCATTTAGCTTAACCCACACCATCCATGTGATACACCCAATGTTTGCCTAACTTCCTAAAACTTTCCTCATAACACACCCTATCCATAGGGTGGATCCCCTAAAACTTTAGTTTATGCTCCCATACACCTTCCAATCATCCCACATACCAAAACTTCCCCAAGTACACTAACCACCCAAAACAAACTTTCCTCCCTATGGTTAACCTCCAAACAAGACTTCTCCATGTAAATAGTTTTCCCTGTAAAGTACACACCCCCATGTGAGGCTCATACTCCCCATGCAAGCTTTTGCCCTAATCCCTGACATTATCATTCCTCTGTTCCATTTTTCCACAATATTTCTTGATATGACTAGGACACTTCCCCTATAACACTTTACATACTCCATCCACTTTATTTTAATTTATGTCCCTTGCCATTGAAGTCCCACATAAGGCATCTAGGTAACAATATATTATTATTCAACCATGCACAAACATATTTCCACCCATAGCAACATTTAGCCATACATACAACCAAAAATGAAAATCATGCATACCATTACATTAGATCCTTGAAAGCCAAGCTATTTAGTTCAATACACATATATTCACACAAATCACAGAAATACACCCATTTCATAAATAAGACTCATAGCACAACCCAAATCTTAACTATATCCCTACCTAGTTAGCTTTGGGCTTGAAACAAAGATTCGTATGTCTCCTCACGAGGAAATATTGGTTCAATACGTATAATGAGAGTATCAACTAGGTCACTTCACTTTCTTACTACCTATTTTCTTTTTTTCTTATTTTTCTAACCATAATAATAATAATAATAATAATAATAATAATAATAATAATAACTTATTAAAATAAATTTCACTAGAAAAAGGAAAAGAGATGTAACGAGAAGGGGCCAAGTAGGTGAGGGTAGCGGCGAAAATGGTGGCACGGTGATGGTAGTGGTGGTGATGTAAAGGTGGGATTTTTAGTGTTCTAAATAAGAGGGAATGTAGGGTTTCTTGGGTGATGGAGTTTTCTGACTTACATGGCCAATAGGGGTGGTGGTGGTCTCGCAGAGGCAATGACACCCGAGAGGGAGAGAGGAAAAGAAAGGAAGAAATGAAGTGTTAGTGTTATAGGGGAGGTCTTTTTATATAGAAAGGGAGGCAAGGAGGGTGGTGAGACCGGCGGTAGTGGTAGTGCTAGGCGGCACTGATGATGGTATGGGATGAAAAAGGGTAGCTCGAGCTGCCACTTCACATGAGTGGGGAGAGGAAAGGAAGGGGAAGGAAGCCAAGGGAAGGGCTTAGTATATGTAGGGTGATGTAGGGAAAATGATGGGAGGGAGTAGAGATGTCAACACAACTTGATGGTGATGGTGGCAACATCTTAATGGGCAACGGGAGTAAAGATGGCAGAGGGAATTGAGAAGAAAAAGGAGAGGGAAGAAGAGAATGGGGTTCTTATAAGTATAGTAGAGGGAGAAAGTGGATAGGGGGAGTTGGTAGCTTCTTGTCGGCATGTAAGTTGGTACAACTGGGTAGGGGGTACAATGGAAAGGGTAAGTTTGTAAGGGGTAGAGGAGCAGGTGAGGAAGAGAGAGCTTGCATGGGAGGGGGACTGTGCAGTGGTTGTGCCTGCTGCATGCCCTACATGTTTGAAAGGGGAAAGAAGGAGAAAGAGAGGGAAGGGGGAAGCTACAAAGTTACAACATTGCATAGATGCACTACATGAGAAAGGTAAATGATGAGTGCATAAAGGAAAGGAAGGAAAAGGAGAAGGAGAGAAAGGGAAAGTAGGGGGAGGGGCATGCGAGTTGTGCAACCACTTGGGGGAGAAGAAAGAAATAAAGGATTAGTCTAGTTGGGGGGAAGGAAAGAAGAGAAGGAGAAGGGGAATGAGGGATTGAGTCACCACTAAGAGCAGCTTATATAGGGGTGGTAGGGTGTTATGTGTTTTTGGGAGTTTTAGGGATAATAATAATAATAATAATTTTTTTTATTAATTTGGAATTTATTATAATTTATCCATAACTTATCTTAGGTTAGTTAATTAAATTAGCTTCCAATAACTATGTCATTGTATCATTATCATTATTATTATTATTATTATTATTATTACTATTATTATTAAAAAGGGTACATATAATTAAATTTTATTCAATAATTCATTATTGTATTCTTGAATCCTAAAATAAAAGGCTTGGGGTATTACGATATCTATATATTTTTATGGCATAAGGATGATATATGTTTAATATGATCTCTACATTATGCTAGGAACTTATATGTTTCTAAATCTTGTTGAGGAGGTAACTTGGTTTACATAGTACAAAGCTTACTGATGTTCACTTTTCTTAGTCCCCTCCTCATTCCCACAAGTACAGGACCATGTGTAGGATTTTAGGGATACCTAGTAGTGGGCCTATCTCGTTTTATGCTTAGGGCTTGAAAGCCTGGACAGATGGAGTCCTTGGTCCTTGATGGACAAAGGTTAGGGGCTACACCCTACCTTTTTTCCTACCATTATACTTATATACTTTAGTTTAATCTTCTTTTAGGTATTTGAATATTTTAGGGATCCTCAAGATCTTGCTTTTAATTTTTTTTATATCTTAAATGTATATCATTTTTCTTATCCATTCTACTCCTATTTTGTTTGGTTTTGTTTCTCAACCTTTTGACTAAGATGGGACAGGTGGTTGTTGCCTGTCTTATGTAAGATGCAGTGATAGAACCCCATTTTTCCTAGGTGGGTTTAGTATTTTTCCGCTTTCATAATGTTTTAAAATAAAATTTTCCAATAGTAAAAAATGGGAGTATTACTTGTTGGTATTAGAGTGAGGTTTTAAAGGTGTTTCGTTTTAATGTACTTTTAACTCATACCACCATTTAGCTTAACCAATTTCCCAACTATTTAAGTTTTCAACTGAAACTTCAATTATTTTCAATCTTAGAATATCCATGAGTGAGAGTGGGTTGGAAATGTACTATTGATAGCCTCTATGTTGATTTGTTTTTTTTAATACTCTGTAAATTGGTTGTTTTTTATTAATCCTGGTATTTAGGAGTAGATGGTGGCTAACCACCATTACGAGCATATCGAGACATTTATGGATATTATCGGTCCTTAAATGGAAGGCCAGATTTAAGCACCATAACCACTACTAGTACTAGTAGTCACACATATTCTAAAGGATATTCTCAAGAGGGTCTCTCATCATCTCCCACAAATCCCTAAGGGTTAAGAGGACCCTGAAATCATGAAGAGATGGTTTGGAGACATAGAGAAACCTTCACCGCTTGTGGTTGTCCATTGGATAAGAGGATTTACATAGCAGTGTACTACTTGAGAGGAAAAGTAGACACATGGTGGAGGAGCGTCTAACGTAGAGGTAGAGAGCCTAATATTTAGGAACCTTCTTAGAGGTTCTTTGAGACCTATTATACCTACTCATCTTCGTATGAAGATTTTTTATGAGTTTATGGCCCTTTGGCTAGGTGGTGTGTCAATAGAGGATTACTACATGATATTCATGGACTTGATCTTATTTGATTTAGAGGTAGAGGTTAGTGAGGTGTTGCAGGTTCACGACTTTAAGATTGGCTTGGGATCAAATAGTAGGAGTTGTTAGTGAGAGTTAGTCTACTAGATATGGTTAGAATGTATGAGCAGGCCTTGAAGGGTTTCCAAGTCATCCAAGTTAGGAGTGCCTAGTTGGGAGGAAATAGGAAGTTTGGGGGTTACAAGCGTCTAGACAATAGGAAGAAGGCCTACTCTAAAGGTAGCATGTCGCCTAGGTATGGCCAAAGTATGTGGTCAACAACCCAATCTAGAGGTTAGTCTAAGGGATGTGTTGAGCAGAGGCATTACCATTGCAAGCCTTGTAGAGCAGATCATCTAGGAGTAAACTACGAAGAATATAAGATGACTTACCATGGACATGTTATGGTGGGACACTGATCTTATGAGTGTCGTGTCAGAGGTGGTAGTATTCTGAGATTTAAGAGCACTTGATCTATATAACAACCATATCCATAGACTCTGAGAGTTTCTCCATTGCCAGCTAGTATAGTCAGCTGTACTAGTTATTCTAAGGGATAAAGGCACTACCTATTTTTGTAGGGTCAAGGGGGAGGTAGTGCTACAGGAGTTCCTCCATGAGGACTTCTGAGCCTGATTAGCCATAATGAAGTAGAGCGTCAAGCCAATATGGTAGCTAGTATGCTTATTATCTCTACCTTTCCAACATTTATATTGTTTTACTTTGGTGCATTAACTTTTTTTATGTTATCCGCATTCAAGCTAAGTTGTTTATCTCTTAACTATTGTACTTCCACTTTCATTATGTTACCTTCGATGGATAAGATTGCGTGTTGTATGTTTTATAAAGGGGTGGCCTCAAAATTTTGGGAAGTAAATCTTCCCTCTAATATTATGTAGTTTGAATTGCGTAAATTTGATATGAGTCTCAGAATAGACATGCTAATGAAGTATCAAGCATTGATAGATTAGGTGCAGGAGCATATGGTTCTTCAATGACCAAAGGGTGTTAGGGTCTTATATAGGAAGTGCGAGCTTAATCCCTCTATAAAGGTTATATCACCAATTGTGATGAGTACCCTTATTTGTAAGGGTTATTTACTCTTCTTGTGCAGAATTTTAGATACCAAGGCCAATGAGACATTGCTCAAGTTAATTGTCATGATTCAAGAGTATCTTAATGTGTTTCCTAATGAGATTTTGGGTTTGTCACTGACTTAAGGTGTTGAGATTACCATAGACATGCTGCTACTGATGGAACTGATATCCAAAGCATCGTACTACATGACACCCACAAAGATGAAAGAGCATAAGGCTCAATTAGAAGATCTATTGGAGAATAGGTATATCGGACAAAGTATATTACCTGGGAGAGCTCTAGTCTTACTCGTTAAGAAGAAGGATGGGAGCTTGAGACTATGCATTGACTATCGAGGATTGAATCAGGTTACAATAACGAATCATTATCCATTACCAAGGATTAATGATCTACTTGACAAACTCAAAGGGCCCTCAATGTTCCCTAAGATTGATCTTTGATCACGATACTATCAGTTGAAGATAGAGGAATAGGATATTCGTAAGATGACACTTCGGAAAAGATATGGCCTTTATGAGTTCATCATAATGTCTTTCAGACTCATTAATGTACCGGCAACATTCATGCCTTTTATGAAATATTTTTTTTTATAGTTTTGGATTAGTTTTTCTAAGTATTAATTAACAAAATCCTTATGTACTCTAGTGATGTATAGAAGCACAAACAACATTTGACACCCTAGTTTTATGTTAAGCTTTTAAAGTGTGAGTTTTGGCTAGATCAAGTGGCTTTCTTTAGGAATGTAATTTCTAAGGATAGTGTGGCAGTAGATCCTTCCAAGGTCCAATAAGTTTCCAAGTGACCAAAAATAACTTTTGTTAAGGAGGTGTGTAGTTTTCTAGGGTTGGCTGGTTACTACAGCAGGTTTGTTGCGGACTTCTTCAAGATAGCTTGTCCGTTAACTATTTTGTTGAAGAAGGCTACACGATTTTAGTAGGATGAGAAGTGTGATGAAGACTTTGACGAGTTGAAGAGGTAATTGACTACCACCCTAGTGCTCATGTTGCAGAGTGGATCAAATGGTTTTGATGTTTGCATCAATGCTTCTACGCATCAGTTAGGTTGTGCGTTGTAGTGCTCATGTTGCAGAACTTTTTGTAGTGGTGTTCATCTTAAAAATTTTAAGGCATTACATCTATGGTGTTCAGTGCAAGTTTTACACCGATCATAAGAGCCTCAAGTACATATTCACACAATGGGAGTGGAATTTGATACCGAACTGATGGTTAGAATTGCTCAATGATTATGACCTAGAGTTAGCCTATCAAGAGGGTAAGGGTAATGTGGTGGCAAACACCCTTAGTTGGAAGATGTCACATTCCTTGAGCATAATTATATTGTCTGATAATTTGTGTCAAGAGATCGAGGAGATGGATATCGAGGTGATCGCTACTAGTAGTTTAGAGACAAGGATGAATGAACACATCATCACACCTTCAATCTTTGAGGAGATCTTACCTAGTCAACTTGGTGACTTTAAGCTTGAGAGGTTCAAGCATGGTAGTAAAGAAGGTAGAGCCAAGGGGTTTTAGCTCCACAAGGATGGTGGTGTTAGATACCTTGGTAGTCGGTGTATAACATAGTGGTTTGTTGATTCAAGAAGAAAATTTTAGTGGAAGGATGTTTCACTCCTTATTTTGTCCATCTTAGAGGGGATAAGTTGTATAAGGATTTGAAGAAGGTATATTAATGGCTATGTATGAAGCAAGAGGTTTAAGAGTTTGTTCCTCGATATTTTACTTGTCAAAAGGTTAAGATTGAGCATCAAAGACTAGTAGGGTTGGTACAATCACTAAAAGATCTAGAGTAAAAGTGGGAAATAATATCTATGGACTTTATTATGGGTTTCCCAAAGAATTGTAATGGGTTTGATTCCATTCGGTTTATTGTGGATCGTTTAGCTAAGTCGGTAGTGTTCATACCGATGAAGAAAACATGGATTTGATTCCATTTGGTTTATTGTGGATCATTTAGCTAAGTTGGTAGTGTTCATACCGATGAAGACAACATGGATTATAAAACAGTTAGAAAACGATTATAGGAAGAACATTATGTAACTATATGGTGTCCCTAGAGACATCCTGAACAACCGAGACTGTAGATACTTGTCACACATTTGGTAAAAGTTGCAAGCTACTTTTGGAACTTAGTCAAAGATGATTACTACTTTTCACCCATCCATGGATTGTTAGATAGATATTAATTGGTTTTACTTAGTTATAAACTTTGCAATGAATCAAGTAAGTTATTCTTACCTTTGCTATATGGCCTAAATAAGCATGTGGTGTGATGTAATATGCAAGATGTTAATTTTATAAGCTTGCATGAGAGTCTGGATTCTAATTGATGCATGTTTAATTAGTTTAGGGTTATGAGAGAAGACCTAATTTTAGAGAAAATAAGGTCACTTTTCTTGAAAATGAAGCATGATTAATCTTGGTATTTTTCTATGACATGTTATAGTTTGATGTGGTAAGATTTAGACCATGATATGCATGGAAAATGTCTGATATGTGACATTTGGGAGCAAATCAATCAACTGGTCCCTATAATAGTTGACTGGTTGGCCAAAAATGATTGATTGGTTGGTCTATGGTGAACTTGGTTGCTCTCTGCTTAAAACCATTTTATTAGAACTAATCAATCGATCTAAGAACACTCACCTTATCTGACCAAACCAATTGAGTGGTTTATGGGAACTCTAGGGTTGAGCTAAGCCAAACCAATCAACCGATTAGCCTAAATCGATTGACAGGTTCGACCAGAGTTTGTTGTTTTATTCTTTTAGGACTTTCTATACTATGAGACTTTGCAAAATGCTATAATATGATCCTTTAATGATGAGAATACACATCTTGGCATGAGTTAACCAACCTATTAGGTGGATTGAGTGGATCAAAATTCATGATATTATATTTTGTTCCTTCAAGAGACTTTAAAGAGTAAAATCAGAATGAGTATGCCATGATACTAGTTTTGAATGAGATAACCTAGATCTTTGGCATAAGTGGATCACCTTATAGGGTTTATTTGAACGTGGCTAAGCACTAATGTAAATTCCATCACATGGTTGGAGGATAAAAATGGTTAATATAGAATGAGTATGTGGATGAGTGACTTAAATATTTCATGGGCCTTATAAGACATCATAACCTTAGGAAATACACAGTAATTACATAAGATGAAAGAAAATCTAGCTTTGGGTGGCTTTGGGTTACCTAATACTTAATTATCTGCCATGGGTTAGTTTTCCTTTAGACGTTTATTGGTGCCTTATAGCCTTGCCTTCGGGTGAGATTCAAGTAGATCCCGATGCCTTATCATCTCTAGACATTAATGACGTACTAGTGGGTATTGATACTAAAGGGTTTGATCACCTAAGTGAGTTACTTGCCTTTGGTCGGACTTTACGTCCGATTGTTGTTACTTAGCTTTGCTGAACTTTATTTCCTATTGTTTGGATAGTCTTTCAAGTTATTTGAGTCTATCTGGTGGTACACAATCTATCGCTTTATAAGAATAAAGATAAGAATAATAATAAATTATATAGGCCTAGAAAATATATCCAATGGGAAATTTTGTGAAAGGATGACAGAATTCCTAATAAGTTGTTTTAATAACCTGCTTATTAAATTGTATGCTGCCATCTATGATGGTCATAATTGTTGATAAGTAGGATGTGTCTTGAATTGTCTAAGTCGTGTATGATATGATATCCTAATGCATTATATGACCATGATAGAGCTTGTATATTTATTTGTATGGCATAAGCATTATATATATTTTTTTATCATGATATCCACATTATGCTAGGATCTTATATGCTTGTTACTCCCATTAAGGAGGTAAATTGGCTTACTCAGTACAAATCATATTGATATGCCTGTTATTTTTATCACCTGCTCATTCCCACAAGCAAAGGACCATGTGTAGGTTTTTTTGGGATTTTTGGTAGTAGGCCTACCTCATTTTTGTCCTTAAGAGCATTGACATCTAGATTTTGTTGTTTAGTCTTTAAAGGACCAGGGTTTCGGGCTACACCCTACATTCATTTTGTGCCATTGTAATTATATGCTATAGTTTAATCTTCTTTCATGTATTTGAATATTTTAGGGACCCTCGAGATCTAATTTGTGCAATTTTTTTCTTTTCTATCCATATACCATGTTTCTTTCAAATTCTACTATCATTTTATTTGGTTTGGTTTCTCAGCCTTGCATCTAATATGGGATGGGCAGCTAACTCCGATCCTATGTGAGGTGAGGTGGTATCACCCTATTTTTCCTATGTGGGTTTAGTATTTTTGTGCTTCTATAATTTTTTAATTTTTTTTAAGTAGTGAAAAATGGGGGTGTTAAAGATCTGGCTTCATTATTTCAAATCATGTGTTATATTTCTATGAGTTTTTACTAGGTATTTGAGCATAACATAATAATGTGTTGGTTTGTGCACGTGTTAGATAATTTTAGTATAGTATGGAAGTTTGTGTGAGAAACACAAGGGTCCAATGTTAATAATCACATACCATGTTTCTCTGTGGAAGCTTTGATGTGTTTTGAGAAAAAGTTAAAAGTAAGAAAATAGATATAGGGGTCCCGTATTTCCTAAACACGAACCTTATTTTTTCTTATCTTTGAAACATGTTGTTTTGCCCCATAAAAATTTTTTCTTCTATAAAAGGAGACATGTTGAAATCCTAGCCATCAAGATTTGTGCGTCCCAACTTCTTATTCTTCTCTATAGAATTCTCCATTCAAACAGAATTGTAGATTTGTGTAAATGATTAATTGATTTGTTTAATCATCTTGTAACTACACAAGAGCACAAATAAAGATATCTATTTTTCCTTAATTGTTATGTTTTGTGATTGAATCCTCAATTGTGTATAATCTTGTTAATTCCAATTTGGTTTCAATCTTTCTAAATCTACACTAATTCCACAACAATTTGGTATCAAAGTTGTGTTGTTGAAGAGATCTTGTTATTGGAATGGGTTAAAGATTTGATATTGAGAAATTTAATTAATCTGTCAATTTTTTATTATGGAAATTATAGATTGGATAAAGATTTATCCCACAATTTAAAGAAGCCAGAATGGATGATGGATGAGAGATTTGAATAATTAGATCAAAAAGGCCTCTCTACCATAGAACTGTGTTTGTTGAATGAAATATTACAGTAAGTGGCAAAGGAATCAATAACATCTACCTTATGGTTGAAGATTGAGTTATTATATATGAAAAAATTAGTAGCAATTGGAAAATATTAAAGAATTAGCTTCATGACCTGAAATTAGGTGAGCGTCGATCTTTAAAAAGTCACTTGGATGAATTTAACTCTATAGTTATGGATTTCATAATATTGATGTTAAATTAGATGATAAAGATTTGGATATTATGTGGTTATGTTCTTTGGCTATAAGTATTATGCATTTTCGTGAGACTATTTTATGTGGGAAAGATGAGTTACGCCTTGGGGATATGAAATCTGTCTTGCTACCATAGGAGTTGATTGATAGTCAGTTCACTAGCTGAGGTACTTTTGGGGACTCATATAGCGAGGGATTGATATCTAGGGGAGGACACAAGAGAGGGGGTTTAGTAACTGTATAAAGTCTAGATCTAAGTTGAAGAGTTGGAAGAAGAATGTGACATGTTATAAGTGTCACAATATGGGGCATGTTAGGAAGTTTAACTAACATGAAGCCAAGTGCTTTGTCTGGTTAGTCATCTGGTACAAAGGATGATGCCCTAGTTGCTCATGATGATAGCGATGGAGATGTGTTATCATACACCAATAGATAAAACAAGATTAGGGATAGATGGATCTTTGATTCTGTGTTGTCTTACCATATATGTCCCAAGCGGAGTTTTTTCCAGATGTTCTAGGTGATTCATGATGGAGTTGTCTTGATGGGCAATGATTTTGCTTGCAAAGTTGCTGGATTTGGGATGGTGAATGTGAGGTTGCATGACGTTGTTGTCAGGACTCTTTAGTGTGAGACATATCCCAGAGATGACCAGGAATCTCATCTCTTTGAGTTCATCGGATTGTAATGGGTATCGGTGTGTTATTGAGTACGGTACCCTTAGAGTTACAAAAGGGGCTCTTGTGATAATGAAGGAGAAGTAGTTTGGGACATTGTATGAGTTGATGGATTCCACTATTGTGGGGACAACTACTATAACGTTGTCGAGGTTGTTATTAGATGTTATAAGACTTTGGCAGATGAGACTAGGAGACATGAGCGTCAAGGGTCTAACCGAGCTCTCTAAGAAGGGTTGGCTGGATGGATAGAGTATAGGTGCTATGGACTTTTATGAGCATTGTGTGTTTGGCAAGTAGAAGAGGGTTAGTTTTTCTATATTTAAGCATAGTATGAGATTGCCTCTTAAGTATATCCATTCAAATTATTTGGTCCAATGAGAATGGTTTTTAAAGGTAGTTCATTGTACTTTCTCACATTCATTGATGGCATCTCTAGAAAGGTATATGTTTATTTCTTAAAGTATAAGAATAATTTATTTGGTATTTTCAAATGCTAGAGGACCTTGATTTTTGAGAAGTAGGTTAAGTTTCTCATGATAGATAATGGGTTTGAGTTTGTTGAGTAGAGTTTCACTAATTTCTACCAAGACCATGGGATACAGACATATCACACTTATGATGGAAGACCACAATTGAATGTGATTGTTGAGCAAATGAACATAACTCTATTGGAAAATTCTCATTGTATGTTACAAGGAGGGATAGGTAGAGATTCTTGGTTTGAGGTAGTTCAAATTGAAGCATATCTAGTGACCTGATCACTGAATCAGTCCATTTATTTGAAGGCACCTAAGGATTTGTGGTTTAATAAGCTAGCAGATTACTCTAATTTGTATGTCTTTGGTTTTTCTACTTATGCTTATGTGAATGATGGTAACCTTCAGACTAGATCTATGAAGTTTATCTTTCTTCACTTTACATTAAGTGTGAAGGGATACAAGTTATGGTACCCATCTACATCAAAGTTCTTAAATAGTAGGGATGTTACCTTTAATGAGTATATGTTCCTCGAGAAGACTTAGTCTTGTGATGGTGTCACCGAGAAGGTGATGGAGGATAATGCTTTAGGCCAGGTGGAGGTTGAGGTTGAGATGGATAATAGAGACCCTTTTGATAGACCCACTATTCTTAAAGTGGGTGGATCAATGCAGCAGGTGGAGTAAAGAGGTATTGCTCCATGAAAAGGATAGAGGATTGTCAAGCTTCTGGTTAGCTATAATTATGAAGAATTAGCTGGCTATACTTTATCTAGTAGAGAGATTATTATTGATGTGCATAAGCTAGCATCATTCTCAGAGGCTATTGAGAGTATTGATTTTGTTGAGTGGTGTGCTACTATAGAGAAAGATATGGAGTCTTTATTGAAGAATTAGACATGGGACATGTGAAGGAACTAAAGATGAAAAATATTGTTGATGCAAGTGGGTTTACAAGTTCAAATAGAGAACTCTAGAGGTTGAGATCCCAAGGTACGTGGCTTATTTAGTTGCACATAGATTTAGTAATATACTAGGCTTGGACTATAAGGAGGTATTTTCTCATGTGTTTAGATATACTTCTATTACCTTCCTTGTGCTTGTGGCTATGTATGATTTTAAGCTCGATCAAGTGGATGTTAAAACTCTTTTTTTGCATGGTGAGCTCAAGGAGGAGACTTACATGCTATAACTTGATGGGTTTGTGTTTATAGGATGTATGATCATGTGTGCTTATTGAAGAGGTCATTGTATGGTCTAAAGAAGTCCCCTACACAATGGTATAAACAATTTGATTAGTTTATGCTTGAGTATTGTTCCTCTAGGAGTGAGTATGATGGATATGTGTACTTAAAAGAGGTTGAGGGTGGCTCTTCTATTTGTCTTTTTCTATATGTTGATCGCATGATTGTAGTAGCAAAAGATAGGTTTGATATTGATAAAGTGAAGGAAATGCTAAAGAGTGAGTTTGAGATGAAGGATCTTAGAGTTACGAAGAGGATCCTTGGCATAGAGAGCATTAGAAACCGTGAGCAGAAGCTTTTGTACTTTTCACAAGAGTCCTATGTGAACAAGGTAATGGAGAGAGTTCATATGATGGATGCCAAGGAGGTGAGCATTCCATTGGCTACTCATTTAAAATATTTTTCTTTTTATTTTCCCAAATCCAAAGAGGAAGAGGAGTTCATGGCAACTATTCCATATTTGAAAGTTATTGGTTGTATCATGTACGCTATGGTGTATACTCGGCCTGGTATTATTTAAGTTTTTAGTGTTTTAAGTCGATATAAGGAAAATTAGATAAAGCCTCACTGGGAAGTAGTGAAGTGGATCCTTAGATACTTAAAGGTAACGTCATTAGCTTGTATTAACTATGGGAGATCAATGTATTCGTTGTTTTGGTTCATGGACTCTAATTATGGTGGAGACCTTGATAAAAGGAGTTCCACCAGTGGATATTTTTTCTATTTTAGGGTTAAGCTATTAGCTAGAGGTTTTCCTTGAATGATGTGATAGCCATGTCCACTACTGAGATAGAGTATATATCTATGACAGAGGCTTTTTAGGAAGCCTTATGGGTTGGTGATTTAGTATGAGAGTTGGGGTCTAGTCATGGAGCTCAAGTTATTTTTGGTGATATCTAGAGTACTATATATTTAGTAAAGAATAATAATTCTTTCCATTGTCAAATGAAACACATTGACATTAGGTATCACTTCTTCTGGGGTTCTATTGTTGTAGATAAAGTTGTGTTGGATAATAAGGGTACTTTAGATATTCTGACTCATAGGCTAATAAAGCCACCAACCGTGGGTGAGTTCGAGTGTTTCTTGAACTTGATCGGTGTTCATAGTTCATGAAGTCTTTTGTTGGGCCAGGGGTTTTTGTAGAGGTCTTTACATGTCATGCAAAAAAAAAACTACGCCAAGGTGTAGATTTGTGAGTTTTGACTATGTATTTGAGCACATCATAACATCATTTTGGTTCAAGAAGGCGTTTGAGAAGTTTAGTGTAGTATGGGGGTTTGTGTGAGAAAGATGGGGGGTCCCATATTAATAAAAAAAGACCATGTTTCTCTGTAGAATCTTTGATGTATTTTGGAAAAGTCGAAAGTAAGAAACTAAACATGGGAGTCATGTGTTTCCTAAATATGTACTGTGTTTTTTTCTAACTTTCAAATCACATTCTTTTGTCCCGTAGGGTTTTTTTCTGTAAAAGGAGACATGTTGAAACACCAATGGTCGAGAGTTTTGTGTCCCAACTTCTTCTTCATAAAATTCTCCATTCAAAGAGAATTGTGGATTTATGTAATTGATTGATTGATTTGTTTAATTATTCTATAATTGCATAAGAGTACAAATAAAGATCTCTATTTTCCCTTAATTATTTAATTTTATGATTGAATCCTCAATTGTACATAATATTTTTAATTCCGATTTGGTTTGAATCTCTCTAAATTCACGCTAATTTTGTAACAATTTCAATTTGCACATAAAATCATAGATCTTTGGTAGAGTGCAATGCTATTTTTTATTCCAACTTTGAATAGCTCGTTCTCTTTTTTGTTTTCCTCTTATATTGTTTTTTTTTGTTTCATTATAAAGCTTGAATTGCATACTACAAATCCCATCCACTTTGTTCCCTTAGATTGAGCTCCTTCTCCCTTATTTATACCCCAAATTTTAGTTTTTGACAAGTTGCACAAATGCAATAAAGATTTTTTTTTGTGACTTCCTACAACTACCATGCCTTAATGTTTATTCCTTTTCATTTGTTTCATGTTGGGTAATGTTGCTTTCATATTATAATTTATCTAAGAACCTAGTTTGTAGAATAAATCATGCCCCCTCTTCTTTTAGCTCTCTTTTTTACATTGTTTGATGGCCTTTGAATTTTTGCTTCATTTTCTCCATTTGTTGCAATAGTGTTTTCATGATTCCCTCCCTTCTTATCTCCTATTTCCTTTCCATTAACCCTCTAAAACCTTATTCTCTCATTCTTTGGTGGCTGTTAGTGGTTTCCAAGCCTCCATATTCAAGAATAATCTTTTCAAATTCACTTCTTCTATTTTATTTCCTTTATTTTCTTTGTACTTATTCATTGATATTGGTTTATCTAAATCTTCTATCTTCTAATATTGAAGGTGGTCAAGTTGGAATATTATTTTGTGCTAAGTGTATTATATATTATTTTATGCATTATTAGCTTTATTTTAATTATATGCATAAAATAATATTTTAGAAATGTTTTTATTGTATAAGAAAGAAAATTAGATGAGAGAATGGTTTGTGTGATTTCACTTGTTATTATGTTTTTGCTAGCAATGTAGTGAACATATAATGGAGTTATGATGAATGTAAAATGGAGTTTTGTTGAATAAAAATTCTATGGAGTAGCGATGAATATGACTAAATTTGAGTAGTTTATCTCTTGTCCTTCTTATTTTATGACTTTTGGTCATTTTAAATTTATCTACGTATGTCATTGTATGTATAATAGGGTGATTTAGAGTTGAAAAAAACTTTTTAAAGGTTTTGGACATATTCGACTTTAATATTGGGCGTTACGATTTTTTTTTGAAAACTTTAAGCATACCATCGTATTTGTTGGATCATCACACAAAAATTTATTTACGATATGTTAGGGTTTGAAGTTGATTAGAGTATGCTATGAATTTTAGAAATTAAGGGTAATTGTTTATGAATAAGGGCATTTTTGTCAGTACACTTAAATTCTAAAAATTTCGAGACCTATGCTACTATTAGGTTAAGTGACACTTAGGTCATATTTGATGAGTAGACCTAGAGACTTTAATTAAAATTAATAATTAAATAATAGAATGAAAAAAATGGTCATTTTGGTTACATTGAGTAATATTAATATTTTATTCTTGGTTTCCATATTTTTGTTTCATATTTAGGAAAAATAATTGTTTAAGTATAAGTCATTTAGCATAAAATATACATTTCGTAATCTTAAAATAAGTTAGTGAACCTTAGAGGCATTTTAGTCATTTTATGCATAGCATGCCAAATTTTACTACTGAAATTTTTGTTTTTAGCGGATCGAGTATAGGTGCACACTAAATTAATAGGGTGTTACCTTCATAATTGACATAAGTCTGACTTATCTTACTGTTCTTAAGTAAATCACAAGGAAAAACAATTGAAATGTAAATCATGATACATATAAAATGAGAAAAACTTTATAAATATAAATATAAGTTGGAGATTAACTCCGAGAATAGTATCTAAAAATATGGACAAAAGAGATACCATTGACCTAAGAATCAAAAAAGGTATAAGGATAAATTTATAATTTGGATAACATGACTCTATACCTAAAGACCCTAAGACATAAATCACTCAACCCCATATAAAGAATCATAGACTACAAAATTATCCATTGGGTCATCATCAACCTACACACATACATCAGTGCCATCTGCTCATAGGAATGAGTACCACAAATGAAAAGGATGGGCAGCACGCTACATACTTAGCAAAGTGACAACACTTGAGTAAATGATATAGATAATTTCATGCATTTAAAGCTGAGTGTAAGAACACATGCAAGATACATAAAAAATACAAGGTAATTATTCATCCAGACCTCATTATTAGCTATAACAACTTTTAAAATTTTTTTATATATTTTCGTTGAGTTTAGGGACTCCACCATTATTAAATTGATGGAACTATTTAAAGAACCTCTTAGGGATAACCCACATAAGCCAGTATCATCATATGGTGGAACAAACCCAACACCTCTTAAGGAAAAGCCCACCAGAACCATTATTCTTAAACTAGTGGAATGTTCTAGAGCACTTACCAAGGACAACAAACTAGAGCCACTATTATCGTATGGTGGAACAAACCCAACACCTCTGTCCTAGCTCTTGTAATATTCCACTTTAAATTATTAATGTATAATCCATTATTTACTTACCTTAAATCGTATTATCATTCACATTGAGTTTAGGGCTCCACTATTATCATCTGGTGGAACAAACCCATAAAATACCTCTATAACACCCCCAACTTTTGAACAAAAAAATTTTATTTTTAAGACAATGCAAAAGTGTTTGAAATACAAAATTGGGAATTGTTATCACCATATCAACCATGAGAGAGGTGTGATCATCACCTAACTTATGCCTGATGTAAGGTAAAATAGAATAAGAAACAAACGAATGCATGATCATAACATTACTGTGATAGTGTATGATAATAAAGGCTAGAACAATATTATAGGTAGAATGAACTAGATAGTTTTACAAAACCAAATACTGGAAATCGAGCTAAGAGAGGTAAGGATCAAAAATACAAAAATATCCCAATGAAGTCGATAAAATACTAATAACCTATTAACTTAACTCTTAGGCACAATTATAAACCTTCAACTCCAAGTAATAACCCGCTAATAGCCCACATCATCACCCTCGGCATACGCTAATTGAGAGTCATAACCCTACAAATCATCCTCTTCTCCCTAAACCAGAAGCCGGATCATCACCATAACCATAAAAATGTAGTATTAGTACAATGAAGTACTAGCAAAACATACTACCTAAAACATGGTAAGGCTCCCACAACACATTGAAGCCACATAGCATCATGGCAATATCATATTGGTACAGCTCAAGTATAACATGACATGCTTGAACGGAAATCATGGAAGTATAGAAATACGGTAATTACATACAACCCGTACAAAATAAACCTTATTAGAATTAACCATTAAGTGACCACTCAATTTTCGGTTAGTAAGATAGTTCATTCAACCACACCCAGTTCTCCACCATGAAAAAAAGTTATGGTAGCACAAATAATCACCATGGGATACTACACCCATCACACAAGGTCAGGATCGTCAAAGAGGCTTTCTTTAGGGATACCACACCCACTACAGATCGAGTGCATGTACCAAAAATCGAGATTCCACACCTACCATATGTGGTTGAAGAATACCAAGGGGGCTTATACTAGGATACCTCACCCACTACCCCTTGAATGTCTCTATAGCGAGGGCTAAAATGTTGGGATACTACACCCACCTAAGCAATGAACAATATAAAGTTCTAGTAGGATTATACTAGGGTACCTCACCCCCATACTGGACACCAATGCCATGCCGGCCTGCCATAGTATATTCCTATACCTCAAATATATCTGTATAGCTCCTACTGGCAACAACTCGATAGAGAAGGAAATAGGTATGGAGTGAAAATATAACCAAGGGTGACCCACCCACTAACTCCTTATAGCTACCCTAAGAGCTAGAGGAAAAGGCTCAAACAGAATCTTAAACCATTAATTTATATACAAGTGATATCACAAATCATAACAAAGTCCACACATAACCAAATTAGTTGTTTCCAAGTGATAACACAAAACACAATTAAAATCCATCATTTAACCAAATTGGGTGTTTTCAAGTAATAACACCAAGCACATCATAAGGCATTAACGCTACCATTTGGATGTTTAGAGATGACACCCAAATCATCCACAAGGCATAAAACTACCAATTGGGTATTTAAAGATAATACCAAATTCAACAAAAAATCAAGTCTCAAATACCATCATGGTTGTTTATATTAAATCAGGTCAACAATAATTGAAATCATAATTAATAGGTTGTAAATACATGGAATTACCAACATAAAAGGCCCAAGAAAAACACAACAATTTACAACAAACTAAACAACTTCCATCCAGACTAGTCTATTAGTCCATCAAACTCGTCGACTGGTCTAGTTATCTCAGACCTAGACCAAAACAATACCAAAGAACCAGTTGACTAGTTGGACTCACTGATCAACTATTTATGTGAACTAGTCGAGTGGTTTGGTCTAAGCAATCAATGTGTCTAAGTAGAGACCAACCTATCTTATTCTGTAGAGAAACCAATCAATGGATTTGACTGCTGATTGACTAGTTTGGTCCAACCGATTGATGGGTCTAAGTAGAGACTAACAAAAATTTGTCTACAGATACACCAATCTATGGGTTTAACTAACCAATCAACTGTTCATTAAAATCAATTGACTATTTTACCAACCCAATCGATTGATTTCATGACCAACTAATCCAAAACTCCAAACCATTCGATTTCTCACAAAACTAGTCAATGTGTTCGAGGATCCAATTGACTGGTTTAGGTAAAACACTACCCACAAAATTTATAACACTTTACCATATTAATCCCAACATGATTCTATGTCAAAACGCACATAAAAATACTTGGTTCAAATATAGAATAATATAGATATATGGTAATGTACATGTTTAAGCAAATCATGCTCAAAAATCCCATTTTATGCTTAAAATCGGTGAATTCCAACAATACTAACTTGAGAAGAATTATACCACATGCTCATAATCTAGAACACAATCAGACCATCCTCATATAAACACTAACACATGGAACTCCAACATACCATAGAAACTGAATTACGTTAAAGATAAGAATGCCTTACCTTGAAGCAATTCTTCTAGCACAAAACTCCTACTTGATGGCTTATCTAGAAGAACTTTAAATCCTAGGAGAATCTAAGTAAAAACTATTAAAAATATTCTTCAAAACTTTATTAAAACCCAAGGAAAATCAAAGGAAGAAGAATAACACAGAACACTACCCTTAACTCAAAAATATGGTGTCAAATGAAAAGTTGGAATCTCCGACCTTAATTCTTCCTTGCTTAAGAAAATCAAGAGAAAACTAAAATCAAGATTAGAAGAAGGAAAAGGAACACAATTATTGCACAATCAAAGGAGAAAATTAGAGAGAACCTCTATTTTTCTCGATAGAGAGAAGAGGAGGGGAAAATGGAAGGGTGCTCAACACTTAGGAAAATTTCCCATAAGGAGAAGGGAGAAGAGAACAAAAAAACAAGTGAGAAATGATAATGGATCAAAATGAGGAGTACAGAGTAAGACTAGTTGAAATTCTTGAGGAAAAAGGGTATGAGATTGGTGAGGTTGAGTGTGGCCAAGCTAAAAAGTGAGGATTAATTAGATGGATTGGTGGGGCGAAAGCAGCCAGAGATGGACATGGTAATGTGTTAGCAAGTCAGGAAAGGGTTCACAAAGTTAATCTAGCGGTCCCATCTTTCAAAAGAGAGAGTGAAAGGTGAGGGAGAAGAAAAAGGGGAAGTTTGCCTCTAAAAGAGGCTTTTTGGGAAAATTTTGCTAATTAAAATTATATAATGACCTAATTAATTTAAAAATAATACTAGAGCACTAAAACATGCTTATTAGCATAATTGAAATCAAATTAGAACTTTTCATAATCATGAGAGAGAAATTCAAGCTAAAATTAGAAATGGATCTAAAATTACAAGCAAACCAATTAATCGGTTATGTAAACAAGTCGATTGATACACCTAAAATTTACATTTTTATTAGAATTTCAATTCATTTAATACCAAAACTCATTTATTTTATAACAACATAATTTCTAAATACAATTTGAAGGATTTTGGGACGGGGTATTACAACCTCAGCCTAACTCACGAGATATTTCACTTGAAATTATTAATATCTTATTCATAATTGATTGATGGGTACAAAACATAATTAAACAAAGTAATGTACAATCACATAGATAACAAAGCCATTCTCAAGGGTTAAAATCCTTATACTTTCCCAAAAACCCTAATTTTATATTTTAGGAATAAATTCTTCTTTATTTCTATATTAATCATAAAATTTAGTAGAACTTCCTCAAACAATATTATTATTGACATATATAAAATTCAATTCCCAACTTGAATGTCTTACAAATGCAATAATAGCCCTATCTCAAGAGTCATTATTGATGAGGCTTACTAAAACCCTAATTTCATAGGTATGTCATAACTTTTCTTATAAGGATCATATAAATTCCATATTTAATATAAATTCCAAAAATAATATGTAACACCCCCAAAATTTACCCCATTTTTTTTTAAAAAAAAACCATATTTAAAACTTAAAACTGTAAATTTTGGGAATGTTACCGCCACACTTAATACTAGATCGGTTCGCTTCAACCGTTCTAGCATTAAGTGCTAAGGCTAAGAAAAACAACTCGAAACATTAATAAACAATCCAACTTCATAATTACGGAGATCAAATACACGCAAGTCTTTACACAATCCCAAAGTACGAGATTTAGTTTATCGAGAAAGGAGATAACTATAATAATAAAATTGATTCCAGAGTATTAATCATAAATAAGAGAAATGGAAATAAAAATCTCAAGGAGAGCCAGCCACGTCACTATAGGGAAAGATCTCGCCCCATCATCACTCGATCCAATCTGATGCCCCATGAACATCAATATCATCATAAAAGACATCTCTTACCTGTAGGAAGTCAGATGGGCCTTCTACTCATGGGAATGAGCAGCACCCATCATCCGACGAATGCTAAAATTTAGTCCCTGCTCGAACTGGAAGACCACTGTGGACTCATTAGCGGCAATCCCTGGAGTAAATCGGAGCAGCTCAATAAACTGGGCGTGATACTGACGAACATTCTTCGGTCCTTGCATAAGCTGCATAAACTCCCAGAGTTTGTCCCTCCTAAGGCTCTCGGGATAGAACCTGGTGCGTAAGGCGGTCTTAAACTCCTCCCACGAAGTTAGAAAACCATTCCGATCTCGATGCTCCTCCCACTAGGCATCTGCTACACCCCATAGGAAGAAGGCTGCGATGCTGGGCCGTCGATCAGCCGGACAATTCAAGACCTCAAAAGTGCGATCCATATCACGGATCCACCCCTCTAGGATCATCGGGTTTTCCTCCCCGGAGTAAGTCGGAGGGTGATGTCCTATAACCCTCTGAAGCCAGTCCTCCCCAGCACCATGGGCTTGGTGGGAAAACTCAAGAAAGGCGGTGACTGCCTCCTCTAAATGGCTAATCCTCCCCTTGTTTACCATCTCGATGCACCAAAATAAACACTTAGAAAGGAACCCACTGGTTCAAAATTTTTAGCACGATTTTCTACCACTTAGGGAAAAAGAAAAATAATCTACTCTTTTACTCCTCACCATGGCCGGGATCCAAAAAAACGAAAAAATATAATGATCTTACTCAAGGCAAAAAATCCTTTTCACAGTTCAATAGTAACTTTTAAAATGTCTAAAAACAAGCGTGGTCAGCAAGACCGACCACTCTAATACCAACTTGTAACACCCCAATTTTCTTCAATTAAATTATTATTAATTTCAAACTATTTTCTCCTTCTTATTTTAAATAATATAATTTATTTAATTAATTCCCAAATTAAAATCTTTAATTAGTTAAAATACCCAAATTCCTCCTAATGAAAATACTTATAAATTTAATCTTGATTTGCCCTAATTAATTCAATTTATTTTAATAAAAATAATTTATTTAAATAATTTTTCTAATAAATATCATTTGGAAGTAATTTATAAAATTAGAAATTTTCAGGGTATTTCATAATAATATTAATAACGTGTTCAAAAATTATGGCTTGATACTAATGTTTCACACAAGTGATAATAACGTCCCCATTTTAGAGTTATTATTGCTAAATTAATCCATTTTCTCATTTTGTGGGACTTATGCCATTCATGCCTACTCCAAATATTTCACATAATCCCCTTAGATTTTTAAATTATCTAACACATTAAAATACCATATTGACTAAAATTTCTTTACAAGTAACCAAAAGCCATCATTTCATGAAATCATTATATGTTTCAATATCAATATTTCCAAATCTTCCATTTTTCATACTCTGTTAAAACCATATTACAACCATCTATAACATTTGTTTGCTTAGGGTTTTCCACAAAATATTATCTTAAAGATATCGCATACTTCCTAACTCATAGATTTGTCACCCTACAACAGCATATTCTTATATCATAGCATTAACAACTAACATTTATCAACATAATAGTAATAACATGATAATATGTATAGTCAAACATAACATTTAGCATATGAAGCCTAGACTAAAACTAGTTTCTATAGAGAAAAATACTTTCGTCTCTATCAACATGTATCCTATCCCACCTCCTATGGAACTTCCAATAAATCACCCCCAAAATATACTATTAAAAAATTTCATTTTAAGTGGAAGTGTATTATTAAATAGTTGGGTGTTACCATCATAAATGACATAATTCTTACTTACTATATCATCAATCAACTACAAAGTAAAATAATTAGGAAGTAAAAAATGATAAATGGAAAATGAGGGAACATTCATAAACATTAGATAAGAGTTTGGAGGTTTAATTCGTGTATAATAATCTAAAATATGAAAAGGCATAATATGGATCTAAGATTCCAAAAAGGTATCCCATTAGAACTAAAATCCAGATAGCATGACCCTAAGGCAAAAACACTGACATAAAAATCACTCCTCCACATAATAAGAATGAAAGACTACAAATTTGTCCACTAGGTCATCATTGACCTACACAAAGACATATGGATCATCTACTCGTGGGAATAAGCAACACCCATGAAATTGACGATTATTAAGCTTTGTATTGAGTAAGGAAATGGTACAATTGAAGTAGGATTACACATAATACATGAGTTTACATAAGAGAATAAGCATATATGCGTTAATATAAAATAGTGCTAGGTAAAAAATTATTTTGGGTCTCATTATATAAATATATCATATTCCAATATTTTATTAACATTGAGTTCAAGGACCCCACTATTCTTAAACTAGTGGAATGGTCTAAAATACCTCTTAGAGAAAACACATCTAAGCCACTATTATTATCCAGTGGAACGGATTCAATACCACGATTGTAACTTACGTAGTCTTTCACTTTGAATGATTAGTGTCTTTTCCATTAAAACATCATCTCTTAATCATATTTTCATTCATGTTAATTATAGGGACCCACTATTCTTAATCCGGTGGATAAGAATGATGCATCTCTCAAGGACAAGACACACCTAAGCCACTATTATTATCTAGCAAAACAAACCCATATAAACACCTCGGCCGGGCTCAGATGATCTTTCGCTTTGGATAATTAGTACCTTATTTAAAGTTGATTATATATTCAATATTACCATGTGGAACTCGTACATATATGAAATACATATAATTAAATAACACAATCATGACCATATAATTATCCTAAAATGACCATATTACACTTAGGGTAGTTAAAATGTTTATTTTCTCCCAAAGCCTTATAAATCTCAATACTATTACATAAAAATCCCCAATAATCATTTGAGATACATATCCTTAACCATATATATAGATGTATATCCAACATTATACCTAAAAGAATACTTTTATAATCTCATTACTCTTAAGATATCATATCATAGAATAATATCATTCATAGAAAGTACATAGACATATACATACTCATAAAGTCTTAACTACGATATGTATCCTTACCAACAAGGATATTGAGCTCTAAATAAGTACAAATTAAACTTTATCCTCCAATATCACTAGAAAATTACCTAAAAAAATAAGATAATAAATTATTAGTATCGAAGATTATAATTATGGGAAAAATTAAGGTAAATGAGGGTAAAAATGGAAGTAACTAGAGTCAAAGGGAAGCTTGAGTTGTGTGTAAGTGTGGTAGCAGGTATGGGGATGCAAGGGAGTGCGACATAAAATGCATGCTCAGGCCATAAGTTGGAAAGTCGCATGGGCAAGTTGTCCGAAAGAAACACGGTGTGTGCATGTAATGTACAAATAGGTGGGAAAGAATGAGGGGCACATACGCTTTGTGAGTATGCATGAGTTAGTTGTGTGAGTATGCACAAGTGTGGAATAAGGGAAAAGGATGGTGCATGGTTGTCTTAGGGATCGTGCATGAGCAATGTGTCTCACAAAAATGCAACAGTATGTGAGAAAGAGGCAGCAATGGGCAATGATGATTGAGGACTATAATGGGGGAAATGATGGGGTGGTTATGGTGGTTGTTTTACCAAGCCATGGTGGTGCTTGGTGGTTGTGGTGGTGATGGTGATGGTGATGGTGGTTCAGGTGATGGAGAAGAAGAAGAAGAAGAAGAAGAAGAAGAAGAAGAAGAAGAAGAAGAAGAAGAAGAAGAGGAGAAAAAGGGGTGGTGGCTCGGGTAGGTGATGCTCGATAGTGAAAAATGGGGCAATAAATGAGGGAGAGAGGTAGAGAGAGCTGAAGGTAGCATATATACATGTGCATGGTGGTGTGAAAGAGTGAAGAAAGTATGGGAATGGATGGATCGATAGAGGGTGATGACATTATTCGGCAAGGTAGAGGCATGGGAGAGTAGAGAAAAAATTCGACATGATTAGATGGGAGATGATGGTTGAGATGAGAATTTTGTGTTGTAGATGTTAAGGATTACTCACGCAAGACAGAAGAGGGAGAAGAATAAATCAGCATAGAAGAAGGAATAAAAGGAAAAAGAAGAAAGAAAAGAAAAAGGAGGAAAGGCTTAAGTTAGAATTTAGATTAAATTTAGATTAGCTAATATAGGTATGATTAAAGATGTAAATCAACCAAAATTTAAGTTAGGTTAATAAAATAAAAATGACCCCAATCAAAATTAAGATTAGGTTAAGATTTTGGGATTAAATAATTAGAGTAAGACTAAAATAAATTTTCCCTAAATTAAAATTAGATTAAGGTTTTAATTATATGGGATTAGTTTGAGCAAAAATTAGGGGTATTACAGAGGATGGTGGGTTATAGTGCAGATGGTCGAATGAAGGTGGTGGGTTGCAAATGTTTTTGCTAAAGGTGGTGGGGGTTTAGTGGTGTTTTTGTAGTATAAGGAGGCAATAATGGTGGTTTTACCTAAGGTAGAGGCTTGGAACATTAAAGGATAGTGGTGGTGGGGGTGTTGCTTCAGTGTGGATTGCTCAAAGGAGGAAATAAAATGGGGGGGGTTAGGTGGAAATTGTCGAGGCTTAAGGTTTGTTGTTTTGAGTTTGGTCGATAGCATAGGTGAGGGAATGGTGAAAGTCATCAATGCTAGAGGTGAAGGAATGGAAAAGGGTGCCAGTGATGGTGTTCATGAGATGTTTTGGTGACAGTAAGGAGAAGGGAAATGTTGTGTTGGAGGTAGATTTTTAATAGAAATATAGAGGGAGAAGGAGGTAGTTCTAGAAATTAAATGTACCACATATATATATAGGCATATGTGCAAGTAGAGAGGGAGTAAAGAGATGATGTCATCGAGGAAAATTTTATCAATAACATATCAGTGCATGGAGGGTGATTCTATGGGGTAAGTTATAAGTTATAGGATGGTAGAGAGGAGTATGGTCAGGGAGGGATTGGAATGTAGGAAAGAGGAAGAGGGAAAAGAAAATTATTTCCATTGATCATGGGAACAAGGAAAAAGGGAAAGTAAAAGGGGAGTAGAAGAAAAAGAGAGGAAGGAGAATTAACTTTAGAGTTGGGGTTTAAAAAATTTTAGGTTATAATAAAATTTAGATTAGGGTAAAATAAACCATGGATCATTCTAGGTTAGTTCCAAGTTAAAATACATATTACTCAAAATAAAGTTTAGAATTGGGTTGAAGTGCAAGGTTATAAAATCAGGGTATGGTACAAATATTAATTTTCTGAGATTGTAATTAGATTAAGATATGAATTACTCAGGATTAAGATTAGCTAAATTTTAGGGTATTACATCACTACCCCCTTAGAAGTGACTTTGTCTCCAAAGACAAGAAGTCTAGTTCTGAGATGATGAGAAAGAAGATTAACAAAAGGCAATTTTGATAGTTAACTCTTCTAGAGTTAGCGCTAAACTACCATGGAATACCCCCTAAAAAGAGAGAAAACTCAAAGCCTAACCCACCTTTGCTGAAAAGCTCGAGATGTGACTTAAACATACCCTTCTTAGCCTCTAAGGTTGCCTCCTCTACTCCATAATGACTCCAAAGAATCTTCATGAGTGAAACTAAGCTCCTCAAGGTCTAGTTCACCTTAGTGTCAAGAATCCTCAAAGTTATCTCCTCATAGGAGAAAGAATCATTGAGGTTGTTTTCACCGTGCCTAATCATGTGGGACAGATCTATGATATACTTCGCTGGCTAAGAGATGTGAAAGATGTTATGAACTCAAGCCAACTTTGGTGAAAGTGCTAGACGGTATGCAACCTCACTAGCCCTATCAAGAATCTCATCAGTACCAATGTATCATGGGCTCATCTTACCTTTCTGATCAAATCTCTACACTCCTTTAGTAGGTGAAACCCTTAATATAATTATAACCCCCAAATGAAATCAATCACTATAGCATCTCTGATCTGTATAGCTCTTCTGGTGACTCTAATCTAATCTCGTTCTTTCCAAGATCAACCAAACATGTTGACTAATCTCTTCAATTATATCTTGTTTAAGTTCAACCATCTTGCTGATGTTGCTCCAGCATAAGGGTGTACGGTACTTATGTCAATATAAAGCCTCTAATGATACCACCCTTATGCTAGTGTGTTAACAATTACGGTATAAGAACTAAAAAAAGTGCAAACTCTCTTCCCAATTACCCTTGAAGTCCAAGATGCAAGCTCGCAACATATACTCAAGTTTCTGAATCGTCCTCTTACTCTGTCCGTCTATAGCTGGGTGGAAGGCAGTATTCATCCCCAATCTTATGCCCATATCCTCCCACAACTTTCCCCAAAAGTGCAAAAGGAATCTCAAATCTTGATCAAAGATTGTTTTGATAAGTGTATCGTGTCTACTTAACACAAACCTCATATAAGCATTAGCCACCTGATCCATACTCTAAGTCAACTTCATTAGCATAGACACTGTTAACTTAGTCAACTTGTCAACAATAACCTAGATTTTGTCGCATTCACTATAAGTCCTCGGTATCACACTCACAAAATCCTTTGAGATGGAGTCCTACTTCCACCTTAGAACATCTAAAGGCTTAGCTATCCCTTTAGGCCTCAAGTGCTTGATCTTAATATTTTGACAAATCAAACATTTCAAAATTAACTCTACTACCTTTTACTCCATGCAAGGCCACTAATATATACTTTTGAGGTCCTTATGTAACTTATCCCATCCTTGGTGACCCTCCTCTAATATCCGACATGTCATATCAATACAACTTTGAGGTACATATAAACAACCTCTAGAGTGAACGTTACCATCCTTACCAATTTGAAAGTCCTTAGCTTGACCACCTTGAATCTTCTATCAAATCCTCTCAAGCTTAACATTCCTAGGTTTTCTAGCCTAGATATCATAAAAAATCATTTATTTAATCATCGAATCACTTACTTAGACCTCTAGGTCACCACGTTGGATAATCTCTATCCCCATCACACCAAGTTTATCCATTAAGCAACTAGCCATGATATAAGAATTCATAGAGTGGGATGTCTGCCTACTTAAGGCTTTTGCAATGACATTCACCTTAATATCATGGTAGTTTAACTCGATATTATAGTCCTTCACTAACTCCAATCATTTCCCCTACTTAAGCCGATACACAAGCATTGACTCGCTAGTCGCTATGCCTATTGCAAACATCAACAACTCTATGAATTAGGTGTGGTACTACCTCACCGTCATGCTCCACTAAGTTAGTTGTGTGAACTCCTTTAACTTATCCATCTTAAGACTCTCAGTATAAACTTGGTATTGATAACCATATTGAATTCCCATCAAGACATCAAAGCTCCTCTCTGCACATGATGGCCTACCAACTAGGTGTTAGCGACTCCTCGTAGAAAGAAGGCTGCAACACTATCTTTTCTCGTAGCTAGACAATGAATGGTCTCATATGTCATATCCATGGCCCGAATCCATCCTTCTAAGATGACTAATTCTCATCACCAATGAATATTGGGATTGATGTCTTGTGACCCTCCGAAGGTAGATCTCTCTAATACCCTCTTGTGGGTAATGCGGAGTTGGTGGTGGCAATTGATGCTGAGGTGGTAGTGGATTTCTGATGAGCTCTATGAACACCTCGAAAGTCTCCTCTAAACAACCAATGCGGCCATTAATTGCCATGCTGAACTAGCTACACCGTAGAAAATGGTTTAGATGAAATATCTCTTGTTTACTAAGACATTTCAAATAAGAACAATAAAAGGCTGCCTAAACTACGTATCCTCAATTCCTCACAAGTGATTCATGTTTTTTAAGAATATTTTTTTTCCTAAAAATGTGAAATAAACCTATAAAATTACATAAGGGATCATTTGATGACCAAAATTTTAAAAATAAAATGTGGTAATCAAAACAAAAGCTTTGATACCAACTAATAATACTATAAATTTTATTACGAAAATTTTATTTTTAGTGAAAGCATAATACCAATATAACTGTGTGTTATCTCCTTAACTGCCATAAGTTTGGATTACCTCACCATTATTATGGTAATTATAAGGTAAAATAATTGAAATGTAAATCATGATAAATAGAAAAAGAGAAAAGGTTCGTAAACATAAATATGAGTCAAAGATTAACTCCAAATACAATATCTAAAATTATAGAAAAAAGGGATACTATGGATATAAGAGTCCAAAAAGGTATCTAGGTAAAAGTATCATCTAGATACTGTAAGTCTACACTTTAAAACCCTAATACAAAAATCACTGCACCCCATACAAAGCATCATAGGCAGCAAAATTATCTAGCAGGTCCTTATCGACCTGCACATAGATAGTTGGCTCATATTCTTATTCGAATGAGAAACATCTAGGAAAAGGATAGATCGTAGGCTATGCACTAAGTAAGGTGAAATACAGGCAAGTAAGAGATACAAATAATTACATGCATTCACAGTGAAAAGTAAGCACACATGAGAGATACATAAAAATACAAGGAAATTATTGATCAAGGTGTGATTATTGGATATAACAAATTCCATTTTTTATTATTTATGTTTAGGTGAGGGACCACAATATTCTTAAATCGGTAGAATAGTATGAAGCACTTCTTAGAGATAGCGTACGTTAGGCACTATTATCATATTTTAGATTAGACCAAGTACCTCTCATGGAAAAAACATACCACATCCTCTATTCTTAAAGTAGTCAAACAATCTAGAGCACCTTTCAGGGATAACACAATTGAGTAACTATTATTATTCAGTGGAACAGACCCCATACTTAGATCCTAACTCACGTAATTTGTCACTCTAAATCATTAACCACTTATCTATTATTTACTTATCTAAAATCAAATTATAATTCATGTTGAGGTTAGGGTACGACTATTCCTATTCCGGTGGAATGGACTAATGCACCTCTCAAATAAAAACACACTTGAGCCATTATTATAGTCTTATAGAATAGACTCATAAAACACCTCAGCCCAATGCACAATCATTCAATTTCAATGATTAATGTGTTATCCATGATTTATCTACGGATAAAAAAAACATAATTAATGCAATTAAATTACAATTTCAAAGATAACAAGGTTGTTCTCAAGGGTTAAGATCCTTATACTTTTCCAAAACCCTAATTTAATATTTTAGGCATAAATTCTTCTTCAATGCTATTTTATTCACCACATTTATTATCTCTTCCTCAAAAAATATTATTATTAATATAACCAAAATTAAAGGCCTAACTCTAATGTCTTACATATGCGATAATACCCCTATCTCAAGAGTCATAATTCATGAAGCTTATAAAAACCCTAATTTCACAAGTACGTCATAACTTTTCCTACAAGGCTCATATAAATACCAAGTTAAATATAAATTCCTAAAATATCAATATTAATAACATATCAAAAAATAATTTCCTAATACTAGTGTTTCACGCATGTTATAATAGCATTACCTTTTTAGAGATATTATCCCCAAATTAAGCTATTTTCTCATTTTGTGGGACTTATACCATTCATGACTACTCTAAAAATTTCATATGATCCCCTTAGCATATTTTGAATCATCTAACCCATTAAATTCCTTAATTTCCATATTAAACCTGTATTGACCAAAATACCCTTACAAGTAACCAAAAGCTATTATTTCATTAAAACTATATATGGTTTGGTATCAGTATTTCCAAATCCTCCATTTATCACCTTACATATTAAATACTCCTTTATCACTTATCATACTCTGTTAATACCTTGTTCCAACCATATATCACATCGTTCTGCTTAGGGTTTTATAAGTAAAATACTATCGTAATGATATTGCATACTTCTTAATTCACTTATTTCTCCTTATACAACATCATATTCTCATATCATAACATTAAAAATAGAAATTTGTCAACATAATAGTAACTACATGGTAGTACAAATACTCAAACTTAATATTTAGCACATAAACACTAGACTATGACTAGTATCCATACAAAAAAAAGGTCTGGTCTCTATGGATGTATATACTATCCCACCCCCTCTAGAACTTCTGGAAACTCACCTAAGAAATAATTAGCATAACACTATTATAACTTAATAATATATTTAAGGGAAATGATAACATAATGAAGAGGGAAAGAATAGAGCAAAACAAAATCAAACCAAAGAGAGTAGGTGGTTATATGCGCAACAATAGAGGAGATCAAATGGTTATAACAAAATAAAGAAGGGGAAACAAATTGTTTAGTTGAAGGTGAGGGGTGAGAACCGGTTGTTCTGTTCAAAGGAGGGTGGTGGGCAATGGTGGAAATGGTTGAATGATGGTGATGGTTATGGTGTTTTTTGCTGATGGCGATGATGGTGTTGTGGTGAATTTGCTGAAGTAAGGGGTAGGAAAAGTAAAAGGGGGTGGTGGTAGGGATGTTGCTTTAGTATAAATCACCATTGCTCAAAGTAGGAATAAAATGTGGGGGGCTTCACTAGTAATTTTTGAGGCTTAAGCTATGTTATGATGAGATTAGTAGGTAGTATTGGTGAGAGAATGTTGAAGGATGTCAGTGGGAGGGGTGAGGGAATGGCAAAGGTTATCTACAAAGGTGTTGGTGGATTGTTTTTATGATGGTGAGGAGGAGGGAAAGGAGGATAATAATGTTGTGTTGGAGGTGGTTTCTCGATAGAAAAATGGAGGGAGTAGGAGGTAGTTCAAGGCATTATATATGTCATGTATGTATATATAGGCACATGCATGAGTAGAGAGGGGGAAAGGGATAAAGTAATTAATGAATAGTTAGACATTAAAAAATCAATGTAAAAGGGGGGAATTGATGGGGTAAGTTTTAGGTGATAGTTTGGCAAGAAGGGAGTATGGTCATGGAGAGATTTGTGTGTATGAAAGGAGGTAGAGGGAGAGGAAAAGAATTTAAAATATGTAGGGGGAAAAGAAAAAAGGAAATGAAAAGGTAAAAGGAGGAAAAAGAAATAGGGAGGAGAATTGAGTATCGAGTTTGGATTTCAAAAGATTTAGGTTAAAATATAGTTTTGATTGGGCTAATTTAAACTATCGACCATTCTGGGTTTGGTTTGCGTTAAAATACATATTACATGGAATAAAGTTTAGGATTAGGTTAAGGTTTAGGGTTAAAAAATTATGGTAAGGTAAAAATATTAATTTTTTTAAAATATAATAAGGTAAAATATTAACTAATTAGCATTCGAGTTAGCTATAATTGGGGGCATTGCATTATGTGTTTTTTCACTAATTTATTTGATTGGTATTATATGTATACCCTTGGTTGCCTTAAATATTGGCCATTTAATCTTGTATTGTATAATTAAAATTAATGTAAATTAATAATTAATTTCTCTACGTCTTTCATGACTTAGAATTTAGCTTTAAGACCTCATGTTTTCAATTGGGCCTTTCATGACCTGGAATCTAGCTTTAATGCCTCATGTATTCTATTAGTTCTTAATGGTATGTTAATGGGCCTTTGAACTCTAAATGTTACCGCCACACTTAGTACCAAACCGGTTCTCTCCGACCGTTTCAGTACCAAGTGCTAAGGCTAAAGAAAATATTTACATTAAACTCAAACTAACAGTTCATAAAAGAACTCGAAAGATCATACATTAAAATCAGAGTGCGCATAAAGAATCATAATTAATAATTAAATAGAAATCAGAGTGCGAAATCAAAATTCCTTGAAGGAATTAATCTTACAATTTATAAATGGTTAAGTCGAAACACTTAACACAAGGTAATAAATTAAAAAGAGTAAATGCGAATCATAAGAAGTATCATAACAAAATGAATCACATGAAGAAAATTACGGCCACGACAATCTCGAACTTTAAGCCAAAACATGCTCAACACTCGGCCCCAACTGATGTCTCGCTCACCTGCACAAACCAGAAGGGCATACTACTCGTGGGAATGAGTAGCACCCATGAAAAGCGTGATCAGTACGCTACGTACTGAGTAAAGTAACCGAACACTAAGGCCAACACATAAGCACATAATCCATACAAAATAATAAAAAGGGCATAATCCCACATAACAACATAAAGGCATATGAACAACTCAGGTAAAAGTACAAAGGCCCATGAATAATTTGGATTAATCACTTAATTAATCTCTTATCAGAATCCGATTCACACCATGCCTTTTATCAAATCCATGCGAATGCGGAAGCCCCCACTATTATAGCCAGTGGATTGGAGGCACATAGGGTATCAGACCCTAACCACTATTATAGCCGGTGGATCGGATACACATAGGACTACGCGTCCTAACCACTATTCCTAACCGGTGGATCGGTTGGCTCCGGCTAGCATTGTGTTCCATGTAAGTAATTAGTATCTTTTAGGCATTTTAGCAAAACTCTGGTTTGCGGTTGTTGAGCTCGGGAACCCCCACTATTATAACCGGTGGATCGGTTTACGCATAGAGCATCCTACTCTAACTACTATTATAACTGGTGGATCGGTCACACATAGGGTAAAAACCCTAACCACTATTCCGAATCGGTGGATCGGTTGGTCCCGTCTCAACGATCTTCCACTTTAAATAATTAGTGTCTTAAGTATCTTATTCAAAGCTTTAACCATGGACATGCACGAATCATAAATCATAAATTCCATATTCATCATCATACTTACACTTTAATCACCACATACATATGATAACACAAAAACCCTAATCAGCCACACCAAACCCTAATTAACCACAACAACCCATAGTTAATCATTCCAAACCCTAATTCAGTCTCCTCCATACCCTTAATTTGCTCCACGTGTTATTTTTCATCCCAAGTGCTCAAACACCCAAACAACACTTACATTACCTTCATTACATCCCAAATTAACTTTCCACACATAAATTTCATACCCATGCAGACATTAATCTCCCCATACAAACCTTCAAACTTCTTCATGCAAACCCTAAAATTCCACGTGAAACCCTAAATTCAACCATGCAACCCTAATACCACCATACAACCATTAATACCACCATGCAACTGTTATTACCACCATACAAACCCTAATATCACCATGCAACAGTTATTACCACTATACAAACCCTAATATCACCATGCAAACCCTAATACCACCACACAACCATAAATACCACTATACAAACCATGATTCCGTCATACAAAACCCTAAATTCAATCCACACAAAACCAAAGATTCACCCATACCAAACCTAAATTCAAACCATATAACACCCAAAGATTTGTCTATACCAAACCCTACATTTAATCCATACCAACCAAATATTCATCCTTACCAAACCCTAGATTCAAATCACATAAAATCATAAATTAGAATCTCCCAAACAACCAATAAATTCGATTCTCCCATATAACATCATAAATTACATTCTTCCAAATAAAACCATATATATTATATTCTTCGCATAAAAACATAAATTATATTCTTCCACATAAAACCATACATTAGATTCTTCCTTATAAATCCATAAAGTAGGTCAACTCTCTTCCCTTAGCCAAATTCTTTCCCCATCCTCCTTTTTCATCCTTTTCCCCCGCACAAATCATATCAACATCCTCACATGCATGTCCTACAGGGTCACAACACATATTATCATACATAAATAATACACATGCCATACAAAACATACTTCAACTCCACGTCATATCATATACGACATAATTAATAATCATAAACATAGAATGCATAGCATATGAAGCACATAATGCATATAAGCACACAATGGCCTTAGTAAACCCTTACTTGAATCAACATCGGTCTTGGAGCACGCTCCTACGCCTCCTTAGGACTTTGACCAAATAATAACATACTAATAAAATAACCTTAACAAAATTCTAACTTTCCTAAATAAAAATAAGAGAGATATTATAAACCTTGGTAATATAGGGTTAAAGACTTTACCCTAATAATAATAATGATACTAATATAATAATATCAAGGATAATAAAACTAATATCAATGAGAATATAAATAATAATAATAATAATAATAATAATAATAATAATAATAATAATAATAATAATAATAATAATAATAATAACAATAATATATAAGCCTTAAAATCTAAAGTGGGGTTTCAACCCTACTTATAACTAATGACTTACCATTTACTTAATATTAATAATAAAATTAATAACATATATAATAATATTGAAATAATAAAGATAATGATAATATTATTATTAATGGTTATAAAAACAGTAGAAATAATAATACTAAAATAAATAAGTGCGAATGTTAATACAAAATTAGGGCCTAAGATTTTCCAAAATAAATAATAAAATGTTAATAATAATTATTCTAATAATAAAATAGAATTAAAATACAATAAGGCTTCAGCCTTCAACATAAATAATAATAAAACAATAATACTACTAATAATAATCATAAAACATATTAAGAATATAAATATTAAGAATAATAATAATGGTATTTATATGCAAATAATTGAAATAAATTAAATCAAGGCTTATAATAATATGGAAAATGGTTGAGAGGGTCTAGGGTTCAACCTTAGGCTGGTTGTGATAGGCGGCACCGGCGGTGGTGCACGGCAGCGGCGGCGGTGGCCGAAAAAAGAGAAGAAAAGAGGGAAAGATGGATGTTGGGAAAAAGATAGGGAGAATTGAGGTGAGATAAGAGGTGTTTATGGTTTTCCATGAAGAGAGGGACAAAATGATGGTGGTGGTACAGCCATAGGTGGCGGCGCATGGCGGCGGAAGGTCGTTTAAGATTTTGGGGTAAAAATTCTGGCCAAATGAGCAACCAACTTTACACGGTTATGGAGGCCCGTGAAAGAAGAATCGAAGGTTGAAAGTAGTTTAGTTAACTAGAGGGAGTTGTAGGAAAGAATTTGGGATGTTGCGATGGCGTTGAGATTGACTAACGCCGGCAAGAGAGGCGTCTGAAGTCGCCGTGGCGGCAGCCCTCGCCGAGGGTTTCGGGTGAGAAAAATCTTCCAAAACTCTTACAATCAGGCTTTTTATAGATGGTAGATGGAATAATAGGGTTTTGGGGGTTGGCAGGAAGGCATTAGGTGCGAGAATTTGGGTGGCCGGTGGTAGTAATTGATCGGGCATCGTTTGGTTTGCTTTGAATTTTTGCGAGGCTGGGGAGAAGAAACGGGCGGGAGATAACGTCGAATAATTATGTCAATTTATTCCTAGAGTTAAGAGGAAGACAATGAGACAAGAAATGGCTGGTCAAAGGTCTCATGGCAGGAGATGCCATTGACGGGATCGAAAGGTGTAGCAGCGTCGACGGAGGAGGCAAAAGGAAGAAGGAAGAAGGAAAGGAGGCGGACCGGTCGGCCGGGAAAAAGAAAAGAAAAGGGGAGAACCAGGCGGTCGGCGCGATGGAGGCGTCATTAAATAGAACGACTAGTTTCGGTGGAAACGAAGGAAAAATGCGGCGCTGGAAGGAGTCAAAGGAAGGAGGCACGCGGGCTGGGCCGCGCTGAAGGAAAGAAAAAAAAAAGAAGTGGGTCGCGGCTGGCCCATTCGGGGAAAAGAAGAGGAAAAAGAAAAAGAAGAAAAAGAAAGAAAAAGAAAGAAAAAGAAAAGGAAAAAGGAAGAAAGAAAAAGAAAAAGGGAAAAAGGAAAGGAGAAAAATAATTAGATTAGGACCAATTAAATTAATCTGAATATTTAGGATATTTAAATAATAATATTTGAATAAAATAATATTTAAATCCCTTTTTAGGCTAAATTAGGATTTTTGAAAGATTTTCCATAAATTCCATTTTAATTAGCAAAACACCCTTAATTTCTCCAATTACATTATTTATAATATTATTATTAATTTAAAACTATTTTCTCATTCTTATATTAAATAAAATAATTTATTTAATGAATTTCTAAAATAAAAAACTTAGTTAGCTAAAATACCCAAATTCCTCCTAATTAAAATACTTATAAATTTATTCTTGATTTTCCCTAATTAATTTCCTTTTATTTTAAATAAAATAATTTACTTAATTAACTTTTATAATCAAAACTCATTTAAATATACTATTTAAAATTAGGAATTTTTCGGGGCATTTCATTATGTCATAGGTATTTGATGATGATCCTACTAACTTTGAAATGGTTCCTTAGGCAGAGTGATTTATTTTTATTACCATTGTTATAACATAGAGTTATAGTTATTCGAGTTTGCACCTGTGGTGTGTCATGGTCTCGGATATCCCTTTTGGACTCTTATCCCTTTTGTTTCTCTTTTCTATGTATTGTAGTATCTGGAATATGTACTCCATACTTTATTACTACATTTAATTTATTAAATTCTAATGTTATTTCTATTTAATTTCACAATTTTGATTTATTTATCACAAACATTTTAGCCTGGCATTTAACATGAGAACGTATGAACTAACCTTGTGTTAAGTGTGGCAGTAACAGGCACTATGTTATGTTAATGCTTCCACTTCAAAATAAAATATTTTAGTAGTAAATTTTGGGTTGTTATACATTCTTTCTTTGCTTTTCTATTTTACAATTATTCTCTCCCTCTTTGAGATAGAAACATCTACTTTAGTCTCCTTATATATAGGATAAGGATAACCCATCATTTTTCCTGCAACAAATGAGGGGTATTCAGCAAACCCACCTCCTACTTAGGTGGACACCAATATCACATCGGATGCTTATTTATAGTACTCATCCTTGTCCTTATTTAAGGACATACTTGTAATATCTAAATAGTTATATTCAGTATAGATCATCTTAAGATGTAGCCACTTACATTGCAACATATCACATATCCAATGATAGCGCACACCAATTTGTTTTTTTCTCAAGTGGAATCTTGAGTTCTTGCTCAACTTGCTATCACAATGCACAATATACTTTTGTTGCCTTTTTACTTAACTCTTATAATAATTACTTCAACCATAGCATTTCTTTATGCACTTCATAGTTGCAATGAAATTTACCTGTATAGTTGACTATGCAATGCACTTTTGTAATTTTGTTTGCCATAATATTACTCCGTTGAAAATATAATTAGGTATATAGAAATTGACCTTTTAGAATCTCCAACCATGTTTACATCTGTAGCTAATCAACTCATGAATTTTTCTTCGAAATCATAAACTCATTTTGGAGGCTCCCCTAAGATATCTCAATATCAATTTCACAACATTCCATTTCCCTTTACCTTGTTAAGGCAAGTATCTACTAAAAACACCAACTACATGTGCCATATCTTGTCATGTATACACCATTGCATACATAAGGCTTTTGACTGCTAAAGCATATAGTATATTTCTCATATGCTATTTATCGATTCCATTTACGCTCTCTAATTTGAGATATTCTTGGAGTGACAAGTTAGTGGAGTAGCAACTAGCTTTTCTTTCTCTCTATGAAACCTCTCCAATATCTTCATAATATAATTTTCTTGTGATAAACATAATTATCTTCTCTTACAATGACGGGAGATAGTCATACTAAGAATGTGATTTACAGTCCTTAAGTCTTTTATTGCAAAAGGCTTGCTCAATTCTTTTTTTTATTGATTAATTTGTCCCACTATTAAGATTTCATCTACATACAAAAATAGTATGATTAATTCCCCAGCAAGAAATATTTTGATAAAAATGTAATGATCTAAAGCAGTCCTTTGATATCTATCCTCAATCATGAAGGATTTGAACATCTTATGTCACTTGTCTGATTCTTATTTAAGTTAATATACACCCTTCTTTAGCGAACTTTATATACTTATGGGTGCTCCATATAAATTTCCTCATCTATATCACTGTGAAAAAATTTGGTAATTGCATCTAGCTACTCAAAATCTAAATTCAAACTTTTAGCCTAACTAAGCACCTCTAAGTTAATGACATATTTTCCTGTGAGAGAAAATATGTTCAAAGTTAATACCTTTATCTTGTTAAAACCTTTTATGACTTATCTTACTTTGTATATGGACCGTGAGATAGTCTCCTCAATTTTCAATCAATATGCCCATTTTTTTCTAAGTACATTTTTATCTTTTGGTAACTCCACCAACATACGAGTTTGGTTCTCATTTAAGGAATAAATTTCATCTTGCATGGGTTTCAACAACTCCACCCTATGATCATCCATTAAAGCTTCATCATTAGACTTTAGTTATCCTCCATTAGTACATAATACATATTGTGTTGCTAGATATCTAGTTTAAGTTTTACATACCTACCAGACCTCCTCAACTAAGGTCCCACAAATGGTTATTAAGTACCTCGTTCTTCATTTTGAGTGCCTTATTTTCCAATTAAAGTCCCACAAATGGTCATCATCACTGCCATCACTTCTATTACCATCCATTGCTTCTTTAGTAGAAATGTCAATGATTAGATGTTCATTTTCTACATCTTCAATATATTTTGTTACATCCCCCCTTAAATATTTGGAAGAGAGTTTAGATCCATATTAACTAAGTGTTCAATAGAACTAGTTTGCTTTCTACCTTTTTGAATATTTCTAATATTCTAATATTTAAAGAAAGCAATATCTCTACTTATAACAATCTTTTTATTGTTAGGATCTCATAGTTTGAATGAAAATCCTTCATCTGGATATCCCAAGAAGATGCATTCTTTCGAATTAAAGTCAACCTTGAATTTCTCATTTTTTAAAATATGGGCAAATTCTCTACAACAAAAAACATTTAAATGATTGTAGAAAACATTTTTTCTTGGTAAAAAATAAAGACTTGTTTTAAAAATACCATTGTAACACCCCAAAATTCACTACTTTTTTTTTTAAAGCGGAAGCAATTAAAAATAGAATCACTTAAAACCTGTGAATTCTGGGGATGTTACCGCCACACTTAGAACCAGACCGGTTCTCTCCGACTGTTCCAATACCAAGTGCTAAGGCTAAAGAAAAGATTTACATTAAATTCAAATCAACAGTTCATAAAAGAACTCGAAAGATCATACCTTAAAATCAGAGTACGCATAAACGTTTATAAACGTAATAAAATAGAAATCAGAGTGCGAAATCAAAGAGGATAAATACTCCAATACAAAGAAATAATAGCGGGAAATAAAATTTCATAAAGACTGAAATACGGCCACAACTCTCTCGAACTTGAGCCAAACATGCTCAACACTCAACCCCGACTGATGTCTCGCCCACCTGCACAAACCAGAAGGGCATACTACTCGTGGGAATGAGCAGCACCCATGAAAAGGGTTATCAGTACGCTACGTACTGAGTAAGGTAACCGAGCACTAAGGCCAACACACAAGCACATAATCCATTCAGATTAATAACAGGGCATAATCCTACATAACAATATAAAGGTATATACACAATTCAGGTAAAAGTACAAAGGCCCATATAATCCAGATTAATTGTTTAATTAATCTCTTAACAGAATCCGATTCACACCATGCCTTTTATCAATCCATGCGAGCATACGAACACCCCACTATTATAACCGGTGGGCCGGTCACAATAGAGCATCATGCCCTAACCACTATTATTACCGGTGGATCGGTCACAATAGAGCATCCTGCCCTAACCACTATTATTACCGGTGGATCGGTCACACATAGGGTACAACCCTAACCACTATTCCTAACCGGTGGATCGGTTTGGTTCCTGCTCGCATGGTGTTCCACTATAAGTAATTAGTATCTTTTAAGAGCTTTAATGATTTTGGTTTGTGTCTATTGAGCTCGAGTCACCCCACTATTATTACCTGTGGGCCGGTCACATATAGGACCTCATGCCCTAACCACTATTATAACCGGTGGATCGGTCGCACATAGGACTACGCGTCCTAACCACTATTCCTGACCGGTTGATCGGTTTGGACTCGGCTCAATAATCTTCCACTTCATATGATTAGTGTCTTAAGTATCTTATTCAAAGGCTTTCGCCATGCACGAATCATAAATCATAAATCCCATATTCATCATCATACTTTATTCACCAATTACACACGTGCTACCACCAAACCCCAGACATGCATGAATCGCTCCCTTTACACTTATCCTCCAATTCTACTTCACATCTCACGCTAGGGTTTTATCCCGAAACCCTAATTTAGGCCTTAACATCTCTTCTTACTCCACCTCACATCACCCAAATTATTTTAACCCTCCACACATCACAAATCATCGATTCCATTCTCATAATTACACCTTATTCACCAAAAACACATGATACAACAAAAACCTTAAGCACCCACACTAAACCTTAATCAACCACCACAAACCATAATTAATCACTCCAACCCTAGCTTCGTCTCCTACGTACCCAGATAATGTTCCACGTATTATTTTCCATCCAAAGTGTTTAACTACCCAGACAATGCTTACATTACCTTCCTTACATCCCAAATTAACTTTTCATACGTAAATTTTACTCCCATTCAGACTTTACACATCCCATGCAACCATTCGAACTTTTCATGTAAACCTTAAATTCCATGCAATCATTAACTCCCATACAAAACCCTAACTCCACCACGCAACCCTAATACCACCACACAAAACCCAAGATTCCGTCATACAATACCCTAAATTTAATCCATACCAAACAAATATTCATCATTACCAAACCCTAGATTCAATTCACATAAACCCGAAGATTCATCCTTACAAAACCCTACATTCAACCATATTAAACCCAAAGATTCATTCACACAAAACCCTAAATTCAATCCATACCAACACAAAGATTCAAATCATATAAAACCCAAAGATTTGTCCACATAATACAATTGATTAGATTCTCCCCTTTCATAACCACAAATTAGGTTCTCCCATATAATATCATAAATTACATTCTCCAAAAGAAAACATCATAAACTAGATTCTCCCAAACAAACCATAAATTTTATTCTCCCATTTATCATCATAAATTATATTCTCCCCATAAAACCCTAAATTATACTCTTCCACATAAAACCATACATTAGATTATTCCTTATAAAACCATAATATTAGGTCAACTCACTTCCCTTAGTCAACTTCTTTCCCCATCCTCCTTTTTCATCCTCTCTCCCACACAAACCACATCGACATCCTCTCATTCATGTCTTATAGGGTCACAACACATATCGTCACATACTTATAGTACACATACCATACAAAAACACAAAAACATAAAAACATACTTCAACTCCATGTCATACCACATACAAAATAATTAATAATCATAAATATAGGATACATAGCATGCGAAGCACATAATGCCCATAAGCACATAAAAGGCCTTAGCACCCCTTACCTGAAACGACACCGGTCTTGGAGCACGTTCCTACGCCTCCTTACGGCTTTGACCAAATAATAACATACTAAAATAATAACCTTAACAAAATTATAACTTTGCTAACGACATAAAAATAATAGAGATATTATAAACCTTGATAATATAGGATTAAAGACTTTACCCTAGTAATAATAATGATACTAATATAATAATATCAAGGATAATAAAACTAGTATCAATGAGAATATAAGTAATAATAACAATAATAATAATAATAATAATAACAATAATATATAAGCTTCAAAATTTAAAGTGGGGTTTCGACCCTACTTATAACTAATGACTTACCATTTATTTAATATTAATAATAAAATTAATAACATATATAATAATATTAAAATAATAAAGATAATGATAATATTATTATCAATGGTTATAAGAACAGTAGAAATAATAGTACTAAAATAAATAAGTGCGAATGTTAATACAAAATTAAGGCATAATATTTTCCAGAATAAATAATAAAATGTTAATAATAATTATTCTAATAATAATAAAAATAATAATAATAAGAATGATAATAATCGTATCATAATTCAATTAATAACTTAAAATTCGAAACTAACAATAAAATTATTTTATTACCACTATCTACCTTGCAATTACAATTCAGCATAAATTTTATATCAAATAATAATAAAACATATTAAGAATATAAATATTAAGAATAATAGTAATGGTATTTATATGCAAATAATTGAAATAAATTAAATCAAGGCTTATAATAATATGGAAAATGGTTGAGAGGGTCTAGGGTTCAACCTTAAGCTGGTGGGGATAGGCAGCACCGGCGGTGGTTCACGGCGGCGGCGGCGGTGGCCGGAAAAATAGAAGAAAAGAGGGAAAGATGGATGTTGGGAAAAAGATAGGGAGAATTGAGGTGATATAAGAGGTGTTTATTGTTGCCCAGGAGGAGAGGGACAAAATGATGGTGGTGGTGCAGCCAAATGTGGTGGCGCACGGTGGTGGAAGGCGGTTTAAGGCCTCGGGGTCAAAATTCTGGCGAAACGAGCATCCAACTTTGCATGATTATTGAGGCTCGTACAAGAAGAATCGAGAAGTGAAAATGGTTTAGTTAATTAGATGAACTTTCAGGGAAGAGAATGGAATGTTTCAGTGGCGCTGAGGTTGGCTAACGGCGGTGAAAGAGGCGTCTAAAGTTGCGATGGCCGGCAACTTAGGCTTAGGGTCTCGGGGAAGAAAAACTCTAAAAACTCCTATAATATGGCTATTTATTGATGTTGGAATGGATAATGGGGAGATGGAGGTCGACATGGAAGTTTTAAATGCAAGAATTTGGGTGGCCGGTAGCAGTAATTGATCGGCCGACGTTTGGTTTGCTTCGGGGTTTTGCGAGGCTAGGGAGAAGAGACGGGCGAGAGTTAACACACGAAAATTATGCCAATTGATTCCTCGGGTCAAGGGGAATTCAAAGAGACAAGTAACGGCTGATTAAAGCTGCTGCAGCCGGAGACGCCATTGATGGGGTAGAAGGTGCAGCAGCGTCGACGGAGGAGAAGGGAGGAAGAAGGAAGGAGGAAGGGAGGCGGTCTGGTTGGCCGGGAAACAAAAGAAAAAGGGAAGAACCGGGCGGTTCGGGCGCGAGTCGAAGGTGTTTAAATGGAACGACGAGTTTAAGTGGAAAATAAGGAAAAACGCGGCGCGGCACGGGGCGGACGAAGGACGTCGCGCGGGCGCGGGCTGGGCCGAGGGAAGGGAAGAAGGGAAAAAAGATTGGGCCGCAGGAGAGGGCAGCCCAAACGGGGAAAAAGAAGAGGAAAAAGAAAAAGAAGAAAACGAAAGAAAAAGAAAAGGAAAAAAGAAGAAAGAAAAAGAAAAAGGGAAAAAGGAAAAGGGAAAAAAATAGATTAGGGCCAATTAAATTAATCTGAATATTTATAATATTTAAAAAATAATAATATTTAAATTAAATAATATTTAAATCCCTTTTTAGGCTAAATTAGGATTTTTAAAATATTTTCCATAAATTCCATTTTAATTATCAAAACACCCTAAATTCCTCCAATTCAATTATTATTAAATTAAAACTATTTTCTCATTCTTATTTTAAATAAAATAATTTATTTAATTAATTTCCAAAATAACATATTTAATTATCCAAAATACCAAAATTTCTCTAATAAAAATACTTACAAAATTCTTCTTAATTTTTTTCCAATGAATTCCTTTTTATTTTAATAAAATTAATTTATTTAATTAATTTTTCTAATAAGAAATCATTTAAATATAGTTTATAAAATTAGAAATTTTCGGGGCATTTCATTACTACCCCCTTAAAAACAGACTTCGCCCTCGAAGTCTCCGGGAGCGCCTAGGGTTAGGGAGAAAACGCTCTAAGTGGTTAGAAAACAAAAAAATAACATTACTATCTATATAAACTACCCCCTTAGGAATAAAATTACTAAAGGAAATTTAAATCAACGGAAATAAGGACACCATACGAAAGAAAAAAAAATACTTGTAAAAACTACCCCCTTAAGAATAAACTTAATTAAAAGTCTACCCTTCGCTTCTCACCGTGGCCGGAAAGAAAATATTTTAAAATAAATAAATCCTTTTTAGTTTAAAAACGATTTCAAATCAAGGAAAACTTTTTAATCCCAATTCATTTTGAAAAGATACTACTCTTAGTATCAAATTAAAAAGATTAAAACCAAAAGATCGGTCAAAACATGCTTCAAAACTAATAACAAAGAAACTCGTGATATCACAAGTTGGTACTAAGAGTAGATTCGATACCAACTTGTGATATCAACTTAAAAATTTAAAAATCGAAAGAGCGTGCTCAAAATAAAGAACCACTCTAATACCAAAGTGTGGCATAGTCTTAAAGAATTTAAAATAAAATTGGAAGAGTAGTCGAAACCAGTTTGATACCAATTTGTGGTATCATAAAAAAAAATTAAAACGAGAGTGCGTGTTCGAAAGGATCAACCATACTGATACCAACTTGTGGTATCATCTTAAAAATTTTAAAACGAAAGAGCGTGTCCGAAAGGACCAACCGCTCTGATACCACTTTGTAACACCCCAAAATTCACTACTTTTTTTTTAAAAGCGGAAGCAATTAAAAATAGAATCACTTAAAACCTGTGAATTCTAGGGATGTTACCGCCACACTTAGTACCAGACCGGTTCTCTCCGACCGTTCCAATACCAAGTGCTAAGGCTAAAGAAAAGATTTACATTAAATTCAAATCAACAGTTCATAAAAGAACTGGAAAGATCATACCTTAAAATCAGAGTACGCATAAACGTTTATAAACGTAATAAAATAGAAATCAGAGTGCAAAATCAAAGAGGATAAATACTCCAATACAAAGAAATAATAGCGGGAAATAAAATTACATAAAGACTGAAATACGGCCACAACTCTCTCGAACTTGTGCCAAACAAGCTCAACACTCAACCTTGACTGATGTCTCGCCCACCTGCACAAACCAGAAGGGCATACTACTCGTGGGAATGAGCAGCACCCATGAAAAGGGTGATCAGTACGCTACGTACTGAGTAAGGTAACCGAGCACTAAGGCCAACACACAAGCACATAATCCATGCAGATTAATAACAGGGCATAATCCAACATAACAATATAAAGGTATATGAATAATTCAGGTAAAAGCACAAAGGCCCATATAATCCAAATTAATTGTTTAATTAATCTCTTAACAGAATCCAATTCACACCATGCCTTTTATCAATCCATGCGAGCATAGGAACACCCCACTATTATAACCGGTGGGCCGGTCACAATAGAGCATCATGCCCTAACCACTATTATTACCGGTGGATCGGTCACAATAGAGCATCCTACCCTAACCACTATTATTACTGGTGGATCGGTCACACATAGGGTACAACCCTAACCACTATTCCTAACCGGTGGATCGGTTTGGTTCCTGCTCGCATGGTGTTCCACTGTAAGTAATTAGTATCGTTTAAGAGCTTTAACGATTTTGGTTTTTGTCTATTGAGCTCGAGTCACCCCACTATTATTACCGGTGGGCCGGTCACATATAGGACCTCATGTCCTAACCACTATTATAACCGGTGGATCGGTCGCACATAGGACTACGCGTCCTAACCACTATTCCTGACCGGTGGATCGGTTTGGACTCGGCTCAATAATCTTCCACTTCATATGATTAGTGTCTTAAGTATCTTATTCAAAGGCTTTCGCCATGCACGAATCATAAATCATAAATCCCATATTCATCATCATACTTTATTCACCAATTACACACGTGCTACCACCAAACCCTAGACATGCATGAATCGCTCCCTTTACACTTATCCTCCAATTCTACTTCACATCTCACGCTAGGGTTTTATCCCGAAACCCTAATTTAGGCCTTAACATCTCTTCTTACTCCACCTCACATCACCCAAATTATTTTAATCCTCCACACATCACAAATCATCGATTCCATTCTCATAATTACACCTTTATCACCAAAAACACATGATACAACAAAAACCTTAAGCACCCACACTAAACCTTAATCAACCACCACAAACCATAATTAACCACTCCAACCCTAGCTTCGTCTCCTACGTACCCAGATAATGTTCCACGTATTATTTTCCATCCAAAGTGTTTAACTACCCAGACAATGCTTACATTACCTTCCTTACATCCCAAATTAACTTTTCATACGTAAATTTTACTCCCATGTAGACTTTACACATCCCATGCAACCATTCGAACTTTTCATGTAAACCCTAAATTCCATGCAATCATTAACTCCTATACAAAACCCTAACTCCACCACGCAACCCTAATACCACCACACAAAACCCAAGATTTCGTCATACAATACACTAAATTTAATCCATACCAACCAAATATTCATCATTACCAAACCCTAGATTCAATTCACATAAACCCGAAGATTCATCCTTACAAAACCCTACATTCAACCATATTAAACCCAAAGATTCATTCACACAAAACCCTAAATTCAATCCATACCAACACAAAGATTCAAATCATATAAAACCCAAAGATTTGTCCACATAATACAATTGATTAGATTCTCCCCTTTCATAACCACAAATTAGGTTCTCCCATATAATATCATAAATTACATTCTCCCGAAAAAAACATCATAAACTAGATTCTCCCAAACAAATCATAAATTTTATTCTCCCATTTATCATCATAAAGTATATTCTCCCCATAAAACCCTAAATTATACTCTTCCACATAAAACCATACATTAGATTATTCCTTATAAAACCATAATATTAGGTCAACTCACTTCCCTTAGTCAACTTCTTTCCCCATCCTCCTTTTTCATCCTTTCTCCCACACAAACCACATCGACATCCTCTCATGCATGTCTTATAGTGTCACAACACATATCGTCACATACATATAGTACACATGCCATACAAAAACACAAAAACATAAAAACATACTTCAACTCCATGTCATACCACATACAAAATAATTAATAATCATAAATATAGGATACATAGCATGCGAAGCACATAATGCCCATAAGCACATAAAAGGCCTTAGCACCCCTTACCTGAAACGACACCGGTCTTGGAGCACGTTCCTACGCCTCCTTAGGGCTTTGACCAAATAATAACATACTAATAAAATAACCTTAACAAATTATAACTTTGCTAACGACATAAAAATAATAGAGATATTATAAACCTTGATAATATAGGATTAAAGACTTTACCCTAATAATAATAATGATACTAATATAATAATATCAAGGATAATAAAACTAGTATCAATGAGAATATAAGTAATAATAACAATAATAATAACAATAATAATAATAATAATAATAATAACAATAATATATAAGCTTTAAAATTTAAAGTGGTGTTTCGACCCTACTTATAACTTATGACTCACCATTTATTTAATATTAATAATAAAATTAATAACATATATAATAATATTAAAATAATAAAGATAATGATAATATTATTATCAATGGTTATAAGAACAGTAGAAATAATAAGACTAAAATAAGTAAGTGCGTATGTTAATACAAAATTAAGGCCTAATATTTTCCAGAATAAATAATAAAATGTTAATAATAATTATTCTAATTATAATAATAATAATAATAATAATAATAATAATAAGAATGATAATAATCTTATCATAATTCAATTAATAACTTAAAATTCGAAACTAACAATAAAATTATTTTATTACCACTATCTACCTTGCAAGTACAATTCAACATAAATTTTATATCAAATAATAATAAAACATATTAAGAATATAAATATTAAGAATAATAGTAATGGTATTTATATGCAAATAATTGAAATAAATTAAATCAAGGCTTATAATAATATGGAAAATGGTTGAGAGGGTCTAGGGTTCAACCTTAAGCTGGTGGGGATAAGCGGCACCGGCGGTGGTTCACGGCGGCGGCGGCGGTGGCCGGAAAAATAGAAGAAAAGAGGGAAAGATGGATGTTGGGAGAAAGATAGGGAGAATTGAGGTGATATAAGAGGTGTTTATTGTTGCCCAGGAGGAGAGGGACAAAATGATGGTGGTGGTGCAGCCAAAGGTTGTGGCGCACGGCGGTGGAAGGCGATTTAAGGCCTCGGGGTCAAAATTCCGGCGAAACGAGCATCCAACTTTGCATGATTATTGAGGCTCGTGCAAGAAGAATCGAGAGGTGAAAATGGTTTAGTTAATTAGATGAACTTTCAGGGAAGAGAATGGAATGTTTCGGTGGCGCTGAGGTTGGCTAACGGCGGTGAAAGAGGCGTCTGAAGTTGCGGTGGCCGGCAACTCGGGCTTAGGGTCTTAGGGAAGAAAAACTCTAAAACCTCCTATAACAAGGCTATTTATAGATGTTGGAATGGATAATGGGGAGATGGAGGTCGACATGGAAGTTTTAAATGCAAGAATTTGGGTGGCCGGTAGCAGGAATTGATCAGCCGACGTTTGGTTTGCTTCGGGGTTTCGCGAGGCTAGGGAGAAGAGACGAGCGAGAGTTAACGCACGAAAATTATGCCAATTGATTCCTCGGGTCAAGGGGAATTCAAAGAGACAAGTAATGGCTGATTAAAGCCGCTGCAGCCGGAGACGCCATTGATGGGGTCGAAGGTGCAGCAGCGTCGACGGAGGAGAAGGGAGGAAGGGAGGCGGTCCGGTCGGCCGGGAAAGAAAAGAAAAAGGGAAGAATCGGGCGGTTCGGGCGCGAGTCGAAGGTGTTTAAATGGAACGACGAGTTTAAGTGGAAAATAAGGCAAAATGCGGCGCGGCACGGGGTGGACGGAGGACGTCGCGCTGTGCGGGCTGGGCCGAGGGAAAGGAAGAAGGGAAAAAAGATTGGGCCGCGGGAGAGAGCAGCCCAAATAGGGAAAAAGAAGAGGAAAAAGAAAAAGAAAGAAAAAGAAAAGGAAAAAAGAAGAAAGAAAAAGAAAAAGGGAAAAAGGAAAGGAGAAAAAAATAGATTAGGGCCAATTAAATTAATCTGAATATTTATAATATTTAAAAAATAATAATATTTAAATAAAAAAATATTTAAATCTCTTTTTAGGCTAAATTAGGATTTTTCAAATATTTTCCATAAATTCCATTTTAATTATCAAAACACCCTAAATTCCGCGAATTCAATTATTTATAAAATTATTATTAAATTAAAACTATTTTCTCATTCTTATTTTAAATAAAATAATTTATTTAATTAATTTCCAAAATAACATATTTAATTATCCAAAATACCAAAATTTCTCTAATAAAAATACTTACAAAATTCTTCTTAATTTTTTTCTAATGAATTCCTTTTTATTTTAATAAAATTAATTTATTTAAATAATTTTTCTAATTAAAAATCATTTAAATATAGTTTATAAAATTAGAAATTTTCGGGGCATTTCAACCATTTAGTGGAGTTAAAAGGCATAAGTTTATCAAATTAACTAAGATCATTATAGCTTTACTCAAAAAGCTTTTTCACAACATAGAATGAGATAACATGGTTCTCATGCTTTCAATAATAGTTTTGTTCATCCTTTTGACCACTCCATTATGATGATGAGTCATAGGAACAAATCATTCATTCCTAATTTCATTATTTAACCACTAATGTCAAAAAGCTCCCATATATTCTCCTCTATTGTTGGTACAAATACATTTTGATTTTTTGCTAGTTTCTCATTTAACACTAATAATAAAAAGCTTGAATATATCAAACACCTAATATTTTATTTTGAGCACATATGCCCAAATCTTCCAAGCTTTATCATCAACAAGGTAACAAAGTACCTTCCACCTCTAAGATCAATCGTGGTCATTGGACCGCATACATCAGAATGCACCAAATCTATAAGATTTGGTATTCTAGCTAGGGCCTTATAATGAAAATAGACTCTATGTTGCTTCCTAGCTAAGCATTTTAGATATGGTTTAAGAGACTTGTGTTCACTTTTTACCCCTATTAGTGTTTGTGATGTGGAATATCATAGAACAATAATCTCCAACAATGCAAAGCTTTTATTTTGGGATCATCAATTGCAAAATGTTTTGCCAAAACACTTGAATTTGAGAATAATCTTCTGAAATGTAGGACTTTTATTAGGGAATCACAAGTTCGAAAAGTCTTTAGAGTACACTTGAATTTGGACTTGCATTTTTTTATGCTCGAAGTCCTTGATAGGTTGGTATTTAGCTAATACAAGATTAAGTTTATTAAATAGAGAAATCTCTTATTTCTCTCAAGAATAATCTACATCTCCTCAAGACTCGCACTTTAAGAAGAAGAGAAGAAGGAGAGATTTGAAACTCTCTTTCTTTTGTCAATTTTGAACTTCAATTCATGTTATTCATTTTCATCTCAATATACAATACCCTATATATATATATACACACACACACATATGAAGGAATTTGTTCACCTTTCATTAATTAATCCCAGATAACTAAACTTATTAGTAAAAGTTAAACCCATACACAGTAATTATATGTATATATATATTAATTACATTGACAATTTACAAACATTACAAAGCATAAAATAAAACAAAAAAGCTACACAAACTCTAAATGTGTAATACAATGAATTAACATATGTAATCAAGCTTTGTGTCTTCTGGCCTTTTACTCCATGAGTCTTTGTAATCCTTGTAATGTCATTGTCTTGTATGTCAAATATCTTTAATAGTTTAATCTTCTTGCAAACATATATAATACCTATAAGAGTTACTTAACAAAGCGTTAGAACGCTAGGATCATCAAGAAAAATTGATACCATCTCTAAGTATGCTAATTTTTATTCTTCATCCTTAGAAGTGTAAGACTGAGACTGATCTTGAGATCCCCTTGTAAAGAAGAATTTTTCCTCAAATTAGCATTGCCATAGTAAGGAGATGAATCACCAATATTGAAAGTCCTAGAAGCTCCTTTATAGTGTTTAGGTAACTCTAGTTCATATTTATTATTTCCATATTACCTTATGATTTTAAATGATCCATCAAATTTTGGAAAAAGTTTGTTTTTTCTTAATTTCAAAAATATTTCTTTTCTTAGGTGTAACAAGACACAATCTTCTAGTGAAAAAACTAGTGTAATTCGATTTTTGTTTGCTTAAGTTTGGTACTTGGAATTAAATTTTTCTATGTTATTTTTAATTTTTTCATGAAGTTTTTAAAAGAATTTGAGTCTTTCTCTTTCATCACAATTCTTAATATCTTCTTTTCTTAGTGACAACATATTAATAAGTAAATAAGGATTAACCCCAAAGACAACTTCAAAAGGACTCGAATGATTTGTACTTGGACTCCTATTATAAGAAAATTCATCATGCGCTAGTTTTATATCCCAATAATTTTATTGACTAATCCTTGTAATAATGTTTCTAAAGTTCTATTAGTCACTTCTGTTTGACCTTCCATTTGTGGATGATGAGAAGTACTAAACAACAACTTAGTACCTAACATATGCCAAAGTGTCTTCAAAAAATTGTTAAAAATTTTCATATCTATATCTGACACTATAATTTTGGGATCTCCATGTAACCTTACTATCTTTTATAAATATAAATTTGTTACATTAGTTACATTATCAGTTTTATTATAAGGTATCAAATGTGCCATTTTAGATAACCTATCTACTATCACTAGAATAGAATCTTTTCCCCTTTGTGTCCTTGGCAAACCTAAGATAAAATCTATATTAATACTCTCCCATTGTTGATTAGGAACAAGTAAAGGAGTATACAAACCTTTATGGAAGAAACTATTACTCTTTTGAAAAATCACACATCTTCCAATAACAGCTTGTACTAATTCTATCATTCATGGCTAGTATAAGTTTTCTTTTAATATTTCTATGGTTTTATTAACATCAAAATGACTAGGTATACCTCTAATGTAATTTCTTAACAAGTAAGTCACGTACACTAGAACTAGGTATACACAACTTATTAAGTTTGAGAAGAAAATCATCTTATAGCACATAATTACCATGACTATTATTATTTTTACATCCTTCTCAACTAGATATTCATTAGTGATACTATTATGAATAGCATTTCTATCATACTACCATGGTCTACCTAACAAGATTCCACATGCATCCATAAGTAAAAAAATCACATAACACATCATTATAATAATTAACAATTTGAAATGAGATTAGGGTTTGTTTGGTTACCTTGAATCCTTTGTCCTTGTTTAACAATTGAAGAGAATAAGTATTTAGATGTGTTGTAGTCTTCAATCCCAAATCCTTTACCATCTCTCATTAGCTACATTTTTACAAGATCGACTATCAATGATAACTCAAAAAACTATATCTCTCACTCTTCCTTTACTCTTGAATATCTTTTCTCGTTGATTAGGTTGTTCACTAACATGGAATTAAAGTTCTCTTTCCAATATATAACAAGAATTTTCCTCCTCCTATAACTTACTAAAAATTTCTTTGATAAGATCAAATTTAGTGTCTTCTTCACAAATCTCCATAGCTTTAATTTCTTGCATGGCTAATACTCTTTGATCAAGATAGTCACGAGCAAAGTGTCCAAATCCTCAGAATTTAAAATATTGCCTTGTAGAGACTTCATTGAATTTATTCTTACCTTTCTCTTCTTGAGTAGGTCTTTTATTTTTATCAATACTTGCAGAGTTTGAAGTACCAGTCCCATATTTTGTAGCTTGAATACTTGAGTAGTTCTTTGTATATGAAGATCTTTGGTTGGAATGTGGCTTAGTGGACTTGATTTTCTTTTCAAATCTCAAAGATAGCTTAACCATTTCATTAAGGGAATCATATAGATAAGTTTCAACTTTGGCTCGAACCATCAAGTTAAGGCTTCCTAGAAATCTAGCATATGTTCATTCCTTTTTTTTATGGATATCACATATAAGTGCTAATTTTTTAAACTTCCTAACATATTCTTCAACATTTAGAAATCCTTATCTAAGATTAGTTAATCTGATATAATTATCTTGCTCATACTCCTTAGGTATAAATTTTTTCCTCAAATGCTTCTTAAGTTTTCTTAAGATTTGATTTTATACTTTCCTTCTCATTCTCTGGTCCTTTTAAAATTATCATACTATATCCTAACAAACGTTTTAAACTTAAGAGTAGCTAGTTTAAGATTTTGCTTATCATGATGATCTTTGAAGTCAAATATAGCCTTTACCTCATGTAACCACTTAATAAATAAATCAATATCAAGTTTTATATCTTTATCTTCTTTTTTTATGACACTTTGGTTGATGGTTATGGAACTTTTGAATACTTCCACTCCCTATTGACTCCTCACCATGATCTACACGTGAGTTTAGATATCTTATATTTTCTTTATTGGTCGGTTTTATTGCATTCCCCCTTTCGGTCTCCATAGAACTCTCTTTGTTCTTGGATATTTTAAACCAATTCTTGTTTGGCAAATCTTGATTCTAATCTTTATAATTGTGTTTGTATTACAGGAATTTTCCTAAGTTGAGCATTAGTTGCATCTAGGCTGGTTGATTGTTTTTTAATGGCCTCAAAAGTTTTTTGAAAATTTGGTTCCCCTTCCATGGTTTCAACTACTAGTACACTTAACCATATGTGAGTATAACACTTAAGGTATTTGTTGATAAAACTGAATCAACTGAATGTCACCCTCTAGTATTTGGGAGATTCTTGTAGAAAATTTTGATTCTAATGAATCAAACACAAAACTAGAAATCAAATATACTAATTACACAACTAAAGGAACATACTTAACACTTATTTTGCTAATTTTTTATATAGAATTAAACAAGTTCATCAACATACCATTCGACAAACCTTACTAGATTTTATGCATGCTTTGAAGGTTTTATGTGTAATTTGATGAAAGTAAAGGCGAAACTCTAATATAAACTTATTATACTCAACTAAAAAACACAACATTCAACAAGGACAATTTAAAACACATGACACATGATCCAAAGACAAATAAAAACACATACTTATTCATTACAACTCTACACCATCTACGCAATGTTACAATTAGAACTTCACTTAGTCAATTCCACCACTGAATTGTGATCACTACACATGATCAACCAGCATACAATACACATTACACCTGTAAACCTTCATGAAAAATTAAAAATTAAATTTCATTAATGCCACAAGAATGCATACACTAACATGCACGATTCCTAAACTCATTTGGCTAAAAATTTCTTAATCTTGTGTTGATTCTTTTCATATGTTCCTTCAAGAGTTTTTTCAAAATTCATGCAATAAATACTCTATACCATACATAGACCACATAAAAACACGCAAATGCTATCAACATTCACAAGACATTCATCAAAATTCAAAGATTTCAATCAAGAAGAAACAAGAATATTACCAACTTGATGGTGACTTTTGTTGATGTTGAAACTTTGTGTTGGTTTTATGCTTGTAATGTTGACTCCAAAAACCATCTTTGATACTAAATTTCATATGGAATATCATCAAACAGTAATATTCTATAATTTAGGACTTAAATTTTGGAATCACAAGTTGCAAAAGTCTTCACCAACACTTGAACTTTTGACTTAAATTTGTGTTGAATTCTATGGTTTTGATATTTCGTATTGATCTAATCAAGGATCAAGTCCCTTTAATAGAGAAATCTCCTATTTCTCTAGAGAACAATATGGAACTCCTCAAAACTCACACTTGAAGAAGAAGAGATTAAAAAATCTCTCTCTTTTGTTGATTTTAAACTTCAATTCATGTTATTCATTTTCATCTCAATGTAACACACACACACACACATAGAGAGACACACACATGCATGCCTTATTTCACCTTTCATTAACTAAGCCCATTTAACTGACCTTATTAACAAATTCTAAACCCATGCACGATACTAATATATATATAGTAATTAAAATGACAATTTAAAAACATTACAAATTATACAATAAAATAACAAAGCTACACAAACACGTAATACATTGAATTAATATATGTAATCATGCTTTGTGTTTTGTAGCCTTGTCTTCCATGAAACTTTTTAATCCTTGTAATACCATTGTCTTGTACATCAAAAATCGTTAATAGCTTGATCTTCTTACAAACATATATAATACCTACAAGAGTTACTTAACAAAGAATTAAAAGAATTAAGATTTTCAAGATTAATTGGTACCATCTCTAAGTATGCTAATTCTTGTTTATTGTCCTTAGAAAAGTAATATTGAGATTTAGCTTGAGATGCTCTTGCATTAGTCTCTCTTTTGGCTAAGATTTTAAGTCCGTTCTCACTTATATGCCAGAGTGATTTATTTCATAACTAAGCAAAGGATTCTTCTACTAGAGCATTTATATAATAGTTATTAACTTTTGTTTCAATCATATAAAGGGCATATAATTTCTTACCTTGAGCTATCACCAAAGAGTTTTTTTGTTCCATTTCTTATCCTCAAACATACTAATATATCCTTATTTAGCCTATAATCCCATGGAAATTAGATTAAGACACATGTGGAGACCATGTCTCACACCTTTTAGTGTTAGACAACAATATGTGTTTGTTTCCAAGGACACATCTCCTATTTAGGCAGTCTAAATTTTCTTTCATTTCCCATCCTTACATTCTCTCTTTATATGACCTTTCTCACATAATGAAAACATTGAATATCCCTTCTTATCTTTGATCTGCCTCTAAACTTATCTCTTGATATGCCTCTGGATTTTTCTCTATTATGGAATTTCTTTTCATTACTACTTCCAAAGTATTCAATGATAAGAGCCTTGGATTCAGTTAATACTTCTTGGTCCATCCTTTTATTCTCCATTGAACTACTTATCTTTTCCATTGTTCAATTATAGAACACCTTTTGGTGGGGAAAAACTTAATGAAAGCTCATGTGTGTCCTAAATGTCTAAAAAATATCTAACAAGTAGTATTACTTGAAATTCATTGCCTAGCATCGTGTTCATAGTGGTGAGTTGATTCACTAATCCCTAAAAATATCTCAATTTTTTAGAAATACTTTGAGTCTCTCTATATTTAAGGTTCACTAATGGTTTAATAACACAAGATTATTTTGGTTTTTCTCTCCTTCATACACATAATCTAGTTTTGTCTATAATTCATACAAAACAATTTCTTGTGCCATATGGTGAAAGACACTTTGATGTATCCATTATCAAATCTATTTGGTAGTTTTCCTATTCATCAAAGTCCACTCTACATTATATTTTCCCTTCTGATTCTTACCTTGATTTTGTAGAGGTTGGTATAAATATTTATAGTAGAGAATATCCTTCATTATGGGATTTCATATGGAATAATTGAAAAAAGTTAGCTTCATCATTTTTTGACAATATTCAGATCAAATCTTCCATATTTAATGACATAATGAAATTATTCACTAAATGTGCTACAAACCAAAGCTTTACTACCACCTATTGGGAAAGTTAACAAATAAGACCATCTAATATAAGGTTAATAGATAAATAATTAACCCAAGATCTAAATTTTCCCTCACATGTAATTAAATTGGGATAATATCTTATATTACTAAAAGTATGGAAACATAATAATAGACTCATCAAACACCAATATGTAGCTAAACTCTATCTTTAATTTTCTCTCACATAAATGAGGTTCTTTATCTCTCAAAACTCTTATATGTTTTGGTTTTCTACTGAATGATGACAAACAAATGAAGATAGTGGAATTTATAGCCAACTTCACATATGTTGCTGGTGAAGATGAAATTTTTTCTCCTCAACTTTCTTATAATCCTATGTTTATGCCTAATCGATTAATTTTTCACATCCTAAATTACATGTTATTTCTCTTTAGTTTCTTCAGTACATTCTTTTATTGTTAGTGTTTTTTTACTATTATTCTCTCATTTTAAGGAGAAACATCTGCTATTTTAGTCTTCTCTAATGAATTATGAGGATAACCTGTCATTTTCCATCCACTAAAGGAGGGACATTCACTAATAATCACCATATATGGTCTATTGAATTTGAGAAGATACAATGGAGTTTTCCATGCTAGTCACTAAAGGATGCTCCCATGAGAGATTTTCTTATATTAATGCAAACTAATGTATAGGTAAACTTTAAGCAACCTCTTATCAAAGTAATCTAAAGGCTACTAATGCATACATGGGTTGGTTGCACTACAAGGAATTGGATATCTAATAGATAGAAGGGCATAAAAACAACCTCCTCACCACGATAAGGGAAAGAAGACATCCAAGCATTTATTAACTGACTAATTATTAACAAATTCATATCTTGCAACATCAAAATCCTACTGCTATACTTATCAAAAATTATAGAATTTTACTCCATCCACATAAACAAAAAAAAATAACCATAACAAGTAGATTTTAAAGCTTTGTTTTGAACCATGTCCCTCCTTAGGCTATTCCACTAACAAAACAAATCAATGAGCGACTATGGAAAACACCCTAAGACACTATTAAAGCTCAACCACTAGTATTAAATATACCTTGTGAAGTAAAACTATAGAAATAGGTGTGTGGAATTCTCTTTATCAACATCATAGAAAGCACACTCTACCTCATGAGAAGGAATGATGCCTCTTTAATTTGGAAAGGAAATTTCTCATTGGGATTATTATTACTAGTTGTATAACAAGATTTCTTTTTTTTAAAAAAAATTGGTAATTATATAACATATATTGTTGATTCCAAAATGAGGACTTAAGGAGTACAATCACCGATTTGCATAACCACTTGTATCAATAACTCATAAGCATATAATGCAAAACCTTCAAATTATATGAATCTAGTAACCAACTCCTTGGTTTTTTGCTTACTAAGATACTATGGGGAGTTTTTTTTTTGTTTAATATATTAGAGTTCCTCTCTGTAGGTGATAGATGATTTCTGCAACTAGCTCATAGAAAATCTATTTCCTAATCTTGGGGTCACAAGCACCTCTGATTATCCATCTCAGTACATCCATCCATTATTTAATGTGTTGCACACATCCCATCAAACTAGGTGATGCCAAATACTATCAAAATAGAGGGTGATGAACTATAATAGTCTACCCATTGTTACTCTAGAGTCTCTTCTTCACTCTAGTATAACACAAATATGTTTTCTTATAATAAAACATAAACATAAAATTTAGGGCAAATTGCCAAAATGGCACGTTTGGGTTTGAAAATTAATAAAACCACACATCAGCTTTAAATTACCCAAAATAGCATGTGCACAATGCTAGCAATTTTTTTTTTTTGCTAGAGTAAAAGGATAAACATCCCCATTAAAAGCATCTCCTGTTATCAATTAGTTGTATTTCTAGTGCAGATTAGTTGTACTTCTAGTATAAATTAATTATACTTCTAGTAGAAGTTAGTTGTACTTCTACTATAATTAGTTATACTTATAGTGAAACTTAGTTATACTTCTAATGCAAACTAGTTGTACTACTAGTGCAAATTATTTATACTTTATAGTTGTACTTTTAGTGCAAATTAGTTGTACTTCTAATGCAAATTAGTTATACTTCTATTATTAATTTGTTATACTTCTAATATAAATTAGTTGTAGTTCTATTAGAAATTAGTTATACTTCTAGTGCAAATTAGTTATACATCTAGTATAATAAGTAATAAAGGTAGAGACACCTCTACGAGGGGTGTTTTGAAGGTTAGTTAGAAAAATAGATAAATAAAATGCTCTTATAAGGGGTGCTTTAATTTAATGTTTAGGGAAAATGAAAATGAAAATTCAATTAGATGGTCATGCTATGTTAGAAATTTTGGATTTGGATGTGCTATTTTGGTCAATCTAAAACAAAAATGTGCTATTTTGACAATTTTCCCCACAATTTACCATGATTTAGATTAAATTGATGTGTGGGCAAGAAGAACTTCAACCAACAAACGTAATACCACACAACCTTCTTCAAATTTAGTCTAATTGGTTCATAAGCCAAGGAAATGATATAAGAAACTTCCCTACTAATTTTCTAGGCACCATTAACTAAGGTGAAGAGTAGTTTAAAGGTGCCTCTGAGTGCCAAAACCATCTATAGGATCCATAAAAAAAATGATCTAACATCTACCTCCTATACACCATGCTTTTAATGTACGAGGGCTCTACCCATTTTACCCAAAAGTGGTCATTTTTCAAACTAATAACCCACACTAGTTAGTCCATTGTTACTATATTCCACCAGTATATATTGATGATGCATAAACCTTCCTCACTCATACGTACTTTGTTCAATGAAACCGGCTCTTTATTTTTCTTCTTAATAGATCCTTGAATATAGGTAGCTTCTTTAAATTGCATTTATCTCATCTATCACATGTTGTGGTAATGGGAATACAAAACTCTGGTAGATCTACAAGCTATAGAGAACATATCGATTGATTACTTGCATTTGACTTGCATAACTTAGGAAGATTGGCACCATTTTGCAATGTAACTATATACTTCTCAATAAGAGTTTGATAATACCATCTATGTAAAAATTTGGCATCCAAAAGAACTTATAGATATGTAAAAAGGTAATTGGCCTTCACTTTATAATTAAGGTTATTATCACTACTATTATTTTTTATTACTGACTAATGATGGTGCTAACTAAAGTTGAATTTTCATTTTGGTTACATTTATAAAAATTGGATCTTCTATTGTTAAAATATACATGTGTTGGACATAGCAATGTGACAACATTGTTGAATAAAAGAGTTATTACAATCGTAAAGTATCTTTTTCTTTTGTTACAAATATAACTAAGAAGAGTAAAAATTGTGATCAATATTTTGTAACACTTCATTAAAATTTAGATCATATACACTTAGTAGATGCACAGAATATACTCATTTATTGTTTTTATGTTTCCAAGTATGGGATGAGTGAAATTTCATTGACATGGTATTAGAATGGTAAACAAAAGTATGATTAAGGGGAAGCTACATTTGAAAGGAACCCATATAAAGTTATATTTTGGCTTATTATTGCAATACCCAATTCCAAAAATCTTCAAATTATATTTAGAATTATATTGATATAAAATAAATGAGTTTTATTTTTGAAATGGGATTGAAATTCTAATGAAAATGTGAATTTCAAGCATAAAATTCAACTAGTTTACATGACTAATCGACTAGTTTGCTAACGAAATTTATATTCTTTTCTCAATAAAAAAGTCAACCGGTTCATCAAAACCTATCGACTGGTTTGCCTGTGATTTTAGATCTATTTTTAATTTTGATTGAAATTTCTCACCAATGATTATGAAACATTTTGATTTAAATTCCATTATGCTAATAAGCATGCTTTAGTGTTCAAGCATTATTTTCATTTTAATAGAACCATTACATGATTTTAATTAGCAAAAGTTCTCAAAAATCCACTTTTGGAGAAAAACCTCCCTTCTCCTATTTTCCTCACCTCTCCTTCTCTCTTCTGGTAGATTGGGTAGTGTTTATTGAATTTGGCGACTCTCCCCTGACTTACCAACCCCCTTGCATACGCATCTCTAACTACACTCAACCCCTCATCACCCCATCAAGTCATCCTTCACTTTTTATCTTGCCCACACTTAACCTCACATGTCTCATCCCTCCTTTTCCTCAGGGATGTTGACTAGCTTCCTCCAATACCTTTCATTCTGTTGATCTATTTTCATTCCACACTTGTGTTCTTACTCTCTTCTCCCTTCTTCTTGTGAAAATCTCAATAAGTATTGAACACCTTTCCATTTTTTTCTCTCTTCTTCCTTTTACTAAGAAAAAATATATATCCTCTTTGGTTTTATCCTTTGAATTTTGTAAAAATTGTGTTCCTTTCCTTTCTTCCAATCTTGGTTTTAGTTCTCTCTTACTTTCCTTAAGTAAGGAAGAATTGAGGTTGAGGAAAGTTAGAGAATTTAGCTTCTAAAGGTGGTGTTTTGTGTTTCTCTCTTTCTTCTAATTTTCTTGGTTTTAATGAAGTTTTGGAAGAGGATTTGTAATGGTTTTTTATTTTGATTCTCTTAGGAATCAAATTTATGCTTGATAGGCGATCAAGTAGGAATTTTGTGCTAGAAGAATTAGTTTGAGGTAAGGTATTCTTATTTTTAATATAATTAGGTTTATGTGGTATATTGGGGTTCCATGTGTTAGTGTTTATATGAATATGATTTAATTGTGTTCCATAGTATAAGCATGTGGCATAATCCTTTATAAGTGTTGTGAGATTCCTGATTTTTAATAATGAAATTGGTTGTTGGCCTTGATTTGTGTACATGTGTATATCATCATGTATCCATGTGATTCTATGCGTGAAACATGTAATTGATATGTGTTTTGAAATAGAAGCATGCCAAAATTAATATGGTAAAGTGTGGTGAAATTTGGTGTATGTTTTGCAAGTCTAGGTTATGTTTTACTGAGACCAGTCAATTAGTTCCTTGAACCAATCGACTGGTTTTACTAGCAGTTGAATGGTTTGGAGTTTTGGATGGGCTAGACACAAGAACAATCGATTGGTTTGGTAAACCAACCGACTGGTTTCGATGAACAATCTATCGGTTAGTCAAACCCATCAATTGATGTCCCTGCAAACCAAGGTTGTTTGGTCTCTGCTTAGACTCATCGACCAGTTTAACCAAACCAACCAACTTGTTATGAATAGCATGATGCTACTACACTAATACTGTAGTTAACATACTACCAAAAGCTGTATAAATCTTCTCAAAATCCCGCAGCCTGTTATGTAACTTCAATGTACTTGTAACACCTCAAAATTTACAACTGAAAAATTTCGTTTACAGAGTTAAGTGCGGAAGCTAAAACAATAAAGACAAGGGGTGTTACCGCCACACTTGGTACAAGTCTGGTTTCCTTTACCATTCTCGTACCAAGTGCTAAGGCTAAAATCATTAATCCGCTTAAATTAATATCATGATTACAGAAATCAGGATAGACAGAACGTTAGATAAATACTACTAATTGAAAATGACATTAGCAGTTTACGAAACTCGAGAGAGAAATTACAGTAGGACACAAGGGCCCAAGTACAACCGAAAAAAGACGACAAAAGAAACACCGGATAGTCCTACGCTCCCAAATCCGAACTATCAGCATTTGATTGAGCTTAGAGGCTAACCTGCAAAGTCCACTACCCATTGAATAGGCAGGGGCCCACAAAAATGAACCCTTCAGTACTACGATACTGAACAACCCTTTATACCAAACTAATACGATAAATCAGCATGGAACAGATGTATGGCATACATTTAACATAGTATAAGATATATACATATAAATACGATGATTGAGATACAATAATCACTCAAATGATCAATTTCTATCAAGGTCACGTACTACTCATTTTCATTTATCTAAAACAGCCAAACTAATTATTAAACATCCCAGAAATACTCTCTGAATAATAATTAAAACCCAACTTCAGCATAATTCATGTCTCAGCATAAATTCCCACACAATCCCATACATCACATGCATGTTCACAAGTATAATTTACTAAGATTCATATCATCCCAGACATACTTACAGGTACAACATAATAAATCTGTAACGTCATAGGTAAACTTACAGATACAGTATAATAAGATCCATAATATCACGGGTATGCTCACAGACGTAAAATCAACATAAGTAGGCACGAAGGCCGCTACCAAAACCTCAGAAAACCTCAGGTAGGCACGAAGGCTACTACCGAAAACACAGAATACCTCAGGTAGGCACGAAGGCTACTTTCGAAACCACAGGTAGGCACGAAGGCTACTACCGAACCTCAGGTAGGCACGAAGGCTACTATCGAACCTCAGGTAGGCACGAAGGCTACTACCGAAACACAAGTAGGCACGAAGGCTACTATCGAACCACAGGTAGGCACGAAGGCTACTATCGAACCACAAGTAGGAACGAAGGCTACTACCGAACAATCCAATAATCCGATAATCATTATTTCCATCAAATCATATTATTTCCATTTTTATTTACTTTCTCGAGGGGAGATCAATCAACCTGAAGACACAAAGGTACTCCAGTCATACCGGCGCAACAAGGCGACACAGTATCCTACCGACTATCAACCCAAGGACGTAAAGGTACCCTAGTCGCACTGGTACACGAAGGTAACACAGTACCCTACCAACAAGGACACCTAATCCATAAGTATCGATACCTCCTATTAGTCCACAAAACAAAATAGAGTAAGATGTAGGGCCTGACTGAGGCACTAAGGCACACCAGCAAAAATCCATATCAACCGTGGGCTAAACCATGTCCTTAGGGTAGCGAACCCTAGGAGCCACCATTCTTGATCTCGAGGTCTTTCACTTTAAATATTAGTATTTTATAAAGGTGACCACGAAATCGCAAAGAATACAGATAAATTAAATTCTCATACTTAACCGTTATTACTTATTTCCAATCATTCGAGACAACAATAATCAAGGTTAAGTTCGAAGCCAATATTTAAAATATACTAAGGCCATCCTAGGCTCAATTATTCACATCTGGATACTTTAGGTCAAAAAGACCAAAATACCCCTCAGACTAAAAATTCCCAGATTATCATCTATTTAAAAACTATTTCCATTTTATTTATTCATTTGCCATGAAAAAGCTAAAACACCATAATTAAACTATTCATTACACAATCTAATTTATCAGATATGTCAAATGACCATTTTGCCCTTATACATAATTTTGCACATAAAATCTTTTTTCCACACCTTTAATCCATCCAAAATACATACTCACATACTCAACAACAACTAATACATATTAGACGTGATTTTCAAGATAAATATCATAATACATAAAGATGACTAAATTGCCCCTAGGGCACACATCCATAATTAATTATTCCATAATTATTTCTAAGCATGCTCAACCTATTATTTTATACGTAATTATCACACAAATTATTTTTCCATTAATAGAATCATTTTAAAACATACTTTCATACCCGGCATAATTTATATCATATAATATGCTCGTTTTATCTGTTTTCATAATAATGATAATTAACACATAATTATATCAAAGTAAATCATGCTTAACATATTTCATCAACCAAAAACCCTAATGTATTATTACGCAATATTTATAATTTTAGTAAAGTATAACAGTTACCTGAATTCCAGCAAAAACGCAAAAATAGCGGTATCCTACTAAATTTATCGGATCCCGCTAATCAACCTTTCGTACCTAAAAATAATACCGAAATTATTGAATTAATATCTATCAAGGAAAATAATAATTATAATATAAAAATATATATTTTTCAAAAAATACTAAAATACCCTTACATTATATATATATATATATATATATATATATATATATATATATATATATATATATATATATATATATATATATATATATACCTAAAACATTATTAAAAGAAACCAACTCACTCACGCTGCATGCGTGCAGCGTGAGCAGCGCACAAGTCGGGGGCTGCAAGGGCGTACTGAGTGGGGGTTGGCCGGCGGTGCAGGGCGGCTGGAGGCTGGCGGGGCTGGGTGGCAGCTGGTGGTGGCTGCTGCGGCTGGGCGACGGGTGCTAGTATGGTTGCTGGTGCAGGAAGAAAAGGAAGAAAGGGAGAAGGGGCTGGCTTGCTTGGTGGTTGTCGTGCGAAGGTTACTTGGTCGAGGCAAGCAGGAGGGTGGTACGCTGGGGTGTCGATGGTTGCTGCTCGGGAGAAAAACAGGGGCTGCTGGCTGGTTTGGGCGATGGGATGGTGCACAGGGCGTGGTGTTACGGGACGAGAGGGAGGTGCAGGACTGCGGCTAGGTTGGATGCGGTGAGGAAGGAGTGGCTCGCTGGCGGTTTACTGCTACGGCATGTGGTGGTGCTAGGATGGTCGGTGTGGGCTGGTTGGTGTGGATGGTTGGCGACGAGATAGAGAGGTGCGCGTGTGTGGTTGCTGGTTCGAGGAATGCAGCTGCTGGTGGTGCTGTTGGTGCTCGGGATGGAGGAAGCTGGGCTATGGGTTGTGATGGTGGTGCTCGAAAGGCACAGGAGGAGAGGCAGGGAGATGAGGGCTGGACGACAGGAGCCTGGTCGGGTGGGCTGCATGGGAGAAGGTGCATGCAGGGGGCTATTTGGTGTGCTGTTGGGTGGTCGGGGTGATGGGTTGCGTGGCGATGGTGGCGGTTCTACTAGACGCGAAGCGGTAGTCGGGGGTTCTTGGGGTGGGTTGCCAAGAGAAAATAGGAGGGAGCTAGGAGGAATAGTGGGTCGGGGCTGCTGTGCGATGTGTAAAGGTGTTGTGTGGATGTGGGTGTGTATGTGCGAAATCAAACGGAGGGTTGTTTGGTGATTGTAAATGGAGGGGAGAAGAGAGGGAGTAATGTGCGTGTGTATATGTCTGTGAAATGAAAGAGGAGGGGGGCTGTTTGGGTTGGTCGGGGTTGAGTGCTCCGATTATGTGCAGAATATGCGTTTTAGAGTTGGGTGGAGTGTATATGTGTGTATAAAATGTACGGACGGGACAAGAAAATCTTCGGGAGAAATATTTGGATAAGTTAGAATAGAGTTTATTTATTTAATTTAGATAGATTAAAATATCAGATAAAAATAGTTCGGGAAAAATTATTAGAATTTGGGTAAATTTAAAAATAGTCGGAAAGAGTAAAATAATCGAGAATAATTTTTAAGAGATTATTTTTTGTTACGGATCAAAAGATTATTAATAAAATATTTTAAAATAAGATTTACGGGTAAAAATTAGGATTAATTTAAATAGCCTAATCTCCATCAAAATGTTAAACTACTTAAATTTATACTTAAACCGTTGAAATAATACGAAAAATAATAACACTTTTAAGATTAAGCCCTCTAAAATAATAATTATAATTAATTATACGATTATAAATTTATAATTACGGTTTTAAAAAACGGGGTATTACAGTGCTACTTGAGCCTTACCATGTTTTAGGTAATATATTTTACCAATACTTCATTGTACTAATACTACACTTGTGTGGTCACTATAATGATGTAGCTTTTGGTCCGTAAAGTAGAGGACAATTTGTAGGGTTATGGCTCTCAATTAGAGTATGTGCTGGTGATGATGTGGGCTATTAGTGGGCTATTGTTTAGGGTTTGAGGTTCATGATTGTGCCTAAGAGTTAGGCTAACCAGTTATAAGTATTTTACCCACTACGTTGGTATATTTTTGTATTTCTAGCTATTTAAACTCTTGGCTTAGATTCTTTTATTTGATTTTATGAACTATAAAGTTCATCCTATCTATGATATGATTCTTATCTTTAATTCTATGTAATGTCACATTATTATTATGATCATGCATTCTTTTGTCCTTATTCCTTTTTTTCCTTGCATCAGGCATAGGTTAGGTGATGATCACACCTCTCTCATAGTTGATGTGGTGGTAACACTATTTGATTTTGTTTTTCAATCACTTCCACATTATTTTAAAAATAAAATTTTCTAGTCCAAAAATTGAGGGTGTTATAAGTTGATATCAGAGCTTATGGTTTTAAATCTAGAAGTTTTTTTGCGAAATTATATTTCTTTGGTTACATCCAAACTTGTAGAATCCATTTTGTTCTACAAGCAAGCATGGTTCAGGTTGGGAGTTGGCCTTTATTTTATAGAATAGGACTAACTTCAATCCTTATGTACAATGTGCTACCTTCATGTGTACTAATAGTGTAGTTAGTGTTTGACACTTTCTAACATGGCTTATTATTCTAGGGTTTCAATGGCTACAAATCGGTGTCTCAAACATTTCATAAAGATGGTCATAGCACTAATAGAGTGGCAAATTCAGCATGAGGAGGCTCCATAGCCATCAGCCCCATCTTCTTTTCTTGTACCGCCACTTGAGGATTGGCTTTATTGGGTCGATCTTCACTGCCCTTTGATTTTCAATGGTTACGAGGACCCAAATGTGTTGGAGAGATGGCTAAGGGATTTTTAGAAGATTTTTTTGGTTTTTCGTAGTATGTTTTAGGCATGATTTTCATCTCTATGTTTTAGGTAGTATGTTTTACCAATACTTTACCGTAATGATACTACACTTGTGCGGTCACTTTGATGATCTGACTTCTAGACCTGAGAGTAGAGGATGATTTGTAGGGTTACAAATCTTAGTTAGATTATATTGAGGGTGATGGTATATGCCATTAGTGAACCATTGCTTGGGGTCCGATGTTTATGATTGTGCCTATGAGTTAAGCTAATCGGTTATTAGTATTGTGCCCACTACGTTAGCATATTTTTGTGTTCCCCATTTTTAAACATTTGGCTCAGATTCTTGTATTTGATTTTATAAACTATCAAGTTCATCCTATCTATGACATAGTTCTAGTCTTTAATTCTTTGTATTGCCACATTATTATTATGATCATGCTTTCTTTTTTTCCTTGTTCCATTTTGTCTTGCATCAGGTATGGGTTAGGTAATGATCACACATCTCTCATGGTTTATGTGTCGTTAACATTCCCTAGTTTTGTTTTTCAATCACTTTCACATTTTCCTAAAAATGAAAATATTTTTAGTCCAAAAATTAGGGGTGTTATAATTATCTACTATATTTAGCATGTTTATGATTATGGTGCGTCTATGAACAAATTATATCAGTGATATATTTTAATTCAAGTTATTTGTTATATATTAGAATGAGATAGCGGGGAGAACTATTCTCATTCCAATAGATAGTGAAGAGTTATTGAAAATGCTTATAAGCAAAGTTAGGGGGTTTTGTACAAATATTCATAGAGATCAACTATTAAGGGATCCAATAATGCTATTTTGCATTTTCCAGAGTTTACTTATTGAGTAATCAAAATTTTAATACACATATCCTTCATATGATGTGGGAGATTTGAGTAGTTATCCTGATTGTACACCAATTTAACGTCATTATTCCACTACACATATTGATGACACAATGGCTACAAAAGATTTTTGTGAAATGGGTGTTGATTTCGAAGGAAAAAGAAATGAATATACACCTATAAACACACATAGTGTTATAATGGAAGTTGAAATTAGGATAATGTTCAAAAATGAGAATGTAGATGAAATTTTTAATGAGACAACTAGAATGATTGATTTAAAAATTGATTTTGATTAGAAAGAAGAGTTATTGTTAGAAGAAGATTTCTCGAATAAGATACAAAGGCATGTCAAGAGTTGTGGAAGTGTGCACATCCTAATTCTGTTAATCCTAAACATGGTGAACAAGCTGTTATTGGTGTAGAGTCATAATGGGTAGCATGAACTTCAAGTTATACATAAGGTTTTGAAGTTGACAAAATATTTTCTTCAAAAGATGAATTAGTGCATAATGTTAAATGCTTTTCAATTATGATCAATCTACCCTATAATACAAATCAATCATTAAAGATAAGATTTGAGGCATATTATGATTGATGTGCTTTGAGGTTTTGAGCACATACTATAAATGATTATTAGGGGAGTTAAATTGGATAAAAATAATCATTGTTGTGTTGTTCAATTGGAAGTTGTATATACCAATGATCCTGATGTAGCTATTTTTGAGGGGGTATTTTAGGCATTCATGCCAAGAATCATAGGGTATAAGTGGTGTCATCCACTGATCTCTATAGATGCCACACAAATGTATGGTAATCAAAAGAGTGTGTTACTTATTTTAATGGGTATTAACGTGGATACTGATATATTCCCACTTGCATTTGTTACTGTTCACTCAACGAGTGGCATAATTGGGGCTGGTTCATGAAACCTATCAAAGAGAAAGTTGTACACAACAAGAACTTGTGTGTCATCTCCTATCCACATAAGGGTATAATATAAGGAATGCAAAGTGATGGTTGGTGTGAGCCACATGGAAGACATTGATACTATTTACACCATTTAAAAATACTTTGATGTTGTGGAGGATCGAGACCCAACATCATCCTTAAAAGTGGTTTAGTTGGAATGCATCATTGAAAAAGACCAACAAGGAAACCTATGATTGGCTTAAAAAGTTAGATCCCACAAAGTGATAATTGACGCATGATAATGGTATGCATTTTTGGGTGATGAATCTGAATTTTTCAGAACCACTAAATAGTATGTTGAAAGATGTAAGGTATCTACCCATTATCACCATTGTAAAATGACCATTTATCATTTAAATAGTTGATTTTTCACCAAAAGGGATCAAGTGAGTAAGTGCATTAGTGTGGAAAAATATTTTGCCCTAACAATTGAATGAGTGATCACTAAGAATTTGGAAAAATAGATAGCTATTGAGTTGTGATGTGTCATATTGAGAAAAAAATACTTTGATGTTGAAACTATATATCATGCAATCAATGTAATTTATCACAGAGCATGTCATAAACAAGTTGTCAACATCTAAAAAAATATGTTTTCTTACTAAATACGGAAATTATACAATATTCCATGCTCCCATTTATTGACATGTTGTATTTATGATGGCTTTGATGGCAAACTCTATGTTGGTACATAGTATTAGATGTAAAATTGGTTAAAGAGTTATGCATTAATATTCCATCTTATCCTTTTATGAAGTTTATTGGCAGTTTTATGATGGACCTATCGTGACACCAAAAAAGTCTTAGTTAAGGGGAAAACATAGATGTGAGAGATGTAGAAAGCCTAATGAAATGGATTGTTAGTAATGAAAAAGGGTACAAAGATGCATAGTTTGTGGATGACATGGGCATAATAGCCGGTGATATGATCCTAATAGAAGAAGATATGAAAAAAATCATCCATGTACCTTATAAAACCCAGCAAACGATGTTATAAACCCTTATACTTATAGCCTTTGATAGATTTTTGTTTTTGTATGGGATGTTGTATATTTTGTAGTTTAAGTAGTTGAATAATTAAAAGTATGTAATACTGAACTCTCAAATTTAACAGATGTTAGTTATCCAACCATATTAGGTATTTCATTATTTCAAGAATTTGATTAACCTATTTTACCCATTTGGTATAAACATATTGATTTATGGAGTCCAAAATTTTATGTCATGAATATTATAGGTGTTATATAGCTTCATGGATCCCATTCATAGTATATCTTCAGGGCTTAAAGACAAATCTATATTGGTATAACAACATAAACATTGATCATCTAGCATTTTGCATCAATAGGTTCTTGCTTATATAGTTGTGCAAGTTTTCCTTTCAATTCTTACAATTTTTTGATGTATAAGGTGTAATATATTATGTTCTTAACTATATATTGTAGGATTTGGATTAAAATTTAAAATGTTGATGTTACTATGGAGAGTTGTGGATGCTAGATCTAAGGGCCCATATATTTTACTAATTTCTAGGTTCATCTGTGTGATTCACCAACAACACGTGCAGGTTGATGGGGGCCTCATTACAACATTGGTTGAAAGGTGGAGTCTAGAGACACATACTTTTGATATGAGAGTAAGGGTGATGACAATAACACTAGAGGATGTGGTAGTGAATTTAGGGTTACCAATTGTGGGATCCTAATAGTTGGAATGGAGGGCGTTAATCACATATAATGATGCAAGGATGTTTTTGGTATAGATCTAACTAATACACACATCCAAGACGGATAATTGGATCTAGTTTAGCTCATTACAAACTTTTGAGAGTTATCGGATGATGCTAGGGACTTGAAAATGTAGTTTCATGCTAATACATGGATATTCATAGTGATACAGAAGCTCTTATTTCCTACTAAATAAGGTTATATAGATAGATTCTATAATTATAGTTTGGGCTCAGTGGTATTGGCTTGTCTATATTGTGGTCTATATCTTTCTTTCACAAAATGGAACTAAAGTGATTGTTAGTTACTTGGTGTATTTATAGGTACAAGTTTGTGGATATTATATGTTATGTTTTTTTTTTTGAAATCCTATATTTTTTTGAGTAATTATCACCTTATAGCTTTGGTCATGGGAGAGGATTCCCATAGGAGTTTCAACAATTTCACGCATTAAGGTAGTGGGTCATCATCATTGCTTGCCTGACATTAGCAATGATGTTATAAATGAGCCTAAAGCACCAAGAACATTAGTGCAAAGGTAATTACTTGATTATGATATTTTTTTAGTAATGTGACTTACTCATCCTATGTTAAATAAATGCTTCTGATGGGATATTCATTTCACAGATACGTGGGTGCAAAAAGCTTTTAGAGAAACCAATGAAGGTCTTTGGGCTTTTCTAGAGACTATTTAGATTCAATGACTAAGGTTAGCATAAAGGTTTTTTTCATAATTGCTCCTTAATTTTTTTAAGATATACTCAACATAGATATCTTTTTATTTGAATTTATATTAATCAGATGATTTAGATGCCTTATATTGACATGCATGAGGACATTCTACCATAAATATTAGCAAACCGTGCACTATAGACAAGGTGCAGTCCAATATTTTATCATGTGTCTGTAGAGTTGTACTACCCTAACCAGGTGTTGAGACAATTTGGCATGGTACAACCAGTTCCATATGTAATACATTCAAGAATGGATTCATGGTAGCAACCGATGACTGCTCGAATACTATGGAACTTGAGTCCAATTACATCGATTGATATTTGTACATCATTTGCCTTCTTATTACACCACCAACTATATCAAAAGAGTGTTAGATTCATACGTCTCAATATCAACCATATGTAGGCATATTATAAAAATTTGTATGCCATCTTATTGTGCATGGTCTATAGCATGTTCTTTATTTTATGATGTGTTTTGCTATTAGTTACTTATTTTATCATAATTAGTTCAAGACTAAGAAATCCATGGTTGAAAACAACAATAGATGATAGAAACATCAACTAACCTTATGGAATGTTAAAGAACAATGAATGAAGTTGTATCTATGAGTGAGAATTGTCTCAAAAAAGTGGTAAACAAGTAGAAGAATATGATGAAGAGGAGAAAAAACAAATGGCACAACCTAGTGGAAGTGGAAGTAGAAGAGGAAGAAGAAGGGGAAGAAGAGGAAGAGGATTAACACAAGAGCTTGATGTCATTCAGTCTTAATTAACATAAAACCCACTCAAATACCCAATTCTTCAATAACATCAAAGCGAACAAGACACTAGTAGTGGATGTATTTAACATCACACGCATTTTTAATGATAATGCATTGTAAACATAATTTAATATGTAATGCATTAAGTTGATATGTTGTTTATTGATGTAAATTATGATAATTATTTTTGTCTAGTTGCCAAGTAAAATCACAGAGAATTTTACAATGCGATAAAGCACCAAGTTGTTTAACTTTGGAATTCTCAACTTTGGTAAGATATTAAGTAAATACACATGATCATCAAACATGTTGTCGTGTGACACCATTGAAATAAACACCTATCCATTAAGTTTTTTTATAGTTGCACCAAACTGTTTGCTCTCTAGAATTGAGAATAGAATACCACAAGATTATAAGATGCTTGATGATTAGGTGTGTTCTTGAATAAAAATGCCAAAAGGATATTTATGTTTAAGGAGGCCACTCTTTGGAATTTATTGTAGAAAAATGAGATGTCTAATGATTAGGCATTTCATATGATGCGGTATGGTTTACTAATGATGGTGTATGGTGATTAAATGATCGGGTATGGTGTCTAAATGATGGGTATGGTGTATAAATGATGGGGTATTGTGTACAAATGATGGGCATAGTAATAAAATGACTTGATTTTGTTGATATAATACGATTGTTACAAATTGTGCTATATAATGTAATGCAATATGAAAATTACAAATTTTACATTCCCATCTTCTTATGGAAGATGATAACCCATACTCATTTCATGGAAAATACAGTTTCTCATATATATAACATCTTCCTACAAAACAAAACGAAAAATAATTATTTTAAATGATGGGATACAAAAATAAACATTGTTTTCAAAATTAAGAAACATACTGTTTGAAATTAAATTATTCCTTCACTAATGGAAAATGATTCCATGAATGCTAACATGTACACCCGACAATCATTTCTACAAAAATGGTTGAAATGTTAGAGTAATTGGAATATCTTCATAAATCTAACTTGTTAACACATGACATCAACTTAGACATTTGATTATTAAGGTAAATCAAAACCAATAATAATATTCCAAATATCATGATCAATTATTTGGTAGACACCTCTTGTACATGCTCAAACAACCAAAATGCCTATAATCCAATAAATGAAATGTCACATAATTTAATTATATTTCAAAAAATACATAGTATACTACTTATGTACTTAACAAATTCCTTGAAATCTTTTGAAACCTCTTACTTCCTTTTGAATTAAACCAATAAAAATATTTATCATTGTGGTTGGCAACAAACATCATCCAATGCCATTTGTAACACAAAAATATAAAAAAACTAATATTAAATTATCATTTGTTTCACTAAATTTATCATTTTGTTTAATTACAAACTTATTAATGTTCATATATTTGATAAAGAACATAACAACTGAGATTTGATGGTGCTCAACAAAATCAATGTCTTCTCTTCCAAATTATTAGTATTATATCCTACCTATACCTATACACATTGAAGGAATAAATTTACAATTCATATAATATAATAGTACCATTACTATATAGAGTTTAATTTTAAACTATTACCTAAAATATTTCATTTACAATGTATTTTTTGTTATCCTAAAGTGCTTCCAATATTATCTTTAGCATATGCGTGTATGCTTGAACAATGAGCATAGTTACCTGGTTATCTATCTCATGTAGAATTTTAATGATAGATTCCTCAAGTAGAGCTATATAATTCATTCTGGTCATAATTAACAACCTATATAATAGAGACATCATTATACATGTGTGGATATCAATATGACCCTATTACTTCACAACCTCACATACCCTTTATTGGAAGTTTGTAGCTAATTGTTAACTAATTGAATTTCATGGCTATCAAGTTGGCAAAATATATGCAACCATAGCCAATCATCCTCTATATAAGGCCAAAAAAAATTTAGTGACAATTAATGCAAGACAAATCTTATATAGGTTGAAAAAACATACCTCATTGTAGTTCTTATGAAGTTCATGCTATTTGGTTTTTATTGCTAGTTTTTTTTCTTCAACACTTCATATGAACTACAGAGCACCCAATTGAGTTTCAATGACCGATTATGATTCTTAATCCCTTTAGCAATGTTAGAATTAGGGTGATATATATCTTCTAATTGATCATCATCCATATTTATTATAAAGTCTATAAAACTTTCATAACCATGATGGTGTTTAGCAATGCGGGTGGGAATAGATCTTTATGCCAACCTCCCATTATCTTATGCATACACCATCATCTTATTATAACCAATTATATTCATTTTCTAGTTCTTGATACTTCAACTTCTAGTAAAGATGCATAAGGTACTGTTGTTAATACAATGAACAAGATATAAATATTAGTGTGAGGACTTATGTATATAGAGAAAATGAGTTATCAAAATATACATAATTATATCTAAAAATATATCTTACTGATGTTGATGATGAAAATGAAAAAAAATTGTATGCATAAACTTCATTCACAATTAGGATGTTTATATCTTATTCAATTTTATCTAATTGAACAATAATCTATAAACATGACATAACACCTTCTATGATTTTATAAACAATATTTCAAATGAAATACATTGATATATGATCAAATTAACCTTTTCTTCATTATCCTTCCTTCTTTGCAATGCCCTCTATTGTTTGTTTAAATATCTTCCCCTTATAATTTTTAATTCGAGGCCATAACTTCATATCAAAGGAAGTATTATATCGAGTGTAAGCTTGAAACATTGTTAAAGCCATATATATAAATATTATATATAGAGAGGACAACCTAAATGTTTAGGAGTACCTTTTTTAGATTTATTACCTTAAGAAATGAGCACATCCACACAAAGAGAATTCTAATTTTTCATTACTTATATGAAATGCGTTTAAGCCTTGTTTCACAAAAATAAAAAAAAAAAAAAGTCATACACCAAAATAATCCATCCATAGTCTAACTAATGTTCAAAATCATCTAAAAGTCTCGTAAACTTACACTATATTGCTCAAATAGGTGTAACGAATAAAAATGTCACAAAAATATAGACTATAAACATAATAACAATTTCTTCATCAGTCTGGTCCACTTGAAATTTTATTGATGCTTTGATGATTCATTTTATGGTTTTAAGATATACGGGTTTGGTGTTTTGCATCATTACAAAAAAAATTCAAAAATCACCAAGTCATTAATCAATATCTAACTTTATTGGTATGTCATGTACTCTATGTCCCAAAACTTAAGATATGTCAGTTACTTCAAAAGGAATGCATCTACTTTCTATGTTTAATACTTTCTTATCTTCATCCCAAGTGGATAATAATCAAATCAATAAATTGTCACTTGTTTCCATATTAGATGGTTTTGTTAATGCAAAAAAAGGAGATATTGTGAAGATTAACTTTTGTGCATTTGATAAACAATTATAAAATTGTCTATTTCATTAATTTTGCATAATTATCACTACCACGGAAAGGGCTTTTAATAACGGTTATTTTTCAGTTTTAATAACGGTTTTCAACCGTTATTGAATCGCCCGTTATTATATCTTTAATAACGGTTCATAACCGTCATGAAAAATACACAAAAACCCGCGAATATGTCCGTAAACTTCATATTTAATAACAGTTTTTACTTAAAAACCGTTGTTAAAAATAAGGTTTTCATAACGGTTTATCAGAAAAAACCGTTGTTGAAAACCAGAGTTTTAATAACGGTTTGTAAACAAAACCGTTATTAAAACCTCAGTGTTTAATAACGGTTACTCGTAGAACCGTTATTAAAACCTGAGCTTTTAATAACGGTTTTATTTAAAACCGTTATTAAAAATAGGTTTTAATATAACCGTCATTAAAAGTATATGTTTTTTTTTAGAATTTTTCTGTTTTGTTCCTGCCCACATACATAGTTGTATGTTCAAACAATTACCAAATCTGCAATGTTTATCAATTCATACCAGCAGGGTATCACACCATAATTTCAATCAATCTATAATTGGTATGCATGTCTCAATACACCAACTATACTTAGGAATAAAAATTAGTGGGCATACCACAACTTGGTAGCTCTACACCCCAAAGTAAAGAGTTCACAGATCTAGGCTGAAAGACCGAAAGATGTAGACAAAATACAAACCTGAAAATGCATGTAGAATATATAGATCGCTACCTAATACCGAATGAATGAGTGCAAGTGCTTGGCCCATTGGTCTCTAACTTCATCAATTTCATCAACATTATATTGCTGGCCTCGTGCATAGTCATCGGTGAAAAACTACAACACCCATGTTTCAATTAATATACAACCATTAGGTCAAAAATATATATGTCATGATTCATTAATAGAAAAATATGGAAAAGCAAACATACATGGCTTGGATCTATGTTGACCGATCTATTCTAGACTATAAGATCCATTGCTCTACATACATAGTATCCACAATCATCGTTGTTTTGCTATTGTGGACACTGTCAAATGAATTCAGTTAGCTCTCTAACTATTATATATTAATTTGAATTAAAACAAAATACAAAATAGTTGTCTTCCTACTTACCATGATAGGCTCATATTGAAGATTCTTTCGGTCTGGGACACCATTCCCACCTCTCCTTTGATATGCCGTCCGTAGTGCCCTAATAAATAGAGTTGGATACATAATATTGTAAGTATATATACCTCAAATAATGAAAGTAGAATATATATATGTATAAATAAGCTAATGAAGTAAGAAGTGAAAAGTATACTAACATGTCGATAAATTCCTTCCCACCAAGACGAGCGACCTCAAAAGGCACGTCATAGGTTCGAAGGGAATCAAACACATAAACTTTGTTAAGATCAGGTCGGACGGCGTACAAAACCCAATGTTCAGTTGCGAGGTGAGGAATGAGATAGAGCTTGTTGTGTCCCTCAATCAAAATGCGATCCGCTAAATAGTTTATGTGCCTACCCTCTGTTATTGTACTACTGTCAGCTATGTAGTATGGGCACACAAAAACAATAGAGGACAGCATTCCCTCCAACGCAGCGCGACTAGCTACCAACCTATATATGGACGACAATAATAATGGATATTTTTTAATAACTAATAACTCATATAAGCTTAAGAGGTCGTAAAAATTCTATGTCTCCAAGAGTACTAAAATCTGAAATATGAAATAATGCTTACGTGACATAAACGGCGACACTCGTGGTTGACATCCATTCCTGATTATAAATGTCGCTTATGTCAGCTGTCGATACCATGTAAGTAGCATCGTCCCTTCCAACATACTCAGGACGACAATCAATGGAAATATAATTATTCCCGAGGTAGTTTTGGGCATAGAAATACAATAAAGCTAATGCTGGTGGAGGTTGGCGTATTTCCGAAGAACGAATCTTTTGTGGGGCAACTGATTTTTCAGATTTAGCTCTCTTTCCTTTGGCAGCGCCCTCTTTTGTGTTTCTCGTTCTGCTAGTACCTCTCTTAGTTTTACTAGCAGGAGCAGTCTTCTTCTTTGATTCCTTAAATAATAATAATAAATAAAATATGTATTGAGCATATATATATGAAAAGGTATAAACAATGTAACAACTAGCCTACCCTCTAATGAAGATATTGAATGTCAATACCTCTTCAGTAGTGAGACATATCTGATCCACAGGCCAAAGCACGAAGCTTCCATGAGCTTCTAGCACTGTGGCTGCCTCATCGCCCTCTTTATAAGAAGGCAAGGGCGCACTACCAATGATTGGAGTGTCGATACTCACCGGCCTTGTAAGTAGGGCTAAGTTGTACCCATGGACAGTTTGCGTGTTGGTACTGTGACTGATGCGGACCCTTCCTTTCGCCAAAAGAGTTGAAAGATCATTCACTAACAAGTCACATTTATGCAAACCCTAAACGAAAATATTACACATTATTAATTATTTATGACACCGAATACATTTAATAATAATTCAAAGTTATGTAATGCTTACCTCGGAAAGAGAAGAAAGACGTGCATCAGCTTCACAACTGTCTCTGACACTATTTACATTAGGTATGTGAAGCTGATCATGGTCGACTAAATCGGATGGCTTATACCCTTGAGATTTAATAAATGACAACTCTTGCTCCATTGTTGCCATCCGTTCAAATGCCACGTTCAATTTCTGTGTAAGGATGGCGACTTGCTCATCAGTGGTACGAGAACCACGAGATCGACCACGTACGCTCGTTTTCGTAACACCTAATCCAAGACCCCTGTGTCTTCCAGGGTATTCTACAATTCCTATAGCCTGTGATACAATGTTATATTGGTCTACCCCCTCCTCACCATCTGACGCTTGAAGTTTGTCCTGTAATGTATATAATATATGTAAAATTAGCTTACATGAATAAGCATAATATAATAGTTTTCTAAAAGAAAAGTAAGCAGGGTTCCAAATATCTACAAACTTACAATTTTTTTCGCTGCAACATCTACATCTTCATTAATATATCCATCTTTTGTTGCTCTAGCCTTCTTCCATAATGTACCAATATTAATGGACGAGGTACATGGGTCTAAGTCTTGGGCTATGAGCTATAAATCAAAAAATATTCTTATAATGTACCAATATTATAAAATTCGTCAGTACGCTGTAAATAGATAAATCACAAAATACATACCAACTCCTCTTCAAGGCCTGCATAACCTTTGCGAGCCATATTATGCCGGTATTTATTCTGCTTCGCAATCTCTTTATTTTTGACACTTTTTTCCTATGTCACCAACCAAAACATAGTGAGATAGTTATTTCAATATTATGCACAATACTAGGATCGATAAAAAAATTTAATTGTTATCTAACAAATACCTTAAAATCACCCATAAGACGATATGCAATAAATTGATTCCAACTTTCTTGATCGATGAAACCGTATCGTTTGGGTGGATTCTGCCGTAGAGAACCATCACTCTTTCTGTACATTTTCTGACGATCTAAAAATGACCTAAATGTTCTTAGACGCTCCCCACAATGTCTAAGAAGCCATTTCTTCCTACTCTCTGGCACATTAAATACTCTCTGCATTGTAAGACATACAAATGTATACCGATATTAATGTATTAAATTTAATAACATTTTACATACATAAATGATTACATAAAATAGTATATTTACCGTGATTTCATGCCAAATATGCTCCTTATGACCCGTTGGAACCTGCTTCCAATTATTATAGGAGATAGGAACACGGTTACGTGTCACAAGTAAAATGTAAGTCAAAAACATGTCTGCATAAGGGCCAATGGGAAGATTATAAGTATTCCATCCCAACTCGACCAGTTCTCCTTTATTCCTCATATCTGTGATGATTCTCATAATTGTCGGCCCTCTTTTCCCTTCTTCATCACTGTTGTCCCTATCAATATTCTTATTGGCCATATCTCTAAAAGAAATCAATAAATAAATTATGTTAGAATGTTATGTATTGAGCATAATTGAGTTGAAAAAAACCAACATAGATATTATATGTTACAATATTATTACCCTCATTGCCTTCTTTTCCTTCTTTTTTTCCCCCTTGTTTTTGGATTAGATTCAGGATCTAATACATATATTACTTCACGATGATCATCCCTGACATATATTTCCTCCTTATTAATTGTATTGTCATCATCGTTCAATAATTGAGTTGCTTGCACAGCTGAGACACACTCGTTATTCCAATTGGCATCATTTTCATCATCACATTCATTGGCATTTCTTTTTTTCGTAGATAGTACTACAGACCATATGTTATCAGCAGGGTCAGTGACATAGAATACTTGTGTCGCTTATGATGCTAAGATGAATGGGTCTTGTTTATGCCCTGCCCTATTAAGATCTACTAATGTGAATCCATCTTCATATCTAACCCCACTACCGTTATCAACCTATCTGCAGCCGAATACAGGGATTTTAAATACAGTGTAATCTAACTCCCATATATGTTCAATCACACCATAATAATTCATATCTGCATAAGTTGGATTCTTGTCTTTCGCACTAGCAACATGCATTGCCTCAGCCACTAAAGTCACCCCACTATTCTGCATTGTACTCTTCCCATCTTGTTCTTTTGTATAAAAAGTGCAACCGTTGATCACATAACTGGTATATTGAAAAACTTCATAACGAGGTTTTTGAGACAACCAATGCAGGGTTTCGGAAATTAAAGTTGGTGTATGACCGATGAGTGGAATGATGTGATCTCTTATCCAATCAATAAAGGAAAGATTATGTTTATCGATAATCCATTTCTCAGTCTTGGATGGATATTCAATCCGTAAAGAAGTCATATGCTCTTCAATGTACGCCTGAACATCATCAATGTTGTGTAATACATATAGATGTGCTGCACGGAACATGTTAGGGTCTACACGCCCAAGCTGTCTGCCTCTAATACCCTGTCCTTCAAATTTGCCCGCATGTCGAGACTTAGGAATACCAAGAGCTTCAGTATTTGACAAATGCTTTGTGCAAAACTCAATTGCCTCTTCCACCAGGTAACTCTCAACAATACATCCTTCTGGCTGATATTGATTCTTCACATAACCTTTTATCAACTTCATAAACCGTTCAAAGGGGTACATCCAATGCCCATGAACAGGTCCTAACATCTTTATCTCATAAACTAAATGAACAGTTAGATGTACCATAATGTCAAAGAATGACGGTGGAAAATACATTTCAAGTTGGCATAAATTAATCACAATCCCTTTTTGCAAGGCGTCCAAACTATCAGGATGTATAACTTTAGAGCAGATGGCTTTAAAAGACCAACAAAGCCTCGTGATAGTAATTCGAACACGTTTTGGCAAAATTCCACGTATAGCTATCGGTAACAAGTGCTACATCAAGATATGACAATCATGAGACTTCATGTTAATTAATTTCAACTCTTTCATCGACACGAGCCTTCTGACATTTGAAGAATACCCTTCCGGAACCTTGACACCGTGCAAGAATTCACAAAATGAAATTTTCTCTTTTCTGGAAAGAGTATGACACGCCGGCGGTAAATATATTCTTCTTCCGTTGTCTCGCGGTGTCAGTTCCCGTCTAATACCCATTTCTTCCATATCCAATCGAGCATTTATCCCATCTTTAGTCTTGCGTGGAACATTAAGTAATGTGCCAAAAAGACTGTCACATATATTTTTCTCAATATGCATCACATCAAGGGCATGTCTCACGTAGAAAGATTCCAAATAAGGAAGGTTGAAGAATATTGACATCTTCTTCCACCCAACTGATGGAGGCTTATCTTTATTCTTCTTCCCAAACTTGACACTCAAATGTTTCATCTTCAACCACACTTGTCGACCCGTCAACCGGATTGGTGCCTGCCCTTCTTCTCGGAATCCATTGAACGCTTTTCTTTGCCTACGATAATGATGATTCTTCGGTAAAAACCTACGATGCCCAAGGAACACAGCCTTTTAGCCATGTGTTAGCTGAACAAATGAAGTATTCTCCTCACATATCGGACATGCATAATGGCCTTTCACACTATAACCTGACAAGTTGCCATACGCCGGAAAATCATTTATAGTACAGAATAACAATTCTCTCAAAGTGAAATTTTCTTGACCATATGCATCAAATACTTCAACGCCCATGTCCCATAAGAACTTCAAATCATCAATCAAAGGTGCCAAATAAACATCAATATCATTTCCAGGTTGGTTTGGCCCGGAAATGAGTAAAGACAACATCATATACTTGCGTTTCATATAGAGCCACGGAGGTAAATTGTATATAACCAAAATCACTGGCCATAAACTGTAGCTGCCTTGATTGTGCGGATTCATTCCATCTGCAGAAAGCGCAAGGCGCACATTTCTTGCTTCTTTACCAAATTCAGGAAACAACCCATCAATCGTCATCCATTGTGGAGAGTCGGATGGATGTCTAAGAAGCCCGTCATCTATCTTGTCATCAGCATGCCATCTTAGGTTCTTGGCATCTTCAATATCATTAAACATCCGCCTTAATCTTGGTATTATAGGAAAATACCATAACACCTTAGCGGGCACCTTGTTCTTCTTGTATCGTGGTGCTTTGCATTCAGGATTAGGACAACTATCCAAAGATGCATTGTCATTGCGATATAAAATACAATCATTAGGGCATGCATGTATCTTCTCATAACTCATGCCCATAGAGGATAGAATCTTCTTCGCTTCATACGTACGATCGGGTAGAACGTTATCATCAGGAAGCATATCCTTCACAAGTGACAATAATTCTGTGAAACTCTTATCACTCCATCCGTTACATGCCTTTAAGTTGTACAACCTTAAAGTAGCGGATAATCGCGTAAACGTCTTACAATCACCGTACAAAGGTTTCTCCGAGTCATTCAATAACTTCTCAAACATTTTTAGACAATCTCGAACACTTTCCTCAACCTTTTGAGTCATCTCCTCTAACGAATGTCCCTCATAGTTATCAAATGATGATCCACTACTATCCCTCCCAACATCGTCATTTTCATATTTAAACTCTGTTTCCCCATGCCATATCCAACAAGTGTAACCTGTATCAATTCCATACACAAATAAATGATCTCTCAAGTCATTAGCGTTGACACGCTGAATATAAGCACACTTCAAATAAGGACAGACTATTCTACTAGAGTCCCGAGCATGTTCAACTGCAAACTTGATGAAAAACTCCACTCCTTCGTTATATTCTCTAGACAGACGATTTGCAGACAACCATTTCCGATCCATATTATTTGAATCTAGATATATCCCACATGAAAGTAATTATTAAAAATCAATTGAATTATAAGTATAATAATTTTCAAATCACTCTTGCTTAGAAAGAATTAATCTCAAATGTATCATGCATGCTATTCTCTATATATATATATATATACACGAATCATGCTAACAAGTTTCCAAAATTATATTAATGCTGATCAATGAAACTCCTCATACTTACAAAGAGTTCATTATATATTTATATATATATATATGCATACATACAAACGTAGCAAAATATTATACAATTAATAGTTCAATTTACAAAAGATATGCATACTACAGGATTTAAGCAATAGCAGCACTATATACATCAAAATGTTGCTACAACTCAAATACCTAAAAAACGAAAACTCATATCTAAAACTAAATCCCCCTATAGCCTCGTCGAGCCCGACTAAAAACTATAACTCTAAAAGTCCACTCATCACGATATATCATTTGATCCCTGACATCATCAAATGAGAGTCTACTCACGGATACTCTAGGGTAACCGAGGTGGATACTCCGAGGCAAGCTATGACGATACCTCCACTCGTCATCGATGACCATCAGTTCTCTCGATATCCTATCATACTCTCTAGCAAACAGCTCACCCTCAATAAATCTCGGGTGTGGTGCATCAGTGTGGTAGACAAACCACTACAAAAAAGTAGACGTAGCCGATGCCCATGGCTCTATCTGAGGTAGGGTCAACAGAAGGTGATAAGATCTGAAATGGAAGGGGTGATAGGATGAGCCACTCGCGTACAAATGACATAGCTCGTCATATAACCATATCACATGAGTCCGTACATCTCTATGTGGTGCCATATGAAAATACAGTGGAGGGTATGTCATCTGATCACTACCTACAAATGAGAACCACTAAATCTTATCATCAAGGTTGTTCTCGAAATTAAAAGGATCTAAATTACAGAATATGTAAACTGATCTTCAACTAGCTAGACAAATCATAAATATATTCTACCAGATCATAACCAACTATGGAAACCTAACAACATCAAACTATTTAAAATAAGGACATAATCTTTAGTTATATATTTAACAAACTGGCTAAACATCAAACTATCATCAAATCATTCAACCTACGCATAGTAAAATCAAGTAGATATTAATAAGATAATATATATATATATATATATATATATATATATATATATAGTACAATCTAATAAATCCTATATGATTAATTTATTATTATTATTATTATTATTATTATTATTATTATTATTATTATTATTATACACAAACGTTCATCTCTATTTAATTTTTATCAATCACAACACCGATGCCCAACCAACCTCCTCAACTTTTCCCCATGCACAATACCCTTATCCTTAGGATTTTTCCTTATAGCCCTAGTTTATATTTAGTATAATAAACGATAAACCCTAACCCTAACATACATGTCTTACAAAATATATATTAAAAAAAGAATATAAATACACATGATCATCTGCATATATAATAATGTGAGTGCTAAAAAAATATATACACCTTAATTTTATACTTAGAACGTACATATCTTATGATAATAATATATATTTTAGGCTTGTGGATTCTCTTAAAATAATAATACATACTTTTATAAAATAGATTATAAACACATTTATATATATATATATACATATATATTAAGGTCTCGGCTGGCCACAATCAAAAAAGGCCACAGCAAAAATTTTCACCAAAACATCAAACGACAGATTTTCGAACAACACATCAAACACAACCTCTTCGGTGCAACATGCATGCATTTATATATATATATACATATCAGTAGAGACAAATTAAGCAATGAAGGAAGAACAACACATACGTAAAGGGAGCGACGACATACAGGTTGAGAACGGCAACGACGAAGGTACAAATGCTGGCTACGTTCGCAAGAATGGCAGAGGGGTGGTGGAGAGATGGCGGTGCGACGGTTTCCCTTAATTCAGAGGAGCTGGAGCGGTGGTGCAAGGGTTCGCAAGAGAAAGAGAGTACGAGAGGGAAGCGGCAGAGTCTGAAATTTTTGGCAGGAAACAAAAGAGAACGAAATAAAAGGAGATTTTAATAACGGTTCCTGTAAGAACCGTTATTAAATCATGTTTTAATAACGGTTCCTCCAACAACCGTTATCAAAAGATGATTTAATAACGGTTCTTACAGGAACCGTTATTAAAACCTTGCCAATTTTAACAACGGTTCTTGTTTGAACCGTTATTAAATCATCTTTTGATAACGATTTTAGGTTAACCGTTATTAAAATTCCCGTGCAAAATTTTACCTTACACTTGTAATAACGGTTATTACGTAAAACCGTTATTAAAAATTCCCGCGCATTAATTTTCACGGATTTGACGACGGTTTTCGAAACACCGTTATTAATGTCCCGTTATTAATTCCTGTTTCCGTAGTAGTATATCTAATTTGGTTTGCCGTGAATATACAATATTCAAATGTTACTATTAATTACAATAAATATACTAATTTCAAGATAACATTTAGTTGTTAAATGTCATTAAATATAATAACAAATATATATAATGATAGTAATATAAACTAAAAAGCAAAATCTATACATTAACTTAAGTATACCAATTATAGTAATATATTCATAAATTATAAAAATTCGGACAAAAACCTAATCAAAAATATAAAATATTAGATAGAAAAACTAATTAGACAAATAATTATTAACATAAAGGCATTACTAGAAATTGATAGATGAGAGTGTAAGAGTGAAATAAACTTAACAAATCTTGTTAGACAAAGAGTAAATGAGAGAATATGAGAGACAGTTGAAGATAGTGCTTGAGAGATAGTTGATGGTGGAGTTGTCAAGTATGAGAGGAAGATAGTGAGAGAAGGAAAATGAAGTCGGATGTCAATATGAAGGAAACTATGGTGAATTTAGGGCTCACAAAACACTGCCTATTTATAAAGAGTGTATATGCCTAGTATTTTGAAAAAGTATTTGGGCTTTTAATAAAAACATACATGATAATTAGGTGTGTTTCATTTAAATGAAACTAAAGGCTAGTATTTATGAGGCCTATTTTGGTTAATTTTTAACCGGGAGGGCTATTTTATGATTTACTACAAAGAAAATGACTATTTTATCATTTGGTTCCAACTTCCATGGTCAGCAAACTCTTCTTGACTACTATAATAGGAATATGGGAGGCTTCTTCATAGATAGCTCTTCTTTTAGGTCATTGTGTAAAAAATAATTTATGCACATCCATATGATATAGCTCCTAACTCTTTGTTACAACCTCAAGAAGAAAAGCTTGAGTAGTTACCATTATCACCACAAGTGCTAATTTTTCCTTGTAGTTAATTCCTTGAGTTTGAGTATTTCTAAGTATAACCAACCATACTTTGTGACATACAACAATCTCATGTGCATTTTATTTGATCTCTATACCCTTTTGCAACCAATAGCCTTATTTGCAGATGGTGACTCCATAGTCCAAGTCTCATTATAAGTTTTGAGTGCTTGTATCTCTTTCTTTATTCTACCTCATCACACGTGTTTGTCATAATGCCTTCAATGATGACTTCCAAATTATTTTTATGCTATAGAGGGAATTAATCACAACTCACATTATGCACTATGTATAGGACAAGGAGTACCTGATAAAGTTATTTAGTCAGATAAGGTAGTAGTGGGGGCTAGGGATGTTCAAAAGGGTGACATGGTTTAATTCAACCCATAATACGTTAACCCATATAATTTAAGAGCTGACTCACTATAGGGTAGAATAAATGAATAATAAATTTTATCCCAGCTAATCATAATCCATGGGTTACCATAGGTTAATATGTATATATAGCCTAACCTATTACGATATATACAACCACCCATTCCACCATTACCAACACCACCACTTCCACCATCTACCACCACAACCACCTCCACTATTATTTTTATTTTTTTTATTCATAATCACTACTGCTTTATAAACTATGACTCTAGTTTTAGGGAATGAGAATTTGTGCAAGGGTTAAATGGTGTGATTTAGGTGGGTGGAGACCGTTGCATTGTCCCTTTCATTCTGTTTATTTATTTTAGTCCATATTTTTCTACATTTCATTCTCTAATTACCTTCTTCAATTTGTAGTTTGCTTACTCTTATTTCAGAATTTATGATCTTGTTTGGTATATATATTATAACTTCCTAATTACTACCAAAGTAAGTAGGTGATATAGTATATGGCTAGGAATTTTATATTTTTCTATTTAATCATTATAAGAGAAAGAGAAATTGAAATAAGAGGAGATAATTCTACTTTGTGGAGGGGTAGTTCTTAACTTCATGATTTAAAAAAATATTAGTTTTTGTTTCCTAATATGTAAGATTTTAATCAACTTCCAAAAGTAATTAACGCATTAAATCATTAATTATACATACATACATACATACATACATATATATATACATACATACATATATTTCTTAGTGTTATTAAATGTTAGATATATTTTTATGTTCATAATAATTAAAAATATAAGAGATTAATTAATATAAATAAGAAAATCATAATACACACTTTTGGAATCTTATAGTGGAAACATTAATTAAATGAACACCGTAACTCGATATAATATTCAAGTAAGAAAAACAATAACTAGAGTATTATGTTGCCAAACAAAAATCACTCAACCCAGATCGAGATTGTAGGTAATAAATAGGGAACCAACCTGAAAATCATTCCTAAAACATCTTTTATAGTCCACGGTAAAGATATGAACATTATAAATCAATAAGACCTATGGCTAACCCCTTGATGGCCCATATTCACTTACTATTTTCATAGGTTTAACCCATATTACCCCCACTTGAACTAATAATTTCATTTTGTAGGTAGGGTTATACTTTCCATGGAAAGCCCAAACCATTGCGCAAGCCTAATGGGGGCTTGTATAGGGGAAACAAACTCTATTATTTAAGTCATATAGTCCCACACAAACACATTGATTGTTGTCTTTGCGGATGACCTTGACCAATCATAATTTTACTTTCCTCCTATACCCCGGTGTCATTAATACCTTAATCTTCCATAGGAATTCCTTATGTTGTATCACTTTCTTTTCTCACCTCTTCCTCTTTTTGAGTTTTAACATGCATCCAATTCACTAGAGTTTCCCTTAAACTCCTCATGTTCACTTGTTGCGATGATGGGTTAGGAATAGTTATTAGCTAATTGGAGAGGAATGTGGAGTAGGTTTTTTGTTTGACTCTGGTCTCACTCGAGTGCTACACATAGGTAGACTTAATGCTATTTTTGGTCATGTCATAAAAAACTTATAAATTGTCCTTTAATCCACTTTTTGGTTGGAGGGAAAGGTAACCAATTTACAAATTTGATATATTTTAGTTAGAAGCCTAGTAGCGAATCAAATAAAGGTTATAAGATTGGTTACAATTTATTTATTACAATTAAATTATAAGAAAGTTCAATAATAGGTACTTACTAGAAACAATAGCAATTGACTTTCAAAAATCATTAAAATTTATGAAAAAGTGCAGAATAATTTTAGGAACCCAAATATATAAAAATATTGAATATCAAAGTTGTTTGAAACTCGATGGATGAAAAATAAGTTGAAATGGAAAAAATATATAAATCATGAAAACACTTTTCTCCTCAAATGTACAACATGATTAATAGGGGTTCAAATTGCCACATATTGATGCATAATATTTTTAGGAAACCAAGCATATAAAAATATTTGGTCTAAAATTTTTATGGATGACTAATGGATTAAAATGAAAAACAATGGCTAAAATTATCTAATTATATGAAAAGATTTTTCTATGATTTAATAATTCGAAAGGAATGGATGAAACATAAATGAACAAAATAGATGGATGAACTCAAAAATATTTTTTGATCAATTTACCTATCTCAAACGAGTTGAAAAGAGTGAAAACACATAAATCAAAAAAAGAATCTGAATAAGATGTATTTTCCGTAGCTAAAAGAAATGATTGAAAAAAAGATTAAAATTAATCTGGTTGGGACGGAATTCATTAATAGGATTTTTAAAACCAAATTATAAAACTAATCACATATGGTAATTAGGATTTAAAATAATAGGGTATTATAAAATTGCTATTATATTAAATTAGCCCAAAATGATTAAAGTGGGCTTAATTCAACTAAATATGGGCCCGACTTAGGTTTACAATGGAAAAAGTGTCTAGAAAGTTAAGTCCAAAGAGGTATGACCGTCAAGTCTGCAAGGACACCTAATATACCCAAGCCCGATAGCCAAGAACCTTGTGCCACTATAGATAGATGACTTTCCCCCTCATTTTAGACACACCGAAGAATTTAAAGATTAAGAATCCCGAAGAGAATGATCCCAAACACTCTAAAACCAAAGATCGAATTCCGAGTAGATAAAGAACGAAGATCACCAATTGTAATATCTAATTTGGATCTTATTTATTTATTTATTTATTTATTTTTCCCATCAGATCTTTGTACCAATTTTACGTAAATATGTGGCTAATAAATATCAAAAATATTTTTCATTGACTCCTTTTCATATAAATTGAAATTAACATAATAATTTAAAATTTTTAGATGCCATTAGGAAAATTGGGCCATTCAAACACTACAAGGGAAGGAAGTTTATGGCAAGACGACCAACCACACATACTTTGTTTTGGAGTATGTTGAACAGTACAAGAACTTAAAGAACAGCCAAACCGTTATCAGTCAAGGAAATGCGGAATGGAATGAACAGCGGTCTTTACAATATAAGTTGCCCAGAGTTATTTAGCCTTCGGCTTGCAGATGGTGGACCGATGCTATCATCAGTTGCCCAGAACGAGACAATGTAGAATGAGCCTTCGACGTGAGGACCAAGCTCATCTCGTACCCCATATGTCCAGAAAAAGTACTAATGGGGACCTCAAAGTCACGTAGAAAGATAAGCAGAGAGAGAGTAATACTCAATTAGTGAAGGGTTGTGGATGTCTATGATTCCAAGACTTCAAGTCAACAATATTTTTTTTAAAACAAAAAAGAAAGGAAAAAATAGGCAAGCAAAGCTTATGGCTTCTGAATCTATGCTATGCATGCGTTCTCAAGCCAAAGATGAAGATTGATGTTTGTTCATGCTTCTCCTTTGAAGTATATACATGATTCAAAATTCATGTGTATTATTTTTTTAACCAGTTTATGCATGTGATACCTAATATGTTACGAGATGTTCATTTTAATATATAATATGTATTATATATGCACCGTTAAGATTGGAAGATTTTATATTGAATACATCAAAGCTCCATAGTTAAAGAAATAGTGGTTACAATTTAGTGATATTCAAATGATTCAATAAAAATTTTCATAATTAAAAATGTGTTAGAAAAGGGATAAAAATCTATAAAAATGAGAATATTTAGGATTTTTTACCCCACAAATATAATTTGATAATATCTTTCAATTCAATCATCACACCAATTTAATATCTTGAATGGAACCATAGATAAGTTTAAGACCAGATTACTAGCTTTGGTTTAATATCTTGAGTATAACAATTCAATCGTTACTTAATTTGAAGATCGATGTCGGTTTATGTTTCTCCTTTGAAGTATATACATGATTGGGAGTTCATGTGGCTTTTTCTTTACTATCTACTATGATGTTATTACATACAATATCTAACATGTTAAAAGATGTGCATTTTAATATATATTACATATTATATATGCACCGCTAAAATTCATGTGTTATATATATATATATATATATATATATATTATTACTACCTACTATGAGTTTATGCATGAGATACCTAATATATTATAAGATGTGCATTTTGATATATAATATGCATTATATATGAAAAGATATATTGCCAAAATTTATATAAGTGAAACTTTAGCTTGAATATGTTGGATTGATGTTATCTCCATCCACCGACTAAGGTTGTGGTCTAGATGCAGCTAATGACCTGCTACAACAAGACAATATAGAATGAGCCTTCTACGTGAGAACCAATGTTTGGTCATCATCACTCATTTCGTACCCCAAAAGTTCGAGTCAAATATATTCAAGTTGTTGTATTGTAAAGACTTAGTTGTGTAGTAGAAAAGTCACCAATAAGGACCCCAAAGTCATGTAGAAAGATAGAGAAAGAGAGTAATACTCAATTAGTGAAGGGTTGTGGATGTCTATGATTCTAAGACTTTAAGTCAACAGGATTTTAAAAAAAAAAGGAATGGAAAAAAATAACAAAAATTCACATATAATTTGATATATCTTTCAATTAGTGGTTACCATTAAACCTCCTTAGTTAAAGAAATAATGGTTACAATTTAGTGATATTCAAATGATTCACTCAAAATTTTCATAACTAAAAATGTGTCAGGAAAGGGATAAAAATCTATAAAATTGAGAATATTTAGGATTTTTTACCCCACAAATCTAATTTGATAATATCTTTCAATTCAATCATCACATCGGTTTAATATCTTAAATGGAACCATAGATAAGTTTAGGACCAGATTAGTAGCCGTAGGTTTAATATCTTTAGTATAACAATTCAATCATCACCTAATTTGAAGATCGATGTCTGTTTTTGTTTCTCCTTTGAAGTATATACATGATTCGGAATTCATGTGGTTTTTCTTTACTATCTACTATGAGTTATTTGCATACAATATCTAACATGTTAAGAGATGTGCATTTTAATATATAATATGTATGCATCGCTAAAATCAAAAGATTTTATAATCAATACATTAAAGTTCCTCAATTAAGGAAATAGTGATTATGATTTAGTGATATTCAAATAATTCAATCAAAAATTTCATGACTAAAAATGTGTTAGGGAAGGGATAATAATCTATGAAAATGCCAATATTTGCAATTCCTCCCCCCAATCTAATTTCATAATATCTTTTAATGAAATCATCATATTAGTTTGAGATATTAAATGTAGATAGGGCCAATCTTGAGTATAACAAACTAGATATAGGCCTAAGGTCCTAAAAATATAAGGACCCAAATTAATTAATTAATTATATATATATATATATATATATATATATATATATATATATATAAATTAAGTAAATAACAATAAATGATGTTAGATTAGTTACGAGAGGTGGAAGAAAAATATTGCATGGCTGGACCCTTTACAACCCACACAATTAGTGAGGTGTCGATAATCCTATATGGATATGGTGCTATTAATTAAAGGTGGTAATAAATTGATACAACATATATTTTTTAGAGTAAAAATGGAAAGAAGCTTTTGTAAAAATTAAACAGATAGACCGACACTAAAAAAATGCACACTGAGGTTGTTTTTGAGTGTCGGTAAAAATCTAGTTACATCCTCCATTTTCTTCAAGACCACGGTGTTTGTTTGTAAATGATCATATCAAATAGGACAACTGGACAATGGCTCACTTTTTATAAGGGATGATGGATAAAAAACTTTTGAGTAATGCACTTTCTTAGAATGACATATATGGATATGGTTATCAATTTTTCAGATACATTGGTCGGTTTCTGAGAGATTTGATGCTGGTCCATGTACATGGGTTTTTGTGACCAATGTGTTTGATCTAAAATAGTGAAGGCTCCTAGGTTTATTTGAGAAGTACCACTGATTAATTCCTTCGAATGGTAAAATTTATTTTTGCTCTACCTTTTGTCTTCGAACAGGCAATGCTTCCCTAAGTACTCTATCTAGATACTTCTGTTTTTTAGTGTCTCACTCTCCCAACTCATTCTGAAAATTAGTAAAAGAAAACTCTATACCATCCTTCCTCATTCAAAAATGAAAAGGGTGTCGTGCTCTACCTAACTTGTTAGTAGGAGAAACTTTGGCTTGCATATGGTGGACCGATGTTATCTCCAGCTCCTAACTAAGGTTGTGTTCTCAGTGCAACTAGAATATTACCAGAATGGGACAATATAGAATGAGCCTTCGACGTGAGGACCAACATTTGGTCATCTTTTCTCATCTTGTGCCCCATATGTTAGAGTGTCTCCTCATCCAATATATTCAACCTATTGTGTTCTAAAGACCGAGATGTGCAGCAGAAAAATCACCAATGGAGAACCCAAAGTCACGGAGAGAGAGAGAGAGAGAGAATACTAATCAATTAATGAAGGGTTGTGTAATACCCCAAATTGAGTTAAGTATTATAAGGATTGATTTGACTACTTATATCAACATGGTTTATATATAAAATATCAATTGAGTTCCAAAAATTATAAAAATTTATGAAAATGTCCAGAATAATTTTAGAAACTCAAATATATAAAAATATTGGGTATCAAAATTGGTTGAAAAATAAGCTAAAAAGGAAAAAATAGATAAATCATGAAAAAGCGTTTTTCCTCAAATATACAATATGATTAATAGGGGTTCAAATTGCCACATATTGATGCATAATATTTTTATGAAACCAAGTATATAAAAATATTTGGTCTAAAATTTTTATGGATGACTAATGGATTAAAATAATAAAAAATGGCAAAAATTATCTATTTATATGAAAATATTTTTCTATGATTTAATAACTCGAAAGGAATGGGTGAAACATAAATGAAAAAAATAGATGGATGAACTCAAAAATATTTTTTGATCAATTTACCTATCTCAAACGAGTTGAAAAGAGTGAAAACACATAAATGAAAAAAAGAATCTGAGTAAGATGTGTTTTCCGTAGCTAGAAGAAATGATTGAAAAAAAGATCAAAATTAATCTGGTTGGGATGGAATTCATTAATATAATTTTTAAAACAAATTATAAGACTAATCACATATGGTAATTAGGAATTAAAATAATAGGGTATTACAAAATTGCTATTATATTAAATTAAACCAAAATGATTAAAGTGGGCTTAATTCAACTAAATATGGGCCCGACTTAGGTTTACAATGGAAAAAGTGTCTAGAAAGTTAAGTCAAAAGAGGTATGACTGTCAAGTCTGCAAGGACACCTAATAGACCCAAGCCCAATAGCCAAGAACCTTGTGCCACTATAGATAGATGACTTTCCCCTTCATTTTAGACACACTAAAGAATTTAAAGATTAAGAATCCCAAAGAGAATGGTCCCAAACACTCTAAAACCAAAGATTGAATTCCGAGTAGATAAAGAACGAAGATCAAAGAATCGAAGGACTAAAGATAGAAGAGTTCAAGATTGAAGCATTTAAGAATATTGAAGTTGAAGATGCTAAAGTGTCATTCATCATCAAACTTTTTCGAGGAGATCAAACATCATCAAATTGTGCTCTCTTCACCGAGTAAATTTAAATTTGCATCTACATGTTCAAATCAAGCTCATCAAAAACAAGACGAGCCTCAAATGAGTTTTGTTTGAAATTTAACACCACAAATCACAACTATAGTCATTGACATTGTTCATTGCTTAGGAGATTGAATCAAATGATTTAACTCTTGTAATAGGTACATCAAATCTAAAATTAATAATATTTTATCTTGTTCTTCAATTTTTTAATTTTTTTTTTTGCAGATATTTGCCTTTAACAACCTTCATGTTACATTTGAACAACCCTTATTTCATTGGAAGGAGAATAACATAAAGTAAAATTTGGAATTGAATCATTAAATTGTTAATACTTTCCGTAAAAGACTTTTATATCATGAAACAAAGTTAAAAATCTAAAATCGATCACATAAACTATGTAAAAACAAATCTACAATGGGGAATTCAAAACCGCTCCACGCATAATTTATCTAACTAGCTATGTAAATTGGTAGCGTGTAGCATGCCAGGAAGGATGCGACTTACACCACTGCAGAAGCCCATGAGTCATTTTAAGATTGTGATTCCCGGTTGACATATTCTTAATAACCAAAGCAGAAGGAAGCAAATGTGATGTTTCACCATCTCTTCCCATTACTTCTAAAAGTAGACTCATAGTCGATTCCTGCGTCGCCGCCCTTGCAATAGTTCCCAAACCCATTGCCTCCATCTTCTCCCTATGCTCGAAGTACCCAATATAGTCCGCACATATAGGATCATTTGGGTTTACAAATAAGTAAGGCATCCAATTCCCCAACGGTCCATTAAAATCACCTCGATCATCAGGACCATGCATCTGGTGCTGGTGATGAGATGAGGATGTCGATCCTATACGCCTTGCGGCACTAGATAGAACCACTTTAAATACACTAGATGCTACTCGAAACCCGTCTTTCAGAGCTTGGTTCTTGATGAGCGACCCTACTGGAAGAGATATATATGGCGGATTAAAAAGATAAGTTTCGAAATAGCGACGCTCTTTAGCCATTTCTTTTCCTACTTGTAACGCGATTGCTGATCCCAACGAATGACCAGCTAACCAAAAGTTTCCTTCTTCGCCAAGCCCAGAAGCTACAGAAACCATGTCTTGTACTATTTGTTTTGTGTTTTGGTACCTTGGATCCCGAGTTAGTTCATTCAGGAAATATTTTACATCTAATTTGATGTCTCGATACATTGTACCAAATTTCAGTAGTGTTCCGCGGAATGCAATGATAAATCTAGGTCCAGTTTGGGTTTGAGACGCGGCGGAATACGAGCAGTTCTGCTGGTTGTGGTGTTGGTGGGGAGAAGGAGTGTTGCGGTAACTTTTGTTCTCAAAAATGGCACCGTAGATAGAAGAGTCGGATTGGTCAATGAGTTCTTCCAATAACTGGAAATCGAAAAATTCCCACCAAGTTGGTGCTTGTGCTTCTGACGTTCCTCGCCGGTTTTTTTGTCTGTCTGTCTCTAGCAGGTATACGCCTTTCACTAAGCTTGCTGCTATGGATCCCCTGTGTTCCGCTGATTTCCTACGTGTACAAACAATTTAATTAACAACGTTATGCAGGTTATTAGTGTTAGCTAGGTTGCTTGAAAATTTTAAGTTTAAGTGAACTGATAACATTTGAATTAAATTATGGGTTACGTACCAATCAATGCAAGTGAGATGCGAAGGTCCGTTTTCATGAAACATTGTCGATTACCAGAAATACTGAATTTAATCAAGGTCTTGTCTCATTCAACAATGGGACTGTAAATGGGGCGGCGGGAGAAATGAACTCCGAGATGAATGGATGGGAAGCGGGAAGAGTCATGCCATTTGTGCTTATAATATAGTAATGAGGGAGGAACTGTGATCGATAAAAATATTCTATTGCAACTCCCTTCAGACAGTCACTGAACAAAAGGGAGGGGTCTTTGATAATTTGTGGAGTTTTGTTTGAACAATTCTATATTTGACTGAATCTACGAAATTTCACGCGGAAAAAGAAAAATATTAAGAAAGAGGTCCCATAACCCTTTTCCAGGTTCAAGTTAGTATAATTGACGCCATGCTTTTTTAGTCACTGACGTAGGAATATGTATATTGTTTTTATAATACGTATTCCTCTTTAAATTTATAAAAATAAAAGACCAAGTCCTCAAAATAGTTTTAAACCTAACAAATTACAATGCGTATAAAGTATATAGTATTATTTCGGAATTCTTTGATTAACGAGGTAATATAAAACCCTTTATTGTGGGGGAAAGTAAGGAAGTTTTTATTATGTATAACTGTAAGCAAAGCGGCATTACTCAAAACATTCCCCCCTCGCCCCCCCCCACCTCTTTGGGAGGTTTAAAATTACCTAAGCTATACCTAGAAGAGCACATAAGCCGCCGAAGACCAAGAACTCTAACACACAGAGGCACACCCCTCAGATCCAAAACGCAGAGCTGGCGAAGCAAAGCCAAAACTAAACATCTCTGCTGAAAAAATAAAAAGACATGGCCCTGCAAGAGTACAGCAAGACTAGGCTTCTAAGACAAAATTCCTCTAGTTCTTCGAGTAATAATCCGCGTAAAAACTCCGTTGGAAGACCCTCTTGCAACATACAGTTCACCCATTTCCGACTCTCCGAGCCGATGAGAGTTCACGGCCTTCAGCAGCAAGAATAGCCAGTCACGAAGAAACAAAAAATACCGCACTATAGATCCAAGTCCTCCAGAAAAGCTACAGCCATGCAACAAAGGAATTTCCGTTTCTAATGCCCAACTTAGCCATCGCACCTATTACATGTTTGGAAACGTGACCATTGTAGATGATGTGAAAATCAACCACAGACAAATCATGCTTGCTAATGAAATTAAGCTAAAAAGTTAACTCCGATAGTCCCATGGTTCTGTGCTAGGCTCGTTACAGCACCATACTGCATTAAGTGAATCAAATTCAATTTCAATCCAAGTGTCTCACACAACTTTTCTGAACGGACAACACACACTCCATTTGAATAGCCTCAACTTCAGTTTTGTTAACCATAGGGGAAAGTTGACGGACCACCTAATACAAGGCGAATGGATAATTAGCTTAAGATTTGGCATTTCCAACACATCACTATATGAACAAGGAAATATAGTGACTATAAATATTATTGGTGCAAGTGGGTCCATAATAAAGTGTAACACAAACCATAAGAGTTTGTTAGACTTCAGCCTATTACTGATGATATAAAATGAGAGTTTTTCAAGAAAAAAATTTAAATTGCCCTTAATTTTAATGATTAAAATTTTAAATTTTAAAAATAGTTTGAATTACAAAAATCTTATTACTGATAATTTATCATTAGTATTAAGCTTTATTACCCATGAGTGTTTCTAAATCTGAAAGTAATTTATATTAAAAATCATATTACCGGCGACTTTTTAAGAAATAAAAATTTCTAAAAACCTTATTACTAATAAATTATCCTTGATAATTCAATTTTGAAAGTTTTAAATAAAAACAAAAATAAAGTTTTAGAAGTATTTTCTAAATAATATTTTAAAGACAAACTTTGTTATAAAAATATAATTTATAAAACAAATATATTATTATTATATTTCACTTGTCAATACTAGAATAAAACCTATATATCATTTTCATCTTCTTTATCATATTCATCTTGATCATGATTAGATGGCAGAGGTGGAGGACCTTGAGCCCATATAGATATAAAAGCTCTTATTGTCTTAATTCTTCCTTATGACACTCAAATGCTACTTGCTATTAGGCTATAATATTGTTCATTTGTTGTTGGGTTTGTTCTACTTGAAGCAGCATATCAGTGTACATCCAACTCATGCATGAAGCAGCATGACTTGAGCCCTCCTCTGAAAGCCATTGTCACACACATGTTTTATGACCTGGATGACTATCTAAGACATCCTCCCATGTATAGTATCCTAATAAAGATTATAGAAAATATTATAACTATACTCAAATATACATATATATAATATTTAGAAATAAGCTAATGAAGCAAGCTTAGTATACTAAAATCTCAATTAAATTATTCAGAGTTGCTCAAGCTACAACAAAAGAAACCTTATAATGCCTTCCAGAATCAAACACATAGATAACATTTTTCGAAGGACAAATGGCATAGAAACAACAATTTTCAAGGATAAGCTGAGGTATAAAATTAAGAATGTTTAACTTCCCTTTTCAAAATTTTCTAGATATGCTACTTGATGCAGATCATCTCTTATTAGATGGCTATTACATAGAGTGCATGGGAAAACAAATGAAAATAATTCAGACATTCCTTCCTTCTTAGCCCTTTGAGCCACTCACCTAAGGGCAACAATAGTTGTAAAAATTTATTAATAACTAATATATAATACAAGTTCAAAAATAATGTATTATATATAAGATAAAATATATTAAATAACACTTAACATATATGGCAACACTTATGGACGGCGTCCATTATTGAGTACATGTTTCATCTATCAACTCCTTCCCCACAAAATAAGTCATACTTACCCCATTATACTCTTTGGGAATCTCAACCATAATCATATCAATACTAATGTTGTTTCTTGCATAGAAATGCTACAAAGCAAAACTTGGTGGTGGCTTTCGAGGATGAGTTTGAGAAACTGAATCCAATAATTTGATATCTTCTCTTTCACATTATTCATTTTTCATCGGTAGCTATGGACTTTTAGGTGGGGTAACTAAAGCCATTGTTCTAGAATTCTTTCCCTTATAGTTGCCCCATTAAGCTTTTGAAGTATTAAGCTTTCCCTAACCCACGAACCAAATCGTTTCAAACCCTTCATCATTCGAGCATCATCATCATCATTAATTCTACTTTTTTGAATCATTATCATCATCTTCGAACCATCATACCCTTTTACAACCCAAACCAAACAATAATACCACCCAAACCATAAGTCCATACTCTTAAACACACATCACTCATTGGCCTCTAATGGTAACTTCATCTTTAGCCTTATGAATTATATTAGAACATCCTTTAATGAATGGTAAAACTCTGGTTAAGAAATGAACTATGGCTTTGACCTTAACCATAAGATTTAACCTAGATTTGAATTGTGAACAAAAGGGAAAAAATGGAAATCAAATGTTGGTGTGAAAATTTATGGATGATGTTAGAATTATATAATTCTACCCCTTGACATAATTGATCATGTAATGGAATGATTGCTTGAAGATACCCTAGATGGGAACACATGATGATGTGAAAACCTTATACAGGTGTATTGAATTAAAATGGGCCATCATTTGGTGTGTTACTATTTGTGGGCCTTTATATGATATGACATTCTGATCTAATAAGATATAAATGACTTAAATAGGAATGAGTATCAAGATAGGTATAGAATATTTGATCCTCAATTAGCTACTAGGGGTTAGTCATTCTTCAAGTGTTTTACCTTTGGGTGCTTTTGGGTGGTATCCTAGTTGATCTTGGGATCCTCGTTTGTTTAGGTGCCTCTCCTACTCTAGAAATTAATAATATACTAAAGGGTATTGATACTAAAGGGTTTGGTCACTATAGGCTGGTTATAGGAGATAAGCTAGGACTTATGTCCACAAGGTTACTTAAGCATGAGTCTAAAATTTTTATCCATTTATTTGGTTTGAATTGCATGGCATTAAGAGACCATGGGGGAATAATCTCACCTATTTATCAATAACTCGGGGTAAATAATTTTATGATTGCCTATTACTCAATAATTTCATAAAGGAGTTCTATATTCACCTAATGAAAATAATAACCAAAATGGAACCCGAGAAGTTTTAATTGGCCTTATCTTATTTATGCCTGATATTGATATAGTTATTTTGCTAATATGATACTCATTTTTCCCTATAAGTACTTAAAATGATCATGCCTCACTTAAGGATGACTATGTTGTGTGACTCAATTTTACCTTCCTTAAGTTCTATACCAATCATATATTTCCATTAAATGCCTCGCTATGGTATATTTCTGTGTTTTTAACATGTTTTCATGAATGATGGCATGATCTATTACTATTGTAATCATGATCCGCCTACTGCAAAATAAAATATTAGAAAGTCATATATGTAATTTTGATTTTACATTGCACTCCAAGTTATGCTCTAAATAGTGTTGTGTGGATAGGCTAAGTAAACCATGCTCCCTAAGAAAGTAGTAGGTATGTTATAACCTGTATACCTTTGTATGTTGGTATGATTAAAATTAAGCATATTTTCGTTGATCCAAATATGTCTTGTATGACCTGTGTGATTGTACATGAATGATATTGTAGGAGAATTACATGTACATTTTGGTAGGTCTTACTATGAGCAAGTGGTGTAGGTTTTTCTTGTACTATGACATGTATGATAGTGGTAGATTAGTTTGGTTAGTATGTATGCATATTTATGGGGTTATTATTGTGATCCCCTACTTAATACTATGATGACGAGGTTCGTTGCAGGTTTCCTAAGAGAGACTAGTGAGTGGTCCATCTTCCTCTCTACATAGTTGGGTTATTAAGCGTAAGCATTCCTGAAGAATTTTCTTTGTTTTCCTTGAGTGATCAATGCGCATCTCATTAGAAATTTATTTATTCTAGTTAGTGTTTTATTCCAATATATCTTCTATGAATTTTGAGCATATGTAGCCTTGGGTTGTAAACCTTGATTTTTCCTTTGTCTAAATATTTTATTTCACACTCTAGTTTTTCCTTACATTAACTGATTGGATACTTAGCCTTATGTCTAAATTGAGCCATGCAATGAGGTATCTATCTCATGTTAAATACAGTTGTAGCAATCTAATTTTCATAGGTTGGACTTATTTTTCCACTTCCACAATAATTTAAATCAAAATTTTTTAGTTGTGAAAAAATGGGGGTGTTACAAATACACATGACAACACAATTTTCCTCCTCTCTATTTTCTTGTTCAAAAACCTAGCCCATCACACCATCCCTCAAACTATATCCCTCATAAAACCTCTATATTGTGTGTGTGTGTACATACACCCATCTACCTCCCTCTCTCTCCTCTCTCTCACCTCTAGTTGTTTCACCATCACAACCAAACAAGCCTCATGACCTTCCCCTACTCCCTCTCTCTGCCCTTTTTGGTTTTCCCATCATCAAAGATTCTTTCTCTCCAACTCCATGCATGCACGGCTGTAATAATCCTAATTTTACTCACTAAAAAATTTCTTTTCGTGAAAAAGTTATGTATCAAATGACTATGTGTTACAGCCACACTTAGCATAAGTTCGACTCTATTACATTTCTTATACCACGTGCTAAGGCTAAAACAAACCATAACCAAAGTAAGTAAGCGGAAATAGAATAATACATAATAGAAGTTACAAATAAATGTTGTTGTATAACAATAAAAATAGAATAATACATAATAGAAGTTACAAATAAATGTTATAGTATAACAATATAAACAAACTACAACAAGGGATATAATAGTCAAAATGAAAACCAATCATAACAAAAAAACAGCACCCGAATATATGACACTGGTCTTTCCTAACTCTTATACCTAAAGGTCCACTCTAAAAACGAAATATTTTCCCAATGACTACACTTGTCCTTCCTGTTCTTATATACTTCATATCACTATATGCCTTAATGTAATCATATGAAGAAGTAGTATCACTATGACTTCCTTGTACTAAGTAAATCAAAATACCTCATAAGAGGTAGCATACCTATATTTCATGTAGTCACACAAAATCCTAATAACATACTTGAGCACAAAACATGCACCATAACTACAAACAATATTCATGGAACAATGTATATAAACATCCAATATTAAACTCAATAGTAAAACATACTAGTAAAATTCTCATAATTTCAAGGTACAGAGTCATATATGATTAGTTAAATACATTATGAACACAATGGTAGGGCACTAAGGCAACTATCAAACAAACAGTCTAAAAAAACTAAGGTAGGGAACTAAGGTGACTACCGAACAAAAAAATCTAAAACAAAACCAATGTAGAATACTGAGGAAACTTTCAAACCAAAAAATCTAGTTCTTTCATTTTATTACACAACATATATTTCCTTTTAACTCACTTACTTGAGGGCCATATAAATCAATCCAAGGATATAATTGTACACCTAGGCATATTGGTACCCAGAGGTAACATAATACCTTTACCTTAAACCTAGGGACATAGCGGTACATATGATCATACTGGCACATGAAGGCACAATATAATGCCAACCTTAGTTACATAGTCCTTAATTATCGATACCTCTTATAGAAACCATAGGTTACTTTTGGAGTAGAGTAGGGCTTAAATTACAACATAGTGGCACACTAGTGAACCAAAATAATGAGGGCTAATACCTCACTTCTAAGGTAGCCAACCTTAGAGAGAAACCTTTTCCAACTCAAGGTCTTTCACTTTAAGTATTAATATTTTATAATGTGGTCACATAAGTCATATAAAACACCATAGTTTTCTTATTTCCATACTTAACCATTTCCCCCCCTTTTTTAAATTTTTTAGATAAACCCTAAGGTCATAAATCTATGTCAAGTCAAGTTAAAGCTAAGAGAAACCTATCAAAAGTCTAAGGCTATCCTAGTATCTAATTTGTTTGTAAAAGATACCCTAGGTTAAAATGAACAAAATACCCTTAAAAACCATAGGTTTACCATTTTATTCTTTTTCATTCCAAATAGTATAATTATGAGAAATTTTTCATGAGAAGTTAACATTCCACATTATTTTAGCACATAGGAAATCTTTGTATTTTAGCAATTAACTGTATTTTCACTTTTTACATATTTAGTAGGTTACACCCACCAAAACCCTAATCATGTAAGTCTCACATGCCAAATCTTCCATGCTGCATGTACATACACATTTAAAACATAGGACATAATTTAAATAGAAATATTATTATCATAGTACATGTAGGGAATATCTATAGCCTTGGTCGTGACCCATGAGAATAGAATTTATCATAAGCTAATCCTAATCATGTGCATATATTTCCATACAAATCATCATAACCCTAACCACAATGCATGAAAAATAATGATGCATTTACCATGGAATTTGAATCATAACTTGGTAAGAATGGAAATTCTAATAAAATATTACACATATAGACCTAAAACACTTGATATATAACGATGCATACAACTTATCCTTCACAATCATAGATACTATCCCTGCATCATGTTATCATGCATACTATAATACATGAAAAGCATAAAACCCCAGCATGATCCTATAAAAAATCCTATCATACTCACATATAAATTCTATTATCTTATGAGTGATTGGATTTACCTAATTTGAGATTATAAAAAAAGAAGTCTTCTCAAAACCCTTTGAGAATTACTTAGGAATTTAACATCTAAACACATACGTATGAGTATATAAAATTACACAACAATTATATAAAACTACCAAATTAATTTAAGTCTCATTAACCTTTTGAAAAATTAAAGAGGAAGTTAATGTAAAACTTATCACCAAAGGAAGGAAGCTTTTGTTTAGAAGGGAGAATGAGCTCAAGTGTCTTTGCTAGTGTGAGGGAGGTAATAATAGAAATAATGGTCATTTCTATGGAGGCAAGAAAAGAAGAATAGGTGCAGAAAAGGAAAAAGAAAAGGTGGCATAAAGGATTGAAGAAGAAGAAAAGGGATTCGGAGAAAATTGGTGCAACACAAAGGAGGGAGTTTCGACCAAAATGATTGATGGTGAAAGAGATTAGCTTTTGTAGGCAAAGATGCAGATTGGCAGTGGTTTTGGTAGGTATAACCAAAGGTAAATGGGTTGTGAAAAAGGTTATCTAGTGGCGTAGTTCTTGATTTGGTGGGGAGAGGCAAAGATAAAAAGAGGGGGAAAGTTGCACCAAAGAGAGTGGTTTCGAGGGGTTTGTGCGTGGATAGTGGGGAAGTTGTCATAGGGGCTACCAATGCTGGTTGTGGGGGTATTAGTGATGGTAGTTGGTGGAAAGGTAAGGAGGTTAGTGGGGATTGGTGATGTAAAAAAAATGGTGGTGGAAGGAGAAAAAAATGGGGAAGAATGGCAAGGAGAATTTTGTGCTCGAGGGAGCTCAAGAGATGTAGGAGAGTTGCAGCTTTGCATGAGACTTTGGAACAACATAGGAGAGAGGGGAGAAGTAATTAAGAATGGGCTGGAATGGAGTGATAATTGATGTAAAATAAGGAGTCAAAAAAATGTGGGGGAGAGAGAACATATGGTGTAGATGGTATATGGTGATGGTCTGTAAGGTAAGGTGTTAGGATAAGGGGAGTAGAGTGATGGTAAGGAAAATTTCTAGCACTAATTAGGAGATAGGTTAGGGTAAATTATAGATAAATAATTAGAGCAAAATATCTAGGCAAGATTTATTAAATTACTAGTTAGGTTTATTCAAGGAAACGGATACTAGTTAACACCCAACTTAAGCTTAAAATTTTGATATGCATCGTCTAGTATATTTTGACCTAATTAAATTTATGTACCTAATAATTCATAATAATATTACACATATTAAAGATATATGTATTTCCAATTATTCTAAAATAATTATTATAACTAAAACACATAATTACTAGTTATAATCAAAGTTTCTTGAAACTGGGTATTACAACCACCACCACCACCTATCTCTACATGTACCTTACCACCTTTGGCTCCCATCCCCCATGTAGCCTTCCACGACATTCCCTCACATGACCAACCTAACTCCTTGATTCTTCTCCCTCAACCTTATTTGGTTTCACTCCCAACAAACCATCCTCCACCATCATTGAAGTACCTTTTCCTTTTTCCCTTACTCTCCTTTCCCCCTGCCCTTCTCAGATTTATTTGATTTCACAGAAACCACAACCACCATTTCCATGTCAATCATCACCAACAACACCCCAGCCTCCTCCCTTTCTCCTCTCCAATCCACCCCCAACCTAACAGTACTACTGCTAACCTTCTCTTCTTCTTTGTCCTATGTCGCTCATGTCTTTCTTCTTCTCCTTTCTTGAGGTAATTTTGGTCGATCCCTAACCCTACTTGTGACACTTCCTCCCATAGCCTTTCCCTAGGCAATAATAGTTTTTTTTGTTGCACCCCCATTATTTTAGCACTTTACATCACAACCACCCCCATACCTTCAGCCACTTCCTCCGTATTAACTTTAGCCCCTACACTACATCTTTTGCACCCCACCATCTAATACATCCTTAACAATATCCCACACCACCAGGCCTCACCACTTTACACCAATGCTAGATCTACCACCCTCTATTCAGCTTTTCCCATAAAAACTTCCCTCATGCACCATTACCAACCTCCAACCAAGCCACCACTACCACCACCCACCATCGACGATCGACAACACGAACCATCACCACCATTCCACCACCCTAGCCTCACCCTTCCTCATTAGCCAAACCAAACATCCCCCTCACCTAGTAGCCCCTATTTCTTTGTTCATGACTCATGTTGCACATACAGCATGAAAAAAAAATTTCTAAAAATTTTTGTTACTTATTTTTAAATATAATGGTATTTGGGTAATTTTAGAATATAAATATTTCATTATTATAACTATTATTTTATTCATAAAATATTAATTTGGTAATTTTAGTTTTATAATTTTAGATACAAAAGTTTGATTAGCATGCCTTATACTTTTTAGTAGGATACCAATAATTTGTATTTTTACTAGAATTCAAGTAACCTTTACACCTTACTAAAATGTGAATTTCGCATGATAGCACATTTAGATTTTGATACATAAGCTATTTTAAATATATTGGTATATGGTAATTTTTATACTCTCCTAAAATTATAGACATTGCATGATATCATATTAGGGTTTTTGTTTGAAATATGTTAAGTATGATTCATTATCCTATAATTATGTGCTTATTATTATGATAAAAATTGGTAAAAGGATTATGTTATCATCCATAAAATATTTTGGGTACAAAATTAAGGAAGAATGACTTTTATAATGTATTACATGTACATGGAAAATGATAGGATATTCATGTTTTGATAAATTTATGGAATAATAATTATGGATGTGTTTCATAAGGATAATTTGGTGATTTTATATGTATTATGATTTTTAACCTGACAAGTATGTCTAATGTGTATTATATATTGTTGAGCATGAGATTATGTGATCATTTATGTATTAGATACACATGTTAGGGTTTTATATGTAAAATCTGGAATAAAGAAAAAATGTAATTTGGATTATCTAATAATTTAACTTCATGATAACTTAATTTAGGTTTTATTTCTTAGCCTTTTCATGATAAACCTATACATGAAATGAATTTGGTAATTAAATTGGATGTAATTGTGGTAATTTTGATCATAAGGGCACTTTGGTCCTTTTTAGCCTAATATGCCAAAAAGAGAATAATTGAGTCTAGGATGACCTTAATATATTTTTATAATTTACCTTGATAGTTACCTTGTTTATGGTTTTTTTGGAATAAATGGAAAATGAGTAAAATGGTTAAATATGGATGGCCTAATACATGTAATTTCGTGGTCATCTTAATAAAATACTAATAGTTAAAGTGATAGAATTAAAGATAAAAAAAAATGGTGGCTCATTAGGGGTTACTACCCTAAAGACATGGTTTAGCCATATTTGGTTCTAGATTTTTACTTGTATGCAGTGGTGTTCCAGCAAGGACCTATATCTTACTCTATTTGTTTGTGTGGACTCATTGGGGTTATACATAATCATAGATTAGGTGTCTTTATTGATAGGGTATTGTATCACCTTCATATATTAGTGCAAATAGGGTACCTATGCATCCTTAGGTTGATGTCAGTAGGATACTATGCTACCTTAGTGAGCCGGTATGATTGGAGTACCTTAGTGTCTCCAAGTTGATTGATATCCCTTAAGTAAATCAAAATAGAATTGATTGATAGATGATTTGATTATTGGATTATTAAATTGATAGATTGGTTAGTAGCAACTTTTATGGCTACCTGTCATTCGGTAGTAGCCTTTGTACCTACCTGTGGTTTTCTCATAGCCTTTGTACCTACCCGTGATTCGGTAAATGCACTTGTGCCTACCTTTGGTTTTGTAGCAACCATTTTTCTTACCTATGTTTTTCTAGCAACCTTTGTACCTACTTGTGATGCTATGGATTATTATTGATAATGCTAATTATGAATTCTATCTTGATAGAGTTGAAGACATGCCCTATCTTTTTGTTCATTGTGTGGTAGTTAAGAAACTCTAGAGGAAATCCTTAACTGGTTGGTCTTGTCCTATAACTTTACTACATGGGAAAGCTATGTTACTTGGATGATTTAGCTCACTAAGAAAGATCAAGTTAAAGCTCTAATTCAGAGGATTGTGTTTAATGCAGTGCTTCATGGTAGATTCGTAATGGTGCCTTGTTCCAGCAAATGTAAAGACTCATTCGCAACATGTTTTATTAGGTGGTAACTGAATCTTTTACTAGATATGGTGGATTAAAATCTAAGAATCTAGCTCGGTACTTGATGCACTTAGATAACTAATGATGTTTCATAGTTTTTATAAGAGCCTTTATATGGTTTTAGCCTTTTGGCAGTGCAAACATGATTATATATTATAATGATTTTTCTTATTTGGTACTAAAGTTTAATTAATTACCAAAAATAATAATAATGAGATATGTGATCTATTGTTATTATTTTAGTCTTGGGTTGATGTTGTGTCTAATTATACTTCAAAGAGCATATGTTAAATGTTCAGTTGTTAAGTTCCAGTTTGTCCTAAATGAATGAGTATGAATAGTATATGGCCTTGGTGGTATGTGGTTATATGAATGAATATCGTATTTCAATTAATGAATTTATATTTTGATTTTTTATACCCTTCATTATTATGATGCCTTATATGTTTTCTATATTAGATTTTTATTTTGGTTTAGCAAAAAGGGTCACTTAGTACCATTGTACTAAAAGATTCCTTTTGTGGGTCATTGCCTATTCATTAGGTAGTGGTCCTTATAGGTTAACTTACAAGTTTATATGAAAGTTGGTAGATCAAATTGAGAGTCTAAGGATTTTTTGTGTTTTTTTTGCGAGCTTTATTCTGGTTGTATTTGGATGCTTATGTCCTCCTATTCTTTCTATCTTTTGAGTTTTGTAATCATTGATTTTGCTTTTATATATCACAATACTTATATGTTATCTTCTCTATTCTATTTCATGTAAGCATGTTATTAATTTAAGTAAAATAATAATTTTAGCCTTAGTACTTAGTATGCAAATGGTAGGGAAAACAAGACTTGTACCAAATTTGGTGATAACACCCTTCGTTTTCATTATTTTGACTTCCACAATTAACCCTTTAAAATAAAATTTTCAAGTTCTAATAATTGTGGTGTTACAGTTATAATTTAATATGAGAGGTCTTCCCTGTGTGGCAATGATCACTCAAAATCATGTCTTTATCGGTATCCCAAGTTGGAAGCTAGTCGATTAAGGTGCCAAAAAATATACTAGGCAAGAAATTAGGGTAAACTTTTGGGTTTGTTTATTTATATTAGTACATATAGGTGTTGTAAACTTCAATCTTATAATTTCCGTATTAAGGTTATAAATATACATACATACATACATACATACATATATATTGTAGATAATTTTCATTGTCCAAGATAAGAGGAAGAAGTGACTACTATGTCATTATGGTCAGAGCTTGAGAACTTTTAGCTCATACTTGACCAAGAAAAATATGTATATAATGAGAGATGGAGCTTTATACCCAAATCCACCTAAGTGTTATATGTTTTTTGATTAAAAGGCTTGGGGAGAGATTGTGACATTTCTCCAAAGCAAAGAATATTGAGTATTTGTTACAGTACAAATATTAGTTTTTACTAAGAATATTTTATTATTTTTTGATATTTCATTGGTATTTTGGCTTGTAAAATGGGATAGAAGTGCTAGAAATTAAACAAGTGTTAAGAATAATAGATTCTAGCACAATATGGCCTACAATGCATATCTTGAGGAAGAGTTTGTATGACGTTATAATTTATGTGTTTAATTTTCTATGAATAATCATTATAATAATATTCTTTGAAGTGACTATTTATCCATCTTATCCGTATATAGCTAAAGGAAGATAAATTCAATCCATGTACCTCATTTATCAATGTTGGTACCTTATGGGAAATGGTAGAATACTGCCAACTAGAATGTACGTTAACGATGATGTACAAGAAGCTGTTAAGAAAATTGTAAGTTCAAATCATGTTTATAATTACATAGTTAGTATGACTAATGTGGTTTTTATTAAATTAATGGAAGGTTGGATCGAAATTTGTATTCTAATATTTCACCCAAGATCTAATGCAAAAGAAATTAAGAGAATTGATGGATTATAGGCGAAGAACTTGATGATACAAGTGAAGGATGTTTCGACAGATTTGTAAACCTTCAAATGTGCCAATTGATGATAGATTTTTGAGGAAGGATTAATCCTGGATTTTCCATGCTCAATATAGAACCAGAATGGAGGATTAGACTTTATTTGACTTGCTCAAATTTTGATCAAAAGATTATTATTCATTTTTCATACAATCATGCGCAGAAAAGGCTTAAATATAGGAGAAGGAAGCTCGCTGGCGAACTAGCTTAACAAGTCGAGTTTACCTACTTAATCCAGCCCATTAATCATGGTTGAATTAAGCCCATATTAACCTTAATCCAAAGCATAATATCATTGGTTAAATGATACTAAGGATTAATATTACAAAGCTATACAATTGACTAAGATACATACATGAAATTATAGCCATACCCTAACTTACATAAAATATACTTAGGATTAGGGTTTACAACAAGTTTATACAAATAATGAATATCATCACTTTATCTCTTGTTGTAATGTATCATCCCATGTATGTCATAGCTTTTCATGCCTTGGAATACTTATACACATCAATGTGTATGAACATCATCTTCTTGCAAATATGTAACATACCTACGAGAATAACTTGAATATTTTTCAATGTCAAGCATATTATAATTATCAAGAATATTTAACACGATAGGCTCCAACTTTAAGAAAGCTAAATCATCTTACTTACCTTGAGGATTAGAATGAATATGATAATCATTATGTTCAATGTATGCTCCTGCATCATACTCCCCAAGTTGAGAAGAATTTGCCCTCAAATTTTCATGAGAATAATAAGGAGACAAATCACCAACATTAAATTTTCTTGAAATTCCACCATAAGAATCTGGAATTTTAAGTTTATAAGCATTACCTCAAAACTTCCTAAGTATTTTAAATGGTCCATCGGCTCTTGGAGTTAGTTTGTTGTTATATAAAGAAGGAAATCTTTCTGTACGTAAATATAACAAAACAAAGTCACCAAGAGAAAACACATAAGAGTTTCTATGCTTATTTGCTTGAGCTTTACACTTGGCATTGGATTTTTCAATATTATTTTTTATTTTATCATAAAGTTGTTGAAATTTTTTTATTCTTTTTGTAGCCTCATAGTTTTTCAATTCTCCTTTTTTCAATAGAATCATGTTAATATGCATGTTAGGATTCACACCATACACCACCTCAAAAGGACTAGTTTGAGTAGTATAGAAGGACTATGATTATAAGCAAACTCTGCATGAGCTAACTTAACATCCCAATATTTTTTACTTTTATTAACTAAGCATCTTAATAATTTACCAAGAGTTCTATTTGTTACCTCAGTTTGATCAACAGTTTGGGGATGATGTGAAGTGCTAAATAACAATTTAGTACCAAGCATATGCCATAAAGTTTTCCAGAAATAACTCATAAACTTGACATCCCGATCAGAAACTATGTTTTTAGGTATTCCATGAAGTATAATAATTTCTCTAAAATAAAAGTCAGCAACATGCATGGCATCATCGGTTTTATTACAAGGAATAAAATGAGCCATTTTAGAAAAACGATCTACTACCACAAGAATAGAATCTTTACCACGTTGCGTTCTTGGTAACCCAAGGATAAAGTCTATACTAACTCCTTCCCATGGTTTACTAGGAATAGGTAAAGGTGTGTATAAGCTTTTAGGAAAGTAACTTTTACTTTTTTGGCACGTAGAACATCTACTTATCATGGCTTGCACATGTTTAACCATTCTTAGCCAATAGAAATTTTCTTGTAATAATTCCATAGTTTTATTTATACCAAAATGTCCCTCTATTCTACCTTCATGTATTTCCTTGATAAGCAAGTCTCTAATACTAGATCAAGGAATACAAAGTTTATTTAGTCTAAACAAAAGTAATGTAGACCTACGAGAAAGAACATCAGCGACTACATTTTCTTTACCATCTAAATGTTTGACAAAGAACATGAATGATTGTAAGAAATTTACTCATTTTGCATGTCTCGAATTAACTTTTTTTTGACTATGTAAGTATTTTAAACTTTCAGGATCTGAATGCAACATAAATGATTTTGGTCTCAGATAATGACTCCATGTCTCAAGACTTAATATAATGGAAAAGAATTCCTTGTCATAAGTTGAATAGTTAAGTTTGGCTCCATTCAACTTTTCAAAGAATAATGCTATAGGTTTCTTTTCTTGAGAAATCACTCCTATTCCAACTCCACTAGCATCACAAGTCACTTAAAAAAGAAGGTTAAAGTTGGTTAAGGATAGAATAGGGGCATGACAAAGTTTATCTTTTAAAGTTTCAAAGGCTTGAGTAGCTTCTTGTCCCTAATAAAATTCACCCTTTTTCATGAGTTGAGTAATAGGTATTGCTATGGTAGAAAAATCCTTAATGAATCTTATATAAAAGCTAGCTAATCCATGAAAACTTCTCACTTCATGAACATTCTTAGGGATAGGCCATTCTTTTATAGCTCTAATCTTATTATGATCTACTTTAATACCTTCTCCACTAATAATATAGCCCAGGAAAACTACACTTGGAAGCATAAAATCACATTTCTCAATTTTTCCATATATTTTAGCTTTCCTTAGCTCACCAAATAATTTCTTCAAATGCACTAGATGATCATAACTATTTTTTCTATACACAAGAATATCATCCAAATATACAACAATGAAATCACCAAGGAAAGGTCGGAGAACTTCATTCATAAGTATCATAAATGAGCTAGGCGCATTACATAACCCAAAAGGCATAACCATCCATTCATAGAGACCATATTTTGTTTTAAAACAATTTTCCATTCATCTCCATCTCTAATCCTTAATTGATGATATCCACTTCTCAAATTAATTTTGGAAAATACTTGTGCTCCATAAATTTCATCAAGCATATCATCTAATCTAGGCATACGAAATATATATTTGATGGTAATATTATTCACAAACCTAGAATCTGTGCACATATACAAAGTACCATCCTTTTTTGGCACTAGTAAAGCAGGAAAACTACAAGGAATCATACTTTCTCTAACAAATCCTTTATCCATAAGTTCTTGTATTTGTTTTTGTAATTCCTTAGCTTATTCTAGATTATATCTATAAGCTGGTTCATTAGGAATAGGAATAAGAGGAACAAGATCAATAGCATGTTCTATACCTCTTTTAGGTGGTAATCTAGGAGGTAAGTCATCAGGAAATACATCATTAAACTCATCAAGCAAATTAATCAAATTAGGATCTACAAGTTGTTGTTTATTAGATTTAGAATATTTAGAAACTAAAGCATAACAAATTCCTTCTTCTTTTATACATTTTTCCATAGCCTTTTCATGTAAAAATATTCTCCTTTTATCATCACTAAAGGGCATATGATCATAGAAAGAAGTTGTGAGCCTATATAATTTTTTTCCTCTTTCACCACATATTCATTAGTCACCCCATCATGAGTTGATTTTATATCAAATTTCCGCGGTGTACCTAAAAGTAAGCCACAAGAATCCATAGGTAAAACATCACATATAACTTCATCATAATAGTCTCTAATAGAAAATATGACTAAAGCTCTTTTGTTTACTTTAGCTCCTTCATCCATATTTAACCATTGTAAAGAATAGGGTTTAAGATGATTAGTAGTTTCCAAACCAAGTTTCTTAACAATTGCCTTACTAGAAACATTATTACATGAACCATTATCAATTATAAGTCTACAAACCATATCACTTATTTTACACTTAGTTTTAAAAATCTTTTCTCTTTGAGTAGGTGTAATACTAGGTTGTATTTGTAAGACTCTTTGAATTACAAATCAGGGGTCTCCTTATTCTTCTTCTTCCATGGTTAATATTTCATTAGGAGATTCAACTTCTAATTCATCATCACTACATGAATCCATGTTTTCTATTTCATATAAGGTTAAGGCTCTTTGATTAGGACAATATCTAGCAAAATTTCCATATCCTTTACATTTGAAACATTGTTTATTTACCATTTCAACCACCTTATTTTTACCTTTATCATATTTTTTTATTCCTTTTATCATATGAAAATGTTGATTTAGGGGTAAAGGTGTTAGAATAGGGTTTAGTTGAAGTAGAAGCATTAGAATTAACATAGGCTTTTGTGGATTTAGTTTGTCTTTCAATTTTCATATGTCTCTTATTAAGTTATTTAAGCCACCTAAGTGTCTAGCACATTTTTGTTCCTTTCTTTCATAAACATCACAAATAAGGGCTAGTCTTTTAAACTCTCTAGTGTATTCTTCTACACTAAATAAGCCTTGCCTTAGAGTAATCATTTTAACATACATATATTTTTCATACTCTCTAGGCACAAATTTTTTTCTTAAGTGCTTTTTAAGTTTTTCCCAATATTTTATTTTTAGACTTCTCTTGTCTTTCTCTAGTTTGCTTTAAGTTATCATACCAAATTCGAGCAAACGTTTTGAACTTTAGAGTAGCTAATTTGCACTTTCTATCATAATCATATTCTCTAAACTAAAAAATAGCCTCAATCTTTTATAAAAATTCAAAAAATTACTCCACATTCAAATCACCATAAAATTCAGGAAGTTTAAGTTTAATACCTTGATCTTCATGGTGTGGATTTCTTATATGGAATGTAGGTGCTCTTCTTTGGTTGCTTGAGCCAAAAGAATTTGCCTCGTCTTCTCCATCTTCATGATGAGAAATATTGAAATGTCCATGTCCATTCTTGGAATGGTACATAGGCTTCATTCTCCCTTCCACACTATTATGTATGGTTTCTATTCGAGGTTGCCATGGTTTACACTTCTCTTGGTCAGCTAACTTTGCTTCTACACTTTGGAGTTGATGGTGAAGCGTGTTTTGAGTCTATATTTGGGCATCCATGTGTGTGGTTAGGCTTTTTATGGAATATACTAGGGCACGCACCTCTTCACTAGCCATGGTGAAGGTTGACACACAACCCTACTTGTTACACACAATATATCTTCCATAAGTGTAGGTGCTGGATTTGTTTTGCCTACAACCAAACAAAGCACAAACCAATTTCTAATTATAAAACAAATATCAAACACTACATATAGTCTTTATCTAGGCACAAAGGATCTTTTACCCCCAATAATAGGCACTGCACGCAGGTACACACAAACAATGAAAGGTTATTAAGAATAGATGTGAAATTGATTCACATAAAATCATAGAACATGTTTCTGTGTTTTCAACAAAGGCTTATCTTCTAGTGGGAGATTCATGTTGAAGTCTTCATAGAAACTGTATAGGAGATCTAGAGGTAGATTATGGAATAATTTATTGAGAGAAATTGATGAGAGATGAATCAAATACAGGGCTTGCAAGCTCTAGGTCAATCTCAAACGATTAGGAGCTATCCAGGGTGTTGAACACTTTGGTGCCTTTCTGCTTGCTTGCACGAAGAGAACTAGAAAGGGGTTAATATACAATTGATCACACACTAATGGAGAGTAGAATATAATAGGAATCAATTTCTGGAGAGGCACACACAAGTGTTGCAAATAGACGAACCCAAACTGGTGCTGCTGAAATTTTAAAGTCTGTGGGTATTTTATGTGGAATGTTGAGAGAAAATGTAACAAGATCATTGCAAGATTGCAAGAAATTTGAGCAATAACTTCAATAAAAATTAAATAATTTAATAAAGAATCAATAATTCAAATAAATGGTGGAGTAGCCATGGACTTCTTGGTGAAATAACACACACGATTTTAGGTCGACAGAATCACTATTTGTATCAACTTTGAATAAGTGAAGCTTTGATACCAAAATTGATATGATTTTTTATCAAAGTAATGAGAGTTTGGATCGAAATTTGTATTAGAAAATTCACCCATGATCTATTTCAAAAAAAATGAAGTGAATTGATGGATTATAGGTGAAGAACTTGAAGATACAAGTGAAGGATGTTTTGACAGATTTGTAAACCTTCAAATGTGTCGAATTGAAGACAGATTTGTAAATCCCAAATTTTCCTTTATCAATAAAGAACTAAAAGGGAGTATTATACTTTATTTAAATTTCTAAAATTTTGATCAAAAGATTATTTTTCATTCTACATTCAATCATGCGCACAAAAGGCTTATATATAGGAGAAGGAAGCTAGGTGGTGAACTAGCTTAACTAGCCGAGTTTACCTACTTAATCCAGCCCATTAATCATGGTTGAATTAAGCCCATATTAACCTTAATCCAAATCATAATAGCATTGGTTAAATGATACTAAGGATTAATATCACAAAGCTATGCAATTGACTAAGATACATACATGAAATTATAGCCATACCCTAACTTACATAAAATATACTTAGGGTTAGGGTTTACAACAGGTTTATACAAATAATGAATATCATCACTTTATCTCTTGTTGTAATGTATCATCCTATGTATTTCATAGCCTTTCATGCCTTAGAATACTTGTACACATCAATGTGTATGAACATCATCTTCTTGCAAATATGTAATATACGTACAAGAATAACTTGAATGTTTTCAATGTCAAGCATATTAGAATTATCAAGAATATTTAACATGATAGGCTCCAACATTAAGAAAGCTAAATAATCTTCCTTACCTTGAGGATAAGAATGAATATGGCAATCATTATGTTCTATGGATGCATCTGCATCAATTATTGACAATGTTATTATATATATTATATCTAGATTCTAAACACGTATAGATTATATGCATATCAGGAAGATCTTAAACAAATCAACTCAATGGATATCGATGAATATAGCGTCATTTTAGAAGTTACAGGAAAAGAAGAACACCACAAAAGGCATAGGGGTTTTGGATTAGGGGTTACAAAAACAAGCTTTTGTATATGCCAACTAATTTATGAGATAAATGACCAAGTGGATCTCTTAACCTAGACACTAAAGTAAGCATTTGATCATATGACAAGTGTGGAGAAAGAGTTGTTAATTATCAAATATCAAAGGGTTTATCCATCAGATTCACACGATCCACTTTACATACCTTATGTTGAGAGCATTTAGGATAGTTGTGAAGAAGAAACACATTTTTCTTCTCTTTTGGCAGTAAGCGTTTGTTACCATGATTTTTATTTGTAATTAAATTTATCAAGTGTCAAGAACAATTAATACTTATGCACATATTGAATAATTTTTATTAGATTGTGTGTAAATGTAATTTATTATAAAGTGATCACTTAACTCTCTTGGTAAAAAGATCAATAGGAATCTATCATGGTGCTAAAGTGGAGATGGTACATAGCACTTCCTTAGCCCCATATTAGAAGGTTTTTAGCAGATTGACTCCTATAGTGTGGAATACCCACCTATCTAATTATAAGTATAGTGCTGAGCTATCCATGATATGAAGCATTGTAGGAAGCTTTATGTTATGGCCCGCAAACAAAATATGTTTGACTCTTGAAGAGGTACAATGAAATTATCCACATTACCTTATTTATTCATTACATTAAACTAATCAGGCATTAATTTACCCTTTATACATTAATATAATGATAGGAGACCAAGGGTCATCCAAGATATATTCACTCCAATGGCTCAAGAAAGACAAAGGCATAAGGATTATAAAACAAACTGTTATCTCTTTTAAGATTTGAAATTATTTTGATGACATTTTATGCAATATTCTGCCTATGGATGATTATCACATTTTGTTATGGGAGGCCATAGCAATTGTATAGGAAGGTTGTGCATGATGGGATCTTTAATGAGTATGTTGTAATACCCTAAATTTTTAGAAAACTAATAATTTAATAAATAGCTTTTATTTAAAATAAATTAGCTTTTAAAATTAATTAATTTAATTAATTTATGGATTTTTGAATATATAAATTTGGAAGGAAATATTTAGTAAATTAAAATAGATATTTTGTTATTTTATCATGCTAATTTTTATTTCAATAATTTTCCAAACTAATAATTTAATAACTTTATCCTTTTTAAACTGATATAATAGATTATAATGAATTAAATTATTAAATTAAATAATTTATCAAGAATATTATATTTTATGATTTTATAAATTATTTTATTTTATTTTTCCCTATTTTTCCATTCCCATTTTTCCCTTTTTCCCTTTTTCCTCTTTCTTCTTTTCTTTTTCCTCTTTCTTCCCTCGGGATGCCTCACTAGGCCAGCCTCTCCTTGCGCGCTAGGCCACAAGCCCGACTCTTCCCCTTCTCCTCTTCACAAGCCCATCCTTTCAGCTCAAACGACCCTTTATTTTTTCCCCTGGACCGGCCAGCTCCCCTTCCTTCATTTGCCAGTCCAGTCGCTCGCCTAGCCTTCTTCCTCCCTTCTTTCTTCTCCTACGCCCGACCAACACCCCTCTACCATGGTCTAGCATGTCATGCCGCTGCAATTGCTGCCACCTGCCACCACCACCTACCTCCATCTCCTTCTCTCTCTTCCCCTGTCATTTTCTTTCCTTTTTCGAGCCAAACTGGCCCCTAGACTACAGCTCATATGCCTCTCCCTTTCCTTCTTCTTCCCTCCGTTTCCCCTGCCAACCGACAGCCCTGCCACCTGCGTACGCTCGTCGGCCAGCCGCTTGCCCCCTCTCTTCTCCCTCTTATTTTTCTTCATCTCTCCAGCCTTCATTTCCCACATTTTTTGAGCCCCTTCTCCTTCCCCGAGCTCCCTCTTCTCTCCTTCCTTCTTCCCCATTTTTTTCCTATTTTCTCTCCACGCCGTCGCCCATCGCACCTTGCACCACCTACTACCACCCTGCGTCACCACGAGACCCCCCAAGCCACCTTCGAGCCCCTGCACTTCCTCGCTTCTTCACCTCTTCCTTTTTCTCCCCATTTTTCCCCTTATAGCCAAACCACCTGCAACCACCCCGTTCGCCACCGTCCGGCCACCTCTGCCGCCACCTAACCCACCGTTTGACACCCTGCAACCCCCTCTACCACCACCATGCATTAGTTGGTCAAAAATAGCCCACTTAAGCCTTTATTTTTCCCTCCTCTTTGCCTTCCTTCTCAGCCCTCCACCTCGGCAGCCAACTTCGCCGCCTCACCGCCGCCGTCTCCGCCACCCTATGCCGCCGTGAAACCACCCTTAGCCTCCACCTACACCCCCTCTTCACTCCTACACCATCCCCTTTCCTTAAAACCTCCCCCATCTATCTCTTTTTCTAGCCTAAAGTCGCTAAACCGAGCCACCTCTCCTCCCTTCTATCTCACCCTCTTCGAGCCCATTTCTCCCCTCATTTTTGCATGAGACTCACACCGTTCATGCAGCGTGAGCTCCCCCTTTTTGTTTTGGAATTTATTTGGTTAAATTTTGAAGTATATTAATAATTAATTAAATTGTATTAAATAAATTTTTTATAAAGTGTTATCCTTTTTATTTCTTACTTCTAACCTAATAATTATTGATATTATTTTTAGGTATTGAGTTGCTAATTAAGCCTTGAATCTTTAACGAGGATACCGGTAAGATTTGATATTTTTGGGATTAAGGTAATCGTTAATCCTTTAAATACATGGAAAAACGTATGCTAGCACATTAGGGATTTTGGGTATGATTTTATGCATGTTTTGTGTGCCTAGCATGATATATAGATGGTTGTTTATTCTGATTGAAAAAAGAAAAAAGAAAAGTATGATAGCCTTTGTGCCATGTGTAGGTATGATAATTAAGGAAGGAGGTTGATTATTGATGGAAATGTTAAATGCTTGTTTATGATGTATTATGTTGCTAATACATGAATAATATTATTGTCTAAGGGTATTTTAATGATATGCTTGTGAAGTATGTGATCTAATATATGTAGTTGCTAATGAGTATTATGTTGAATAATGACAAGTTGGTGGACTTAAATGATAAGAATGAAGTGCTAATATTGGTATTTTATGTGGTGGTGGTAAATTCATAAAAGTGGCATAATAAAGGGGTTAAGTGGAAATTGTATGAGTGAAAGGGATATTTTGGGAATTTTGGAGTCAAGGGGTAAAATGGTAATATTTGTAAGTAAAATGGCATTATGGAAATTCTAAAAGAGAAGGGGCAAAATAGTAATTTTATAAGTAAAAGGGTATTTTGGCAATTTCAAAAGAAAGGGGTGGAATGATAATTTTATAAGTGAATGGATAAAATTGTAAGTTGTCAGAAAGAATGGTATTATGGTAATTTTTGAGGTAAAAGAATAATATGGTAATTTTATGATTAAATGGCAAAATGATAATTTTATAAGTAAAGGGGTATTATAGTAATTTTTGGAGAAAAGGGTAAAGCGGTAATTTTGGAGTCAAAGGGCAATATAATAATTCTATAAGTAAGTGGTAAGAATGGTAATTTTGGAAGTAGAGGGGCAAAATAGTAATTTCATAAGTAAATGGTAATATGGTAATTTTATAAGTGAATGGAAAAATAGTAATTTCATAAGTAAATGGTAATATGGTAATTTTATAAGTGAATGTCGAAATAGTAATTTTATAGGTAAGGGGTATTATGGTAATTTTGGGATTAAAGGGGTAATATGGTAATTTTGGAAAAGAAGGGCGAAATGGTAATTTTGTAAAGAAAGATAAAGATGATAATTTTTGATGTAAAAGGATAAAATAGTAATTTGTAAAGTAAAACGAGTGTTATGATAATTTTATAAGTAAAAAGGTATTATGGTAATTTTGTAAATAAAAGGATATTATGGTAATTTGGAAGTAAGGGGTAGAAGGGTAATTTTGTAAGTTAAAAGGATATTTATGGCAAACTTGGGAGAAGGGGTAACTTGGTAATAATGATAACGACAAAGGATAAATTTTTAATTAAATTATGATTATAAAAGGGTAATTGGATAATTATGATAATAGAGAAGGGTAATTTGGTGAATTAATCAATAAAAGGGCATTATGGTAATTTAAATAATAGAGAGGGGCAATATAGTAATTATAAGAATGGAGAAGGGTAAATTAATAATTATGAACATAAAGAAGGGTAAATTAATAATTATAAATTTGGAGTAGGGTAAATTAATAATTATAAATATGGAGAAGGGTAAATAGGTAATTATAATTATGAAGGAGGGTAAATTAACAATTGTAATTATGAAGAAGGTTAATTTGGGATTTATAATAATTGAAAAGGGTAAAATGAAAATTATAATAATTGAGAGGGGTAAAATGGTAATTATGATAAAGAAGAAGGGTAATTTGGTAATTTATCTAACTCAAGGGCAATTTAGTAATTATAACAAAGGAGAAGGACAATTTGGTAATTTAACCAACCAAAAAGGGAAATATGTTAAGGTTAATAACTATGAAGGGTGAATGGTGATCTAAAAGCATAGGAGATAACTTAGTAACGTAAACCGAAGAAGGGGTAAGTTGGTAATTATGCAACCTTAAGGGTGATACAGTAATTTATCAAGTGAGAAAGGGATGACTTAGCAATTATATAAGTAAGGGATAAATAAGTAATTTGTACCTAACATGTCGTTGTGACTGTGGAATTTCATAAAATGATTTAAATAATATTGATTAGCCAAGTAAGAGTATTTGATAATTAGTATAGCCTTAATGATTTATCTGCATTATCTTGAATAATCATCTGAATAAAAAATGACTAATGATATCGGAACGATTGAAAGGGAATAAGTATCTGATTATTATGCTTTTCGTGATCACTTTTATAAAGACACCATTACTTAAAGTGAAAGACCTTGAGATCGGGAATGGTGACTCCTTAGAGGTTACTACCCTAAGGACGTGGTTTAGTCCACGATTATTCTGGTATTTGCTGGTGTGCCTTTGTGCCCCAACCAGGCCTTATATCTTACTTTTTCTAGCTCTACGGACCTAGTTAGGGGGTATGCATACTTATAAATTAGGTGTCCTTGTTGGTAGGGTACTGAGTAGCTTTATGCACCAGTATGACCAGGGTACCTTTGCGTCCTTAGGTTCGTGGTTGAAGGGTACTGAATAGCTTATATGCACCAGTACGACCGGTGTACCTTTGTGTCCCAGGTTATTGATCTCCCATCCGAGGCAAATAAATAGACTTGTTGTGCTGATTAAAGAAAGGAACGATACTATTAATGAAAGTGGAATATTAATGAGCCAGGCCCAGATGACTTATAATATTGAGTACCGATCCACCGGTTATAATAGTGGTCTAGGAGCATGTTGCCCTGGCAAGTGATATTGAGTACCAGTCCACCGGATATAATAGTGGCTCAGGAGTGTTGTGCCCTGGATGATGATTACATATATATTTCTGGTCCACCTGCTAAAATAGTGGGGGTCCCGAGCTCAATAAAACCAGTTGTGTATGTGAATAAAATTATGGAAAAATACTAATCACTTATAGTGGAACACCATGTGAGTTGGGGCCAGACCGGTCCACCGGCAAATAATAGTGGCCAGGAGAGTCTTGCCCTTGAGACCGGTCCACTGGCAAATAATAGTGGTCAGGAGCGTTCTGCCCTGAGTGTACACTTTCCGGTCCACCGGCTATAATAGTGGGGTTCTCGCACTCATATGGATATAAAATATGAGATTGATTGAATGATGGCGAAATAATGGCTTAAGGCCCAAAGGTATCGATCGTGAATTATAACTTGTTATATGTGTGATTGTTATGTATGCACTTCTAATTTCATGCATATAGCTTGCATTATGTGTTGCATTGCGGGCATGTGTTTAAGTGTGATATTAAAGGATTACTCAGTACCGTAGTACTAAAGGGATTCCCTTTGTGGGGCCCCTTCCTATTCAATGGGTAGTGCCCTTGCAGGTCTTTTCAGGTGCTACTCAAGTGGGCTACGGAAAAGAGAGTAAGGAGTTATCCAGTATCGTTAGGGTTTTCTCTTTCTCTTTTAAACTCCTAGTTTTAATCCTAATGTTGTTTAAGTAACCATCATTGGTAGATGTTATCCTTGTAAATGATTAAATGCACTACTCTAATTTATGTATGTTGAATTTCTTTCAAATTGTATTTCATTTTTCTTAGCCTTAGCACTTGGTATTAGAACGGTATGAGTGAACCAGTCTAGTACTAAATGTGGCGGTAATACTCCCAAAGTTCATGGTTTACTAATTTGCTTCCGCTAATTTCCTTTTTAATTAACGAAATTTTTTAGTAGTGATTTTTGGGGGTGTTACATATGTGGTGTGTAAGGGTTAATAGAAGTTTAGGATCAAACCTAATCTAGATGGGGAAGATTCAGCTTTGAGGAATGAAAAGGAAGAAACAAAGAAGGTAGAAGCCAAGTATCGGAAAGGAAAAAAGAAGAGTAATATAGAGTTGTTGATCCTTAAGGAGTATGAGATGAATGAAGCCATCAGAGATGAGAAGATATGTCATGGCTTAGTGGTAAAAGAGATCCAATGAGGGGAGAATGCTAATATAGATTCGAAATTGCAACAAGTATTGAAGGAATACGCCAATGTATTTCTGGAAGAGTTTCCAAGTGGGCTACTGTAACACCCCCAAATTTACTACTGAAAAATTTCGTTTAAATCAAAGGTTTAGCGGAAACGAAAGAATTTAAAACTGTAAACTTGGGGGTATTACCGCCACACTTAGTACCAGACCGGTTCATTCTACCGTTCCGGTACTAAGTGCTAAGGCTAAATCCGATCGTCAATAAGCACAAAGTATCATAAAACGCAAAATGACATTATCATAAATCATTAATAAGATATAAGTCCAATAGAAGTTTGAATACGCTTTAGGATTACAACCCCATAATAATTTTTTTCCTTTTAAAACATGAAACGTAATACAAAATATAGCTAACAAAGGAATTCCCAGAAAGGGTTAGTATCCGGATCACCTACTCACTCAAGCCAAGCCTTCCACCCCTCAATTGTAACCGATCAAACCTGCATAGGAGGTCTGCTCCCCACCATTGGTGGATCATCACAGGACCCAGTCAATCAAGGTAGTATCAGTACGGGTCCAGTACTGAGTAAGGACGCAGGTGCGCTAAGGCCAAGCATACAATCATACCACATAGCATTCATAGCACATTCACATAGGCAACATGCGATAACACACAAGATAAGGCCTGAGTATGTTCCGATGATTTATTCTTTATCCTCATTAATAATAATATGTCCATTTCACGCATATTCTTTAATAGTCCATGTGAGTGCGAGAACCCCACTATTATAGCCGGTGGACCGGAAAGTATACACTCAGGGCAGAACGCTCCTGACCACTATTATTTGCCGGTGGACCGGTCTCCAGGGCAGAACGCTCCTGGCCACTATTATTTGCCGGTGGACCGGTCTGGCCCCGACTCACATGGTGTTTCACTGTAAGTACTTAGTGTATTTTCCTTATTTTCATTAACAGCATATTCAATCCACACACATTCTTTAATAGTTCATATGATTGCGGGAACCCCACTATTATAGCCGGTGGACCGGAAGGTATATACTCAGGGCAGAACGCTCCTGACCACTATTATTTGCCGGTGGACCGGTCTCCAGGGCAAATTGCTCCTGGCCACTATTATTTGCCGGTGGACCGGTCTGGCCCCGAATCACATGATGTTTCGGTGTAAGTGCTTAGTGTATTTCCCATGGTTTAACTTACTTACTTCGGTTTGTCGAGCACAAAATCCCCCACTATTATAGCCGGTGGACCGGAAGTATACACTCAGGGCAGAACGCTCCTGAACACTATTATTTGCCGGTGGACCGGTCTCCAGGGCACCCCGGCTCCTGGCCACTATTATTTGCCGGTGGACCGGTCTGGGCTCGGCTCAACAATCTTTCACTTTACATGATTAGTGTCTTATCCGTATCTTATTGAATCACGTCGCACCCTTGACATGCATGCGGTTGATACTCTATCTCTTTTCCCTCCAGAGGGACCGTCCCATATTTTGAGACTCGCACCTCTTCTCACACCCGACATCCATCCCCCGTAGACTTAGGTAAAGTAGCATATAGTAAGACACAAACCCCAAGGATATAGGCCATCCCAACATATATGATATCGCCTCTGCATGTTCTCATCCCTCTAGGGTTCCTCCTCAGATACCCTAATCGGACCTATGTGGCCCAACTCTTTCTTACTTACCCAAACGCTACGTTATTCTTTATCTCGCACCTCATTCTTTATTAGGAAATTCCCCAAGTGTATTTCTTTATCTCCCAAGTTCATATGTGACCAACAAAACCCTAGTTGGCCACTCAAACCCTAATCGACCACGCCAACCCTGGTTGGCTGCACCAAACCCTAGCACTTTACTTCTTCAACAAGTAACCTCCCTCCTTTAGAAAACCCATACTCATCCTTTATATAAGTGAATTCTCACTCTCAACCCCCTACTCCTTAGGCCATTAATATCACCGTGTAATCATTAATACCACCATACAACCCTAACATCACCATGCGAATCATAATACCACCATACCAACCATAATACCACTATACAAACCCTAATACCACCGTGCAATCATGATTACCACCATGCAACCATTAGTACCACCATACAACATTAATACCACCACAAAATCGTAAATACCATCATATAAACCCTAATACCACCATGCGAACCCTAATACCACCGTTACAACCATAATACCACCATACAACATTAATACCACCATGAAATCACAAACACCATCATACAAACCCTAACACCGCCATGCGAACCCTAATGCCACCATACAACCATTATACCACCATACAACATTAATACCACCATAAAATCACAAATAACATCGTACCACATTAATACCCCATAAAATCACAATTACCCCCATCCAACATTAATACCTCCATAAAGTCACAATACCACCATACGAACCCAAATACCGCCATAAACCATTAATACCATTAAGAAATCATTAGTACCAACATGCGAGCGTTGATGCCACCATTCAAACCCTAATCCCACCATACAAACTTCAAGACCCCCATGATGGTTCCCAACTCATACTACCATTTATCCTAACATGCATGTCCTAGAGGGCCATAGCATAATACGTCGTAAACATCATACATATAAACGTCATGCTCATGTCATGGAAGAACAAACAACATACCTCAATCTCCAAGCTGCGCTACACATAGAACAAGTTATCCACAAATCATACAATACATGACATAGCATGGCATACACAACATTCAACACATCAATGTCACACATAGCATAAGGCCATTAGCATCGTCCTTACCTAAGGCGACGCCGGGCTTGGAGCACGCTCCTCTAACTCCTTAAGGCTTTGGTCGGGGTTACCTATAAAAGGGGAAAATGCTAAGTATTAGTTTCCCCTATAATTACTATCAAACCTCATTTTAGTTTAAGGTTAGGGTTTTTATTACTAAAAAGGGTTTTATACAAAAACTAGGGTTTTTACTTTAGAATTAGTATACTAAATATTAGTAGTTAAAATATGCTTATTTTTAATACCTATTGTTACACTTATATTATTAGCCCCATTAGCCCTATTCTTATAATACTAATGTTCATGTTAACTATAGAAAAATAATGATAATAATAATAATAATAAAACTAATACTCATGACACTAATGTTTATAGTAAGAGAAACCCTAGCCTTTTTTTTAAGGCTAAGTCTATTAATGGTGTCATATTCAAAATAATATTATTATAAGGTCACAATATTACAAGTAACTATTCCTAAGGGTGATAATGACAATATTTGTATATTCTTGAATAATAAAAGGGTTTAAATTCTTTTGATTACAACAATAAGGTAGTGATAGTAGTAATAATAATAATAGCTGATAATAGTGTCATAGTAGTAGGGTTAGGGTTAATGTTAAATGGTATGGTAATAAGGTTCAAGTACTCTTCTTAGTTAACAACCAAATGATATTTACTAGGTTGAGTTAAGTAACATGGGTAAGACAAGGTAGTATTATTATTAACAATAGTGGTAAATGTGTTAAGTGTAATAATAATAATAATAATAATAATAATAATAATAATAGTAATAGTAATAATAATAATAATAATCACAATAGCACAACCAATTAAGGCTAAGCAATACTAATAATAACCATAGTAAGGATAATAGAATAATAATAATAATAATGTTAATACTAATACTCATAAAAATAAGACCAAAGTTAAGTATAATATACTTTAGGGTTTAAAAGAGATGTTAGTATTAGTAAGAAACAAGAACATTAATAATAATGAGGACAATAATAATGGTAATAATAATAATACTAATAATAATAATAATAATAATAAAAGTAATAATAATAATAAAAGTAATAATAATAAAAGTAATAATAAGTATATTAGTATTAATATTAGTAGAAAATAGTAGCAGCTATATACAAAGGGGGTTAGGGTTTGGATGGGTGGAGAACCACCTAGGGTCGGTGGTGGTCCGGTGGCGGCGCGTGGCGGCAACGGCGGCGGCGGTGGAGGAGGAAGAGAAGGGAAAAGATCAAGGTGGTGGTTAGATGGGAGGAGAAGAGAGGAAGTTTGAGGTGGGGGAAGAATCAGCAGGTGAAGGGGAGTGGAATGAGGGTGGTGGCGTGGCAAGGGGCGGCGGCGCGCGGCGGCGACGGCGGCGGCCGAGGGTGGTGGAGAGAGGTGGAAGATGGGGGAGGAAGGAGGAGAGGGAGGCAAGGGAAATCGAAGGCAGGGGAGGGTAGAGGGAGGTCTGCTGGGAATTTTGGAGGGTGGAAGAGGCCCTGATGGCGGCCGGGATGGCGGTGGGAGGCGGCGCAAGGGCGGCGAAGGCTGGAGGTGGTGGTTTCGGGTTAGGATTTTTGCACAGCTATGGCGGCACGTGCAGGGCAAGGGAAAGGGTGCTGGTGGTCTGGTTTCGTAGAGGGCGTTGCAAGGATGATAACGGTGGGGAGAGGTGGTTTCGGCGGTGGCTAGAGGCGGTAGAAATGGTGTCTGTTCCGGCGGCGGCGGAACAGGGTTTCAGCAAGGTCCAACGGGAGGACTTGCTGTTGGCCGTTCGGGAGGGGGTATTTATAGGCCAGGGGGAAGGAAAACGACGAAGGGAGGGAGGTGGCACGCGGGGCAGGGGTGCAGGTGGCCGGCCGATGGCAGGCGGTGCAGGTCTGCCATGGCAGGCTGGGTCGGGGACAGGGAAGAAGAAAGGAAGGAGAGGGGCACGCGGAAAAGGGAGAGAAGGACTTGGTCGGGCCGAAAAAAGAAAGAAAGCGACGGGAGAGAGGCAGGGAAGGACGATCGGGTTGGTGGCTGCCGGCGAAATCGACTTGCAGGTCGATTGCAGGTCGGGGGGGCAGGTCGAAGAAGAAGAAGATGGCAGGGTGGACCGGTGGTCCAGGGAAAAGAAAAGAGGAGGGGAACCGGCCGGTTCGGCGGGGTTTATTAAGTCCGCAAGTCGAACACGGCGTTTCGACGTTATGGGCGACAAAGCGCCGCGTCGCGTTGCCCGTTTGGCAACGGCTATAAGGCCATTAATTGAGGCGCGGCGTTTTGACATTTATGAGGCTAAAACGCGGCGTATGGGGTGCGCAGCAATTGGCGTCGCGCGACGCTGGGCCGCGGGCGGGAAGGAGGAAGGAGAGGCCAGGGCCTGGGCTCGCGCGAAGGGAGAGGGGAGGCGAGGGGTCTGGGCCGGTGGGCTGGCCCAGCCGGGGGAGAAGAAAGAAAAAAAAAAGAAGAGGAGGGAGAAAAAGGAAAAAGAGGGGAAAATAGGTAATAAATAGGATGGGAAAATTAAATAAAATAACTTATGGGTAAATTGGGGTATTTTTGGGTTGTTTATAATATTAATATTTATGAAATATTAAATAAATTCCTTTTTGCTTATTTTAAATTATTTTAGATAAATTTCCTTAACCTTCATGCTAATTAGAGAAACACCCAAATTTTTTTCCAATTAAATTCTTTATTATTTTCCTCTTAATATGCCTTAATTAACTCTCTAAATTTTAATAAATAAATTTATATAATTAATTTTCCTAATAATTCCTTATTTGACCATAATTTCGGAAATTAGGATTTTGGGATATTACAGCTACCTCCTTTGAGAGGTATTGAGCATGCTATTAATCTTATGCTAGGAGTTCCATTACTGAAAAAATTGCTTATAGGTGCAATCTAGAGGAGGATAAGGAACTACAGAAACAAGTGTAAGAGTTGTTGGAACAAAGCTATATTTTGGAGAGTATATGTCCATGTAGAGTCCTAGATTTTTTGGTGCCTAAGAATGACGGTACATGGAGGAAGTGTATTCAATCAGGGGAAATCAACAACATCATAATCAATTATAGATTTCTGATGGCAAGATTAGATGACGTGCTAGATGAGTTGCATGGTGAAAAGGTGTTCTTAAAGATTGATCTTAGGAGCGTCTATCATCAAATGAGAATAAGTGAAGGGGAAGAGTAGAAGATAGTCTTAAAGACTAAGTATGGGCTATATGAGTGGTCGGTGTTTCCATTTGGGCTATGTAATGCACCAAGTTCCTTCATGAGATTGATGACTGAGGTAGTTAGACCCTTCCTTGGAGTTATTGTTGTTGTTTACTTTGATGTTATCTTCGTATATAGCAAGAGTGAGTTCGAGCACATACAACACTTAAAGAGGATATTTGATAAGCTTAAAGAGGTGAGGCTCTATGGCGAGTTGGAGACATGTGAATTTTTGAAGGAGACGATGGTTCTCCTTGGTTATATTGTGAGTGGAGATGATATTAGAGTTGATCCATCAAAGGAGGAAGCTATCTAAATGTGGTATATTTCTACTAACAACCACGAATTTTGAAGTTTCTATGGGTTTTCCTCATTCTATAGGAGGTGCATCAAAGACTTCTCTACCAATGCAACACTTATCACACAATTGATAAAGAAAGGAAACTTCCATTGGAATGATCAAGCAATGAAGGCTTTTGAAGACTTGAAGATGAATCTATCAAATGCACTGGTATTATCTTTACCTTGTTTTGATAAATTGTTTGAATTAATATATGATGCTTTCCCAAGAAAGGAAACCGATTTCCTTCTTTGGTGAAAAGTCAAATGGTGCAAGACTCAACTATTTAACCTATGATGAAGAGTTCTATGCTATTTTGGCTTGTTTGGAGACATGGAGCCATTACATAAGACCCAAGCCTTTTGTACTTCACTCAGATCATGAGATTTTAAAGTATCTACATGGTCAAAAGAAGGTGAGTCTAAAAAATGCTAAGTGGATAAGCTTATTACAAACTTTGTGTTCTCTACAAGACATGTGTATGGAGAAGAAAATGTTATGGTGGATGCATTATCTAGGATTACCATGGTACTGACCATGATATATGCAAAGCTTTTGGGATTTGAGATGTTGAAGAGGGAATATACCAAGGATGATGATTTTGCTATTATTTTCAAAGATTGAAAGAAAAAAGTTATGGAGCTTATGTTCTTCAAGATAGATTATTATTCAAACACAACAAATTGTGTGTGCCCAACACCTTAGTTTGAGACTTACTAATCAAAGAGGTGCATAAGGGAGGAATGATAGGAAACTTTGGAGTTTATAAGACATTCAAGTTGTTGCAAGAACATTTCTATTGGCTGAGAATTCAAAAGAGAGTACAAGCTATGGTTGTTTGGTGTGCTACATCCCCAAGGAGCAAGAGTTTCTTCCATAGAGGTTTATATTTGCCTTTACTTATGGCTACTAAACCATGGGAAGGTGTTAGTATGAATTTTATTTTGGGATTTCCTAGGACACAATGAGGTAAGGATTCTATTATGGTTATGGTGGATTAATTTTCCAAGATAGCTCATTTTGTTCCATGTCACAAGACCGATGATGCCACTCATTTGCAGATTTGTATTTCAAAGAGATTGTGAGATTACATGGAATTCCAAAGAGTATTGTTTTGGATAGAAATGTGAAGTTCCTAAGTCATTTTTGCAAGACATTATGGCAAATTCTAGGAACAAAGCTTCTATTTAGCACAGCGTATCATCCTCAAAGGGATGGACAAATAGAAGTTACTAATAAAAAATTGGGCACTTTGCTAAAGGTTTTGGTGAGTAAGAGTGCTAAGGATTGGGATGTCAAGTTAGCACATGCAGAGTTTGCTTAAAACTGAATTCCTTCTACTACAACCCACTCTAGTCCATTAGAGATAGTATATGGTATTAATCCATATATGTCGATTGATATACTACCATTAAAGAAAGGTGAAGTGAAGAGTTATGATGCACAAGAGAGAGTGGAGTTCTTTCAAAAAGTTCATCAACAAATCAAACACAATATTGAGAAGGCGAATGAAGTATAAAAGATAAGAGCAAACAAGCATAGGATTCAACATGTTTTTCTATCGGGAGATTTGGTATGGTTTCACTTGATAAAGGACAGATTTTCTAATCTAAGAAAACAAAAGCTTATGCCAAGGGTGGATGGTCCTTTCAAAGTACTTTGAAAATTTGGGGAAAGTTCCTATGAGCTAGATTTTCTAGATTCATATGATGGGGTATCAAGGACATTCAATGTTGAAGACATTATCCCTTATTATGGCGGTGCAAATTTGAGGAAAAATTTAAGCCAACAAAGAGAGAATGATACAGGAGAAACACTCAAGAATTGGCATTCATAATTATGGAACCAAATTTTCTCCATTGAAAGGATCTCCCACAATCTTGAGGACAAACAAATGTTTAGATTTCTAGTTATAGATAAAACATACCATACAAGCTACTAGGCATATATGTGCATGTGCATGACATGCATAGAGTACATGGCTACATGCATGGGGGAAATAATATGCAGCCTGGACATGTATATTATTTGATTTAGTTAATTAATTAATTAATTAATAGACATAGAAATTAGCTAGAGAATAAAGTAGTATAAATATACCTTTGTAAAGAATATTCTATATTCTAGTATCTTTTAGCTAGGTATCTTTAAAAAATTTATACCTTTTGGCTAGTATCTTGTATTTGCTAGTTTTGGACATATAAATCCATAGAACCCATGATTGGAGATATATCAAGATTGAATTGAAGTGTAATGCAAATTGTAAGTATTGAATTTTATGTGAGTTCATATCAAGTTCAATCCAATCTGTGTTAACGATTAATCTTGAAACCTTTAATCTCTTTGTTTACGTGAATTAGAGATTAAGTAATATATGTTCTAAAATCCATAACCCACACCATTATTAGCCATATTCATCATCTAGACACATATCAAAATTAAAGACCTAATTTAAAACCCTAACCCTATTTTTTGAACCAAACCCTAACCTTAACCCTACTTTTCGAAGCTAAACCCTAACCCTAAACATAATCCATGAAGCCATCCATCATCTAACATGATAATCTCATCATTGTTGAATCATAATCATCAATCATCCATCAAATTTGAATCATCATCATCATCATCAAATTATCAACATTGTCAAATCATCATTCATCACCATCGAATCATCATCACCATCACCGAATCATCATCATCATTAATCCACCATATTTGAATATCTTCTTCAATTCACCACTTTCAAACCTTCTTCTTCATAATTACAACTTAATCAAGCATTAGTTTTACATAATTGATAGTTCGACATTCCCACACACATCAATATATGTCAATGTCATTGTATTAAATTTAATAACATGTAATGGATTAAAATATGACAAATAAAACATATCATTTACTGTCACTTCTTGCAGAATATGTTTCTTGTGACCTTTTGGAACCTTCTTCTAATTGTTGTAGGAGATAGGAACACAATTACGAGTGATGAGTGAAATATATGTCAGAAACATGAAAGCATACTCGCTAATGGGAAAATTATACATATTCTAACTCAATGGCACTTGTTCTCCTCTATTTCTCATGTCTATAATGATTCTCATCACAATAGGTCCTCTCTTCCCTTCTTCATCACTGGATCCCCTATCAATAGTTTGATTCATTATATCTCTATGGAATTTGAATATATATATTAGTATAATGTATGTTGTGAATAAAGATATACAAAATAAAGTGTCAAGAAAATATCTCATATGTATTAATGATATGAAAAACACATGTTATAATATTATTACCCTCATTACCTTCTTTTCCTTTTTTTTTCTTCCCTCCTTTATGATTAGTTTCATGATTTGATACATATATTACTTCATGATGATCATCCCTTACATAGATTTCCTCCTTAGAAATTCATTATTATCATCCATGAATTCAAATGCCCCGAAAATTTCTAATTTTATAAATTATATTTACATGATATTTTTATTAGAAAAATTATTTAAATAAATTACTTTTATTAAAATAAAAAGGAAATCATTAGGAAAATTTAAGAAGAATTTTGTAAGTATTTTTGTTTGAGAAATTTTGGTATTTTGGATAATTAAATATGTTATTTTGGAAATTAATTAAATAAATTATTTTATTTAAAATAAGAAGGAGAAAATAGTTTCAAATTAATATTAATTTTATAAATAATTTAATGGAAGAAAATTAGGGTGTTTTGCTAATTAAAATGGAATTTATGGAAAATCTATTAAAAATCCTAATTTAGCAAAAAAAAAAGGGATTTAAATATTATTTTATTTAAATATTATTATTTTTAAATATTCCAAATATTCAGATTAATTTAATTGACCCTAACCTAATTATTTTTCTCCTTTCCTTTTTCCCTTTTTCTTTTTTCTTCCTTTTTCTTTCCTTTTTCCTTCTTTTTCTTTTTCTTTTCCTCGCCGACTGGGCCTGGCGCAGCGGCCCAGTTTTCCCCCGCCTTCCTGTCCTTCGACCCAGCCCGCACGGCTTCTTTCTTCTGCCGTCTCTGCACCGCGTTTTGTTTCCTTTAGCGTTGAAACTTCGCGTTTCATTTAGTTGCACCCTCGACCGCGCCGACCGGCCCGGTTCTTCCCTTTTTCTTTTCTTTTCCTGGCCGACCGGCCTGCCTCCCTTTCTTCTTCCTTCTTCCTCCCTCCCCCTCCGTCGCTACGACGCAAGCTCCCGCCCCATCAATGGTGTCTCTGGCTACGGTAATTAATACCGGCCATTTCTTGGCTCATTGTCTTCCTCTTAACTCGATGAATAAATTTGCATAATTATTGGACGTTATCTCTCACCTGTTTCTTCTCCCCAGACTCGCAAAAATTCGAAGCAAACCAACGATGCCCGACCGTTTTCTGCCACCGGCCACCCAATTGCTTGCATCTAATGATTTCCTTCCAACCCCCAAAACCCTATTATACCCTCTAAACTCTATAAATAGCCAAGTAGTGGGCGTTTTTGAAGGTTCTTTATTTTTGAAACCCTCGATGAGAGCTTCCCATCCCCGTGACTTTAGACGCGGTTTTTACCGCCTTTAGCCAACCTCAATGCCACTTCCGCATTCTAAATTCTTCCCTGCAACGTCCTCTAGTTAACTAAACTATTTTCAACCTTCGATTCTTATTTTACGAGCCTCAATAACCATGCAAAATTGGATGCTCGTTTCGTCGGAATTTTTACCCCGAAGCCTTAAACCACCGTCCACCGCCGTGAGCTGCCACCTTTGGCTGCACCACCACCATCATTTTGTCCCTCTCCTCCTGGGAAACCATAAAAACCTCTTATATCACCTCAATTCTCCCTATCTTTTTCCCAACATCCATCTTTTCCTCTTTTCTTCTATTTTTCCGGCCACCGCCGTCGCCGCCGTGCACCACCGCCAGTGCCGCCTATTCCCACCAGCTTAAGGTTGAACCCTAGACCCTCTCAACCATTTTCCATATTATTATAAGCCTTGATTTAATTTATTTTAATTATTTGAATATAAATACCATTATCATTATTATTAATATTTATATTTTTTATATGTTTTATTATTAGTAGTAGTAGTATTATTGTTTTGATTATTATTTCTGCAGGGTCTGAAGCTCTAATATGTTTTAATTCAATTTTGTCATTATTATAAGTATTATTATTATTTTCATTATCTTAATTAATAATATTAAGGTGTTATTATAATTATTGTTATTATTAGTATTTTTATTATTTTGAATTACCATTATTATTATTCTGTAATTAATATTACAAATACTTTACTATTAGTTTTGTTATTATTATTACACTTATTATATTGTTGTTACATTATTTTAGTATCTTAGCTATTACTATTTTAGTATCTTTATTATTATTAGGGTAAAGTCTTTAACCCTATATTATCAGATTTTATAATTTTCCTATTAATTCTATATCTTTAGAAAAGTTATAATTTTGTTAATGTTATTGTCATCAGTATATTATTATTTTGGTCAAAGCCCTAAGGAGGCGTAGGAACGTGCTCCAAGACCGGTGTCGTTTTAGGTCAGGGTTTACTAATGCCATTGTGTGCTTATATGCATTATGTGATTCATATGCTATTCATTCTATGTTTATGATTATTAATTATGTTATATATGATATAACGTGGAGTTTAAGTATGTTTTTATATGGCATGTGTACTGTTTATGATAATATGTGTTGTGACCCTGTAAGACATGCATGTGAGTATATTGATATGGTTTATGTGGAGAAAGAGGTTGACCAAGGGATGTGAGTAGACCTAATTATTTAATGTTTCATGAGTGGAAGAATAAATGGAGAATTTAGGGTTAGTGAGGAAGAATCCAAATTTATGGTTTTCTACGGAGAATATAATATATGGTTTTATTTGGTAGAAGGTAAATTATGATATTATAGGGGAGGATCGAATTTATGTTTTTTTTGGAGAATATAATTTATGATTTAATTGGGAGAATCTAACTTATGGTCTTGTATGGACAAATCTTTGAGTTTTCTATGGTTTGAATCTAGGGTTTTGTATGGATGGATCTTTAGTTTTATGTGGATTAAATTTAGGATTCTGTATAACGAAGTCTAAGGGTTTGTATGGTGGTATTAATGATTTCATGGTGGTATTAAGGTTTACATGGTGGTTTTAATAATTGCATGGTGGTATTAGGGTTTGTATGGTGGTATTAATGATTTCATGTTGGTATTAAGGATTAGCATGGGTTGTATAACGTCTGCATGGGAGTGAAATTTATGTATGGAATATTGGTTTGGGATGTGAGGAAAGTAATGTAATCGTTGTTTGGATGTTTGAATATTTTAGATGGAAAATAGTACGTGGAGCATTATGAGGGTACGGAAGAGACTGAATCAGGGTTTGGAGTAATGAACTCTGGGTTGTTGTGATTAACTAAGGTTGGAGTGGATAATTGTGGTTTGTTATGATTAACTAAGGCGTGGTGTGGCTAATTATGGTTGGTATGGTTAAATAGAGTTTGGAATGGTTGACTATGGTTTGTTGTGGTTAATTGAGGTCTGTGGCGGTTGATTAGGGTTTTTGGTGTTATCATATGTATTTGGTGATTAAAGTAAAATTATGAGGATGGAATTTATGACTTGTGATGTGTGAAGTGTAAAGGGAGTGACTTATGCATGTCTAGGGTGAAGGCCTTTGAATAAGATACTTAAGACATTAATTATTTAAAGTGGAAGATTGTTGAGACGGGACCAACTGATCCACCGGTTCGGAATAGTGGTTAGGGTTCTTAACCTATGTGTGACCGATCCATTGGTAATAATAGTGGTTAGGGTGTTTACCCTATGTGTGACCGATCCACCGGCTATAATAGTGGTTAGGACATGATGTCCTATATGTGACCGATCCACCAGCTATAATAGTGGGGGTTCCCGAGCTCAACAACCGCAAACAAGAGTTTTGCTAAAATGCCTAAAAGACACTAATTACTTACAGTGGAACAACATGCGTGTCAGGGCCAACCGATCCACCAGTTAGGAATAGTGGTTAGGACGCGTAGTCCTATGTGTTTCCGATCCACCGGCTATAATAGTGGTTAGGGTATAATACCCTATGTGCCTCTGATCCACTGGCTATAACAGTGGGGGCTTTCGTACTCGCATGGATTTGATATAAAGTATGGTGTGTATCGACTTTTGATAAAAGATTAATTAAATAATTAATCTAGATTATGATTGGGCCTTTATGTATGTACTGATGATTATTCATTGTTATGATATGATGATGGTCTTTATGATCTTTTATTCTTAGGCATGATTTTATGTGCTTATGTGTTGGCCTTAGTGTTCGACTACCTTACTTAGTACGTAGCGTACTGATCACCCTTTTCATGGGTGTTGCTCATTCCCATGAGTAGTATGCCCTTCTGATTTGTGCAGGTGGGCGAGATATCAGTTGGGGCTAAGTGTTGAGCGTGTTTGGCTTGAAGTTCGAGAGTGTTGTGGCCGTATTCATTCTTTACGCAATTTCATTTCTTTTATTATTTCTTTGGTATAGTATTTACCATTTTCTGATTCATTACTCGATTGAGTATTTTAATGAACCTTTTATCGGTTGTAAGTTTAATTATCTTTTGGAAATGAATTACATTTCTTGAGGCGTACTCTAATTTCTATTTGATTCGTGATTCTTCACGTGCACTATGATTTTTGTATATGATCTTTCTAGTTCTTTTATGAACTGTTGGTTTAAGTTATATTAATCTTTCCTTTAGCCTTAGCACTTGGTACTGGAACAGTCGGAGAGAACTGGTCTGGTACTAAGTCTGGCGGTAACATCTTCATAATTCACAGGTTTTAAGTGTTTCTAATTTGATTGCTTCCGCTTTAAGAAAAAAAATATAGTGAAATTTTGGGATGTTACATGAATGATTGAGTTTTTTGCACTGCTTCATCACACTCTTTATCCTAATTGGCATCATTTTATTATCACAACAATTCACAGTTCTGTTTTTCATGGCAAAACATATAGACCATCTTGTGTTAGCAAGATCAGTGACAAAGAAACCTTATGAATGGGTCTTGTTTATGTCCTACCCTATTTAGATCTACCAATGTGAACCCATCTTCATATCAAACCCCATTACTATTATCAGCCCATCTGCACCCAAAAATAGGTACTTTGAACATAGTGTAATCTAGCTCCCAATCCATTCGATGAAACCATATTAGAATATGTTGGATTCTTATCTTTTGCGCTAGTAATATGCATTACATCACCCACTAAATTCACTCCATTATTCTACATTGTAGTCCACTTATCTTGTTTTTTATGGAAAAAGTATATCCATTGATAGCATAGCTGGCATATGAGAAGAATTCATATCGAGGCTTTGAGACAACTAATGCAGGGTTGTAGAAATAGATATTGGGGAATTTTTTATGAGTAAAATGATGTGATCTCTTAGCCAATGTATGAAGGAAATATTATGTTTATCAATTACTCACTTCTTAGTCTTTGATGGATTTTCAATCCTCAAAGAATGCATATGTTCTTCAACATATTAGGGTCTACTTGCTGATATTGCTTGCCCCTAATAGTTTGTCCTTCGACTTTTCATGCATGATGAGGCTTAGGAATACTAATAACTTTAGCATTAGATAAGTAGTTTATACAAAATTTAGTTTCCTCTTCTAATAGGTAGCTCTCAACAATGCATCCTTTTGGATAATATCGATTCTTCACATAACCTTTAATCAACTTCATAAACTGTTCAAAGGATTACATCTAGTGCCCAAGAAAATGTCCTAAAATTTTAACCTCATATACCAAGTGAATAGTTAGATGCACTATAATGTCAAAGGGTAAGGGAGGGAAATACATTTCAAACTAGCACAAAGTGATCACAATCCCTCTTTTTAAGACATTCAAACTATCAGCGTGTATGACTTTAGAGCATAGTGCATTGAAGAACCAGCAAACCCTAGTGATAGAATTTCGAAGATGCTTTAATAAAATTCCATATATGACTATTGGCAGCAAGTATTACATCAAAATATAACAATCATGAGACTTTATGTTGATTAGTTTCAACCTTTTCAACGACAATAGCCTTCTCAAATTTTAAGAATATCCTTTTAGAACCTTAAAACTATTTAAGAATTCATAAAATGCAATTTTCTTCTTTCTAGAGAGAGTATGGCAAGCCAATGTTAAATAAGCTCTTCTTCTATTATCTCTTGTGCTTGTTCATGCCTAATGCCCATTTCCTCTATATCTAATCGAGAATTTATACCATATTTAGCCTTTCATAGAACATTAAGTAATGTACCAATAAGGCTATCAAAAATATTTTTATTGATATTCATCACATCAAGGGTATGCCTCATATATAGAGATTCCCAATAAGGAAGGTTGAAGAATATAGATATCTTCATCCATTCAACTGATGGAGGCTTATCTTTATTCTTCCTCACAAACATCACCTTCAAATATTTCATATTCATATACACTTGTGTGCCTATCACTGGATTGGGGCATGCCATTCTTTTGGTTTCCCATTGAATACATTCCTTTGCCTACGATAATGATGATCCCTCGATAAAAATCTATAATGCTCTAGAAAAAAAGTCTTCCAATCACACGTTAGCTGAAAAAATGAAGTCTTATCCTCACATATTAGGCATGCATAATGGCCTTTTACACTATAACCAAACAAGTTACGATATGCTAGATAATCGCATATAGTAAAAAATAACATGACTCTCAAATTGAAACTTTCCTCACCATAAGAATTAAACAATTTAACACTTGTATCCCTTAATAACTTCAAATCATTAAGCAAAGGATCCAAATAAACATCAATATCATTCCCCCTTTTTTTTAGCCTCAAAGTGAGTATAGAAAGCATCATATACTTGCATTTCTGATGGTGCCAATCTGCAAGTGCATAGATTTATTGTAGCACTTCAAAGCCGTATCCCATAGGGACCTTGTAATTAAGTACCTAACTTCATCATTTTAGCTATCTAGATCATTATGAAGTGAGAATATGTAGGTAGGTAGTGAAACTAAATTTAATGACTAACTAAATGTAAACTCTAAAACGATAGATAAGAAGCCTAGGATTGAACTTTAGTATCTAAATTAGTATTCGATAATGAAATAATGCTATGTTATAGTTTAATTCAATAACTGTGAACAATCGGTATAAATACACTCATTAGCCTCTTTCAAGGTCTAAGAATGTATTTAATCTAATTTGTAACAACTTTCATGACTGACAAATGAAATTAAACCCATTAAGTGCCACTAATTCTAAAGTCCCTAAGAACTAAACATCTACTTTCTTGATTGCTTGACTTCCCATTCATATGCTAGTTTATGATAATTATTTCAACCTTTTAGTTGCAAATAATATCTAAAAAGGTCAGATTTTTTCAAAATCCAACTTACAATAATCAATCCTAACACATGAAATAGAACATAGGAACTAAAAATACAACATGTACTTTAATTCATCATATTAATACCAAAATAAACCTAATTCAATCCTAGGAAAAATGACTACTCACTCATGATTTTAAGAAATCTAAATGAAGAAAATTGTATAACAAATATAATGATAATATAAAAAAATAACAAAGAAGAGAAATTGGGTTGCATTAACTATAAACCAGAGATAAATAGAGTTGATTCCGAGTTGATCATACACAAACTTGCACTTAAATCCCAGAAATTAAACTAACCAAATCAAGGAATATTACATGAAGCTTTTACTTTGGTAAAAGAGAGGAAGAGATCCTCTAAAATATACCTGAAAAAGATCCAAAGAAGTCCCTAAAGAATCACTTAAAAACTACCCATAACACAGGCTATATTGCACTAAATGATCATGGGGTAACCACTACTACATGGTTATGCAACATTTTCACTCTCGAACTGGGGGATTCAGCTTCCACATGGCCGCGCAAGATATGCATAGCTTGACTATGTGGTGTCCTCGACCTAGACTTATTTGCTCAGCTCCCGCAAAACTATACAAGATATGTATAGCCTGGTCGTGTGGTGTATTATGCTTCAACTTGGCTATTTCATTGCTACACAGTTGTGCAATTGGGTGTGCAACACCATCTCCTTGCTTCTTTCAGAATTCTTGGCTTATGTATTTTGTCTTTAACTTCCCTAGATTCCTCCATTAATATGCTAGGTTTATGTTTACTCTTTTAATACCTTTCATACTGAGTCTTTTGCTCCAAAAACATACACTACAACCTCAGATTTATGCCTTTTTGTGCAAGTCCCTAAAAAGAAAATACCAAGAGAATAGTAGCACAAACGAAAGACTTGAACCACAATAAAATATATATTATAGACCAAGTAAAGTCCTAAAATAAAGGCAAAGCAAGGAAAAATTAGAGAAAATATTCACTTTACCAATTTCATGTAGAGTTATGGTGATAGATTGTAAATAACCATAATCACCGGTTAAATACTATATGTGCCTTAATTGTGTGGATTAATACCATCTATAGAGAGTGCAAGACAAAATTTTCTTTGTTCTTTGCTAAATTCAAGAAACAAACCATCAATCATCATTCATTGTAGAAATTCAAATGGATGTCTGAAAAGCCCATCATCTATCTTCTCATCAGCATTCCATCTGAAGTTCTTCGCATCTTAGACATCATTAAACATCCGCTTGAATCTTGGTATTATAGAGAAATACCATAACACCGTTGCTAACACTTTGTTCTTCTTGTATCATGGTGATTAGCATTTTTCATTAAGACAATAATCTAAACATGCATATTCTTTACAGAATAATATACAATCATTAGGACATTTATGTATCTTCTCATAACTCATACCCATAGATGAAAGGATATTTTTTGCTTCATAGGTACGATTAGGTAGAACATTATCATCAAAAAGCATTTATTTCACAAGTGATAATAATTATGTGAAACTCATATCACTCAATCCATAGCATTCCTTTAAGTTGTATAAGCTAAAAGTTGTAGATAATCTAGTAAACTTCTTACAATCACCTTACAATGGTTTTTCCGAGTCACTTAATTACTAATCGAATATTTTAGGACAATCTTGAACACTTTCATCAACCTTCCGAGTCATCTCCTTTAACAAATCACCATCATTGTTATCAAATGATCCACCACTATCCTTCCTACCTTCCTCATTATTATATTTAGACTCTATCTCACCATGTCATATCCAACAAGTGTAACTAGTATCAATTCCATAGACAAACAAATAATCTCTCAAATTATTAGCATTAACATGTTGAATATAAGCATAATTCAAACAAGGACAGACTATTCTACCAGAGTCTCAAGCATGTTCTACCGCAAAATTTACGAAAAATTCAACTCATTTTCTATATTCTCTAGACAAACGATTTGAAGATATCCATTTTTGATCCATAGTTTTCCAATCTATATGTATATCACAAAAAATATTACTACAAATCAACTCACTTCCACAAACTAATTCACATATTAGTAATGTTAAAGAAGGAATTTCTATTTGTATAATGTATATCATGCTATTTTGAAGTTATATATATAAATAAGGGCATCAGAATATATCAGTACATAAATTATTCTTGCTTTGAAAGAGTTTATACATATATACATATCAAAAATTTATGCAAGGGTTGTATATTTAAAAGTAAATACATACTACACATTTAAAACAATACCTAATAACTAAGAATAAACCTAAGATAATAGCAACAATATATACGTCAAAAGGTTGCTAAAACCCAAACAACTAACTAACAACACCCCATAACCATCCTATGAAACCAGACAATAGCCTTTATTAGGCCAACTAGAACACGTTACGCTTAGCATCCACTCATCTTGATATGTTATCTGCTCCCTAACATCACCATTGAAAAGTTTAATAACAAATACTCTAGGGTAACCAAGGCTGATACTTGGGGGTAAGCTATAAATAAATGTCCACTCACCATCTACGACCATCAGCTCTCTAGCAATCTGAACATAATCTCTTACAAAAATCTCACCCTCAACAATTTGTTGAGGGTGTGGTGAATTAGTAAGGTCGACAAACAAACAAAATAACTAGTTAATGCCCTTGATGATGGACCAATCTGAGCCAATGACAAAAGCAAATGATACGATCTACAATGGAACAACTTATAATACAACCCGCTCTAGAACAACCAATAAAGCTCCTCATATAACTATGTGACATGAATTTAGAAATATGAATTAGGTATCATGCACAGATATGCTAGAGGAAAGTACATAATAGGCAAATACGTCATCTCACCAGTCCACTACCTATAAAAGAAAACAACCACTAAATTATATTACTAAGATTGTTATCTAACTTTTTAAATTATAAAATATGTGTCTCTAATGCTAGCAAAACTAGTTTTTTCAGAAAGAAAAAGAAAAAAAATAATACCAAGAAAGCTTCTCAGAAATGTAGTTAGAATGTAGGGCATGACAGCCGTTGTGGTTGTCAGAGCCATGAATAGTGGGAAAGGGCTGTGGAAGAGAGGCAGGAGGCTAAATAGGGAAGATGAAGGGTTTGAAGAGATGTAGGACATTGGGTAGATGGGATGAGTGACCTAATCAAGAAATATATATATATATAAAAACAATAACGATGAGAAGAGACTGAAAACAGCCGTGGATGAGAAAAAGGAAGGCGTGATGGACTTAAATGGGCAAGTACTAAGGGAAAGAGAGAGAAAGTTAGGCAAAACAACGATGAGCACTAAGAAAAAGAGAGAGTAAGTCAGATTTTATGTTTCTGTAACAAACATAAATGAGTGAAAGGAAAGGAAGGAGAGTTTAATGCACAAGTTTTAATAACAGTTCTAGATATAGCCATTATCAAAACATGTTTTAATAAATATTCTAGAAATCGTTGTTATTAAAACATCATAGCATTTCAGTTTTGTAAACTGTTAATTTAAAGCCGTTATCAAAACAAGTGCTACTTTACTTTTATTAATGGTTAATATTTAGAATTGTTATTAAAACTTACACCGCATTCCCGCCCTTAAATTTTTATGACTTTCTCAACGGTTTCGATCAAACCATCATTTATGTGGCATCATTAATGCTCGATTCCGTAGTAGTGCTTGATTCTTTTATATTTATCAGGGTAATGTAATTTGTAAGGGAATCTCTATTTTATTCTTATATTGCAAATGTTAATTACATCTAGTAACACTTTAGCCTTATCACATAGTATAAGGATGGTAAAGGATGTCAAACTTATACTGTCTGTAACAGTAACACTTGTTATTTTCTATACTTAACACTTATGCAAACTAAAATTTTTAAGTAGTAAATTCTTGGGTGTTACATCCATATAGTCCCTTACTTCATCATTGGATAGTTTATCTGCCTGATAGAAGATCTAGGATAGATACTCGTAGGTAAGCTATGGTGCAACCTCTAGTAGCCATTTATCACCATTATCTCTCTAGTTATCCAATAATAATGCCTCAAAAACACATCACCATTAAAAACATCAAATGTGATAAATTAATGATAATAAAACGCCACATAACTAGTTGTAGACCTTATCTATGGCTCCATATAAGGTAGGGTTAAGAACAAATGATATGATATGAACATATATGGATGAAAGTATAGACAAATCTCTATTAAGAAATCTAGCTACCCATATATCCATGTTACATGAATCCTTATGTATGTGTAAGCTAACATCCAAAAATGTGGTGGAGGATATGTAATAGGTACATGCAACATCTCATTGCTTGCAAAAGATAACAACCACACAATCTTTCATCAAGGTTACTCTTTAAGCCTTCTAAATTCAAAATTATGTAAATTCCTTAATCAAACTAATCGTAAATATATCATATTATATCTTAAACAACTATATAAACGTCAGAATGTCAACCTAGCCTATTTCGAGTAGGTAGCAGTAGCTAAGCAATAGAACAAGTAGCAAAAACCAGCTAACCAATAATGTGTGTGTTTAGAACACCACTATAGCAGTAGCTAACCAACAATTGCTAGATAAGAAAAAGTTAACACCACCAATAGTTTAAACACATTAACAATGTAAGCAAATGCATGTATGAATCAAGCATGAAAATGCAAAAAAAAAAAAAATCATTAAAGTAGAGATAATCGATTATACTTGATTCTCAAGATTTCCACAACTTGATTTAGTGAAGTGAGTCATGGCTTACTTATAGGATGGTTAACGGCCGGTGTTTCCCAAGGCAAAAGTAGTGAGCAAGCCATAAAAATTTCAAAACAAAATTCTTAAAAACCAAAATTGTCAAGGAAGAGAAATAAATTGAAAAAAAAAATAATCTTACCATACAATGGGCGGATAACTAAAAATGACATCAACAACGAATGATATCATGAAGAATAGGCAGTCAGGGAATGGTTTACACCGGATAATGGGCCGTTAGGGATGGGTTTGCTATGGAGATTGTGTAAGTGGACAAGGTTTAATAGTTCTGAGAGATGAGAGCAGGGATGAAGAAGAGAGAAATGAGTTCACTCATTCAAGGTTCAAAACGTTAGTGAAAGAGAGAGGAAGTGAATGATAAAAATTGTGCGCGAACAATTAATGATGGTTATTATAAATAATAATTGTTAAAACTAGTTTTAACAACAATTGTTCAAAATAATTGCCGTTAAAGGATATGTTAAAAATGGCTCTTAGACTCCTATCAATATGCTTTAACAATAATTATTTTAATAATCATTATTGATGACATACTAATAACAATCCATATACATAACTATTATAAAAATTTAACTTAAAATTTAATCATGCATATCACGTGAGGGTTTAATAATAGTTTTCTAAAATAACTGTTATTGAAAAATATTTACTAAGAATCTTTATTAAAACCTATATGTCAAAAAATTTAATACTTTTAACAATGGTCTATCTGAACCGGTCATTAACCCCCTTTATTTAAGTTGGTTTCCATGGTAGCGTATATAGCAAGTAAATGAACTAGCCGCCGATCGTTGAAGATATAAAGCACATAATAAGCGTCTCAAACACGAGTTTTCGTACTAGCCAGGAAGCAGTTTGTTTAAAGCGGCACGGTCCAAGCATCCTGCCCCTTGAAATAGGAGGGATGCAGCCGGCATACCCAAGGAGAGATCAGCTCCTTTTGGTAGATGAACTTAAAAAATAAAAAAGGACAGTTGTATCTGTTTGTAGCTTAGTTGTGAGCTTTGATAAGTTATAAGTTACCTTATCATTTACTTATGTCAAAGGTAACGTCTTATGAATGAGCCAATTGTACCAAAAGGGACCATAATTGTTCTGAAATTTCAACCGTCAGCATTTGGAAGATGGATACCAATTAATCCACACCAGCACGTATAGCGAAGAGCAAAAACAAGGATCAAATCCACCTTACTGGTATTTCATATATATAATATATATATATATATATATATATACATATTATTGGATGACTACAATCAGTCACATACATGTAAGAAGACTCACTATTCAATGGAAAATCAAAACTGCTTTCACGCATATTTTTATCTAACTAGCTATCTAAATTGGTGGAATGTAGATTGCCAATAAGGATGCAGCTTCCACCACTGATGAATCCCATGAGCCACTTTAAGCTCATCCTCAGGTAACATATTCTTAGTAACATAAGCAGAAGGAAGCAAATGCGTTGCTTCACCTTCCCACCCCAATGCTCCAGAGACTAAACTCACAACCGAGTTCTGCGTCGCCACTCTTCCGATGCCTCCCAAACCCGCTGCCTCCATCTTCTCCCGATGCTCAAAGTACCCAATGTACTCCGCGCTTATTGGATCATTTGGGTTCACAAATAGGTAAGGCACCCAATGCCCCAACAGTCCATTAAAACCACCTTGATCATTACTGCCACCATAATGCTGCTGCTGCTGCTTATGCGATGAGGATGACCTTCCCATACGCTTTGCAGCGACAGATAGACCGGCGGTTAGAACACTCGATGCTAATCGAATCCCGTCTTTCAAAGCTTGATTCTTGATCATCTCTAGTGGGGCAGAAGTAAATGGTGGATTAAAAAGATAGGTTTCGATATAACGACCCGTCTTAGCCATATCTTTTCCTGCCTGTAACGCGATTGCTGATCCTAAAGAATGACCGGCTAACCAAACGTTCGCTCCTCCTCCACCATAGAATCCATCAGCAGCAACAGAAACCATGTGCTGCACGGCATGTGATGCAGTCCGGTACCTTGAATTCCGAGTGAGACCGTTCAGGAACAATTGGATATCTAATTGGATGTCTCTGGTTCTCGTCCCGCGTTTCGGCAGTGTTCCGCGAAATGCAATGACGAATCTCGGTGCGGTTTGGTGTTGAGGAGCCGCTGAATAGTAATGGTGGTGGTGGTGGTGGTGGTGGTACACGTAGATGGCGCCAAATATAGAAGAGTCAGCATCGTCTATGAGTACTTGGATTAATTGAAAATGGAAAAATTGCCACCATGGTGGTGCTTGTGCTCTTGGTGTTCCTTGCCTGTTTTGTTGTCGGTCTCTCTCTAGTACATATACCCCTTGTACTAAGCTGGCCGCTATGGATCTCCTGTGCTCCGGTGATCTCCTTTCATATATATATATATATATATATATATATATATATATATACACACACACATAAATGTGCCGATTAGTTAAGAACACGCATTCAGCTTATAATTACATGCGTACTTAGTGCCAGCTAGAAGGAGTTTAATTGAATTAACTATACGTACCAATCAACACAAGTGAGATGCTGGGGTCCAGAGATATGAAACACTTCCCTCTCCGAAGGCTTACCCTCCTCGTCCTTGCCTTTCTTCTCCGTCGTCATAATCCCGGCCTACTGAAATTCAAAAATGAATTGGGGGAAGGAACTACGCATTTAAATAATCATAAACTAAGGGATTGGCCCAAGGGTATTTATTCTGCACTACTACTATTACTACTATATCATATCCTGAACATTCATTATCATTAATAAGAGATATAGGTTGCGTATTAAAAGATTGATCTTCATGATCTTGTTCTTGATCCCAAAATTTCTTTCAATCACGCCCATTAATTGCTTGATAAATAAATAAAAAGCCCACAAAATAAATTACTTTAATGAATGAATGTCCTGCACAAAATTATATATATATAGCGAGAGCGCACTTGGAACAGTACGGAAATTTTCTGATTGGAATATTATTATTGCCTAATTATCAATCGTATGATCAACATCTTTTCATGAAGAAAATAAATGAATATCCCAAAAGGGAAATGGAAATTAGAAGGCATTGCCCAAAATCAAGTACTACAAAGAATGGAGCATCAATCAGAATGAACTATTTAATTAAATGATTAGTTACCTGAAAAACAGAAACGAATCCAAAGCCTTCCTTCCTTGAACAATGAGGTCGTAGATAATTTGGGGGGGGGGAATCAACAGAGGAATGGAGCGGAAGAAGGCCGGGACGTGTCAATGTGCCTGATACAAAACAGGGGATTGACAGAGAATTATACAGATATCCTATTGCAACTCTCTTCAAAGTCAACGAAGAACCCCAAACGAAGGAATCCTGATAATGAGAGAGAGAGAGAGTTGAGTTAACGACTGAGTCTACTCATATTCCATCTCTGTCCTTAAGTTTTCAGTTGGTTGTCCCAGCTGTCTTTTACACAGTCTGGGGGGGCATTTTAGCAAGAAGGTGGTGATTGAAGTTCCTTCATTTTATAGTAAGCTAGGGGAGGGAAGGGGACGGGTTTAACTCTATAATTCTAAACTCGAAGACCGAAGACCCGATCTACCATATTTCATATGTGGAAAGGAAAAATGGTATCAATTATAATGGAGAGAAAATGACTTGTCTCGTAGACCTCGGCCTTTTTAACTTTCACATGGAACTCGTTCGTGGTTAGCTGGTTATTGTCATCGTGGTTCGAAACTCGTTCGCGTTGGATTGTAGATCGGACCTCCAGTTCACGTTGGATTGTAGATGGCATGACGTCCTGTGACGCTGAGCTACATACTAATAATTATCTCTTCCACGATGTAGAACGGTGGATGTCCCGAGGGCGAGGGCGATGGATTTCGCCTTTCGGATTAAACTACTATATGAAATAAATATATGATCAGAAACTGTTCAAATTAAATTTTTGGATATATGTTTTGACATCAACTTATTGTTTAAAAAAAAAACTTTATATAAAAAGTTATATATATAAAGAACCGGTCCAATATTGAAGGAAAAAAAACATAATATGTCACATCAAACCTAATATGGTCAAAAAATATGTTTGCTGCCAAACAAAGCCTATGTAGTGTATATGTATAATTTTAAGGTCCTTGTCCGATAATTAGACTTATACATATTTGGTACTTAGGTTTATGTCACATTCCAATAAAATTTTATGCATATAATTTTTTTTAACATTAAAACTCAGTCGCCTTTTTTTTCTCATTCTATCATAAAAAAGGTCATTTATCAATACATTTGTAAATATTTGTTACTATTATAAAGTTGTGACAAAGTGTATTTCAAATTATGTGATGGTACCTTTTAAGTGACCTAATTTAAGATTAAGATTGTCAATAACCTTTAATATTTTAAGACAAATTTGCATAGCGTACCTAATAAATTGCTAGTATCATACCATATATATTTTTTTATTAAATCAATGTATCATTTATTGCAATGCACGGGGTTCTTTTAGTAGTTAAATTATCCAAAGATGTTTGCTATTATCAAGTTATAATATAGAAAATATTATTTGAATTTTAGTAAGATTGTTTACATTATAAAGAAAAATGGTTAACAATACAGTTGAGGTATTTGTCACATAGTTACTAAATTTGGGTACCTTTAGATCTCGGGTTCAATATTTTCTACACATGATATGAGTGGTGTACTGTATTACGTCAACCATTGGGCTAATAAGATTATTGTACTAGTCGTACAATGATATCTAATAATAATAACAACCTACGGCATTGGCAAAAGGTTGGTAAAAGCATGGTCTGCATGAAGTGCTAGTCTTCAAAGGTCGTGTGTTCAAACCTAAACAAGTTACAAACAAATTTAGTTAAGGTCATGCTCCACACCTTCTCATATGTCTATGAGTAAAACCACATGATTCTAGAGATTAGTTGATGTATTAAGCATCTTTAATTTTTAAGTTTGAAAACATAAGCCTCCCATTTAAAAAGGAATAATATTTTGGGCCAAACATCAACAATGATTTATCTTTGATGTCAAAAATGACTTATCTTTGATATGTAATACTCCACTTTTCAAAAATATATTTAATATTATAGGTTTGAGAAAATTATGTCATTTGAAGATTTTTAACAGTTTTTGAATGAAACAAAAAGTATAGTTACATTTCATTTCATTATTTCTGTTATTGCTCACAACTTTGTTATATGAGACCTTTTCAGCCATATTTAGTCATCTAACTTCTCATGAATCATTATAAATTGGCAATATATGAATTTATTTAATTGTTATAAGTCTTTCAAAAACAATAAATGAAAATTCCTTTGGAAAATGTCATTTTTGGTGCAATTAGCTTTTATATTTTTAACCTCAAAATGAAAATTTTAATTACCTTACATTTACAAAACTTTTGAGATTACTATTTTTTTTAAATGAATTAAAAATTATTTTACCTTGAATTTTTTTTTATTTTTAGATAAATTCAAAAAATTTTGACAAAAGTAGCAACCAAACCCACATTTATGTATTTGAATATTATTTAATATTTTGATATTCAATCCCAATTATTTGAACTTTGTTAAGATTTGATCCTCGGTCAACATTGGAGGCCTTGGTGGTGACAAGCTCCTATTCCTCTCCAACATTGCTTAGGTAAATGAAACTCTTGCATAAATCATTTGATTTCATTAAGATGAGCACATTTCATTTCCCATAATATTTTCCTCCTTACCCAACATATGTATGCTCTTCTCCACTCATGCTCTTGTATGCACCTTCATGTCACATTCCTTGGCCTTGCAACACCATTTTTTGCACATGTGGACCCTATGTCGTTAATGAGACTTCATCTTCACAAACTCAAATGATTAATTACTTCACAATTCAACTCAGCTAAACTATATTTCCTGAGTGAATGTCCTTTTCATTTTCTCTTACCACAAACATGACCCTTAGCTTTATTCTTTCTCTCATTATTATGTCATTTTCTTCCATCATTGAAGCCTTTTAAAGATCTCAAGATTTAATACTTTAGTCCTAACTAGTCTAAATGGGTTAAACTATAAATCTAAAAATTTTGGTTTAATTTTACTTGTGTTTGTTGTCCATTTTGAATATTACAAGCAAAATATGTAATTAAGGTATGTTGGCTAAAAATCATATCAAATGCATGTTAAAAAATTTTAAAAATTACATTTAGATTTCAAATGCATATATAGAAATTCTTGTGATTTTAAGAAAAATTTCGATATTTATTTTTGTAATTAAATTTTAAACTTGTTAGTTCATCATAAGGACAATATTTTATATAGCAACCCTTGTTGTAAGTTCATTAAAATTTACATGTGAAACTTGAATATTGTTTTAAGGGTTTTGATAGAGTTTTATAATGTTGTGAGCTTATTTGATATTTTTTATAATTTTATCCTCTTTATTGATCTTTCCACCAATAAAAATAATTTATAAATCTTAAAAATATTGTTCACCTATGATAGTTATTCCATACACTTCCATGATCATAGTTCCTATCAATTTGATCCATTTCGCATTTATTCCACCAAAATTTGAGTCAAAGTTGGTTCATAGCTATGCTAGTTGTGTTATTTTAATTTTTCTTCCACCCAGCCTTCTTCACTTTCCTTTCCCATGCTTAAACCCAAACTTGAATATGCACACCATCACCTCCCATATATCTTAGCTGATTTATAAGTTTTTTATAACTTCATTCAACCTAAACACACTCCACCACAACACACTTTCATCCAATTCTTACTTTATCTTTTAAGTGTATAACAATATACCTCTCCCTCTCTCTTAGCTTAAGATTTTCGGTTAATCCTTCCCATATATATACCCCATTTTCTTACCTTGTTTTCTTTTAGATTCTCTCATTTTCTCTTATTGTTTTCTCCCACCCCTCTCTCCACTTTGGTTATTTTTTCCCAAGTGTTCTTGAATTTTGTTGAGCCTAACTAAAACCTACACCTCTCTCATCTCCATTCTCTTTGTTGAATTTTATTATCTTGATCATTCATCTAGATTTGTTATATTTTCTTAAATATAAGAGTGTTAGATTTGGAATAAAACTTAAAAAAAAATTTCTCTCTCTTCTTCTTGTGGTGCACCAATCCTTGTTAGGTATAACTCTCATCCTGTTGATTTTGATTATTGTGTTGTCTTATTATCTTAAAATGTGGTATATTCTCATGATTTTTTTTGTTAGGCTTTGTGTTTTTAAGGATAAGGAATAATAGCTAAGAGCTAGGTCTCATGTTGCTTTTTGTTCTTATTTTTCTTGGAAAAGAGGTAACCTATATTCTCCTACTAAATATATAAAAATCCTATCACAGTACATTTTGGATTTATATACTATGCTTCCTTGTAATTTCATGAAAAGTATTCATGCACCATCTATTGTTATTAATTTTTCTAAGTATATAACTGTGTGATTTTTATGCAACATGTTAAATTTATGTGTTTTAATCTATGTACGATAGGTTGCTAGAATAGGGATGCTCATGATAAAAATAATTGTGCATGTTTTGTGAGGGTGGCTAGGACAAGATAATTATTGTCTTTGCCTAGAAATTATCTTTTATATTTTAGCCTACCATTATGTTCCTCATTTGTTTTACTTGAAGTTTGGTATATTATGTGTTAAAATTTTAGCATGCTTATTTATAGTTATAAGAGATTAAATTTTGTATACTCTAGATGTATTTTTGTTTTTTCACATGTAATCTATAAATTTTTGGCATGGATTCCAACTAAGTGTTATATTATGTTGAGCATAAGAAACATGTAAAAAAGGATATGTTAGATATGCATAATTAGGGTTTTATATACTAAATGGGTTGAATTGTGGTTTACAAGCAAAATGGTAATTTCTACTTCTAAATATTTCCAAAATCATAATTTTATATTAAAGTGCCTATTTTCATGTTGTTTATTCTTTCCATGAATTTTTCTTATTTCTAATTGCAATTGGTATATCAACGAGGAAAATTATTGAGTAAATAATATATAAGGGTATTTTGGTCATTTATAACTTATTATGCCTAAAAGTGTGAATAATTATAATAGGGTAGTCTTAATGAATTCCTAGGTTGACCTTAGTGTTGAATTTAAATTTGTCTTGGATCATTAACCTTAGGGATGACTTGAATTATTGGAAATAAAGGAAAAAAAATACTAAGTATGGAATTAAAGTTGATGTGCGTTATGTGATATTTTATAATTACCTTATTAAAATATTAATATATAATGTGGAAGACCATTTGATTTGGTATTGTTTTCTCTTTAAGTTAGATACCCTATAGATTAGGTTGGAGCCTATAATTTTGTTTGATGATTTTGTTAGATGCCTCGACATTTTGGCTAAGTCTCTGGTCTACTTTATAGGTAACCCATGAGCCTTATAGGTTATCAGTACTCAAAGATCATGTGTCTTAGGAAGTAAGGATATTGTGTTGTCCTATGATCAAAGTAATTGCATATCTCTAGGTTATAAGTTAGGAGGATATTGTGCTACTTTAGTGTACCGATATGACCATTGTAGTTTATATGTCTTCGGATTATTATTGTATTTCCTCAAGTGATTATAAAAATGGAAGAAATTGTTGTATGACGATTTAAAAGGATTGTCGGTTTTGTTAATTTGTATTTACCTCCATGCGCTACTTGATTTCATTCTATTGGTTTGATAGTTGCCTTCGTATACTATTTAGATTTAGCATATTGGTCGATAACTAACTTAGGGCATCACTTTTATGTTTATGAGTGGTATTGTGGTGGTGTTTCGAAAAAGTCATAATTATAGTTTGATAATTTGTTTTCCCTTTGTGGGAATCCCTTTATATAATTAGATTAATAAAATAATCATAATATGGTAAAAATTTATGTGATAAACATCTGACATATGATATAAATTTTGGTACAAATATGGCACTTAGGTATGGAATATACTATTTAACATATTATACCATAATTCAGACCGGTGTCTTCTATGTGTCTATGATATCCCAAAATTTCACAAGACTTTATTTTTGGGTATTTAAAATTTTCTTCAAAAGTTAACCCTAAACCTAAACTTAATTATCTTCTTAACCCATAAATAGTAACACAATCCATTTCTTAAATATTTTATCTTAATTATTTTTTTCTTTAACCGGATATTTTCTTTTGGACTCGGTTACATTCACTAAAAAATTTCCAACCTAACCAAACTAAACTAAATCTAAACAAAACTACATCTAAGCTAATACTCCACCCCCCCCCCGGGTGCCCATTTTCTTTCTCCTGCGACCTCCCTATCATTTGTCTCCTGCACAATAACTCCTCGCCTTCCCCATTTCTCTGCAAAGCGATCGACATTACGTCTCCCCCCTCATGCATGCAATCTCTCCTACAACTCTTCCTTCTCCGTCCATTTTCTTTCAGCCATTCATTCCCATGCACCTCAAAATCCCTTCTCATTTCCCCTTGTTTTCACCGTCTTTGCAGCTCACGTACCACCCCATTTTGCAGCACCGTCAACCCAAAACTCCACCCTTCTAACACTACCCCACCGCCATCCTTTGCTGCAAGCCACTCCATTTTCCCCCTGCCCTTCTCTCAACAGGCCCTCTTGAACATCCCTTCTTCATGTAACTCGGCTTCAATAACGTCGAGGGCTCACGCTACAAGCAACAAGCAACGCGACCTATAATCTTGATCAACACCACCATCACCACCAATCCTCCCTTTCTTTCTCTTTTCTTTTTTTTTTCCTTCTCCATATTATCAATGAATTGTCCCTCATGCCCTGATCCATTTTTGCAGCTTGAATCACCATATTTGCCACTGCCCAATACCCATCTCCATCACCAGCGATTACCACTATTTGCCTCATCGCTACACATCACCTCCCCATAAAAACCAATCACCATCCTTTCGTAGCCACCACCCTGGGCATCCTCCATTTCTCGCACTGTCACAACCTTCTTCCGTAACCTTTCTATTTTTCTCCCAGGCACCTTCACCAAAAAACCTCATGCAATCACCACCTCACGACCGTCAACAGCCATCGCCTCCTGTTATCGCACCATTTCATCGCCCATCTACCCCCTCTTCCACGTACGCACAACCACCACCTTGCAACGCCCTTCCTCCCACAGCTTAGTACCTTCCGCATGCAACTCCAACGTTCATCCTCGCCAAAAATTCTGAGAGGCTTCCGTTTTCGAGCGCAAAATGCATCTGTTCCTCGCACTCCCGTACTGCTCCAACGTGGTGCCCTTGCGCACTCCAGCCCGGGTAGCATCAAGACTTTATATTTACATGCTGCTCCAGCTTATGATGCCAACATTGGTCATCCTCCCCAATGTGAGAAGCTCACATTGAGCTTGGCTCTCCGCATGAGTTGCTTATGTTATCAGTCTACGAGCATTTTGTCCCCTAAAAAGCATATTTTGGTTGCGAATTAATCCTCGGCTTGCTTGCTTGCTTGGTTGTCATTACTTTTTTGTTTAGTTCCTAATATGTGTTTTTCTAGGTTGCTTTTAAGTAGAGAAGGAGGTTACTGGGAGATGAACGTTTGGTGCTAGATAGATTGTATTTTGATATATTCTTGGAATTTAGAGGTAAGGTAGACGAAAAAATTGTATGACAGTATATTATGGTTTTATTATGATTGTAAATATTTACGTAAGCTTATCTTGTTATGTGGTATTTAATTCCCTAAGTATGCTAGTATGAAATTATGTATAATTGAAAGTGTTAAATTATTTATAATATTAAGTGTACAAAATCATGCTATAATAGGTTTAATATCATGAATTAATCTTCAAGTGTATTTTCACATGATTATTATTATTTGTATGCCTTAGGGGTAAATTATCCTTTAAGAGCACCATGTTTATTTTATCTCAATGTGTATACATATTAAGTATTATATGATGTGAAGTACGAAATCATTTGATTTATGATGAATTAGATACACATGTTAGGGTTTTATATGCTTAATCATGTTTATTTGTAAACTAATCATTTGACATGTCTTTTAATTAGCTTGCATGCTAGTGTGTTTTAAGTACTTTCTACACATGAACCCGAGGTACTAGATTACTTTTACCTTACACCTAGCATAGATTAGGTATAGGGAGTAAATTTTCTATATTAGATGCAATGTAGCACCCTTGTGTTTATTATTTTAGCTTTTGTAGACTCATTTTAAGAAAGAAAAAATTATAAATTTTGCAACTCTTATAGTGCCTTATGTGAAATTTGCATGTTTAGTGTTGTTTAGTGGCTTAATAGGGTTATACTAATGGATTGTATTTTATGTCCCCTACCTATTCATTAGGTAGTATTTACCTTATAAGAGTACTTTGAGAAAACAACTTGATTGCTTTTGGTAGGGGGTTGAGATTTAGGACTATCGAGTGTTTGCTCTAACATCTTTTAATCCCTTGGATTATTATGTTTCCTTTTGTATTTTCTTCTCTTATTAAATTTTACTCTTTTATTCGATCTTTTGTATTGTCAGAAAAGAAAATTTTTAATATTTAATGTAATCTCTATTTTTCTTCTCGTAATAGATGTTCTTAATTTAATCGGAGTAACATTTTTGATTTAGCATTTAGTTTAAGAATGATAAAGGAAATGAAACTTATATTAATTGTGGTGGTAACACCCTATATTTTAATGTTTTCGCTTCTACAATTAACTATCTTTAAATAAAAATTTAAAGTACTAAAAATGAGGGTCTAACACAAACATTCAACAACTCCTAAGCTTGGTTGATTCTACTCATTTTCTTGCATTTCCTTTCATTTTGTTATAATTTTAAAGTAACAATATATTATATGTGTTCTTAGTTTTTGTAGATTCATGAATGCAGGTTATAGGAGTTCTTAGCTTGGAAGTAGGTAAATCCAACAACTTTTTAGATCATAGAATGTATGTGAAAAATGAAATCATTTTGAACTAATGTTGTGAAATTTTAGAATTTTACCTCTATTTGTTGGTAGATTTGGATCTATCTTGTTTTAATTTATGTGTGTTTAATATTCCATATGAAAATTTTAAGATTTCTAGTTTAACACACATTTAATAGTTCATAGAAAATGTTAATCATATAGAAAGTTATGGCCAAAGCCATGTAAAGTGTCAAAACTATCAAACTTTTAGCATTTATGTATTACACAACTACTATTTGCGTTTATATATGTTATTGCTATTTTAATTGAATTTGATGATTCCATGATGTTCATTAACATTTTTAGATGCAATTTCATGTATAATATGACATATTTGGCTTAGTATAACTTCTTTTACAAAAGATCATAGTTTGAAAAAGTTTGAGTTTAACTTGTTACATATGTTAATATGACATATATTCAATATGTTTTTCGTAGTATTCAAAGTGTTCTTCACTAATCACTATAAATATGATTAATGGAGAATTAATCATGTTTTTGCAGTACCACATAATCGTCAATTAATAATGGCATAAAAATAATGATTTGAACTAAATAATTGATAAAAATATAAAAATTTGGGCTCAAGACTGTCGAGTAAATTTTAATAACGATTCTATTTAGGAACCGTTAATAAAATGAAAGGAAAAATTCTACCCTTATATTGTTAACTATTATAAATATAACCTTTATTGAAATGAAAAATTGTACCAAGTTTTAATTAAAACATTGATATTTTATTAACTGTTATATATATAACTATTATTAAAATATTGATATTTTATTCACCATTCTTTCCCTCTTCTCTTATTATGTCTGTTCTAGATTTTCTATTCTCTCCTACTCTCTCTTGTTCTCACTCAATCTCTTTGTTTTGACTTTTGAAGGTTGTCCTCCTTTCATCGGTTAATGGTCACCATGCCTTATTCTTTCCTGTTGATGATTGCTTTCCTCATCCTCTCATTATCACTATCATTTTTTATATCTTAATCTTAGTTAAGGTTAGGCCCACCATTGGCTCGTGCTCCCTCTCTCATGTTTTTTTCTTCTTTTTGTTGCCTTAGTGTTTGTTTGTTTCATTCTTCGGTGCCAATGATTCTTATTTTCTCCACCTTGAATGATTTTTATATTCAACTAGGCATAATGTTTTTTCATTATAAATATATGCATGCATGGTATTTAGTTGGTATTATGTGTGTTCTTATTTTTATGATATATGTTCGCCTCTAGTGCTATGTTGTTATGCTTTTTAGCTCCAAGTTGGGGTTCTACCTCTATAAATATATGTATACATGGTTGTAGATTAATGACTTTTATGTTAAAAACATACCATAATATGTGCATACATATTGGCATAATATGTTAACGATTAACATTATGTAATTTATTTAATTTCTTGCTAATAAAATGCTACTACGTGTATGGTATAGGTTGACCTATGATAAAATATTACTAATACAAGTTAACTAATGCCATAGCTGATATCTTATTTATGCATATGGGCACATTGTTAGCTTAACATAATATTTTATTAAGATATTATATTATATATTTATATTTAATTAAGCTATAGAATTTACATATCTTATGATGAAAAGAGTTAGACGACAATCTTAATGACATGATTTATTGGTTGTTCTTTTTTTTTTTGGGTAGTGAGATGTTGTATTTACTTATTATGTACATACCTCTATATTTGTGCATGACACCTAATGCAAGTTTTTAAGGTTATGTGATATAGTTACTCAAGGAGCTAAGTCACTTGTTTGTGAGATGTCATACTTTGATCGAATTCGTTTCATATAATATCACTTACTATTAACTTTGCGTTAAATTGAGCTATCACCAAGGGTTTTAACTAGTTATTTACATTTTCTCATCCACTATACCGATGCACCACACCCTAAGATTTGTTGAGGGTGAGGTATTTATGAGGGATTATGATTAAATATCTAGAGAGGTGATGGTGATAGATAATAAGTGGAGGTTTTGTCATAGTTTACTCTCAGGTATCTACCCAGATTACTCTAAAGTATCTATCACTAGACTCTTCATTGATTATGTGAATGAGAAGATGACATATTGAGATGAGTGAATTCTGGGAGAGATGGGTTCTAGTCACCCTAAGAAAGGCTACCAACATATTTCATAGGATGGTTAGAGGTGTTTTTAGGTGTTTGGGCTATAGCAACATTTTGATGTATATCTTGCTGCTATTGCCTTAGGTTTCTTTGTACGTTTAGCATCTTTTTTTGGAAAATATCATAGTATGGAAAATTTTGATTTTTTACTTGTAACATATGTTAATATGGGATATATTTAGGGATGGCAATGAGTCTTGGACCTATCCTAGACCCTCTAGACCACCTTATTTTAGTAGGTGTGAGTCTATAGTTTTTGGACCTGAAGGTTCTAAGTTAGGTATGGGTCTATATATATCTAAATAGGTATGGATTTGGGTCCAATAGTCTTAAATCTAGACCCAACCCAGACCCGTTTAGTACACACACACACACACTAATATTATGTTTGTCATTTTTGTTGTAATCATATTTGATATCCTTATTAAAATTTTTAACTTTATTTCTACATATTTATTTTATAAACATTATGTAAAATATTTTATTCCAGAAGTATTAAAATACTATTTAAAAACTTAATGTAACTATGTTAAAATGTTTATCATTTTACTCGAAGAAAGTTTTTTAACAAAAAATACATATTAAGCTATATAAAACATAAATGTATTTATATCTACATAGATTATTTTTTAAAACAAATAAAAAAATAGGCGAACTCATTTATGACCCGTTTAGGACCCATTTACCCACTAGGGCTAATGGATATATATCTTGGTTTAAACTTTTGAGAACTGATAGATCTGGGTCAGTTCTAGATTTAGATAATATAAATGGGTCCAAGTATGGCTCAAACTTGACCCATTGACATCCCTAAACATATTATATCTATTTTGCATAGCATTCAAAGTGTTTTTGACTAATCACTATAAGTATGATTAATAGAGAATTCATCATGTTTTTAACTAGAGGTATTAATCATAATTAAATATATAATGATCATAATAAGAATTAAAAAGATAAAATAATGAATATATAAATAGTAGATATCAAATTATGGCCATTGACCTCTACCTTTGACTTTGGTTGTTAACTTTGACGATTGACATTTATTATTGACGAATAATAGTATTTTTTTAAAAAATAACATATGACCTAATTTTGTGACTTCATACCTAATTTTACATGATATTTTAACTATATTGACCCCTAAGTGGTATTTCAAGATTAAAATAGTTATTTCAAAGGTGTAACTAGTGCATTTTTATTCTAAAATTATTGTCATCTTTAAACACTTATGATATGCCTTGGTGAGTTAATTTTTTAAGTGTTAGATAAATGAGAACATGCTAACCTTAGTTGAATGTAGTTCAATTTTGGTTTAACCATTGACTATATCATCGATAATAAACTTTATGTTAACTTTTAGAAAATTGAAATTAAGCGACTAAGTTATAAATGAATTAATTATGGTGAGGTTATGGCTAGATATTGTTTGATGTGGAGTTATGGCTTATTGAATAATGTTTACCTTTCATGGATAGACAATGGTCATGACCCTAAGTGATCAAAGTCTTGATGATTTGGTTTGGATTTTGTTTGGATCTTTGGATCCCTAGTTTAATTAAAATAATAATAGTGAAAGAAGATTTTATTTGGGTAGATATCTTATAGCTCGGGTTAGGCCCCAAAGTGCCTAAGACCTTTGGGTCAAAGGACTCATTTATATTTTACATGTTAAATCACAAATCCTATGGGATTACATGTACTTAAGGATTCAAAGCTCTAGGTATTGTGTTTATGATGAACAATCATGTGCTTCCTTAACTAGCTATCTTGGCAGTGAGTGAGCTACTCTAGGTAATGACCGTGATAGTTTCCATGATTGAGATTATAATCCTTCTCAAACTTAATGAAATTAGTTTTGTTGTGTGTTGGTTAGCCTTTAACACTATACGATGATTATAATTGTAGCATTGAGTTGAAGTGGTTTTGTGGTTACCGTTGTGTACTCCATCTATTATTAGTTGATGGTAGTTATTTTTGTGTAGTGGCATTGTTACATGGTTTATTATCATAAGGATAAATGGTTATTTGAGATGGTTGATGATATTGTGCATGAGTACTTCATGTTAATATGAGATATGTGAGATTTTCTAAAACCATGTGATTATATGGCTTTATGCATGATCTCATGCCTTTGTATGCTATGTTTTATATGAGCTACTTCTTTAGAGGAATTATGGTTTACTTAGTATGAGAAAATCATATTGATACTATACTTTTCATAAGAACATGTAAGGTGCCAGTAATGATTGTAGGACTCCAAAACTCAAAAGCATAAGGGGAACAAGGGTCCTCTATAATACCTCAAATTACCAAGGTATATCTTCTTTTCAACAAATTTTTTCTTAAATAACTTCATAGTTATAATTTAAGGATGGATGACCTCATGAAAAGTTTCCTAAAATGCATGTGAATGAGTATAAAACACACTCAAAAGGACTCGTGTAGATTTATGGGCATAGTCATCAAGTCTAAAAGTATAGTAGACTAACTACCTACGACCAATGATGTGTCGTAGTGTTACATCCACACTTTTAAGTAAAGTTGTGATCAGAGTAATGGATATCTAGTATTTTTCTTTTAGGGGGTTTTGTTGTATATATCTTTTGGACTTTTAAATCTTTTTTTGATGTACTTAAATCCCATTCCTAGATTTTGAAACTTTATTGGAGCTATGTATAATTTACACTTAGTTTATGTATATTAAGGTTGGCATTTAAGTTTTATGTTTGTTTCATCATTTTTAGCCTTGATCTTACATAAGTTATGCAATGTAAACAACTATCTTGATGTTAGATATGATGGTCTTATCTTTGTTTCTTATTTTTCTTTTGCATATCACATTTTAAATGAAAATTTAAATTTGTGAAAAATAGGGGTGTTATATGATGATTGTTAGTATTTGTTGTTAGTTATTTTTATTTGTTAGATATATAAGCTTACCAAAATATATGTTAGAACTTAGATATTGGAACACTTATATTATAATTTTTGATGTAAAGTTAAACTAACTGTTCTGTATTTAAATTTAAGATCATTCGATGGTATTATTATTAATCTACATATATAACATCTTTGAAGTTGTAAAATAGTAAATCAGAATCTTTCTGATCTAAGTTTGAGTATAACTTATATAACTAGCAATATCCATCTACAATGATTTTAAAATGTTGAACTTGAAAGTTGCTACAGGGTTTAAAACATTTTTCCAAACCACCCTATATATGTATGTATAGGGTTAATATCCAATAAGGAACATCCTTCTTGATGTGTATTGAGAAATTTTAATGCAGACCTTTAAATCATAAATAAAAAATTTAGATTTAAAACATATTTTATATGGTTAATTAAGAAACTACTATACGTCTTGAATGAGACTATAGTTTAAGAAGCTATAACATATAACTATAAATACTATTATTAGAACATAGGAATATTCAAGAGGTAATGTATGGAGTATGAATACTTTGTAGAACATTTTATACAAAATAGCAAATGTATACCACTATTCTAAAATTGAGAGATGATGAGGGATTCGTGTCTTGCTTGGCATTAATGACTTTGTGAGTCTTAGTTATAATGATGTATATGTTGTTTCCTCCATTAATATGCAAATACCTAAAAAGAAAAAAAGGGATTGATATTTCATGTGTTCCAACCTCCACTGTTTTACTTCCTAAGAATTTTTTTACTCTCTCAAAATTTACCATGCCAAAGAGTACTATGATAATACCTTAGCCTAAGTGTACAGCCAAGGACCTCACAACCGAGTCTAATTGTACTATCCTATGTCCAAACTCTTATATATGTAAATATAGTGTAAAATCCTATTAACCTAATGATTATTTTTTATCTAAAATTAAGAAGCAAAGCTCAAAATAAGTTACTCAACACTTCTTGGTTACGCAAGTTGTTCACTAAAGCCTAATGACTAGAATGAAATTTATTCAGTGAATAATACTGAGTTGTCTTTGCTTGAGTGATTGTTAAGACAATTAAGTTTAAGAATATCCTATCTTCCTAACTTCGAATGCACACATATTATTTCTTTGAAAGTCACGTATACGTATATTTAAAAGTAAAAGTATATAACTTTTAGTTAGAACTATTTTCATAGAGCTTATACACGGATAAAAAGAAATAGCATTTTGAAATATTCATAAAATGAATATATAAGAAATCTTATAATCTAATCAAATACTCGATCGATTATGCTATGTAGTATGAAACTATGAGATTCATAAGACTCAATTCCAAACCATGTTAGTGATATTTTATAAAATAAACTTCATAGATTTTATTCTCGCAAAATGCTTCTATCTTTTAAAATATGGAAATTAGTGGATGAAGAACACAATAACCTTATCACAAAAATATATAGCATTCTAAAAGCCTCTATTTGAGATGAGAAATATGTGCAGCAATCAAATATGAAAACAATAGATTAAAGAAAACATGTAGGGTAGTGGTGCCAATTCTAGTATTGTTCCTCCTTTGTCTCTATCATTATTTCTTACAAACAAGTGTGCATATAGAAATTGTCACTAAGGCAAGTTTTTTCAATGTCTTATCAAGCTTAAAAATAACACAACAAGGCCCTCTCACTGTCTATAATTTTATATGGCTCCTTATCTTCACTTAAAAAGATCTAAGGATTAGGACTCTTTAGGATGCTAGCTAAAACTAGTATTCTAGCATCCTAACTTGTATTCTTGATTACCTTTGTTTGGGAATCCTTTAACTTGATCCATGATTTGTTCCTCGATTGATATGTGATGAAGAATATAGTAAATAAATTCATGCAACCATGTTATTACCGTGAACACGCATTATTTGGAATCATGAAACCTAGGGATTGTCAACAACTATTATATGCAATTAACGAAGCTATTGTAAATTGTTGGGAAAAATGGATTAATTTGTGGAATAACTTTTTCCTCTTTGTAAAATATTAAATGAGCTAAAATAAATTATAAAAACTAAAGTAGATGAGGAAACCGAGATTTTTTAGTGGAAAATCCTTCATGACGAAGGTAAAAACCACGGGACATTTCAACCAGAAAAACTGCCACTATAATACAGTAAGATTAAAAAGTGGAATCTCTATTAAAAACTAGACGATGCCTCTCAAATTAACTCACTCAAAAAGGATGGATTACGAGAAGTAATAATCTTCCTTACTTTTTATGTGGTTCTCTTTCTCACACTTTAAAATAGGATATCTTTTACTTGTGTTGTGGATATTCTTCACAACTTATGAATCGTCGTACCTAGCTTATCTAATAAAAGGTATTTATAGATAATTATATGAATCACCCTTATAAAGCTCTAGCCTCCTCCACTGAAAGTCTCAACTCTAGTTAATATGTGAAACTCTTGGAGAAGTAACCGAATAACAAGGTATGATTACTTCTTCTACGGAAATAGTCCCAGAGGTAATTAATTAAAGAATGTGTAACTTCTATTTACTAAGCCAAGAAGCCTAATGGTGCATGAAACATGTACCACTAATTTCTACTATTTCATTCTTTTTTTTAAATATTTTTTTCTTTCTTTTATTATTATAGACCTACCAAATAGGCAAATTGGAGGGACCCCCAATATAAATAGCTAATAAAACTTTTGTATTTGAAATAACTAAATAAATAAAAAGGCCAATAGCATGTGTCAATGACAGGAGAGAGAAAAAAATACCATTGATATTTTTGTAAGTGGCATCTACTCATTGATTTCAACCATTCCAATATTTCAATTGCTAAGATTGGAAGTTTCTAATTATCATACTCAAATGATGAGTTCTTATCAGATGCATCCAAGGCAATAATAAAAGGAAAATGTCCGATTGGCTTATTATTGTGGATGCATGGTTAACCTAATTTTATGACATAAAAAGCTAATCAGCAGGCATCAAACAAACTAAAACATCTCAAGTAGAAGGAACAAAAGAGAAGTAATTATTTCATACGAATGAACTGGTGTGGTGCGTGAATCGTACTGCAGCATCACTGATGCATGAATCATGCACCAAATTTTGACATGTACCAAAACATAAATAGCCAGATGTTAATGGATGGCAGGGCCCCCCAAAACATAAGGTAGTAATATTTTGATATTAAAATTTTTAATTAATACCTGCCCAATCTTGTTTTTTTCACTTTATATCAAAATAATGCCTTAAAGCTAATTTAGTGAGACCGATATGCGAAACGAAAGAACGAAGACAGAGTTCACCCCCGGATATGATCACAGGAACGACTTGCACTGCACACGATCGATGCGCATGCATTCGTTTTGATGTTGAGTGCGTGCAAAACGAAAGATGTAAAATGTCCGGCGATCCGGGCGTTAGAGTACGGCGAAGTGGCAAGTCGTCCGGCTCAATATACAGGCCTGCCATGTATTGAATACGAAAGATGGGCGGAAAGAATGATCTCGGTCTTTCTTCTTTCTGGATGTGGTTCGTGCACTATAATGCATTGCATGCGCCCAAAAATGTACCGACGTCGCATCTCCGGGTGTTCTACGGAAGACAAATAGGATGGGTATTTTATTTATTATTAATTTTTTAAATTAATTGAGTAAATTTGAGAAGGAATTCATTAATCAAATATTAACGTTATAATTTTATTTTTCTAACTTAGATAATTTACACAAAAAATTCAAAAAGGTACTTTAAAATATATATCACGTGATAAAATTACTGGTGAACTTGGCTTTCTTGGTTAATAGTAAAAAAAAAATTAAAAAAAAAAGCGAAAATAAGGATCATAACACGCCCATTGATGACTTCGCTTGCGTTGATAAGTTTTAATTTATTTTAAAAAAAAGTATCATATACTTATGGAAGGTTTGGTAGACACAATGCGTACGAAAATAAAATAAAAGTCTTATAAAGACAACCAGCTAAAATAAAAAATTGAAAGCAGAAAAGTTAAAGCTGCAAGCTTATTGAAGTAATAACTTATAAGAAAATATTTTGCTTTTGTTAATGATAAGCTTTTTGCCTAATCCATATTATTATTGTTTTCCTCCCAAATAAAGAGGGTTCTTGAACTAATTGATGGACATGCACATGCTATAAATAAGGATAATATACTTACCCCAAAAAGATAAGGATAATATAATTTCTTGTCAAGGTGCAGCATGATTGACCTTGGAGTCCCTCAAATTCAATATCCAATTGGCATTATTGTAGGCTTCTACCGATGCTGGATACCTATTGGTGTGAAATCCAAAGTTCCAAGGTTTTCTACTAGGATTATTGATGTAACAACTCAACCTGTTAACTACAATAGCAATATTAGGTCATAAGCAGTTCGTGAGATACATGATGCTTCCTGTTATACGTGAATACCGCAATTGTGAAGTAATGATACATGTATTTTTCATCAAATAAATATTCATTTCTAATGGTGTCTTATTTGAAATAATATTGTACTCCTTAAACTGGTCAAGTATTTTCTCAACATAGTGAGATTGAGATAATATTATCCCATCAGATATTTTAGAAATCCTAATTCCTAATATAACATATGCAAAACCCATATTTTTTATATATATCAAAACTCCTAATGAAAATATGTTTGGTAGTGTTAATAATATCATTATTACTACCCACTATGAGCATATTATCTACATATAAACGCACTATAGTGTAGCATTTATGAGTAACTTTGATATAAACACGTTTGTTGGGCTCACTTATTTTGAAACCATTTGACAACATCATACTATCAAATTTCTTATCCCATTACTCGGGTGCATGATTTAGTTAATAATAGTTTTTCACCCATGTAAAATTTGTAACACCCCCATTTTTAGCACTTGAAAATTTCTATAAAAAGAGTTAGTTGTAGTAAATAAAACGTTAAAAATACAAGATGTTACCACCACACTCAGTATAAGTTTGATTCTTCTACCTTTGTACACTAAGTACTCAAGCTAAAATATTTATCTACTTAGATTAAGAACAACTATTGATAAAAAGTAGATAAATAATCCATTAAAATATTAAACTATTATGATAAAAAAATATCAGACAAAAGAGTTATAACTCATAGAAAAAAAAAAGAAATACAAAAGAGGACATATAAGTCTAAAGGATATCCAAATCAAAAGATACTGGAGCGAACATCGAATTGTCCTAACTCTCAATCACTACCAAAAGCCATCAAGTTATATCATAAAAGTTCTCTTGCAAGGTAAAGACTATCTACTAAATTTGTAGGGGACCATAAAATAGAACCCATTAGTATAACGGTACTACGTAAATTACTGCACAATACTAGGCACACAAATATCACAAAGTACATAGAAGGTAACACAAAGGATCATGGTATATCATGTCAAATAGTATATACCATAGCTAGGTGTCACATTCAAGCCATAATTCATATCATACCATATTCTACATAATCATTACATCAAGTTGAACCATATTACAACTATTTTATTAATCCAATTATACCAATGGTGTTACACGAAAGAAAAACACTAAACCAAAACAAGTGGTGCACAATGACAACTACCAAACCTAAGTAGTGCTCTAAGGCAACTACAAAACCAACTAACCAAAATAATTAAATTCAATTAAATCCTTATACAAAAGTTGCTTCCATTTTTTATTATTTAAGGGGATACATTAATAACCCAAAGATTTATACACTCATCATTCCGGAATATTAAGGCAACATAATATACTCCCAACCTATAACCTAGATACGTACATGTACTTCAATCATACATATACAAAAAGAAAAAAAAAGTATCCTCCTATCTTAGGAGACCTAATCATTAAGTCTTGATACCCTATATATGGCTCATAAGTCACCCATAGAGTAGCCAAAATGTCAAGGCATACAACGAAACTATTGAACCAAATCAAGGACTTTTACTTCACCTATAGAGTAGCTAACCCTAAAGAGCAACCATTACCAAATCTTGAGGATATCCACTTTAAATATTAATTTATTAAGAAGGTAATCATAAAATATCATATAATGCAAATCAATTCCAATTCAATACTTAACAATTTTTTCTTTATTTTAAATTTTCAAGTCAACCCTATGATCAATGATCCAAGCCAATGTTATATTCAATGCTAAATTCAATCTAAGAATCATTAAGGCCATCCTAGTCTAATAATTCACAATATTAAGCCTAATAATTAAAAATGACCAATATACCCTTATATGTTATTTACTCAATAATTTGTCACTTGAAAACTATTTATTATTAGAATTAAGAAAAATCCATGGTATGCCTAAATAGCCTTAAAATATGCTCTTTAATACAAAATTACAATTTAGAAAAATTTTAAGCGTGGAAAAATTATCATTTTCACCTTAAACCACAATTAAGCTCATTTAGCATATAAAACCCTAATTGTGCATAATTATTTGACAACAAACTATCCTATTCTAAGATGATATCATATATATATTAAAATAAATAAATTTAGCATGTTCTTACATAAAAATACATGGCCACATACTGAGAGAATTTATAATAATACATGAAGCATGCATACTTTTTATAAAATTATAAGAAAGCACAAATTAGACATAAGCGTAATATAGAAAACCCCAAATATGCTAAAACATGATTTTTACATATTTAAAATATATACATATATGTGCGTGTGTGTGTGTGTGTGTGTATCTAAAGGGCACCACAAGCCCTAGCACCCAACAATATCTTCTTCTCCACAAAAATAAAAAAAGCAAACAAGATAATTATAATATACCACAACAAAAATAATAAAAAAATAATCATCATCATCAAAAACCATAAAGGTAAAGAGACATACCCAAAACATGGTTAGCATAAGAAGAGGGAAGGAACTTAGAAGCAACTATTTTCAATATAACAAGGTTAGTTAAGGGATATAGAGAAGACCAAAAAAAATTGAAAAGAAGAGAAAGAGAGGGTTTGGTTTTCTTTAACAAGAAGGGAAAGATGGGAGCTTTCAACACTTAGGGAAAAACTCAAAGAAAAAAAGAAGAGATGAGAAAGTAAAAGGAAACAAGTTTTTGAATGAATGAAGAACTAAAGCATGAAGGCATAATGTAATACCCTATTTTTAGAAACCCTAATTATAACTAGTATTTATATATATTAGTTATAATAATTATTTAAGGATATTTGTTATTAAATATATTGTTAATATGTGTAATCTTATTACAGCTTATTAGTTATAAAATTTAATTAGGCTAAAATATGCTAGAGGGTGCATATTAAAATTAAAACCTAGGGTTGAGTTGTAACCAATATCCGTTTCATCAAATAAACCTTTTTTGGTAAACAGATAATTTTTACCCGAATACTTTACCCATTTTTGTACCAAAATAAATTACCCTTACCTTATTCTATTTTATTACCTCACCCTACTCACCCTCTACCTCGGTACACACACCCTCATACCACATGCCTCCCCTGCCATGCATGACTCCCTCCCCCTTGCTTTACTCTCCTTGTTTTACTCCTTCTTTCCCTACATTCCATCCTCTTCTTAACCCCTTTACCCCTTCATTTTGTGTCATAAATTTACCCACCCAACATCCCACACAATCCCTCCTTCTCCCAAGCTCCCTCAAGTAAGAAAGAAGCCCCCATTATTGCCTCTTAGCTTCACCATTTTTCCCTGCAATGCACTTCTACATTGGCCACATTTTCTTTGCAGCTTTCACCTCCACTGTAGCTACAAGAAGAGCTACTGAAACTCCCCTTAGTTATAGCAAGACCTTCTAAAACTCTTCCCTTTAGCTGCAAAAAAATTTCCCGTAACCACCCCCAAGCCACTCACAAAATCAACTACCAGCAACTTCTACCAAACCTTTCCTCTTTACTGCACCAACTCTCACCAAAGCCCCAACCATTGTTCTAGCAAGAGATTCTATTCCTACCCCATAGATGCAGAAAGAGCTACTACAACCCCTCCCCAACCTACAATGACATCCATCATAGCCCAACACACCCACCTTCAGCCATAACAACTGAAGCTTCCCCTTATGCTACATCATTTTTTCCACCATTGCTCACCCCTAAGATTTAGTTAGCTCCACCAATCCCACCCCCTCCTTTTGACCTTCCTTATTGTTGTAACCCCTTAGCAATGGCAGGTTGTGCTATAGCTAGCCTCCCTTTCTCAACAACCCCAACCAATCCCCCCTTTGTTACATAATTTTTAGCTGACACCTCCTCTGAACCCCGATTTGTTTTCCCCTATTCTTTTCTCTTGCATTACCTTAAAACTTCATTAATTATATGAATTATTCTAATTATGATTTTTTAATTATTCTTAGGTGATATTCTGGAAGTCTCAAAAGAAGTATCTTAGGATAAACGTGCTTAGAGACCAGAGCCTTTATTTGTAAGGATACTAGTTGATGTTTCGAGTTTTTTGTTAAATGCTCATAAGATTATGTGTGTTATCATGTTATTGTTATTATAATATTAAAATGCATGTTATTGATGATATGATATATTAATATGAATTATATGACAGGAAGGAAGTAAGAATAATGAAAGATATGCTGATATGATGATATTACGCTAAATTGTATTTTTGTGGATGAGTATAAATTGTGGGAGAGTAGTATAGGCCTAATGAATTATTGTTAGTGGGAAATAATTATAATTAATATTTATGTTGATAAAATAAGGATTTGGAAATAAGGATTTGGAAATAATGATATTGAGAACATGTGATTTTTGTAAAATAAGGGCTATCGGCCATCTTTAAGGGCATTTTGGTTAATATGGTTTAATATGGGAATTTTGGTATTCTAATGGGTTATATGGATTAAAATATTCTAATAATATCATGTGAAGTATTTGGTAGTGATTATGAAGGTCATAAGTTCTTTAGATGTGAAAAATAGCCTAATTTGGGAATATTAGTGTAATACCCGGTAATTTTGATATAATAATAATAATAATAATAATAATAATAATAATAATAATAATAATAATAATAATTTATTTAATAATAATAGGTAGTGGGATTTGACCAATATAAGGTTGTTGTAGGTTTACCCATTAAAATTTAATTTATTTAATAAAATGTTACTGCTGGTAAATTTTAGTAACTAACTATTTGTAAGGTATAATAGTTTTTTTTAATAAAAAAATAATTTTTTTTTAGTAACTTGGGACAAAAAGGTAATTAACTCTGGAACCCTAATAAGCTCTACTAGTATATAAAAGTCTGTTGCTCGGTAAAACAAGTCATGCGATTGGGAGAAAACAGAAGCTATAGCCGCTGGCCACTTCCACCTGGTTGATATCGCTAACAAGTACCAAGCCGATTTCTTTTGTTTCGCTTATTCAGGTAATAAAAATCTGTAGTTCTTATATTACTGTCAGTAGACATCACTTCCTAATTTACTTTATACTATTGCATGGTACAACCTATTAATTTAGTCGAAACCTTCATGCTTCGGTGTTTGTAATATGTGGTTATCGGAGACTGTTTACACGAGTCCGCAACACTATCCTCAATATGTGTATATATATATATATATAGAATACTAGTCAAAGGTGGGTGCCTTTTGCGGAAGAAATTCCATTTAGTTGGGAAACCTACGTAAGTATGACCATCTAATATATAAAACTTGGCAGAATAACTTTTAGAATATAAGACAGGAGGTGACTAGAAAATTCTACGCGATTAAATTTGGGTGGGCAGCTTGTTACGTGACTTGGGTTTAAATGTATACATATTTATACGTGACTTTTACGTGGTTTAACTATAATTTAGTTAATTACATATTCATACTCTAGCATAAATACTTATAACTATTTTAGGGGCCGGAGGTATTTGTTAGTTAATAAACTTTGAGCACTAAATTTAATTTCATCGGTAGGAAATATGTACGTACGACTTCTAATTAATATTACTGGTAGATTAATTTCAACATAGGATTATTCTATTAATTTATTTAATCAAACCAGTTGTAAGTATTTTTTCCACACACACACACACACACACACACACACACACACACATATATATATATATATATATTTGAGTAATCTTATAGTTACATAATTATTGTAGGAGTTGGGGTTTATATATAAATATTAGGCGGTAAATTAAAATATTGGCAAATGTAAGAATTGTGATAAGTTGGATCTAATCCGTTTATAATATTTTTACCAAATATATTTCGTTTAGAGTTAATATTATTGGTGTAAACTATAGGTTTAGCGACTAGTGAGCATTTGTGATCAGATCGCATTCCAGGTAACATTATTTTCAACCTTTTATATATAGATATATATGTGTATTTGCGTTCATGTATATTTTAATTATGCGCTCGTTAATATAATGGTCTTATCTGGTTATAAAGATTTGATTTTATACAAGCGTTCCTTTATTATGCATATATCACAAGGCTCATAGTTTATATGACTAAATTAAGTTTTTTTTTATATTTATGTTAGCGTATAATTGGACCCTAAGAAACTTTGACTATTATTTATTTATTTATTTGAAGTGCTGGTTGGATAATTATTTTATTCTGTTCTATTCCAACTGGTTAATGGAGTGGTGACTCTAAAAGGTATATTTCTATGTAATTTGAGAAAGTTACCTAATATAAAAGTGTATAAAGTGAAGTTTATATGGTGGATTGTGTGACTTTATTTAATTAATATACCATAACTTAAAGTGAAACATAAAGTGGGCTTTGGGTCCTTCAGGTTTGGCCTCCTGATGTTGGGGATCGGCAATAGCCTTTCCTTTTCTATTGTGGATATTTATTTATTTGCCAGTTGTGTCTGGTAAAGGCTCCTCGTCTACTCTATAGGCTTCTCCGGACCCTATTAGGGGGTGTGCACACTTAAGGACAGGATGACCGAGGTGGTAGGTCTTTAGACTTTTGTTATCTCCTTTGGACTATGTCCATTGGGATGGCCCAGGTGTGATTTGTATTCCTCCTGTGGTTGGTGGTAGGTCTTCGGACTTTTGATTTGCCAGGTGACCCCCTGGTTGGTTTTCCCCACTTAAAAAAAATAAGTAAATAAATAAATTAGATGTTACGGTCACCTAAATAAAGATTAATAATTGGGTGGTTTTCTTATGTGATTCGAGTGTATGTCTATAAATTATACGCTTATGTAAATGTGAATATATAACATTTCCTTCGTATTTAAGTGTTACTTAGCTGTTCCCCTGGCTAACTTGTTACATGTTTTAAACGGGGCTGTGATGATCCATGATGTGCATGATGAGCAGATGATCTAGTGCAGGTTGGGTACGAACCTACTCAAGGTGTTGATGGCATGCATGATGGGAAATATTGAGAGTGGTGGTGACTTTCAGAGTTTTATTTATTATATTAATTTTAGTAGATACTTTTCATGGTTTCTTTTGTAGTAACAATTTCGGTTCAGTTAGTTTGAATTAATAAATATGTTTCGTGTGTTTTCTTATTTTACATAGCCTTAGCGTCTATTGTGAATGGCATTAGGGTGCTAATTTACACTAGATGTGGCGGTGATGCCCTCATTGTTTTAGCTTCCGCGCATACTTTTTAATGAGTTTTTGGTTTTGAAAATGGGGGTGTTACAATTAGCATTAAAACAATAATGTTTATTATCACATGTGTAACATGTTAGATTTAGGCCATGAATTTTAGATATGTTGCTAATATGGGTATTTTAAGGATTAATATTTAATTCGGTAATTGTATGAGTCTTCTAGAAAATGTTAGAACTTACCTGTGAAATAAGGGTTTTGGAAGCGTTATAATTAGTAACTCTTGAGATAGGGCTATTATTGCAAGTGTAAGAAATAGGAGTTAGACCTCACAATTTGGGTATTTTAATAATACTATTAATTTAGAAACATATAGTAAATGTGGTGGATAAATGGTAAATATGGGTGAAGTTATGCATATATTATGAATTTAGGGTTTTTTGGGAAGATGAGCATCTTAATCTTTGAGAACAATCTTGTTATATGTATATTAATGTATTGCTTGCAAGAATTATGTTTTTTACTCATTTAAACCATTCATGAAAAATATATTAATAATTTAAATTGAATGATTATGAGTCAGGACCTTTTGTATATGTTCGTTCCAATGGATAAGAATATTAGTTGGGCATGTTTTGTGCGTGGATTGTATATCATTACCGTTCCACCAGTAGGAATAGTGGTTAGGAGTGTTTTGCCCCGGGGTAGAATAACCTTTCCACCAATTGAGAATTATGGCATTACCCCAAAAAGGGGTTTTAATAACGGTTATTTTATAGTTTTAATAACAGTTTTCAACCATTATTGAACCACCTGTTATTAAATCTTTAATAATGGTTCATAACCATTATAAAAATTATACAAAAACCTGCGAATATATGCATAAACATCATATTTAATAATGGTTTTAAAGTGAAAACCGTTGTTAAAAAAAGGTTTTAATAACGGTTTTTCAATAAACCATCGTTAAAAATAAGGTTTCAATAACGGTTTATAAGTAAAAACTGTTGTGGAAAACCAGGTTTTAATAACGGTTATTATAAAAATCATTGTTAAAACATAATCGAATTAGGGCTTTTGTCATCGATTATGCATTTATTAAACCCTAATACATATTAAATGAGCATAAATTTGAGATTAAACGAATAGTTTTAATAACAGTTCTTAATAAAAACTGTTAATAAACCTTATGTTTTAATAATGGTTATTATGAAAACCGCTATTAAAACATAAGTTTTATTAATGGTTTTTATTAAGAACCGTTATTAAAAGTCTATCATCCAATTAGGGTTTCATGGATTGATTATGCATTTATGAAACCCTAATACGTATTAATTGAGCATAAATTTGAGATTAAATACGTAGTTTTTATAATGGTTCTTAAAAAGAACTGTTATTAAAACTATAGGTTTTTTTTAATAATTTTTCTATTTTGTTCCTGCCCACATACACAATTATGTGTTCAAATAATTACCAAATCTATAATGTAAAACAACATCAATTCATACCAAATCTGTAATCACATTATAATTTAAATCAATCTATAATTAGTATGCATGTCTCAATACACTGACCATACTTAGGAATCAAAATTAGTAGGCATACCACAACTTGGTAGCTCTACACCCCAAAGTAAAAAGTTTAGAGATCTAGGCTAGAAGATCCAAAGATGTAGACAAAATACAAACCTAAAAATGCATGTAGAATATATAGATCGCTACTTAATACCAAATGAATAGGTCCATGTGCTTGCCCCATTGGTCTCTAACTTCATCAATTTCATCAACATTGTATTGTTGTCCTCATACATAGTCATCGGTGAAAAACTACAATGCCCATGTTTCAATTAATATACAGTTAGCTATTAGGTTAAAAATATATATGTTATGATTTATTAATAGAAAAATATGGAAAAGCAAACATACATGGCTTGAATCTATGTTGACCGATATATTTTGGACTATAAGATCCATTGCTTTACATACATAGTATCCACAATCATTGCCATTTTGCTATTGTGGAAACTATCAAAGGAATTCAGTTAGCTCTCTAAATATTAGATATTAATTTGAATTAAAACAAAATAGAAAATAGTTATCTTCCTACTTACCATGACAGACTCATATTGAAGATTCTTTGGGTTTGAGACACCATTCCCACCTCTCCTTTGATATGTTGTCCGTAGTGCCCTAATAAATAGAGTTGGATACACAATATTGTAATTATATATACCTCAAATAATGAAGGCAGAATATATGTATAAATAAACTAATGAAGTAAGAAGTGAAAAGTACACTAACATGTCGATAAAATTCCTTTCCACCATGACAAGTGACCTTAAAAGGCATGTCATAGGTTTGAAGGGAATCAAACACATAAACTTTATTATGATTAGGTCAGACGGTGTACAAAACCCAAAGTTCATTTGCGAGGTGAGGAATGAGATAGAGCCTGTTGTGTCCCTCAATCAAAATGTGATATGCTAAATAGTTTATGTGCCTACCCTCTGTTATTGTACTACCATTAGCTATGTAGTATGGGCACACAAATATAATTGAGGATAACATTCCCTCCATCGCAGCATGACTAGCTACCAACCTATGGATGACAATAATAATGCATATTTGTTAATAACTAATAACTAATATAAGAGGTCATAAAAATACAAATTGTACAAGAGTACTAAAATCTAAAATATGATGTGACATAAACGACAAATCCCGTGGTTGACATCCATTCCATATTATAAATGTCGCTTATGTCAACCGTCGATACCATGAAAGTAGCATCATCCCTCCCAACATACACAAGACGACCATCAATGAAAATATAACTATCCCCCAGGTAGTTTTGGGCATAGAAATAAAATAAAGCTAATGTTGGTGGAGGTTGGCTTATTTCCAAAGAAGGAATCTTTTGTGGGGAAACTGGTTTTTCAGATTTAGCTCTCTTTCCTTTAGCAGCGCCCTCTTTTGTGTTGCTCGTTCTACTAGTACCTCTCTTGGTTTTACTAGCAGGAGAAGTCTTCTTCTTTCATTCCTTAATTGATAATAATAATAATAAAAATATGTATCGAGCATATATATATGAAAAAGGTATAAATAGTGTAACTACTAAACAATGTCTAATGAAGATGTTGAATGTCAATACCTCTTTAGTAGTGAGATGTATCTGATCCACGGGCCAAGGCACGAAGCTTCCATGAGCTTCTAGCACTATGGCTGCCTCATCACCCTCTTTTTAACAAGGAAAGGGTGTACTACCAATTATTGGAGTGTCAATACTCATTGGCCTTGTATTTAGCGCTAAGTTGTGCCCATGGACTGTTTGTGTTTGGGTACTGTGGCTGATGCGGACCCTTCCTTTCGCCAAAAGAGTTGAAAGGTCATTCTCTAACAAGTCACATTTATACATAACCTGAACAAAAATATTACATATTATTAATTATTTATGATATCGAATACATTTAATAACCATGCATAGTTATGTAATGCTTACGTCGGGAAGAGAAGAAAGACATGCATCAGCTTCACAACAGTCTCTGAAGCTATTTACATTAGGTATGTGAAGCCGATCATGGTCGACTAAATCGGATGGCTTATACCCTTGAAATTTCATAAATGACAACTCTTACTCCATTGTTGCCATCCGTTCAAATGCCACGTTCAATTTCTTGGTGAGGATGGCAACTAGCTCATTAGTGCTACAAGAACCACGAGATCGACCACGCATGCTTATTCTCATAACACCTAATCCAAGACCCCTATATTTTCTAGGGTGTTCTATAATTCTTGTAGCCTAGGACACAATGTTATATTGTTCGATCCCCTCCTCACCATCTGACGCTTGAAGTTTGTCCTGTAATGTATATAATATATGTAAATTTAGCTTATAGGAATAAGTATAATATAATAGTTTTCTAAAAGAAAAATAAGTAGGGTTCTATATGTCTACAAACATACAATTGTTGCGGCTACAACATCTACATCCTTATTAATATATCCATCTCTTGTTACTCTAGCCTTCTTTCATAATGTACTAATATTAATGGACGAGGTACATGGGTCCAAGTCTTGGGCTATGAGCTATAAATCAAGATAAATATCAACTCCTCTTTAAGACCTGCATACCCTTTGCGAGTCATATTATGCCGGTAATTATTCTACTTCGCAATCTCTTTATTTTTGGCACTTTTTTCCTATGTGACAAGCCAAAACATAGTGACATGGTTATTTCAATATTATGCACAATACTAGGATCGATACAAAAAGTTTAATTTTTATCTAATAAATACCTTAAAATCACCCGTAAGAGGATATGCAATGAATTGGTTCCAACTTTCTTGATTGATGAAACTGTATCGTTTGGGTGGATTCTGCCGTAGAAAACCATCCCTCTTTTTGTACAGTTTCCTACGAGCTAAATATGACCTAAATGTTCTTAGACGCTCCCCACAATGTCTAAGAAGCCATTTCTTCCTACTCTTTGGCACATTAAACACTCTTTGTAAAATAAGACATATAAATGTATACCGATGTTAATGTATTAAAATTAATAACATTTGACATACAAAAATGATTACATAAAATAGTATGTTTACCGTTATTTTATGCCAAATATGCTCCTTATAACCCTTTGGAAACTGGTTCCAATTATTATAAGAGATAGGAACATGGTTATAGTTCACAAGTGAAATGTAAGTTAAGAACATGTCTGCATAAGGGCCAATAGGAAGATTATAAGTATTCTATCCCAACTTGATCAGTTCTCCTTTATTCCTCATATCTGTGATGATTCTCATAATCATAGGTCCTCTTTTCCCTTCTTCATCACTATTGTCCCTATCAATATTTTTGTTGGCCATATCTCTAAAAAAATTAATAAATAAATTATGTTAGAATGTTATTTATTGAGCATAATGTACCATTATATTATCGATACAATAAATATCCTATCGTGAAGGTTGAAAATGCATTTAAAAAAACCAACACAGATATTATATGTTACAATATTATTACCCTTATTGCCTTCTTTTCCTTCTTTTTATCCCCTTGTTTTTAGATTAGTTACAGGATTCGATACATATATTACTTTACGATGATCATCCCTGACATATATTTCCTCTTTATTAATTTTATTGTTATCATCGTTCAAAAATTGAGTTTCTTGCATAGTTGATACACACTCTTTATTCCAATTGGCATCATTTTCATCATCACATTCATTGGCATTCCTTTTTTTTTCCTAGTTAGTACCATAGACCATCTATTATCAGTAGGGTCAGTGACATAGAATATTTGTGTCGCTAAGATGAATAGGTCTTGTTTATGCTCTGCCCTATTAAGATCTACTAATGTGAATCCATCTTTATATCTAACCTCATAGCCATTATCAACCCATTTGCAGCCGAATACAGGGATTTTAAATATAGTGTTATCTAACTCCCATATATGTTCAATTACACCATAATAATTCATATTTACATTAGTTGGATTCTTGTCTTTTGCACTAGCAATAAGCATTACCTCATCCACTAAATTCACCCCACTATTCTACATTATACTATTCATATCTTATTCTTTTGTATAAAAAGTGCAACCGTTGATCACATAACTAGTATATTGAAATAATTCATAACGAGGTTTCTGAGAAAACCAATGCAGGGTTTCGGAAATTAAAGTTGGAAAATGTACAATAATGGGAATGATATGATCTCTTATCTAATCAATAAAGAAAATATTATGTTTATCAATAATCCATTTCTTAGTTTTTTATGGATTTTCAATCCGTAAAGAAATCATATGCTCTTCAATGTACGACTGAACATCATCACTGTTGTCTAATACATATAGATGTGTTGTATGGAACATGTTAGGTTCTACACGCCCAAACTGTTTGCCCCTAATACCCTGTCCTTCAAATTTGCCTGTACATCAAGACTTAGGAATACCAAGAGCTTTAGCATTTGATAAGTACTTTGTGCAAAACTCAATTGCCTCTTCCACAAGGTAACTCTCAATAATACATCCTTTTGGCCGATATCAATTTTTCATATAACCTTTTATTAACTTTATAAACCGTTCAAAGGAGTACATCCAATACCCATGAACAGATCCTAATATCTTTGTCTCATAAACTAAATGAATAGTTCGATGTACCATAATGTTAAAGAATGATGGTGGAAAATACATTTCAAGTTGGAAAAAAGTAATCACAATCCCTCTTTGCAAGGCATCCAAACTATCAGGATGTATAACTTTAGAGCAGACGGCTTTAAAAAGCCAACAAAGCCTAATGATAGTAATTCAAACACGTTTTGACAAAATTCCACATATAGTTATCGGCAACAAGTGATGCATCAAATATGACAATCATGAGACTTCATGTTAATTAATTTCAACTCTTTATTGACACAAGCCTTCTAAAATTTGAAGAATACCCTTTTGGAACCTTGACACTGTGAAAGAATTCACAAAATAAAATTTTCTCCTTTCTGAAAAGAGTATGATACGCTGGTGGTAAATATGTTCTTCTTTAGTTGTCTCACGGCGTCAGTTCTCGTCTAATACCCATTTCTTCCATATCCATTTGAGCATTTATGTCATCTTTAGTCTTGCGTGGAACATTAAGTAATGTACCAATAAGACTCTCACATATATTTTTCTCAATATGCATCACATCAAAGGCATGTCTCACGTAGAAAGATTCCAAATAAGGAAGGTGGAAGAATATTGACATCTTCTTCCACCAAACTGATGAGACTTATCTTTATTCTTTTTCCCAAACTTGACACTCAAAATGTTTCATCTTCAGCCACACTTGTTGACCCGTCAACCAGATTGGTGCCTACCCTTCTTCTTAGAATCCATTGAATGCTTTTCTTTACCTACGATAATGATGATTCTTCGGTAAAAACCTACAATGCCTAAGGAATATAGTCTTTCGGCCATGTGTTAGCTAAAAAATGAAGTATTCTCCTCACAAATTGGACATGCATAATGGCCTTTCACACTATAACCTAATAAGTTACCATACGATGGAAAATCATTTATAGTACAGAATAACATTGCTCTCAAAGTAAAATTTTCTTCACTATATGCATCAAATACTTCAACACCCATGTCCTATAAAAACTTCAAATCATCAATCAAAGGTGCCAAATAAACATAAATATCATTCCTAGGTTGGTTTGGCCTAGAAATGAGTAAAGACAACATTATATACTTGCGTTTCATATGGAGCCACAGAGGTAGATTGTATATAACCAAAATCACCGGCCATAAACTGTAGGTGCCTTGATTGTGCGGATTCATTCGATCCATAGAAAGTGCAAGGCGCACATTTCTTGCTTCTTTACCAAATTTAGGAAACAAGCCATCAATCGTCATCCATTGTGGAGAGTTAGATGGATGTCTAAGAAGCCCGTCATCTATCTTGTCATCAGCATGCCATCTTAAGTTCTTGGCCTCTTCAACATCATTAAACTTCCACCTTAATCTTGGTATTATAGGAAAATACCATAACACGTTTGCAGGAACCTTATTCTCCTTGTATTGTGGTGCTTTACATTCAGCATTAGGACAACTATCCAAAGATGCATTGTCATTGCAATATAAAATACAATCATTAGGGCATACATGTATCGTCTCATAACTCATGTCCATAGAGGATAGAATTTTCTTTGCTTCATAGGTACTATCGGGTAGAGTGTTGTCATTAGGAAGCATATCCTTCAAAAGTGAAAATAATTATGTGAAACTCTTATCACTCCATCCGTTACATGCTTTGAAGTTGTACAACCTTAAAGTAGCGGATAATCGCGTAAACGTCTTACAATCATCGTACAAAGATTTCTCTGAGTCATTCAATAACTTCTCAAACATTTTTGGACAACCCCATTGTAACACCCCAAAATTCACTATTTTTTTAAAGTAGAAGCAATTAAATTAGAAATACTTAAAACCTGTGAATTCTGGGAATGTTACCGCCACACTTAGTACCGAACCGGTTCTCTCCGACTGTTCTAGTACCAAGTGCTACGGCTAAAGAAAAGAAATAATCAATTATAAATCAATATAATGCAAATTCAAAATAAGCATTAAATGGTTGTAAAACAAATTTAGAGTAGGCATAAAGAATTGTAATTCATTTCCAAATGAGAAATAAGCTCACAACCAATAAAATGTTTATTTAAAATACTCAATCAAGTAATAATTTCATAAAAAGGAAATCTAATATAAAAGAAATAAAAAACGGATATAAATCACATAAAGACTGAATATGGCCATGACACTCTCGAACTTGAGCCAACCACAACTCAATACATAGCCCCGACTGATGTCTTGCCCACCTTCACAAAGCCAGAAGGGCATACTACTCGTGGGAACGAGCAGCACCCATGAAAAGGGTGATCAGTATGCTATGTACTGATTAAGATAATCGAGCACTAAGGCCAACACATAATAGCACATAAAGAACGTAGAATAATAATAAAGCATAAGACCAACATGATAACATAAATGCATGTGACCATTCAGGTAAAAGTATAAAGGCCTAAATATAATCCAATTCAATTCCTTAATTAATCTCTGATCAGAAGTAGGTTCACAATACTTTTTTATCAAATCCATGTGAGTATGGAAGCCCCTACTATTATAGCCGGTGGATCGGAGGCACATAAGGTATCATACCCTAACCACTATTATAGCCGGTAGATCGGTCACACATAGGGTAAAAACCCTAACCACTATTCCTAACCAGTGGATCGGTTGGCCCTGGCTCGCATGGTGTTCCACTGTAAGTAATTAGTATCTTTTAAGTGCTTTAGCAAAACTCGGGTTTGCATTTGTTGACCTCGGGAACCCCCACTATTATAACCGGTGGATCGGTCACATATAGGACATCATGTCCTAACCACTACTATAACCGGTGGATCGGTCACACGTACGATAAAAACCCTAACCACTATTCAGAACCGGTGGATCGGCTGGTCCCGTCTCAATGATCTACCACTTTAAATAATTAATGTTTTAAGTATCTTATTCAAAGGCCTTCACCATGGACATGTACGAATCATTCTCTTTATACTTCACACATCACAAATCATAAAATTCCAGAATCATAATTACACTTTAATCACCAAATACACATAATAACACAAAAATTCCAAACAACCACAATAAACCCTAATTGTCCACCCAAAATGTTCGAACACTCAAATAACAATTAGATTATCTTCCTCGTATCCCAAATCCTCTTCCATATGCAAACTTTACCCCCATGCAAACTTTACACATCCCATGCAACCTTTTGAACTTTTCATGCAAACCCTAAATCCCATACAATCATTAACTCCCATACAAAACCCTAACTCCACCATACAAACCCTACTCCATGCAAACCCTAACTCCACGTAAACCACTCTTCCATGCAAACCCTAGCTCCTATGCAAACCCTAACTCCATGCAAACCCTATCTCCACGTAAACCACACTTCCATATAAACCCTAACTCCACGTAAACCCTAACTCCATGCAAACCATTAATACCACCATACAAACCCTAATACCACCATAGAACCACTAACTCCACCATACAAACCCTAATACCACCATGTAAACCCCAATACTGCCATGTAAACCCCAATACTGCCATGCAACATTACCTCCATGAAAACCCCAATACTACCATGCAAACCCTAATACCACCATTCAAACCCTAATACCACTATGCAACCATTAATACTACCATGCAGCCATGTAAACCCTAATACCACCATCCAAACCCTAATACCACTATGCAACCATTAATACCACCATAAATTAAATTCTACCAAATAGAACCATATATTATATTCTTCCACACAAAACAATAAATTAGATTCTCCCATATAAAACCAGAAAATAGGTTCTTCTAAATAGAACCATAAATTATATTCTCCCACACAAAACCACAAATTAGATTCTCCCATATAAAACCATAGATTAAACTCTCCCACACAAAATCATAAAAATCATAAATCAAATTCTCCCAAAAATTCTCCATTTTATTCTTTCACTTATGAATCATTAATATAATTAGGTTAACTCACCTCCCTTGGTCAACCTCTTTCCCATCCTCCTTTTTCATCCTTTCTCCCACACAAGCCACATCAAAACCCTCACATACATGTCTTATAGGGTCACAACACATATCATCACATACACATAGTACACATGCCATACAAAAATATACTTCAACTCCACGTCATACCATATATGACATAATTAATATTGATAAACATATGATACATATCATGCGAAGCACATAATGCATATAATCACACAAAAGGCCTTAGCACCCCTTACCTAAAACGACACCAGTCTTGGAGCACGCTCCTACGCCTCCTTGGGGCTTTGACTAAATAATAACATACTAATAAAAATAACATTAACAAAATTCTAACTTTGCTAAAGATATAGAAATAATAGAAATATTATAAGAGTTGGTAATATAGGGTTAAAGACTTTACCCTAATAATAATAATACTACTAAAAATAATATCAATGAGAATATAAATAAGAATAATAATAATAGTAACAATAATAATAATAAAAAGGATATTATTCAAAAATAAGGTAAAATAAAGGCTTCGACCCCTTTACCAAAATAATATTAGTAAAATAAATAATCAAATTTGGTAATAATAATAATGATGAAATAATAATAATAATAATAATAATAATAATAATAATAATAATAATAATAATAATAATAATAATAATAATAATGATAGCAAAACTAATAGTAAAGTAGTTGTAACATTAATAATGAAATAATAATAATAGTAATTCAAAATAGTAAAAATAAATTAATTATAATTATAATAATAATAACATATTAATATTAATAATAGTAACAATAGAAATAATAAGAAGAATAATAATAAAATCAAATTAAAAATACAATAGGGCTTCAGCGCTCAACAGAAATAATAATCAAAACATTAATACTAATAGTAATAATAATAATACATATTAAAATAATAATAATAGTATTTATATTTAAATAAATGAAATAAATTAAATTAAGGCTTATAAAAAATAAGGAAAAGGGTTGAGAGGGTCTAGGGTTCAACCTTAGGCTGGAAGGGATAGGCGACACCGGCGGTGGTGCACGGCGGTGGCGGTGGTGGCCGAAAAAAGATAAGAAAGAGGGAAAGTTAAATGCTGGGAAAAGGAGAGGTGGAATGGAGGTGGAAGATGGGGTGTTTAGGGTTTCCCAAGAGGAGAGGAACAAAATGGAGGTGGCTGCACAAGGCGGCGTCGGTGGTGGCCGAATGGAGGAGAAGAAGAGAAAGAGAGGAGGAGAGGAAGAAAGAGGAAAGTAAATGGAGGGGAAGGTAGAGGAGGGTCTATAGGACATAATGGGAGGTGAAAGAAGCGAGGGTAACGGCGGAATAGGTGGCTAATAGTGGTTCGAAGGGCGGCAGAGGTAGAAAAATAGGTTGGTTGAGAAGGCTACTTTGCACAGCCTCGGTGCCTTGTGCAGGACAAATTGATGGGTATGGGACGTTTGGTTAGCTAGAGGGTGGTGCAAGGAAGAGTTTGGTAGGCGTAGTGGGTGGCGGCGTTGGCCTACAGATGTAGAGATGACATCTAAAGGGGCAGCGGCGAACAAGGGAAAAATTCTAGGTAATGAAATCAAAAGCTCGATACAGGTTATTATGGGGGGTATTTATAGAGTGTAAATGATAGGTTAGGGTATGTGGATCGGCTAAAGAGTTGGGCAAGTAGGGTTATGGTCACCGGCGGCGTTCTAAGGCCGGTGGAAGAAAATTTTGGGCAAGGGTTGGCTGGCTGAAAGAGTGATCGTGGGCGAAAAGGAAGGGAGATAGGGCTAGTCAAGGAGGTAGCCGAAATAGGGGGAAGTGAAAGGAAGGAAAATGGCCGGTCAATAGTGTGTAACAGGTGGAAAAAATGCAGGGATGGTGGCGGAAATGGTGTAGGTGCTTGATGTCGACGGGGAAAGGAAGGAAGGAAAAAGAAGAAAGAAAAAGGTGGCTGGACCAACAGTCTAGAAGAAAAAAGAAAGAAAGGAAAAAGAAGGGATGAACCGACGGTCCGGTGACGACTAAACTTTCATTTAAATAGAATGATGCGTTTTGACGTAAACAGGAGCGAAGTGCGGCACAAAGCTCTATGCTACCGATGGAAGAAGGAAAAGAGGGATTGGGCCGCGGAAAGAAGAAAATGGGTCACGGCCAGGCCCAACTCGGGAAAGGTAAGGAAGGAAAGAAAAAGGAAGAAAGAAAAAGGAAAAGGGGGAAACTGAAAAGAGAAAAATAATAAGGTTTGGGTTAATTAAATTAATCTGAATATTTTGGATATTTTGGATAATTAAAAATAAAAATATTTAAATAAAATAATATTTAAATCCCTTTTTAGGTTAAATTAGGATTTTTAAAAGATTTTCCAAAAATTCCATTTTAATTAGCAAATCACTCTAATTTTCTTCCATTAAATTATTTATAAAATTAATATTAATTTGAAACTATTTTCTCCTTCTTGTTTTAATTAAAATAATTTATTTAATTAATTTTTAAAAGAAAATCCTTTATTAGTTAAATTACTCAAATTTCCTCTAATTAAAATACTTATAAATTTCTTACTAATTTGCCTTAATTAATTTCCTTTTATTTTAATAAAAATAACTTATTTATTTAATTTTTATAATAAAATTTATTTAATAATAAATAATAAAATTAGAATTTTTGGGGCATTTCACTCAAACACTTTCCTCAACCTTTGGAGTCATCTCCTCTAACGAATGTCCCTCATAGTTATCAAATGATGATCCACTACTATCCCTCCTAACATCATCATTATCATATTTAGACTCTGTTTTCCTATGCCATATCCAATAGGTGTAACTTGTATCAATTCCATACACAAACAAATGATCTCTCAAATAATTGGCATTGACACGCTAAATATAAGCACACTTCAAACAAGGACAAACTATTCTACTAGAGTCTCGAGCATGTTCAACTGTAAACTTGATGAAAAACTTCACTCCTTCGTTATATTCTCTAGATAGACGATTTGCAGACAACCATTTCTGATCCATAGTTTTTGAATCTAGATATATCTCATGTAAAAGTAATTATTAAAAATCAATTGAATTATAAGTTTAATAATTCGCAAATCGCTCATGCTTAGAAAGAATTAATCTCAAATGTATCATGCTATTCTGTATATATATATATATATATATACGAAATCATGCTAACACATTTCCAATAAGATATTAATGATGATCAATAAAACTGCTCATACTTACAAAGAGTTCATACACACACGCCCACACACACACATATATGTAGAAAAATATTATACAATAGTCCAAGTTACAAAAGATATACATACTACAGGATTTAAGCAATAGCAGCACTATATACATCAAAATGTTGCTACAACCCAAATACCTAAAAAACAAAAACTCATATCCCTAAAACTAAATCCCCCGATAGCCTCATCGAGCCTAACTAAAAACTATAACTCTGAAAGTCCACTCATCATGATATATCATCTGATCCCTGACATCATCACAAGAGAGTCTAATTACGAATACTCTAGGGTAACCGGGGTGGATACTCCGAGGCAAGCTATGATGAAACCTTTACTCATCATCGATGACCATCAGTTCCCTCGATATCCTATCATACTCTCTAGCAAACACCTCACCCTCAATAAATCTCGAGTGTGGAGCATCAGTGTGGTAGACAAATCACTATAAAAAAGTAGACGTAGCCGATGCCCATGGCTCTATCTAACGCAGGGTCAACAAAAGGTGATATGATCTGAAATGGAAGGGTGATAGGATGAGCCACTCACATAGAAATGACATAGCTTATCATTTAACCATATCACCTACAAATGAGAACCACTAAATCTTATCATCAAGGTTTTTCTCGAAAGGATCTAAATTACAAAATATGTACACTGATCTTCAACTAGCTAAATAAATTATAAATATATTCTACTAGATCTTAACCAACTATGTAAAGCTAACAACATTAAAGTATTTAAAATAAGTTCATAATCTTTCGATATATATTTAACAAAACAGTTAAACATCAAACTATCATCAAATCGTTCAAGCTATGCATAGTAAAATCAAGTCGATATTAATAAGATAATATCTACACACACACACACACACACACACACACATATAATACAACCTAATAAATCCTATATTATTATTATTATTATTATTATACATAATTATTCATCTCTATTTAATTTTTCAATTTTATATTTAGTATAATAAACTATAAATCCTAACTCTAACCCTAACCCTCCCCCTAAACCTAACCCTAACACTAACCCCCCCTAACGCTAACGCTAACGCTAACCCTAACCATAATTAACCCTAATAAATTATAATAAAAACTAACACTAAACCTCATAAGATAATGATCCTAAACCTTGCTAACGATTCCCTTAACCCTAACCCTAACATTAACACTACCCTCCCCTAACCCTAACCCTCCCCCTAACCCTAACCCTAACCCTAACCATAATTAACCCAAATAAATTATAATACAAACTAACACTAATGATCTTAAACCTACCTAACTTTAATTAAACCCTAATAAATCTTATATTATTATTATTATTATTATTATTATTATTATTATTATTATTATTATTATGCATGTCTATTTAATTTTTCACTTTTATATCTAGTATAATAATCGATAAACCCTAACACATCTTCATTATAATAAAACCTAACCCTAAACCTCATAAAATCCTAATCCTAAACCCAGATAACTGTAATTAAACCCTAATATATAAATCCTATATTATTATTATTATTATTATTATTATTATTATTATTATTATTATTACTGTTATTATTAATATTTTTATCATTATACACAATTATTTCTCTCTATTTAATTATTCACTTTTATATATTCATTATTTTCTATATCTATTTAATCCTCATCAAATAATAATCATTAACATATGCATATCTAATTGAAATATTCACTTATTGATATGCATATGTAAAATATATTTTCATTTCAATATATGACATTTCATATATCTTATAGCTAGTGCATGTCCTACACTTATTAATGAAAATATGTGTGTGTGTGTGTGTGTGTGTATATAGTTTTTATGATGAGTGACATTAATAATAATTTGAAGTCTTTAATTTCTCTAGCTTCATATATATATATGTAAAGGTCTTGGCCAAAATCTACACTTGTTAATATATAACAGTAACGCAAAAAATTGAAAAACGAACAGCAAATTTTTTCACCAACACATTCAACGACACATTTTCGAACAACAAACCACAATTTTGCAATAACAAACAAACAAAACCCTGTAGCAACATGCATGCATTTATATATATATATATATGTAGAGACAAAGCTACGAGGGAAGAACAAACACATATGTAAAGGGAGCGGTGGCATGCAAGAAACAGGTGGCGAGCAAGTTGAGAGAGGCAATGACCTCCAAACACGGTAGAGGATGAAGGTATAAGTGCTAGCTAGGTTTGCAAGAATGACAACATGCACATGGAAAGCCAACAAAGGCAGAGGGGTGGTCAAGAGTTGGCAATGCAAGGGTTTCCCTTACTTCAAAGGAGCCGATGTGGTGGTGCAAGGGTTTGCAAGAGAAGGAGAGTACAAGAGGGAAGCCGTAGAGTCTGAAATTTTTGGCACAAAACAGAACTGAAGGAAATAAAAAGGGGATATTAATAACGGTTCTTACAAGAACCCTTATCAAAAGAAGTTTTAATAACGGTTCTTGTAAGAACATTATTGAAATATCTTTTAATAACGGTTGTTATAAAAAGCGTTATTAAAATTTTGAAACTTTTGACAACGGTTCTTGTATGAAGAGTTATTAAAACTAGTTTTAATAACGGTTTTACATGAACCGTTATTAAAATATCCGTAAAAATTTTAACATTGCATTTTTAATAACGGTTGTTAACTATAAACGTTATTAAAACTATCCCGCGCATTAATTTTAACGCATTTGATGATAGTTTTCAAACTACCATTATTAATGTCCCGTTATTATTTCCTATTTTCGTAGTAGTGTGGGGTCCCTAAACTCAATTTAAAATAAATCTCAAGAATGATCATGATCATTTATACAACACTAATAATTTAAAATGAAAGACTACATGATTCAGAATTGGTTATATACGTCTACTCCACCAGACGAGATTATTAGGTGGGAGCGTTCTACCCTGAGATTGCATATTATTAATCATTCCACCGGTAATAATAGTGGTTGGATGTATCTTCCCATGGTTGTATGTTATTAACCATTCTGCTAGTAAGAACAGTGGCCAGGAGTGTTTTGCCCTAGGGTGGAATAACTGTTCCACTGGTTGAGAATAGTGGGGTTCCTGAACTCAACATAAATAAAAGAATGGATCCTAATATATTCTAATAATATGAATCTAGCCTAGTAATTATCTTTTATTTCTTTTTGTATCTTGCATGTATACTACTTTCTGTTGTGAATGTAAGTTATTATATATTTCCCTAGTTTTGACTGTATTGTTACCTTACTCAGTACATAGCGTGTTAATCATCCTTTTTATGAGTGATACTTATTCCCATAAGTAGATACGCCATTTTTTTACAGGTGATTAATGATTATTAACTTGATGTTCTTGCCTTGGGTGAGTGCTAATTAACAAATTGGTAAAGGATATGGTTATTTGGATATCTCTATCTCTCTTTGGACTCTTAGTCCTCTGTATTCACTATTTATTCCCTTCTCTCTATTTCATATCCTATATCGAGGGGGAATCAAGTGCTTCCCACACCTAATTCCTAGGTATATGGTTACTTTTGCCTTGCACTTGACATAGACTAGGCATAGGAAGTGCCTTTTCTATATTGGTTATGGCGTGACACCTCTACATTTTGTGTTATGGCTTTTGCTATTAACTCTTTAAACTAAAATTTTTAAGTTCTGAAATTTGGGGGTGTTACAAATAAAAAGAGGCATTTGGGGTTTGAAAATAATCTTGGAGGATAAAGAAGAGTTGACCAATTTTTCTTCTCCCATACTTGAATAAAAGTTTGATTCTAAGAATAAAGTGTAATAGAGTAAATGAGCGGTCAGGTGGAGTGGTTTTGTTTAAAATCTGGGATAAAGGCAAAGGAAAAAGTAAGAATGTGATTCTAGGTGAGGGGAGGTGTACAAAAATTTAATAAGAACATAAGAAAAGACCCAAAAATGAAAATAACATAAAAAACAAGCAAATATCATATATCTTGACACCTAGATGAGTGGTTGTAATCAGACCAAACTCCCTAGTGCTATTAGCTTTGTCTCGAAGCCCAATTCTAAATCTCATAGGCTTTGGTCGATCGCTAAGCACCAAAAAGCCTAATATTCCTTTTTTAACCTAGTTAACCTAATACATCTTCCACCCAAACACACATAATGAACACATTAAACATGTATTATCCACTTATTATTTCTATAATCCAATTCAAATAACAAATTAAATTGTAATTAGATTTTTTAATTAAGGTTTATGAAAAATAACGTATCAAAAAACATATTATATGAATTTATTAACTTAAAACCATTCCTACTAAGTACAAATCCTGAAACCTTATTTTTCGTATGTTTGGAACATGAAGCATATCATTTAGGATAAAATTCTTCTTGCTTCTCAACTTGAGTACCACCTTTCTGTGCATAATCACCTTAGAATATTAAGAAGTTCCCATAAAGAGTTGTTCTTCACCATTTTTAATATATCGATACACAAAAAACATCCAATACCTATTACCATATATATGGCGAGTGGCTTTAGTGTCGACACAGAATTCCGTAGTAGCACTAACAAGGTAGCACTACGACACCACAAATGAGAGGTTGCCGAAATAAAAATTTTCATATATCATGCTTATCTTCATGACATTCAATTGATCATTGAATTTCGTATACTTCTTCAAATTAGGATAATATTTTGTGGTGTCTTTCTTTGTAATATTGATAGCATCTTCCTTTGAATTTCTTAGAGACATTTGGTCCTGTATTAAGATGATCTCAGCTATATTTCCTTTCCTTACTTTTTTTGACCCATTTTCCACCACATTAACTTTAGATACCATAAAATTTACACCTTTCGACTTGTAATCATCTTCCTCCATCTTAAATTGACAATCAAGGTCTTCAAGTTTCATCTATTTACACTTATGCTTATGGTAGTTTTTGAAATTTTCCAAAATAGTGGTAGTTTTTAAATTACTATAACCACTTGAAATGATTTATAAGAGACATACTCTCATTGTGAATATCATGAATAATAACTTGAAGTTCCTATTCTTGGGATATAACATAGGTGTTATCCACTATTATATAATCCAGAAAATTATCGACAGTAAATTTCTTTATCTTAGCATCCTCCATTTTATATTTGATATCTATAGAATCCTAGATTTTCTTTTTTATCTCTGCACCCAAGTACACATTATCAAATGTGAAATCCAATCAAATTAAGATTTAATTCATACATAGAAAATTAGAATGATTCTATGCATCCATCGCAACCACATTGGCTACATTGGTGTCCCCTTTACCAACTTTAGGAAGGATCTCATTGAGATACTTGGCCAAATAATAACAAAAGATGAAAAAAAGAAGAAAAAATTGATATTATAGCCCACTAAATTTACAATGTGTCCATATGAAAATAAATTCCCTCCTATGGTGCTCAAGTGTTTGAACAATTGTCTCCTAGAACATGACATACTTTTGTTCCTATTAAAAGTAGCATTCCAATCTAATAAGACCCTAACAAATTAAGCCTTAAACTTAGTGCTCAGTTAGTAACAATGGAAAAATGAGGGCGACAAGAGATATATTAACTAGGAAAAAAAATTCCTTATGTGCTATCTTTTCAAATGCTGAGGGGATTATTTATAGGCTTGTTTATGTCCCCTTGAATAGTTAAAAAATAATGAACATATGTGTTTCTCATATTCCAACAATAATGCTCAAAAATTTGAAAATCAGTAGCACATTCATCAATCTAAAGCACTCACCATTTCATTATTTTATCCCCTTTTGCGGTAACAATTAATGCCTTATATAACCAAGCACAAGAAAGCATACATATTATGCCTCAGGCATGTCATACCTTTGATTGATAGCTTAATATATGATCTATAGATTCAAGAGGCTAAAATACTAATTTATCAAGATTATAAATATAAGAATAATGCATAAATATTCCTAAATCTATAATGTCAGAATGATGGATTTGAGACAATAACTATACTAGCAATAATGCAATGTTCTGGATCAAGCACACCCTCATTAATTTCTGTTGACTGATATAAATCAAATAGAATAAATTATATGTTACCTAGGGACCAAAACCCTATAAGGTAACTAACATGTTATCTATTGTGTTATTATAGTTTAGTCTATCAATAATCTAGAATACCGAAAGTCTCTACACATATAATTCACATCTAATTATATACATTATGACCAAATAATTTATATATAAATATGATTACTTATATATGAGATTAATTTATATGACAACCCATAATTTATGTCATTCACATATAAGACTAATGTTGTATAAAAAGCAAAAAATCTCCCACTTGGGCTATATGTGTGACCGTATAACCACTAATTACAAAATAACCAAATGAGCACAATATTTTTGTCATTATGAAATGTATTGATCACCAATTAGGTCCATTAGTCACATCAACATAGGATCAAAGTGGATTTCATCATATTTCTTTATAACTAAACCTTCAATTATCATGCATGTGGATATAACTAAACTATATAGATCAAGATATGGATGTGTAGTATGAAAATTTCATTTAATGTTATCTTAACATGCCTATTTCTAACTATTCCACCTTAACACTTTAGTGAGGTCAAATTAGAAACAAAGAAAAAAAGGAAATAAGATAAAACTTTATAGTTAAACTTTATTTCTATAGAAAAAGCATATGGTCAAAAACTAGATTCCCATCGAAACTAGAGTAAATGAATTGTCTATACATAGAGCATATGAAGTTACACATTCCCACTAAAACTAAACATCATCAGGTGATATAGAACACATACGAGTAACATGCTCAATAACTATTTGAGTGGTAAAGCCTTAGTGATGTTAACATGGAGTTTGTATTGATGTGCTCTATAGATAATTTTCTTTTTTGTACTTTCTCTTTAACAACCAAGTATTTAATATTGATATTTTCTAATTTCGTAGAACTTAGGTTGTTATAAGAGTACAAAACTACAACCTTGTTGTCACATAACATCTTAAGTGGTTTTTCAATACCTTCAACTATGCACAACCCTGTAAAAAAATTTGTAGCCATATACTACAAGTGGAAGTCATATAACATGCTAAAAATTTTGTTACTATAGTGTAAGAGGCCACAACTGTGTGCTTAGCACTCTTTGAAGAAACAACACCTCCAACCATCATGAAAAATAAAACATGATGTATAATTCATGATTTCTTCACATCTAATAAGATTAGAGTTAGAATATTCTATAATCTTAAGTACTGCATATGTGAGCATGTAGTCTTTTGTTTTCTATAAGTAATGCATGACTCGTTTGGCTATTGTTCAATGGTCGAGTTCTGAATTACTCTGATATCTACCAAGCATCCCAGTGATATATGCAATATTTGCACTTGTAGACACTTCAACATGCATAGACTTCCCAATGCTAAAGCATATAGAATAATTAACATTTTCTTTCTTTCAAATACATTCTTAGGGAACTAACTAAATTAAGTTTTATCCTTTAGCAATAGTGGTATTTCCTAGTTTGTTTTTCAACATGGCATACTACTTAAGAACCCTTTTGACATAAGCCTTATGTGAAAACCCTAGGATACCTAAAAAATGATCCCGATGTATCTCTATGCCCAATATAAAAGAGGCATTACCAACATATTTCATCTCAAAGATCTTAGCTAGAAATTTCTTGGTCTCATGCAACAAACCTATATCATTACATACCACCAATATGTCATCAACATACAAAACTAGAAAAATTCATTTACTTCCACATAACTTATGGTATATACATTCATCTACCAAATTTATCTCAAAACCAAAAGAAGTGGTAACTTGATGAAATTTGAAATACCATTATAAAGATGCTTTCTTTATCCTATAGATAGATTTCTTAAGTGCCAAACCATATTCTTTGGATCTCCTAGCACAAAGTTTTCTAGTTTTACTATATAGATCATTTCATCAATGTCACAGTAAGTAAAGAGGCATTCACATCCATCTAATGTAAATCAAGATTAAAATGTGTTACTAATGCTATAATTACCCTTAAGTAATCATTATAAGAGATTGGAGAGAAGGTATCTTTAATATCTTCTTCTTTAATTTGTGTAAAGTCCTTGGTGATAAGAAGTTCCTTTTATCTCTCCACATTACCCTTTGTATCCATTTTGGTCTTAAATATCCATTTGCAACTAATGGGCTTCTTTACTTTAAGCAATAGAATAAGATCCTATATATCATTCATGGCATCATGGACTTTATTTCCTCATTTTTGCATCAATCCAACTTTGAGAATTAGAAAACTCTATGGCATGATAGAAGTTAGTTGGCTCATCTTCCATCACCCTAAATGTATACTTAATGTTCTAGGAGAAATACAATGTAAGAATCCAGAATAGCACATCTCCTATATCTAGTGGATCTCCTTAGCTCTTAATGTTTTTGAGCATGTTCCAGTGGAACAATCATGTAATTTTTAATAGGTGGTTGTTCGACATTGTCTTATAGAGGCTCTTAATTTACTTCCTCATCAATAGTAAGTGCAGAGACTTGTACATCATCAGAGACAACAATAAGAATTGTAATCGATTTCTCCTCAAAGATAATATCTCTATTCTTATTTCTCCCCATAAGCTCAACATCTTATCTTAAAAATCAACCTAAGTATGAGATTATAGAACTTATAAACCCCTGACCACTTAAATTAACCAATAAAATAGCTACTAATCATTTTGGAGTCCAATGTCTTTTCATGTGGCCTACATGGCATTACCTCAACTGGTCATCTTCAAATAAGAAAATGATTCATACTAGGATTTTTCTATAACACCCAAAAAATTTACTACTAAAAATTTTGGTTTTTAAAAGTTACAAGCGGAAGCCAAGATAATAAATTTTGGGGTACCACCATCACACTTGTTATTATATTGGTTTCCTCTACTATTTTATTCCCAAGTGTTAAAGCTAAAATGTTAATTTGCTTAAATTTAAGAATACAATTATAATTCAAAGTAGAAAAATAGTTAAAGAGATTAATTAACGTTTCAAATAAAATCCACTAATTGTGGTTACAAAAATGTTAGTGAAAGGATATATAAAAAGACTTTAAAAAATATAAAAACTTTCACTCTTAACCAGAATAATAGCCTTGAATAGTGTTTGTGAGCTAACTTGTAGAGGTCATTGCCTATTTAATAAGTAGTGGCCCAAGAAATAATTTTTTTGGTACAATGATACCAAGTAACCCATTATACAAGACTAATATGCAAGACACACATAGAACACATTAGATGTATCACAACAAAATGTGAACATTTAATTATGCATATATTAATTAGAATGCAATAATCATTCCTATTCATCAAGATCATATATTACCTATGCCCATTCATCTAGAAGTAACTAAAACTTACTAATGGAACATCCAAGCAATACTCTTTGTAGTATAATTAGAAAGCCACATAATTCCTAAATTATAACAATAGGTACAATTCTCATAATCAACCCATAACTTATCACTACGTAGGTGGGCCTATTAACACAACCAATACACACACATCATCACAGGTAGGCACAAAGGTTACTATCAAACCACAAGTAGGCATAATAGCTACTACCATACTACATATAGGCACAAAAGATGCTACCAAATCACATATAGGCATAAAGGTTGCTATCAAAACATCCTAATAATCATTTACATTTAATTATCAAACATTGTTATTTTTATTTACTTGAGAGGAGATCAAGCAAACTCAGAGACACTAAGGTACCCCGATCATATAGGCGTATAAGGGCAGCACCATAAATTACCAACTATCAACCTAGAGATGAAAAGGTACCCTAATCACAATAGTATACAAAGGTACATAGTACCCTGCTGACAAGGACACTTAATCTATAAGTATGCATACCCCTTACTTAGGTTCATATAGTTAAATAGAGTAAGATATAAGGTCTGGCTAAAGTACTAAGGCACAATAGCAAAATCTATAAACAACCATGGGTTAAACCAGGTCTTAAGGGTATCAAACCACTAAAAAGCCACCATTCCGAATCTCAAGGTCTCTCACTTTATGCATTAGTATTTTATAAGGATAACCACAAAAAATACATATTAATCACATATATTCAATTCTTCATACTTGACTATTTTTTATTCCTTTCCAACATTACGAGGCATCCAAAATCAAGATTATTATCAATGTCAACATCAGAAGTCTACTAAGGGCATCTTAGACTCTATTACTCACATATTAGTATTTTATAAGGATAACCACAAAAAACACATATTAAAATACCACTTTACCATCTATTCCCATTAGAAATTTCATTTTATTTTATCAACTTTCCATAAAAAGGATAACACACCATAAACAAACTTATTGACACAACAAATGACCATTTTGTCCTTAGACACCATTATGTTGGCAAAACCCTAACATATGCTTCTAAAACATCAAAACACATATTCTCATGCTTCATCAACAAATATTGCATATCCTTCATGCTTATGAGAATAACCATTGTGGCATACCCTATACCATATATCAATATTAATCATGTTGAAACATGCATATCTAATACAACAAAATCTTTATTCTCATGCTTAACAACAAATAACGCATATCATGCATGCTGATTAGAATATTCATCATGGTACACTCCAAATTACCCTTGAACCATAAAATATTGATAATTTTACTAAAAAATGTGTTACTAAGATAGAAAACCCATATTCCCATACTTAGCATCAAATAATACTTACCATGCATGTTTATTAGGGTAATCATTATAGATCACTAAAAATTACCAAAATGAGCATGTACCATATAATATTGATATTCATAATAAAACCTATGTTACTAAAACCAAAAACCCCTATTCTCATATCTAACATCAAACAATAGTTATTATCCATATTTATTAAAACAATCACTATAGTGCATGTAATATTACCAAAATACCATACACCATATAATATGGACTATCATGTTGAAACATGTGTTACAAAGACATCAAATCCCTACTCTCATACTTAGGATCAAATAATACTTATCACGCATGCTTATTAGAATAATCACCATACTACATTTAGAATTACCAGATGCCTCTAGACCATAAAATTTTGATATTCATGCTGAAATATGTGTTTCTAAGACCACAAGCCTCTATTCTAATTCTCAAAATCACATAACACTTAAAATGCATGCTCATTAGAATAATCACCATTGCACATTTAAAATTATAAAATTCCCTTTGACTCGATAATATTGAAATTTATGCTAAAATATGTGTTTCTAAAGCATCAAACTCCTAATTTTATTCTCAACATAAAATAGCTTTTATCATGCATGTTTATTAGAATAATCACCATTGTACATTTAAAATTACCAAAATATTCCTAGATCATATAATATTGTTATTCATGCTGAAACATGTGCTTCTAAGGCACTTATTCTCATTCTCAACATCAAATAACACTTATCATGCATATTTAATAGAATAATCACCATTGTACATTTAAAGTTACTAAAATGCCACTAGACCATATAATATTGATAATCTTGCTGAAATATGTATTACCAAGACAACAAATCCCTATTCTCAATTTCAACATCAAATAACAGTTATCATGCATATTTATTAGAATAATCACTATAGTACATTTAAAATTACCAAAATACCCCTATACCATATAATATTGATATTCATGTTGAAACGTGTGTTTTAAAGAGATCAAACACCTATCTCCATTTTAGTAATATTTATAACATTTAGGCATCCTAGTTAGGGTTAAATATCATGATATGCTTAAATGACTAAATTGCCCCTAGGGCACATTGTAGTAACAATTTTGCTACAATTGTGTCTAAACATACTTAACCTAAAATTTTTACATATACATAACATACAATATCACTTCACAAGATAATTATGTGCATGTACAAATGTTAAATAATAACTTTTACTAAGTACTTTCAAGCATAGGCTTAATTAAGATTTCAACATGTAATACCCCATTACCAACTAGCCTTAATTATGTGTAATAAAAGAAAATTATACTATTTTATATGTAATTAATAACATAAATCATGGTAGAATAATTTATGACTTCAAGATTGTTTAGGATGAATCTTTAGTAATTGTGACTTTTCGGTTATATGTACTTTACTTATAAATTACTATTTATATCTGTTGATTTTTAAGTTAAACCTTTAAAAATATTCTTGTAAAATTTTATTTGAGTTCTAAATGTGTTTAAATGTAAATATAAAAATTTTGGTTTAATTTCATTTATATTTACTACCCATTTTGAATTTTATATGAAAAGTATATAATTAAGGTATGGTAGCTTAAAATCATATTAAGTTTGTGCTAAAAATTGTTAAAAATTATTTTTAGGCTTTAAATGAGTAAATAGGAAGATTTATAAATTTTTGTGATTTTAAGAATGGTTTTGATATTTATTTTTATAATTAAATTGTAAGAGTGTTAGTTCACCATTAGTTGAATATTTATATATCAAACCTTATTTTAAATTCATAAAATTTTACATGTAAGTTTAAAATATTATTTTAAGAGTGCCCAAAATTTTTTTAACTTTATGTTCTTATTTATTACTTTAATTTATTTCAATGTATTTATTAATCTTTCCACCACTAAAAATAATCTATAAATTCTAAAAATATTGTTCACCCTTGGAATTCCTTCCATACACTTCCATGATTAGATTTTTTCTTTAGGTTAATCCTTTTCTCATTCATTCAACTAAAATTTGAGTCAAATTCACTTCTTTATACTACTTGCATATTGAAAAAGACTATCATCATGTTTTTTAAGAATAAAGTTTGATTATTAATTTATGCTAAAGTATAATATGTAATATTATAAAAATTTAATTATTATATTTGAATGAAAAAACAATTTTATAAAAAAATATATTTTTTATTTTATTTATTTTATATTTATTAAAATTTATCATTGAAATATATAAGAAGGGTCTTTTCAATACAAATGGAGTACTTCATACTTATACTAGCTGTGTCCTTTTGACTTTGCTTGCTCCCAACATTATTCATTCGTCTTCATGATTCTTGAACTTGATATATCTATACCTTGGACCTATACACCATCACCTCACCATCTTGGGTTGATTTTTTGGTTTTTATAACTTCATTCAACTAACCACATTCACTGACCTTATACCCTCAACCACCTTATACTTTCTCATTCATGTGTGTAACGAGCTACCTCTATCATTCTCTTGGATGCAAATTTTTGGTTGATCCATCTCCTATTTATACTCCATTATTTTCTTTGTTTTATTTTAGCTTCTCTCATTTGTTCCCACTTCTTTCTTCATTTTAGTTATTTTTGCTAAGTTTTCTTTTTAGGTTGTTGACCCTACCGAAACCCACACTTCTCTTGTCTCCATTATTCTTGTTAATTTTTCTTCTCTTGATCCCTCATCTTGCTTTGTTATATTTTCTTAAATATAAAAGTGCTAGATATGTGAGAAAAATTAAAAATTTGTGTTATCACTTTTCTTCTTATAGTACGTGAATCCTTGTTAAATACAACCATCCTCCCTTTTATTTTGATTATTCTACTATCTATTTATTTTGAAATTTTTTAAATTATAACTACTTTTATTGGGTTTTTTGCTTTCAAGGAGAAGGAAGAGTAATTGGGAGCTAGGGGCTTGTGGTGCATCTTTGTTCTTATTAGTGCTATTTTTATTGGGAAGAAGGTAACCTATGCTCCTACTAAATATCTAAAAATCATGAGATGGCATGTTTGGTGGGGTTGGTTATGCATAAGTGTAATTTATATTTCCTTATAATTTCATATAAAAAAATATGGATGCATTTGGTATTGCTATTAATTTCTCTAAGTATATGACCATGTGATTTTTATGTAAGAATATGTTAAGTTTATGTATTTTAATATATGAATGATAACATGCTAGAATATGTTTGTCTGTGGTAAAATAGTTATGCCCATTTTGTGAGGGTAACTAGGCTAAGGGAATTATTATCCTTCTCGAGACACTCTCTTGTATTTTTTTAGCTTAACATTAGATTCCTTTGTTGTTTTAATTTAATTTTAGTATATGATGTGATAAGATTTGAGCATATTTATGAATAGATATAAATGATCTAAATTTTGTATAATCTATGGGTATTTTTTCTTTCCACTTGAGATTTTTAATAATCTAGAGCACGTTTCTATTATGTGTTATATTATGTTGGGCTTGAGAAACATGTGAAAAAGGTTATATGAGATATGCAAGATCAACATTTTATTTGCTAAATGGGCTTAATCGTGGTTTAGGAGGAATTATCTGCCACTTTTAAAAATTTATAGAATCATATTTTCATATTGAATTACCTATTTTCATGTTAGTTATTCATACCATGAATTTTCCTAAATTATTATTGCAATTGGTATTAAGTGGGAAACTATTGAGTAAATAAAATTTTATTCATTTATAAATTTTTATGCTTACATATGTGAATAATTAGACTATTATGGCCTTAATGTATTCCTAGGTTTACCTTAGTGTTGACTTTGAATTTTTATTAGATCATTGATCTTAGGATTGACTTAAATAATTGGAAATAAAGGAAAATAATCAAGTATAGCATTAAAATTGTTGTGCATTATGTGATATTTTAGGATCAACTTATAAAGATATGAATATTTAGAGAGGGATACCACAAAATTTGGGAATTGCTACTATTTAGGGTTATCCACCCTAGAGGTGGGATAGAAGCCCTCAATTTGGTATGCTAGTTTCGTCAAATGCCTTAGGTTTCTAACTAAAGCCCTAAAGCCCTAGTTTACTCTATAGGTGGCATATGAATCTTATAGGAAGTATCAATACTTAAGGATTTGATGTGGAAGATAATCACCAATAAATATTGTACAAACCCAGGAATTTTTTTTGTAAGACTTAATTCGATACGAAGTCTTTACAAAAAAATTGAAATGGTAGAAGTTGATAGCATGTCAATAATCCTTTGGAAGTTAGCAAGTTTTAATCGTAAGATCTTAAACCTTATAAAGAGAAATATTTTATTTCTCAATAGAAAACTCTCTACTACTCTCCAATACACTTAATTGAAGAAGGAGAAGAGAAGAAGAAGAAGAACACACCTCTCGTGTAGCTCTCTTCAAATTCACGAATGAACTTTTCATATATCATGTAATGTTATGTTGACATTCCTAGAGTAAAAGGTTTATATAGGCATGGAATCATGCACACCTTTTCATTAAGAAGACCATCAATGAAATAATCCACTTAAGGCATGACTCATGTCATGTAATAAAGATTACAATGAAAATTTACAAGTATTACAAAGTATACCATAAAAATAACAAATCTACAAAACTTAATAATGCAATACATAGATGGAATCATGCATGCCTTTCCATTAAAAATACCATTAGAAACCTCATTAGTGAAATAACCCTCTTAAGGCACTAATCATGTCATGTAATAAAGGTTACAATGAAAATTTACAAGTATTACATAGTATACGAAAAAAAAATGAAGCTACATTGATATAATCATATGTGTTTAAACTTTATAGTCTTTTATCCTTGTCCTTCCTTTCACTTTGTAATCTTTTAATCCATTTTCATTGCCTTGTACCTCAAAGAATTTCAACCATCATGAAGTTCTTACAAACATGTTCAATACTTACAAGAATGACTTGAAAACACTAGAAGCATTAGAATTTTTAAGCACAATTGGTTATATCTCCAAGTATGATAGTTCTTCTTGATCTCCATCATTAGAAGAAGAAGATTGAGAGTTTCCAAGAGATGCTCCTACTTTAAAATTAGTTATACTAGGATGGGATAATACTATGTTTCCTTATTACACTAGTATGATAGGAGTACTTATACATCTCTAGATTATAAATTGGGAGGATATTGTGCTATCTTAGTAAGATGGTTTGATTAGTGTAATTTACATGCCTCTAAATTTTTATTGTATCCCCTTGAGTAATTAAAAATGGAAGAAAGTCTTATAAGATGATTTAATTATATTGCTTTGGTTTGATGGTTTTATAGTTGTCCTAATACACTACTTGGTTGTTGTTTTGTATTTATGTACTAAACATATATAGAGTTATAGTAGGGATTAGTCAAATGTGAAAATTTATTATAACTTAATTTAATTTTTGGCAAGTTATGATAGTTTGACTAATACTTGAGTTTTGATAGTTATGTTGAAACTAAGTATTAATATTTTTTAAAAAATTGACCTATCTTAAACATTTAATAAATATGTGGTTTTGAAAGTTTAGATAAAGATATATGTGAATTTGATTTGTAAAGTTGGTTATTCTAGTTGGACATTTCTACTTTTTGGAAAGTTACCTTTTGTGGAGAGTTTGTCTTTAGGAAAGGTTCTATGTTTAGAAAATGGATAATAAAAGAAAGAGAGTTAGTGAAGGGTAGCTGCTTATGTACATTATGTGATCAAATTAATAAGATATTAATAATTTAAGCGGAATAAGTCAAATTTGGATTATTTAAGGTTGGCCTCATGAGATTAGGGATCAGTAGTAGCATCTCGGATATAGGAGAATCTATTAATTCTCATGATGTATCCAAGGATTTCAGACAAATGAGGATTTGGAATTATTAATAATGAATCTTACTACCATATGTGTCTTTGATGATATAACTTTGATTAACCATAATAAGTATATTATAAGTGATTCTTGCAGGTATATCACATATTTGCAAGGAAAAGATTCAAGAAGTCAACATATTTAATATTGTTTATTATGTTACAAGTTATTACAAGTTAAAGGATTTATTATGCATGGAAGTCAAACTTTCAAGTCAAAGAACACCTAGTTATCATTTTTATGTAAATTAGGACATTTTGTTAGTTATTTCCATGTAATAATTAGCTATGCCTATTTTTAATAATTTGTTGTTTGATTTATGTATTGTATAGGTTAGTAATATAGTGCAATTAGAGGTTAGTGTACTAATTATCCATGTGTGTATTAACTTGGCTATCTTAGTATGCTAATTAGCAAAGTATATCTACCTATATATATATATACATATGTTGACACACTTGTAATATGAGAAGAATAATAGCCAAAATATTTTACTGTAATAACAAGTTAATACTTAGTTATTTCTCTCTTGTGAGTGAATTTCTTCCTAACACTACTTGGAGTAATCTTAGCAAGAGCCTTTGAATATGTTCTTAGTGAAACATTCAAAGATCCGTTCTTGTTGAATTCTTGGTTTTAGATGTATAGTTTTCATTAAATCTTAGTTAAATCTTCCTTGAAGATTCACATACCTCTTCTTAATCTTCAACCCATTGAACCACACTTCCTTCTAAACCTTCGAATACTCCCTTAAACTCTAAACATCCACATTAATCTCTTTTATTTTGTGGATATTTAATTTATTTTTTAGCAGCGTCTAGTAAAGGCTTATCGTCTACTTTATTAGCTTCTCTAGACCCTGCTAAAGGGTGTACATACTTAAGAATAAGATGACCACACTTGTCTACCCACTTCCCCCCTCCTCGCACATTTTCCCTCTCTCTCTCTCCCCTGCGCACAACCCCTGCCCCGAAGTTGGTTTTCACCGGTTTTGTTGCCACCGGTGAACACTAACCCCACTTTCCATGTTCCCTCTTCATCCCACTAACATCACTCTCTCATTTAAATCCTATAAATACCCCCAGTTTGAGCCTAGTATCGAGTTTTGTTCACTTACCCTGATTTTCCCGACATTGCACCGCCGCCCCTTAAGACACCACTTTCGCCATCTCTAGCCAACACCACCGCCCATTCTTTCTGCCTAGACCTTCCTTGCACCTCCCTCTTTGTAACTAGACCAGCCATACCCTTTGATTCTTCCTGAATAATCCACCCTGACCGTGCGAATTGCCCTTCGTAACCAAACCATTATCTGCCACCGCCGCCCTTTGAACCACCCTTAGCACCTTTTATGCTGCTCCTTTCACCTCCCAAATTGTACTGCAAACCCTCCTCTATCTCCCCTACCTTCGTTTTCCCCTTTCTCCCACTCTTCCTCTCTCCCTCTACTTTTTCCCTATTCGACCACCACCACCGTTGCCGTGCACCGCCACCTTTGGCTGTGCCGCCACCATCAATTTGTTCCTCTCCTTCTGGGCAATCATAATCACCCTTACTTCCACCCTCCTTCTTCTTATTTTGTTCCAAGCATTCAACTTTTTAACTTTTCTTCTCTTTTTTTGGCCACCACCGCCGCCGTCGTGCACCACCGCAAGTGCCGCTTATCCCCGCCAGCTTGAGGTTGAACCCTAGACCCTCTCAACCCTTTTACCTAGTTTTACAAGCCTTAAATTATTTTATTTCAATTATCCTAATATAAATCCTATTATTATTATTATTATTATTATTATTATTATCTATTTTTAATATATATTATTATTATTATTGATATTAATGCTTTTATTATTATTTAGTTGAGGGATAAAGTGTAACCTCCCCAAAATTCACTCTTGAAATTTTTTTTGAAAGAATAAAGTGAAATCTAGAATAGAATTTGGGGAATGTTACCGCCACATCTAAAAAAAGATAAATGTCCACCATCTATCTCATGCTAGATGCAAGGCTAAAACCTGTCAAATAAAAATTTCAAACATCTATGCCGTAATGATAAACTTCCACAAGGATATATCCATAGCTAGATGGCAAGTGAATAAATTCACTAAATAAAATCATCGCTCAATTAATCAGTGAAACCTGTGAAATAAATCCGAATTTTAAAAGCTTATCAGAGTATGAGAAATTCAAATTTAATTACAATACCCTTGAAATTTTAAATACAACACTTGTAACTTCCAAAGATGAATACAGTTACACAAGATAAAACTTGATGGATCAAATTCCGGATTGCCTACTCTCTCAAGTCAAGCCTTCCACCCCAAAACAGTATCTGATCTTAAACCTGCACAAGACGTCTACTCCCCACCATCAGTGGATCATCACAGGACCCATTCAACCAAGGTAGCATCAGTACGGGTTTGGCACTTAGTAAATCAAGACTACCCAACCCATGGAAGGAAACATGAAACACATAAGATATGAAAGACTATTGCTTACAATTCTCATGCTCAAGTATACGTATGATAGATGCACCATTCCACTCATATAATAATTCAGGCTCAATTATACATTTATTACATACAATAAAACATAAGGTCACAGATTCAAAATTACAAGTACATTAATAGACATGACGACACATAAGATACAAGCGTACAAGAAATCACGATCGCATGCTAAGTGACACTAATCCAACAATCCAATAATAATCATTATTACATCCAATTTTATTTTTCTACGATGAGTTCAGGGACAATACTATTCTTAAACCGATGGAACAGTCTGTAGCACCTCTAAGGGACAACACACTTGAGCCACTATTATCATCCGGTGGAACGGATCCTACACCTCTCAGGGTAAAACGCTCCTGAGCCACTATTCTTAACCGATAGAACGGTTTGAATCACCTCTAAGGGACAACACACCTGAGCCACTATGATCGTCCGGTGGAACGGACCCTACACTTGGTCCTGACTCATGTAATCTTCCACTTTAAATAATTAGTGTCTTATTCATTACTTAATTCATATCATATTCTTATTCACGTTGAGTATAAGGCCCCACTATTCTTAATCCGATGGAATGGACTGAAACACCTCTCAGGGATAAGTCACCTGAGCCACTATTATCGTCCGGTGGAACAGACTCTACGCCTCTCAAGGAAAAACGCTCCTGAGCCACTATTCTAAACCGGTGGAATGGCTTGAATCACCTCTCAGGGACAGGACACCTGAGCCACTATTATCGTCCAGTAGAACGGACCCTATACCTCGGCTCAACTCACACGATCTTCCAATTTGAATTATTAGTATCTTATTCAAGGATTTTAACCGAACATAAATCAAGCCCACATGAATAATTCCATGACATAAGGATACAACATAAGGTATCAAATAGTTTCGAATCTATACTCAACCCTTCACATACTCAAGTACATACCATATTCAACGTCATACTAACATGCATTGACATTGAGGCTATGAATTCATACATACATAAAATTACCATGTAGAATACAACATACTCTGGACAGGATTAACTGATCAATAAGCATAGTCATCACCTTCCACTCGGAACAGAAATACATCCAGATTCCATCATAAGTAAAGGTAAGTAGTGAATTACCTAAATCCGAAGCTAGCTACGTAAATTGAGAAAGAGGGAGAGCTATCGAAAGCTCGACAATCCACAAGAAAGTTTTCCTAGATCACCAATAGAAATCAGAAGTGGGTTAGAAACCATCTTATCGATTAATAATTCATATATTCTAAGTAAATAAACACAAATGATCTTTCTTGGAAAACGTGTCCATAACCTAGGTCTCACGAGCGTTGCCCTATTAAGATTTAAGAGTAAATATAAATCAAATCGGATTAACACACATATCAATTGGGACATTTCAAATTAATTTGGAAAGCCCGAGAAAGAATAATTGATTTTAAGTTAATTTATCAAAAATAACTTATTCATTAGGTTTTACAACTAAATAAGTAAACCAACCATTTGCATAGAACCAAATCCAAAATGATTAGATTAAACAATAATTCAAATGATTTAAAACCCAAGGACAAAAATTGATTAGATAAAAGATGCATAGCAAAATCAATTTTATAAAACCATCCCCGAAAATTAGGGTTTTTAATGTCTAAACTATGAACAAACTAATTAACTTTAATTATATTAAATTGATAGATTAAGAGTACAATTAAACTGATTTTAAATAAATCTAGATAATCAATTTCAACAAAACAATCTTCCAATTAGCCAATTCAAGACGATTCGTTTTCAAAATTAGGGTTTTAAAGCCCACGACACAAACTCAGGTAATTCAAATCAATTAATTTCAAATTAAAGGTATTGGAATGCAATTAGGATCATTTCAACTATTTCTATAAATTTAACTTTAGAAAAACAATTATACATATGATCAATTTTATAATTTCACTTGAAATCTAGGGTTTTAGGCCCAAAAATACAAGTCAATTGAATTCTATTAATTTATTTAAATTAAATGTTTAAAAATACAATTAGATATATTTTATAATATATCACATAATCAATTCCCAAAACCAATAAAAGAAATACCCAATTTAGCACAATTAGGGTTTTTGAGCCCGGAATACAAATCCGATCAATTCTTGCTAAAAGATATAAATTGACAGTTCAAAAATGTAATTAAATGTATTCTAAAGTAAATTATACAAACGATTATTATTATACCCCCTTGAGTAATTTAAAATAGAAATAATGTTTGTATAATGATTATAATGGATTGTTGTGGCTTATTTGTTTGGTATTTATATCTGTACACTAGTTGGTTTTGTTATGTGGTTGTTATAAGTGGTATAGCAGTTGTTATTGGAAAAGGCTCTATTTATGGTTTGGTATTTTCCGTTTATGAGATACATTTTTTATAATTGGAATAATGAAATAGTTGTAATATAGTTAAAATTGATGTGATGAGTATATAACATATGGTATGATATGAGTTATGATATAAATGTAGCAATTAGCGATGGTATATACTATTTAATGTGTTATGCCATGATACTCTATGTTACCTTCTATATGCTTAGTATGTTATTTGTATGATTAGTATTGTGTATTGGTTTACTTAATACCATTGTATAGATAGATTTTGTGTTATAGTTCCTTACCTATTCAACGGGTGTAGTCTTTACCATGCAAGAGTACTGTTAGGGTATATCTTGATGGATTTTTGTAGGGGTTGAGAGTTAGGACTATCCGATGTCATTTTAGAATCTTTTGATTTGGATAACCTTAAACTCTTATATCTCCTTTTTTATTTATTTAACTTGTCAATTGTCACTCTTTTGTCCAACCTTTTGTTCTCAAGGGTGATTTTTACAATCTTATTTATCTCCAATAACTATTTTCTCATATTCTAGATGTATTAACCATTTCATTTTCATAATTTTATCCCCATGGTTTTTTTGAGTTTATTAGACATTGTTATTTCCTTTTATTTTATTTAATAATAAATTTTGATGTAGTTTCTTATTTTAACTAGCCTTAGAAGCTAGTGTAAGTCAAGTAGTAATGTATCCACTTATACTAGTTTTCGTAGTAATACCCTCATCATATTTAGCTTCCACATATATCTTTTATTTTTTTTAGTGAATTAGTTTTAAAAAATGGGGGTGTTACATTGCAAGCTTATTCAATAGGAAGTCTTGATATTAAAGATTTTGTTAACAATGGTAACCTCTGGGATTAGGTTAGAGTGTTGTTTAGGGCTTTCTAGTGTCTATTACTTGATACATTTGTTTTGTTCTTTTGTTCTCTTGTTGAAGTATCAAGTGTTATATAAAATGTTGCTTATTGTATTTAAAATTACCCCATCTTCGATTTTATTGTTTTCAATTAGTCTTTTCTCAACTTTGGACTAAATGTTGACCATACAAAATATTTGTGTTTGAGTTGTTTTAGCCTTATATTCAGTATGGGCTAAGTATTGTTGGTACCTCTATCCATGTTGGATGCAGTAATAACATAATTATATTTCACAATTTCTTCTGCATAATAAAAATTTTAAGTACTAAATATGAGGGTGTTACACAACATGGCCACCGTTACACTAGTCCGCCATTCTTGTAGGCTAACACTACTTTTGAGCAATTGAAGTAAATATATAGCCAATTACATTGATTTAGAAATTCATGAAACATACCCAACAATCATAAATTGAGGAAGTAGATTTGCATTAATTAATGAATTTAAATAGAAAGTGCAAGCAAATCGTTTTTGTTCTTAGAAGAAAATTGAATAAATAGAACCAAAATAAATCTGAATTCAAACTTCTAGGAACCACACACATACTATATCTATATTTTAATAGTAATTTGAAGTGACTAAATCAAACCCTTTTTTAGGTGTGAAGCCAAAAATATTTTTATGGGTTCTTTTATTGTTTTTCTACATCAATCAATCTACCAAACATATTAGCTCTTGCTAGGATACCACATGTAAGAAAGATTCAATTAATCATTGCTAAAAAAGATGGTATGAAGAAATAGTACTTATTCCTATATGTTAACCATAATAATAAGGTGATCATCGCAATAGTAGGCTCTACAAGTGGAGGAATTATTTTTTATTCTAAATTAAATTCATTAGCAATGTTTATCACTTCAAGAACCCTAACTCGGTCTCCCAAAGATTTCCTACCACTTTAAAACCCTATCCCTATGTATAACAAGTACTCTATATCTTTCATCTAATACTACATGCCCCTTTAGTGCAAATGGTGTAACAAAACAAAGGTGTCCTTCCCTAATTCTAAACAACCAAACTTGAATCACATCTTTCTTTGTAAGCATATTCCCCTCCATAGCCATGCTCTATGTGTTGTTATACACAAGTTTAGACATGCTTGACCCCATAACCCATATCTTGAAGGTGATATAGGTTACTTAAATATTGGGTTCAATTATGTGTCTTATAAAACATGCCTTCTTATTTTCAGATGTATTGTTTTTCTATAGGGCCATCTTTTCCTTTTTGGTGAGAAACTCAACCAAATTTCCTTACTTAGAATTTTAAACAACTCTTACTCTTGCATATGTATGTATCTACCATCTCCTTTTCAATCAAGAAGTTTATGTTGTAGCACACATGCCCTCTATATTTTCCATGCTTAATTTGCTCCACAACATATCGAAGAAGAGACTTCACATCAGCCTTTGGCAAGTAGTAAAATATCATATCCATACCTTGTTCATTCTTGTAGCCATTGCTGAGATTGATATTATCATTATTATCATTATTATTATTATTATTTCTATTATTATTATTATTATCCTAAATTAGTTCATCCATGACTTCTTTCCAAAGAACTTAGAGTTCATCAAGGGTCAATAATTTTGAAAGAGTTTCACCCTACCTCATAAGAGCCTTACATGCTTTATTCATAATCTTCATAATGAGATGAGATCAAGAGGAGATTCTTGGTATAAATTAATTAATAAATAGTCTCTTTTTTCTTTGAACTAGTTATCTTTAAGTACATGTATGTATCTATAGGTTTGGGGAAGGACAATGCATGATGTAAAGATAAACTAGCTTTATTGGAAATAATTATTATTTCTAGTATTTTGGTAAGAAATTTCTTGTTTGATTAATTATACTATTTATCTTTCGTATATCATTTTTTCCTTTTGTGGTGGTGAGAATTACTATTTCACTTCCCTTTGAAATAAAAATAATATTTTACACTATAATGGAAACAAAGATATTATCTATATGAATTGTAGTTTTAACAAATTTCAACTTAATTTCAAATATAGTAAAGCTTACATATATAAAATTACTGACTCAAACTAAATCATTTGATTTTATTTTATTTCAAAAATAAGAATTCGAACCTTATCAAAATACCTATTTCATCCAAATCTAACTTATAGTTCCACAGATCTGATAATTGTCCATATTAAAATTAAACCTAGAAAAAAATTACCTTGATCAATTGTAACCATACTTGAACACATATCTAATTAAACTACAAAGATAATATTTTGATTCAAAATAAGTTCCTAGATAAACATCAAAGGAAAATTTATTTGATAAAAAAATTATGCATTAAATTATGGTACTCAACCAGAAAAATAAAAAAAGTTATAACTTGAGGTAAAAACATAGATTATATAGTAAAAAAAAACTAAATGCAAAAGCAAATCTCTGGTATAATAAAATGTAATTTTTTTTACATTTAATTACTAATATAGATGATATATACTAGTTATATCTAATAACTAAATTAAAAAACATGTAATATAAGATCATACCTTCATCCAATAACTTTATGCTACTTAAAAGGAATTAAGCTTCATTTAGGACCTTATCAAACACATTTGAAACCCAATACTTTTTTTTAAATGCCTTCAAACAATAGATATCCAATTCGATATAATTAAAATTTATCATAGTGGGCGTCCGATCTGATCAAATTAAAATTTGGTAAAGTGGATATCCAATCCTTTTTTTTTTACCAAATTATCCAATCCAACTAAAATATCAAGTTTTTTTTTACCAAATTATCCAATCCAACTAAAATAAAAATATACCTTTAATAATAAATTATTAAAAAGGCTACCTAAAAAATATTATTATTAATCTTACATGATATAAAATTTGAGCTAGAAAAACTTAACTTGGCCTGAGATAACCAACAAAAACCAACCCATCTCATTCAAAAATTTATCCAAAACAACCTCAAAAATTATGAATCACAAACCAACCGTATCTGACCTAATATTTGACTAAAATCTAATATGACCTAAGTAATTATGAATTTGAAATATATGTGATCCAACCTAACATCCAACAAATATTCAATGTAATTTGAGAAAGCACAAACCCAAATCAACCCAACATGATCTAATGTTTGTCCCAAATCCAACTTAACCAAAAAATTGTAACCTCAAAAAGACCCAATGAAAGATAAAATTTTGACACAATTCACTTCACATACTGAAACAATCTAGCACTTGTTTGGATCCCCTTATAAAAAGTAATTATCTGTAATAATTAATTATTTTGGAAACATTTTAAAAAAATTTCAAAATAAGTAATTATCATAGATAATTACTTTTTGTAAGGAGATCTAAACAAGTGCCTATTGTAGTAGGTTTGCCATAGATTGGTAACTCAAGATAGCGGTTCTACTATTAAAAAAAACATAAAACAAATATATATATATCATGAATTCTTCTCATCAATTTATTTTTGCTAATGTAATCTGATTTTAAGTTGAATGAAAATTTTAACAAGGTATTGTTACTATTTTATTATGACTATTGTCATAGTTAATATTTTCTATTAGTATTATCATTATTCTTATAAATTCTAGATATAGGTTAAGAATGATATGCCATAAAAAAACATCATCCCAAAGAAGACTTATGGATCAATGTACTCAACAAAAAAGTTAGCATATAGCACATGGTGCTCTACCCTCAATTAAACATCAATGGATTAAGATAAATTAATATACCTTAACCATGATTTTCTTTATTCAATAGCAACAAAACAATCACTGGCCCAAGTTGAAGCAATATACCTCTTGTGAATAAGAGAACAAGCTAAAATATGATTATTAGATATGATATTATATAATCTTGATTAAAAGAATTAGTGTGGCGTTATTGTTATAGTCTTACTATTACCATGTTTTTAATTACTATTATTGTTGTTGTTATTGTTTTTATCATTATTATATTTTTATCATTACTTTCTTCCTTTTTTTGTTGTTATTGTTAAAAAAAATTCTATTCACATAATGTAATTTCATCTTTTATTAATGGTTAAAATATTTTCATACTATGCAAGGACTACATGATGTATGAATATAACATAAAATTAAAATGATAATCAAACTTGTTATAATCCAACTTATAATAGAAATGAATTACAAGTTAAAAATTAATTTTAATGAGTAAATAATGGAATTGAAAAGACTTTGAAATTTAAAATATTGATCACAAATTTAAAACACCTCTAATGACAAAATAATGGAAATAATTCCAGGGGTCTGTGAAATACCCCATTCCTACCTATCCCTAATTATGTATAAAAATATTTAAGTGTGTTATTTTATGTTTAATTCATTACATAAAAAAATTTAGGATATTTTATGGCTTTAAAATTATTTTGAGTAATTTTGTAATAATTATGATTTTATGGATAAACGTACTTTTCTTCTAAAATTCTATTAATATTTGTGAACTTTTGAGTTGCACCTAGGAAAATATTCTTTTAAAACTTTATTTAGGTCCTAAATGTGTTAAAGTGTGTATATATAAAATTTAGTTTAATTTTATTTCTATTTTTTTAATTGTATACATAAAATATGTAATTAAGATATACTAGCTAAAACTCATATCAAATGTGTGTTAAAAAAGCTAAAAAAATATATTTAGGTATTTTAAATGGTTAAATATGTTCATATAGAAATTTTCATGATTTTAGGAATAGTTTTGGTATTTAGTTTTTTAATTATCTTCTATGCTTGTTAGTTCATCGTCAATTCAATATTTTAAATTCAAAACCTTAACGTAAATTCATGAAACTTTTTATGTAAGTTTAGAATATTATTCTATGTCTCCCAATAATGTTTTATAATTTTTTGGGGTTATTTGGTACTTTTTTAAAATAAAATTTATCCCCTTTATTGATCTTTCTACTACTAAAAAATAATCCATAAATCCTAAAATTTCTTTTTACCTATACTTCCTTACATTTCTATAATCTAATTTTATATCAAGTTAATAATTTTATTATTTATTCAACCAAATTTTGAGTCAAAGTCACTTTCTTACATTCTTTTACCTATGCTAGATATGTTCTTTTGGCTTTTCTTGCGCCTAACCTTATTCACATTCCTTCCCCATGCTTGAACCTAACCCTAGATTTGTACACAATCATCTCCTCCATCCCTTGGTTGTATTTTTGGTTTTTATAACTTCATTTAACCTAAATATACTCCACTACCTTAAAGACTCAACCAATTTGTACTATGTCATTTAAGTGTGTTTGAAAGGATCCTCAAAGACCTAGTAGCAAGATTGAAAGTGACTCTCAACCAAGGTTTGAACTTCCCTGGGATTTTTTTTTTAAACATAGCATCCCTAAAATGGATATTGGGGACACCATTTCATAGCTAAGAAAATTTAAAACATTAAAATGTTTAACTATAATTTAAAATTATATGGTTGAAGGAGAGATTATTGGAGGCAACATTATTGTTGCTAATGGATACAAATTAGTGATGATAGATATTTTTTCCTATTATGTCTCTCTCTCTCTCTATCTTCCTTGTGTTGCTTCATCATTGATGTAGATCTATCATGATTTATGACTAAAAAAACTTCACACTATTTGAAAAATACATTTTAGCAATGAAAATTGTTGTTAATGATAACCCCAAAGTTGTCACCATTACTATTTAGTGTCAATGTGTTGTCACTAAAACATTGCTCCTAATATTTCGTAGATATAAGTTGAAATTATAACAGAAGATCTATAATCACTAATTTGTATCCATTAGCAACAACAATGTTGTCTCCAATAATCTCTTCATCAACCATATAATTTTAAATTATAGTTAACCATTTTAATGTTTTAACTTTTTTAGCTATGACATGGTGTCCCCAATATCCTTTTTAGGGATTCCATGTTTAAAAAAAACATCTTAGGGAAGTTCAAACCTTGGTTGGGATTATTAGAATACCTAAATTTTATCCACTGTATATCATTCCTAAAAAGCGTATTAGGGATGTTGTCATTTAAAAAATTCTAGAAAATTCAAATCTTGGCAGAAAAATTGAAAAACAAATTATTGTTTTCACTACAAGTTATCACTATATAAGGTTTTTGCAACCACATACAAAATTTACAACTAATTATTTTTGAGTAGTTGAAAATTGTAAATATATGAGCTAATTATTTATGATAAGTGCATTTTATGATTTATTTTTATAGTATTAATTCTCATACTTTGTATTACTATTTTCTTCTAAAAAGATCACTTTATCCTCTCTTTAACCATAGGTACTAATTTGGGATCAATCATGAAGAAAAGAAGTAAACATAAGGTATTTTAATGGGTTTTATAAGTAAACAAGTTAACATGAACTTTCATTTGAAATAACAAAAATAACCTTTAGTATTTTAAGAATAAAGTTTTCATCCAATCTCTGAATGAGTTGATTAAATTTTCATTAGAAAGGTAAAATTAGGAGATACAATTTTCATGCATACTACTTTTCTTAACCAGATTGGATCATAATTAAAAAAGTTCTAGAAGTCTAAATTATCCATTAAGAAATGTGAAAAGTTACCTAGGGATGGGTGGTCAATGTCCCGTTGTCCAAAGGTTATCTGGAGCCAATTCAATAGACATGGTGGTCTTGACTTTGACATAAGAAACTTCAAAATATTTCCCAACTTCATTTTTAGCTTCCCATCAACCTTATACATGATTGTTTTCCTTTTTATGGCAATATATATCTAACACAAATCCTATGGGTAGAAAAAATTTAGAGCCTCTAACTTGAGATTCATAATTAGCATTTCTTTTTTTTAAAAGAAAATTTGAAATTTTATTGCTAAGAAGAAGGTAATGTGTTACATGCTAAGGCCCAAAAGTGATCAACTACATGAATTATACAATTGTACTTAGAATTCCTATAGCCATATAAACACCTATGGGATACTCCTATAGCTATATACTTGATAAGAGTATTCCGGTTACATGAAATATTGTTAAAAATTTGGTTATTCCTAGCCTCCCAGATCTCATAGATAGTTGTGATAAGTAAACTTCATAGAAAGATCATTTCAGCATTTGATCATCCATGATTGACGCTGAAATCTCTGAGCAATCTGCACCACCTAATGGATGTGTGTTTAAGTCTTTTGACATGGCATAAGGTGTGAATAATTCCCCCTATTACTGAAAAGTGAAAAAAAAAGATGGGGAATGGATTCCTAGTCATCATAGAAAGCACATTGTTGGTCAGCCATAGGAATAAATTTACCAAGACGGTCTTTTGTGGTTAAACGCCCTATTGCTACAACCAAGAAATAAATTAGTGACTGAGGGCTGCATGGCTTTGTCAAATTGTTTTCCACCACGTGTAGCGAGGCCTTTTTGCCTTAGTTTTGAATATAATTTTTGAATGCTATAAGGTGTATGTTGTGGGATGTTAGCAAAGAAAGGCTGGAGAGTATTCCTTAAGCTCAACATGCTCCTCAATGGCTAAGATGCAGCAGTTGGTATATTAATGTCCCAGGAAAAACCTTGTTTGATGAATCTTCCATGTATCCATTTGATCCATAATGTTTCTTTCTTTTGAGTGAGATGCCATAGGTGTTTGGAAAGAGCAGAAGTGTTCTAGGTACTAATATTTATTAGACCAAGGCCACCTTCATTCCTGGGGAGACAGCAAGAATTCTAGGCAACAGGGACCTTATGGATTTTAAGAGTGTTACCAGTCCATAGGAAAGCTCAACAAGCAGAGATAAGATAACCGAGAACCTTTTTTGATAGAAGGAAGACTTGGCTCCAATACATTTGAATACCAAAAATGACTGTTTTTATCAACTGGAGTCTTCCAGTATATGATAGCAGTTTAGTTACCCAATGGTTCATCTTATGTAGAACTTTATCCATAAGAGAGGTCATATGATGTGTATTAAGCCGGATATCCCCAACAGGTACCCCTAGATATTTAAAAGGTAAAGAGACTTGTGGAATTGACAAAAATTGCAGGATTTTCTCTTTGGTTTGCTGTGATACACCTCTAAAAATAATAGAGCTCTTATGCAGGTTAATAGTCAATCCAGACAGGATTGTAAAGATATGGAATTTTTGCATAAGAATTTGGATAGATTGTATGTCCCTATGGCAGAAAAGAAGCATATCATCTACAAACGATAGATTAACAATTTTTAATTTCTTGCATTGAGGGTGTCCCTTAAAACTTGGTGCCTACCATATGGTTTTCATCATGCGACTAAAATATTCCATGATGATAACAAACAGATAAGGGGAGAGGGGATCTCCTTGTCTTAGCCCTCTTTCCCCTTCAAAGGCTCCAGCAGGGTGCCATTGATGGCAATGGAATATTTGACACTAGAGACACAGACCATAATTACCTTTACACGATGGGGAGGAAAATAAAAATCTAGGAGAACCTTTTCTAGGAAGTCCCATCTTACAGAGTCATATGTTTTGCATAGGTCAATTTTCAATATGCATCTTAGGGAAATATGTTTCCTTCCATAGAATTTGAAGAGATCATGGGCAAGTAAAATTTTTTCACCAATAGATCTGCCCTTAATAAAAGCATATTGTGAGTGTTCTATGAAGCCAAGAAGGATGAGCTATGGCCTAGTTGTCAAAATTTTTGTGAAGGCTTTGTATAACACATTGCAGTGTGCTATAGGTCTGTAGTCCCCAAGATTTGCAGCATTGGGTTTTTTGGGTATGAGAACTAGCAGTGTGGAGGTGATGAGCTTTGGGAGGCTTACCATGAGGAAATCTTCATTCAAGGTCTAGCAGATATCTTCTCCAATAATATCCCAGGCTTTTTTATAAACGCAAGATGTAAAGCCATCAAGACCAGGGGATTTTGAGTCACCAATGGGGAAAATAACATCTTTTACCTTTGTCTTAGTGAAAGGGTTAAGCAAAGTATGATGCTGGTCTAAAGAGAGAAGGGGCCCTTGTTGTAGAACTTGTTGTGATAATGCCACAGGATGAGACTTTGGTTGACCAAATAGATGAACATAGTAATCTATAAAGCTTTTAGGATATTATGATGGTCTGAGATCCAAGTTCCATTTGTATCGTTGATCTTGGTGATCAAACTTTTGCTTTTCTTTTCTTTCACAGTGGAAAAAAAGAACCTTGTATTAGCATCCCCCTCATTAATCTAGTGGATGGTAGCTTTCTACTTGAGGAAACTTTCCGCACATCGAGCAAGGTGATCGTGGAGATGCAGTGCCTCTTTTTCCTTGTATTACAACTCTATGTTTTAGGGGTCTATCTTGAGAGTAGTTTGAATGGTGCTAAGGGTTTTTTTTTATGCAATCTTGTATGTTATATTACTGTATTTCTCCTTATTCAACTATCTTAGATGAGGCTTGAGCATAAATATATTGTTCTTCAAACATGTGCTAACCTTGCCTCCCTAAGTGTTGGACCAGACTTGTTTAACAATATTGAGGAAGGATGGGTCATTACACCACATGTTGAAAATTTTAAAAGGTTTCTTACCATTAGGTGGAAGATGCTTAAGGTTAACATGAGCCGCACAGTCATCTGAGAAAGGTTCCTCAACAAAATATATTATAGTTTGGGTAAAAGTATGGAGCTAGTGTACATTGACTAGAACTCTATCAAGCTTGCAGAGAATTTGATCAATGCCTATTCTTTTGTTGCACTAAGTGAATGTTGGTCCAGAAAAGGGGGTTCATGGAGGGTGAGGTGATGGATACATTCTTTGAAATCAATGATATCTTGGTGATGAGGTGTGTCACCTTGGAACTTTTCCTTTAGGTGCAGGATGACATTGAAATCCCCTATGATGAGCCATGGATTAGAGGTTATTTCCTGGTCACACAACCATTGCTAGAGGGGTTTTCGATCCTTCTAAGAATTAAAATCATATATAAAGGCTACATATTGATTGGTTTTATCAGTATTTAAGGCTTTAACTAATAAACCTTGGTTACATGAAGAAATTAATGAAACCTGCCATTTAGAGGGATCCTAAAGACACCAAATGCGTCCATTACTATGATGGGCATAATTTTCTAGGAAAAAAAAAACAGGGAATAATTTGGCTATAATATTATTAGCCTTATTTGGTTTAATAAAAGTTTCAAGAAGACCAAAGAAAGAAGATTAGTTGGCTTTGTACCATTTGATAACCCCTTTCTATTTGTGAGGTTTGTTTAAACATCTACCATTCAGATGAGATATCATTGAGCAGAATGGGTAGGTGGTGTCCCCCCTATCTATTTCCTGGATCTTTATATTCAGTGTTTCCTCACAATAAAAAATGAGATCAAACTGATTGTTCAAAGGTATGGTACCAATAGTTTCCTGAAACATTGTTGATTTAGTTTTGAGAAGTTCAATTTTTAGGGGTTTCTCCACTTTCCTCCAAGTTGTTGGTGGTTTCTTGACTTGAGCAGGAATATCAATTTTGGGTTTTCCATTCAGCAGGTTAATGGGATGATGATCCTTAAAAGGTTCTTCCTTAGGTTTATTCTTAGGACATGAATTGTTGATGTGCCTAACACAATCACAGGATGTGCAATATGCAAGCCTCTGTTCATAGACAATAGGTTGGAGAATGATATCACCATCAGGATCTAGGATTTCAACACATTCCAAGAATTTTTTTAGTAACATCCAATTCTACAAGAAGGCGTGCATATGACACACGTTCTCTATTCATAGTGAATGTGTCCATATGATGTGGTGTACCAACTACACTGGCAATACGACGCAAGGAGTTAGGGTCCCAATAATCTAGAGGCAGATTCAAAATTTTAATACATAAAGGTAAAAATTGAAAATTTTCTTTCACAAAATGGAATTGTCTATGCCATACTTTGAGGATGAAAGGTCTATTTGCATATGTCCAGTAAGGGGTGGAATGTATCCAATCCCGATCCTCCGTAGAAAAACATTTGAAGATGATATAACCATCATCATGCAGAAGGATCTTTGGTGGGGTGATGTTTGGCCACTAAGATGAAGCAAAATGGTGCATCAGACCTAGGGTAGGATGAAATCCAATAATATAACCAACAATTGCAAATTGCCAATCGATTGTAGACTATTGAATTTCATCCCTTTGTAATTTTATTTGATATAAAGAGCCTACTACAGCAAGGGGAAATATGATGACGAGGCTCCTGCATGATATAGTCTATTACCACTAACTTTGTCTCTCCAATTATGATTCAATTGATCAAAAATCTTGTGATCTTGAATTCCAAATTGAGAACTTGGGATATCTTGTAAATCACAATCCGGAATTGGCCTAATTGTTGATATTTCCTCGATTGGGTTAGTGATGGTCTCTTTGGATTGCATGAGTATACTTTTTTGTTGATGTGAATTATCAATTCTCTGAGGTGAATCTTAATTAGCATTGAGAACATTAGGGTTCGCCGTTTCCATATCGGTCATAGTCAAATCTTTAATCGATGAACAATGTAAATCCAGGGGACAAGGATGAGGAGAGTGTGATGGTGATGAAATGGGAGATCTGATCAAGCCTGAAGCCCTCTTCTTCGTAGATAGTGCTCTTCTCCTAGTATGAGCCATGAGAGAGGAGAGAGTGTTCAAACCCTTAAGACTTGATCCATGGAGTTATTCTATTATTAGTACGTATGATGCATCCTGTTAATTAGCATTTCTTATTCATATTAAACATCCCCCAATTATTCTTTATTAATTCCATAAAATCATGCTTTCATTCATTTAATTTTATTAAATTCAATCATCATCTAATCCTAATTCATGATTATCTTCCATCAATTTATCCTCCATTGTAAGATTTGCAATTTAGGGTTTTTACCCATCTGAATTCAACCATCTCCATAAGTCTTCCAATTTGTAATTTAATATCTTCAAATGGTCCAAAAAAAACATCAATTCCATCTTCATAAATCCTTAATTTGTTAATATTGCGCATCATTTTACACAAAGGAGCTTCCAATTCAATTTAAGGAGAAGAGTTATTCAAGCAAGGAAGAAGATAAACTCATTGATTGATAATTGATTGGGGGTCATCCACCCACTTACTTTGTTGATTTTTTCTTTGATTTTTTTGTGGATCAATACTAATTCGGAAAAATAAGATCTAATTAGAATTAATTAGAACACACAAGAATTGAGAAGAGAATAACACTCAAGAACACAGATTGGGGAAACAAATGATCTTATTGATATGAAGTAATTGTGATTACAAAGAGAATCAAAGAAATTCTCACATAAATCACTCAATTCATCAAGGAATTACAATAGAACTCAATAGGAGAAGAAGACGGAATTCACTCTTCGATTAAGGTTCTAATCACATGGTATTTATACTATACGAAACTATCATTAGCAAAAATTGAGGCGGAGCGAAAAACCCAAAAAATACAGACCGTGTTAATAAACACGGTACCCTCCTATTTATTTTCTATCTCTCGGCCTCTCATGAAAACATAACATATTTTCCTAATGAAACAACATGGATCGTGTTTCACAAACACGGGCCCCCCGTGTTTCTTTCCAGCTTTGACAATCTTTAGTATTTAAACCACAACTTCTTCATATGACCTCCAATTGAGCTAATTATTGATGTGTTGGAAAGCTAACAGAAATATATGCAACTTTCATGTTCAGTACATTTCCAAATTATAATTTATTCAAGGTAAAATATTCACATATTTCCAGAATAGCTCACAATTCTACTCCAAATTCCTCCAAAACACTTCACACGCCAATGCAAGTTATTCTACACACCAAATATAAGTCACAAGCTCACATATTTAGTATTTATTTCTTTTCCTTCCTTATTATTTATTTGTGTAATGGAATTATACATAACAGGAGGCTAAATCCTTGTTGTTAGGGATGATATTGAAACCATAGAATATGGCTTCAGACTTTAATAATATTTTCTATGCTTTCCTAATTTTCATGTGATTGTCCTTTGAACTTTAATTACAATTATATATGTGTGTGATTATTTCAAGTATGATTTATATAGTGCACGTCTCATTTTATCTTCCTTACAGTTACAACATGTAGGATTATATGCTTTGTAAATGACTATATAAATATACTAGAATTCATGTGTATAAATTGCAAATAGGTTAGATAACAATTCATCTACTAGTTTAAGAATTCTGACTAGAGTAGTGGAACATTTAGATATGTGTAGGTCAAATGTGGGAAGTACAACTAAAGATACTTGAGTTCCGAGTTTGGGTACTTAGATTGGAATCCTTCAACTTATTCTTAATTCATTGGACCTAGTTAAATATAGGAGCCACTTATTGAGACTATACTACTAAAATTTAATAGAATTTAATATTGATATTTTATTATATTAAATTAAATTAGGAAAAGTGATATAAAGTTTATAAACCTACTTTTGACTTGCAACTGGTCAATCTTTTTCTTATGACTAACAGATGATATAGATTTTTTTTATCACAACCTAATCTAGGGGTATATATTGATGCCCTAATACATTTGTTATCAGTGTATCCACCCATATTTAATTTCTTATATGATTTGATTTTATTTTTATTATTCTCCATTTTAAACCCTCATATATGTATTTTTGTTATTATTTTTTGTGCTATTTAGAGTTTTTTTATTCTATTATTTATATGCAAGATATATTTAGGTGAGCCCTTTCAATCCCGACCTATAGCAATACCCCTATTACTAACACTATAATTGACAACAAGAGGGTTTAAATTTCCTATTGGCTATGGCCATGCCACTTTAACTAAGCACAATTAGTGCTAACTAAATTGTGCTTTCTATAAAATATAGAAAATCATATAAAATAACAAAAAATAAACATTTATAAATATTACGAAATCAAAATATTAAAATTTTATATGTAATGCTATATTTTTTTAATTATATAGCAAATTAAAATAACTAAAATCAAAGTTGTTGATAATAACATATCATCATCATCATCGTCGTATTGCTAAGGTATACTTTGAGAAGGTTGAACATTTTGATGGGGATGATAATAGGGAGGCTGATCCTACGCTGATAGATGGGAGGAAAACTTAAAATATTGTGTATATATCACTATTGACCTCAATCATCTATTGTTAATGGAAAATCATATAAGTATTTGTCGTTGTAGGAAAAGGGGCACCAATCATGGATGATGGGGCCCTAATCTCTAATGATAGAGGGAAATTGTCAATAGTAGATGTGGAAGATCCACCTAATAATATGCACCCAACACTCTTCCTAAAGCCTCACCAATAACCAAGAATCTTATCCATTATTCTATTCTTAATGATCATTGGTGAGTCTATAGAATAAGCAGAGGGCCCTCGCTTATCCCCCTTCACGAGCCTTAGTATATATGCTCAACATCTCATCCTTAAAAAATAAAATATTACAATAATACAAAATATATTTCATAAAATGAAATATATTATTAAATGACTTATATAATTCTCTTTTATGCTCGGTGATCCACATGCCAACCCTCATGAGTAGATCCTTAAAGGTTTTGATTAGTGATGGTGATTGCTAGATCTATACCCATGGAGACTAGGATCTATCATATTAAACCTATTTTTCATAACTTTTTCAAACTTTTCCTACATATATAAAATGAAACCAATAAAAAATTCATAATTTCCAACATTTATAGTAGTAGAATTAAATTTTTACATTTGCCTCATCTAAAGTCTGGTACTCTACACACTTTTTCCAAGTTTCTTGATCAAATTTATCCAACTTTAAATGATTATCATTTAGGCACTTCATCTTCATCTTGTTCTTTATGTTCTTATATTGGTCTTAGAACAACCTTCTAAGACCAATCTTAATTCGATATCATATAAGGTTGTGCCTTTAGTAATAGAAATAAAAATATTACTATAAAATTATTTAATACCATATTAATAATTTATAAATTAAGATTATTTATATATTTAAACTAACAATATGTAAACATCTCAAGCTATGGGAAAATACTTGAACATAAATTTTAAGGAACATGAACCCATGATTTATACAATAGTGGAATAAGCTCCCCGATTACATTCTTAACATAGTGATAAAATTATGGCTCATACTCCCCCACAAGGTTATATGTTCCATCTTTGTTAACTAAATCTATAAGTCATATCTTTTTATCTTTGACTAGCTAAAAGTTATAAAGATCAAGATCTTTCACTTTACTTCAACCCTTCCTTTTTCATGATAGTGGTACTATAAGAATAAATTTCAAAGTCAATATTAGTACTATTATAGAGTTATTCATATATTCAAATGGTCAAAACATTTTCTATATATATTTTTTCACCAAACTGAAAGCTATAAGGTAATCTATGAGCTCTCGAATGCGGATCACACACTCCTTCTCAACCATTATAATAGTATCCTCACCCTTAATCCTTATGTTTTAATAGCCCCTACACGGTATATAAGTTACATATAGAATAAACTAAGGCCTTGGTCAAAATTCCAAGACATTCAAAGAATACACCAAACCAAATTGAGGGTATATACCTCGGCTCTAGGGTAGCTAACCTCAAAGAGCAACCATTCCCAAATCTCAAGGTCTTCCACTTAAAATATTAATATATCAGTAAGATAATAATAAAATATCACCTAATACACAATGATTTCAATTCTATACTTAATTATTTTTCTTTATTTCTAATTATTCAAGCTAATCATATGGTTAAAAATCCAATCCAAATTCAAATTAAAACAAAGTTCAACCTACGAATTCATTAAGGTCATCCTAGTCCACGTATGCATACTTTTAGGCTTAATAAATCATATATAATCAAATTTTCCTTATATATTATGTACTTAATAATTGCCCACTCTAACCATAGTTTTTATTATAATTAAGATAAATTCACAATTAGCCTAAATAACATTAAAACAAACACTTTAATATAAAATAAAAATTCTAGAGAATTTCATAAGTGGCAAAATTTCCATCTTTCTTCTAAAACATAATTAAGCACATTTAGTACGTAAAAACCTAATCATGTATAATTATTTTACCACAAACAGCCCTATTCTATTATGCTATAATAAATATATTAAAATATATAAATTTAACATACTCTTTCATAAAAATACATGGTCATACACTTAGATAAATTAATAACAATACATGGTGAATCCGTACTTTTCATGAAATTACAAGGAATCATAACATAAGAAACCCCAAAAATGATCACATGATTTTTACATATTAATTAGGAGCAAATAGGTTATTTTATTCCTAAGAAAACTATCAAAAATAACAATAAAGAAGCACCACAAGCTCTAGCTCCCATCGATTTTCCCTCCTCCTAAAAAACATAAAACCCCATAAAAAATAATGAGAATCTAACATTTGAAAATTAAGAAGAAAACACAACAATCAAAATCAAAAGGAGGAGTGTTATATCCAACAAGGATTGCCACAGAACAAGGAGAAAAGGGAGAAGGAAACTCTATAATTTTTCTCCTAAATCTGGCACTCTTATATTTAATAAATTATACCTATAATAGATAAGGGATCAATAGAATAAAAAATTAAGATAATGGAGACAAGAGATGTGTGGATTTTAGTTAGGCTTAATATGCTCAAGAACACTTAGAAAAATGACCAAAATAAAGAGAAAGATGAGAGAAAATGGAGAAAAGGAGAGAAGATGAAAAAAAAGGAAAGAAATGAGGTATAAATAGGATATGGAAGACCTAAAAATCTGCAAATAAGATAAAAGGAGTGGTAGTTTGTTACACACTTGAATGACAAAGTACAATGCGGTTAAGTATGCTTAGGGTGAATTAATTTATGAAAAATAAGAAATGAACCAAGGGATGGTGGTGGTGTTGGTGTGTAGTTCTATGGTTAGGGGAGGTCAAGTTCAAGCATGGGAGAGGTGAGTGAATAAATTTGGGTGAAAAGAAAGCCAAAATTATACTAGTATATGTTGGAAGTATAAGGAAGTGGCTTTCACTAATTTTTTGTTGAATTAATAGGTAAATGGTCAACATGATATAAATTTTAATCATAGAAGTGAAAGGAAGAATGTTCTTGGGTGAACAATAATTTTAATATTTATGATCTTCTCATTAATGTGTTGGTTTCAATGGATTATAAGGGGTTCTTGGTTCGATTTAATGCAGGAAGGAAGAAATGACTATATATTCAATAATGGTTGGGTTTAATTGTGAGAATTAATTTAATTTAAGGAATAAAAGAGATGGAATATGGATTCTTCAACAATTATGCTCAATACTAAACGATGGGGTAATCCTTGAATGTTTATATAATATATGTTTGAGGCTTCTTCAGAGGAAATAGTCAACTACTTTGTACGAAGAACATTCAATCACAAAATAGAGAAAGCTAATTGATTTACTTCCATTAGATTAAATACTTCTAGTTATGTGTTAAAATGGATCGAAAAAGCCTTATATAGACAACTATGATCTTTTTACAACTAACTAACTAATTACCAAGTAACATATTAAATGCCTATTTTTGTTATGCTCATCTTTGAGTAAAAAATATATAAATTAAATAATGTTAGATATCTAACTAATATTAATTAATTGCAATAATTGATATCTAACAAATATATTATATGCATCGAACTAGATTTATTACAAGCCAATCATAGCTAATTTATATATGGAATAAAATTATAAGATCTCTAATTTACATAGAATGATAACTAGCTCTCTTAAATTGTAACTTTTCTTCCATGCATAATAGCTTCTCTTTTCTTGTAATAAATTTTAACCCACGGTATCTTAAGTAAGTTGGTGTTTTAAGATGTATTAATCTTCTTCTTGCACATATGTTATATATCTTCAAAAATGGCTCAAAATGAACTCATTAGTTACTGTAGAGATATTATCAAAAACATATAGGATTATCAATTCCATTATTAAGTACATAAATTTCTCATTATCAAAAGGATCACAAGATCCTCCAATATCATTCCTCGTTGATAGGAATTTTTCCTCAAATTTTCATCCTTATAATATGGAGACAAATCACCAACATTAAAAGTTCTTAGCACTCCACCATAAGAATTAGGTATATCAAGTTCATAAGTTTTATCTCCAAATTTAAGTATTTTAAAATGTTCCTATACTTTATGCATTAACTTATTTTTATGTTAGTTAGGAAATCTTTATTTACATAAATGTAACCATACCCGATCACCATAATAAAAGTCCTTTTGAACCTAGTGCTCATTAGCTTGATCTTGATACCTTTGATTTGACTTCTCTATGTTGGAGCAATTTTTTTAATGAAGCCTCTAGAAATACTCAACTTGATACTTGGCTTTATAGCTCTTTCATTCACCTTTCTTCAAAGGGACCATGTTCATAGACAAGTAAGGATCCATGCCATACACCACCTCAAATAAAATAGAATGAGTTGTACTAGTAGGAATTCAATTATAGACAAACTTAGCATGAACTAGCTTGATATCCCAATCCTCGGTTATTTTACATACCAAACCTCTTAGAAATTTGCAAAGAGTTTGATTTGTAACCTCTGTTTAACCATTAGTTTGTGGATGATGTAGAGTACTAAATAATAACTTTACACCCAATATGTGTCATAAAGTATTCCAAAAGAAACTAAAAAATATAACATTTCCATTTGAAATAATACTTTTAGGAATACTATAAAGTCTTAAAACTTTTTTAAAATATAAATCAGTAACATGTGTAGCATCATAAGTTTTATGACATGGTATAAAATTATCCATTTTAGAAAATCTATATACTACTACCATTATAGAGTCTTTTTCTAGGAAACCCAAGATGAAGTCCATGCTAACCCTTCCCATGGTTGACTAGGCATGGGTAATGGAACTTTCAAACCCTTATGAAAGAAGCTTTTACTCTTTTGACATATAACACATCTACTCAAAATAACTTGTACACCTTTTATCATGCGTGGCTAATAGAAATTTTCTTAAATAATTTCTAAGTTCTTATATGTATCAAAATTTCTAGATATTCCTCCATCATGTAACTTTAATATATTTAATTCTCTTACACTTGATTTAGGTGCACAAAGTTTATTAAGCTTAAACAAAAATCCATCATGTAAGGCATAATTACATGTGATCCATTTTTCTTCTATTCAACTTAAATATCATAGAAATCATCATCTTTTGGATACAAGTATTTTAACATTTCAAATCCAAGTAATTTAGTATCCATCATGAATAATAGTGTAGACTTCCTTGATAAAGCATCAACTATAAATTTTTCCTTACCATCTAAATGTGTGACAAAGAGCATGAAGGATTATAAGAAACTTACTCATGTTGCAGGTCCTGGACTAACTTTCTTTTATTTACATAAGCATTTGAAACTTTCATGATCTAAATCTAACGTAAAGGTTTTAGGTCACAAATCCATGTCTCTAGGTTATGTATGATGGCATAGAATTCCTTATTGTAAGTAGAATAATTCAACTTAGCCCTATTTATTTTTTTATATTAAAATACTTGATAGGCTTTTTTTTTAAATAATCCCCCAATCCCTACCCTTATTGTAGCACAAGTTAATTTAATTAGTAAATAAAAATTAGGTAAGGATAAGATTGAAGCATTAAATAATTTAGCTTTAAGAGTTTCAAAAGCTTTAGTGGCTATATCTCTCCATTTAAACTCTCCTTTTTTCATAAGTTGAGTTATAGGTGTTACTATTATTGAGAAGTCTTTAATAAAAATTCTATAAAAAATAGGTAATCCATAAATACTTCTTGCCTCATTAATGCCCTTAGGAATATGCCACTGTTAGATAACTTTCATTTTTGAGGGATAAACCTTAATACCTTTTTTACTCAGAATATAACCCAAAAAGATAACACTATGAAGTATGAAATCACACTTCTATGATTTTATACAAATATTTAGTATCCCTTAACCTTTAACATAATTTCCTTAAGTGTATTATATGTTCATATTCATCTTCACTACACACAAGAACATTATCTAAGTATAATATAATAAATTTGGCAAGAAAAGGATGAAGGACTTCATTCATTAATCTCATGAAGGAGCTAGGCGCATCACACAGTCCAAAAGGCATGTCTATCCATTCATAGAGACCATATTTAGTTTTAAAAATCATTTTCCATTCATCACCTTCTCTAATGTGCATTTTATGATATCCATTATGTAAGTCTATTTTATAGATCACTTGTGCTTCACTTAGTTCATCAAGCATGTCATCTAAACAAGGAATTGGGAAACAATATTTTATGGTTTTATTTTTAAAAACCATTGAATCTATACACATACTCTATATTCTATCCTTTCTAGGGAAAAGTAGAGTGGTAACACAATAGGGACTTATACTTTCTCTAACATACTCCTTATCTACTAACTCTTGTATTTATTTTTGTAGTTCCTTAGATTCCTTGGCATATAGTTATATATGTTAATTTATTAGGTAAAGGAATTTTAGGGATTAAATCAATACCATGCCCAATACCTCTTTTAGGTGTTAATATAAGTGCAAGATCATTTTGGTGCACATCATTAAATTCATTAAGTAGTGTAGCAAGCATATAGTTATCATTTTTAATCTCACCTGATTGAATTTATTTCACTACTAGGGCATAGCATATACCTTATTCTTTAAGACACATAATCACAGAATTTTTACATAAGAACATGTTCATTTTAGAAGGTGTATCATTCATGCTAAGATAATCATATTTATAATGCTTACGTTTATGCTTAGTTTTTCCACTACAACTAAAATACTCATTATGAAGTAGTTTTTATCAAAGTAATGGAAGGTTGGATCAAAGATTGTGTTATAACCTTTCACCCATGAACTAATGCAAAAGAAATGAAGTAATTTTCTAGAGTATAGTTGAAGAAATTGATGAAACAAGTAGGAGAGGTTCGACAGATTTGTATAGCCTTCAAATGTGTCAAGGTTGAAGATATGTTGAGGAAGTTTGAATCCCATATCTTCCTTGATCAATGTTGATCCAAAAGGGAGGATAGAATTTAGATAAATTTGCTCAAATTTTAATAAAAAAATCTTATTCAAATCTACATATAAAGCTGCATACAAAGGCCTTATATAGGGGAAGGAATTAGTCAGTGGTTAGCTAGCCTAAACCAGCTTATTATTCCCTCTTAATCTAGCCCATTAATCATGGTTGAATTAAGCCCATATTAACATTAATCCAAAGTATAATATCATTGGTTAAATGATACTAAGTATTAATATTACAAAGCTATACAATTGACTAAGATACATACATAAAATTATATCAATACCCTATCTTACATAAAATACACTTAGGGTTAGGGTTTACAACAAGTTAATACAAATAATGAATATCATCACTTTATCTTCTTTTTGTAATGTATCATCCTATGTATGTCATAGTCTTTCATGATTTGTATACTTATGCACATAAAAGTGTATGAACATCTTCTTTTTGCAAATATGTGACATACCTACAAGAATAACTTGAATGTTTTCAATATCAAGCATATAAGAATTATTAGGAATATTTAACATGATAGGATCCAATATTAAAAAATCTAAATCTTCCTTAACTTGAGGATTAATATGAACATTACAATAATTAGGTTCATTGGATGCTCCTGTATCACATTAGTAACACCATTATAAATAACTCATCTATCATGTTTCTATTCTCTATCGAGACAAATACCACATGAATCCATAAGAAAAATATGACATAGCATATCATCATGGTACCAATCAAAAATGAGATAAGGGCGCATTTGATTACTATGAATTCTGTATCTTTTCTTATCCATTAAAGAGAATAAGGCTTGGGATGATTTATAGTAGATAATAACAGATCCTTGATTAATCTTTCAGCATCTACATTTACACATTAGCCTCTATCTATGATGATTCAACAATCCCTTTCTCTTATTTCATTTGCTTATCTTGAATATTTTGTCTTGTTGTGTTACTTTATCTTCTGGTTGAACTTGAAGTATGTGTTGTAGCACTAAAAAACCATCTATGGCTTCATCATAATAACTTGCATATTCTTCTTTGTATTTTAGCTAAGAATCCTTCTTTTTCTTCTTCTTCTTCTTCACTAAAAGTGTCCATGTCTTGGATCTTCTTAATAATTGTTTGTTGGAGATATATATCACTTTGTTCTTTCATTTTTCTTCATGTGTGATACCTTATATTTTCTCCACATTACTATTACTTGAATTGAAGCCATACCTTGAAGTATAAGCATTCAAATAGGTCTTTGTTATTGTAAGAGCAATTGGCTTGTAGGATTTGGTAGACATCACTTTCTTTTCACACTTTAATGACACATTGATTAAATCCTCAAGAAAATCATAAGCATACATATCAACCTTGTCATATATCAAGTTATTAAGGACACCTAAGAATATAGCACATCTTTGTTCTTTTTATTCCTATATGTCGCATATTAGTGTTAATATTTTAAATTCTCTAGTTTAATCTTCTACAATTAGAAGTACTTGTCTAAGAGTATTTAACTTAACATACATGTCTTTTTCATACTCTCTAAGGACAAATTTCTTTCTTAGGTGTTTATTAAGCTTTTACCATGACTTAATCTTATATTTATCATGTCTTTCTTGTGTCTTTTTCATATTATCATACCAAACTCCATCAAACTTTTTTAATTTTAGAGTAGTAAAATTAAATTTTATTTTATCTATATACTCTTTGAATTAAAATATTGTTTCTATATTATGCATTAACTCAAAGTAAAAGTCAACATTCAAGTCACTATAAAATTCTATAAGTTCTAGCTTTATACCTTTCTAATCATCATGGTGGTACCTTGGTTAGAAGTTTCATAGGTATCATCAGTTGTGAGATCCATTTGAACCCACTTCAAAAGCATGCTCTTCATACTCCATTATTAGATTAACATGAAAACCTTTGGCTTTCACCACTATTCTTACCATTCCTTGTACACGATCATTGGCTGCCTCTATATTGTTACTCTTGTATCATAATGTCTTTTGATCAACCAATCTTGTTTCTAGTTGTTGCAAATAAATTTGGATGGATGGGAAATGTTAGATCTATTGGTTGGTTGAGAGTTTTTTGAGATCCTCGAACATGGAATTCATAGAAACATCTTATCCCATTGTAGATACATCGTACTCACACAAGGTATCAATACACTGGAGTTATTGGCCAATTTCTTGCATATGGATGCCTGTTTCTTAAAGGTTTCTTGGAAGGTAAAATGAATTAGGTTGAGAATAGAAGGGGCCGAGGCTATAATCCTAACTTCTCAAGTTGAAATGAATACCTTCTTGATGGAGAAGTTTGGGTAAGGCAGTAGAAATGCTAGAGGATGAAGTCGAAAGGTGAGTGATCATTTATCTTTAAATGCTCAAAGATATAATGATAGTGATGATTTAAATGTAATTGGTGTTGATACACTAGATGATGTGAGATGAAATATATTTCAAATATTAGAGAATGATATTCAAATATGATAGGTAGAGATTCGTAGGAATAAAGTGGAGAAATGTGGAGAGATGTGAATATGGTGGGCTGTATTTAATTACGGATAGGAAAGAAAAGAGAATTTTGTGTTCTTGTAGAGGATAATGGATTGTATCAGATGTACAAGTAAAATTGTAGTGTATCCATGGATTTATACTAAATAGGGAACACTAAAGAAAAAACTCACGACCTATACATGGCTATATACATGGTTGTGCACACTGGCACGATTGTGCAAAATGGATCTTGGATTGGCTAAGAATACTATGCGTGGATGTGAAAAAAGTAGCATGGTTATGTGCCCTATTGTGGGAAAAATGTCTCAATGAGTCCAAGATGAAATATTGATGTGAAAATTTTGCAAATTCAATGAAATGAACAACCAACCTATATTTGATACCAAAATTGGTGTGAATATTCTCTTAAATGTGCTTGTTTCAACTAATTTGAAGGGCTTATTGGTTTGGATTAATATAGGGAGGAAGAAATTGCTATATATTAAAGAATAATTAGGTTTAATGGTGGGATTTGGATTGGTTTTTGGAGCAAACAAGATGAAAGATAGATTCTTCAACCACGATGCTCAAAATAAAACTATGGGGTAATCCTTGAATGTTTCTCCAAGATACATTTGAGTCTTCTTTATAGGCAATACTCATCTACTTCTTACGAAGAACATTGAATCTCAAAATATAGAAAGGTAAGGGATTTACTTGCATTAGGCTATATACTTCTAATAATATGTTAAAATGATTGAAAAAATCTTATATAGACAACAATGATCTTATTTACAACTAACTCACTAGTTACCAAGTTTAAACTTAGAGAAGGTAAGTGAAGAAGGTTAATTGCAGGAAAAACAAAAATAACACAATTAGCATAGTTATGGAGTGTAAGAAAGTGACTCTGCCTCAAATTTTAGTTGAATGAATTGTAAAATGGCCAACACGATGTAAAATCTAATCATGGAAGTGTATGAAAGAACTTTTGTGGATGAATAGTAATTTTAAGATTTATAGAATTTTTTTTGTTGTGGAATAATTAATAAAAATGCTAAAATTAAGTAAAATATCAATTAGCCTCATAAAATTACAAAAATATTATGGAAGGCTTTAAAATAAAATTCAAATATAACATGTAAAATTTAACAAATTTAGAATAAGGTGTGATGTAAAAAATATTAATTTAATGGTGAACAAGCAAGCTTATAGGATAATTACAAAAATAAGTATCAAAAAGTATTTCTAAAATCATGAAAACTTCCATACTTGCCTATATACTCATTTTAAACTTGATTATATTTTTTCATATTTTTTTAAAAAAAAAACATTTGATATGAATTCTAGCTAACAAGCCCTAATTATATATTTTGCATATAAAATTAAAAAGGGATGACAACCACAAATATAATTAAACAAGAAATTCTACATTTACATTTCAACCCATTTAGGAACAATATAGAATTTTACAAGAGTATGTATTAGAGTGTAAATTAAAAGTTAACATATAAAAATAGCATTTTATAGGTAAAATACATTTTACAGGTAAAATACGTCTTGTCATAAAATCTTAATTAGTTAAAAATCACCCAAAATAATCTTCAAGCCATAAAATATCTTACAATCATTTATATAATTAATTACACACAAAATAGCACAATCTCATAATAATGCACACAATTAGGGCTGGTTAGGAATGAAGTATTACACCATGATATATAACAACAACATAAACCTTAAGTATATCTTGGGGAAAAACATTAAAATAGAAATCCAAAAAATCAATTATTACAAATTTGTATAACCCAAGTTAGTAAACCATTGCTAATGTATTATCTTATCATTTAATTCCAATAATATTTTGTTATTTTAAAATTTAAAGTTGTTATATTGTAGTTCCACTTATATAATAATACTTATTTGAAGGTAAAAATAATTTATTACCTAAAAGATTTTTATGTTATTATTCTACATATTGGCTAATAATATTTTATCTAACACTAATAATAATTTATTATTTCTTAATTTTATATTTTAATTGTTATACTTTTTAAATGATAAATTAGTAATCACAACACATACATCAACACACAATTACCTCCAACAACATTTCTATAATATTTAACAATAACCTTGACACACACACACAAACAATCCTTAAGAATAAAAACAGTATATACAAGTGGTGCTAGATATAGTAGAGGGGGACGCAAACTTTCACCACCTATAATGTAACACTCCCAAATTTTACTAATAAAAAATTTTATTTTAATTAAAAATTAGCAAAAGAAAAAATGATAAATTTTGGGGATATTACCGCCATAATAAGTACTAGATCAGTTTTTTTCTACCATTCTAGTACCAAGTGCTAAGGCTTAAAAAAAATACAATTTACACAAATTCAAACATTTCATTTAAATCAGAGTAGCACGTCTTAGACATTACAAAAGGTAAAGCCCACTATTAGTGGTTATAACGTAATGAAATATTTACAAGGGGAAACATGAAAGTATAGAAGATAGTCTCAGAAACTTTTTGAAAGTCCTTATACTCTTACCCGATAACAACTTGAATAGCACTTGCAGCTAACCTATAAGGGACATTGCCCATTGAATAGGTAGAGGCCCAAAAACATAACCCTTTATTTCTATGGTACTGAGTAACCCTTTATACGAAACTAAATGGTAAGGCCCTCATGCAATACATCTTACATAAACAATGTAAAAACAATAACATACGTAGGTATAGAGATCATCGCAACAACATAAGAGCCAATGCATAATGCAACACAACATATGATAGGAAATGCATATCACAAGGTCCATTTACTTAGAATTTCCATCAATTACCAAGAGTGATAGTCACCAAGGCCATACTTATAATATACCAATAGATCATAGAGGTGAAATCAATATTGTCTGGTCTTAATCCATTAATTAAACATTATTCAACATCATCTCTAGAATTATATCCATGTGAGTACGAGAACCCCATTATTATAGCCGGTGGATCGAATATACACTTTAGGGTAGAATGCATCTAGCCACTATTATTTTCCCATGGACTGGTCTCCAGGGAGAAAGGATCCAGAGATTTGTATTAGAATAAATTTTGGAATGATTTTTTTGTCACTATTGAGGCTTAAAGATAGATGACATTGATACTATAGTACTAGTGTATTAAAGGCTCATATCTGTTTATGGCTCCATTTTCATCTTTTTATTACGAATGCTATATGAGGATTGGGTTGTGATTTATACATTAGATATAGCATCCCCAAAATTCACTACTAAAAAAATTTATTTTATTAGAAGGTTCAATAGAAGTAAGTAAATTAAAAATTGTGAATTTGAGGGATATTACCTTCGTAATTAGTACTAGCCTGGCCCTCGGCCGGTCTCGTACTATCCCTAAGGCTAAAGAAGAATTAAAAACCTTCATAATTAAAACTCAAAACAAGGCTTCACAAAAGCATTGAAACATTCAAAAGACAGAAATAAAAGTATGTGGAAAGCAGTTTACAATCTAGAGTACATAATTAAAATTCCTCAAAAGGAGTAAAGGCTACTGTATGAAAAAATCAAGTTTGAGTAAACTAGCACAAAATAAGGGAATATAAAAAGTAAATCTGGCCATGTCGGTTTCGATCCCTGGGCCAAGTCCATGGTCAACTCTTAACCCCGGGCGATGCCTCGTATGCATCGAAGATAACATCTCCTAGCTACATAAATTCAAAACTGCCTTATGCTCATGTGAATGAGCAACACCCATGAAATGGGTGATCAGTATGCTATGTACTAAGAAAAGTAACCATGCATGTAAGGCCAACACACAAAGGTATATAATAAAAGCATGATCACATAAATAGCATACCATCGTTATACATAAATAAAGGCTAAGTTATAGTCCAGATAAACTGATTACTTAATTTCTAGTCAATACTCATTTTACACCATGCTTATTATCAAGCTGTGCGAGTATAGAACCCCCACTATTATAGCTGGTGGACCAAAAACATGCAAGGCATATGCTCCTGACCACTATTATTGCCTGTGGATTAGTCTTCAGGGCAAAGTGCTCCTGGTCAATATTATTTGCCGGTGGACCGGTCTGGCTTCGACTCTCATGGTGTTTCACTATAAATACTTAGTGTCTTTCCCATACCTTATCATAATTATGTTTGGTTTGTTGAGCATGGAATCCCCCACTATTATATCCGGTGGGCCAAAAACATACAAGGTAGAATCCTCCTAACCACTATTATTGCCGATGGATCGGACTCTAGGGCATCTTGACACCTGGCCACTATTATTTGTTGGTGGATCGGTCTAGGCTTGGCTCAATATTCTTTCTCTTTAAATGGTCAGTATATTATTTGTGCCTTATTCGATAATTTTTCACCCTAGACATACATGTCACACTCCATCTACTTTTATTCTCTCAAGAGAGCATGTCCCATATCTTGAGACTCTACCCCTCCTAACACACCCTAGCATTCTTTTCTTCTTCTCCTTACTCACACTAGAGGCCCAACTCCTAAGTGTATGGGTCAAGGCCCACTACTTTACATCCTCCAAGTCCATTCACTACCTTAACTTAGGATTTTCTCCTGAAACCCTAACTTAGGCTTATGTGGCCCATCCTTTTTTGCCTTACACAACTAAGGCCATTTTAACACCCTACACATCGCATCCCTTAGATTCAAACCACATCATTTCACCTTACTCCCCACAACAAACCCTAGCACCCTTCTTTTCCATATGTCACCCCTCCATTTCTCACATTCCATCCTTGCTTTCCCATGATACCCATACTCACCCTACACATGACACTCTTCCACTTTCATCTCATACTCCACTCACCCTCAATTATTTTTACTTTCACAACCATCTCAAATTAGAGTTTTCCTCCCAAACCCCAGCCAGGTCTCTTATGCACCCTTATACTGATCTACATACTATTTTTCACCTAAAACCTCCAATCACCAAAACAAATCTTCCCTTACCTTACTTACATCCCCAGAAAACTTTTCACACATAAAGATCGCCCCCATGTATACTCCATCCACCACATCCAAACCCTAAAAATTTCCATGCAAAACCCTAGAATTCTCATGCAAACCCTAGAATCTTCTATGCAAAACACTATAATTTCTCTACAATGTTCACCCACGCTTTTATTTTATTCATAGTCCCCTTTTATTTTTTCCTTCATAGATCAAGTAATATTTAGGTAAATCCCTTGGTCAGCTCACTTCCCCCTTGGTCAGCTCATTTCCCCATTTTCCTTTTTCATCCTTTCACCCTATATCATTATATTAAATATCCTATTATTCATATCCTAAAGGGCCACATCACATAATATCATAATCATAACATATACATATTATACACAAGCTAAAAGAAAACATATGAGCGTACCTCAACTCCAAGCTGCTCTACATATAAAACAGTTATAATGATAATCATAAGATACACAACATGACATGGCACATGGCATATAAGGCACATAACACACATAGGGGCCTTAGCTACATCCTTACCTAACACGACACTGATCTTGTGTAATCCCCAAAATTTTTAAAAGTGTATAATTTACTAAATCACTTTTATTTGGGATAACTTAGCTTTTAATCTTACTTACTTTAATTATTTTGAAGATTTTACCTTTTTAATTTATTTAGCTGAACTATTTTGCGGATTTTTGTGTATATAAAATTAGATGTGAATATTTAATAAATTAAAATAAATAAATTGTTATTTTATCATACCTATTCTATTTAAATAATGTTTTAAACCAACATTTTCTAAAATTGACCTTTTAAACCAATATATTAAAATATATTAAGTTAAATTATTAAAATTTGTTTATCTACCCCAAAAATCCTAATTTAAGAATTATGGCAAAATAATGATTTATTAGGAAAATTAAGAAAATAAATTATTTTATTAAATAAAGAGGAAATAATTGAGGAAAATAAAGATAAATTAATAAATAAATTATTTAGAAAATTTTGGACATTTTACTAATTAAAATTTGAGTTAAGGAAAAATTATCCAAAATAGCCTAATTAATTTAAAAATGAATTTAATTATTATATTTAAAATAATTATTATTAAAATTAAATATATAAACAAATAAATACCAAATACCCCAACCCAACCATTTTATCATTTTTCCATTTTCCTTTTTCCTTTTCCCCTTTCTTTTCCTTTTTCTTTCTTCCTCCTTTACTTATTTTCCATCTTCCCCCCCCCCCCCCCCGCGGTTTGGGCCAGCCTGTCGGCCTAGATCCCTTTCCCTTCCCCGGCTCGTGCGGCCCAATCCGCCCCAGCCCTCCTTCGTCACTCGTTCCCCTAACCGGTCGAACTGTCCTCCTTCTTCTTTTTTTTCTTTTCTCCCATGGACCGACCGGTCCTCCCCATTTCCTTTTCCTTCTTCTTCCCCGACCTGCAGACCTGTAACTCGACCTGCAGCCTCCCTTCTGCTGGCCACAATCGCACGCCGTCTGGCATGTCCTCTCTTCCTCTCCCCATTTTTTTCTTCCTTTATTCGACCCTAACAAGCCCCATCTCTTCCCTCCCCACTTGCCCATCTCTTTCATTTTTCTCTCCCCCTCCCTGACCTAACCTGCCATGGCAGGACTGCACCGCCTGCCACTGCCGGTCGGTGGTCCAGGCTCACCTACCCCGAGTGCCCTCTCCCTTCTTCTTCGTTTTTCCCCTCAATTGGCCTACAAATATCCCCGATTAGTAGCTTGGGTCAGGATTTCTTTTTGCAGCCCGGAAACTCCAGCTACTTGCTACCGCTCTATCAGCCCCTTGTTCCGACACCGTCGGCGATCGCCGCTGCAAACTCCACCCACCATGACCTTCCCCGCACCTCCCTCTATGAAACCAGACCACCACTACCCCTTGCCTTGCCCTACACATGTCGCCCTAGCCGTGCAAATTCGCCACCTCGATCAGCCCTCACCAACCCTTCGCCGCCCCTCGCGCCGCCTTCTGCCGCCAATCTAGCAGCCACCAGCACCTCCTCCACCCTCCAAAACACCCAGGGAATCTTCCCCTACCTTCCCATACCATCATCTCCCCCTACTTCCTTCTCCTCTTACCTCCCCCATCTTCCACCACCTTCGGCCGCTACGCTAACCACCATGTGCCTCTACTTCCAGCCACACCACCACTTTCATTCTACCCCTCTTCACCTACTACACCTTCCTCTACCTCAAACACTCCTCTACTCCCTCTCCTTTAGCCTACATATTCATCTTTCTACCTCTCTTCCTCCACCACCGCCGCCGTCGCCGCCACGCGCCGCTGTCGGTTCCACCACTGACCTTAGGTGGTTCTCTAACTTCCCTAGCCCCAAACTATATTTTCTATAAGTGTTAATAATTTTATTTAATATTACTAGTATTATCCTTAATATTACTATTATCATTATCATCATCATCATCATTATTATTATTAATGTTCTATTATCATGGTTATTACTATTATTATTATTACACTTTACTAATATTATTATTATGTATCACCTTTATTTCCTAACCTAATTTCAGAAAATACTTATAACTAGGGTAAACTAATTAAAAGGCTACAACTTTGACATTAAAATGGTTATCATTATTATCATTATTATTATTATTATTATTATTATTATTATTATTACTCAACCTAACTTTATGATTTTCCTAACCAATAATAATATTATCATTAATAATGGTCTACAACTTTAGGGTTATTATGATTAAGACTTTTCCTCATTTACTATTATTATTATTACTAACCTCAATAGTATTCCTACTATTATCACTAATGCTAGCTATGGCTTATTATCATTATATTTACTATTATGGTAAACATTTTAACCCTTATATTACTATTACCATTTTTACTATCATTGCTATTAGTATTATTATTATTATTATTATTATTATTATTATTAATGCCATTACTATTATTATTATTTCTACATAACCCAAATTTATTTCTATTATTCTTGTTATTATTACCATTACCATTATCATTATTTCCTCACTAATATTGTTACTATTAACTTTGTCCTTTATCACTTTTATTTGTTAATATAAATATTTGGACCCTTATATTATTATTATCATTTCGGTTACTATTATTATTATTGTACATAACATTATTATCATTATTATTATTACTATTTTATTATTATTGTTGTTATTTAAACTAAAGTGGGCGTATTACCATTTTGTTGTTAAAGAAGAAGAATACTTGAGCCATAGTTTTATTATTATTTAATATTCGAGTATTACTAATATCATTCCCAATGCCTTTTTCACTAGCATTATTAGTTACTACTATTACTATTACTATCATTATTATTGTTATTGGTATTAGTATTAGTTTATTTCTATTATTGTGACAAAAGCATTTGAACCCTTATGTATACAACTTTTATCATTATTATCTTTAGGAATATTTATACTTTGTTGGTATTGTAATTATTATATTATTATTTTAACCCTAACACTATTATTAGACTTAGCCTTAAAAACGCTAGGGTTTCTATCACTATAAGCATTAGCATTACTATTATCACTATTTGGCTATAATTAGTATCAGTGCTATTATTAGAAGAATAAAGCTAATAGGTTTAATAATATAAGTGTAGCAATAAATATTAAAATAAACATATTTTGAATAGTAATATTTAGTAGACTATTTTTAAGGTAAAAACCCTAGTTTTCGCATAATACTCTCTTTAATAATAATGATCCTAATCTTAGACTAAAATAAGGAGTGATAGTACTTTTGAGGGAGTTGTAGGAGCATGCTCCAAGCCCGGAGTCATTTTAGGTAAGGGTGTAGCTAAGGCCCATGCGTGTTATGTGACTTGTATGCCTTGGATGCTTTACATTTCATGTTATATTATGTATCGTATGATTTTCCTTAACTTGTCTTATGTGTAGAGCAGCTTGGAGTTAAGGTATATTTTGTATGTGTTCTTGTGGCATGAGTATGATATGTATATGTGGTGATTGTGGTGTGATATACTATGGCCCTCGAAGACATGCATGCTAGGACAGATGATATTATGATATGGGAAATGAAAGGACAAAAAGAAACAAATGGAAAGTGAGATATTAAGGGTGGATATGAGGTTGACCAAAATTAATGAGAGATGAGAACCATGCATGGAAATTCTAAGGCTTGCATGGGGACTTCGAGAGTTTGGATGGGGCGGATAAAACTTGCATGGGGGTGATCCTTATGTGAGAAAAGTTGATTTAGGGTGTAAATAAGCTAAGGGGAGAGTTGTGGAGTGATTGGAGACTTGGGATGAAAAAATCGTACGTAGGTCGGTGTAAGGGTGTATAAGGGACCCGATTAGGGTTTTGAGAGGAAGTAATAATATGGAAATTGTGGAAGTAAAAATGATTAAGGGAGAGTGGACTACGGGTTAAGAATGGGAATTTATTATGTAAGGAGTGAGTATGGGTGCCATAGGAGAGAAGGAATATTGAGTAAGAAAAGGGAGAGGTTACTTGTGGAAGAAGAAAGGTACTAGGGTTGAGGTGGCTAACTAGGGTTTTTCCAGTCATATGCGAAGTCGAGAGGTAAGGTGATATGTTTGGGGATTAGATCTAATTAAGGTGAGATGTGGGTAGATGGATGGAGCAATGGTTGTGTAAGTGAGAGGGAGTTAGGCCACATAGGCCTAATTAGGGTTTTCAAGGGAAAATCCTTGAGGGTGATGGTAGGTGAAGTTGACGTCATGAGGTGTTGAGGCCTTACCCGCACCCTTAGGAGTTGGGTTTTCATTAAAGGGTAAGTGTAAAGGGAAATGGATGTCGGGGTGTAAGTTAGTGGGCGCTGAGTCTCAAGATATGGGACGAGCCCTCTTTGGGGAATAATTATAGCTGAAGTTAGTCATGCATGTCTAGCGTGGAATCTGTTAGATAAGATACGATAAAATACTAATCATGTAAAGTGGAAGATAACTGAGCCGGGTCCAGCCTATCCACCAGTAAGGAATAGTGGTGTGGACTATTGTCCCGCAAGTGACTGATCCACAACGAATAATAGTGGTGTGGACATCATCCCGCAAGTGACCGGCCCACCGGCAATAATAGTGGGGGATCCCAAGCTCAGTAAACCAAACCCTAATTTGTTAATACACGTAAAAGATACTAAGTACTTAAAATGGAACACCATGAGAGTCAAGGCTAGTCTGATCCACTGGCATAAAATAGTGGTTAGGTGCGTTTTGCCCTATAAGTGACCAATCGACCTGCTATAATAGTGGTTAGGTGTGTTTTGCCCTATATGTGACCAATCCACCGGCTATAATAGTGGGGTTCCCGTACTCGCATGGATTAATAAAGATTATGATGTGAATTAATCATATTTACCAGAGATCTAAAAGAATAAGTCTATCTGGACCATAACTAGCCTTTATCATCTGTTCTATTACATGTTGTTTATACGACTATGCCATGTATACTATGTGGTTTGTTTTGTATGTTGGCCTTAGTGTATCTATTACCTTACTCAGTACATAGCGTACTGATCACCCGTTTCATGGGTGCTGCTCATTCCCACGAGCAGAAGATCCTTCTGAGCTTGTGAAAGTAGGGGATGATGTCTTCGATGCCTACGACACCTACGAGGCATCGGGTCGGGCAAAGCGTTGAGCCTAAACAAAACTTGGGGATCGAGACCGACTCAACCGGACTTTGTTTCCTTTATTTGACCTTGTATTATCATATTTAGTTGTGTTATTGTACTATGCTTTATGTTTTGAAAAACTCTAGTTACGTACTCTTTAAATTGTAACGCTAAATCACACTCTGATTTCTTTATGACTTGTGTTTTATTAATGATTTGTGTTTAATGTTAACTTTATTTAGCCTTAGCACTTAGTACTGGAACGGTAGGAGTGAACCGATCTGGTACTAAGTGTGGCAGTAATGCCCCCAAGTTTACGATTTTATCTTTTTGCTTCCACTAAACCCTTTTAATTAAACAAAAATTTTCAATAGTAAATTTGGGGGTGTTGCATCTTGGAGCACGCTCCTACGTCTCCTTAGGGTTTTGATTGGGTTCACCTATAAGAAGGAAAAAGCTAAGAATTAATTTCCCTCCTACCAAAAATAGTATTATTTCCTACTTTATTCTAATATTATGGTTACTATTATTAAAAGAAACTTTATAAGTAAAAATAGGGTTTTTTATTCTCAAGTTAGCCTACTAGGTTATTACTAGTTAAAAAGTTAAAATAGGTGCATGATAAGTATTAATAGCCATATTTATATTATTAAAGCTAATAGCTTTATTACTTCTAATAATAGTAATAATATTAGTTGTAGAAAAAATAGTAGTAGTAGTAGTAGTAGTAGTAGCAGCAGCAGCAGCAGCAGCAGCAGCAGCAGTAGTAGTAGTAGTAGTAGTAGTAGTAATAATAATAATAATAATAATAATACTCATAGTAATAGAAACCATAATATTATCAAGGTTAAGGCTAATAATAGGGTTAGTAGCAAAATAATAATATAATAATAGTAGTATTAACAAAAATAATAATATTGCTAATGATAAGAATAATAATAATAATAATTGAAATAATAATAATAATAATAATAATAATAATAATAAAATAATAATAATAATAATAGGGAATGAGAAGGAGATTTGAGGTGGTGGAGGATGCCTAGGTTGAGAGGGTTGGACTAGTTGATGCGGGAGCAAAGTCACAAAACATAACAGCGAGGAAGACGGTTACGCTACTCAGAGCGGGTGCATGAATATGGGGTATGCATGGCTTCATGCAACATTTGTTAGCTAGCGTAACGTTTATTTTTAAGTACTAGTTATTGTTATTTACTTTTAGTCAACATTTATTAGCTAGTGTAACATTTATTTTTAAGTACCAGTTATTGTTATTTACTTTAAGTCAATTTTTGTTAGCTAGCATAATGTTTATTTTTAAGTACTAGTTATTGTTATTTACTTTTATTCAGTTAGTAACTGACTATTAACTAGCTATTCTTAAGGGAATTAATACTTTTGGGAGGAAATATGCTTGTAATCTTTTAAGAAAATGATCAGTTCCTTGGCTATATAAACCATAGGAAACCGAGTAGAAACACACAAATTGAATAAGAAGAACAACCTTAAGCATTGCTTAAATTTGAATTCTATGTGGATTTATCTCGAAAAAAAACCGAATATGTGTGAACGGTTTTGTTCTCGAAACCTTAATCTCTATTTCTGTGTGGCTTAAAGATTAATTTATCTTTCTACCTCGTGTTCCATCTTCATCAACCCCTTCGAATCCCCATCATCAACCTCCATATTCCATCCTCATCGAATACTCCCTATAAAATCCATCCAAGTCCGAAACTCTAACCGTACATGCATAAATTTGGTATCAAATCCTCATGATTCATCCTTCCTTTGTGCATAAGGAAAGTCTGGGCCATAAGGTGGGCATAGCTAAAGGCGACGGTATGGTGGTCGAGAGTGGTGGAAAGGGAGGAAGGGAAAAGGAGAGGGAGGTATGAAAAAGGTAGGTAGGGGAGGTTCTGCTGGTGATTTTGGAGGGTCGAGGGAGTGGTGGTTGCGGTGAGAGTGGCGGCGAACAACAGCACAAAGGGCGGTGGTGGCTTGATTAAGGTTGGTTGAATGACCAACTTTACCCAACCAAGGTGGCTTATGCAGAGGGGGATTGAGGGTGATGAGGGGTGTAGCTTGGTGGAGGGTGGTGTAGGGAGTGATTTGGCTGGTGATTTAGGGAGCGGCGGCACAACATGGAGCTAAACAAGCGACAACACACAAGAGGGTGCAGATTTCTAGGTTGAGAAAAAAGGTTGAATGGAGTGGTTAAAAGGTATTTATAGGCCATGGATGAGGGGGAACAATAGAGGGGGAAGAGGGAAGATTGGCAGCATGAGTGTAGGTCACCGTCCAGTGGCGCATGGTTGGTGTAGGCCTATAAATTTATAGGGCTTGTCAGGCTTAGGAAAGGGAAAAGCAAGGGAAAGAGAGGCATGCATGAGGGGAGAGAGAGGGCATGATTGAGTGGAGAAAGAGAGGGGAAAGATAGGAAAGAGAGTAGGGGCAGTAGGCCAACATGTAGTGGTGTACAGGCCATGTGCCTGCATCGAGAAATGGAGGGGTCGAGAGTTAGGTAAAGGGAAGGTCAGGGAAGAAGAAGAAAGGAAGAAGAAGGGGTGGCGGGTTGGTCCAAGGAGAAAATAAAGAAAACGATGGTAGAATGAACTGGGCCAGTTGGTTAGCAAGGGAGGAAAGGAGTCACGGAAGTATTGGGCTGTGTGGGAAAAAGGAAAGCGTGGGCCATAAGGTGGGTCGGCCCAGATCGGAGAAAGAAAGAGAAGAAAGAAAAGGAGAAATAAGCGGAAGGAAGAAAAGTAAAGAAAAGATAGGGGGAGAAAAAGAAGAAAAATAGGTGGGTTAGGGTATTTAAAATATTTTATATTTTAAGATATTTAAAGATAATAATATTTTAGTAAAATAATAATTAAATTCCCTTTTACGTTAATTTAGAATTTTTGAAAGATTTCTCCTAAATTCCATTTTAAATAGCAAAACACCCTATTTTTTTCTAATTAAATTATTTATTAATTTCCTCTTGATTTTTCCTTAATTACTTCCTCTTATTTTAATAAATTAACTTACTTAATTAGTTTTCCTAATAAATCCTTAATTTGCCAAAATTCTCTAAATTAGGATTTTGGGATCTTTTATTATATGAGACTATTTGGGGCTTATCGCAAGATTTTAATGTACCAAAGGTTTAAGCTATCGTTTATATATAATCCTTAGTCGGTGATAAGTTTTATCCATTCCTATCCTTTACCTTACTCTTTGTTAACTATTGTGACCATTTTTGTTAACTTAAAATGGATGATTTTTGATACCATATTGTTTTATTGTTATACATGATTTATAAGTGGCAGTATCCTCTTTTTATTATATCAAACTTAGAAATTCTAAGTACTACCAAATCATACTTGATGTATTGTCTTCCTGTTTGTGGCTTTCATTAGGTCAAGTACCACAACAACATATTAAGCTTGCTTTATTTATATGATTTAGTTTCTTTTTTTTTTGATAATTATTAACTTATTTTATTTTATTTTTCATAAAAATGATTGCAATAGCCAATATAGATGAGTCTATGGATAAGATTTAAGTTGTTGAAGGGAATCTAGGCATTTCACCTAAAATGTCTCCTTATTTCCCTCATCCTTCATTACCCCCATCAAACCTTCTTCAAGTGAGGATATTAAAGCTTCTAAAGAAAGTAACATTAGGCATGGGGCATACATAATATAATTTAGGACATGGGTTTGGGAATATTTTTAAAAATTCCCATATGATAATAAGAAAGATTAATAGATAATATGTGTTTATTATAATAAACAATATGAGGTTGCCCCTTCTGAAGTCACTTTGAACTTAAGCAATCAATTAAAAATTTTCAAGAAATACCTAGCAAATATAGATGAAAATCAAATGCTCTTCTATTCATAATGGGTGGTGTGTCTTCCATCACTAATGAGAATGAGTGCTTCAACATTGAAGTTTAATTAAGAAGAGCACAAGAAGTAAATAGTTGAAATGATGGTCATGGATGAATTTCCATTTCTTGATACTGAGAGAAAAATGGCCTTTGTGGATTGGGAAATAGATAATTATTTTTATTATGATGTTACACGTGACATGAGTGCTAATATTGATGAGAATTTTAAAGTATTGTATGCCTTATATGCCTATAAGTATACATCTTATTCAACCTCTAAGCACTCTTATTCTTTTGTGAATGTGAGTAAGGTCACTTATGAACAAGCTAATCCTGAAGGAACCATTACAATAAATATTACTTTAGCTCTTGGTAATAATGATTTAGATTATTATCTAGAGGATGACTTGCTCATGTGGTTGGGATATCGTTTTGCATCTTTAGTTGTTGGAGCCATAGTGCTACAAATTATGAAATTATTGATTTGATGGATAAAGATCTTTTAGCTATGCTTTTGTCTAAGATTGCATCTGAGTTTTCATCGAAGGAATGGTTTTGGATCCATTTTGTAGTTCTTTAATGTGATAAAAGTAAAAGCATTGATTTACACATAAGATTAGATACGATCATTTTTGGCTCATATTCAAGTAGAAGAGTTGGTTAAGGAGATCAAACAGACTAAATATGATATTCTATTATTTTACTTTATTTAAACTTTTTTATTGTCTTTGTGTTTTATTTGTCTAATTTTTATCTTTTTTTAGATATTGTAGACTACGCTTATTGAGCATATTAATGAGTTGGATATCGTGGATTTTGAATACTTTATTTTAACACCCCTAAATTTTACAACTTAAAATTTTCATTTTGTGGAAGTGTAAATTACAAAAATAATGGGTATTACTGCCACACTCAATATAAGCTTGGCATCCTCTGCCATTCTTATAATAAATGCTAAGGCTAAACCATCACTTTACTTAAAAAAAATTGTAACTTTAGAAGAAAATATAGATTACAAATTTAATTTGTCTTGATAAATACAAAAAGATTAGGAAAAATAGTTACAATATAACAAAAGAAAAAATAATAAGGGATAGAAGAGTCCATGAAATATCCAGATCAAAAGATGCCGGAGCTGACACTGGATAATCCTAACTCTCAACCCTCTACTGGAAGCCATTAAGTTAAACCTTCAAAGTACTCCTGCAAGGTCATCAATGCCCATTGAATAGACAAGGGACTGAGAAACAGAACCCATCAGTACTACGGTACTAAGAAAACCATTACACTAACATCAACATGTAAGGCCACGTGGAGCACATAAAGAATATAACATTAGTATATCAGGGAAGCATATAATCATAAAATGGATACAACTAATATAATTAAAAAAAATCCAAATACCAAGGTAGGCACTAATGCCACAACCAATACAACCATCGATATAAATTCCAGATACCAATGTAGGGTGCAAAGGCAACTACTAAACCCATATCATAACATGAAGCGCACAATGGAAACTATCAGAAACATTTAATCTAAAACAACCTATTGACATCTTTACACAAATATTATTTCCATTTTTAATTACTCGATGGAGATACAATAATAACCCAAAGACATAAAAGTACACCGGTCACACTAATGCACAAGGCAACATGATATCCTCCAACAATCCAACCTAGAGACATAATAGCACTTTGTTCATACTAGTGCACAAGGCAACATAGTACCCTCCACACTTAGGTCACCTAATTCTTAAGTATCGATACCTCCTATAGGGTCCATAGGTCACTTATAGAATAGACTAAGGCCTTATTAGGGTACAACTGGTACATTAGAAAACCAAATAAATCGAGGAATCATACCTCGTATCTAGGGTAGCCACCCCTAGAAAGAAACCATTCCCAAATCCAATATCTTCCACTTTAAATATTAGTATTTTATGAGTAACCATAGATGTCGCACATTGCACAGAAAATTCCTTTTAATACTTAGCCATTTCCCTTTATTTCTAATTATTTAAGGTAAACCCTAAGGTCATATCTAGTTATTCGCAAAAGGTGTATTAAGCCAAAATGACTAAACTGCCCAAAAATCCTAATTTTACCATTTTATCCAAATTCGTATCAAGCAACATTATTACAAGCCATTAGTAAAAAAAATAAAAAAAGAGAGATAAGTATTCATCATATGGTAATATGTGAATAACCTTTTCATCTTTGTGACTGACTATATTATCCACTTTTCATACCTTTAGTCAATGACATCTATAACCTAAGTCATACATTTCTAGGGTGATATATTCCATGTAACATATATGTATAAATTTATAGTATATTATGTCATTTAATAGGGTAATTAACATCACAGTACAAGAAAGGAAATACCTTAACTCTAGAACATGCAATTAACATTTATTATATACTAACCCTAATCATGCGTGCATGCTTTATAATACTTAATTCAACCCTAGCTATTATGCCAATATAATCATAGTACACTTATCATGGTAAATTATATTATAAGGTTGCAAGGTTTCAAACTCTAACAAGCCCTAGGAATGCATATTTAGTATTATGCCATTTACATTCATACCTTCTCATAGCACTTATAATTTCATTATGAGAACTCTGAAGTAAAATACATACATATATTTCTCTAAAAATGAGGCATAAATAATACTCTAAGCACAACAAAACTTTATGTGTTACGACATGATCTCACATCATACGAGAAGGGTACGGTTTACCTCTTATCCAAGTAAAAAGGAATAATCAAGATTCACCCAATTAGTCTCCACTCAATTCTTCAATTCCTTAAATTAACACAACCAACACATATATGAGCATATGACATAACACCAAAAATAATCCAAAATTAACTAAAGTTAAATTGGAAAGTGATTAGAGAATTAACTGGAGTCAAAAGGAAGCTTGAATTATATGAAAGTCAAGAAGAATGTGTAGTGGAGCTATGGTTAAATTTTAGTGGTGTTTGGATAAGGTTTGGGGTGAAAATAGGGGTACACTGCTAAACAAAAAGAAGTTACACTAGTAGGCGCTGCAAAAGTTGCACGGTTGTGTAGCACCAGTGCAACCCAGGTCGAGAGAAAAGAAAACACAAAACCTGGCAGTGTAAAAGTTGCACGGCCGTGAAGAATCAGGCCAAAAGGAAAAATTTTACACGGTCAGACGGTGCAGAGGTTGCACGGCTATGTAGCAGGGGAATTAAGTGATGCATGGTCGTGCAATAGGCGATGTACCAGCCTTTCACTTTGTAATTCTACTACACACAAGAGGAAGAAGAAGGGAAAAGAGGTGGCGGTCGGCGGCAGTTGGTGGCAACGACGAGGGGAAAGGTCGGGGCAACCTTGGTAGTGGGTCCACCGGCCAAATGGCAGTGAATGATGGCCGAGGTGGTTCTCGGTGGAGGAGTGGGTGGCATAAAAGCCAAAAATACATAAAGGAAGGAAGAAGGGAGAAGGAAGATGGAGCTCAACAAAGTATTTTTAACACATAAAGGATAGAGTGGAGACCAAATAAGGAGAAAAAGGATGAGAGTATGGATGGGTGGGTGGGTGGGTGTGTGTATACACATATATGGTAGCATGTGTGTAAGTGCGTATGGTGCGAGAAAAATAAACAGAGGGAGTGGGAGGCATGCGATGGCATGCAAGGCCAGAAATGATAATAGTGGAGATGATGGTTGAGTGTGGTGATGAAAAATGTAGGTCATGGCAATGTTTAGAGTGCAGTTTACATAAGGATAAGAGAGACAAGAAGAAGAATGGCAGGGGATGATGGTGTGATGTGCAGGGTAATGAAGGCAACGAGCAAAGAAGTAGAGAGTGATGGGGATGGTTGTCATGGTGCATGTAGGAGATGGTGTCATGGTGTAGTAAGGGCATGAAGGTGGCACGGAAGATGGTGATTAGGTAGAAGAAGAGAATTCCCTCACCCCACAAAGTTGACGTAGGAGAAGAAGGGAAAAGAAAAGAAAAGGAAGAAAAAGGAAGAAAGGAAAAAAAGAATAGGAGAAAGAAAAGGAAAAAAGAGAAGGTTTAGGGAATTAGAATTAGATTAGAAATTTTGGGATTAGTCAAATAATTTGGATTAGCGGAAAATTTTAGAGGGTTTCAATTTTGGTTTGAGAATTTCGGTTTATTTGGAACAGGGTTTCGGTTAAAGTTTTGGAATTACAAAATTAGGTTAAAACTAAAATAAGATTTCTCATAGGATTAGCATCAAATTAAGATATAATATATACGGTATTAGGTTAACTAAAATTTTGAGTATTACATGGATAATGTGACCTTCTTGGATGGGATATTATGTAGTAGCTAAATTTATTTCAATTTCATTTTATTATAGACTTTGGACTTTTATTGTATTTTTTTTTAATGAATTTACGGACTTTTTACTTGTATTTTATTTATTTTATGGATTTTTAACTTTTTTTCGTATTTTTTTATGTATTTATGGACTTTAGACTAATTTACTATAATTAATGTGTTTAACATTTATGTTTATTTCATTAAAATAGGTTAAAATATCCAAATTACTATTTAATATAGATATTCATATTACTTTGTAATGAATAGTTGAAATAGAATATCAAATACCAAATATTAGATATTGGATATCACATACTAGTGACCTAATTATGGATATTGAATTTTTAGATTTTAGGATTTTATTAATTTTTGAATCAAAATATGTGTTTTTTCATATATTTGGAGGTTTTCTATATATCCAATATCTGTATCCTATATCTTTGTAAATCTATCATTAATGGATGCAAATATGAATATAGGGTATCACATATGAGTTTATAATATGGACCTTCCGGCGGCCTTCTTTCTAACGCAAGACTCAATCATTCGACTTAGAAGAACGTGAAATAGCGGTGCTTTTGAGACATGGAAATAAAAATATAGCCAGTTGCTTTGATTTAGAAGAAGGTGAAACATATCCAACAATCATATGAATTGTTGAAGTAGATTTGCATTAATTAATGAATTGAAATAGGTTTGCATGCATTCGTTGTGGGATGATAATTTATTAAACTGAACTGAAATAGATTTGAATTCAACCTTCTATGAACAGCATGAATATATAGACACTATATATATATTGCGATTGTAATTTGAAGTGAACAAATCAGACCGTTTGTTAGGTGTAATTCTAAAACTATATTGTATCTTTTTGTTTCTGCCCTGTATCAATCTTCCATACATATTGGCACCGGTCGGCACGCTGCATGCGAAAAAGACTTCTTGTGGGGAAGTTTCAATTCATCGTTACCGAAAAAGATGTTACAAACTAAGAAACACTACATATCCCTGTCTTTTAACCATAAAAAGGTGCTCGCTGCGGTAGTAGGCTCTGCGGGCGGAGGAAGAATTTTTGATTCAGCATCAAATTCATTAGCAGCGTCTATCAAATCAAGAACCCTAACTCTATCAAAGATCCCCAAAAGATACCCCACCACTTCAAAACCCTAACCCTACGTATAACGAGTACTCTCTATGCTTCATTCATTATCGCATGTCCCCTTCGACACAAATTCCGTAACGAAACCAAGCCGTCCTTCGCTGGTTCTAAACGACCAAATTCGAATGACGTCTTTCTCTCTAAGCATATTCCCCTCCACTACCGTATTCCATGTGCCGTTAAGGATGTAGTTCATGGACTTGCTTGAACCCATGGCCCATATCTTGAGGATGATGTCGGTTACAGAATTACTAGGTTCAATTAGGTGTCCGCAGACACCTCTCTTCCTGTTTTTAGATGTCATGTTGCTGTCTTGTAGGGTCCTCTTTTCCTCATCGATGAGGAACTCGACCGGCACTTTCTTTACTTGGAAATTCAGCCGGCTTTTACTCTTGCTTATGTCCGTATCTGTCATCTCCTTTTCGATCAAGAACTTCACTTCCGTAGCGCGCATGTCCTCCAGTTTTTGGCGGGAATTGTCGGACATCAGCGGCGGCGACAGTGGAGTTAATGGTATCTCTGGGGCTTCGTTATTGCCAGAACTACTTTTATTATTGAGCTTAGGAGCTGCTTGCTTCCTCTCCACCCCCTTCCTTTTGCTGATCTTTTTTTCCCTGAGGATTAGAAACTTATTCGACGAGTTGAGCCTCCTCAGCATTGTTTCGGCCTTAGACGTTGATGAAGTGCTCTCGACAGGTTTCTGTATTATCTGGTTCTCGGCGGTACCGATGAAACTATTTCCATTGCCGTTCATCGGTAGCTGCAGGGTGGCAACTGGAGCTGCTGTTGATGATGGTCCGGAGCAGTCGGATCCCTTTTCCTGGCAGCTTCTTGCTCCCCCAGCTTGTTGTTGCTGCAGTTGCTGTACCGCTTGCCGAAAAAGATATTTTACTTCCTCGGCTGACAGATAGTAAAGAATAGTATCCATATCGGCCAATAGCTCCTTGTACAGCTTATTCTTCCCTGTTGCTACAACTTGTTGATTTTGCTCCCGAATCAATTCATCTACCGCATCTTTCCAAAGAATTCCGATTTCATCGGGGCTCAAAAATTTTGAAAGAGTTTCATCCCAACTTGCAAGAGCCCTGTAGGGTTTGTTCATAATCTTCATAATGAATGGGATCAGAGGCGAAATTGGTGTGAATTATCAGTTTAAGGCGGTGTGAATTATCAGTTTGAGGTCGTGTATATATAAGTTTAGAGGGCGAAGGCGGCAACTTAGGTTTGTAAATTATTATTATTTCCTTTATATTTCTTATATGATTTTTATTCTAAAGATAATTAAAATAATACTTCTCACCCATCAAAAGAAAAGAAGTATAAAAAGATAAGAAGTACATTCTCACCCTGGACGTGATGGAATACCTTTTGAAAAATTAAAATTACTAACTAGCGAAAGGTTCGATGCCAACGTTTTGAAGCGTAAACCCCGGGTCTTCTTCCTCCGTTTGCTGCCTGGTGATGAGGTTTAGACTTTCGGTTGACGACCTGTGGTGTTGTACGGAGTTTGTTGGGGATCATACGACATCTTTTGGTTTCACGATGAAGTGTAAACAGTTTTTTTACATGATATGGTAAAAATCTGATAAATTTGAAGAATCGAAACTAACCATGCCTTTGTAAACTACTAAGATAATATTTTAATTCAAAATAAGTTCCTACATAAATATCAACGGAATATTTTTGTCGATAAATATTTTATACGCAAAATATGGCGCTCAACTATCACAGAAAAAAAAAAGGGTTTTAACTTAAGGTGAGAACATAGATTATAGAGTAAAAAAAAAATTTCAAAATGTAAGAAAACTATAAGCTACAATAAGATGTAAATTAACTACATTTAATAAATAGTATAGATGAGATATACTAGTTCTATCCAATATTTAAATTAATGAACATGCAATATAAGATAATAATTACTATCCAATAATTTTATTTTACATAAAACTAATAAATTTTCAATTAGGACCTTCTCAAATACTATTGGAACCCTACTATAAAATTTATAAAATAGAAATGCCCACAAATAATTGAAACTCTCTCTGTCCATCTTTGATATACTCATATCATGTTTGTCTTCATAATAAAGTATCATGCATACCTCAAAGCTCTATTTTTTTTAATAAAATCACAATGAAAATTTCAACTTTTGAGTTCCTTTCCCACTTTTAGGACTTACAAATAATATTTTTGAAGTATTCTAGATCCAAAAAACCAAACTAGTATCTAAAAATTTGAACAAAGATTTTATCGATATTCAATTTGGGTTTTAAAATTTAAAGCAAATAATTGATTCGATCAAATTTAAATTTATTAGATTATATATTTGAACTAGTCAAATTCAAATTTATAGAAGTGAATATCTAAAATGATTTTTCACTAAATTATCCAGTCTAACTAAGATATCATATTTTTTAGACAAATAATTTAGTTAATAAAAATATATCTTTAATAAAAATTATTAAAATCAATACCCAAAAAAATATTTATTTTTGAAATCTTATATAGCAAAGAAATAGAGTTAATAAAAGTTTACTCGACCAGAGATAACCGATAGAAGCCAACCCGACCAATTTAAAACTTATCAAAAAAAATCTCAAAAATTATTAATGTAAAATACCAAGTTTATAAGACCATATAGGGGATTCCTTGAAGCTCTTTTATAATGATCAGCCAACCTCACAGATCAACACAAAATCTTTCAATATGCTTCCCAAAAAATTTTTAAAAAAATTCTAAAACTTTCTAAGAGGAATATTGAAATGCCTCGAAATTTTCTATTTTAAAAGATTATGTTTAAAAAAGGTTTTATTTGAAAACTTAATTTAATAAATTATTTTTACTAAAATAAAAAGGAAATTTAGTAGGGAAAATTAATAAGAGAATTTATAAATATGTTAAGTAAAGGAAATTTGGGTATATTATCTAATTAAAGATTTTAATTTGAGAATTTATTTAAATAAATTATTTTATTCAAATTAAGAAAGAGAAAATAGTTTCAAATTAATTTTAATTTTATAAATAATTAAATTAAATAAAATTTGAGTGATTTATTAATTTAAAATGAAAATTTTGGAAAATCATTTAAAAATCCTAATTTAGCCTAAAAAGGGGATTTAAATATTATTTTATTTAAATATTATTATTTTTAAATACCTCAAATATTTTAATTAATTTATCTAACCCAATCATCCTATTTCTATTTTTATTTTTTTCTCTTTCCTTCTCTTTCTTTCTGTTTCTTTCTTTTTCCTTCTTTTTCTTTCTTCCTCTTTTCATTTTCTTTTTCTCGCCGAACTGGGCCTGGCTCGCGGCCTAGTCTTCCTTCCCCTTTCTACTTTCCTTCAATGTGGCCCGACTTGCGCGACCGTCCTCCTTCCGCCTCTCTCGCTGCGCCACATTTTGATTCTTTCTCCCACTCAAATGCGGCGTTTTGATCATTACTTTTTTTTTACCATTGCGCGACAGCCCCGGAACGTTGTTCATTATCCCTTTTTACACCCAATACGCGTCGTTCTATTTAACGAACATAACCCTCGCACAGAACCGCATAGTTTCCCTTCCTTTTTCTTTCTTTTCTCTCCCCGAACCGCCCGGTCCAACCTCCCCCATCTTCTTCTTCCTCCTCCAACCCGATGCCATAACCGCAACCTTCCTCCTTCCCCCAAAAATGGTGCCGCCGGCCACACGTGTCGTTACCGGCCTTTCTCCCACCCATTCTCTTCCTCCCGGCACACACTTCGATTTGAAATGCCCCACTCTCCATTTCTTCCCCATGTTTGCCCCAATTTCCCTTGCTAAGGTCGGGCAAAATTTTAAAATTGTGTCGCTCGATCAACGGCATAACCAACCCATTTTCCCACTGAAATTTATCTTTTGGTAACCTCTACAACTCGAGCCTACCCTCCACTACTATAAATACCCCTCTTATGGCTCGAAATTGATCTTTCTTTTCCCGAAAACCCTAAGCACCTGTCTGTATGCCACCGCACCTTTAGACGCCCCGTTCTCCACCGTTAGCCAACCTCGGCGCCGCTTCCTCCTCCCAAACTCTTCCCTGCAACACCCTCTAATTAACTAAACCATCTACATCCTTCGATTCTCTTTGAACGGGCCTCCATAACCGTGCAAAATTATCTAGTTCTCTCGCCTGAAATTTCTACCCCGAAACCTTAAACAACCGTCCACCACCACATCCGCCACTTCTACCACCCTCTAAACCACCCAATATCTCCTTCTACGTCTCCTCCACCGACTCATAAACTTATTTTATTTTTCTCCTTCCCCCTTACCTCTTTTTCTTCATTTTCACCCCTCTTAGATCACTTTTCCGGCCACCTCCGGGCACCACCGCCAGTGCCACACATCCCCTCCAACTCAAGGTGAAACCCTAGATCTTTTCAACACTTCCTTTCGATTTATTGATATTTATTCTGCTTTTATCCAAATTTTTAATGTTAATTCAATTTTAAGTATTATTATTATAATTATTATTATTGTTGTTATCAACTGAATCCTAATTGCTAAATTTTGTTGATAGGTTTGGGAGTATTCTTGAGTTAGATAAATTATTATTCTCAAATTTTGGTTATTTAATGGAATTATTACATGTTTACTATTATTATTAATATTATTATTATTAGTGTAATTATTTATTTAATATTATAATTATTTCAGGAGGGGTAGAAACCTAAAAATTTAATTAAGTCTCGCACCTTTGATTTTTATTACTATTATTAACATTTTTAACATTATTACTAATTATATTATTATTATTATCTTTATTAACTTTTATATTATAAGTATATATATAATATTAATATCATTATTACATTTTCAAATAGTATTATTATTAAGTGGGGTGTTTTTGGTCATTATTAGCTTTAGCAAACAAAATTTGCCCATTAGCGACGAAATTTGTTGGTTGTTAAAAACCTCATTTCTGGTAGTGTTTGCACCACCACTCCCACCCCATATACCTCCTAAAATCACCTGCAAACCTCCCTCTACCTTCCCCTACCATCCTTTTCCCCTTCCTCCTCTCCTTCTCCCTTCCTCCCTTTCCACCACCCTCAGCCACCACAGCATCACACCTACACGGCCACCTTTGGTCGTGCCACCACCCTCATTCCAACCCTCTCATCTTGGGAAACCACAACCACCCCGAATTCCACCCTCATTCCTCCTCTCCTATTCCCAACACTCAACTAATTCCCTTCTTTCCCTCTTTCCCCACCACCGTCGTGCGCTGCCACCGGTGTCGTCGGTCACCACCAACCCTAGGAGGTACTGTAATATCCCAAAATCCTAATTTCCGAAATTATGGCCAAATAAGGAATTATTAGGAAAATTAATTATATAAATTCATTTATTAAAATGTAGAGAGTTAATTAACGTATATTAAGAGGAAAATAATAAAGAATTTAATTGGAAGAAAATTTGGGTATTTCTCTAATTAGCATGAAGGTTAAGGGAATTTATCTAAAATAGTCTAAAATAAGCAAAAAGAAATTTATTTAATATTTCACAAATATTAATATTATAAATAACCCAAAAATACCCCAATTTACCCATAAGTTATTTTATTTAATTTCCCCATCCTATTTATTACCTATTTTCCCCTCTTTTTTCCCTTTTTCTCCCTCCTCTTCTTTTTTTTTTCTTTCTTCTCCCCCGGCTGGGCCAGCCCACCGGCCCAAACCCCTCGCCTCCCCTCTCCCTTCGCGCGCGGCCCGAAGCCCTGCCTCTTCTTCCTTCTCCCTTCCCCGCGGCCCAACGCGTCCAGCCCGCCTCACAGGGCGCGACGCAGCGTTTCGCCCGTATAGCCATTGAAACACCGTGTGGCAATTAGCAGGAAGTAACCGTTGCCAACCGGCCGGTTCTTCCTCTCCTTTCTTTTCCTGGACCGCCGGTCCACCCCCCCTTCTTCTTCTTCTTCCCCGAGGTGTGGCGGCGACCGAGGAGCTGCAACTCAGCGCTCCGTCGGCCGCCAGCGCTGCCACCGTCCTTCCCTCCCTCTCCCGTCATTTTCTTTCACAATTTCGACCCCAACAAACCTGTTCCCCTCTCCCGAGCACCCTGGCCTTTTCCCTTTCCCTCTTTCCTCGACCCCGACACCCTGCCATGGCAGAACCGCCTCGACTGCCGCCACCGAGTGGCATGCCTGGTATCTGCCACCCCTTGTCTTCTTCCCCTTGGCCTTGCCCGACCACCCTGCCTATAAATATCCCCATTGATCACCTGGAATCGGGATTTGGAACCCCGAAACCCTGGGTTTGCACCCTCTCGCCGCCGCCCCATCAGACGCGTCGACCGCCGCCCTCCCCCAACGCCGCGGGTCGAGCGCCGCCCAAAATCCCACCTTGCACCACCCTCCATCCAACCAAGCCTTCCTCAGCCCTCGATTTTCCTTGCACGAGCCACCCCAGGCCGTACAAAATTGCCACCCCGAACAGCTCCTTCCAACCTGCCGCCGCCTTGCGCCGCCTTCCACCGCCAACCCAGCCGCCACCAGCGCCTCCTCCACCCTCCAAAATGTCCAACAAACCTCCCTCTACCTTCCCCTACCTCCATCTTTCCTTGCCTCCCTTCCCTCCTTCCTCCCCCTTCTTCCACCTCTCTCCACCACCCTCGGCCGCCGCCGTCGCCGCCGCGCGCCGCCACCCCTTGCCGCGCCGCCACCCTCATTCCACTCCCCTTCACCTGCTGATTCTTCCCCCACCTCAAACTTCTTCTTTTCTCCTCCCATCTAACCACCACCTTGATCTTTTCCCTTCTCTTCCTCCTCCACCGCCGCTGCCGTTGCCGCCACGCGCCGCCGCCGGACCACCACCGACCCTAGGTGGTTCTCCACCCATCCAAACCCTAACCCCCTTTTTATATAGCTGCTACTATTTTCTACTAATATTAATACTAATATACTTATTATTACTATTATTATTATTACTTTTATTATTATTATTACTTTTATTATTATTATTATTATTATTATCATTATTATTATTATTAGTATTATTATTATTACCATTATTATTGTCCTTATTATTATTAATGTTCTTATTTTCTTACTAATACTAACATCTCTTTTAAACCCTAACGTATATTATACTTAACTTTGGTCTTATTTTTATAAGTATTAGTATTAACATTTTTATTATTATTATTCTATTATCCTTACTATGGTTATTATTAGTATTGCTTAGCCTTAATTGGTTGTACTATTGTTATTATTATTATTATTATTATTATTATTATTATTATTATTATTATTATTATTATTATTATTATTATTATTATACTTAACACATTTACCACTATTGTTAATAGTAATACTACCTTGTCTTACCCATGTTACTTAACTCAATCTAGTAAATATCATTTGGTTGTTGACTAAGAAGAGTACTTGAACCTTATTACCATACCATTTAACATTAACCCTAACCTCATTACTATGACACTATTATTAACCACTACTATTATTACTACTATCACTACCTTATTATTGTAATCAAAAGCATTTGAACCCTTTTATTATTCAAGAATATACAACTATTATCATTATCACCCTTAAGAATAGTTTACTTGTAATATTGTGACCTTATAATAATATTATTTCGAATATGACACCATTAATAGACTTATCCTTAAAAATGCTAGGGTTTCTCTCACTATAAACATTAGTGTCACTAGTATTAGTTTTATTATTATTATTATTATTATTATCATTATTCTTCTATAGTTAGCATGAACATTATTATTATAAGAATAGGGCTAACGGGGCTAATAATACAAGTGTAACAATAGGTATTAAAAACAAACATATTTTGACTACTAATATTTAGTATACTAATTCTAAAGTAAAAACCCTAGTTTTTGTATAAAATCCTTTTTAGTAATAAAAACCCTAACCTCCAACTATAATGAGGGTTGATAGTAATTATAAGGGAAACTAATACTTAGCATTTTTCCTTTTTATAGGTAACCCCGACCTAAGCCCTAAGGAGTTAGAGGAGCATGCTCCAAGCCCGGCGTCGCCTTAGGTAAGGACGAAGCTAATGGCCTTGTGCTATGTGTGACATGGATGTGTTGAATGTTGTGTATGCCATGCTATGCCATGTGTTATATGATTGTGTATAACTTGTCTTATGTGTAGCGTAGCTTGGAGATTGAGGTATGTGTTGATGTGTTTCCTATGACGTGAGCATGATATGTATATGCATGATGTCTATGATGTAATATGCTATGGCCCGCTAGGACGTGCATGTTAGGGTAAATGATAATATGAGTTGGGGGCCATCATGGGGGTCTTGAGGTTTAAATGATATTCGTATGGTGGTATATGAGTTTATGGGGTATTAATGTTGGATGGATCATTTGGGGTTTTATGGAGGTTTATTGTATGGTGGTATTGATATTCGTATGGTGGTATTAATAGTCGTATGGTGGTATTGTGACCTTATGGAGGTATTAATGTTGGATGGAGGTATTTGTGATTTTATGGAGGTATTAATGTTGTATGGTGGTAATTGTGATTTTATGGAGGTATTAATGTTGTATGATGTTATTTGTGATTTTATGGAGGTATTAGTGTTGTATGGTGGTATTAGGGTTTGTATGGTGGTATTAGGGTTCGCATGGTGGTATTAGGGTTCGTGTGGTGGTATTAATGATTGCATAATGGTATTAATGGCTTATGGTGGTATTAGGGTTTGTAAGGTGGTATTTATGTTCGTATGGTGGTATTATGGTCGTATGGTGGTATTAGGGTTTGCATGGTGGTATTAGGGTTCGTATGGTGGTATTATAGCCATATGGTGGTATTAAGGTTTGCATGGCGGTATTAGGGTTCGTATGGTGGTATTAATGATTGCATAATGGTATTAATGGCTTATGGTGGTATTAGGGTTTGTAAGGTGGTATTGATGTTCGTATGGTGGTATTATGGTCGTATGGTGGTATTAGGGTTTGCATGGCGGTATTAGGGTTCGTATGGTGGTATTAATGATTGCATAATGGTATTAATGGCTCATGGTGGTATTAGGGTTTGTATGGAGGTATTAATGTTCGTATGGTGGTGTTAATGATTGCATAATGGTATTAATGGCTTATGGTGGTATTAGGGTTTATATGGTAGTATTAATGTTCGTATGGTGGTATTAATGATTGCGTAGTGGTGTTAATGGCTTCTGGTGGTATTAGGGTTTGCATGGTGGTGTTATGATTTGCATGGTGGTATTAATGTTGGCATGGCGGTATTAGGGTTGCATGGTGGAGTTAGGACTCTGCATGGGAGTTAATGATCGTACGGGATTAGGGCTGGAATGATTAACTCTAGAGTGTTGTGATTAAGTAGGATTGGAGTAACTAATCGTGATTGTTGAGGACAATTAAGGTTTGGGGATGGCTAAGTATGGTGGCTATGGTAAAATAGGGATAAGTGTGGCTAACCACGGTTTGTGTGGTCAATTAGGGTTGGTCACGGCTGTCTAGAGTTGTTGGTGTTATCGTGGGTATCTATTGATTAAAGAGTAGTTATGAATGTGGGACTTTATTAGTTGTGATGGGTACCGTATAAAGAAAATGATTTATGCATGTCAGAGGTGTTGTGTGATTCAATAAGACACGGATAAGACACTAATAACGTAAAGCGAAAGATTATTGAGCCGAGCCCAGTCCGATCCACCGGTTAGAATAGTGGTCAGAGGCGTTCTGCCCTGTGCGTTTCGTGCCGGTCCACCGGCTATAATAGTGGTCAGAGGCATTCTGCCCTGTGCGTTTCGTGCCGGTCCACCGGCTATAATAGTGGTCAGAGGCGTTCTGCCCTGTGCGTTTCGTTCCGGTCCACCGGCTATAATAGTGGTCAGAGGCGTTCTGCCCTGTGTGATTATTTCTGGTCCACCGGCTATAATAGTGGGGGATCTCGGCTCAATACACCCAAAGTAAATAATGTTAAACCACGGGAAAAATACTAAGTACTTACAGTGGAACACCATGTTGAGGCGGGGCCAGTCCGGTCCACCGGTTAGAATAGTGGTCAGAGGCGTTCTGCCCTGTGATTTTATTTCCGGTCCACCGGCTATAATAGTGGGGTCCCCGTGCTCACATGGATCATTGAAGAATGTGTATAATGGACTTATTATCATTAATGAGAAAAAAGAATAAGTCACCAGAAAAGTATTCAGACCTTACCTTGCGGGTTATCGCATGTTGTCTATATGATTGTGCTATGTGTGCTATGTGGTGTGATTGCATGTCTGGCCTTAGTGCACCAGCGCCCTTACTCAGTATTGGACCCATACTGATACTACCTTGATTGAATGGGTCCTGTGATGATCCACCAATGGTGGGGAGCAGACCTCCTATGCAGGTTTGACCGATTACCAATTTGGGATGGAAGGCTTGACTTGAGTGAGTAGGCGGTCCGGATATTGGTCCCTCGGGACCTGTTTTATTTAGCTACATTTTGTACTACGCTTCTTGTTTTGAGACCATACTTTTAAGTTGTAATCTCAGACGATATTTTCACTGTTGTTGACTCGTGGTTTTTGGTGAATGAGTTATGTTAACTATGTACCCATGTTTTGGATGATTCTTACTTAATGATTGTTTAGTTTAGCCTTAGCACTAAGTATCGGAACGGTAGGTAAACCGGTCTGGTACTAAGTGTGGCGGTAATACCCCTAAGTTTATGGTTTTAATTCTTTCGCTTCCGCTAAAATCTTTGTCTTAAACGAAATTTTTCAGTAGTAAAATTTGGGGGTGTTACAGGTACCCTAACCCCTCTCAACCCTTAAACCCTAATTATGCAAGTCTTTTCCATTTTAATTGTATTTATATTATTCATATTATGTATTATTATTATTATTATTATTATTATTATTATTATTATTATTATTATTATTATTATTATTATTATCATCTGAATATTGCTAATATTATTCCTAATGCCTTTATTATTAACATTGCTACTATAATATTATTATTATTACTAATATTATTATTATTACTACCATTACTATTATGGTAAAAATATTTGAACCCTTATATTATTATTATTTCAAATATTACTATTATTAATATTATCCTTAGCAAGATTAGTATTTTGTTAGTATTATTATTATATTATTATTAATATTATTTTATCCCTAAACCTATTATTAGCCTTAGCATTAAAAATACTAGGGTTTCTATCACTAGGATTATTAGTATTACTATAATTATTAATATCCCTATTTTTGTTATAACTAGTGTTAGTACTTTTATTAGAAGAAATAAAGCTATTATATTTAATAATATAAATATGGCTATAAATGTTAACAAAAACCTATTTTGACTAATAAAAATCTAGTAGGCTAACTTGAGGATAAACACCCTATTTTTCGCATGTAAAGTTTCCTTTAATAATAGTAACCCTAATCTTAAAATAAAATAGGAAATAATAGTATTTTTGCTAGGAGGGAATCTAATTCTTAGTTTTTCCCTCTTATAGGTGAAACCAATCAAAACCCTAAGGAGACGTAGGAGCATGCTCTAAGACTGGTGACGTGTGAGGTAAGGGTGTAGCTAAGGCCTTATGTGTGTTATGTGTCTTATATGCCTTAGATGCTTGTATAATGGTATGTTTTATATATTGTGCTATTGTTATAACTGTTTTATGTGTAATGCAGCTTGGAGTTGAGGTATGCTCATGTGCTTTCTTATGGTATGTGTTTAATATGTAAATGCTGTGAAATGTGATGTGATGTAATGTGGCCCTTTTAGGACATGCATGTTAGGATAATTAATGTAGTGATATAGGGTGGAAGGATGAAAAAGAAAAATGGAAAAATAAGTGGACCAAGGGGAAGTAAGTTGACCAAGGAATATGGGATTAACCTAAATATCCCATGATCCATGAGAGGAAGAATAAAAGGGGACTTTAAGCAAAATAAAGTGGATAAACATTGTATAGGGGAATCTAGGATTTGCATGGGAGAATCTAGGGTTTTGCATGGGAATTTTAGGATTTTGTATGAGAACTTTAAGGGCTTTCATAGAATGGTTAGAGTCTGCATGAGGGTGTTCTTTATGTATGGAAAGTTGCTTTGGGGTTTGAGGAAGGTAATGGAAGAGTTATTTGGGTGATTGGAGGCTCTGGGGTGAAAAATAGTATATGGGATAGTATAAAGGTACATAGGAGACCGAGTTAGGATTTGGGAAGAAACCCTAATTTGAGAAAGTGGAAAAAGGAAAAATAAATTAGGGTAATTGGAGTCTGAAATGAGGATGGAGGATTATCATGTAAGGGATGAGCATAGGGATCATAAGAAAACAAGAGTGGAAGGTGAGAAATGAAGGGGTGACATGTGGAAAGGAGGATGCTAGGGTTGGGTGTGGCCACCTAGGATTTTGTGGTCACACATATATTTGCGGGTGTAATGTGAGATGATGAGGGATAAATCTAAGGGTTGCGATGTGTGGGGTGTTAAAACCATATGAGTTGTGTGAGGCAGAGAAGGATGGGCCACATAGGCCCAAATTAGGGTATCTATAGAAAACCCTAGGGTAAGACTATGAGTGGACTTGGGGGTATAAGGTAGTTGGGCCTCTAGTGTGAGCAAGTGGAATAAGGAAAGGGTTGTCGAGGAGAGTTAGGAGGTGTAGAAGTTTCAAGACATGGCCCCCTTGGGAGGATAAACATAGATAGAGTAAGTCATGCATGTCTAGGGTGAAAACTTATTGAATAAGACACTATATTACACTAACCATTTAAAGAAGAAGACTATTGAGCTGAGCCAAGACTAGTCAACCGACGATTAATAGTGGCCAAGAGCTGGGGTACCCTAGAGACTGGTCCATTGGTGAATAATAGTGGCCAGGAGCTGGGTACACTATGCCTTATATGTTTTTGGTCCACCGGCTATAATAGTGGGGGATTCCATGCTCAAAAAACAAAACATAATTATGATAAGACATGGGAAAGATGCTAAGTACTAATAGTGAAACACCATGAGAGTCGGGGCTAGACCGGTCCACCTACGAATAATAGTGGTCAGGTGCATTATGCCCTGTATGTTTTTGGTCCACCGTCTATAATAGTGAGGTTCCCACACTCACATGGAATGATAATAAGGATGGTGTGAATTAACCATTGATCAAATATTAAATAATAAGTTTATTCGGATTACATCTTGGCCTTTATTTATCTGAAAGATTGTATGCTATCATCATATCGTGCTTGGATTATGTGCCTTGATGTGTTGGACATAGTGCATGGTTACCTTCCTCAATACATAGCATACTGACCACCTGTTTCATGGTTGCTGCTCATTCTCCCGAGTAGAAGGCTCCTCTGACTTTGTGTAGGCTAGTGATTCTATTTTTTATGCTTTTGATGCTTATGAGGTATCGGGAAGGGTAGAATGTTGAGCATAGACTTGGCACAGATATCGAGAGTGGCATGGCTGGACTTCCTTTTTTTGTTCTTCATTTTTGTATTGGATTTTCCAGACTTAAATTTTATCATTCTATAGATCTTATTCCTTTTAAGGAACTTTAACTATGTACTCTAGATTGTAACTCTTTTTCATACACTTTGATTTCTATCTTATGATTGTTTTAATGCTTTATTGAAGTCTTGCTTTGAGTTTGAATTATAATGGTTGTAAACTTCCTTTAGCCTTGTGGTTAGTATGGAAACAGCGGATGGTCGGGCTTGTACTAATCACAGTGGTAACATCCCCAAAATTCACAAGTTTTGATTTAATTGCTTCCGCTAAATCTTATATTGATTTAAATGCTTCCGCTAAATCTTATATAAAACGAAATTTTTCAGTAATGAATTTTGGGGTGTTACATATTACACTCACCCCCATTCAAAGAAGAAGAAGAAGAAGAAGAAGAAGAAGAAGAAGAAGAAGAAGAAGAAGAAGAAGAAGAAGAAGAAGAAGAAGAAGAAGAAAAGAGAAGGAAGAGGGAGCTCGACAAAGTATTTTTGACACAGAAAGGATAAAGTGGAGACCAAATAAAGAGAAAAAGGATGAGAGTATGGGTGGGTGGGTGTGTGGGTGGGTGTATACATATATATGGTAGCATGTGTGTAAGTGTGTATGGTGTGAGAAAAACAAATAGAGGGAGAGGGAGGCACGCAATGGCGTGTAAGGCTAGAAATGATAACAGTGGAGATGATGGTTGAGTGGGGTGATGAAAAATGCAGGTCATGGCAATGTTTAGAGTGTAGTTTACATAAGGATAAAAGAGACAAGAAGAATAATAGCAGGGGATGATGGTGTGATGCATAGGGTAATGAAGGCAACGAGCAAAGAAGCAGAGAGTGATGGGGATGGTTATCATGGTGCATGTAGGAGATGGTGTCATGGTGCAGTAAGGGCACGAGGGTGGCATGGAAGATGGTGATCAGGTAGAAGAAGAGAATTCCCTCACGCCACAAAGTCGACGTAGGAGAAGAAGGGAAAAGAAAAGAAAAGGAAGAAAAAGGAAGAAAGGAAGAAAGGAAAAAAAGAATAGGAGAAAGAAAAGGAAAAAAGAGAAGGTTTAGGGAATTAGAATTATATTAGAAATCTTGGGATTAGCCAAATTGTAACACCCTCAAAATTCATTACTGAAAATTTTATTTAATTAAAAGGAAATTAGCGGAAGCAAATTAATAAACCATAAATTTTGGGAGTATTACCGCCACACTTAGTACCAGACCGGTTCACTCATACCGTTCTAGTACTAAGTGCTAAGGCTAAAGGAAAATGAAATACAATTTGCAAGAAATTCAACATACTTAAATAAGAGTAGCGTATCAAGCGTTTACAAGAATGAAATCCACCAACGGCGGTTACAGTATTAACATATGCATTTAAAACCAGAAATTTCAGAGAGAGAGAGAAAAACCCTAGTAATTCCGGATGAGACCTTACTCTCTTTCCCGTTGCCCACTTGAGAAGCACTTGAAAAGACTTGCAAGGGACACTGCCCATTGAATAGGCAGAGCCCCATGAATGGAACCCTTCAGTACTATGGTATTGAGTAAGCCTTTAAAGTCCCACTTAAAAGTAGGCCCGCAATGCAACACATGAAACAAACTACATACATATATAAAATTCACATAGATATCAATAGATCATAGCGAACAATCGGTACTTATGGCCTAAAACTATGTCATAATGCAAACTCAAAACAATCAGGCCTTAAGCCATTGTTCCACTATAAGTGATTAGTATTTTCCCATAATTTTATTCCCATACAATACTAGTTTTATTGAGCTCGGGACCCCCACTATTATTATCGGTGGACCAGAATATATATAAAATCATCATCCATGGCACAACGCTCCTGCCCACTATTATATCTCGTGAACCGGAATGTACAAAGAATCATCGTCGAGGGCACAACGCTCCTGGCCACTATTATAACCGGTGGACCAGTACTCAATATCATAATCATCTGGGCCTGGCTTATTAATATTCCACTTTCAATAATAGTATCTTTCCTTTATTTAATTAGCACATCAATCATATTTATTTGCCTCAAACGGGAGATTAATAACCCGAGACACAAAGGTACACTGGTCGTACTGGTGCATATCAGCTACTCAGTACCCGTCAAGCACGAACCCAAGGACGCAAAGGTACCCTGGTCGTATTGGTGCATAAAGCTAACTCAGTACCCTACCGACAAGGAAACCTAATCCATAAGTATGTATAGCCCCTAACTAGGTCCGTAGAGCTAGAAAGAGTAAGATATAGGGCTTGGCTAGGGCACAAAGTCACACTATCAAATACTAGAATAATCATGGACTAAACCAAGTCCTTAGGGTAACGACCCCTAAGGAGTCACCATTCCCAATCTCGAGGTCTTTCCCTTTAAGTATTAGTGTCTAAATTAAAGGTGATCACAAAGGAACAACAATCAGATACTTATTTACTTTCAACCATTCTAATATCATTAGTTGTTTCTTATTCAGATGGTTATCCAAGCTATCACAAAGAAACCATTAAGGCCATACTAATTATCAAATACTCTTACTTGGCTAATCAGCATTATTTAAATCACATTATAACATTCCACAATCACAACAACAAGTTAGGTACCAACTACTTATTTACCCCTTGCTCATGTAATTACTAAGTCATCCACTCGTAAAATCACTATATTGCCATTTACTTATAAAATTACCATATTGCCACTTACATATGAAATTACAAGTTTGCCCCTCTTCCTCCAAAATTACCATAATGCCCCTTTACTTGAAAAGTTACCATCTTTTCCTTTTCTCATAAAATTACAAGCATACCCCTAACTTATATAATTACCACAATACCCTTAGGTAATAATAATACACATGCATTAGCTACATAATATATCATAGACAAGAATTTAATATTTCCATCAATAATAAACTCCTTCCTTAATTATCATACCTACTCATGGCACAAAGGCTATCATGCTTTTCCCTTTTTCTCATCAAACCATCTATATATCATGCTAGGCATCACATAACATGCATAAGATCATAATAAAATTCCTAATGTGCTAGCATACGCTTCTATGCATTTAAGGGAGGTTTAACGATTACCTTAATCCCGCAAACTATCAAATATTACCGGTATCCCGGTTAAAGATTTAAGCTTTAATTAGCAACCCAGCACCTAAAAATAATATCCATCATTATTATGTTAGAAATAAGAATCCAAGCATAAAACTTTATAAAATTTAATTAATAAAACACTTAACTTAAAATACTATTATACCTTAAGAATTTTGCATTAAAATACTAAATCATGCAACAGCTCATGCAGCATGAGCTGCATGCAAAATAAAAAGAGGAGTCTCGAAGAGGAGGGGTAAAGGAAGACGTAGATTTATTTTTTCCGGGTTATTGTCTTTAGGCTAGAAAATAAGGTAGATGGGGGGATTTGAGGCAAGGTAAGGATGCAAGAGTGAAGAGGGGGTGTAGGTGGTGGCTAAGGATGATTTTGCGGCGGCAGATGGCGGCAGCAAAGCGGCGAAGATGGCTGTCGGGCTGGGTGAGGCTAAGAAGGAAGGAAAAGAGGAGGGAAAATGGAGGTTTAAGGGGGTTGTTTTTAGTTAACTAATGAATGGCGGGGGTAGAGGGGGTTGCAGGGTGTCGAAGGGTGGGTTTGGTGGCGATAGAGGTGGCCGGACGACGGCGAACGAGGCGGTTGTAGGTGGCTTGGCGATAAGGGGAAAAATGGGGAGAAAAGAAAGAAGGGGTGGAGAAAGGAGGAGGTGTAGGGCTCAAGGGGGCGGCATGGAGGTGCAGGGCAGTAGGGGTGGTGGCAGGAGGTGGCGGAGGGCAGCAGCGTAGAGAGAAAATAGAAAAAAAAAATGGGAAAGAAGGAAGGAGAGACGAGGGAGCTCGGGGAAGGAAAATGGCTCAAAAATGGGGCAGAAAAATGGACGAAGGGGAGAAGAAAAAGAAGAGGAAGGGTGAGGGGGTAGATGGCAGTGCGTAGGGTGGTAGGGAGGTGGTAGGGTGGCAGGGAGAGGGTGGCGACGAGGAGGAGAGAATTGCAGACATGGATAGGGTTCAGGGGTAGCTTGGCTTGAAATAGGGGAGAAGAGGACAGGGTAGAGAGAGGGAGTAGCAGGGGGGTAGGTGCGGTGGCAGGCGGCGGCTGTAGGTGGTCGGGCTACTGTCGGCGCCTGGGGAGAAGAAGAAAGGAGAAAGGAAGGTTGTGGCGGCTGGTAGGGGGAAGGGAAAAAAGGCAGGCCAGCCGGTCTAGGGGGAAAAGAAAAAAATAGGGGGAAGCCGGCTGGGTCAAGCGCTCGAGAGAGAGGGAAGAAGAGAGGGAGAGGTGGGCCGAGGCCCACTACGCGGGGGAGAAGGGCTGGCCTGGGTGTGGCGGCCCGAGGGAAGAAAAAAGGAAAAAGAAAAGAGGAAAGAGGAAAAAGGGAAAAAGGGAAAAAGGGCAAAAAGGGAAATGAGAAAATAGGGAAAATAAAATAAAATAATTTATAAAATCATAAAATGTAATATTCTTGATAAATTATTTAGTTTAATAATTTAATTCATTATAATCTAATATATTAATTTAAAAAGGATAAGGTTAGAAAAGTATTAGTTTGAAAAATTATTTAAATAAAAATAGCTTGATAAAATAACAAAATATCTATTTTAATTTACTAAATATTATCATCCAATTTTATATACTCATAAATCCATAAATTAATTAAATTAGATAATTTAATAAGCTAATTTATTTCAAATAAAAACTATTTATGAAGTTATTGGTTTTCTAATATTTTGGGGGATTACACAAATAATTTGGATTAGCGGAAAATTTTAGAGGGTTTCAATTTTAATTTAAGAATTTTGGTTTATTTGGAACAAGGTTTCGGTTAAAGTTTCGGAATTACAAAATTAGGTTAAAACTAAAATAAGATTTCTCATAGGATTAGAATTGGATTAAGATATAATATATACGGTATTAGGTTAACTAAAATTTTGAGTATTACATGGATAATGTGACCTTCTTGGATGGGATATTATGTAGTAGCTAAATTTATTTCAATTTCATTTTATTATAGTCTTTGGACTTTTATTGTATTTTTTTATGAATTTATGGACTTTTTACTTGTATTTTATTTATTTTATGGATTTTTAACTAGTGACCTAATTATGGATATTGAATTTTTAGATTTTAGGATTTTATTAATTTTTGAATCAAAATATGTGTTTTTTCATATATTTGGAGGTTTTCTATATATCCAATATCTGTATCCTATATCTTTGTAAATCTATCATTAATGGATGCAAATATGAATATAGGGTATCACATATGAGTTTATAATATGGACCTTCCGGCGGCCTTCTTTCTAACGCAAGACTCAATCATTCGACTTAGAAGAACGTGAAATAGCGGTGCTTTTGAGACATGGAAATAAAAATATAGCCACTTGCTTTGATTTAGAAGAAGGTGAAACATATCCAACAATCATATGAATTGTTGAAGTAGATTTGCATTAATTAATGAATTGAAATAGGTTTGCATGCATTCGTTGTGGGATGATAATTTATTAAACTGAACTGAAATAGATTTGAATTCAACCTTCTATGAACAGCATGAATATATAGACACTATATATATATTGCGATTGTAATTTGAAGTGAACAAATCAGACCGTTTGTTAGGTGTAATTCTAAAACTATATTGTGTCTTTTTGTTTCTGCCCTGTATCAATCTTCCATACATATTGGCACCGGTCGGCACGCTGCATGCGAAAAAGACTTCTTGTGGGGAAGCTTCAATTCATCGTTACCGAAAAAGATGTTACAAACTAAGAAACACTACATATCCCTGTCTTTTAACCATAAAAAGGTGCTCGCTGCGGTAGTAGGCTCTGCGGGCGGAGGAAGAATTTTTGATTCAGCATCAAATTCATTAGCAGCGTCTATCAAATCAAGAACCCTAACTCTATCAAAGATCCCCAAAAGATACCCCACCACTTCAAAACCCTAACCCTACGTATAACGAATACTCTCTATGCTTCATTCATTATCGCAAGTCCCCTTCGACACAAATTCCGTAACGAAACCAAGCCGTCCTTCGCTGGTTCTAAACGACCAAATTCGAATGACGTCTTTCTCTCTAAGCATATTCCCCTCCACTACCGTATTCCATGTGCCGTTAAGGATGTAGTTCATGGACTTGCTTGAACCCATGGCCCATATCTTGAGGATGATGTCGGTTACAGAATTACTAGGTTCAATTAGGTGTCCGCAGACACCTCTCTTCTTGTTTTTAGATGTCATGTTGCTGTCTTGTAGGGTCCTCTTTTCCTCATCGATGAGGAACTCGACCGGCACTTTCTTTACTTGGAAATTCAGCCGGCTTTTACTCTTGCTTATGTCCGTATCTGTCATCTCCTTTTCGATCAAGAACTTCACTTCCGTAGCGCGCATGTCCTCCAGTTTTTGGCGGGAATTGTCGGACATCAGCGGCGGCGACAGTGGAGTTAATGGTATCTCTGGGGCTTCGTTATTGCCAGAACTACTTTTATTATTGAGCTTAGGAGCTGCTTGCTTCCTCTCCACCCCCTTCCTTTTGCTGATCTTTTTTTCCCTGAGGATTAGAAACTTATTCGACGAGTTGAGCCTCCTCAGCATTGTTTCGGCCTTAGACGTTGATGAAGTGCTCTCGACAGGTTTCTGTATTATCTGGTTCTCGGCGGTACCGATGAAACTATTTCCATTGCCGTTCATCGGTAGCTGCAGGGTGGCAACTGGAGCTGCTGTTGATGATGGTCCGGAGCAGTCGGATCCCTTTTCCTGGCAGCTTCTTGCTCCCCCAGCTTGTTGTTGCTGCAGTTGCTGTACCGCTTGCCGAAAAAGATATTTTACTTCCTCGGCTGACAGATAGTAAAGAATAGTATCCATATCGGCCAATAGCTCCTTGTACAGCTTATTCTTCCCTGTTGCTACAACTTGTTGATTTTGCTCCCGAATCAATTCATCTACCGCATCTTTCCAAAGAATTCCGATTTCATCGGGGCTCAAAAATTTTGAAAGAGTTTCATCCCAACTTGCAAGAGCCCTGTAGGGTTTGTTCATAATCTTCATAATGAATGGGATCAGAGGCGAAATTGGTGTGAATTATCAGTTTAAGGCGGTGTGAATTATCAGTTTGAGGTCGTGTATATATAAGTTTAGAGGGCGAAGGCGGCAACTTAGGTTTGTAAATTATTATTATTTCCTTTATATTTCTTATATGATTTTTATTCTAAAGATAATTAAAATAATACTTCTCACCCATCAAAAGAAAAGAAGTATAAAAAGATAAGAAGTACATTCTCACCCTGGACGTGATGGAATACCTTTTGAAAAATTAAAATTACTAACTAGCGAAAGGTTCGATGCCAACGTTTTGAAGCGTAAACCCCGGGTCTTCTTCCTCCGTTTGCTGCCTGGTGATGAGGTTTAGACTTTCGGTTGACGACCTGTGGTGTTGTACGGAGTTTGTTGGGGATCATACGACATCTTTTGGTTTCACGATGAAGTGTAAACAGTTTTTTTACATGATATGGTAAAAATCTGATAAATTTGAAGAATCGAAACTAACCATGCCTTTGTAAACTACTAAGATAATATTTTAATTCAAAATAAGTTCCTACATAAATATCAACGGAATATTTTTGTCGATAAATATTTTATACGCAAAATATGGCGCTCAACTATCACAGAAAAAAAAAAGGGTTTTAACTTAAGGTGAGAACATAGATTATAGAGTAAAAAAAAAATTTCAAAATGTAAGAAAACTATAAGCTACAATAAGATGTAAATTAACTACATTTAATAAATAGTATAGATGAGATATACTAGTTCTATCCAATATTTAAATTAATGAACATGCAATATAAGATAATAATTACTATCCAATAATTTTATTTTACATAAAACTAATAAATTTTCAATTAGGACCTTCTCAAATACTATTGGAACCCTACTATAAAATTTATAAAATAAAAATGCCCACAAATAATTGAAACTCTCTCTGTCCATCTTTGATATACTCATATCATGTTTGTCTTCATAATAAAGTATCATGCATACCTCAAAGCTCTATTTTTTTTTTTAATAAAATCACAATGAAAATTTCAACTTTTGAGTTCCTTTCCCACTTTTAGGACTTACAAATAATATTTTTGAAGTATTCTAGATCCAAAAAACCAAACTAGTATCTAAAAATTTGAACAAAGATTTTATCGATATTCAATTTGGGTTTTAAAATTTAAAGCAAATAATTGATTCGATCAAATTTAAATTTATTAGATTATATATTTGAACTAGTCAAATTCAAATTTATAGAAGTGAATATCTAAAATGATTTTTCACTAAATTATCCAGTCTAACTAAGATATCATATTTTTTAGACAAATAATTTAGTTAATAAAAATATATCTTTAATAAAAATTATTAAAATCAATACCCAAAAAAATATTTATTTTTGAAATCTTATATAGCAAAGAAATAGAGTTAATAAAAGTTTACTCGACCAGAGATAACCGATAGAAGCCAACCCGACCAATTTAAAACTTATAAAAAAAAATCTCAAAAATTATTAATGTAAAATACCAAGTTTATAAGACCATATAGGGGCTTCCTTGAAGCTCTTTTATAATGATCAGCCAACCTCACAGATCAACACAGAATCTTTCAATATGCTTCCCAAAAAATTTTTAAAAAAATTCTAAAACTTTCTAAGAGGAATATTGAAATGCCTCGAAATTTTCTATTTTAAAAGATTATATTTAAAAAAGGTTTTATTTGAAAACTTAATTTAATAAATTATTTTTACTAAAATAAAAAGGAAATTTAGTAGGGAAAATTAATAAGAGAATTTATAAATATGTTAAGTAAAGGAAATTTGGGTATATTATCTAATTAAAGATTTTAATTTGAGAATTTATTTAAATAAATTATTTTATTCAAATTAAGAAAGAGAAAATAGTTTCAAATTAATTTTAATTTTATAAATAATTAAATTAAATAAAATTTGAGTGATTTATTAATTTAAAATGATAATTTTGGAAAATCTTTTAAAAATCCTAATTTGGCCTAAAAAGGGGATTTAAATATTATTTTATTTAAATATTATTATTTTTAAATACCTCAAATATTTTAATTAATTTATCTAACCCAACCATCCTATTTCTATTTTTATTTTTTTCTCTTTCCTTCTCTTTCTTTCTGTTTCTTTCTTTTTCCTTCTTTTTCTTTCTTCCTCTTTTCATTTTCTTTTTCTCGCCGAACTGGGCCTGGCTCGCGGCCCAGTCTTCCTTCCCCTTTCTACTTTCCTTCAATGCGGCCCGACTTGCGCGACCGTCCTCCTTCCGCCTCTCTCGCTGCGCCATATTTTGATTCTTTCTCCCACTCAAATGCGGCGTTTTGATCATTACTTTTTTTTTTACCATTGCGCGACAGCCCCGGAACGTTGTTCATTATCCCTTTTTACACCCAAAACGCGTCGTTCTATTTAACGAACATAACCCTCGCGTAGAACCGCCTAGTTTCCCTTCCTTTTTCTTTCTTTTCTCTCCCCGAACCGCCCGGTCCAACCTCCCCCATCTTCTTCTTCCTCCTCCAACCCGATGCCATAACCGCAACCTTCCTCCTTCCCCCAAAAATGGTGCCGCCGGCCACACGTGTCGTTACCGACCTTTCTTCCACCCATTCTCTTCCTCTTGGCACACACTTCGATTTGAAATGCCCCACTCTCCATTTCTTCCCCATGTTTGCCCCCATTTCCCTTGCCAAGGTCGGGCAAAATTTTAAAATTGTGTCGCTCGATCAATGGCATAACCAACCCATTTTCCCACTGAAATTGATCTTTTGGTAACCTCTACAACTCGAGCCTACCCTCCACTACTATAAATACCCCTCTTATGGCTCGAAATTGATCTTTCTTTTCCCGAAAACCCTAAGCACCCGTCTGTACGCCACCGCACCTTTAAACGCCCCGTTCTCCACCGTTAGCCAACCTCGGCACCGCTTCTTCCTCCCAAACTCTTCCCTGCAACACCCTCTAATTAACTAAACCATCTACATCCTTCGATTCTCTTTGAACGGGCCTCCATAACCGTGCAAAGTTTGCTAGTTCTCTCGCCTGAAATTTCTACCCCGAAACCTTAAACAACCGTCCACCACCACATCCGCCACTTCTACCACCCTCTAAACCACCCAATATCTCCTTCTAGGTCTCCTCCACCGACTCATAAACTTATTTTATTTTTCTCCTTCCCCCTTACCTCTTTTTCTTCATTTTCACCCCTCTTAGATCACTTTTCCGGCCACCTCCGGGCACCACCGCCAGTGTCACCCATCCCCTCCAACTCAAGGTGAAACCCTAGATCTTTTCAACACTTCCTTTCGATTTATTGATATTTATTCTTCTTTTATCCAAATTTTTAATGTTAATTCAATTTTAAGTATTATTATTATAATTATTATTATTGTTGTTATCAACTGAATCCTAATTGCTAAATTTTGTTGATAGGTTTGGGAGTATTCTTGAGTTAGATAAATTATTATTCTCAAATTTTGGTTATTTAATGGAATTATTACATGTTTACTATTATTATTAATAATATTATTATTAGTGTAATTATTTATTTAATATTATAATTATTTCAGGAGGGGTAGAAACCTAAAAATTTAATTAAGTCTCGCACCTTTGATTTTTATTACTATTATTAACATTTTTAACATTATTACTAATTATATTATTATTATTATCTTTATTAACTTTTATATTATAAGTATATATATAATATTAATATCATTATTACATTTTCAAATAGTATTATTATTAAATGGGGTCTTTTTGGTCGTTATTAGCTTTAGCAAACAAAATTTGCCCATTAGCGATGAAATTTGTTGGTTGTTAAAAACCTCATTTCTGGTAGTGTTTGTACCACCACTCCCACCCCATATACCTCCTAAAATCACCTGCAAACCTCCCTCTACCTTCCCCTATCATCCTTTTCCCCTTCCTCCTCTCCTTCTCCCTTCCTCCCTTTCCACCACCCTCGGCCACCACAGCATCACACCTACACGGCCACCTTTGGTCGTGCCACCACCCTCATTCCAACCCTCTCATCTTGGGAAACCTTAACCACCCCGAATTCCACCCTCATTCCTCCTCTCCTATTCCCAACACTCAACTAATTCCCTTCTTTCCCTCTTTCCCCACCACCGCCGTGCGCCGCCACCGGTGCCGTCGGTCACCACCAACCCTAGGAGGTACCCTAACCCCTCTCAACCCTTAAACCCTAATTATGCAAGTCTTTTCCATTTTAATTGTATTTATATTGTTCATATTATGTATTATTATTATTATTATTATTATTGTTGTTGTTGTTGTTGTTGTTGTTGTTGTTGTTGTTGTTGTTGTTGTTGTTGTTGTTGTTGTTGTTGTTGTTGTTGTTGTTATTGTTATTATTATTATTAATCATATTTTATCCCCGGAATAATAATAATAATATTATTATTATTATTAAGGGGTCGAAACCCTATTTTATTATTATTTTAATTTTCATTATTATTATTATTTTGATCATCATCATCATCATCATCATTAATGCTTACCTTCTAATATTATCATTTTGTTGCTATTAAAAATGTTCAAACCTTATTATTAATATTTCCTATTCGAGTATTACTCTTACTAATATTATTCTTAATACTTCTATTATTATCATTGTTACTATAGTTTTTATCATCATCATCATCATCATCATCATCATCATTATTATTATTATTGATACTAGATTTGGCATGTTATCATTTTGTTGCTATAAAAGAAGGATACTCAAACCTTATTATTATTATTATTATTATTATTATTATTATTATTATTATTATTATTATTATTATTATTATTATTATTATTATTATTATCATCCGAATATTGCTAATATTATTCCTGATGCCTTTATTATTAACATTGCTACTATAATATTATTATTATTACTAATATTATTATTATTACTACCATTACTATTATGGTAAAAATATTTGAACCCTTATATTATTATTATTTCAAATATTACTATTATTAATATTATCCTTAGCAAGATTAGTATTTTGTTAGTATTATTATTATATTATTATTAATATTATTTTATCCCTAAACCTATTATTAGCCTTAGCATTAAAAATACTAGGGTTTCTATCACTAGGATTATTAGTATTACTATAATTATTAATATCCCTATTTTTGTTATAACTAGTGTCAGTACTTTTATTAGAAGAAATAAAGCTATTATATTTAATAATATAAATATGGCTATAAATGTTAACAAAAACCTATTTTGACTAATAAAAATCTAGTAGGCTAACTTGAGGATAAAAACCCTATTTTTCACATGTAAAGTTTCCTTTAATAATAGTAACCCTAATCTTAAAATAAAATAGGAAATAATAGTATTTTTGCTAGGAGGGAATCTAATTCTTAGTTTTTCCCTCTTATAGGTGAAACCAATCAAAACCCTAAGGAGACGTAGGAGCATGCTCTAAGACTGGTGACGTGTGAGGTAAGGGTGTAGCTAAGGCCTTATGTGTGTTATGTGTCTTATATGCCTTAGATGCTTGTATAATGGTATGTTTTATATATTGTGCTATTGTTATAACTGTTTTATGTGTAATGCAGCTTGGAGTTGAGGTATGCTCATGTGCTTTCTTATGGTATGTGTTTAATATGTAAATGCTGTGAAATGTGATGTGATGTAATGTGGCCCTTTTAGGACATGCATGTTAGGATAATTAATGTAGTGATATAGGGTGGAAGGATGAAAAAAAGAAAAATGGAAAAATAAGTGGACCAAGGGGAAGTAAGTTGACCAAGGAATGTGGGATTAACCTAAATATCCCATGATCCATGAGAGGAAGAATAAAAGGGGACTTTAAGCAAAATAAAGTGGATAAACATTGTATAGGGGAATCTAGGATTTGCATGGGAGAATCTAGGGTTTTGCATGGGAATTTTAGGATTTTGTATGAGAACTTTAAGGGCTTTCATGGAATGGTTAGAGTCTGCATGAGGGTGTTCTTTATGTATGGAAAGTTGCTTTGGGGTTTGAGGAAGGTAATGGAAGAGTTATTTGGGTGATTGGAGGCTCTGGGGTGAAAAATAGTATATGGGATAGTATAAAGGTACATAGGAGACCGAGCTAGGATTTGGGAAGAAACCCTAATTTGAGAAAGTGGAAAAAGGAAAAATAAATGAGGGTAATTGGAGTCTGAAATGAGGATGGAGGATTATCATGTAAGGGATGAGCATAGGGATCATAAGAAAACAAGAGTGGAAGGTGAGAAATGAAGGGGTGACATGTGGAAAGGAGGATGCTAGGGTTGGGTGTGGCCACCTAGGATTTTGTGGTCACACATATATTTGTGGGAGTAATGTGAGATGATGAGAGATAAATCTAAGGGTTGCAATGTGTGGGGTGTTAAAACCATATGAGTTGTGTGAGGCAGAGAAGGATGGGCCACATAGGCCCAAATTAGGGTATCTGGAGAAAACCCTAGGGTAAGACTATGAGTGGACTTGGAGGTATAAGGTAGTTGGGCCTCTAGTGTGAGCAAGTGGAATAAGGAAAGGGTTGTCGAGGAGAGTTAGGAGGTGCAGAAGTTTCAAGACATGGCCCCCTTGGGAGGATAAACATAGATAGAGTAAGTCATGCATGTCTAGGGTGAAAACTTATTGAATAAGACACTATATTACACTAACCATTTAAAGAAGAAGACTATTGAGCTAAGCCAAGACTAGTCAACCGACGATTAATAGTGGCCAAGAGCTGGGGTACCCTAGAGACTGGTCCATTGGCGAATAATAGTGGCCAGGAGCTGGGACACTATGCCTTATATGTTTTTGGTCCACCGGCTATAATAGTGGAGGATTCCATGCTCAAAAAACCAAACATAATTATGATAAGACATGGGAAAGATGCTAAGTACTAATAGTGAAACACCATGAGAGTCAGGGCTAGACCGGTCCACCTACGAATAATAGTGGTCAGGTGCATTATGCCCTGTATGTTTTTGGTCCACCGTCTATAATAGTGAGGTTCCCACACTCACATGGAATGATAATAAGGATGGTGTGAATTAACCATTGATCAAATATTAAATAATAAGTTTATTCAGATTACATCTTGGCCTTTATTTATCTGAAAGATTGTATGCTATCATCATATCGTGCTTGGATTATGTGCCCTGATGTGTTGGACATAGTGCATGGTTACTTTCCTCAATACATAGCATACTGACCACCTGTTTCATGGTTGCTGCTCATTCTCCCGAGTAGAAGGCTCCTCTGACTTTGTGTAGGCTAGTGATTCTATTTTTTATGCTTTTGATGCTTATGAGGTATCGGGAAGGGTAGAATGTTGAGCATAGACTTGGCACAGATATCGAGAGTGGCGTGGCTGGACTTCCTCTTTTTGTTCTTCATTTTTTTATTGGATTTTCCAGACTTAAATTTTATCATTCTAAATATCTTATTCCTTTTAAGGAACTTTAACTATGTACTCTAGATTGTAACTCTTTTTCATACACTCTGATTTCTATCTTATGATTGTTTTAATGCTTTATTGAAGTCTTGCTTTGAGTTTGAATTATTTTGGTTTTAAACTTCCTTTATCCTTGTGGTTAGTATGGAAACAGCGGAGGGTCGGGCTTGTACTAATCATGGTGGTAACATCCCCAAAATTCACAAGTTTTGATTTAATTGCTTCCGCTAAATCTTATATAAAACGAAATTTTTCAGTAGTGAATTTTGGGGTGTTACATATTACACTCACCCCCATTCAAAGAATGCAATATCCTTGTTGACCTCCACTACCAACTGTCACAATACATTTTTATCCCAAGAATTGTCCCACTAGGTAATTGTTTGGCTCATCCAAATTCAAATTATAGTCACAGTTTTACTCTGATACCATTTGTAACATCCTGAGTTGATATGACCATGTAAGGATATCTTAGAGTACTTTTAGATTGATCAACTGACCCTAAAAATCAAGACAAGTTCTTTCAGTGTGCTTTGTTCTCACTGACACGCTTCAAAGAAATTTTTAAAAACTTTCTAAAACTTTCCAAAAGGGTAATCTATCTTAAAAAGTGATCCACGATTAGCATACTGAACTTTGGAGTTCTTAGGATGGAATCACTAAAAGGATGTGATTCTTAAACATTTTAAGCTCAATATCAATCTTACTCTTATAAAGACGAAGAACAATAATTAACATACTTAGAGATGGTACCGATTGTTCTTGAAAACTTTAATAATTCTAATACTTTGTTAAATAACTCTTGTAGATATTATATATGTTTGCAAGAAGATTAAACCATAAAAGAACTTTGATGTACAAGAAAATGGAATTATAAGGATTACAAAGTTGCATGGAAGACAAGGCTACAAGACACAAAGCTTGATTGCATATGTTAAGTTAATGTATTTTATATTTAGAGTTTGTATAGCTTTGATATATTATTATATATTATGTAATGTTTGTAAATTTTCATTGCAATAACTATATATATAATAATACCATGCATGGGGTTTAACTTTTGTTAATAAGGCTAGTTATGTGGGCTTATTAATAAAAGGCATGCATGTATACATATATATATATATATATATATAAGGTCTTGAATGTTGAAATCATAATAGAATAACATGAATTGAGATTTAAAATCAAAAAAAAGAGAGAGAGTTTCCAATCTCTTCCTCTTCTATTCTTCTTCAAGTGTGAGTCTTAGGGAGTTGTAAATTGTTCTATAGAGAAAGAGGAGATCTCTATATATACATGACTTAATCATAGATTAGATCAATACTATCCTACCAAAGCCATCGAGTTTAGCACAAACTCAAGTCAAAAGAACAAGTGTTTTGTGAAGATTTTGCAACTTCTAATCCAAAAATAAAAGCCTTGCATTGTAGAAGATTTTTTGTTTATGATCTTCCACATGAAATTTGGTGTTAAAGCTGGGTTTTTTAGATGACATTACAAGTGCAAGACCAACACAAGCTTCAACATCAATAAGCATCACCATTGAAGTTCTTAGTAAGATTCTTGATCCTTCTTGATTGAAGTCATTGAATCTTGTTGAATGTCTTGTGAACCTTGATAGAATTTTCATGCTTGTACGTGGTCTATGTATGGAATAGAGTATTAACTACATGAATCTTGAAAAAAATCTTGGAGGAACATATGAAAAGAATAAACACAAGGTTAAGAAATTTTAGGGTAGAATGAGTACAAGAATCATGTGTATGTAGTGTGTATATTATTTTAGCATTAATAATATTCATTGTTTACATGAAATTTTATGTGTTTAACGTGTATTGTGTGCTAGTTGATCACAAGTAATTATCACAATTTAATGGTAGAATCTACTAAGTGAAGTTGTGAATGTAACATTGCTTAGTTAGTGTAAAGTTATACCAAATGAGTATGTGTTTTGAAGTGTAGTGGTCGAATGTGGTGTTTATCAATTGAGTAAAATAAGTGTATATTCGAGTGTTGTCTTCCCTTTCAACAAATTACACATGAAACATTGGATGTATACATGAAATCTAGTAAGGATTGTCAAATGGCATGTTAATAAACTTACTTAATTTTATATCAAGAACTTAGCAAGAAAAGTGTTAAGTGTTCTCATATAGTTGTGTGATTACTATATTTGATTTTTTTTTTCTATTTTTGATTCATTAGAATCAAAATTTTGTGCAAGAATCAAACTAAAACTAGAGGGTGAACAAAAACCCTAATTGTTATACTCGATTGCAGTTAAGTGTATTAGTAGTTGAAACTATAGAAGGGGAACAACATTTCCAAACCATGTTTGAGCCTATTAAGAAACATCTCAACCAATATATATGCCACTAGTGCTCAATTTAGGCAAATTCCTGCAATGTAAACACAATTACAAAGGTTATAATGTGGATTTGACGCACAAGACTTGGTCTAAAATATCCAAGAACAAAGACAGTTCTATGGAGACTGAATGGGGAGTGCAATAAAATCGCCTTATCCAGCAAGGGTAAGATATATAAAATCATGAGTAGACTATGATGAAGAGTCAATAAGGAGTGGAAGCAACCAAAATTTCTATGATCATCAACCAAAGTATCATAAAAAAGAAGATAAAGGCATTAAACTTGATCTTTCTTATTTCAATGGTATGTTTGATGTAGATTAATTTCTTGAGTGGTTACGTGAGGTAGACGTTATATTTGAATTCAAAGATTATCATGATGAGAAAAAAAAAATATAAACTAACTACTCTTAATTTTAAGAAATTTGCTAGGATATGATATGATAACTTAAAAAGGATTTGAGAATAAAAAGGTAAGTCAAAAATAAAATCTTGGGATAAAATTAAGAAGCATCTAACAAAGAAATTTATACCTAAAGAGTATGAGCAAGATAATCATATCAAATTGACTACTCTTAGACAAATACTTCTAAGCATTGAAGATTATTTTAGGGAGTTTGAAAGATTGACACTTATATGTAATAACCATGTAAGAAAGGAACAAACATGTGCTAGATTACTAGGTGGCCTTAACATGATGATTCGAAACAAAGTTGAGAAATTTATATATAAATCTATTAATGACATGATTAAGTAATCCTTAATATTTGAAAATAAAATCAAGTCCACTAAGCCTCATGCCAAGCAAAATACTTCATCTAAAAATTACTACTCAAGTACTTAAGCTATAAAGCATGGGACAGGTACTTCAAACTCTACAAGTGTTGATAATAAGAAAGGACCAACTTGAGAGGAGAAAGGAATGAATAAGGTTAATGAAGTCTCTACAAAGCAATGTTTCAAATACCAAGAATTTGGATACTTTGCTCGTGAATGTCCTAATCAAAGACCGGTGAAGAAGACACTAAATTTGATCTTTTTCAAGAAATTTCTACTTGTTAGAGGAGGAATAAAATGCTTGTTATGGGTTGGAAAGAGTACTTCAAGTCTAAGCTAGTGAGCAACCTAATAAACAAGAAAAAATATGAAAGAATAAAGGAATACCAGGATTTATAGTTTGTTGAGTAATCATAGATATTGGATATTATACAAATGTAGCTAATGAGAGAATGATGAAATTTTTTGGGATTGAATACTACACCTTATTCAAAACTTTATTCTCTTCAATGGTTACACAAGGAAAAAGGATTCAAGATTACCAAAAAAAAACCCCGATCTCATTTCGAATTGATAATTATCATGATGATGGGCTATGTGATGTTTTACCTATGGATGTCTGTGGAATCTTAAAAGATATAAAATGGTAATATAATATAACATAGTTGAGAAGGATAAGAAGAATTATAAACTTAAACCTTCTAAATGTGGGAGTGAGAACATAGTCAAGAATAAAAGGAGTTTATTCTTATGTGAAAAGGCTATGGTCTAATGTATTAGAGAAGAAGGAAGATGGTATGCTATGATATGAAGGAATCCCTACAAGAGTAGGAAAATAACAATAATCCTCAATTAAAGGAACTTATTAATGAGTATCTTGATGTTTTTCTTGATGACTTACCACCTTTATTAAGATCTAAGAGAGGAAAAGAACCTGCCATAAATTTAATTCCTGATGTGTTTTTACCTAATTGACCTATATATCAATGTAATCCAAAAGAGGCTAAGGAATTAGATAAAAAAAATACAATAACTTATAGGAAAGAGGAATGTGAGGGAAAGCATGAGTCTATGTTGTGTGCCTACATTACTTGTCCTTAAAAAAGATCACACATGGAACATGTGTATTGATTGAGATGTTGTGAATAATATAACTATGAAATATAGATTTCCTATGTCAAGATTAGATGGCGTGTTAGATGAGTTATGTGGAGTATAAGTATTCTCTAAAATTTATCTAAGGAGCAGATATCATCAAATTAGAATAAGAGAAGGGAATAAATAGAAAACTATATTAAAACAAAATATGGTCTTTATGAATGGACTATGTTGCCTTTTGGTTTATGTAATGCACCTAGTTTGTTTATGATGCAAATGAATGAAGTTCTTCGACCTGTTCTTGGAAGTTTCATTATGGTATACTTCGACGATATACTTGGGTACAATATAAATTAGCATGATCATTTTATTCATTTAAGGAAGTGATTTGATAGGCTAAGGGTAACTAAACTCCATGGAAAAATGGAGAAACATAACTTTATGCTTTTAAGTATTGTTTTTCTTGGATATATTTGAGTAGTGAAGGTATTAAAGTGGATCCCATGAAAATTCAAGCTATTAAATACTAGTCAATACCCAAATATAGTCATGAGGTGAGGAGTTTTCATGGTTTGGAAAGTTTTTATAGAAGATTTATTAAGGAATTTTCAACTATTGTAGTAATAATAATACAACTCATGAAGAAAGGTGAGTTCAATTAGAGTGAAGATACAACTAAAGCATTCCAAAATTTGAAACATAAGCTATGTAATGAACCGTTATTATCTTTACCTAACTTTAATAAATTATTTAAAGTTACATCTGGTGCGGTTGGAGTAGAGGTTCATTGCATTCTTTAGTGAAACGCTAAATGCGGAAAAATTGAATCATTCAACTTATGATTAAGAATTCTATGTCATCATAAGAAGTTTAGAAATATGGATCCAATTTTTGAGATCTAAGCCATTTATTTTGCATTTAGACCATGAAAGTTTAAAATATTTGCACGGGCAAAAGAAGATTAGCCCTAGGTATACCAAATGGGTTAGTTTCTTACAATCCTTCATATTTTCTATCAAGTATTTCAATGGTATGGAAAATGTTGGGGCATATGCTTTATCTAAAAGAGACATGATACTAGTTATGTTGTATGTTTAATTAGTAGGTTTTAAGATGCTAAAGGAATTATAGAATAAATATGATGATTTTATTGAAATCTTTAATGCATGTAAAAAAAAATAGTAGTGGTAATTATAATCTACAAGATGACTTTCGTTTCAAACTTAATAAGTTGTGTATACCTTGTTTTAGTATATGTGATTGCTTGTAATGAAGTATATGAAGGGGTATAGCTAGTCAAATTAGTGTTCATAAAACCATGGAAATATTATAATATAACTTCTGTTGGCCACGAATGATAAAATTAGTACAAGCTATTATTAAAAGATGTGTGATTTGTCATAAGAGTAAAAGTTTCTTCAATAAAGGTTTGTATACTCCTTTATCAGTTCCTAATCAACCTTGAAAAAGTGTTAGTATGAATTTTATCTTGGGTTTACCAAAGACACAAAAGGGAAAGGATTCTATTCTAGTGTTAGTAGATAGATTCTCTAAAATGACACATTTCATACCTCATAATAAAATAGATGATGCAACGCTTATAGTAGATTTATATTTCCATGAGATAGTAAGGTTACATAGAGTTCTCAAAGGTATAGTGTCAAATAGAGATGAAATTTTTTAGTTACTTTTTAAAGACACTTTGGCATATGTTAGGGACTAAGTTGTTATTTGGTACTTCTCATCATCTATAAATGGATGGTCAAATTAAATTGAAAAATAGGGTTTTAGGAACTTAGTCTATGAAATGAGTAAGGATTGAGATATAAAACTAGAATATGCTAAATTTACTGAAATAGGAGTACTTCTAATACAACTCATTCGAGTTCTTTTGAAGTTTTCTATGGGGTTAATCCTTATTTACCTATTGATATGTTGTTATTAAGAAAAGGAGATATTAATAATTATTATGCCAAAGAAAGAATTGATTTTTAAAAAAAAATTCATGGAAAAATTAAAAATAACATAGAAAAATCTAATGGTAATTACCAAACTAAAGCAAACAAATTAAAATCAAGTTCAACAAGTGTTTTCACTAAGAGATTTGGTCTATTTACACTTAAAAAAATATTTCCAAACTTAATAAAAAACAAACCTATGCCAAAAGATGATTGAAAATTTAAAATCTTTAAAAAATTTGGAAATAATGAATAAGAACTAAAAATACCTTAACACTATATAGGAGTTTCTAGGACTTTCAGCATTGGTGATTTATCTCCTTACTATAGAGATGCTAATTTAAGAAAAATTTCTTCTTTACAATGAGAGAATGATGCAGGAGTATGTCAAGCTCAATTTCAATCTTACTCTTCTAAGGATGAAGACCAAGAAATAGCATACTTAGAGATGGTACCGATTTTTATTAAAAATCTTAATACTTCTAATGCTTTGTTAAGTATCTCTTGGAGGTATTATATATGTTTTCAAGAATATCAATCCATAAAAGATCTTTGCTGTAAAAGAAAATGGCATTACAAAGATTACAAAGTTATATGGAAATCAAGGATACAAGACACATAGCTTGATTACATATGTTAATTCAATGTATTATATATTTAGAGTTTATATTGTTATTTTATTATATACTTTGTAATGCTTGTAAATTATCATTGTAATTACTATATATATATTAGTACCGTGTATGGGGTTTAGCTTTTGTTAATAAGGCTAGTTATGTGGCCTTATTAATGAAAAGCCTACATTTTTAGATCTTATACGTTGAAATCATAATACAATAACATAAATTGAGATTTAAAATTAACGAAAGAAAGAGAGTTTTGAATCTCTTCTTCTTCTACTTCTTCTCTTCTTCTTCATGTGTGAGTCTTGGGAAGTTATAGGTTGTTCTCAAGAGAAATAGGAGATTTCTCTATTGAAGGAACTTAATATTGGATTAGATCAGTACCGTCCTACCGAATCCATTGAGTTTAATACAAATTTTAGTCGAAAGTTCAAGTGTTTTATAAAGGGTTTGCAACTTGTATAAAAGTCTAGCATTGCAGAATATTACTTACTTATGCTCTTCCACGTCAAGATGGTATACCATATTGATATAGGTAGTCATATCAAACCTTAATTATATCACTCTTCTCAATTTAGAGTATTAAATGAATCTGAAACCTACCTACGGTAACCCAATATTTAATTGATACTCGATATAACCCACATAGTTATTAATCTAAAACTTTTCTGACCTAATCCAACATCTGACCTATACATTGTATGTTTTGAGAAATTATAAGCCTAAAATAGACTTGATCTTATCCAATACTTATCTGAAATCTGACATAACTCAAAAACTAGAAACCTGAAAAATACCTGACCAAATATTTTTAATAAAATCATAACGTTTTTAATATTAATTTATAATATTTTCTTTTTTCCATTTATGAGTAAAAGATTATATATATATCATAGTATAAAAAACTAGATTGGACTAGCGGGTCCAACTGGATAAGCATCAAACCAATTAGATCATCGACTAGATTCCATGCATTAGTTATCAAAATCTCATAACCATAAAAAATGTTGTCAAACCAGAGAAAACTAAAGAATCGATCAAAAAAACAGATATATATATATATCATAGTTTTAAAACCCGAATCAAACTAGTCGGTCTAATCAAGTAAGTATCAAACAGGTCAGGTCACCAACCAAATCCCATGCACCAATCCTCAAGATCTCATAACTAGTGAAAATCAATCAAAAATTAGTCAGACCAGAGAAAACTAAAGAACCGATCAAAAAATTAGTCGCGCAAATTGCTTAAAAATTAGCTAGGAGCTAGTCAAATTTATGTATAGTTTAATCTTTTATATATTTCATATTTTTTTATTTAATATGCACCATTTGTGTAACCAATGCAAACTGCTAGTCCAACAACTAAACCAATGAACCAAGAATGATGCTGGTTAGATTACCAGTTTAGTTTTTAAAACTTTAATATATATCTCCACACACATACACAAAAAAAAATCACTAGACATTCCAAAATGATCTATTAAAGTAGGCTTACCATAGTTTAGTAGATCAAGCTAGCAACTCTACTATTAAAATTGACAAAACGTAGAAAAACAAATCTAAGGACTTCTTCTTATCAACTTATTCTTGCTAATTTCATGTGATTTGAAGTTGAGTGAAAATTTTTAACAAGTTATTATTACTATTTAGGCTGACAAGTATAAGCTCTAATAAGATTTATGCATCAAAAGTTTCTTCCATCTATTTCCACATTATTCTAAATAAGACTCATGGAGCAATGTACTCAACAAATAAAATTAGCATATAACACAGGTGCCTTATCCTCAATTAAGAATGAATGGATAAACATGAATTAATAAACCTTAAGCCTAATTTATTTCATTTAATATCAATAAAAAATATCATATGCCTGAGTTGCATTGATTTAGAAGAACATGAAACACACCTAATAGTCATGAATTGGCAAAGTAGATTTGCATACATATGTTTTAGGAAGAAAATTAATTAAATGGAACTAAAATAGACACATATATATAGACACACTATGTGCAGTATATCTATATTTCAATGATAAAATTATATTGCTTCCTTTTGTAGTTTTCCTATATCAATCTTCCATACATATTGGCTCAGGACATTATATTGCATGCAAAATGATTTAGTAGACACATAATACAAAAAAAGATGGTACAAAGTAAGAAATAGTATGTATTGCAATATGTTAACCATAATAATGTGGTCGCTGCAGTTGTAAACTAGGCATGTGGAGGAAGAGTAGTTGATTCTACATTAAGTTCATTAGTAGCATATATCAAATCAAGGACTCTAACTTGGTCTCCTAAAGATATCCCACCACTTTAAAACACTAACCCTATATATAATGAGCACTCTTTATCTTTTATCCACTCTTGCATGCCCCTTCACCATAAATTCCATAATTAAACCAAGCAAACCTTCTCAAGTTCTACATGACCAAACTCAAATAAAGTCTTTCCCCTAAGCTTGTTCTCATCCACAACAATGTTTAATGTGTTGATAAAGACATTCTTCACAAACTTGCTTAAACCCATAGTCTATATCTTTATGGTGATCTCAGTTATAAAATGACTAGGTTCATTTAGGTGTCATGTTATGTTGCGAAAAGTTTGAGGCCCACTAAATGGTTTTAGATGGATCCAGAGCCTTCTCGGAGGCTCAATATAGCTAAGTATGTATGTTAGAGGAGTTTACTTGATGCACTGTCGCGAATACAACAAATTTAAATAAATCCTAAATCCCAAATACGTAGTATGTGGTAAGAAGGAGTCGAACCCACAAGGAATGACGTTTTAATCACTAATTTTGCTATTGATGTTATAACCCCGTTTATGCAATTTCATTGATTCTTATACTAAACTTAATTGTACTAAATCTTAATCACTAATTGACAAATAGGGGAGGAATGAATTGATGATGGAATTAAAATGCCATACATTCAAATAAGAAGAATGATTCTAAACAATTTAATGTTCACTTAGGAAACTCAGAATAACAAATTCCCATACTTCCTCTAAACCTTAATAAATTGAATATGCTCTCAATTTATTTTATACCCATTTAATAACCTAGGTTACAAACACTAGATTCAATTAATGGTAGCATTATGAACAGGAAGCAACCAACTACAATCATAATCACAAAAGCTCGGATTATGCAATTGCATGAATTAATGGATAAGATTAGTAATTAATCTTCTTGCTACTATAGACAAATTAATTAACAAATATGGGTTAATTTCATTGTCTTAGCAAAGATCAAGTTCTAAACCAAATAGGTGATCAATCTAATCAGTTCAAAAGTCTTAATCTATGATATGGAATCATTCAATTCGATCCATTAATTCAATTAAACTTCGTCTAGAATCAAACATTTAACATATGAAATGGTAATTAGGATATAATTCCATCCTCAAATCATCCTACCCTTTTCAAATTACTCAAATATTTGCATATTTACAATTCATACGATTACATATAAATCTTGAAAGTTAATAACAACAACACATTCACAAATTCTATTGCTAAAACAATTAGATGATAATATAGTGAACACAAATAAAATTACAGAAAATCTACTGAGATTTAACAAAAATGAAGATACTGAAATTTATAAAGGAATAGAGAAGACTTATCAATTGAAGTGCAGAATGTCAAATCATCAATAGAATTCAAGAAGATCAAAAAGTTGGAATTGTGCATTACATGTATATTCTAGAGGAATAAAGGAAGAAAAATACATTCCAATTGTTTTCGATCTCTCTCCTCTCTGTCCCGAATCCTGTTCTTAGATAAAATTTATCAGAAACAAGTCGTGCGGACAGTTACATGTTTTTAAATGGAAACACGGTCCGTGTTTTGGAAACACGGGACCCCCGTGTTTTCTTCCAACTTCTATGCTGACAAGGATTTAAGGATTGATGCTCGGGATAAATAACACGACCCATGTTTATGAAACACGGGAGCCCCGTGTTTTTGATCTTTCCACTCAATTCCTTTGAAAGTTTCAGCTTAGCTTCTCTGGATGTATTTATTCCCTTTCCAACTTTGCTCTCCTTGATTCAACATTTCTTGATGTGTTCTCTACTTGATTTCTTCTTTTCAATGATTTCTCCTTGAATTTCTTCACTTTTTTTTCCTTTCCTGTAAAATCTATTCAAAGGAGGAAAACTCGATGAAAAGATTAAATCTAATAGAATTAATGAGAGATAAATGATATTTTTAAACATGAAAATAATAGATAAATCTCATCTATCAAATACCCCCATGCTTGAATTATTGCTTGTCCTCGAGCAATATCATAACATGCACATGAATACATCAAGAAACGCAAGAGAAGCAGGTTACAGAACACAAGATTTATTAGATTGGAATTATTCATGTACGAAGCTCAACTTGTACCGGGACTGAAAAAAAAACTTGTAAATCATGAAATATCAATGATAAAAATATTTTTGGATCACAACCTAAATCACCTTAAAGACAGTCTTATCAAATGCTCAAACAGTTAAGGAATGAAAATTATAATAATTAGTATCTCATCATGCAAATTAGATTAAGACTAATGAAATTCAAATTGGTAGATTCTTACTTTCGGGATGTGGAAACGCTCACTCTTTAGTGTATAGGGTATGATGTGTTTACTCTCAAATTTTCTCCAAATGATAATGATCGCCCATATGTTTGCCATTATTCTCAATTCGCCGCCGCTAGAAAAAACTAAAGTATATAAGAATCAAAAGGTCTTCAAATTTGGTTGTCATGGGGCTAGGGTTCTAAGGTGGGATGGAATTTTGGGATTTTAGCTAGACTCTACCAACTAGAGAAGCAATTTCTTTATTTCAATTAAATAACAATCCTTCCTCTTTCCCTTTACTTCACCTTTCTTTTTTTTTCTTTATATATATATATATATATATATATATATATATATATATATATATATATATATATCTTCAGACCCTTCCCTTTTGACCAGATACATCAAACGACATAAAATATTTTTTTTGACGTGCAAACGCTTAGCAACTTGCTCCATTTGTTTTTATGATAGCCACACCCCCATACTTAGATTTCACCTTATTAACAAAACAAAATTTCTCCTTAAAAATATTTTTGCTCCACTAGTCATAGAGTAAGGAAAGAAAATACGTATGGAGATTAGTTGTTAATAAAGGTTAGATCAATAGAATAAGGCTTTAGGCTCAAAGGGTTTATGCAATGGATAAAAATTTTCAAGGTGAGCTATTTGGTCTTGTAGCTAACAAAGAAAGAAAAGTGCCTTTATCATTTTCAAATATCCTAAAGTTCTATGTAGTCTTGAAGAGAACTAATGGCAAATTCTAGTTTCACATATCATTGGAGAACACAAGTAAAATACGTTTTGGATAAATAATATATCCAATGACTAGGTCCAAGCGCTCACTAAGGTGTATCTACCAATTTTTCAATTTCGTTTCATCCCATTTCTAGTCAATGCATGATTTGATATCTAATCATTCTAACTTTCTTCCCTTCAATGTTATCACATTCTCAATTTCTATTTTTAAGGTTTCAAAAGATGTTGATCAAAACATACAATAAGTATAAAATTATCCTTTTCAAAAATAATTCAGTTCCATACTTTGTTTTACTTCGTATATGGATTACTCAAATCTAATACTTCCTGTTTTTTTTATATGCAGCTGAACAACTAGTACGTAAAGTAGATAGGAAATAAATTAACTAACTACCACTTAGCATAAATATATAACATTTACGAACTATTTCTACTTAAGAATAATCACGAGCATCACAAGCCTACAAATGCTAGTGCACCCCCTTACTTATTGTGTTCATTGTCCCTAATGAACAAATGCAAGAGAAAGATGAAGAATAGGTTTCAAGAGGGAGGTGGAGGTGGATCTCGGCTCCCGAGATGGAAATCATAGAGATTCTTCATCATCTCCATCATCTGATTTTGGTTATGGCGAATGGAATCCAATTGGGAATACACTTGATTTTGAAATTGGAGATGCCATTCTGGAACAAAAGTTGAGGAGGAAGAAGAGCTGGCTTGGGAACGGGGTGGTGGTGGCGGTGGTGCATGGTCACCACGAGGCGGTATAGGATGTTCGATGGCTAACGGGGCAGGGTTATCATCATCCTCACTAGGCTGCCCATTCAATGGGTTTAAAGGGTCGGTTTTGGTAGGGTTAGGTAGAGGAAAGAAAACATGTCCCTAGTAAGAAAGGTACCACGCATTACCCCTACATTCAATAAGATGCATAAGGTGGCAATGTTCGATATCAATGCGGGTGCTTATGGCCTCAATGGGCATATCTTCAGGAAGGGGTATGTCCAAACTTACACAGATGGTGGTAATTAAACCACCGATGACAATGTCCCCCTGTTTTGAATTACCGACCCTTTGAAATTTTTTTGCTATAAAATAGGCAGTATCAACAGAGTAGTGTTCAAGCATAGAATAGAGAAAGAAAAGTTCAATTGAACGAACCACCCCGGTACTATCTCCCCTCCCAAAGATGGTAGTAGCCAAAAGCCTTTGAATGTATCAGAAGACTAGGTTAAAAATCCTAGAGGATTTGACTTCAGAAATGCGGAAGGTATCGGGAGTAGGCATATTCGCTATATCACCTATTTTAGCGAAAAAATTGTTGGCATGGAACTAGGGTAAAATAAATCGGAACCCCTATGAAGGCAACATAAAAATGTGGGCAAGTTCATGCACTGCTAATTACCTATCTTCATTAAAGAGGCAAAAAGAAACATACCCTTGATTATTTTTAGTGTCACCAATGTCACCAACTTCAGCATAATGTTCAAAAGTACTCAAAAATTCTAAAGTCAAGCGCCTATAGGTATGATTTGTACAATAGACAAAGTTTTGCAAGCCTATAGTTCCAAGCATGCACATGACTTGATCATGAATACCTAATGTATGTAAACACCCATCATCCAGATATCTAGTGCCAGTGATACGCCTTTGAGACAAGTAATCGTACCTTTGTTGTTGTTCGGGTGTGGTAAAAATTATACCTAAATCGTTGGGCTGGTTACGTCATTGTCTCGCTTGAGTGGGTGATGATCGGGACCTTGAGGATTTGCCTTCAGATCGCTACTTCTTTTTCGGAGCCATCTACACAAAGATTATCAATTGGATGCTAAGAAACAATGTCTTAAACTTGAAATTGCAGCAAACATAATGTTGCTCTTGAAGAATATGATTAGGCTGCAATGATAACTATAACAATATTCACTGAATGCATACATATGCCCTAACCATATCATTCACCTAGTTTTATAATTATGCAAGTTATGGAACAAAATCACCCAATGTCCAATCTCATTGTGTCAGCATATGTAAGCACAAGCAAGGAAGACGATATTAATATTGCTACATGATGGGGAAGAACCACTTACCTTGATTGTGTGAAAATAGGTTATAAAAATGCAGAAATCAGAGAAAGGATATTGGAATGACAGATGGCATGAAAACCCTAATGTAATTTCCAAAAAATGGAAGGGTTAATGCTCGAATTGAAATTAGGGTTTGACAAGAAGGGTGCCGCATGTTTCTGTAGTGGAATGACACAAAAGTCTGCAGAGAAAAGAAAATTAAGGGTGGAGAAAGAAAATGGAAGGTTAATGGAGTAGGATTTGTTAAGATTTGAAGGTTTTAGTGAGAAAAATGGAGGATTTCGAAGGAGTAGATAGATAGAGGAGCGCAGAGAAGAGATGGAGACGAAGAGAGTAAAGGTCTGTGTTTTTTCAGATCTGAAACCTCGGGGGAGAAAAAGGATGATGTATACAAACACGGACCGTATTTAAGAAATACGGTACCCCCGTGTTAATTGATAAACATTCTATTTCAGGAAAAAAAATGACAGAGAAGGAAACACTGGCCGTGTTTACAAATACGGTACCCCGTGTTATTTTTGAAGCTCTCTGGAATTCTGAAGTTTTCCTGCAGAGAGAAAAACACAGGTCATGTTTAAACATACAAATACGGTACCCCCGTATTATTTTTGGAGCTCTCTAGAATTTTTAAATTTTCTGCAGACAGAGAAACACGGGCCGTGTTTAAAAATACGGACCCCCCGTGTTATTTTTGGGGCTCTCTGGAATTCTGAAATTTTCCTACAGAGAGAAAAACATGGGCCATGTTTAAAAATACGACCCCCCGTGTTTTTTTTTTTGCAGAAAATGAAAATAAACTACAAATGTATTTCCACACATATACACATTATGTACATACAAATCTATATCAACTATGTAAAAGAAAAGTACGAGATACGGAAAACTTATGTACAATACTTGGGTGTTTCCCAAGTGACAAAATGCGATTCATTCAGCCCTCATAATTGGGAGTGGTAAGATCAACCACTTCCAAATTGTGCACTTGATGTCCTTCGTAATAAGGTTTGAGGCGGTTTCCATTGACTTTCCACATCTTTCCTATTTTCTCACTCTTAATTTCTACTACACCATGAGAAAACACATTAGTCACAACAAACGGGCCAATCCATCTCGACCTCAATTTCCCTGGAAACAACTTCAATCGAGAATGATATAATAAAACTTTTTGACCAATTTCAAAACTCTTTCTAAGAATGAACTTATCATGAACTGCCTTAGTTCTATCTTTATATCTCAATGCAGTTTTAAAAGCATCATTTCTTATTTCTTCCAATTCTTGTAGTTGGAGTCGCCTATGTCTTCCAAATTCAGTTAACTCCATGTTACACTTCTATACGGCCCAAAAAGCTTTATGTTCTAACTCAAACGGTAGATGACAAGGATTATCGTAAACTAGACGATATGGATACATACCAATTGGAGTTTTGAAGGCTGTACGATAAGCCCAAAGAGCATCATTAAGATGTAAGCTCCAATCCTTTCTTATTGGTTTCACCATTTTTTCCAAGATTGATTTGATTTCTCGGTTGGATACCTCGGCTTGACCATTGGTTTGTGGATGATATGCTGTAGATATTCGATGTGTCACATGATATTTCTTTAATAGAGCTTCTACGGTTCTGCTGCAGAAGTGTGAACCTTTGTCGTTAATGATGGCTCTCGGTATGCCAAACCTTGCAAAAATGTTAGTTCGAAGAAATTCTGCAACAACCTTAGCATCATCAGTACTGGTGGCCTTAGCCTCCACCCATTTTGATACATAATCAACAGCAACAAGAATTTATTTGAATCCAAAAGAGGATGGAAAGGGTCCCATAAAATCCATACCCCAAACATCAAAGATTTTGCATGCTATGATAGGAGTTTGTGGCATTTCATTTCTAGGACCTAATCCCCCAGTCTTTTGACAATTTTCACACGTTTTACAAAATTCATAAGCATCCCTAAACAATGTAGGCCAAAAGAATCCACTCTCTAAAACTTTATAAGCTGTTCATTTGGAACCAAAGTGTCCCCCACAAGTATAACTATGACAAAAGTGTAAAATAGACAGAACCTCACTATCAGGAATACATCTTCTAATGATTTGACCGGCACATTGTTTCCACAAGTATGGATCGTCCCATACAAAATATTTTGCCTAACTTTTCATTCTATCTTTCTGTGCTTTTGTAAAGTGTGAGGGCAATACCTTAGCTACTAGAAAATTTACCATGTCAGCATACCATGGTATCTCATTCCCAATGACATGAAGTTGCTCGTCTAGAAATGCTTCATTGATAGGTACTTCAATTTCAACTTCTTTGATTAACCGACTTAGATGATCTGCTACTCCGTTTTCTGTTCCTTTCTTATCTTTAATGCGTATATTGAATTCTTGGAGTAGAAGAATCCATCTAATCAGTCGTGGTTTTGCCTCTTTCTTTGCTAACAAATATTTCAACACTGCATGATCAGAATAAACAATCATTTCAGTTCCTAATAGATAAGAACGAAATTTATCCAAAGCAAAGACAATGGAAAGAAGTTCCTTTTCGGTAGTTGTGTAGTTAAGTTGAGCTTCATTCATTGTTCTTGAGGCATAATATATCACATGTGGCTCTTTCCCGATCCTTTAAGCTAACACCTCACCAACAGCAAAGTTAGATTCATCACACATCAATTCAAATGGGAAGTTCCAATCAGGTGGTTGAAGAATGGGTGCACTTATCAATTTTTCCTTTAAATGGTCAAATGATCTCTGGCATGCGTCATCAAATTGAAATTCCGTTTCTTTTTGAAGAAGCTTGCATAATGGTTGGGCTATTTTAGAAAAATCCTTGATAAATCGGCGGTAAAACCCGGCATGCCCTAAAAATGAACGCACATCTTTGATAGTTGATGGATAAGGTAATGAAGCAATAAGATCAATTTTTGCTTTATCTACTTCAATTCCTTTGGTTGAAATAACATGTCCCAAAACTATTCCTTGTTGGACCATAAAATGGCATTTTTCAGAGTTTAACACAAGATTTGTTTCCAGACATCTTTTCAAGATAAGGGTCAAATTACCTAGGCATTCTTCAAAAGTATCTCCATGAATATTAAAATCATCCATGAATACCTCGATAATTTTCTCTAGATATTCGGAAAATATACTTACCATACACCTTTGAAATGTAGCTGGAGCATTACACAATCCAAATGGCATGCGTTGATACGCAAATGTACCGTAGGGACATGTAAATGTGGTTTTCTCTTGATCTTCTGAAGCTATGGGAACCTGCACATATCCAGAATAACCGTCAAGAAAACAATAATAAGCATGACCCACTAGTCGTTCTAACATTTGATCCATAAATGGTAAAGGAAAATGATCTTTCCTAGTCATGGAGTTCAGCTTTCTATAGTCAACACATACTCTCCAACCATTTTGAACTCTAGTAGGAACCATCTCTCCTTTATCATTCTCCATTACTGTTATTCCTGTTTTCTTTGGGAAAACCTGAAGCGGACTTACCCAACTACTATCAGAAATTGGGTATATGACTCCTACACTTAGCAATTTTAAAACCTCTTTCTTCACAACCTCCATCATTATCGGATTCAACCTACGTTGTACTTGTCTACTTAGCTTCACATCCTCTTCCATTAAAATCCGATGCATGCAAACTGAAGGACTAATACCCTTAATATCAGCAACTGTCCATCCCAAAGCTGATTTGTATTCTTCAACAAATTTACCAGTTTTTCTTCTTATTGAGATGTTAGTTCACTAGATATGATAACCGGAAGGGTATTCTTATCTCCTAAGAATGCATATTTGAGATGGTTAGGTAAAGGTTTCAACTCCACTTCAGGTGGTTGATCTATGGAAGGTATAGGTCTATCTACTCTCAATGGCAAATCTACAAATTTTCCAATTCTACTAGGACATGTTCCCAAAGCAGCCACTACCTCCTTGATTTCTTCCTCAACGTCATACAATTTGTTCAATTCTTCCAATCTTTCAGTTTCTATGCCTTGTGTCAAAGTTATTTGAAAAGGATCAGTTGACGATAATTGGTACACCATTTCAGTTAAATTCTCAATGACATCAATCATAGATACCTCCTCACCATCTGCAAGATGTTGCATGGAATCATATATGTTAAACTTAATAACTTCACCGTCAAATTCCATGCTTAACACTCCATCGTGGACATCAATTTTTGTTTTTGAAGTTTTTAGGAATGGTCTCCCCAAAAATATAGGAGAGGGGTTAGCTAAACCATTATCTTGCATATCTAACACGTAAAAATCTGCAGGAAAAAACAACTCATTTACCTGAACTAAGACATCCTCAGTAACCCCTTTAGGATATGTGTTAGATCTATCAGCCAATTGGATAACAACACGGGTTTCCTTTAAAGGACCTAGACTTAGGGTGTTAAAGATAGATAAAGGCATGACATTTATTGAAGCACCTAAGTCAAGCATGCATTTTTCATACCTCATGTTTCCAATTTTGCAAGGTATAGTGAAAATACCTGGATCTTTGCACTTTGGTGGAAGCTTTCTTTGCAATATTGCTGATACATTTTCTCCCACACTTACCTTCTCATTCTCATTAAGTTTCCTTTTGTTAGTACACAAATTCTTAAGGAATTTTGGGTACCTTGGTATTTGTTTGATCGCATCAATGAGAGGAAGATTAACTTCTACCTTCTTGAATATGTCAAATATCTCCTTGTCATGATTTACCTTCTTGTTGTTGGCCAATCTGCTAGGAAAAGGCGCAGGAATTTTTATTGGAGAATGTGACTTACTCTTCATCATTTGTTGTGAATCTTCATTTATTTCTTCTTCAGCCATTGCTTCATCTGGCTCCTTCCTTGTGTCATCTTCTTCACTCACTTTTCTTGGATCTGACAATTGTTTCCCACTGCGAGTAGTGATAGCACTAGCGTTTTCCTTAGGATTTCTTTCAGTCTGGCTAGGAAATTTTGAAGAGCCTTGTGCTTTCATTTTTCCAAGGGAATCTGCTAGTTGACTCACTTGATTTTCCAAATTCTTAATACCATTTCTGTTCTCTTGTTGGAATTGTAATGTATTGGTAGCAAAAGATTTCACCAAGTCTTCCAAAGGCATACCTCCCGATTGTTGTGGAACTTGCGGTGGAGGCATTGGTTGAAACGGTGGTCTTTGATGATTTGGTGGAATTTGGAAAAACCCGGGAGGTGGATTTGCTCCTTGCTGATTTTGATACATCTGTGGTCGGAAATATGAGTTACCACTTTGTTGAGTGTTTCCATACCTTAGATTCGGGTGATCCTTCCATCCAGGATTATATGTTGGAGCAAATGGATCATTCCTTTTTGGTAATGGTTGTCCTTCAATGGCATTTACTTGTTGTTCTTCCTACAAAGTAGGGCACATGTCAGTTGGATGACCAGTAAAAGAACAAATTCCACATACCTTGGCCGGAATCTTTTCTCCTACAACTCTTTCCACAAGAGCTGTCAAATTTGATACTTGTGTTTTTAATTCAGCAATATTGGTTTCTTTCACCTGTTGAGACATAGAAGTATTACCCCTATTACAATATTGAGAGTTAGATGCCATATTAGCGATTAACCTTTTAGCTTCGATAGGTGTTTTATCAACCAAAGCACCACCACTAGTAGCATCTATCATATTGCGATCCATAGGAGATAAACCTTCGTAAAAATATTGTATTAATAATTGTTCACTAATTTGATGATTAGGACAACTACCACACAATTTCTTGAAACGTTCCCAATATTCATGTAAAGATTCTCCTCCATCTTGCCTAATACCACATATTTCCTTTCTTATATTAGTTGCTCTTAATGAAGGAAAATATTTTTCAAGGAAAACCTTTTGCATATCAATCCAAGTGTTTACCGAGCCCGCTGGTAGATCATATAACCATTCCTTAGCAGCATCAGCTAAAGAAAAAGGAAAAGCTTTGAGTTTAAGTTGTTCTACACTTACTCCATTCCGTTTCATACTAGAACAAGCTATATGGAATTCCTTGAGAAATTTATTTGGGTCAGTGAAACAGCCTGAACCCATGGAATTGTTGTCTCTAAAACCTGTAAAAATAGGTAAGGCTCGTATTAATCTAGGTTTGATTTCACAAGTATCATTATCAGCAGGATAATTAATGCATAAAAGATTAGGATTGAAGACAGGAGCAGCTAGCTCCTTGAGAGTTCGATCCGCCATCGGTGGATTAATGTAGCAAGGTATACTACACAAATCCTCTATACGGTCTTCTCCCAAATTTGTGGAACTTTCTTCAAAAGGTGATGGAATCTGACTAGCTTGTTCCATCTTCCTTCTCGTCCTAGTTGAGATTAGAGAAGATGAGTTTGGATCTATGGCTGGAATAATTTGTCCTTGATGCTCGATTGCAAATGATCTCAATTGTGAGTGCCTGAAGATTTCACACAATAAAAGATTAGATGAGTTCACATGAAGAAGTTATCAAAAACTAAAATAAGAACCCACAACAAAAACAAAACTAGAGATTATAATTGTCATTCCCCGGCAACGGCGCCAAAAATTTGATGCACTGTCGTGAATACAACAAATTTAAATAAATCCTAATTCCCAAATACGTAGTATGTGGTAAGAAGGAGTCGAACCCATAAGGAATGACATTTTAATCACTAATTTTGGTATTGATGTTATAACCCCGTTTATACAATTTCATTGATTCTTATACTAAACTTAATTGTACTAAATCCTAATCACTAATTGACAAATAGGGGAGGAATGAATTGATGATGGAATTAAAATGCCATACATTCAAATAAGAAGAATGATTCTAAACAATTTAATGTTCACTTAGGAAACTCAGAATAACAAATTCCCATACTTCCTCTCAACCTTAATAAATTGAATATGCTCTCAATTTATTTTATACCCATTTAATAACATAGGTTATGAACACTAGATTCAATTAATGGTAGCATTATGAATGGAAAGCAGTCAACTACAATCATAATCACAAAAGCTCGGATTATGCAATTGCACGAATTAATGGATAAGATTAGTAATTGATCTTCTTGCTACTATAGACAAATTAATTAACAAATACGGGTTAATTTCATTCTCTTAGCAAAGATCAAGTTCTAAACCAAATAGGTGATCAATCTAATCAGTTCAAAAGTCTTAATCTATGATATGGAATCATTCAATTCGATCTAGTAATTCAATTAAACTTCATCTAGAATCAAACATTTAACATATGAAATGGTAATTAGGATATAATTCCATCATCAAATCATCCTATCCTGTTCAAATTACTCAAATGTTTGCATATTTACAATTCATACGATTACATATAAATCTTGAAAGTTAATAACAACAACACATTCACAAATTCTATTACTAAAACAATTAGATGATAATATAGTGAACACAAATAAAATTACGGAAAATCTACTGAGATTTAACAAAAATGAAGATACTGAAATTTATAGAGGAATAGAGAAGACTTATCAATTGAAGTGCAGAATGTCAAATCATCAATAGAATTCAAGAAGATCAAAAAGTTGGAATTGTGCATTACATGTATATTCTAGAGGAATAAAGGAAGAAAAATACATTCCAATTATTTTCGATCTCTCTCCTCTCTGTCCCGAATCCTGTTCTTAGATAAAATTTATCAGAAACAAGTCGCGCGGACAGTTACACGTTTTTAAATGGAAACACGGGACCCCCGTGTTTTCTTCCAACTACTCTGCTGACAAGGATTTAAGGATCGATGCTCGGGATAAATAACATGGCCCGTGTTTATGAAACACGAGAGCCCTGTGTTTTTTATCTTTCCACTCAATTCCTTTGAAAGTTTCAGCTTAGTTTCTCTGGATGTATTTGTTCCTTTTCCAACTTACCTAAATCACAAAAGTCTTTCAACTATGGTAGTATCACAAAAGTCTCAATATAGGTCTATGGTAGTATCAATATAGGTCTATTACTGAGTAAATCACAACTACCTAACTTATGGAGGGCACATGATGAACATAAGACATGGTAATATTTAACTTACAATACTCAAGGTCAATTATACATGTGATGCAAAAACCATTCCACTCATACTACTACACATATGATTTTTCAAAGTATGTAACATATTATAAATTTCCTACTCAATAACTATTAAGGAAAGTCATAAATAAAATGATAAGACCAAGACACACATGTAGTTGGTAAGGTAAGACATATCCATATGGAATATCTTAGTCATAATTATAAATGGCACACATGGACACATGAGTTAGTAGAAGAGGACATATGACATATACCATGACATACATTAAAACATGTGTTCATGGATTCATTCTTATGAATACACAACTAGACATGGAAAAACATAGGGTAGAAGCATAGAATGGATCATGAACACATGCTGAGTAATACAACTACCCTAGAAAATAGAATTATGCACATAAGGCTCACATGTAGTTTAAATAATATATCATGTAATAACAAGGCATGACAAGCATTATATGGTAGCATTATTATGAGGAAGATAACCAAGAGACATGCATAGGATAATAAAATGTAAAATCCATGAATGAATGAGAATAATCAATTATTATATTCTATTATTGTGATCACAACTATTTAATTATATTAACTCGAGAACTGAGAATTAAAGAAATTATAATAAATAATCTAGTACTTGAATGTATTAGTCCTAGATAGCTTGCCCAAAAATGTGGTTAGACTACCAAAAAATAGGACACATAATCAGTTAAATATACATACCTACTATAGGGCAGAAATATATCGAGATACCTATTGAGTAGAAAAGGGTAGCTCCAAACCTCATATGGCACCCATAATCACATAATAAAAAACACCACAATGGTATCAAATGAATACCAAACCTAACTTGGATAGCTACCTTGAGTGATACAAGTCCCAACTCAAGATCTTTCACTTTAAGTAATTAATCATTTTTTAAGGATTTAACCTAGAATAAATCATGCCCATATAACAACACTTAAATCACTTCCAATACATAATAAAATTGCATTATTATATCCCTTCCAGGTGGAATTATAGCTGATCAATTTAAGTGTTAATAAAGCCGATGCAATCTAAGTGGCATTAAAGTAAAATAATTCCAAGTGGTATTAAAGGCAAACAAATCTAAGTGTCATTAAAGCTAATTGATTTTAAGTGGCATTAAAGCCAAATAATTTAAGTAGCATTAGAGCTGAATAATTCCATGGCATAAAATTCCAATATATGGCATCATATAATATCACTCCATGCTCAACTAATGATATGAATTTTCAAACTAATTATAATTGAGACACATTAGGTCATACTTTAAAATCACCAGACATTTTACAATTAGATGAACATGTTAGCCTCATAATCATGTCCTTCCCTTCACATACTTAGACATATATATTAATCAAGAAGCATACTAACATATTTTCACATTGAAGTTATTAGCTTATAGATATGTTGAATTGCCATGCAAAGCATAGTATATGATTGAAATATTTAAATAAAATAAAGCATACTCATCACCTTCCACTTCAAAAAGATGTATATCTCAAAATTTCACCATAAGGAAAGATAAGTAATGACTTACCTAAATCCTAAGCTAGTTGAGTAAAATGGGAAAGAGAGAGAGATATTGAGAGCTTGAGAATCCACGATAATGCTTTCCTATATCATCAATAGAAATCACAGGAATAGGTTAGAAATTACCTTATCAATCAATAATTCAAGTATTACAATTTAATAAACAAAGAGAGACACAAATAGCCTTCCATGGAAAATGTGTCCAAAACCTAAGAGTCAAGAGCATATATCCATTAAGATTTAAAATTAAGCATTCAACAAATCTATTTTAACATATATCACTTAGGGCATTTCAAATTGATTTGAAAAATTGAGAAAAGGAAAATAGAGGATAAGTTCATTTTATTGAACAAGACTTACTAATTAGGTTTTACAACAAAAAAGATTAACCAACAAGTTTTAGATAACCAATCTAAACCGATAAGATTTTAAATGATTATAAATAAAAGCCAATAATCGATTGGGTAAATGCAGCATAAATTATAATACTCCAAATTGAGAGAAGTGTTATAAGGGTTGATCTGGCTATTTATATCAACTTGGTCTACTATCCTTTTGGTGATTCCGTCCTAAGAACTCCATAATTAAGGGTGCTGGCTGTGAAGCAAATTTTAGGATGGGTGACCCTCTTGAGAAGTTTTAGAAATTTTCTAAAAATTTCTTAGGAAGTGCATAAGTGAGGACAAAGCACGCTGATAGGATTTATGTTAATCTATAGGACTAACCGATTAATCCAAAAGTACTCCAAGGTAACCGTCACTTGATCGTATCAACTTGGGTTGTTACATCAATAGATCAATTTTATAAAACCATATATAAAAATTATGGTTTCTAAGCCCAAATTGTAAACCAACTAATTCACTTGAATTACCTCAAATTAATAGTTTAAAAACATTATTATATTAATTTTAGATAAATCTAGATAATCATTGTCAACAACAGCAATCTTACAAGTTTGGATAGTAAAAAATTCACTAATACAAATTGAAGATGTGAGAATGCAATAAGGGCCTCTTAAAATATTTGTATAAATTCACTTTTTTAAAAAAAAACTATACAAATGACCGATAATATAATTTCAATAGAAATCTAAGGTTTTCAACCCAAAAATGCAACTAGATTAAATTTTATTAATTTATTTAAATTAAATATTTAGAACTATAATTAGACCTATTTTATAACATACTGCATAATTAATAGATCTTAAAAAATAAATAAAATACCTAATTTAATATAATTAGGGTTTTTGAATTAGGAATGTAAATCTAGTCGAATGTTGCTAAATTATATAAATTGACAAATTAAAAATAAATTTAAACACATTCTGATGCAAATTTCATAATGAATTTGAATAAAATAACTCAATTATACAATCTAATTTAAATTTGTAAAATTTTTGACCTAAACATCAAATTTCAATGGGCTTCATATAACTTTTCAAAAATGACACTTCCAACATCAAACTAAATACATTTCAAAGTACATTATAACATTAATTGAATAAAACAACTCAATTATGTAACTTAATTCCAATTCTGATTAATTCCCCATAAGTTTCTCAAATGGATAGTTATAAAATAAAATTAGATACATTTTAAAGCATATTGCAAAATAAATATATCCAAAATAGGTTAATCGGATGAATTTGAGAAACTCAAACATAATCAAATCAAAATTTTGATTCTCACAAATCAAGCACATACACTAAAATTAACCATTCCAAATCCCTCATATAACATCTATATACATAATTTAACAACTAATTTAGTTTATCATCAGCTAATTCATACCAATTACTCAAAACAAAAATTAGGGTTTGGCGTAATTTATACCAAATGAAATATTGCAAAATGGAGTACGTGAAGATCGAAGAAGCTTCATTGGAGGTTGAAGATCATGTGATAGTGGTCAATTGACATTGGTATTGGTTGGATGCCATTGGTGCGATGCTATATGCTGCTAGCTACACTAATGTAGCTTTTCATCGTCATTGATACTTTGCACGATTTTGCAGTGGAGGATGGTGATGAAAAAGATGGAGGGAAAGAGAAGAAAAAAAAAATCTAGAGGGCACATGTTAGTTTTTTATTTACTAATACATATCCATAATTGAGAAAACTAAAAATTTAAAAATATTAGCAGATCATTATATTTGAAATTCATTTAATGAAAATCATTCCTTAAAGATCTAAAGGTATAAAAATAATACAAAATTTATGTAACAGATTTTGAAACAGCTTTCAGAAGAAAATACCAATGAGCATGAGGATTTGTGTTATTTACAAAAATAAATAATAAGATCTTAAAAAATATTTAAAACCATATACAAAAGTATGTAAATCAAGTTCTTAGGGACCAAGATTAATTTAAATAATTTCAAAGAAATTATTCCAGAAATCAAAAGGGGAAAACAGAAGAAAATTAATTTTGGAAGGCAAATCATAAATAAGCTATAAAAATAATGTTAATTAAAAGTTTTCTAAAAATCTTAATGACCTCTTAAAAATTGATAAATTCAAAGAAGAAAACATTTTCTACGAATAAAAATCATTAAAATGATTATACTATTTTAAAGGAAAATTTATAATTTAAATAATTTATTTTGTTAAAGAAATATAACTCCAAAAGAAATTCACAATCACATGATAAAGTTTTATTCCAAAATAAATATAAAATATTAAAAATCAAAATATGGGAAATAATAAAAACATATATCTTTTTAAAAAATAAATTCATAAAAATATAATAAAATCGTAATTATAAATAAATTTCTCTAGAATGATCTGCATCAACAAAGATTAATTAAATTCTAATATGAATTCATAATAGTTGATGCAATTAAGAAACAAATCAATGTTAAAATAATTTAATATTTTTGTTAAATTAAAATAATAAAATTATTTAGTTTAATAAAAATGAATTTTAAAAATACATGACATGGCATCATTATCCCTTTAAAAAGGAACTTCATCACCTAAGTTCAACAAAATTGAAATAGGAGAAGCTTGGGAAAATAATTTAATACAAAGTTTGATTGAAATAAATATATTAAGAGTTATTCGAAGAGAGAAAAAAAATAAGGTTTTACCAAACCAAACAAAGAAAAATTTAATTAAAATATGGTATATGAAATAAAACTGAAGAAATAAAAAATGGTATTTAGCAAATAAGATACAAAGGGGTTCGACTAGGAAAGAAGTACACGCTTATAATAATAAAAACTACAAAAATATTATTCCTTAAAATAAAATCTGAATAAAACTTTTAAATTGAAGTTGAAAGAGAAAGAAAAGAACAGTGTATCTAAATATATTACAACTCCAACATTACAACAAGTACAAAATATGCATGTAATAGTTTATACAACGAGTTATTTCTATAACGTCACCCACAAAAACATGGCTACACTTGGCCCAATGATTCATTAAAGATCCCTATGCATACCAACCACATACATCTAGGTCAAAAGACATTCCTCAACCTAAAATACGTCACTAACAAGCTCCCTAATCTATACTACAACCTAATTCTCCAAAAACCTCAATAGCCAAATGATACTACTATATCAACTATAGCATGTAGGGCCCACCATTTAGACCACCCAGTGACAAGACCAAACCTAACACATTACCATTTTCAAAGAATCAGATAAGAAAATATGCGCATTTTATGAATAGGAATCTTCATATATCGAGGTTGAAACTATTAACACAACATACAACATTAAAGCAACATATGATTGAATGCTAATAAGGGGGAAACTAAATTATAAACACTTGAAGAATGTCACAGTGTCTTATCAAGGCCACTAGAGTAAGTGAGGCACCCTACACCATGCCTATGAAAAATAGCACCTCTATCTAAACCTCATCATCATCATTGCCACAATTCTACATTTTTCCAAATTAACAAGGGCACCTCTATCTAAACATCATTGTCAAGGTTACAACCCTAAGTTTCTTACAATTCTAAAAACTAAAACTACTCAATCAAACACATTTATCCAACATAATCGAGCATTAGTTTTACATAATTAATAATCCCACATTCTCACACACTTCAATTTTGGTATCAAAGCCTTAGGTTTTGATCTTTATGATCAAGATCTAATATTTACTCAAGATTCTTACAAGAACAAGTTTTAACTTTAAGATTCTTCAAAGAATGTGTTCTTTCTCAAGATTCCCCCAAGAATTTATCAAGAGGACACCAAAATCCAAGCACTTTGAGGCATGTTTAGAGAAGCACCACTCAGTTGGTGAAGGGAGGAGATGGAAAACTAAAAGAAGCACTTGAGAAATATTCTCAAGGTCTTGGTGGATGAAATCAAGGAGGTAAAGCTATGTGTGCAGAGAATAGAAGCTTCACAAGCTCAAGGGTCACATATGCAGCTACAAAACCAAAGGGAACAAATAGAAGAAGAACATGTGAGAAGGGAACAAAATCAAATGGAGGAAGGAGAAGAGAGTGTGCAAAATTATGGAAGACCACATGACACCTCAAGAAGAACCTTCGATGATGTGGAGAAGGGAGTCTGATTTGATCTACCTATCTTTGAAGGTAATTTTGATCTGAAATCTTTTCTTGAATGGTTACATATTATGGAGTCTATTTTTGAGTATAAAGAAATTGATGATGAGAAGAGGTGCTAAATAGTAATATTAAAGTTTATGAAATTTGCTAGAGTGTGGTACGATAATTTAAAAAGGAGAAGAGAGAGAGAAGGAAAATCGAGAATTAGGTCATAGGAAAAATTAAAAAAAAATACTTAAAGTAGAAATTTATGCCTCAAGAATATGAGCAAGAGAATTTCATAAAGATAACTACTTTAAGGCAAGGGTTGCTTGGAGTTGAGGAATATATTAGAGAGTTTGAAAAGATTAGCTCTAATGTGTGATGTATAAGAAAGAGAAGAATAAATGTGTGCATGATTTATTGGAGGGATAAATATGAACCTTAGAGAGAAGATGGAGGTGTATCCTTATGAAGTGTTTGAAGACCTAGCCAAGTTAGCAATTGAGTTTGAGAAATAGTTGAGGAGAACAAACCCATCGAGTAAGTCAACCAATGACCCATATAATTTGACTTTTAAGGGGGTGTTGAAGCTACCAATTTCTCAAGCTATAAATCAAGACAATAATAGAAGGTTCAACAGTGAAGAAAAGGGCAAGGATGAAGTGGTTGATAAGGTGAACACGCAATTCTTGAAGTGTAAGGGTTATAGTCACTTTGCCTAGGATTGTCTAAACTAATAGGCATTGACTTTGAAGGAGATAGCAAGTATGGAGGCTTGTGATAAGAATGAAGACCTTTATGGAGACCAAGAAGAAGAAAGTAATAGCCTAGAATATGCTTTGGAAGAAGGACAAGTGGATTGCTATATGTTAAAAAGGATATTCTAAGTACAACAACAACCTCTACTTACTCAAAGGGAGAAGATTTTCAAGGCCAAGTGTAAAGTAGGTGATAAAGTGTGTGAAGTTGTCATTGATAGTGGCTCATGCACTATTATTGCTAATGAGAAGATGGTGAGCAAGCTGTTTGGAGATCATGAGTCATCCAAGATCATATTCACTCTAATGTATCAACAAAGATGAAGGTGTAAGGGTAACCAAACAACCACTTATCTCTTTTAACACTGAAAATTATTTTGATGATGTTTTATGTGATATTCTACCTATAGATGATTGTCAAATTTTGTTAGGGAGGCCGTGGCAATTTGATAGGAAGGTTATGTATGATGGAGTCCTTAATGAGTATGTGGTGTACAAGGGCCAAAAGAAGTTTAGGCTAAAACCTAATCTAGATGGGGAGGATTTGGTTGTGAGGAATAAAAAGAGGGAAGGAACCAAGAGCATGTAGCAAAAAAAAGGAAGAAAAAAAGAAGGACGATGTTGAGTGTTAGAGGGGGAGAAAGAAGATTAGTATGGAGTTGTTGATCCTTAAGGAGTGTGAGATTGTTAAAGCTATCAATGATGAGAAGATGTGATATGAATTGGTTGTAAAGGAGGTCCAACAAGGGGAGAATGCTAATATGAATCCAAAATTACAACAAGTGTTGAGAGAGTATGTCGATGTTTTTCCGATGCCAAGATTGGATGATATATTAGATTAACTGCATGGTGCAAAGGTATTCTCAAAGATAGATCTTAGGAGTGGCCATCATCAAATGATAATAAGGGAAGGGGATGAGTGGAAGACAACCTTCAAGATTAAGTATGGGTTGTATAAGTGGTTGGTAATGCCATTTGAGCTATGTAATGCACCAAGTTCCTTCATGATATTGATGATCGAGGTACTTAGACCCTTTCTTGAATTATTTGTTGTTGTTTACCCTAATAATATCTTGGTATATAGCAAGAGCAAGTTCGAGCACATACAACACTAAAAGAGGATATTTGCCAAGATTAGAGATCTAACGCTCTATGGTAAGTTGAAGAAATTTTATTTTATGATGGAGAGGGCGGTTTTCTTGGTTATATTGTGAGTGAAGATAGTATTAGAGTTGATCCATCAATAGTAGAAGCTATCCAAACGTGACCTATTTCTACTAATGTCCACAAAGTTCAAAATTTTCATGGGTGGCCTCATTCTATAGGTGGTTCATCAAAGACCTCTCCACCAATGCAGCACCTATCACACAAATGATGAAGAAAGGATAATTACATAGGAATGATCAAGTAACAAAGGCTTTTTGAATACTTAAAGACAAAGCTCTGAAACACACCGGTATTATCTTTACCTTATGTTGATAAATTATTTGAATTAACATGTGATGCTAGTTGTAACACCCCAAAATTCACTAATTTTTTTTAAAACGGAAGCAGTTAAGATAGAAACACTTAAAACCTGTGAATTCTGGGAATGTTACCGCCACACTTAGTACCAGACCGGTTCTCTCCGACCGTTCCAGTACCAAGTGCTAAGGCTAAAGAAAAGATTTACGTTAAATTCAAATTAACAATTCATAAAAGAATTCAAAAGACCATACAACAAAATTAGAGTACGCATAAACGTTTATTAACACTTGTAACTTCCAAATAGAAATACATTTAAACAAGATAAAACCCGATGGGTCAAATTCCGGATTGCCTACTCACTTAAGTCAGGCCTGCCACCCCAAACAGTCTCTAATCTTAAACCTGCACAAGAGGTCTACTCCCCACCATCGGTGGATCATCACAGGACCCATCAACCAAGGTAGTATCAGTACGGGTCCAGTACTGAGTAAGGTGACTTGATCACTAAGGCCAACACACAAACACATAAATCATGCAGAACATAAAAGAGCATATTCATAAATGCATATGACCAACCGGGTAAATGTACAAAGGCCTAATTGTAGTCCAGATTAATCATTTCATTAATCTCTTATCAGAGTTCAATTCACACCATGCCTTTTATCAAGTCCATACGAGTACGGGAACCCCACTATTTTAGCCGGTGGATCGGTTGCAAGGGTAGCATACCCTGCCACTATTTTAGCCGGTGGATCGGTCGCAAGGGTAACATACCCTGCCACTATTATATGCCGGTGGATCGGTCTGGCCCCTTCTCGTACGGTGTTCCACTGTAAGTAATTAGTATCTTTCTCATGTCTTAGCAACTGTAAGTTTGATTTTGTTGAGCTCGGGATCCCCCACTATTATTGCCGGTGGATCGGTCGCGAGGGAAATATTCCCTGCCACTATTAAACCAGTGGATCGATCTCTAGGTTACCGCAGTACCTGGCCACTATTATGCCGGTGGATCGGTCTGGGCCTGGCTCAACATCTTTCACTTTACGTGATTAATGTCTTAAGTATCTTATTCAAAGACTTTCACCATAGACATGCACGAATCATAAATCATAAATTCCATATTCATCATCATACTTTATTCACCAAGTACACATGTGCTATCACCAAACCCTAGACATGCATGAATCACTCTCTTTACACTTATCCTCCAATTCTACTCCACATCTCACTCTAGGATTTTATCCCAAAACCCTAATTTAGGCCTTAACATCTCCTCTTACTCCACCTCACATCACCCAAATTATTTTAACCTTCCACACATCACAAATTAACGATTCCATTCTCATGATTACACCTTAATTACCAAAATACATGATACAACAAAAACCTTAAGCAGCCACACCAAACCTTAATCAACCACCACAAACCAAAATTAACCACTCCAACCCTTATTTAACCATAACAACTATAATTAGCCATTCCAAACCTTAATTAACCACGACAATTCACAATTAGCCACTCCAAACCCTAGCTTTGTCTCCTACGTACCCAAATAATGTCCACGTATTATTTTCCATCCAAAGTGTTCAAACACCCAAACAACACTTACATTACCTTCCTTACATCCCAAATCAACTTTCCACACGTAAATTTCATACCCATGCAAACATTAATCCCCCCATGCAAACCTTCGAACCTTTCTCATGTAAACCATAAAATTCCACATGAAGCCCTAAATTAAACCATACAAACCCTAATACCACCATACAACCATCAATATCACCATGTAAATCCTAATACCACCATACAACTATAATTACCGCCATACAACCTTAATATCATCATACAAACCCTAATACCAACATACCACCAGGTAAACCCTAGATTCCGTCATACAAAACCATAAATTCAATCCAACCAAAACCAAAGATTTACCCATTCCAAACCCTAAATTCAAACCATAAAGATTCTTCCACATAAAATCATAAATTAGAATCTCCCAAGGAAAACTATAAATTGAATTCCCCCATGCAAATCATAAATTAGATTCCCCCATATAATATCATAAATTACTTTTTCCCAAATAACATCATGAATTAGATTCTCCCAAACAAATTATAAATTAACTCTCCCAATCAAATCATAACTTAAATTCTCCCATATAATATTATAAATTACATTCTCCCAAATAACATCATAAACTAAATTCTCCCAAACAAATTATAAATTAACTCTCCCAATCAAATCATAACTTAAATTCTCCCATATAATATTATAAATTACATTCTCCCAGATAACATCATAAACTAAGTTCTCCCAAACAAACCATAATTTAATTCTCCCAATCAATCATAAATTAAATTATCCCATATAATATCATAAATTAAATTCTCCCAAATAGCATCATAAACTAGATTATTCCTTATAAAACTATGACATTTAGGTCAACTCACTTCCCTTCGTCAACTTCTTTCCCCATACTCCTTATTCATCCTTCCTCTCACACAACCCACATCGACTTCCTCACATACACAACACATATCATCATACATAATTAATACACATACCATGCACAACATACTTCAACTCCAAGTCATACCACATATAAAATATTTAATAATAATAATAAACCCTAGATACATAATATGCGAAACACATAATACACATAAGCACATAAAAGGCATTAGCACTCCTTACCTAAAACGACATCGGTCTTGGTGCACGCTCCTATTCCACTTGAGGGGTTTGACTGGGCTCACCTATTATGGGGAAGAAATACTAGGATTAGCTTCTTTTCTATACTACTATTAGTTTCTAATTTATCTTAAGTCTTGATTCTTAATTAATTATGCCCAAAACCACTAAAACATTAATACATACTATTATAATTTAAAGTAAAAGGTGATATAAGGGTTTCTACCCTTTACCAAAATAAAGTTAGTAAAGGTAAAAATAATAATAATAATATTTATTATAATAATAATTTTAATAATAACAAATTATTACTAATAGTAGTAATATTAATAGAAAACTTAATAACAATAATAATCCAAGCCTTAAATTTACAAAGTGGATTTCGAAACCTCCCCATTTAATGATAATACTATTTGAAATGTAAAAAGATATTAATATTATACATATACTTATTATATAAAGTTAATATGGTTAATAATAATAAGATAATTAGTAATAATGTTAAAAATGCTAAAAATAATAATAAAAGGCAAAGCTACGAGACTTAATTAAAATTTTTGGTTTCTAATTCTCCTGAAATAATTGCAGTATCAAATAACTAATTATACTAACAATAATAATATTAATTATAGTATTAATAATAATATTAAACATGTAATAATTACATTAAATAGGCAAAATTTGAGAATAATAATTTATCTTACTCAATAATACTCCCAGACCTGTCAACCAAATTTAGAAATTAAAATACAGTTGATAACAACAATAATAATTATAATAATAATAATAATTAAACTCGAATTAGCATTAAAAATTAGAATAAAAGCATAATAATTATCAATAAATCAAAAGTAAGTATTTAAAAGTTCTAGGGTTTCACCTTGAGTTGGAGGGTATTGGTGGCACCGGCGGTGGTTCCCGGAGGTGGCCGAAAAATGGTTCTAGGAGAGGTAAAAATGAAGAAAAAGAGGGAAGGGGTAAGGAGAAAAATAAACTAAGCTTATGGTTCGATGGAGGAGACTTAGAAGGGGATATTGGGTGGTTTATAGAGTGGCAGAAGTGGCGTATGTGGCGGAGGACGGTGGTTTAAGGTCTCGGGGTCAAGATTTTGGGCGAGATGAGAAGCAAACTTTGCATGGTTATGGCAGCTCATTTAAGAAGAATCGAAGGATTTGAAGGGCTTAGTTAGCTAGAGGGAATTGGAGGGAAGAGATTGGTAGCAAGAGGAGGTGTTGAAGTTGGCCGGGGAAGGAGATAATGGCGTCTGATGGGGCGGTGGCTAGGCGATTCTGACTTAGGGTTTCGGAAGGAAGAAGTCTCGACCACACTCACAACCAGGCTATATATAGATTTTAGATGGGTTATTAGGTTTTTGGGGGTCGCGTGGATGACATTTATTGCTATGGTTTTGGCGGCCGGTGACAGAAATCGACCGACCTAAGCTTGGGTCGGGGTCGAACCTTCGCGAAGCCAGAGAGAGAGAATGAGCGGGAGTTAGGGGTAATTGATTATTCCAAGCTAATGTGCGAGCCGAGAGGAAAAAAAAGAGAGGTGACTCGGCCGGTCAGACCTCTCGTAGCCGGTGCCGCCATTTTCGGCGGGGAGTTGCAGGTTGCGTCGGGGCTGGCAGGTGCGAGGGGTTGGGGGAGGAAGAAGGGGGCTGGACCGGGCGGCTCAGGGAAGAAAGAAAAGAAAAGAAAGGGAGGCAGACCGGGCAGTCGGTGCGAGGGAGGGTGTCATTAATTGGAACGCTGAGTTTAAGTTGGAAAAGAAGTAAGACGCGGCGCATCGAGGGGCGGCAGAAGGAGGACGCGCGGCACGGGCTGGGCCGAAGGAAGAAAGGAAGGGAACTGGGCCACCGGGCTGGCCCAGTTCGGGGAGAAGAAGGAAAGAAAAAGAAAATAAGAAGAAAAAGAAAAAGAAAAGGAAAAAGGAAAAGGGGGAAAAATAAAAATAGTGGGTTGGCTTAATTAAATTAATTAGAATATTTGGAATATTTAAAATGATAATACTTAAATAATATATTATTTAAATCCCTTTTTAGGCTAAATTAGGACTTTTAAAATATTTTCCATAAATTCGATAACATCATAAATTACCGTCTCCCAAATAACATCCTAATTTTCTCTAATTAAATTATTTATAAAATTAATATTAATTTGAAACTATTTTTCTCCTTCTTATTTTAAATAAAATAATTTATTTAATTTATTTTCAAAATAAAATGCTTAATTAGCTAAAATATCCAAATTATTTTCTAATAAAAATACTTATAAATTTCTTCTTGAATTTCCCTAGTTAAATATCCTTTTATTTTATTAAAAATAATTTATTTAAATAATTCTTATAATAATTATCCTTTAAATGTAGTTTATAAAATTAGAAATTTTCGGGGCATTTCACTAGTGGCGTAGGCATTGGGGGTGTGCTCTCACAAGAAAAGAAATTGATAGCTTTTTTTAATGAAAAGTTGAACGGTGCAAGACTCAACTATTCGACCTATGATACAGAGTTCTATACTATTGTGCATTGTTTGGAGGCATGGAGCCATCACTTGAGCCCAATCCTTTTGTACTTCACTCGAATCATGAGAGTTTGTAGTATCTACATGGTTAAAAGAAGGCGAGTCCAAGACATGCTAAGTGGATAAGATTATTCCAAAGATTTATGTTCTCTATAAGACATGTGGGTGACAAAGAGAATGTTGTGGCGGATGCATTATCTAGGAGGAAAATGGTACTTACCAAGATGGGTGCAAAGCTTTTGGGATTTGAGATGTTGAAGAGTCAATATGCTATGGACAATGATTTTGATATGATCTTCAAAGATTGCAACAAATAAGGAAGTTATGGAGCTTATGTTATTCAAGATGGATTCTTCTTCGAACATAAAAAATTATGTGTGTCTAAGACCTCAGTTCGAGACTTACTAATCAAAGAGCTGCATGAAGGTGAAATTGTAGGATACTTTGGAGTTCATAAAACTTCGGAGTTGCTGCAAGAATTGTTCTATATATCGAGAATGTAAAAGGGAGTACAATCTGTAACACGACAAAATTTACACAATTTTTTTAAAAGCAATACTCATAAATTAAAACCGTAAATTTTGGGGATGTTACCGCCACACTTAGTACCAGACCAGTTTACTTCTACCGTTCCGGTACCAAGTGCTAAGGCTAAGAAAACATTATCAGTAATACCATATAAATTCAAATTTATAAAAACAAAAATCAGAGTACGCGTAAGTCTTACATAATTCGAAATACCGGCTATTGTTTTTCCAGATAGAACTAAACAACCTTAGTAAAATTGTTTCGACAATTCAAACATAATAAAAGATAACATGAATCATAAATTTAAAAAGAACAATGGCCACGTCACTCTAAAGATTGATCCAGCCCAGCTATCACTCTGCCCTCCTGATGTCCCGTAGACATCGATAGCATCAAAGTAAATATCTCCTACCTGCAACAGATCAGACGGGCCTTCTGCTCGTGGGAATGAGCAGCACCCATGAAACGGGTGATCAGTACGCTACGTACTGAGTAAGGTAACCGAATACTAAGGCCGACACATAACACATTAATTCATACAGGATAATGATCACATACAATTACAACCCACACATATGATACATAGAAGCATAAAGTGAAATCACTTATAATCAATAGGTCCATATGTAAGGCCCAAAAAGGTCTGGATTAATCATTTAATCTTTCTTTTATCAAATGTAGATACACACCATGTCTTTATCAATCCATGCGAGTACAGAAACACCCCACTATTGTAACCGGTGGGCCGGTCAGACATAGGGTAAAACCCTAACCACTATTCCTAACCGGTGGATCGGCTTGGATCCTGTCCGCATCATATCCATGCGAAAATAGGAACACCCCACTATTATAACCGGTGGGCCGGACACATATAGGGTAAAACCCTAACCACTATTCCTAACCGGTGCATCGGCTTTGCTCCTGCTCGCATGGTGTTCCACTGTAAGTAATTAGTATCTTTTAATAGCATTGATGATCTGGTTTGTCTTTATGGAGCTCGGGATCCCCCACTAGTATAACCGGTGGGTCAGGTACACATAGGACCTCATGTCCTAACCACTATTATTACCGGTGGATCGGTCACACATAGGGTAAAACCTTAACCACTATTCCTAACCGGTGGATCGGTTGGTCCCATCTCAATATCTTCCACTTTAAGATATTGGTGTCTTAAGTATTTTATTCAAAAACATTTGACATTCACAAACATTTGCCCAGACATGCATGACTAAATCCATGAAAGCCCTAACTCCCATGCAACCCTACTCCATGCAAACCCTATCTCCACGTAAACCACATTTTCATGCAAATCTTAGCTCCACGTAGACATGCTTCCATGCAACCCTAACACCACGGGTCATTTTATGCAAACCCTAACATCATACCAATCCATACAAACCCTAACATCATGTCATTTCATGCAAACCCTAACATCATGTCATTTCATGCAAGACCCAAACACCATGCCATTTCATGAACCCTAACCACATGTCTCAAGTCATATCATACAATAATGACATAAACATACGCATAGTTCTCATGCCACAGTTTATTCACACCAACATACTTCAACTCTACAATCATACCACATGCGAAATAATTAATAATAACGAACATAAAATACATGGCATATCAAACACATAGTACATACAAACACATAAATGGCCTTAGTAGACCCTTACCTAAAACAACACCGGTCTTGGTGCACACTCCTATTCCACTTGAGGGATTTGATTTGGTTCGCCTATTATATCAAAGCATACTAGAATTAGATTCTCTTATATAATTCTAACTGATTTTGAGGCTTGGTTTTAGGATGACATTTTACTATTCAATAATTAACTATAGGAACTAATATAATTAATTCACTTATTTTCTTTTCAAAAGGTGATAAACTAAAGGTTTCTACCCTTCTCCCAAAATAGATTTAATAATATCATAACTATGATGATGATAATAATAAAAATAATAAGAATAATAGTAATAAAAATAATTAGTAATATAAATAAAGTATAATAATATTAATGATACTTTTTATAAATAGAATATTAGATATTAATGATATCAAAATTCTTAAAATTAAAAGTTGGATTTCTAACCCTCCCACAATGATAAACATAATACTATTCAGAATTTTGATAATAAAATTAATAATGTATATATATACTTATATTATATTTTAATAAAGGTAATAATGGTAATATAATTAAAATAATGTTGAAAAATTTTAATAATGTTAATAAATTTTATAAATGCGAGGCCTAATTAAAATTTAAGGCCTATGTTCTTCCAGTAATAATCACAGTATCAACCAAATAATTATACTAATAATAATATTATTATTAATATTATTAATAATAACATAAATTGTGTAAAAATCTAAGTAAATAGGTAAAGGCTGAGATAATTACTGTATCTTACTCAATAATACTCCCAAACCTGTAAACAAAATTTATAAATTAGAATACAGTCAATATTACTAATAATAATAATTATAATAATAATAATAATTAAAGTTGAATTAATACTAAAATTTTGGCTAAAATTAGAATAATTATAAATAATTCGAAACTAAGTATTTAAAATGTCTATGGCATCACCTTGAGTTGGAGGATGTAGGTGGAACCGGCGGTGGTTCCCGGAGGTGGCCGAAAAATGGGTCTAAGGGGGTTAAAAATTAGGAAAATAGGTGATGGAGAGGAATAAAATTAAAATAATTATATGGGTTTGTAGAGGATAATTAGTAGAAGTTAATAGTTGGTTTAATAGGTGTTAGAAGTGGCGAATGTGGTGGTGGACGGTGGTTTACTGTCTCGGGGTCAAGATTCTTGTCGAATCAACTAGCCAACTTTGGATGATTATCGAAACTTGCACACGATGAATCGAGGGATGAGGTTAGTTTAGTTAATTAGATAGTATTGCAGGGAAGAGATTGGTAGCAAGAGGAGATGTTGAAGTTGGTCGGAGGAGGATAAAGTGGCGTCTGATGGGGCGGTGGCGCACAGGCACAGCTTAGGGTTTCGGGGAAAATAAAATCCCGAAATCATGCAAATGAGGGGGTTTTTATAGTTCGGGAGATTATATTTGAATTAGGGAGGTTACTAAGTGTTTAAATTAGGGGCAAATGGTTTAATTCAAGCCGAAGGTCGGGCGGCAAAAACTTGAATTTTTGCCGACCTTGCGAGGAAACAGTGCACAAACGAGCAGGAAAGAGGGGCAGTTGATGGTTTCAAATGAACGTTCAGATCGAGAGGAAGAAAATGAGCGGGAGAAGAGCCGGTCACGCCACGTGTGGCCGGCGGCGCCATTTTCGGGGATGGAAGGAAAGTGGACGATTATGGCGTCGGGCTGGAGGAAGAAGAAGGAGGTGGGAGCTGGCCGGCCGGTTCGCGAGGAAGAAAGGAAGGAAAAAAGGGGGAAGACCGGGCGGTTCGGCGCAAAGGGGAAAAATGATTAAATGAAACGACGAGTTTTGACGTAAAAATGCCTGAAGGACGGCTTTCTGGGGTTGACGTGCAACGGTAATATGAATGAAGTGAAACGCGAAGTTTGATTGGGAGAAGGACATAAAACGCAGCGCAGAGGGGGAGAGGGGGCGGCGACGCACGGGCTGGGCCGCGCCGAAGGAAAAGGAAAGAAGAAAAGGAATTGGGCCGCGCAACAGGCCCAATTCGGCGAAGAAGAAGAAAAAGAAAGAAAAGGAAAGAAAAAGGAAAAGAAAAGAAAAGGAAAGGAAAAGGGGAAAAAGGAAAAGAGAAATAATTAGGTTGGGTCAAATTAAATAAATCTGAATTTTTAGGATATTTAAAAATAATAATATTTAAATAAAATAATTTTTAAATCCTTTTTTTTAGGCTAAATAGTATTTTTAAAGGATTTCTCAAAATTTCCATTTTAAATTAATAAATCCCTCAAATTTTATTTAATTTAATTATTTATAAAATTAAAACTAATTTGAAACTATTTTATCTTTATTAATTTGAATAAAATAATTTATTTAAATAATTTCCCAAATTAAAATCCTTAATTAGATATTATACCAAAATTTCCTTTACTTAACATATTTATAAAATCTCTTATTAATTTGCCCTAATAAATTTTCTTTTATTTTAATAAAATAATTTATTAACTTAAATTTTCAAATACGACCTTATTTAAATATAATATTTAAAATTAGAAAATTTCGGGGCATTTCACAATCCATGGTTGTTAGGTGTGTTATATGCCAAAGGAGCAAGAGTTTCTTCCACAAAGGGGTATATGTGCCTTTACCTATGCCTACTCAACCATGGGAAGGTGTTAGTATGGATTTTATTTTGGTATTGCCTAGGACACAAAGAGGCAAGGATTTTATTATAGTTATGGTAGATCGATTTTCCAAGATGACTCATTTTATCCCATGTAACAAGACCGATGATGATACCTATGTTGTGGATTTATATTTCAAGGAGATTTTGAGATAGCATAGGATACTGAGGAGTATATTTTTGGATAGAGATGTGAAATTCTTAAATTATTTTTGGAAGACATTATGGCACAAGCCAGGAATGAAGCTTTTATTTATCAAATCGCATCATCCTCAAATGGATGGACCAACCGAAGTTACTAATAGAACTTTTGGCACTTTGCTAAAGGAATTGATGAGTAAGAGTGCTAAGGACTAGGATGTCAAGTTAGCATACATGGATTTTTCTTACAATTGAATTCCTTACACTAAAACAAGCTCTAGTCCATTCGAGATAGTATATGGAATTAATCCATACATGCCGATGGATAAGGTACCATGGAAGAAAGGTGAAGTGAAGAGTTATGAGGTACAAGATAGAGTGGAGTTCTTTCAAAAAATTTGCCAACAAATCAAGCGCAATATTGAGAAGGTGAATGAAGTATAAAAGATAAGAGCAAACATGCATAGGAGTCAACATATTTTTTAACCGGGATATTTGGTATAGTTGTATTTGAGGAAAGAAAAATTTCCTAATCTAAGGAAGAACAAGCTCATTCCAAGAGTGGATGGTCCTTTTAAACTGCTTCGAAAGTTTGGGGAAAGTGCTTATGAGCTAGATTTTTTAGATTCATATGATGGGGTATCAAGGACATTCAATGTTGGAGACATTAGCCCTTATTATAGCAATGCAAATTTGAGAACAAATTCAAGCCAACAAGGGGAGAATGATGTAGAAGAAAACACTCAAGAATTGGAATTCAACATTACGAAACCAATTGTTCTTCATCTAGAAAGGATCTCTCACAAAATTGAATACAAATGAATGGTTACATTGCTAATGATAGATGAAACGTCACAAACAAGCTACTAGGCGTATGCTTGCATGTGTATGGAATGCATGGAGTGCATAAGTACGTGCATGGGGGGAATAATATGCAGCTTGGATGTGCATATTAGTTTATTTAATTAATTAATTAACTAAATAGTAGAATTAGAGATAAGCAAGAGTATAAAGTAGCATAAATCTACCTTTTTGAAGAATATTCTATATTCTAATATCTTTTACCTAGGTATCTATTTTAGGAATTATACCTTTTAATTAGTATATTTTAATCTGTAGCCTTGGCTATATAAAGCCATACAACCTGCAATTGAAGAGGAAATGATAGATAAAATTGAAGTTGAATGTAAGTTACAAGTATCGAATTTTTTGTGAATTCATATCAAGTTTAATCAAATCTATGTGAACGATTAATCTTAAAACCCTTAATTTCTTCCTATGAGTGAATTAGAAATTAAGTACTATCTTTCTAATCTCCTTAGCTACTCCATCCATAATTATTGTCCTAATTCATCACATTCAAAACCCTAACCCTAATTTTCCATTCAAAACCCTAACCCTAATTTTCAAACTAAACCCTAACCCTAGTTTTCAAAACTAAACCCTAACCCTAACCCACAAAACCTACTACCCTCAAACCATAAATGTCAAACCATCATCATTATCATCTCATCATTGTGAATCATCATCATCTCATAACTACCAAATCATTAACACCATCATCAAATCATCATCATACTTATTCCACCCTATTCGAATATTTACATCATTAATTCACCACTTTTAAATCATCCTCTTCCTAATTCCACATAATCGAGTATTAGATTTACATAATTGATAATCCCATATTCCCACACACATCAAAAACTACTCAAATAAAATAGATTATGATATATATCACATCATGTTACATTTTTCAAGGTACACCCTAAGGTTGTCAATCCACCAGACCTGCAATACTAGGGTTAACCTAGTGGGATTACTGCCCCCTTAAAAACAAACTAATTATGAAAGCATAACCTTGATAATATATACAATATAAGGTTAACACAAGTTTAGCATGTAAAATAACAAATGAACATATAAGGAGACATAAACACAATATCAAATCACAAGGCTACTTACACTACCCATTTACACTTTCCTCATAAGCTAATCCAGATTTAAAATTCAAATGAAGTTTTTATCAATACCCAAATTGAGAACTTAAAACAAGCTTTAGCTTTTTTAAATTTGAAATCCTAAAATGTAAAAACCATTTTTGAAAACCAAAAGAATTGATACCAACTTGTAACACCCCTAAAATTCATTGTTAAAAAATTTATTTAAAGGAATATTGTGAAAGATAAAATAAAAAATGGGGAATGTTAACACCACATCTAACATAAGAAAAATGTGTATCATTTATCTTATACTAGATGAAAGGCTAAAGCCTATTCAACCAAAAATTAAACATCATTTATACCAAGAGGATAAAATCCCATAAGGATAAATCCAATAGTAGATTGGAAGTGAACAATTTCACTAAACATATCACCGTTAATCAAATATGTGGAAAATCTGTTAAATAACCCAATATTTTAAAACCCTAAAAAAGTAATAGGAAATTAAAATTTGATTACAACACCATTAAATCTTCTACAAAACTTCAAGACCTTTTTTGAAGGATCATAAGAATACAAAATTATCACCCAAACTTTGCTTCACTTGCATACACTTTAGTTGTTTGAATCTAAGATCAAACTCTTTTAATGAGAACCTTTGATTTCTCACAAGATTACTCTTGCAATTTCTCAATGTACACACTTGAGGAAGGAGAAGAGAAAAAGAAGAAACACCACTCATATAATCCTCTCTCTAAAGTCATGACTGAACTTTCATAAAATTTTCATGTTACGTGTTGACATCTTTGAGTACAAGTGGTTGGAACCATGCAAGCCTTTTTTATTAAGAAGCCCATTAGCAGCCTCATTAATGAATTAACCCTCGTAAGGCATGAATTTTGTCTTACAATAAAGGTTACAATGATAATTTATAAGAATTACAAAGTATATAATAAAAATAACAAGCTACACAACTTCATAATGTACTACATGGATATAATCATATGTGATTAAACTTTATAGTCTTGTAGCCTTGTTCTTCCTTGTACTTTGTAATTTTAAAATCCATTGTCATTTCCTTGTACCTAAAATAAGTTCAACCATCATGAATTTAATGAATTTTTGCAAAAATGTACAATACTTGCAAGAATAACTTGATAAAATATGAGAAGCATAAGAATTTTCAAGCATAATTGGTTCTATCTCTAAGTATGCTAATTCCTCTTGATCTCCATCATTAGAAGAAGAAGAAGAAGAAGAAGATTGAGAGTTTCAAGAGATGATCCTACACCATATAGATAAATAAACAAAAATTTCCAAGGGATAAAACTCTAGGTTGCCTACTCTCTTAAAACCCAAGTCTTCAATTCAATAATAATAATTGATTTCAAGCCTACACAAGATGTTTGCTCCCCACCAACAATGGATCTTCATAGAACCCACTCAACTAAGATAGTATCAGTATAGGTCTAGTAATGAGTAAATCACAACTATTGAACTCATTGAGGGTACATGATGCAAATAAGACTTGTAAATCTTGAACTTACAATACTCATACTCAAGTATACATGTGATACAAAAACCATTCCACTCATACAAGTACTCATACAATTTTGCAAAGTATATAACGTATTATTATTTTCTGGTCTATAAGTATTATGGAAAGTCATATATAAAATGATAAGAGCAATACACACATGTAGTAGCTAAAGTAAAGCATGTTCATATGGAATATCTTAGTTAAAATCATCAATAGAACACATGGATATATCTGGCATTAAATCCATTATATTTCAAGTGGCATTAAAGCCGATCCAATCCAAGTGACATTAAAGGTGAATAATTTCAAGTGGCATTAAATCTGAATAATTCTAAGTGTCTTTAAAGCCAAACCGATCAATGTGGCATTAAAGAAGATATATTCCAAGTAGCATTAAAGTCTAATCATTCAAGTGGTGTTAGAGTCAAATAGTTCCATGGTATAAAAATCCATCATAAGCCATCATACAATTTCAATCCATGCTCAACCAATGATATGATTTTCCAAACCAATTATAATTGAGACACATTAGATTATACTCTAAAATGACCAAAAATTTCATAAATAGCTAATTAGGTTAACAACATAATCATGTTCAACCCTTCACATACTTGAACGTACACAATAATCAAGAGGCATGCTAATATGGGTTTGCATTGAAATTATAAGCTCATAGATACATAAAATTACCACACAAAACACAATGTGCACTTGACATACTTAAATAACATAAAGCATACTCATCACCTTCTGCTTCAAAAAGACATACATTTCATGATTCTACCATAAGAAAAGGTAATTAATAACTTATCTAAATCTGAAGCTAACTAAGCAAAATGAGAAAGAGAGAGATATAACAAGAGCTTGAGAATCAATGATAATGCTTCCCTATATCGTCGACAGAAATCATTGAAGTAGGTTAGAAACTACCTTATTGATTAATAACTAAAATTTAATCAACAAAAAGTGACACAAATTGTCTTCCTTAGAACGTGTCCAAAACCTAAGATGTATTAGCATAGCTCCATTTAGATTTAAAATCAAGCATTAACCAAATCAACTTCAACACATATCACTTAGGGTATTTCAAATTAATTTGGAAAAATAAAGAAAAGAAAAGGGATGATGAGTTCATTTTATAGAAAATGACTTACTAAATAGGTTTTAAAACTAAAAAGATAAACAAACCTATTTTAGACAACCAATCCAATCAATAAGATAAAAACATAATTTAAATATTTTTCAATCAAAGTAGGTAATCAATTAGAAAAAATTATCATAATCAAATCAATTTAATAAGACCATTTATGAAAATTAGGGTTTCTAGTCCTAAAATGTGAACCAACCAATAAACTTCGATTACCTTAATTTGATAGTTTAAAAACACAATTAAACTAATTTTAGATAAATATAGAAAATCAATTTCAATAAAAACAATCTTGCAAATCACCAACATAAGATAATCCTTTTAAGAAATTAGCGTTTGAAAGCCCAAGATACAACTTTGGACAATCTAAATTAACTAATACAAATTAAAGGTGTTATAACACAATTAAGGTGATTTCAATTATTTCTATAAATTCAATTTCATAAAAATAGCTATAAAAATGAATAATGTTACAATATCATTAGAAATCTAGGGATTGTTTTTCCCAAAAATGCAATTGGATTTAATTTTGTTAAATTTTTTTAAATATAATGTCTAAAAATGCAATTAAACCTATTTTATAACACATTATACAACCAATTAATCAAACACAATAAAGGAAATACCAAAATTAATATAATTAGGGTTTTTGTGTCATGAATGTAAATTTGGTCAAATCTTGCTAAATTATATAAATTGATAGATAAAAAATAAAATTAAACACATTCAAATGCAAATTACTCAATCAATTGAATAAAATAACTCAATTATACTATCAAATTTATAACTACAAGAGTTTTGACCTAAAAATCCAATTATAATATATTTCATACAATATTTCCAAAGTGACACTCTAACATAAAATTAAATACATTTCAAAGCATATTATAACATTAATTGAACAAAACAACTCAATTGTGCAATTCAATTTTAATACACAAGGATTTTGTCCTAGGAATCCAATTCTTGTTAATTTTGTACAAATTTCTCAAATTTATATTTATAATGTAAAATTATATAAATTTTAAAGTATATTGTAAAATAAATTTATCCAAAATTGCTAAATCGGATGAATCAGAGATATTCAACCATAATAGGGTTAAAATTATGAATTTCATAAATCAAGCACATACACTATAATTAACCATTCCAAACCACTCATATAAAGTCTATATACATAATTTAAAGACTAATTTAGTTTATCATAAACTAAATCATGAATAATTAATAAAAAAAAGTCAGGTTATAGGAAAAATTTTATAATGTTGCGAATTGGAGTCTGTGAAGACCGAAGAAGCTCTGTCGGAGGTCAAAGATTGTTTGATGGTGGTCGGTTGACATTAGCAGTGGCCAGATGTCGCTGGTGTGTCGTTATATGTTTCTAGCTATGCTACCTGCCTTTGTCATTTCTGCCTTGTGCAGTTGTGCATTGGAGGATGGCGACGACGAAGATGGAGGGAGAGAGAATAAAAGAAAAATGCTCAAACCCCTTGGGTATTTTTTTTACTAATGGATATGTACAAATGAGAATAGTAATCATCTAAAAAATATTAGCAAATGATTTTATCTAAAACTCATTTAATAAAATTTATTGCGTAAAGATCTGAAGGTGTAAAATTAATATAAATTCTATTTAATGGATTTTCAAAAATCTTTCAAAAGAAAATACTAATGAGTACGATGATTCGTATTATTTACAAAAATATATAGCAATACCTTGAAAAATATTTAAAACCATATAGAAAAATATATAAATCAAATTCGTAGAGACCAAGATTAATTTAAATAATTTTCAAGAAAGGTCTTTCTAAGCCAAAAGGGGAAAATGGAAGAAAATTAATTTTAAAAGAAAAATCATAATTAAGTTACAAAAATATTTTTAATTTAAAGATATTTAAAGTTCTTAATGACATTGTATAAATAGATAAATTAAAAGGCTTTAATATTGTCTACATATAAAAATCATTAACATAATTTTACTATTTTCAAGGTAAGTTTAAAATTTAAATAATGTATTTTCTTGATGAAATATAATTTTAAGCAAAGTTGTAATCACTTGATTAAGTTATAATAAAAAAAATATATAAACCATTAACAATCAAAATAAGTGAAAACATAAAAATATATATTTTTAAATGAAAATTAAAATCATATGCATATACTATAATCATATCGTGAATGAACTTATCTAGAAAGATCCGCAACAATATCAATTAGTTAAATTCTAATATGAATACAAAATAGTCTATAAAATCATAAAATAAATCAAAATTAAAATAATTAAACTTTTTTTATCAAGTTATGCTAATAAAATCATTAAGCTTAATAAAATTAATTTTAAAAATATTGGGTGTAACACCCCCAAAATTCACTACTGAAAAATTTCCTTTTATTAAAAGATTAGTGGAAGCAAAATAACAAACTGTGAATTTCGGGGATATTACCGCCACACTTAGTACTAGACCAATTCACTCATACCGTTCCTATAACACCCCCAAAATTCACTTTTAAAAATTTTCATTTTATTGGAAAGAGTTGGCGGAAGCAAATTATAAAATTGTGAATTCTGGGGATATTACCGCCACACTTAGTACCAGACCGGTTCACTCCTACCGTTCCAGTACTAAGTGCTAAAGCTAAAAGCATAAAACACAATTTACAATCTATTTTTAACTCAGAGTAACGTATCAAATCATTTACAAGAATAGAATCCACTAATGGTGGTTATATTAACAACATTAACATTAAAACCAAGAATTTAAAAGAAAAGAAGAAAAATCCTAAACGGTTCTGGATAATTCCTTACTCTCTTTCCCGTAGCTCACTTGAGTAGCACCTGAAAAGACCTACAAGGGACACTGCCTATTGAATAGGTAGGGGCCCCACGAGTGGAACCCTTCAGTACTATGGTACTGAGTAACCCTTTAATACCACACTTAAAACAGGCCCGTAATGCGGCACATAATGCAAGCTATATACATAACAATCACATATATAACAAGGCAGCCACATATCAACAAGTTATAAGGTACGATCGACACATTTAGGCCTTAAACCAATAGTCCATTATTATTCAATCATCTCTTTATTATAACCAAGTGAGTGCGGAAACCCCACTATTATAGCCGGTGGACCGGAATACATACAGGGCAGAACGCTCCTGACCACTATTATTGCCGGTGGATCAGTCTCCAGGGCAGAAAATTCCTTGCCACTATTATTTGCCAGTGGACCGGTCTGGCCCCGACTCACAAGGTCTTCCACTATAAGTGATTAATATCTTTCCATAATTTATTCACATCCAATGCTTGTTTTATTGAGCTCGGTACCCCCACTATTTTAGCCGATAGACTGGAATATATATAATCATCATCCAGGACAAAACGTTCTTAGGCCACTATTATATCCGGTGGATCGGTACTCATAATCACTTGCCAGGACAACACGCTCCTAGGCCACTATTATAACCGATGGATCGGTACTCATTATCATAAGTCAACTGGGCCCGGCTCGTTAATCTTTCACTTTCATAATTAGTGTTTTTCCTTTCTTTAGTCAGCACAACAATTCTATTTATTTGTCTCGGACGGGAGATCAAAAACCCGGACACAAAGGTACACCGGTCGTACCGGTGCATACAAGCTACTCAGTACCCTTCAACCATGAACCCAGGGACGCAAAGGTACCCTGGTCGTACTGGTGCATAAATCTACTCAATACCCTACCGACAAGGACACCTAATTCATAAGTATGCATACCCCCTAACTAGGTCCATAGAGTAAGATATAGGGCATGGCTAGGGCATAAAGGCACAACAGCAAATATCAGAATAATCGTGACCTAAACCACGTCTTTAGGGTAGCGACCCCTAAAGAGTCACCATTCCCGATCTTGAGGTCTTTCACTTAAAGTATTAGTGTCTTAATTAAGGTGATCATGAAAAGCACAATAATCAAATACTTATTCACTTTCAATCGTTCTGATATCATTAGTCGTTTCTTATTCAGGAGGTTATCCAAGATAACACAGAGAAATTATTAAGGTCATCATAATCTCATATAATTCTGAATTAGGATTCGTTCTCGTAATACTTACTAATTATCAAATACTCTTACCATGCTCATCAGCGTTGTTTGAGTCATATTATAAAATTCTACAATCATAACGACATGTTAGGTACAAATTACTCCTTTACCCCTTACTTATATAATTGCTAAGTCATCCCTTCCTTACTTGATAAATTACCATATTGCCCTTAAGGTTGCATAATTATCAAATTACCCCTTTCTCGGTTTATGTTACTAAGTTATCTCCTACACTTTTTAAATCACCATCCACCCCTCATAATTGCTACACTTATCATACTTCCCATTTGATTGGTTAAATTACCAAATTGCCCTTCTCCTTTGTTATAATTACTAAATTGCCCTTATGCTGGATAAATTACCAAATTACCATTCTCCTTTATCATAATTACCATTTTACCCCTCTCAATTATTATAATTGCCATTTTACCCTTTTCAATTATTATAAATCTCAAATTACCCTTCTTCATAATTACAATTATTAATTTACCCTTCTTTATAATTATAATTACCAATTTACCCTTTTCCATATTTATAATTATTTATTTACTCTTCTCCATTCTTATAATTACTATATTACCCTATTCCATTATTAAAATTATCCTAATGCCCTTTTATTGGTTAATTTACCAAATTACCCTTCTCTATTATCACAATTATCCAATTACCCTTTTATCATCATAGTTTAATTACCAATTTATCCTTCGTCGTTAACATTATTACCAAGTCACCCTTTACTCCAAGTGTACCATAAATATCCTTTTAATTTACAAAATTACCCTTCTACCCCTTAATTTCAAATTACCATAATATCCTTTTATTTACAACATTACCACAATACCCTTATACTTATAAAATTACCATAACCCCCTTTTACTTTACAAATTACTACTTTACCCTTTTACATTCAAAATTACCATTTTTATCTTTCCTTACAAAATTACCATATTACCCTTTTTACTCCCAAAATTACCATATGACCCTTTACTCCCAAAATTACCATAATACCCCCCTTTACTTATAAAATTACCATTTTACCATTTAATCATAAAATTACCATATTGCCCTTTTACCTTCAAAATGACTACTTTACCCCCTTTATTACACCACTTTTATTAAATTAACATTACCACATGGAATAATAATATTAATATTCCATTAACAATATCCAACTCCACCAACCATTATATTTTAGTATAATACTTATTATCACCCACACCTATTAAGCCATAATCTAGCACAAGGAATATTACTAAAATGTCCCTAGGGCTCACAATAATATTATTTATGTATAAATAATCACAATAACATAAAATAACATGGAAAGTACTTAACACCTTCATTAATTGTCAAACTCTTCCCTTAAGCAACATTTCCACACATGGAATATAAACTAGCATACTCTCCTTTTTATCAATCAATACAAGAAAATATATGCATTATATCAAATCACAAATATCAAGCATAATAACATATTAAAAATCCTAACGTGCTAACATAAATTTATCCATGCATTTAAGTGGGGTTTAACGATTACCTTAATCCCGCAAAAAATCGAACCTTACCAATATCCTGATTAAAGATTCAAAGCTTAATTAGCAACTCAACACCTAAAAATAATATCAATAAGTATTATATTAGAAGTAGGAAATTAAAAAGGATAAAACTTTATAAAAATTTATTTAATAATAATACACTTTAATTAACTATTAATATACCTCAAAGATTCAAAAAAATTAATTCCTAATCAATGTGGAGCTCACGCTGCATGAACAGCGTGAGCCACATGCAGCTTAAGGGGGAGAAAGGTTTGAAGCTAATGAGGTAGAAGGGAGGGGGAGATGGCTCAGTTTAGTGTCTTTAGGCTAGAAAAGGAGGTAGATGGGGGAGGATTGGAGGCAAGAGAAGGGTGTAGAAGTGAATAGGGGGTGTAGGTGGAGGCTGGGGATGGTTTCATGGCGGCATAGGGCGGCGGAGGCAGCGGTAGCAAAGCAGCGAAGATGAATTTCGGGCTAGGCGTGGCTGAGGAGGAAGGAAAAGAGAGGGGAAAAATGGAGGGGTGATGGGGCTGGTTTTGGGAAAAGAAGATGTGGGGGTGGTAGAGGAGGTTGCAGGGTGTGGATTGGTGGTTTTGGTGGCGGCAGAGGTGGTTGGATGGCGGAGAACGGGGCGATTGTAGGTGGCTTGGCGATAAGGGAGAAAAGTGGGGAGAAGAAGAAGAGGTGGAGAAGGGAGGGGCTGTAGGGGCTCGAGGGTGGCTTGGGGTGGTCTCGTGGTGGTGCAAGGCTGAGGTATAGGGTGGTAGTGGGTGGCGCAGGGGCTTAGTGCGGTGGTTGGAGCAGTGGTTGGCAGCGGCGTACAAAAACCAGGGAAGAATGGGAAGGAGGAGAAATTGAGAGAAAAGAATCGGGAAAGGGAAAGAGGGCTCGAAATTATGAGTAGGATGAGGCAAGGAGGGATGAAGAAAAATAAGAGGAGGCAAAGGGGAGTAGGTGGGCGGCGAGGGCAGGTTGTAGGGTGGCAGGTGGTGGTCGGGTGACAGGGAGGTGAAGGGAAGAAGAGGGAAAGGAATTCAAGCGTGGATGGAGGGTGCAGGGAATAGTTTGGTTCAAAATAGGAAAGAAAAGGACAGGGGAGAGAGAGGGAGGGAGAGAGGTAGGGGTGGTTAGGATGGCAGCTGCAGGTGGTGGTCCGGCATGCACAGGGTGTCGGGCATGGGCGGCAATGAAAAAAGAAGAAGAAGAAGAAAGAAGCTAGCCGGTCGAAGGGAAAGGAAATAAGGCTGAGCCGGCCCGGTCGGGGGGAGAAAAAGACTGGGCTACATCGTGCGTGGGAAAAGGAGAACAGGGGAAGGAAGAAACGGGCCTTTGGCCTAGGCGCGCAAGGAGGGGGAGAACAGGCTGGTGTGGGCGGCCCAAGGGAGGGGAAAAAGGAAAAGAGAAAAAAGAAGAAAAAGGTAAAAGGGGAAAAGGGCAAAAGGGGGAAATGGAAAAAAAGGGAAAATAAAATAAATTAATTTATAAAATTATAAAATGTAATATTATTGATGAATTATTTAATTTAATAATTTAATTCATTATAATTTAATATATTAGTAAAATATTAGTTTGGAAAATGATTTAAATAAAAATAGCATGGTAAAATAACAAAATACTTACTTTTAATTTACTAATTATTCCTATCCAAATTTACATACTCAAAAGTCTATTAAATAATTAAACTATATTATTTTAAAAGCTAATTATTTCAAATAACAGCTATTTATTAAATTATAGGTTTTTAAATTTTAGGGGATTACAGTTCCAGTACCAAGTGCTAAGGCTAAAAGTGTAAAACAAAACTTACAAACCATATTTAAATTAGAGTAGCGCGACAACCATTTACAAGAATACAGTCCACCAGCAGTGGTTACAAAAACAAGGAATACATTAAAACCAGAAAGTTAAAGTAAAGGGACAACCCTAAAACCAGATGAATCCTTACTCTCTTTCTCGTTGCCCACTTGAATAGCACCTGAAAAAACCTGCAAGGGACACTGCCCATTAAATAGGTAGGGGCCCCACGAAGAGAACCCTTAAGTACTACAGTACTAAGTAACCTTTTAAAACATACTTAAAAGCAAGCCCGCAATGTCACACATGATATAAATTTATATACGTATATAACAAGATGTGTACATTTAACATTCACATAATTAACAATCACGTCAGATATCAATAGGTCGTTATGAACAATCGATACTTTCGGGCCTTAAGCCATGTCATAGTACAAAATCAATACATTCGGGCCTTAAGCCATTAGTCCATCATTATTTAATCAATCTCATATTTTATATCCATGTGAGTGTGGGAACCCCACTATTATAGCCAGTGGATCGGTCACTTATAGGGAAGAACGCACCTAACCACTATTATATGCCGGTGGACCGGTCTCCAAGGCAAAACGCTCCTGGCCACTATTATTCGCTGGTGGACTGGTGTGGCCCCGACTCACATGGTGTTCCACTATAAGTGATTAGTATTTTTCCATAACTTTATTCACATCCATGACTGATTTTATTCAGCTTGGGACCCCACTATTATTGCCGGTGGATCGAAATATATATATGCATCATCCAAGGCAACACGCTCCTGGACCACTATTATGTCCGGTGGATCGGTACTCATAATCACTTACGAGGGCAACACGCTCCTGGGCCACTATTATATCCGGTGGATCCGTACTTATAATCACTTGCGAGGGCAACACGCTCCTGGGCCACTATTATAACCGGTGGATTGGTAATCAATATCATAATTCAACTAGGCCCGGCACATAATCTTTCACTTTCATGATTAGTATTTTCCCTTTCTTTAATCAGCACAACAATTCCATTTATTTGCCTTGGACGGGAGATCGAGAACCCAGGATACAAAGGTACACTAGTCGTACCGGTGCATACAAGCTACTCAACACCCTTCAACCATGAACCCAGGGACTCAAAGGTACCCTGGTCGTACTGGTGCATAAAGCTATCCAGTACCCTACCGATAAGGACACCTAATCCATAAGTATGCATACCCCCTAACTAGGTCCGTAGAGCTAGATAGAGTATGATATAAGGCCTGGCTGGGGCTCAAAGGCACACCAGCAAATACCAGAATAATCGTGGGCTAAACCACGTCTTTAGGGTAGTGACCCTTAAAGAGCCACCATTCCCGATCTCGAGGTCTTTTACTTTAAGTATTAGTGTCTTAATTAAAGTGATCATGAAAAGCATAATAATGAGATACTTATTCACTTTCAATTGTTCTGATATCATTAGTCGTTTCTTATTCAAGCGGTCATCCAAGATAACATAGAGAAATCATTAAGGCCATCGTAATCTCATCTAATTCCGAATTAGGATTCGTTCTTATGATACTTACTAATTATTAAATATTCTTACCTTGCTAATCAGCATTATTTAAGTCATATTATGAAATTCTATAATCACAGCGACATGTTAGGTACAGATTACTCATTTACCCCTTACTTATATAATTGCTAAGTCATCCCTTCCTTACTTGACAAATTACCATATTACCCCTTACTCGTTTTAGGTTACCAAGTTATCTCCTACACTTTTTAGATCACCATTCACCCCTCATAATTGCTACACTTATCACACTTCCCATTTGGTTGGTTAGATTACCAAATTGCCCTTCTCTTTTTTTATAATTACTAAATTGCCCTTAAGTTGGATAAATTACCAAATTACCCTTCTTCATTATCATGATTACCAACTTGCCCCTTTAGTTGGTTAGATAATTATCAATTTACCCTTTAGTCGGTTAAATTACCAAATTGCCCTCTTAGTTGGATAAATTATGAAATTGCCCTTCTTCATTATCATAATTACCATTTTACCCCTCTCAATTATTATAATTGCCATTTTACCCTTTTCAATTATTATAAATACCATTTTACACTTCTCCATTATTATAATTATTAATTTACCCTTCTCCATAATTATAATTACCAATTTACCCTTCTCCATGATTATAATTATTAATTTACCCTTCTCCATTATTATAATTACCACCTTACCCTTCTCCATAATTATAATTATTAATTTACCCTTCTCCATAATTATAATTTCCAATTTACACTTCTCTATAATTATAATTACCAATTTACCCCTCTCTATTATTATAATTGCTATATTGCCCTTCTCTATTATTAAAATTACCATAATACCCTTTTGTTGGTTAATTTACCCTTCTCTATTATAATTATCTAATTGCTCTTCTATAAACATAATTTAATTACCAATTTATCCTTCGCCGTTGTCATAATTACCAAGTTACCCCTTACTCCCAAGTTTACCATAAATATCCCTTTTAATTTACAAAATTACCCTTCTACCCCTTAATTCCAAATTACCATAATATCTTTTTATTTACAAAATTACCACAATACCCTTTTACTTATAAAATCACCATAACGCCCCTTTTACTTTACAAATTACTATTTTACCCTTTTACATCCAAAATTACCATTTTTTATCTTTCCTTACAAAATTACCATTTTGCCCTTATTTTCCAAAATTACCATATTACCCTTTACTCCCAAAATTACCATAATACCCATTTAGTTATAAAATTAACATTTTGTCCCTTGCTTATAAAATTACCATATTACCCTTTTTACTCCCAAAATTACCATATGACCCTTTACTCCCAAAATTACCATAATACCCCCCTTTACTTATAAAATTACCATTTTACCATTTAATCATAAAATTACCATATTGCCCTTTTACCTTCAAAATGACTACTTTACCCCCTTTATTACACCACTTTTATTAAATTAACATTACCACATGGAATAATAATATTAATATTCCATTAACAATATCCAACTCCACCAACCATTATATTTTAGTATAATACTTATTATCACCCACACCTATTAAGCCATAATCTAGCACAAGGAATATTACTAAAATGTCCCTAGGGCTCACAATAATATTATTTATGTATAAATAATCACAATAACATAAAATAACATGGAAAGTACTTAACACCTTCATTAATTGTCAAACTCTTCCCTTAAGCAACATTTCCACACATGGAATATAAACTCGCATACTATCCTTTTTATCAATCAATACAAGAAAATATATGCATTATATCAAATCACAAATATCAAGCATAATAGCATATTAAAAATCCTAACGTGCTAACATAAATTTATCCATGCATTTAAGTGGGGTTTAACGATTACCTTGTATCCCGCAAAAATTGAATCTTACCAGTATCTTGGTTAAAGATTCAAGTTTTAAATAGCAAAATCAACACCTAAAAATAATATCAATTATTATTATATTAGAAAGAAGAAAATCAAACCATAAGGCCTTATAAAATTTACTTAATGAAATAATTAGCTTAAATATCATTTTACCTTAAATTTTTTTAATAAAAATGGTCCAATAATTGCAGCAACTTATACTGCATATACAACATGAGCTACATGCAAAAATAATTAGAGGAAGGCTCGAAGGGGAGGGTGAAGGAAGGTAAAATGGCTATTTTTTGGTTGGAGTCTTTAGGCTAGAAAAGAGGGTAGGTGGGGGAGGATTTAGGGTAAGGGAATGGTGCAGGAGTGAAGAGGGGTGTAGGTGATTGTCGGGGATGGGTTCACGGCGGCCAAGGGCGGCGAAGTCGGCTGTAGTGAGGCCACGAAGGTGGCTACCAAAGTGGGTCGAGGTGGAGGGGCTGAGAAGGAAGGAAAAGAGGAGGGAAAATTGAAGGGGTTCGGGGGCTTGTTTCTGAAAAAAATGTATGGGGTTTGTAGAGGAGGTTGCAGGGAGTTGAATGGTGGGTTCGGTGGCGGAAGAGGCGGTCGGACAGCGGCGAACAGCAGGGTTGCAGGTGGGCTACTGAGAAGGGAGAAAATGGGGAGGAAAAGAAGAGAGGAGGAAGGTGGAGTTGTAGGGTGGCCTGGACGGTGTTGGGGCAGTGTAGGGCGGCAGTAGAAGGGTGCAGAAGGTGGTGCAAGGGCTTGGTGAGCCGGTTGGAGCTGCGGAGGGCAGCGGCGTGCGAAACAAAGGGGAAAAGATGGAGGGCAGAAAAATGGAGGGAAGAGGATCGGGGGAGAAAGATGGCTTGAAAGATATGGGGCATGAGGGCTAAAGAGGAGAAGAAAAAGAAGAGGGAGGGTAGGGGTGCAGCTAGCCAGCTGATGGCAGCGTGTAGGGTGGCAAGGAGGGGAGATGAAGAGGGGGAAAAAAATAGGGCGTGGGGGCTGGTTTGCAGGGCTAGCCGGCTCCAAGAATGGGAAGAAAATGACGGGAGAGAGAGCTTCAATGGTGGCAGGCGGTGGCAGCGAGAGGTTGCAGGTGTCTCGGTGGTCGGGTATGGCGTTCGGGGTGGCAGGGTGATATAGACTCGTCGGGCGAAGAAGAAAGAAAGAAGGGAGAGGGAGGGAGACCAAACCAGACCAGTGTAGGGAAAAGAAAAGAAGAGCTTATTCTAATTATTATCAACATAACCGAGCCATATTCTCATCAATTTGATAATCCCATCCTCCCACACACATCAATTTTTGTATCAAAGCCATAGTTTCAAGATTCATCAACAAAGTGTTCCATCTTCAAGAATCTCTAAGAATTCATCAAAGAAACACAAAAGGGCCAAGCATTTAAGGGAATTTTTGGGAGAGTAATATTCGGTTGATAAGGAGAAAAGATGGAGAACCAAGGAGAGGACTTGAGGGATATTCTCAAGACCTTGATGGACAAAATCAATGAGGTTAAATTACATGTGGAGAGAATAGAAGCTTTACAAGCCCACAAGTCCTATGTGTAACCACAAAACTGAAGGGAACAAGCAGAGGAAGGGCACATGAGAAGGACACAAAACTGGGTGGAATAAGAAGAAGAAGAAGAAGAGAGCATAGGAATTTATGTAACGCCACATGGCACTTTGAGAAAAACTTAAGATGATGTGGAGAAAGGAATCTGATTTGATCTTTCTAACTTTGAAGGTAATCTCGACCTAGAATCTTTTTTAGAATGGTTGCAAATTATTGAATCTATTTTTGAGTATAAGAAAATTGATGATGAGAAATGGTACCGAATATTGATACTAAAGTTTAAGAAATTTGCTAGAGTGTGCTATGATAATTTAAAAAGGAGATGGGAGAGAGAAGGAAAATTAAAGATTAGGTCACCGAAAAAAAATAAAAAACCACTTGAAGAAGAAATTTGTACCTCAAGAATATGAGCAAGAAAATTTTATAAAAATGACTACGCTGAGGCAAGGGTTACTTGGAGTTGAAGAATACATTCATGAGTTTGAAAAGTTATCTCTTGTATGTGATGTCCAAGAATGAGAAGAACAAAGGTGTGCACGATTCATTGAGGGTTTAAATATGAATTATTGGGAGAAGGTAGAGGTGTACCCTTATGAAGTGTCTGAAGGCCTAACCAAGTTAGCCATCAAGTATGAGAAATAGTTGAAGAGGATAAATCCACCAAGCAAGTCAACCAATGCTCCATATGGTTTGACTTTCAAGGGTGTGCCGAAGCCAACAATTTCTCAAGCCGCAAACCAATTATTGTTGAATACATATCATAAATAATTCACACCATTGAAACCATCATCATCCCTCATCCACCATGACCAAATCATCACTACTTTGGTTTGACACATATTCAACCTTAACTCACCATATTCGAATGTCTTCTTATCTATACCTTATTGTCGAAGCTTCTTCTAATTATTATTATCATAACCGAGCCATATTCTCATCAATCTGAGAATCCCATCCTCTCATACACATCAAACTACTTGTGGGGAAGCATCAATTCATCATTACCAAAAAAAATGGCATAAAAGTAACCCTATCCATTAACCATAACAAGGTGCTTACTACGATAGTAGGCTCTGCAGGCGGAGGAAGAATTGTTGATTCAAAATCAAATTCATTAGCAACATCTCTCAAATCAAGAACCCTAACTCTATCAAATACGCCCTAAAGATAACCCACCACTTCAAAACTCAAACCCTACATATATATGTAGGTGGCAATTGGGTCAGGCAGGTTGTGTTCAGGTCAGGTTATGGTGGGTTATTTTTCTTTACCGATTAGTTATAGTTTGGGTTGATTCATTTTAGGCTCAGGTTATTGTAGATATAGGTTATCTATGGTTAATTTACTAGATTAGGTTAGATTTTGGTTGAGATTGTTCTGATTCGAGTCAAGCTGGGTTTAGATTATTTCAGATTAGCCTGTTAGATTGGATCAGGGTTAGGTCTTGGGATATAAATAGGGTGGATTTGATCCAAAACTCGATAGGTTTCATCCCTTGGATACTTAAATAAATATGGATAAATGGATATGGAGGATAGAAAAAAATCCACGTCAGGTTTTAGTATAGATACAGGTATAGGATATCTAAATCTATATCCATACTTGTATCCATATCCATATTTATTTACCAGGTATATAATTACCTTTTTACCTTAATATTAAAATATATATAGTATAAATTAAGGTTAAACTTATCATCTAGCTTAACTCTAAATGGGTGTGTCCTTTAGGTAATAGATTTTTCCACTGGTTAATATCCGCTAAAGGGTAAAAGAATTATCAGTCAGGTAATAAGTATCCAATGAATACAGATATGCATGCGTTAGTGGATACTCGGGTTGGCTACGGGTACGAATTTCCTTATCAGGTATGAGTAGAACTACAGGTATGTGTATAGGCCTACCCGTCCTAAACCCGCCCTGTTTACATTCCTATTAGGTGGGATTAGGGCCGAGCATGCTCGTATTCTGGTGATTTCGTGTTCAAGTTAATTTGACGGGTTGAGGTTTTGTTAACTTGGCAAATTGAATCTTCTTAGGTTTTGATAGGTCGGGTTAGGATTGGGCCAAATTAACTCTAGATTAAATTATTTTAGATTTTGGTCAAATCAAACATTGACCACCAAAATTAATTTAACTCATTAACCTCGTAGCCAAGCATTAAGTTTAACTTCATATAAGCATGTGATTAATAATGTATTATTAATTACTATTTATTTATTATTATGACTTTTTAATGTTATGTTTTTACGTGAAAAAATAGGTAAACTTAGAATATCATTGGCGAATAAGTAATTTCATAATAAAAGTAAGAAAAATATGTAAAATTTAAATACTAATATATTTTTAAAAGCTTCAAATAAATAATTTATAATTTTTTTTATTATCATTACTGGTTAATATTAAATATAGTTTTGTCAAGTTGGGTCGGGTTGATGGTAGATTAGGTTGATAATGGATCGGATTGATGATGAGTTGTAGGTTTGAGTTTGGTCAGCTTGGAGTCAGATCGAGTCATTTATATTTGGATTAGCATTAGATCGGATTAATTTCTGGTTAGATTTGGATTGAAATAGGTTAATTTATCAAATTAAATTGGATTAAATTTTGTATAAGTCCGATTGAATCGGAATGATCGAATCGGTCAAGTTTTGCTGGTTTGTATATTTATCAAAAGTACTCTCTATCCTTCCTTAAATCTCGCATGCCCCTGTCGACGCAAAATCCGTAACGAAACCAAGCGGTCCTTCGCTAGTTCTAAAGGACGTAATTCAAGGACTTGCTTCACCCCATAGCCCATATCTTGAGGATAATATCGGTTACAGAATTACTGGGTTAAATTAAGCGTCTGCTTATATACCTCTCTTCTTATTTTTAGGTGTCATGTTGCTGTCCCATAGGGTCCTCTTTTCCTCGTCGGTGAGGAACTCAACCGTCACTTTCTTTGCTTGGAAATTCAGCCGGCTTTTACTCTTGCTTATGTTCGTATCTGTCATCTACTTTTCGATCAAAAACTTTACTTCCGTAGTGCGCATGTCCTCCAGTTTTTTGCGGGAATTGTCGGACATCAGCGGCGCTGACAGTAGAGTTAATGGTATCCCTGGGGCTTCGTTAGTGTCAGAACCTCTTATATTATTGAGCTTAGGAGCTGATTGCTTCCTCTCCACCCTCTTCCTTATGCTAATCTTTTTTTCCAAGAGGATTAGATACTTATTTGACGAGTTGAGCCTACTCAGCATTGTTTCGGCATTGTTTCTGTATTATCTGGTTCTCGGCGGTACCGATGAAACTATTGCTCTTGTCCTCGCAGCTGCTTGCTCCTCCAGCTTGTTGTTGCTGCAGTTGCTGTACCGCATACCCAAAAAGAGATTTTACTACCACCGCTGATAGATAGTAAAGAATAGTATCCATATTGGCCAATAGCTCCTTGTACACTTTATTCTTCCCTGTTGCTGCAACTTGTTGATTATGCTCCCAAATTAATTCATCTATCGCATCTTTCCAAAGAATTCCGATTTCATCGGGGCTAAAAAATTTTGAAGGAATTTTACCCCAACTTGTGAGAGCCCTGTATGGTTTGTTCATAATCTTCATAACGGGATGGGATCAGAGGAGAAATTGGTATGAATTATCAGTTTGAGGCCATGTATATATGTATAAGTTTAGAATTGAAAGGGATGGCGGCCAGTTATGTTGTAAAATATTATTATTTCCTTTATTTTAATAAAATTTTAATCTTTGATTAATTATACGCTTTATCTTTTTATATCTTCTTTTCTTTTGATGAGTGAGAATTACTATTTCAATTATCTTTAGAATAAAAATAATATAAGAAATTGTATCGAAAACAAATATATTGTCTATTTGAGCCTCAATTTTAGCATATTTCAACTTAATTTTAGATTAAGATAGCCCTAAGTCTAAAGAACTTTATGAGAAAAGGAATTTTAGTTAGGTCCTCATATGAATCCAGTAAATATATGTACAATGGCTCGATGGCTTGTATTGAATAATTTGATCAAAATCAAACCGTTGGCTCCTTAAATCCAATCACACCACCACTTGCATTAAAACTGAATCAAGAGAAATAAAAAAATTGATTGTTTGTAACCATACTTAAACATATATCCTATGTAAACTACTAAAATAATATTTTAACCCAAAATAAGTTCCTACCTAAATATCAACAGAATATTTTCGGTGATAAAAGTTTAATACACAAAGTATGACACTCGACTAACACAACAAAATAAATAAATAATTTTTTTACTAAAGGTGAGACCATATATTTTATAGTAAAAAAATTAAAATGCAAGAAAACTAGCGGCTACAATATGATGTAAATTATTTACATTTATTAATAGAATATATGAGATATACTAGTTCTATCCAATAATTAAAGTAATGAACATGCAATATAAGATAACAATTACTATCCAATAATTTTATGTTACATAAAGCTAATAAATTTTCAATTAGGTTCTTCTCAAATACTATTGGAACCCTACTATAAAATTTATAAAATAAAAATACCCTCAAATAATTGAAACTCTATGCGTGTGTGTGTGTGTATGTGTCTCTCTCTCTCTCTCTCATAGTCATAACGTGTTTGTCTTCATAATTAAGTACCATGCATACCTCAAAGCTCTATATTTCTTTTACTAAAATCACAATGAAAATTTTAACTTTTGAGTTCCTTTCCCACTTTTAGGACTCACAAATAATATTTGTCAAGTATTCGAGATCTAAAATCCAAAGTATAGTATCTAAAAATTTTGAACAAAGTTTTCTCAATATTTGATATGGATTTTTTGATAAAAAAATTTATTATGGTAGATATCTGATCTAGTGAAATTCAAATTTAGAGGAGTGGATATCTAAAATGGTTTTTCACAGAATTATCCAGTCCAACTAAAATATCATATTTTAAAGACAAATAATTTACTTAATAAAAATATATCTTTAATAAAAATTATTGTAAACACTACCCAAACAAATATTTATTTTTGAAATCTTATATAGCAAATAAATAGGATTAACAAAAGTTGACTCGACCCAAGATAACCGATAGAAACCGACTAGAACCATTAAAAGACATATTGAAAAAAATCTCAAGAATTATGAATGTAACACATTGAAATGATACAACTATGTAGGGGGTGCTTTGAATCTATTTCAGATTGATCGATCGAACCCATAGATCAACACAAGTCCTTTCAATTTGTTTTTTCCTCACTAATGTGCTTCTTAAAAAATTTATAAAAAAATATTAAAACTTCCCATGAGGATCATTCATCCTAAAAACTACTCCACGACCAACATGCTTAACTATGGAGTTCATAGAATAAAATCACCAAAAGGATAGTCTTATAAATCCTTATAACACTCTACTTAATTTGGAGTATTACATTCACACCCACTAAAATAATGCAACATCCTCATTACGCCTAGACCACTAACTATCTCAATATATTTTTATCCCAAGAATCATCTCGCTAGGTAGCCAACTAGCTCATCTAAATTCAAATTACAGTTGTGATTTGATGTCATTTGTAACATCCCAAGTTGATACAATTACACAGGGATACCTTGAAGCACTTTTAAATCAATTAGATGACTCAATAGATCAACACAAGTTATTTTAGAGAGCTTTGTCCTTAGTTACATGCTTCAGATAAACTTTTAAAAAATTTCTAAAACTTCCCAGAAGGGTCATCTATCTTTAAATTTGATCCACAATAAGCATACTTAACAATAGAGTTCTTAGGTTAGAATCATCAAAAGGATTTGATGAAGGAGCATCTCAAGGTCAATCTCAATCTTAATCATCTATGGATGAAGAACAAGTATTAGCATGCTTAGATATGGTACCGATTGTTCTTGAAAATCCGAATACTTCTAATGCTTTATTAAGCAACCCTACATGTATTATATATGTTTCTAAGAAGATCAAATCATAAAATATCTTTGATATACAAGACAATGTCATTACAAGAATTATAAAGTTGCATGAAAGAGAAGGCTACATGACAAAAAACTTGATTACATATGTTAATTCAATGTATTACATATTTAGAGTTTGTGTGGCTTTATTATTTTATTGTATACTTTGTAATGTTTGTAAATTGTCATTATAATTACTATGGGGTTTAGCTTTGTAAATAAGGCTGGTTATGTGTGCTTATTAATGAAAGGCTTGCTTGTGTGCGTATATATATAAGGTCTTTTTCATTGAAATCATAATAGAATAACATGAATTAATATTTAAAATTGACAAAAGATAGAAAGTTTTGAATATTCACTTCTTTGAATGTGAGTCTTAGGGAGTCACAGGCTTGATACCCCATCCCAAAATCCTTCAAATTGTAATTAGAATTATGTTGATACAAAATAAATGAGTTTTGGTTTTGAGATAGGCTTGAAATTATAATAAAAATGTGAATTTCAATCATATCAATCGACTAGTTTGCGTAACCAATTGACGGGTGCGAGGGAAATTTGTATTCTTATTCTCAACAAACCAGTTAATTGGTTTGCCCAAACCAATTGACTAGTATGCTTGCAATTTCATATCCATTTCTAATTTTTATTTGAATTTCTCTCCAATAATTATGAAAACTTCTTATTTAAATTCAATTATGCTAATAAGCATATTTTATTGTTATGGTATTATTTTCATATTAATTGAACCATTACATGATTTTTAATTAGCAAAAGTTTTCCAAAAAACCACTTTTAGAAGCAAACATCTATTCTCCTTTTTCCCTCACCTATCATTCTCTCTTCTAGCAGTTAGGGCATCATTTATTGACTTTGGAGACTCTCCTCTAACTTTCCAACCCACTTGCATAGCCATGTATGACTACACTCAACCCCTCACCACTCCATTAAGTCATCCTTCACTTCTTATCTTGTCCAAACACAACCTCACCTATTTCATCCCTCCATTTTCCTTGGGGGTGTCAACCAACTTGCTCTTATACCTATCTTTCTACTGATCTATCTTCATTCCACACTTTTTTCTTACTCTCTTTGCCCTTCTTCTTGTGAAAATCTCACTAAGTGTTGATCACCTTTCCATTTTTCTCTCTTCTCCGTTCTACTAAGAAGAACAGAGATCCTCTTTGGTTTTCTCCCTTGAATTGTGTAAGCATTATGTTATTTTTCTTCTTCTAATATTGGTTTTAGTTCTTTCTTGATTTCCTTAAGAAATGAAGAATTAAAGTTGAGAAAAGTTCGAGAATTCAGCTTCTCTTTTAACACCCTATTTTGAATCTAAAGGTGTTATTTTGCATTTCCCTCCTTTTTCTAATTTTCTTGGTTTTAATGAATATTGGAAGAATATTTTTAATGGTTTTTACTCTGATTCTCTTAGAAATCAAAGTTTTACTAGATAAGCCAACCAGTAGGAGTTTTGTGCTAGAAGAATTGCTTCAAAGTAAGACATTCTTATCCTTAACATAATTAGGTTTTATGTGGTATGTGGAGTTCCATGTGTTAGTGTTTATATGAATACAATTTAATAGTGTTCCATAGTATGAGCTTGTGGTATAATCCTTTCTAAGTAAGTGTTGTGAGTTTCCTAATTTTTGAGCATGAAATTAGTTGTTGAGAATAATTTACTTAAGTGTGTATATCACCATGTGTCCATATGATTCTATATGTGAAGCATGTATTTTTGTGTGTGCTTTAACATAGAAGCATGATAGGTTAAATTTGGTGTGTGTTTTGCAAGTATAGATTGTGTTTTACCTAGTCAATTGGTTCCTCAACCAGTCAACTAGTTTTGCTAGCAATTGAATAGTTTGAAGTTTTAGATCAATTGGTCATGAGAATAGTCAATTGATTTGGTAAAATAATGACTAATTTTGATGAATAGTTGATCGGTTGGTCAAACCCATGAATTGGTGTCCCTATAGACCAAGGTTTTTTGGTCTCTAATTAGACCCATTGAATGGTTGGACTAAACTAGTTGATTGGTTACTATGACTAGTTGATAGATTGGTCAAACCAATCGATCGGTCTTTCTACAAGCTAAAATGGGTCCACCTCTACTTAGACTCATCGAACAATTAGACCAAACAACTCTACTGGTTCTTATGGATAGTCGACTTGTTAATTGGTGCTTTGATTTTGTTTTTAGTCCAGGTTTGGTATAACAGAGGACCCCTCGACTAGTGCAACTAGAAGCCACCTATTTTGTTAAGATTTTTTATGTTACTATTTTCTTTTTGTGTTGATTATTCCATGTGTTTACAACATTTTAATTATGATTTCAACTATGATTGACTTAAGATAATTTGAACTAATATGATGGTATTTAAAAATTACTTTATGTTGAGTTTGGTATTATCCTTAAACACCCAATTGGTATGTGAGTTTGAAATTATCACTAAACACCTAGATGGTGGCTTTTATGCTTTATATTGAGTTTGAAGTTATCTCTAAACGCCCATTTGGTGGCTTTAATGCCTTGTGGTATGTTTGGTGTTATCACTTAGAAACACCTAATTAGTTAAATATGGGATTTTAATTGTGTTTTGTGTTATCACTTAGAAATATGCAATTTGTTTATGTGTGGACTTGTTGTGATTTCTAATATCATATATATATAAATTAATGGTTTAAGATTTCATTCGAAACTTTTTCTCCTGCTCTTGGGGTAGCTACTAGGAGTTAGTAGGCAATTCACCCTTGGTTTATATATTTCACTTAGTACCTATTTTCTTCTCTACCGGGTTGTGATCAGTAGAGGGTATGCACATATCTTTGAGGTATAAGCTGACAAGGCATCAGTGTCATGTACTTGTGGGTGAGGTATCCCAGTACAAGCCCCCTAGAACTTTGTATTATCCATTACTTATGCGATTGTGAAATCCTAATCTTTTTAGCCCTTGTGGTAGAGACATTCAAGATATGATGGATGAGGTATCCCAGTACAAGCCCCCTTGATGTACTTCGACTATTTGTGGTGGGTGTGGTATCCTAATTATTGTGGTAGGTGCACTCAATGTGTAGTGGGTGTGGTATCTCCGAAGAAATCTGCTTCAATGTATCCTAACCTTATGTTATGGGTAGGGATGTAAATGGGACGGATAATACCCAAAATCTGACGGATTTTACCCGACAGATATGGATATGGATAATGATAAACGCATATGGATACGGATATGGGTAAGGTTTAAAAATATCCAGCGGGTTCGGGTTTGGATACGAGTATGGGGTATCCATATCTGTATCTGTACCCATTTACCCATTATATAGTTAACATTTGACCCATAACTTTTTATATAAGAATAGGTTATAATTAGAAATTAAAATGTCATTTTACATTTAACCCTACTTTGAATGTAACACTATTTGTCTGATTGTCATTGTCTCATGACTCTCCGATCTTCAGTGACTCTTCGACTCTTGTGACTCTCATGGACTTCAAGTCTTCTATCTATCGAGACTCAAGAGCCGAGAGATGGTAAACACAGGGCCACAGGCACAGCCGCACAAGACCACCGCGCAAAGGCTCAACTGCATTGCCCTTGGCCATTGCCCGACTCATTCGCCCTTAGCTGTCGGCCGCCATCCCTGTCTCCAGTCTTCGTCGTCGTCTTCAAGTTGGAGTAATCGAGGCTTTTTCCATTTTTCTTTCTCTTCGAGTCTCCCTGACTCTTCCTCTGGGCCTGCGAGTGCCACCTGCCGCCTACTGCCTAAGTCACTCTATAAGTTTGTTAATACTCGCTTGCTTCATTTCATCCAACAGCAGCACAACAAATCTTGTTTGGATAAAAAAAAGCTTCATTGTTGTGCGATGCGATTCGCTGTGTGAATATGCGATGTGATTCGTTGTTGAACAGCTTCTATGTCGAAATTTACCATTTATAAAAATGCAATGAAAGAAATAAATGCCTTAAAATGCTGCTTTTTTATCATTGAGCATGTAAATCTTGTTTTCCTTGTATATTGTTGCGTCCTACACTTGTGTGGTCACTGTTATGATTCTGGTCAAAGGAGTAGAGGACAATTTGCAAGGTTAGGGCTCTCAATTAGAGTATGCTGAGGGTGATGACATAGGCCATTAGTGGGCCATTACTTGGGGTCCAAGGTTTATGGTCATTCTTAAGAGCTAGGCTAACCGATTATTGGTATTTTCCACTACATTGGGATGCTTTTATATTTTTGGTTATTTAAACTCTTGGCTCAGATTCTTGTATTTGATTTTGTAAGCTATCAAGTTCATCCTATCTATGATATAGTTTTAGTCTTTGTTTCTTTGTATTGTCACATTATTATCATTATCATACATTCTTTGTTCCTTGTTTTGTTTTTCCTTGCATTAGACATGGGTTAGGTGATGATCACACTTCTCTCATGGTTGATGTGCCAATAATATTCTCTAGTTTTATTTTTAAATAGCTTTCTCATTGTCTTAAAAATAAAATTTTCTAGTTCTAAAATTGGTGGTGTTACAAGATTGTTCTCTAGTGAAATAGGAGATTTCTCTATTGAAGGGACTTGATCTTGGATTAATTTAATACCATCATGCCAAAGCTATTGAGTTGAACACAAACTTAAGCCAAAAGTTTAAGTGTTTTGTGAAGATTTTGAAACTTCTAATCAAAAAATAAAAGTCCTGCATTGTAGAAGATTATTTCTTTATGACCTTCCACATCAAATTTGGTATCAAAGCTAGTTTTTGTTTTGGAGTTAACATTACAATTGCAAGACCAACACAAGCTTCAACACCAACAAATACCACCATTAAAGTTCCTAGTAAGATTCTTGATTCTTCTTGATTGAATTCTTTGAATCTTGATGAATGTATTATGAGTATTGATAGAATTTGTATGCTTGTATGTGATCTATGTATGAAATTGAGTATTACCTACATGAATCTTTAAAAAAAACTTGGAGTAACATATGGAAAGAATCAGCACATATTAAGAAATTTTGGGGTTGGATGTGTTTAAGAATTGTGTGTGTAGTGTGTGTAATCTTTTAACATTAATAGAATTCATCTTATACATTAAAGTATATGTGTTTAATATGTATTGTGTGGTGGCTGATCATGTGTTGATCATAATTTAATGGTAGAATCAACTTAGTGAAGTTGTGACTGTAACACTACTTAGTTAGTGTAGAGTTGTACCAAATAAGTATGTGTTTTTATATGTCCTTGGTTTATGTGTTTTGAAGTGTAGAAGTCGAATGTCGTGTTTATTTATTTGATATAATAAGTGCATATTAGAGTTTTGTCTTTCCTTTCATCAAATTACACATGAAACATTCGAATGCAGGAATGAAATCTAGTAAGGGTTATCGAATAATATTTTTAATAAACTTAATGAATTCTATATCAAGAACCTAGAGATATAAGTTTTAAATGTGATCATTTAGTTGTGTGATCAGTATATTTGATTTTTTGTTCTATGTTTGATTCATTAGAGTCAAAATTCTATGGAAGAATTGAACAAGAACTAGAGGGTGATATTAAGTTGATTCGGTTTTATCAACAAAAACCCTAAGTGTCATACTCAAGTGCAGTTAAGTGTAGTAGTAGTCAAAAATATTGAAAGAGAGACACATTTCCAAACCATGTTTGAGGCTATTCAAAACCTCTCAACCAATCTAGATTCCTACAGTTCAACTTAGGCAAATTCTTATAATAGAAACATAATTACAAATTTTCTAATCTAGATTTACTAAACAAGAATTGGTCCAAAATATCCAACAACAAAGAGAGTTCTATGGAGACCCAATTGGGAGTACAATAAAAATCAACTAATCTAGAAAAGGGAGGATATATACACTGATGAGTAGACCATGATGAAGAGTCAATAGGGATTATAAGCAAATAAAAGCTCCATGACAATCAACCAAGGTATCATAAAAAAAGAAGATAAATGCATTAAACTTTATCTTCCTAATTTTTATGGTAAGCTTGATGTAGAGTTATTTTTTGAGTGGTTACATGAGGTAGAGGCTATATTTGAATCAAACATTATCATGATGAGAAAAAATGTAAACTTAATACTCTTAAGCTTAAGAAATTTTCTAAGACATGGTATGATATTTTAAAAGGGACTAGAGAATGAGATGATAAGTCAAAAATCAAATCTTGAGATAAACTTAAGAAGCATCTAAGAAAAAAAATTATACCTAATGAGTATAAGAAAGATAATTACATTATATTGACCACTCTTAGACAAAGACTTCTAAGTGTTAAAGAATATGTTAGGTAGTTTGAAATATTAGTAGTTATATTTGATATCCATGAGAGAAAGGAACAAACATGTGCTAGATTTATAGTATGATGATTCGAGATAAAGTCAAGACTTGTCTATATTATTCTCTTGATGACATGATTAAGCTATCATTTTTATTTCAAAATCAAATCAATTATACTAAGCCTAATTCTAAACAAATTACTTTATATACAAAGTACTACTTAAGTACTCAAGCTACAAAGTATGCGATGGGTACTTCAAACTCGATAAATATTGATAAAAAAAACAAGGACCTACCCTAGAGGAGAAAGGCACGAATAAGGTTAATGAAGTCTCTACAAGGTAATGCTTCAAATGTCAAGGATTTTGACACTTTTCTCATGAATGTCCCAATCAAATAGTATTATCCATACAATAAATCGAAGCTATAAATACTTGTGAAGAAGACACTAAATTTGAGCCTGTTGAAGAAACTTCTAGTGAGTTAGGGGTTATGTATTGAATAGAGTACTTCAATTCCAAGCTATGAAGTAACCAAATTAATGATAACAATATATTCAAGAGTAAAGGAAGAGTTGGAGATACAATTTGTCAAGTTATCATCGATAGTAGATCTTGTACAAATGTAGCTAATGAGATAATTGTGAAAGATCTAGGTTTGAATACTATACCATGTCCAAAATCCTTATTCTCTTCAATGGTTAAATAAGGATATGGGAGTCAAGGTTACCAAACAAACCTTAATCTTATTTAAAATTGGTAATTATCATGATGATGTGCTATGTAATGTTTTAAATATGGATGCATGTAGAATCTTGTTAGATAGACCATAGTAGTATGATAAAAATGATATTCATAATGATATTACTAATGAATATCTAGTTGAGATGAATAAGAAAAATTATAAACTTAAACCTTCTAAATGTGATAATAAGAATATAGTCAAGAATAAAAAGAGTTTATTCTTATATGAAAAGGATATGGTATAATATATTAAACAAGAATAAAGTTGTTATGCTATAATTATGAAGGAATCCCTACAAGGGGGGAAAATAACAATGATCCTTGATTAAATGAACTTACTAACGAGCATCATGATGTTTTTCATAATGACTTACCACCTAGATTACCACCTAAGAGAGGAATAGAATATGCCATAGATTTAATGCCTAGCATGTCTTTACTTGATCGACCTACATATCGATGTAATCCAAAAGAGGCTAAATAATTCGAGATAAAAATATAATAACTGATATGAAAGGGGTATGTGAGAGAAAAAATGAGCCCATATTATGTGCCTACATTATTTATCTCTATAAATGATGGTACATGGCACAGGTGTATAGACTCAAGAGATGTGAATAATATAACTATCAAATATAAATTTCCTATGCCAATATTAGATGATATGTTAGATGAGTTATGTGGATCACAAGTATTCTCTAAAATTAATCAAGGAGTGGATATCATCAAATGAGAGGAAGAGAAGTATATGAATGGAAAATTGAATTCAAACCAAAATATAGTCTTTGTGAATGTATTATGATTCCTTTTGGTTTATATAATATACCTAGTTCATTTATGTGGCTAATGAATGAATTTCTTCAATCTTTTCTTAGAAGTGTCATTGTGGTATAGTTAGACAATATACTTTCATATTATATAAATGAGCATGATCATCTTATTCATTTAAGAAAGTTATTTGATAAGCTAAGAGAAACTAAACTATATTGAAAAATAGAAAAATGTGAGTTTATACTTTTAGGTATTGTTTTCCTTAGATATGTTGTTATTGAAAGTATTAAAGTGGATCCCATGAAGATTAAACCTACTAAATATTGGTTAATACCTGAAGAAATTCATGAGGTGAGAAGTTTTCATAGTTTGGCAAGTTTTTATGGAAGATTCATTAATGATTTTTCAACTATTACAACACTAATAACACAACTCATGAACAAAGGTGAATTCAATTGGAATAAGGATACAACTAAAGCCTTCCAAACTTTGAAAGATAAGCTATGTAATGTATTACTATTATCTTTAGCTAAATTTAAGGATAAAATTATTTGAAGGTACCTATGATGCGAGTGGGGCAGTGATAAGAGATGTAATCTTATAAGAAAAATGGGTCATTGCATTCTTTAGTAAGAAATTAAAAGGGTAAATTTTTAATTATTCAACATATGATAAAGAATTCTATGTCTTCATAACAAGTTTAGAAACATGGAGATATTATTTGAGATCTATGCCATTTATTTTGCATTTGGACCATAAAAGTTTAAAATATTAGCATGGGTAAAATAAGATTAGTCTTAGGCATACCAATTGGATTAGTTTCTTACAATCCTTTGTATTTTCTGTCAAATATTTTGATGGTACTAAAAATGTCATGGAAGATTCTTTATCTAAAAGATATATGATATTAGTTATGTTAGATGTTAAATTATTAGGTTTTAAAATGTTAAAGGTATTATATGTTAAACATGAAGATTTTTTTGACATATATAAAACATGTAAAAAGAATAATAGTTATGGTAATTATGTGTTATAAGATGACTTTATTTTCAAACTTAATAAGTTGTGTATATGTAACACCCCCAAAATTAACTACCGAAAAATTTTGTTTTATTAAAGAATTAACAAAAGGGAAATAACAAAACTATTAATTCAAGGGATATTACCGCCACACTTAGTACCAGACCAATTTACTCGTACCGTTCTAGTACCAAGTGCTAAGGCTGAAGAGAATTATCATCAAACACGAGTCAATACTTAAAACAAGAATTCATGATAGAACTAGAAAGTTCATAATATGGAATTTAGAGTATGTGGAAAAGAGTTTACAAAATAGAGTATATAATTAAAATTTCTTAAAAGGAATAAAGATTACAATATAATAAAAATTAAGTCTGAGAAAATTGGTAAAACGTAAAAGAACATAAAAAGTAAATCTGACCACGATGTTCTCGAATTTCCCAGCCAAGTCCATGCTCAACACTGAACCCCTCCTAATGCCACGTAAGGATCTAAGGCATCAAAGATAGCATCACCAACCTACACAAACTCAAAGGGGCCTTCTGCTCGTGGGAATGAGTAGCACCCATAAAAAGGGTGGTCAGTACGCTACTTACTGAGTAAGGTAACCATACAGCTAAGACCAAGCATACAAAAACATATAACACAAGTATGATCACATAAATGACATACAATCATTATAGATGAATACATGCCAAGTTCTAGTCTGGATCAACTGATTCTTTAAATCTTTGATCAATACTCATTTCACCCCATGCTTATTATGATTCCATGTGAGTGTGGGAGCCCCACTATTATCGTCGATGGATGAGAAACATACAGAGCATAAAGCTCCTAACCACTATTATTGCTAGTGAATCAGTCTCGAAGGCAAGATGCTCCTAGCCACTATTATTCGCCGATGGACCGATCTAGCCCCGAGTCTCATGGTGTTTCATTATAAGTACTTAGTACCTTTCTCATGTCTTAGCACAATTATTTTCAATTTTTTGAGCATGGAATCCCCCACTATTATAGCCAGTGGAAAAAAAACTTACAAGGCCTAATACTCTTGACCACTATTATTTGCCGGTGGATCAGTCTCCTAGGCACCCCGGCTCTTGGCCACTATTATTCACCAGTGGAGCAGTCTAGGCCTAGCTAAAAAGTATTCCTCTTTAAATTATTAATATCTTACTATATCTTATTCAATAAGTTTTTCATGTCACACTCCTTCTATACTTATCCTCCTAAGAGGGCCCGTCCTATATATTGAGACTCTGCCCCTTGTAACACACCCTAATATCCCTTCCTTCCTCCACTTATTCACAATAGAGGCCCACTCCTAAGTGTGTGGGTCAAGGCCTACTACCTAACACCTCTAAGTCCACTCATTGCCTTTCCTCAAGAAACCCTAATTTGGGCCTATGTGGCCCATCCTTCTCTACTTCCCACAACTAAGGCAGTTCAAGACCCCACACATCACTTCCTTAGATTCGCACCTCATCATTTCACTTTACTCCTTTAAGTACACGTGTGACCACTAAACCCTAGTTGGCCACACCAAACACTAGTTGGCCACACCAAACCCTAGCACCCTTCTTTCAACATGTTAGTTCTCTATTTCTTACCTTGCACCCTTAATTCTCCTATGATATTCATACTCACTCTACACATGACATTCCTCCATCCTCATCCCACATACCACTCAATCTTCATTTATTTCTACTTTCACCACTATCTCAAATTAGGGTTTTCCTCTCAAACCCTAGCCAGGTCTCTTGTGCACTCTTATACTAACCCACATACTATTTTTCACCCAAAATCTCTAACCACCCAAACAACTATTCCCCTACCTTACTTACATCAAAATGCAACATTTCATATGTAAAATTCGTCCCTATGCGAACTTCATGCACCTCATGTAAAGCCTCGAAGTTTTCATTCAAAACCCTATAATTCCCATGCAAACCCTAGATTCTTCCCTATGAGGTTCACCTATTCCTTTATTTTACATGGATCATAGGATACTTAGGTCAATCCCTCACTCCTTGGTCAACTTACTTGCCCTTGGTCAACTTACTTTCCTATCTTTCTTTTTATTCTTTCCACCCCATATTACCGCTTTAGATATCCTAGCATGTATGTCCTAAAGGGCCGCATCACATTACATCACAATTCACATCATATACACATTAAACATATACAATAAGAAAGCACATGAGAATACCTCAACTCCAAGCTACGCTACATATAAAACAGTTATAATAATAAACATAAGATACATAACATATCATGATACATGGTATACAAGGCATATAAGGCACATAGCACACAAAGGGCCTTAGCTACATCCTTAACTAAAATGTCACTGGTCTTGGAGTGCGCCCTAACGCCTCCTTAGGGCATTGATTGGTTTCAACTATAAGAGGGAAAAACTAAGGATTAGTTTTCCTCCTACCAAAATACTATTATTTCCTATTTTATTCTAAAAGTAGGGTTACTATTATTAAAGGAAACTTTACAAGTGAAAAATCGGGTCTTTATTCAGAAGTAAGCCTATTAGATTATTACTAGTCAAAATAGGTTTATGTTAATATTTATAGCCATATTTATATTATTAAATCTAATAGCTTTATTTTTTCTAATAATAGCACTAACACTAGTTATAGAAAAAATAGTGATATTAATAAGAATACTAATACTAATACTCATACTAATATAAACCCTAGTATTTTTAAGGCTAAGGCTAATAATAGGGTTAGGGATAAAATAATAATATAATAATAGTAATACTAATAAAATACTAATACTACTAAGGTCAATAATAATAAGAGTAATATTTGAAGTATTGATAATATAAGGGTTCAAATATTTTTACCATAATAATAATAATAATATGAATATGGTAACAATGTTAATAATACAAGCATTAGAAATAATATTAGTAATAGTAATATATGAATAATAAATAATAATAATAAGGTTTGGATATTTTTCTTTTATAGCAACAAAATGATAACATGCTAAAACTAGTATTAATAATAATGATAATAATAATAATAATAATGATAATAATAATAATAATAATAATTGAAATAATAGTAAAATAGGGTTTCGACGCCTTAATAATAATAAGATAAATATTTTGAGGCTGTAAATACCAATAACAATAACAACAACAACAACAACAACAACAACAACAACAATAATAATAATAATAATAATAATAATAATAATAATAATAATAATAATAATAATAATAAATAATGATAACATAATGATTATGATAATAATAATATTATTAATATTAATGATATAATACAAATAAAAATAATAAAGCTTGCATAAATAGGACTTAGGGGTTGAGAGGGGTTAAGGTACTACCTAGGGTTGGTGGTGTCCGGCGGCGGGGAAAGGGGGAGAAGAGGGGAATAGTCGAGTGTTGGGAATAGGAGAGGGGGAATGAGGGTGTAAGTTGGGGTGATTGTGGATGCTTAGGTGGAGAAGGTTGGAGTGGTGGTGGTGGCGCAGCCAAAGGCGGCGGTGTAGGAGGCAGCGTTGTGGTAGTAGAGGGTGGTGGAGAGGAAGGGAGGAGGAGAGGGAGAAAAGGAAAATGGAGGGTAGGGAAAGGTAGAGGAAGGTCTACATGTGATTTTGGGAGGTATAAGGGGTGGTGATTGCGGCGGGAGTGGCAATGGATGGCGGTGCAAGGGCGGCGGTGGTTAGAGGTGTGGCTGATCGGGAAGGTCATTTTACACGGCGGGGGTGGCTCGTGCAGGGCAAATTGAGGATAGTGGTGGGTGTTTCTTGGTGTAGGGTGATGTAAGGAGTGTTTTGGGTGGTGTCTCAGCTGGTAGCATTGGACAGAGGCGGAGAAACGGGCGGTGAAACAAGCGGTAGTGATAGAAAAGGAGGGTTTATGGGCTGGGAGAGAAAAACTCGAATGAGGGGTAATATAGGGGTATTTATAGGCTAAGATTGAGGGGGAAGGAGAGAGGGGGAAGAGGAAGGGTCGGTGGAAGGCATGCAGTCGCCAGCCGGTGGCCCAATGGCCGAGGAAAGCCTACGAAAACTTGCAGGTCTGATGCTTGGGAAGGGAAAAAGGGAGGAGAGAGAGTCACGTGTGAGGAGAGAGAGAGGTTGTGAATGGGTGGAGGAGAGAGAGGGATTGATAGGGAAGAGAATGAGGGTGGCGGCCTAGCATATGGCATCGCAAGGGCTGCATGCTAGTGCCTATGCCAAGAAAAGGGAAGGTAGGCCATGAGGAGAGAGAGGGAGTCAAGGGAGAAGGGAAAGAAGAAGGGGGTGGCATTGGAACATCAGTCCAAGGAAAGAAAGAAAAAAGAAAGAAATAAAAGGGGGAGCAGACTGGCTAGGGGGGATGTGTGGCGCGGGCTTGGGCCACGCAGGAGGAAGGGAGGGGAATTGGGTCGTTGCTGGGTTGGCCCAAGTCGGGGAGAAAAGAAGAAAGAAAAGAGGAAAGAAGAAATAAAAAGGAAAAGGAGAGGGAAAAAAAGAAAAGGGAAAAGGAAAAATACGTGGGTTGGGGGATTTTGGGATATTTAAAAATAATAATATTTTAATAAAATAATAATCAAATTTTCTTTTTAGGTTAATGTAGGATTTTTGAAAGATTTTTCCTAAATTCCATTTTAATTAGTAAAACACTCTAATTTTTCCCAATTAAATCATTTATTAATTTCCTATTAATTTTATCCTAATTAGCCCCTCTTATTTTAACAAAATAATTTATTTAATTAATTTTTCTAATAAATCCTTAATTATTTATAATTCTTAAAATTAGGATTTTTGGGTATTTCAGCATATCACATTCTATTGTACGTGATTTACTTATTAAGAAAGTATATTAATGGTTATAACTAGCCATTTTAGTGTTCATAAAACTATAGAAATATTATAAGATAACTTCTACTAGTCACAAATGATAAAATTAGTACAAAATATTATTGGAAGATGCCTAATTTTTTAAAAGAGTTAAATTTTCTTTAATAAAGGTTTGTATACTCCTTTACCAATTCCTAATCAACCTTGAGAACGTGTTAATATGGATTTTCTTTTTGGTTTACGAGGAACACAAAGAGGAAAGTATTATATTCTAGTGATAGTAGATATATTATCTAAATTTGCACATTACATACCTGTAATAAAACTGATAATGCAAATTACGTAGTAGATTTATATTTCCAAGAGATAGTAAGCTTACATGGAGTTCCCAAAAGTATAGTGTCGGATAGAGTTGTGAAATTCTTAAGCTACTTTTGGAAGACACATTGGCATATTTTAGGTACTAAATTGTTGTTGTACTAGTTTTATATCTCAATCCTTAGTAATTTTATTGATTAATCCTCTTTGTAAAGTTACTAAAGTATTATTAATCGCTTTATTTTGATCATCCATTTGTGAATGATGAGAAGTACTAAACAACAACTTAGTACCTAACATATGCAACAGTTTCATTAACAAATGAGACACTTTGGCATATGTTAGGTACTAAGTTATTACATATAAAACTTCTATAGGGTTAATGCTTATTTACTTATTAATATGTTGCCATTAATAAAATGAGATACTAAAAATTATGATTCCAAAGAAAGAATCAATTTTTTTTAAAAGTTCATGAACAAATCAAAATGAACATAGAAAAATCTAATGCTAAATACAAAAATCAAGCAAACAAAAATTAAATTCAATAAGTGTTTTCACCAGGAGATATGTTCTTGTTACACTTACAAAAAGAAAGATTTCCTTAATTAAGAAAAAGCAAACTTATTCTAAAAGTTGATGGACCATTTAAAATCATAAGAAAATTTGAAAATAATACATATGAACTAGAATTACCTGAGCACTATGGAGGAGTTTCAATGTCTTTCAACATTGGTGATTTATTTCCATACTATTATGATGCTAATTTGAGAAAAAATTCTTCTTTACTAGGGGAGAATGATGCAAGAGCATCTCAAGCTCAATCTCAATCTCAATCTCAATCTTACTCATCTATCAATGAAGAACAAGAATTATCATACTTAGAGATAATACTGATTGTTCTTGAAAATCCTTATACTTCTAATACTTTCTTAAGTAAATCTTGCATGTATTATATGTGTTTGCAAGAAGATCAAACCTTAAAATATCTTAGATGCACAAGAAAATGGAATTACAAGGATTACAAAGTTGCATAGAAGATAAGGATACAAGACACAAATCTTGATTACATATGTTAATTCCAAATATTACATATTTAGAGTTTATGTAGAATTTCTATTTTATTGTATACTTTATAATATATGTAAATTGTTATTGTAATTACTATAAACATATATATTAGTACAATACATGGGGTTTAACTTTTGTTGATAAGGCCAGTTATATGGGCTTATTAATGAAAGGCCTTCTTGTGTGTGTGTATATATATATAGATAAGGTATTATACATTGAAATTGTAATAGAATAACATGAATTGAGATTTAAATTTGACAAAAGAGACAGAGTTTCAAATCTCTTCTTCTTAAAGTCTGATCTTGGTGAGTTGCATATTATTCTCTAGGGAAATAGGAGACTTCTCTACTGAAGGGAATTGATATTTGATGAGATCAATACCATGCTACCGAAGCCATTGAGTTCAACACAAATTCAAGTCAAAAGTTCAAGTGTTTTGTGATGATTTTGCATCTTGTAATCCAAAACTAAGAATCATGTATTTTAAAAGATTGTTTGTTTATGATCTTCCACATCATGATGGTATACCATGTTGATATATGTAGCCATATCAAACCTACTCAATTTGGGGTACTATAATGAATCTGAAACCTACCTAATTTGACCCAATATTTGAATACTCGATATAACCCAAATAGTTATGAATCGGAAACCTATCGAACCAAATCCAACATTTGACTAATACATGATATGATTCGAGAAATTATAAACCTTAAATAGACATGATCTTATTCAAAACATATATGAAATCAAACATAACTTAAAAGCTATAAACCTAAAAATAACCAACCAAATATTTTTAATAAAATCATAATTTTTTAATATTAATTTATAATATTTACTTTCTCTATTTAATAGTAAAAGATAATATATATATATATATATATATATATATATAGTTTTAAAAACCAAGTGTCGAACAAGTTAGATCACTGGCTAAATTTCATGCAGCAATTCTCAAGATTTTAAAACTAGTGAAAATAGGTTAAAAAAATAGTTGGACTAGTGAAAATTGGAGAACCAATCAAAAAATTAGTCAGCCAAATTAGTTAAAAAATCAATATGGAGACCATCAAATCCATATATAGTTTAATCTTTTATATATTTCACATTTTTTTTACTCAATATATACCACAGGTCTAACCAATACACACCACTAGTCTAACCACTAAACTAGTGAACTAATAATGATACTAGTTAGATTACCAATCCAATTTTTAAAAACATGAGATACACACACCTACATATTAACAGACAAAAAATTCACTAGACATTCCAAAATGATATATTAAAGTAGGCTTACCATATATTGGTAGATCAAGTTAGCAACTCTACTATTAAAATAGATGAAACATAGATAAAATTTTGAGGACTTCTTCTTATCAACCTTTTTTGCTAATGTCATGTGATTTGAAGTTAAATGAAAATTTTTAATAAGTTATTATTACTATTTAGGCTGAAAATTATAGGCCTTAATAAGACTTATGCATCAAAAGTTTCTTCCATCTATATCAACATTATTCTAAAGAAGACTCATGGAGTAATGTACTTATAAAGAAAATTAGTATATAACACAGGTTCCCTATCCTCAATTAATAATCAATGGATAAACATAAATTAATACACATTAAGCATAATTTTTTCCATTTAATAGCAATAAGAAAATCAAACCTAAGTTGCACTAATTTAGGAGATTATAAAACACACCTAACAATCATGAATTGCTAATGTAGATGTGAATGCATAAGTTATAGGAAGAAAATTAATTAAATGGAACTAAAATAGATACATATATATAGACATATTATGTGAACTATATATTTATTGCAATGATAAAATTATATTGCTTCCTTTCATCATTATCCTATATCAATCTTTCACACACATTGGCTCAGACCAGTATATTGCATGCAAAAATAATTTAGTGGAAACATAATACAAAAAAAGATGGTACAATGTTAGAAATAGTAGGTATTGAAATATTTTAACCATAATAATGTGGTTTGTACAATAGTATACTATACACACATGTGCTGGAAGAATAGATGATTCTACATTAAATTATTAGTAGTGTTTATCAAATTAAGGACCCTAACTCTATCTCTAAAAGATATCCTATTACTTCATAACCTAAACCCTATGTATAATTAACACTTTTCAAATTTTATCTAATCTTGCATGCCCCTTCACTACAAAATCCATAACAACACCAAGCCAGCCTTCCCAACTTCTAAACAACCAAACTCAAATAATGTGTTTCCTCTAAGCTTGTTCTCGTCAACAACTATGTTCCATGTGTCATTAAATACATAGCTTGCTTGAACCTATACTCTATATATTGATGGTGATGTCGGTTATAGAATGATAAGGTTTAATTAGGTGTCATGTTACGTAGTGACAAGTCTGAAGCCCAACAAAAGGTTTTAGATAGATGTAGAGCCTTCTAGGAGGCTCACAATAGCTAAGTATGTATATTAGAGGAGTCTACTATACTCTAGAGTTTTCTAATATATCATAGAATATTCTAGAGAGTCCTAAAGAATTATGAAATATTACATAATATTATTAAATAAAGGAGAATAAATGAGAGAATCTAGAGTGTTCTTACACATAGGGAAAGGAAATATAATATGGTGGAATATTTTAGACCCAAATGTTAAAGAAGATGTAATTAATGAAGGGACTAAAGTCTTTTATTTGATAAGGTGGTGTAGAGGCCTAAAATATAAAAGGAGGGAACCTCATTAAATTTAACTCATCTAAGAGCTTCCACCTCTCTTTCTATCTTGTATATTCTCACTCTAATAATACAAAACATTCCTCTCCAACTCTTTCTTATGTTCTCTATTACATTAAACCTATTAGTTTCTTTTAGGGTTAGGTTGATTAACTTAGCCTCAAAAAAGGTATTGACTAAGCTAAGTGTCGCACGAGTCTTATAATACTACTTTGAGTAAGTGATAAAAAGATTGATATATCTATTTATATTAACATGGTGAACCATCCTTTTAGTGATTATATTCTAACAACTCTAGAGTTAAGTGTGATGGTTGTGGAGTAATTTTTAAGATGGACCACTATCCTATAAAGTTTAAAAAAATATTCTAAAATTTTTTCATAAAGTATGTGAGTGAGGATAAAGTTGTGTAATGAAATCATGTTGATTTCTAAGGCTGGCTAATCAATCTAAAAGCACTCCAAATTAGTTCCTACAACCCTTGTGGATCTAAATGGATGCCAAGTGACCCTCATTTGGTTGTATCTACTTAATGTGTTATAAATAGTATTATAACAAAAAAAACGCGAGCTAAACTTGGATGAGTCAGTTAATTTCCTAGTGAGACGATTATTGGGATAAACTCTAATGAGATAATTAGTGGTTGAGGCACAACAAGGATGTTACACCCTTTGAGTAGTGGGGGGAATATAATATCCCCAAATTGATGTAAGTGTTATAAGAATTGATATGGCCAATTATAACGACATAGTATACCATTGTTTTCGTGATTCTATACAAAAAATTCTTAGCTAAGTGTGCTTGACATGAGTAATTTTTAGGATGGGTCCCTCCTAGGAAGTTTTGAATTTTTTTAAAATAAAATTTCAGGAAGCATATGAGGGATCTGTATGGCGAGCCTGTTAATCTAAAAGCAGTTTATGGTAGTATCTACAATCCTTGTGGGTCCAAGTTACTACCAAGTGAATCCCGTGTATTCCTTTTACTTAGGGTGATACAATACTCTACTTGAGTATTCATGCTATGATATTCGGGTCATACCTACCTTCTTATTGTTGGATGTATTTTTTTATTCTATAAGGCTCTATTTTCCTAGTCACTAAGAAACTTAACCAAAACTTTCTTTACTTGGAAATTTAACTAACACTTACTCTTTCTTATATTTGTGTCTCATCACCTTTTTGATCAAGAAGTTTCCATCTGTATCACACATATCCTCAAGTTTTAGATGGAAATTGTTGGGCATCAAAAACAGGGGCAGTATATTTAATGACATCCCTCAAGCTTCATTATTGTTGAACCTTCTTTGTTATTATGCTTTAGAGCTACATAATTCCTCTCCAACCCTTTCGTTTTGATGATCTTCCTTCCTAGAGTATAAGACACTTTTTGATGATTTCATCCTCTGAGACATTGTTTCAATGTTAGATAGTGATGAATTGCTCTCGATAGGTTTCTATATTATCTAGTTCCCAATGGTACCAAGGAAGCTATTGGCCTTGTCTTCCATCAGTTTCTATTGTAATACCCTATATTTTAGCTAAAACTAATCCTAATTTATCAATAAGTAACCTTCCTAATATCCTAACCTAAATTATATTAATCTTCTTCTAATAAAAATACTAAAGATGTTAACCCCTATTTCTTTTTCCTCCTTTTTTTATCTTCTTTCTCTTGTTGGCTAATTCCCTCTCCTTCTCCTTTTTCCCCTTCTCCCTACATGAAACATTATCAATAGATAATGCCAGCATTCCCTATTAGTGCCTACCACCTACCAAACCATCCCTTACTCCTATCAACTCAATCTTTAAATTGATCGACTAGTTTATCAAACTATTCATATTTTTAAACTTAATTTTTCTATAAAATTTATTATACTAAAATGGAAGCTTTGCCAACCCATTCCAAGTTATCTCTAAGAGATTTTTAACCCTTTTTGTGACGCTTTTAGGCCAAAATATTACCTTATATTTATTTAGAGGTCAATTGGGACGATTGGGGGGGAAGAGATGACCTCAGTCTTATCTTCTTCCACCTCTCTCCTCTACACAATTATGAGATTAATGATTTAATCTTAAGAATGATTCCAAGCAGTTAGAATATTCCTTCTATACTGACCTTCCATTACCTCTCTTGTAAATTCCAATTCTAGCCTAACTGACCTACATTATCTAAAAATACTATTTGAGCTTTAGAGAATAGTTAGCATATCTTGGACGAAATCCATCTTTTTATCTCAAATTCAAATGGTAAATATTAGGATTTTTGAATTTTTCTTGAAACCCTCTATGATTCGTGTTAATTTGGTTGACTATAAATAGCCTCAATCACCCCTTCTATGCACCTTCTTTTAGTGACAAAAATCCTTAGCCCAATATATTCACCCTATTCTTTTCTTCTCTTCAAACCTTGTAATCTATTTCCTTGCACTCTTATTATCCTTTCTAGCTCTCTCTTTTTTAATTATTAAGTGAGGAAGAGTTAAATTTTGGAAAAAAAAGATTGAGTGGTTCAGTTGAGCATTATTTATTTTATCTTATGTGTCATATGTCCTTATTTCCTTTATATTTCAAGTTTGAAAATTATTAAGGATTTATAATAAATTATGAGTTTAAGATTTATTATTGTAAAGTTTTAAAAGTTGAGATTTTCACAAATTGAAGTTCTTGTTTAAGGGAGTTTTTCCCACATCGAGTAAGTGATTCTTGCTTCTTTTATGGATAGTGAGTATTCTTGCATGATATGAGGTTCTTTAAGTTGATATTATATGTTGGAATGAATGTATATGACTTACATAATTGATTTGGATGGGTGGATTATATATTTAGAGTAAAAGCATAAAACTTGATAAAAATAAGATGTTATGATTAGATGATAAGTTATACAAGTTAATTATATTGAAAATGTGTTATACTATGTTGATACCTATTCTAATGTGGTTAATGATGATTTAAAAGTATTAATCTAGATGAAATTAATGGTTTGATGGTGTTATAGGGCAAACTAATCAGTTGGTTAGGTCAAGCTGATTGATTGGTTCCTAGAATAGTCGATTGGTTGGCCCAACCCATGAGCTCTCTACTTAAATCCATTATATTTTTAGGTAGAACCGATTGACTAGTTTTCCCAAATAGATTGCCCGGTTTGAGGAAAAGTAGGGTCTGGTTGAGTTAAATGGATCGACTGTTTGACCAAAATTGATCAAATGGTTTGACTAGTTTATGTGATTTGTTTCCTTTCAGTTTAGTTTTGCTATAAGGCTATGTTTCAGACTATCTTATGATTATTAATGGGATAATGTATATAATTTATTGTGGATTAATGGCCTAATAAAATAATTTAATAGATCATAATGTATTACCTACTATATGAGTAATGTATAGGCTAAATGGGTAATTCCACTTGTGAAATGTGATGGTCCTTGAGAAAATAGTGATAAGTATAACTTTTTTATCTTATTCCTAAGGTTTATAAGAGTTTTTACCACAAATTGTAGTTAGAATTCTCCCTTTGTGTTCTTGTTACTACCTTTATGTTGTGAACATTTGCAGGATCTCAAGGAATAAACAAGCATGAAGGATGGGAGAAAGAATAAGCTTAAAGGGATAAGAAAGGAGCAAAGAGGAGAAAATTTTAAAGTAGAAAGAGATTTAGAGCTAATATGCAAATTCTAGAATAAAATGAAAGTAAGAATGCATATTCAAAGTATGTGGGGATAAAGTAAGTAGAATTTCTACCAGTATACAATCTAAATTTGGAGAATCTTTCAGCATCAAAGTTATATATCTTTTCAATATTTTTCGAACGCAACCAAAATTAGCTCAATTAGAGTTCTGATGAAAGAATTATGGTTGAAATACCCAGCATTATCAAAGTTGACACGGGAAGCCCATATTTATTAACACTCTAGGGATTTGAGAGGTCGTAGCATTTAAACTCTCCTTCTAATTTGTCATCATAGCAGCCTCCACTCCCTCTCTCTTCTTTGTCCTCCATCCTCTTCCCCAATTCCTCAAGAATTATCCTTGCATTGTGTAAGAATTATTGGATTTTGAGGGCATTTTCTTTGTTCTCTTATCTATCTATGGAAATCTCTTATTATTCTTAATGTTCTTAGTATAAGTTTGATTGGCTATATTTTTAAGGGGGATTTTCTCCCAATGCGAATGTGTTGAATATTTGCATTCTTTTTCTCTATTCCAATCATGATCCTTGCATTGTGTTGTTGATTGATTGAAGGAATAATGAACTCCATTCCTATTTATAGGGTGGGAAATACCAGTGTAATCAAGAGATAATCTGGTATTAGACCCAATAGCACAACTAGAGATTAAATTTTAGGTTGATAGACAATCGATTTGACCTCTACAACAATAGAGGAGGAAACTTTATAGACTTTAAAGGCATTACACTCTATTAGACCCTAAGCTAGAGATAGTTAGGGCCATAGAGATGTAATAAGGTGTTTGTGACTTGAAAAATCACAACACTCTATCTTTATTGGAATGATTGATTATGATTGTTGAATCAATTTGTGATATGGTGTTCAAATACATGGAGGATCGAGGGTGATGAACCAAAAGCTTAGCTTTTCTATTTACTTGAGTCACTTAAATGATATTTTCCTTTCTTTTTAGCTTAGTTAGTTATTTTAGTTATTTATCACTTCTTATCATTTCGTAGTCTAGACATAACTAAGTTCCATCATTTCTTAATGGTCATTCACTAATTCTTGTGTGATAGACCTTGAATACTACTCCGACCTTGTGTACTTACGGGTAGGAATGTGTCAAAGAGCAATGAAACACAACATGTGATTGGATTAAATAACATGATGGGCATGAATATTGGAAACCTACATGGATTAAATAACATGATGGGCATGAATAATATTAGACAAGGATAAATGGAAACCCATATGGTTAGAAAAATGGAAAAGGACTAATATGGAATAAGCATGGAGATACTTTGCTTGTTCTTAGATGGGCCTTGTGAGATCAATTATCCCCATGAATAATATACTAATCACATAAAGTGAAAGACAATCGAGTTGTGTATAGGTCTGGGTTATCCAATTCTCAAGTAGCTACTGGAGGTTAGTTTTTCTTTAGGCATTTATTAGTCCTTTTGGGTGCAATCCTTAGAGGTCTCGGTGTCTTACCTACTCTAGACACTGATGATGCACTAAGGGGTATTGATACTAAAGGGTCTAGTTACCTAGGTGGTTGGCTTCAGTCTAGACTTATGTCCATATTGGTTGGCTTTGGCTTTGGCTTGGACTTTATGTCCCTTATTTTGATAGGTGTCCATTGTATATGAGACCATAGGATGGTGCACAGTCCATCGCTTGATAATAAAATATGGATGATAAGCAATTGGATGATGAAGACCGGGATAATGAATATGTTAATATGAATAATTGGAAAAGGATGGAAAATGGTTGGATGAGAAAAAGGATAAAACTAGTTTGTACACTTGGTTAATGGCTTAAATTACTAGTTGATTATTGATTGAAATATTGGTTGGATATTGACTTGTGTCTATATATAAATAAGGAAATGGTATGATCTAAAGGATTGAGCCATTATATATAAACAATTGTGGTTGCTTGGATTTAATCTGCTAGCATATGTGGGACTACCTATGTGATTATAACGTAGAACCAAGCATGATATATTACGCATTGTTTGAGTTAAGCATGACAAGTTATTCTAGTGTATTCCTACCTTTAAATATATGACATTAGCATGACACATGTTAAATATTATATCTATGTATAATAAAATTTGCATACTTATGTTTCTATTAAGGGAGAAACTTAGCTTACTCAATACATCATGTATTGATGAGACTGTTTGCTCGATCACATGCTCATTCCCACGAGAAGAGGGTCATGTGCAAGTGTTTGGGGGTGGCCAGTAGAGGGCCTACCTCAGTTTAGGTTGGGACCTAAGAGGAAAATTTTCAAGAGATTTTATAGAGTCTATGGTTGCAATACCCTAAAATCCTATTTTACGAATTAAAAATAAAATAAGGACTATTAAGTAACGTTTAATTAAATATATCATTTTTAATAAAATAATGATATTATAATAATCAAAATTATGACTAAGAAAGGAGGAAAATAATATAGGCATCAAATTAGTGGAGGCTAGAATATTTACTAAGCTAAAATAAAATTTAAATTATAATAATAATGTATAAATTAATTCAAAAAAGTATTTATTTATTATTATTAATTTTATTATTCCTAAAATTCTAAAAAAATACCAAACCATCCAAACCACCTTACTTTTCTATTTTTTCTTCTCTTTAATTTCTTTTCTTTTTCCTTTCTTCTTTTACTTCCTTTTTTTTTCTTTTCTCCCCCTCCCTCATCGAATTGGACCATGCCTAGTGTAGCCCAATCCCTCTCTCCCCTTCTCTCTTTTCCTTTCCTTCCCCTAGCCCACACTCCCTTCTTCTTTCTTTCTTTCCCCTCGAGCGGCCCAATGCCCTGCCTACGCCATCCCTATTGTTTCCCCCTTTTCTCCCTCTTTTTCTCTCTTTCTTCCCTTTTTGTCCCTGTCTTCAACCTCCCCTAATATGTGCTATGGCCATGGCTGCTTTGGAGCCCATTTCTCTCTCCCTATCCTTATCCTGACTTGCCTTGCACTATTCCCCTCCCTCCTACAATCCCAACACCCCCACCTAACCCCCCTACAACCCTACCAAAATCCCTGCCTTGTCCCCTAGTTGTGCGAGCTACATCGATCGGTAGCCAAGCACCCCTCCCCTTATCTTCTTCCTTCCCTTGTCCAATTCCCCCAACTATATCCCCCTATATACACGTTGTGCCTCAATTCTCCCTTTTTTCTGCCATTCAAAAATCACCCTATCCCTCCTTGCACCACCCCTTCGGTCCCCGCCACCACCACCATTACGTCATGCCACCATCGCCACACCCTTTTCCTTTTCCCTGCACCATCCATCATAGATTAAGACCTTCCCCTACCCCTAACTCCCATTCCTCTTCTCTCCCCACTTGTGTAAAGTGGGCAACTCAAGCTGCCCTTTTGCACGCACCTCCACTACCTACGCCCTATGTTGCCGCCACCACAGCAACCACATCCTCCACTACCTCCCTTCCTGCCCAGACAACCTTCCTTTACCTTCCCAAACCACCATTTCCCCTTTCCTTTCCCTCCTTGATCCTCCTTTTCTCTCCTTCCCTCTAAGCCAGCACCACAACCATCACCTACGTTGTCGCCGTGAGACACCACCACCACCACCACAACCCCTTTTGACCCAAAAACTTTACCACCCAAGAGAACCTAGCTTCCCTCCTCTTTTCTAACCCAAAAACCTCTTCTTTTCCATCGCCATTACCACCACCATTATGTGCTGCCACGACCCTTGCCTCTTATTCCCTCTTTAAGTGTGCCCTTAACCTTTATACTTATTTAATATATTGTATTTTAAATATTTTACTATTATTAACCTTATTATTATTACTACTATTACTAATATTTAGTTAGGAAAATAAAAAGACAAATAAAGAAGGCTAAATAATTAGTGTTCCATTTCTTATAGGTTGTAAACCAAACCCTTTATGTGAGGAGGCATAGGATTCAATAAAAAGCCTAGTGTCCTATAAGGTAAGGATATGGTCAAAGCTTGGGTTTGTTATGATTTATGTTATTATGAGTGTAATGATATGTATTGTGTATTTATATGTGAATGTGGACTAAATATGTGTGTAGTGTAGCTTGCCTTATAAGGAACTAAGGTATGTTGTGTATGATTTATAATATGTATAGTATGGGTGATATGATTTATTATGTATGATATTCTCTTATGTATGGTTGTTATGGTATGAAATGCATGCTTAGAGGCCTTGGGTAGACTTGAGTGGTTGTAGGGATCTAAAAGAAATAAAGAGGGTGGAGTGAGTAAGAAGAAGTGGGGAAAAATTCTAAGTGTATTGTGACATATGGGTGATAAAATAAAGGAAGAAATTAATAAAATGAAGGGTTAGAGTAAAATCTTGCATGGGAAGTGTAAGTATTGCATGGGGTGGTTAGTCCTTTCATGAGCAGAAAGCTTGCATAGGAAAGGTTAGTTTGAGGGTTAAACATAGGGAAGAAATAGTCTTTTGAGTGATTGGAGCATTTGAGAAGAAGGTAGTAAGTGGGTTTATGGAAGTGTGCATGGGAGCCTAACTAGGGTTTTTGGGGGGGGGAAACCCTAAGTATAGGAGTGTTATGAGAGAATTTATAGAGGTTGGCTGGATTTTGGGTTATGATTAGGAGTGATCCATGTGAAGGGTGAAAAGTAGGGTGGAGTTTAAGTGTGAAGGGAAGGTATGAAAGAAAAGAGGTATATTAGGGTTTTGAGGTGACCAACTAGGGTTTCATATTACATGTGGAAGTTGGAGAGTAGGGTTACAATGTTTGAAGTGGGTTGAGTAGAGTGATGGTGTTGGAGTTAAGGAGAGTATGGGCTATATAGGAAAAAGGATAGGCTAGGGCCACACAGGCCAGATTAGGGTTTTAAGGGGGAACCCTATTAAGCAATGGTGAGCCTGTGTGGAGAAGTGGGCCTTGACCCACAAGTGTGGGGGCTTTTGGAATCATGGTGAGTAGGGTAGAAGGTGAAAAGGAGGTCCTAGAGTCTTGGGAAGTGTAGAGGTCCCAAGTTATAGGATAGGGTTATTTTGGGAGTCTAAGGTGGAAGAGTGATAATGAGTGGGGGAAGTCCATTGGAGGGCATGCATGTTTGGTTGGGGGTTACTTATTAAATAAGAGACAAATAAAACACTAACAATTTAAAGTGGAAGACTATTGAGCCGAGCCCATACCGATCCACGGGGAAGAATAGTGGCCAGGAGAAATTTTGCTCTAGAGACCGATCCACTGGCAAATAATAGTGGATATGTGCGTTATGTCTTGGAGTGCATTTTGATCTACCAGATATAATAGTGGGGGATCCCGAGATCAATAAACCAAACCTTAAATAATAATAAATCATGAGAAAATTACTAATCACTTGTAGTGGAACACCATATAAGTTGAGGCTAGCCCGATCCACCTGTGAGAATAGTGGCAAAAAGTATTTTGCCTGAGAGACTAATCAACAAGCAAATAATAGTGGCCAAGAGTGTCCTGCCCTGGAATGATGAAATGCCCCGAAATTTTCTAATTTTATAAACTACATTCAAGGATATTTACTATAAGAATTATTTAAATAAATTATTTTTAAATTGAACTAATTAGGGTAAATCAAGAAGAAATTTATAAGTATTATTATTAGAAGAGAATTTGGGTATTTTAGCTAATTAAGAATTTTATTTTGAAAATTAATTAAATAAATTATTTTATTTAAAATAAGAAGGAGAAAATAGTTTCAAATTAATATTAATTTTATAAATAATTTAATTGGAAAAAAATTGGGTGTTTTGCTAATTAAAAAGGAATTTATGGAAAATCTTTTAAAAATCCTAATTTAGACTAAAATAGGATTTAAATATTATTTTAATCAAACATTATTATTTTTAAATATCCCAAATATTTTAATTAATTTAAATACCCAACATAATTATTTCTCTCTTTTCCTTTTTCCTTTTCTTTCCTTTTCCTTCTTTTTTCTTCTTCTTTTCTTTTTCTTCTTCTCCTCGTTCTGGCTGCCTCTCTCGCGGCCCACTTCTCCTTTTCTTTTCCTTCGGCCCAGCCCAGCCGCGCGATGCTGACTTCTTCTGCCGTCCCCCTCTACGTCACGTTTTGATTCGTTTGACAGTGAAACCCGTCATTTCATTTAAACCTCCTCCTCCGTCGACGAACCGCCTGGTCTCCTCCCTTTCTTTTTCTCTACCGCCCGGTCCAGCCCCCCCCCCCATCTTCTTCTTCCCCGACGTCGCCAGCCTGCAACTCCGCCGCCCAGCCGAGATTATCGCCGCCGATTACGTCAGTCTTGACCGGCCATTTTTATTCCTATCTCTTCCCCCTGAATCGCCGACCCTCTTGACCCAACTAAATCTCCATTTCTCGCGTGATTTTCCCTCTCCTTTCCATGCGCAACCCTTACCCTGATTTGCTGCCGCCGGCCAAACGTCGCCTTCAGTGACCTGAACCCTACATTCCTTACCCCGTAACCAACCCAAAGAACCCTACCCTATCTTATTTTCCCTATAAATACCCTCATAAGCAGCTCTGTATCGAGCTTTGGTTGTTGTCTAGAATTCTCCAACCTTACCACCGCCGCCCATTTAGACGCTTCGACCGCCGCTTCTGGCCAACTTCACCGCCATCCCTGGCTACCCGTGTAATCCTTGCATCTTCCTCTAGCTAACCAAAACATTCATCACCCTCGATTCTTTTTGCACAATCCTCCCCGACTATGCGAATTTCCCTTCTCGACCAACCTGTCTTCCAGCCCCCGCTACCCTTCGCGCCGCCCTTAGCCACCTCCTCCGCCACTAAAGCCGCTTCTTTCTCCTCCCATTCTATGTTGTAGACCTTGCTCTATCTCCCCATACCTCTAGTTTCCTTTTCTCCCTCTCCTCCTCTCTCTTTCTTCTTCTCCTCCATTTGGCCACCACCGCCGCTGTCGTGTGCCGCCACCTTTGGCTGCACCACCACCCTCATTCTGTCCCTCTCCTTCTGGGAAACTCAAAACACCTCAGCTCCCATCATAATTCTTCCTATCTTATTCCCAGCATGCAACTTTTCCCTCTTTCTTCTCTTTTTCCGGCCACCGCCACCGCCGCCGTACACCACCGCCGGTGCCGCCTATCCCCACCAACCTATGGTTGAGCCCTAGACCCTCTCAGCCTTTTTCCTTATTTTTATAACCCTTAAATTATTTTATTTCTATTATTTGCATATAAATACTATTATTATTATTCTTAATATTTATATTTTTAATATGCATTATTATTATTATTATTATTATTATTATTATTATTATTATTATTTATGTTGAGGGATGAAGCCTAATATATTTTAATTCGATTTTATTATTATTCTTCTTATTATTTCTATATTTACTATTATTAATATTAAAATGTTATAAGTATAATTATTATTATTATTTTCTATTTCGAATTTCCATTATTCTTATTTATTATTATTAATACAAATATTTTAACATTAGTGTTGTTAATAATGTTACTATTATTATCATTATTATGATTATCATCATCATCATCATCATCATCATCATCATCATCATCATCATCATCATCATCATCATCATCATCATCATCATCATCATCATTATTATTATTATTATTATTATTATTATTATTATTATTATTATTATTATTATTATTATTATTATTATTATTTCTGAATTGGGTTATTTAATTTACAAATAATCTTTTTAGTATTATTTTGGTAAAAGGGTCTGAAGCCCTTATTTCACTTTATTTTTGATTAATGCCTTATTATTATTATTTCTACTATTTTTATTATTCTTATTAATATTAATATTGATATTATTTTTGTATTTTTGTTATTATTATTTTATAAAAAAACTAGTCTTATATTAAATTAGTTTTTAATATTATTTTGATAAGAGAGAGTTTAATTTTAGCTTTTCTCTCATAATAGGTAAAACCAGTCAAAACCCTAAGGAGGCGTAGGAACGTGCTCCAAGACCGGTGTCATTTTAGGTAAGGGTTTACTAAGGCCATTGTGTGCTTATATGCATTATGTGCTTCATATGCTATGAATTCTATGTTTATGATTATTAATTATGTTGTATATGGTATGACGTGGAGTTGAAGTATGTTTTTGTATGGCATGTGTATATGTATGTGATGATATGTATTGTGACCCTGTAAGACATTCATGAAAGGATGTCGATGTGGTTTGTGTGGGATAAAGGATGATGGGGAAAGAAGTTGACTAAGGGAAGTGAATTGACCTAATTTTATGGTTTTATAAGGAATGATCTAATATATGGTTTTATGTGGAGAATATAATATACGGTTTTATTTGGGGAGAATGTAATTTATGATGTTATATGGGAGAATCAAATTTAAGGTGTGTTTGGGAGAATCTAATTTATGATGTTAATTGGGAGAATCTAATTTATGATGTTATATGGGTGAATCGAATTTATGGTGTATTTGGGAGAATCTAATTTATGATGTTAATTGGGAGAATCTAATTTATGATGTTATATGGGATAATCGAATTTATGGTGTGTTTGGGAGAATATAATTCATGATGATAATTGGGAGAATCTAATCTATGATGTTATATGGGAGAATCGAAGTTATGGTTTGTTTGGGAGAATCTAATTTATGATGTTAATTGAGAGAATGTAATTTATGATATTATATGGGAGAATCTAATTTATGATCTGATTGGGAGAATCTAATTTATGAGTTGTTTGGGGGAATCCAATTTATGGTTTTGCTTGGGAGATTCTAATTCACGATTTTATGTGGGAGAATCTAACTTATGGTATTGTATGGGAAAATCTAAATTATGGTTATGAATGGGAGAATCTAATCAATTATAAGTTAAGGATGAATCTTCGGTTTTATTTGATTTGAATCTAGGGTTTGGTAAGGATGAATATTTGGTTTGGTATGGATTAAATATAGGGTTTGGTATGTATGAATCTTTGGGTGTTATACGATTTGAATTTAGGGTTTGGTATGGTTGAACCTTTGGTTTTGGTTGGATTGAATTTAGGGTTTTGTATGACGGAATCTTGGGTTATGTATGGTGGTATTAGGGTTTACATGCTGGTATTTATGGTTGTATTGTGGTATTAGGGTTTGCATGATGGTATTAGTGGTGGTATGGTAGTATTTAATGGTTATATGGTGGTATTAGGGTTTGCATGGGATGTGTAAAGTCTGCATGGGAGTAAAGTTTATGTGTGGAAAGTTGATTTGGGATGTAAGGAACGTAATGTAAGTGTTGCTTGGGCATGTAAACACTTTGGGTGAAAGATAGTACGTAGAGCATTATCTAGGTACGTAGGAGACTGAGCTAGGGTTTGGAGTGGCTAATTGTGAATTGTCGTGATTAATTAAGGTTTGGAATAGCTAATTATGGTTGTTATGGTTAAATAAGGTTTAGAGTGGTTAATTATGGTTTGTGGTGGTTGATAAGGGTTTGGTGTGACTGCTTAGGGTTTTTGTTGTATCATGGGTTTTGGTGATTAAGGTGTAATTATGAGAATGGGATCGATGATTTGTAATTTGTGGAGCATTAAAATGATTTGGGTGATGTGAGGTGGAGTAAGAGGGGGTGTTAAGGCCTAAATTAGGGTTTCGGGATAAAACTCTAGAGTGAGATGTGAACTAGAATTGGAGGATAAGTGTAAAGGGAGCGATTCATGCATGTCTAGGGTGTGGTGGTAGCACATGTGTAATTGGTGAATAAAGTATGATGATGAATATGGAATTTATGAATTATGATTCGTGCATGTCCAGGGTGAAAGCCTTTGAATAAGATATTTAATACACTAATTACTTAAAGTGGAAGATATTGAGACGTGACCAGCCGATCCACCGGTCAGTAATAGTGGTTAGGGTTTTACCCTATGTGCGACCGATCCACCGGTAATAATAGTGGTTAGGGTTTTACTCTATTGTGACCGATCCACAGGTAATAATAGTGGTTAGGACATGATGTCCTATTGTGATCGGCCCACCGGTTATAATAGTAGGGGATCCCGATCTCAATGAAAATAAACCAGAGTTTTGCTAAGGCAAATAAAAGACACTAATTACTTACAATGGAACACCATGCGAGGAGGAACCAAACCGATCCACCGGTTAGGAATAGTGGTTAGGGTTTTTACCCTATATGTGACCGATCCACCGGTAATAATAGTGGTTAGGGCATGATGCTCTATTGTGACCAATCCACTGGTAATAATAGTGGTTAGGGCTTGATGCTTTATTGTGACCGACCCACCAGTTATAATAGTGGGGTGTTCCTATGCTCGCATGGATTGATAAAAGGCATGGTGTGAATTGAACTCTGATAAGAGATTAATGAAATGATTAATCTGGATTATATACGAGCCGTTGTACTTTTACCTTCTTGATTATATGCATTTATGATTATGCCCTTTTATGTTCTACATGATTTATGTGTTTATGTGTTGGCCTTAGTGCTCGGTTACCTTACTCCATACGTAGCGTACTGATCACCCTTTTCATGGGTGCTGCTTATTCCCACGAGTAGTATGCCCTTCTGATTTGTGCAGGTGGGCGAGACATTAGTCGGGGATGAGTGTTGAGCATGTTTGGCTCGAGGTTCGAGAGAGTTGTGGCCGTATTTCAATCTTTATGCAATTTTATTTCTTGCTATTATTTCTTTGTATTGGAGTATGTATCCTCTTTGATTTCGCACTCTGATTTCTATTTTATTACGTTATAAACGTTTATGCGTACTCTGATTTTAAGGTATGATCTTTCGAGTTCTTTTATGAACTGTTGATTTGAATTTAATGTAAATCTTTTCTTAGACTTAGCACTTGGTACTGGAACGGTCAGAGAGAACCTGTCTAGTACTAAGTGTGGCGATAACATTCCTAGAATTCACAGGTTTTAAGTGTTTCTATTTTAATTACTTCCGCTTTAAAAAAAAGTAGTGAATTTTGGGGTGTTAAAGTATTCTGATCCACCAACTATAATATTAGGATTTCCATTCTCACGTGGATATCATACGAGGGATGTGTAACTATAAAATTAATGGCCTAAATTCTAATAACGGTGATTAATCTAAATGAATTACTGTATACATTATCTGCCTTTTTCATGGTATGCTCTATCTTAGCCATATGGTTACCTTGCATAGTTTGTAGCATACTAATTTCCCCTTTCATAGGTGCTGCTCATTCCCACGAACAGTGGCGCCTCCTGAGTCTTTGAAGGTAGGAGATGTTGCCCTCAATGATTTTGATGCATATGATGCCTTGGGTCGGATAGAATGATGATTCAATGTACTTGGTATGGGGCATGATAGGGTGTTCTCCGGACTAATCATTTTCTATTTTCTTATCATTTTTATTTCCCCATAGTGGTCGTTGATTGTACTTTATTTCTATCCTGTATTAATAATGATATTTGTGTACTTTGATTTTATTTATGAAAGTTGAACTATTATAATGTTTTTTATTATTTGTGTTAATAATATTTGTACCTTTAGCTTTATGGTTAGTATAAGATTGGCTAGGGGATAATCTTGTACTAATCACGGCAGTAGCACTTCCCATTTTTAATGCATGGTTTTCCATATCAAACGAAAAATTTCAACTATAAATTTGTTAGATGTTAAACTGGCAGACCGTGATTTTAGTTTTGTGGTCACACCCTATTCTCATTTTAATGTAGCCCCATACTTTATCAATTTATATTCTTGTATTGATGTGGTCAGGGACTAATGAGATCCTTGATGTAAACAATCCTTTAAATATTATGTAATTGAAATTTGCACACTCTGTTGTTTTTAAATTAATTGGTTGGTTTTAACCTTCTATCTAATATACAATACACGTCTATCCTGCGTGAGGTACAATCATAACACCTCATCTTTCTAAGAGTATTGTCATCTTCCACAATGTTTTAAATGAAAATTTTCGATAATGGAAAATGGGAGTATTAAAATAAAAATGACTAATATTATAATTTCATTATAAATCTAAGGGTTTTGGCCCAAAAATGTAATTGGATTAAATTTTATTAACTTTTTTAAATTGAATGTTTAGAACTACAACTTGGCTTATTTTATAACAGATTATATAATTAATAGATCAAAAACAATAAAGAAAATACTCAATTTAAGTTAATTAGGTTTTTTGAATTAGGAATGCAAATCTAGCCGAATCTTGCTAAATTATAAAAGTTGATGGATTGAAAATAAAACTAAACATATTCTAATTCAAAGAACATAATCACTTGAATAAAATAACTCAATTATACAATCCAATTTAAATTTGCAAAAGTTTTGACATAAAAGTTCAATTCTGATATGCTTCATATAATTTTTCCAAAGTGACACTTCTGATGAGTTCATATTTTGACACATTTTATACCCTTATAATCTTAGTTTTTGGTAGTTTATTTAGCTAATATAGGGGAATAATTATTGTTTTATGCTTAAGTGGTAAAAATTGCATAAATTTTATTATTTGAGCTAAAATGATATAAATTAAGTAAATTTAGAATAAAATATTATTTATTAATATTTATTGAATTTTATTTTGCAAGTTTTATTTTTAAATAAAAGAAAGAAAAAAGAAACTTGACCTTTGGACCAACGGCCCGAAGGCCGAAGGCCCAAAGGCCCGGAGCAAAAAAAGAAAGAAACGCCGCACGAGATTCAGCGAGGGCTGGCATGGCACGCACGGAAAGAAAAAAAAAGGATGTGAAGGACTGATGTGGCGTGAGGTGGGGCAGGAACGAAAATAAAAGAAGCAGTGTGAAAGAGGAACAGACGCCAGATAGAGGGGTATGGTCGAAAGCCTCGAGAGGCTCGAAAGAGCCTTCAACCGCAGAGAGTAGAAGGCAAGTGAGGGGAGCATGAGCGGCAGAACCTTTATAGGCTCGAGAGAGATGGCAGAGAGAAAGGCGCGACAGAGCCTTGTGAGGCTCTATGAGACGACGCAGACAAGGAGAGCCGCACATCAATCGAAGGAGGCAAGGCGCACGGATTGAAGCCTCGACGCACGGAAAAGGACGACGCACGTCAGGTGAAGGAGGGCGGCACATAGGATTATCTCATTCTCACGATTAAAGGATGACTTAGAGATAAATATTATATTTCGACCTAATCTAGTGGTGGATTTTTATTTCCCTAACATATTTCTCATATATGCGGTTTCTCATTATTTTCATTATTTTTATTATTAGTTTATTTGTTTTATTTATTCCTTTTATTATTTTATTATTTTGATAAACCCCCATTAGTATTTTTCTTATTTATTTATTCTGTGTTATTTAGGATTTTTTATTTTTAGTTTTAGTTTTATTTTTAAGCTAGTTAGATAGAGGTGAGCCCTCTCAATCCCCGGCTAGAACGATACCCTATTTACCAGTGCTACAATTGACAACAAGAGGGTTTAAATTGCGTGCCGGCTACGGTCGCACCAACTTCCAACATAAAATGAAAAACATTTCAAAGCTTATTATAACATTAATAGAATAAAATAACTCAATTATACTATTTAATTTTAATACAGAAGGATTTTGACCTATACATCCAATTCTAATTCCAATTATTGACCTAATTTTTGTTAATCATCAGCTAATTCATACAAATTATTCAAAATAAAATTTAGAATTTGGGGTAATTTATACCAAATGGGATGTTGCAAAACAGAGTTGGTAACGTTGTCGGTAGTCGGACGTTGTTGGTGCACTGCTATATGTTTGTAGCTATGCTAATTCCGCTAGCCACCATCATTGATACTTTGCGTGATTTTACCATCGAGGATGGCAAAAAAAAAGATGGAGGGAGAGAAAAGAAAAGGAAAATGGGGGCCTATTAGTTTTTTCTTTTTCTTTGTTTACTAATACGTATCCACAAGTGAGAATACTAAACATTTAAAAATTATTAACGGGTAATTTTATATAAAATTCATTTAACAAAAATTATTCTGTAAAGATCCAAAGTTATAAAGTCAATATAAAATATATTTAATGAATTTAAAAAAAGTTTTTGGATGAAAATACTAATGAGGATGAAAGTTTGTGTTGTTTACAAAAAGATATAATAAGACCCTAAAAAATATTTAAAACCCTATAGAAAAATATATAAACAAAGATCTCAGAGACCAGGATTAATTTAAATAATTTCGAAGAAGGTATTCTTGAAGTCAAAGGGGGGAAATTAGATGAAATTTAATTTTGGAAGGAAAATCATAAACAAGTTATGAAACTCTTTTTAATTAAAAGATTTCTAAAAAATCTTAGGAACCTCTTAACAATACATAAATTTAAAGAAGGAAATATTTTCTATGGATAAAAATCATTAAAATGATTATACTATTTTAAAGAAAATTTTATAATTTAAATAATTTTTTTATATAGGAAATATAACTCCAAAATAAATTTATAATCAAACAACGAAGTTATAATCAAAAACAAATACAAAATATTAAAAATAAAAATATGGAGAAAAAAATACATATTTTTAAACAAAAATTGAAATCATGTGAATATAATAAATTTATGATCTTGAACAAATTTATCTAAAATGATCTGCAACAACAATAATTAATTAAATTCTAATATCAATTTGAAATTGTTGATAAAATCATAAAATGGATAGAGATTAAAATAATTAAATATTTTTATCAAATTATGATAATAAAACTTATGTGTGTGGGAGGATGGAATTCTCAAATTGATGAGAGTATGACTTGGCTGCGATGAAAATAATTAGAATGAGACTCGATGATGGTGTATTAGGGTTTAAAACATTCAAATAGTGTGAACCAAGGAGGAATTTGATTCAAATAAAGTGATGGTGGTTCGGTGGTGATGGTTCGAATGGTGTGAATCAATTATGATATGTATTTGACAATAGTTTTGTAGATGATGATGAGCTTCGAATGCTAGGGATTAGATGGAGGATGAGGTTGTGGTTTAGGGTTAGGGTTAGGGTTTTGTTCAAATAGAAGGGTTAAGGTGATGTTTGGTTCGGATGTAAGGTGGTTTAATGTTTTGAAAGATGGAATTAGATGTTTGAATACCAAACCAATTTAAGGCTACAATTAGCTTCAAATTAGAGTGAGGTTTAGATGTTAATTATGGTTGAAAAAATATGGATTGTGGTGAGTATAAAAGATATGAATTAATTTCTAATTCACACACACAAAGAGATTAAAACTTTCAAGCTAAATCATTCACACATATTGGATTAATTTAAATTGAACTCACACAGAATTCAACTTATATTCAACTTCAATATTGATATTCAACTTCTATGTTTCATAATCGTGCCTTCTATGGCTACTTATAGCCATTCCACCACTTAGCTAAAATTATAATTCAAAATATTCCAAGTTAAAAGATATTATGCTATTTTTATACTAACTTTATGCTTTATCTATTATCCAACTCTACTACTTAATTAATTAATTAACTAAATTAATAATAATTCTCGACCAATACTGAAAATAAACTCCCCATGCACGTGCTCATCATTCAGTGCATAACATGCATGCCATACATGTCATACACATGCACGTAGATACCTAATTGCTTGTTTGTCACATTTCTAGCAATGTAATCATCTGTTGGTTCAAATTTGTGGAAGATATTTTTCAAGAGAAGAATAATTGGTTCCATAATTATGAAAGTCAATTCTTGAGTGTTTGCTCTTACATAAAAAAATTATTAATTTTAATAAAAATGAATTTCATAAATACATGGCCCTATATCACTACGCCATTAAAAACGAACTTTATCTCCGAAGTTCAACAAAAACAAAATAGGAGAAACTTAACAAAACAATTAAATGAAAAGTTTGATTAATGTAATTAATATGTTAAGAATTTTATAAAGAGAGAAAGAAACAAGGTTTTATCAAACTAAACAAAGTAATATTTTAATAAATAATACATATGAAGTAAAATAGAAGGAAAAAAATATCACTTAGCAAATTAAATACAACAAGGTTCAACTATGAAAGAAATACACACTTAAATTCCAAACAAACTACAAAAATATTATTCATTAAAATAAAATATAAATATGATAATGAGAGAAACATTTAACTTGAAGTTCCAAGAGAAGGAAGAGAACAATGGTTCTACATATTTTACACCTCTAAGAACACAACTCCAAAATATGCATGTAACAATTTATACAATGAGTTATTTCTATAACGTCACCCACGAAAACAAGGCTACTCTTGACCCAATGACTAATTAAAGATTCTATACATACCAACCATATACATATAGGTCAAAAGAGATTCTTAAACTTAAAATACTTCACTAAGGAGCTCCCTAATATACACAACAACGTGATTCTCTAGAAATCTCAACACCCAAATGACACTACTATGTCAACGATAGCATTTAGGGCCCAACATTTAGACTACCCGCTAATAAGATAAAACCTAACACATTACCATTTGCAAGCAAGTAGATAAGAAAACATGCACATTTTATAAATAAGAATATTCATATATTGAGGTCAAAACTACTAACACAACATACAACACCGAAGCAACATATGATTGAACACTAATAAAGGAAAAACTAAAATATAAATACTTAAAGAATGTCATATTGCCTCATCAAGGTCACTATAGTAAATGAGGCATCCTAAACCCTACCTATGAAAAAGAACACCTCTATCTAAACCTCATCATCATCGTCGCCACAATTCTACATTTCCTCTAATTGAAAAGGACACATCTATCTAAACATCATCATCAACATCACAACCCTAAGTTTTTTACAATTCCAAAAATTGAAACTACTCAACCAAAATAGATTATGATCTATATCACATCACGTTACATCCATAAAAGTACACCCTAAGGTTGTCAATCCACCAAACCTACATGACTAGGGTTAATCTAGTGGGATTACTACCCCCTTAAAAATAAACTAATTATGAAAGCATAATCCTCAAACCATATATCATACAATATTAACACAAGTTAAGCAAGTAAAATAACAAATGAACATATAAGGAGACATAAATACAATAACAAATCACAAGGCCATGTACACTATCCAATCACACTTTCCTCACAAGCTAATCCAACTTTAAAATTCATCTAATCTTTTTATTAAAACCCAAATCGAACACTTAAAAAAATAATTTTTAATTGTTGAAATTTGAATTCCTAAAATATAAAAGTTATTTTTCAAAATTAAAGCTCTGATACCAACTTGTAATACCCCTAAAATTCCTTCTTAAAAATTTTCATTTAAAGGAATAATGCGAGAGCTAAAATATAAAATTGGAAATATTACCGCCTCATCTAACAAAATATAAATATTTATCACTTATTTCTTGCTAGATGAAAGACCAAAACCTATTTAACCAAAAATTAAAGATCATTTATGCTAAGTGAATAAAAATACACAAGGATATATCAAATAGTAGACAGGAAGTGAATAATTTAACTAGACATATCAACATTGATCAAATTAGTGGAAAACCTGTTAAATAATCCTAGATTTTAAAAGCTTATAAAACTAATGAAAAATTAAAATTCAATTATAACACTATTAAAATTTCTATATAACATTTGAAAAAAATTTCAAATCTAGGTATAGATAAATAAAAAAATCCCCAAGGGATAAAACTCCGGGTTACCTAATCTCTTGAAGCTCAAGTCTTTAATCCAATAACAATGATTAATTTAAAGCTTGCTTAAGATGTATGCTCCCTACCAACAATGGATCATTGTAGAACCCATTCAACTAAGGTAGTATTAGTACAAGTCTAGTATTGAATAATTCACAACTACCTAACTCATGGAGGGCACATGATGCACTTAAGACATGGAAATCTTTAACTTACAATACTTATGCTCAAGTATACATGTGATACATAAACCACTCCACTCATACATCTACTTATAGATTTTGCAAAGTATATACATATTATTAATTGCCTGCTCTATAAGTATTAAGGAAAGTCATATATAAAATGACAGGAACAATACACACATATAATAGCTAAGGTAAGACATGTCCATATGAAATATCTTAGTCAAAACTATAAATTGCACAAGTGGATGCATGTGGCGTTAAATCCAATCCATTCCAAGTATCATTAAAGCTAATCCAATCTAAGTATCATTAAAGGTAAATAAATCCAAGTGACATTAAAGCTAAATAACTTTAAGTGGCATTAAAGCCAAATAATTACAAGTGTCGTTAAAGCTTAAAGCAAACCAATTAGCATTAAAGCATATCGAATCCAAGTGGCATTAAAGTTGTTGATTCCAAGTGTCATTAGATCTAAATAATTCAAGTGGTGTTAGAGCTAAATAATTCAATGGCATAAAAATATATCAAAATGCGTTATACAATTTCAATCCATGCTCAACTAATGATATGATTTTCTAAAGCAATTATAATTGAGACACATTATGTTATACTCCAAAATCACTAGAAATTTCACAATTAACTAAACATGTTAACTGCATAATCATGTTTAATCCTTCATACACTTAAACACATATAATAATCAAGAGGCGTGATAACATGTCTTCGCATTGAAGTAATAATCTCATAGATACATAGAACTACCACAAAAAATATAGTGTACACTTGACATATTTAAATAAAATAAAGCTTGAGAATCCATGGTAATGTTTTCCTATATCGTCGATATAACTAGTAGGACTAGGTTAGAAACTACCGTATTAATCAATAATTCAAGTATTACAATTTAATCAACAAAAAGAGACATAGATGGTCTTCCTTGAAACCATGTCCAAAACCAAAGACTCAAGAGTATAGCTCCATTAAGATTTAAAATTAGGTATTAACCAAATCAAGTTCAAAATATATCACTTAGGGCATTTCAAAGTGATTCATAAAACTAGGGAAAAGATAAGTGATGATAAGTTTATTTTATCAAAAATGACTTATTAGTTAGGTTTTACAACCAAAAAGATAATTCAACCTGGTTCAGAAAACCAATCCAAATTAATAAGATAAAAATAAATTTTAAATGATTTTAAATCAAAGTAGGTAATCGATTAGATAAAAGTAGCATAACCTTATCAATCTTATAAAAACCATCAATGAAAATTAGTGTTTCTAGGCTAAAACTGCAAACCAACCAATTCACTTCCATAAGATAAATATATTCTCATATATATCACCTAGTAATTTGGTAATTAATGCTTTTGCAAAGTAAAATTTCTAAGTAGTATATTTTGGGTGTTATAGGTGTCAGATGGTTTTGAGGGCTAATTAGTTATGGTGACATGATGAGGTGGTGGTAGTGAAGATGGTGGTGGTGGTTGGTGCTGGATTGGGTAGCCATGGGTGGCACGTCTAGTGGTGGCTAGTGATGCAAAGGGTTGTGGTGGAGGGTTTTCGTGGTGGCATTGGATCTTGATTGGGTGGGTTGGGATCATGAATACCAGTGAGGTGGTGTAGGAGGGACGATGAGGCTATGGTGGAGGTAGTGCAAGTGCTAGAACTACAAAGGGAAGGAACTAAGTTGAAGGGGGAGCTATGATAGTTTTTGCCATTGCCTAGGGGTATGTTATGGAGGGAGGAACCAATTGTGGTAGGTAGGTTGTGATGGATAAGGTTGAAGGGGGTGGTTAGTTGTGGTAAAAATGATTGGTGCTAGGGGATTTGGGGGTTCTAGCTGTAGGGGAGGATAAGGAAGAAGTTGGCAATGACAAAGGACAGTGAAGACAATGATGATTGTTGGAGGTGGTCGATGATGGATAAAGAAGGGATATTATTGAAGGAAAACGATGGGTGATGATGGTGGTTTATGTGAAACCAAATACAGCCAAAAAAGGAAAGAAGAAGAAGAAGAAGAAGAAGAAGAAGAAGAAGAAGAAGAAGAAGAAGAAGAAGAAGAAGAAGAAGAAGAAGAAGAAGAAGAAGAAGAGGGTTAGTGATCGGCTATAAGGAGAAAGTGGTTGGATGACAAGTAGGGTGAGGCAAGAGGAGAAGAATGGTGGTGGACGATTTGGGATGGTGGATGGGTTTTGAGCAAGGAAAAGAGAGAGAGAAGGAGAGGTGTGTTTAGTTGAGGAGATGTAGATAGGATGTGAGGTTAGGTCGAGGTGGTGAGGTGTATGAGTGTGTATGTATATATGCATGCAGAGAAGGGGTGAGTTCGACAAGTGAGTGTAGTAAGGTAATGGAGTATGGCTCGATAGAGGGTGAGGGATGTTGGTTCAACAAAGTGTGAAGTGTTGGTGATGAGGTTTGGGTTCAACAAAGGGGTGAGGTAAAGGAGAGATAAGGAGAGTGTTTGGGGAAGGAAAACTAAGGACAACAAGGGGTTTGCGTGAGAGATGGGTTGGGAGGGATAGGGTAGGAATATTTTATTTTAGTTTTAGGTTTAATTTAGTTAGATTAGGGTACTAAGTAGGAAAAATAATCCACTTTAGGATATGTTTAATAGGTAGAAATAAGATAAAATAATAGGGAAAAATATTTTGAAAATTATTTGGATTACATGTCAAAGGTTAATAATAAAATAATTAATCCAATGTTTAAGGGTTAGTTTTGACAAAAAAAAAGATTAAAAACTTGAAAGAAAATTTTACAAAATTTTAGGGTGTTACAACTAGTCTTTAGAATAGTCGATTGGTTAGACTAAATCGATTGACTGGGTTACCTGCGATAACATTGGTTGCTCTCTACTTAAAGACATCGAATGATTTGTTAGAATCAATTGACTAGTCATAGAATATATGATTGTCTGCCCATACCAATTGATTGGATTGAGGGAACTTTGGGGTTTGGCTAAGCCAAATCGATTAATTGGTTCAACCAGAGCATACTTCTTTTATTTCTTTTAAACTTGACATGTTTTGAGACTTTATGTTATGCTATGAAAAGATTCTTTAATGATGATAACACACATATAACCCATTTGATGTATTAAATGGTTCATAATTCATGGTACTCTCAATAAGTGCCTTTGGAAGATTTTAATGGAAAAAATTATAATGTGTATGCTATGATTTCATAATGAATGATACAATCTAGATTCTTAGCCCAAATAGATTACCTTAATGGGTTGATTTAAAACTTACATAAGCACTAATGGAAAACCCACTACATTGTTTAGAGGATAATAACAATTAAGATGGAATGATTATGTGTATGTGTTACTTAGTTGGTATGAGGGCCATATGTGATAACATAAACTTGGAAGAATAACATACATTACTTAAACTAAAATATAATCAAGTTGTGCATGGGTCTAGATTACTTGATCCTCGATTAGCTACCGGAGGTTAGTATGCCTTCAGGCATTTATTGGTGCCTTTGAGCAAGATCTTAGTAGAACTCACTCCCTCACCTACTCTAGACATTGATAATGTACTAGAGGGTATCGATACTAAATATTCTAGTTTCCTAGGTTGTTTATTGGCTTTGGTTTGACTTTTATGGCCATGGAGTGGTATTCAGTCCATCACTCGATAAGGAAAAAAGAATAATGGAATGTAAATGATTAACCTAAGGGATTATGTGAACTTGAAAAATGGACCTAATATAGTACTCTTATACGTGGATAGTTGAAAAGTCTAGAGAGATGTAAAATATCTTGATATTGATCATACGCATTTATCCATGATATCTATGTCATATTAGTAAGCATGATGTGTTATAACTTGTTTAAGTCTTTGCATGAAGTAAAATCTTGATGCATTATATGAGCATGATGGTACATGTATATCTAAGTGTATCATGTAGGCATGGTATGGTGTTTTAGTATATCTCAAGTGTTGTCTTGGCCTTGCATGCATGTGACTCTCTTTGAGGAAGTAACTTAGCATACTCGGTGCGTAGTATACTAATATAACCATTTATTCAGTCACCTACTAAATCCCACTAGTAAAATACCATGTATAGGTTTTTTAAGATGATTGGCAGTGACCTACCTTGTGCCGGGCTTTTGGGCTTGAGAGTTTGGACATTCGAAGATTGTTGTAGGTCCTTAATGGACAATGGTTTTGGAGCTTTGCTTTATTATCATTTTATCTCTATTATATTTTTATACTTTCAATTTACTTCCTCCTATGCACTTAAACATCATGGGAACCCGTTGATGCCTTATTTTGTAGTATTTGAATATTACCTTTGCACACTATTATAGTATTTGGATTGATTGTATTTTTTAGTCTTGTATCTAACATGACATAGGCAATAGATGTTTATCCTATGTTACGTGTGGTGGTAACACCCTATTCTTTCTAGGAGTTTTGTATTCTTCTACTTTTGCAATATTTTCCAATTATCTCTTTTTGAAGTGAAAAATAGAGGTGTTACATTTTATGTTATAGAGAATGGGCCTATTCTATTAATTACTATTGCCTTCACTAAATCTAATTCAACCATTCATACTTGATTATTGGGGATTAATAAAGTTTGGATGTCAATTGATAATGTATTTAAGGCATACATAATGGAGCCCATACTGACTAGTGTGGTATATAATAGCAGAAATTACAGATGGGCATACCTTCACTTAGATTATCATTAATTTCGATGGTAATATAAATGGGGTGAATTAAGTTGAATGATTAAATTCAATTATCTTGGATGAATAGAAGTAAATAAGTTTCTAAATATAATGAATTTTAGGTGAATGATTTAAATCACTTTGGTTTTCTTTAATATAAATGGACTATAAATCATAGTGACAAAAGTGACATATTGGTGGCTCTAGCCCTTGTTTGGAGCAAAATAAAAAACTAATTATCTCACAAGATAGTTTGTTTTTTAAATTAGTTCTAAACAAGCTTGTAATTAAGTCTAATATGGCTATCAATACATAAGATTACTTTCAAAAGAAAGAAAAAGATAAAAGAAAAGAAAAGAAAAGAAGGGGTGCTAAAGGAGAACAGGCCCACCTGGGTCCAATAAAATTGAAGGAAGAATAAGTAAAGCCCAAAAGAGCCCAGCCAGCTTCCAGAATTCTCTAACAGTCGGTGATTCTAAGAGCTCGCTGCTTTTCTATTGACTGCAAGCCACGGTACTGGCTCCGCTTCCGTTCCTCAGTTTCTGCTTGCTGTAGCCTGTAGTCTTGAGTCTCAACTTCTGCGATCGAAGCCAAAGCTCTTCGGCGTATCAATATACAATGGCGATACTCTCCGAATATGAAGAAGAGCCAAAACCTCAGCCTCCTAAACAAGCCCCAGTTTTCAAATCCCCCATGGACCCTTCGAATCCGCTAGGGTTCTTTCAATCAGCCTTTGAATTTGTTTCTAAAGAGACCGATTTCTTCAAGAATGACTCTGCTGAGAAGGAGATTGTTACTTTAGTTAGAAATTTGAGGGAAAAGGAGGAGAAGAAGGAGAAGGAAAGAGAAGCGGAGGAGAGGAAGATGAAGCGTCAGGAGGCTGAGGCATCTGCATCGGCGTCGGTGGCAGAGGTGAAAAAGGATGGAGAATTTCCTACGGAGGAGGATACGAAGGAAAAAGAGGACTCGAAATACAAGCGTAAAATCTGACTCTTGACATTTTTTAAGTATCGTTATTATTTCTTCACGATTGTTGTTTTTTCGATCTTCACCACATATTTTTCGAATCCCTTATAATTTGTTTGAGGTGGCTAAAATCGAGATTGTGCCAACCATTGATTTGAAGTTTCAGAATTGGATTGTAGAATCGGATATAAGAAGATGCTACAAAAAGTGTAAAAATATGAAATTTGTATATAAAATAACATATTTTAAGCTAAAAATATAGTAGATTACACTGTTAACCTATAGTAACTAATTGAGTTAAGTAGCATAAATTGTTAAAGATATTTTAGATATTAGGAGTTATATTAATTCAACATCATCATAAATAAATTTAATGAAATGTGAAAATGACTATAAGACTATGATTAGAGGAAACGTACATTTCATTTTGTTTAAAATATACAATATTATTAGCTTTAAGGAAAAACATGTAAAGAATGAAGAAAACGGATGATGACGAAGGCACCAATGAAAGAATATTATTTTTATTATTTGAGAGAATAATATTTAAAAAAATTTTATGGTGGTTTTTAAAAATTTGATGAATAAAGATAAAAAGGAAGAAGTTTCTTTTGGCTATAAGCAGCAAAGTAACTGCATGAACCATGTGTATGCTTATAAATTAAAGCTTGTTTTTATTATAAAACTGACATGATTATAAAAATACTGATTTTGAATTGAACAGAAATTAATAATTAATAATACTGTAAACTTTAATATATTTATTGTACTTTTTATAAGGATATTACATTATTTTGTTAGCATTTTACAACAACAATCAACTTTATTATTGTAATGGTAACTAAGTTATACTTCCTTTGCATCAACTTATTTCAAGATACGTAAAATAATATAGGGCCAGAAATCAGATTAAGGAAGAAAAATAGTTGGAATATGATTAGAAATAGATTTGGAAATAAAGCGATAAAAATTATAGTTATTATGTAGAATTGTAGGATTGTAAGATTCTTTTGCAGGATCGTCAGATTCCATACTATTTTACTACTTTAATATTGTACTTAGGTTCATGAATCGTTTTGTCGGATTGTTGATTGTTTTATAATTTTTGGATCATGGGATTTTCTAATTGTAGGTTCAGGATTTTAATAACTATGGATCAGATTGTCCTGAATTGAGTTGTACCAAAGAAATGAGGTTTCAACCCTTTGGTTTAGGATACCTGTGTTATTTATATCTGTGTGGATGGGTCTCGTTTATTCAGCAAGGCTAATTGAAGCTTATGCTGGAGAATTTTGTAGAAAGCAGGCTTGTTCTATTTGTGGTGGGTTTTTCTCTTTGTGATTTTGATGTGGACCCTTTGACATCGCGGGGCTTTTACAATAATGCTGGTCTTCTCATGAGGCCATGGTTTCATTTACCAGAAATGGGCATTGTCAGATGATTATTGTTCGGACAATTACTGAATGATTGTTGACAGAAGTCAAAGTTTCCACATGTTATATAACTGGGAGACTGAATTTGTTTCTGTCTGCCAAGGCAAATGTGGATGAGTTGTGTCCATTGTTATGTGTAAACAAGGTTCATCAACGTTTTCATACCAGAGAAGTGAAGAATTTATGAGATTAGGATTGGAAAATAATGTCTCCTCTGCTTGTTTTTCAAGTATGAGTTTTGTGCAGACTGGTTTACTCCCTCAACCTTTTGTTCTTTTCTTGTTCTTTAATTTTGCGCAGTTCCAAACAAAGGAAATGGGCTAGATCTTGAGAACTATTCTTGGACACAGTCTTTACAAGAGGTGACAGTGAATGTTCCTGTTCCTCCTGGAACAAAATCAAGATTTATAGTGTGCGATGTAAAGAAGAACCACCTGAAGGTGGGAGTCAAGGGGCAGCCTCCAATCATTGATGTATGTATTCAATCCAGGATGTTTTCTTAATCTTATTATTCCATTTGTCAGGTGCTCTCCAAAATATTGATTTTTCTGCCTATGTTTATGTATGTATCTTTGTTGATAGCAAACCTTTTGGTTCCAACCTGCAGGGTGAACTCTACAAGCCTGTGAAGCCCGATGATTGCTTTTGGAGCTTAGGTTAGCATTTGTGTTATCATTGTTTATTTGCTTTGCTGTGGCTTGTCCGAATATTATATGAGAATTATATCTGTCCAGCGTATTAAGCCAAGCAACCTTAATGAAAGTCTTCTGTGGTGCTAAATACAAAGTTCGAATCCATATTGCTTTAATAAAACTAAAAGAGGCCGACAGGAACTGTATCTGTTGAAACTTTTGTTTTCTAGATGCGTGTAATGAACCTTCCTAGAGCACATGTGAAGGTCACATACGCAAGAAGGAGGGGCAAGGGCAAGGAGGGAAACACACTGTAATTCGGTTAACACAAAATGATGAGGTGGCAGAGGATGAGCGGGGGCTAGCTTAAGACGGTTATAGCAGATACAGATATAAAAAGGGGGAAGGGGGACCGAGAGAGGGCATGAGAAGAAAAGGATTGTAATCGGAGAGAATTGAGCCTCTCGAATGCTCAATCAGTGTTATCTAAACTTTGCTATTAATACTATCAGCTCTTATTCTTTTTTTTTTTGAGTTCTCTTTGATACGTACTGTCGAAAGGGTGGGGATAAATCAGCTGGGTCCGGGAAACACTGATTCATAACAATTTGGTATCAGAGCATACCGATCAATGGCCCCTTCCGCGACACAAAGAGTGGAGTCCCTAGAGGAAAGGATGACTCTCTTAGAGGAATCCATCTCTGAGAAAGTTTCAGCAGTAGTGGAACGAGCGATGGGAGCGATGAGGCAAGCCTTGATGGAGCAGCTCACGGAGGATCTCTAGAGGGCGGGAAAAAAACAGGGAGAAGAACTTCAGGCAGTGGCCAGCAGGCTGGAGGAGAAGATGACTGGCAATCGCGAAAACTATGAGACCCAGCCGGCATGGATGAATGAGGGGATCAGAGGAGGGATTCCGGGTGAAGGGAGCAATGGGGGTGCAGGATCAGGGGGAGGCCCCGGGGATTGGGGTGTAAGTCGGGGATTTCTAGGTGGAGGAGGGGGATGGCGATATCGTAAACTGGACATGCCACCATTTGAAGGTAGTGATCCCGATGGGTGGATTTTGAGGGGAGAGAAGTATTTCTCCTTCTATCGCTTGAATGATGAGGAGAAACTGGAGGCGGCGGCGGTGGCCATGGAGGGCGACGCCCTAAGGTGGTACCAGTGGGAGAATAAGCGCCGACTGATCAAATCATGGGTTGAGCTGAAAGAGCTGGTACTTCAACAATTCCGACCGGCAAACGCCGGCTCACTCCATGAGCAGTGGTTGGCGACAGCTCAAGTGTCGACAGTGGTGGAGTATCGACGGAAGTTCATCGAGATGGCGGCCCCCTTGAATGATATCTCGGAGAGTCTCTTATTGGGCCAGTTTATCAATGGGCTGAAGGAAGAGATAAAGGCTGAAGTTAGGTTGTTGAACCCCCTCAACTTAGATCAGGCCATGGAATTGGCGATCCGGATCGAGGAGAGAAATAGGGACTGAAGAAGAGTTACATCGGGCCAGCAAAATCTGGGCCTTATTCCGTCTACAACCGGGTGCCCCTTTCTGGATTCCAGGGTACCGGGGGATCGTCCGGCCACGCCCCAGCCAGAAGTTGGGCTACAAACAAACCCAGTCTTCTGCCAGCAGCCCAAGGATCTCTGCCCAGTCGACAAGGTCCACAGGCGAAGTCAAACGGTTGACCGAGAAGGAGCTGCAAGAGAAGAGAGCCAAAGGGCTCTGTTACCGTTGCGACGAGAAATGGAGTATCGGACATAGGTGCAGGAAGAAAGAACTGAGCGTACTGCTAGTGGACGATGAGGATATGGAGGAAAATGAAGGGGATCCCGGGGACAGGGAGCTCTCGCAGCCGCCGATGGAGGAGATTCCGACTGAAGTTTCATTAAATTCAGTCATCGGCCTGACTAACCCGAAGACGATGAAGTTGAAAGGAAGAATTGGAGAGCGCGAGGTGATAGTGATGATCGACCCCGGCGCAACCCACAATTTCATCTCCCTAGCCACGGACCACGGTTAAGGAATTACAGATTCCCATCACGCCTTCGCAAGGATTTGGCGTTTCTCTGGGTAACGGGGAGGCTGTAAAGGGCTCGGGTGTCTGCAGGGGGATACTGCTGGAATTGGAGGGAGGGGTACGAGTGATAGAGGATTTTTTTCCCCTGGGGTTGGGGAATTCCGACTTGATTTTAGGTGTGCAGTGGCTGGAAAAACTGGGTTCGGTGGTAACCAATTGGAAGACACAAGAAATGAGATTCCAACAGGGAGGGGATGCTATCAGTCTGAAGGGGGACCCATCCCTAACTCGAACCAGAATCTCCCTGAAGGCCATGATACGTGCTTTGCGCAAGGAAGGGGGAGGGATTTGGTTAGAATTGAATCAGGTGGAAGGAGAACCGGAAACAGAACCTAAGATACCGGGGTTTTTAGAAGCCACTGTGGCTGAGTTCAAGGAGGTCTTTGCCAAGCCAGAAGGGCTGCCTCCTCAGCGGGGGCATGAGCATTCAATCGTACTCAAGGAGGGCAGTAACCCGGTTGGGGTGAGACCATATCGATATCCCCAATTTCAGAAGGATGAAATTGGAAAGACTCATCAGGGAAATGTTGGAGGCCGGCATAATCCAACCATCTACAAGTGCATTCTCGAGCCCTGTACTGCTAGTCAGAGAGAAGAACTGGTCGTGGAGATTCTGTGTTGATTATCGGGCTCTAAACAAGGAGACGGTGTCGGACAAATATCCCATTCCAGTTATCGATGAGCTACTGGATGAGCTGCATGGAGCCTCCATATTCACAAAGCTAGACTTGAAGGCTGGCTATCACCAAATCCTAGTCAGACCAGAGGACACTCATAAAATAGCCTTTCGAACCCATGAAGGGCATTACGAGTTCCTGGTCATGCCATTTGGGCTGACCAATGCCCCAGCCACCTTCCATTCTCTCATGAACGATGTCTTTATACCTTTTCTGAGACGGTTTGTTTTAGTGTTCTTCGATGATATTTTGATCTACAGCGCTACCTTGGCTGAACATGTGGATCATGTGAGAGCAATGTTGAACACCCTAAAGGGACACACATTATTCGCTAACATCAAGAAATGTGAATTTGGGAAGTAGGAGGTAGCCTACCTGGGACATGTGATCTCGAGTAAGGGGGTAGCCATGGATATGGATAAGGTGAGAGCTATTGTTGAGTGGCAGATTTCGAAGAATCTAAGGGAACTAAGGGGATTCCTCGGACTCACCGGGTATTACCGGAAATTTGTGGTCCGGTATGCTCAAATTGCACAACCCCTCATGGATCAACTGAAAAAGGACAATTATGGGTGGACAGACCAGGCTACACATGCTTTTGAGACCCTCAAGGCAGCAATGGTGACAGCCCCAGTGCTGGCAATGCCCAACTTCCAGAAAACATTTGTAGTTGAATCGGATGCCTCAGGCTATGGGATTGGGGCGGTATTAATGCAGGACAGCAAACCCATTGCCTATTTTAGCAGACTTCTGGGCCCAAGAAATCAACTGAAATCTTTGTATGAAAAAGAATTAATGGCCATTTGCTTAGCTATACAGAAATGGAAGCATTACATGTTAGGGAGACACTTTTTAGTGAGGACTGACCAGCAGAGCCTACAATATATTCTACAGCAAAGAGAGATCGGGGCAAACTACCAGAAGTGGGTTAGTAAATTGCTGGGGTTTGATTTTGAAATACAGTACAAGTTAGGGGTAGCTAACAGGGTAGCTGATGCCTTATCGCGCAAGACTGAAGGGGAGGTGGAGTGTGGAGCTCTTGTTACTACTCAAGGGGTAGTATGGGAGACATTAACACAAGAGATAGCCGCTGACCCCATGCTCCAACAAATTAAAAAAGAGCTAGAGACCGGGGAGAAGCAGCACGTGGGGTTCCATGTAGTGGAGGGCAGATTGATGTACAAGGGGCGTTATGTTATTCCTAAATCCTCCACTTCCATTCCTATGTTGCTGAGAGAATATCATGATTCCCCTGTGGGTGGCCATTCAGGAGATCTGAAAACTTATTTAAGAATGGCCTCGGATTGGTATTGGCTTGGCATGAGAAAAGCTGTGGCTGCATATGTAAGGAACTGTGCGACCTGCCAACAACAGAAAGCTTCGACTCAGAGCCCTTCCGGTTTGCTTCAGCCCCTACCTCTACCTTCAACGGTTTGGGATGAGATAAGCATGGACTTTGTGGAGGGGTTACCCTTGTCCAAAGGGGTGGACACCATCCTGGTGGTGGTTGATAGGCTATCAAAGTATGCCCATTTTTTGGGACTGAGACATCCTTTCAGTGCCTTTTCAGTAGCTGAGTTATTTACTAAAGAAGTGGTGCGGCTTCATGGATTTCCTTCATCCATAGTGACAGACAGGGATCGAATTTTCATGAGCAAATTCTGGACAGAATTATTCCGTCTTCAAGGAACAGAGTTGAGACGAAGCACAGCCTACCATCCCCAAACGGATGGACAGACAGAAGTAGTGAACAAGGGCCTGGAAGCCTACTTAAGATGCTTTGTTGCAGGACAACCTAAGGCATGGGCAAAATGGCTTCATTGGGCTGAATTCTCATACAACACTTCCCCTCACCTTTCCACCAAATTGTCACCCTTCAAAGTGTTATACGGGAGGGACCCTCCCCATGTCTTGAGGTTGGGCAGAGGACATACAGCCGTTGATAGTATAGAGGAGTATTTGCTGGAACGTGAGGCGATATTGGATGATCTTCGTCTGAACCTACTAAAGACCCAGCAAAGGATGAAGGCTACTGCAGATAGAAAGAGAAAAGAGGAATCCTTTGAAGTGGGAGATCGGGTGTATCTGAAACTGCAGCCGTATAGGCAACAGTCCTTGGCCAGACGCCCATATGAGAAGCTGGCAGCAAGGTGTTATGGGCCTTTTCAGGTTATTCAGAAGGTGGGGTAGGTGGCATACAAGCTCAACCTCCCGCTAACATCTAAAATACATCCCGTCTTTCATGTGTCCCAACTCCGCAGAGCCATTGGTGATACTTCTGTTTCTTCAACGATTCCAGCCCAAATGTCCACAGACATGGAGCTAGTAGTCCAGCCAGAAGGACTTTTGGATATCCGCACGGCTACAAGGGGGCAGACAGCTAAAATGGAGGTGTTAATCAAATGGAAGGATCTTCCAGCATTCAAAGCCACTTGGGAAGACGCAGCAGTCATACAAGAGAGGTTTCCTACTTTCCACCTTGAGGACAAGGTGAAACTTTGGGAGGGGGGTAATGTAATGAACCTTCCTAGAGCACATGTGAAGGTCACATACGCAAGAAGGAGGGGCAAGGGCAAGGAGGGAAACACATTGTAATTCGGTTAACACAAAATGATGAGGTGGCAGAGGATGAGTGGGGGCTAGCTTAAGACGGTTATAGCAGATACAGATATAAAAAGGGGGAAGGGGGACCGAGAGAGGGCATGAGAAGAAAAGGATTGTAATCGGAGAGAATTGAGCCTCTCGAATGCTCAATCAGTGTTATCTAAACTTTGCTATTAATACTATCAGCTCTTATTCTTTTTTTTGAGTTCTCTTTGATACGTACTGTCGAAAGGGTGGGGATAAATCAGCTGGGTCCGGGAAACACTGATTCATAACAATTTGTTATAGTTTTTGTTACAATTGCAGTGAAAGTAAGCAACTTATGTCCTTTTTCACTATTGACTTCACAGAGGATCAAAAGTCTGTCTCTGTTTTGCTCACTAAGCACGACCAAATGGAGTGGTGGAAAAGTCTGGTGAAAGGTGATCCAGAAATTGATACGCAGAAGGTTGAACCTGAGAACAGCAAGCTTTCTGATCTGGACCCAGAAACAAGGTCCACTGTTGAAAAGATGATGGTAACACCCTGTCCTTTCCTTGGAAGACTGTTTTTCATATGTTATCATCTTCAGTGTTTGTAAGGATTGAGTTTGCATAATGAAGGCTGTGATTGAAGATTACTGTCATCACATGCTTACTCTGTTTCTATCTATTCCTTGGCAGTTTGACCAAAGGCAGAAGGCCATGGGCCGCCCATCAAGTGATGAAATGCAGAAACAGGATTTGTTGAAAAAATTCATGGCTCAGGTAAGCCTTTTGATCTACTATTTTTTAAGGCGGCCAGTCTCCCTCAACTTGCCCTTTCTCAGGTTTTTGGTGTGTTTTTTTTTTTTTTTGGGGGGGGGGGTTTCTTTCGCTATAAATAGACATCAATGTGGCTTATTTTGTTGTTATTTTCGGAAATGCAGCACCCTGAAATGGACTTCTCAGGCGCAAAGATATCATAGGCCATTAAAATCGTGGCTAAAGGAGTTTTTTTGGGCATCAAGAATGATTTGGTAGATTTACATTTATCTAATTTGGTGCCGTTGTGATGTAGCTTCATGATGTTATGTCGAGATTTGATCAATGGCTCTATTTTCCTCGAAGACCTTGAATTGTGCCATAGTTCCCGTTGTGCTGTCCTTCGTTGGATTAGTGAATGGATGGTTTTGTTCATTACTGTTACTGTTTGTGTCATCAGGCTATCGTGCGCTGGGTCTATATCTGTTGTGCTTCATGGACAACTGGATAGGTTGCTTGTGATGTATCTGATTTTGTTTGCACAATTTCGACCAACTCATGATTGCTTAAGCGTACAGCTTTTCTGATATTATGATTTTGATTTCAAAATGCAAGGAAAATTAAATTGTCATTTTTTCCCCGTGGGTAAGAAAGATGATTCTAATTATTTGTCAAAGTCTTTATTTTTAAAGATTGCAATTTTGCAGCTAGCCGACTTTACAAGCTTCATCTTTTTAACCTACGTCTTTTGAGCACGTGTTGAGAATTGCCTGTTTTTAAGTATCCGAGTATTTCTTTCCTCACGGTAGCAAAAGAAGTTTTTAGTATGGTTTGTTCGATTAACTGTGGTTCCCGTGGAAGGGTAATCCTGCCCGATCCAAAAGGAGTTGTGGTGAGTTGGTATAGACTAACCCATGGATTATGGATATAGATTTGAAGTGGTGGTGGTGACCCTTGGGTCTTGACTAGTGGCTGTGGTTTTGGTTTACGTAGCAACGTTTAATCTGGTAATATGCATAATAACAATTCAACCAAAATTTGGTTCTGAGGTTGGATAAATCAATTTAATTTTTTTTATAGTACTTCAATTCTCATAGGATTTTTAATGCTTAATTAGCATTATTTCTGAATGGATTGAGAGTGGATCTCTACCAATTTCGAGAGGTGAGAAGAAGATGACGTTGTAAATTGGTGCTTGGTTGGATTTTTGGACGAGTTGAATTAAGTTGATTTTCTTATTGCTTAAGCTTTGATTGTTTGTTAAATGATCTTACTTGAACTGTGGCATGCTTCAAAAATTAATGTTTGAATTTGATTAGTTTATAAATTAGTTGATGAGTGAGGTTTAGTAATAAAAAAAAGGTTAATTATTTTAATTTATTCTACTATAAATTCAATTACTTGCTTGATTTATATATGTATATTTTTCGTTATACTTAAGAATATAATAATTTGTCTTATATTTTTAACTCTTATCATGATCGGTCAATTTTTATAAGATATTACACAATTTAATTTTTTTTATTATGAATGAATATATAATTAATATTTATATATAATGTATATTTTGGTAATTATAAATGAGATTTAAATGAGCTTTTAAATAATTATTAATTGAGTTTCTAATTAGATAGATTCGTGAATAAATGAGTTAAATTTCTATAGGTTCGAGTTTGATTGTTTAGTAAACAATCCTAAAAATTAAATTTAGATTTTTTTTAACTTAGTAAACAAATTGAGTTGTATTAAATTAGTTTGATAGTGACTCGACTTGTAAATGATCTAGTAGGGAGTTGCCAAGGATAGGAGCTCTGAAGTGGAACATGAACACATCTGTGATGACAAATGGGATTCGAGCTGCCATAGGTCGTGATCTCAGAAAGTGGTAAGGAAAATTTTAAGTGTATTTTGGGGCTTGGTTCTTATCAACAAGATAATGAAGCCGAGGTCTTCGCCAAATACTATGCTATTACGTAATCATCGGTAAAAGGAGTGGCTTAGGCTATTTAATCTGCATATGAAATAAGTCTATGAAAACGTGTAAAGTCGTGCAATAGTGAGAGTTGAGGACCCTGAAGTAGGGATGGCAATGGGTCTCGGACCCGACCCAGACCCGCTAGACCCGCCTCATTTTTAGCGGGTCTGGGTCCATGATTTTTGAACCCGACGGGTCTGGATCGGGTCTGGGTCCACATATACCTTAAAGGGTCTGGGTCTGGATCCAGTTCTAGATCCAGACCCGACCCGCCAGACCCGTTTAATATACATATGTGTGTATCTATATATATATATATGTATATATATATATACACACCATTTTTAAGATACATATATAGGAATCAATTATAACCATTAGATTAGTATTTGATCAACGGTCAAGATTTAATACATACCTAACTTAAATTTGTTTTAATCTCAGCCCTTTAATTCTCTAAATCTAACGGTTATTAAGAGTTCCTACATTTGTATTTTAAATAATAGTTTGTACATGAGCCTAAATCTGTATGTATATATATATATATATGTATGTATACATATATAAATACATATTAATATTATATTTGTCATTATTGTTTTAATCTTATATAAGCTCCTTATTCATTTTTTTTTAATTTTATTTTTGTATGCTTCCTTTATAAACAATATGTATAACATTGTATTCTAAAAGCTAGGGATATAAACGGGGCGGATTTTACCCGAAATCCGACGGATTTTGCCCAACAGATATGGATAAACGGATATGGATGATTGAAAAAAAATACCCGTCGGGTTCGAGTACGGATACGGGTATGGGATATCCATACCCGTACCCGTAACCATACCCGTATCCATATTTGTACCTGTTTACCCGATATATAATTATCTTTTTACCCTTAATTTTAAAATAATTATATTATAAATTAAAGTTAGAATTATCATTTAGCTTAACTCTAAATGGGTTTATCTATCAGGTGATAGATTTATCCATCGGATAATATCTATTAACGGGTAAACGGATAATCCGTCGAGTAACGGATATCCAATGGATACGGATATGGATATGTTAGCGGATATGGATTCGGGTACGAGTACGGATTTGGATACTGATTTTATTATCGGATACAAATATGGGTATACCCGCCCCAAACCCGACCCATTTACATCCCTACTAAAAGCATTAAAACACCATTTGAAAAGTTAATATAACTATTTTAATATATTTATTTTTTCACTTAGATGATTTTTTTTAACAAAAAAATACATATTAAGTTATATAAAATATAAATGTATTTGTATTAGCATAGATTATTAATTATTTTAAAAAAAATAATAACCAGACCCATTTAGGACCCGTTTAGGACCCGTTTACCCGCTAGACCCGATGGGTCTGGATTTGGGTCTGAACTTTTAAGACCCGACGGGTCTGGGTCGGGTCTGGATCTAGGTAATATAAACGGGTCCGGGTCTGGATATGGTTGGACCCGATCCAGACCCGACCCATTGCCATCTCTACCCTGAAGAAGTAGCAACAGGTTGTGCTAAATTTCATTCGTTCTTGTAAAAGGAAATGGGATGACATATAAATCTAAGATGGAGTGCAAATGTCATGGCGGAAGGATTGGCCAAGCAAGGTTTAGAAATAATTTTTGTCCCCCCCCCACCCTCACTCCAAGCACATGTGACGAGGCCACGATTTGGAGCTTGTAGAGATGCGTAACGGGAGCATCGTGAATGGAGAAGATCAAACAAAAGTAACAAGGATCGGGGGATATTTGAAAAAAGCTGATGGAAAATAAATAAAACCAACCAAAGGGTACGATCAGGGTTTTAAATTTATAGAGCAAAAACAATTAGGACTTCATGCTAAGATTTTATTCACTCAAAAATTAATTCCAAAGTGGACTCTCTTCCATGATAGGAGAAGATTACAGATAATGATACAAGAATGCTAATAGTAGCTAAGAATGTAATCAACAAGGTTCAAAAACTAGATCTAGCCAATAATGATATAAGGAGATAAGAGATGATCCCTAAGTTGTTACTCAACAATCATAGAGGAACAACCATTATAGTAGCTATGTAAGATATAAGGGTCAATTTTAGTAAGAGCCCATTATTAGTAGGGTTGTTCATGTTATCCGATATCTGCTTATTTGATCCGATATCCGAAGCGATCCGATCTGAAAAAAGCAAATAACCGATCCGATTTTTTTTTCAAATCAAATATCCGATCCGATCAACGAAAAATCAAACAAACCAAATATCCGATCCGACAAATACAAATAATATCCGATTCGAAGAAAAATATTTATACATTTTTTTATAATTTTTTATTTTATATATAATTGTATATAAATAAATTTAGATGTGTCTGTGTATAATTTTTACTTACTTTATTTATTATTTGAGGAAAAACTTAATTTAATTGAAATTATATTTTTAATACAATCCCTTTTTAAATATTTATAAAAATAAAAATAAAAATACTCTACGTACTAATAGACTTCATCCACTCCTTTCTTATTTTAGTTTTAACATTGGATATATGTTGAGTAAGTCGGATATTTGCTAAGTGAATCGGATATTTGCTCAGCATTCGCTCAACAAATCGGATAATATGAAATATATTTGTCATTTGGTAATTTTTTTATATTTGAAATTGTATTCGGGTAATATCGGATATATTTGATATCCAATAATATCTGATCCGAAAATTCAAATATTCGATCTTCCGGATATCCGAAGTTTCAAATCAAATATCAAATATTATTTTTAGATATCCGACAATCAAATATCCGAAATATCAAATATTTGAACCGTGAACAACCCTAATTATTAGTAAGATCAACCAATACATTAGCCTATTAAAATTAAATAAGTTGGCTAAATATTGCTAAATATCTAGTATCAATAAAGCCCAAAGTTTGAAATAATGAAACCTCAAGATCACGATCCGAGCCAGCTATAATTCTACTTTATCAAGCTCAACTCTAGCTGAAATTATATGAAGTCATAATAAATAAGCCTAAACTAGTAACAATAATATCGCCAATATTTTATAATTTATATGAAATATTAAGATGAATTCTAGTTAAAAATAAAAATAATTAGTCTATTAGGGTTCACATTATTTATACTAGGTGACAAAAATATCGTTCGACGATTTATACTTATTATGCTGAACATTTCTCCATTAGGTGACTTGTACTGATCACACCAAACGAGAACCACTTAATGATTCACACTTGTCATGCCCAATGGATTCCAACCAAAATCGTGAGGAGTGCTCGTCCATAACCAATTGATATGGTTGGAAATAAAACATCCACATATTTATTTAAGGTGGGATTACTTTAGCATTTGTGATCTTTATGGTCTATATTTTTTGGTCCTACCTAGTGGTGGTAGTTGGCTGGGCGGGTTTGGTTCAGTTCGGGTTTTAGCGGGTCAAATTGTTCTCAGGGTTAAGTTATTTTGGGTCATTTGTTGTTCAACTCATTGTATGTCTGGATTGTACGAGATTATTTTATCTATTCGGTTTGGATTGAGGTAGTTTGAGTTTAGGTTGTGTTATGATTATTTGAATTAGTTTATTAGATCAAGTTAGGTTTATACCAAGTTAACTCGTGTTCGGGTTGATTTAATTGGTCGGGTTATGATTAATTTGACGTATCGGATCTTTTTAGATTTTGATGGGTTAGGTTGGTTTCTAATTAAGCTAATATTAGATTGAATTATTTTGGATTAGGGTTAAACCATACATTAGTAACTAAAATTAATTCAGCTCATTAAATTGGTAAGCAAGCATTAAGTTTGATTTCATATAAATATATGATTGAAAATGTATTATTAATTTTTATTTATGTATTATTATAAATTTTTAACGATGTATTTTTATGCGGAAAAATCAGTAAATTAGACTATTGTTGGTGAATAAGTATGTCCTAAAAAAATAAGTATAATTTTTAAAATAATATATTTAAGATATTTAAATAAATAATAAAAGAGGTATAATTTATATTATCATAAATAATTAATATTAAATTTAATTTTATCAAATTGAATTGAAACAATTATTTTTTAAGATTATATAAAATTAAATTTTATGGATTAAATCAGGTCGGCAGGTCGATTTTGTCCAGCCATAGTCCTACCGTCTGCTGCAAGAGGAAGTTGGGCTTCTGTTTCATTGGGGCCGTGGTTTATGTAAGGTTTGCTTCATACTAGTAAAGTTTTAATTATCCCAAAAAAAAAAAAGAAAAAAAAAGGGCCTGGGCTAGGCTCGTGTGGGACTTGCGAAAAGATGGTGCGTGCACAGTGCACTAGGACACATATCCGACCTTGACTAGCGCATGCGAGATGTGTCTCGGCGTTAGCTGGAAATAATTTGCAATCGCCGAATTTTAACTATACAAGTAAGTCTCGAATAATCGATCAACTACACAATTATCCACTAAGCCTGCATCATGGAGTCCCATAAGCTATATTTACCTTTTGATGTGATCTCCACCGGAGACGAAGCAAGTGGCTCAAATTCATAAAACCTGACAAATGACAAACATAATTTAATAATATAAAAAAAAGCAATTATAATAAGATATATAATATTATATATAATAACACATAAACTAATTTTTATATAGGTAAATTGAAACAAAACGTCTTGTCATATATGCTTAATAAATTATACTAATTAGTTCTATACCTATTGTACTAGCATCCTTAATTTTGAGTATGAGAAAATAGTAATTAGTAATGCTACATAATTAGTTTTATGAATAATAGAATTAGATATATTCTGCATATAATAATTAATTATGATAGTATTTTATGACGGTTAATAATTGATTGGAAAGGTTTAGGATAGGAATATATTGTATTTATTTATTAAATAAGAAATCTATAAATTATAAGGTTAAGAAAACATATTTTAAGCAAGACAAGTTCTAAATAATAGATAAATATTAATACTTAGTTAATATATTTATAATATGAAGTCTCAAAAATATTAGAAGTTTTTAGGTGTGTCTGATTCTCCATAAATTCAACCTCATATGTGTGTAAAGCTTATTATTTACAATAGTTTTGTACAAGAAAGCTTATGGTGAGTCAGATTCACTTAATAATGTCTATAAAAATATGTTGTGCAAGTTGCTTGTGTCTATTAGTATCAGAATTATTAACTAATGAGTCAAATTTAGTTAAATGATGTGTATATTAATTGAACAACTTTAACTATACTATGTTAAAAGCTAAATGTTACCCCTAAATTTATGAACCTAAAATTTTTATTTTTAAAAGTTAATTGTAGAAGCTAAGACAATAAATTGTGGGGTGTTACCGCCATACTTACTATATGTCTGGTTTTATCTAATATTTTGTTACCAAGTGCCAAAATTAAAAACATTCTTTCACTTAAATTAATAACACAATTGTAAATTAGAGAAATAAGAGAGTTAAAGTAATTTAACATTATTTTAAATAGAACTTGTAACACCCTCATTTTTAGTACTTGAAAATTTCTTTAAAAAGAGTTGATTATGGAAGCTAAGCTAATAAAAAACATAGGGTGTTACTGCCACATTTAGTATAAGTTTGGTTCCTCTACCTTTCTTATACTAAGTGTTAAGGCTAAAATGTTTATCCACTTAAATTAAGAATAATAATGGACAAGAAGAAGAGAAATGTTTTATTACAATATTAAATTATTTTGATAACACAAGATTAAACAAAGAAGTTACAACTGATAAGGGAAAGAAATACATAAGGGGACATAAGAGTCCAAAATATATCTTGATCAAAAGATACTGGAATGGACACCGGATAGTCCTAACTCTCAACCCCTACCAAAGGCCATCAAGTTGTACCTTCAAAGTACTCCTGTAAGGTAAAGACTGCTCATTGAATAGGCAGAGGACCATAAAACGAAACTCATTAGTACAACGGTACTGAGTAAACCAATATACAATACTAAGCATGTAAATATCACATGGAGCACATAGAAGGTAATACAAAGTATCATGTCATAGCATGTTAAATATTACCTACTATAGCGAAGTGCCACATTCATACCATAACTCATATCATACCATATGCCACATGTCCATCACATCAAACTTAACCATATTACAACTATTTCATTAATCCAATTATACCGAGGGTGCTCCATGAAAAAAAAAATATCAAACCATAATTAAGGCCTTTCATGATAACAACGTCTATTCCACTTATAACATGATAAGGAAATCATCGAGACAATTGCCAACCAATACACCAAATCTAAATAGTGCACCAATGCAACTATCAAACCAACATATCAAAACTAAGAAGTGCGTGAAGGTAACTACCAAATCGACAAATCACAACAATCCATTTAAATCCTTATACAATTATTATTTATATTTTAATTACTCGAGGGGATATAATAATAATTCTAAGACATAAAAGTACACCGGTCATACTAGCGCATTAAAGCAACACGGTATCCTCCCAACTTGTAACCTATAGACATAAAAGTACTCTAGTCATATTGGTGCAACAAAACAACGCAATCCTCCCATCCTAAGACACCTAATCCTTAAGTATCGATACCCCCTATAGGGCTTGTAGGTCACCTATAGAGTAGAATAGGGCCTTATTGGGGCACAACTAACACACCAAAAAACCAAACAAATTGAGGACTCCTACATCGTCTCTAGGGTAGCTACCCCTAGAGAGAAACCATTTTCAAATCTCGAGGTCTTCCACTTTAAGTATTAATATCTTAATAAGGTGATCATAAAATATCACATGATGCACAATTATTCTAATTTCATTCTTAACAATTTTTATTTTATTTCAATTATTCAAGTTGATCATAAGGTCAGCAATCCAAACCAGAATCAAAGTTAACACTAAGGTCAACCTAGGAAACCATTAAAGTCATCTTATTCCAATTATTCACACTTTGAGGCATAATAAGTCATAAGTGACCAAAATGCCATTATATGTTATTTACTCAATAGTCTCCCACTTTAATACCAATTGTTATTAGAATTAAGAGAAATTCATGGTATGACTAAATAACATTAAAATAGAACATTAATATAAAATTTCAAATCTATAATTTTTCAGGAGTCACAAAAATATCATTTTGCTCTTAAAACACAATTAAGCCATTTAGCATATAAAATCATAATAATGCATAATTATTTTAACACGACAACCCTATTTTGCTATCATTTGTATATTTAAAACATATAAATTTAACATACCCTTGCATAAAAGTACATGCTTACACACTTAGAGAAATTAATAACAATATATGGTGCATGCATACTTTTTATGAGATTACAAGAAAGTATAAATTACACTTAAGCATAATATAAGAAACTCTAAATATGCTATCAAATGATTTTTATATATTTAGTAGGAGCATATGGGTTACTTCTTTCCAAGCACAAATAGCAAAATAACACAAAGAATTCCTAAAAGAATATCAACACCTTCGAAAGATGGAGACACAATAGGAAAAGATAAAGGATAGCAACATCACAAATTTAACCAAAAATCTAACCTTCTTTACTTATTTAAAAATAAATAAAGGCTAGATAGAAGGAAATGTAGAAGTGAAAACAAGAGAATAGGGATAAAAAGAGGAGGATGAGTCTTGGTTATAAGCTCAACAAAGCTTAAGAATACTTAGCAAAAATAACCAAAATGAAGAGAAAGGTGGGAGCAACCAAGAGGAGAAAATGAGAGAAATGCTGAATGAAAACAAAGCAAGAAAAATGGGTTATAATTAGGGGATGGAGGAACCAAAAATCTGCAGCCACAAGAGGGAGAGAGGTAGCTTGTTCAACACTTGAATGACAAAGGACAAGGTGGTTGAGTGTGTAAGGTGGTGGAGTGCATTTAGGTTTAATAAAGTTATGAAAACCAATCAATCAATAAAGGGATGTGGGGGGTGATAGTGTGCAGGTCCAAGGTCAGATTTAAGCATAGGGAATGCAAGTGAAGAAGGTTGAGTGCAAGAAAAACCAAAGTGATACAACTAGCATAAGTAGAAAGTGTGTGAAAGTAACTTTGGTTCAAAATTTGGTTGAATGAATAAGACAATGATCAAATTGATACAAAATATGATCATGGAAATTTGAGAAAGTAATTTCGTGCATGAACTGTAATTTTTTGGATTTATATATTATTTTTAGTGGTGGAAAGATCAATAAAGCAGATAAAATTAATAAAAATAGAAAAAAAGCTTAAAAAATTAAGGAAATTTATTAAAACCCTTAAAATAATATTTTAAACTCACATGTAAAATTTTATTAATTTACAAAAAGTTTTGATATATAAAATATTGACATAATAGTTAATTAATAAACTTGCAAGGTAATTACTAACATAAATACCAAAACTATTCCTAAAATCACGAAACTTTCAAGATCATCTTATTTAATCATTTAAAACTTAAATATAATTTTTCATAACTTTTAACACAAATTTGATATGATATTTAGCTACCATACCGTAATTATATATTTTGCATATAAAATTAAAAAGGGATAACAAACACAAATAAAATTAAACCAAAATTCTAAATTTACATTTAAATGAATTTAGGACCTAACCGAAATTTTATAAGAATATTTTATAAGTTTTAACTTAAAAGTTTACATATATGAATAGTATTTTATATGCAAAGTATGCCTAGCCGTAAAATCGCAATTACTACTGAATCACCCAAAGCAATCTTGAGGTTATAAAATGTTCTATAATAATTTATGTAATTAATTACACATAATTAGAAATAGTTAAAAATGAGGTATTACAGAACTAACTGTTAGTGGTTATAAAATATTAGTGAAAGGTAATACATAAATGTAGTAAGAATTATAGAATCTTCCAAATCAAGAAATATTAGGCAGAAAATTAGATAACCCTACACTCTCAACCCAAATAGTAGTCTTCAACAGATCGTGCAAGCTAACTTGCAAAAGTCACTGCCTATTGAATAAGTAGGGGCCCAAGAAAAGGAAATCCTTTAGTACAATGGTACTAAGTAATCCATTATACAAAACTAATATGAAAGGACCGCATGAAATACATAAACAACATAACATTACATGAAAATGTAATTATACATACATTAACTGATATATGATAATCATTCATATAACTCCATAACATCAAGGCCATAAACTACTTATGCTCGTTCATATTGAGTAAACTAAAACTTACCAATAGAACATCTAAGAGATACTCTTTGCAGTATAATGAAAAAAAAAGCATCATTTCTTAAGTCATAACCATGGTCACAATTCTCATAATAAAAACCCACAACTCTCATAACATAGGTAAACTCTCCAGCATAAACCAATATAAACACATGACATCCTAGTTAGGCACAAATTTTGCTACCAAAACACAAGTAAGCAAAACAGCTATTATAGAAACACAAGTAAGAAAAAAGACTATTACTGAAATATAGGTAGGCATAAAGGCTTCAACCAAACCACAGGTAGGCACAAAGGATACTACTGAACCACAGGTATGCACAAAGGCTATTATCGAATGACAAGTAGAAAAAAAGGTTATTACAATACTACAAGTAGGCTCAAATGCTACTAACAACCAATCCAATAATCATTTCGAATCAAATAATAATTATTTATATTTTTATTTACTCAAAAGGATATTATATCAACTCGTAGATACTAAGATAACCCATTGATGCATAAAAGTAGTATAGTATCCTACCAACTATCAACTTAGGGATGCAAAGGTACACTAGTTGCATAGGTACAAAAAGGTACATAGTTCCCTGCCGATAAGAACATCTAATCCATAAGTATGCATACTCTTTATTTGGGTCGTACAGCTAAATAAAGTAAGATGTAAGACCTAGCTAAAGCACTAAGGCACACTAGCAAAATCCATAAACAATCGTAGGCTAAACCACATCTTTAGGGTAACGATCCCTAAAGAACCACAATTTCCAATCTTGAGGTCTTTCATTTTAAGTATTAGTATTCTATAATGATGACCACGAAACTACATATTAATCACATATATTCAATTCCTCAATACTTTTATTTTTACTCATTTGTAAACATTCTGAGATAACCATAATCAAGGTCATTACCAATGTTAACATTAGAAGTCTACTAAGGCATCCTAGGCTCAATTATTCACACCTAGACACTTTAAGTAAAAAAATAACTAAAATACTCTTGAGCCTAAATTTACCACATTATCATCTATTTCCATCACACATTCCATTTTATTTATCAACTTGTCATAAAAAAGGATAATATACCATAACAAAATTATTTATCATGTAATTAAATCATTAGATATGCCAAATGACCATTTTTTCCTTATACACAATTTTGCACATAAATCTCTAACTTGCATTTCTAAAACATCAAAATGCATATTCTCATATTTAACAACAAATAATACATATTAGGCATGTTTATTAGAATAATCATCATGGTACCATAGGCCATATATAGTAATAATGATGCGTAACGGAATGAATGGTTTCAAAAATACCCTATTTTATATAATTTTATAATAATAAATGAAGGGTGAATTCTAAACCAAGGTATGGATGAAGGATCACATAAAGTAATTGTTCAAACTAGCTTTGAAAGTCTTACACAGATCACTCTCAAAGGATCTCTAAATGAAGAAATACATAATAGACTTCACTAGATAATTCTATACAAACCCACACAGGAAAGGTATAGAGGGTTTCTAAATTATCATTCATATAAATAAGATAGTTTAGAAAGATGTCTAGTTTACAACTTACATAGATAGCATAAACATATATCAAAGAAACTCAAGTAGGGTTTTAATCAAAGAAAACTAAATTTAATAACTCAATTCAACTCTCCTCAAATAATGAATTTACATGAGATATTTATAGGATGATATTCACCTCCTCAATAATAAAATAAATTTAATCTAAATATGAAAAACACTATTAATGAAATCACTATTTATAAAACTATTTATGTGAATAGTACCTATTTAATCCTATGATAACAATAAGTAAATCCTAACAAAATCTTAAAAATATAAAAGGCATGATAAGATAAAAAATAAACATTATATGATTTCTTAATGATTTAGGAAATAAATTAACTAACTAATATCCTAACATAATTGTTAAATAAGTGAATAAAAACCTAACTAATAAATATGAAAATATAATAGCATCCATAATGCTAATTATAACTCTTTATCCATTCGTATGTAGATTTAGTTTGGCATACATATGGTACAACGATCATAACTTTGTGTAGAAAACTCGGATTTGACATATGAAAGATGTGTTAGACTCCGGATTTAATAAGATTTCCAATAATATCCATATTGTAGTATGAATAATTATCTTAAATTTGACTCTTACTTCCTTATATTGTAATTCATATGCCAGTTTTCAAAATCTTGGAATGCTTCTGCGTCAAATAATCATGCTGAAGCATGCGTTTCTAAAATAACAAAATACCTATTCTCATACTTAACAATAAATCATACATATCAGACATGTTTATTAGGATAATCATCATGGTATACATAAAATTATCAAAATACCTTTAGGCTATATAATAGTAATATTCATGCTTAAACATGTGTTTTTAAAACAACAAAACACTTATTGTAATACTTAATAGTAAAATGATACATATCAAGCATATTTATTAGGATAATTATCATAGTACATGCAAAATTACTAAAATACCCCTAGTCCATATAATAATAATAATGCTAAAACATATGTTCCTAAAACATCAAAACACATACCACTATACTTAACAATAATTAGAACAAATTAGGATTCTAGTTAAGATTAAATATCATGATATGCTTAAATGACCAAATTGTCCCTATGGCACATGATATTAATAACTATACCATAAATGTATCTAAATATGCTTAACATAATATTTTCACATGTACATATTATACAAAATCTCTTCCCAACGTTTGACCGTTTTAATCACACTTTTATACACATGATATTTTACATAAAATAGCATGCTTTATTTTTCAATTTCGATGCTAACAATAATAAACATATAGTTATTTATAACAAATCATGGTTAATACAATTTACATTTCAAAAACCTAATATGTTATCATATGATATTCAAACATTTTAGTGGAGCATAAAGGTTACCTTATTTCTACTAAAAGAATAATTTATTATTAACCCACCTAAAAATAATATAACAAATATTATATTAATATTTAATTAATAAAATAATAATTTTACTTAAATAAAAAATTACTAAACTACCCTTACATATTAATAATTACAAAATAATTTTAAAATAAAAAACACGACTTACATTGTATGTGTAGCATGAGCCATGTACATAGGAGGGCTTGAGGCTGGCTGGTTGACGGTTGGAGATGGTGATCGGGTGGTGTTGGTTCAACCAGTTAGTGTAGGGGCTGTAGTGGGAGGTGAAGGTGGTAGTGGCTAGGTGGGTTTGTGTGAAGGGTTGAGGGGCTTGAGAAGTGGTGTAGGGATATAAGAAAGGTGACAATGTAGAAGCAAGGAAAAGGAGAAGAAGAAGAGGGAAGAGTTGGCAATGTTGGTAATTGTGGGGTGTGGTGTAGGAGCTAGAGGTTATGGTGGCCATGAGTAGGCTCGGTTGGGAAGAGTTGCTATCAAATGTAGGGTGGTAAAGGTAATAGCAGGGAGGTATGGTGTAGGGGAAAATGTAGGGGTAGAGATAGTTGAGTGGTGGTAAGTTTGTGGCTGGAGATTGGTTATGCAGGGAGGTTATAAGGGTGGAGGCAATGGTGGTGTTGAGTGGAGGGGATGTCAATGGAAAAAAATTCCATTGTGTAGGGCATTGTTGTGGAAGATGAGGCCAGAGCTAGGGGAATAGATCAGTAGAAGTTGCATAAGAGATAGGAAGGAGTGGGAAGAAGAAGAAGAAGAATAAGTAGAAGGAGGAGGAGGAGGAGGAAAAGAAGAGAGGGAAGAAGAGGGGGAAGAAGAAGGAGGAGGAGGAGGAGGGAGGAGAAGGAGGAGAAGAAGAAGAAGGAAAGAAGGAGTAGAAGAAGAAGAAGAAGAAGAAGAAGAAGAAGAAGAAGAAGAAGAAGAAGAAGAAGAAGAAGAAGGAGAAGAAGGAGAAGAAGAAGAAGAAGAAGAAGAAGAAGAAGAAGAAGGAGAAGAAGAAGGAGAAGGAGAAGAAGGAGAAGAAGAAGGAGAAGGAGAAGAAGGATAAGGAGAAGAAGGAGAAGGAGGAGAAGGAGAAGGAGGAGAAGGAGAAGGAGAAGAAGAAGAAGGAGAAGAAGGAGAAGAAGGAAGAAGAAGAAGAAGAAGAAGGAGAAGAAGAAGAAGAAGAAGAAGAAGAAGAAGAAGAAGAAGAAGAAGAAGAAGAAGAAGAAGAAGAAGAAGAAGAAGAAGGAGAAGAAGAAGAAGAAGAAGAAGGAGGAGAAGAAGGAGAAGAAGGAGGAGAAGAAGGAGAAGAAGGAGAAGAAGGAGAAGGAGGAGAAGGAGGAGAAGGAGGAGAAGGAGGAGAAGGAGGAGAAGGAGAAGAAGGAGAAGAAGGAGGAGAAGGAGAAGGAGGAGGAGGAGGATGAGGATGAGGAGGAGGAGGAGGAGGAGGAGGAGGAAGGGCTAGAAATTTATTGGGATAAGGAATGAGGATGAAGGAAAAGATAGGTCTGGGTGGCTAGAAATTTTGAATGAAAATAAAATGGAATGGAAGGAGAAGAGATTGTGGGGGTTATATATAGGTTCATAGGGTGAGACGTGGGTTGAGAATACAAGTGTCGAAGGTACAGAGGATTTACCATGGGTTTCTTTTGCTCACAAAATTCTTGGGGGCTTGGTATGATTGTGGTGTAGGTTGGTGTAGGCTGAGCATGGAATTGGTGGAGATGTAAGGGTGATGGTGGACGGAAAATGAAGGAAAAGGAAATGGAGTTTGTGTGAGGAAGGTGGTGTATGGATCGAAGAGGAAAGAGGGTAGGCCAATCGGGAGAGGGAAAGAAGGGAAAGAAAAAAGGAAAAGAGAAAAGGAAAAAGAAAAGGAAAGATAACGAGAAAAAGGAGAAAGAAAAAGGGAAAAGAAGAATAAGGAAATTTTAGGGATAATACTAGAATTAATTTTAAATTTAGAATTATTAAATTAGGGTAAATTAATTTATCAATCATCTAGAGTTAGGATACATAGTTTGGAAAAATAAACATAAGAAAAATAAAATAGTTTTGGGGAGGGTGTAATAATAAAGGAGAAAAATAAAAAATTCGGGTAAATTTATTTAAGAATTTATCTAGGTTATAGATCAGAGATTAAAAAAAATAATTGAGTAAAGGTTTAAGGGTTATATTTTGAATAGAAGGCTAAATATCTAAAAACAAAGGTTAAAAAGTTTCAAGATATTATAGAAATGAAGGAGAAGACAAAAAAACTTAGCAACATATTGCAACTATAGTTGCAACATATGGTTGAGGGCCAAACATTATATAAGAAAAAAGCATGAAACTAAAGGAAAATAGTTGATAAATGAAATATGTAATGCAAGGAGTTAAATCAAGAAAAATATGAGAATAAAAGGATGAGAAACAAGGCAACTAGAAATGATGCAATGGATCAACTTGATCAACCAAAAAACTAAAAGAAAACTAAGAGAACAGACTTGATTTGTGTGATGCATGAAATGAAAACAAAGAGGCACGATTTTGGTCAATAAAAGGAATGGGATCTCAGATGATGCGGGTAAAGATTAACTTGTAAGTCACTTGAATGAATCACATGATGATAGATTGTAAGGGAAGGTTGAGTGTGTAGAATTTTATGATAAAAATTATTACTATTATAATTTTAATCAAAATTTGGGTTGAATGAATGTGACTAGGATTTGATTTGGATTAGTTAAAGTGCTATTTAGGAACAAAAGAGATATTTAGGAAGTTGGTTGTAATTAATTTGATAAAATAAGTTACGTAAAACTAAAAAATATGAATTTATGGGGAATAATAGGAAAAAAACTCCAAAAAAATATAGGATGTTGTGAAATAATTTTAGGATTCAAAATATATAAAAACATATTAGATATTGAAGTTAGTTTAAATCTCGATGGATATAAAACGAGCAAAAACATCAATATTAGGTAATTTAAGCAAATGCATTTTCTACACATGTGTAAAATAAATAACGTCATATCTAAAATAATATGAGTTGATGCATGAAGATTTCATAAAATAAAATATATAAAAATGTTTTATTTCAGAATTCATAAGGAGATTAAAAAAAATAAAATGACTAAAATCTTTTAATCTCATAAACAAATTATTTTTACGATTTAACAGTTTGAAAGGAATAGCTAAACTTAACAGGGACGATATAAGTGTCTAATCTTAGATATAATTTTAGAATAAGTTACAAATATTTGAAGAAGTAAAAATATATAAAAATGAATAAATCAAAAAATCACAGAAAATGCTATTATTTGTAAATGAATAAAAGAAACTAAGGAATGGTGGAATTTAATATAAATTGATTGAAAAACAATATTGGAAATTTTAGAAATAAATTATAAGACAATTACATGATACTTAAGATTAGGGGAAATAGGATGTTACAAAAGTAACACATACATATAAATATGGAATTGCATGATCTTACTCGATTAAACCCAAACTAAATGGTACATAGGCTCAAAATTAAGGTTATGTACCACTTCAATAAAAATTACTATTCATATTGTTTGTTATTTATACATTAAAAAAATATTAACTTTTATTGAGAATGAATACGAAAAATTAAAAAACTTATTTGTTATCAAAAATTATTGTTCACACTTGCTTACGATTAAAGTCAAAGCCAATAACTAGAGATAAATGACTAACCATTAATCCCTAAAAGTAAATTAATTAAGTTTTTAAGAAAAATTACTAGCCAAAATTTCAATTAAACTCTAAAAATACAAAATAAATTTCATAAATCGTGTTCTATGCATGATTACCACAAATATAACACATTAAAATATATAAATTAGCATAAAAAAATCTTGTACCCCTAAAAAATACCTAATACGTGATTAAGCACTAAGGTGTCAAGACCTGTGGTGCACAAGGATATAGTCCTTATCTTATTTCAAATAGCTTAGGTCAAGACCTTAGTGTTCATGTAGACTTTTGTGTCTACATGAAATAATTATATTATTTTAAAACTAAAGTTCATTAATTTTTGAATAGTTGATATGTGTAGGGCAGATATTAAGATCAGGTACTTTCAGTTGATGGAAATGTGCCTTGAATTGCAAATCCTTTTTAATGCACACATTTTTTAATTTGGAGACCGACCAAAAACATTTCTTCCAAAACTAATACTTCCAACAAAGAAATACACAGAATATGCACTGATGATCAAATAGAAGAACCAAGACAACATCAATTTGATTCGATAAGAAATAAAAGACGTATTTAGTGTACTTGAGTTATGCTTATGTAGATTAGTTTAAGCTCACATTATGTTCCTAGTTGGACAGTCATTGTAGAGTTAATGTTTGGTTGAAAGTTTAGGGATATCAAACAAAAAATAATTGAAACTATTTGTGCACCATTTGGGTAAAGGAAAAAAAAAGAGCTCTCTTTGTTTAGGTTTTAATATCCTTTGAATCTTTGATCATGGCAACTGCTTCCTCATTCAGCTTTTCATACACTGCTCCTCTAAATCTCGCAAATTTAGTATCACCTCTATTTTTTGTAGAAGTCTACGCAAGTGAAGATAAAAACAAGACATAAAGTGTTAAAAATCTACTAATAGGAAAGGCAACCCCTCCGCTATCATAATAGAGGTAATATTTGATTATATAAATTTACTAAAATACTTCATATAGATATAATACTAATAGTAAACAAGAAGCTTGTATTGTATAAACAAATTTAGTGGTACAAAAATACCAAGATGCATAATAACCTACTTGTCCTATCCAGCAACAATGTGATAAAAATGCTATTCAAAAAGTTATAAAATTCTATTCATGAATAGAAACTCCAAGCAATACAACTCATTGAGGCAAACCTCCTTTCCATCAAACCCAAAAATAAAAGCGCCAATATAGCATATGAAGATTCAATTGGGCTCCACCAAGCATCTCGACACCTAACAACTCTAAAACCTATACTTATGGTTCGAGGCTCCAAGCTTATATTGTAAGTCTGTATGTTCCACATCATAAAAGAAACTAACAGATTTGAAATTTTGCTATGAAGATGAAGTTAAACAATTATACTGACTGCCATAAATTAGTGTTCAAAAATCATTTGCAATAACATTATTAATCAATAAAATAGTGGCAATGTGATAGGCCTCTTATCAGGTATGTAGAAAGGGAATACTGGTTTCAGATCTATCAAGTTGTTAATTAAAGCCACTAGTATCTACAAATTTATTAAGTGGAATCAAGCTGAGTCATTAGTGAGAGTATGACAGTTATTTTGAGCATTGGGAATAAATGTATAGGTCCAAAGGGGATGTGGCTTCATGAATGAAGGGTGTTAAGTCTATAGTTTAGGGTAGGAAACCAAGTCCTTGAATTCCTGAAAATATCCTTCCTTTTGTGCTCAATAATTTAGTACACTATCATCTTTCTATGATTAATGGCTATCAACTACGGTTATCTACCCTAAGGTTAAACCATATAAACCTACAAACAATTTACATGACAAGATTTACTCCCCTGCCCACATGTTACACAAATGACAAGTAAATATATAAGGATAGCTGCAATAGCTGCAATACATGACTAGATTTCCTCCCCTACCCACATGTAAATCCTTCTGGTATCTTCCCTTCCTTAATGAATTGGATTTATCCAAGCTCAAATTTGGTTGATTTAGATCCATTTTTGAGCCATTATTTTGTACCGAATGCACCATTATATTGGAAGCCAACGAAAGCAAACCCTAACCTACTACCAATTTAAGTGCCAATTCAATGATTTCATCAAATTCTATTCTTCAAGAAGCTCCCTGCTGAATTCACCCATCCTCTGCTCAGCCATCAAATTCCTCAAAGGAATTATTGGCCTTCCCCTAAGAGATTCAATCTTAGTCATTACAGATACCACCGGTATGGGTGCTGACAACACGAATGAGGCTTTGAAGAGGAATGTAGCTAGTAAACTCTTCGATAAAGCACGTGATGTTATTGTGGGATTCAGGAAGATAGGGAAGGCTAAAATCGACAAACTCTTTGATGAGGAAAATGTTGGAGCAATGAAAAACTATTCAACATTATAGAGTTTTACTATTAGCTCTTTTTAAAAGTTCTATATTAGTAGGCAAACTTTATTTTGTTGAGTTTTTATATTCCCTCATCACCTGAATGATTTGAGTTAATTAGTTTGGGTTATTTTGTGTGGGCCGTGGGTTGGATTGTATAATACACACATGCTCACGCATGTTGCTGCTCACCCATTTGGGTTGGGCTGGGCGTGGGTGTGTCATATATCCAAATGAGACTTGCCTTATCTTTTTTTTTTTAAATTTTAAATGGTTTTTTATCCATTACTTGGGTTGTTTTTTGTTGCTATTCTTATGCTCGATTTTACCACTTCTTCCGACTTGTGAATGTGTGAAGAGTGGGAGACATTCCACTCTTCCACATTTTTTTGTTTATTTAATAAAAAAATTATTTTTGGCACATATTCATAAAATCAAGAGCATTTTTTATCAATTGGAAGAAACCAAACTCCCTTCTACTTTTCGAGATCACTCCTTTAGATTTTCCATAGATCTAGGCATTGATTTTGTAATTCCATTCCTTTAATCATGAGTACATTGGATCAAAGGCGTTGTTTTAACCTTGGAGGCATACCGAACATGAAGGGATTTGCATCAAAGTATGACTGAAATTTACTTCAGGGTAGTGATATTTATTCACAACACAACATGAAATTGGTTTGATTTTATTTCTTTCAATTTAATTGTTGCGTATATATCATTTATATTACAACATTATGAAGTGAATTTTGTCTCATATACGTAGTAATTTTGCTTTCATTTGTGTTGTTTGATTATTATGAATTCCATCCCTGGAAAAAAATAATTTCTTATCTCATTATTAAGTCTGGTCTATTCGAGTTTGTTGTTGTTATTAAATTGTGTGGTATTATTTTTGATCAATACCAGTTCCATAATTCATTAACCATTTGCTTATTTACCTGCACTGAAATTTTGTTTGTCACTATTGATTTGGAAAAATTCTATTTAGTTTTGTCCTTTTAATATATTCAAACTTTTCTGGACTAAAATTGCACATTCTCAATTATTTTCTTTGCTATACTTCGTTGTTTTTGCTGGATACCGCCGAGTGTTTCTAGTTAAGGCAGTTTTATGGCCACTGCAGTAAGCCTCGGTTATTGGTATGCTAAATTAGAATTATTTTGCTTAAGTATCATAGAAATTGATTGATATAAGAGCTTGGTTTTCTTGTGTTACCTACGTTAACTTGGATTTTGTTGGTTCATGTGTTGAAAAAAAGCTTATTTCTACTAGTACTATGGTGCTATAATATCTTCGATACTATTATTTTATTGTGCTTGTTATTCGTATTCTTTTATGGCTGCAAATGTTCCAAGAATTATTCCAAATATGTCAAAAGTAGAAGCACTAGACGGTACAAATGACTGTAGTTGGTCACAAAGGATGTTGATCTTATTTGAGGCTTTGTAGGTCAATTATTTGGTATTGAATGATCCACCTATTCAGAAGGATATCGATGATACACTTGCCACTCCAACTACCACTCCCATTCCCACTACTGCCAAGAGAGGTGATGGAGTTGTTAAAGAAAAATATGCATAAGACAACAAGACTATTCGAGGTCATCTTCTGCAGCATATGAATAATAAATTACTTGATTTTTTCTTTAGTGTTGAGTCTTCAAAGGATGTTTGGGATATTATAAAGAACAAGTATGGTTTTGATGAGGCCAAGAGAAATAAGTACATTGTTGGAAATTTATTGATATTTCAAATGACTGATGATAAGCCGATAATGAATTAGGTCCATGATTATAAGCTTTTGGTTGCTAAAGTATTAGGTGAAGGGATGAAGATATATGAGAATTTCTAGGAAAACATACTGATATAGAAATTTCCTCCATCCTAAAGTGATTCAAGAAACCATATAAAGTATAAAAAGAGGGATTTGACATTGCAAGAATTGATCAGTCACATGAGGTTAGAGGAGGCAAACCATTTGAAGGATAATATAGTTCCTTATGCTTCTGGATCATCATTGAGTCTACTAATGAAAATGAAAAATTAAAGGGGAAAGGCAAAAGGACTCAAAAAAAGAGTCAACAAAAAGGTCAACATAACTTCAATAAGGGTGACACTAGTAATCAGAAGAAGCAAATGACTTGTTATATGTGCGGTAAGATGGGTCACAAGGTTTATCAATGTTTTAAGAGAAAGAGCCTATAGACTTTGAATCAACAAGGCGTCACCTCTCCTACTCTATAAGCTAATGTTGCTGAGACAGAGGAAGTTATTGCTGTTATGGTTGTAGAAGCAAACCTGGTTAAAAATAAGGCATATTGGATTCTAGACACCAAAGATTCTAAGCACTTGTGTGGCAATAGAGAACTTTTCCACCAGTTCCAGGATGCTACTATGGAGAGTACATTCTTATGAGAAACTCATCCACTACTGGAGTTTTGGGTAAAGGAAAGGTTCTTCTGAAACTTACCTTTAGAAAATCTTTGTTGTTAAGTGATGACTTGTATGTCCCCTCCCTTCGTAGGAACTTAGTTTTGGGTAGCTTACTTAATAAAGCCGGTCCAAAACTAGTTTTTGAGGTTGATAAGGTTGTGTTGACTAGAAATGAGGACTTTGTGGGTAAGGGGTACTTGTCTGATGGAATCTTTGTTTTGAATGTTATTTTTGCTCTTATTAATAATGTTGGTTCTACTTTTACTTATATTATCGAGTCCATATCTTTGTGGCATAGTAGCCTAAGGCACGTGAATGTGGGTTCCGTAGACAAAATAAAATGAATGAACTTGATTAATGTTTTGGACATTAATGATTATGAGAAATGTCCTGTTTGTGTGGAAGCCAAGTATGCTAAACTCAAAATGCCATAGAAATATTTATTTTAAGAAGTGTAATTAAATAAGGATTTATTAGAGAATTAATTTAATTATTTATTTTTATTGGAATAGAAAGAAATTATTTAAGGTAAATTAAGAGAAAATTTACAAATTTTTTTATGATGAAAACTTGGGTATTTTGCTAATTAAAAAGGAATTTAGGAAAAATATTTTAAAAATCCTAAATTAGCCTAAAAAGAAAAATTTAATATTATTTTATTTAAAATATTTTTATTTTAAATACCCAAAATATTCTAATTAATTTAATTAACCCCAACCTACCTATTTTTCTTTTCCCCTTTTTTCCTCTTTCTTTTTTATTTCTCCATTTCTCTTTCTTTTCTTTCTTTCTTTCTTCCTTTTTCTTCCGGTTGGGCTTGTCGCAGCCCATTCCCCATCACCTATTCCTTTGGCATGGCCCAGGAGCAAAACAACCCTCGTTCTTCCCCTTTTCCCCTAGAGCACCGCGTTAAGGACCAAATAGCCCAATTAATATAAAACTAAGTATAATTATTATACTTAAAATAATAATTATTATTAAAATTAAATATCCAACTTAAATATATAAATAAATAAGGACCAAATACCCCAACCCAACCATTTTATCATTTTTCCATTTTCCATTTTCCATTTTCCGTTTCTCCTTTCTTTTCCTTTTTCTTTCTTCCTCCTTTACTTATTTTTCCATCTCCCCATCTACCCCCAGTTTGGGTTAGCTGTCGGCTCAGATCCCTTTCCCTTCCCCGGCTCATGCAGCCCAATCCCCCCAGCCCTCCTTCGTCACCAGTTCCCCCAGCCGGCCGAACCGTCCTCCTCCTCCTTCTTTTTTTTTCTTTTCTCCCCTAGACCGACTGGTCCTCCCCCTTTCCTTTTCCTTCTTCTTCCCCAACCTACAATGCCAACCTGTAACTTGACTTGTAGCCTCCCTTCTGCCGGCCACAATCGCATACCGTCCGACGTCCCCTCTCTTCCCCTCCCCATCGTTTTCTTCCCTTTTTTGACCCCAACAAGCCCCATCTCTCCCCTCCCCGTGTGCCATGTCCTTTCATTTTTTCTCCCGACCCGACTTAACCTGCAATTGGTAGGACTGCACCGCATGCCACCACCGACCGGTGGTCCCGCCACACCTACCCCGCATGTCTTCTTCTTCTCTTGTCGTCTTGCCCCTCAATTGGCCTATAAATACACTCCCCGGGTTGCCATAGCTGATCTCCCTTTTTCGCAAGCCTAGAAACTTGGCCTTTCACTACCGTCCAAACAGATCCCTGCCTCGCTGCCGTTAACGACCGCCGCCACAAATGCCGCCCACCAAGGCCATCCCCACACTTCCCTCTACGAAACCAAACCACCACCACCCTCTATTTTACCTTGCACGAGTCGCCCTGGTCGTGCAAAATCGCCACCCCGAGCAGCCCCTCGCCGCCCCTTGTGCCGCTAATTATTTTTAGAAATATTTATACTTTGTTGGTATTGCAATTATTATATTATTATTTTAACTCTTATACTATTATTAGACTTAGCCTTAAAAACGCTAGGGTTTCTATCACTATAAGCATTAACATTACTATTAGTATTACTATTATCACTATTTGGCTATAATTAGTATCAGTACTATTATTAGAAGAATGAAGCCAATAGTTTTAATAATATAAGTATAGCAATACATATTAAAATAAACATATTTTGACTAGTAATATTTAGTAGACTATTTTAAAGATAAAACCCTAGTTTTTGTATAATACTCTCTTTAATAATAACAATCCTAATCTTAGACTAAAATAAGGAGTGATGGTACTTTTGAGGGAAACTAATACTTAGTATTTTCTCTTTTATAGGTGAATCAAACCAAAACCCTATGGAGTTGTAGGAGTGTACTCCAAGCTCGGCGTCGCTTTAGGTAAGGATGTAGCTAAGGCCCATGTGTGTTATGTGAATTATATGCCTTGGATGCTTTATATTTCATGTTATATTATGTATCATATGATTTTCCTTAACTTGTCTTATGTGTAGCGCAGCTTGGAGTTGAGGTATGTTTTGTATGTGTTCTTATGGCATGAGTATGATATGTATATGTGGTGATTGTGGTGTGATATGATATGGCCCTCTAAGACATGCATGATAGGATAAATGATATTATGATATGGGAAATGAAAGGAAAAAAAGAAACAAATGGGAAGTGAGATGCTAAGGGGGATATGAGGTTGACCAAAATGAAGGAGAGATGGGAACCATGCATGGAAATTCTAGGGTTTGCATGGGGACTTTGAGAGTTTTCATGGGATGGATAAAACTTGCATGTGGGTGATCTTTACGTGAGGAAAGCTGATTTAGGGTGTAAACAAGCTAATGGGAGAGTTGTGGAGTGATTGGAGACTTGGGATGAAAATAGTACGTAGATTGGTGTAATGATGTATGAGGGACCTGATTAGGGTTTTGGGAGAACGTAGTAATCAGGAAAGGGCGAAAGTAAAAATGATTAAGGGAGAGTGGAGTACGGGTTAAGAGTGAGAATTTACTATATAAGGGGTGAGTATGGGTTCCATGGGAGAGAAGAGATTTTGGGCAAAAGGAGAGAGGTTACTGATGCGTTCATATTTTGACACATTTTATACCCTTATAATCTTAGTTTTTAGTAGTTTATTTATCTAATATAGGGGAATAATTATTGTCTTATGCTTAAGTGGTAAAAATTTCATAAATATTATTATTTGAGCTAAAATGATATAAAATAAGTAAATTTAGAATAAAATATAATTTATTAATATTTATTTAATTTTATTTAATTTTATTTTACAGGTTTTGTTTTTAAATAGAAGAAAAAGGAAAAAAAAGAAAAAAGAAGGGATTGCACCTTTGGACCAACGACCCTAACGCCACGAAAACGAAACCAAACAGAGGCAGCGGCAAGGCAACCAAACAAGCCGCTCAGCTGTGCACGCGAAAAGAAAAAAAAGAGAGTCAGCCGTAAGGGCTGACGTGGAAAGGTGGGACGCATGCACAAAAATTTATAAAAGGACAGAGACGAGCCGCAGAGAAAAAAAGAGGGCGCGTCTGGAAAAAGGGAGATGAGGGGCGAGAACCTTCCCAGGCTCGGGCGTCAGTAGTGTGTGGCAGAGGTAGAGCCACGAGGGGCGAGAGCCTTCCTTCGCAGGCTCGAAGGGGAACGCAACAGAGCCTTTATAGGCTCGGGAGATAACAGAGGCAGAGCGAGAGGAGAAAGCGTGCGGCAGAGAGAGGGCGCAACCTTTAGCACGGAGTTCGAGGCGTGCAGAACAGCAGCGCCTTCGACAGCCGCCAGCTGAAAAAAAAGAAAAAAGAAAAGAATTTGCACGGAAATAAAGGCAAATAAGGAAGAAAAATAAGAAGAAAATTATACCGATAGAATTTATTTCAGATAAAATTAATTTTTATCTGAATAAATTCTTGATCTTTAATTCAAAATTAATTCCGGTTATTTCTTTCTCTTATTTTTAATTTATATGTTAGATATATATTTCTGTGTAATTAATTCTTTAATTATGGCTGGCTAATTATTTATTGTTAGGGAATAAATTGAAACCCTAGATTAGAATTAGAATTATAATTTTATTTTCTTTGTTTCGTGAGATTGTTTCTTGACTCTATATTAATTGCTATCGTTTATATGTATAATTCTGTCAAGTATAGTTTATTTGGTGCATGCCTTGTTCTGGTTCCTCATAAGTGACAGTATGTAGGATTATTTGCCTACGAGGTGACCATCTAAATATACTAGAATTTATATGTATAAATTGCAGCTAGGTTAGATAACAATTCACCTAATCGTTTTGTGATTCTATTCGAAGTGGTAAAACGTTTTGATACGTGTGGGTCAAGGATAGGAAATACAGCTAGACATACGTTTGTACTAGTTTGGGTACTTAGATTGACAACCTTCCACTTACACTTAATGCATTAAATCTAGTTAAATATAGGAGCCGCTTTTTGTTGCTATATTGCTAGTATTTAATAGGGTTAATATAGGCACATGGTCATATTAATTAATTAAGGGAAGTAATATAAGGTGTATGGATCTGAGTTTGGTGTGCAACTTGGTCGATCTCTTTCTCACGATTAAAAGATGTCTTAGAAATAAATATTATATTTTCGACCTAATCTAGTTGTGGATTTTTATTTCCCTAATATATTTCTCATATCTGCAATTTTCCCATCATTTTCCATTATTAGTTTATTTTATTTTATTTACTCATTTTATTATTATTTTGATTAACCCCCATTTAGTATTTTTCTTATTTATTTATTCTGTGTTATTTAGGATTTTTATTTTTAGTTTTAGTTTTATAGTTTAAGCTAGTTAGATAGAGGTGAGTCCTCTCAATCCCCTGCCTAGAACGATACCCTATTTACCAGTGCTACAATTGACAACAAGAGAGTTTAAATTGCGTGCCGGCTACGGTCGCACCAATTTTTGGCGCCGTTGCCGGGGATTGGTAATTTCGCTTTTATTTTGCTGGTATTTTTAGTGTGTTTTTATTTTTAGTGTTTTTGTATTTTTTCTTTTAGTTTTGTTTTAGATTTTCTTAGAATTTTTGGTTTGTTTTGTTATTAACCTTTTCCTTTGAAGTGTTAGTATTTTCAGGTGGCTATGAGAAGATCCTTTGGTTATGGACAACTTTACTCGAATCTTAACGCAAGAGTAAATGAGGTAAGTATGAGTAGTCTTGAAGATAAACGTAACAAACTCACTACTCTTGTTTTGCAGGTAGCTGAAGCTAGAGTTATTTATACAAGTGGAGTGTGTCATACGCAAGGAAATCCATATGCTGACCATGAACAAGCTATGAGAGGAGGAGGATGGACACAATCCGGTGCTCAATCTTTCAATGGTTTTCAAGGACACGATCCCTATACAAACACATACTATTCAGGAATGAGGCATCAACCCAACTTTGGATGGGAGATGAATGATCAATATCAAGTGCCATATCAAGACCCTTACACATGTAATTATGAAGCTTCAAAATATTATCAATATCCTCAACAAGATTCTTCTCCATTTTCAGAGCCCTCAAGTTCAGAAAAAATGGATAAGATTCTTGAAGAGCTGATATATGGTTAAAACCAGTAGCAGAAAGCCAAAATCAACTGATACAAATGAATGATCATTATTCAGTGCCATATCAAGACCCTTACACATGTAATTATGAAGCTTCAAAATATTATCAATATCCTCAACCAGAATCTTCTCCAGTTTCAGAACCCTCAAGTTTAGAAAAAATGGATAAGCTTCTTGAAGCATTGACAAATGGTCAAAACTAGTTGGTAGACATCCAAAATCAACTGGTGTAAAGTCAGATTATGCAAAATGAAAGGGTGTCAGTGCTAGAGGAGAAAAGGGGTTATATGGTCAACCTGATGAATCAATTACAAACACAAGAAGAGCTCTCTAGTACTTTAGTTCCAAATTCAAGTGAGAGTTATGAGGGTGATGGTGCCATATCTGAATGTGAGGATGAGCTAGTTGAGGAGGCTTCCATAAAAAACATTAAAGAGCAATATCAAGTGGAAGAAGAGCTTGTTAAAGTAGAAGAAGAATCTCATCAAAATGAGGATCGAGTGAACAAAGAGAAGTATATGGATGACAAGACTAACACTTTCACCTACCATATACCATCTTTGAACATTTATTCCCCAATTTTGCTTGGAGATAACCATGAGACACAAGGTAAGCCTTTGAACCACTTTAATTTTATTTATGCTGACCACACTCCTTGTTTTTCCTCTTTTAGCAGGTTATATGGATCCAAGAGTGGAGAGAGTAATCAAATCACCTTGGATACATTTAATAAGAAGTGTGATACTCCAAAGGAGAGGTTATGTTGGAAGGATGTGTTTAAAGATTTTGAGATGGGAAAATATTTTCTTCCATTGATAGAGAGATCAACATATATGGACATAGGGCAAAACATTTTCTTCCATTGAGAAGAAATAAAAATGTATTTTTGGCTCTTAGGTTTTAGTATGAGCGTATGTAGGCTTTTATAAGAGAAAGGTATAAAAGAATTGCATAAGTAAGATATCATCGACATTTATCAATATTTTTACTATTTTTTGTTTAGATATTGAAATACCACAAAAGATAAAACATGTATATATAGAACATATCTTTCCAACACAAAAATAACCAACAAATTTCCTTATGCAAAAAAAAGGTATGGCCAAATTGGTAAATGTTGATATGTTTATCCACAAATTTGGAGAAATGAGAAAAAGAAGGATGAGTCATATAATATTACTTAACATAATTGGAAGATACTAATTACAAATAATAAGCTAAAATTTATCATATATAATAAAAAAAATGTGTCTCTCTTTAAAATATCTTAATTAGCTGTAAAAATAACGTAAGATTGGATTATATGAATATATAAATAAACTTATAAATCACAAATTAATCTTACTAACTAACTAACTAGAAATAATTATTTTTAATAAAAATAGTATATCATACCCCACCTCATAGTCATCTTATTATTTTAATTACTTACATTCTTTTTCCCAAATAATATTGGTTTTTGAAAATTTTATTTTGCCCTTTTGCTATTCTATGTAAAATAAGGGTTTAAAATAAAACTTTAAATTGTAGCAAAAATACAAATACTAAATTAGTAATCTTTAAAATATTTTCAACATATTATTTCATAAAATATCTTTTTTTCTAAAAATAGTAACTTTTGGGTTAGCAAAAATATTCTAAAAATGATTTTTTTTTAAAAAAAATTAAAACTAATAAGTGAGAATTTTCCTAACATTAAAATGAATATAATATTATAAATATAATAAAGTTTTAATTCTAAATACGAAGTATTATATTTTTCATAAAATAATCACCCAAAGAGTAAATTAAAAGGTTTAAAATTGTGGGATATTACATGTCCATAATTCATGTTACCATAATTCTCAAAGTAGCACGCGTACTAATATAATTATTTCTATGCTTCGTATCATGTTCACGTCCCTTCCAAAATTAGCAAACCTCATTCTCTCTCCGCTCCCTCCATTGTTTTTTCCCTTAAAAGATAAAGATAAACAACCAATGTCTCCACCATAGATCTTTCGATGATGAAGTCAACAGTATCTTACTTTGATGGCAATATTCATCTTGCCACCGCCCATGTGACGTTTCAGCTTTCTGACTCTAACATCATCGTCAATTCTATAGCCTTTCTCTATGGGCAAAACAATCAAATTTTAGCCAATCATTTGAAACTCTCTTCGGTGTGGCTGAAAATGTATTTTCTTAGCTAGATGCCTTGCATTTCAGACCTTATTTCTTAATTTAAACAGATTTCCTTGTCTAAGTCCCTATCTTGGGTGTTGTTGGATTAATTTCTAGTGATTGATCGTAGGATTGACTACGTTTATATAGTGGTGATTCACATAATTGAGGTAGAAGAAGAAGTGAGGAAGGATGTCCTTCTCATTATTCAAAGGCAAAGCCAAACACACTAAAGGAGGTGATGATGGCGATTAGGTAATCTCAAGGCCCTTGATACTCAAATTTTTGTTAAAGTCAATTCACTTGAGATGATTGGCTCACGATTGTATTTGGTTTCTTTCCACTTTTGTGCAATTTTAAATTCATGCAGTTACTTCGTATATAATGAAAATGCGAACAATGGTTTAACATTACACTTAATTCGTCAGCAATCTTCTGTATATCTCATGTCACAAAAATAATTGATCACTATGGGAGTTGCAATGTGTGTTTGGGGATCATGGATGTAAAAATTTATAAATTTGATAGATCTAAGAGTATCTAAAATTGATGTTTTGGTCATAGATTATTCCATTCGTCCTGCATCATTTGATAGATGGTCCATATGACTACTACTAAGATAATTTTTCTAGATATCTGGGGTGGGGTTGTAACTTGAGTATGCAATTTGTAATGGATGCATCAATGTTCTTCACGGTGTATCCTTTGGGTTTTCAGGAATAGATTCACTAAAACGTGCAGTCTAGGACAAATGCTTAGCTTGTTTATGTGTGAATTCTCGTGGTGTTTTTACTTAGAATTTAGTGTCATTCTTCCTACTCATGTCACTCTTTCCAATCTTAAGATTTCAAATCAAACAAAAGCCTTCCTTTTACACTAAGTGAGATTGAATATATGAATCATTCTAAGGTATTGCATATCCATATTTTTGACATTCTTCTGTTGTTTTATATGGGTGATATGTGACAGATAATTGAAGTTCATCAATGTACCCTTTTCCATAATTTTTCTTGTATGACCACGTCGATATCTTGTGTTCTTGATCACTTTTCCATTTGGCTATTAACAGAGGATAAGAATTTGAAGCCTTTTCTTTTCTTCTTCTTTTGGTTTCTACATGAAGGCCTTGGTGATGAAACTATAAACCTTGTAAGGGATTGGTTTTTTTTCCCATGGTCATTTATAATGGACTAAGGAGCCATTTTTTTTTTGTGAGAGTCTTTAGTGAAGTTAAAAAGAACTTCTCAACAATGAAGTGTATGGTTGTATGCAGATGGGGAATCCGAGTCTTACCCTAAGATCATGCTTTAAAGCTAGCAATCAAAATTTTGTAAACATGATGTCATTTCTCTTTTTATTCAAAAGTTACTTATGTTGGGAGGGCAAGTGGGTTATAGTCAGGCCCCAGCTGGCTCATTATGCATTTAGGTTTATGTGATTAATTACTAACTTGAGAATACATTTGACGCAAATCCTTTTCCTATACTCTTGAGACAAAAAATTGACGAATGGTACTATTATGCTAAAAACATTGAGAATCATTTGGAGTTGCTAGATTTCCTAGTTGTCGGTTAATTTTTGTGGCTCCTCCACCTAGGGATGGCAATGGGTCGGGTCTGGACCGGGTCCAGTCATATCCAGACCTGGACCTGTTTATATTATCTAGATCCAGATCCGACCCAAACCCGTCGGGTCTTAAAAGTTCAGATCCAGATCCAAATCCATCGGGTCTAGCGGGTAAACGGGTCCTAAACAGGTCCTAAATGGGTCCGGTTATTTTTAAAAAAATTATTAATAATCTATGCTAATACAAATACATTTATAATTTATATAACTTAATATGCATTTTTTTTTGTTAAAAAAATAATCTAAGTAAAAAAATAAATATATTAAAATAATTATATCAACTTTTCAAATGGTGTTTTAATGCTTTTAGTAGGGATATAAATGGGGCAAGTTTGGGGCAAATATACCCATATCCGTATCCGATAAGAAAATCCATACCCGTACCCGAATCCATATCCGTATTCGTTGGATATTCGTTACTCGACGGATTATTCGTTTACCCGTTAATGGATATTATCCAATGGATAAATCCATCACCCGACGGATAAACCCATTCAGAGTTAAGATAAATGATAATTCTAACTTTAATTTATACTATACTTATTTTAAAATTAAGGGTAAAAAGGTAATTATATATCGGGTAAATGGGTATGAATATGGATACAAGTATGGTTACGGGTACGGGTATGGATATCCTATACCCGTATTCGTACTCAAATCCGACAGGTATTTTTTTCCATCATCCATATCCGTATCCATATTTGTTTATCCATATCCGTTGGACAAAATCCGTCGGGTTTCAGGTAAAATCCGCCCCATTTATATCCTTAGCTTTTAGAATAAAATGTTATACATATTGTTTATAAAGTAAGTATACAAAAAAAATTAAAAAAAAATGAATAAGGAGTTTATATAAGATTAAGATAATAATGACAAACATAATATTAGTATGTATTTATATATGTATATATATATATATATATAGACACACACACACACACATATATGTTAAACGGGTCTGGCGGGTCGGGTGTGGGTCTTGAACTGGACCCAGACCCAGACCCTTTAAGATATATGTGGATCCAGACCCGTCGGGTCTAAAAATTATGGACCCAGACCTGCTAAAAATGAGGCGGGTTTAGCGGGTCTGGGTTGGGTCCGAGACCCATTGCCATCCCTCCTCCACCTTTTTCTAATACTTATGTAGTTTGTTCATGTGTCTTTTTTATTATCTTTTGTTTATTTATTTTTATTTTTATGGTTTTGGGAGGAGAGAGAAGGGGAGCATAATAGAGATTATATAGGTCTTGAGGGGTGCTCTTCACGGTCCTCCATGTCCATATTTTTGGTTTGTTTTAGTTATGAGCTTGAGTCTTATTTCAAACCTTATAAAAATATGAAATAAATAAGTTAAAGTCAAGTGGAAAGGGTTGTCCTTGGTGAAGAAACATTTGGGGAATTTAGGGTTGTAATCCCCTGAATTTTTCAAACCCTATATTTTAATAAATAAATTTTATTTTGTATAAATTAGCTTTTAAATATTTTCAATTTAATTATTTTATGGATTTTTGAGTGTATGAAATTTGGTATAAATATTTAATAAATTAAAAGTCAAAATTTTGTTATTTTATCATACCTTTCTTATTTAAATAATTTTCCAAATCATTATTTCACTAAAAATATCCTTTTAACCCTTAAATTTTAATTATCCTAAATTAAATTATTAAATCAGTTTATTACCCAAAATTATTCTATTTTATGATTTTATCAATTAAATTATTCCATTTTCCCTTTATCCTTTTCCTTTTTCTCCTTTTTCTTTCTTCTTTTCTTCCTTCCTTTTTTTTTCTTCTCGCCGGGTTGGGCCTAGATGCGGCCCAACCCCTTTCTTTCCTCCTCCTTCCTCCGCGGCCCAGTGCCGTTCGGCTCTCTTCGTTGCGGCGTCCCGACGCAGCATTTCAACCCTCAGTTCTCTGAGACGCCGCGTCTCGTTTAATGACAAAATGACCATTGCTAGACCGGCCCAACTCTCCCTCCTTTCCTTTTTCCCTGGACCGCCCAGTCCACCCCGCGCTTTTCTTCTCCTTCCTCACGTGAGCCTGCAACCCCTGACCGCAGCCTGTGCCTGCCAATAGCCACTTGCTCCGCCCGGTTGTCCTCTCTTTCCATTCCTGTCGCTTTCCTTTCCAATTTCGACCTAGCCTACCCATCCTACCCCTCACGCATGTTGTCTCCTTTCCTTTTCCCTGCACCAAGCCAAACGCACCTTGCGATTCGCAAGGCCTGCATTGACTGCCACTGCCAGTCGGCGACCTACCGCACCTGACCGTGTGCCTTCTCCCTACTTCTTCGTTTTCCCTCCAATTAGCCTATAAATACCCCCCATTATCAGCCATAGCCGGTCTTCTCTTTTCGCAAAGCCCAGACCCTCGCTGCCGCTCAAACAGTCAAGCTTTTCGCTGCATTCAGTGACCGCCGCAACAAACGCCGCCCACCGAGACCATCCTTGCACCCTCCTCTATGAAAATAGACAACCACCACCCCTTGCCTCGCCCTGCACGTGGTGCCCCAGCCTTGCAAAGTCCCTTCCCCGATCAGCCTTCATCGAGCCTCGTCGCCCTTTGCACCACCACCCTCCACCTATCCTGCCTCTTCCTGCACCCCCTTTGCCTCCAAAATGACCATGGGAGCTCCCTCTACCTCCCCATACCTTCATTTTTCCTTGCCACCCTCTCCTCTTCCTTCTCCTCCCTCCACCACCATTTCTCCACCTCTCTTCCCCCCAACGCCGCCGCCGCCGCCACCACCATCCCTAGGTGGTCCCCTAAACTCCCCAACCCCTAAACCCTTATTATTCAAGTGTTAGTTATTTTTAGTAGTATTAGTATTATTATTAATGTTATTATTATTATTATTATTATTATTATTATTTAACCTAACTTTGAAATATTAATAACTGTTATGACTATTATTATTAATGGCCTATAACTTTAGTATTAATGTTTTAACATCATTATCATTCTTAATGTTCTTCTTCTTCTTATTATTATTATTTAACCTAACTTCGAAACATTAATAACTATTATGACTATTATTATTAATGACCTATAACTTTAGTATTAATGTTTTAACATCATTATTGTTGTTGTTGTTATTATTATTATTATTATTATTATTATTAATGCTATTATTATTATTATTATTATTTTTTATTACCTTATCACTATTATTAAAATTTCATATATCACTAACCTTACTATCACTACTACTATTATCATGATTAGTAACATTGAAACTATTACCGTTAATAATATAAACATTATTATAATTACTTTAAATTATGGTAGCTATTAAGACCTACTTTTGATTAGTAGTAGCATGATTAGCTACCTTAGGAATAATAACCCTACTTTTACTTATAAAATTAATATTATTATTTTTAGCCCTAATAGTAAGTTGTGATAAGGGTAAGGTAGGAAGAACAGTAATTTTTTGTTAGAGGGAAGTTAATCCATAGTTTTCTCTCTTATAGGCGAATCAAGTCAAAACCCGAAGGAGGCGTAGGAATGTGCTCCAAGACTGGTGTCGTATTAGGTAAGGATGTGGCTAAGATCAACTATGTGTGTGTTATGTGCCTTATGTACCATGTGTTATGCTATGTTGTGTACTATATGATTTTAATGACTAATTACTTGTAGCGTAGCTTGGAGTTGTGGTATGCTTATATGAATTCCTTATGACATGTGTATAATGATTGTTCTGTTGTGTTTATGATATTTTATGACGTGAACCTCTAGGACATGCATGCTAGGATATTAATAATATGATGTGAGGTGAAAGGAAAAAAAGGAGAAATGCAAAGTGAGTTAACTAAAGGGGGGCATGAGACTGGCCTAATTATCTCATGATCCATGAGGAAAATTAAAAGGAGTTTACGATTAAAATAAATGAGGGATGTGAACTCTGCATGGGAAATTTCTAGGGTTGCATGGGATGGATGGAGTTTGCATGGGAATGATCTTTACGTGAGAAAAGTTGTTTTAAGGTGTAAGTAAAGAAAGGGGAGAATTGTGGGATGATTGGAAACTTTGGATGAAAAATAGTACGTAGGTTGGTGTAAGGTGTATAGGGGACTTTGATTAGGGTTTAGGAGGAAACCCTAACATGGGGGAAAATGTGGAAGTAAGAACAATTAAGGAAGAGTGGAGTAATGGGTTAAGAGTGGAAATCTAATACATGAGGGATGGGTATGGGTGTCATGGGAAGTAAGTAATGTTAGGTGGAAAGTAGAGAGATTACTTGTGGGGGAAGAAATGTACTAGGCTTTGGAGTGGCCAACTAGGGTTTTTCGATCACCTGCAAAATTAATGAGTAGAGTGACATGATTTGGGGTTGAATTTAAATGAGATGAGGTGTTGGATGATAAATGAATTAATGGTAGTAAGGTAAGAGGAAATTGGGCCACATAGGCCCAATTAGGATTTCAAGGGAAACCCTAGAGAGTGATAGTGGGTGGAGTTTGATGTCACAAGGTGTTAAGCCTTAACAACCCCTTAAGAGTTGGTTTTCATTATGTGTAAGTGTAAAGGGGAAAGGATAATGAGGTGTGATAAGGGGCACAAGAGTCCCAAGATATGGGACGGGTCCTCTTGGGAGGATAAGTGTGGATATAGTTAGCCATGCATGTCAAGGGTAGATACTTTCAAATAAGTTATGTTAAGACACTAATCACTTAAAGAGAAAGATGTTGAGCCAGACCCAGACCGGTCCACCGGCGAATAATAGTGGCTAGGGCAGGGGTGCCCTACATGACCAGTCCACTAGCAAATAATAGTGGCTAGGGCCAGGGTGCCCTACATGACCGGTCCACCGGCTATAATAGTGGGGAATTCCATGCTCAACAAACCAAACGTAATAATGATAAGACATGAGAAAGACACAAAGTAATTATAGTGAAACATCATGTGAGTCGGGGCCATAAAAGTCCACTAGTGAATAATAGTGGCCAGGAGCGTTTTTCCCTGCATGACTGGTCCACCAACTATAATAGTGACCAGGTGCGTTTTGCCCTACATGACCGGTCCACCGGCTATAATAGTGGGGTTTCCGCACTCACCTGAATTGATAAAGACTATGATGTGAATCGACTCTATATTTACCAGAGATCTAAAGAATAAGTCTATCCGCATTGTAGCTAGCCTTTACCATATATTTTACTGCATGTTTCTCACGTGATTATGCCATGTATACTGTGTTGTGTATTGCATGCTGGCCTTAGCCCATCTGTTACCTTACTCAGTACGTAGCGTACTGACTACCCGTTTCATGGGTATTGCTCATTCCCACGAGCAGAGGACCCACCTGAGTTTGTGCAGGTAGGAGATGACATCTTCGATGCCTACGACTCTTACGAGGCATCGGGTGGGGTTGAGAGTTGAGCCTAAACCTTTCCTGGGGACCGAGACCGACATGGCCGAACTCTCCTTTTCATTCTTCTTTACCCTGTATTGTTTTATTTTAATCCTGTTCTGTCATACGATACTTTATGTTCCTCGAGAACCTTGTCTATGTACCCCTTTGGCTTGTAAACCTTTTTATGCGTACTCTAAATTTTATATTGTGAACTATTTAACTTCCTTATGAATCCTTGTTTTGGGTATTAGCTTTTTTCTGATGGAAATCCGTTTTAGCCTTAGCACTCGATACGGTAACGGTAGGAGTGAACTAGTCTGGTACTGAGTGTGGCGGTAATATTCCCATAATTCACAGTTTCTTATTTCGCTTCCGTTAATTCTTTCCTTTAAAATGAAATTTTTTAGTAGTGAATTTTGGGGGTGTTACAAGGGTTGTGTATCTTTGGCACACCATGTCTTTAACACTCTATTCAGAACTTGCTCTAGTGATTTCCTTCAACAATTTGAATTAGGCTACCATATATGCAAAGGTTATAATATATATATATATATATATGTGTGTGTGTGTGTGTGTGTGTGTGTGTGTAACCTACTACAAACTTTGTAACTGATACTAATAATAGGAAACAAAATACTTGTATATATTATTTTTGCAAATGACATAGTGCGAGTATATATATATACACATAATGTACCCCTGGCTCACATAATTAAATAAAACTCTATTTTTCAAGTCATTCTTTTTAGCTTTCCATGCTATAATTCATTAATTTTTTTGACTTCCAACCCGATGAGTGGCAATACAATGGTTATAGCTCTTCTAGGTTCATTACCATATGTTAATTCATAACAATCGCCTCATTAAAGGGAGAGACATTAGCTAGAAGACAAAGGGTGGAAGGATTCTCACAATTATACCGCTTTTGAATAGTGGTGGCTCCTAAAAAATAAGGAAATAAGAGGGAAATTTGGATTCTTGATTCCTTAATCCCTCCCCCTTCCTCCATTCTAGATGTGTGCCTATTTATAGTAAAATAGGACACCTAACACCTCATCTCAATGGATTAGTACAATACGATTTTGAGCTAACAACCCTATGACTCAGCAATAGCTTAGGAAAATTTAGCTAAATTATTTATATAACAATAAAGGTGCTAGAAGGTATTGGAGACTCTCAAGATTCAAAGAGATGTGAGAATGATATTATTACAATAGCATACCAGGTCTATCTTATTATGTATGCTAATCCTATAAATGACGAGGTTGAGCACAATTCCTTTTGGGTCTCCCATCCTTGATCCTTTTATCATTACTACCCTCTATGAAAATAACCTTTTCCTTGAGGGTATAATATGAGAAACTAGAATGGAACTAAGTAATTTCCTCTCAAGTGTGGTGAGGTGCTTGAAAGGGTAGTATATAGGTCCCAAATCATCTACCAAAGAGAGCAAATGAGATGTAGGGATAGTTGAAATATCTGGGTACCACTTTAAAAGGGAGATGTGAAAAAATGGGTGAATTTTAGCTTTAGGAGTAGTTTGAGGAGATAAGTAACAATCGTAATCTTGACACTGATCTTGAAAGGGTTAAACTATTTTTTTTTCTAGATTGTGGCAAAATCAGGTAGCTACTAAGTTCTGGTGGTATGGTTGGAAATTGACAAAGACCCAATTTCCCTCTTGATATTCATTATCTTTTCGGTGCTTTTAAGCTTGGTTGTTCATTCAAATTTGGGCTCAAAGCAAGTTGCGTTTGAGACATACCATTAGGTCGTCATGTTTACCTAACTCAGCATCTAGTGAAGCCAAATTAGTAGAGCCATCTAAGAAAGTATCTAGGACTAGTGGAGGCCTATCGTATATGACTTGAAAGGGATTCATCCCAATAGATATGTGATGGTAGGTATTGTATCATAGTTCTTCCCAAGGTAACATGGTGGTCCACTTCTTTGGGTTCTCCCTAATAACTGAGCGTGGCTTTTATCTTGAGGTTACTATTGACGACTTTTATTTGACCATCGGTTTAAGGATGGTAGGCGGAGCTCATGCGAAGAGTGGTACCTTATAAATGACATAGTTCCTTCCAAAAATGGCTAGTAAAGAGGGGATCCCAGTTACATACAATTGACAAAGGGTAGCCATGAAGGTGAACTACTTAAAACAAAATAATTAGCAAGTTTACCAGTAGTAAGCTGGGAGGGAAGAGCAAAAAAATGAGAGTATTTAGAAATACAATCAATAATTACCTAAATGGTTTCCCTTCCTACTGACGGAGGTAAGTGAGTGATAAAATCCGTGGTAATATCCTCCTATATATGCTCGGTTGTAAGTAGTGGTTGTACTAAGCCTTTGGGAGTGGTGGTTTTGAGCTTGAAATGTAAACGAGCACCACATGTAGAAATAAATTCATGAAAATCCTAGGCTAAACAAGGCTGGAAAAATTTAGTAGCAACCTAAGTTATTATTTTAGAAAGACTCGAGTGGTCGCCAAACATAGAGCTGCGGATAGTCTCAATTATCTATTGGTGCAACGCAAGGTCATTTGGGACCATAATTTTACCATGATGAAGGAGGAGTCCATCTCGAGTGCCATAACCATTGACATTTGTTGTTGATCCCTAAAGGTTAGAAATAATTCTATAAAGAATAGATTCATCTAAAGTTAATTAACCAATATGGGAAAGTAAGGGCATTACCAGAGTTGTGAGGACCCTTAATTTAGCGAGAGAGTTGTTTGGTTGATGAGATAGAGTATCAACTTCCCTTTTAGACAAACCAGGTCTGTAAATGATTTTGAATTTGAAGCCTATAGGTTTAATATACAAAAATTACACCACATTTCTTTTTTTTTCTAGCACTCAAATACTATAGTTTCCTAAATAACTTAAAGTAGTTTCCTCCACTTACTAAAAGTAGTTTCTACTACATACTGTAGGTAGTTTCCTAGCCTAAAACATAAATACATCATGCTTATAAAAATGCCATTGCTTTTTTCCTAACACTCAAATGCCATAGTTTTCTGAGAGACTTATAGTAGTTTCTTCCACTTATTAAGAGTAGTTTCCACCACTCATGGTAAGTAGTTTCCAAAGATAAAATATAAATATACAATATTTACAAAAATTCCACCACCTTTTTTCCTAACACTTAAATATTATAGTTTCTTGAGAATACTATAAGTAGTTTTCTCTAACGATTAACAATAGTTTCCACTACCTAATGTAAGTAGTTTCTTTAAGTCAAAATATTAGTTCTTAATTCTTACTAATAAATCTTGTTCTCATATATATGTATGTATATAATGCACCACTAAATCACATAATTAAATAACACTATGTTTTTCATGTCATTCTTTTTAGCTTCCCATGTACTCATTCATTAAATGTTTTGAATTCTAGTCTGATGAGTGGCAACACAATGGTCATAACTCTTCTAGTTTCATTAACATATGTTAAATTCCAAGGGTCACCTCATTGAAGGCAAAGACTTAGGCTAAAAGAAGATGTGTTCGTAATTGGAATATACTAACTATAATACCCCAGAATTTTTGCTAAACCTATTTTTTTATAATTAATACCTTAATCCAATTCTAATATTGAGAAAATTTTATTTTAGCTTAACTAAATTCCATAATCCCAAAATCTTAACTAAATCTAAATCATTGATCCATATAAATTATATTTTGTAACATGACCTTAATTTTGGTAGATTTATATCATTAGTATTAACCTATTTTAGCTAATTAAAATCAATCTAATACCAAACTTAAGCCTTTTTCCTTTTTTCCTTTTATTTCTCCTTTTTTCCACCCCCTTCTTATGTTGAATTCTTTGAATTCTCTTACCTTGTGTGTATTTCCCTTATCTCATGCACCACACTACCTTCACCTTAACTTATCATCTCATCTTATATTCGTTTAATTTTTCCCTGCCACTCCCTTATACCTCTACTCCTCTTCCCTCGTGCCTCTGCCATGCCCATTTTCATCACCTTCTGCCAATCCATCCATTCATTTGCATCTTCCTCTTTTCACACACCACACACATATATGCATATATATACATTTTCTACTGTTCCTCTCTATTTCGTGCGCCAAGCACCACCATCAACCACCACGACTACCCCATCACTCCACCTTGTCATCACCGACCATCACTGTCTAATGCCTCTATCATTACCTTATTTTCTTGTACTTCTATGACATTTTTTTGAGGTGTATGACTTGAGAACGGTCTCTCACATAGCTATGCACCACTCTTTTCTCTTATTGCATGCTTGTGCTTGCTAGCATGGTTCATCCATGCATACTCGTGTGGATCATACAATGCCTCGGCATGGCTACATGTCCCTATTTGTTATTACCTGTGCATGAGTTGCATGCGCACCACTATGCCTCTTCACACAGCCTTCATATGCAAGTTTGCAACTCATGGCTTGAGTGGGCATTCCCTGTCGCATGTTGTGTAGCCTCCTCTTTTAGGTTGTGGACCACCTTTTTTTGCACCTAAATCTCACCTAAACACCGCTAAAATTTCACCATAACACCACTGTACTTCCATACAACTTAAGCTTCCTTTTGGATTTGGTTATTTCCATTTTTATTCTCCTTTACCTTAATTTTTTACTCGATTATAATCTTCAAGCTCAATCATGTATTATCTTATTTTTGTAAGTGATTGTCTGACGATCTCAGAGGAGGTGGTTTAAGATTTACGTGCATAGAGCCTAGTATTTTTGTTGGTAAGGATACATGTTGTAGCTGTGACTTTATATGTATGTGTATGTGCTCTTATATTAGATATGTTATGTGAATAATGCATTTATGAAAAATTCTATGATATGATATCTTGATAGTAATGAAATTTGGAAGTATGTATTTGGGGAATAATGTTGGATATGGTATCTATGTATATAATTGAGTATAGTTTTACCGAATGAATATTGGAGATTTATGTTTAATAGTATGGAGATTTATAAGGCCTTGGGAGAATATGAACATTATAACTACCTAAGTGTATTATGGTAATTTGAGGATAATTATGTGGTCATAATTTTGTTATTCAGTTATATGTCTTATACACCTATATAAGCCCCGCATGATAAGTTACTGATCATTTAAAGTGAAATATCACGTAAGTTGGACCGAAGTGTTTATATAGGTCCATTCCATTAAACAGTAGTAGTGGCTCTACTGTTTTATCCTTAAGAGGTATTTCAGACTGATCCATTAGTTTAAAAAAAAAAGTGGGGTCCTTGAAATAAAAAAATAAAAATAAAATACTTGAAATATGATATATCTATATAGCAAGACCTAAAATCAGTCTCTACCTGACACTATTTTATATTATCATGTGTATGCTTGTCTCTTTGATGTGAACTCATGTATTATGTATAATTCTACTTTGCATGTACTATTACCTTACTAAGTATATAGCGTGCTAATAATTCATTTTACGGGTGTTGCTCATTCCCATGAGTAGATGACCCATATGTCTTTAAGTAGGTCGAGACTGACCTAGTGGACGAGTTTGTAGCCTTCGATGATTTTTATATGGAGGAGTGATTTTGGTATCAAGGTTTTGGATGTAAATTCACGTTATTCAAATGTTTATTTTGACCAAATACTTTTTTAGACTCTTAGATCTATGGTATCCTTTATTTTTATTATTTTAAAATTTTATACTCGGAGTGAATCTCCAAACTTTTATCTAGTGTTCATGAAAGTCTCCTCAATTTATATTTATCATGTTTTAGTTTTTAATTGCTTTTGCCTTATGATTGATGTAAGAATGATATGGTAAACCAGACTTATATCAATTAGAACAGTAACACCCAGCTATTTGATAATATGCTTCCGCTTAAAATAAAAAAATTTAGCAGTAGAAATTTAGGGGTTGTTACACTAACAATCTACTTTTCATTAATTAATTATCTAGGTATTTAGTGCATTTTTTGTATCACTCAAGCCACCATTTCAGAAGCATAACTAGTGTCACTCGTTTGTGCAATATACGGGGTCATAAGTAATATCCAAGTAGAGTCTAACATACTATGAGAATGAATTTTAGAATAATAAGTATGGAAAATGATATAAAAAGTAATAAAATAATGAAAACAATTTTGATTATTACAAAGGATAAAATATTGATTAAAAGATGAAATAATAAAATAATATACTATATATAAAAATTATAAAATAACTGAATATGGGAATATATAATTTAACTAGATATTTTAGATCACTTCCTTAGAGACAACATTTATTGTGGATATACTTTCATTCCCATCATTATCACATATCAAAATTTTTTCAGCCTGCTATGATGTATAACCCTGGATATTACAACATACAAATCATTGTGGTTGAAGGCTGATTTCTTTTTTAACAATAACCCAACATTAATTTTTTTTATTCATTCTTCTTTTTTATTATTATTTTTCATTTTAGAGTCAACTAATTGAAGATGGAAATCAAATGAATGTCATTTATTATTGCATTTTAATTTCAACGAATGTATAATTAGACCCCATAAGGATGTACCATTTAACTATACTAGGCATATGAAGAGGCTATAATTGACCATCTGGTTGAATAATTTATGTAGGTAATGATATATTTTATGTCGTAATATAATTAATGTTATATTTCCAATGTATATTATTAATTACTATATTATGACAAAGAAAAATTAAGAATTAAAGTCTTAAAATGTTTAGTTTATCATGAATTCTTGAAAATTATTGGACCCATATATAGTATATGGGTAATTTACTACTTGTCGACCAGTATATAAGTCGGGGTTAATTATTACATTATTGAATTGTTGTAACCAAATAGTTTTATTGAATAATTAATTTATAAGGAATAATTTTTGCAAATGAGAAGAAAATTTTGTATCTTAGAAAACTCATTTTTTATATGATTATAGTTACACTAACTTTGTTGCAATTTAGTCCTATCAAAATTAACCGTCTTCGATCATTTGAGTCTACTTTTGCCCTAACCTTTCGTCGTTGAATTCATTTCTTCTCCCTCCCTTCCCATAGTAGTTGGTATCCATTGCTCACACTTGTATTTTCTATCTCTTCTTCATCTCATCATTTGGACCTTTCGTAGATACACTTGAAGTTATAGGAATTTTCTACACCGATTGGCTTGGATAGAAGAAGCTCATCTTCATGGCAGGGTTTCACCGCCCTTATGGGTTGTGTTTGACTTGGGAAAAACTACGAATAGTCCTTCTCCTACTTGTGTGAGTTTCAAAGATAGATTGATTGCGTCAATTTTGTGGTTTATTGTTGATTAGATTAATGTTGATTGCATTGAAATTTGATTTTTATTCTTCTTTCAACCAGGCTTAATTATATTATTTCGTTTTGTAGTCTCGCAGATGTTTGCAAATTAATATATGTGAGTAGAAGTTCACTTTTGATGGTTAGGATATCAAATTATTATCTTACTAGGCTTCTTATATATCATGTAACATCCGTTCGTGGCCAACAATTACATGTATCTTTCAATTACACAGAATATATCTTGTTTGTAGGTGCTTGGCACAAAATTGCAGATTAGTTTTAGCCTTCGAAAATATAAATATACTAGGTAAATAGTTCCAGTCAACGCAAAAGACTAATTTCCTCAAGTATGTATCATAAAAGATTGTACAAAAAGTCACAGAGATATCAAAGAATCAAACATAATAATTAATATATAGGTTTATAAATAATTTATTAAAAGTTTAACTTAATTTATTTATTTAATTAAATAAATTGTGTCTAAGTTGAGACAATAAAAGTTCTTTTTATTCATATTCTCTAACTTGTGAACTTAAACCTATTTATTTATTAAATTAAATAAACTAAACTTAAGTTTTTGTTTTTATTTTATATTCTTAAACTCACATACTTAAATTTATTTATTAAATAAACTAAACTTATTTTTTTATTTTAAATTTATTTATTAAAGAACTTGATTTTAAATTCCGAAAAGTTTATAATTTAAAACCCTAATAATAATATATATATATACGTTTATCTTTTCCAAAACTAGTTAGTATCTATCGTTTTCATGGTCGGTGAGATTCTAACGCAACACTTATATTATATATATATGCGCACTTTCTCTCTCTCTTCCCAAACTAAACTCTTATCTATAGAATACGCACTATACTTATGGAGGATCATCGGTCAAGCCCTAGCAAATCTGTTGGCGGAACTGACGAACCTACGGTGGACTCAAGACGAGCGACGATAAAAGGTAGCGACGGCCGCCTAGAGACACCCAACGCAACTGACATTGGTCCGAAGAGAACTGCATCTACTGATGATGAAACTGAATCAGGGGCAGTCACACATGCCGAGAAAACAGAACTTCGGGATTCAAAAATAATGAAGAAATCGCACACTCAATCTCCTGGCGAATATGAGAACATTATAAAGGCAGAGATTATAAATCCAACTGACATAACTGTCACCTTTGACGACATTGGTGCGTTAGATGAAATCAAGGAAACCCTGGACGAGCTCATAATGCTACCCCTCCAAAGACCTGACCTGTTCAAACTAGGTAAACTTATTAAGGGCTGCAGAGGTATACTTCTATTCGGACCTCCGCGAACTGGCAAGACTATGCTAGCAAAGGCGATTGCTAAAGAAGCTAAAGCGAATTTCATCAACTTTCACATGTCTGCAATGATTTCAAATAACTTCGGTGAGAGCGAAAAGATCGTCCAAGCTCTGTTCACTCTCGCTGCTAGGATTTCTCCCACGATTATCTTTATTGATGAAATCGATGGCATCTTTATGAGGAAGGCAGGTGGTGGTTATGGGCATTGGTGTGGAAGAGTTAAGAATGAGTTTATGACTCATTGGGATGGTCTTGGAACTAAACAGGATAATTGGGTTCTTGTTCTCGGAGCAACAAATAGGCCTTTTGACCTCGACGGAGCAATATTAAGGCGATTCGAACGAAGGTGTCGTCTAATCTAGCTTTATAAATAACTAGCAGATTGCACGTAATGCTAGATAATTGCTCAATTCCGGCCGGTTCTCAGTTTAACTAGGCAGCTGACGTTTGACCTGTCCTCGTGCTTGTGTTTGCCTGCAGGATAATGGTGGGTTTGCCAACAGTGAAGGATAGGGAAAGGATCCTGTTTAAAATGATGGCAAATGAGAATGTACAACAACTAGACTTGGCGGAGATTGCAACAATGACCGAAGGATACACCGGTGGTGATCTAAGGGTACGTAAGTCGCTTACCATCGATGTAATAAATTGGCTAACTAGCTAGCTATTTGCTTCACATATCTGTGTTGAAACAGATTCTCTGCACCGCGTCTGCTTATAGACCGCTGAAAGAACTGATTGAGGAGGAGAGGAAGATGAAAGCAGAACAAAATCATAGTCTGGAAGAGACAACCGACAACGGTGGGAGCAAGGGAGAGAGGCTGCTGACTGACCCGCGGCCTTTGAACATGGAGGACTTCAGGCAAGCTATGAAAAAGGTCACTCGCTGGGTTAAATCTCTGATCTCTACATTTATACGGCAACCAAAGCCATTCAATAAAGTAACAGTAATGCTGAGACGTGATCTATATGTGTGCAGGTTCCTAAAAGCGTTGTAGCTGAGGGATATACTATGAAGGCGTTGAAACGGTGGACCGAATTCCATGGGGAAGGAGGAGGATGTTCAAAGGAACAGGAGGAACAGGAGGAACAGGAGGAACAGAAGGAACAGAAACAGCTAAGTTACTATGTGTGAATATATATTATTGGTATGTGGTGGGTATCGATCTGTCAGCCTAGAATAAGTCATCCATGCAAACTGCGAGAAGACATTCTGCTTTTCTTTTTTTTTTTCTCCCACTGAAGATGTTTTGCTAGCCTTAGTTATCAAAAACTATGCATTCCATGCCATCTCTATTTGTACTTTTAGTATCGTCTGTGACATGAGTTATTAAAGACCCTGATTGTTTAGGGTCTTTAGGCTAATTATGCCATGGTTTCAATTTGGGTTTGACATAAGTCAAGATGAACAAAAGATGCAAAGGCAATTTACCATCCAACGTATCATGTTTATCTTGCTGTTTTATGGCCCAACTGGGCATACAGGTTGGAAGATGTTAGACAATAGCAACGATCGGTTATAAAGGGTGTGATCAAGTGAACATACATAGTAATGAATGGCTGCTTCCCCAAAGGTTCGTAACTAATAATAAACATGTTATTGTAAAAGAGTGAAATGAACGTTATAAGATCAAAAGCCTCACCCGACAGGTGGAAAAATCAGATATAAATAATTCTTAGCGTCCAGAAAACTTAAGACTTTATTTGATTCTTAGATAGTTTAAGGAAAAAAAAATTAAAATCAAAATACTTGCTTTTAAACTTTCCTAAAAAAAAATTAAATAGTTAATCTTTAAAAAATTTATTCCTTATTTTCTATTTTATTATTTTATGTAAACCAAATATAAAAAATTATTTTTCTCTTTATTTTCTTTAAAATTGTCCATGAACCAAATGAAGTATAAATGCCAAGCGGTCATAAGCAGTTAAGCATTGAATTCACAAGATATCATAACGCCACTTTTGTTAGCGGTGGCAGAAGAAGAAACACATAACTGCCAAACATAATGAGCATGGCTTTAAACGATTACAAATGTACAAGGCCTATCATGCAAAGACGCTATCACAATAAACCATGAACTATAGTAAACCATGAGATAAAACTCAATTACTAATGAGCAAGACAATCAAAAAATCAAAATACATATATATAACAGCAGCCAGATATACAATAATGCTGCTAAGTCAAGTGTAGCAACTAGCTTTCTGCAATGTCAATTGAAAATCTTACAAGACCAAAATGAAGTAGTCTATTCAATCACCAGATAAAAAAATTGCAACACCTCACCAAAAACACTTATGGCTACAATATGCCTGACAACCCAAATCTTGAATCAACAAAATCTCAACCTCCACACGTCAAACCACATACCTTCTTGTCTTTCAGAGGGCTGCACGGTTACTTGCTGATCAACACCTTATCCTTAAAAACAACCCACTGCTTCTTGAAATCGGCATGTTTGCTTCCCCAGTAAGTGAATACACATGTACGGTCCTCATACAGAACAGGCAGCGTCTGGAGCAGAGTAAAGCCTACTCAACCAGAAGATAAAATTATCTAATATCAGTCTATGTGGAGCACAGTAGAAATGATGAAGGATACAGAATGAATGGACAAAAGCACGGTCCTTGCACATGAAGAACAAGTCAAGGATTACAGCAACTGCCCACCATCAAGAAAAATCATAAACCATCAATCACCTGAAGGTAGAGAACATGAATTGAATACCAGCCTCCATTTACAAGAAAATGACAGGTCAAAGAATGCATTTGACTATTTGTAATCACATATAGATGACAAACATAGAGGAACTTCAATCATCATTCTGAAGCAATCTCACGTAGTGTTGCAACCGCATGCTTACATAATCTCATATAAGTCCATGCAGCTACAACTTGAAGGACAGGGTGCTGTGGGATACCGGATATGTGGCTTCGGGATATGGTGTCAGGACCTGCAAGTTTTGGCAGATTTGAAAGATATATCATTAAACAACTGATGGTATAACAAGTCCTAATTAGAACATCCCGGCTTTAATGCAATGCTGGAAAGCTCTAATAATAGTTATGATCAAGTTTCTCACTATTTTAAAATAGGAATCTTTACTTATAACCAAAAAGCAAAAATTGTAACTAACGAAGTCACATGAGCCACTATATTTCAATCGACTTTTCATATCAGTCGGTTGTTGAAATTCAAACCATTTGTCCTTCCAGATCTACACCTCAAATCAAAACAAGAATACATCTCAAAATTTCATCTAAATTATTCTCTCTATAGACATCAAGGAAATTATATTTACGTAGGAATAGGATAGATGCGGCTGAACTCTGTAAGGAAGGGCGTTGATCTTTAAGAGCGCAACTACATGTTTGTGCGCCTCTTGCATTTTTGGCTTGAAATTGTAAACTTATGAATCAGAGACTACGCAGTATGCACCATTTACCTAATAAAGCCAATATATAATTTAAATATATACTTACATGATGCTTTAGGCTGCTTGTATAGGTCATTTAGATTTTATGATAGGCGCATGTACTTTAACCAACATCTCTATTTGGTAATGAATACATATTTTTCTTTTGAGAGTAAGTGACATGAAAATAGGGATTGCTCTTTTCTGCATTTAAAACTTTCATAGACGTGTAGTAGGAATCTTGGTTTTAGCAGCTGAGAACTATTCAATGTTCTAATATGCAGGTTGCTTGACTAGTGTAACCATGAAAAGCAGCAAGCGTTTTATTCCTAAAATTTGAGTGGATTGGGGCAACGACACAAGGAACAAACGCGAGGCATATTTCCTGGAATTCTATTACAATCATTCATAACTAATATTGAAGGGTGATGTTAATATAAAAAAGAGTATTTTTAATATTTAGTTAAAAATGGTGTGACCTAAGGAAGTAATAATATGTTGTAGATAACGGTTTGGCACATGTTAAAACTTTAATTCATTTTCTAAAATATTATAATTAGAGAATTGATTGCATGTGCACATAGTAAATTAGTGTTGCTTTGTGCTAGTTTATTTCTACTTTAGTGATTTTAACATGTGTCCTTAAGGCACATGTTTAAAAAAGATGTGGATAATGATTTGAAAATAATATGCAAAAGAAACAATTTGACACCTATATTATTAAATAATGTAGAAATAATATGGGTTATCAAACGACACTTTAATCTCTTTTGGCTAACCGAAAATAATCCATTTAAATTTTATTATTTATTTAATTTATTCCATTTGACATGTAATTTTTCCCCCTATTTTAGTCTCCAATTGAGGGACTAGTTTGAATTAAAAAAAAAATAAAGAAACCATAATAAATATATTTTTATTGAGGAATCAAAATAGAAAAACAATTATAATCTAAAGTAATCAAAATATTATATAAATCATTTCAAAAGCCTAAACCATAGGAAAAGTGTCCATAAATATCATGGGAGTACCTCATGAAAGAGACAAGATGATAAAATTTCATAATTATTATAAATGTCTAGAAAATCACCACCATAGTGTCTATATTCGTAAATTACTCTTTTTTCCCCATAATAGTGAATAGATAAATAGTTGGTATTTGCTAAAAGTATACATTTTGCAAAATACTATACAAAGAATGTTTCATCTTACTTCTTACATAGGGTTTGAAATTCCTTGTTATGTACATCACAAATGAACATTGTTACAAATTTAAATGAGGAATAAGAGATACCAAGAATCACCGACTTATTCTTAGGTGGTAGCCTTTGTTGACAACAACATAAGAAATATTGCATGTGCTGTCATCATCATCCATGCATTTCCTCCAAACTACATATTCTCTCTAGATTTTCATCCCATTGACAATAAAGACACATGGAGATTCTTAAAGCCATCTTGATTTAGACCAATAATTGAAGTTCCCAACTTGCAGGAATTGAAACATGTATATATATATATATATATTCTAAAGATGCTTTGCCTAACAAACATTATCGAGAAGCTTTGTAGTCATTTGGATATTTAAAGAACACTTTGTAGTGCAGTCAAGTTTTTTTTTTTTGATTGAGTTGTAGGATGTAAATACTCTACCGTGATTATAGAAAAATCATGAGAATCAAATTATAACATCCCAAGTCATATAGGGACTACCATGGAGCACTTTTGGATTGATCGGCTAGCCCCACAAATCAACACAAGTCCTTTCAGCGCGCTTTGTCCTCACTTACGCATTTCCTGAGAAATTTTTAGATTTTTTTTGAAAATTCCTAAGAGGGTTATCCATCTTAAAAATTGTTCCATGGCCAGCAAGATTAACTATGGAGTTCTTAAGATAGAATCACCAAAAGGATGACATATCCTGTTGATATAAGTAGCCAGATCAATCCTTATAACACTCCACTTAATTTAGGGTATTATATTCACCCCATTCAAAGAACACAACATCCTCATTGTGTCTTAATCACTAACTGTCTCAATATAGTTTATCCCAATAATCGTCCTACTAGGTGACTGACTGGTTCATCCAACTTCAACTCACGATTACAATTTCTATCATTTGTAATACCTCGAGTCAATAAGACCACGCAGGGACTACCATGGAGCACTTTTGGATTTATCAGCTGGCCCGACAGATCAACATGAATCTTTTCAGTGCACTTTGTCCTCACTTACGCGTTTCCTAAGAAATTTTTAGAAAATTTCTGAATCTTTCTAGGAGGGTCACCTATTCTAAAAATTACTCCACGGCCAACACGCTTAATTGTGGAGTTCTTAAGATGAAATCACTAAAAGGATAGTATATCATGTTGATATAAGTAGGCAAATCAATCCTTATAATACTCCACTTGATTTGGGGTATTACACAATTAGTATCTATTATTTATACCATATGTCTAAAATAGTCACGTATCAAATTAGATGTTATGCAGAGCCTATCATTACAGAGAATGATTACGTAAATAGGAGCAGAGATAATTTTATAAATCGTAATACAATGATAATATTCTTTTGCTGACAAATATCTATTGAATATGGCAGTTATATGGCACCATATTTCCTTCGCTCAACGTAGATATTACCCACAACCGTTAGGATATGACCCATGTCTTTTTGTTATTAGAATTATTCCTTTTGATTTATAGATCAAGGCACAATTAGTTACACTAGCTATGAATATATATATATATCTATAATTTTGAGCTAATGGATATATAATAATATATTTAAGGCTCATTAAGGGCCTGACTCTACTCGTTTGTTTAGCAAAATAAATCAAATCCAAGCATGAACTAGACTCATTTATTAAATGAGCCAATCTCAAGCCAATGGAGGCTCAGCTCATTTGTTCGTGCGTTAACTCAAATTTAGCTTGAGCTTGGTTCAATTTATTTATAAGCTCAACTCGTTCATTAATAGACGAGGCTTATATAGCTGCTAATGGGCCTCAATGATAATTATATATCCATGCGAGGTCACTTAATGGGCCTCCTTCCTACAATGAGTCGAGCCTATTCATTATTGCTATAGGAGGAGAAGCAATGACAGATGTCTAAAGCTTAACATTCCTCATCTCATAACAGGAAGACACTCACATATTTTTGTAAGTACTATAAGAAAAGAAGACACTAAGGATAGATGTTTAAAGAACCATGGTTTTCCCAAAAAATCTACACTAAGCATCGAGAAGAGGTCTAGAGGACAAGTGTCAAGTAATCAGTCAAGAAAGATTTCTCAACATGATACGCCTCAAGGAATTGAACCCTTAGTTGATTTTCCATTCTTGGGATTTCTTCACGATAGTATCAAAAATTTCTTAGCGTGTTGAATGGTTCTTCCTACTCCATTGGTGATGATGCCAACCCCACAACTCCAACCTCTAAGTGCATCGACTAAAGCTAAGTTTGAAGCTAACGTGTTCTCATTTTCTCTAATGATTTATCTTCACATTCTTATCATCATTGTATGTAAGCTATGTCCTCCCCAAAACCTTGGATACTTGATTCAAGTACTAGTGACCATACATGTTACTCACCACACATTTTCCAAAGCAATGCCAACCTATCACATCCATATACCATCATCATGCCTAGTGGCTCCACTGCTACTCTCTCATAAAAAGATATTGTTCAGTTATTTATGAACCTCACTTTACACAGTATAATCTTGGTGCCTAATTTTAACTACAACCTTCTATCTGTATTTAAACTAGTTACACAAGTTAATGCCAAAATCACTTTCACTACTAACTATTGTAGTTTGCAGGGACCTTCTCTAAAGAGGCCACTAGCTCTTGGTAAAGCTCATTGTAGCTTGTACCTATTGCATGAAGACCAAAAATCATTCAAAATTCATTTACCTCAAGCTACAACTCATCCATCACAGTCATCCGCCTGACCTTCCTCGAAGTTTTATACTACAACTCATACAACTTTGGTCACATCCAAAGAAAACACCAATGTATCTAATTTCCTTATCTTTCCTTTTTTTTTATGTAAATTCAATATATGGATTTGGTATTATAGGCTTGACCATTTACTATTGTATAGACTACAGCAACTAGCCTTAATTAATGTAGATGACGAAATTAATATTTTTTCTCATTTTCTTTGTCTTGTTTGTCCTAAGGCTCACTCATCAACATCATGTTCCATTTACCTATAGTAAAACACACACTAAAGAAAACTTTGATAATATAAACACATAGATATAATAATGCCTTTGAACTTGGGTCGCCCATTAAAGCTGCCACATTTCTCAAAGAGCATATTATTATCCACCTAACTTGCTATCCTAGAAAACCCCCGAAGAATAGGGTGGTTGAATGAAAGAACAAACACCTATTACAAACTACTCGCGCACTTCTGTTCTAGTCCAATATGCCTCTTAAATCTTAGGGAGACTGTCTTCTAACATCCTCCTATCTCATTAATAGGTTCCTATTTAAAACTCTTCATGGAAAAACACCACATGAACTCCTCTTTAGCCTCAAGCCTAAATACTCCCACCTCAAACCATTTGGTTGCCTCTATTCGCTAGATCCATAGATAAATGAACAGCCTCCAATTCTGCTTAGAAGATCTAACAAAAGTTGTGCTTCTTGAACTCATATTAAGGATTATGTTTGTAGTAGTACTTATAGGTCTCTTGATGCCTCCGCTTATCCTCACACAATCACACATGTCCTGTCCTCTAATATTCATGGCTTAGAGTCTCATCCTAATAACATCTATGCCTTTTCTGCATCAAATAAGTTCCTTCTTGCATCACTTGATAACTTACATGAACCCACATCATATGAGAAGGCAATTAATTAACTCATTTGGGTTGATGCTATGCATAAGAGTTCTTGGCTCTAAAGATAAATCATACTTGGAATCTTGTTGAATTACTACTTGGAGAAAAGGTTATAAGTTGTAAGTGGGTATATAAGGTCAAACATCATGGAGATCGCATAATTGAAAGGTGTAAGGTGAGGCTTATGGTTCATGGATTTACACAGAGGAAGGGAATCAACTACAGAAAATTCTTTTCTCCATTGGTGAAGATAACTACTATACAAACTATCATAGCTACATCTATAAAGAAAAACTAGCCTCCATTGTTAAGCTATCTAAGTCAATTCATGGATGAACCATGTGATCCTTACCTAAAAGCCACCCTTTACACACTTAGATATATGCGGTGACCTATACCAAGGTTTTCTCATGAATAATACAACCTCTTTTGCCTTGCAAGATCATGGTGACTCTAACTAGGCTGCTTTCCCATTCACCTATTGTAGTGTTAGTGGGTTCTACATTATGCTTGCCCACAATCCCAATTTTTGAAAGTCTAAGAAACAACACAACATGTATCTCTCTTCCACTAAAGCTAAGTACCATTCAATGAGGCGGTAACTAAACTTGCATGGCTCACTAGACTGCTAGGTGATTTGTCCGTGAGCTCCATCACACTTGTGCCCCTAAAATGTGATCATCAAGAAGTGATCCACATAACACATAATCCTATTTTTCATGAGAGAGAAAAATACATTGAGATAATTTGCCACTTTATCCATGAGCCACTCTATCCTTGTGCATGTCATAGGTGGTTTGATTTCTCTTCTCCTTTTTTCCATACATGATCAGCTTGCCAACATCATGCCTAAGAGCCTACCTAGGAATCAACATTATTCAATCCTATGTAAGTTAGGTGTGTTAACTCTTGCACCACCTCCAACTTGAGGGGGTTATTAGGTTAGTAGTTATATGATGTCATCTTTCCTCAACTCAATGTAGATATGTCCTATGGTCATTAGGATCTAACCCATATCTTTTCATTTTAGAATTATTCCTTTTACTTGGTAGAAAAGGAGAAAAGTAGTTATATATATATATCTTTGTAATAATGAGCTAATTGATAAATAAAAATTATGCAAAAATTTCTCCTTTTCCACGAGAGTCTACCCACTCCATCTATGGGGTTTTATCCCTAAATCCTTTTCCTAATAATATCCAACAACTTTTAGATGTGAGTTGGATCAAAAGTTCCACAAAGAGGATTGTTTCTCAATAATGAGAAGGCACTACCACAATGAAACTAAGAAGGCTCCATTTGGTGCTAGTTTTCAAGAAGAAGAAGAAAAAAAGAAAAAATTTATTATTTTATATTTAGTTTTCTTAAGAGAATGAGATAGAAAAAGAGTAAATAATATCATTATTATAAATTAACTATTTGATTTTTATTGAGAAAATTTTGCAAGAAAGTATTTTAATTTTGATTTTATTTTCTTAAAACTTTTTTAAAACTAAATATAGCCTCAATATAGCCTGCTTGATAGAGGAAACTTCCTCAAAATAGAGTATAGCTATTTAGAGGAGACTTTATTCGATCCTATATAGAAAGAACAAATGAATTCATATTTTGAGATTGTATTGAGTTAAAGAAATTTGAGCAATAGTTTGCTAATTCATCTATGGTTATTGTTAAACATATATGGTCCTTTCCTTCTACTTATTTCTAATTCAGAACCAACTACATAGACATTAAGTCTTCAATAGCTAGAGGTAGTATCAATGCTCTAAATAAGGATGTAAATAATAGACACAGACACACAGACACACATACATAGTTAATATTATTTAGCCCTAAATGAGTGTATTAGATTATTATGGATCTCATGATCTTGTGGGTATTTAAAACTACAATGATTAGTGGTAGTAGAGAAATCACACTCTTGGCTCTATGGCGTTCTATATGTGATGATGATAAATTTCACTTAACTACCATGATATTGCACCTACATCCATTTATGTATCATGTGTCTTAAATAATTTCATTTATATATTGTGTATTTTAATTTTAATTTTAATTTTATTTTAGTGTATCATTATTATTACTATTATTTTATATGAGTAAAATGATACTTTTTTTAATATTATAAATTTTTTAAGTTGAATTGGAAAATAGAACATTGAAAGAATTATTTTAAATAATTTCTTATAATTTAAAAAAGAAATAACATTAAAATAAGTATGAACATGATTTTTTTTTGTTTTTTTGCAATGACCAAATCAATTTATAGAGTTCAATTTGATGTTCATGTCAAAATTGAATTTGTTATTGTGAATACCCCTAGTCAATCAATAAGGACACTATCTCTCTTGAAAGATGTTTCCCTGATAAAAGTCTTAGAGGCTATAGTTTTTAGCATATCAATTTATGGGTTCAATTTCACAATTCACCCATCAATCTTGTCACTACATAGATTATTGAAGATATTTCTAGTAAATTGGGAACTATGACCAATCACCTTTGAAGATGAGCACAATTGGCATGAATTTGCTCGTATCATGATTCTTTTGAATATAGATAAGTTGCTAGTGAAGAGTATGTACATTAATGTTGATAAATGAAAATATATTGAATCGTAATTAAATGTGAATATTTGCCTATGATTTGCTATTTTTTGTGGGAAGTTTTGTCATATCATGAAGAATTGTTTCCTTCACTCCATTTTCTAAGGAAAACTTAAATCCAACTAGTTGGAGGATCAGAAAGATAATTTCAAGTTATATTAAATCCACCCTATGATATTTTAGCATATTTAAAAGCTAAGAAAAAAAATAACCCCATAGATAATTCTCTAGCCTCAACAGAAGTAATCGTTAATGATTCTTCTTTGTCTTATTTACCCTAAATCTGATTCTCAATGCATTAATAATCATTCCCCTCAAATCAAATTCAACAAACCTTTTGCTTACCAAATTGATGATGATTCCATGATTATAAATCCTCATTTGAATATACCCCTCCTCAACACATATGTCTAAACTTTTCCTATTTCTAAACAATCACTCCTTCCCTTCTCATCTTTTAAGACTTTCAAAATTTGACCTTACTATAATGTTAAAGACCATAATAATTGTTTAAAACTATCCCATTTTAACCATACCCTTGATCTTAAAAAAAATTTCAGCAGCTTGATATAAGAGACTACTTAATGAATCTCCACCTAAGCCCCCTCTAAAATTCCTAGACTTTACTTGCACCAAGATACTCACAGGGTTGTATCGGTTGTCCTTAAATGGCCAAAACTTACATGATCTTCTCATGAATTTGTCATGGTTTAGGGAATGACATGATGATTTGAACATTACATTCCTTTATCAAATCTATAAAGTTGTCCATTTTGATCCTCTCTGAAACCAAATGTTGTAACACCCCTAAATCTATGGACTTAAAAAAATTTCATTTTAATCATGGAAGCTATCATAAATTCACGTGTGTTAATGCCACATTAATTATAAGTGGGACTCCCTCTTCTCTCTTATATTAAATGTAAAGTGAAAACATTCAAATTAAATAAAAAAATGGGGAAAGACACGCACGCGCACGCGCGCGCGCCCACACACACACACTCAACAGTGATATATATAACACTATTTAAAAGGAGACAAAACTCTAGACTAGTAAACTACAGAATAAGGAGAAAGATTATGGTGTAAACATAAGTCAAGAATATCCATATCCAAAAACAAAAAATTAAAACTATGTCGTATGTCATATGACCCTATTCTAAACCCACCCTACTCAAGCTATGAAAAGTTCACATGCTTTGTAAGGACATCCTCCTCTAGTATGTGTACATTTGAAAAAAGCATAGCATCAGTACAATTAATGTATTGAATAAACATAACTTATTATAAGCAATAGTATGGTTGCACTCAATACATATAAGACATGGTGATTATGGTAAAAGTAAGAGAAAAGAAAACATGCTAGCACGTGAATCATATCTAAGCATCTAAGTATAGATGATAAAGTGCAATCATGAATACTAGCATGATATTACAAGTACAAGTAGATACACACTCACATACAAGGTGCACTATCTATTTAATTCATTTTCATTGTTATCACATAGTTTGCTTATTTATTAATCCATGAGGGAAAATTCTAATGTCAAACCATTAAATAAATTATATAAAGCATTACTAGCATAGAAAACAGTAATCCACTAAGGTCACTCTTTCCTTAAATATTGATACCCCCTATAGGATTTATAGGTCACATATGGAGTAGAAAGAGGCCTTGTTGGCGCACTATTAGCATTATAACACCCCCATTTTCATGAACTAATTCCCCATTTTAAACAAATTTTGTGGAAGCAAAAAAGAAAAAGAAAAAGGTGTTACACCACATTTAGTATATAAAAGATACTCTATGTACCCAATATATGTTAGGTGCAAGACTAAAAAGTAAATCATAGCTAGATATTAGGTGTGGGAAACATTTGATATCATCACAATATAAGTCTACAAAAGATAAGTGGAGAAGGAAAAGAAAAAAGGGAAATAAAGGACTAAAAGTAAAAAGAGGATGGATAACCCAGATTCACTCACTACAAGCATCACTTCAAGTCAACAATTACTTGTAAAATCATGCGACATCTGCTCTTGGGAGTGAACAGACGCCCATAAAATGAACACGTCAGTATTTGCATACAAAGTAGGATAACAATCACACCAATAGATTAAAGCACACATAGACAGAGGGTTCTTAAAACCATTTAAACCCATTTTCACATAAAATTAATATTTGTGATACTCATAATTAACCCAAATGTATCACATATCATACTTATCTTAGTATATCCCAAATGACACATATACAATGTCAACGTTTTAGAACTAACCCAAAATGATTATTTTCCCCTTATTTTACTTGAACACCTCAAAATTTGTTATAACTTAACCCAAACAATGTCAAACCCAAATACATTATTTATCAAATCTTAAGTAAAAGCCTTAACAAATATAATGATATATTTATATTTTACCAAAAATTCACTAAAATGATTGAAATGGCCCTATATCTAATTTTAGCATAAAATCACCCATAACTCAACCTTCACAAATTTCACATGCAATCTCCCAATTATATCAAATCTCCTCAGGGTTACAATAGCTTAAATTAAACCAACCAAAAATTCCCCAAAATGGCTAAAAATTGAACCACCCATGGGCCTAAATTCCACGATATTTACAAACTTCAACCTATTATACCCTAAAACACCAAATCACAAGATTGAACATTTAATCACAGGTTTATTAAAAATATCAATTTATAACATCATGCTTGAATATTTAAGAAAAATCTTAGTATGGTCTAATATGGTATATTTCACATAAAATCAAGATGTCTCATGATTTCATGAAATCACAAAATAATACATGAATACAAGCTTGAATGATCTCAAACATGAATATGCAAAGTAGAATGTGCATTCATTATTTTTAATATAAACCACACTTAACATAAGAAAATCTCTAAGCTAGAGATGTATATAGTCTGACTAGCTAATATTGGTCTCTAAGCAAAAATAAATACTCCTAAAAATCTTCTTCAGGATTCCTAGATTCAATCACCTTCAAACAAATAATATAAGAGGTTAGTAATAGATAAAAAAAAATTCACAAAAAAGGCAAGGGAAGGAAATACTAAAGGAGATCCATGTGTGGGAGATTAAGGGTGACCAAAACAAAAGATAAAGATGAGGAAGAGAGACATGAACTATACAAAAATAGTAGCAAAACAACAAGAACAACAATTCGTAAAATTGACAATAGAAAGAAAAGAGGGGGAAATAAAAGGAAGATTGAAGAGGAAAGGGGTTAAACATAGATCATAGATGAAGCTAAGATTACAAAGGATTAAAACCAATCAAAAGGAAGGAAGGAAAACTAAGTATTGATTGTAACACCCCCACTTTTAAGACTTACTTTTTTTTAAAGAGTTAATTTAAATAAGCTAAAATAGTAAAAACACAAGGTGTTACCTCTACACTTGGCACAAGTTTGATTTTCTCTAAGGCTAAAATTTTACTCTGTGTAAATTAATAACACAATCATAAGAACTAGAATAGAGATTTTAAAGCAAATTAATATCATTCTGATAATACAAAATGGTAAGTGATTATAGAAATCTCAAAATAAAGGAAATATATAAGGATATAAGAGTCGTAGAATATCTAGATCAAAAGATATCGGGTAGGGAACCAAATAGTTCTAACTTCCAACCAAAAATATTAAAAATTAAATTGATCTCACAAGCTAACTTATAAAGTCACCACTGCTCTTTGAATTTGTAAGGTTCCATAAAATGGAACTCATCGGTACAATGGCTCTGAGTAACTCATTATAAAAAACTAAACATGAAAAGATTACACAAAACACATAGAAGGCATCACAACTAAACAAGGTATAAAATATTTGAATACATATGTGGTAACCAAAATACACTAGCCATGTCAGATAAAGAGATATCATCAAGGCTACATATTGCTTATATTCTTTCATTTAGAATACAATGAAACTTACTAACCAAGCATCCAAGGGATACTATTTAAAGTGATAATTAGAACCAATCTCAACCTAATTACCATAACATGCACAATATATCTCATAACTCAACCTCCATGCCAATAAAAACCATAAAATCACTAGTAGGGCATAAAGCAGCTACTAATGAATCCTAGGCAGGCACGAAGGATACTACCGAGCCATAGGTAGGCACGAAGGTTACTATCGAACTTGTCTAATAATCATTTTGAACCAACAATTGTTATTTTTATTTTTAAGTTGTTTGAAGAGAGAGAATATCAACCCATAGATACTAAGGTACTGTGATTATACCGGCATACAAATGCAACATAATAATCTATAGACTATGAATCCTATGACACTAAGGTACCCTATTTGCACTAGCGCATGAAGGAAGCATAATGTTGTACTAATAAAGATACCTATGCACAATATTTATAAGTCCCAAAGTTAAATAGAGTAAGATATAGGGCTTGGCTCGGGGACTAAGGCACACCACTAAAAATCTATAACCAATTGTGGTTTAAACCGTATCTTTAGGGTAACAACCCGCAAAAAGAGACATCATTTTCAATTTCTAGGTCTTTCACTTTAAATATCATTATTTTATTAGGGTGATCATGAAATCACATAATAAATAAGTAGATCCACTTTCCATACTTAACCATTTTTACTTCTTACCAATTATTCAAGACAACCATAAACAAGGTCAACACTAAGGTCAACTTAAAAATATACTAAGGCTATCCTAGGTTCAATTATTCATATTTATGCATATTAAGCCAAAAATGAATAAAATGCCTCTGAGACCTTAATTACCACGTCATCATCTAATTTAAATACTAATTACATTTCATTTAATAATTTATCATGAAAAACCTAAAATACACTAAGTTAACTATTTTAGCATGCAGGTAAATTATCATATACAAAAAATGACCTTTTTTTCTTTACACATGATTTAGCTCATAAAACCATAACACGTGTATCGAATTAATCCAAGTTTACATATTTCCATGATTAGAAATAAATAGGCATAAATAACATATATAATTTATTCCTAAATATAAAATCATTTTAATATGCTTCCGTACATATAATATTTTATATAAGTTAACATGCTCTATTTTACTGAATTCATGCTAACATTATTAGGTAGATAATTACAACATAACTAACATGTTTAATAAAATTTATACACCAAGACCCTAATGTGCGGCCATGTGATGTTTAATATTTTAGTAAAGTATTTGGATTGCATTATTTCCATCAAATTCATAAAGTATAAGCAACCTACTAAGATTTATTAGGCTCCATTAATTAAGAAGAAGAAGGAGAAGGAGGAGGAGAAGGAGGAGGAGAGGAAGAAGAAGAAGAAGAAGAAGAAGAAGAAGAAGAAGAAGAAGAAGAAGAAGAAGAAGAAGAAGAAGAAGAAGAAGAAGAAGAAGAAGAAGAAGAAGAAGAAGAAGAAGAAGAAGAAGAAGAAGAAGAAGAAGAAGAATGTGGAGAAGAAGAAGGAGGAGAAGAAGAAGAAGAAGAAGAAGAAGAAGAAGAAGAACAACAACAACAAAAACAAGAAGAAGAAGAAGCAGAAGAAGAAGAAGAACAACAAGAAGAAGAAGAAGGAGAAGAAGAATGTGGAGAAGAAGGAGGAGAAGAAGCAGGAGAAGAAGAAGGAGGAGAAGAAGAAGAAGAAGAAGAAGAAGAAGAAGAAGAATGAGGAGGAGGAGGAGGAGGAGGAGGAGGAGGAGGAGGAGGAGGAGGAGGAGGAGGAGGAGGAGGAGGAGGAGGAACAGGAGAAGGGGGAGGAGCAGGAGCAGGAGGAGGATGGGAAGGAGTAGGAGAAGAATCAAGAGAAGGAGAAGGAGGAGAAGAAGAAGGAGAAGGAGGAGAAGGAGAAGTGGAAGGAAATGAGAAGTAGGAGAAGGAGAAGTAGAAGTAGAAGAAGGAGAAGCAAGAGAAGAAGAAGTAGGAGGAGGAGGAGGAGAAGCAGGAGGAGGAGGACGGGGGCAAGAGGAGAAGAAGAAGGAGAAGGAGGAGAAGGAGAAGTGGAAGGAAATGAGAAGTAGAAGTAGAAGACCTTTAAGTCTTCAAATGCTTCCTTCATTTTGGGTAAGCTGGTTAATACCTTATTTGCTAGTATATCATCCTTATAAATTTGATACCAATCTTCTACTTTCTCTAGCTTCCTTAGTATAGCCAGGTTGCTTATTTTTACACTGACTTCCTTCTTTTTCTCATGAGCGATTTCTATTCCTTTGATTTGCTCTAGATTGTATTCTCCCCATACGAGTGACTCCTTATCTTCTTTGAGTATGTATGCGCAGATAGACCCCCATCCCTTATGTAGGGTGATGTCTATTGCTCTTCCCTCCCACTCTCTAAATTATTTCCTTAGTGTGCTTCTCAAGGTATTCTTGGAAGCATCGGTTGCCCAAATGCCTACATGATAGTGCTTTCCTTTGTTTTCCTAATGTTCCTCTGTTGCTACGACAATGGATATACAATTATAAAGTCCTTTGATTCTCTCAATGATGAACTCCCTGGTTATATACTCTCTTTGCTTATCTTCTACGTGGGAGGAAGAAGAAGAAGAAGAATAAGAAGCAGAAGGAGGAGGAGGAGGAGGAGGAGGAGGAGGGGGAGAAGAAGGAAAAGAAGCAGAAGAAGAAGAAGAAGTAAGGGAAAAGGAAGAAGAAGAAGAGGAGTTATTTAGGTGTATGAATGGGAAGATGGAATTGCAGGGAAATGGGTGTAAGGTGTATGCAAAGATGTAGGGAGTTGGGTTGTAGAGTCGGCGGGGCTAGCAGACGATAGAGTGCAGGGAGGCAGAGGGGGAAGATTGGCTTGTGGGATAGGTGTAGGAGCCAAGAACTAGAGGAAAAGAACATGAGGAGGGAGGGGTATGTGGGTCTAGTTTGGTTAGAATGGGAAAGGCATTGTAGGCATGCATGGAAGGGGTAGAAGAGGGGTGTGCTTGGTGTAGAAGAGGGCATGTTTGGTGTAGAAGGAGGGAGTATTTGGGATGTATGATGGGTGAGGGAGATGAAGAAAGGAAAAGGTAAGGTGAGATGGGCTATTGGGGTGTGGGGAAGGAAAAAGAAAGGGAGTAGGATAATTGGGCGTAGTAGAGTAGCTCAAGGAAGAGAAGGAGAAGAAGGAAAAACAAGAAGGTGGCAAATGGGTTGGGGTGGCCGAGGATGAAGAAAAAAAATAAAGGTTGGGCTAGCTCATGAAGAAAGAAAATAAGAAGAAGAATGAGAAACTGGGCTAGCTCGGGGAAAAATAAAAAAAAGGAGTAGGGAAAAAAAAAGGGAAAAGAAAGAAAAGGGAAAAAGAAAAAGGGTAAATAAGAGAAAGGAAAAGGAAAATAGATTTAGGGTTAGCATTAAAATTAGGTTTTTAGGATAATATTAATTTATCTAAATTTGGGGTATCCAATTAAGAAAAAATAAATCAAGTAAAATTATCGATTTAAGGTTAGTTAAGGTAAAAAAGGATAATATAAAATAAATATAATAATTAATTAAAAAATTTATATATGTTTTCAAGTCATAGATTAACAAAAATAATTAAATTAATATATAAAGTTTAAAGTTTTAGACTTAAAGTCTAAAAATTCTAAATTAAGGTTGCCAAATTTTAGGGTATTACAATTAATACCCCAACTAACACCACATAAGAAGTTACAAGATACTACTTTATATATATACTAAATACTAAAATATTTCCATGGGGTCAAAGGACCCTATGTGGTCTTAGATGCCTTCATCTATAGCCTGTACCCAACCCACACCTTCTAATTACTAGGTAGTGAATACATTATGTATACTGTCATAGGCTCATAATCAAGTAATGTTGGTTAGGTAGGTTGAGGGTGATTACGAGTCTATGATAGTATACACATTGCATTTACTACCTAGTAATTAGCCACATCCAAGGGTATATTTGAGGGTTATTAAGATGGGATGATGGTTAGTTTCTCAATTGTTTTATGAATTTTTTAAGTTAGAATATCATAGTAATAGGGCTTTAGGTAAGATATCAAGCATCCAAACACTTATAGCTAGATAGAAGCTATGAGTGATAAGATTGGTTTAGATAAAACACAATCCCTTTCCTAAAGTTTTAAATAATAGAGTTTGGCATAGAAGCTCAAGAAAGGGAAGGGAGGTTTGAGAACAAGGAAGAATCGGCGGTTTAATTATTGACTAGGACATGAATTTTAGGCTAAGATCATTAAGTTAGGTGACTAATGGATCTTACTTGAAGGTAATATTTTTTTTTCTATTCATTTTTGAGTGTGTCATTTTACTACATGATTGTTACTTTGAGTCACATGAAAGGGGGAACTCTTAGAGGAGATATTGAATGTTAGGTAGCAATTGCATGCTCCCACTTTAGTTATGGGGGATTTTAATGTGTTTAGATAACTAGGATAAAGGGAAGGGCTATTTATAAAGTGGTAACATGATATTATTTAATGAATGGATATATTGAATGAGGATTATTGATCTCAAAATAGAAAATATGTAGTTTAGTTGGCATAGGGAAAATTTAGAAAGTTTGCTCACCTTTTTTTTTAGCAGATTTTGATTGGAATACTAATTTTCCAAATAATATCTTACACAAGTTTAAGTATTTGTTAGGCCATAACCCTATCTGCCTATATTATAACTCGGAAGAGAAAGGTCCCAAACACTTTAGATCTTGGGTCGTCATTTACACAACCAAATTTCAAAAGCTTTGTGTTAGAGTGTTGGAGCTAACTATAGGGAGACTTGTGTTAGGTTAAGCTTAAAAATATTAAAGTAGATCTTAGAGAGTGCAATAAAACTATTTTTGAAAATTTGACCTAAAGATAAACATATTAGAATAGGAGATAGAGTAGGTGGAATAAGTTGGGGTCAACAATTTGAACTCATAAGTGCTACTGGGTAGAAGAGGGGCCCTTCAACATTAGCCATTGGTTTGGCATAAAAGAAAGGAAAGTTACTAGTTTTAGGTTTCAAAAGTAAGGGAATTCAAGGAAAAGGACAGAAATAATCCACATAGTGGCAACCATTAGAATGAATAGGCATGCAATCCATAGGTTAAAATAGAATGACCAGGCAACAATGGATTTGTCACTGATAAAGGAAATGCTTGTTTTCTATTAGAAAGAGATCTATGGAGAACCTAATTGAAAATCTAACAATAGAGGAGAGTTTCTAGTTAGATAGCATGCCATATAGAGAGGAAGTGAAGAAAGTGGTTTGGGTGTAACACCCAAAAATTAAGCACTGAAAAATTTCATTATAGTGGAATATTAATAAAAAGATAATTGGATGTTACCATTGTACTCGACATAAGTGAGGCTTATTGTACCGTCCTTATATCAAATATAAGGCAAAACATTTAGAACTTAAAATAATATAAACAGAGAATGAGAGAAATTTACATAAACTTATATCAGAGTTGGAGTTTAACTCGAAGTACACAATACAGAAATACAAAAAAAAGGAATCCATTGGAAATTGGAGTTCAAAAAGGTATAAAAAAAACTAGATAACATTATCTTTACATCTAACCTAAAGGATAAAATAATCACTCATCTATAGATAAGGAATCAAAAGTAGTAAAATCCCTTAGACAATCCTTAGTGACATGCACAACAATGTCTGAGCCATCTTCTCATGGGAATGAGTAGCAATAATGAAAGAGATGATCAGTATGCCATGCACCAAGTAAAGGAATAATACAATCATAGTAAGGGTATAAAAATACATATGGTCGTATGGACAAAAAATCATGCATATTGATTAAACATGATACAATGCAAGAGGAAAACATATATAGAGTTTCATTATTAGGTATAATCACAATCTATTTTTAATTACATTGAGTTAAGAGACCTTATTTTCCTTTATCTTATGGAGAAAAATGAAATACCTCCTAGGGTAAAATGCATTTAACCAATAAAAATGCTAGAATGGTCTCAACACCTACCATAGAAACACACTTCTAGACACTGTTAGTAAATCGATGGAATATTATGAAATACCTCCTAGAACAAAACACTCTTGAGCACTATTATTAGCAACAGAACAGACTCATTACCTTAGTCTTGAATCAATCTATCTTTCAATATAAGCATTAATGTCTTATTAGGTTGTTGTTTATCACAATGTCATCATGCAAACTTAAAATAAATTATAATGCACATAAAACACAACCACATGATGATTTGGGGCATTCTCTAAGCAAAAATGACCATTAACTCCCCTACAAAACCTTAATATCACCAAAAAAGAAAAACTTGTCCTACAAGACTCATCTAACCACAAACGTAGACATACCATCCTAATAAAATATTATTAACGACATATTCAAAAATCAATATCTAAATCCAACAACTTACACATGAGATAACGAGCCTGCTTCTAGGGTTATTATTCACCATGAAATCCATTTTCTTATAAAAGAAGGATATCTTACTGAAGATGTACAAAACAGTGTAAAAAAATAATTGTAAGTTTGAAGCTTGCCCTAATTGTAGTTATTTTTCTTAGAGTAAATGAATCATGATATGATGTTCATTTATATATTCTAAATTACATATATTGCATGATGAACTTGAAACATCAGATGCTATAGAGGATTTAGATCAATATAACATTGTCTCACAAGTAACAGGAATTGAAGAACAATCAGGAAGATATAAGAGTCTTAGGTTAGGGTTTACGAGAATGTGTTTGTGGTTGATCCTATGGACCCCGGAACAACGATGACTAAGTTGTTCTCCTAACTCAAAAATTAAACATGACATTTGAATAGATGGTTACAATGGAGAAAGAATTGGCATCCATCAAATCTCAAGGGTATAAGCCATCTGATTCAAATGCATATGATCCACTTTACATACCTAATGTCAAGAGTGTTAGAGATAGTTGTGAAGTTGATACATATTTTCCTTCTCTTCCTGAGGTAAGTATATGTAACTATGAATTGATATATATACATTGTATCAGGTGTCAAATCAATAATGAACAATACTGATATACTTTTATTTTAAGGTTTTCATAAATGGTGACTTGGTAGACAATGCCCCCTCAATTCTTTTAGTGAAAGGAAAGGTACGCATTACCCATGGTACCAAAATGCTGATGGTTCATAGGTCTATCCTGTCCCCATATTGAAGGCTCATATATATTGAGATTCTAATGATTGGAGATGCACCCTTACCTTGTTATAAAGAAGGCGATAAGATAGCTATAGTGTTGGAAGCTCATGAAAGCTTTGTACCTTGGCCCACAGACATAATTTGTCTTACAACTAAAGAGGTAATGTGTAACACCCCAAACCTTTTATTTTAAGATTAAAGAATAAAATAATTAATTATTGAATAAAATTTATTTATATGTACTCTTTTTAGTATAATAATAATAATAATAATAATAATAATAATAATAATAATAATAATAATAATAATAATAATAATAATAATAATAATAATACAAGGACATAGTTATTGGAAACTAATTTAATGAACTAACTTAGAATAAATTATAAATAAATTAATAAAATTATTATTATTATTATTATTATTATTATTATTATTTATTATCTCTAAAACTTCCAAAAACCTAAAACACCCTATCACCCCATTTTCCTCTCTTTTTTTCCTTTTCTTTCCTCTTTTTTTCTTTTCTTTCTTCCTTTTCTTCCTTTATTTTTTTCTCCTTCCCTAGCGAGATAGGCCCAATCCTTTCTTCCCCCTCTCCTTCTCTTCTTTCCTTCCCCCCGACCAGCCCAATCCCTTCTTTTTTTTTCTCTCCCCCAATCAACTACCTAACTCATGCACACCCCCCTTTTTTCCTTTGCTTTCCCTCTCTTTTTTCTTCTTTTCCTTTTCTGGCCCTATATCTTACCTCCCGCCTGTGCAACACTGTAACTCTGCAGCTCCCCCTCCCCTCTCTCCCTCCTTCTTTTCTTTTTTGACCACACAAATTGTGAAGCTGGCACATTCTCTACATGATCTCCCTCCCTTGCTAGCTCCCTTTTCCTCACTTACTCCCCTTCCCCCTATGAACCTACCCCCGCCATTGTCTCCCCTACGCAACAACATCTACCTACATGCCAGTCAATAGCTACCAACCCTCCCTTTGTCCTCTTCCTTCCTTGTCCACATTCTTCCTCCCCTAAAACTATAAAAGTCCCCACTATATTCTTCCCCCTCCTTTTTCTGCTCGATTCCCTTACCTCCCCTACTCCAGTCACCCATTCAAACGGTGTCACCTTCTTTACCATGTCATGCCTCTGTCCCCACTTAATAAGAATAATAATAATAATAATAATAATAATAATAATAATAATAATAATAATAATAATAATAAATTTTATATAATTTTATGAGCTCTGATATATATATATATATATATATATATATATGAGTTATCAGTTATTAATAAATATTCTTTATTATTGTCATCTATAGATTGGTTGCTAATCAGGTTGTAATAGAAGGGATGTTGTCCTCTACTCTGTTTGTGTATATATCTATACTACATATCTGATTGTACTATAATAAGTGGTTGTAGATAAATAAACTATATACCTGATCATATCTTGAGCGATTGGTATATTAACAAGATTTATCTCATATCTCACTTCACAAATGAATATCTAGTTTTGTACGCTGTACGTCCTTATCAAAATAAAAGATATGTGTTTGATTCCCTTTGAAGTTATCCCATTCCTTTTGCAATCATTCATTCTGAAGGGAAATATATAATTGACATGTTAGTATATTTCTTACTCACATTACTTTATTAATGCATATATCCTCCTATATAATTTTTAGGTATATAAAGTTACAGTATTGTGTAACAACTTTATTTATTATATAGAGCACTAAAAATGACATATATGAGGAAGGGTAGAACTAATGTTCTAGACCCAAAGAATATTGAGTATGAATCTGTATTGGTAAGCAGGAAGATCAAAATATTATATTTTATTTCAATTCTAATTCATATCTAATAGAACAATAAGCTAACAAAATTTATTTTACTATGTCCACAACAGCAAAAATAGATTAGATGAGTTCACATGAAGAATTTATCAAAAACTAAAATAAGAAACCACAACAAAAACAAAACTAGAGATTATAATTGCCAATTCCCCGGCAACGGCGCCAAAAATTTGATGCACTGTCGTATGCATAAAAAATTTAACAAATAAATCCTAATCCCCAAATACGTAGTATATGGCAAGAAGGAGTCGAACCCACAAGGAATGACGTTTTAATCACTAATTTTGCTATTGATGTTATAAACCCGTTTGTACAATTTCATTGATTCCTAACTAAATTCAATTATACTAAAGCTTTAACCACGATTTTACAATTAGGGGAGGATTGAATTGATGATGGAATTAAAATGTCATACATTCACATAAAAGAATGATTCTAAATAGTTTAATGTTGACTTAAGAAATTCAGAATAATAATTTCTATACTTCCTCTCGACCTTAATAAATTGAATATGCTCTCAATTTATTTTTGCATCCAATTAATAACCTAGGTTACGAACACTAGATTCAATTAATGGTAGCATTATGAACGGGAAGTAGCCAACTACAATCATAATCACAAAAGCTCGGATCATGCAATTGCACGAATTAATGGTCTTTTTGCTACTACAGACAAATTAATTAACAATTACGGATTAATTTCATTGTCTTAGCAAAGACTAAATTCTAAACCAAATAGGTGATCAATCTAATCAGTTCAAGAATCTTAATCTATGATATGGAATCATTCAATTCAGACCATTAATTCAATTAAACATCATGTAGAATCAAACATTTACATTATAAGATGATAATTACGTTATGATTCCATCTTCAATTCATCCTACCCTGTTTTACTTATTCAAATTTCTGCATACTCATAATTCATACAACTATACAGAAATACTAAAAGTTAATGACAATAACACATTTACAAATTCTATTATTTCAACAATTAGATAACAATGAAATGATCACAAGTAAAATTGCATAAAAACTACTTAAATTCTGCAAAATGGAAATACAGAAATTAACAAAGGAATAGAGGAAACTTATCAATTGAAGTGCAGAATGTCAAATCATCAATAGAATTCAAGAAGATCAAAGATTGGAATTGTGCATTACATGTATGTTCTAAAGGAATAAAGGGAGAAAAATACATTCGATCCTGCTCTCTCGATATCCCGAACTCTGTTTTATATCCCATTTTTATCAGAAACAAGTCGCGTGGCAGTTATACATTTTTAATCGAAAACACGGTCTGTGTTTATGAAACACGGGACCCCCGTGTTTTCTTACAACCGTTCTACTGACAAAGCTTTACCGACCGCCATTCGGGATTAATAACACGGTCCGTGTTATGGAAACACGGGACCCCCGTGTTTTTGACTCTTCCACTCAATTCCTTTGAAAGTTTGAGCTTCACTTCTCTTGATATATTTGTTCCTTTTCCAACTTTGCTCTCCTTGATTTGGCATTTCTTGATGTGTTTTCTACTTGATTTCTTCTTCTCATTGATTTCTCCTTGAATTTCTTCAATTCTTTTCTTTCCTGTAAAACTTATTCAAAGGAGGAAAACTCGACGAAAAGATTAAATCTAGTAGAAATTATGAGGGATAAATGATATTTTTAGACATGAAAATAATCAATAAATCTCATCTATCAAATACCCCCATACTTGAATTATTGCTTGTCCTCAAGCAATATCATAACATGCAATGAATACATCAAGAAACGTAAGAGAAACAGATCATGGAATACAAGATTTATTAGATTGGAATTATTCATGTACGAAGTTCAACTTGGACTGGGACTGAAAAATACTTGTAAATCATGAAATATCACTGATAGAAATATTTTTGGATCACATCTTAAATCACTTTAAAAACAGTCTTATCAAATGCTCAAACGGTTTAAGAACGAAAATTATAATAATTAGTATCTCATCATGCAAATTAGATCAAGACTAATGAAATTCAATTTGGTAAATTCTTACTTTCGGAATGTGGGAACACTCACTCTTTAGTGTAAAGGGTAAGATGTGTTTACTCTCAAATTCTCTCCAAATGATGATGATCATCCATATGTTTGCCATTATTCTCAATTCGCCACCACTAAAAGAACTAAATTATATAAGAATCAAAAGGTCTTAAATTTGGTTGTAATGGGGCTAGGGTTCTAAGGTGAGACGGAATTTTGGTATTGTAGCTAGACTCTACCAACTAGAGGAGCAGAATTTTTTTTTTGAAACCCTTCCATTCAACCAAACAACATCAAAAGACATGAAATTTTATTCCCTTTTTCTTCTTTTTTTTTTCAGAATTTTTTTTTATATATATCCACACCCCCATACTAAGATTTCACCTTATTAACAAAATCAAAGTTATCCTTGAAAATATTTTTGCTCCACTAGTCGTAGAGTAAGGAAGGGAAAAACATATAGAGATTAGTTGTTAATAAAGTTTAAATCAATAAAAACAGGTCTATAGGCTCAAAGGGGTATGCAATGGATAACAATTTTTCAAGGTAGGTTATTTGGCCTTGTAGCTAACAAAGAAAGAAGAGTGCCTTTATCATTTTCAAATATCCTAAAGTTCTATGCAGTCTTGAAGAGACTAATGGCAAATAATAGTTTCACATATCATTGGAGAATTCACAAAAAAAAGAAATATAATTTGGATAAGCAATGTATCCAAAGATTAGGCCCAAACGCTCACCATGTTATAATCACCAATTTTGAATTTCATTGTATCTCATTCTTAGTCAATGCATGATTTGATCTCTAATCATTCTAACTTTCTTTCCTTCACTATTATCACATCTTCAATTTCTATCTTTAAGGTGTCAAAAGATGTTATCAAAACATACAATAAGTATATAAAATTATCCGTTTTGAAAATAATTCAGTCCCATACTTTGTTTTACTTCGTACATGGATTACTCAAATCTAATACTTAATTAACTAACTACCACATAACAAACCTAAATAACAGTTACTAACTATTTCAATGAAAAAGTAATCACAAGCCTACAATACGAATGCACCAATGCACCCCCCCTTACTTAATGTGTTCATTGTCCCTAATGAACAAATGCAAGAGAGAAAAAGAAATGAAGATTTGAATTCAAGAGGGAGGTGGAGGAGGATATCGGCTCCCGAGATGGAAATCATAGAGAGTCTTCATCATCTCCATCATTTGATTTTGGTTAGCGCGAATGGAATCCAATTGGGAATACACCTGATTTTGAAATTGGAGATGCCATTCGGGAACAAAAGTGGAGGAGGAAGAAGAGCTGGCTTGGGATCGGGGTGGTGGTGGTGGTGGACGAGCACCATGAGGTAGAATAGGATGTTCAATTGCTAATGGGGTAGGGTTATCTTCATCCTCATTAGGTTGCCAATTCAAAGGATTTAAAGGATCAGTTTTGGTAGGGTTAGGAAGAGGAAAGAAAACACGCCCCTGATAAGAAAGGTACCACGCATTATTCCTATGCTCAATAAGATGCGTAAGGCGACAATGTTCAATATCAATGCGGGTACTCATGGCCTCAATAGGCGTATCCTCCGGAAGGGGTATGTCCAAACTCAAACAGATGGTGGTGATTAAACCCCCGATAACAATGTCCCCTTGTTTGGAATTACTGACCCTTTGAAATTGTTTGGCAATAAAATAGGCAGTATCAACAGAATAATGTTCAAGCATGGAGTAGAGAAAGAAAAGTTCAATTGAACGAACGACTCCGGTACTATCTCCCCTCCCAAATATGGTAGTAGCCAAAAGCCTCTGAATGTATCGGAAAACTAGGTTAAAAATCCTAGAGGATTTGGCTTCAGAAATGCGGAATGTATCGGGAGTAGGCATATTCGTTGTATCACCTATTTTTGCGAAAAAATGGTTGGCATAAAACCATGGTAACATGAATCTAAATCCCTGTGAAGGTAACATGAAAATGTGGGCAAGTTCATGCACTGCTAATTGTCTATCCTCATTAAAAAGACGAAAAGAAACATACCCTTGATTATTCTTTGTATCACCAATATCACCAATTTCAGCACACAATTCAAAGGTACTTAAAAATTCTAGAGTCAAACGTCTATAGGTGTGATTAGTACAATAGACAAAATGTTGCAAACCTATAGTTTCGAGCATACGCATGACTTGATTATGAATGCCCAATGTGTGCAAACATCCATCATCTAGATATCTAGTACCAGTAAGACGCCTCTGAGATAGGTAATCGTACCTTTCTTGTTGCTCGTGGGAGGTAAAATGATACCTAAATCGTTTGGACGATTACGTCGTTGTCTTGCTTGCGTTGGTGATGATCGGGATCTCGAGGAATCACCTTCAGCACGTTGTTTCTTTTTCGGTGCCATCTACACAAAGATTACCACTTTTAAGTTAAAATCAGTGGTGACAGCATGAAAGTGCAGCATATACATAAGAATAAAACCAAATTTTGCAATGATAATTTGCCAAAGCTGCACTGAACGCATACATATGCTGTCACTATGTCAATCACCCAATTTTCAACCTCAGTAATTCGGGAAAACAATATCGTGAGAGAACATTGACACTCAATTAATATTGCTGTGATAAGGGAAAAAAAATACTTACCTTAATTCGTGAAAATTGGTTAGATAGGGTAGAAATCGGAAGAATGATATCTGGATATCAAATCCCATGAAAACCCTAAGTCTAATTGCAAAAAAAAATAGAGGAGACAGTGGTCGGAGGAAATTAGGGCTGGAGACGAACGGTGATGGCTCTGTTTTGAATTAACAGAGATAATGATAGGGTAAAGAAAATTAATGCTGGGGAAAAGAAGTTGAGATGTTAATGGAGTAGGAGTTGTGAAGAATAGAAGGTATGAATGAGTAAAATGGAAGAATCGAAGGAGAAGAATGCTGCGAAGAACGGGAGAGAAACGAAGAGAGGGTCGTGTTTTTTCAGATCTGAAAACACGGGGGGGGGGGGGGGAAAGGGCTCTGGAGAGAAATACGGACCGTATTTCGGAAATACGGTACCCCCGTGTTAAATTTTTGGCTCTCTGGAATTTTGAAAAGTTTTTCAGAGAAGGAAACACGGGTCGTGTTAAGAAATACGGTACCCCCGTGTTTATTTTGAAGGTCTCTGGATTCTGAAATTTTCTGCAGAGGAATAAACACGGGCCGTGTTAACAAATACGGACCCCCCGTGTTAAATTTTGAGCTCTCTGGAATTCTTTGATTTTTTTGCAGAGGAAGAAACACGGGCCGTGTTAACAAATACGGACCCCCCGTGTTGAATTTTGAGCTCTCTGGAATTCTCTGATTTTCTGCAGAGGAAGAAACACGGACCGTGTTAACAAATACGGACCCCCCGTGTTAATTTTTTTTTTTAGTAAGAAGAAAATAAACTACCAATGTTTTGCCACACATATACATATTATGTACATACAAAGTCATACCAAATATGTAAAAAGAAAAATATGAAATAAAGAAAACTTATATACAACACTTGGGTGTCCCGAGTGACAAAATGCAAGTCTTTCAGCTCTCATAATTGGGAGTGGTAAGATCAACCACTTCCAAATTGTGCACTTGATGTCCTTCGTAGAAAGGTTTTAGGCGATGTCCATTGACCTTCCATATCTTTCCTGTTTTCTCACTCTTAATTTCAACTGCACCATGAGAAAACACATTAGTCACAACAAATGGGCCGATCCATCTCGACCTCAATTTTCCTGGAAACAACTTCAATCGAGAATGATATAATAAAACTTTTTGACCAATTTCAAAACTCTTTCTAAGAATGAACTTATCATGAACTGCTTTAGTTCTATCTTTATATCTTAATGCAGTTTCAAAAGCCTCATTTCTTATTTCTTCCAATTCTTGTAATTGGAGTCTCCTATGTTTCCCAATTTTAGTTGACTCCATGTTACATTTCTTTACGGCCCAAAAAGCTTTATGTTCTAACTCAACTGGTAGATGACAAGGCTTACCGTATACCAAACGATATGGAGACATACCAATTGGAGTTTTGAAAGCTGTACGATAGGCCCAGAGTGCATCATTAAGATGTAAGCTCCAATCCTTTCTTGTTGGTTTCACCATTTTTTCCAAGATTGATTTGATTTCCCGGTTAGATACCTCGGCCTGACCATTGGTTTGTGGATGATATGCTGTAGATATTCGATGTGTCACATGATATTTCTTTAATAGAGCTTCTACGGTTCTGTTGCAGAAGTGTGAACCTTTATCATTGATGATGGCCCTTGGTATGCCAAACCTTGCAAAAATGTTAGTTTGAAGAAAGTCTGCAACAATCTTTGCATCATCAGTACGGGTGGCCTTAGCCTCCACCCATTTTGACACATAATCAACAGCAACAAGAATGTATTTAAACCCGAAAGAAGATGGAAAGGGCCCCATAAAATCCATACCCCAAACATCAAAGATTTCGCATGCTATGATAGGAGTTTGTGGCATTTCATTTCTGGGACCTAATCCCCCAGTCTTTTGACAGTTTTCACATGTTTTACAAAATTCATGAGAGTCCCTAAACAATGTAGGCCAAAAGAATCCACTCTCTAGAACTTTATAAGCTGTTCGCTTGGGACCAAAATGTCCCCCGCAAGCATAACTGTGACAAAAATGTAAAATAGACAAGACCTCACTATCAGGAATACATCTTCTAATGATTTGGTCGGCACATTGTTTCCATAAGTATGGATCGTCCCATACAAAATATTTTGCCTGACTTTTCATTCTATCTTTCTGTACTTTTGTAAAGTGAGAGGGAAATACCTTAGCTACGAGAAAATTTACCATGTCAGCATACCATGGTATCTCATCTCCAATGACATGAAGTTGCTCATCCGGAAATGTTTCATTGATAGGTGCTTCAACTTCAACTTGTTTGATTAACTGACTTAGATGATCTGCTACTCCGTTTTCGGTTCCTTTCTTATCTTTAATGCATATATTGAATTCTTGAAGTAGAAGAATCCATCTAATCAGTCGTGATTTTGCCTCTTTCTTTGCTAACAAATATTTCAATGCTGCATGATCAGAGTAAACAATTATTTCAGTTCCTAACAGATAAGAATGAAATTTATCCAAAGCAAAGACAATAGCAAGAAGTTCCTTTTCGGTAGTTGTGTAGTTAAGTTGAGCTTCATTCAATGTGCGTGAGGCATAATATATCACGTGTGGCTCTTTCCCGATTCGTTGACCTAACACCGCACCAACAGCAAAATTAGATGCATCACACATCAATTTAAATGGGAAATTCCAATCAGGTGGTTGAAGAATGGGTGCACTTATCAATTTTTCCTTTAAATAGTCAAATGATTTTTGGCATGCATCATCAAAATGAAATTCATTTTCTTTTTGAAGAAGCTTGCATAATGGTTGGGCTATTTTAGAAAAATCCTTGATAAATTGGCGGTAAAACCCGGCATGCCCTAAAAATGATCGCACATCTTTGACAGTTGATGGATAAGGTAATGAAGAAATAAGATCAATTTTTGCTTTATCTACTTCAATTCCTTTGGATGAAATGACGTGTCCCAAAACTATTCCTTGTTGGACCATAAAATGGCATTTTTCAGAGTTTAGCACAAGATTTGTTTCCAAACACCTTTTCAAGATAAGGGTCAAATTACCTAGGCATTCTTCAAAAGTATCTCCATGGATACTAAAATCATCCATGAATACCTCGATAATTTTCTCCAGATATTCAGAGAATATACTTACCATACACCTTGAAATGTAGCTGGAGCATTACATAATCCAAACGGCATGCGCCGATATGCAAACGTACCATAGGGACATGTAAATGTGGTTTTCTCTTGATCTTCTGGAGCTATGGGAACCTGCACATATCCAGAATAACCATCAAGAAAACAATAATAAGCATGACCCGCTAGCCGTTCTAACATTTGATCCATAAATGGTAAAGGAAAATGATCTTTCCTAGTCATGGAGTTCAGTTTTCTATAGTCAACACATACCCTCCAACCATTTTGAACTCTAGTAGGAACCATTTCTCCTTTATCATTCTCCACTACTGTTATGCCTGTTTTCTTTGGGACAACCTGAAGCGGACTTACCCAACTACTATTAGAAATTGGGTAAATGACTCCTACACTTAGCAATTTTAGAACCTCTTTCTTCACAACCTCCATCATTATCGGATTCAACCTACGTTGTACTTGTCTACATGGCTTCACATCTTCTTCCATTAAAATCCGATGCATACAAACTGAAGGACTAATACCCTTAATATCAGCAACTGTCCACCCCAAAGCTGATTTGTATTTCTTCAACACGTTTACCAGTTTTTCTTCCTGATGAGATGTTAGTTCACTAGATATGATAACCGGAAGGGTATTCTTATCTCCTAAGAATGCATATTTGAGATGGTCAGGTAAAGGCTTCAACTCCACTTCAGGGGGTTGTTCTATGGAAGGTACAGGCCTATCCACTGTCAATGGTAAATCCACAAATTTTCCAATTCTACTCGGACATGTTCCCAAAGCAGCCACTACCTCCTTGATTTCTTCATCAACGTCATACAATTTGCTTAATTCTTCCAATTTTTCAGTTGCTATTCCTTGTGTCAAAGTTATTTCCAAAGGATCAGCTGATGATAATTGGTACACCATTTCAGTTAAATTTTCAATGACATCAATCATAGATACCTCTTCACCATCTGCAGGAAATTTCATGGAATCATATATGTTAAACTTAATAATTTCACCATCAAATTCCATGGTTAACACTCCATCGTGGACATCAATTTTTGTTTTTGAAGTTTTTAGGAATGGTCTCCCTAACAATATAGGTGATGGATTAGCCAAGCCATTATCTTGCATATCTAACACATAGAAATCCGCAGGAAAAACCAACTCGTTAACCTGAACTAAGACATCTTCAATAACCCCTTCAGGATATGTATTAGATCTATCAGCCAATTGGATAATAACACGAGTTTCCTTTAAAGGACCTAGACTTAGGGTGTTAAAGATAGATAAAGGCATGACATTTATTGAGGCACCTAAGTCAAGCATGCATTTTTCGTACCTCGTGTTTCCAATTTTGCAAGGTATAATGAAAATACCTGGATCTTTGCACTTTGGTGGAAGCTTTCTTTGCAACATTGCTGATACATTTTATCCCACACTTACCTTCTCATTCTCATTAAGTTTCCTTTTATTTGTACACAAGTTCTTGAGGAATTTCGCATACCTGGGTACTTGCTTGATCGCATCAATGAGAGGAAGGTTAACTTCTACCTTCTTGAATATGTCAAATATCTCCTTATCATGATTTACCTTCTTGTTTTTGGCCAACCTGCTAGGAAAAGGAGCAGGAATTTTTATAGGAGAATGTGACTTACTCTTCACCGTTGGTTCTGAATTTTCCTTTATTTCTTCTTCAACATTTGTTTCATCTGTGTTCTTGTTGTTTTCTTCTTCACCCACTTTTCTTGGATCTGATAATTGTTTTCCACTGCGAGTTGTGATAGCACTAGCATTTTCCTTGGGATTTCTTTCAGTCTGGCTAGGAAATTTTGAAGAACCTTGTGCTTCCATTTTTCCAAGGGAATCTGCTAGTTGACTCACTTGATTTTCCAAATTCTTAATACCGTTTCTGGTCTCTTGTTGGAATTGTAAGGTATTGGTAGCTAAAGATTTTACCAAATCTTCCAAAGGCATACCACTCGATTGTTGTGAAACTTGTGGTGGAGGCATCGGTTGAAATGGTGGTCTTTGCTGATTTGGTGGAATTTGAAAAAATCCGGGAGGTGGATTTGCTCTTTGCTGATTTTGATACATCTGTGGTCGGAAATATGAGTTACCACTTTGTTGAGTGTTTCCATACCTTAGATTTGGGTGATCCTTCCATCTAGGATTATATGTTGGAGCAAATGGATCATTCCTTTTTGGAAATGGTTGTCCTCCAATGGCGTTTACTTGTTGTTCTTCCTGCAAAGTAGGACACATATCAGTTGGATGACCTGTAAAAGAACAAATTCCACATACCTTGGCAGGAATCTTTTCCCTACAACTCTTTCCACAAGAGCTGTCAAATTTGATACTTGCGTTTTTAATTCAGCAATATTGGTTTCTTTCACCTGTTGAGACATAGAGGTATTACCCCTATTACAATATTGTGAGTTAGATGCCATATTCGCAATTAACCTTTTTACTTCGATGGGTGTTTTATCAACTAAAGTACCACCACTAGCAGCATCTATCATATTGCAATCCATAGGAGATAAACCTTCGTAAAAATATTGTATTAATAATTGTTCACTAATTTGATGATTAGGACAACTACCACACAATTTCTTGAAACGTTCCCAATATTCGTGTAAAGATTCTCCTCTATCTTGCCTAATACCACATATTTCCTTTCTTATATTAGTTGCTCTTGATGAAGGAAAATATTTTTCAAGGAAAACCTTCTGCATATCAGTCCAAGTGTTTACTCAGCCCGCTGGTAAATCATATAACCATTCCTTAGCAGCATCAGCCAAAGCAAAAGGAAAAGCTTTGAGTTTAAGTTGTTCTACACTTACTCCATTTGGTTTCATACAAGAACAAGCTATATGGAATTCCTTGAGAAATTTATTTGGGTCGGTGAAACAGCTTGAACCCATGGAATTGTTGTCTTTAAAACCTGTAAAAATAGGTAAGGCTCGTATTAGTCCAGGTTTGATTTCACAAGTATCATTATCAGCAGGATAATTAATGCATAAAAGATTAGGGTTGAAGATAGGAGCAGCTAGCTCCTTGAGAGTTCGCTCCGCCATTGGTGGATTAATGTAGTAAGGTGTACTACACAAATCCTCTATACTGTCTTCTCCCAAATTTGTGGAACTTTCTTCAAAAGGTGATGGAATTTGATTAACTTGTTCCAACTTCCTTCTTGTCCTAGTTGCAATTGGAGAAGATGAGTTTGGATCTATGGCTGGAATAATTTGTCCTTGATGCTCGATTGCAAATGATCTCAATTGTGAGTGCCTGAAGATTTCACACCATGAAAGATTAGATGAGTTCACATGAAGAATTTATCAAAAACTAAAATAAGAAACCACAACAAAAACAAAACTAGAGATTATAATTGCCAATTCCCCGGCAACGGCGCCAAAAATTTGATGCACTGTCGTATGCACAACAAATTTAACAAATAAATCCTAATCCCCAAATACGTAGTATATGGCAAGAAGGAGTCGAACCCACAAGGAATGACGTTTTAATCACTAATTTTGCTATTGATGTTATAAACCCGTTTGTACAATTTCATTGATTCCTAACTAAATTCAATTATACTAAAGCTTTAACCACGATTTTACAATTAGGGGAGGCTTGAATTGATGATGGAATTAAAATGTCATACATTCACATAAAAGAATGATTCTAAATAGTTTAATGTTGACTTAAGAAATTCAGAATAATAATTTCTATACTTCCTCTCGACCTTAATAAATTGAATATGCTCTCAATTTATTTTTGCATCCAATTAATAACCTAGGTTACGAACACTAGATTCAATTAATGGTAGCATTATGAACGGGAAGTAGCCAACTACAATCATAATCACAAAAGCTCGGATCATGCAATTGCACGAATTAATGGTCTTTTTGCTACTACAGACAAATTAATTAACAATTACGGATTAATTTCATTGTCTTAGCAAAGACTAAATTCTAAACCAAATAGGTGATCAATCTAATCAGTTCAAGAATCTTAATCTATGATATGGAATCATTCAATTCAGACCATTAATTCAATTAAACATCATGTAGAATCAAACATTTACATTATAAGATGATAATTATGTTATGATTCCATCTTCAATTCATCCTACCCTGTTTTACTTATTCAAATTTCTGCATACTCATAATTCATACAACTATACAGAAATACTAAAAGTTAATGACAATAACACATTCACAAATTCTATTATTTCAACAATTAGATAACAATGAAATGATCACAAGTAAAATTGCATAAAAACTACTTAAATTCTGCAAAATGGAAATACAGAAATTAACAAAGGAATAGAGGAAACTTATCAATTGAAGTGCAGAATGTCAAATCATCAATAGAATTCAAGAAGATCAAAGATTGGAATTGTGCATTACATGTATGTTCTAAAGGAATAAAGGGAGAAAAATACATTCGATCCTGCTCTCTCGATATCTCGAACTCTGTTTTATATCCCATTTTTATCAGAAACAAGTCGCGTGGCAGTTATACATTTTTAATCGAAAACACGGTCCGTGTTTATGAAACACGGGACCCCCGTGTTTTCTTACAACCATTCTGCTGACAAAGCTTTACCGACCGCCATTCGGGATTAATAACACGGTCAGTGTTATGGAAACACGGGACCCCCGTGTTTTTGACTCTTCCACTCAATTCCTTTGAAAGTTTGAGCTTCACTTCTCTTGATATATTTGTTCCTTTTCCAACTTTGCTCTCCTTGATTCGGCATTTCTTGATGTGTTTTCTACTTGATTTCTTCTTCTCATTGATTTCTCCTTGAATTTCTTCAATTCTTTTCTTTCCTGTAAAACTTATTCAAAGGAGGAAAACTCGACGAAAAGATTAAATCTAGTAGAAATTATGAGGGATAAATGATATTTTTAGACATGAAAATAATCAATAAATCTCATCTATCAATAATCGATATTAAAACAAGATTAAATTTAACACAAATTTTAATTTTTTATGACGGTTTTATAACCGTTATTAAAGTTTTAATAACGCATAATTCAATAAAATTGATAACCGTCATTAAATCTATTTAAAAACCATTATCAAAAACATATTTTTGGGGTGGTGATTGTAACACATTAATTTGTATGATTCATACTTTCTATTACAATAACACATTCATGTTTATGATTCATACATTTTATCACAACTTGATATAAATTATATAGCAAATAAATGAATTTTTATTAAACTACATATTCAAAGATGCTTGGATGCATTGTTTCATATAAGATGCAATTTATATATTTGGTTGCCAAACAATGCTAAAAGATTGGTCGAAAGGGATACGAATATGGTAATTTATTTTTGTTAATCAATTATAATTTTATTAATACCAAAATGTGAGAATTTATATATGTACATTAAAACCACGTTCTATACAAACTCTATAATAGGCTCAGAAAGAAATCTAAAGATCGCAAACTAGTGCTAAACATTGGCACCTTAGTGCAGTAAAATAGTTTCATGTGTAAACTAACAATGATGTTTCTAATCAAGTGTGTTGGAAAAGAGAAGCATTCCTATTGATCCATAGGTGATAAATCATGGTATTGAAACCTGTACACAACACCCTTACTTTGTCCTTCCGTCGCTTTCCACATACTATCATCTATCCAGGCATCTGATCCCAGCCTGTGAATTCCTATTGATAACCAATCCAAGCTAATAACAATCTCTAGTAACCCTGAGCAAATTGACAAGTACGATTATATGCTTCATTATTTTAGTTGGTTCTTGACAGGCACCACATTGGTCGGTAACACCAATGTTCAATACACCAATCTCCCTCGGTTAATTAAGAATAGCATTATGGCAAGTAAGCCAAGTGGTAATCTTGTATTGAGGTTGGCCTTCATTACAGGAATTATATAAGAATTCAAGAACAAGACCGTATTTGATAAGTACCAAGCTTGTTGTAGTTGAATGATTTTACTCATTAAATCGAGAGTTTGTTTTTAGACTAAGTATAGTAGGAGAAAGTTTTCCTATAGAATTGAGGAAGTAGTTCACAATATTCATATTTTCTTGTCAGGTGGATACTCCATGAGGATCCTAATTATAGTCCTTCATCTTACTTATCAATATATATATATATAAGGCCTACACCCTCCCGGCCCATGTGCCTGATAGCATCATTTATCTTTTCTTGGCTCTCTAAACTCATAATTAAGTGTTCTAAGTTGTCCTTAATAGCAAAACGTTGAGCCCACATACACACACACAAGCTAAATTGGATGCATATATACATAATGAATATCATAGTTATCATCTTCAAACTGCTAAATTATTTGATCTATTGGATTGAATCACATCAGAGTCCTCTAATCCTTTTGATCTACATGCTTGATTTTCACACAACCACTTGGATCTTTAAGACCCATAATTTATTCGATCTTTTTGATTGATTAAGTCTTCATAGACTTCCATAGTTATTTGATTTTCTTGATTAAATTGTGTTGGTAATGCAAGGCCTTTGTATTATCTTGCTTTGTGGTTCTTCCTTGTTTTCTTTGGTCTATTTGTCCCACATGGAAAAATTAGCTTTACTTTTAAAATAGTTTTAATTACCGTAACTGCTACTTGATTTTCATCTCACATCGAGCAGTAGTTGCTGATAATGGGGGCATTTTATTATTTATTCTCTTCAGCCCTCTCTTCTTTAGTTCAGAGTTTGTATAGAGTTCTAACTCTTTTCTCTCGAGTGCACGAATAAGAAGAGTACCATGTTAACCTTGGGGGGCGACGTCCATGCAGCCGATTGCACTTAGTCGGGGTCAAAATTGCTTTTAAGTCAGTGGATTTACTATGGCATGGGTTTTCCTTCCTATTTTCTCATCAAAATAGTTGGATCTAAATTTCTTATATTGTCACAGTATTCAAGTTATTCTCCAACAAATTAGAAGTGATTTCTTGTTGTGATTACTGTAACGATGCCTTCCTCTTACCGGTTGAAATTGCTTCATGATATTATCAGTCTTCAACCTCTTGATGGCTCCAATTACAAGAGGTGGGCTAATTTAATTCTCATCTATTTTGAATAGCTATAAATAAATTATGTTTTATTCAAAGACCCACCTAAATTAGAGACTATTGATGTCAATCCTTTCACTCCTACATCGGGGGTTTCTTCCATCTTTGTGACTCCTCTGCTATCCAAGGATAAGGGAAAGGAACAAGATGACTCAGATGATATGGTCTAGAAGTACGAGAAAGACAACAAATTAGCGAAAAATATGTTACTGAGTTGGATGGTTGATTCTGTCTTTGATCTGTACTACGCTTAAAAATTAGCTAAGACTATTTGGGAAGCACTAGAGAAGAAATATGGGGCATATGATGCTGGAAAGAAAAAGTATGTGGTAGGAGAGTGGCTAAAATTCAAGATGGACGAGAAGAAGCCTACCATGGAACAATTCCATCAATATGAGAATCTGGTTGCTAAAATCCTACCTGAGGGGATGCAGATGTGCGAAATTTTACAGGTCAACATACTAATTGAGAAGCTACCACAGAAATGGTCGGATTACCGCAGCCACCTCAAGTAGAAGAAGTGTGATTTGACCTTATAGGAGCTGATTGCACACATGAAAATTAAAGAAGCTAATCATTTAAAAGATAAGAATACTTCTTCTGTTAATTAATTTTCTGTTAAAACTAATATTGTGGAATCTTCAGGTGGTTCCAAAGTTGATAGGTCCAAAGCTACTCTGGCAACCATGTGCAACATGGTTGAAGATCCTAAGAGGTGGATTGTGGAGCAACAAAGCATTTCTGTTCAAATCGAGATCTTTTTGCTAATTTTGAACCTGTCTCAGGCACATGGGCAACAAGTCCAAATCTGAAATTCTTAGCACAGGAGCAGTAAACTTGAAACTATCTTATGGAAATTTTCTTAAACTGCAAAATGTTTTGTATGTCCCTTCCATGAGTAAAAACTTAATTTCTAGCTTAGATTTAGACAAGGCTGGGATTGAAACTCGTATTAAAAACCTAAAAGTTATTTTGGTTTGTAACGATGAGTTTATGGGGACGGGATATGTTTAGGGAGATCTGTACACCCTAAAGGCTGAGGCTATTGTTGATGCTGGTGCTAATAAAGTTTCTACTTCTACTCATATTGTTGATTCTTTTGATATTTGGCATGCTTGATTAGGACATGTGAATTATGGTTCTTTGAAACGATTATGTAAAATGAACCTACTTACTAATCTAACTTCGGGTAATAATAAGAAATGTGAAATCTGTGTTGAGGCTAAATTTGCTAAGATATCGTTTAATTTTGTGATTGAGAGAAAAATAGAATTACTTGAGCTCATACATACAGACTCAACAGATTTTAGAAACACAGAGAGTAGGGGTGGTAAACACTACTACATCACCTTTATTGATGACTACTCAAGGTTTTGCAAAGTATACCTTTTAAGATCAAAAGATGAGGTCGAAGATATGTTCTTAAAATATAAATTAGAGGTGGAAAACCAATTAGACAGAAAAATCAAAAGACTTAGGTCTGACTATGGTGGTGAATATGGCACTAATTTCCTTAAAGAAATTTGTGAAAAAGAGGGAATAATTCATGAGATTTCTACTCCTAGAACACTTGAACAGAATGGTATAGCTAAGAGAAAAAATAGAACCCTCAAGGACATGATTAGTACAATGCTTGTTAGTTTTGGGTTATCCATGGATATGTGGGGGGAGGTAGTACTTAGTGCTTGTTATATTCTTAACAAAGAGTCCCATAAAAAATTAGAGAAAACCCCATGAGTTGTGGAAAGGCTATGCCCCAAAATTGAGTTACATGAAACTGTGGGGATGTTTGGCTAAAGTGGCTTTACCTTCTTTTTAACATGAAAGTGTCGAACCTAAGATTGATGATACTGTCTTTATTGGTTATGCTGAAAATAGTGCTGCTTATAGATTTATGCATTTAAAAGATCATTCTATAACTAAATCTAGAAATGTTGAGTTGTATTTCCTTTAAAGAAATATGATGTTTCTCTTGATAAAAATCCTGCATGTGCATCTTATTCTTCTATGTCTTTACCTGATTCTGCTATTACACATGATGATGTGAATGTTAAATCTAGAAGGAGTAAAAGATGTAGAAATGAAACTAGTTTTGGTCCCGATTTTATTACTGCCTTTCTTGTAGAACTCAAAAGAAAAGATAACTTTGATGAACTAGATGAGTTAGTGGTTTGTCTTCATATTATTGAAGACGAACCTAAGACATATGAAGAGGCAATAGAATCAGTAGATGCTCGTTTCTAAAAGGATGTCATAAGGAGTGAGATTGATTCCATTATGTCTAACAACACTTGGGAATTAGTAGACCTTCCTAAAGGGGCTAAGGCAATTGGTTGTAAATGGATATTTAAAAGGAAACTCATAATTGATGGAACTGTTGAAAGGTTTAAGGCCAGATTAGTAATTAAAGGTTATACCCAAAAGAATGGAATTGACCTATTTTGTACTTACTCTCCTGTCACTAAAATCTCTACCATTCATGAATATTTTGCTTTAGCTTCCATTCATAATCTGATTGTACACCAAATGGATGTGAAAATTGCATTCCTAAATGAAGCCTTAAATGAGGACATTTCTATGGAACAACCACCAGGCTGTGGAGTTCCAGGACATGAAAGTAAGGTATGTAGACTTAAGAAGTCTTTATATGGTCTTAAACAAGCACTGATTCAATGCTATTTGAAATTTCATGAAACCATTCTCAATTTTGGTTCTTTAGTTAATTAATCTGATGCTTGTGTGTACTCAAAGATGTTTGACACTAATAGTGTAATTATTTGTCTCTATGTTGATGACATGTTGATCTTTGGTACATGTATTGAAGTTGTGAATGGAACTAAGAGTTTCTTGTCCTCTAGATTTGAGATGATGGATTTAGGTAAGGCAAATGTGATTTTAGGAGTAAAAGTCACAAAGAATGATAGTGGCTTCACTCTAAGTCAACCACACTATGTAGAGAAAATCTTGAAAAAATTTAATAGTTTTGATGTCGTACAAGTGAGAACTCCTTATGATCCTAGTGTACATTTGTGTAAAATTTTGGGTAAGAGTGTATCTCAAATTGAATATGCTAAGATCATTGGAATTTTAATGTTTTTAATGAACTACACTCGACCTAACATAGCTTATGTGGTCAGTAGAGTAAGTTGGTATACCCATAACCCTAGTAGTGATCACTAGAATGCTCTCACCCGTTTGATGAAATATCTTAGAGGTACGATGGATTGGGGTTTGCATTTTATTGGTTATCCTGCTATTTTAGAGGGTTATACTGATGCAAATTGGGTAACATACAATGATGAAATTTTCTCCACTAGTGGTTTTGTATTCACCTTGGGTGGAGCTACTATTTCTTGGAAGTCTACTAAGCAAATAGTTATTGCTAGGTCCACTATAGAGTTTGAGTTCATTGCGATGGACTTAGCTAGTGAAGAGGCCGAATGGTTGAGATTATTATTGGCTGACATACCTTTGGTGGGGAGACCCACACCTGCTATTTCACTACACTATGACTCACAGGCTGCCATCAATATTGCTAAAAATGTTGCTTATAATGGAAAAAAGAGGCATATATGCATTAGGCATAAAGCTGTGAGAAATTTGATCACTAATGGAGTGATCTCTCTAGATTATGTTAGATCTGAGAGGAACTTATTTGATCCTTTAACTAAAGGACTATGTAGGAGAATGATCCTAGATTTGTCGAGGGGAATAGGACTCAAGCCCTTGTAGGTGGGTAATTCATGGTGGACACCTAGTTATAGGTTAAACGAAGCCATGAAGCACTCACTAATGTACACACTTTTCACATTCCTATGACATGTGTACCTTGAGGTTGAACATTAAGCTCTTAATCGTACTATAGCCCTAATTGATGGGCGGTCCTTGTAAGACGGACCTGATGGTTCCATCGCTTGATGATAGCAAGGTTGAGCTTGCGAGCTCTTAATGATTCCATAGTCCTCAACTGTGGGGGTGGTTTATGGTAGATAGACATGATGAAATCACCTGCTTGGGTATGAAGGGTTGGCCTCCTTTTATGAAAGACATGGGTAGTCTTTCTAGAGCGCCTATGAGCGTCCCAAGGTGACTAAGGCCAACATGTTTTTGACTTGATCGCGGAACTCTATTGTGATAAGGTGAGATTTGTGTCTTTAGGTGAATCCTTAAACCAATAAGTTCAAGACTTCCACACTTAATTGGTAAAAGGAATGCCTAGATTCACTATGTGTTGCTTCAATCTAAAGATACTAGCATTTAAGCATCAATCGTTGCTAAAAGCTCAAAACTCTTTATTTTTCCAGACATTACATTAGTGGGGGATTGTTGGTAATGCAAGGCCTTTGTATTATCTTACTTTGTGGGTTCTTCATTGTTTTCTTTGGTCTCTTTCTCCCACATGGAAAAATTAGCTTTGCTTTTAAAACAGTTTTAATTGTCGTAACTGCTACTTGATTTTTATCCTATATTGAGTAGTAGTTGCAGATAATGGGGGCATTTTATTATTTATTATCTTCAGCCCTCTCTTCTTCAGCTCAGAGCTTGTATAGAGTTCCAACTCTTCTTTCTCGAGTGCACGAATAAGAAGAACACTGTGTTAACCTTGGGGGGTGACATCCATGCAGCTAATTGCACCTAGTTAGGGACGAAATCGCTTCTAAGTTAGTGGATTTACCACGACACGAGTTTTCCTTCCTATTTTCTCATTAAAATATTTGGCTCTAAATTTCTTATATTGTCACAGTATTCAAATTATTCTCCAACAAATTGTACCATAATATTTTTATCAGCTTTCAATAATTCAATCTCTTGAATCAGAATGTACATAAGCCTTCATGGTCGAAGCTTTTAAACTTTAACCTTAACCATACAGTAGCCTGGCGTGCTCCAAGAGCGTGGGATAATATTTTACCATATATTATATGTGATATAAATTGCATATGAGCTCGAATTAAACTGAAATATAACATGCATCTAATATTAAATTCCAGAATATACTCGGTACGAAGGTACCAGAAGATCGGTGCATGTTGATACGAGGCCACAAAGACGATTGTGCCTACGCGTATTTACAAGCAACACATACGATATGCGTCCCCCTCCGATCCACCTTTACGAAGCTAAAGCAAACCCGTGCAAATAAAAACGCGGCATGACATTAGAGACATTTACAAGGGAGAGAGAGAGAGAGGAGGAAGTAGCCAATATGTGTATATATGCATAAATAAGGTATAGGAAGGTGGCGAATAGTTACCTATACATGTACATGCACTTTGTATATGACAATATGTATGAATATGTCGAGATACGTGCCACAGGATACGATCATTGTAAGCATCCAATGTGGACCATTTACTGCATCGACTAGGCGATGCTCATTAAAGGCACACAAGATTAGGAAGAAACAAGAGGAGCAAGGGGGTTGGCCCAGAAATCCCATTCCTACCGTCTACAAGTTTTGGACAAATTTTGTCTCGACTACTTTTTTTTTTCTGTTTGTCCGCGTGATGGGATGCTCAATTTGAGGGGTCAATGTTGAAGGATAAACGAGGGAAAGTTCCAAGTTCCAATAATGCAGCTAGAGGGTAAGACGCAATTTGGACAAAAGGTCCAAAGAAAGTGATCATGCGCGAACAAAACAAAACAAATGTAGGTCACTACAACTCACGACTCGGCGAACACCTAGCCACCGGTCACACCCGATGCCATAACTCCACTCCCTTCCCTTCCCCCCTCCCCTCCTCTGTCTTTTGATATCCCTTCCTTTCCCTTCCCTTGGCAATTCCAACCTTCTATTCAATCATGACGCTAGATGCCGCGGGGGTCAGCCTCATACCTCCTTTTCTTTTAAAAGAGTCAGTGGGCCGGTTTTTGTTCGGCAGTACTACTCATCCTCATGCCTGTCCAGATTCTTTAAATCAATACCTGAAAACAACTTCGTCCGCCAGGCTGCTCGCGAGTAGAGCTCGACACGATCCAGCGTGATTGGCCGCAAATTAAATTAAATCGTGATTTTTTCGTCCGTATAATATACTATTATATTAAATTAAATTATTGTTATTATTCAACTTTTAAAACCAAACAAAATTATAATTTTACGTTTCTTAAGTTATATTATATTACGCAGATAAAAAGTTAGTAAGATGCATACAATTTACTATTAAATCTATAATAATTTTTTTTTTAAGTTAAAACCGTTTCGAAGCAGACAGCAATATATAACATCTATTGTAAAAACCAATATCAAATTAATTGTATAACAATTATAGAGGCTACCGCTGCTGTCGTTTTGCGACCATTACCAATCCGTAGGGCAATGAGAAAGCGATTGAGGTTTCAGAGTGTTGACTTGCGCAAGGCAATTCGATCCGACAGACAAAATTCTATTATTAACAACTTTCTGCTCATTTTTTTTTACTTACTTACAAAATAAAAATAAAGTTATATTTTATTATTTGCTATTTATAATTATAATCATGTTAGAGGCATGTACGGGCGTCTTCGATTGCCTCTTGAATGGTTTAAGAGCCTCAGCCTATTTATGCATACAGGTTGTTACATTCTATCGTAAAAGTACCCTGCTGATCGGTCCAGAATAAAATTCTATAAATAAAGTTACCGTCTCGTTTACTATGATTTGGATGTCGAACATCTCTCATATAACATGTTTTGGGTCTTTTTGTGTGGGTGTGTGTGTTGCGTGTTGTGTTGTGTCATTGTGTGTGCATGCGTGTGCGCTGTGTGTGCGCTTAAAAATTAAGTTATTGTTCATGAATTGTGAAGCAAATGTATATAATACTAAATTACATTTATTGATCACACATTTTTGTTTCTAATCCTATGAAATTGATTTGATAATGAAATGGATGCTATAATAGTCTTCACCTTGGTGTGTAATTTGTAGGAACATGTTGAATCGTAGGTCGTAAGAAGCGATAACCTGATTTTTATTTATTTATTTATAGAACAATTTATAACTTGAAGCATGGATTTGTGGTACTTCATCTATTTCATAATATAAGTCACGGCATATTTTAAGATAACCATATTACTATAAAAATACAAATATAATAATTATAATTTAATTTTTTTATTTTTTTCTATAGAGAAATTAAGAGTTAAAATTTACCTTAAATTATAAGAGGGTCTTACACCCTAGACCGAAGGAAATACGTTATAAAATAAAATGGTATGGCAAGATTTGATTTTATCTTCATAAAATTACAACGGATATCCAAAATTGGAGACAAATAAATTGTAAATTTCTAACTAGTATAATTATTGCCTTAGGACATTATTTTAAATATAGGACCAAAAATTGATTCCGGAGACTTTTATCACGTGTGATTCAACAGATCCGACTGTAGTTTGATAAAAAAAAATAGTTTTATTTGATATAAATTCCATACAACTTGCTCTAATCCTAGTTCAACTGATTTCTTTAACTTTGTTTTTTTTTCATAATGGGAACGATTACGTTTAAAGTGTACACAACTTGGTTTACCTCGGTCCAACCCCATTTTATAGCCCAATCTAATTTTTTTTTTTTTTTTTTTTTTTTACGGTTGGTATGTAAATTTTAAAATCGGATAGTATTGTTCCGGTGAACCTCCTGATATCATCTGCTCCTGTTTTATAACCACTGCCTTTGGATTGAGATATGCTAATAACAGAAATGGGACGCGTGTAGCTCATGGTAATAACCATAAAAAAAAAGCATAAGGAAAAAAGAAGAAGAGGAAATGTGGTGAGTGAAGGAAGGAAAGACAATTTCATCTTTCTGGGTTTTGGAGAGTGTTAGTTTGAGTCTAGATATCTCCAAACGAGTTGTTCAAGTCACATTGCTACTTTTGGTGTCCCATTACAAAATCCTAAGACGACATGAATTTCCTTTTCAATTTTCAATATACTTCCCAAAATACATTCAAAGGTGACATTTTTGTCACATAATGTTAGATTTTCATCGGCTATAAAATGCTCTTAATTAAGAATAGAAAGGGACTAGTATGATAAGCATCTGGTATGACTAAAACACATCCAAGGGAAATATAGTAGTTTTTATTTTTTATTTCAATTATATATAAATTTAATAGATCAATTGAATTTAGAGATCTTTCAAATTATTAGTCAAATCTATATATATTATCAATGAAAGTATAATAGTTCAATACATTAAGAGATGCGCAAAACTAGATATTTGCATTCATCGGATATGATATCCGCTCAATATTTTTTAAACTAGATTGGATATTTGAAAAATGGGACTAGACAGCAAGATATATCTAATTATACTAATATTAGTAATTAGATATACTACACTAAATATATACTATATAACACATTATAATACACTATATTAAAATTAGAGCATCATTTGCTTTGATACATATTAATATAATACACTACACTTTTATATATTTGAATATAATATAATAGTTTTAAAATAGAGTATAACATTTAACACCTCATTTACACAAGCTCTTTCCAGTTTGCTTTGCTTTCACTTACATGCCTTTAAGAATTTTTTTTAGGAGGTTATCTATGATTGGACTATTTCAAATCAAACATGATTAATTATAGAGTTTTTCCATAATCCACCATTAATTTAGGGTTTTAAGTACATTCCATTAAAATAATGCAAGGAATGTCGTCATTGCTCCTCAACCATTGGCCGACTCATTATAGTTCATGTCAAGAATTGTCTTGTTAGGTAGTTGATTGACTTGTTTAAATTCAGCTTATAGTCGTAATTTTGCTTTAGCCCTATATTAGTCTTGTTTAGTTAACTAGAGCACTTTTGGCATTGACTATTCATATGCTTGTTTTGTACTCCCTCACATGTTTTTTGAAAAACCTTTTAGAAAATCACTCATCCTTTGAATATTTCAAATCAAATATGTTTCATCGTAAAGTTCTCCCATGATAGATTTTAAAAAGAAAAATACACCTTATCAATATAGGTATTAGTCTTATCAAACTTTATAAGCCTCTATGATCCACAACTAATTTGGACTATTACAAATATACTCAAAATATAATATAATACATTAAAAAATAAAATATTATATCGGTTCGAATAATATGATCATACACTTGATTGGATATCCTCTCCTGTTATAATTGAATATTTTCATATATGATTTTTATAGATATTAGGGATCAAATTTTTATATTTTGAATTTTTTGTGCAGCCATACAATATATCATGTCAAAAGAATTTACAACAGTATACTATGGCAAAAGAATTTACAACAACATATGTATACAGCAATCTATTAGAGCCTTGCCGAAACCTCGCCCCATTAAAAACATTTGGACATGAAATCTATATCCCTACATGCCTTACTAAAACATGATATGAAAACGATCTCCTTCGACGTTCTGGATTGATTCTTTCAAATTGTCCAATAACAAAATGCATAAAGGGGGAGCTCTACATAGGAAGGCTTTTGCGGTGGTCACGAGCATACCGTCCGCATAGTGGACTTCTGAGTCATCTAATCTCTTTGTAGAAAAAAGTGTGTGACTGGAGTAGGCCACCGGACAATTTGGAAATAAATAAACGAACATGATGTTCAACTGTCTCTACGTTCGATCTCATAAGTCATAATACATCTATCTTACGCTATTCCACTTTTTATCCCGTCAGGCAATATGGTCGTGAGTATCGCATTATGATGGATGAGTAAATAGTCCACACACTGTCATCCGAAAATATTCCTTTTACTTCTGCAAAACCACCATAATAACAGGAGCCGACCGCAAACACTTATCCCGCCTTTACGAGCGTATGTCCTCTCCCCTATCGACACCATTATACATATGCCATGATGAGTGAATGTCCTTGATGTGTAACACCTCGCCAATCTCTTTGTTCGTACAATGAGGACGATGCAAATGTCAGTACTCCATCTACCATTGCCATGGGGAAAAAAATAGTCATCTTTCATACCTGAACGAACGTGACAAAGCATACGGAGATAATGTGACTCAAACGAATTAAGGGTTTTTAATTCATGCTGGAAACGTATATCCACATGCCTCATGCATGCGACATACGTAACTATGACACAAAAGAAAATATACTGCTTTTAGTATTTTGGAATCTTTTTTTTTTTTTTTTTTGAAGGCTTGTAAAGATGAGTGCGATCTATTATAAGAGTGGAGATTCAGATCCGCAGAGTTCAACATGTAAGACTTGTAGATCACCTATTCTTCATTCAATTTTTGCTCCCAAGTTACCATGCTCCACACCAAGTAGACACGCAACCAGGGAAAATAGATCATTGCACTAGGTAGCAACAAAAAAAGTGTTCGGGAAAAAAAAAAGGTACCTGAGACGTTATTACCGATTACCAACCGACAACACTGCATCAATCAAACCACATGGGTCTGCATTATGGAGCTGATGCGTCATGGTTATTGGTCCCATACCCATAGGTTACGTGGAAATGTGAAAGCATTTGGCCTCTTTCAGTCTTTGGCTGTCTTACTAAAATAACGAGTATATTCATTTTCACGGCTTTTGTCTTCCTATTGCAATCAGACGCCCAACGGAAATATGTTATTGGCCATCAATATATGATAGATAGATACTAATAATTATAGCATCTTTCATTTCACAAGTTAGATAAAACTATCGGTTATATCAGGAAAACTCTTCGGATATTCACTCTAGACATAATTAATTAGTCTTAATCAATATTTGTACAAAGTTAGTGACATAATATATATATATATATATATATGCATAAACTCTCTCTCTTAGTGAGAGCTTATAATTATCATTTTTAGTTTAACAAACTACTCATAGTAGGTAAAGAAAACTAATATACGTAGCTTAAGAAAATAGTATTTGAGTAGTAGAAAAAAAAAAGGAGAGAGAGAGATGGTGTCATTAATGTAAATAATCTGTATTTATATTTTAGGTTTGAAAGCTATTGGTAGATACTACTTTATGTAGGTGAAAAAATATTATAAGTTTTCTTAGGAAACTATAATACTAATATTTTTAGAAAAAAAAGTAGTGGTATTTTTATAAATATTAGATATTTATATTTTAGGTTGGGTACTACCTATAATAAGGGGTAGAAAATACTTCCATTGGGTGAAAAAACTACTATAAATCTATCAAAAAGTTGTATTATTTGAGTACTAGGGAAAAAAATAGATAGTGATACTTTTATAAATATTAGATATATATATTTTAAGTTAGGAAAATATTTACAATAGGTGGTAGACACTACTCTTAGTAGGTTAGAAAAAAACTAACACTACTCTCAATAGGTTAGAAAAAACTATCTTAATAGCTAGAAAAACTAGGACAGTTATAAGTTGTCACTATATTAGATATGTCCTATATATATATATATATTGAATATGAGGAATTAGTTGCATGAAATTATCTTAACTTTTTAATTCTATAATTAACTAAATTTTGATATAAGTAACACATAATTGCATGACTATCCACAAAATTTAATAGATTTATTTCAAAATTTATGTGTGAAGGCATTTTATCATTAAGCTTTTTGTTCATCGGCTACTAAATATACTAGTGTTTTCGTCTTCTTTGACGAATTTGTCATTCATACCGTTGTAAACCCATGCATTTCACAAACATCAAAACTAGTTGACTTTGAGAAAGAATCATGAATTTTTAATTTCCATGTTATTAATTCTAAGAGATAATTAATACATAAAAATATAATTTCAACAACTCATGACTCCATATTTTTTTAACTAAAAATATATTGCAATTTTTTATGGTCTTCATTAAATAGAGAAACTAAAAAAGAATTATACCTTATTTACTAAACAAAACAAATTTACGTCTAAATTTAAATCATATAATATATTTATTCCTATCTATACATTTTTCTACATGACATGTGTTCAATAAGGTTAAGTTTCTATTGCCTAACTTTTACTGATTTAATTTGATATAATCTCATCTTAAAAAATAATAATGTGCTCTTATGATTTTTATGGTTATTACTAGTATTTGAGATATGATCTTGCACTACAAGAGATAAAGTCAAATAGGATAATTTTAGAATGTTAAATAGAGTAGTTATAAAATTACCTTATTATAGATGATCTAATAGAGCAATTGAAAATTCTCCTAATTGATTTTAAGAAATAGGAAAATATAAAACATTCCCTAGTTCATCATATCTAATAGGTCAATCAATAAAAATTCTCTTATTTGAACATATTAAATAATGCAATAATAAAATTCCCCATTTATTCTTAACAAATATGGCAATGAGAAAAAATTTCACATTTGACACTACCAAGTAGGGCAATATATTAAAATACCCCTATTTGATTCTATCTAACATGGAATTAAATAATATTAGTCTTTGTTATTACTAAGAATAAATATTTTTTAATAATAATAATATTTGTTAATATTTAAAAATATTATTACTAATTATTACTAACTATTAATCAATTTTCATATTTATTCACAATTAGTATATTTATTAGATATTTTATTATTAATTATTACTAATTATTATTATTATTACTTATATAATATAAATTATGATTAATATTATTTTAATAACACATTATAAAATATGAAAAGTATTTTATTTTTCTTTAAATTTTTTTAATAGTTTTTACGAGATTATTTCTGTTAAATTTTATCTTAATTAAAATACCATTTAAAACTTTTTTTAGATATATATTTTTTAAATAAAAAAACTATCCTAATCACTCACAATTCCTTTCATCTCGTCATTTTATCGATCTCCCCTTGTGTTTCATTCCCAATCTATTCTTATATTTATGATTTTTGAAAGCCCTCAACCCCCACCTCTGTTCCCTTCCTTCTACTCTTCAACCTAGGCCAACACCACACCACTAACTACCAGCTTCTGCCACCACAATGAGCTCCAACAACCAGTGACACACAAAAGTAGGATTGCACAATAGAGGACAACAACAAGCAACCCCACAATCCATTCTCCATCTTAGGTGAGTACCTTACGGAACCCATCATTTGCCGCCAAAAACATCGTCTCACCACTCATTCTTCCTCTACAACTCTCAACTCTATTTCTCTTCTAATCATCTCCCATTCTTCTTCTTCATTAGTACCTCTATAACCACTACAGGAATAAGGGTCAGTAATGATGATCTAAATCTTCGATATTAAGAGCAAGTTCGTCGGTATTAAATTGTCAGTACAAGTGGGTCAGTAATAAGCTTATTACCAACGATAAAATTATCATCGCCATTAAGGCATAATACCGAAGATTTTTTCGTCAAAGTTAGGCATAATACTGACAATTAAGTATAACTGGAAAAAATTGATAACCTTTAATGCCGATGATATCACATTTAAATTTAAAAATATATATTTTAAAAACGTTAGTACTGATGATTTTTTCTTGATATTGATGATTTGTATTCCTTAATACCAGCGATATTATTTATTCGAACTATATTTACTATTAAAATACTTATTATAGACAATTTATCATAAATCTTGCTTTTTAAAATATTAAAGAAAATAACAAACTTAAAAGTATTTGACTTGTCTATAATATTTATCAAATAATATTTTAAAGAAAAATATTGTTAACAAACATATTGTTATTACATTTAACGTGTCAATAGCAGCATAAAACCTAAAACTCATCTTCATCATCTTGATCTTGATCTTGATTAGATGGCAGAGGTGGATGACCTTGAACCCATGCAGCCATAAAAGCTCTCATTTGTCTTAAATCTTCCTCTTGAAACTCAAATACTTTTTGTTAGAGGTCTATTATCTCACTCATTTCTTTTTGACTTTGCTCTATTTGAGATTTTAATTGTTGTTCTTGTACAATATTAGTATGCATCCAACTTATGCAAGAAGCAACACAACTTGAGCCCTTCCCTGCAAGCCTTCATCCTACACCTTTTCTATGCCCTAAACGACTACCTAAGACGTCCTCTAGTATCAGTTCTTTATCAAATTCGGGAGGTGTAAGATCATCAGAGCTACAAGAAGCCATTTGGGATAAGATCTCTTCTCGTCTTCGTAACATGTTATTCTGTACATATAAGTAAAAGTTATAAATCTTATAAGAAATGTTAATAATATGTATTATAATTAATTACATATAACTAACTTACAATATTCTCTTTAGCTTGGGGAGTGACCCATTTTTTATTCTTGAAATGCATTTCTTTGTAGATCTCCACAATATATAATAATTTGTTTGTTTCTGGATTAGCCTATACATAAGAGAAAATATAATACATTACACAATATTACATTATTAAAAAAAGAATGAAAAACCCAAAAAATACCTTTTTGTAGTGATATTGTGATATCAATTCTATACCATAACAAGAAGGAATGGTTTGTTTTACCCTATTAGCGGTATTTTTTTTCTACCAAAGCCTTCCCAAACAAAATACTAGTATGTTCTTGTTCTTTAAAGGTAATTTTATTCAATTTGTATACTACAATTAAATATTACCTTTACATCCTCCAAAATACATTGATCAATACACCTTAGCCACACATTTGGCTTGAAAAAAGAAGGCATGTAATTGTTGTCTTTCTACCAATCATTTTTATGATAGCATTTTCGATCTTTGTATCTATTAGCCATTATTAGATCAAGAACTAATTCAATTCTAGGCCAGGAAGGATTTTCCCTCCTTGGAGCTAAATTAAAATAATTATGCATGTATACACAACCATAAGTTAGAAATTATATAATTTTTATTTTATGATTTAACTAAAAAAGACAAAAAAAAATTTTTACCACATTTTATAGGAGGATCTTTACCTTATTCTTTGGAGGGACATGTGACCACCTCTTATGAAACGGTGATATCTTTGTCCCAATCTTATTCCCATCACATCTGATAACCATTTACTATGTGAACCTATCATATTTTTCTGACCTCTTCTCTCAAACTCCTCTAACATCATATGGTCCCTATTTCTTTCTCTAGCCTTCCTCATAGGACTTGAAACATGTATATATAATATTATCATTGAAATAAAAAAAATTCTTAAAGTAATAGTGATGAAATCAAATGTAATGGACCAAATTTTATACCTTTTGAGTTCCAATGTCTAGTGAACCTATCATATTTTTCTGACCTCTTCTCTCAAACTCCTCTAACATCATATGGTCCCTATTTCTTTCTCTAGCCTTCCTCCTAGGACTTGAAACATGTTTATATAATATTATCATTGAAATAAAAAAAATTCTTAAAGTAATAGTGATGAAATCAAATGTAATGGACCAAATTTTATACCTTTTGAGTTCCAATGTCTAGTGCATAGTCTACGAGGATGCGATGGATCACGTCCATCACCATCGCCACCATAACCTTGGGCAAAAACATCAGCCATATAGAAAATATAAAAACTATCAACTATTTTGATATATAGAAAATATATATTATGATGATACACATAAATAAAAAAAGTGCATAAAAATGAACAGAATCGTAAATGTTAGTGCAAAAACTTAACTTATTAAACAATTACTAATCAAAATTGTAAATGTTATCGCAATCAATAAATTTTCCTTTGCTATCAAATTACCAACAAAACCACTAGGAAACTTCAAATCCCTTAAAAAGTTAAGGAATGTTGCTTTATCATATGATGATAGTGTATATTCAGCAGTAGGTTTCATTAACTTATTCCCATCATAATAAAGATGTAGCTCATGTCTAATTTTCATATATGCTAAGTCCCATATCCCATTATCAACGTCCTTTGAATTAGTAGTACCAAGTAAATTCTTGATCAAATAAGAAGAAACATTATTCTTGATATGCATGACATGTAAATTATGTTTTAGCATAAGTGTAGACCAATATGACAGCTCATAAAAGATGCTTTTCTTCTTCCAATTCAATTATTCAATTTTTATCTTTATCTTGTTAGAATATTTCTCAAATGGGTGATCTTGTACATGACTCAACTACATCAAGATATCAGGAGGCGAAAACTTTTGAGGAGGGCTTTTTTTTCTCAACCGTACCATTAAATAATTTACTTTTCCACACTGAATGATTGTTTGGAAGAAATTGTCTATGTCCAATATATCCTATATTACCTCCCAATCTAATAGATGGGGTGCCTTTATTAGAACTAGGGTACACAAGATATACTTGCCCAATCCATGCTGAGAGATATGATTGAGTAGGAATCATTAATAGTTCATAGTAGCATTACACACATTTTAAACACTTGATTCTCAAGAACATCTTGTGTATCTACTGCTACCACCCACAAATATTTCAATTCATCAACCAACAGTATAAAAAACACATTAATATCCATTAAAGGTCGATGAAACTAGGGATTAAAAAAGTCAACATAAAAAATGGATCTTTCATACATCACTATGGGGGTAAGTTATAGGTAGTAATAATTACCAGCCATATGCTATAATTGCTTCCCATACCAAATGGATTAAACCCATTATACGCTAACCCCAAAAAACATTCCGAGGATTAGTGACAATATCAAAATACTTAAAATCAAAATATTTCTATAGTTTTTCATTAACAAGATGCTATAGAACCCTTGGATCCCTAAAATTCTAAGTCAAATGTCATCTCATGTCTTTAGTAATGTGTCTACAAGCATATAACTTCCTCAATCTCAGTGTCAGAGAAAAGTATAGCAATACTTTATTTGGTATTTTTTCCTTCATACCTTCATCAACCCATCAAGAGGTCCCACATACTAGGGAACTATTTCTTTTATCATTTTGCTTCCAAAAAAGTGCATAATCAAACATGCACACATAAATCAATTCATACCCTAAACCTCCCTTATTTTCAGGCAACTTATTTCCCCTGGAAGAGCTTCTTTCAACAACTTCAATAGTCCATCAAATGACTTATTACTTCATTTGTTCAACACATTATGATGCTCCAAATTTACTAAAAAGTTTAGAGAAGAGAAATTCTTGTATCGGGGATATAATTATGTTTCCATCTTCTCAAATAACTCCTTATAATATTGATCCATATCATTCCCCAAATTACCACCTAAAGTCCTATTGTCATCTCTATTAATAAAATTAACACCACCTAAGGGTTCATTATTATCGATGTCATTTGGATGAAGACCATGAGTACCACCTAACAAAGTACCCAAAATATGTGCCATATTCTCTCCTCAACTGACATTGACTTTGTTTCACTATGGTACACCCATTTCTCATAAGTTGGCATAAACCCAAAGCGTAGTGTGTGACTTTCAATTACACTAGGAGGTTGCCAAATATAATTTTTATAATTCTTACAAGGACAACAAACAAACCCATCCAAATTTAGATAATTTTTTACCATTTCAATAAATGCTTGAAGCCCATTCCAAAACTCACCAGACCTATGATTTAGTAACCTCGTCCAACTCTTATCAATGGTCATATTATCCATTAAATTTTATCAAGTAAATAACTTCCACTTACCTTATTAATAATTAAATTTAGCACCCACAAAAATGACACAAATAAAAATAAATATTAGACCCTTATTTTAAGTTAACATTGCCTTTATTTCATTTCTTCTAATTTGACAAGGGATCAACTATGTAAAATTAAAAAAGTATCAAAGATTTGAGGTTTTTTTAAATATAATTTCATTAATTAATTTATAAAGTTAAAGATTAATTATTTGCTTTAATTTGTTTTAATAATTAGGTTGAAGGTTATCTATTAATTATTTTCTATAGTTAAAATATAACAAGTCAAAACAATTTCGTTTAACATTATTAATTATCATCTATGGTTAAGAATGCATTTTTATTTTCATATTTATTTGAAGTATTTATCTCTAAATATTTTTATTAATTATTAATTATTCCCTAAAATTATTTTTTTAATAACTAGGTTGAAGCTTATCATTAATTATTATTATTATTATCATATAATAAAAATTAAAAATTAAATTTTCTAACTATTTATCTTTTATCTTATTTTTATCATTTATTTTTTTAGTGACAAATATTAATTAAATCTAACAAGCTAACCAAAAACATAAAAATTACATATTGCCAATTTTAAAGTCTACTAACATATTGCTTCTGAAAACATATACACATGCTAAGATACCACCATATATATTAATTTCTCAACATCAACTAAAACATACTAATATTTTTTTAATATAAAATGCATAGTAACAACTATATATGATGTATAATCTAATTACACACATAATCATTTCTACCACAAGTTTACACATTTACTTAGCATAGCATGTATATGCACATACCATCCGTTATCAACATCAACCCCTTTCTTAACCACCCTTTCCACACATGTCACATTACATATAAGATAGCATGCTTTTCTTCCTATTTTTCAATATAACATTAACAATCATGAGATGATTAGTAACACATCATATTCAAACAAAACACATTCCAAAACCCAAATGTGCTAATATACGATAGTCCATACATTTTAGTGGGGGTATAATGGTTACCTTATTTCCAACAAAAATCAAACTTAATCGGCATCCTAGTTTAAAAGTTTAAGCTCTAATTAGTAAAAAATGTACCTAAAAATGATTTCACCAGTAACATATTATTATTAGGTAAGTAAATGAATGATTTTTATTATAAAATACTTATTAAATACATATTATTACCAAACTATACAATACCTCAATATTAGAATAACAATTAAAATTTATGCAGCATGACTCACCAACGTGAGCATGCATGCCTGAAGAGATGGGGTGGAAGGGAAAATGGTCGAAGGGGGAAGGGTCTTAGGTAAGAAGGTTGAGGGAGGTGATGGAGGGGAGTTGGGGTTAGTTGTTGGGTGTAGGGGTGAGGCAGGTTGTAGGTGGTGGTTGGGGTTCAATGTCTGGTGCCTTAGGGTTGTGGAGATAGTGGTTGTGATAAGGAGAGTGTAGAGAAGGGAGGGAGAAGAGGAAGAAATGGAAAGAAAGAGAAGAAAAGGAGGAGTTGTAGGAGAAGTTTGCGTAAGACGAGGTAGGGAGGTGTTGGGGGTGGTGATAGGGGGCTAATGGGAGGCTTTTTAGAGTTAGGATTAGAAATTAGGTTGATGGAAAATTTATTAAATTAATTTATCCAAAAGTTAAAGTATTAATTTAAGAGAATACTTTTGGTAAAATTATGGGATTGGAAATTTATTTAAATAAAAAGAGTATGATAAAATGATAAAAAAAAATATATTTATATTAATTTATCAAATAATTATATCTATTTTTGTAAATCATAGGCCTACAAAATAATTAAATTAATAATTCAAGATTAAATTATTCCAAATAAGGGGTTACATATTAAATTTTAGGTTTTAAAAATTTGAGGTATTACATCACTACCTCCTTAAAGTCAAACTTCATCCCCGAAGTTCACGCCTTATTACTAGGGATACACATGAGGAATCCTATGGTACCTGGAGGTAACTACCCCCTTAAGGGAAAACCTAGCTGACCGCAAGGCGGCCAAGGAAACAAACAACACATTCATCTAATATTTCAAAAAAAAAAACTAAGAGAGAATCGATAGTATAGCGGAAGAAGAACTATCAGGATCGATCACTTGTTCATCTGCTCCTACTGGAGTGGCCGAGTGGTTTGCTTCAAGCATCAAATTCTCCTAAATTGGTTGTTGTTGACTTGTTAGACCCTCTAAATTTCATCATCGGGTAAATTATAGCACTTGAAGCTCCTATGCTCAAGCTAACCACAACCATGACACTAAACCAGCTTTCCTATGCAATCCTTACCTTGGTGATATCATCTACAATGATGGTAATGGTAGTGGAAGATTGGTCTCTTGCTAGCTTTGCCATAAGAAGCACTTTGACTCTTCTAGTGTAGAACCCTAGCTTGAGGCTGATGCTGAACACATGAAGCCTTGCCACCGGGATGCTGACTCTTTTCTTTGAAGGCTGGCTCTTTGTTCTTCCTCTTTCCTAAGATGGAAGTATCCTTCTAGACCAAAGCATCGGTGATACACGACCACTCGTACATCATGGCCAAGTCATGAGAAACAACATCACCCATCATACTCAAAATATTGAAGTGGAGTCCTTGCTCAAACTAGACGATCACTGTGTCCTCGCTAGTTGCTATGCGGAGAGCGAATCTCAACAACTCTATGAATCGTGTGTAGTACTCCCCTACCAACAAGATTTATTGATTTACTTCCACAAAATCCTTAAGCTTGTCCCTCTTGAGACTCTTAGACTAGAATCGCTTGTGAAGCATAGTCTTGAAGTCTTCTTAAGACATTGATTGTCCTTCTTGAGTGCGAAAGTCTTACCACCAAGTTTCAGTAGGTCCTTGAAGGAAGTGTGCTGCTTTACTCGTCCATCGCTCTTTAGGGCAGTTGTATGTCTCGAAGATCCTATCAAAGTCTCTTATCTAGCCTTCTAGGATAGAAAGATCTTCTTTCCCATCGTAGGTTGGAGGTTGATGACATGAGATTCTATCGAGCCAATCCTCTCTGATACCCCTCTGTGGGTGACACGAAGGTACAGGAGTTTGAGGTTGAGACATAGGGGAACGCTGAGCTAACCCTATGAGTATCTCGAATGCTCTTTCCAAGTTGTTGAAACATCCATCTAGGGTCATGTCAAGTTAGCTACAAAACAAAAGTGGGTTAGAGAGGTGCTATATTTCAAGCCAAATGACCTATGCCAAGGGTCACTTATTCTACCCACGCTCAAAGCTCACAAGGCTAATGTGGATTTTAAAATACATGGAGAGGGAAGGAGAAACCCTTTTTGGTTAAAACAATTAGGGTTGCGAGAATTGGATTTCTACTTGAAATATGATTCTCAGCAACCAAAACTCTAATACCTACTTGTGGTATAAATTTTTAAACCATTTAAAACAAGAAAAGATTGCAAAATGGTCTAATACTAACATGTAGTATCGGTTCAAACATTTAAAATAAAAAAGGATCTTTAAAAATGCTCAGATATCAACTTGTAACATCCATAAAATTCACTACAAAAAAGTTTCATTTTTTAAAATTTAAGCGAAAGTAAAAAGGGTAAATTTTGGAGAAGTTACCGCCACATTTAGTACCAGACTAGTTTCCCTCCATTGTTCTAGTACCAAGTGTTAAGGCTAAAAAAACATACTTTACAGAAATCCAAGGTTACAAACACACAATAGAGTAGCACGAAAGATTAAATTACAAGAGATAAAATTCACTACTAGTGGTTACAGAATAAAATCATTAAAAAGGGAGGACAAGAGTTTTATGAAAAACCCAAAAATCTTCCTAGATAATCCTATGCTCTTAACCCAAAAGTAAAACCTAGATAATGCCTATAGGCTAATCTACAAAGGCCATTGCACATTAAATAGGTAAGGGGCATGCGAAAGAAACCTTTCAGTATTATGGTACAGAGTAACCCTTTATGCAGAACTAAAAGGTAGGGCTCGCATGTAGCATATTAATTACCACACATCAAACACAATAACAATAAATCACACATATAAATATGGAAATATAATAATCATTAAAATGGACAAATGCATCAAGATTATATGTCACAAAGATTCATTCACTTAGAAATAATAGAACTTATCCAGGGAGCATCCAAGCGAAGCTCTTTGTAGGATAATTAAATAGCCAACATCATACTCAACCAATGTATACCAACTCTCAACTCAAAGGCAGGAACCATGGCCGCTACCATATCATATCAACAGGTTATAATAGTATAATCATCATTATCTAGACTTAAGCCATTAATTAGATATTAATTATCTCTCAAAGTACATCCACGTAGGTTTGGGGGCCCCACTATTATAATCGGTGGACCCATGCGCATGACATAATTTAGGGCAGAACGCTCTTGTCCACTATTATTACTGGTGGACCGGTGCATATGATAAAATTAAGGGCATAACACTCTTGACCACTATTATAATTAGTGGACTAGTACATATGGCATAATCTAGGGAAGAATACACCTGGCCACTATTATAACTGGTGGATTGGTACATATGATATTATCCACATGGTCCCGACCTACGTGGTGTTCCACTATAAATGATTAGTGTCTTTCCATTAAATTATCACACCCATTTTCATTTTATTCACTCAAGGGGGAGATCACAAACCTAGAGATACAAAGGTATACCGATCAAGCTAGATAATAGGAGCAGCATAGTATTCTATCGACTATCCCGGGGATGTAATAGTACCCTATTCGCACTAGTGCATGAAGACACACAATACCCTAGCGATAAAGACACTTAATCTATAAATATACATACCTGTATGTAATTCCATAAAGCTAAATAGAGTAAGATGTAGAGACTGGATAGGGCACTAAGGCACATAAGCAAAATCCAAAATAATCATGGGCTAAACAACGTATTAAAGGTAGCAACCCCTAAAGAGCCACTATTCTCGATCTCGAGGTCTTTCACTTTAAGTATTAGTATCTTAGTTAAGGTGACTATAAGAAACACATTAATTATATACTTAACCATTTTTATTTGTTTCCCTTCTTATGAAGTAGTCATTATTAACATTATTGTCAATGTTAACTTAAGTATTCCACTAAGGTTATCCTAGATTCCATTACTCACACTTGGGAACTTTAGGTTAAAATGACTGAAATGCCCCTAAGGCTAAGGCTACCTCTTTATCATCCACTTCCATCAGATAATTCATTTTTATTCATCAACATGCCATAATAGATGAACATACCATTATTATTCTATTGATTATGAAGTTAAAGTACCCCACACACCAAATGATTATTTTATACATAGACCTTCACATGCTCTTCTAGAACAACCAACACACAATCTCATGCATAATAAGCAATTAAGGCACCTCTTGCATGTTTATGAAAATAGCATCATAACACACCCTAATTTACCAATGTATCCCTAGTCCGTGCATACTCATTATGATACTCCAATTTACTAAAATATCCCTAGGCTTTATAATGTTCATGATTATGCTTGAACATGTAATATTAAGGTCATAACCCTATTATTTTTTTTAACATTAATTTCTTCCTTATCATCTAGGTTCATTAGACCAATTTCCATATTACATATAAAATTACAAATTTACCCTTAAATCGTATTTTGTTGAATATCATGCTCAAATAAGTGGTATTAGGATGATAAGTCCTTATTGTCATGTTTAACCACATCTTATACATCTTATGTGTGTTTGTTAAACTAATCACCATTTTACATGAAAAATTACCAAAATACCCCTCTTACTTGTAAAATTACTAAAATGCCTTCATACTTGTAAAATTACTAAAATTCCCTTCTTGCTTGCAAAATTACTAAAATACCCCTAGGTTATTTAATATTAATAAACATACCCCCACAAGCATTGCTAACACCATAAACCCCTATTATCACACTTAGAACCAAATACCACTTCTCATGCATGTTTATTAACTGCCATCATACTTGCTAAATTACAAAAATGGCTCTAGGCCATTTATTATTGATAATCATACCCAACATGCATTATTAACTCCATAAACCCTTATTATTATACTTAGCACTAATTATCACCTATTATGCATGTTTATTTAGTCACCCTCATTGAACATGTACAATTTCTAAAATTCCCCTAGAACATAAAATAACAATTTTCATGATAGAACATGTATTTTTAATGCTACAAACTTCTATCATCATTTTCAACATCACTTAGCATGCATTTTTATTAAGATAAAGAACACCATACCTCAAAATTAACAAATTACCCCTAAGTCATAAAAATTTATATTTCTATTGATATTTATATCTATACTCCACCAAAATCTCATGTCCATTCTTAACATCATATATAATACATTAGGTAAGTCCTTTAGCTTTAAACATTAAGATGTGTTCAAATGAATTAATTGCCCCTAGGGCTCATATTAGTATTATTTCTACCAAACGTGTACGTATTTACTTAGCATAGCATGTATACGCACACCACATATGTTTTCAACATCAACCCCTTTCTTAACAACCCTTTCCACACATGTCACATTACATATAAGAAAGCATGCTTTTCTTCCTATTTTTCAATATAACATTAACAATCAAGAGATGATTAGTAACACATTATATTCACACAAAACACATACCAAAACCCAAATGTGCATATAATAGTCCATACATTTTAGTGGAGTATAAATTCTACCTTATTTCTAGAAAAAATAAAACTTAATCAGCATCTCAGTTTAAAAGCTTAAGCTCCGATTAGTAAAAATCATACCTAAAAATGATATCACAAGTAACATATTATTATTAGGAAAGTAAAGGAATGATTTTTTTTATTAAAAATACATATTAAATACATATTATTACCAAACTATACAATACCTCAATATTAGAAAAATAATTAAAATTTATGCAACATAACTCACTAGCGTGAGCATGCATGCATGAAGAGATGGGGTGGAAGGGGAAATGGGCAAAGGGGGTAAGGGTCTCGGGTAAGAAGGTTGAGGGAGGTGATGGAGTTGAGTTACAATTGGTTGTTGGGTGAAAGGGTGAGGTTGTAGCTGGTGGCTAGGGGTTGAAGTCCGGTGGCTTAGGGCGATAGAGATGGCAACAGTGGATGCAATATGGAGGGTGCAAATAAGGGAGGGAGATGAGGAAGAAAGGAAAATAAAGAGAAGAAAAAGAGGAGCTTCAGGGGAAGTTCGAGCAAGGTGAGGTAGAGTGGTGTTGGGGTGGTGTCAGGTAGCTGAGGGGAGGTTTTAGAATTGGTGGAAATGGGGAGAAGGGGGCACAGGGTGGTTGTGCAGGGAGAGGTTGAGAAGAGGAAGAGAGGAAACATAGGGGATTTGGTTGCAAGGGGCATGCGGCAGTTACTTAGGGTGGTGCAGGGTGGAGGTAGGGGCATGAGTGGGTAGTGTGGTAGCCGGTTGGGTGGTGGAGACGGCGGAGAGGGAGGTGCAATAAAAATAGGGGAGAAAAGGGGAAGAAAGGAAGGAGAGTCAGGAAAGAGGGAAGGGAGATAGAAGGAGAGAAATGAGGTAGAGTAGAAGAAGTGAAGGAGAAGAAAAAGATGAGAAGAAGAGAGGGACAACCGGTGTAGGGGGATGTAGGCTGTCATGGCAGGGGTGTCAGGGAGAAGAATAAGAAGGAAAGGGAATGCATATGGGGACTGATGCAAGGGGGATGTGTGGCCTGGAATGGAAAGGAAAGGGAGGGGTATATAAACTACAAGCTATAGTTGCAGGAAGAAGAGGTGTAGAGGAAGGAGAGGGAGAAGGTGGCGTACGAGGTGTAGAGGGGCGTGTTTGGCTCAGGCATAGTAGGGGAGAAGAATAAAGAGAGGAAAAGAAGGAAGGAGGCTGGTGGGTAAAAAGAAAGGAAATGGGAAGGTAGGTCAGCCCACACAAAGAGTGAAAAAGAAAGAAGAGAAAGGAGGCGGGCTAGCCCAAAAGAGAAGAAGGAAATGAAAGAAAGGAAAAGAAAGTGGAGACAGGAGGTGTGCGATGGGGCTGGCTCGACAAAGAAGGAGGAAGGAAAAGAGGAAGAGAGTCAGGCTGGCCCAAAGGAGAAGAATAAATGAATGAAAAAAATGAAAAAACATGGAAAAGGAAGGAAAAAGGAAAAAAATAAAAATAAGATTGTTTTTAGAGTTAAGATTAGAAATTAGGCTAATGAAAAATTATTAAATTAATTTATCCAAAATTTAAAGTATTAATTTAAGAGATTAGTTTTGGTAAAATTATGGGTTTGGGAATTTATTTAAATAAAAAGATTATGATAAAATTATAAAAATATTATATTAATTTATCAAATAGTTCTATCAATTTTTATAAATCAAAGGCCCACAAAATAATGAAATGAATAATTTAAGATTAAATTATTATAAATAAGGGGTTAAATATTAAATTTTAGGTTTAAAAAATTTAGGGTATTATACCAATCCCTTCCCGTCAACAGGCAAGGTTTTTTTACAATTTGTATCCCCTCTAACAAGTGAGGGTTGAATACTAAGGGGTGTGAGTATAATGTTTTTGTTAGCATAGTTCAAGCTATAAGTGTTCTTCCTACCATCATGGTCTCCCTAATAATAAGTAACAAGCATCTATAGGAAATACATCACTTATAACATTGTCTTGATAAATATTCCCTATAGAAAATGGTACAATAGTTTGCTTAGTGATTTCCACTATAGAGCCATTATTAAGCCATTGGAGCTTATAAGGCCTAACATGGGTCTTGATCGGCAAGTTAAGCTTCTCTATAAGAGTGTTAGAAGCTACATTTGCACAAATACCCCTGTCGATAATGAAGGAACATATCTTACCATGTGTGGTATACTTAGTATGAAATATGTTCTCCCTTTGAGAATCCTCTTCCACAATTTCCCTTGTTTGTAAAATCCTTCTCACCATCAAAGACTCCACTACATCTGGTGACATTTCTTCAACCTTGACCCCTCCCTCCATAGCTGAATGATCCTCACCATCATCTTCTTCCAACTCCCCTCTTCTAAGTCTAACATAATCATCAACTTATTATTTGGACACTAATTTTGATAATGTCCAATCCCTTGGCACTTAAAACAACGAACAACCTTATTTCTACTAGACTCACCCACAACTAGCCTCCTTTTACCCTTAACATCAAATGTCTTGGGTTAGGAGTTGTTTTTTGTGCTTCCTTGTATGATTATGCATTTGTTCTTAACCCTCAGACTTTCAAATTCCTCTTCTTCCTTTTATGATTCTCTACTTTATTGGCTAAATGGAACAACTCATCTAAAGTGTAATTCATATAAAGTTTTACCTTCCTAGCAATTTCACTCCTTAAACCTCCTAAGAATCGAGACATTGTGTGCTTTTAAACCTCTTCCAACCCAAGCTCATGATGAGCCTCTCAAACTCCCAAATATAATATTCCACACTCAAGGGACTTGTCTTAAGGAAGACATTTTGTTATATGGAAAAAACCTCTCCCTCGTCAACCTTTTCATTTTTTCCCAACTTCTCACTTTTAACTTTCCCTTCCTCTCTTTATGATGCACTCAATTTTCCCACCATAAGGAATCATGCCCTTTCAAATTTAAGGCAAAAATCTTAAAGGAATTCTCATCATATAAAGACCTAGCTTCTAACATTCCATTACACCTCAATTCCCATTCTAAAATCTCCTTCAGATTATGAGATCCATCAAATTCCAGGATCTCCAACTTGATATCATTAACGGTTTCCCTCCTAACTAGCCATCTCCTTCTTAGTAATCTACGGGATTTCATAGAAGATGAGATAAAGTTGGTGGAATAATCTCCTACACCATTCTCCCATTCTCCTATTTGTGGGAGTGCACTCCTTTCTTTAGGAATGTTGGTATTTGGTACCAATGATTTTGAAATGCCCAATACCCTACTCATATCTATTTGGGTAGATTCCAACAAAACATAAAATTTATAAAGGAGGTTAAGAAGACGAAGGGTGAAATGAATCTTGAAATACCTTTAAGGTTAAGCACTTAAACTAACCAACTAGGGTATCAACTCTTATATTAAAGGGTGTAATATTTGAATGAAACCACAAGAATAACTCTTAGCCTTTGAGTATAATGTTGTGTCAACAACAACCATAATTTAAAAAGTTGACCCCTTCCTTTCATCCCTTTTACCTTTATATAGAGTGTATCTAAGACTTTATTAAGTTACAACTACACATCCAACTCATATTTATTAGATTTGGTTACACCCCCAAACATATTTTACACTAATACAAATTGATAAAGGTTGATAGTTACTACATTCAGCTATTGTTGAATGTTAAAACCTCCTAGCCCTTAATCACATGACGGATGCTATTAAAAGCTATGAAAAGTAATTATAAATTATAAATTGAACTTTATGAAAGTCTAACAATACTCTTTAACTATGTTTAACTAAGAAAGGAAAAACTAGTTGATTTGAAGTTGATGGATGAAAGACTCTTCGGTAGTTTACACTAATACATACTAAGTTAGGTTGATAGTCACTACATTAAGATATTGTTGAATGTGAAAACATCATAGCCCTCCATCAAACGACGGATGCTATTAAAACCTATGAAAAGTGCTTAGAAAAAATAATTTACACTTTATGAAAGTTAAATAACACTATTTAACTATGCTTAATTAAGAAGCAAAAAAATAGTTGATTTGAAAGTTGATGGATGAAAGACTCTTTGGAAGGCTAGAATTGGACGAAAGGTATCTTCTCCTCTAATTTAAGCTTTATTTGAGGCCTTGATCATCTTAAAATTATCCTCCTGATGATCCTTAAATCCTGCACACAAAATAGGTGCTGAAAGGTGTAGACTTTTGGTTGAAATGTTGGTCTGTGAGGGTGGAGATAATCTTAGCTTTTGATGAGCCATATTGAAGCCGTAATGAAAACAACCAAACATGGATTTGAGGATCCATATTGAAGTGATATGGATTTATTTTGTCATGCATGGATTTGCATGACTTCATACTAATTTTTCTTATTGATTAACCCAGTAAGAAGAGTTTTGAATTCTTCTACTTTGGGGAAATTAATAAATAGATTATCCTTGTTATTTGCATTTGAGGGGAATACTCTTACATCATTAGTTTGGTTTCCTCAATCAAATAGTAACATTTTAATTTGATGATTAAATGTTGTAGTTCTTTTTCTTCTTTTATCTCATATTTTTGTAAAATATTATATATCTTGGATGTCACTGAGCATATGTTAGTTTGTGAGGATTAATTATCCATCATAAGATTCAAAATTTCCTATAGATTTTATGGTTCATATTCAACAATAAGACAGAGCTCTTGCAAGAAAATGGCCATAACCTATTCACGTGTTTGTATAAATATCATACATAGATAATAATTTTGCCATTTCTTGTTCTTATATATTTTCTGATGCAACTAAATAAAGATTGAGTATAATATGTTTCCCTTGAATATTATGATTGAGAGGACATAACAATACTCCATTAGTTTGACATCTAAGCAATGAAAAATCCTAATAGCAGCGCCCACCAAGTTCATGGGCTTTCAATATCCATCAAAACAATATAAATAATTGAAGTTGATTGCACCGTCAATCATTATGCACACTTTTAATTTCCTTACTATTACTATTACTTCTATTATTATTATTATTATTATTATTATTATTATTATTATTATTATTATTATTTTGTATACCAATTTGTACATTGTTTTTTAGCATATAGTTTCCAAAAAAAAAAATTTAGAGGCATTTTTGGAAACAATCCGAACCAAATAATTACAAAAGTAAGCATATGTAGATCTGAATTTTCTAGATCCTGCTTCTTATTAGTGGTGAGACATATACTATATATAATTTTGTTGTATTGCTATGATATGATATTTGCATTTTCTTTCACATGATGATATATTTATTTTTATCATTTCTTCTGGGGGCATATTTATATATATTAATAATTAGGTAATGTGGTTATATTGAATGTATTGTGTGGTTATATTGAATGTTAGAACCTCCTACATGTCATAATCGATCATCGATAATATCAAAAATTAAATACATTAATTGTTCATTGAATGATGTAAGAAGTTAATTAGCTAATCTAATTTGTGTTTTGAAGGCTTTTTTAATAGAATTTTTTGTGCACATGTAATCATACTTTGTTGGATTTTTTTATATTATATATAATTTTAATACATGATGCCCCTTTTCACTTCAAGAACTTTTTCTTTGGATACAGGGCCTTCCTTCCCCATTGATGACCAACTTCTATTGCTTAATGACATATGATACTAGCTTCCCCTTCTATAGCTGTTATTTCATGTTTACCTATGATGGGACGCTACTTGTTCAAGTACTATTTTATTTCTTTAGTTTGCTCATTAAATCGAGAATGCAAGTAACTATAGTTCCCCTACTGACTGTTGACAAGGGTCATGGGCAATTGGTTTTTTTCTTATTTCTTCTACGTTATAATTTTGGTTTTGTTTGTTATCTAGGTTGGCTCACTTTCTTTTTTCATGTATTTTTGTTGTTTGCTACAATTGCAGGGAGAGGCATATGCCCTTAGTTTTTCTTACTATGTTTTGTTTGAAGGAATTTGTAGTTTGTAGTTCTTGTCTTATTTATTGTGAAAGAATCAAATTTTTTTTAACAATTAAGTTTCTAATCATAGGCACACAAAAGGGAAGCTTGACGACGAGGCAAATTTTGTATTGATTAAGTTAGAAAAGGTGTATAAGGAGTCGACAGAGAAGGGTAATGGTAATTTGAGTATAGAAGAGGCATATGACATTGTACCTAGTCATTCTTGTGGATATGCTCATGGCTTAGGAAGAGCTACCTGGTGGTGTAGAAGGGTGGGAGGACAACTATGTCTTAAATGCAAATTGATCTAGAGTTGGTTTGTGACTACAAGCTCGAGATGAAAGCTAAGATGGAGTAGTTGCGAGACAATGCTCAAAAGAAAGTTGAAGAAACTTTGGAAAGGGAAGCAAAAGAGAAGAAGAAGCTTGAGAAAGAGATGATAAGATCTGTGTTGAATTCAAAGTAGAAATGGCTAAGGTTAAGGATTTTATGAATAATTTTTTCTCTTAAGGTTAGTTTATATATTTTTATATTATTTATTTTTTTATGTTTTAAAATAAATTAAATAATGAGTATTTAGATCTATAAATACATTCCAAACGTTCCAAATATGTTTCTTCAGGTTTGAATGTTCTCAACAATAGTTTACTTGAAGATTCAAGAATGTTTATATCATTCATTTCATTTTCGTCACTTAAATCTATGTATGTATTGCGTCTAAGCTCACTACTTGTAACTTTTTCTTTTTAAAGCAAATATTATTGTATGTGAAATCTTGTACATCTGATTGAGTGGAATACATCAAAATAGCTTGACTAGAATATTATACTTTTCCTTTTATTTAGCATTTATTTTATTTCCACTCTGACAATTGAACCTTGTGCTTTCTTGATTGATTAATACTTCATCATCCATTTATGTTTTGCTTTCATAGGTAGGGAAATAATATTTTAATATTATGTCTATAACTGCTTCCATTGTTACTTTTTTTTAATAGGACAACATTCAAGTAAAAGAAAAGGGTTATACCAATGTGATAGCCGAAACATATGAGGTTTCTATAAGATTGAGCAAGCTTTAAGGGTAAAACTTTGACATAGAAGGAGTTAAACATAAATCAAAGTAATACTCATAACTTATCCTAATTGCAAAACCAAAAATCAAATATTAATCTAAAAACCATAACTTTCATAATATCAAATGAAAACACAATAAAGGCTATAAAAAAAAGAACTGAAATAAAATAAAAGTACGGATTTTTTTTTAAAAAAAAGAGAGATTAAACCCTAGAAAATAAAGACTAAGAAAATGTATTAAGTAGGGACTCAAACCCACGTTAAATAAAAACTTCCAAACACTTAGCCATTGCACACTTTATGATCTTATGATAAATTACTTATATATAAAGAAAATCAAGCTGATCTGGGCAGCGATGTGAGCTAACAGGCTCAGACATAACAAAGTTGATCTAACCCGATTCTAATCGACTCAACCGAAATTATGATCTGGACCCAAAAAACATGAAACAACCTGAATCAATATAAATCTAATTCGAATTAAGCTAATATGATAGTACCACGTCTCTAAAATGACCCAAACCAAAATAACATAACTTGAAAAGAATCTTACCCATACATGGATAGAAACCTGATAACAATCTAACCAGAACTTACTCATTCTGAAATGATCCGACTCAAACTCGACTCATACACAACCGTAATGTCAGACTTGATCTTAACTAAAATCAAATTTGATTTATAAAGATGATGCTTTATCTCACATAATTTGATACATAAACACCAATATAAACGAACAAAACTTGTAAGATTTATTTTTCTCACTTTATTTTAATATGATATTTGCATCAATCAGATTATATCATAAATTTTTTGTTATGATAATTATAATTATAATTTTAATAAACAAAAATTATAATTGTAAATATTATAATTATAATATATATTGTTGTATTAACAATAGTAAATTTCATACTTTGATTACTACTAATAACTTTGATTATTATAATAACATGATAATTATAATTCTTATAACAATTATTACCTTAATCTAAATTTACCTGATTCAAATTCGATTCGACCTGCGGTCTTCAGACTTGGACCAAAACCCAAATTTAAAAACATACAATAGATTAGATACAGTTCTGATATAATATTTTTTATTCCAAAATAATCCAATCCAATTAAAATCTAATCCGATTCACATTTATCCGAATTATACCCAAGCCTGAATCCAAACCCATGGTATGGGGGTCTAAATTTCAGCCCGACTCAACCCTGAACTGTTTTACTTATCTGCCACTTCTAAACGCGCTCATGCTCTGACATTTTAAAGAATTGTCGTTTATAACAAGTCACGGTTATTACGCCATTGACATCGCCTCTTCTTCTTATTAAATCATAGCTGTTTATTTAATCGATCCACCACCTAGTATGTGTTCTCGGTTCTTATTTTTTAAAATTGACTCTCGATTGAACATATATATTGCAAGTGCAATATCAAATAGTGATGCATCAGGTTTTGTTCTCAGTTAATCATCCTAGATTAAAGTAAAGGGAGTGATTTTTTTTTTGATAATTGATGTTGCAGAAGACATAAGACATAAGAACCGAAATCATTAATCTAGCAGCGCATGGATATTATGAACCACCTCCTCCGCCCGATAAGGAAAATCTTTCCTGCCGTTCCTGATCCAGAACCCTATACGCATCTTAATGAGCATGAACATCCATTTTCTACAAACATCGACGTTTTCAAAAACTTTCCTATTTCTGGACTCCCAAATCGTCCCCAGGGTTGCAAAGAAAGCCGCTTGCCAAATCTCCCTTCGCAATCCTTTATTGGACACTCCGAACCAAGCTATGGCATTATCTTCCATAGTCTTGGGTAACACCCAATCATACCCTATGCACTCGCATATGTCATACCATACCTTGCCTGTCACATCGCAGTGTAGGAAAAGATGATTAATCGTCTCCTGCTCAGTGTTACACATAGGGCAAATGGACTCTTCAGAGTTCATAATGTTCAACCTGACAAGTCTCTCCTTCGTGTTGAGTTTCTGATGGATCCCGAACCACGCAATTAGTTTGAACCGCTGAGGTGCTAGGCTCCTCCATATGATATTCTCCACTTCCGTGATCCTCTCATTTTTTGTATATCTCTGATATTGTGTCTGACAGACCGATCTCACTGAAAACAACCCAGAGGCCTCATGTTCCCATATCACTGAATCATTCACTACCTTCCGTATGACAATGTGGTCCATCATCTCCTGCATCTGTCTTACCCGGTCTTCTTCCCATCTGAATAGCTGTCTCCGCCACTTCAAATGCCATACCCATGTCGATCCCTCCCACTCGCCCATCTCTATCACCTTTTTCTCTTGCTGCTCTGAGATCAAGAAAAGCCTAGGGAAGGTTCTCTGCAAGGGACCTTTTCTCGTCCAATCATCCTGCCAGAATCTGACTCTTTCGCCGTTCCCAATAGTAATCCTCAAAGCTGAGCTCCACATTGGATTTCTCTTCCCTGTTACAACAATATCAGCCCAAGGTGACCACCTTCTTCTTGAAGAATCAATCTCGAAGGATCCAGCGTTTGCCCCGGAATGAATAGAAGATATAACTCTCTTCCATGCTGCCCCTTCCACTGTGTAGAACCTCCACCACCATTTGAAGAGGAGGGCATTGTTTCTTAGAACTATATCCCCCACCCCTAGACCTCCTCTATCTTTAGGTTTCTGTATCACACTCCATCTGACTAACGGTATTCCTTTCCTGTCCCCTTGCCCACTCCAGAAGAATCTTCTCTGAATGCCTATGATCTCCTTAACGATCCCTTTAGGGACTTTGAAAAGACTCATATAGTGCATTGGTAAGCTGTTCAATACACTTTTGATGAGAACAAGTCTTCCGGCTCTTGAAAGAACTTTTGCCTTCCACCCAGCTAATTTCTTCCTTATCCTGTCTACCACAGGTTTCCACACTTCTTGCTTTTTTGTGTTTGCTCCTAGAGGAAACCCGAGATAGGTGATAGGAAGAGACCCGACTTTGCACCCCATGATATCTGCCGCTTCTTTCTCAACATCTTTGTCCACCCCCAAACCAATAAGGACTGACTTGTTAAAATTAACTTGAAGACCAGATAATAAGTAGAAACAGTCAATCATACGTCTCCAATTTCTGATATTACCTGGCGTGTTTCCACAGAATATCAACGTGTCATCTGCAAACTGTAGGTGGGTAACTTCCACCTTATCTCTTCCCACCTTGATCCCTTGCAGAAGGCCTTCTTTTACTCCTCTCTTTATGAGTTGATTGAACGCCTCTACCGCTAATACAAAGAGGAATGGAGAGATGGGGTCACCTTGTCGCAATCCCCTACTCATATGAAACGGAGTTGAGGGTACCCCGTTTACAAGGATCGAGACTCTCGCCGTGGATATGCACTCCTTCACCCAACCTCTGAATCTGGGTCCGAAACCCATAATATCCAGTACCCTTTCCACAAACTCCCATTTCATGCTATCATATGCCTTCTGAAAATCCAACTTAACCATCTGTCCCTTCGACCTGTTCTGACCCTTTACCCACTGAACCACCTCATTTGCAACTAGAGCTCCGTCAACTATATTCCTCCCTTCAATGAAAGCTGACTGTGAGTCACCCACCAGTTTATTTACCACCTGTTTCAACCTGAGGGCAATAATCTTTGCTATCACTTTATAGATGGACCCTACCAAACTGATGGGCCTGTACTGACTTACTTCCTCTGGATCATCCACTTTTGGAATCAACGTTATCAATGTCGTATTTAACGTTACCGGTAGTCTGCCTGAAAGAAAGAACCCCAGCACTGACTTGGTAAACTCCTCCCCAATAATACCCCACGTCTTCCTGATAAACCCCATATGATAGCCATCATACCCAGGTGCTTTCGAGGGCTCACAGGACCATACTGCTCTTCGAACATCCTCCCTACTGGGCATCGCATCCAGCTCCAAGCCTTCCTCCCTAGTTAGCTTCTGGAATCCATCCTCTGAAAGGGACACTTCTGGTAGATCTGCTTGTCGATACATCTCTTTGAAGTAATCTGTAATAACCTTTGTCATATCTGTCTGCTCTACGATTACCTTCCCTTTATCCACTAGCCTCCTTATATCCCCTTTCTTCTTTCTGATTGCTGCAACTGTGTGAAAATATTTCGTGTTTCTGTCTCCCTCTTTGAATCCCCTAACCCTAGCCACCTGCATCCAATAGGCTTCTTTCCTTTTGTGCCACTTCCACAGTTGGGATTGCAGTGCCGCTTTTCTTGCTATTCGCACTTCATTATCCAAAGCATCCGATTCAGGCCCATCGATCTTTTTTACTTCTTCTTCAATCTGACTAATTCTCAATTCAAAATCTCCAAAGACCTCTCTATTCCACTTCCTGAGTAGGCCCTTCATCTCCTTGAGTCTACTCTGGCAAGACCTCCCTTCTAACTTTGACCAACAATCTCCAACGAAGCCTCGGAACTGTGGATGTGTAAGCCACATGTCCCAAGACCTAAACGGTCTCGGCCCATCTCTTTTACAATTGACACTCAGCCTAATCGGATTATGATCTGAGAGCGATCGTCCCAACCCACTGCATTGAATATCCGGCATCTCTGTGACCCAATATGGACTAATGAGGAACCGATCCAGTAAGCTAGCTGAATCTGCTCGTTGCCAGGAGAACTTCAAATTTGACGGCTTCAAATCCACAAGTCCCAACTTATCAATCCATTCGTTAAAATTACTAACACTGCTCTGATCCACCCGCCCTCCTTTGCGTTCACTTTGGCTTCTAACCTCATTGAAATCCCCCATTACTATTAATGGTCTACTGATTCGACGCACCACCTCCCACAGTTCCTCCCACAAAGCTCTCCTTGCTCGTGGGTCAGTTGGCCCATAAACAAGTATTAACCCACACTCCACTCTCTTGGGCCCTAGTTTGCCTTCCACTAGGATCCATCTACTGCCGCTTGTGGATCTACTAACGTCGAACCACTGCGAGTCCCAACCAAGTATAAGTCCTCCACTTCTACCCACCGCTACTGTATCACGCCATTCGATAACCCCGTTTTTCCAAACCCTATTTTTCCAAGACTCCTCCAGAGCACTATGTTTTGTTTCAACCAATCCACAGACCCAGGGCCTCTCCTTTGCGATCAAGTTTTGGATGCTAGAGATTTTCCCTAACGCACCAATCCCCCTTACATTCCAGCTAATAATATTCATTATAAAACTTCTACCGCCCTATCGGCCACTCTCCTTTAAATCTGCCTTTTCGTAATCTTCCTTTGACTTCTTCTCAACCCTACCAGTTTCTCCACACACGCTTCTTCCTCCGAGGATGATAGGCCGACCGCCTTTCCCAACTGCCACGTCTTTCTTGCCTCTTCCAGCTCTTCCTCTCCCAAACTTCGTATTTCTGTATCCTGTACTTCGTTCTCCTTAGTCTGCGTGTCTCTACCATATATGCCGACGCTCTCCACCTCCTCGAACCCTGGAGGAGCACCTATGACTAGGTTCTCACTAACTCTTTCACTAAATCTTCCGGATCGTGCCCCTTCGTTTCTTTCCTCCCCCCTCCCCTTATCTCTCCATCTCTTAATTAACCGCCTTTCTTCTTCAAGATCATGAGCCACTGAAACAACCACGGTTTTTGATGATTCATTTTCATCCCTCCCTTTTCCTCCTTCATGTGCACCTATGTTGTTTTTTCCCCAATCCTTCGTAGCTTCCCCCTCAAATTTATAGCATAAGGCAACTCCTCCAAACACCTTTCTATCTCATCTCTACTCTTCCCCAACCTACTACTCCTTGGCGTCTCCTTTGTTACTTCATCTTCCTTCCTTATTTTAATGCCAAGACCCGGTTCAACCGGCATCCCAAACACTCCCTGGACTTGAGCTTCTTCGGACGTGAGCTCCTTCATATTTCTTATTAACACATCCTCTCCCCACGTACTTTGTTTCCCCGGCACTTCATCAAAGCCACCCTTTTTTGTGTGTCCATACGCGCACCTAGGTGGGGGATCAACCAACTTCCCTGTTCTCCCCGATGCTTCGTTTTCCCCAATCCGCTCAGCCTCCAATCTTTGCTGCCTCCCTTTCGCCTCATTCTCCCACACATTAAGCTGCCGCGTGTCACCCAATCTTCTGTCCCTAACGTCACCGTTCCGCCTACTCTCCTCTCTGCTCCCACTTTCGGTCTCCTCGTCTTCTGCAGCCTCACCCCTTAGTAACAGAACTCGAGTAGGCTCTTCGCCTGTCACCCTATCTCCCTCCTTCTCTGTCGTTTCGTCTTCCAACCCCATCGAGTCTGCACACTCGGTTCTTGCGCCTTGCATGCTTGCAGGACCAGGTTTGCATGCGTACACACCGCCGCCCTTTGGTTCCGTTCTTGATCGCCGGCCATCTTCTTCACCGTCAACTTCTCCGATTGAAGAGGATTCCGACCACCTCTCCCTACTTGCTTTCCTCTTATTCTGCCAAGGTACGTACCCTTGGCCTATCTCCGTGGCCACTACCACCACCACGTCGTCGCCCACCTTCATCTCCACTTCCTCCTTTACCTGCTCCTTTCGAACTGTGTCTACCAGAACTCTGGTCGCCTCCATGGATTGGCCAAAGTCCTCGATTTCCTCCCAACAAACCCACCTTCCCCACGGTTCTGCAATCAACCTCACCACCTCCTCTCTCCACGCCACCACAGGTAAACCTCTGATCTCTATCCAAGTTCTCCTCTTGACGCACGCATCAGTCACCCTCCCATACCTCGCTATCGGGAAAGTTTCCCTCAACAGGATTCCTTCCTCCAAAGCCTCTACACAGTCCTCCACAGTTTCAAACGTAATTAGCAATTTAAACCTACCTAAATCACGCACCTTGGATATGCTCCTCCACTCCTGCATGAGTTTTGGGATGGCTATGTCGAGGATCATCGGCTGAGGAGATTCGACCACTACGCTCCTGCTGAGCCATTGTGCCGTGGCTTCCTCCACCTGCAGACGTACCTCCTCCTTTTCTCCTTCTGTGGGCACTCTTCCCTTCCTCTGACCACCGCTGCGTAGGACCTTCCATCCCGGCTAGCAACGACCCATCCTCCTTGCTGGTACTCTTGCCGCTTCGCCTCTGGTTTTTGGTTATTTCTCTGCTGACCCTTACGTTGGCAGAGATCCTCTCTCTGAAACAAAGCTCTTCGTACATACAACCGTATGCCTTGCATCTTCATATCGCTGAATCTCCTCACCGCCTCCTCTGCCTCTACCGCGCTCCCATACCTTATGAATCCAAAATGCAGGTTCGTCGCTCTTCTTTCCTTCCTGCAGATAAAAAGGTCCCTCACGGCTCCAGCTTCCTCAAATAAGTGTTTCACCTCTGCCTCCTGTACTCCTCTCGCCAAATTATCCACAAACACAGTGAAGAGTTGGGTGTGCTGTGGCCGTCCTACTATTCTCCGAGCTATGGATGTTTCTCCCTGGAATAACGTTTTTGGCTTTTGGTAATCGATACGGGTGAGGTTAGATTGATTAATGGCTGTGGTTATGGTGCGATGGTGATTTCTGGACGTCTGCATGGCTACATTCACCATATACCGGGGCCTAGCAAGCAAGATAGAGGATCATGAAAATTGGTGTTTCATGATCAGTGGTGAAAGTTTTTCCGTTCTACGAAGCATCCATGTTATAAGGCGACACAAAATAAACAACTAAAATTTAATGACTTCGTACTTCAATGGACGAGGCACATGTGTTATGAAACTAAGGGAGTGATTTGATGTTTAACACTGATTAGTATTGTAAGGCTTAGGAAGTGACAGAAAGAGCGAATATGATTTATCAATTACCAGGTTTCGATACCGAGTACTATCAACTTATCTTTTACCTGGTTTACCCGATATAAAGAGTAACCTTTTAGATAATAACATGCACCTAAGTCTATTAACACAATTTGCCTGGTTTATCCGACAGAACCAACAATGGTTGATGTCGATCAGGTGTGGCCGCCTATATGGGTCACATTCAAAGACAACCATCAGTAAATAATGAGAATTCATTATTTTTATTAGAAAAATTAATCCGAAAACTATTCTAGATAAACTAGTATTCTTCGTGATGAGTCAAACTGACATCCGATTCTGATGGTTTCGTCCCGAAAGTGCCGAACAGAAGAAAAGTACGGCGGAGTTCCTGAGATAAGGATTCGCTTTCTTTAATTTCCGCGTCGATGTATGAACGCGGAAACAAAAACTGTATAAATTGAAGTGGCAACGCGTTGCAAGTGTAATGGAAACCGGAATCAAGACACTCACAGTTGTCAGAATCGAACCCCAAAACGTGGAAGCTTTCAGCTAATTCGGGCGTAAACAATGATAGTGAAGCCATACCATGGTGACAAACAAATTTTGTTAGATCAAATTCATATTCTTCCAATGCTATTTATTTATACGGCGTTTAACATGCGAATACGATTAGAAATCAACAAGAGATTGTAATGCGAATTCCATGAATTTTTCAAAGAATGTTAACAACATTATTAACACTACCTGATGACGTAATTAATTTTCCAATTACACTATCATTATAAGATAAATTAAATTTTAACAATCATCGATGAACATTCATTGATCAAATGGATGGAATATATATTTTAATTAAAAGAGGAATTCTACAAGAGGAACATTCATTATTAACAAGATGAACAATTATCGATGAACATGTCCTATAAATTCTACAAGACATGGGTTGATTGTTTCAAATTAAAGCCTATTAGTTTAACCTTGGTTGAGGAACTGAGCCAAACTAACAATATTAAGCCTAATAAGGTACTTGCTTGATTATGGATCAATGAGGGGTTTGGTGGTAATAATTAAAAATTTTAGTGAAGTCACATGTTTGACAAATGTGATGCATAGAAATGAGAGGGGAGTACCGACCATGCTCATAACGATATTGGTTGTTAGAAGATGTAGTTAGTAGATATTGTTAGAAGTTTAATCTTGTTGATTTATCATTGTGTGTGTGTGCTGACTTTGTGTATTTTTGTCTTTTATTTTTAGTTTATCTTATCGTGGAGAACTAGATTTGAGGTGTAGAATTAATCATAACAGAGATTATTGTACACATTGTCAATACATGGAGTACAAACAAATCAAGTTTGATTCATCAACTGGTTTTCATGTTGTAACACTTCGAGTTGATACGGTTATGCGAGATTGACTTGGTAGCCATCTGATCCCACAAGGGTTGTATGACTATTTTGGAGTACTTTCAGATTGATTGATTGCCCCCATAAATCAACACGGGTTCTTTTAACACGCTTTGGACTCACTCATGCATTTTCCGATAAATTTTTATAAAAATTCTAAAACTTCCCAAGAGGATCACCCATCCTAAATTGCAAGCACACTTAAGTATGAAGTTCTTAGGACCTAATCACCAAAAGGTTAGTTTACCATGTTGAGATAAGTAGACATCAATCTTTATAACACTTTGCTTAGATTCGAAGCATTACATTCATCCCTTCTCAAGAACATGACATCCTCGTTGCACCTCAACCACTAACTATCTCATTACAGTTTATTTTAAAAATCTTCTAGCTTGGTGACTATCTCGCTTATCCAAGTTCAACTTATGGCCATGGTTTGCAGAAGCATTGGTTACATAAAAAAAGGTGTTACCCCCACACCTATCATAAGTCTGGTATTCTCTACCATTCTTATACTAATTTTTAAGGCTAAGAGTTAATTTTCTTAAATAAATAACCATAAGAAAAATAGATTTCAATATAGAATAACATTGTTCTGATAGTCGGAAAACATTAGGCAAATTGTTATGAGAAAAGGAAACATAGAAGGGGAAATGAGAGTCCAAGGAAAATCCAAATCAAAAGTTATTAAGGGAACCCTAGATAGTCCTAACTCTCAACCTATATCAAAGATATAAAATTGTATCCTCAAATTACTCCTTTAAGGTAAAGACTACCCATTGAATAAGTAGGGAGCCATGGAATGAAACCAGTTAGTATTATAGTACTGAATAACCCATTATACAAAACTAATATATAATGCATGTATAGAACTCATCAAAGACATCATAAGAAAACATTGTATAATATATTGAAATATATATACATGCAATCAACAAAACACACTAATCATATGAGATAAATAATAATCACCAAGACCACATGCCTCTCATACTCATTCATTTAGAATATAATGAAGCTTATTAACCAATTATACAAGAGATGCTGTCTAAAGTAATAATTATAACAAATCTCAACACAATAAGCATAATCTTCACAAATATATCTCATATCTTAATATCAAACCAATAATATCCATAATGCCACAAGTAGGGCTCAAAGGAACAATACCAAATAAAACCCATACTGTCATATGTATGGCTCAAAGACACATTACCAATAAAACTCCATGATATCACAGGTAGGGCTCAAAGACACCATATAGAACTATAGGTAGGCCTAAAGCTACTACCGACCAATCCAATAACTATGTCTATCAAATAATAATCATTTATAATTTTATTTACTCAAGGAGATACAATTAACAAACTAAAGGCATAAAATTACATCAGTGATATTGGCGCACAAGGTTTCACGGTAACCTCCCAACCATCCAACCTTGAGGCATAAAATCACTTTGGTCATACAAGCGCATAAGGTCTCCAAACCTAGTGTAACACCACAAAAAATTATTACTAAAAACATTTATTTTTAAAATTTAAATTAGAAGCAAACATAGTAAATTTTAGGGATGCTACTACCACACGTAGTACCAGACTAATTTTCCTCCACTATTATGGTACTAAGTGCTAAGGCTAAAATGTACTTTACACAAATCCAAGATAACAAATATAAATCATAGTAGAGAGAAAGATTAAATAACAAGTGATAACTCCAATAATAGTGGTTACACAATGAAATCATTAAAGGGGAGTGCAAGAGTTTTATGAAAAACCCAAAAACCTTTTTGGATAGTCCCATGCTCATAATATGAGAGTAAAACCTAGATAATGCTTTTAGATTAACCTGCAAAGGCCATTATCCATCAAATAGGTAGGGGCCCACAAAAGGAATCATTTGATACTATGGTACTAGGTAACCATTTACACAGAACTAAAAGATATGACCCATATGCATCACATCAATTGCCATGCATCAAACACATTAACATCAAATAACACATGTATAGGTTGAAATACGATAATCATCAGAACACCATGTTCATCAAGATCATTTATCATAAGGATTCATTTCACGTAGAAGCAAAATAACTTACCCAAGAAGCATTGAAGTGAAGCTCTTTGTAGTATAATTAGATAGCCAACATCGTACTCAACTAATGCATACCACCACTCAACTCAAAGGCAGGCACCAAGGCTGCTACCATATCATATCAATAAGTTATAATAATATAATCATTATTATCTGGACTTATGCCATTAATTAGATATTAATCATCTATTGAATTATATCCACGTAATTTTGGGGACCCCATTATTATAATCGGTGGAACAGTGCACATGATATACTCTAGGGGAGAACGCTCCTGAACACTACTATAATTGGGGTACCGGTGCATATGATATAATCCAAGATAGAATGCACCTGACTACTATTATAATCGGTGGACCAGTAAATGATATAATCTAGGGTAGAACTCTCCAACCTACTATTATAACTAATAGACCTGTACTTATGATATTATCCACAATGTCCAAACCTATGTGGTGTTCCACTATAAGTAATTAGTGTCTTTTCATTTAATTATCACAGCCATTTCCATTTTAGTTAATCGAGGGGAAGATCATGAACCTGGAGATACAAAGGTAAACCGGTCATATTGGAGCATAAGAGCAGTATAGTATCCTCACTGGTGCATGAGGATTCCAGTACACTACCAATAAGGACACCTAATCCATAAGTATGCATACCCCCTAAGTAGGGCCATAAAGCTAAATAGAGTAAACGGTAGGGCCTAGTTGGGGTACTAAGGCACACCAATAAAATCTAAAATAATCATGGGCTAAACTACATCATTAGGGTAGCAACCCCTAAAGAGCTACTATTCCTGATCTTAAGGTCTTTTACTTTAAGTATTAGTATCTTAATTAATATGACCGCAAAAAATACATTAAATACATACTTAACAATTTTTTTTGTTCCCATTTTTATGGAGTAGTCATTATTAGGATTATTGTCAATGCTGACTTAAATAGTCCACTAAGGCCATCCTATGTTCCAGTACTCATACTAAGGTACCTTAGGTCAAAATAACCAAAATGCCCGTAAGGCTAAGGTTACCTCTTTATCATCCACATCCATGACATGATCATCCTAGTGATTATGTAGTTAAGTCACTCAATAAGCCAAATGATCATTTACACATGAAACCTTAACATGCCATTCTAGAACAACCAACACACATTCTCATGCTTAATCAACAATTAATGCAATTCCCATAAGCTTATGAAAACTATAGAATAATATACCCCAAATTATCAATTTACCCCTAAATAATAACTACTCATTAGGACACACTCTAAATTACCAAAATTCCCCTAGTCTATATAATGTTCATGATCATGCTTTAATAGGTGATATTAAGGCCATAACCCTTATTATCATATTCAACATTAATTTATTCCTTCCATGTATGTTCAATAGCTCAATCTACCATTTTACATGCAAAATTACCAAAACACTCCTAGGCCATATTTTATTGAATATTGTGCTTAATTAATTGATAGTAAGTTAATAGCCCCCAATTATCATATCAACTTCCATTTATATTTACCATGCATGTTTATTACACCAATCCCCATCTCACTTGAAAAATTACCAAAATGCCCCTTCTTACTTACAAAATTACTAAAATGCCCATTTACTTACAAAATTTCAAAAATACCCTTCTTACTTGCAAAAATTTTAAAATGCCATTCTTAGTTGAAAAATTACTAAAATTCCCCTAGGTTATTGAATATTGATAATCATACCTTAGATACATTAATATTACTACAAAACCCTTATTATTATCCTTTGCACCAATTATTACTTATCATATATACTTCTTTAAGCAACCTCCCTTTTACATGCAAAATTGCCAAAATACCCCTAGAACATAAAATATCATTTTTCATGATGGAACAAGTATTTTTAGTGCCACAAACTCCTATTAGCATTTTTAACACCACACAACACTTAGCATGCATTTTTTTAAGATAATCAACAACATACATTAAAATAAGAACATTACCCCTAGGCTATAAAATATGAATATTTCTACTCACACTTATATTTATACTCCACCAAACTCCCATATTTATTCTTAGCATCAAATATAACACATTAGGTATCTCATTTAGGTTTAGAGATTATGATGTGTCCAAATGATCAATTTGCCCCTAAGGCTCATATTAGTATTATTTTCACTACAAATGTCCATACTTACTTATCATGGCATGTATACACACATAATATTTATCATTAATATCAAGCCATTTTTCTTAGTCACCTTTTCACCCATATTACACCATATATAAGATAATAATGGGATTGATAATAACACATCATCCTTACATAAAGCACATATCAAAAACCATAATGTGCTAACATACAATAATCCATATATTTTAGTGGAGGGGGGGTATAAGAGTTACCTTATTTTTGACCAAAATCAAACTTTACTAGTATTCTAGTTTAAATGCTTAAGCTCTTATTAGTAAAAATTATACTTGAAAATAATGTCACAAATGACATATTATTATTAGATTATTCAAAGAATGATCTTTATTAAAAATTCTTATTAAATACATATTATTACTAAACTAGATTATACCTCAAAATTAGTAAGATGTGCTTTAAAATTAGGCAGCATACTCACCCTACATGAGCAGTGCGAGAATACCATGCACAAAGAGGGGTGGAAGGGATAATGGTGAAAATGGATGAAAGGGTTTAGGTGAGGAGGTTGAGGGAAGTGATAGAGGGGAGTTGGGTTGGCTATTGGGTGCAGGAGCGAGGTAGGGTGTAGGTGGTGGCTGGGGATCGAAGTGTGGTGGCTCAAGAGAGGCGGGGATGGTAGCAGTGGCTGCAATAAGGAGGGTGCAGAGAAGGGAGGGAGAAGAGGAAGAAAGGAAAATAAGGAGAAGAGAAAAGGAGTTATAGGGGGTGTTCGGGTAAGGTGAGGTAGGGAGGTGTTGGGGGTAGTGTCAGGTAGCTGAGAAGAGGGTTTGGAGGTGATGAAAGAGAGGAGAAGGGAAACACAAGGTAGAGAAGTAGGGAGGGATCAAGGAGAGGAAGAGAGGAAAGGGAGGGGAGTTGGCTATAGGGGTAGGCAACAGTTGCTTGGGGTGGTGTAGGGAGGAGGTAGAGGTATAAGTGGCTAATGTGGTGGTCAGTAGGGTGGTGGAGATGGCAGAAATAGAAGTGCAAGAAAAATAAAGGGAAAGAGGGAGAGAAAGGAAGGGAGAATCAACCAGAGAGATAATGGAGCTCAAGGGAGAGGAGAAGAAGAGAGGAGAAGTGGCCAATGTAGTAGCCAATTAGGTTAGGTGGGTTTAGGGGGTGTAGACTGCCATGGTAAGGGTGGAAAGGAGAGGAAGAAGAAGGAAATGAGAGGCATATGGGAAAGGATGTAGGGGGGATGTGTCCTGAATTGGAAAGGAAAGGGACAGGTAAAAGGTTGCAGGTTGTGGTTGCAGGAACAAGAGGGATGAGGTTGATGAGGGCTTAGGGAGGAGGATCTAGACGTGCGAGGTGTAGGGGGTGTTTGGATTAAGTGTCATAAGGGAGAAGAAGGAGAAGAAAGAAGGGAAAGGAGAAAGGAGATTGGGTGGGGGAGAAGGAAAAGAAATGGGTAGGCATAGCGGCCCACACAAAGAGAAAAAAAGAAAGAAGATAAGGGAGGTGGGCTAGCCCAAAGGAGAAGAAAGGAAGGAAATAAAGAAAAGGAAGAAGAGGGTACAAACTAGACTAGGCGAAAAGGAGAAGAAGGGGAAAGGTTTAGGCCCAGTAGAAGAAGGAAGAAGGAAAAGAGGAAGAAGACTCGTTGGCCCAAAGAAGAAGGAAGAAAAGGAAAAAAGAAGGAAAAGGAAGGAAAAAGGAAAAAGGAAAAGGAAAAGGAGAAAAGAAAAATTAAATTATTTTTAGAGTTGGGATTGGAAATTAGGCTAGTGGATAAATATTAAATTAATTTATCTAAAATTTAAAGCATTAATTTAAGAGAATAATTTGGAAAAATTTATGGGTTTGGAAATTTATTTAAATAAAGAGAGTATAATAAAATGATAAAATATTTATATTAAGTTATTAAATAATTCTATCTATTTTTATAAATCAAAGGTCTATAAAAAATTAAATTAATAGTTTAAGATTAAAATATTCTTAATAAGGGGTTAAATGTTAAATTTTAGATTTTAAAATTTAGGGTATTACACTTAGGGAACCTAATCCTTAAGTATTGATATCTCTTATAGGAATCATAGGTTACCTATAGAGTAGACTAAGGCATTACTATGGCTCAAAGACACACCACTGAACCAAACAAATCGACAACTCCTATTTCATCTCTAGGGTAGTAACCCTTAGAGAGCAACCATTCTCAAACTTGAGGTTTTCCACTTTGAGTATTAATGTCTTAAAAATGTGATCATTTAACATCACATATTTCATAATGTTTCTAGTTCCATAATTAACTATTTTTCATGTATTTTGAATTATTCAAGTCTGTCCAAAGGTCAACGATCCATTTCTGAGTCAAAGTCAACATTGAGATCAATCCATCAATACACTAAGGTCATCCTATATCTGCTTCATTATATGAGGCATATATTAGGTCAAAAGTGACCAAATTTCCCTAGAGTCCATAATAACCACATTATCATTCATTTTAAATATTAATTTTTATTTATTTATTGGTCATAAAAAGGGTAAAATGCAATAATTAAATTATATAACATGTAAAAAAATTACTAGACACGCCAAATGACCATTTATCCCTTATATATAAATTTGTACATAAAACTTTACATGCATTTCTATAACATCAAATTACATATTCCCATATTCAATAAAAAATAACACATATCAAGTACACTTATTGGGATAAAAATTATAATATGCTTAAAATGACCAATATACCACTAGGGTATATAGTAACAATAATCATGCTAAAATATATTTTTCTAAAATATCAAATCACACACCTCCATACTTAAAATAATTAATACAAATTAGGCATTCTCATTATAAGAAATATTACGATATGCTTAAATGACCAAATTGTCCCTAAATCACAAAATGGTAATAATTATGTTAAAAATGTTTCTAAGCCTACTCAACCTATCATATTAGTTATACATGATATACAATTTTATTTTTGTCATATAATCCATTTTAACTAGAATTTATGCACATAATAATTTACACAAATTAGGATTCTCAATTTTACCAAATTCCATGCTAATACTTTAAATATATAATTATAACATAGCAAAAATGCTTTATATAATTTATACATTAAAAATCTTAATGTATTATCATGAAATATCTCTTACATTAGTAGACTAGAGGGGTTACCTAATTCCAACAAAAACACAAAATATGTGTAATCTACTAAAATTTATTAGGCTTAGCTAATCAAGCTTTTGTAACTAGAATAATACCAAATTAACCATATTAATATTTAAAAAATAAAATAATAATTTTAATTAACATAATTATTAAATAAAAATTATCAAAATGCCCCTAATGTTGCAATAGGGTAAATATTAGATTTAACTCTCATGCCGCATGAGTAACATGAGTTGGCAAACATTGGGAGTTTTGGGGTGGGGGATCAGGTGTTGGAGTTGGTGGGTGGGGGTAAGGTGCAGGGTCGATGGAGATGAGTTATGGTATGGTTGTGCGAGGACGGGTTAGGTGGCATTGGAGAGTTTTGGGAAGCTTAACGAGAGGAATAAAATAAAGAGGAGAAGGAGTGAGGTCAAGGAAGAGAGGGCTCGGTGGTGGTTAAAGCCATGATGAAGAAAGGATGAAGTGATGGTCGGTGGTGGTAAGGCTATTGTTGGGTTGCAAGGAGGGTGGCGTAGCAGGGGAACTGCACTACATGGAATGATGATGCAAAGGATGGATGGTGTGGTGTGGTGTTTGAAGGTAGGGAAAAAGTAGGGTGAGAAAGGAAGGAGAAGGTGACAAAGTAGGGTCTCGGTCGGAGGTGATAAGCATCGACAATGTGATGATGCTGGTAGCAATAGGCAATGGGGAGGAAAAGAGAAATAGGATAGATTTTGGGTTTATCATTGATGAGAAATAGAGGAGCGGAAGGACATACGGAACTTATGCTTATATATGCATAAGTATGGTTGGGGTGAAGGGGAGGGAAATCCAACAAGGAAAGTTGGGAGCTTAGATGTGAGATGGGGACATGTGGGAGTTGGTGGCTAATCTAGAAGGCTTGATGGGGTGTGGCCAAAGCATAGGTTGGGGGAGAAGGAGAAGAAAATGAAGAGATGGGTGGGGATGTGGTTTGTATGAGGAAAAGAAAAGAAAAGGATCGGTTGGGGTAGGCTAGGATGGTATGGATGGGTGGGAAGGAGAGAAAAGAAACAAAGAGGAGGATTGGGCAAAGGCCTGTGATGGGAGAGAAAATAGGAGGAAAAAGAAAAGAGAAAAAAAGGAAAAGGGAAAAGTAGAAAATTAAAATAGGAAAAGAAAATAATTCGGGTTAGAATTATAATTAGATTAAATTGAAGATTGAGAAAAAATTATTTATCCGAGGTTAGGGTATCTACTTAGGAAAAATACTGGCATAAAACTTATAGATTTTAGGATGAATTTAAATAAAAGTAAAAGGATGAAATGATTAGGATAAATTAATTTAAGATATTATTAAATTTTTGGGTCAAATGTTAACAAAATAATTAAGCTAACATTGAATGTTTAAGTTAAATAAAAATTAATTGAGATTAATATTAAAAAATATTTTTGGGGTATTATACATTATGAGTTTTTTCATGAATTTGATTTTCATGTGATTCAATTTAAGGTTTTCTCTTTTCAATTTATGTTTTATTTTAAATTATTTGAAAGAGTTATTATGTATTTAAATTAAACACAACCATATCCTAAATCATTCCATCACAATCGTTCATCATCTCTATCAATACAATCAACTCCAACTTCAACACCTTAAAATTCAACCTCAGCACTCTCCGAAGCTACATTTTTTCTTCACTCAAATAATACTCCATTAAATCCAATTAAAATTTCCACAATTACCACATAATATTGCCATTAAATAGCACAAATGACCCCATAAAATCAACCCACAATTACTAAACATACATATTCAACATCAAACTCCTTATATGCAACTTCCTGAAACTCTGACATTACTTTTCTACAATCAATATGCTCCACCATTAATTAACCCCATTAAGCATAAGTACACCTTCCATTAATAATCTATTAAAATAAAATTTATAATTTTTAATAACCCCCATCCAAATCAAATCCCAAAACCCTAAACCAAATTGTGAAAAGAAAAGCCCCAACTAAATCCCTAACCCTTAAGTTCACCATATTCCTCTAATTATTTTCATTTATTTCAATTGTTCCTTGTGCAAATTAACTATTTTTAGCATTTTGTTCTTCTAAACCTCATAAAAAGTGGTAGGTAATCTTAGGTTAATTGGTTATCATCACATGCCAAAAGAGTAGCACACAAAGTATTGATTTTCTTCAAGGATTCAACCTCTTCTACCAAAAATTCATCAAGAACCCTCCATGTCTCGATTCTTTATACTTCATTGAAGTGGAAGCCTTAAGTTTGGTGGTATAATATATATGGTAAAAACTAACACAAACGTATAATATAATACTTCATTGAAGTGGAAGCCTCAAATTCAATAATGTACAACTCAACTTGCAAGACAAGATAAATTTATCAAGAAATATTGTTAAGAGTTGAAGAAGGACTCTCTAATCATATGGAAAAATGAAACCAAGGAGGAGGAAATTTAAGAAGGATTTCACAATACCCTACATGAATACAAGGAGAGTATTTACAACAATTATAAGGGTGATTCAACCACAAAAAATTATAAGGTGATTTAGAAAGAATAATTTTATTTTATCTTCCAAAGTTCAAATCAAATATGGATCTTGAGGCCCAATTAGAATTGTAACAAATGATTGAGGATATTTTTTATGTTCACAAAGCTAGATGATGATGGAAGGTGCATGATGGTAATGTTGAGGCTGAAGAATTTGTCTACAGTATGGTTCTATAATTTGAAGAAGACATGGGAGAGAGAACGCAAGTCCTTGATCAAGTCATGGTAAAATTTGAAGAGGCATCATTGGAGGAATTTTGTGCCATGAGATTATGAACAGGACAACTACATCAAATTAACTATACTCAGGCATGGGTTTATGGGTGTAGAGAAGTATGTTATAATATTTGAGAAGTTGGAATTGATTTGTCACTTATATTAGAAAAAGGAGAAAACCAATGCAAGGTTCCTTATAAGTCTCAACTTGAACATAAAAATGAGGGTTGAAGTATGCATAAATGATACGTTGGAAGAATTAGTGAAATTGGCTTTGAAATTTAAGAAGAAATTGAAGAGGACTAAGATTCCTTTCAAGGCTATAACTTCAAAATCTATTAAGCCTTAAGTCGGTTTTAATTTTGAGAAAAAATTAGGTAGAGACCAAATGGAAAAGGTTAAGGAGAAGATGGCAAATAATCCTAGAAAATAATGCATTAAGTGTAAAGGTTATAGAAACTTTAAAAAAGATTATCCTAACCAAAATGTATTACCATTAAGAGACATTTATATCATGGAGCCATGTATTTATGAAGTGACTAAAGAGTAAGATGGAGAAAATAATGGTGTACAGTGCATGTGATGAAGAAGGTTATGAGTGGTTCATAATGTAAAGGGTTCTACAAGGGCATCCATGGTCTTCTTCAACCCAACTAGACAAAATTTTCAAGACCAAGTGCAAGGTGGAAGACAAAGTGTGTTAGATCATCCTTGATAGTATCTCATGCACTAATATATCAAGTGAAAAAATAGTAAAGAATATTTTCTTGAAGACCACAAAGCACCTGGGATAATATTTCTTATAATGGCTTGACGAAGACAAAGGGGTATGAGTCATAAAATAATTTCTTCTCAATTTTAATATTGGTTATTATGTTAATGATGTGTTATGTGATATATTATCAATGGATTAATTTGATATCTCTCTTGGGATGTCATTTCAATATGATAGCTAAGATTCCCATGATGGAGTGCTCAATGAATACATGATGTGCATGGGAAAAAGATATTCAATTTGAAGCAAATTCTTAAGATAGAAACTAAACTAAAGAGGAAAAAAGAGGAGCATAAATTAAAAAGTTTATTTCTCTAAGAAGAATACATGGTGGAGGCCATCAATGTGGAGAGAGTTTTCTATGCTTTGGTGGTGAAAGTAAAAGCCTAATAAGGGGGGTCATCTAAGCTAAATTTGAATTTCACTAGGCTTTTATAGGAGTATAATGATGTATTTCCTGAAGAGTTACCACCTACATTACCAACATTGAGAAGGATAGAGCATGTCATTAATCTCATACTAAGAGCTTTTCTTCCAAACTAGGTGACATACTGATGTAACCATGAGGAGAAAAAGGAGCCTCAGAGACATATTCAAGAGTTCCTAGATAAGGCTATGTGAGAGAAAGTATGAGCCCATATTGTGTTCATGCTTATTTTGTGCCTAAGAAGGATGAGATAAGGAGGATGTACGTTAATTCAAGGGTGGTCAACAACATTACAGTCAAGTATATATTTCTAATGCCGAGAGTATATAATATGTTAGATGAGCTATAGGGAACAAGGATCTTCTGTAAAATCTATTTGAGGAGAAGTGACTATTAGATAAGAGTTATAGAAGGAGATGATTAGAATATGGCTTTCAACAGGAATTATCATCTCTATGAGTTGTTGATGATGCCATGTGATTATAAGGGAACTAGGTAATGCACCTAACTCATTTATTAGGTCTATGAATTACTTTTTACAACCATTCTTAAAAGCCTTTGTGATGGTGTACTTAGATGATATTCTTATTTATAGTAGAACCAAGGCCTATCATCTAATACCTTAAGGAGATTGATTAAGAAGTTATGAGAAGTGAAGTTATATAGGAAGTCAAAGAATTGTTTCTCCATGATGGAGAATGTAATATTCATTATCTAAATTATGATTGGAGATAAGATACTTGTGGATCTATAAAAATTTGAAGCTATTCAGACTTGGCAAAAATCGACCAATATGCATGAAGTTAGAAGTTTTCATAGGTTTGAATCATTCTATAGAAGATGTATTAAGGAATTCTCACCCAATTTGGTTCCTATTACACAAATTATGAATATTAGAGAGTTTAAGTGTAATGAAGATGCTACAATAGCTTTTGATATGTTGAGGAACAATATCTTCAATGCACGAGAAATTACTTTACCTTATTTTGATAAATGATTTGAAGTAACTTGTGATGTGATTTGTGTAAAAATTAGAGGTATTTTATCTCAATAATTTTTTTTGATAACACTATTTAGTGATAAGTTAAAAGGTGAGAGAATCAATTACTAGACCTATGATAAGAGGTTCTATGCCATAATAACGTGTCAAGAGAACTATAGTCATTATTTGAGACCAAAATTGTTTGTTCTTCACTCTAATCATGAGGATTTGAAGTACTTGAATGGATTAAAGAAGGTGAGCCCATGACATGCCAAGTGGGTGAGCTTCTTGCATTTGATTGTGTTCTCTACTTAACAATTGGATGGTAAGGAGGATGTGGTAGATGATGCTCTTTCAATAAGGTCCATTTTATTCACCTTTATGGATGCAAAGTAGTTGGGGGTTCAAGATGTTGAAAAATCTCTATGCCAAGGATGAGGAATTCACAGAAAATTTAGTATGAATTTAGGATGAGTATGAGGAAACATGGAAGTAGTGGAGCTTATATTTTTCATGATGGCTTTCTAATCAAGAACAACAAGCTATGCATCCCAAGATCTTTTATTCAAGATTTACTCATCAAGGAAGTGCATGAAGGAGGTATTGTAGGACACTTTGGGATGCACAAGATGTTAGAGCTACTTCAAGAGCACCATCATTGGCTAGATATGTGGAAGGGTGTATAAGATATGGTGTGAAGATTTTCTATGTTCTAGAGGAGTATGAGTTTCTTCCACAAAATGCTTTATACCATTAGTATGAATTTTATACTTGGCTTACTAAGGATTCAACTGATAAGATTTGGGGAATGAACTTTATACTATTCCATGAAATAGATGATGCTGCTGATATTACATTTCTCCACTTTTTATAAGTTGTGAAGTTACATGGAGTGACAATAAGCATTGTGAGTGATCGAGACATGAATTTTTAAAGATTTTTTTTTTGAAGATTATATGTCATTTGATTGGAACTAAGTTGTTATTTAGTGATTTTCATCATCTACAAAATGATGGTCAAATAGTGTTGATTAATAGGATACTTGGTGCATACAAATCAAGAACGAACACTTTTCTCAATTAATAAATAACTAGATAATGATAAGAGTGGGTTGTCCTTTCAAAATCCTTTATAATTTCAGAGAACGTGCTTATGAGACTGATTTACCGAATTCTTATGGAGGTGCTTCAAAAACATTCATAGTGGGTGATCTTTTCCAATATTACGACAATGAAAATGTATGAAAAAATTATTCTAAATAAGGGGTAAAATGATGAAAGAATATTTCCTTTAAATTATACAAGTGATGGTTTGTCTTTTTTGATATTAGAGCGTCATATTAGCCTTGGTAGAGGAATTGGCTTAAACTTACAGTATTTGGTCTAATCAAGTGCTTAATTGCTTGATTAGGGATCAAGGAGGGCCTTTGTGGTCATTATTGAAATATTTAATGAAGAAAGATGTTTATAAATTTTGATGGAAAAAAATAATAGGGTAAGCTAGCTATGTTCATAAAGATATTGCTTGTTAGAAGAAATAGTTTGTAGATATTTTTAGAGGTTTAATCTTATTAGTTAGTTTATCTTTTAGTGTACAAGCCAACTTCATGCAATATTTTATGTGATTTTTATCTTTTAATTTTAGCTTACCTTTTCATGAAGAATAATATTTGAGTATGTGTAGAATTAATCTTAAAAATAGGTTCTTGTACACATTAAAGATACATGGAATACAACCAAGTTAAGTTCGAATCTTCAAATGGTTCTAATTATGAGTTATTTCTTGAATTTGCTTCTTGTGTGATTCAAATTTATGTTTTCTCTACTCATTTTATATGTTATTTGAGAGAGTTAGTTTTTTTTTAAAAAAAATTAAACACAATCCTATCCTAAGTTAGCCTATCATAATGTTTCACCATCACCAACAACATAATCAACCCTAAATTTAACCCCAACCCTCTCAAAAGCGATGTTTTTTATTCTCTCAATTAATACTCCATTAACCCCAATAAGACCTACCACAATTATCTCTTAATATTTCCATTAAACCAGTGCCAATAATTGCATTCAATCAACCACTAATTGACACCAATACATATACATATTCAACATCAAACTTCTTTAACTTCTTGAAACCCTAAACAACATTAATAATTCACCAAATTCATTAAAAAAAATTAATAACCCTAAAAATACCCACCTAAATAAATTACCAAAACCCTAAACAAAATTCTGAAAACTAAAGCCCCAACCAAAACTTAAACCTTCAATTTCATCCAATTCTTCTTTCTATTTTGATTCAATTATTGTGCGTTTCCAACCAACATCATGATAAGAACATTACACTTATCATTACTTTATTTTGTGAAATTACATTTTATATTTTTTTAAATATTGCTAATTCAGTTTAGGAGTAAATAAATTAGGTAAAATTTGTATGAGACTATAAGTATAATTAATTTATATTAATTTGAACCCAAAAAATGTCACGTACCCTAACATTAAATTACAAATCACAATTTTCTCTTTATATGTAGTAGCTAGTTTTTTTAATCGCCAACTTATGTAAAAATAATTTATTTAACAATGCTACAGTAGTACGCTTGTTCACACTTGATAGTATCAATATTTGCTTTTAGGAGCATCTTTATCTTCATATAGCAATATATACAGCTTATTATACTAATTTATTAAGATGTTTAATGAAATTAATCTTAAATTTTTATATATTCAATGATAGATCTTATTAAGAAGGAAAATTGTTTATCTAGGACAATGCATCACACCTAACTAGCAAAATAATGAGGAAAATAGAGGCTTGAATATTTGAGTAGCTATTAATTAGAATTACAATAATAGGCGTAATAATAAAAAGACAAAAAATTTAACATAGTTTGGCTTTTGTCCTACACTATGAGCATGTGTAATAAAGTAAATTTCATTGTGAAAAACAAAAGAGCTGTAACATGTAGTTTCCGACACTTAGCATTCAAACCCTAAAAAACAAATATGATAGACCTAAAACAAATGTTTGAGAATATGAGGCATAAAATTAAAACACAATAGAAAATTTTAGCTTCACTTTGAAACATTATCAAATGATGTTGTTTAACTAATCCCTTTTAGCCATATTTTTGGGAAAACTAACAAAGCACATATTATAAAATAAGGTTGTAATAGTTGACTAAATGAGAAAAAAACCATTATTATGGACATTTCTTCCCCTCTATCTTCACAACCATTCTATTAGACTTTAAAACATCTTAGACTTCAATCAAGCTCAAGCATTTCTTGAATTTGATCTCACTATCTGGGTTTAGTTAGTATACCTATAAGATTTTTTTTAGTTTATACTTTATAAAACCTCTTTTTTAGATACAATCTATCAGAGAAAATGATATCTGTCATGGATATATTTTGCTCTCTTATGATACATGGTGTTCTTTGTTATGTAAATTAAACTTTCAGTATCATAATGTTCCATAATTTACTTTTATTAAACCCTAAGACCAATCATCAAGTACTTAAAGCTATAGTAATTCCTTTATTGTTTCTATAATAGCCATATACTCTTCCTTAGTCATAAACAAAAATAATAGTAGAGTGTAATACAAAGTTTCAAATAATGGTATTCCTATAAAGAGTGAATACATATAGTATTAGATCTTCTTTATCCAAATCACCTACAAAATCATAATAAAAAAATCTAACAAAAAAGCTAGTTGGATCAACTTTCTATCATGCTTAATTTTTACTACTAAAAACTTTCATTTAAGAGTATCATAAAAACAAAAACAGAGGTGGACGGAGAAACCATTGCATATAATGTTGACGGGGTATGATCAATCACCTAAACAATTTCAGGTGCAAGGCTAACATCAGAATAAGGGGAAAACAATGTGATAGTATAACAAGAGATATGATACACACACACACACACATAATTCAAAATACGGTAAATATAATAAAACAAATAGACAAGGCAAATCCTAGAGTTTAAGATAATTGATAAATATATAAAAATTTCCCATATAAGGGAAAAAATTAATCATTTATTAGCTTAAATCTAGGCTATTAACTTTTCTTATCATGCTATAATACCCCATTTTAAAAAAAAAAACTAGTTATAACTAGTAATTATGTGTATTAGTTGTAATAATTATTAAGGATATTTGATATTAAATATATTGGTAATATGTGTAATATTATTATGACTTATTAGTTATAAAATTTAATTAGGATAAAATATGCTAGAGTGTGCGTATTAAAATTTAAACCTAGGTTTGTATCGTAACGGGTATTCATTTCGTTAAATAAACCTATTCAGCTAACCGGATAATTTTTACCCATATATTTTACCCTAAATCTTAAACTAAATAATTTACCCCTACCCTATACTAAATTTACTAAAGTCACCTTACCCTTCCTCCCCGATACAATCATCCCTCACCCCACCCATGAACCTCATGCCAGTCCCCTATCAAGCACGATTCCCTCCCCCTTGCTTTACTCTCCTTGTTTTTCTCCACCTTTCCCTACACGCCATCCTCTTCTTGACCCCTTCACCCCTCCATTTTGTGTTGTAAATTAATTCCATAAAAAAACCACACTTTCTCTCTTTAGCTAAGATCCCACAAGAACGAAAAAAAACCATCATCGCCATTATTTTTCACTATTTTTAACCCATCGGCAACTCCCCACCGAAACCACCTCCACACCACCACCAACTTCTACCATTCCTACCTTCCCTTTTCTACAGCAGGAGCTTCTGTTCCCCACCTCCAAGATGCATCAAAATCAACCAAAACCACCCCAAGCTATAGCAATTTCTACTGATCCCATACCCCCACCTTCGGCCAATCTTGCCGATCCCCTTCTTTTTCCTTCAACAATTTGTGCCGAAACTCTACCTCTTGCTGCACCTTCCCTTGCTATGGCCACTACCCTTTCTATAGCATTTCCTACCATTCCTACCCCCTAGCAACACACAACACCACTATTGCCCATCCTCTCCTTCTCAGCAACTTTCGTCGGTTCCTCCCTCCTTATTTCGTGAGTTTTGGTTAGTTTCCTTGCTACCTTATTTTATCTGGTTTGTTGTTCTTGAGTAATTTTAATTAATTTTGAGTTAATTTTATATTATATTAAATACTAATATGTATTATTGGATATTAATTTATTACATAATATTTTAGGATCATGGAGAATAAGAGTTTTTGGTGCTTTTGTCTGAGCTTAGATTTAAGTAAATCTAATCACTCATAAGATTGTAGAATTTATGTGCGATCATTATAGGATTTTTCTTAGACTTAGAATTATGATAGGGTTTTAGATTCTTCAATTATTATGATATGCATTATAAAATGATAACATGTTATATAAATGATAACCACGATTATCGAAAGTGAAGTATATGCATGAGTAACATGTTGTATGGTTTATATATGTATGTCTAGGGTTTTATTAGGGTTGTATGATTGTTGAGTGATGATTTAAATTCCATGTTAATTATTTCATGATTATCATTGTACGGTAGTTAGGGTTGATATGAATAGTATAAAAACATGCACACACAATTAGGTTTAGAATACAATAATTACTATTCACATGTTCTAGGGATAGAGATTTTTCCTACATGTACTATGATGAAAATTATCCTATTAAATGTAATATTATTCTTAAAATATATAATTACATGCTGCATGGAATATGTGACATGTGAAGAATGCATGATTAGGGTTTTAAGGGCGCAACTCATTAAATGCATGATAAGTGGAAAATATAGTCAATCACTAAATTGTAAAAATGACCTACATGCTAAAATATTGTGAATAATTAACTTTTAGCCTTTTCATGACAAATATCTCATAATAATATGATGTTGGTACTAAAATTGGATAAAATGGTGAAATTAGGATTTTTTTTATGTACAGATGAGGTTAAGCAAGGTTTTTATATGTAGTCGTTATACTTTAATAACATGATAAATAATGCATGATAGCACATTAGGATTTGTGTGTGAAATATGTTAAGCATGATTTATTACATTATAATTATGTGATTATTATTGTTATCCTAAAAATAAGAAAATTGAGCATGTTATCAGTTGTAAAATATTTTGGGTACAAAATTATGATTAAAATAATTATTATGTTGGAAAAATACTTTGTATGTATAAAATAATAGATTGAGCATGCTTAGATATAATTGTGGAATGATTATTACAAATGAATGCCCTAGGGGTAATTTATTCATTTTTAGTGTATTATAATATTTATCCTAAAAAGCATGTCTAATATGTATTATGTATTGTTGAGTATATGAGCATGTGTTTTGGATGGATTAAAAGTGCATGATAGGATTTTATGTGCAGAAACATGTATTAGGGCAAAATGGTTATTTGATGTACCTGATAATTTATTTATGGTTTTTGAACCTTTGCATGGCTTATTAATAAATTAAAAAAATTGTTTTAGTATTTAAATGGATGATGATCTAGTAATTATTAGTCTCAAGGGCATTTTGGTCATTTTTAGCTTAATGTGCCCAATGTGAATAATTGAGCCTAGGATGGCCATAGAATATTTTTTATGGTTGATCTCGGTAATGATCTTGTTTATTGGTTATCTTGAATAAATGGAAAATGAGTACAAATGGCTAAGTATGGAAACCGGATATATGTGATTTGTGGTAATATTTATGGTCACCTCATAAAATATTAATACCTAAAGTGAAAGACCTCGAGTTGGGAATGGTTTGATTTCTAGGATTATTTACCTTAGAGGTGAAGTGTTAGCCCTTATTTGTTTTGGTTTGTTGGTGTGTCGCTATGCTCCATTTAAGGCCCTACTCTACTCTATAGGTGACCTACGACCCCTATAAGGGATATCGATACTTAAGGATTAGGTGACCGAGGTTGGAGGATATTGTGTTACCTATGTGTGCCAGTATGAATAGGCATACCATTGTGTACTTGGGTTCTAGAGTACAAGTATTGTGTTGCCTTTGTACACTAATATGACCAGGTGTACCTTAATGTCCCTAGGTTGATTGCATCCCCTTGAGTAATATAAATAATAAAGGAATACTTGTTGATGGTCATGGTATGTATTGTTGGGATCGATAGTTTCCTCAGTGCCCTACCTTAGATTTTGGTATATATTAGATTGATGGTTCGATAGTTACCTCAGTGCCTTACCTTGGTTTTGGTATATATTAGATTGATGGTTTGGTAGTTGCCTCAATGCCCTATTGTGTTAATTGGAATTGATTTGATTAGTCAGTTTTGCCTATGGATTTTGATATGGTTATTGTGTACCTTAAAATGATGTGACTTAGCTGAGTATGGTTGATTGTTGAGCATGAGACTCTAATGGAATATATTTATATGTACGTATTGATCCATGATTTGTTATATATTATTATGGCATGTGTTTGCTTTTTAGCATGTTTTGGATCATTGCATGGTTGTGTGCAATGTGGGTATGCTACATCTTTTGAGGTATTGTAATCTACTCAGTACAAGGAAGTCGTATTGATACTACATTTACAGATGACTATGTGAAGTCCATAGAGTGTCATGAAGCTTATAAGAGTGGTCATGATAAGTGGAGCCCTTGGGAAGAGGTTCCATTATTAGAATGGGCATATGGGTCTAAGAGTTAGGGCAAATCGGTATTGTACCTATGTGCATTAGTTTTTGTTGTATTGTGTTTTCTTTCGACTCTTATGTCCCTAGCTGTATTTTGATTATTGTTGTTGTACAAAAAATATAATCTCTCTTATTTCCACTGATTTGTTTTTGGTTTGGTTGGTTTTAGCCTCTACACTTGGCATAGGAAAGGTCAAGGAACCAGACTCATACTAAGTGTGGCAGTAACACCCATTATCTTTGGTAATTAATGCTTCCGTAAAAAAATGTTTAAAGACTAAAAATGGGGGTGTTACACATGCAATCACTAGCCACCACTATAAATTTGACTATTGTAGCTATCATTAACCAGGGCATCATCACCTTGGTCATACAAGTCATATATCTATTGAATGGATAGTGGAACAAGACAAGGCATCATTAGTATAATGACATACTAAATAAAATCTAAATATATGACTCCTCATTTTTCAAAACTATATTTAATATTATAAATGGCATAAAAATATTGTAGTTAATATTTATTACATCTTTTAAATGAAACTAAAACCCTATTTATGAATATAAAATGTTTCATTCCATTATTTATATATTTGTTCACCACATGGTTTTGTGAGACTTTTTGAACCACTTTTGGATATACAAAATCTCATGTATCATTAATACTTTATCATATGTTAATTCCTTGACCTTTTCTATGTTTTTAACCATTTTCAAATATGGAAACTGAAGTTTTTTAGAAAAAGGTCAATTTTCTTAAAGTTAGTTTTATCGTGGTTTGTGGCATAAAACAACAATTTTAACTATTTAAAATTTATGAAAATTCAAGGATTTTATATTTACGTTTTGATTTAAAAATATTTTATTTTTATTTTTGATGTTTTCAGATAAATTATTCACTTTTGGATAAAATAAGGTACAAAAACTTCACTTTCTTTACTTAAGTCTTATCTAATATTTTTAGTCTCAACCTTAACCATCCAAAATTTGTTAAGATAATATTTTAAACCTCCAATATAAGCCCAAAGGATTCAAATATCCCTTCTCTCCTTCACATTGCTTTTAAAATTAAAACTCCTCCATTTAATCATTAGTTTTCATTAAAATGGCACATGTGTTGTTCCCTTAAGATTCCTTTAATTTCCTGATTTTTACCCATACTTATACTTTCATTCATCATGCATATCCTATATATGATAATTGAATTTATTTTCAATGGAACACGTGGCTAAGTAGAGCACATAAAATCATTGAAATTTCATCATAATAAGTATAATCATGAAGCTAATTTCATTACTTTCTAACTAAGCTTCATATGTAAGTTTCCATCCCATATTATCCTAAACTAAAACAATCAACACTTAGATTATTCTATGTCATTCTCATTCCACTCAACTCCCACCATTGAAGTCTCTTGGAACCTTTCAAACAAGCAACATCATCTTAGCTCAATGAACTATTCTTCTTTCATTTCATTTCCTTACCTTTTTGTTAAGATTTTGGGTCTTACAATCTTATGCTTGATATTTTTTTTGTTTTAAAATAAGGATAGTTTTGAGTGTATTAAAATTAACATTATTTATGTTTTTTTTACTCCATCATATGTATGATTTAATGTTAACATAATATTGGTGGTGGGTGAGATCTATCTATGCATGCCTGTTTTTACGTGTGTATGAATATCAAATTTGCAAATCATGATATTATGGTGTTAAATATCATGCTAATCATATATGTATTAGTGTTTTGAGGTTGATTCTATGTCAAAAAAATAATGAAAATTGTGGTTTTATAGACCATTGAGTTCCTTGTTCATTGTGTTGTTAGCTTCTCTCAATTGGATAAGAGTTATGGTGTAAATGAGGCTTAAAATTAAATTTTAATATGGCTATTTTTGAAAGATTTTTTTGAAAGCCAATAATAATTAGTAGATAGGATATGCCCAAAATTCAATAAATGTGAAAAAATACTAATTTAGGTGACTAAATCATTACCCTAAGATAAAGGCCCATGTTTTCAATTTGGCTTTCTTTTTGGTTAATTTATGATTTCATGTTGTTTATCAGCATTTTTATATGCAATTTAATTAAGATATGATATCATTTGATTAGGTATAACTTAATATATGGAGGATTAAATTTGGTAAATATGGTTGAACATGTTCTTGAACATATTCATGTGTTATTAAGAATATAATGTTAAATACTTACAATTTTATCAAAGTTTTCTTTGGTTTTTTCATTGGTAGCCTTCTTTATTTTCTTGTTTACCTTAAACATCACTCAAACATCCATTCTTATAGGTGTTACATATAGAGTACCTACTTTTACTATATATTTTGTTGTCTCCATCTCATTTAGGATCAAGTTAAAAATCAATTTAGTTATTATCATGTGAAAATAACAATAATCAATGTATAATGACATCATTTATTTCCTTACCAACTCCTTTATTGCGACATTATCACCAGAGCATGAATTCTTATGAGAGTATGTATTTTTATTTGTGCTTTATTTTGCTTTTTCACTCTTTTTCTATCACTCCTTTATTTTGCTTTATAAATAAAATCAATGCATATGATTGTAAGTAGTATTTAAGGTGTAATACATAATGTAAGTAATAACATACCTTAAATTTCTTCTAGATTTTTTAGCTCAACAAGCATATCCCATTGCTAGGGTGTAATCATGACTAATAATTTGTTGGTGGTAGGGATAAATAAGCTCCATCTTTAATGATCATGTAGTGACGTGTTAAATTAAACTTAAAGTCTTTCTAATATTTAACAAACTTTTGATGTATAACTTTCTTACAACATTCAAGCATGGCAATAACACTCTACATCACAAGAAACATAAATATTATTATTTTATAATTTAAATGTAAATACAATATAATTATATTGAATTGCATTATACTTGTACATTAACCCATATTTTCTATCATCTCATCAGTTGTATTTCTCTAATTTGGAATCATAATAGAAACCATTACGTGAGCTCTAGCATTCACATAACCTATATAATATATATCATTCTCAATGGATAAAACAGTTCATTAGTAAACTCATCGACTATATATATAAATCCCTTGTGATTTAAATTAGATACATTCTTCATATGCACCCTCCCTCAATTAGCTTGAACATCTTTAACAACTTCATTTTGAGATGCCATATTAGCTATAAGAAATTAACAATCAAAGAAATAAATTTTTTATATTTTAATATGGCATTGATGAATTTTTTTTTTCTATTTCCACATAAGAAAGTAAGAAAAATTCTAAAAATCTATCCTCTATTGTCATAATTTTAAAATTCCAATACAAACTAGGCTAGCATTGTAGAAGTCACTATAAAATTCCACAAAGTTTTTCATTACTTTATCATAGAAAAAAGAAATCTAATTAGTAGTGATACATTAGAACATCATGGAACCAGTCAACAAGTAACCACCAAAATGTTTCCTCCTTGCTAATAAAACAGTATCAACAAACCAAATAACATAACATATAAATCACATATACTATAAAATAAGAAAAATGAACACTATAAAATTATAAAACCATAGTACAATAAAAAAAATCTAAAAAACAATAATAAAGGATATATAACATATTAAGGTGAGAAATTGAGAAGCATATTTCAAGAAAATAAAACTATTTAAAAATTAATAATTGAGTATGTGTAAAAAATAAACCCAGAATGAAGAAGAAAAAATGTATACATAAAGTAAGTAGAGGATTTGATGGTAAAAAGGAGAGTATAAAATGGTGATGATAATTGAAGAAGAAGGATTAGAGTGGAAGAAATGGTGGAGCTTCATCTTATCATTGAAATTTCTCTATTATGTGTTTGAGAACATAGGTGAAAGTAAAATTAGTTCTAGGTTAGAGTGAAGGAAGAAAAGAGGGGGGGGAATTGGATAAGGTATAAATAATGATTATCAAATAAAACTACCACATATATCCAAAAAAACCCCCCACTGCACAATAAACGTCGATTTAAGTTTAAAATTGTGGCCTATAGCTTTATATAAAATGGGGCTCATTGGAAAAATATAAATAAGCTTGATAGTTTTATAACCGGTGTCTATAATTCCACTATACTTTCTCATTTTTTGAAATTTTTATTACATGGGTTATATAACGTTGTTCTAGTTACAACAATTGTTTATAATCTAGTGTCTATTTGTATTTTTTTAGTAGTTTCATCTAGTTTATGAATATAACCAAGTGTTCTTCAACATACTCTTCATGTTTTTAAGGTCTTCAACTTGTTAGTATATATGCTAATCATGTCTTAATCTTCCACTGATGACATGATAAGAGTTAGTGGATAATTAATCATGTTTTTTAAGGTTTGTAAAGGATTAACCATGATTAGATATATATCAACCATAATTAACATTAAAGAGTTAAAATAATGAGTATATGAATAGTGATAATGAATTCACCATTAATTTAACATTGGTCATTGACCATTGACTATGACTGATTTTTTTTAAAAAAAAAATGGCATAGACCACATTTTGTTGTTTCAAACTTAAATATATCTAATATTTTCATTCAAGTGGACCCTAAGTGGCCTTTTAGTATTTAAATTTTTATTACAAGGTGTTAACTAGTGTGTTTATATATTAAGTTATGTAAGCTTTAAACTTTATATGGCATGTGCTCTTTGTAATGGGTTTTATGTTATGTTAAATAAATGATATGATTTTCAAAATGGTGTTGATAAGGGAAAACACAAAGTTCAATGTTAACTATAAACACTCATCTAATTTCTTTTCATTAATTATCCTTGATGGCCACTTTGGGATTGGGCATCATATTTTGGTAAATTATGATAACAATGGTGCTCTATAAGGTTGCAACTTTTAGAGGGAGTGCCTTTATTTGTAGGGATTCATCTATTTTGATTTTTACAAGTAATTTGTGTGCATTTGAGTCTTTAGATATTAGTGTTACATGTTATTGGTAAACACTTGAGTCTATAGACTATTTATATTTATGGTAATTCATAAAATTTAGAGTGCCACTAGTAGATGTATTAGTGATTTGGTACCTTCTCTACTTTATGGGGGAGGAAAACCCCCATAGTTTTGTTGACATTGTGTGTTAGAGAGTTATATGTTATGAAACACTTGAGTCTTTTAAACTTTGAATGTTATTATTTACCATGTACTACTTGAATCTTTAGACCATGGCATTGTGTGATTTGGGTATGCCTAAGCCAAATTTTGATTTTAAAATATTGCCTTAGTTGAGAGTTTGTGTAGTAGGTGTAAAAAACCTAGTGAAATCCTTTTTTATTGCAAAGTATAACTTGCCTTACATATTGTGATTTGTTTTGATGTAATATATTTCTTATTAGTTGATATAATATGTTGTTATGTGAGGCCTATATTGTATTCCATGTTATCCATCCTTTTGTGTAGTTATTAAATATTAATAGAGCTTGAGTAATGACGTGTCTATTTTATGGCTACTCGCTTCTTTAATGGGCATATGAAGGAGTATTAGAGTAGGGTTTTGAAGCCCTATGTAACACCTCAACCCCTCATCAGTTGTGGGTAAAGACACAAAGTGAATTCGGGATTGATGGTTGACCCCATAAATCAATATGAGTCCTTCCCAGTGTTTATTTTTTTTTATCAACCCACATGTATCTTAGAAAAATTCCTAAGAAGTCACCCATCTTTAAATTTCTTAAAGGAAGACATGTTTAATCAAAAAGTTATTTAATGATAAAATTCCCAAAAAAGAAGTTATACCTTGTTGTAGAGGTAGTCTAATCAACTCTTTTTAAGCCTCTACCATCCTCTAATAATTTGAGGCATTATATAAACCTCCACTCAAAGAATGCAACATCATCATTGTCTCCTCGACCACTGATTAGGAAGTTTTTTGGTTCATCTAAGTTCAAATTGCGGTCGTTGCTTTGTTTCGATACCATTTCTAACACCCTTTCCCCACACTAGTCATTGGTGTTTACTTGAGGCACTTAAGAGATCAGTCATTGTCCTCCAAATATCAATGTAACAACCCCAATTTTTTAAGACAATGTAGAAGCATTTGAAAAATAAAATCGGGGAATGTTATAAGCACATCAACCATGAGAGAGGTGTGATCATCACTTCGCCCATGCCTAATGCAAGGTAAAATGAAACAATGAACAAAAAGATACATGCTCATAATATCCATGTAATAGTATAAGATAATAAAGGCAAGAACATTATTATAAATAGAATGAGTATGATATTTTACAAAACAAAATATAGGAAATCAAGCCAAGATTTTAAATAACTGAAAATACAAAAACTTCCCAACACAATGGGCACAAATGCCTCTAATCAGTTAGCCTAACTCTTAGGCATGAATATAAAACTCCACCCTAAGCAATGCCCTGCTAATGACCCACACCATCACCCTCAATATACTCTAACTAAGAGTAGTAACCATGTAAATCATCCTCTACTCCCCGAAACAGAAGCCGGATCATCATAGTAACCATATAAGTGTAGTATCAGTATGTTGAAGTATTAGTAAAACATACTATCTAAAACATGGTAAGCATCATGAAACACATTGAAGTCATATAACAACATGGTGATGAGTATACCACTACAATTCAACACTTAGTCTCATAGTAGTAGTACAACAAGACATGCTTGCATGGAATTCATGGAAGGATGACAATATGGTAAATACTTTACAAACTAATACAATATAAACCATATTATAGTTCTCCCTTTAGTGAACATGAAATTTTTGGTTAATAAGATAGTTCTCCACCATGAAAAAAAAGTCATGGAAGCACAAATAATCACAATAGGATAGCACATCCACCACACTAGGTTAGGATACATCGAATGGGGCTTTCTTTGGGGATACCAGACCCACCACACATTAAGTGCACCTACTACAAGAACTCGCACCAATTAAGATAGTAGAACCATCATAAGTTGTCAAAGTACACCAAGGAGGCTTGTATTGGGATACTTCACCCACCATGCCTTGAATATCTCTGCCACAAGAGCTAAAAAGTTAGGATACCACACCTGCCTAAGGAATGGACAATACGAAGTGTTAGGCGGCTTGTACTGGGATACCTCACCCACACATACTGGACATCGATGACCTTTCGGCCTACCACAGTATAATCCTACACCTTAATGATATGCACATATCCCCTACTGATCAGAACTCGATAGAGAAGGAAATAGGTACTAAGTGAAAATATAATCACAGGGTGAGCCGCCCACTAATTTTTGGTCAATGACCTCGAGAGTTGGAGAAAAAGGATTGAAAAAAAAATCTTGTTCCACTAATATATACTTTCAAGTGATATAAAAAATCGTAATTAAAATCCACATATAACCAAATGGATGTTTCCAAGTGACAACACCAAACACAATTAAATTCTATTACTAACCAAATTGGATGTTTCCATGTGATAACACCAAACACATGACAAGGCGTAAAAGTCACTAATTGGGTGTTTAGAGATAACACTAAACTTAACCAAATTCAAGGCTCAAATACCGTTATTATGATTCTTATTAAATTCAGGGCAATCATACTTGAAATCATAATTTAAATGTTATAATTATATGGAGGTATTAACACAAAATGCCCAAGAGAATAACAGAAATAAATAATCAAACCATGCAGCAATCAACTAGACCAATTAATTAGTTGGCCCCAATGATTGACTATTTATAGGAACTAGTCAATGGGTTTGGTCCAATCATTCAATGGATATAAGTAGAGCCAAATCATATTGGTATATAGAGAAACCAGTCAATAGGTTTGACCAATCAATCAACTAGTCATAGAAACCAGTCGGCTGGCTTGGTCCATCCAGTCAATGCATCTAAGTAGGGACCAAACGATTTTGGTCTACAGAGACACCAATAAATGGTTTTGAAAAGTCGATTGAATATTCATTGAAATTAGCCGACTGTTATATGATACCAATCGACTAATTTCATGACCAACCAATCTAAATCTCTAAACCATTCAACTACTCACACAACAAATTGATGGGTTCGATTAATCCATCGACTAGTATGGCTAAAATACTACCCATACTTGTGATACACACACCAAAATTTATCAACATTTTCCATATTAATCTTAGCATGATTCTATGTCTTAACACACTTAAAAATATATTTTGCACACATAGTATCACATGGATGCATGGTAAAGTAATTACTTGAATGAACCATGCCCAATTGGCCAACTTATTCATAAAATCAGAGAAACCCAACAATGCTAACTTAGGAAGAATTATACCACATGCTTAGAATTTAGAATATACATTAGTAAATGCTCACATAAACACACCAAACACATGGAACCCTAATAAGCCACAGAACCCCATTTACATTAAATATAAGAATCCTTAACCCTAGAGTAATTATTTTAGCACAAAAGATCCTACTTGATGGAAATCTAGAAAAAACTCAATTCCTAATAGAATAAAAGTTAAAAACGTTAAATATCACTTTTCAAAACTTGATTAAGATCAAGGAAACATCAAAAGAAGAAGAACACAATACACAACCTTTTTCTCAAAAATAGGGTGCCAAAGGAAAGAACTAAAATTTTCAGCCTCTCCCAAACGTTAATTCTTCCTTGCTTAAGGAAAACATTGGAGAAATGAAGTCAAGATTATAAGAAGAAAAATGAATACAATGTTCATAGAAATGGGGGAGAAAACCATAGCAAGTCTCTATTTTTCTCATTAGAGAGCTGAAAGGAGAAGAATGAAGGGATGCTCAACACTTGGGAAAATTTTCCATTAAGAAAAGGGAGAAGAGAGTAAGAACGATAGGTGAGGAATGAAAATATATCAGAAATGAAAGGTATAGAGGTGGGGCTTGGTTGACACTCATAGGAGAGATGGAGATGAGACTGGTAAGATTGACTATAGTCAAGAAGGAGTATGACAGTGGGTTGGTGAGTCATGAGATGGTGCACTAAGTCAACCATGCACCCTAGTTTCGAGAAGAGTGAGGGATAGGTGAGGGAGAAGAGAGAAGGTGATAATTGCCTCAAAAGTACTTTTTGGAAAAATATGGCTAATAAAAATCATATAAAATGTGAAAATAATCCTAACACACTAAAATATGTTTGTTAGCACACTTGGACTCTAATTTGAAGTTTTCATAAACATTAGGGAGTTTCAAATAAAAATTGAAAATGGATCTAAAATCATAACAAATTAGTTAATTGGTTTGGATAAACATTTGGCTGGTTTGTCAATAATAAAACTGTCAATTTATGAGTGCATCAGTCAATCGGTTGGGTAAACTAGTAGATCAGTATACTTGAAATATACATTTTTATTAGAATTTCAAGCCCATTCCAAAAAAAATTAATTTATTTTATATCAACATAATTTTAACCACATTTTGATGCATTTTGGGATGGGGTGTTACAATTAATATGAGTGCTTTCAAACATACCTTTTTTATAAACTCACATGCATTCTAAGAAACTTTCTATAAGGCCACCTATTCTTAAATTGCTCCAAGTTACGCAAACTTAACTAAGAAGGTATTAAATGATATGTTTTTTGAAATGGAAGGTATACCTTGTGGATTATGATTATGAAAGTCAACTATTTAGTGATGACTAGTGAGGCATGCTTAATGAGGATCAGTTTCATTTTAGTTATGAGATAACCAAATACCTACCTTTTATTTTACCTTTGTTTGAAAATTTTTTAAGCATGTTAGTTGTTTAAATCCTTAGTTTCCACCCTTTTATCCAAAATAATGTTGTTATATGTTTTAATACTTTAGTAGGGCTACAATGTTTCTAACTCTTTTTAGGAGAGGAATACTTGTGGTTATATAATTGTGAAGTGATAATTTGTTTTCATTTTTTTCTCACACTTTGATTCATCATTTAGGTAGCCTTATACCACTATTAGATTAGGTACCTTTAACCTTACATCCTATATTAGATAGGCATTGGTTGTACCTTCTCCATGTTGTATATGATGGTAGCACACACCATTTTCTATTTTTATTCTATAAATTTTTTTCCAAAATAAAACAAAAATTAGATTATGAAAATGGGGGTGTTACAAACTACTATCCATAAATATAGGTCATATAAAGTATGTTATAACAAAATAAAATAGTGTGTTAACACCAAAGGATATTAATCAACATTGTGCACATAAGGCATCATATCAATAGCATGGACAAAAAACATCATATATATAGCTTAGAAAACAAGATAATAGATATAACACATAGATTTGTAATCTAAAAGGGACCCTAATACATCTCTAGAGTTCAATTCCATTATTATTCTTCAAATTTGACACATGGTCATCCAAATGATTCCAAGTTCTCACACCAAAAACATACCAATATTATATAAGGACCACTAAAATACACATAATCAAGTGTATAAACTAGGATATCCAATTCTACCTCAAGGGAAACATAGTACATGGGGTATAAGGAAGAATAATAAGAGCATCCTACTCTACTACACATGGACACCTATGCTAAGGGGTAGATACAAGGATCTAATACCTTGGTAGCTTTGGGAATCTTTCCCACCACTCATTAACAAAATCCATGGCAACTATTACCACTCAATAATGTGAATCCTTTACTGTTCACACCCTCTTGTAGAGTATGTAGAACCTAAGATGATACAGAAGGTACCATACCACTAGCAAATTATTGATAAACTCTTCCAAAAGATAGATATTTTCTAACAATATATAGGGTAGAGAAAGGGGAGGTGTGCTAGCCTTATGAGGAAGAGATGATGAGTGGTTCCAACCTATAATTATCTAAAATGGGTGGATTAGATTTAATATAAAAAATCTTAGATAAGAATTAGAGGAAAAAATATATTTTTGATAGCTTATCATGTCCAAAAATATCTAATTAAATCTAAAAATTATAAAAATAGTTGCATAATATTCGTAAATTATTCAAGGCTCAACAAACTAAAATATATCAATTCTCAAATTTTTGTAAATTTCTAATGGCTAAAAGAGTTATTTTAGAGCTTGAAAATGCTAGACATGTTCACAACCAGATATATATATCCACCTAATCAAATAGCCACTCTGCATCCCTTAGACCGGATCTTTGAATTTTTCAAATATCAAAGACCACAAATGAGATATACTTCAAATATTAAATAAATTTGATATTCGTAGGTAACCAATATTTCAGTAATATTGTATACCCATAGTCATATGAGTGTCATATTTTATCTAAAAAAGTATTAGATTATTATTATGAATATTTAATTTATAAAAAGAAATATATTTATTCATTATACTAAAATATAATATTCTAGTTTATATTAAAATAATCAATTAAATACCATAAATTTTTCTCGATTGGATAATCTGATCAATTAGACATCCTTAAGGTCGAATAGCCATTTGAAAAAAAAATGATTGGATATTCTAAATGTGGGTTTGGTTTTTTCTCACAACCCTGAAAATGAAATTTAAGCATACCAATATGATAAATAATGTATTTTCTCCAACCATACCATTTATTATTTTGAAAAATGCTAGGAGACCTAAAAAAACATGAAAACCCAAATACCCATATTAAAAAATGAGTGAAAAGAGTTTGAATACCAGAAGTGTTTTGGTAGTTTATACGATAAAAACATGAGCAAGTATATGATAGTGATAACAAAAGGTTTAAAAAACACAATGAGTATTTCTAAACTTTCAAGGTATGCAATGAAAAGTATATAATAAGATAATTTTATATGTCAATGAGTAAGATCGTGAACATGTTAGGGTTTTTGAGATGTGGAGTTAAACTTTGGGATCATATATTAATTTGACATCCATGATAACTTTCAAATACAAGGAATCCATTTTGTAACTTTCCAATTCTTGTTTTCTTATATTTTCCAAGTAATAAGAAAATATGTTCACAAAATGTGAAATATTTTAGCATGTACATATCATAAAATGCATTAAACTCTAAACTACATTATCATAGGATACATGGTAAATTCACTTCTTCTCTTCCTTCATATATAGTGAAAAAATAGTTGAAAGCTTTAAAATTCCTACTAGAGAACTTATAATCTTAACTTCATGAAAGAAAATTTACTTAATCATATTCTCAATATGCAAAATTCATGAAAGAAATAATGTTCTTTGTGATCCTTGTGAATATCTATCCATAATATTTTCTTAGTAGCACCTAAGCCTTTCATCTCAAACTAACTAGGGAGCTATGTTTTCAAGTTTTCATAACCAATAGTTTTTTTTAGCAATTAACATGCTATAAACTTTAAATAATTTATAGATGTAAGGATCAATAGAGAGCTTCATGTGGTGGACACAACTACCATTCTTGCTCATTGTAAATGCACTTTCATTTATGAAGGATTTAAATATCATATATCACGGTATTCCTTTCTTGGAACCAAATAAACTTTTGGTTGAGACATATATACCTTTCTTGGAGTGTCACATTATTTAACATTTTTAGTTATATGCTTAGGTTACATTTCCTTAGGGATTCCTAGTTAAAATTATAATTTTTAATTATTTATATACTATTTTCTCAATTGATAAAAAATAAGGGTTATATATAATTGCTCTAACTTTAAATCATATAAAGAAACCATGGAAATTAAAACATGAATGATCATATACTTTATCATAATATAAAATATTTTATCAAAGTCAATATGTTCTTGTTCTATAAAGCCTCTTGGAACATGCTCATCCTTAAATATTGGCATCTTCATAGCTCAAATATCTTCATTTTGTTTTAAAATCCATTACTCCCAATAATATTTTTACCCCTTAGCAACATAAAAAATTCCGATGTTTGATTCTTGTGTAGAGACTCCATTTCCTCTATCATGGTTGCTAACCATTGCGAAAAAATATTTCTAGTAATGAATTCTTGATAATTAGCTAAATAACCCTCTTCGTACTTGGCAACTGAGAAGACATAGGTGAAAAAATCTATAAACCTTGGTGATGGAATTATTTATTTATCTTGTCTTCCATACACAATATTTTATTGTTAATATTCTTTCAATACCTCCACCTGCAACACATCATCATCTTCCATTAAACTTTGCACCTTAACTTCTTAGGTTTCACTAATCCCTAACAACATCTTTTCTATAGTGTTTACCTCCAACTTTTAGACCTATTAATATGTGAACTAAAAACATTATATGATAAAACTGAACCAAAATTGAGTAAATAAATAGGTGAAATCATGAATATGGAATTTAGGCTGAAGGTTTTAGATATGTTCTAGGGTTTTGTGGTTTGGAACCATTTGGATAAGGTTTATAGGAGAATTTATAGATAAATTATTTATAAAATTAGAGAGGAAAAATATGATTCATAATGATGATGATAGACATTGAGAACAATTAGGGTTCGATAAATATAAATTGATATTTTTGTGGTTGTATATAGTGATTATGGTTGAATATGGTGTGGGATTTTGGATAATTTATGTATGGATGTGGTATATATTAACAAAAAACTCTTTCTAGTTAAATCACAAAAAAATTAAGTAGAGAAATCCTAATTATGAATAACAAGGAAATGATAAATAAGCAAGAAACCGATAATGAGATTTGAAGAAGATTCAACTTAATTCAATTACACTATAACTATCAACATTGATTTCATCACGCTTAAATAACTTAATTGCACCTAATCAAGTGAGATATTTGGCAATATATATATATATAATCTTAAAATTAGGAGAATATGCACAATAAAACTCGGCATAATACACACTAGTCACAAACATAATAAATGATAAAAGCTTCTCCTAACAATATTAAACTTCTACTAATTATCTAATGACTAATAACTCCTTAAGTAGCATGAAATACCACCCCTTTCATGCCTTGGATGTCATCTAAATGTTTCAATCTTTTTTCTTTGTTAAAATTTTCATAAGGACCCTTAACTCTTTACTAATCCATGCTTAAACAAGTAACCACTTTTGTTGGCCTAATTATTCAATCAAGTGTAAAATAATTAGCTATATAATTAAGTAAGCCAACTATTCATGTTATGAACTTGTAAAGCAGGCCTTGCGTCATTCTCCCTTTATTGAGAAGAATTTGACCACGTATTTACATCATCATATTATGGAGAAAGATCACCCAAAATAAAATTCCTTGAAACATGAATATAAGAATATATAAATTTAATGTAGTAGGCACTATATCTAAACTTCCAAATGACCATCCACCCATAGTATAAGGTTATTTTTATTAAGTGAGGAAAACTGATGTGTGTGGGAGGATGGGATTCTTAATTACTTGGAATTAAGGCTAAAAAATGTGTATTATGGAGATTTGAAGAGATAAAACTTAATCTCTAATTCACACAAACAAAGAGATTAAGATTTTCAAGCTTAATCGTTCACACAAATTCGATTTACTTGAACTGAACTCACAAAGAATTCAATTTACATTCAACTTCAATATTTTATCATTAACTTCAATTGAATGCTCAATGCCATACTCAATATTCATGATAGCTTTTAACCTTTCTACCACTAGTTAAAAGTATAATTCAAAAGATTCCAAGCTAAAAGATATTATGCTACCTTTATTCTAGCTTTATTCTAGCTTTATGCTAAATTTATTATCCAACTTTACTACTTAATTAATAAATTAGCTAAATTACTAATAATGCTCGACAATTTTGCAAAGAAGCTCCCCCATGCACGTGGTCATCATTCCTTGCATGCCATGCATGCAATGCACAAGCACATAGACACTTAATTGCTTGTTTGTTATGTTTTTATCAAGGTAACCATCAGTTGGTCTTCAAATTTGTGGGAGACACTTTCCAAATGAAGAACAATTAGTTCCATAATTATGAAATCCAATCTTGAGTGTTTTTCCTGCATCAAAACTCTCCTTTACAAGTTATAACCATACAAAATATCCTATAGCAAACACATATTAACACGTATGCTTGTTGGCTCTTGTAATCCCCCAAAAATTTAAAGGCCTATAATTTAATAAATAGCTTTTACTTGGATAAATTAGCCTTAAATCTATTTGATTTAATTATTTTATGGATTTTTGAAACCAATTCGGTTGAATTCTATTAATTTAATCAAATTGAATGTTTAGAAATGCAATTAAACACATTTTATAACATATCAAATAATTAATTGATCAAAACTAATAAAAGAAATACCCAATTTAGCACAATTAGGGTTTTTGAGTCCGGAACACAAATCCGATCAATTCTTGCTAAAATATATAAATTGACGGTTTGGAAATGCAATTAAATGTATTCTAATGTAAATTATATAGTCAATTGAATAAAACAACCCGATTACACAATCCAATTTCGACCCACAAAAGTTTTTACCTAAAAATCTAATTTCGATTAATTACGCACAATTTTCCCAAATCAATGCTTCCGATATGAAATTAAATACATTTCAAATGATATTATAAAATCAATTGAGCGAAACAACTCAATTATGCGACCCAATTTTATCGCCCATGAATTTTGACCCGTAAAATATATTGTATAATCAATTTATCTAAAATCGCTAAAACGGGCGAATCTGAAAAATTTGGGCATAACCCGGCCAAAAATTCAATTTTCCAGAAATCCAACCTAAACCATACAATTAACTTATCCAAATCAATCTCATAGCACATATATACATAATCAAACAATTAATTTAGCTTATTACAAGCTAAATCATACTCAATTAATCAAATCCATATTAGGGTTTTTCATAAATTTATAACAAACGAAAATCAACCAATCCCACCGCGCGGCATCGGTTGTGGGATAGGGAACCGACTAGAGCAGGGAGGAGCTGGGGAGAAGGGGGAGGTGAGGGAGGCTAGGGCTGTGGGATAGGGAACCGACGGGAGCAAGGAGTCGGGAAGCAGGGAAAGAGAAGTGAAGGGAGAGAAGAGAGAAAAGAAAAAGAATGGGGACGGTACCAGTTGGGGTGGTTTTTTTTTTACAAATACACATAAAAATAAAATACTAAAAGTTTAAAAATTATTATTGGGTGATTTTATCTAAAATTCATTAAACAAAAATTATTTCGTAAGGTTCCGAAAGCTTAAAATTAATAAAAGAACTATATACAGAATTTCGGACATATATTATTTACGGAAATATATTATAAGACCTTTAAAAATTATTTCAAAGCATATAATAACATATTTAAGACAAATTTTAATAATTTGAGATTAATTTCAATAATTTCTGAAACCAGTTTTCCGTAAATGAAAAAGCGTAAAACTGAAGAAAATTAAGTTCGGAAAGAAATTCATAAACAAGTTCCGAAAAACCCTTTTTAATTTAAAACTACCCGAAAATATTAACGATTTTCAGAAACGAATAAATTTAAAGTCGGAAATATTTTCTACAGATAAAATCATTAAAATAAATTTAACTATTTAAATAGAAATTATATAATTTAAATAATATATTTCGTTAACAAAATATAACTCTAAATAAAGGCGTAATCACATGACAAAATTATAATCGAAGACGAATTTAAATATTAAAAATAAAATACAAGAAAGAACGGGAATACATATTTTTAACCGAAAATCAAAATCATATGAATATAATAAAATTATGGTCATAAACAAATTTATCTAGAATGGTCAGCAACAACAACGATTAATTAAATTCAATATGAAGTCAAAATCGTCGATAAATCCATAAAACGAATCGAAATTAAAATAATTAATTATTTACATCAAATTATGTTAATAAAATCATTAAACTTAATAAAATTGGATTTAAAAAATACAGGGTTTTACAATAGGAGACCGAGCTAGAGTTTGGGAGGAAACCCTAATTTGAGAAGGTGGAAAAAAGAAAAAGGAAATAATAAAAATAAATGAGAGTGAGTGGGGTATGAAGTGAGAGTTGAATCAAAGGGTCATGATGTGTGGGGTGTTAAAACATTTTGGGTTGTGTGAGGCAGAGGAGGATGGGTCACATAAGCCCAAATTTGGGTTTATGGAGAAAACCTTAGGGAGGACTATGAATGGGATTAGTGGTATGAGGTAGTGAGCCTTGACCCACACACTTAGAAGTTGGGGTCCCGGTGTGAGAAAGGGGATTAAGGGAAGGAAGTCGAGGGCGAGTTAGGAGGTACAAAAGTCTCAAGATATGGGACGGGCCCTCTTGGGAGGATAAGTGTGGATATAGTTAGCCATGCATGTCTAGGGTGAAATCTTTCGAATAAGATACGAATAAGACACTAATCATATAAAGAGGAAGACTGTTAAGCCAAGCGAAGACTGGTCCATCAGTGGAAAATAGTGGCAAGGAGCCGGGGTGCCCTGGAGACCTTTCCACTGGTGAATAATAGTGGGCAGGAGCATTTTGTCCTGCATGATTTCTAGTCCACCGGCTATAACAGTGGGGGATTCCGTTCTCAACAAACAAAATTTAATATCGATAAGATATGGGAAGGACACTAAACACTTACAGTGGAACACCTTGTGAGTCAAGCTCAGACCGGTCCACAGACGAATAATAGTGGCTAGGAGCATTTTGCCTTGGATACCGGCCAATCGGCGGATAATAGTGGTAAGGAGCATTGTGCCCTCTATGTATTCCGGTCCACCGGCTATAATAGTGGGGTTCCCGCACTCACATGGAGTTTTATAATCCGAGATGATTGAGTAATGATGGACTAATGGCTTTAAGGCCCTAAAAGTATCGATTGTTCAATATGACCTATTAATATTTGATTGACTTGTTAAGTATGTGATTGTACAATAGTGAGTATTATGTATGCACCATTGATATCTGAGTGACTTGTTAATTATGTGAATGTATGGATCTGAATATTATATTTACACCTGTCGTTAAGTATAGGTATAGTAGTATATCATGTGTTACATTACGGGCCTACTTTTAAGTGCATTTAAAGGGTTACTCAGTACTACAGTATTGAAGGGTTCCATTCGTGGGGCCCCTGCCTATTCAATGGGTAGTATCCCTTGTAGGTCATTTCCAGGTGCTATTCAAGTGGGCCCTCAAGAAAAAGCATAAGGAACTATTCAAAACGTCCTAGGGTTGACCTCTTTCTCCTTTAAATTCTTGTTTCAATATATTCGTTGTTTTCTAACCATCACTAGTGGATATATTCTTGTAAATTATTTGATATGCTACTCTGATTTAAATATTTCTGAGTTTCTCGTAAGTTGTGTTCTTCTCTTTTAGCCTTAGCACTTCGTACTAGAACGGTAGGAGTGAACCGATCTGGTACTAACTGTGGTGGTAATATCCCTAGAACTCATGCCTTTGTTATTTCTCTTCTGCTAATCATTTTAATAAAATAAATTTTTTTAGTAGTGAATTTTGGGGGTGTTACATCTCTAGCTCGTTAAGTAACATTACTCTTCTTAATGTTTTCCCTTGTTTTCATATGGAGATACTTGAAAACTTTTCTCTTGCATGAGATTTATAGTTCTTAAAATGACCTTATTCAGAGGAACCAAAAATGTAACATCCCAAAATTTACTCTTATTTTTTATTTTAAAACAAGACTTATAAATTGAAAACTATAAATTCTGGGAATGCTACCGCCACACTTAGTACTAGACCGGTTCACTCCTACCAATCCAGTACCAAGTGGTAAGGCTAAGAAAAACTACTCATAACATTACTAAATAATCCAAGTTCATAAATACGAAAATCAGAGTAAGCATAAGTCTTTACATAATTTGAAATACTAGCTATTGTTTTTCAGAGAAGAAAAATAGCAACAATAATAAAATCGTTTGTGGAGGCTGAAACATAATTAGAAGATAATAGGAATAATAATCTCAATGGAAAAACCGGCCACGCCACTCCTAGGACATTGAATCCAGCCCAATCATCACTCGGCCCCACCTGATGTCCTATAGACATCAATGGCATCAAAATATGCATCTCCTACCTACAACACATTAGACCAGTCTTCTACTCATTGGAATAAGCAACACCCATAAAAAGGGTGATCATTACACTACGTACTGAGTAAGGTAACCAACACTAAAGCCAACACATAAGCACATAAAATCATGTAGGATAATATTCAACTTACAATTTCAACCCACACATATAAATAAAGTCGAATAGAGTATTATAGAACTTATAAATGATCAAGCCCACACATAAATGCCCAAGTAGTCTAGATTAATTATTTAATTAATCTCTTATCAGAAAACGATTCATACCATGCTTTTTATCAAAACCATGTGAGTACAGAAGCCCCCACTATTATAGCCGGTGGATCGGAGACAAGCAGGGCATAATGCTCCTGCGCACTATTATTAACCGATGGATCAGTCATACATAGGGTATCATACCCTAACCACTATTTCTTACTGGTGGATCGATTGGCCCCAACTCACATGGTGTTCTATTGTAAGCACTTAGTGTCTTTTAAGTGACTTAGCAACTTATATGTTCGATTTATTGAGCTCGGAGTCCGCCGCTATTATAGCCTGTGGATCGGAGGCACAAAGCCTATCATACCCTAACCACTATTATAGCTAGTGGATCAGAGGCACATAGGACTACGCGTCCTAACCACTATTTCTAATCGGTGGATCGGTGGGAGCCAGCTCAATACTCTTCAACTTTACATAATTAGTGTCTTCGTATTTTATTTAAAACTTTGCCCAGACATGCATGACCAACTCCTACTATTCTTATCCTCCAAACCCTATTTGACCACATGAAACCATGGTAACCATAACAAACCCTAACTCTGGCGTAGACCCTAACTCCCATGCAACCCTTACTCCAAGGCAAACCATCACTCCACCAAGAAAACCCTAATGCCACCATGCAAAACCCTAATATCGCCATGCGAAACCCTAACACCAAGCAATACACAACTCCATGCCAAACCTTAACACCATGCAAACCCTAATATCACCATGTGAAACCCAAACACCATGCAAAACACCACTCCATGCCAAACCCTAACACCATGCAAACCCTAATACCACAATACGAAACCCTAACACCATGCAACACACAACTTCATGCCGAACCCTAACACCATGCAAAACCCTAACACCACATTATTATGCTCCCCATCATTATTTTACCACCCTATCACTCATGTCTTATGGCCCACATCATACCATAATAATAACACACCTATACGCATAATACACATGCCACAAATTAATGTACGATCTTACCTTAACTCCATATCATGCTGCACATATAATAGATATACGAATACACATAAAATACATTATGATTCACATCACATGGAATGCATGTCATATAAAGCACATAATACACAAACGACCTTAGTACTCCCTTACCTAAAATGTCACCGGTCTTGGAGTACACTCCTATACCTCTTGATGGCTTTGACTCAGCTCACCTATTATGGGGGGAAACTAGAATTAGGTTCTCTCCTAAAAATACTATTATTTAATAATTTATCTTAAGACTAATTTTTTAATTAAAACAATACTATACTAATAATAACCATACAAAATAATACTAAAAATACTAATAATAATATTAATGTAACTTATAACAGATGGTGATATAAGGGTTTATACCCTTCACCAAAATAATGCTAATAATGATTATAGTAATGATAATAATATTAATAACAATAAAATATTAGTAATAATAATAATAATAATAATAATAATAATAACATAAGCCTAAATAAAATAAGGTAGGCTTTTGGACCTTGTCTCCAAATAATGAAAGTACCATTTAATAATAGTAATAATAATATTAATAACATATATTACTTATAATATTTTAAAAATAATAAAGATAATAATAATAATATTCATAAATGTAAAAATAGTAAAAATAATATTAAAATAGGAGTATGCGAATATTAGTTATAAATTAGGGCTCCAGACCTTCTTAGATAATTAATAATAATAAAATAATAATAATAATAATAATAATGATGATGATGATGATGATGATGATGATGATGATGACGATGACGATGACGACGACGATGATAAAACTTAAAATAATACAAATAAATACCTATAATTCAAAACTAACAACTTAATTAACTTAGGACTACTCTAAACCCTGCCAAGAAAATTTAGCATTAATTTGACATCAAAAATAATAATGATAATAAATACAATCAAATAAATATTGAAAATTAGAATAAAAAAATAAATTTAAATAAAAAGGGGAAAAGGGTTGAGAGGGTCTAGGGTTTCACCTTGAGTTAGCAGAGATAGGTGGCACCGGCGGTGGTGCACGGCGGCGGCGGCGACCGGAAAAGAGGGTTAAAAGGGGAAAATTTGGGGTTTGATAAGAATAGATGGAGAATAAGGGTGGTGGTTGAGGTGTTGCTGGTAGCCTAGGCTAAGAGGAGTAAAGTGAGGGTGGTGGTCCGGTAAGGGGTGACAGCACACGTCGGCAGAGGTGGTGGCCGAAAGGAAGAGGTGAAGTAAAAGAGGGGAGGAGAAGGAGAAAGGAGAAAAGATGGTTATGGCTAGGTGGAGGAGGATTAGTAGCAACTTTTGGGTAGTGTAGAAGGTACTAGAAGTGGCAGATATGGTGGCGGAAGGTGGGTCGAAGGTTGCAGGGGTAAATTTTTAGTTTGATAGGTAGGGAAATTTGCAAGGCTGTGGTGGCTCAGTTAGCTAGAGGGCAGTGCAGGGAAGATTTTGGTAGGTAGAGGTGGTGGCGAAGTTGGCTAACGGTAGAGGGAGAGTCATCTGAAGTCGCAGTGATGCATAGGGTAGGATCTTAGGGTTTTAGGGAAAAAGTTGTGAAGACAACCAATCAAAGGGTATTTATAGAGTTTAGAGGAAATGGTAGGGTTTTGGAGGTCAGCAGGAGGGCATTGCATGTAGGGTTTGGGGTAGCCACCGGTATTAACCGGCTGGCACAATTTTTGTTCATGTTTGACCTTTCGCGATGGAAAAGGGGGATTTTGAGCAGGAGAAAAGGAAAATGGGTTAGACCATGCTAAACTACAAGTCATGGGGAACAGAAAGAGAGAAGAAACGGCCGATCAAGTCATGCATGGCTGATGACGCCATTTCAGGAGCTTCAAAGGTGCAGGTCGACGGCGAAGGAGGAAGGAGGAAGAAGGAGGTGAACTGGGCAACCGGGAAAAAAAGAAAGAAAAGAAAAGAAGAAGAGCCGAGGCAGTCGGCAATGGTTATAAGGACTTAAATGGAACGCAGCGTTCCAAGGAAGGAAGCCATGACATGTAGTGTTTGGCTACTGCAAGAAGGAAGAAAAGAAATGGCGCTGGGCCGCGGGAGAAGGAAGGTGGAGGAGAAGGGTTGGGCCGCGCGACATGCCCAATCGGCGAAAGAAGAAAAAGAAAGAAAGGAAAAAGAAAAAGAAAGAAAAAGGAAGAAGGAAAAAGAAAAAGGAAAAGGGGAAAAGGAAAATTTTAGTACGTTGGGATCAAATAAATAAATTAGAATATTTTAGGTATTTAAAATAAAAATATTCAAATAAAATGATATGAAATTTTCTTTTTAGGCTGATTTAGGGTTTTTAAAAGATTTTTCTTAAATTCCTCTTTAATTAGCAAAAAGCCTAATTTTCCCTTTATAAAATATTTGTAAATTCCTTTTTAATTTTCCCTAAATAAATCCTTCCCATTTCAAATAAAATAATTAATTAAATTAATTCCCTAATAAATCCTTATTTAATTATATCTCTTAAAATAAATATTTTTGGGGCATATAATGCTTACTGATGTCGCTCCAACACAAAGGATTCCTACACTTCCGTCCATATAATGCTTCGAAAGGAGCCATCCCAATACTGGCATGATAGCTATTATTATATGAAAACTCTACCAGATGCAAGCGCTCTTCCTAACATCCCTGGAAATTCAGCACAAAGGCCCTCAACATATCCTCCACGGTGTGAATAGTCCGCTCTATCTGTCCGTCCTGTGGCAGGGTGAAAAGTTGTGCTCATCTTCAATTTGGTCCCCAAAACTTCTTGTAGCTTTCCCCAAAAGTGAGAGAGGAACCTAAATCTCAATCTGAAATAATATCCTCCGGAACCCCATGAAGGCTAACCACAAACTTCATATAAGTGCTCCCCAACTGTTCCATACTCCACGTGGACTTCATACGAATAAACATGGCTGACTTGGTCAATCTATCAACAATAACCCAAATAGTATCATAACGGCTTCGGGTCCTTGGTAAACCACTCACAAAGTCCATAGAAATGGAGTCCCATTTCCACCTTGGCACCTCTAAATACTAAAGTAACCCCACTGGTCTCTGATGTTCAATCTTGACTTTTTGACACACAAGATACCGGGATACAAACTCAGCTACTTCCCGCTTTATACATGGCCACCAATACACCTTTTTGTCATGCTTACATAACTTAGATCCTATTGGGTGAATCGAATAGGGAGTCTGATGTCCTTCCTCCATAATACGATGCTTAAGCTCTAGACAACTCAATGGCACACAGCAACGACCCCTGAATCGAATATTACCATCCTCATGGATTCTGAATCCCTCTGCTTTGCCTTCCTGCATCTTCTATCGGATTCTCTCCAGCTTAACATCTCTAACCTGGCCGGCTCTGATCCCTTCGAATATAGTAGGAGTGAGTGTCAGGGCATTCATACGGGCTTCAAGGTCTCCCTACTGAATCATCTCGATCTCCAGGTCTGATAACTCTCTTATCATCCGATCAACAACCACATAACATAAGATAGAATGTGAAGTTTTTCTACTCAAAGCGTCTGCAACCACGTTGGCCTTACCCTCATGGTAGGTCAACTGAATATTATAATCCTTCACAAGCTCCAGCCATCTTCTCTGCCTCAAGTTGAGTTCCTTATGAAAATATACTTGAGACTCTTGTGATCTGTAAAGAAGTTGCACTTAGCCCCTTATAGATAATGCCTCCAAATCTTCAAAGCAAACACAATAGTAGCTAACTCCATATCATGCGTGGGATAGTTCTGCTCATGTTTCTTCAGTTGTCATGAAGCATAAGCTACCACTTTACCCTTCTGCGTCAACACGCATCCCAACCCATGCTTGGATGCATCACTGTAAACCTCAAACTCCTCAATCCCCTCGGGTAAAGTCAACACCGGTGCAGAGGTCAACCTTTTCTTCAGCTCTCGGAAAGCCTCTTGACAAGCCTCATCCCACTGAAAATTTGTGGTCTTCTTTAGGAGATTGGTCAACGGTCTAGCGATCTTGGAAAATTTCTTCACAAATCATCTATAATAACCAGCTAAACATAGAAAACTCTAAATCTCTGATATATTCTTAGGGGGCTTCCACTCTGTGATGGCCATAATTTTATCTCGATCCACAGCTACTCCCTTAGCCAATACAATGTGACCAAGGAAGGCTACCTCCTAGAGCCAAAACCTGCACTTCAAGAGCTTTGCATAAAGGTGATGTTCTCTCAATGTACCCAAAATAGTGCGTAAATGCTACTCGTGCTCCTCATTTCCCCGGAAATACACCAAAATATCATCGATGAATACCACCACAAACTAGTCGAGGAAAGGTCTGAATATCCTCATCATCAAATCCATGAACACTAGGGGAGAATTTGTCAGTCCAAATGACATCACCGTAAACTCATAATGCCCATACCAGGTCTGGAATGCTGTCTTCATAATATCAGCATCAGTGATCCTCAACTAGTGGTACCCGGATCTCATATCAATCTTGGAAAACACCATAGCACCCTTCAGTTGATCAAATAAATCATTAATTCTCGGAAGTGGATACCGGTTCTTTCCTATTAATTGATTCAACCCTCGGTAGTCAATGTAGAGACGGAGACTACCATACTTCTTTTTCACAAACAAAATTGGTGCTCCCTACGGCGATACACTCGGTCGGATGTACCCATGTGCTAATAGTTCCTCCAACTGGGCCTTCAACTCTTTCAATTCAACCGGTACCATTATGTAAGGTGCTTTAGAAACAGGCTCAGCTTCTGGCACTAGCTTGATTTTGTAGTCAATCTCCCGAACCAGAGGCATGCCTGGTATTTCTTTTGGAAACACGTCCGAAAATTCTTTAACCACTGGAGTACTGTCTAATACGGTCAAATCTTTATTGAGCTCCTACACATTGCATAGATATAGGGGATACCCCTTCTAGATCAAAGCATGCAAAGTAACCATAGACACCATTTTAATGGTCATTTTGGGCTAAATCTTTCTGTACAAAACCCTAGTCCCCTTCGGGCCTCGCAAAATCACCCACTCTTGGGTACAATCAATAACCGCTTTGTACCTCCCCAGCATATCCATGCCCAAAATCACATCAAAATCTTTCAAATCCATCCTGACCAGATCTACTAGGAAGTATATCCCTCCTATATCTTAGGCCACATCGAAAAACATCCAACTACACTCCATCCTATCACCCGACGTAAGCATAACAGATAACTCTTCTCTAAAAGATGGTGACAGTCCCGCCTGAGCATCAAGTGTAGATGAAATAAAAGACAATGTGGCACCTGAGTCAAAAAGAACATATACTGGTATAGAATGAATGGTGAACATATCCGTAACGATGTCTAACTGACGATCTGCCTTAGCCTGACTGATAACATTCAGGTTCCCTCTTGACTGGCCTCCCTTCCGAGGATAAGGCCTAGATCCCTGTGGTTTTCCCCTGTCTCTCAAACCGAGGCACCAGATGGAGTAGGTGCTCTCTGATAGTACTACTGGGATGAATTCTGGCGGTGCTGCTGATATGCCTACTGATGGGGTATTAGAGCTCCCCCTGCAGGGATGGTCGTGTCTGATCTTGTTGAGCTCGCGGGGTCCTCCAACATTTGACTGCCTTGTGGCCCAACTTCCAATAGTGTAGGCAACTTATAAACCTACCTGCACATGTCCTTCTTGGATGGGCTTAACTACATCTCCTACAAATTGGGCCTCTTGGGGGTCCTTGGCTCCCGCTATGACCTCTCGGTGATGGCCTCCTGGACTCTCTGACCCTCGACTGGGTCCTACTCCTAGAACTTTGAACCTTCGGCTTCCTTTTCCCAAGGATGGCAACCTGCTCATGAACCAGTGTGTCTGCTATGCAAGCACACTCATACAGGGATGCTAGATTTGTGAAGGGCACCACACCCATCATCTAACGAATGCTGAAATTTAGTCCCTGCTCAAACTAAAAGACCACCGTGGACTCGTTGGCGGCAATCCCTAGAGCAAACCAGAGCAACTCGATAAATCAGGCATGATATTAACGGAATGACATCGGCCCCTGCATCATCTACATGAACTCCCAGAGCTTGTCCCTCCTAAGGCTCTTGGAATAGAATTTGGTGTGGAGGGCAGCCTTAAATGCCTCCCAGGTAGCCGGAGGACTGTCTTTGGTGTGATACTCCTCCCACCAAGTGTTTGTTACACCCTAGAGGAAGAAAGCTACAATGTTGGGCCATTGGTCTAGTGGATAGTCCACGGCCTCAAAGGTGTGATCTAGATCTCAGATCCATCCCTCTAGGACCACCGGGTTCTCCTCCCCAGAATATGTCAAAGGGTGATGTTCGGTAACCCTCCAAAGCCAATCTTCCCTAGTGCCCTGAGATAGTTGGATAAATTCCAAGAAGGCGGTGACTACCTCCTCCGTTTGGTTAATCCTTCTGTTATTTTCCATCTAGCTGCACAAAAGAAACATTTTAGAAATGAACCCACTGGTTCGAAATTATATTAACAAAATTTCCTACTTCTAGGGGAAAACCCTAATCTACCCTTGTAATCCTCACCATGGCCGCTCCAAAATTTTAAAACTGAACAATTTTTAATTAGAGCGGGAAATCCTTTCAAAATTAATAAAGACTCCCAAAATCAACTTTATCTTTGAAAACAAGCATGATCATTAAGACCAACCGCTCTGATACCAACTTGAAACACCCAAAAATGTACTCTTATTTTTTTTCTTAAATATGACTTATGAATTAAAAATTGTAAATTATAGGGATGCTACTGCCACACTTAGTACCAAACCGGTTCACTTCTACCATTCCAGTACGAAGTGCTTGGGCTAAGAAAAAATACTCATAACATTACTAAATAATCCAAGTTCATAAATACAGAAATCAGAGTACGCATAAGTCTTTACATAATTCAAAATACTAGCTATTTTTTTTCTGAGAAGAAAAATAATAACAATAATAAAATCATTTGTGGAGGCTCAAACATAATTAGAAGATAACATAAATAATAATCTCAATGGAAAAACTGGCCACACCACTCTTAGGACATTAAATCCAGCCCAATCATCACTCGGCTCCACCTGATGTCCCATAGACATCGATGGCATCGAAATAAGCATCTCCTACCTACAACACTTCAGACGGGCCCTCTACTTGTGGAAATGAGCAGCACCCATAAAAATGATGATTAGTATGCCACATATTGAGCAAGGTAACCGAGCACTAAGGCAAACACATAAGCACATAAAATCATGTAGGATAACATTCAACTTACAATTTCAACCCACAGATATAAATAAAGTCAAACAGAGTATTATACAACTCATAAATGTTCAAGCCCACACATAAAGGCCCAAGTAGTTTAGATTAATTATTTAATTTATATCTTATAGAAAATTGATTCATACCAAGCTTTTTATCTAAATCATGCGAGTACGGAACCCCCCACTATTATAGCTGGTGGATCGAAGATAAGTAGGGTGTAGTTCTCCTACCTACTATTATTAGTAGGTGGATCGGTCACACATAGGGTATTATACCCTAACCACTATTTCATACCAGTGGATCGGTTGACCCCGGCTCATATGGTGTTCTGTTGTAAGTACTTAGTGTCTTTTAAGTGTCTTAGCAACTTATGTGTTCGGTTTATTGAGCTCGGAGTTTGCCACTATTATAGCCAGTGGATCGGAGGCACATAGGACTATGCGTCCTAACCACTATTTCTAACCGGTGGATCGGTGGGAGCCGGCTCATTACTCTTCCACTTTACATAATTAGTGTCTTAAGTATTTTATTCAAAACTTTTCCCAACCATGCATGCCTAACTCGTACTATTCTTATCATACAAACCCTAGTTGACCACATAGAACCATGGTAACCATAACAAACCCTAACTCACATGCAACCCTAGTTCCACATAAACCCTAGCCCCCATGTAAACCATCACACCACCATACAAACCCTAATACCACCATGCAAACCCTAATACAACCATGCAAAACCCTAATACCACCATACGAAACTCTAACACCATGTAACACACAACTCCATGCCAAACCCTAACACCATGCAAAACACCACTCCATGCCAAACCCTAACACCATGCAAACCCTAATACCACCATGCGAAACCCTAACACCATGCAACACATAACTTAACGCCAAACCCTAACACCACATTATTTCACTCCCCATCATTATTTTACTAACCTATCACGCATGTATTATGGGCCACATTATACCATAATAATAACACACCCATACACATAATACACTTGCCACAAATTAATGTACGATCTTACCTTAAGTACATATCATGTTGCGCATATAATAGATATACAAATACACATAAAATACATTATGATTCACGTCACATGGCATGCATGGCATAAAAAGCATATAATACACAAACGATCTTATTCCTTCCTTACCTAAAATGTCACTGGTCTTGGAGCACGCTCCTATACCTCTTGAGGTCTTTGACTGGGTTCATCTATTATAGGGAAAAAACTAGAATTAGGTTCCCTCCTAAAAATACTATTATTTACTAAGTTATCCTAAGACTTAGTTTTTAATTAAAACAATACTATACAGATAATAAGTATACAAAATACTAATAATAATATTAATATAACTTAAAACGGATGGTGATATAAGGGTTTCTACCCTTCACCAAAATAATGATAATAATGGTTATAGTAATAATAATAATATTAATAATAATAAAAATATTAGTAATATTAGTAATAATAATAATAATAATAATAATAATAATAATAATAATAATAACATAAGCCTAAATAAAACAAGGTAGGGTTTTCGACTCTCCCTCCAAATAATGAAAGTACCATTTAATAATAGTAATAATAATATTAATAACATATATTACTTATAATAATATTAAAAATAATAAAGATAATAATAATATTATTATTAATAATAGTAAAAATAGTAATAGTAATATTAAAATAGGAGTATGTGAATCCTACTTATAAATTAGGGCTTTGGCCCTCCTTAGATAATTAATAATACTAATAATAATAGTATTATTAATAATGATAATAAAACTTATAATAATACAAATAAATGCCTATAATTCGAAACTAACAACTTAATTAACTTCGGATTACTCTCAACCCTACCAAGAAAATTTAGCATTAATATTACATCAATAATAATAATAATAATATTTGAATAAATATTAAAAATTGGAATAAAAAGAGAATAAATTTAAATAAAAAGTAGAAAAGGGCTAAGAGGGTCTAGGGTTTCACCTTAAGTCGGTAGAGATGGGTGGCACCGGTGGTAGTGTACAGCGGCGGTGGCGGCGGGAAAAGAGGGTTAAAAGGGGAAAAGTTGGGGTTTGAGGAGAATAAACGGAGAATAAGGGTGGTGGTTGTGGTGTTGGTGGTAGCCTAGGCTGAGAGGAGTAAAGTGAGGATGGTGGCATGGTAAGGGGCAGAGGCGCACGGCGGTAGAGGTGGCGGCTGGAAGGAAGAGGTAAAGAAAAATAGGGAGGAGAAGGAGAAAGGAGAAAAGAAGGTTATGGCTAGGTGGAGGAGGATTAGTAGCAACTTTTGGGTCGTGCAGAGGGTAGTAGAAGTGGCGGATGTGGTGGCGGATGGTGGCTAGAAGGTTGAGAGGGTAAAATTTTTAGTTTAATGGGTAGGGAAATTTGCACTGCTGTGGTGGCTCGTGTGAGAAGAATCAAGGGAGATGGGTGACTCAGTTAGCTAGAGGGTGGTGCAGAGAAGATTTTGGTAGGTAGATGTGGAAACGTAGTTAGCTAACGGCAGAGGGAGAGTCGTCTGAAGTCAAGGTGGTGCATAGGATAGGATCTTAGGGTTTCGGGGAAAAAGTTTTGAAGACAACCAATCAAAGGGTATTTATAGAGTTTAGAGGGAATGGTAGGGTTCTGTAGGTCGGCATGAGGGCATTACATGTAGGGTTTGGAGTAACCAGCAACATTAATCGGCCGACGCGATTTTTGGTCATGTTCAGCCTTTCGCAATGGAAAAGGGGATTTCAAGCGATAGAAAAAGAAAATGGGTTAGACCATGATGAACTATGAGTCCAGGGGAAGAGAAATCTGGCGGCGCCATTTTCAGAGCTTCAAAGGTGCAAGTCAACAGCGGAGGAGGAAGGAGGAAGAAAGAGGAGAACTAGGCGGCCGGGAGAGAAAGAATGAAAACAAAAGAAGAAGAACCGGGCCGGTCGGCAACGGTTATAAGGACTTAAATGGAACACGGCATTCCAGGGAAGGAAGCCACGACACCCAGCGTTTGGCTGCCATAGGAAGGAAGAAAAGAAACAGCATTGGGCCATGAGAGAAGGAAGGAGAATGAGAAGGATTAGGCCGAACTACAGGCCCAATTGGCGAGAGAAGAAAAAGAAAGAAAGGAAAAAGAAAAAGAAAGAAAAGGAAGAAAAAGGAAGAAGGAAGAAGGGAAAAGAAAATTTTAGTAGGTTTGGGTCAAATAAATTAATTAGAATATTTTGGGTATTTAAAATAAAAATATTTAAATAAATAATATTAAATTTCCTTTTTAGGCTAATTTAGGGTTTTAAAAATATTTTTCTTAAATTCCTCTTTAATTAGCAAAAAACCCAATTTTTCCTTTATAAAATATTTGTAAATTCCTTTTTAATTTTCCCTAATAAATCCTTCCCATTTCAAATAAAATAATTAATTAAATTAATTCTCTAATAAATCGTTATTTAATTATATTTCTTAAAATAAATATTTTTGGGGCATTTCAAAATAAATGGGTATTTATAGATTTATGTCATGGATTATTTCAAAAGGATATGATCTAGTTAATTGTGAAGGATTTTGTGGCAAGCAAATTCTACAAGCTCCAACTTCACATCTCTACGCTTAGTACTCTTACACACAAATCCCCATAGTAAAGTACCATGTTTCCTATTAGTCACCTTAATGTAACCATATGTTTTTGGATAATGAAAGGTACTAAATTGAAACTTAGTTACTAGAAAATGCCTCAAAGTTTTCCAAAATTAACACAGAAACTTCACATATGTACCCAAAATAATACTCCTTTTAACTTCAAGAAATGTCACCACTTCTTTGAAATAGAGATTCTCAATATAAATAGCACCATGCATTTTGTGGCATAAAATAAAATGTGTCATCCTAGAGAAACAATGCACTACAATAATGATAGAATATATTATTTTTTCTTTGATTCCTTTGTAAATTGACTATAAAATCCATGCTAACTCCCTCCAAAAGTGCATTTATCAGGAGCAGTGACACATAGAGCCATTCATGGAGAAAAATATAAACCCTTTGACACATAACACATCTTATAACGTCAAATTCCACACCCATGAACACGTGCGGCTAAAAAAAATTTATAGTAACTCCAAAGTCTTTTCACTCTGAGCTGTGTTATAATACATCCTTTTTTCATTTTTTTTAATGATTAAAACTTGAAAAAAATACCTTGGAACACATGTATTGTTGTGTTTGAATAGAAATCTATGTTGAATCGCATAATCTTTATTACTTCCATGATTCATATAAGCTTCAAAAATCTCTATAAAGTCTTCATTTTTGGAATAGTGGTCTAATTTCTAACCCTAGAAACTTTGTATCCATAAAATTTATCACCATAAACCTTGTTGAAAAATCATTTGTGGCCAAATTCTTTTTTCCCTGCAAGATGATATCTAGGACCTCAAAAATCTCACCCACTTGGCATGCCTTGAACTCGCCCTATTTTCCCAATGTAAATACCTCAGTATTTAAACATCTAAGTGAAGAACACATGATCTTAGACTCAACTAGTGACTCTAATTATCTTAACAATTTATGATAGCATAGAACTCTTTTCATAAGTTGAGTAATTGAGTCTTACACTATTCAGCTTTTAAATAAAGAATGTTAATTGTCACTTATCTTGTAAAAATACACCTCCAAATCCAACACCACTAGCATCACAAGTCACATTAAATAAATTGTCAAAGATATACAAGTATAACACTGGTGCATTAGAAAGCTTTGTCTTAATCTCTTTAATCAATTTGGTAGTAGATTCACTCCACTTGAACTCTTCTTTCATTATAATTTGTGTGATAAGAGTTTTAATAGTTGATAATTCATTGATGATTCTACTATTAAAGGATGAAAAACCTAATGAACTTCTAACTTCATGCATATTAGTGGGTTGTGGCCATGTTATAATAACCTCAACTATTGATGGAAAAACTCCTATCTATCTTAGCTTCTCAAAATCCTCCTCAAGTGCATAAGATGTTTAATGTCAATCTTATAATAAATAAGAATGGCATGTAAGTAAACCGACCCAAAATATGTTAAGAATGGTGTTAACACTTCATTCATGAATCTCATAAAAGAACTATGTTATTTGCACTTGAATTTCATAACACCACTCAAAAATGTCATACTTAGTTTTTGAATCAAAATTACACTCATATCATTCTTCCATTCTCATTGGATGGTATCTACTCCTGAAGTAAATCATAAAGAAAACCCTTATTTCATATAACATAACTAATATATCATATAGGGAATTTTTTTTTTTTGTGATGATGTTGGCCAATTGTGAATCAATACATATACTCCATGTCACATCTTTCTTATCCACCTACAAATATATAACACAACATGGACTCATTCTCTCTCTTACATAGTCCTTGTCCAATAACTCTTAAATTTTCCTTTGAAGCTCCTCAAAATCTTCAGATTACATGATAAGCTACATTGTTTAGGAGATAAACTTCTCACATCAAGTCAATGGAATGCTCAATTATAAGGTAGTAATCCACATGGTAAATCTTTCGGAAGCACTTCATCAAACTCTTCTAGAAACTTGGTAAGTCTTAAATTATGTTGTATAGTCTTCCCTTTTTACACTTCTCCTTTTACAACCAATATATATTAAACTCCTTCTTTCATGGCTTAAATAATGGCTTTCTCATGAAGGAAAAACTCACAAGTTGAGTCTTATTTTAAAGGTCCGTTCATTTGGTTCCTAGCTCTAAAATTATCTTCAATTTGAACTTATTTCTCATCTTGCACACCATGTATTTTTTTGATAACTCCATCATGAGAGACTTGTCTACCACAAATCTAGGACCACCCAAGCAATGTATGGAATTCATACAAGGGTAAAATGTCATATAAAATATAATCAATATAAATTCTAATTTTTAAAGTAATAAGGAATTATTTAGAGACTCTTACATATTTATTGTTGTTGAGTTATTGTAGAGAATAAGGACTTGGATGCTTTGTGGTCTTCAAGCCAAAATTTTTCACCATATCTTCACTTTAAAAATTAGTACATGAACCATAATCAATAATTACCTTACACACCTTATGTCTCACCTTACACTTGGTCTTGAAAATTTTGTCTCCTTAAGTATAATTGGACCATGGATGTAGTTGTACAAATGATTTAATTTTTTAACATTATTGACCATCTTTTCCATAAACATATTTTACACTATCATGATCATCATCCTCCCTCTTAAAATCACCATCACTACATGGTATAATTCTTCAATGGTGGATGAAGATTAGTGTGAATATAGGCTGAAATGGATCGTTTAGCTATCTAATTAGGAAGAAGAGTAGGAAGACTCAAGAAAGAAATCAAAAAGAATTCAACAAGAATTCAAAGAACTCAAATTTAAATATTTCCTATCTAAGATTACTCCAACTAGTTTTAGAAAGGGTATTCAATCACAAAGAGAGAATTAACCAAGTGCATTATTTGTGTTATATTTCAATATCAATCATCCATCAACATCCTACAATGTGTCAACATTCCATGCCTTATATAGGAGTTCAAACATTGCTAACTAGTACACTAATTTAGCCACATGACACACAAATGGCTAACTAACACATAAATTGTAGTATAATGTATTTATATCCTATATAATACACAAATCAACAAAGACTATTACAAAGAAAGTAAGCTAAGTAATACATGAAAACAATTAACAAGAATCCTAATAAAAACATTGATGTTAATTTGAGAAGTTGACTGGGTATTCTTGACTTGAAATTCACGTACAATATCTTCCTTTTTGATAGCTAGTAATGTGAGGAAATATTAAGTATCTTGACTTATTAAATAAATTGATCTCCTTCCTATAAATATATTGCATACCTACAAGAATGACTTAAATCAATATCATCAAGGTTATTCAAAGTATTATTATCAAAGACAAACAATGTAATAGGTTCCATAATCAAGTATGCCAAATCATAATCTTTAGGATTATCTATGGATGCGCTTGCATCATTCACCCTAAATTGAGGTGAATTTATCCTTAAATTGACACCACTATAATAAGGAGACAAATCACCCACATTAAATATCCTTGAAACACTGCCATATGGTTTAGGAAGTTCATATTCGTAAGTATTTTCTCAAAAATTTCTAAGGATTTTAAATGGTCCATCTCCTCTTGACATTAGTTTATATTTCTTTAGGTTTGGAAAGGTTCATTTACATAAATGTAACCACACCAAATTACTATGAGAAAATAACAATTGAATACAACGTTTATTAGCTTGTTTTTGATATTTTTCACTGGCTCATTCTATGTTACCATTAATTTGTTTATGAACTCTTGGAATAAATAAACTCATTCCTTAGCATCAAAATTTTTAATTTCACCTTTCCTTAAGGGTACCATATCAACTTGTATATAAGGATTCACCCAATACACAATTTTAATTGGACATAAAAGTGTAGTACTTGAATGACTTTAATTATAACCAAACTCTATATGAGCTAACTTAATATCCCAATCTCTAATATAATTAATTCTCAATCCTCTTAAAATAGTTCCAAGAGTATTGTTAGTAACTTTAGTTTGTCGATCAGTTTGCAGATGATGTGCAGTATTAAATAATAATAAATTTGTGCCTAACATGTGCCACAATAGTTTCTAAAAATAACAAAGAAAATTGACATCCCTATTTGAAAAAATATTTTTAGGTATGCCATGAAGTCTTACAATTTCCTTGAAATAGAAATCAATGACATGTGTAGCATTAACATTCTTATTGTAAGGAATAAAATGAGTCAATTTATAAAATCTATCTACCATAATCATAGAAGAATCCTTATCTCTTTGTGTTCTAGGAAACCCTAAGATAAAGTCCATACTAACTCCTTCCCATGGTTGACTAGGCATATATAATATTGTATATAAACTTTTGTGAAAGAAACTTTTACTCTTTTTACAAGTAACATGTTGGTTTATTATAATTTGTACACCTTTTATCATGCATGGCTAATAGAAAATTTCTTGTAATAATTTTAAGGTTTTCTAAGTACCAAAATGGCCTACAATAGCTCTTTCATGTACCTATTTTCTAAGTAAATCCCTTACACTTGATCCTTGGCACACAAACTCTATTATTTTTAAATAACAATCCATCTAATATTGTATAATTACCATGGTTCTCATTTTATTTACATGATTAATAGTCTTCATGAAAATCTTCATCATTAGGATAAATTTATTTTAAAATTTGAAATCCTAACAATTTTGCATCTAACATGACAAGTAAGACAGATCTTCTAAAAATAATATATAATTCCTTAGATTCCTCTGGATTACATCTAAATGCAGGTTTATTAGGTAAAGGTATTTCCAGGATTAAATTGATAGCATACTCTATACCCCCTAATAGGTGATCATCCATGAGGCAAATCATTTATAAATACATCACTATATTCATCAATCAAATTGGTAATATTTGAATTGTTAGAATTTTTCTCCCCAAACAGAAATGATTTAGCTACTAAGGCGTAAGAAAACCCCTCTTCCTCAATGCAATTAACCATTTCCCATTCTTTTTAACCTCGTTTAATGGTACATAATCACATTGGGATGGTTTCAACTTAAAATTATTTTTATCTTTAAGTACCACATATTCATTATCTACATTGTCATGAGTTGTATTTTGATAATATTACCATGGTATTTCTAGTAGAATACCACAAGCATCTACAGGAAAAATACCACATAACACCTCATCATGATAATCATTGATGCAATAAGAAATGAGTGTTCGTTTAGTCACTTTAACTCCCTTGTCCTTATTAATCTATTGCAAGCAATATGGTTTAGGATGGATATTAGTTACTAGTCTTAGTTGTTTGACTATTTTTTCACTTGCAACATTAGTACATAAACTACTATGTATGATGACCCTAAAAACTTTATCGCTAATTCTACACTTAGTTTTAAAAATGTAATCCCTTTATGTAAATTGATCATTGGGTTGTATTTATAATGACCTTTGTAGTACAAAATAATCATTTTCATCCTCTTCATACATACTTAAGACATCATCATTAGCTTCAAATTCTAAATTATCATCGTCAATACATGGTTCCATATTCTCAATTTCACTCAAGGCCAATACTCTTTGATTGTGACATTCCCTAGCAAAATGACTATACCCTCTACACTTGAAACATTGATTAGTGGAAATTTCACTAACTTTAGTTTACCTTTATCATCTCAATTAGGACTATTTTTTTCATCATTAGTTGAATATAGTAATGTGTCCCAAATTTTTATGTAGATGCATTAGAACTATTTTTGTTGGAAGTAGAAGTTGAAGCACTTATCTTATGATAAGCTTAGATAAACTTAGTTTGTCTTTCTCACTTTAAGGCTAACTTAGTCAAATCATTACGAGAATTATAGGAAAACATTTTAATTTTTTCCTTAATCAAGTTGTTAACGTCACTTAAGTATCTAGCACATATTTTTTTCTTTTCTCTCTTGCATATCACACAAGAGTGCTAGTCTTTCAAAATTTCTAGTGTATTCCTCTTTACTAAGAAGCCATTACCTAAGAGTAGTTAATTTGATATACATCTCTTACTCATACTCTTCAGTTACAATTTGTTTTAGATGTTTCCATAACATTTCCCTAGACTTTATTTTACTTTTATCTTTCCCATCATGTTTTCTCTTAAGATTGTCATACCAAACTCTAGCAAAAATTTTGAATTTCAGAGTTGTTAACTTACACTTATGCTCATCATCATACTCTCTAAACTCAAATATTTGCTTCAATTTCATGCAACCATTCAAAATGCAGCTCAACATTCAATTCACCATAAAATTTAGGAAGGTCAAGCTTTATACCTTTATCTTCAAAATAGTTTCACCTTGGTTGATGGCTTGGATAACCTCTTTGGTTGTGGCTAATGTCATTCAATCCATTTTCTCTTAATCTCCCTTCATAATATATTCTAAAATTAAGATGAATACCTCACGCTTGAATTGCCCTCCTAACCATGCTCTCTACTCGATCATTTGTAGCCTCTAGTGTATTATGAATGTGTTGAAGAGTATCTTGTAGGCTACCTTTGATTCTAATCTTTGTAGTTGTCTTTGAATGAAAGGGAGTTGCTATAATTGTGCATATATTGCATGTACACTTGCTGTAAATTGTTGAAGAGTACCATACACAGTCTTCATTGATACTTCTTCACCAATGCTTGAATTATTTCTTCAATTTGAACTCGACAGAACCACAAATAATTGCTAGAATTTACTTATCGGAATATTCTTGAAGTTATGACAATGTTCTTGAAGGATTATTGAACTTAAAAAGGTGATATAGAAGGAGGAATAATTCTAGAATGTATTATCAAGTATTCATGATAATTGTGATGGTGAAAAAGAGGATTCTTGCTCTAAGGAAGAACACAAAGAAATGGGAAGATCATGTTTGATATTAGAACACAAGTGAAGATAGATTCTTCTCTAGTTTTGATCAAATGATAAAGAAGAGAATAGAAGTTGAATATGCCAAGATGATTTGACTCTAAGATGTTAAGAAAAATACTGCCACACAAGGAAGAAATTAGGAATTATCACACGGGAAAAAAACTCACAATAACACTCGATCACTTTGAAGATTCAAAGGCTTTTAACAAAAATAAGGAGAAATGAAGAAAAAGGGTTGCAAGATTGAAAGAAGAGAGATAATTGAGCACTTACCTTCAAGATTTAAAGGTATGGATAAAAGCTAGGCAATCTTCAAACTTCAATGTTGAAGATTATGAAGAATAGGTTGAGTATCTACTATGCCTTAGTTGAAGATCTACTAGGCTATTCAAACATCTTAAAAATTTGAAGTTGAAGATATGCTACTGTATTTGACCACCTTCAAACTTGAGGTTTAAGATGTGCGATCCTACTTAACTTCATGCTAGAAAATTACTGTATGCATGGACGTGCATAGAGGGGGGAAATGCTAGTTGGTTTCATATATGAAATAAGGAGAAAAAGAGGAAGATTTCAAATGAAAGAAGAAGAAAGAAGGATAAGGTTTCTAATAGAACAAAGACAAAACATGGCTTTGATACCAAAATCGACACAATTCTTCAATGTTGGATGAAGATTAGTGTGAATGTAGGCCTAAGTGGATTCTTTGGCTATCTAATTAGGAAGAACATTAGGAAGATTCAAGTAAGATCTCAAAAAGAATTCAACAAGAATTAAAAGAACTCAAATTTAAATATTTTCTACCTAAGATTACTCCAATTAGTCTTAGAAAAGATATTCAATCACAATGAAAGAATTAGCCATATAAATTACTTATGTTATATTTCAATATCAATCATCCATAAACTTGATACAATGTTCCAACATTCCATGCCTTATATAGGTGTTCGAACATTGCTAACTAGCACACTAATTTAGCCACATGACACACAAGTGGCTAACTAACACAACTTGTTTTACAATGTTTTTATTATCTATATAATACATGACTCAACAAAGACTATTACAAATAAAGTAAGCTAAGTAGTATATGAGAACAATTAACAAGAATACTAATCAAAATAATGATGTTGAATTGGTCTGGTGGACTTGACTTTCATGCACAATAGCTTCTGTTGTAATAGCTTGTAACATGTGAAAATATTAAGTATCTTGATTTCTTAAATTAATAGATCATCTTCCTACAAATATGTTACATACTTGCAAGAATGATTTAAAATAATATCATCAGGGTTAGTCAAAGGACTATTATCAAAGACAAACAACATGATCAGTTCCATAATCAAGTATGCCAAATCATCAACTTGAGGACCATCTATGGATCCTCCTAGATCACTTCATACTGAGAATTTTTCTCAAGATCAGGGTATTATGATTAAGATAATCCTTGGTAAAGTTTTCATAGCCTTTACACTTAAAACATTGCTTGTTATCCTTCTCCACCACCTCATCCATTCTTTTCTATATTTAACCTTCTCCCATTTTTCCTCAAAATAATAATTTTTGCTATAATAGGGTTTGGGAGTTGTTGAAGAAGATGAATTGGTTGACACCTTGGTACACTTCAATTGTCTCTCACACTTGAGAGCTAATTCCACTAATTTTTCTAATGTATCATAGATGTAATTGTCCATATTTTCTCTAATATTCAAATTTAACACCACAAAGGAACCTTGCACATCTTGGTTACTTCTTCTCTTAAACATTATATATCAATCCTAGTCTATCAAGCTATCTAGCACATTCTCCTACACTCATAAAACCTTGTTTGAGCTTATTCATATTTATGATCTTGTTTTATTAAAACTCTCGTGGAAAAACCTTCCTCCTTAGATGGTTTTTCATATTCTCTTATGATATAATCTTTTCTGTACTCTCTCTTTCATGAGCCTAATTTAAGTTTTTAAACTAAACTCTAGCAAAATGTTTGAGTTTTAAAGTTGCTAATTCACACCTCTTCTTCTCATTGAGCTTATTAAACTCAAATATTTCATTTTTTTTACCTTATATTTTGAGAATATAAAATATTATACCCTTCCCACCATCATCCCAAGTCTTCCTTTGCACCAAACTTGACCTTTAATTTGATTAGGGTTACATGGTGGCATCTGATGCCCTCTCATAAGCACCATTCTTCTTATTTATCTTCCTACCTGATTGTATATATCTATATGGTTAAAAAAGTCTTCTTGAATTCTATATGATAGGCCTTATTGTGCCTCATTTTGTTTAGCAAATTGATAGGTGAGTTGTTAAATTTTTGCCATTAGTTCTTTCAATTTATCTCCCTTTTTCCATAGTTGTATGTGATTTTTGTGGGTAAAGGCTTACTAAGGTCAAGTGTGATTTTAATAAAATGTATAACTAATAACTACAAGTTTGGTGGTTTTTTGGTTGAATCTTGATTAATTATTGACAAGTTCATGATGAGTTTTTTCTATACAATTATTAAATTTTGATGAAAAACTTTAACTTAATGGATGATATTTTTTAACTTGTGATGTGATAAGAAAAATATAGGATTTAATACCATTTTTTATTTGTATTGGAAACAAAAGAAATATGAAAGCATAAAAATTTAGAGTAATGTACAAGAAAATAAAATGAAAATAGAAGAAAGAGAGGTGAAATCATCAATAAGGAATGTGGGTTTAAGGTATTAGATATAGTTTAATTTTTTGTGGTTTAGTTTTGCTAGGATTTATGGGGGAGCTCATGGCCTGATTAATTATGTAATTATTAAGGAATAATTGTGATTAGTTATGATTATAATTGAAGTTAGGGATAGTAAGAGTTAGGGCTTGATGATTAAAGATTGGTATATTTTGTGGTTGTATGTAGGTGGTTGTGTATGGTAAAATATGGCATGGGATTTGGGAGGATTTGGGTATGGATATATAATGGATTAACACAAAATCTCTATAATTAAATAACATAGGATTTAATTAGCTAAATCTTGATTATGAATCAAATATAAATCATGAACAAGAATGAAACTAATAAAGAGATTCAATAATGTCAAATAAATTCATTTAAGCTATGAATGTAAACATTGCTTACATCATGTTCAAATAGATTAATTGCACCTATATAAGATGAATATTGTACAAAAAAAACAAGATAATCTAAAACATAAAATAAAAATCACACATAAAGATAGAATAATGCAATCCACTCACAAAAGAAATGAGACATAAAACTTCTACTAATTATATAATGACTACTAACTCCCTACTTATCTTTACATAACCAACCATCTTAAGACTTGGATACCCTGTCCATAGTCCAATCATGTAAACACATTAAAATTGTCACAAAAAATCTTATGTCTCCCTCCAATCCAGGTGTAAACAAGCAATCACCTTGTTTGACTCAATTGTGCTACTTTGACCCTATTATTAAAACCAAGTGTAAAAGAATAGGCTCTATATTTCAGAAGGACAACCCTTCATTTATTAATACTTATAGGAAATTCTCCTACTTCAAGCTCCTCCTTCTTGCTAACTTCCTGATTTGAACTTGCAATTATAAACTCATCTCCCTTCTAAGGCGTCACAAATTTGTTAAAGGTTACATCTCTACTTATGAGAAATCGGGGTGACTTTTCATCACACCACAACCTATAGTCATTACTTCCATGTATACCTTAGAAATATACACTTCATTTCCCTTTGATCATGCTAACCATCACTACCATGAGCATATGCAGGAATGCCAAATATATTTTGTTGTAAATAATTAGCAAGAGAACCTAACCATACTTATTCTGAAGTCTTCAATATTTGTACTCTAAATGGATGCCAATTTATAAGATAAAAAGCATGATTAATATATTCTTCCTTAAATCCCTTCAATAGGTTAGCTTTAGAGAGCATACATTGTTCTCTCTTTAAGAGAGAGAGTGTGTGTGTGTAACACCTCCATTTTTACTACCAAAAAATTTTGTTTTGCAAAAGTGTTAAATACAAAACTTATGGGTGTTATTGCCACACTCAGTATAAGTGTGGCATCCTCTACCATTCTTATAGTAAGTGCTAAGGATAAAACATTACTTTGCTTAAATAAAATTTAAAATGAAGGCAAGATAGAAATTTCATTATAAATTACATTGTCCTATAGGAAAAAGAGTTGCAATATAACAAAGGGAAATAGAAAGGGGCTTAAGAGTCTATGAAATATCCGAATCAAAGGATGCCAAGGCAAACACCGGATAGTCCTAACTATTAACCCTCTATAGAAGAAATCAAGTCAAACCCTCAAAGTACTCCTACAGGGCTATCACTTCCCGTTGAATAGGTAGGGGACCATGAAACAAAACCCATTAGTACTATGGTATGGAATAACCCTTTATACCAAACTAATATGAAAAACTAGAATGGAACATATGCAAGGAATACAAATAACATGGTATAAGACATTTAAGTATTCATACGAAGATTGATATATAGTAATTATTTTGATAATCAAATTCTATCAAGGTCATATACTACTCATTTTCATTTGTGTTAAACAATTGAAAGCTTACAAAATGAACATATCGGAGATGCTCTCCAAAGTAATAACTAGAACCCTAACTCCAGCATGACAATCATAACATTCATAGCATGACTCACATCTTAGCATAAATCCCAACAAAATTTATAACATCACAGGTATGCTATAACAAAATCCATAACATCATAGGTATACTTACTGGTACAATAGAATAAAATACATAACATCACATGCATTCTTACAGGTACAATATAATAAAATAGATAACATCATAGATATACTTACAGGTAAAATATAATAAAATTCATAACCCTATAGGTATAATTATATTTACTTGAGGGGGATACAATAATATTCTAGAGACATAAAAGTGCACCGATCATACCGGCACATAAGGCATCACGGTACCCTCCAACCATCCAACCTAGAGGCATAACAACACTCTGGTCATACTGATGCATGAGGCATATAGTACCCTCCTCACCTCATACACCTAATCCTTAAGTATCAATAGCCCCTATAGAGCCTGTAGGTCACCTATAGAGTAAACTAGGGCCATACTAGGGCAAAACTGGCAAACCAAAAATCCAAACAAATTGAGGACTCCTCCCTCGTCTCTAGGGTATATACCTAGAAAGAAACTATTCTCAAACTCGAGGTCTTTTGCTTTACGCATTATGAGGTGATCACGGATAACATATATTGCACAATTATTCTCATTTCCATACTTATCCATTTTTCCTTTATTTCCAATTATCCAAGTCAACCCTAAAGCCAAGGGTCCAAAATGAGGTCAAAGTTAATACTAAGGTCAACCTATCAAAAGTCAAAGGCCATCTTATACCCAATTATTCATATTTGGGCACATTAGGTCAAAATGACCAAAATGCCCCTAAGACCAATAACTATCAGATTACATCCATTTAAACGCTAAATCCATTATATTTATTAATTTGTCGTGGAAAATCTATAATGAAATAATTTAATTATTTATTATACAATTTAAATTATCAGCTATGTCAAAAGATAATTTTACCCCCACATATATTTCTACATACAAAACCCTATCATACACTTTTAAAGCATCCAAAACTTATAATCACATAATCAAAAACAAATAATGCATATTAGATATGATTTTTAGGATAAACATCATATTAAACTAAAAATAAATAAATTGCCTCTACGGCACACATCCATTATTATTATTATTCCATAATTATATCTTATCATGATCACCCTATTATTTTATACATACTTATCACACAAAATATTTTTTTAGTCATTAGAATCATTTCAATCATACTTTAGTACCTGAAATATTTTACATGAGATAACATGCTCGTTTTACCAGTTTTCGTGATAATAAAAATTAACACATAATTATATCATAAAAAATCATTCTTAACATATTTTCATACACCAAAAATCATAATGTGCTATCATGCAATATTCTTCATTTTAGTAGGGTATAACGGTTACTTGAATTCTAGCAAATATATAAAATTGGCGGTATCCACTAAAAGTTATAAGGTTATACTAATCAACTTTCATATCTAAAAATAATACAACAATTGCCGAGTTAATATCTATCAGATAAAATAGTAATTATAATATAAAAATATTTACTTTTCTAAAATTATCAAAATACCCTTACATTTAATATAGGCACCAAAATTATTAAAACCACACACACAACTCACGTTGCGAAGCAGCATGAGCTAGGCACACAGAGTAAGGGTTGTTGGGCGAGGTGTTTGCTGGGGGAGGAAGGGGAAGGAGATGGTGGCAGTGGTGGTGCTAGTCGGTGGTCGGTGGTAGCCATGGGTGGCGGCTAGCTATGGGAAGGGTGGCGGTGGAGCTACAAGGATAGTATGGTGTGGGCTTGTAGAATTGGATAGCTCAGTGGTGATGTGCAAATGAAGAAGGGGTGGCTACAGGAAAGAAGAAGAAGGAGGCCGAGGCTCGGTGGTGATGGTTGAGGGGCTAGATTTGGATGATGGTTAAAAGGTGGACATTGCAGCGTGTGAGGTGTTGGATGCAAAGGGAAATGAAGAAGGTGGTTGGGTGTTTTAGGGTGTTGGATGGTGGTGTTTTGTTGTTGCGAGGGCTATGGTGGATGGTGATGGACATGGCAGGTGGCGCTAGATGAAGAAAAGCAAAGGGAAAAGGTATTGTTATAGCTCAAAGGGGAAAAAATGGAAGGGGGTTGTTGGGTAGGGATAGAGAGATGGCTCAAGGGCTGCGATGAGGAGGGGAGTTAGGTGCTAAGCTGGAGGTTGTGGGCTGTGATGGGTTGATGAGCTACAGTTGTTGGATGATGGTCGATGGAGATGTGTAAGTTGTAAGGTGGTGGTTGGTGTTATAGTGGTGTCGTAGGGACTGCGGTGCATGGGAGCTGGGATATCCGAACAAAATAAGGTGGGGGAGTTGGGTAGTGGAGGGCTGCTTAGGTGGAGTGTATACGCGTGTGTGTGTGTTTGTATAATGTAGGAGGTCTTGGAAGATTGAACAAAACAGAGAGAGGAAAGGGGTCGTGGAGGGTTATTTAGGTGCTAGACGATTGGGTGTTGCATGTGTGTGTAGCATGTATATGTACATAAAAAATGCAGAGGGTGATGGGTTGACTAAAGTGAGGAAATGAGGGAGACAGGGAGAGAGTTTTGGGGGAGGTAGATTAGAAAATAGCTATTTTAAAATTTTATTTCAAATTTAGTTTGGGTAGATTAGGGTACCGAATTGAAAAATAATCTAGGGAAAATAATCCAAATTGGGACAGGTTTAATGGAATGAAAATGTATAAAATATTGGGGAATAAATTTTAGGGATTTATTTCAGGTTACGGTTTGAGGTTATTAATAAAAGAATTAAGCTAAGATTTATAGGTATAAACTTGGATTAAAATTAATAGTTCAATTTCTATCAACTTTTTAACTTAATTATCTTTATATCTAAACCATTGTAATAATATGAATAATAATAGCACTTTTAATACTAAACCTCCTAAAATAATAGTTATAACTAATCACATGTAATTATTAATTATAATTAGGGTTCCTAAAAATGGGGTATTACATTACTACCCCCTTAGAAAGGGACTTCACCCTTGAAGTCCACATCACACCACACAATATAAGCACATAAGGCCCACATAGCACACAAGGGTCAATTCCTTATAGAACTACCCTATCATAATCATCTACGAATAATCCAACATATAACATATTAAGTCAAACAATTCAAGTAGTCAAAGCAATAATGGCCAAAATACTAGGAGGTGGGTTTTCTAGACCCCTAGCCTGATCATCTACCTCTGATCGGTTGATAAGTTGGATTACCCCAAACGTTTGATCTATTTGGGCATTCCTAGTGCCATATCCCTAACCCATATAGCTACCTTGCAGTGGTGAACTATAGCTTGGAGCCTTAATCTTACTGTCACTACTCTGTGAGTTGCCTGTTGGCTGTGGGGTCCTTTGTACTAGTTGTGGAATCCTCTGTACGAATTGTTGCCGGTAGGTGAAAAGTCTTGATGGCTACACCTGCATCCTCTGAACTTCATATTGGGGTGGCTTGAAACACTCAAAACACCTATGACCATGCTTTCCACAATTATAGCACTAGATTAGCTGACCCTCATAAGTTCTCCCTAGGTTGTTTCATCCGCAACGCTTGTAGTGGTAATGTCTACTCTACCCTTGGCCTCCTCCACTATAGAAGCTAACTTGACTGCCCTAGTGCTAACTAGTCTGACCTCTTGTATGAGGCAAAATCCTATGATCACTGTCTAGAACCTTTAGCTTCCTTTTGTTCCCCAAGGCCTCACTAACCTTGATCTAAACAGCCTTTGTGACCTTGGTTGCCTTCTCAAATATGTCAAAGAGGGTGGGGAAAGAAGAACTTGAGAGCAACTCTTGGATGCTAGTGTTCAAACCCATCTCAAATTGGTGCATCTTCATCTCCTCATCTGCCCCTACATAGGGTGCAAAACGAATCAAGTTAGCCAACTCCAGGTAATACTGCTCAATTGTGGAGGAACCCTAACAAAGTGCCATGAATCTATCATATAATCCCATCTTGACACTGGTCAAACAAAAGGGAGCTCTCAATTTTTGTAGCATGAGCTCCCAAGTCTCAATGGATGCACCTAGTACCTGTTGACTAAGCCACCATTCATCAGCACAACCCTTTAGGAAGTATGCCGCTACATTCACCACCTTCTTAGGTGGACACTCTAAAGCTTCAAATATTTTGAAAAACTCTCGAATCCAATACTACAGAGCTAATGGGTCATCGATACCCATGAATGTCGGCTGTGAGTATGACTCTGTCCTTTGCAATCAGTCCTCCTATGGTGCTAGTGCGGGAATATGGATAGGTATCTGAAATGGTGGTGGAGGTGGTGGAGGCCATCCTATGTCCAATTATTCACATTTGGGCACATCAGGTTAAAATGACAAAAATTCCCCTAAGACCAATAACTATCATATTATCATCCATTTAAATGATAAATCCATTTTATTTATTAATTTATCGTGAAAAGGCTATAATGAAATAATTTAATTATTTATTATGCAATTTAAATTATCAGCTATGTCAAAAGATCATTTTCCCTTACAAATGTTTCTTCACACAAAACCCTATCACAAACTTTTAAAACATCCAAAACACATGATCTCATAATTGACAATAGATAATGCATATTAGATATGATTTTTAGGATAAACATCATATTAAACTAAAATTAACTAAATTGCCCCTAGGGCACACACCTATAACTATTATTCCATTATTATATCTAAGTATGCTCACCCTATTATTTTATACATACTTATCACACAAAATAAATTTCAGTTATTAGAATCATTTTAATCATACTTTAGTACCCAAAATATTTAATATCAAATAACATACTCGTTTTACCCATTTTTATGATAATAAAAATTAACACATAATTATATCATAAAAATTCATGCTTAACATATATTCATACACCAAAAATACTAATTTTCTATCACACAATATATATCATTTTAGTAGGGTATAACAGTTACCTAAATTCCAGCAAAAATATAAAATTAGCGGTATTCACTAAAAATTATTAGGTTCTGCTAATCAACTTTGTACCTAAAAATAATATCACAATTATAGAGTTAATATTTATAAGATAAAATAGTAATTAAAATATAAAATTATTTTTTTGAAATTACCAAAATGCCTTTACATTTAATATGGCTACCAAAAGTATTAAAACCACACACAAAACTCACGTTGCACAACACCGTGAGTCATCCATGCGGAGTAAGGGCTTCTAGGCAAGGGGTTGGCTGGGTGAGGCATGGAAAGAATATGGTGGCAGTGGTGGTGTTGGTTGATGGTTAGCGGTAACTACAAGTGGCGGTTGGCTACGGGAAGAGTGGTGGTGGAGTTGTAGGGCTAGTGTGGTGTGGGATGGTTGCAATGGATGGCTCGGTGATGATGTACAGAGGGGGAAGGAGAGGCTACATGTAGGAATAAGAAGGAGGTTGCGGCTCGGTGATGATGGTAGGGGGGCCGGTGCTGGATGATGGTTCGAAGGTGGAGGCTATAGCGGGTGAGGTGTTGGATGCCGAGCGAAATGGAGAAGGTGGTTGGGTGTTGTAGGGTGTTGGATGGTGGTGTAGTGGTGTTGTGAGGGCTGTGGTGGATGGTGATTGAAGTGAGAGGGAGGCATTGGATGAAGAAAAGCAAAGGGAGGAGGTGTTGTGGTGGCTTGAGACGCATAAAAGGAAGGGGGTTGCTGGGCAGGGATGGGGAGATGGTTTAGGGTAGGGATGGCAATGGGGCGAGTCAAGGACGGAGACCTTATCCCCTTCCCAAAACCTGATAAGAAAAATAATCCCCGAACCCAACCCGATACCCATTTATTTTTATTGGGTATTCCCTGACCCAATCCCCGTAGGGATCAAATCCCCATACTCAACCCGATTCCCGATTTACTTTTCATCCCCGATTTATTCCCCGACCTTAAAACCTGACCCTATCCCTGAAACCCAACTTTATACCTTATCCCTAATCCCATCTCTGATCCTCAAGCCTTTTTTTTATATTATACTTTTAATTTATATTCTATAAAAAATTATATATATATATATATAATAAATAAAAAATATAAAAAAATTATTCGGGGTGGGTTCGAGGAGGGGGACCCCAAACCCGTGCCCACCCCATCCCCAAAAACATCCCCATTAAAAATCTCCAAACCCGAACCCGATCCCTAAATTCTCTCCCTGAACCCAAACCCAAACGAAAAAATCCCTGATGGGGCCCTGAACCTATGGGGATAATTGCCATCCCTAGCTCAGGGCATGCGATGGGGAAGGGAGTTGGGTGCTATGCGAGAGGCAGTAGGCTGTGACAGGTTGGTGAGATGTGGTTGCTAGATGATGGTTGGTGGTGACTTATAGGCTATAAGGTGGTGGTTGGTAGTTTAGTGGTGTTGTGGGGACTGCAATGGATGGGAGCTATTATATTCAAAAAAATAGGTAGGAGGGTTGGGAAAATTAAACAAAACAGAGAGAGGGAAGGAGTTGTGGAGGGTTGTTTGGGTGTTGCATGAGTGTGTAGCATGTATATGTATATAAAAAATGCAGAGGGTGCTAAGATGAGGTGATGGATTGAGTGAAGTGAGGAAGACATGGAGAGAGATTTGGGGGAGGTAGAGTAGAAAAAAGCTATTTAAAATTTTTATTTTAGATAGTTTGGGTAGATGAGGGTACTAAATTAAAAAATAATCTAGAGAAAATAATCTAGATTAGGAGAGGTTTAATGGAACGAAAAAATATAAAATAACGGGGAATATATTTTAGTGATTTATTTTGGGTTACGAGTTGAGGTTATTAATAAAATAATTAGGCTATGATTTACGAGTATAAACTAGGATTAGAATTAATAGTTCAATTTCTATCAACTTTTTAACGTGATTATTTTTATAATTAAACCATCTTAATAATACAAATAATAATAACAAATTTAATACTAAGCCTCCTAAAATAATAACTATAACTAATCACATATAATTATTATTTGTAATTAGGGTTCCTAATAATGGGGTATTATAGTGTATTTTCGCCTTTCTATGACACCATTTTGTTATGGTGTCAGGTTGATACTCTAACATTGTAAAATGCTAATATCATTATAAAAATCATTACAATAACCATTATAGAAGTCAAGAACAATATTATTCCTCAAGAATATTATTTTTCTTCCCTTCACCTTCTCAATAAATGGTTTCCAGTTCTCAAAGGTCAAGAACACATAACTCTTATTATTCAAGGTGTAAAATCACAATAATAATGTTAAGTCTTTTCATCTAGTATCTAATGAAGTTAAATGTTAATTACATCTGGCATAAGATGAAGTTCAAATATTCCTTTAACCCCATCTTACATCTTGATTCTAATTCCTTTATTTTTCTATAATTGCTAATGTTGTATCATCATGAAGGTGTATTGCACATGTAATTAGTTTATAAGTAGATAATCAATCATAATTTGGATAGACATGGAATGAAAATCAAAAATAAAATATTCATTCGTCTCTAGAAATGATCATAATGACAAATGGAAAATAATTAACTCTATTTGAATCTTCTCAGCTAGTATTGGTGACTTTTGGCACTAGATTAGTTTTCATATATGCTCCCTCTGAACCAAATTTGTCATATAATGTCACTCATAAAACTAGATTTGATCGGTCTTTGGAGTTATTCTGCCTTGCTTGTTGAAATTTCTACTCTTTTGTGGTCCTTTCATAAATAATCCATATCTTTAGTTATTTCTCCCCTCCACAAACACTACCTAATTTAGTTCCCTAAATTTTAAATAAGCCTTATCATCTTCCATAGAGAAGGAAAATCTACCATATAGGATAGCATAGGAAAAATGATCACTTCTCTTAACGCTTTGATGGAAAATGATAGTGAAATTATACTTATTACTTACTCGAATAAGTATTAATTCTCTATGTATTTCAATGCATCTAATAATTTTTCTTTTCCCTCTATTTCCTTCTTTAGTTGTTGTTGGGCCAACAAAGCATTCATTCATAAGTTCCATAATTTTCTCTTGTCATCATTTTAGTTTAATTAAAAAAATTAACACAAATATACCAACAAAAGATCTTATACAAATTTGTTGTGAAAATTGACAACTTGAATATTTTTTTAGCCATTAACTAAGCTAAGAATAATAGTGTAAAAATAAAGAGGCAAAGATTAAACATGGTTCAGATTTCACATTACTATATTATTATACACAATAGAGTAAATTCTTACATAAAAGTATAGAGATACAAAATTTGGTTTTAGACACTCAATGGTCAAACCTATAATATTTAATGTGATGAAGCTAAAACAAGTGTTTGAGAATACAAACCACACTCTCAAACATTATTGGATATTTTATCATCACTTCTAAATACTTTCAATCAATAGTCTTTAATCATTTACTTTTTCTTAGATGATTTGTATTACATTTCACCAAATGCTTCATGCCCTCACCAATAACCTTCTCTACATAGAGAAAACTAGGAGAATGCATATGATATTGGATTTATGATCTAAAATGTGAATTTAACATTAATAAAAATGTAGCTTATTAAGATAAGATGAGCATTCTTAACCAAATCAGTAAAACATGCATCTAAATAATTCTTTTATTCCATCATATATGGTCTAAGCATATAGTGGGGGTTCCATTTAAGGGCAACCTTCATTTTTTTGACTTGTTCTTCAAAACTAAATAGCATATATTACAACAAAGGCGAAGAATATATCACCAACATTCTGAGCTCTTAAGAATCATAAAAATAAAATAAAATAAAATAAAATAAAAAACCTTAAAATTTGCAATATTAAAGCCTAGATAAAAGGGTATCTATGTGCCATAAACAAGTAAAATGAAACATAAAAACTATAATGCAAGCCCTAAAAAAATGTATCACTAGGATAAAAACACAATCAAGGTCCCATCTTGTTGATTAATATTACTCCCAAACACATACATGAAGACCACTATGGAAATATATTATCTCACAACCAAATTCAATACTTAAAAACATTCTTCATGCAAAATGTGCTTTATATGCAAGCTATGACTTCCTTTTATATGCCTTTAGGGAGATCCTCTCTATCTTAAGATGTATTTTCCTTAACTAAATCTTATTTAATTCGTTACAGATAAGACATGTGTCTTTCTTATTGTTAGTTGTAAATCTAGGTAAGTCAATAGGAATTGAAAGTTTTTAGTCTTCAATATATTGTTATATGCCTTCTACTCCTCTAGACATAATACCCTACATCAACTTCACTTTCTCATCAAAATTATAACTTTCTCCCACATAACATGTGCTTTCTGAGGAGTTAATATAAAATAACTTTAAATGTCCCCAATATTTAATTCCAATAATGATATGATCAAATGCATTACCACAAAATTTATAGGACTTCTCATAATAGGTTCTTCTACCACTTTACGTGTGTATGTAAGTGGATCGGCATCAATTTCAAGTTTATCCAAATGAGTGTAAAACTAAGTATATTCAAAATAAAATCACAAAAACTTGTTTTTATATATGTATATATTCTATCATGATTGTTGGTGCTTAGCTTCCAACCTTTATAGAAACTTTCCCTGTTAATGCATGAATTAATGTTGTCAAGACTATTTAGTGGTACATCTACATAAGTATTCAACCTTCTTAATTATTCCTTATATAACTGTAATTTATTCATTCTAATTAAAATTCCTCTTCATTATATCCCCTTATTCTATTAGCTTAGAATGTTACCTTACATCTCTGGTCACTAGATGAAATCATCTCATCATTTCCACCCTTAATCACTCTTAGAGAAAATTTATATATTTGAGAGTCTTGAGTTAAGGAAATGTCCACTATTTTGATTTTTGTAGCCAATATGATAAGAATGATAAGTGATCATAATTCTCTGATCATGATATTGTATTTAAAATCATTCATTTCAAATGTAAACTCTTCATGCATAAACAAGAATTCATTTGAGTCTAAAAGAATTGTCATTAACTCTCCATTTTTAGTCTCTAATTTGTAGAAACTCAATCATCTAATATTTTGTAAATACTAATTAAGTTCCTTTTTATCCATAAGAGTGAAGGAATCCCTAAATCTTTATTCAGACCCTTCTCATCTTACACACATCATGTTTTTTCAATATATTATCTATTCTACAGTGTTCCAATAAAAAATCAATGTATCTTTTAAGTAAAAGTCCAAATTTTCCATCATTTAAAATGTGAAATGGAATTAACTAACACTTATGATAAATATCCTCTTATACAAAAGACTATCACTTGGGTTTGCACCTCATGTGGTCTCAAATTTTCTCCTATGATGCTCCTTTATAATATGTCATATTTTTTTCAATGATCATACATTGAATAACTCTTTATTCCTTTTTATTTATATTACTTCAAGTATAACTTAGGGCTCCTTTGTGTTACAATAATTAGCTTGACTATACCTATTTCTTATGAAACCACTCTCTAGTACTACTTAGTAAGTGTTTTAAAGTGAAGAATATATCCCATGAGACTTTTCCATTACCCTTATTTTCTCATTCTCAATCTACTATCTTTACCCATCCTCCTCCATAGAAATTTTCCTACTAACAAATAATCTCATACTCTTTACTACCATCCTATTTGTATTTTCAACCTCTTTCTCTCTAGCATACTACAGAAACATGGGAGAAGGCTCAAGTCCATTCTTATTGCCTATTAACATAATTATCCATCACCATGCCAATCAAAAAACTCTATAAGCACGTGTATGGAAGTAACTCTAACTTTATCATCAAAACTCATTATAACCCATTCTCTTTATCCATCTATCCTATGTGTTCTCTTTTTTTCTGTTTAGATAGGTATATTACTTGTGTTGCCTAAGTTATTATTAAAAATATATGGCTATCTCATAATTTGTATACCTTTATATATTTATGTGTCTATATTAGTGCCTATATATTTATTTATTTATAATAATATTTATGTATTTTGCTTCATATAGTAATATTTTGAGAAAATTTTCTATAGTACACTTATTTTGTCCATATTTTTATTCTTTGATGTTTGGTTTGTATCTTTATCAATAATATAGTTATCATAATATAGTAGACTATCTATTTTTTCAGAGTCATGAATTTAACTTTGATATAGTATTTTGTGGCTCATCATACACTTACATCGACTAGCCCATTAGTTTTGTTACAAGTGAGCTATATAAGTTTATAGCGCAAAAATGGTTGATATATTGTGTAAATAAAGATACAGTAGTGAAACCTTATTAGGAAAAATATTAACTTAATAAGTACATAAGATCACGTGAACACACATGTAAAGACTACTTAAGCTACCCAGCCTTGATTCCTCACAATGCTAATCTAGATTTTGAAATAGGAAAAAAAATAAAGTATTCATGTTCAATAAAAATGAATTTCTAAACAAAAAGAGAATTTCAATCCAATATTTCAAAATCTTTAATGCTATTTGTATCATTCCCTTTTTCACAAGCCAAATTTTTCTTTAAGTCTTTTAATATAGGCCAAAAATGAAAACTAAGGGTGTTACAACACATCCAACATGAAAATGTACTCCCTATACCAAATTAATGTAAGGAACAAGGTAAAAAGTACCTCACATATAGGTCTTATGTATGAGAAGCACTCAATCCCATAATGATACAACACTACAAAATAAAAAAGAAGATAATATAAATGATATAAAATAGAGGACATAAAAATCCAAATAAGGGGTCAAGATAACCATATACTAAACCAATCTAGATTCACTAACCACATAAATAACACCAAAAGCACCAAATCAATAATTACCTACAAAAACAGGTGGCATTTGTTGGTGGGAATAAGTAACTTCAATAAAAAGGATGGCCACTAAATTACACATAGGATAAGGTAACAATACACATTATTAGAATAAGGCATTCATAGAATAAAGAATCATTTTAAATGATAGATACTATATATGCATGAACTAATCAAGATACCATAAGACTAATGGGAGAACCATATTAGATTTCATCTTTGGGTAATACTACACATTTTTTATTACTTAAAAAAAATTAATACTAGGAACCTATCGACGTTATTACCACTATTTTTCCCTTGCATATGGAAGATACGAGTTAAATTGCTCAATTATTTCTCCTCTTTTACATGAAAATGGGAAATCAGTGTCAAACCAAGGTAAAACACACCTTGTAGCCACTAACAAACTACTACTCCTTAAGTGCACTCATCTTTACAAGCTACTGCTTCAAGATTACATACAGTAGATTAGGATCTTCTAGTTCCATTAGAATTATACCACTATCACCAAGAACTTAATTTAACTTTAACACTTGAAATCACATTGGTCTAGACTCATGTGATCATCCATTTTAAGTATTATATCATCTTAGATGATTAGCCAAACACTTAGAATATAGTAATGCACCACTAAATTAAAACTCCATTTAAAAATATAAAATAAAACATAATTTAACCAAGATGTGATGTGAAGTGAGTTGATTAACTTGCATGCATAAATCCTCTCATTTAGACTTATGTCCATGTACATATCCTTGGTACCTAGTAGATTTGTTAGTGAAATAAAAAAGAATGTGAATGCTAAAGAATATTACGTATTCCCATTACTCAAGAGATATTCATCTCATATTAAGCATAAATCCATGGTCCTAAATCCACCTCTTTATTTCTCATAATAACTCATATAGATCAAGTGCAAACTATTTGAAAATATTTAAACATGCACAACCTAAATCTAGGTTTCTAAATATACACCATACTCTAGATATCAATTCCAACCTAAAATCAAAGATGAAGCATAAAATAATAACCTCTTAAACTTTCCATGTGATATATGCACAATGATTAGGAATAATTACACCTCAATAAGAAAAAATAGTAGATAAAGCTCAACAAGAAAATTAGTAGCTTACTATTATAAATAAGAACTACTACCTTAAACCATTGAAATTATTACATAAGGCTCAAACTCTATTATACTCTCAAAAAAAATTATTATTATGTTTTTTCTTTCAGTTAAAATGTCATATTTTTTTGTAATAATACTTAGTTAAATAGAAAAACAAAACTAAGCTTTTCACCAAAAAAAAATATCAACAAACTTTAGTTGCACAACTATTTTTTTTCTCAAAAGATTTGCTTAATTTGTTTATAGATAAATACTTAGATAAACATAATTTTAATATGTAAAATATCTTAATTAATCTAGATATAAAATAAAGAAGAAAATAAAGCATGCTTTCCATGAAAATATTTAGTAAAATCAACTAACAAAAAATCTAGCAAAAAAATATTTCTTAGAAATTTTAAACCACTAAGAATATCTCTAAATTTTAATAAACTTTTTTACTTAAGATCCACATGATAAAAACAAAAAACATGATTAGATATATTCTAAAATATTACCCATTCAAACTTGATAAAACATCATTAAATACATCATAATCTGATCTCCTAAATTTTTAGATACCAACTTATTTAAATATAGTGAACTAAATAAGTAAATTAGTTGAGTTACCTCTAGAATAAACTTTCATTTCATAAATAAGTTTTTGTAAAAAATAATTTTTTAAGGAAAAACTATCTTTCTTACACTACTTAAGTAACTCTAAGAGAATCATACTTTCTTTACATGATAACACTTAACCTGTGTTATCCTCTAAGCTTCATAATATTCATGTATTACTTTAGTTACTTCATTAGCTCCTTATATTAGTAGCTTCTAACTATTTCCAAAATAGAATCAGGCGTACAAAGCAATTTGCACTAGGAACATAAAGAAACCCATCCTTGTTTGGTATCATCAAAAGTAGGAACTCAACAAATTCTCGCTATTTGATGATGACAAACACTGAAATAATTAGCATTCAAAACAAGTGAACAACATAAATTATTTCTTCTAACTTCTTTAATGAAGGCAACAATGATAAAAACCCAAAAAATAAATACTTTAATAAAGATAGTATGATAAATTGTTAAATAAACACATCAGAAGGTTATTACTTAGAAATAGTTTGTAGTTAAGAAATTTTTCTAATAAGACTTGTTATTAGACACAACTAATCTTCTCATTTAAGCACCCAGCACACAGTGATGTTGGTACTAAAATTTTATTCTTAGCTAAAACATACACACAGAGGTTTGACCTAAGGTTATAACTAATTAAGCCCGAGCTTAGGGCCCCAAAGATATAAGAGCCCCAATTTATTTAAATTCTATATATTATATGTATGCACTTAAGGATTTATTTTAAACATTAGTTTAGTGGTTGAGGCTTGTATATATATGGTCTTGATTATAAGTTTAGTTAACCATGGCCCTTACCTTGTTTTATTCTTGTAGCAAGCCCTCAATCAATGTAAAATGGATTAATTAAGTAATTCATTCATTCATTAATTAAGTATAAGTACAAGGTGCCCAAGCCAAGATCATAAAAGGGTTGTTTAGCCTAGGGAATCACAAATTCCAAGGTCATCCCTACATATATACATCAGCCATGTATTATTGGCAAGATTCAAAAACACCATGGTCACTATCACTATAGAGTTCCCTCTATAGTTCCCATCAGAGTTTCCTCTACAAGTTTAACTAGAATACAATCATTTTCTCAACTTTATTTCAACTTTTAGTTTCAACCATAGGTTTTCCTATGAATTAGTTATTCTTCTCCTTTTATCATCATACAAAAGGTTGCAAATGGTAATATATTATAGAAAAAGATAAATTAGATTATTCAAACATGCATTAAAGTAATGACTATGATTATTGTTTATCAATTATCTTGAAATTAGTAAGCATAATTTTGGGTGTTATGTCAGCTTATCATGCAATCATAAGATACTAAGACAAAGTAGAATTAGAGATAACTATAAATGAATTTGAAATTCATTAACAAAGAGACATAAGTATACTAATAAATGCAAACACATAGGCTTAGGAAAAACAAATTTGACCAACACACTTAAAAAATCAATTTAGATAAGTTATGGCTAAGATTTAAAAAGTAAGTGTTTTGGGAATATGAGAGGTTTGGGTTTTTTGGTGTCTTTGCCCATGGAGAGTCTTCATAACCAATAAGTATTGTTTGTTCAAAATACAAGAATTGTTATCAATGGTTTCCTAGATTTGTGGCATTATCATCAAGATATCCTTTTGATTCTCTAGAACCTTAACATCAATGCTTGGACCTCATTACTCCCTGAACAAGTATAAGTAGTAGAAATTTTCTCTTTAGTTTCATCCTCAATTCCCTCATCCACTAAAGTCTCAACTATTTTCTTCATTTTTCCTTTCCTCACAACCTTTTCCTTTTCACCATTTTAGACCAACTACCCCTTATCGACTTGAATACTCATCTTTCTCAACATGGTAAAGTTCAAATAGTCTCTAGGATTAAGTGGTGCCCCTTTCCCTTATAGTGGAACCTTGAAATACTTGAATAATTTAGTTATCTACACTAAAGGCATATCTTATATGTTTCATTGTAGCAATCATGTTATGAATCATTAGGGACGAAAAATTAACGGTTTCCCTTATTGAAGGAGATGCATCACACTTTAATCAATGAAGTCTAAATCATTCCTCCTTTGCATCCTAGGCATCACATTTCTGTATGAAATCACATAAAGGATATTCCTTAGTAGACTAAACTCAATAGTAATCACCTTTCTTACTATCTTCTAAGTCCTCTACTAGTAAAACTTGCTTGTGATTTCTTATGGTAAATTCCCTTGAATGGTTAGCCATTAATTTTTCAATATAGATGAGAAACTAGTGCTCTTCACCCTAAGAATCACTCCTAAATTCCCTCTCTTAAAGCTAAACTTTGTTCCATTCAGTTCACCCATAACTCTTCCATCTTCCACCAACAATTTTAAATAAAATTGTCTCACATCATATAGGTAATACAAGTGACTAAAACTAAACAAAGATTCCCAAGATTGATTGGTTGGTAACTCAAAAACATATAGCACCTTTGCAGGCAACCAATCACTTGGAAACACTTTTTTAGGGAACACTAACCTCTTAGAGAGATCTTTTTTTTGGTTGTTCCACAAGCATAGTGTAAGGAATATTTTCCCTCTTCCTTCCAGTATTGCTATCCTTACTCTGAATCTTATTTTTCCTAGTGACAATTCCTATACCTCAAATATTTATTCTTTATTGTACTTTACCTTCTTTATTTCATATACTATTTTTTCCTCCTCAGATTCTCGGCATCCTTATTCTCTCCTTCTTTAGAATATTTTTTAGACTCCTTCTCTTCTAAATCTAAATCATCAATAAAAGAGCTCTCCTCCTAAGTTTTTTCTTGAGTTTCCTCCTTGTTAGACTTTTACTTCTTGTCCTTATTTCCTTGAGATATCTCTTCATAAGGTTATTCATCCTCTATTTATTTCTCATACTTTTTTTATTCACCCCTTGATTGCCTAGATTCATAACCATAACCAACTACTTCTGTCATAGCATTAAGAGTATGTTTATTCAGAGAAAATTCTTCCCATTCTTCTACCATAGTGGGTGTATCATCTTCATATTTCTCATAAGGTTCATCATTATCCCTATTAACACTTACCAAGGTGAGCCGAGCCAGAACTTTCTCTACTATTGAATCTACTTCAATCGAATCTTATCTTTACTCGGTTCCTTTCTAAGTTTCCTTCCTAAAATCCTCAACCTTAAATGAGATATCTACCTTCTTGAATCCTCTTCCATTACAACTTCTCTAAGAGTCAGATATTTTGGTCTCTTCTTATTAGGTGACATTGCCCCACTTTCATCCTTCTTTTCTACACCCGTTCCTTCCACCTTTTTCTCCTTCATTTTATATTTATCGTTCTCTACTTATTGTTATGTATCCTTTTTAACTCCTTATTTTCCTCTTTTTTTCCTGCACCTCCTTTTATTTACTTAGTACTTCCTTGTTTTATGTTAGAAATATATTAATTTTTTAGGCCTACCCTTCTTTGAGCCTTTCTTGGTACATTTTTTTTTATTTCCTCCATCTACATCTATTACTTCAAGCCTATATAACTTTATTGGAGTTTTTTATGTTTTCTTGGAGCTTTTCTTTGTTAGATTTATAGTGCTTGATGGCACTAGGTCAATAAGGGATGTGGATTTTAAAGATTCAAACGAATTTGAGGCTATTATAGCTAATGAATTTCGTGGAGAATAAGCTAATATGAGGTTTTAAGTGGAATAGGGAATTCTCAAGTGCAATTTCATATAGAAAGTAAAAGATAGTTAGACTTAGGATCATGTAAGAGAAGATAAAATAGAGACTTGAATATAGATATATTTATAAGATAGTGGCAATGGTATAGTAGTTGGAAGATTACCTTCATAAAGAGGATAATTTAATGTGTCGGACTCATTAAATGATAACCTGATACAATAATCTTTGAGGATCATGCAATAATTATTATAAAATTTTGTTACTCAACTTCAGGGAACTCAACTTGGTTCCTTTCTCAACTACTTTTAATTAGGTTACCATTTTTCATAAGGACAACACTATCAAACTATTTGAGTCACTAATAGTACATAATATAATCACATCTCATGTTTATGAGAGGACTAATCATGACTAAATCAAGAGTATGAATAATAACAAAAAGTAATATATTTCATAGACAATTATTGAAGGATCTAAACACAAGATCAAGGCATCAAATACTAACTATGATAATATGAAGTTCCATCCAAAGTTTCTCAAACCTTTCTCTACTCATGAGTTAGTTAGTATGTCAATGATATGAATTTTAGTCTCGCAAAAACATATTTGGCTAACTCCATTTTAAACATTATCTTTCAAAAAATGATGCCTAATCTATAATGTATTTTGTTTTTGAATGCTCCATAGGATTCTTAGTTGTGTTGATTGCACTGATGTTATCACACAAAATAATGTTAGAATTTACCTCAACGACATAATCTGAGTTATTTTTTAACCTACAACATTTGTGCACAACATAATATAGCAACCATATATTCTACCTTAGTAGTATATAGAGAAAAAATTTATATTTCTTTGAAGCCAAAAATATTTAAAAATGTCTTGAGAATAATGCCATACTTCAGATACTCTTCTATCTATTAGATATCATATAAAAGCTGCATCATTATAACTACATAACTACATATTATAGCCCTTGGGATACCATAAGCATAGATCATTAGTTCCTCTTAATTATCTTAAGATTATTTTAAAACTTTTGTTGTGGCTTTATTTTGGTTTATTTAATAAGCTATCACATAAACATGCACTAAAAACTATATTTGGTCTACTTGTTATAGCAATGATCCTATCATACATTTGTAAAACCTTTTCCTCTATGTCCTTACCCTTTTCATCTTTATCCATCTTTGCATTTGTTGGCATTGGAGTGTTATAGATCTCGGCACTTTCCATGGCATAATTCTTGATTAGTTCCCTCGGTTACTTATGTTAGTGTATTATAGTTCCTTCTTTAGTTTCCTTGATTTACATTCCTAAATAAAATTTAAGTTCTCCATCATGAGTATTTCAAATTCATTCTTCATAAGATCTAGAAAATCATTACAAATATTTTTGTTAGTAGCACTAAATATAATATCATCAGCATATATTTGATCTATCAAACAATCAGTTCCTTTAGCTTCGAGAAATAAAGTTTTGTTCATTGGCCCAATTTTAAACTTTCTATTAATATAAAATTTTGACAACCTTTCATATAACGCTCTAGGTGATTGCTTATGATCATATAGGTCCTTATAAAGAATGTATACAAGGTCAAGGAACTGGTGATTTCAAAACATGGAGGTTGTTCCACATACACATTGTATTTCAAGAAGCCATTTAGGAAGGCACACTTTATGTCAATTTTATTTAACTTGAAGTTCTAGCAATTTGCATATGCCACCAACATGCTTATTGCTTCAATCCTTTTAATTAGGACAAAAATTCTATCATAATCTATTCCTTTCTCCTAGCTATAACCTTGTATGCCAAACCTTGTTTTATTCGTTATGATTATTCCATAATCATCCAACTTATTTTTAAAGACCCCCTTTGTTCTAATCGCATAGTGCCTTAAGTATAGGAACTAAGTTCTGAACCTAATTTGTCTTAAATTGATTAAGATTCTATTATATTACAATTATCTAATCGGCATTTTTCAATGCTTGAACATAGTTATAAGATTTCATAGTAGCTAAGAAATTGAAATGAACACCATACTTTTGAAGAGAAGATTTGGTTTGTACTCCATAGTTTAAATTACCCAATATTTGCTTTACTGGATGTGCATTTCTCACCTTTTAGGGAATAAGGGGTTTTAAGGATGAACTAGTAGAAGAAGTGTTCCTTGTTGTTCACCAATTTCTTGCTCAATTTTTTTAGTTCCTTCAACTTCAGTAATGGGATCCCCTTTATTTCCTATATCTTTAATCAATCCTATTTCAAGATCTTTATCCTTCAAGTTTTCTAAACTATTGGTTTCATTAAAGAACACATGAACACTTTCTTCATTGCACATGGTTATTTTATTATAAACTTTATAATCATTTTGATGGCTAAAATATTGTAGAAACATAGTCTCATCACTTTATGCATGAAATTTTGTGAAGATTGTCTTCTCCATTTTTTAGTACATATCACTTGTATCTAAAGCTCATGAAGTGAGTAATGTTTGTATTTCACCATTTGATTAATTCATAGGGATTATTCTTTAATATAGGTCTGATCAAGGTTTTATTTAGAATGTAGCAAGTTGTTCTTATAACTTTTGCCCAAAGTTCCTAGGTATGGAAATATATAACAGCATGGTTCTTCCCATTTCTTCATGTGTTCTATTATTTCATTCAACCACTCCATTTTGATGTGTTTTCCTATGTTTTGAGAAGTTGTGGATAATCCCATTAGTCCTACAAAACTTAAATAAACTTGTTATTCTCAAACTCGGTGACATGATCTATTATGATTACTTTTATTTATAGATTTGTTTGATTCCACGTCTTTCTTACAAATTCTAGAGATTAATCAAAGGTTTAATCCTTATATGAAAATAATATAGTCAAATTCTATCTAGAAAAATCAACCACAATAACAATTAGATACCTACTACCACCTCTACAGATTACTGTCATTAGTCCTCATAAATCTATATGTAAAAGTTTAAGGGGTTTTAAGGTACTGACCATTGCCTTCATTTTGAAGGAATATTTTACATGTTTACCTTGTGCACACGCATTGCACTCACCTTTATTTTTGAATTTTATTGCTACTAGTCCATCAACCAACTCCCTAGACTTTAGTATCCCTAATTAAGAGATACAGACATGACCAAACCTTATATCCCGTAAGAATGGATCATCCTTCATGGAACTCATGCAAGTAAATTTATCCTCTTTAATTCTTCTCAAATCCACTGTATATACATTGTTGTGGCTTTATCCTTTTAAAATGTTTTCTCCTATACACAATCAAACATTATTCAAAAAGAAACTCAACACGATTCCCTTTATCATGTAGTTGTCAAATACTTATCAAATTACATCTTAAGCCTTCAATTAAAAAAACATTTTCAATGAAGCATGACAATGGCATACCAACCTTACCATTAAAAATTATTTTACCTTTCTTTTTGACATTGAATGTCACACGTTCCTTTGCAAAAGCACTCAAAGCAATGAACTCGGTTATGTTCCTTGGCATATGTATTGAGCAACCACTATCAAGAAATCATAGGTTTACTCCTTTCACCTAGCCTTAAAGAACATAATTTTTTATTTATTTTAGGAACCCAAATTGACTTGGGCTCTAAGTTTTAGTAACATTGTATACCAAGATTATATTCATAACCCTTATTTTATTCAAGAAATAAAATTTAGGTTAACCAAAATTACCACAATGAGTATTGATCTTATATTCACTCAAGTCAATATATTTTATATTCCTAAAAATAGATCATGTTTGCTTTTTTCTCTTGTGTAATATTGACCATGTTTGTAGTAATTATTGCTTTGTCCAACTATACTCTCAACATAATTATTTATTGTCAAAAAACCCTATTTACCAATCCATCTCTTCTCAAGTTTAGCATACATGAAGATTTAGTTTCATCATTCAGACTTTCTTAGAGGTTTTTGGATAGATTCTCTTATCTTCTTATGGGATCGACTACTACTACTATTGTTTCTGTTGTTGTTGTTATTGCTACTACTCCTACTGCTGTTGTTGCTACTACTACTACTTGCTTCTGCTACTATTGTTGTTGTTTCTACTTTCATTGTTGTTGTTGTTGTTGTTGTTATTGTCGATGTTACTGTTGTTCCTTTAAATTGTAATCTTCTAGTCTAAAATGTAACCATAAATTTAATAATAATAATAATAATAATAATAATAATACACACAATAATGAAATATCCAACCCTAAAATAATTCTATAACTAATTACACTTAATAATCATATTTTAATTTAAGATATCTAAATTAGGGTTTATGTAAATGGGGTAATACATCTACTCTCTCAATCATTCAATTGCTCATTCAAACTCTCTTAAACTTTCAAATCCAAATTTTTTATTAAAAGTGTCCATAGGTCACTTATCTTAGCAAGATTTGCTCTATAATTATAATATATCTTATTACATATAACTAGATTACATCTCATCTAACTTTCAACACTTTCATATCTTAATTTTTGGTGAGAATCAATTATAATCACAGACCCCTTACAAAATTCATTCTGAATGGTTTAGTGAGTATTTTCCTATCATTATTGAGAGATTCTTTTTGAGAGTCTAGAGAAAGTAAATAAGTCAAGTTATAAATCATTCCTTAGATGGTCATTGAGATTGTATGGCTCATAAATTGGGATACAAGTAATCATCAATAAAAGCATGTCATTTGTTTAAAATTAAAATGGGAGAACCTTTTGGTAGTGGATTTAGAGAGTACTACACTCTTGAACTACTATAAGTTGATCATAAAATTTTATTTTCCATTTCCATTCCATTAAACCCTATTAAACACTCTAGGGTTCTTTCATAAAGTAATCTAAGGAATGTGTTAACTATAAAAGATTGAAGGATAATACGTTATAAGCAAATAGAATGGTAAAAAATGGAAAAAGATAAGTATATAAATAAATATTTGTGCTTTTAAATCCACTATAGCTTAATAGATACAAACATCTCAATGTTCTAGCACTACAAATATGGTGAGCTAATATTGTAGTATCTACTACAACATTACCTTGAAATGTTTCAGAAAAAACACATAAAATGCCTAAACATTGTGTTTTACTTATAATAAACTATAGAACAATATTTTTAACAATTAATGCTCATTTCCAAGTTCTATGTAAGTATTTTCAAATTTATTAATGGATTGGATCTACAAATAAGCCCTTGTATCTCTACTATCACATCCTTAGAATTAGCTCATTCCTCATCCTAAGGAATGTAAGAAAATAAATGACCAAATAACTAAAATTAGTATAACATAAATAGCTTTTTCAATCCTCGTGTTTTATCATAAAAAAAAATTATGAAACCTTGGGCTTATGCATGCCTTCCCAGAGTTGATCACTTTTAGCATGTATGTGTTTAAAAACGTAGGAATGTCTACCTTGTGTTTCACTAAATCTATAACGATTCAAACTCATATAAACTACTAATTGGCTTAAATAGATTCACTTCTTGAATATTTTCATTTTAGTAATCTCCTAAATCATCAAGAGAGTTAAAGGCTAAACTATCATGTGGAGAGGTTAAGTCTAGGGGAGTAGAAAAACAATTGTTGTTTTGTTTTGAGGAACCTTTTCGGTAACTGATGTCTTTTGATGGAGTGTAAAAATGGGTTTCATGTAGGTACTCTTGGTTACTCTTCATTATCACCTATTATGATGCTTTTTTATACATTTTGACCTTATGTTACTTTTTTATGAGGTGCACACATGGACTAGATGCAAGTACCCCTTGTTACTAAGCACACACAAGGTAAAAGAGTGTCATATTTATGAATCAACCCATAAATTACTAAGAGAACATTATTCCCCTAAAATTAATCTTGTCACACAATTTAAGATCAATACTCATACCTTTCTAAAATCATTGGGTCCCTAATAACTTGAGAAGACTCTTAGAATGTAGCTCTAAAGGCATTAAATTCTCAACTAATTTTTTTTATACTCATGTGTTCAACTTATTAGTCCATCCTAGTTAAATTATACACTAAAGGATGTACTCAAATGAAGGAATATCATAGCAACCATGCCTGAGGAAAAATAATTATTTCAAAGTTTTATTCAATCATAGGGCTTCCTTGAGCTTCACGTGGATCACATTTGGTCGAGTAAATCAAATTACCCATGCTTACTAAAGATAAGTAGGGAACTAACATATTTATGCTATGACAATGTTATAACATTAAAAAAATATTATCAAACATATCATATAACATGAAAAACCTTACTAAAATAAAAAAGAAAAAAGGAATAGTAAAATGAAACTAAAACTAAATACAAAAATAAGATAGAACATAAGAAAAAAATAAATTATAAAAATCACAAAAGAAATAGGTAAAAAGTTTCAAAATCATTCATAAAATTGTGAGGGCACCAAACCAATATATTTTATAGTAATGCCACACCATTGATACAACACAAGCAATACATAAACTATAAAAAATATCCAACACACACAATAAAAAAATGTTAAAAAAAATCCCCTAAACTTAAAGAGATGAAGTGTCCTCAAAACACACACGCAGAAAATATGAACAATTAAAAGAAAAAAACAAAAGGCATAACAAAATGAAAAACGGGAGAGAAAACTCCCGAAGGTAGTGGTTCAATAAGTACGGGCTTCCTTTCAAGCAGTTTCACCAACTTAAAATCAAAATCTTTTTAAAGTTCTTCATAATTATACTTTTATTTTTCCTAATTGAATAGGCTGCCCCTTTATCACCTTCAATGAGTTGTTCCACATGCTCTGATAAAAAGAAAAACATATCTTCATCCTTCCTGCATGTTATAGTAACACAGTCACAAAATTTATGGTTAACTACATTAATAGTGTAACAATCCTCAAAAAATTCAGGAGAGAAGTGTAAATAATCTATAAAAGAAAAATGCTTCACTACCTCTAGTTTTCATAAACTTTAAGGGAATAGTGGAGCAATAAGTGCATTCCTTATAGCACCATTGGGTTATTGTTATAATGCTACATCATTCCAAGTATTGGAAGATTCATATATGATATTTTCCATTGATTTAACTCCAATATCATTATACCCATGGGTTGAAAAGTCTTTGGCTCTTCCTCTGGACTTTTCACATTAACATCCACTTCTTGACAAATTTTGCATGGAATTTAACTCATATTGCACTTTTCCTTCTCTCTGAGAATAATTAATATCACTTGGAAAATCTCCTTGAGATTGTTTAACTAAGGAATTTGCAAGTTGTCCCACTTGTTTTTCTTGGTTTCTTAGGGAAAATTAGTAGATTTTGATAGTAGCATCATTATTTGTAACATATTCCTTCAACAATACATCTAAAGAGCTTAAAGACTTGCTTACAAGTGGTTGGGGTTATTGATGCATTGCATAATAAAATTATAGATCATATACATTACCTAGGGAGTTCACTATTTTAGAGCTGAAGGGGCATTGATCAAATAAGTGATCATCACCATAATACATATAAGAAGTAATTATTGTCAATTTTATAGTAATTTTACAAAACTGTTGTTGTAATATTTGAAATCCTCTTAACTCCATTTATTCCAATATGTTGGAGGTTAATGTAACTTTCACATTTTATTTTTATAGGGATTTTTTTTTGTGTATTCTAGAGCATTGGAAAATGTTACTTGTAATGGTCTCCAAAATTTCACAAGCTTATATATAAGATTTGGTTTAAAAAAAACACCATTAGTGATTGAATGCACAAAATTACAAATGTGTGAATTAATACCATTACAGAAGATCTCCATCGAAATTTAATGTGGAATAATGGGGTTGGTATACCTTCTTACAAAATTTTTAAACCTCTCCCATAAATCTCATAAGTTTTATTCCTCATGTTGTTGAAATGTCACTATAATATAGCATAGTTTGGTACACTTGGTGGGCGGGAAGTATTTCATAAGGAAATTTTGCATCAAGTTAGTCCAAGATGTGATGAATCTAAAAATTAATGAATTGAGCCAATCTCACACTCTATCCCTTAGTGAACTAGGAAGAGTTTGAATCTTAAATCCTTTTTAGTATCCCTTGAAACTTGAAGGAGTCATTTACTTCAATGAAAGAACATAAGTGGAAATGGTAATCCTTTATTAGCATCTCATTAAACTACCTTATAAATTGGAGCATTTCAAGCATCAAAGGTTTGAGCTCATAATTGGGTGCTTGCACCTCATGTCACATAACACATAACTTAAGGCCATTGTTGATAGCTAGGGCATATTCCTTAATAATCTTATATCTATCATCAACATATAACAAAGTTGTAGCATCAAGAACAATAATACGCTCATTGGTTAAATTCAAAAATAATCTCTCAACCATTCTAGCAAAGAAATCTTCCACTTCTTAGTTTTCTTGTCTTCTTTAGAATATTCTTTATATTTCTAAGATCCTATCAAGGTAATATTAGCTAAAATGAGAATAAAAGAAAAATGAATACATAAAATAATTAATATCACCAAATTCATGAGGCTATAACTCCCCAACCATAGGGAGTTAATATTATAAATTTATGTGAGATCAATCACAGTGAGTGATAAAGAATGTGGATTTAAAGCTAAAGTAAACCAATATAAAAAGTGGAAAGATAATACACAATAAGTAAATATGGTGGTAAAATATAGAGGAATTCATATAAATAAATAAATATAGTTGAGCTTTCAAATCTCCTATAACTACAAATATCTCAATTTTGTATCATTAAAATAATAATAAAACATAATAAAGCAAGATCCAAAGGTGCATATACCTCTCTCAAAACGGTATGAGTATAATATAAAATTATTGAAATAGCATATCTCTATACTCTCTTAGATTTTAGAACAATGAACAAATAGGTTCCATATGGTTTTGCTCAATAAAAATATATATCTATACCTCACAAGTTAGTCATTTTCATGCACCAACACAAGTATCACCCTAGGCCATACACTAATAATCCATCCTCATATTCATTCTTAGTTATGCAACCTCTATTAGTGATCAATCAATGACAATAAGAAGAAAACAAATAACACTTGGATGAAAAGATAACAATTATAATAACTTAGCTAGCATAAGATAATCATTATAAACTATACGTTCATCTAATAACCATCCTATAAAGAATCTAGCACATAACTAAGATCATAATAAAAACTAAAGGATTCATACAAAAGAAGAAATGAAAAAAGAAGAAGAAGAAGAAGAAGAAATAAATCAACCAAATAAGAGATATAATGGGCTTGGTATGATGCAGCATTGTTTGGTTGATTGATGCCTTTCCTTCATGGGTTCTACATTTTTTCCTCCTTATTCTCCTTATTGGGTAAAAACAATATACTTGATAATGTGTCTCCAACTCTCCTACCTAGTGGCTAGAGCTTAATTCCTCTATATAGAGGTAGGGTTTTTTGGCGTAAGGGTCACTTAACCTAATATGGTGAGGAATATATTCTTAGGGGCCATTTAAGGGAATTTCTAGGAAGCTATAGAAGGAAGTGGTATTTTATGGCTATTTAACACTTATTTCATGCTATTATGCCCATAAAATATCTATCAACACCATCATAAGATGCTTTGGTCTTTTGTGGTGCTACCATGTGTTGTATTGATCTATTATGGGTGATGTCATAGCATAAATTGTTACACTACCCTACAATGACCTAATGTTATAACATTTATTGTGACATTTCCCTAAAATATTTTTAAAATAGCACATAAATGCCTAATAGTTGTGTTTTACTTGAAATAAAGCTTGGAACGATAGATTAACAATTGATTCTTTTGTTTTTAAGTTCTATGGAAGCATTTCCAAATTTATCAATGGATTTCCTATACACATAATCCCTTATAGCTCTAGTTTTGTAGAGCTATCTGGTTTCCACCCATCATATTGAGTTCCTGATTTCAATGTCTTTAATTGAAGAGTAGACGGTATCCTCCATAGTTATAATTCTTTAAATTTTATGTTAAATCGTAGCAAAAGCATCAGTAAGAGACCCATGATAGGTGCCAAATTATAGGCCCAAAAAAATTTATCATCAATGAGTTGATTGTGATCAAGTAGGGTATTGTTGATTAACATGTAAGAAACACTAAATTAGTACTTTGAGTATCGGGATATTGGATTAGTTTCCACCTAAGGGTATTCTAACTATTAAGTTTGTAATACATGGCTTAAGCAAGTGTGAAAACAATGAAAGGAGCATAAAAGGTTGAAATGACTTAGTTGTGGGACTTTTAGTGTCATTGGGGTAGTGATAGTGGAAGGATCATGATTCATGGGTGGAAGAATGATTAAGAATGCTTGGAAGACTTGTGATGAGTAACTTAGAGAATGAAAGAACTTAGAACACCAATAGGTTGGTGGATTTTGAGCAATAAAAATCAATGTTAAGTATTCAATATTTGACTCTTGATGTGTATGAAAAGGGCATGATCCCCCTATTTATAAAGGGTGGTGGCTACTGGAATGCTTGATTTTTTAGGGATTAAGCTATCATAAAGGCGACCATTTTTCTAGTTCATTGGGGTTAATGGTAAGTGGTTGAAATTCGAGGACAACTCTCACCTAATGTGATTGTAATACTTGTTATGGACAAGATGTCTATATGGTGGGGCAAATCATAGGATTATTAGCTCTAACATGCACATACCCAACAAGGTTGGTAAATTTGGCTGGTGTGGCTAAGTCATACCTTTGCGTCAATTCCCATGGATTTTTCACTTGTTTAGCCTACATGGGTAGATTGGATTGGATTGGATTGCAAGGTCCAATTCTTGCCTTCTAATGAGAACCATTCTTTTAAGTATATAATGAAACTCAAACTTACCATTGTTTCTAATCTAAGCCATTAGACTATAAATAAAGGGTTGAAATATGAAAAAAAAATGCTAAAATAATCACATAAAATATTCTTAGTTCTTAAGGAAATTACTTTAAGTGAGTAATGAAATTATTGTAAGTAGCTAACGAAACTATAATATTTGCATAATAAAAAAGGTTATGGCATTTATATATATATTATGGGTAGTAAGAGCACTTTTAGTGGCCGATGAAATTACTCTCATTGGCTAATGAAACTACCTACAGGAACTAATGAAACTAAGGTATTTGTAATAATAAAAAAATAAGCAATGTCATTTTTTTTAATTACAACTATATTTATGATGCATGTCATGAAATTATTGTAAGTGGTTAATAAAACTATTCTAATATATTAATAAAACTACCTTCAAGTAGCTAATAAAATTAGAAAATGTTCTCATTCTTACTGAGAGTTAGTGGTTCTCAATCAATATGTTATATATTGATAACCTATATTTATATTCTATTTTGTTGTTTAAAATGCAAGAAGAAACACAAAACAATAATAATAATAATAATAATAATAATAATAATAATAATAATAATAATAATAATAATAAAGGACATATAAATTTGCAATATTAACTAACAATGTATTGGCTAAATCAACAATAGATTAGAGGATGATTTTTGTCTGACAATGCTATGTGTGTGTATCCCATAAAATAAGATTTTGGTTAATGGACCGACAAATATAGATTTGAGATAAACATTATATATAATTTCTTCTGGATTTTTATAAGATTATTGATGATGTTAAAGAATTTGACTTAAGATGAAGGACTTCAGCTTACCAACAAAAAATCCTCCTTTCGTGTCCATATACAACAGTACCCATAATTTTCCAATGAAATATTGAAAAAGTTATTTTCATGATGAAAAAAACAAGGACAGAAGGGGGGGAATCCCATTTTCTATGCATCATGAACAAATAAATGGAGGCCACAATCATGCAATAGGTTGAAAGCACTCAAAAAGGAAGTCTCCAGGAAGAATACAACAAAAGTGCACAAACTATATATACAAATATATTATATTTGAAGTTGGGACATAAGGTTCTCTGAGGCAAAAACGGACCCATCTTGTCCCCCACCGGTCGTTTTAATTCCTCCAACTGTCCGAAGAGTACTGCACAAAAAATTAGTAGTCGGCCTGAAATTATAGGGTTGCCCATTTCTACATTTATAATATCTAGCATCCATAATTTTGGGCCTGGTTTACCTTTTACGGTAATATCGACGTAGAATTACAAACTTTGCTTCTTAAATCAGATATTCATATATGCTCGAATATATTTTTTACATATACCCCTGCATCTTTGAAATCAAATATTCAAAAAAAAAATGGATTATATATGGATTGAATTTGAAAATATCAAATATCCATATAAAAAATACTATTTTATTAATTTTAATAATTTTTACAAAAAAATTTAAAAATAAAGATTGTACATTAGTTAATATTGATACCTATATTTATATGAATATATTATTTTATCTAAAAAAATTATTAAAATATTATTATAAAAGTTTAAATTATAAAAAAAGTTAAAACTTGAAACTACTAAAATACAATACTTTGATATACTATTGTAATGATCAACGAAATAGTAGATATTTTCTTCGATCAGATAAAGCAAACAAAAACCGAATATTTTAAAAGTTGAATATCATTTTCATTAAAATCGGATTGGATATCTTAAATGATGGATATAATTTTTTGAATACCACATAAGATTTTTTTATCCTAATTTTTTTTTACTCAGCCCTAATTTTGCACCAACCAATAATTTAAAGTACTATCAATGTAAAAAAATAATATTTAAGGTATAAATTTTAATAGTTCTTCCTAATGGAGGTATAAAATTATAAGATGTTCTATTTGAGAAATAAATATCTATAAATTATTATATTAAGGCATAGTGCCCGAATTTTTTCAATTTCAGAAACATATATGAACGTTGTTCACCATATCTTTTTCAAAATTAATTATCTTATTTAAATAATAATGTAAAAATTACTTAAAGTACTAAATAAATTTTATTTACACATTATTAATTATTATTCTTATGTCTAGACTAATACATCAACCTATTAAAATACAAAAGTTTAATTAAAAATTTAAATATTTACTTAGAATATCAGACAAAGTATAAATACAATATCAATGCTTGACTTTTTTTAACATTCCATATTTATGAAAATTCTATATCTTTTTTTTACATGGAATTAATAAAAATATAATTTTCAAGAAAAAAATTAAAATTTTGAAAATTTTGGTGATTTTATGCAAAATTAATAATTTTAAAAAATGAAAATTTTGAATATTTTAGAACTTTGGAAATCGAATAATAAAGCTGGAACTTTATGAAAATTAAAGATGCTCACAAAATCTGACATTTAATATTTAGAATTATTACAAAAAAAATTGTAAATCTATAAGATATTTAAAGTTCAATAAAAACATGAAATTCTAGAATATTTTAAAGAATGGAATTTTGAAAATATTTAGTATGTTAAAAAATCTTATATTATTCAATATAATATATCTCATTAATACTCAATGACGTTGAAATAAAATTAGTACAATATTTAAATATAATATTATGTTACTATTTAAATAAAATACCTAATTACACTAAAATGGGTGAAAAATGACGTTATATATAACATTAAAAGGTAAAATTCTGTCACCATATTTGGATGGAACAATGTACACATGTTTATGCCTCAAATAAAAAATCTTATAGTTCTATATCACAATTAAAAAAAACTATAAATGTTTAATCATGACTTACTTATTCAGTTTGCCTGCTACCAAACATTTCATCTCAGACCCTTTCTTCTCTCCTTTCTCATTTTTTACATCTTTCATCCTTAACTCAGTGAATGTGACCAAGTTAATTGCAAGAATATAATCCTTCGAACAAAATAGAATATAATTATACGCAGGGAAAGGACAAGTGAAGGCATATTTTATTTGAACACTACTAATGAAAAACAAGTCCATAATTTTATAATCGGTAACAATATGATATGCTAAAATAAACAAAAGTATGAATTCTAGAGAGACACTGTCAAATTTAGTTTAATATCGTATGAGTTTCGATAATTCTATGTAGATACATTTATATTTTCTATTAGTTTTACTTCAACACCTAAATGATAAAAATGATTATAAATTTAATTTTATTTCTGTATTCTTATTACAATTATAATTCCATTTAGATATTCAAGTGAAATTAAAATGATATGTTATATATAATTATGAAGAACTATTTAAATGAAATGTAGGTGAGTGTCAAGGTTGTATGGGAATGGAGATAAAGACAGGGAAATGGAAATGGAAAAAAACACAGAAACGTTAAATTTTAAAATTCTAGAAAAAAAAATAGCAAAAAATAAATAAAAATTATATATGTGTGTATGTGCGTGCGCGCGCGCTTAAAAAATAGATCAAAACTTATCTCACCTGATGCTCATCCAAATATAAGCGACCTGACCCAACCTAACCCGACCCAAACCTAATCCAACTCCAACCCGTAACCCAACATCAATTTGACCAGCCACCAACCCGACCCTCTATCAACCTAACCTAACCCGACTCGATAAAATCAAATTTTGTATTATTTAGTTATGATAATAAAAAAAATACACATGTATTATTATTTATTTAAAAATTTTAAATATAAATTATTATTTAATTTTTATTTATCTTTCATACTTTGATTGTGAACTTACTTATTCACCAATAATATTTTTTATTTTACCGATTTTTTTAGTAAAAATACAACATTATAAAGCCATAATAATAATAATAATAATAATAATAATAATAATAATAATAAAATATTATTAATCACATGTTTACATTAAGTTAAACTTAATGTCTACTTATGAGATTAATGATTTAGATTAATTTTGGTAGTCAATGTTCGATTTGATCCAAATCTAAAGTAATTTGATCCAATAATAGTTTGGCCCGAACCCAACTCATCCCATCAAAACCTAAAAAGATCTGATTCGTCAAGTTAATCCAAACTTGATCCGTCAAATTAACTTGAACATGAAATCATCTAAATACAAGCTTGCTTGGCCTAATATTGTCCTGAGATGTAATGTGGGCGGGTTCAGCGCGGATACATGTATACCCGTATTCATATCCGTACCCAAATTTGTACCTGTACCCAAACTGGTATCCACTTACACATTCATATCGGTATCCGATGGATATCTGTTACCCGATGAATAGTATATTTACTCGTTGACTAATATTATTTAGAGAATAAAATACTTACCCAAAGGATAAATCCATTTAGAGTTAAGCTAAATGATAATTTTAACCTTAATTTATACTATATTTATTTTAAAATTAAGGATAAAAGGGTAATTATATATCAGATAAATTGGTACGAATATGGGTATGGGTATGGATATGGATATGGATATCCCATAATTGTATCCAGCAGGTATTTTTTCTATCATCTATATCCGTTTAAGTATCCGACGAATAAAATATAGCGTGTTTCAGATAAATTGCTTTCCATTTACATCTATAGTCCCGACCACACCCGACAAGCTAAACCAAAATAATTTGAAACCGATCCGACTTGAACTTGAACTATATCGGTTCAAACCTGACCCAACTCGATAAATGAACACAATACAATCCGAATCTCCAACAATCGAAACCTGACCCCTATCCGACTTGAATAAGTAGGCAATCTAAAATGATCCGATTCGATCCAACCTATTATCGATCAGTAAAAATTGACCCGCAAACAATTCGACCTGATAACGACTCGATCCAAACCCAACCCGCCTAATTTAATTGCTACCTATACCATTGAGCGTTGGTTTCTCTTTCTTAAACTTATAGAGGCAATAAATTACTCGATCGCAATAGGCATTAAATATGTGTTTTATTTACGTTAGAAAATTTAAGGACAATAATTACAGTTAAAGTCAGAGATTAGTAACTAAGGATGGAATCCAGAATATTAAATGTTCTAGATTTAAGATTTTCCATTCTCTGCATTTATATACTGTTATAGCGATCGTGATAGTAAAATATCTACGTGGTATTTCTGCATTCGTCGGGCTGGGGAATGAGGTCGAGGGGCGTTGATACTCGAATGGAGAATTTAAGTCCACCCCCCGCCTATCACAGGGGGAAAAAGGAGAGTTGAGATTTGATTAAAACGTAATGAAGAAAACTAGCGAAAATGCAGCCGGGACAAAAGTTGGCTAGATTCAATTTATTGTCATCCACCTCACGAGACAGCGTCCACTTAATTTGTCGTATCAATGACTGTAGAACTCTCCGCATCTTTTGCCGTGTCTGAATCGACGCCCCGATGGTTATTTCTCATCGACGCCATGATCGATACGGATCCTTTCTATGGATCTGTGGTGAAAAAAATAATATGGTAGTGGGAAATGTTTGGTCTCCAATAATAAAATTACTATAATATTGTTAATATTTGATGTTTTATACCTTTCGTGAAGATTTTATGTTGGAATTTTCTCCCTCTTAATTTTATATAATTTTACGGTGATTAAAATTATATTGCTTCAACATTTTTAACGTTGTAAATTTTTTTTAGAATATTTTTTTTATCAACTTATGTATATCCTAATTTTTTTTTAAAAAAAAAAGTTACATATTTTTAAATTACTTTAAGTCGGTAGATGGAGTTTTTGAGTGATATATTTTCTAAATTAATAATATATATTATTTATGTAGATAATCTTATCAATTATTTTAAATTTTTATTGTCCATCCAAAATTTAAATATATTATAATAACTGTCTATATACTCATTTTTACTTGCACTTGTAAATTTTTATAAATAAATATCAGCTTGGTCAATTATTTTTGGGCCGAGTACAAAAATTTCTAATAAAAAACGTCTTCTTATGTAAGATTATATAAATAATTGGACATAAGTATAAGATATGCGTAACTATCAAGTCACCTGTGAATTTTTTAGGGGGGAGGGCACCACGAGCCACTAACGGATTTTTTTTTATTATTATTATTATTTTTAAATATAATAGTTATTAGAATATGCGTAACCAAATTTTCTATATACAATTATATCGAAATAGAAAAATTAATTAGCAGTTTTCGAGCTGGTTATACTGATGAATTCCATGGGCTCGACGTCGGCAAGATATCCGATAGACTATTATTGAAATAAAATGATGGAAGATATCCGATAATGTTTATTACGTTGAAACTATTTAATTTATTATGGCAGAAATGATGATACTAGTTTTAACTTTTAAAATAATTTGGATTGTCAAGACTAACAAGCCGGAATGCATCGACAAGTTGACAAATCTAATTCTGATGGGACAAAACTAATTACACCTAATGCTGATATGTACCACTTATTTGGATTGCGTAAAAATTATGGTAATACAATTTTATTTCTATTTTTATGGGGGGAAAAAAAAGAATAATTTGTTTGATATAAAAAAAAATAAAAAAATCTTAAATTTTTTTTAATAAAAAAAAAAGACATAAATCTTATAAATTAGGGATGAATTTTCATTTCCAATAGAACTAACTTGTCTTGCCAAATAAGCTGGCAAGATGCCAAAGCAAAATGCTCAATGTGAACTCTCTGTAATGCCAATAATGCCATACAAAAAGTGGTCCCACGAATTTGCAAAAAGGACTTTCCAGTGATGGCTTTATCTTTTTCCCAATGTGGGATAAATTAAGGTTTATTGGTAACAAATTTGTCCCATGCGCCATCTCGAGGTGCACATTCCTCGTTAACCTAGCAAAGCTCCGAAAAATATAATCTGTCGGTATTATAAAATAAATAAATAAATATTTTTATTTTTAAAATTTTCGTTCCAATATTTATTAAAATATAATTATAAAAAATATGTATATAAAAATAAAACTAAAAACAGATTTTAATTTTTTTATATAATATTTTTAAAATAAAATAATTTATTTTCTTAATACTTACGAAATATCAGATAATATATACCTTCCCATTCCCACGGCCCACGGCGCATATTGGTTAGTCATAGTTGAAATTCTTTCTTTCAACCTTATTCCTTGACTTAGCTTATGTATTTTTTCCCCTTTTACTACCGGACAAACTACTTCCAACATATTAATTTATTTTAATTGGTATAATTGTTTACTTTTTTAAAAAAAAACATTAAAATTATTTTTATTTTCATTGGCCTAAAAGAATTAAATCTTATGAAAGTACGGCTAATATATCAATAGGCATCAATTCTTGTCAACTAAACTTTAATAACTATATATAAAGTAGTAAATGAGTTGAGTCGGTTCAATATTTAATTTAATTTGATTATTTAATTAGATAAATTTAATCCCAATCTTATTTTTTGACTCATTTATTAACTGAATTGAGTCTAAATTTTTTTTTAAAAAAAAGTTCAATTTACTTTATAACTTTACCTCAATAACTCAACTTAATTCGATTCTTTCGTTTAATTAAACGAATTAAATTTATATTTTATTTTAAATTTATTTATTTAAACCAAACAAGCTCAACTTCAATAATGTTCGATTCATCTTATTTGTCGCCATACCTGTGCATCAAACAAAATACTACGCATTAATGTCATTGCTTTTTACTATTTAACAAATCACAATCCACTCCATATTCCTTGCAAAAAATTTGATTCCCTTCCCTCTCCTTCCAACAAAAAGCGACTCAGGCAGGCCTACCAATTTTTCCACCCTGCATCTGTGTTCGCTCATGTATCTTTGAGGGGAAATTTCGGCAGTGGATTGTACTGTTCGGAAGCACAGTTCCTCAATCCCTCGACTGTTACTCAAGCCGTGGAGTGTATTAGGACCGATGACTATTATGAGACGGCAGCAACTTCTTCGCCATTATTTGCTCGCTCGACCCAAACCAACGAAGTTTTAGCTTTGTGGTTATAATTGAGTTTTGGGTATTTTAAGTTGACATTTTTCTCTGCGTATTGACTTTAATTTGTCGGGCATCAAGCTTAAACTTTTCATTATACTTGCAGTAAAAGCTCCCTATTAATAGCAAAATATTGGTTTGAAGATTGTCGTCTGACTTAGAAAATATATTATTCCCAAAATCTGCAAAAAATTTAAAAATATTCTCAAACCCCATACCGATGATCATTTGCTTGTTAGTCGTCATCATCTCGTCTGTGAGAAGGCACCCCTGTGCTGTGAGTGTGAATATGAAAGAATAATCTTTTAAGATGGTTTTTCACTAAAAATAAACATTTTTAAGTTTTTTCATTCTATGAGGTCGTTTGGTATCAAGTGAGTAGAAGAAGGAAGTACAACTTCCTGGAAAATACAAAATACCTTATTGTTTAGTTTAAGGGATGTGAAAAGTCAAAGGGAAGAACTACTTCCCCTGTAATTCTAAACCACCTATATGTTGAGGAAGCTACTTCCTTGGGTGGTGTTCAGTAAATAATACTTTCTAAGTTATAAATTACCTAATTATCCTCAACTACCTTAATTTCTTTAATATTGATGAGGATTATCGAAGGGCATATATTATTAGTTTGTTATTTCTGGATGTTTAAAATATTCTTATCACATTTATTATTATTATTATTATTATTATTATTATTATTATTATTATTATTATTATTATTATTATTATTATGCAATAAGTATTTTTTTCAGTATTGTATTAGAATTATTTCATCATTCTAGTTTATGTCATTACATTTATTAATTTTTTACTATAAATTTTGATACATGAGCTACTTCAATTACATGATGATATTTTTCTAATATTTTATTGTTGTCAATTATAATTATTTATATTTTTGTAGTGGTAAATAAAGCTTCTATTTATGTAAAAAAAAATAAGTAGAAAAATAAATATTGATATTTATTAATAAAGGATATTAATGTAATTTTATATCTACTTCCTAAGTAATAAGAAAATAAACCAAACAAAATAACTAAGGAAGTCATCATACTTCTCAGGAGGTATATACACATAACAAACACAAATAAATATTTCTTCTAGGGAACTACTTCCTTATATCTAACTTCCCTAGAAGTTGTATTTACCATGGAAGTAACTGTAACTATATCAAACGACCCCTATATATATATATATATATATATATATATATATATATATATATTATTTAGGATAATTTTGTTAAATAAATTGACGATTTTGTCAAATCAATTGATTATTTTGTTAAATAAATTGTCATATATTCAGTATTTCTACTATATAAATATATTATATAATAATTAACAAAATATCATTAATTATACATACTTATTAATCCATAACATGATAATTGATATTATAAAAATGTGTAAAGAGGTTTAAAAATCTTGATAAATTCAAAAATTCCATTTCTTTATGTTAATTTTTTAAATTTAAATATATTTTAAAAAAAATAAAATGTTTAAAGTCCAAATAGAAAAATAAATACCAAAACTATTCATATTTTAAGAATATATTTGAGTTTTGAAAAAATACATTTATTTATTTTGTATAGCTTTTTTTTCATTTTAAAAATTATTTTATTGTTTCTTTAAATATTTTAAATTTGTTATTTTATTTTCAAATATTTGAAAATAAAATTTATTTAAAAGAAATTCCAAATATAATAACATTCTCATAAATTTTAGAGTCTCTTTCACTAGAATTTCATTAATTAAAAAAATAACTCCTCAACAAAAAACTTACAAAAATAATATTTATTAATGGAAAACAATCCTTAAATTTATTTCCCTTGTATACATTTAACTATCTAGCATATTTGTTTAGAGGTAGGTTAAAAATATTCCAAATTTGGGATTGTCATTTTCTTAACTATATTTGTAGCAGATATTTAGATGGTGTTTGTACTAATTGGTACTATAAATATTACCCTTTCTATTCACAAATACTTATCCTTTTAACTTCTTACACAAAAATAAAGAAGTAATGCAAATGACTAATTAAATTACCCTTATTTAAACTACCATTATAATTGATAATTATTACTAAAAAAAGACATAAGTGGACATATAGTACTTGATGTAAGAAAATAAATAACTAAGACTTCAAGGTAAAGTATACAGAAATAATTGTTCATAATTTATCTCATAAATGTAGAAAGATGTTGCTTATAAATAAATTTAAATTGTTAAAATGATACTTATTTATGAATGAAAGGAGTAAGTTAATGTTCTTCAAGTACCTTAATATGTTATCTCAAACAACTTGTCTTATCTAGAGGCCATGTGATCGCTAGACTATTTATGTATATTTTTATTTAATCACTTGTTTAAAAAGCTAATTACTCTATCTCAAGTAAAAGAAGATTGTTTTAGTAGTAAAAGAATTTGATAAAAAAAGGTTAGTTTATGATTTTTATTCATAATTTCACTATTTTTTTTTCTAAACTACTCGTATCTTCTTCAACGACTAATGATTTATTAATGAATATCTCTATCTTCTCCTAGCAATAATTATCTTATGTTCATGAAGATAAATACTAAATGTGTATAACTCCTAAACATAAGTGTATTTGTTTTAAATACTTATATTTTGAATTAGATGGAGTGATTTTTTTTTCACTTAATCATCAATGTTCATGATTTGTTCAACTTAATATCAATTAACCAAAATAACAACTTTATCTCTCTTTACGATAATGACAGTTAATGAAGGATGAACAATAAATTGATGATGATGTAGTGAACAATTAATATAATATTTCAATACTTTATAGTTGTGGTGGAAAATAAGGTTTCAATAACAAGTTACTAAGATTTTTAGTTATTTAAAGGTAGTAAGGTGGAAAGGATATAATAGAATTAGATTAAGTATTTTATGTTGGTAATACCAAAAGAGAATGTGGCAAAGCCATAAAGGAGTGGATGAAAATGTGTTAATGAACTTTTTGTTTTTTTTTTTGATATGGGAGCATCACTTAGCCCACTATAGTTTTAAGGGACAACTTTATACTCTTTATTGTATTCTCTTTATCTCTCTTAGCACTATATTATAATTAGAAGGAGGATTTCTCATTAAACGGGGTGGTTTAAATCCATTTGCATTCAATTTTGTTTGTTCTTACCTATTTCAAATTTCTCTTTCTAGAACCTACTCCCCCTTTTCTCCTAACTTGATTTGCAAAAACAACACTTGATGACATTTTTAGGGACACTTAACTACAAAATTATGTCTTGTTTTCCACAACATAACTCCTCTCCACCAACAACACACCTCAAGAAGTTGACTTCAACCAAGATAATATAGAGTAAGTGCCATTATGGCTTAGGCTTCCTCCTACCCAAAATAGAGGCTTGCTCCTGAACCATTGTGGTGGCAACACATGCTCACTCATAACACATAGCCAAATTATGAAAAAACACTACCCCAATCACCTGTCTCCATCCCTCTCTGTGTGCATGCTTGTATATATATATATAGCGCAATAAATGCCCCACTCGATAAACTACAACACCAACTAAAGATTCTCCCTATTTCCAATCCTCCTCCTTGTTGTTATCAAACACACCTCAAAAAACCCAAATGGTAACCCTTTCCATGTCTACCCCATTTGCATCGATGATCCACACTAAAACCACACCCCAACCACCGGCCAAAATCATCGTAGCAACTCCCCAACCTTCAATAAAAACCACCACAACACCCCACCTCCCTTCGACTACTTCCACCAAAGCCAACCACCCCCTTCAACTCCTATACCATTTCTCACCCCTTAGCAATGACACAAATTTCCATTACTACCCCTATTGGTTTGGCCACCACTATCGTTTCTCCCCTTTTATTGCGCAACTCCATCGAAGTCCTTTCTTAGGTTTGGTTTGGTTTGGTTTTTACTCCTTATTTCACCCTTTATTTACCTTAGAATTTCCTTAATTATACCACTAAATTCTAATTAAATTTTATTATGATTTCTTAGGTTATTTTTTGGAGTTTTTAGAGGAGTGGGAATAGGATAAGAGCTTAGAGGTCAGTGCCTTTTCGGTAAGGATACTAGTTATAATTATGGTTTTATGATAAATGTCTACTATGAGTTTGTGTATTATAGTGTTGTTGTGTTATGTTGATAATATCATGTTGATCAATATAATGATGTGATAGTATGATAATATATGATGAAAAGTGAGTAAGTTCAGAAGCATGTGTTATCATTACAATAATTTATATACTGAAAATCCTAAAAAATCGATATGATATATGTATTATATTATGGTTTGAATAATTAAGGATAGTATGGAATGATTATTTAAATATATATATATATATATATGGTGATAAATGGAGGGTTTGAAAATAATAATACTGAATATATAAGATTTTTGCGAAAATGGGTATTTCAGTCAATATGGGTTAAATATAGAAATTATAGTATTTTAATGTGTTATATGGGTTAAAATATACTAATTTCATCATGTGATATATTTGAAGTTAAAAGAAATGACATAGCTTCCATAAAGTGAGAAAATGGCTTAATTTGGGAATAGTAATCCTAAAATGGTGATGTTATTATTGCATGTAAAAAAAATTAGATTTAGACCATTATTTTTGTATATTATGTTAATAACATTATTTTAGAAAGGTGTATTAAATTTGGTAATCATAGGAGTCTTATGGAAAATGTTATGACATATTTGTGAAATTAGGGTTTTATAAGCATCATAAATAGTAACTCGTGAGATAGGATTGTTATCGCATGTGTAATACATTAGAGTTAGGCCTTGATTTTTGGGTATTTTGATAATAATAATAATAATAATAATAATAATAATAATAATAATAATAATAATAATAATAATAATAATAATAATAATAATAATAATAATAATAATAATAATAATAATAATAATAATAATAATAGGAATTTATGCCTAAAATATGAAATTAGGGTTTCCTAGGAAGTTATGAGCCTACAACCTTTAGAACAACCTTGATATCTATGTGGTTGTGATTTACTTGCTTAAATTAGTTTTTTTTACTTATCAGATCAATCATAAATAAGACATTAATTATTTAAAGTGAAAGATCACAGGAATCATATTGAGGTATTTTATATGGGTATGTTTTACCAGATGATAATAGTAGCTCAAGCTTGTTTATCCCTAAGAAGTGCATCAGCATGTTCCATTGGATTAAGAATAGTGGGGGCCTAAACACAATGTTAATGGAATATGATTTGAGATCATGTAACTAATGGATAAGACATTAATTATTTAAAGTACAAGATTAAATAAGTCAAGATCGAGGTATTATGTCCATTCTACCGAATGATAATAGTGGTTCAAGTGTGTTCTTCCTTGATGGGTATTTCATATCATTATATTAGTTTAAAATTAGTAGTTAGGATCATGTTACCCTATTTTATGTTGGTTTTATTCTACAAGATTATAATAGTGGCTCAGATGTGTCATCCTTGATATGTGATTCAGTCCATTCTACCTATTTAAGAATAGTGAGATCCCTGAATCAATATAAACAAAAGAATAGAATATGATATATCTCATAATGAGACTCATAATCATTAATTACCTTTCATTTTTTTTAATGTATCAAGAATGTATGTTTATTATCCATTGTGAAGTCATGTAATTTTTATATCTCGTACTCAACTTTATTACTACCTTACTCAGTATTTAGCATACTAACCATCATTTTCCTAGTTGTTGATTATTCCCATGAACATATGACCCATATGTCTTTATGTAAGTTGATGAGGACCTATTAGATGACTTTGTAGAATAAAATGCTTTATGTGGGGTGGACTGACTTTATGTATCAAGATATTTGGGTGTAAACCCATGTTATTTGGATGTTAGTTTTACCCGGATACCTTTTTAGATTCTTAGTTCAATGGTAACCCTTTGTCTCCATTTTTGAATATTGTATTTGGATTTAATCTCTAACTTATATTATGAAGTTCTCTCATTTTCCATTTATTATTTTTTACATTCTAATTGTTTACCATGTTATTGATGTAAGGATGTTTTGGTAAGCCAGGCTTGTGTCAATTATGATGGTCACACCTAGCTATTTTGGTAGTATGCTTCCCCAGTAAATGAAATTTTTTTAATAGAAAATTTTGGGGTGTGAAAAGTTAGTATCAAAGCATTTTTTTTAATTACATTTCAAAAAATTGACTTTCAAAACAATTCTCTATTTGAGTTTATTAGTTTAATTTATATTTTTGAAAACTCGATTATTCAAAAATCCAGATTCACTTTTCAGGAATCAAGAATTGGTAGTCTAGGTGGCTTTTTAATGTGCTTGTACAATATGTGCTAGTAATCTCGGAATGGTTATCCTAACATGTATTCTATCTTGCAACTAGCTCATCATGACCCTTAACGGTCACATTAGTCATTTGGATGAGACTTTCGAGGCCTTCATCGAGTTCTTCAGGTCCTTCCACTGTTTCCTCAAGCTCATCTATTGCCACCACCACCTCTACATTATCTATAACAACATATTAAAGAGGAATGGATTTGGATGATTATAGGAAAACACTCACCAATCTACGTTGGTGATGAAGATCCAGTTATCTAAGAGGGATGGATTTAGGACATGAAAAGGATGTATGAGGTAGTTGATTGTCTACCTACTCAAAATGTAAACATTGTGTTCTTCTTTCTTTATAGATCCATAGACATATAATGGGTATGTCTTCATGAGTAGGGAGGACCACTGATGTCCCGGGAGAAATTTAAGATGGCAATTTGTACTAAGTTTTACCCCAAGAGTAAAAAAATAGGATAAGTTAAAAGATTTCATGACGTCGATATAAGAGAGCATGACAGTGAGGTATTACCACACACAATTCATTGAATTGCTAATGTTTACGCTGGGTATAGAAGCTAGCAAGTTGAATGTGGTGTATCAATTGGAGAAGTGGATCCATTTCATCATTGGGGGGATGATGGATGCCATAGATTTCCATAACTTGACCATATTCTATGAGCAAGCTTGTGTCACCACTACAAGTTCAGGAGTAGGCTTCCATTCTAAGAAATAAGAAGAAAAGGTGTAGGGTTTTAGAGGCTAGATCTAATTTTGGGGAGGTAGACCTTTAGGGTTTTGGCAGTGGGGTTGGATATAGTCATAGGGTGGTTAGTTTCAACACAAGGGTCAAATGAATGGTCATAGTAGATTTATAGGACAGCTGAGGAGTTCATGTGTCATTTCTGTAGCTAGGATCATCCAAGGCAAGTTTTTCATGTCACTTCTATTCAATGTAGGATGTGTGGTTAGTTAGGCCATTGATCATTGGAATGCCAGTATCAACAACATCAGTTGTAATAGTAGGGACCACTCATACCTTAGTAGCAAGCCTTTTAGAAGTGGGTGTATTAGTTATAATAGTAGCAACATAGGGTTCATGCCCTAGCCAATGGACAAATTAGGGAGGCTAAGGGGAAATGACAAGGGCCTTTCCTATATCCTTAGGGTGGAATACAAACCTAGGATTCTGTAGGATATCATAGAGAATATCAAGCAGGATAGTCAGGTGGGCTCCTAAATGTCATCAACCAGGTAGAGGTGGGCTCTAGTGGAATTAGTAGAGTTAAACCTATATGAATTTGACACTATCCTAGGGATGGATATGTTGGAGATATACCAAGTGGTGACAGACTACACACAAGAGAGAGTAGTTTTGTGGGAACCTCAGAGTGATAGGGTCTCCAATAGAAGATGCAAGACTAGGCCTATTATGAATTTTATATCTGCCTATGCATTTTATTACTTGGTGCCAAGGGGTTACCCCATGTATTTGTGTGGAGTTCAAGGGCTAAACAAGTATATGTCAGCATTAGAGGATATTCCAATCACCCAGAAGTTTCATGTCATATTTTCAAAAGAGATACTGAGTATGATTTGGTACCTAAGATAGACTTCACGATTGAGTTAGTAATGGGGGTGGAGCCAGTTTTGAAGGCACCTTAGTATATAAAACTGGTAGATTTGCTAAATTTGAAGGCTTAGTTGCAGGATCTAGTGGCTCATGAGAAAAATCGCTAAAGTATGTCTCCATGGGGAGCACCAATTAGGAGCTTTCATCTAGGTATCAATTTTTAGGGTCTAAATCAGTTAATGGTGAAGAACTGCTATCCACTTTTGAGGATTGATGACTTATTTGATTAGCTTCAAGGTGCTTCAATCTTCTCAAATATCTACTTGAGGTTGGGATATCATTAGTTATGCATCATCAAGGCAAACATTATAAAGGCATCTATTATGACATGGTATAGGCACCATGAGTTCAAGGTGATGCCTTGTGGTTTCACCAATGCACATGTAGCCTTTATGGACTTGATGAAGATGATTGTTTGGCCATTCCTAGATCAATTTGTTGTTATGTTCATCGACAATATTTTGGTATACACTCAGAGTGGAGAGGAGCATAAGCAACATCTTCATACAATTTTGCCACTCCTGAGAGAGCATAGTTTTTATGTTAAACTCTCTAAGTGTGAGTTTTGACTTCAAGGGATTACATTTTTGGGGCACATGGTGTTAGTGGGAGGAGTCATCCTGAGCTCGATGAAGATTTTGGTAGTAATAGAGTGATAGACACCCACTATAATCCCTAAGGTTCTTAGTTTCCTAGGTTTGCCTATTATTTTTAGTATTTTACAAACTAAGGGGTTCTAAGAAAATTCAAAGGAAGAGTTGACTGATTAAAGGATACTGAGGGGAAATTCAAAGGAGAGAGAAAATTTCTTCTCCACTAAATATACAAGTTATACACACACACACACACACACACACACACACATATGAGGTCAAGATTAACCTCCATTCATCAAGCCTATATCAACTGGCCTAATTAAGAACAGGTTAAATTAATACATGCCCATATGGCATACATAGTGGTTTACAATTAAAAATGACAAGACATTAAAAACTATACATAAAATATCAAAGCTACATAAAACATAATCATAATAATACATTGAATAATCAAGCAATCAAGTTTCATGTCTTGTAACTTTATCTTCTATACAACTTTATTACCCTTGCATTATCATTATCTTGCATAGTAAATAGCTTGGTGAGTTCTTCTTATTCTTGCAAACATATATAATACCTAAAAGATCACTTAATGAAATATTATTAGGATTATCATGAAGATGTTCAAGATTTTTAAGAAAAATTGGTACCATCTCCAAATATTCTATCTCTTAACATCCAATATGAGAAGAATGAGATGGAGATGCTCCTACATTACTAGGCTTTTTATGAATAATTGATTATTGTGAGTCTTTCCTTAGCAAAAGAGTTTGGAAGTAAGTATTGTTATTAGATCTTGGGATCCTTATTTGAATTAAAATACTAATGACTTGAAGAAAAAAGATGATCTGACTTGGGTCAGCATATCAAGACTTGATTAGGTTTTAAGTGCTAAAAGGCTTTAGGGGTAAAGGGTCTTTTCTACTTTCATAGGTAAAATCATCAACCCTATAAGGGGTATATGTACTTAAGAAATTAGACAGTTAGTTTTGATGAGTGGATAGTCTATCAAAATGACTTTCTTGATGTATGTCTTGGAATTAAGAGTTATGCAGCCTTGGTTTTCATGCCACATATGAGATTGCAATCCTTATTAAGTTGAATTTATATATATGGTGTGAGTTTCAAACAACTAGGTGGCTACGTAGCAACCTTGAATATTTTTTCTTGAAAGTGAGTGAGTTACTTTAGTTTGATGAGTTGAATACGAATAGATTCCTAATTAGCTTCCCTAGCTATGCTAATATTGAAGTAAATTGGAGTTACTTTTAATTGTGTGTTATTGTTTTCATAGGGGACATTTGTTCACTATCTCTATTATTGAGATACTATATCTGTAGGGTTCATTATGTACACTAACATTATATTTTATTATTTTGGTATAATGCCTTATGTGTACTACCCTTGTGTATTAAGATGGTTTTTGGTATTACATGGTGTTACATGTATTACATGGAGTTTATATATGAATTGATTTTATTTCATGTGAATTTATAGTATGTCTGAGGTTACACCTTATGTGTTGTATAATTATTGAGAATATTAGGTTTTAAATAAATTAAGTTACCTTTAGAATTATGAGAATCATTATAAAAGGTTTTTGGAGATTACTACCTATTATGGTGGTTTTGTTCCTTAGTGGAGTATCATGTTAAGTTTTATGAAGTTGTTATTGCATGTGAGCATATTTTGGTGAGCATGTTATTGGCTTAGGGTTAGGTGTGTTTACTCAATATTCATGTACTAAACAAGTTATTTTTTAGTGGTTGTGGAATAGGTGATCTGAATATTTGTGGATCTTGAGTTGTAAATAAATAGTAGGGCTTCTGGTGTTTTTTCATGTTGGGACTTTCTAGTTTTTAGTTCTTGTTAGTGTGAATCGGATATATAACCTTAGATTAAATTATAAAGAATTTTACCTTTCATGGTGTTTTGTGTTTCTTATTGTTTAATATTTTCCATACCTGGACTTTCACCTACCATGGGCTAGGTGAATGTGTGCACCTCTCATCTTCATAAATGTAGTGGCAACATACCTCTTTTTCCTTTAGCATTGTACTTTCAATCTAAAATTTCAAAGTTGAGAAAAGTGAAGGTGTTACATGCTAATTCTATGTTTCTTAAATAGTACTATTTTATAATTTCACATAATTATATTATTTTCTATCAAAAATAAAATTATTTGATTGAATTATGGTTAAATTAGTCAAGTCGGTTGAACCACTATCCACTACCATATCCAAATCAATTTTCTATTAAGTATTTTAATCAGTTTCTTTGAAATATATTTATATAGCATGTTCATATCTTAAGATTATTTTGTGATGCAATTCATAGCTTAAGGAGGTGAGACATGTTCCAAAAATTAGAATGATTTTATCTAATGTGGAGAGCTTGATGATGAGGGCTAGGTGAGATAGTTTGAAAAGATCTCATGAAGAGGTTAATAAAGGTTTCCTTAATTATAGCCATGGGGAGAAACTAGCAAGTAGTTCTTATTTTATGGGATTTAGGAAACTATATATAGAGCTTGGGTAAGCATGTATGATGCATGACATCAAAGGTTTGCACATATGAGGGAGAATGGGTGGAGCTTCTCATTAGAAGACACAATAGGTTTAGACTTCAAGTGAATTTTAGTGAAGAAAGTACCATACTATGTCATAAGTAAATATATATGAGATTACTTTATTAAGGTGGCTACTATGAGGTTGGTAGAGAATTCTAATTGGGCTTCCCCTATTTTTTATAGCCTGATAAGATTGAAGTCTCTTACTATTTTCTCATGCTTTGAGATTTTCATTGATTAATTCTCAAGGAAGGTATTAGTGTATTTCATCATGATGATGATGGATCAAGTTTTGGGTACCTCCAAATACTTCTTAATATGAGTGAGAGTGAAAAAAGAGGAAGTTAAAGTATATACATACTGGTAATGAAGTGTATATGCTAATCTGTTTGATGAGTATTATAGGTCTCATGCAATCCAATATAAGCAAATTATCCCTAAACCCCTCAAAATGCCATAGTGGTATAATAAGTGAATTAAATACTAATAGAGAATGTAAGATCATGTCACATGTAAATCTTATGGAGTCAATTTGAATGAAGTATTATAGATGATATGTTACATCATCAACTTATCTTTCTCAAGCCTATAAGGACTAACACAAATCAGGATACCACACCCACGACACGTGGTTAAGGTACATCAAGGGGCTTGCATTGAGATACCTTACCCACCACACCTTGAATGTCTATACTGCAAGGGGTAAAAAGTTTGGATACCACACCCATCTATATAGAAAAATATGAAAGGGATAGGGGCTTGTACTAGAATACCTCACCCTCTTGAACTAGACACTGATGCTATACCGCCTATTAAAGTACAATCCTACCCTTAAAGATATGTACATAACCACCGACCAATTGGGTGTTTCCCAGTGATAACACCATACACAAATAAATTCCATTAGTATACAAATTGGGTGTTTCCAAATACTCACACCAAACATGTCATAAGTCATAAAAGCCACCGATTGGGTGTTTAGCTATGGCACCAAACTTAACTAATTCAAGTTACAAATATCATCATTATAGTTATTATTAATTCTATGGTAAAGATGGCTGAGTAATAATTAACATGTTGTAATTACATGGAGGTATTAACCAAAAAGTCCCAAAAGAAGAACATTAATTAACAACGAACTAGGTGGAATATAGTCGTACTAATCAATTGATCCCTAAGACTAGTCAACTAGTCTAGTCATGCCAAAATTAGACCAAAAATAACATTAGCAGACCAATCAATTGGTTGATCTTACTGATCAACTATTTATATAAAACCATTTGATTGATTTGGTCCAATTGGTTGATGGGTGTAAGGAGAGAGCATATAAATTTGGTCACAGGGTCACCAATCAATGGGTTTGGCAAACCAATTGATAGCTTATAGGGATCAATAAACTTCTTCATCAAATCAATTGATTGGTATCATAACCAGCCAATAAAATTTTTTTAAGTGTATGACTGTTCGTACAACTAGTCAATAGGTTCAACAAACCGATTGACTAGTTTGGGTAAAACAACACCTAAACTTGCGATACACACACACAATTTCACCAAAATTTGCCATATTAATCCTAACATGCTTCTATGTTAAAAAAAACATAAAAAGCCATATAGCAGGCATATAATCTCATGGATACATATTAATGTATGCATTTAAATGAAATCATACTCAAACCTCAAAAGAAAGCATAAATTAGAGAAACCAGCAATGCTTAAATTGTTGGAAGAAACTCTACCACATGCTCAACTTATAGAACACAATTAGCTCATGTTCAACACAACTAATAACATGGAATCACAATGAGAAATAAAAACCTAATTCATAATAAAGATAAGAATACATTACCTTAAAGCAAACCTTTTACCATAAAACTCTTACTTGATGGCTATCTAGTAGTACCTCTATTCCTAAGAGAATAAAAAGTTAAAAACATTGAAAATCCTCTTTACAAATCCATTAAAATCAAAGAAAATTGCAATAAGAAGAATAAAAACACAACTCAACCTTTTCTCAAAAACCAAATTTCCAAAGAAAATAAAGTTATGATCTTCAACCTTTCTCAAGACTTAATCCTTCATTAATTAAGAGAAACAATTGAGAAATAAATTGAATGTTAGAAGAAGAAAATAGAGACAATAACTCGACTAAAAAGGGAAGAAAACAAGAGAAACCATTATTTTTTCTTAGTAGAGAGTGGAAAGGGAGAAGAATGGAGAATACTCAACATTTAGTAAATTTCTCTAAGGGAAAGGAAGAATAGAGCAAGAACAATGGGTAATAAGTGAAAATGAATCAAGAATAGAGGGTATAGAAGGTAGAGCTGGTTAAAATCCACATGAGAGAAAGAGAGAGATAAGACTAGAATGATTGAGTGCGGGTAACTAAGGTGTAAGAGAAGATATGATGGAGTGAGAGAGGTTGAGTATAATCAAGGAGGGAGCTATTATAGATGGTTAGTAAGTCAAGATAGATGTGAAAGAAGTCAAAAAATCAGCCCATTTGCCAAAAGAGAGAGAGGAAGGTGAGGGAGAAGAGAGAAGGTGAGTGATGCCTTAAAAAGTTCTTTCGAGGAAAATTAACTAAATAAAATCATAAAATGATATAAATAATATAAAAATAATCATAAAGTACCAAAATATGATTATTAGTACAAATACATTCTAATTATAAGTTTCATAAATATTAGAAAAGGATATGAAATCATAGCATAACCAATCGATCAGTTTGAGTAAACTAGTCAATCAGTAAGACTAAAATTCATATTTTTATTAGAATTTTAAGCCCTTTTCAAAATTAAAACTAATTTAATTTATATCAAAATAATTTTAAATACACTTTAAAGGATTTTAGGATGGGTTATTGCAGCTTAAGTATCTAGTCTCAAAGTAAATCCAACAAAAGTGCAATGCCTGCTTCAGTAGTGTGAGCCCTATTATAAATATTAAACTTAATGAAATAATTGGATCTATACAAGGAAACATCCCCCTTTTCTATTGAATCATTATATATCCAGTATTACTATCCCCTAATTGATAATATGGTATAAAAATTCACCTACTGAATAACCAAGCACTTGAGCTACATGGAGAGACTACAACTCATTAATTTAATCCTCATAGGAACCTAGCATTTTTGGGCTCGAGTCTTTTTTTATACTTTCAAAAAATATTTGAAGCAAGTTGAAAATATTTATAAAATCTTATTTTAGGCATTTTTGGGAATTTCTAGTAGCAAAGCATTATAGGGAGAAAATGTGCATACCAAAGGATGGAGGAGGTTTGTGCATCTGTGATTTGGCATGTTGGAATATAGAAGTTATTGGGAATTATCTTTAGTATATAGTCAAGAATAAAGATATTCTATAGATAATGTGGATTCACAAAGTTTTCATCAAAAGTGTGGCTATGGTGAGCTTCCAAAGTAAAGCTCACTACCCTAGAATTTGGAGAAGATAATGAGTTTGAGGAGCACTCTACTTCCTTACATTGAAATCAGTGCATGTATTCATAATGGATAATATATTACTTAGAAGATATATTAATTAACTCAACCCTAAGATAATATAAAGCTTTGGGCTCCTATAGTTTGGCATCACGAATCTTCCAAGGCATAAGATGAGCATATAGCTTATGTGTCATACTATTATATTAATGAAAAGCAAACTTCAATCATGGGGGTTACATAGGATGATAGGTGTGGATTTTGAGATCTTAAAATGGAGGACCTAGATCATTTACTCACTCAATATTCTTTTGTTCATACTTTTTTGCAATTTTGTTTTTATCAGCTACAAATATACTATATTCCTAGTAGTTGGGATAGGTTTACAAACTAGCTTAGCATGTTAACAAGAAGAAGGAGAAGTTTGATGGGGGGTTGTAAGAGAAAAAATTATAATGTTAGCATGTAGAATATGGAGGGAAAGAGGTGGAGCAATATTTCAAAACCAAGCAACTCACCCAAGAAAGATTATTAGAGATATAATGTTAAAGAGTCATACACGTCTAAGTAAAGCTCATGAGCACTTGATGTATAGACAAAATTAACATAGTTTTAATTATTATTTTTTTGTAGCGAGTTTATGGTGAAATTTTGGTGTATATAAAAATGTTATCATAATTGGGATTCTACATAGAATTGGTCAGGGGTCTATAAAATTGGATCGTAAAATTGTAAGTTCTACCAAAATCATCAAAGTAAGATCCTATATAAAAAGTATGTGATACATTGTTCATACTAAAAGTAAAATGATACTCAAAAATTTAAATTTAAGATTTCAAATATTTTAAATCAAGTTGGAACAATCTACAAATCCACAAATTTTCCACGTTGGCTAACAATACAAACCACAAAAAACCTTGAAAGTGCAAAGTATAATAACATGATAATGTTTAACATGAATCAATCATAGTCATCATAATTATTATTGTCTACATCTTCACTTCCAAACTCGGTATCCCTACTAGTAGTACCAAACTCAGTTGCTTCATCCTCATCATCATAAATATGTGTATCAAAGTCATTATAGTTATTAGCTTCATTAGATGCAACATAGGTCTTAGCCACTACATTCTCACTTAAAATCATGGCCTTGGACTTCATCTAGATTAAGGAAAAACAAAATAAAGAGAAATTATAACTACATACGACTTGATAATTATTTCAAATCCCAAGAAAAAAAAAGATGAAGAAAAGAAGACATACCATTAGCTTCACAATTAGTGATTTCATCTCCATTTGTTGTATCCTCTCAAGCATACCTCCTACTTACTCTATCAAAAGCACCTAACCATGATCCATTGGTAGGAAGGACATGTTCCTCTCTTTTGATTATCCATTTATAGTTTGAAGGTATTTATTCCAATATAATTAAACTTTAAATTGTAGCTACTCGTTTTTTGTTATTTTTGCTTCAATTTGAGACGATACATTACAAAAAACAACTCATTCATCTTTTTGTATGCAAACAATTTCACTTCTTTGTATGGATCTATTAAAAAAATGCAAAATCATTAATAAGTTGATTTATAAATATCAAATTAATTTAACTAACAAGAAAAATAATTAGTACTATACCATTTCATATGCACTCCAATTTTGCTCACAACTAGAAGAACTGCATGTCAAGCTTAAAATTTGGATGGAAAATTTCTTCAACTTAGGGCAATCATCTCAATATGAATCCCACCAATTGGCTACATATCTATAGTTTCATTGTAGGTTAATGGCTTAATATGAAAATAAGAAATAAATATTTAATAAAACAAAAATATGCAAACCTAGAGACTTTTTTGTTCTTGACATTATAGGTGTATGCACACCAAAAACCCTCTTGTATTTTTAAATGCATCTAGTTGCAAATTGATATTGAGTATTTCTTCTTGATCTACAACCTTCCTTTCTAGACAATTATATAAACCAATATTGACATCTATAAAAGCTCTAAAATCTAGCCTATAGTGAAAGTGTGGATTAAGATAATAGACAACAACATGTAATGATTTATGTAGTTGAGAATCCCAACACTCATCAATGATTTGCAAAATAGGCCCATAACTACAAGATAGATGAACATGTAAAATTAAAAAAAAATGACTAAAACTAATAAAGTGAATTGCACTATATACAAAAGAAATTAAAAGCTTACTTTCTTTCAACATTGCTAAAATTTTCTTTGATTTGAGTTTGTAATTGATTCATAACTTCATAAATGAACCCCGCACTTAGATTCTCATCATAATCAACGATATAAAGCATGTTAATAATTGGTAGGGATGCTTTCAAACAAATAAAAACCCTGCGCCAAAATATAAGACTATCTAAAACAATAATCTAAACCCATTTTCCTTCAATTGTTGATGCAAACATGCTATATCACCACTTATTATATGCAAACATGGATAATAATGAACATTTTAGCTCATTTAAGCACCTCAAGGTCAAGTATGAAGTTTCAAATCGGGTCACACCAGGTCTAATCAAGTCCCTTTCTTGTGTAATCTCTTTCATCCAAATATGGAGTATGGTTCTGGAGTAGATATATGTTGTTATCCTCCTAGCCTTTGTAATTGTCACATTATGAATCTTAATTTTTTTATAAAAATAATCTAATATAAAATAAATAAAATGAACAACATATGGTGTCCAATACAACCTCTTTCTTTTCTCCATTAACTTCTCCTCGACTACTTTATAGTTTGAGGCATTATTAGTGTAATCCCCCAAAATTTTAGAAAACCTATAATTTAATAAATAGCTTTTATTTGAAATAAATTAGCTTTTAAAATTATATAGTTTAATTATTTTATGGACTTTTAAGTATATAAATTTGGATAAGAATAATTCATAAATTAAAAATAAACATTTTGTTATTTTATCATACTCTTTTTATTTAAATAATATTCTAAACTAATACTTTACTAAATTTATCCTTTTTAAACCAATATATTAAATTATAATGAATTAAGTTATTAAGTTAAATAATTTATCACGAATATTACATTTTATGATTTTATAAATTAATTTATTATATTTTCCCATTTTCTTTTTTTTCCCATTTTCCCCTTTTCCTTTTCTTATTCCTTTTCTTTTCTCTTTTTCTTCATTCGGGCCGCCTGACCACAACCAGACCTTTCTCACCCCACCGGCGTGCGGCTAGGCCTTCGACCCATCTTCCCCCCATCCTTCCTTCCTCTCCCGCATGGCCCACTCCCTCTCCCTTTCCCTTGCCCACACGTCACGGCCCAGTCCCCCCGGCCTTTTTTTTCCTTATTTCCTTCTCCCCTTGGATAGGTTGGCCTAGTCTTTCTTTCCTGCGCCAGTCTGCCCGCTCACACCCCCTCCCCTTCCTTTCTCCCCTCTCCCACGCCCGAAAAGCGCCCCGTCTGCTATACCGAGCGAGTTGGCCGCAGCCCAACCTCCACCACTACACCCCCCTCTCTCCCCCGTCCCTTTCTTCCCTTTTTGGACCCAAACAAGCCCTGTCTAGCCACCTGCCCCCTTCTTCTTTTTTCCTCTTCTTCCCATGCATCCCCTGCCACCCCACCACCTTCCGCTACCCTACCTTCCGCTATTGATTAGTGACTGCCACCATCCCCTTCCTCTCCTTTTTCATCACCTCACGAGCTCTCTCTTTGCCCCATTTTTTGAGCCTCTCACCTTCCCCGACCTCCCTCTTCTCCCCTTTCTTCTCCTTCCATTTCCCCCTATTTTTGCATCACCGCCGCCCTCCGCCACTTCAACCGCCTCACCAACCTTTTGCACCACTCCCTACCACCCTCCACCTCAGCCTTATACCACCACAATGCCCACCTCCAGCCCTGCAGCCCCTTCTTCCTCCCCTCTTCTTTTTTGCCCTCCTTTTCTCCCTTACCAGCAACCTCCCTACAACCCCTTTGTTTGCCGCTGTCCTACCTCCTATGCCACCACCAAAACCACCAATCTCCTCCACGCAACCTCCTCTACCACCTCCACACCTCATTTTCTTGAAACTAGCCACTGAACCCCTTCATATACCTCCTCTCTTTTCCTTCCTTCCCAGCCCCCTCCTCCTCGGCAGCCACCGCCTCTGCCGCCCTCGACCATCGTCAACCTATCCCCGACCACCACCTATACCCCCTCTCTGCCTCTGCACCCTTCCTTTGCCTTAAATCCTCCCCCACATGCCCTCTTTCCTAGCCCCAAATCCCCAACCCGAAAATAGCCCATTTCCCCCTTCCTTTCACCCAACTTTGAACCTCTCACCTTTTGTTTTGCATGCAGCTCATGCTGCATGAGCAAAATGAGCTGCTGCATACCTTGGTCATTTTTGTTAATAATTTTAAGGTATAATAATATCTAAGTTAATTATTTTATTAAGTAAATTTTATAAAGTCTTATGTTTTGGTTTTCTTATTTCTAATATAATAGTTATTGATATTATGTTTAGGTATTGGTTTTGCTAATCAAAGCTTGAATCTTTAACTGGAATACCAGAAAGGTTCGTTTTTGCAGAAAATAAGGTAATCGTTAAACCCTACTTAAACGAATAGATATACGTATGTTAGCACCTTAGGATTTTTAATATGTTATTATGCTTGATATTTGTGGTTTAATATATATATTGCTTGTATTGATTGATAAAAAAGAAAGTATGCTAGTTTATATGCCATGTGTGGAAATGTTGCTTTAGGGAAGAGCTTGATTATTAATGAAAGTGTTAAGTAATTATCTATGTCATATTATGTTATTGTGACCATTTATGCTTGAATAATATTATTGTGAGTCCTAGGGGCATTTTAGTAATATTTCTTGTCCAAGAATGTGGCCTAATGTATGTGGGTGCTAATAAGTATTATATTAAAATATAATAGTTGGTGGAGTTGGACATTGTTAAGGGAATATTAATATTATTATTCCATGTAGTAATGTTGATTTAATAAAAGTGGTGTAATAAGGGGCAAGATGGTAATTTCGGAAGAAAATGGTGAAATGATAATTTTATAAGTAAAAGGATAAATTTGTAAGTTGTAAGAAAAAGGGGTATTATGGTAATTTTGGAGGCAAAAGGGAAATATGGTAATTTTATGAGTAAATGGCAAAATGGTAATTTCATAAGTAAAGGGGTATTATGGTAATTTTAGGAGTAAAGGGTAAAGTGGTAATTTTGGGAGTAGAGGGGGGTAAGAATGGTAATATTGGAAAGTAAAGGGGGCAAAATGGTAATTTTATAAGAAAAGAGCAAAATGATAATTTTGGATGTAAAATGGTAAAATAGTAATTTGCAAATAAAAGGGTATTATGACAATTTTATAAATAGAAGGGTGAAACGGTAATTTTAGAAATAAGGGGAAAAATGGTAAATTGTAAGTAAAAGGGGTATTATAGTAATATTATAAGTAGGGGTAAAATGGTAACTTTATAAATAAAAGGACATTATGGTAAATTGGAAGTGAAGGATAGAAGGGTAACTTTGTAAATAAAAGGATATTATGGTAAACTTGGGAGTATGGGGTAACTTAGTAATTATAATAATGACAAAGGATAACTTGATAATTAAATTATGATTATAGAAGGGCAATTGGATACTTATGATAATAGAGAAGGGTAACTTGGTAAATTAACCAACAAAAGGGTATTATGGTAATCTTAATAATGGAGAAGGGTAAATTAATAATTATAGTTATGGAGAAAGGTAAATTGGTATTTATAAAAATGGAGGATGGTATTTATAATAATGGAGAATGTTAAATTGGTATTTATAATAATGGCGAAAGGTAAATTAGTAATTATAATTATGGAATGGGTAAATTGGTAATTATAATTATGGAGAAGGGTAAATTGGTATTTGTAATAATGGAGAAGGATAAAATGATAATTATAATAATGGAGAAGGGTAAAATAGTAATTGTGATAATGGAGAAGGGTAATTTGGTAATTATAATAATGGATAAGGGCAATCCGGTAATTATGAGATTGTAAAAGAGTAATTTGGTGATTTAACCAATTAAATGGAAAATTGGTAGTCATGATATGGTAGAAGGAAAATTTGATAATTTATCCAACTTAAGGGCAATTTGGTAATTATAACAAAGGAAAAGGGCAATTAAGTAATCTAACCAACCAAATGGGAAATGATAAGCGTAACAATTATGAAGGGTGAATGGTAATCTAAAAAGCATAAAGGATAACTTGGTAACCTAAACCGAGTAAGGGGTAATTTGGTAATTTTACAACCTAAAGAGTGATATGGTAAATTGGTAAGTAAGGAAAGGATGGCTTAATAACTATACAAGGAAGGGGTAAATCAGTAATTCATACGTAACATGTTAATAGGACACTGGAGGTTCGTAATAAGACTCAATTAACATTGAATAGTAAGGCAAGAGTATTTGACGATTAGTAAATATCACCAGAACAAATCTTGAATTAGAATTAGATGAGATTACGATGGCCTTGATGATTCCCCCATGTTATCTTGGATAACCGTATGAATAAGAAATGCCTAATGATATCAGAATGATTGAAGGTGAACAAGTATCTGATTGTTGTGCCTTTTGTGATCACGTTAATTAAGACATTAATACTTAAAGTGAAAGACCTCGAGATCGAGAATGGTGGCTCTTTAATGGTCGCTACCCTAAAGACATGGTTTAGCCCATGGTTTTTTTGGTATATGCTGGTGTGCCTTTGTACCCTAGCCAAGCCCTATATCTTACTCTATCTAGCTCTAAAGACCTATTTAGGAGGTATGCATACTTATGGATTAGGTGTCCTTGTCGGTAGGGTACTGAGTAACTTTATGCACCAGTAAGACCAGGGCACCTTTGCATCCTTGGGTTGATGGTTGAAGGGTACTGATTAGCTTGTATACACCAGTGCGACCGGTGTACGTTTGTGTCCCGGGTTCTTGATCTCCCATCCGAGGCAAATAAATGGAATTGTTGTGCTGATTAAAATAAGTAAAACCTTACTTATGAAAGTGAAAGATTAATGAGCTGGGCCCATTTGATTGATGATATTGAGTACCCGTCTACTAGTTATAATAGTGTCCCAGGGACGTGTTGCCCTGGCAGATGATATTGAGTACCGATCCACCGATTATAATAGTGGCCTAAGAGTGAATTGCCCTGGATGATGTTTATATATATTCTGGTCCACCGGCGATAATAGTGGGGTTATCAAACTTAATAAAACTAGTCTGGATGTGAATAAAATTATGGGAAGATACTAATTACTTATAGTGGAACACCATATGAGTCGAGGCCAGACCTGTCCATTGGCGAATAATAGTGGCTAGGTGCGTTTTGCCCTACATGGCCGGTCCACCGATGAGGAATAGTGGCCAGGTGCGTTCTGCCTTACATGACCGGTCCACCGGCTATAATAGTGGGGTTCCCGCACTCATATGGATATATATATATATATAATCTAAGAGATGATTGAATAATGATGGACTAATAACCTAAGACCCAAAAGCATTGATTGTACATTATGACTTATCAACCCTTGGTGAAATTGATAAATATGTGATTGTGTTGTATGCATTCTCATTTTATATGTACATAGTATGGTATCATGTGTTGTATTGCAGACCTGCTTTTAAGTGTGTTTTAAAGGATTACTCGGTACCATAGTACTAAAGGGTTTCATTCGTGGGCCCCCTACCTATTCAATGGGTAGTGTCCCTTGCAGGTCCTATTTCACGTACTATTCAAGTGGGCAACAGGAAAGAGCGTAAGGATTATCCAGATTTTTAGTTTCCTCCCTTTTACTTTTACTTTCTGGTTTAAATGTATTCATTGTTCTTGTAATCACCATTGGTGGATTCTAATCTTGTAAAGTGTATCACGCTACTCTAATTTAAACATGTTTTGAAAATCTAGCAAAGTGTATCTCACTCCTTAAGCCTTAGCACTTGGTACTGGAACGGTAGAAGTGAATCAGTCTGGTACTAAGTGTGGCGGTAGTATCCTCGAAATTCACCGTTTTATATTTTGCTTCCATTATTTCTTTTAATAAAATAAAATTTTTCAGTAGTGAATTTTGGGGGTGTTACACTTAGTCATAAATTGAACTACATTTTTCTTCTCGTACCTTTTCGATAATAGCATCTAACATCTCAAAACCTTTTTTAGCTATTTTAGAAATTTCATATGTGTCAATAGATGATAAAAAGACTATACATCTAGGGCTATTAACTAAGAAGTTGCATATAGAGTGCTTCTGCCTATCACTCCATCTATTAGACATGATAGTGAAACCTACTCACTTTGCATTCATCTTCATACTCCTTAAGCATGGTTGCTACATTGTGATGCAGGAGCAACCAAAGATGATCCTCTAGGTATTGATTTGGCATATTTATTTTTAGATTCAAATACATTACTTGTCTTTGATGATAATTCTTTGACTAACTATAATGATATTACCTTAAGTCATTATTGCCCGTATGTAACAAAGATGATCAAATCATATATGAAGTCAAGATATTTAAGATTTTCACATGTTATAAGTTATTACAAAGGAATATATGTTATATATGAAAGTCAAAGTCAAAAAGATCTAGTTAATCTTTCAAAGTTAACATCTTTATCTTGGTTAGTATTCTCGTAACTTATTTTCATGCAATCTTAGCTTACTTTGTTCATAATAGTCTTGTTGAGCTATGTGTTATATAGGAAATAAATACTTCCTCCGTATCAAAAAGGAAGTCAATATATTATCAAATATTTGTATGAAAAGAAAATTATTTTAGAAAATTAAGAGTTTATTTTTTATTTTTACCAATAATTTTATTTTAATTATATATGAATTAGATGCTTTGTTATTTTTCAATGAAGGGTGTTAGTGTAATTTTAAGACTACTTTTATTACTTTCTTAAACAGTATGTAAAATGATGGAATGACTTTCTTTTTTATATAGAGGGAGTACATTGTAATACTAGTTATGTGTGTGTTAGACATTTGTGTGTCATGTGGCTAAACTAGAGTAATAGTTAGCAATGTTATAAGCTCTATATAAGGTATGTATGTCGATACTTGTAGCATGATGTTGGATAATTTTTTTATATTGGCATATAACACAACTAAATACTTGATTAATTCTCTATTTGTGATTGAATACCCATTCAAGAATATTTGAAATAATCTTAGATTAGTTATATTCAAATTGGTTTCTTTGATTATTTTTAAATTCTTTGACTTCTTGTTAATTTCTTGGTTGAATTTATTAATTCATCTTTTGTAGACAAGCCAAACGATCTTACAATTCAATTCATTTCATACCAATCTTTATACTTTTTGAATATTTGTGTCATATTGACCACTTCCTTATTTAAATATTTAATTTGTATTTCATGATAAGTTGGTGGTTTCAGTCCTATCCCATACTTTCATATCTTTTTAATCATAAGCACAAAATTAGGATTATTTACTATGTTAAAGAGGAAAACACTGATGTAGAAAAAAATATACAATTTACCGACACACCTCCTCTATTTCTTTCCTTTTAAACTTCAAATTAAGTTTGGTTTGCACAAATTATTTTTTTACTAAAAAAAGAATCCATAATAACTTTTCTCCTTGTACCATAATCCTATCTAAACTTTTCAAACATATCAACCTCACAAATTTAATTAAGTTTCCTATTCTTTCTTTTAGATTCTTCTTTACTAGTTAACAAAATACCTCTAAATTTTTGTTTGACATCATCTAGGACTTGTAGGTAAGGTTCAATATTAACATGATTTCTAGCTATGTGATGTTTTAGCCTAACCCCTCCCCCCATAGTGTACAACTCCACATAATTTACACCTTACTTTCTTACCACCATAATCGACTGTCCTAAACCATGATCTAATATATTACCGGGAGTATTTTTTTTCTTATACATTTTTAAGATTTAGAAGTTGACATTATATGACCTTAACAAGAAGAAGAAAACAACACTATTATAATCATATGGCTATATAAAAATATTTATAGTGAATTAAAGTCAGTAGATTACATTACATAATATTATCTAATTCACTATACACTTATACAACATACAAAATTAGATATATATCAAAATTAGAACACTATCAAGCATATAGTATATACATTCTAGTAATTTAAAAATCTGCACTAGATATATAAATTAGTTTAATCAATTATCAAAATTCAAAACCAAAACCAATCTTAACATTCAATAAGAATAAATTAGAAATGAAAAAGAGGCATTGTAATACCTATTTGAGGGCTTGAGTATGATAAGTTGTGAAAAAAAAATAGTGGAGCACCAAAGAGGCAGACACTACGACCTACACACATAATATTTTAGACAAATGAGGAATAATTTAAAAAAAAAACTCATCATTCATCAATTCAATTGTATAACTAGATGCAAACTTTCAAATTTCTTATTTACGTCAGGTTAAAAAAAGGGGCATCTAAAAAACCAATTCAATATTCTAAAATATATATCTTAGAGACTTGGATAATTATAATGTTGGGAGGAGATTTTGAATTTGGGCTTGAACTCTCCAAAACCGCTAAAGTTCAAGGCATTGACCATGTGAGGTCTTCTTGTAGTTGGTGCTTGTGAAATTTGGATGAGGAATACTTGTGTCTATAAAAATTCAATCTTGATCTATTTAGCATGATGATCAATATTGATGCTATTCTTGTTCTTAGGCGTATGTATTGGTGCACGAAAAACTCTGTTTGGCTTAACATCTTAGCTTTAGAAATGTTTTTCCATTTTTGTTTCCGCATCCTCATTTCTTCAAAATGCACACACAAGTACCTCATAATTTAAAAAAAAAATTCATTTCTCCGTTTACTCTCGTCGTTGTTCTTGTACCCATGTATGTTATTTCCTAATAAAAGTCAGCTTTGTAATTACTTTTATTTATTTAATTATTTGTCTCTATTAACTATAATGTTCCTTACAGATTATTAATAAAATATCTCCATTAGTAGTCATAATAATAGTAGTGGAGGTTATGGCAAACAACTATAATGGTAATTGCGACGAACGATAATTGTTATAAGAATAGAGGCCATAATGGTAGTGACACTAGATATAATTTAATAAATCCAACTTATTTTTCTATTATTTTTTTAAAATATTGAAGAATATTTTGGTAAAATTTTGAATATCATTTTTAAATTTTTTTTAAAATAAACTAAAACTTTAAACTCAATTATGGTTGTGTAAATTTCTAGTTGGAATAATATTTTTATTTCAAAAATCATAGAACAAAACTATAACCCAAGAGCCCTTAACCAATAGCCTTTGATTTTGAGTAGCATAAAAAATTATTTCACAGGAAGTTACGAAGAATTTGAAACTAATTTCATAATCCTAAATTTATTTATAACAACAATAAATTTTTAATAGAGATCAAACCCAATTACAACATCGCTCGAAAGAAGGTGCCGGAGTTATTCTAAAATTCGCTTAAAGACAAAATACATGGCCCTAACTTTAATAAAACACGAAAACAACGTACAGTAAAAAAAAAAAATACGATGCAATGATAAGGGACACGGTTGACAATCCTCCTCGGTGATATTTGTCGTCGCATAATTTTGTCTCCATTCTGACTGTTGCTCGCTCGCTGCTGCCACCATTTTATTAAATTATTGCGATTATTGAATATGGGGGAGGGAAAGCCTCATCTTCTCTTCTCTCCCATCGTATTCTATTTCTATCTGTCGCATCCATTCACATCATACATCTATAGACGGTATTATTTATTTATTTACCCCACCCTGCCTGCTATTATATAGTAGTATAAATTATCTCTCCCCAAGGAAAGAGGAACGAGCGAGCATTAGCAACACACCGTTCCGGATTCTCTCTCTACATTACGGCTGCAGCCGTCTGCTCCTACTCCGTCTATCTATTAGTATCATTCTATGTAGCAGCCTTTACTCCGTTTCGGGCTTGCCTTGCCTCTCCCTATTTTCCTCAGCTCCTCCTCTTAAAATTAGTACTGCTCTGCGGCACCTGCGAACTTTTCTGATTCACTCTTGGGAAGGTGAAAACAGGGATTGAAAAAATTAGAGAAATGTATGCAGACAGTGAGTTTTTGTATCCGTATTTTTCGAATTTCTCTCAAGGATTTCAGCAATTTCAAGAGCCGTGTCTTTCTCAGGCGTCAAATTCCTCAATGGTAAACCTTCCAATCCATGCCCTCCTCTCCCCCCTCGAATTATGCGTGTCTAACAATACTTAGACTTCTATTCCAAGTTGATCCCGCAAAAATTGAGGCTTTGGATACTCTTGAATTGAACCTATTTTGGCTGAATCCATCGATTTATGCATTTCTACCGCGATTTCCGATTCTTAGCTTCTTATTGGACATCACTGAGCAGTAGTGTTTGCATCTATTTTGCTCGATGTCTGTCTAGTAGCTGTATTTCTAGCCCCAATTTACTTGAGTGGGGACGCCATATTTACTATCTACTCGGTGCCATGGTTGATTGATTGAGTGATTTTTATTTTTTTTTATTTTTTGAAATGGGAATGGCTCATGTGAAAGTTCAGGGTTTGGATCTCTCAATCTTGAGTAGTAACTTCTTGAATTGCTAGTATTATGTTTTGTATTAATCCTTTTAATGAAGAAAGAATGAGCCGGGGATGGTGATGGTTTAATTTCATAGTCGCGTCGACTTTTTTTTTTGATAGATAGAATTGTTTGGTACATAAAATACCAAACTAAGATCATGGCATCAAGAGGGCCAAACACTTGTCCCGAAAAAAGAGGCGACAAAGAAGTTCTAAAATAACAGAGCCTGGACATTATAGGTCACATCATCCGCTCTGTATGGAAACTTCTTTCTGCCGTATTTGACCCAAAAACCTATTCTCATCTTGACTAACAAAAACATCCAACCCCTGCAGCCGACAATATCATCGAACACTGTTCTATTTCTGTACTCCCATATGGTGCCTATGATAGCAAAGAACGCAGCTCGCCATATATCCCCCCTCAGACCTGTACTATGTACTCCTAACCAAGCAAAAGCGATATCTTCGATTGAGTTGGGCATTACCCAGGAATATCCAATCCAATCACATGCGTCGTACCATATCCTCCCAGTTACCGAACAATGCAGGAAAAGGTGATTAACCGTTTCTTGTTCCATTCCGCAGAAAGGACACAAGGCCTGGAGAGCATCTATGACTTGGAGCCTGGCTAATCTTTCCTTTGTGTTGAGTCTTTGTTGAACTGCGAACCAAGCAGTGAGCTTAAACCTCGGGGGTGCTATGCTTCTCCACATTAAGGTGGCTGGATCGGTTCTCAAAACATTCCCGAGGGTAAGCTGATAATATCTTTTGCAGAACGACCTCACGGAAAAAAGACCTGTCTCATCGTGAGTCCAAACAATCGAGTCTTGTTTATTCTTGAGTGGACATACCTGCTGTATAAGTAACTGCAAATTCTCCATAAGTGCCACCTCCCACGTGAACATCTGCCTCCTCCACTCAAATCTCCACACCCAATACGATCCCTCCCAGGCTCCCATCTCTGCCACCTTTTGATTTTGCTGCTCTGAAACACTGAATAACCTTGGAAAAAGATCCTTCAATGGGCCTTCTCCAGACCAATCGTCATGCCAAAATCTAATAGATGTCCCGTCACCAAGCAAATGCTTCAAACCCTTTCTCAGCTGAGGCATGTCTCTCCCTATAAAACCTATATCCTTCCACGGGGACCACCCTGTGGTAGAAGATGGAAGTTCTAGGGACCCTGGCCGATCTCTCGAGTAAATGGAAGAAATAATATTCTTCCATGATGCTCCTTCCGTCGTGAAAAATCTCCACCACCATTTGAAGAGCAACGCATTGTTTTTTATCATAATATCCCCCACTCCCAAACCGCCTAGTGATTTGGGCTTTTGAATGGTACTCCATTTGACTAGGGGAAGCTTCTTTCTATCTGCATCACCACTCCAGAAAAAATTCCTCTGAATCTTGATGATGTCTTTTACGACCCCACTTGGAATTCTGAATAGGCTCATGAAATACAATGGCAGGCTGTTCAAGACACTTTTAATTAGGACTAGTCTCCCTGCTTTTGACAAGACCCTAGCCTTCCACCCAGACAACCTCTGTTTTACCTTATCGATCACTGGTTTCCAAGTTTCTCTTCTTCTTGTATTGGCCCCTAGCGGTAGACCAAGATAGGAGGTAGGCAGACATCCCTCCTCGCATTCCATAATCTCAGCAGCTTCCTTCTGGAACATCGCATCCACACCCAGACCGATAAGAATTGATTTGCTGTAATTAACCTGCAACCCCGATAGGAGATAGAAACAATCGATCAAGCTTCTCCAATTCCTGACGTTTGGAGCCGAAGCCCCACAGAAAACCATCGTATCATCTGCAAACTGGAGATGGGTAACTTCCACATTTTCCTTCCCTATCTTCATACCCTGCAAAAGGCCTTGATCCACTCCTCTCTTGATGAGTTGGTTAAAAGCCTCCACCGCCAGAACAAAAAGAAAGGGTGAAATAGGATCGCCTTGTCTAAGTCCCCTACCCATCTTAACGGGTGGTGAGGGGGACCCATTGATAAGAATCGAAATGCTTGCAGTTGAAATACTCTCTTTAATCCAGCCTCTGAATCTGTGGCCGAATCCCATGATGCCCATAATGTTCTCCACGAACTCCCATCTAATACTGTCATAGGCCTTCTGAAAGTCCAACTTGATCATGACTCCCTTCGATCTCTTCCGTGCTCTAGCCCACTGAACGATCTCATTGGCGACCAGGGCCCCATCCAAAATGCTTCTCCCCGCAATAAAAGCTGATTGTGAATCGCTCACTAACTCGTTCACCACCTGTTTTAAACGCTGAGCTAGGATCTTCGCAATCACTTTGTAGATACAGCCAATTAAACTGATTGGTCTATATTGACTAACCTCCTCTGCATCCACCACTTTGGGGATTAGGGAGATCAAAGTGGTGTTAAGATCGGGCGGAAGGTGTCCCGTGATGAAGAATCTCATAACTGAGTCGGTGAAATCCTCTCCGATGGTTCCCCACACTTTCCTGATGAACCCAAAATGATATCCGTCGTAGCCTGGGGCTTTTGAAGGCTCACAAGACCAAACTGCTACTCGAACATCATCCCTTGAAGGGATCTTCTCTAATTCTGTACTCTTTTCCTTGGTTAGCCTCCGAAAACCAGTGTTAGAAAGGCTAATATGTGGAAGGTCCTCTTGTTAGAAAGGCTAGTCGCGTCGACTTTATTCTTTTTTCACAATTGAGGCCTTCTATTTATTCCTTTCCGCTCCCACTCAACCAAGATAATGGATTTTAGACACTTCTTTTCTTTAATTTAAGCTAAAAGTAGAAAAAGTTGGAATTTTATGTAGTCTTGCTTGCCATTGATGTTTGTGATTGATCTAGGTAATAAAAAAAAATTGCCAGAAATATAAATGGGTTGTTGGGCGAGCATTGAATAAGGCATTTTGTAAAGGATGGAACTGGTCACCTCTATCTGTACTTGCAAATTTATTTATTTCTTGACAGAAACCTGTCCTTGCAAAATTAATTGTGAGCTGAATAATATCTATGGTTACTGTTATTATCTGTAGTATTGTGGAGCGGATAGAATTCTTCTTTTATTGATTCCGTTTGGGCAAAGACGTGAACTTGCTGTATTTCTTTTCCCGTGTGTGTGTGTGTGAAAAGCTAAAGTCGATGCATGCTTTCTTTCCTCTGATAGCCAAAGAGATACAGAAAAATCGAGTTTGGTTTTCGTGCTTTCTTGCATAACTTTTCTTCCTTCTTTAGGCTGTAAAATAGTGTCCAAAGCACTGAGCTGCCCGTTTCCGTGTACTTGCCCCTTGTTAGTGCTTGCCTTTTGTGAATATTGAATATTTTGCTTTCCCTCAGTTTTGTTTCTACATACTCTCTCATGTCTTTTGGCCTCTTTCTAAAAAGGAGGGCGTTCACACGCATCCACACGCGTATACATATTGCTGTTAATCCTCATGTACCTCAAGTAAGGAAAGGAAGTGACCATGGTAGCATTTTTTTTCCGGTGGATATATATAATATAACTTGTGACTAATAGTGTACCATTCATGATAATGTTATATTTATTTTTCCACTGTATGTCGGGCCCATCGCACTCAGGTGTTTGCCTGACTTTTGATTACTAGATGCTGACTTAAGGTTTCCTGGATGTACATGTCTCGATTCATTCCTCGATCTTACAACAATTTTGGTCGTCATTTTCATATGATATATAGATGGGTAATCTAACCATATGAGCTCAGCAGCCACTAGATCTATCATGTGCCGTATGATTTTCCTAATTTTGACAGACGAATCTTTAATTTGTTCTGATGTTTCTGATCTGTTCAATACTATTGCTGTTGTTTTTATAATGTTCACTCCTCCGTTTGCTGTAAACTCCAGGAATTTTGCTCTAACGTAAGATTATATGCTACCAGCTGGTATCACTCTGTGTTGTCAAGATATTATTTTGGTTTTCAAGTGCTGCTTCAACCTGCACGCACAACATGTTTCCTCATTCTTTTGTTTTCCCTGCCATCTTACCTCTTTCCACATTTTCTTGTTAATGGGTTCCGTCTATATACTGTAGGAAAACATGATCCCCGCTTCCACCATCTTTGAGTACGACTTGGGAGGAGAAGGGGATCTTTTCAAAGCCCCGGAACCCATCATCGAAGAAGACTCGGCCGTCTCCCTTGATCCCATGACTGCGGCAGCAGTCTCGATGATATCATGCGGGGATGATATGCCAACTCACGATCAGGTTCTTAAAGTCGGGGACATGGACTTACTGCCAAACGAACAGCTTCTTAGTGATGTTTACTACGAGTGCAGGAAAGACCTTATGGAAAAAACAAGCTCCCTCCTCTCTGAGGTATTGGATGTCAAGATCCCAGGGATAAAAATGGACGAGATCCAGTTCGGCAAGGATAACAAATTGGTACCTGCGGTTCAGAAGAGCGAGAGCTCTGGGTGTTTGAGCTCTATGGAGTGGGCTAGTGGTGGTTCAATGAGGCCGAGCTTCTTGGATTTTCCTGAAGTAGTAGATCTGGAAGTAGCCTACGGCATGAGGAGGGCATTCAGTGAAGGAGATATAAAGGTTTGATTAATTGACTACTCTATTTGTTATAATCTGCACGTGTATCTTAATTTGGTTCTTTCATTATATTAGGTACATATAGACAAAAGTTGATCTAACCCAACTCACCCAAAACATGACCCAATATAACCTGAGAAATTCACAACCTGACCCGAACCTAACCTGTAACCTGCCATCAACCTAATCTGTTATCAATCCGATCCGACATCAACACGACTCGATAAAACTAAATTCGATATTAAATAGATATGGTAATAAAAAATTATAAATGTTTTATTATTTATTGAAAGCTTTTAAAATATATTATTTTATAAATTTTAGATATATTTCTTACTTTTATTATAGATATACTTATTTACTAATAATATTATAATTGTACCGAATTTTTTGCATAAAAATTCAATATTAAAAAGTCATAATAATAAACAACAATTAATAATATATTTTTAATCACATGTTCATATAAAGTCAAACTTAATGCCTCTTAACAAGATTAATAAATTAAATTAATTTTGATGGTCAATGTCTGATTTGATCCACATTCGAAGAGATCTGATATGGGATTAGCTTGACTCGAATCTAACTTAACAAACTAATGCAAAATAATCTGACCCCGACTTGACCTAAACTAGCTTAACACAAACCCAACCTATGAGTTTAATTTGATATAATCTAAATCTGCAAGGATTCAACCCCAACCCTAATAATAAGATGAGTTAAAATAATCTGAATCCGAAATAATTCGACCCAACTCATAAAGAAAAATGATCAACGCTACCAGATTGCCACCTATACATACATACTGTGTGCGTCTGTATATCTTGGGCTGGAGCTAAGTGAAAACCAAGCATGGGGATGGTTAATTAATAGTGTTTTTTCTTATCATTGATTTAACTGACAGACTCTTGGTGGTAACGGTGGCAACGTAATGAGCGTCATCCATTCCCCAATCCAGCAGCAGCCATTGTTGGTGGGGACCTGCACCTCTGAAGCTCGGATGCACAAGCTTTCAAGGTATAGAAGCAAGAAGTCGAGAAGGAACTTCGGCAGGAAAATCAAGGTAAATAAAAACTTCTACTGTGGCTTACGTAGTAGTACCTAACTAGCTAGCTATTTCATATGCGTTGTTTGTCATCTATACAGTCTCTGGTCGCATTAAAAGTATTTTGGTTTCCAGTACGCATGCAGGAAAGCTCTGGCAGATAGTCAGCCGAGGGTCCGAGGAAGGTTTGCGAAAACCGAAGAAAATGAAATTTGTAGCAGGAGGAAATGAGCGGAGCTAGGCGGTTATTTTGAACGAGGCAACTAGGAATGATATTTCACGGCGATGATCTAATACTAATTATTAGTAAGAGGAGATCACCGCTAGTGTTGCAACCAAGAAGTGGCACCATTGATGTCTACTACTCTTCCCCTTAAAACTAATCGTCTCTCATATTTGTCTTAGTACCGCAGTAGTATTTTTTTACTAATAAATTTCTTTTGTAGACGTAGTTAATATTACTACTACTATTGTTGTCGTTGTCAAAAATATAAGTCTGTATATATTGGGTTTTAAAATAAAAGTTGGTCGGCAATAATGGATGTCCGAATTGCTGGTACTAGCTAGCTGCTTGTGATTCTTGCTTGTAAAAAGAATGCAGCAAATTGGTTCCTCACAAACTCATATATGAGTACGTCATTTGCTGTCCTTGTATGACATGTAAATACATTCGTAGACGTTTCTCAACTTGAAAAGATGTCTGAGGGGGGGGGGTAGAGGCCGAGCTAAAAAAGTCAAAGGCGTGGAATTGTGGTGGTGTAATCCTCGGCGATGATGCCCTGTCCGGCGACGACTTTCATGGTTGTTGTCGAGAGAGTCGGCTCCGTTGGTTTTACCATGCTGATCAGAGTTGGCTCTGATGGTAATATGAGTCTTGTTTTGGATGTCGATATATTTTGAAACAAGAAGGGGTTCTTTGAGATAGGGCTATAAATAAATCGTGATCGAGTTAGACATGGCTTATTTATAGTGAAGCTGATTTTTAACTACTCGATCTTAAAAAAGTGGTTAGTTTTTTTATCTAAACAAGTCAAGTTAATGAGTGGAGCATAAATATAAGATTCAAACTTAGTTTGTTTAGCTAATAAATAAGTTGAGTCTGGGTTTTAATTAGTCGAGTCTAAAAAGCTTACGACTCAACTTGACTCGGCTCATTTTACAATCCTACTTTGAGATATCTATTGGTCTATAGATATCAAGTTCAAAAGGTGATGAAACCTAAGTCTTGATATGGCCCTTTGATGCCTAAGATCAATAATTGAAGTATAGGAGAATCAACATTCTCTTAGGATTCTCCGATACTTCTATTACTTATTGATAGACCTATTGGTAGTGTCCATCAAAGTGTGGAAGGCTAAGATTTGCACAAATAAACCTTACAAAATATCCATGAGCTATTATATATTGTGCTCCCTTGATCTTTAGGATGATCGGTAGATCTATTGGTAAAAGATGAGCACCTACATTAACCCTAAATGTATCTTCTCAAAATAATAATAATAATAATAATAATAATAATAATAATAATAATAATAATAATAATAATAATAATAATAATAATAATAATAATAATAATAATCAACCCACCAAAAGTTATCAGGAAAAAAATCAAATTGTGTACAAGTCCAACTTAGATTCATCCTACAACTAATTAACGATGGATGAAAAAACTCCCTTAACTAATGAACTAGTTATACTCCTTCTTCATGTATAATATGGGACCACGCAAAAAATATAGGTCATTCTATAACATGGACAAACATCCATCATTCATAGAAACAACAAACCTCTTTATGCTCCATTGTAGCGTATAGAGAAGGCAATTTCTTTAAACACCATCACACAATACTAAAATATGGCATGCATAACTAGGAATGACAATCAGATAGATTTTATTCGAAACCCAAGGAGATGTAATACTCCATCCTAAAATTCTAAAAAAATATATTGAAAATTACATTGGTATAAAATAAAGTGGTTTTGGTTTTGGTAAGAACCTGAAATTGGGCAAAAATGTGGGGTTCCAGCCATACCGATCAACTAGTTACCCAAACAAGTCAACTTGTATGTCCAACAATCCTCATTTTTATTTCCTTCATAACCAGCTGGTTGGTTTCTCCAAACCCATTGATTGGTTAGGTTGTGATTCTAGAATCCTTTTCTGTTTCACTTCGATTATCTTTTCAATGTTTATGAAAACTCCTAATTAGAGTCTCTTTATTCTAATTAGTATATTTTGATGCTTTGGGATTATTTTCACATTAATTAGATCATTGTATAATTTTATTTAGCTAAAAAATGCCCCAAAAGCATTTTGAGGTACTTTCTCCCACCTACCACCTTTCCCTTTCTCCTCTTACCTTTTTCCCTCTCACCTCTTGCTCGAGTATAACTCCTCACCTTGTTGTTACTCTGTCTTAGTCTGATCTTTCTTGACTTTATCCTCTTTATATACAACACTTCACTTCACCCTTGGAAGTCAAATTCCTTTCTTCTCTACCCTTCCTTTCTGGTCGACTAGCAGGCCTTTCTAGCTCTCCTTATCTAATTCTGTCTCCTTCCTACACACACTCATTAAAATCCTATTCACTTGCTCTTCTTTCCTTAAAATTTTCTAAGTTTTGGGTGTTCTATTTTCCCTTCATTTTAGTATGAAGACACAGGTTTTTCCTTTTGGTTTCAAATTCTAATCCTTACCACCACTTAAACTCTTGGTATCCTTTTCCTCTCTTCTTCCTTTGACATACCTGGATAAGTGTAGAAGACTTCTTCCCACTCTTTCCATTTTCTTTTTCCATGAGAGAGCCAAGGCCCCTGCCCTTATTCTTCCAATTGGATTTGATTTTCCCTTCTTCTTAATCTTTACTTTAGTTCCTCTTTGTTTGCTATAAATGAAGGGAGATTAAAGTTTTGAAAGAGTTGAAGATTTCTTTCTCCTAGCTATTCTTAGTTATCTATCTTGTGGGAAACAGGATGAGAATTCATATCTCTATCCTTCTTCTCTGCTTGTCTTGTTTAAAATTAAAATTTTAAAAGTATGTTTTACCAATTTTGGACTCTTTATTTCTTTAGATAATCAATGGTCTTATAGTGAGCCATCTAATTAGGAATATTTTCTTGTTGCTAGAAGATTTGCCTTGAGGTAAGACATTTCTCTATTCTATAATGAGGTTTGGTGTTCATGTTTGCATTAGTTAACACCTCTGAGTTTTAGTATGTGCCCATAGAAAAACATGATCTAAGAGATATGTGATATATTAAGACATGCATTGTGAACATGGATGGTTGCAAGTATGAGATGTGGCATCATATGGATATTTGGTCATAAGTGTGAATCATGTGTTTACATCATAAGTTAGCTTAGTAACAAGATTATGGAGGTTCTATGTATCAAACATGCCTATATGCTTAGCCGATTCCATGACTCTAGCTTTCTAACTATGAATCGTATGATGTTGGAGTTAGTAGTATGTGGTCTTCCAAGCTTTTTGATGAACTTATGGTTGGTGTTGGATGTGATATCATGAATCTTGACTTTTAATGTTGATATGACTCTCATTGATTTCCCCTTGTTGTTGACTAAGTGGGCTTGCTTAGGTTATTTTAACATAAGGCATTCTTACCTTTAATATAGATAGGGTTTTGTGGTTTATTTGGGTTCTATGTGTTTGGTTTATGTGTGCGCATGATTCAATTTGTATTCTATAAGTTGACTATGTAGTATTAGGGGTGTCCAAATGGGTGGCCATGATTTAACCCAACCCATAGTATTTTAATCCATATAATTTATATAACCCATGGTCTAATCCACAATGGGTTGTAGAAAATAATTAATAATTTTTAATCCAACCCATCATAACCCATGGGTTATACGGGTTAACCATGGGTTAGCGTGGGTTAATATATATACAAACAAATCTATCTTGACCTTTACTATCACCGTCTCATCCACCACTGTTGCCACCCCTTCCACCACCATTACTAGCACTGCTTCCACCACCACCACCACCACAATTACTAAGATTATTTTCCTTCCTCTTTTTTTTTCTTTTCTTCAATTCACAACCACCGCCTCCAATATAATAAAATAATTATGTCAAGTTTCAAACATATTATAAAAGAACGATGATCACATTTATTTAGTATATTTGTCTTCTTTATAAAAACTTCTAATACAACACTATCTTAATTAGAGTAAGAAGAGGAATTTTAAATAGTATTTTATTTTCTTCTTTAAAAAAGATGAATTTTTTCCGTAATCTTTTTTAGAGGAATTTCAAATGCTTTTAATACATAATGTAATTGACATAAATTCATAAACACAATGGAATATCAATGATGAGTTTAAACGTACGCCTTTATATTTTTATTTATTATCACTTAAACGGTAAAAATAAATCTTATCCAAAAAAATGTTGGACCAAATTGTCAATGTATTGGGGGAAAATATATTTATAAAAGGAAATAACAACTCATAATAATAGTTTCATGAAATCTATTTATGAGAAATCATTTACGACAATACTTGAACAATATCCATGCATGGAAACAAGAGGATATGAACTCCTCGTCTTAAATTCCATGAACATGACATGATTAAGTAAGCCGGTCAAAGTGACTTTTGGATTTCAGAATCTCAATAAATTGAACAGGAGAATTTTTATTTATTTAGCAATAGAATACAATTAATGAACACAAACGATGCATGATCCTAAGCCCTCCGTCCAGGTTGGCTCTGAATATCCTTTCGACTCAGGCCACAAATTTGCAGCACTCTGCCATCAATGGAGGGAATCGAGGCCATTTATAATGTACAGGATAAAATCTACGTCGTCAATACCGAAAGTGACTTGTTTGGATTACTCGAAACAGGACCTTGTGGCCTTCAACCTTCGATACCCTGATTAAGCCAAGTTAGTATTTGTTTTCTCCCCATCGTTCTTCTCTCACTCCCTATCCGCAATTTAGTCGTAAGTTCCGGGATAATCAAACCCAGATTATATCTTTGTGTGTGTTTTTTGTTTCGTTCTTCTTTCTCAGAAATAATGAAAAATACTATGAGTTCAAGAAATAGATTTTTTCTCTGTTTTCATCCCATAGACTTTGATCCCGATGACATGTAAGTCGATTGCTACCCTACTCATGTGCTTTCTTACATATATGCTGTGAAGAAAAGGGACTCAAAGCTTCAAAGATTTGATTCACAAAATAACACGAATGCTCGCCGATCGTTTTTGGGACAGTCAAAACCGTTCTAAAAATACCCCGGCATCAGAGTCCTCAAAGCCGAAAATATCAGATTCACCGACGAGAAATCCGAGTGAAAATTTGAAATCGGAGGTGGAAAAGGCTTTCGAAATGTTCAAGTTCATGCTGCTGGTTATTCTCAGCTTATGGGTTACCCATGGCAACCCATGGCCAATTATAATTAAACCCATACTAACCCATATTTAAATAATATATATATGGGTTCAACCCATAATAACCCATTTAAAATAATAACCCAGCCCACTTATATTATAACTTAAGTTCATGGGTTGGATTCTAACTTACTATGGCAAGCCCAACCCATTGAATAAGCCTACGTGGTATAATTCTTTCCAAGTTAATATGGCTAGAATTCTCTAATTTTTATGCATAAGTTATCCATTTGAGCATAATTCATTTAAGTATGTATATTACTATGTATTCATGTGATTCTATGTGTGTAGCATGTATTTTTATGTGTGTGATAACATAGAAGCATACTAAGATTAATATGGTAAAGTGTGGTGAATGTTGGTGTGAGTATTGCAGGTTTGGGTAGCATTTTACCCAGACCAATCAAGCTGTTCCTCGAACCCATCGACTGGTGGTGCGAACAATCAAATGGTTTTGCGTTTGGATCTATTAGTCGCTAGATCAATTGATTGTTTTGATAAACCAATCAACTGGTTTTAATGAAAAATCGATCAATTGTCAAACCCATCAACTGTTTTTCCTATAGACCAAAATGGTTTTTTTTTTGCTTAGAACCATCGACTAGTTGGATCAAACCATTTGATTGGTTGGTTAAACCCATTGATTGGTTCCTTTGCGGACCAAAATGGGGTGATCACTTGGACCCATATACCAATTAGACCAAACCAGCCAACTAGTTCCTAGGAACAATTGATATGTGAGACTAACAAGTTGACTAGTTCTCTGGTGATGCTTAGGCACAGGTCTGGTACAACTAGACTAGTTAACTAGTCCTAGGGAACTATGGACTAGTCCGGTTGAATGTCGTCTGATTAATTGTTAAGTGTTGATATTCTCTTAGGCCTTTTGTGATAATATTTCCATGTAATTACAACTATTTAATCATGATTTCAACCACTCTTAAACTTAGATTTAATATGGATCAAACAAATATTGTGATGCCTTGAGTGGTTAAGCTTGGTGCACTTTCTAAGCACTCAAAGGGGTGGTTTGTATGTCTTGTGACATGTGAACGTTATTGTTTGGTAAATCCTATTTGGTTATTGACGAAAGTGTAATTTTGATTTTTGATATTACTCGATAATAAGGATGATGATGATGATGATGATGATAATAATATCTCTTGTGTTGTATTTGGCATTATTGCTTAACATCCATCTAGTTATGGATGAAATTGTAATTATGACATTTTTTCCCTTTCACGCATTACCTTCCCTATAATACCAGGTTGTGGCTGGTACACAGGAGTAGGAGTACTACTATGGCGGGCCATCATGGTGTAGGCACTTATATAGAGGGTATGCCATGATCAGTGGAGTCTCATCTCCTTTTACGTAATACCTTTTCCACAATACTAGATTGTGGCTTGTACACGGGAGTAGGATTAATACTATGGTGGACCATCTTAGCGTCATTTTGGTATGGTCACCTAAACTATAACACCCCCAAAAATCATAGCTGGAAATTTTAATTTGTTGAAGGAAATTCACACACCAAAAAGGGGTGCTACTGTCGTAATCAGTATAAGTCTAGCCCCTAGCTAGACTCACACAAATCACAAGGCTAAAAGACAATAAGGAACCATAATAGGAAATGATTAGAAACATAAATGAGTCTAACATTGAATATAGAAAATAACAAAGTACATAAGAGTCAAAGTTGTTACATCCGTAAAATGACATGCAAAATAACATCCCACTATAGGGGAATAAAAACATGAAACATAGAGGGAAAGTAGTCTAGAGTACAATCTCTCTAGCCTCGACCTCAAGACATCAAAATATCACTCTACCCCGACCAACGCATCGTAAGTAGCAAAGTCCTTTAGGGCCTCATCTCCTACTTGCACAGACTCAGGAAGGGCCATTACTCATGGGAATGAGCAGCACCCATAATAAGAGTGATCAGTATACTACATACTAAGTACGGTTATAATATAGTCAAGAGAAGGCACAATAAGATAAAATATAGATATTATGCATGTAATAGGTTTTATTAAATCATTTATCTAGACTTCCTGAAAACCCTATCCCTTAACCTGGATCATCTACATCCTCTAAGACTCCAAAACTCCCCTACATACTTTCCACCCTCCTCACAATGAAGTTAGAAACCTCACGTACATGGGTTAAGGCCCACTCCCCCATTTCTCCACCTATACTCACCATTTCCCACTAGGGTTTCCCCTTAAAATCTTAATTTGACCTATATGACCCTAGCATATCCTATCCTTACTCAGCCCACATCTCCCTTGATTCCAACATCATCACCTTACTCACCCCAACTCTAACCTCACAGCCCAAGTCCTCAATTCCCACATGTGATAATGACACCCTAGTTGGTTACCCCCCAAAACCCCAATAAATCCCCTTCTTCTTCCATACCATCTTCTTGTATATAACTCTACCCTCCATTTGGCTTAACCGTCACCCTCCATGTGGTGCACCCCTCATCACAACACCGAGGTTTGACCAGATTCCTCAACCTTTCCCCACAACACCCCTATCCTTAGGGATATTTCTCCTAAAACCCCAATTTATGCCCCATACACCTTCCCATCCACATACTAAAAGTTTTCCAAGTACACCAACCACCCAAAAAACTCTTTCCTCTCTATGGTTAGCCCGCAAATAAGACTTTCCCACGTAAGTCTTCCCCCATGCAAAGTACACACCCCTCATGAGAGGTTCACACTTCCTATTCAAGTTTTCACCCTAACCCCCCACATTATTATTTCTCATTTTATTTTCTCCACCCTATTTCATAAGACACCTAGGAAATTCTCCACACATCACCTCACTTACTCCACCCTCTTTATTTTCTTTAATCTCCCATAGTCACTCAAGTCCCACCTAAGGCATCTAGAAGTACATATATTAATATTTCAACCATACCTAAGAACATGCCCCTCTATAGAAAGTTATAACCACACATCACATAATGAAAATCACGCTTACCATACCTTAGCTAGCTGCAAGCTAAGATGCACCATACACATACTTAGTTCATACACACATATATTTACATAAAACATACCAATACACCCATACACAAGATTCATAACATAACCTAAATCTTAACTATATCCTTACCTAGTTGGGATCCAGGCTTGAATCAAGAATCTTGCACCTCCTCATAGGGAAATATTTGTTCAAAACCTATAAAGAAAGTATCAAATAGGTCATTTCACCTTCTTCCTACTTCTTTTTCCCTTTTTCCTTATTTTCTTAACAATATTAATGATGATGATGATGTTAATAATAACAAGTTATTGAAATAAAATACACTAAACAAGTAAGAAGGATAAGGGTATAATAATAAAGGACAGTAGGTGAAGGGTGACAGCGATGGCGGTGCAACGGTGGTGGTGGTAGAGATGCAAAGAAAGGTTTTTTAGGGTTGGAAAAATAGAGGGAAGGTAGGGTTTATTGGATGGTGAGGTTTCCTGGTTCAAGAGGTCTATGGTGGTGGTGGTGGTGGAAACGGTGGCACCCAAGAGGAAGAGAAAAGAAAAGGGAAGAAAGGAGAGGGGAGAAAGGGAGAGATGAAGGTGTGGGTATGTCAAGGGGTCATTCTATGTAGGAAAGGAGGTATGGAGGGTGGTGATAGTAATGGTGGTGGTGGTGTAGGGTTGCATCGATGGTGGTACAAGGTGGTGCTAGTGGTGGCGCAAGATGAAAAAGGGTTACTCGAGCTACCCACTTTGCACGAGTGGGGAGAGAAGAGGAAGGGGAAGGAAGGGAAGGAGAGTGGCTCAATAGGCGTAGGGTGATGCAGCAAAGAGGATGGGAGGGAGTGTTAATATCAATGCGACTCGGTGGCAATAGCGGCGACATTTGTTTGGGTAACAAGAGTAAGGGAGGTAAGGCAGAGTATAGACAGAAAAGAAAGGGAAGAAGGGAGTGAGGAGGGGGTTTTATAGGTGTAATGAAGGAGGAAGTGGAAAAGGAGGGGAAGAGGACAAAGGAAGGGAGGTTTGTGGCTACCGCCAGGCATGCAAGCTGGGACACCTATGTAGGTAGGGGCAGGTTTGCAAGGATAAGGGGTAGTTCAGGGGAGAGGGAGCTCACAAGGGGAGGGGACCATGTAGGGACGTGCCTGCTGCATGCCCTACAGAGCTGAAAGAAGAAAGGAGGAGGGAGAGAGAAAAGGGGAGGGCTACGAAGTGTAGTAGTGCGTAGGGTTGCGCGTGTCATAGGAAGAAGATAGTGGCAGAAGGGGAAAGAAGGGAAAAAGAGTGAGAGAGAAAGGGAAAAGAAGGGGACATGAGCTGGGTTAGGTTGGTCGGGGGAGACAAAAAAGAAAAAGGGAGATGGGTTGAGGGAAAGGAGAAGGTAAAGAAGAGAGGGAGAGGAGAGCTAGACTATTGCCCAGCCCAGCCGGCCGAAGGAATGGAAGAAAAGAAAAAAGAAGATAAGAAAGAAAAGGAGAAAAGAAAAAAGGGAAAATGGGTTGGTAGCATGTTTTAAGTTTTTGGGAGTTTCAAGGATAATAAATGTTAATAATAATAATAATAATAATAAAATAATTTTATTAATTCAGAAATTATTATAATTTATCTTAGGTTATTTAATTAATTTAGTCTCCACTAACTATATCCCTACATCATTTTTCTTTCTCTATTTTCATCATCATCATCATCATCATCATCATCATCATCATCATCATCATTATTATTATTATTATTATTATTATTATTATTATTATTATTATTATTATTATTAAAATGGTGTATAAAACTAAATCTTATTCAATAATTTCTTATTTTATTCTTTAATCCTAAAATAAAGGATTGGGGTATTACACAAACGCCCATCTAGGAGGCTTGGATTGCCTTATTTGCGTTTGTGTTGTCGTCTAAACACCCATTTTAGGATCGGTGCTTCATATAGGAGGGTATGCCCATGTTAGCATTTGGTTTCATCGTCTAAACTCCCATATTGGGGTCGGTGCTTTGCTTGGAGGGTATGCCCATGTTAGGGACTTATGTACCCGTGTGTCACTACTATGACCCTTGTTTATGGTGGAGGCTTGGTGTGCCGTATGAATATCATAATAAGTGGATTGTATGGTCATATAAAAAGATAATAATAATAATAATAATAATAATAATAATAATAATTTGGTTTACTTATGCTTGTGATATATGCATTCATCATGATGGTATTTGAGACTTGCTTATGATGTGTTTGGTGTGAACACTTTAAAACACCTAATTGGCGGCTTTTACACCTTATGAGATGTTTGGTGTGAGTGCTTTAAAACACCCAATTGGTCTTATGGTGTGTTTGGTGTGCTTGGTGTGATCACTTTCAAACACTCAATTGGTGGCTTTTATGCCTTATGAGGTGTTTAGTGTGAGCGCTTTAAAACACCCACTTGAGCTTATGATATATTTGGTGTGATCACTTTAAAACACCTAATTGGCGGCTTTTATGCCTCATGATGTGTTTGGTGTTGGAACTTTAAAACAACCATTTGGTTGTGTGCGGATTTTATTGTGAATTGTGTGATTATTAAAGGAAGGATTCTAATATAGTTTATATGGTATATATTGCGACATATTTACTATATATTTATACTTCCATGATTTCTAAGTAAGTATCCCTTTTTGTAATTGAGTTATATCAATATGATATCGCTATGTTGTTATGTGACTTCTAGGTGTAACCTGAGTCCTTTTCCATGTTATAAAATAGATTTATCTTACTAGTACTTCACTGTACTAATACTACCTTGTGTAGTCACTGTAATAATTCAGCTTTTATTCCAGGGCACAAGTAAGGTTTTTATAGGTTTAATCAACTTGTTGTGAGCCTCTGTATGGATTTTCTTGGGGAAGATATATGGTATCAAAGAATTAGGCTAATCGGTTTAGTTAGCTTTCCCATTACATTGAGATGCTTCTTTTATTTTGTTTTTGTGACCTAAACTCTTAGCTTTATTCTTGTATTTGGTTTGTAAACTATTCATGTGATATTAAATTGCTTTCTCTTCCCTTTATCTTTTTTATCTCCCTCATGCTATCTCTGATTCTTGTGCATGGTTTAGTTAAATGCTTTAGCCATGTCAAGCATGGGGTTAAGTGGATGGCCACACCTCTCATATGTTTGATGTAGTGGTAACACTTCCTAGTTTTGTTTATTTGCCTCCGCATTATCTTAACAAGAAAAATTTTGGTTTGAAAATTGGGAATGTTGCAGTTTTACTTGTTATATACATAAATGGATATAATTAAACAGATATAGATATGGAACTAGATGAAGAGTAAAAAAATATGCTAATTTTAGGTACAAATACAAGTACAGGTAGTCCAACCCTCCTCCATACCAATATCTATTTACCAATAGTAAAAAAAAATTTTACCCTTCATTTCAACAAGATAACATTACATTTACTAAGGTTAAAAATACTTATTAACCAAAACCCTCAAAATCTAACATAACAATACACAACAAACGAAAGGCTTTGCCTAATGTTTGTAATATATGTATAATCATTTGAATTTGATATTGTAAATATTTAATTTTTTTACATGATTTCATAATTTTCTCCTTACATTTAGGGATGAAAAAAAGAGATAGTACAACCGATTCACCAAGTGACATACCACAATATTCATCCATTGCAGGTAGTAACCCTATTACTATTTAGCCATCTACATATGAGGATGAGGAAGATGTTGAAGGGTAACAACTTACTCTAGGGGAAAAAACTAAAGAAAAAATTAGTTATATGGAAATATTTTAATGCAATGGAAACTAATTGGATGAAGAAGGCCATTTGTAGAGGTTGTAATTAAAGTCTAAGTCGGGATCCCAAAAATGACACTTCTCATTTACATGAGCATATAAAGAAGTATGTAAGTTTTAAGGTTATAAGAGGAGTATGCTAAAAACAAGTTGCAATTCACTCAAAAAGGTGAAGGAAAGGAGAAGATAATGAACATTGAATTCAATTAAGAAGTTTCAAGGTAAGACTTGTGTAATGCATTAGTTATGTAAGAGTATCTACTTCTGATAGTGAAAGATGAAGGGTTTATGAAGTTTGTGTTATGTCTTCAACCTTATTTTAAGTTTATTTTGAGAAGTACATTAAAGATTAATATCCTTAAAATTTATAAATTTGAAAAAAAAAATAAATAAAATAAAACAATATCCCTATTTCGTAGTAATAAAAGTCATATTTCAATCATTGCCAACATGTAGACAACTTAAAATCAAAAGAAGGGTTTTATGAATATAAAAAATTATTGGATTGATACTCAATGGAACTTGCAAAGTTTGATACTCAATTACTTTTAATTTTTTTTATCCATATCTAGTTTTATGTTTTGATGTTAATTTTATGTGATAATGCATTGTTCCCATTTTTATTTGTTGTTTTGTCTTCCTTTTATTTTTTTTAAGGTTCATATGTGTTATTGATCCCCATACAACTAAATTTTTTGTGATGTTTTAGTAACTATTTTGATGGATTGGAACAATGATACAAAGTTCACAACAATAACTATTGATAATTGTACAACCAATGACGATATGATTAATAAGATAAAAAGGATGTTGCAACTAAAGTGGTTCTACTATATTGAAAATATTTTCAAATGTGTTTTGTTATGTGTATTCTTAATTTTATTTTAGGAATAGGATGGATTCCAAAAGAAAAATAAAAGTGTTTTTGAGAGTTCCATACTTTAGAGGGAATCACTAAAAAGAATATAAAGGTTTGTAGAAGTTTGTCAGAAGAAGAAGAAGAAGAAGTTTGATATACTAAGGCCTAACTGCAAGATTGTAAAATAAGATGGAACTCCACTTTCTTAATACTTTATGGTGAATTGTTGTATGAGGACGTGTTTGAGTGGTTATCATGGTTGGAGTATGGCTTTAAATGTTGCTCTAATTCTAAGAAGTTGAAAATGTCTTGGTTTATTTGCTTGAAATAGTCATTGTTTTATGAGGTTACTTTATTATTTTTGGAAAATAAGTATCTTAATTTTAACTTATATTTAAATAAGGTATGTCATATTAGATTAGCTTTGACTAAATGGGTATTTGAGGTAGATAAAGATATTAATAATATGGTTGATAAATTGTTAGAGAAATTTGATAAATATTAGGGTGTAATCCATAGGATTATGGTAGTGGCTGCCAATTTTGATGCAGGAGCATCTATAGATTCTCATTATAAAGAGGATTTGGCATTCTTAGTAATAGATTCTATTACAATATGTGTCTTTGATGATAATATAACTATGACTAGCCATAAAAAGTGTGTTTTGAGTAATTCTTACATATATTTAATATATTTGCAGGGAGAAGATTTATACACTTCAAGATGTTAACACATTTAGGCTTTCATATGATACAAGTCATTACAAGTAATATGAGTTATTATGCATGGAATTCTAACTTACAAGTCAAAGAATATCTAGTTATCATTCTTATATAAAGTAGGGCTTTTGTTAGTTGTTTCCGTGTAATAATTAGCTATGTTTGTTTGTAATAATTTATCATTTGATTCATGTACTATATAGGTTAGTGATATATTGCTAATAATAGTTAGTGTGCTAGTCAACCATGTGTGTATTACATTGGCTATCTTAGTGTGCTACTTAGTAAAGTATGGCTATTTATATAAATACATGTTTTGACACCTTGTAACATAGATGACGAGTCGAATTTTTGAAATCAAATACAAGTATAACACTTCACTATTTGTTCTCTCTTTGCATGATAGTTTCTACCTAAGACTACTTGGAGTAGTCTTAGATGGAGTACTTTAAATATGATATTGGAAAAAAAATTCAAAGTTATCTTCTTGTATAATCTTATTTGAAGATTCATAGATTTATATAAATCTTGTTTGAATCTTGCTTGAAGATTCTCTTTTTTATTCTTCAACTTCAACCCATCGAATCATCTACTTCTTCTAACCTTTGAATCTTCATTATTCTTAGGAAGATTCACATCATTTTTGGTTTCAAATCCAAGTTGGCTATTTCCATCATTCAAATAGACAAACTATTATTCAATCTCCCTTCATTTAATTCATCCATGCAAACACATGCAACGTGTAGCCAACCAACCTTATTAGTTTATCCTCGAAGTTGTCCTTGAATCTTTAACCTTCAAAATTGAAGAACTTTGATCTTCCCACGTTCTTTCCTTCATATTTTATAGAATATCTTTTGGATATTCAAATACAACTTCATCCTCCCATTCGTCCATTTAAATTTGAGACTTAACCTCTTCGATTTCTCCTTCTTTCTCTCAAGTTTATTTGAGCACTAGTGCACATCTTCGAACTTCATTTAGGCATTCTTTAAAATCTTGATTCAAGAAAGAAGAAATACATTTTTTTTTTCAACATCATTTGAACATTACTTTGATGTTCCTTATCTTTTCCTATCTTAACATTCATTCCTCACAAGAAGAATACTTGGACCATTCTTGAGATTCTATTCAACTTCTCCACAACTTCATTTGTGATTTTTACTCATGCAACACTTTTCTATATCCTCCATCAAGAACCCTTTATCATGCATCAAGAATTGGTGGTAATGCTCTCAACCAATTCTCGTCCATTCCTACTTCATATTTTTGATCAAGAAGCTTCCAAGATTCTTGAAGCTTTGCCAATAAGCCATCAATAACTAACATCAAACACCTTACTGAGGTTGTTTTCAGCAGGTATAATAGCCATGGGTGAAGAAGTGTCCATGAAGGCTATGTTTGACACTCTTCAACAACTTAAAACAAGTTTTCATGACACTAACACACAATTTTAACAAGTTCCTTCAATTCAAAGCTAACTACAAAGATTAGAGATGAGAGTATCTAACTAAGAGACACTCCAACATATGCAAAACACCATGGAAGCCAACAATGATAGAGTAGAATACATGGTCAGAAGAGCAGTCCAAGTATGAGGTGGACATATCCACAACCAAATGAAGTATGAAGATAGGATAAATGAGAATGAATCTAATGATTTTAGTCACAATGAATGAAGCCATGTAAATTACCAACAAAGGTATAATCATATTAAAGACAAAGGTATTAAGCTCGAACTCCCTGATTTTTATGGTGAATTAGATATAGAATTATTTTTTGAATGGTTGCATGAAATAGAAGCTATATTTAAATTTATAAAGTATGGTGATGGCCATAGACTTAAGTTAGAAACTCTCAATTTTAAAAAGTTTGGTAAGACAATCTCAAGAGGACTCATGAAGGGCAAGAAAAGACTAAAATAAAGTCATAGGATGAATTGGAAAAAACAACTACGGAAGAAATTTGTTTCTAAAGATTAGGAACAAGATTTGTATATTAAATTGAATACTCTTTGGAAAGGATACTTAGTGTAAAGGAATACACTAGGAAATTTAAAAGATTAGCACTCTTATGTGACATGTAAGAAAGAAAATCAAAAAAATGTGCTAGATACTTAGGTGAACTTAACAACTTGATTAGAGAAAAGGTTAAAATGTTTACCATGGTTCTCTTGATGATTTGAATAAGTTAGCTATAAAATATGAAAGATAAACTAATTCTACTAAGACCTTTTCTAAAACAAATACTTCAACTTCTACTTCAACCAAAAGCTATTCAAATGCATCTACTTCAAAATATGGGACCCATATATTTTCACCTAATGATAAGAAAATTAACCCAAACTAAGATGAAAAAGGTAAAAAAAAAGTTGAGTGAGATGTCCAATAAGTAATGTTTTAAATGTAAAGGATATGGTCATTTTGCTAGAGAACATCCTAACCAAAAAATTGTATCCTTAAATGAAATAGCAAGTATGGAACCATGTGATGATAATGATGACTTAGAGATTGAATCTCATGTTGATACCTTGAGTATGTATGAAGAAGATGGTAATCCATGTTTTGTAATTCAAATGGTATTAAAAATAAAACCTAATAATCCATCTACAAAAAGGGATAAATTGTTTAAAACTAAGTGTATAATTGATAATAAAGTTTGTAGAGTCATCATAGATAGTGGTTCGTGTACTAATGTTGCTAGTGAAATGATGGTTAAGAAACAAGGTCTAGTAACTACTAATCATCCTAAAACATATTCATTATAATGGATTATTAATGAAAAAGATTATAAAGTAGATAAGAAAAGCCTAATTATCTTTTGTATTAGTGACTATCATAATGAGGTATTATGTGATGTGTTGCCTATGGATGATTGTGGTATTTTACTATGAAGATTGTAGCAATATGATAGAAATTCATTTCATGGTGGTATAAATAATGAATATATTGTGCTTAAAGATAAAAATAATTATAAATTGAAACCATATCAATGTGACCGTATGCAACTTATTGAGACTAAGAATATTTTATCCTTATGTGAAAAAGATATGATTAATTGCATTGAGGAAGAGAGTATTTGCTATGATTTAGTAGTAAAAAAATATTAATTTTGGGAGAGAAATTCTAACAAGTCAAACCTTACTATATTACTTGATGAATATAATAATGCATTTCCTTATGACATACCTCCTGGACTACCTCTTATTAGAGGTATAAAGCATGTTATCGATATAATTCCTAGAATGTCTTTACCTAATAAACCTTCTTATATATGTAATCCAAAAGAGGCTAAGGAATTACAAAGATAAATACAAGAACTAGTAGATAATGGTTATGTGAAAGAAAATATGAATCTTTGTTCTGTACTTGTTTTCCCAATTCATAAGAAAGATGGTACCTAGCACATGTGCATACATTCTAGAGCTGTAAATAATGTGTGTGGAAGGATGTGATTCTCAAATTGATGAGAATATGACTCATTTGTGATGATAATAATTAGAATAAGACTTGGTGATGGTGCATTAGGGTTTAAAACATTTAAATAGGATGGAAAGATGGTGGTGATGATTTGAACAAAATAAGTATGATTCTATGGTGATGGTTTGAATGAGTTGTGGTAATTAAGATATGCATTCAACAATGGTATGTTGATGATGATGAGATTTTAATGTTATGGTTTGGATGGATGATGATGTCGTGCTTTAGAGTAAGGGTTAGGGTTTAGCTCAAATAGAAGGGTTAAGGTGATGTTTGATTCGGATGGAAATTTTAGGGTTTCGAATGATGAAATTAGATGTTTGAATACCAAACTGATTTAGGGCTGCAATTAACTTTAAATTAGAGTGTTGTTTTGATGATAATTATGGCTAGAAAAATATATATTATAGAGAGTAGAAAATATATTAATTAATCTCTAATTTACATAGACAAAAAGATTAAGACTTTCAAGCTAAACCGTTCACACAAATTCGATTAACTTGAATTGAACTCACACATAATTCAACTTGGAATTCAACTTCAATATTGATCTTCAACTACATTATTGTTCCTTCTAAGGCTAGTTATAGCCATTCTACCACTTAGCTAAAATACATAATTCAAAAGATTCCAAGCTAAAAGATATTATACTAACTTTATGATTTATCTAATATCCAACTTTACTAATTAATAAATTAATTAGATAATATTAATATTGTTGCTAGAACAAGATGCCAATAAACCCCCCATGCAAGTGGTAATCATTCCATGCATGCCATGTGCATGCACATGCACATAGATAATTAGTTGCTTGTTTGGTAAGTTTCTAGCAACGTAACCTTTCATTGATCTTCAAATTTGTGGAAGATACTTTCTGAATGAAGAATAATTGGTTCCATAAATATGAAAGCTAATTCTTGAGTGTTTAATCCTAAATCAGTAAATATTATAACTGTCATGTATAATTTTAATCTACCTACACTTGAAGACATGCTTAATGACCTTTGTGGTGCACGTGTGTTTTCCAAAATTTACCTAAGAAGTGGTTATAATTAAATGAGAATTAGGAAAGGGGATGAATGGAAGACTACTTTTAAACCTAAATATGGTCTTTATGAATGGATTGTTATACCTTTTGATTTGTGTAATGCATCTAGTTATTTCATGATATTAATGAATGAAATTATTTATCCTTTCCTAGGTAAATTCATTATGGTTTATTTAGATGACATAATTGTATATATTTAGAAAGAATATGATCATTTTATGCATCTAAGAAAACTATTTGATAAACTAACAGAAACTAAACTTTATGAATAATTGAAAAAATGTGATGTTATGCTTCCAATTGTAGTTTTTCTTGGCTATACTATTAGTGGCAAGGGTATTATAATTTATCCTACTAAGATACAAGCTATTAAAGAGTGGCATATTCCTAAGGATATTCACCAAGTAAGAAGTTTTCATGGGTTAGCTAGTTTCTATAAAATATTTATTAAATATTTCTCTCCTATAATTGCATCTATTACTCAACTCATGAAAAAAGGAGAATTTAATTAGGGAAATAAAGCCATAAAAGCCTTTGATATCCTCAAGGATGAATTGTGCAATTCTATTATGTTATCTATTCCTAATTTTAATGTACTTTATAAGGTAACTTGTGATACTAGTAGGGAAGGTATAGGAGGAGTTATTTCATAAGGGAAAAAACAATACCTACTACTAGGGATGGCAGTTTTACTCGCAGGTTTGGGGGCCCATCGGGGATTCCCTATTAGGGTTCAGGTTCGGGGAAATAATTCGGGGATCGGGTTCAGGTTCAGGTATTCTTAACGAGAATTTTTTTGGGGACAGGGCGGGGACGGGTTTGGGGTCCCCATCCCCGAACCCGCCCTGAATTTATATATATATATATATATATATATATATATATATATAATTTTTTTTATAGAATATAAATTAAAAATAGAATATAAAAAAATTGTTTGAGGATAGGGGATGTGATCGGGGATAGGGTATAAAGTCGGGTTTCAGGGATCGGATTGGGTTTTAAGAACAAGGAATAAATAGGGGATGGAAAATAAATCGAATATCGGATCGAGTATGGGGATTTGATCTCCGTGAGGATCGGGTCGGGGAATCCCCGATAAAAAAATATCAGGGATTGGGTCGAGTTTGGGGACTATTTTCCTTATCGGGTTCAGGGATGGGGATGGGGTCTCTGTCCCCGACCCGCCCCGTTGCCATCCCTACCTATTACATACTTTAGTGAAATTTTAAATGAAGATATATTAAAGTATTTGACATATGGGAAAAAATTCTTTGCCAAGATACGTAGTTTAGAGACATGGAGTCATTGTTTGAGGCTTAAACCCTTTTATTACATTCTTATCTTGAGAGTTTGAAATATTTACATGGTAAAACAAAATTAGTCCTAGACATGTAAAATGAAGCTTCTTACAACTCTTTATGTTCTATGTCAAATATTTAGATGGAAAAGAAAAATATCCTAGCCAGTTCTTTTTCTCGAAGATCTACATTGCTTATTATATCAGATACTAAATTTTTAGGTTTTAAAATTTTCAAATAATTATATCCTAAATATGAATATTTAGTGATGAATATAGATCATGCAAATAAAATGGATATCTTGGAAATTATGCATTGCAAGTTTATTTTTTTTCTAAACTTAATAAACTATGTATTCCAAGATCAAGTATAAGTGATTTACTCATTAAAGAGGTACATGAAGGAGATACAGTGGGAAAATTTCATACTCGAAAGACATTAGAAATATTTCAAGAGAATTCCTATTAGCCACACATGATTAAAGGTGTAAGACTTATAGTAAACTGATGAGTTGCTTGTAAAAAGAGTAAAAGTTTACACAAAGATTTATATACACTATTACCTGTGTCTAGTCAACCATGAAAAGGTGTTAATATGAATTTTATCTTAGGGTTTCCTAAAAAAAATAATTAAAGATTCTATTATGGTTGTGGTAGATAGATTTTATAAAATGGATACGCATGTTGCTAGTTTTTATTTCAAAGAAATTGTGGAACTATATGGATTCCCTTAATGTAATGTTTCAGACAAAGATGTCGAGTTTTTTAGTTACTTTTAAAAGACATTATAGAACATGATACAACCTAAAATTTTGTTTAGTATTCACATCATCTACAAAATGATGGACAAAATGAAGTTACAAATCATACTCCTGTCACTTTGTTAAGATTGGTAAGAAAAAGTACTAAAGATTAGGATATTAAGTTAGCTTATGCAAATTTTGCTTATAATCAAAGTCCTTCAAGTACTAATCGCTCAGGTCCATTCGAGATTGTGAATGGGGTGAATCAATACATGCTAGTTGACATGGTACCCTTGATACATCAAGGTGAGTTTAAAAATTTTGAGGATAAGGAATGAGTTAAATTCTTTCAAAAGAATCATCAATAAATCAAAGGAAACATAGAATGAGCCAACACAAGGTATCAAAAGAAAATTAATAAGCATCTCACTCCAAAGGTATTTTCTCTTGTTGATTTAGTTTGGTTACATTTGTGAAAAGAAATATTTCCTAATATAAGAAAACATAAACTAATTCTAAGAATAAATGGTCCATTTAAAATCTTTAAAAATTTTAGAGAAATTACTTATGAACTTAAAATTCCAAAATCATATAGTGTTGTTTCAAGGACATTTAATATTGGTGATTTATCTCCTTATTACAGTGATGTCAATTTGAAGACAAATTATTCTCAAGTTAGGGAGAATGATGTAGGATCATCTATAGATTCTCATGATAATAAGGAGTTGGCATTATTAGTAATAGAGACTATTACAATATGTGTATTTGATGATAATATAACTATAAATAATCATAATAATTATATCTTGAGTAATTCTTGGAGGTATGTAACATTTTTGTAAGGCAAAGAATTACAGACTTCAAGATGTCAACACATTTAAGCATTCATATGTTACAAGTTATTACAATTTAAAGGAGCTATTATTCATGGAAGTTAAAATTACAAGTCAAATAAGACCTAGTTATCATTCATATGTAAATTAGGGCTTTTGTTAGTTGTTTCCATGTAATAATTATCTATGTTTGTTTATAATAATGTTTAATTTGATTCATGTACTATATAGGTTAGTGATATGTTGCTAATATTAGTTCGCGTTGTACTTAGCCATATGTTTATTACCTTGGCTACCTTAGTGTGCCACTTAGAAAAGTATGGACACCTATATAAATATATGTGTTGACACCTTATAACATTGATAATGAATCAAAAGTTTGAATTCAAATACAAGTATAAGACTTGGCTATCTTTTCTCTCTTTAAGTTAAATTTTCTACCTAATACTACTTGGATTAATATTTGATATAGTACTTTGAATGTGTTCTTGGGGAAAAATTCAAAGTTATCTTCTCGTTGAATCTTGTTTGAAGATTTATATATTTCTTTAAATCTTATTTGAATATTTCTTGATGATTCTCCTTCTTCAACTTCAACCCACTGAAACATCTACTTCTCTAACCTTTGAATCTTCATTCTTCTTAAGAAGATTCACACCGAATTTGGATCCCTAATTTAAATGAAGTTGGTGGAATGTTATTATTCCTTAATATATTTGACCTCCACTTATGATGAAGTAGAAAAGGTTAGTAGAACATGTTATGAGTTATTTTGTGAATATGGGGAGAAACTAAAGCGTTTATTGATAAATATAAGTACATATTGTGGTTCAACTATTTCTAGTCATATTTCTTATGGTGGTTGTGCTAGTTTGGCTTCTAGAGGAGATGACATATATGAAAAGTGGTTAGCTAACTATAGCATCACTAACTCATCATAGAATAATGAGTTAGATTATTACTTAGATGATGTTGTTAAGTTAATGGTGAAGGACTTTGATGTTTTGTAATGGTCAAAGATAGACACTAAGTTTTCAATTTTGTAAAACATGGATAGGGATATACTTCTTGTTCTTGCTTCCATATTTTTTTAAGAATATGCTTTTATCACTAGTGATTAGTTTATAATTCCTCATCACTATTGATTACATCTAAATAATTTAAAAGCATTGATGTGTGGTTAAGATTGGTTTTAGGTAGCAATGATGGGTGAACAAATGATATTTAGTTGATATTGTCAAATTTTAGTTTAATTATAAAGTATCTACTATTTTATCTATTGATTTTATTATTTCAATCCTTTTCTAGTAATAATGATTATGAAATATCATATTATCGTGGCTCTTATTGCACTTCTTTTGAGTATGATGAGTCTAATAATAGAAAAATGAGGTAAATTTTAATTATTTATAAATTTTAAAATGTCATTATTAAATGTAATATATATGAATATGTATGTATTTTGAATATTTATTTTTTTACTTTATGATGTACTGGAAAGATGAATGATGTAACAACCTCATTTTAGGACTTAAAAATTTTGTTAATAGTTAGTTGTAGAAGAAAAAAATATAATATACAGGGGTGTCACACCACATCTAACATGGAAGATACACTCCCTATCCCTATTCTATGTTAGGTACAAAGAAATAGTAACCTCATACCTAGGAATTAGGTGTGGGAGGTACTTGGTTCAACTATGATATAGGATATGAAATAGAGAGAATGGAACAAGTGTAACGAAAATAGATGATTAAAAGTCCATAGAGAGGTAGATATATCCGGATAATTATATCCTTATACCAATCCAATGCAGCACTCACCATAGGCAAGGAAATAACAGGTAGTAATCAACCATTGTTGAAAAATAAGGTGATATCTACTTGTGGGAATAAAGAGCATCCATGAAAAGGATGATTAATACATTACTTATTGAGTAATGTAAAAATATAGTCATACTAGGGTTACATAGATTACATAAGGTTATATAGAAGAATAAGCATGCATATTAATTAAATATGATACAATACAAGAGGAGGAATGAATTAGAACTCTATTATTAGGCATAATCATAATCTATATTCTTATTTATATTGAGTTAAGAGATCTTAATATTCTTAATTTGATGGAATGAATTAAAAAAAAACTCTCAGGGTAGAACTAAAATACCCAAAAATTCTAATTCTAGAAATTATGGCTAAATAAGAATTTATTTAGAAAAATTAATTAAATATATTATTTTATTAAAATAAAAGGGGAATTTATTAAGGAAAAACAAGGAGAAAATAATAAATAAATTATTTAGGCAAAATTTGGACATTTTACTAATTAATATGGAAGTTAAGGAAATTTTCCCAAAATAACCAAAGTAAGCTAAAAAGGAATCTAATTATTATTATTATTTTAAATATTATTATTTTTAAATATTCAAGGATACCAAAATATCCTAAACACCCCAAGCAATCTATTTTTCTCTTTTTCCCTTCTTTTCTTTTTCTTTCCTCCTCCCCTTCCTCCTTTTTCTTTCTTCTTCCTTCCCCGAAATGGGCCAGCCTACCCGCCCAATTCCCTTCCCCTCCTTTCCTTCTTCGACGTGGCCTAGGCCCTCTCGACCACCCCCTCACCCATCACCAAGCTGCCCCTTTTCTTTTTCTTTTCTTTCCCCTATATAGCTAGTCCACCCCTTTCCCTTTTCTTCTTCTTCTTATGTGACCTACACCCGACCCTACAACCTTACTCCTGCCAACGACAACCTGCACCGTCCGGCCATCCTCCCCTCCCTCTCCCGTCGCTTTCTTTCACAAATTTGACCCCAACCGACCCTTTTCCCCTCTCCCGAGCACCTTTCCCTTTTCCCTTTCCCTCTTCCCTCGACCTTGCCGCCCTGCCATGGTAGCACCACCTCGACTACCACCACTGGCGGCATGCCTAGCACCTACACCCCTCTTGTTTTCTTCTCCTTGTCATTGCCCACCCAATTGGCCTATAAATACCCCATAGGCATCCTTAATTGTAGTTTGATTTCAAAACCTAGAAATCTGCCCCTTCTCGCCACCGCTAGCCAAACCACCCCTAGAATTTCCCCTTGCACCACCCTCTACCTAACTAAACCTTCCTCGTCCCTCGATTTTCCCTACACAAGCCACCCTGGCCATGCAAAGTCGCCCTCCCAATCAACCTCTCCTCAACCCCTGCCGTCCTTCGCACTACCATCTACCGCTAATTCCACTGCCACTAACGCCTCCTCCACCCTCCAAAAAAAACAGGGGACCTTCCTCTACCTCCCCACACCTCCCTTTTTCCCTACCTCCCTCTCCTTCTCCCTTACCACCTTCCACCACCTTTGGCCACCGCATCAGCCACCATATGCCGCCACTTCCGGCTGCACCACCACCTCCGCTCCACCCCTCTCCACCTAAGACACCTCCCACCACCTCAAAAACCCTCTCATTCCCTCTCCTCTAACCTATACCCCCATCTCTCCACCTCTCTTCCTCCTCTACCGTCACCGCCGTCGCCGCTGTGCACCACCGCCGGTTCCACCACCAACCCTAAGTGGTATTCTAGTTTCCCCAGCCCTTAAACTTTTTTTCTATAAGTGTTAATAATTATTAGTAATATTAATAATATTACCCTTAATAATAATGTTGTGTTGTTATTATTATTGTTGTTGTTGTTGTTGTTGTTGTTGTTATTATTATTATTATTATTATTATTATTATTATTATTATTATTATTATTATTATTATGTTGCCACTCTTGCAATCTAACCTAACTTCAGAAATGTTTATAACTATGGTATTATCATTTAAAAGGCTACAACTTTAGTATTGATATAGTATCTTTATTATTATTATTATTGCTACTTAACCTTACTTTATGATTTTCCTAACCATTAATAATAATAATAATAATAATGGTCTACAACTTTAATGTTAATATGATTAGGATTTTTCCTCCTTGTTATTATTATTATTATTATTATTATTATTATTATTATTATTATTATTATCCTCACTATTATTTCTACTATTATTACTAATGATAGCCTTGGTCTATTATTATTATCTTTATTATTATGGTAAATATTTGAACCCTTATATTACTATTACCATTTTTCTTATCATTACTATTAGTACTCTTCTTCTTCTTCTTCTTCTTCTTCTTCTTCTTCTTCTTCTTCTTCTTCTTCTTCTTCTTCTTTTCTTCTTCTTCTTCTTCTTCTTCTTCTTCTTCTTCTTCTTCTCTTCTTCTTCTTCTTCTTATTATTATTATTATTATTACTACTACTACTACTACTACTACTAATCTAACTTTGGAAATATTTCTAACTAATGCTACTATTAATGGAGATCTACAATTTTAGTATTATTATGATTAGCCTTGTCGTTTATTATTATTATTATTATTATTATTATTATTATTATTATTATTATTATTATTATTATTATTATTATTATTACCAGTATAGTTATCATTATTTTCTTGCTAATATTGTTAATACTAACTTTGTCCACTATCACTTTTTATTATTAATATAAATATTTGGACCCTTATATTATTATTACAATTTCGGTTACTATTATTATTGTTATTGTTATTATTATTATTATTATACTTAACATTATTATTGTTAATATTATTATTATTATTATTATTACTATTATTATTGTTGTTGTTGTTTTTTTTGTTGTTATTATTACTATTATTTTTTATTATTATTAATGTTATTGAAACCGAAATTGGCATGTTACCATTTTATTACTATAGAAGAAGAATACCCACTAATATTAGTCCTAATGCCTTTGTTAGTAACATTATTACTATGGTATTATTATTAGTTATTACTACTATTATTATTGTTATTATTTTGTTACTATTATTGTGACATAAACATTCGAACCCTTATAGTATTATTATTCCAAATATAACTATTATCATTATTATCTTTAGCAATATTAGTACTTTGTTGGTATTGCTATTATTATATTATTATTTTAACTCTCATACTATTATTAGTCTTAGCCTTAAATATAATAGGGCTTCTATTTCTAGGAACGTTAGTATTACTATTATTATTATTATCGCTATTTTTCTATAACAAGTATTAGTACTATTATTAGAAGAAATAAAACTATTAGGTTTAATAATATAAATATAGCTATAAATATTAACATAAATATATTTTGACTAGTAATATCTAGTTTTTACTTATAAAGCTCCATTTAATAATAATAACCATAATCTTAGACTAAAATACCAAAGTGATTCCAAAATTCAAGTAGGTGTTGGAACCTAAGGGGACCATTTGGCATGAATTGAGCACCTACCTTTTAAGAACCCATTGAAATGATAGCTAAACTAGCACATTTGTTCTTGTAATTATGCTTCAAAGTTAAGACAAGAAGCCACAAATGGTTCCTAGACAATGTATGCTCAAGATAGATGATAGGTGATCGAACCATGTTCTTCAAACAAACTCCATATGATGGTGGAAGCATGACCTTTGGAGATAAATCAAAAGGAAAGATCATTGGTATTGGCAGAATTAGTAATTATAAATCTAAACCCCTCATAAAGAATGTGTATTTGGCTAATGTCCTTCAACATAATTTTATTAGCATTATTCGATTATGAAATAAATGATTTCTAGTACACTTTTCAAATTCACATTGCATGCTTTTAATTGGAGTAGATAAATTTATTCTTTTTGTATGCTTATGCATCAACAATGTGTATATGCTTGATGTTAAGTCAATATTATTGCAAATGCATGTCTAAATGTAATTAACAACAATGCTTAGTTATGGAATAAGGACATTGCACAAGCTATCATGGAATTATTAGACAAATTTGCTAGAAAAGAACTAGTACATGGGCTTCTAAAGTTGAACTTTACATAATATCGATTATGTGATGTATTCCACCAAGGAAAATAACATAAGGTTACCTTCAAACCCAGCAATGTTGTAACCACATCTCAACCACTTGAATTTATACACATGGATCTATTTGGGCCTACTAGGACACGTAGCATGGGTGGTTGTAGATATGAACTAGTCATTGTAGATGATTACTTATGTTATACATGGACATTATTTCATTCTTCTAAAGATGATACTTTTAAAGTTTTTCTTGTACTTGCTAAAAAATTCAAGTAGAACAAGAAATTATGATCCATGATATAACGAGCGAGCACATAAAGGAGTTTGAGAATGTCATCTTCATGGATTTCTATGATCAATATGATATTAATCACAACTTCTTAGCACTAAGGACACCACAACAAAATGGTGTAATACATTAGAGTTAGGCCTTAAATTTAGAATATGTTATAACAACAACATTAACAACAACAACAACAACAACAACAATAATAATATTTGAGTAATAGAATTTGGTAGGTTAAAGAAAAATAGAGAAGAAGTTATGCCTAAAAAGTGAAATTAGGGTTTCTTAGAAAATATGTGAATCTTAACCCTTAAAAATGGCCTTGTTATCTATGTGATTATTCTATACTTACTTTAATTATTCTTTGTTACCTATCAATTCAATCATTAATAAGATATTAATCATTTAAAGTAAAAGATCATGTGATTTAGATCAAGGTTATTTATGGGTCCGTTCCACCAGACGATAATAATGGCTTATAAGTATTTCATCCTATGAGGCGCATAAGTCCATTCCATTGGATTAAGAATAGTGAGGCCTTAAGATCAACATGAATGATAATATAATTTGAGTTAAGTAACTAATGGATAATACACTAATGATTTAAAATTAAAGATTATGTGAGTTAGGACTGAGGTATTAGTTTCATTCCACTAAACAAGAATAGTGGCTCGAGTGTGTTGTCCCTGAGAGGTGCTTCATACCATTCTATCAGTTTAAGAATAGTCGCTCAGGAGTTTTTTTTATCCTGAGAGGTGTTGGATCCATTTTACGAGACAATAATAATGGCTCAAGTGTGTTGTCCTTGAGAGGTGCTTAGACTGTTCCACTAGTTTAAAAATAGTAGGGTCACTAAACTCAACATAAGTAAAAGAATGAAATATGTTCTATCTAATAATGAGGTATGTCTTAGTAATTACCTTGTATTATTTTATGTATCTCGCATGTGTTCTTACTTTCCACTATAAATGCATAAGATTGTCTTTATCCCTTACACGATTGTATTGTCACATTACTCAATATATAAGGTACTTACCAACCTTTTTATGGGTGTTGATCAATCCAATGAGCAAATGACCCTAGTGTTTGTGCGCAAGTCGAAGAAGACCAACTAGATGATTTTGTTACATATGACGTGTTGTATAGGGTGGAGTGATTTCTATATTGGGGTTTTTGAGTATGGATTCTTGTTATCTGGATGATTCTTTTATTGTAATACCTTGAAATTTTACTAAACATAATCCTATATCATTACTGTCCTAATCTGATTCTAATCTTGAGAAAATCTTATTTTAGCCTTAACTAAATTTCTTAATCCTAATATCTTAACTTAATCCAAATCTTTGACCTGGATGAATTACTTTTTGTAACCTGGTCTTATTTATAATAAATTTTATCACTAATCCTGCATATTTTAGCTAATTAAATTTATCTAAAACTAACCCCAACCTTTTCCTTTTCTTTTTCCCTTTTCCTTTTTCTTTCTCCTTTTTTCCCTTCTATTTTCTCTTGCCTCCTTCTACCGTAATACTTGACTTATGTTTCTTATGACTTGCAACCATCAATCTTACCCTCTATTGCAACCATCATCATCATCATCATCTGCATCCCTCACCATCACCATCTCATCCTCATGCAACTGCTGCCACCACTTGCACACACACCTTCCCCCATACCCATTTCCTTCTCACGCAACACACACACACACAACCATCACCATCTCATGCTGCATACTCCTACCATTTTCAACACTTTACCATCACCTCCAGCCACCTTTATTGAAAAATTTCCCCTACCATACCTCATGCCCCAACTACACCATGACCTTGCGCCACCCTTTGCATTTTTTCTCTTCGCACGTCTCCATGCACACACACACACACACACACACACACACTATCTCTCTCTCTCTCTCTCTCTCTCTCTCTCTCTCTTTCTCCCTCATTTTGCTTTCCATTTATTAATGAACAATCTTATCAAGTCCCTCTCTTTTCTTTCTTCTTCTTCTTCTTCTTCTCCCCCCTTGATGTTGTGCACATCCAAACCACCTACATCACCACCGTGCACAAACACAACCACCAAGCACCGCCCAAAGCCTATTGGACCAATCACCAAGGCCACCCAATCACTCCCCTTCATTGTCACTTATCGTCACCATCAACCATTGCCATTTTCCCTCTTATTTCCTCGCGTCCATCGCATTTTTTGTGAGATGCACGTCTTATGCATGGCCATGCACTACTAATTTTCCTTATCGCACACTGATGCAAACTAGCACGATTTGCCCATGCACCCTCGCACAACCTGCGCATCACTTGTAGCATGCTCATGGGAACTTGTTTGTTATTGTTCTGTATCATCCATTATCAAGCACGTCTGTGCCTCTTCACACAGCCTGCTTGTGCAAGATATTAGCCCACGGCCTAGGTGTGTACCACCTACCGCAAACCTGTGTAGCCTCCCCATTTTGATTGTGCACACTCTTTTTTACCCCCCAAACCTTATCTAGATACCACTACAATTTTAACATAGCACCTCCACAATTCCTCACAATTCAAGCTTCCCTTTTACTCTGATTATTTCCATTTTTACCCTCTATTACCTTAACTTTTCCTTCGATTATAATCTTCAAACCTAACTAGGTATTATCTTATTTTTTGTAGGTTATTTTCTGATGATATCAGAGTAGGAGGTATAGGATTATGTGCATATAGCTCGGTGTCTTTGTTGGTAAAGAAACATGTCGTAGCTCGGACTTTTATGTGTATACATATGTGTATGTGCTTTTATTGGACATGTGATAAGGTTGATGTTATTTTGTGATATTATATATTGAGTAATGAGATTCAGAAGTATGCTTTTGGTATAAGTGTTGGATATGGTATCTATGTAAATAATTGAGGATTTATGTTATGAATGGATATTAGATATGTATATGTATTGATATTGAGATTTATCAAACCTTAGGAGAATATAGCATTTTTAACTACCTAAGGGTATTATGGTCATTTGAGGATAATCATGTGTTCCTAATTATGTTATTAAATTTATATCCTGTATATTACATGAGTCTCACATGCTAATATTAAATACACAATCAACACTAATAAGATATTAATTATTTAAAGTGAAAGATCACATGAGTCGGGTCATGGTGTTTATATGGGTATGTTCCACCGAATAATAATAGTGGCTTAGGCGTCTTGTTTTTGAGAGAGGCATCCATTTGTTCCACCAGAGTAAGAATAGCGGGGCCCTATAATCAACGTGAATAAATATAAAATTAAGAAATAAGATATTAATAAAAAAGATACTAATCATTTATAGTAAAAGACTACGTGAGTAAGGACCGAGATATTGAGTTTATTCCACTAGATAAGTAATAGTTGCTTAGGTATCATGTCCCTAAAAGGTTCTTCAGATCATTTTATCGGTTTAAGAATAGTGGCTCATGAGCAATTGTACTCTCAAAGGTGTTGAGTCCATTCCACCGATAATAGTGGCTTAGGTGTTTTGTCCTTGGGAAATATTTCAGATCATTTCAATGGTTTAAGAATAGTGGGGTCTCTAAACTTAACATAAGTAAAAAAAATTGGAATATGATATAATTATAAAGCAAGATTTAAAATCATTATTTACCTTGCATGGTTTTATATTATCTTACGTATGCTTATTCTCTAATTTGAATTCATGTATTATGTGTAATCCTACTTCGGCCATATTGTTACCTTACTCAATACATAGCGTATTGATCATCTGTTTCATAGGTTTTGCTCATTCCCACGAATAGATGACCTAGATGTATTTGTGTAGGTCAAGGCTGACCTATTGGACGAGTTCACAACTTTTGATGAGTTGTATGGGGACGAGTGACTTTGGTATTAGGGTTATGGGGCGTAGAGTCATGTTATCTGGTTGATGTACTTATTCGGATACCTTTTTGGACTCTTTAATGCATGGTATCCTATAGTTTATATTTTGTTATTATAATTTGAAGTTAACCTCCAAATGCGTATTGTATTTGTAAAATTTCTTCTATTTTTAATTCCCTTGTTTTACTATGAATGGCTTTAACCTTATTATTGATGTAAGGATGGTTGGACAAACCAAACTAATGTTAATTACGACGGTTATATGCTTTCGTTGTAAAATAAATTTTTTGGGTTCTGAAAAATCAAGGTGTTACATTTACCTAAATACCTTTTTCGACTCTTAGATCCATGGTAGCCCTTTTGTCTATATTTTTGGATATTATACTCGATTTTAATCTCCAACTCATATTTATTTTTATGAAGCTTCTCTTGTTTCATATTTATTATGATTTACATTTCAATCATTTTACCTTGTGATTGACGTACGAATGGTGAGGTATGCCAGACTTATATTAATTATGATGGTAACACTCATTTATTTTGGCATTATGCTTTTATTAAAAATGAACATTTTCATTACTCAAATTTGGGGTGTTATAAGTGGCTAGGAGCTTTATGTCCCGAGATTGTATATTATTGATACTGTTTCTACGGTTGAGGATAGTAGATTCCCTAAACTCAATATGTAATATATGATCGGAATAATCTTAATTCTTGATAAGAAATTAATCACTTGAAGTGAAAGACCACGTGAATTGGGACTGGTTGTATCCGTCCATTCCACCAGACAAGAATAATGGCTTGGAGCCTTATGTTCTTGCGTTGTATATTATTGATACTATTTCACTACTTAAGAATAGCGGGGTTCCTGAGTTCAACATAAATAATATTATGAGCCTTGTTATGTCATTATCATTATGAGACTTAAAATCGATAACTAAGTTGGTACTACTCTATGTTAACCTATATGTATGTTTATCCCTTGTTATGATCTTATAACTTACACAATCATACTATGATTGTATTGTTACCTTACTTAGTACATAGTGTATCGATTATCATTTTTTATGGGTGCTACTTATTTCCACTAGTAGACCTACCTTATTTTATGGACGATTGCTTATTCTATTATTAAATTACTTGCCTTCCATGAGTGAATAAATAGTATAGGGTATAGTTATCTTTCTCTTTCGATGGACTCTCAATCCTCTGTTGTTATTATACATATTTTATTCTTTCTATTTCATATCATGTATTGTGGTAGAATTACATTTTTTCTATGCCTGATTCCTTCTCACTTTATGACCATTTGTAATTAAGCATGAAAACACTCTATTTTCTCTCAATCTCTAGACTTATAGAAGTATATAATTTCTTCCTCCCATGAGTACTCTTCGACCCTTGTGCTTGTTATCTTAAAATTAATTTTTTTTTTAAATTATGTTAGTGATCTAAGGATTAAAATTTCTTTCCTTTCATTCAGTTGGCGGATGGATTCACCAAGGTCCAACATACACAACCGGCGAGAGACGGAGGTGATTCTTATCGGCACAAGCAAGCATGTGGTGGTGTGGGAGCATGGCACCACCTAGACCAGTCAGCCAGCACCTCCGACCCCTAACCCGACGCATCATTCCCCATCTAATCCTTCTAGGGCGGACCCCCTAGGCCAGGCCGAACCGCGGTGCTGCAACACTCATATACCGTCGTAAAAGTTACCCCGTCAGAGTATTATTACTGTCGTTATTTTTTCACTTTATATCTATATAAAACTTCTCTTATCTTCTTTGATGTTAAAAGCAACGCCTCCTTTCTTAAATAGAAGAATAAAATTAAAAAAAGGAAAGAGAAAAGAAAAGGGGAGCATATTTCTGTAACATATCGATGCAGTCGCATTTAAGTACTCTAACAAGACGGGGGAAAGGGAGGAAGGGGGTGTTTGCGCGACAATGATCTGAATGAATCTTTGAAATTGAAGTCGAGTTTGGGCTACAAAAAAGGGGGACAAATTGAAACAGCATCACACCGCACCACACATGGCCAGAGCCCCCCCCTCCCCCCCGGGGGGGATCCCACGCCGACACACTCATTCATCTCGCACAAAAATTGGAAGTCAAAAGGCCCGAAACTTTGACCTAACCCATCGCCGTCGGTCGCGTCGGCACCCTCCTTCCCCAACACAGAAACGAAAGTACCCCAATTTAAGTGGTCAAAGCTTTCTGCCTCGTTTCCGTGGCGCGACCGAAAAATTACAGATATGGATATGCGTAATCAGTCAAAAACCAGTACTGTGAAATAGTACAGAAATTCAAATGCATTGGCTAATTATGTAGCAGCTTTTCGGACATGAAAGCAATCACGATCTTCCCGCATCGTCTCTAACATCCACGAACAAGAAAATTGCTCGACGCCCCGCCCCCTTCCCAAAATAAGGCCATCAATTGATTTTGTTGCATTGCAGCAACGAAAAATGGAGCTAGTCAGTAACAACAGCATCTTCGAAGCACCAAAAAAAAAAAACGGAATAAAATAAAATACAATAAAATAAAATCTCGCTATTCCCGTATAAATAAAATAAAGACCATCATTTCCTTTGCCCACGTTTTCCAACAAGACAACATAAATCCCTTCCCTTCCCTTCCCTTCCCTTCCCTAACAGCAAAGACGAGCTCTTCGTCTCTTCTGCTACACACACCACCCCACCCTACCGCCCGAGGCCACACCGTGACGGAAAGTAACGTTTTATTAAATCCTTGTGGCGGTAATGAAGTCGGAACACCAATTCCGGTTAACCCAATTTCTATGGGGCTGTTTCACCGACTCCTCCTGCGTGTGTGATAGCCGGCTGCCACCAACCACCATATATGAAGCTGTTACTAACCCTCACCGCCCGTCACCGATTCCAAATTTTCCAAAATTGGTGACCCGGAAATTCCATCAGTTATGCATGCCCCCTACGCCATTACGTTGTTATTATTCATCTTATACGAATGTATTATTATATCAGAAAAAAAAAAAAAAAAAGGTTCCGGTGATCCTGGAATGTTGTATGAACAAAATTGTAGTACCACCTGGTATTAGGTACTTTTATCTTTTTTCCTAGTCGCATTACTTATCATCACGACATTATTATTGTTATTGTTATTCGTCTCTCTCTCCCCCCCCCCCCAAAAACTCCCATGGATTCTGCTCTTCTTGCTTCTCCTTCCCACGTTTCCGAATTTTCCTCCTCCTCATCTATCTACCCCATTATCACATTAAGCGGGACGGCGGCGAAATTTTTGTTTTTTATTTTTATTTTTAATCACTTCACGAAATTCAGTCGTAAAACATTACTACTACATAGTAGTACTATTATCTAGTAGCAAGGCGTCGTGACCAGGAAGAAGATAATCGCCGCGCTCTCTCTCTCTCTCTACCTAATTTCGCTATTGCTTCCTCTATATCTCTCTCTACATTCTCCTCTTCTTTCTCCGCTGCTCACCAGCGTGTCGAGAGGAAGGCAAAAAAAAAATAAAAAAAAGAGACTGTTATCTCCACCGTCGTCTCCGATGGAATAATTGAAAATTCAACGTCCCTTCCAGCTTTATCAATCTCTCATCTTCTTCATGATTATCGTTCTTCAATTCAATTCTATCGAATTCGCAGATCTCCGTATTCACCGCTACCTACCAACCATCTTCTCTCGGTTCCTATCGACTCTCTGTTTGTGATTCGATCTATTGTTGCTTTATCCATTAATTCCTTCCCACCCCTCCTCCTCCTCCTATCCATTCGTCCCGTATTCTTTCTACGTCGATTACTTCTTCCTTCATACTCAATTCCCCATTCTCTGTTTTTTCCTTAACCCGTCTTCATTCTTAGGGTTTCTTCCTCACCTCTTTTCGATTCGTTTAGGGTTTCTACTCCTACGATTATTACCTCCAATTCATTCCAATTAAGTTTATACGGCCCCTTCCTGTGCGGATTGTAGGGGAGGGAGGAAGCGGTGTATTTTGTGTTTTGTTTTTTTTTTTATTAAAAAAACAAAGAAGATTATATCGATTCCTAATTCACGAAGATGATTATAAAACGCTGCTTAAAATCATCAATGCCGACTCTTAAACGATGTCGTCGTCCCCAATCTGAAGACGACGACGATCCTTCTGTAGTAAGCCGTCGTAAGAAGAAGAAGATGAAAAGACAACAGTCTTCGTCGACGAATGGGTATTGTCCTTTGCGTTTAGTCGGCGATGTTGCTGCTGGTTTAATTCCTTTGAGTAGCTATAGCATACATCATCTCTTTTCTGGCAATGCTGCCGCTGCTCCTACTAATCTTCGTGAGAACAACTCTAGCGGTGGTTTTGCTCGCTTTCCTGCTCCTACCAATCTTCGTAATAATAACTCTAGAGGCGGTTTTGCTCGCTTTGCTGCCTCTTGGTGTTCTTCTCAAATTCCCTCGTCTGCTCCTCCTGTCCCTGCTGCAAATGCCTCTGCTCGTGTTAATTCGGCTGCCGAGTTGGATGAGGAGGACCCGAAGGGGACCGACGATGGGAAAGGTAGTGGCGCCGCAAAAACTGCCAATGGGAGCAGCAAGGATGGTCCCAGGCCTGCTTTGGTTAGAACTTCTCGGGGCCGACTTCAGGTTTTGCCTTCCAGATTTAAAGATTCTGTTCTTGATGATTGGAAGAAAGATGATACCAGCAATAAAACTAGTTGTAGTACGAGTGGTGGTTTCCATTCTGATGAAGAGGATGATGATGATGATGATAGTGGTTATGATACTCCCGCTGCTGCTCCTCTTGTTATTAGGAGAAAGGAAAAGGTTCATAGTTCTAAGGATCAGAGAGGCACTATTGTTGCTAAAAATAGCCGCAGTAATGTGGATAGGTTTTATGCCGGAGCTCTTGGTTTCTCGGCCACCGCTGCCTCCCCTTCTGGACAAGAAGAGCAGAACGGTTATATTGATGGTGATGATTATCACTACGGGGAGGAGTTAAATTACAGCAGACACGTCAAGAATCGGGATCATATCATGAACAATTACTCCTCCGGCCCTCCTGCATGGTCAGCTCCGTCTGTTCATGACGGACATTTTCTCCGGAACAACAAGAAGCACCACCAGGTCGGTAGGTTCTCTAAAAATTCGTATCTTAATGGTGGTGTAAATAGGTCAGTACCGTCGATCCACGATAACAAATGCCACAGGAAAAACGGGGTTTTGCACGGGTTTGAAGATTTTGCCCCTGGTGATATAGTTTGGGCAAAGGCAGGAAAGAATGAACCTGTGTGGCCTGCCATTGTTATTGATCCTTCATGTCAAGCTCCACAGCAAGTGTTGAAGTACCGTGTCCCTAGAGCCTTTTGTATCATGTTTTTTGGTTATTCCGGAAACGGAAAGCAAAGGGTGAGCGAGAAAAATCTTTCGGTTAGATATTTTATTTTATGTTTTTACGTTTAAATAGTGGTGTCGTTGATGTGTTCGTTTACTGTAATAAGAGTTATCTTCATGATGAACAGGATTATGCATGGGTGAAGCGTGGGGTGATATTTCCGTTTGTTGATAACATAGACAGGTACTTGAAAAAACTGCCTTCTTCTTCTTCTTTTTCTTTTCTTTCCCTCGGCCTTTGTCTTTTCCTTTCTCCTTTCCTCTTTTTGTTTGGGGTAAGTTTCTGTATTTTTTTTTATGAGCTTGTAATTTAAATTGTGGGTTCCCTCAACAATTCAGGTTTCGGAGTCAGACATGCCTGAACGGCTATATCGCTAGTGAGTTTCACATGGCAATAGAAGAAGCAATTTTGGCTGAGGATGGATTCACAGATGGTTTGATGCGGGATATAAAAAGGGCAGCATCTGGACGTACAGCTTACCATGAATCCTTGCCGAGGAGCACCCGAGAGGCTACAAGTTCATCACTTCATGATGTGGAAGTTTACTCTCTTGGTCAGGCAAGTTGGTCGGCTTTCCACCTGTAGTTGGTTTATTTTTTCATTCATGTGTTATGTTGTTTAGCTGTTTGCAGTGCTCTAACAAACCTGGGATCACGTTTTACCCAGTGTAAGATGGGCGGGCCCTCCACTGTTTCCTGAATTTTCTTTTATTTGGGTGAAGATGCTGAGAGGATACTTTACTCTTCCCTTTCCTAGTTGCCTTTTGTTTTCCCCTTCTTTATACTATATCTACTGTGTGGATGCTGGTATGTTTCAGCAGTAAAATTTAACCAGCACACCAGCAGTAGAATTTGTGAGGGATCGCTTCTGATATAAAAGATCTATAAAAGACCAGTGAATGCCATGTGTTTCATCTTCCCTTCCCTAGTAGCCTTATCATATAACACTAACGTAGAGGAATAAAAGTGATTGGAAGGTTGAAATCCTGGACATCGTACATTGGACATGACAAAAGTTACAGGTCTCATTTTTATGCTACCGGATACTGTACGGCGCTATTACAACGGAAGTTACCTTTTATCTCGGTATTTGATCCAGATTACCTTTTTGCCTGCAGGATTTGTACAGGAAAAAGGCACACGCTCAGTGCTGTGAAGGATGTGGGTTGAGCCTTCCTGTACATATCAGGACCTCAAAGGCTTCAACAGGGCATTTTTATTGTAAACCTTGTGCTAAGGTTTGTAAGCATGTATGCCTGATTCTAAATATTGCTCACCTGTGCATCCCTATGTTCTAAAATGCCTTCTGCGGGCGGGAATTCTTTCTCTCGCACTCTTTGACGCTTCAGTTTTCTGTGTTATATGTGAGTGTCAACCAGTGTATAATTTCTTTCTTGCAGTCACTGAAATTGAAGCAATATTGTGGCATATGTAAGAAGAAAGGAACTCATTCAGATAGTGGGAAATGGGTGAGGCATTCTTCAGTTTAAGCCGTGGCTTGTTGTGTAAAATTCCAGTGAGATATTAATTCATTTTTGGTTTTAATTTAATTTTAGGTGAAATGTGATGGTTGTAAAGTGTGGGTACACGCAGAATGTGACAGAATTTCAAGCAATCTTTTCAAGGTATATTTTCCCTCTCTCTTGTTACTTGTCTTATGTGGCATCCATAAATTCCAAACTTTGTTAATGTGCTATTCTTTGTGAAGGATCTTGGGGAAACTGAGTATTACTGTCCCGACTGCAAAGCCAAGTTTAATTTTGAATTGTCCGATTCAGAAGGGCATCCCAAAGCCAGGTGTCCTTTCTGCTCTTCTTCCACCCTGAATAGTTGAACTGCTTACATCTTTTCATAACCTTGTTGATCGATGTGCTTATTTTTGTTACTTGAGCTGATGCTTCTTGAAATTCTTCCATCTATTGTTTTTTTTTCTTCATACAGGTGTAACAAAAACACCATCCCAGTCAAACTACCTGACAAGGTCATCGTTGTCTGTTCAGGCATGCAGGGAGTCTATTTTCCCAGCCTTCACTTGTGAGTATATATTTGCAACGTATCAGATGCATTTTGATGGGCTCATGTCTGAATGTTTCCTGTTCAATTGGTGATTGCTGGCTGCTGTCTGACACATTGTGAAACTTTTGCCTTCCTTTCATCTGTATCTCCTCTATTTTGTTCTATTTTCTTGTTCTCACGTGGTTGATAAAAAGAAAATTAATATCCAAAAGCCAGCTGCTTCCATAATACTTTGCCTGAGATGCTTGTCATGTATCTAAGGTATGCTAGTTTCTCAATGCAAAGTCTATGGCTTGAGTAGTCTTGGTATAGGGTTTTGTGTCCGGTGTTAATCATGTCATTAGTTGTGAGTTCACATGAATAAGTCATCTGGTTTGGCTTGTTACCTAATATATATCGAGTTAGAGTGAGAAAGTAATTTCATTTTCCTTTTCCTTTCTTTGTCTCTGTTGTCTCAGAGTTTTGTGCAAGTGTGGATCATGCGGTTCAGAAAAGCAGCTACTGAGTGATTGGGAGCGGCACACAGGCTCTAAAGTGAAGAATTGGAAGAAAAGTATTAGTGTCAAAGGTTCCATGCTGACATTGGAGCAATGGGTTTGTAACTGAATTTTTTTCTCTTGATATAGTGGGCACATGCTTTGTAGGAATGATATTGATCATCAGTATCTTCTGCTTGCAAATGACAACAGTGTAAACTGTAAACTGCCAACCCTTATTGAATTCAATTTTTTGGGAATGACTGAACTCGATTCTTATATGTTTTACCCTGCAATTGAAATGATCTGTATTTTGTGAACCTATTTATTGATAACCCCAATTAAAGTGTTGCCAGTAGCTATTATATTTATAGTGTGCGATTTTGAAGGTTTTTATCATAATTTTCTTAAAATCACCGACTGCTCACATCTGCTTTAGTTTTCATTTTGGATGCCAAGCAATGATCTTAATGACTTAAAATGTAGTCATGAATATTTATTACATTACTTCTCTATATGCTAATACATTCTAGAAATCCTGAAATTTCAGATTCACCAGACTGGTTTGTGAGAAACAAAATATAAGGTTTGTAATTGAATATATTCTTATTTCACAGATGCTGCAGATGGCAGAGTACCATGCCCATGGTGTTGAATCTGCTAGGCCTTCAAAGAAGGCTTCAATTAAAGTGCGAAAGCAGAAGTTGCTTTCTTTCTTGCAAGGTATGGTTGCTTGCACTATATGTTAACCAGTTACTTCGGTTGATTTAAATTCATGGGAAGAACCCAGGAACCACTGGCAACAGAAAATACATGGAACTGCCCACAAGTGTAAAAGTTCTTTATAACCTTCAACTCGTTGTACCTTGTACCACCTCAGCTGTCGTCTTTAGGATAAATCCTAAAATGAACGTTATGTGAGCAGCTCGAGCAGTCTGCTGACAGCCGGCGGATTCAGAACTGGGACCCCCCTCTTTAATTCTGTTCTTCCTTGACTCTGGCTCAAAACTTTGGAAAGTCCAAAGAACCCCTTGTAACTATACAAAAAAGACACTGAACTGCCTGTTATAGGAAAAGAATCATTTCATACCAACCTCTACCTATCTTCATTAAGCTTGTACCACCCAACCCATTACATACTGATATAATATAACACTGGGTTGATAGTGGGAATGACAGAGGTAAGTTAATGGTGGTAGAAGAGAACTATGCTCACTTGTGGTTCTGTATCCATTTTTATAATTAATGGATGTTCCTAGACTTCTCCCAAAATTCAAATAAAATGCATTGCATGGGCTTGCCTTTGTCCATAACATGCTGATTTGACAGAACTACTACTACTTATTTGGGCAGAAAAATATGACCCTGTTTATGCTAAGTGGACAACGGAAAGATGTGCTGTGTGTAGATGGGTTGAAGATTGGGACTACAACAAAATCATTATCTGCAATAGGTAAATTAACATGCTGTAATGGATTAATATAATGTGGAAGCATGAATTTTAATTGTTTGCTTTATGTACTAGATGCCAAATTGCTGTCCATCAAGAATGTTATGGAGCAAGAAATGTCCGAGATTTCACTTCCTGGGTTTGTCGAGCATGTGAAACACCAGATGTTGAGAGGGAGTGCTGTCTTTGTCCTGTAAAAGGTATGATGTAGCCTCTTGGACTTTCTTATGTCTCAGAGCAGATAGTCTTTATTTCAATTCCCAATTTATCAGAACCTTAGATACATAATGGTAGCGATGTGTTGGTACTTTTAACAAGGAAATTAATATCCTGATGCGGCAACTGATGTTTGCTCTTTCTTGGTTTGCTCTTTCTTTCTGACTGCTCTGGCTATGTGCTTGTTTAGGGGGGTGCTCTGAAGCCAACTGATGTTGAGACTTTATGGGTCCATGTCACCTGTGCTTGGTTTCGTCCTGAAGTTTCTTTTGCCAGCGATGAGAAAATGGAGCCTGCTCTTGGAATCTTGTGTATTCCGTCAAGTTCTTATGTAAAGGTAAATCAATTATAGTGTGCTTGTGTATATATTGTCCTCAAAATTCATTTCTTTTGGCCATATCGAAGCCCAGGAATCATTATTATCTTCTCCATAGGACTTACTCCATGGATAGAAAATGCTATTTAAGCTGTAAATTTCCTGAGCACTTTCTGGTTAACAGATATATTAATGTCTCTGCTTGAGTTCAGGTTTGTATCATTTGTAAGCAAATACATGGCTCTTGTACACAATGCTGCAAGTGTTCAACATATTTTCATGCAATGTGTGCATCAAGGGCTGGATATCGCATGGAGGTTAGTTGTAGTTTCTTTCTTGTCTGTACAAGGTTTATGTATCAAGCACTATATCATATAGTTCTAATATGATAAAGCTGCTTTCATGATTTAATAATAAAATATAAATTTTGAATCCTGGATCCTAATTATTTATTCAGTTAAGCTTGCTGTAGTTCATTACAAACACCTGAGACTGTCTATTTGACTTAATTTCTATTTGTCATTTCCGCTGACTGCTTCCCTTTTTTCCCCAGTTACATTGCTTGGAAAAGAATGGAAAGCAAATTACCAAAATGGTGTCTTACTGTGCTCACCACAGGTATAGCAATATCTTTTCTTTTCTGAAAAAAATGTTTCTTTGCACCGCTCACTCTGGTAAGGCATAAAGAAGGTAGCGTGGTATAAGTATAACAAGCATATTTTTATCATTGTTTTATATTCTGTGAGAATTGCAATTGAACTTTACATACTTTTCTGTAGGGCACCTAATCCAGATACTGTTTTGATCGTTCAAACTCCTTCGGGAGTGTTCTCCGCCAAAAGTTTACTTCAGACTAAGAAACGGACTGGTTCAAGATTAATTGTGTCTGACAGATGTAATATTGAGCATGATTCCACGGAAGAGAGTGATGAAATTGAACCACTGTCAGCTGCTAGGTGTCGAATATACAAGCGGTCGAAAAATAAGAACCGGAAGGTATACATTGCAACATTGATGTGCCAATTGAAGTGATCTGATTGTTCAAATTCTGAAAGATTCTACCAACGTTCATTCTGGGTTGCAGGAGGGTGGATAAATATCTTATTTGTATTGTTTAGAGACTTATGTGTTGAATTGCTGAGGTTTAGTCGCCTACTATCATTTTTGTTAGACGTGTGACATTTACCTGACTTGCAGAGGACCGCAGATGGAACTGTTGCACACCATATCAGGGGGCCATGTCATCATGGCTTTAAGGAGATAGAAAGCTTGAATGTGAACAGAGTAAGTGCCTATGTTCTGACTATCTTTTTTGGTGATTTCTTTCTCATTGGAATTGATCTGGTTACATTGTGATATCTTCTGTCTTGTGACAGAAAGTGGAAGAGCCTAAGACATTTTCAAGTTTCAGGGAAAGATTATACCATCTACAGGTGTGAGTTGGTCTTGTTGGTTGTTCATTATCATGTCTCACCCCCTCCTCTCTTGTTACCTCATTACATTTTGGTTACTTCTTGGGAGTGCAGAGGACAGAAAATGATCGAGTATGCTTTGGTCGATCTGGGATACATGGATGGGGCCTCTTTGCACGTCGAGACATTCAAGAAGGAGAAATGGTGAGTGATTTAGTGCTCTGTAACTTTCATTAAAGTATTATGGTTCATGATGGTGTCAAGTAGCTGTTTTGTTTGGAGTCAATGCCACAGTCTTAGTTCTGATGACGTGAGAATTAAAATACTGCAAAGGGTGAGGAGCGGCTTACTTATTCCTTCATGCACGCACTCTTCTCTATAGGTTCTTGAATATCGTGGTGAACAAGTGAGGCGCAGTGTTGCTGATTTGAGGGAGGCACGTTACCGGCTGGAAGGAAAAGACTGCTATGTAAGTCTTCTGGTGGCATTCAATCGGAGGATCTACTATCTGATTTTGTTGCACTTTACCCTCTTCGTGGCACGGGTTTAACTCGGTTGCTTTCTCTGTGGTTTGTGCAGCTGTTTAAAATCAGCGAAGAGGTAGTGGTTGATGCCACAGATAAAGGAAACATAGCTCGTTTAATAAATCATTCAGTGAGTTCATTGGGCCAAATCCATGTGGATAGTGTTTCACTCTACACAGCTTTCAATTTTTTTTTTTTTTATTTTAGGTTCAAAACTGTTGGTGCAGCGCTTTTTCTGAGCTAATTGCGCTACTGTTGTTTGTCTTGACATTTTGTAGTGCATGCCGAACTGCTATGCAAGGATCATGAGTGTTGGTGATGACGAGAGTCGTATTGTTCTCATTGCAAAAACGAAAGTTCCTTCTGGTGATGAGCTAACGTATGTCTCGCTGTCCTTTTTTCGCCAAAAAAAAAAAAACTCTGTTCTTGAGGCATCCTCGCTGTCTCTCTCCCTCTCTCCCTCTCTCAACTGTATACAAACCTTACATTGTGGACTTGATTAATCCGTTTGTCTTTTGACTCAACCTGGGCAGGTATGATTACTTGTTTGATCCAGACGAATGTGATGACTTGAAAGTGCCCTGTTTATGTAAAGCTCCAAATTGTAGGAAATTCATGAATTAGGCTAACGCACTTCACAGCATACATACTGGAGGATTCTTTTTCCGCATAAAGGAGAGCCGCTAACAACCCACCGTTGATAGTAATAGCGGGATTTGCAGCCAGCCCTTGTTTCTTACAAATTACCATACCATGTAGCAGCAGCGGTACAGTTTCTTTGCATTTTTTTTTCTTTCATTATGATTGTGATGATCTCCGAAGCTGAATAAAAATAGAAAAAAGAGGAAAGAAAAAGGAGGTAAGATATAGAGTTGGTGGTTGGATTAGGCATTCTTGTATAATGTTCTTGTATACACATACCTTCTAAATTAATGACATATGCTTATTATTCCTTTTTTCTTTTTCTGTGATTGGTATAGCTTGCTTGGATTCATGTTTTATATTTTATGCCTAGTAATTCGCTTCTATGTATTCATTCATACATTGAATACTGAGAGCCACAAGACTGGTGAATTTTTGCTGCACGCGACTGAGCAAGGATATTGAAGCAAATAAATTTATTGGGCGCGGTTGATTTGCGAAAAATAGAAGGTTTTGTTTTGAACAATTATAGTATTTAATTGAGTATATTATTACCAATTTAATAAATATTTTATTTTCCTCGTATCACTACCATTTTTTTTTACTCTAATAACTGCGCCCTCATTAAAAGAATGTAAAAAAATAAAATATAAAATATCATTGATAATAATGGCAAGCTTTGGCCATTAATATTTATTAATATATATTGATAAAACTTATAAAAAATATTATTATGAAATTATTTTTCATTACAAATATAAGAGTTATACTTTTAAATTATAATATATTATACTTTGAAAGAAATTAATTGTCAAAGTTTATTATTGAAATGTATGATGTCTTATGGAGGGAATATATGACAATGTAGTTATTGTTTTTAAATTCAATATTGATATGTAAAAGTGTAATACTAGCATACTCATTTGCATTATTATTGTAAAATTTATACCTTCCCATCTAAAAAGAAGATTATTTTTAGTAATTTGTATAATTTTTTAATAAATTAATAAAATAAATCTTAATATTATATTTATATCATTTATGAAAAATAACAGAACAATTAATCTATAAATAAAGATTATTTTTAGTAATTTTTATAATTTTTTAATAAATTAATAAAATAAATCTTAATATTATATTTATATCATTTATGCAAAATAACAGAACAATTAATCTATAAATAACGAAAGACAAAAATAAAGATTAAAAGTCAAAGTGAGTTATTTCTTTTCCTACCTTTTGATCACCTTCGAAGTGTGCAGCAATCCACTGAAAAGAAAAGGATTCGGGAAACAAATACTTGGTGCAACTGGGGACATTTTAATAACTATATTAAATGTCTTACACACGAGTGCAGGTGCCAAACAATTAGCCTTGAAAAGTTAGGTAATCAGGTGTTCCATTTTCCTTTTTTTTTTAAATAGAATTAAATTAGTATTAGTTTGAGTTATTGAAAATATGAAATAACTATTTTAAAATTACCTTAAAATTTTTCACTACAAATAAATATCCATATTAATATACTTCAAACATTACAAAAAAGTTTTCGTAAAAGTTTAAATAGAATAAAACAAAATTATCTTTAAAATAAAAGGTAAAGCTTTAATAGAATTATACTAAAATTTAAATACAAAATAGTGCCGGTGTAAGATTTTAATATTGATGTACAACAATTTTCATAATATTGATGTACAATAATTGTCATTTAATTGTTAAAAAAATTTCCACATAGTTCTTAAAAAATTATCACATATGTATTTAAAAATCATCATATAACTATAGAAAAAAGTCCAAACAATAATGAAATCTTATTATAGTAATTCTTTAAAAATTGTTTTGTAAATATCATTCTCTTAAAGAAAAATTTTCAATTGAATTTTACTAAAATTTATATCCAGAAAATATTGTTGTACATTTTTACTATTCATGCACAAATAAGTTTACTTAAATTTCAATTTAAAGAGTATTTTTGTAAAATTTTGATACTCTTTATATATGCTTTAACATATTTCAAATAAAATTTCAACGCTCTATATATGAGTTTTTAGCACTATTATAGTGAATTTTTAACCCTCTTTACAATTTTTTTTCAACATTGTTTTATTGAATTTTTAACACTCTTTATATACGTTTTTTTTGCTGTTGAAGTAAAATTTTAACACTCTTTATATAAGTTTTCAACATTGCTCTAATGAATTTTAAACACTATTTGAACAACTCTTTATAAAAATTTGCTATAATATTTTAAAGAATTTTCAACACTCTTTGCAAAATTTTGTAACACTCTTTTAAATGAATTTTCAATATTCTTTATATAAACTTTCAATGCTATTATAATAAATTTTCAACATTCTTTATTAAAGTTTTCAATATTATACTAAGAAATTTTCAATGCTCTCTATATTAGTTTTTGATATTGTTTTAATAAATTTTCAACACTCTTTAAACAATATTCTTCCCCATGTTAGCTTGTAAAATTGGATATAATATATATATATATATATATATAATCATAATGAATTAGTGCCAAAATTCATATAAATATTAAATTGGATATATATAGATATATCGATATGTAAGAGATTTCATTACTTTTGAACTAAGTAATTACATTTAACTTATTAGCATATAATGCTATATAGTATACTATACCACCTTTCATACTTAATATATAGTTGTGGGTGGAGCATTCTCCTATCCACATTGAGCACAATTACTTAAGTGAGTACACATGCTAACAAGAAGAAAATTTTGGTGAACTTGAGGGTTAGGGTTTCACTTAGGATTTTAAATTAACGAATTGGTTTAGGGTTTTGATATTTGATATGGATGAGGGTTATTAGGGTATCACATTTTAGGGGGTTATTAATAGAAGGTGGATTCTTAGTTAATGGGGTTAATTAATGGTTGAACATGTTAGTTGTAGAAGAAGGTTAGGGTTGGGGTTTCAAGAAGTTGAAGATGATGAGTTTGATATTAAATATGTATATGTATGGGTGGTGATTATGAGTTGGTTGTGTGGGGTTAGTGGTGCTAGTTTAATGGTGAGATTAAGAGGTAGTTGTGGCAGGTTGGATTGGGGTAAATGGAGTACTAATTGAAGAGAAGAAAATGTGTAGCTTTGTATAGGGTTAGGGTTGAATTTGAAGGTGTTGAAGTTGGGGCTAAATGTGTCGATGGAGATGATGGATTGATTTGGTATTTTATTTGTGTCTAATTTAAACATAAGATAACTCACTCAAATGACACATAAAATTGAGTAGAGAAAACTAGAATTTGAATCACACATAAATCAAATTCAAGAAAAAACTTACAACAAGAGCTAATTGAATAATCAAATTTGACTTAGTTGTATTTCATCTATCTTCAACATGCACTATAACCTCTTTTTATTATTGGTTATACAACTCCTCAAATCAGTATATAAAAACTATACTTTACAAGACTAATATGCAAACATATACATTAATGGGTTTGTCAAACACCCATACACAATAATGAACAAGGACAAATAAATTTACACAAATACCTCCATTAGACACCCCATACACAATATTGAGTAGGGACAATTAATTTACATATAAACATCCATAAAAAAACCATAAACACAATATTAGGAGGCATACAAACTACACTAATACAAAAAGCTAATCATCTTTATCCAAACATTGGGGATAAATTGAGCAGAGCTTAAGTGAAAAGCTTGGAGAAATCGTCTAAAAACTAGGTGTAAAGGTAAATGTATACCATCATACAAGGCTTTGACATACAAGCCTATACATCTATACGGGGATTGTCGACTCTGTCTAATGAGGATGGTTGAATTAAGAGTAGAAGGAAAATAATATATGATGTGTAATTCGTTAAGTTGGGCCTTGTTAATGTTACTCAAAAGAAGAGTATCCGAGTCATGACATGAGGATTCAAACATGTTAATAGAAAGGGGCAAGTTGCAAAAGGATGAAGGGACCGACTAATTCATCCATGACTGGTTCATTATACTTAACAAAAGAACAAGGAAAAGTTAAGGTGTGATTGAGGTATTTGAAGACAGAGAAATAAAGGAATCTAAAGAGTGGGTAATATTTTTAAGAAAATGATCTTTTAAAATTGTAGGAGATTTGTCAAGGTTTTCATGAGAATCGTTGTTCAGTGTAGTGGTGATACGAACTCCACATGTGTTAGGAAGTTTGTTTCATTATAATCCTCCACTTATGGTAGTGGTGGAAGGAGTTGCACATATATCTATTAATGAAGACAACAATGGTGTGGATGATGCCATGACAAAGGTGAATAATCAAAGAATAATATTAGGCATACGGATGGAGATTTATTGAAAAAAAAAACTCTAACGATAAAAGAGACCACAAGAGCTGAGGAAGATGAAGAGTATTAAATTCAAGATCAAGGAAAGGAATAAGTTATATATATGTATGTATATATATATATATATATATATATATATAATATATATATATATATATATATATATATATATATATATATATATATATATATATATATATATATATGATAGATGAAAATGCCTATTTTTCAATTAGGAAGATAAAGAATTCTCTATGTTATGTGCATTCATTACTAATTGTGTCTTCCTTAAATTAGGTAAAAAGTTGATCGGTTGATATGACCTTTAGAGAAGATAGAACATCAAATCAGAGTTTTAAGTTTTTCCCTTTTTGCACAATATAGTGATGGAAAGAAATAAAAGGTCTTTAATTTCCTTTTATAATATTTTGTAGACATGATCTTATGGCCTCTCTGACCTAAAGATATAAGGAGTCAAGATAATGTGGCTTTCCCAAAATTCTACCTTTTTGCACTACCTTAGTCTTATTGAAATTCAAATTTTGAATTATATTAAAACTAATTAAATTTTTGTAGTTTTTTTCCTTATTAACATGATGGGATGCCTTGATGTTTCATGTATTTTGATGTGTTGATTGTTCGAAGGACTTTTAAATGTATGATTTTTTTCCTTCACCACCTATTATTGTGTATGTGGTGCTCCACTCATTTTTATGTGTAAATTTATTTGTCCCTACACAATATTATGTACGGGGTGTTTGACGAACGTGTGCGTGTGTAGATTTATTCATTCTTATTCATTATTGTGTATAGGTATCTAACAGACACAATAATATATACACTTGTTCTTCATTCTTGCAAAGTATATTTTTGTATATTTGTTTGATTGGTTTTTTGTCACCCTTTTTTGTTGACAAACTTAATGTATGGTTTTGGACATTAATTGTGTAATAGAAGTCTAGCTTTTCTACCATATGGAAATGGCTAATGCACTAGATGAAATTCTGAAGGGAGTGATGATGTGGATTTTTCTATCAGGCCCTCAAATGTTGGCCCAAATGAAAAAAAATTTGAATACTGACCTAAAGGATAAAAAGGGCCCAAAAAGCTTCTGTGAGCACTTCAGTTTGCCTTAGTCTTAGACTAGTCTCAAGCTAGTGGGTCGACTCTCTACATAGAACAAGGAAGCTTCCTATCCTTGACCACACAATATTTTTTCCTTCCTCTCTTCCTTCATTTTACTCCTATATATATATAGGGTATTATATTCATTTTAGACCTCTAAAATCATAATGCAACTTTTATTCTTTTATTCTCTCCTCTCCATTTTACCTTGAGTATTCCTTCAACATTGATTCTTATTCCTAAGAACCCCTTGGTTCACAAAACACCTATAAAAATAGGGTTAAAAGAAGATTAATCATGATTCGACATAAAATGACCAAATTAGAAAATGTTAAATATATGAATTGTAAATGTCAAACCTTGACTATTGATCATAACTAAAGATAATGACAAACCAAGCCGGCTCATCTTGTCAGCTCAGCTCATCTCATTTGTATAGAAAAATAAATCGAATCCAAGCCTTATATTTAGGATCGTTTATTAAATGAGCCGCACTTGTGCTAAGGGTGGTTCGGCCCATTTGTTCACAAGCTACTTCAAATATGGCTCAAACTCAGTTCAACTCGTTTATAAGCTCAACTCATTCGTTAATAAGCTAGACTTGTATAGAATTTACTTAGTGAATGAGTCAAATAGTTAAATGATATTTTAAATAATTTGAATAATTAAATGAGTTGTTTTGGTTTGTTTAACTTTCAAATGAGCCGAATAGTTAAACGATTTAAGTCACGAATCGAATCATGATAAATAAGCATATTTGGTTCAATAATTTTTTTATAAAATATTTAACGAACCTAGTCGAGCTGCTCATGAACCTTATTGAGCGAAATTCATTTGGCTCGTTTTGAAATTGAGCTAAACTCAAGCCCAAAAAAAATTAAACGGCCCAGCTTGATCTGGAGGTATTCAACTCGATTCAGCTTGTTAATAGCCCTAGCCATATCCTTGACCGTTGACTCTAATTTTAACCTTTTATGTTAACTTTGACCTAAACTTTTATGTTTCATATTTTCCTAGATGAATAGTGATTTTTAAATAAAATGACATACAACCTTATTTTGTTATTTTGAACTTTAATATACTTGACGTTTTTTGCTCCAAAATAGTCCTTTCGAGTTATGAAAGTGATTCTTATGGGATGTTTTAATCAATGCTATCATAAGCTAATTTTGGTGTAACTAATAGAATTCATGTATTAGCTTAGTGTAACATAGAAACATTTATGTGAATGTGCTTTATAATCGATGACTGCATGTTGTGTGATATGTGGTGTCTATTGGATATTATCTATAAACATGATGCAAGTTTTGTGTTAGCATGTGAAACACTCGTTATGTGTAAGCATGCAAGCACTTACAATCATTAGGGATAGGAGCATTAAAACCTTAGTCTTCAAATTTATGTATGAGTTTCCTTGTTATGATGACTTTGCCTCTTATTTGCATTGAGTTTCCTAACCTTGATGGCCTATTCATTAATTTGCATTGTTTCCTAGCTGAGATGACCATGTAGTAGTTCATTGGTCCTAACCAAGATGGCTACTTAGTAATGTGTTATACCCTATCTGAAATCACTAGGGCTAAACATATCCTAAGTACTGTTTGGGGTCGAGCATTCCTTTAAAAGCTTGTTCCAGTGACGACCATCACCATTATCCTTGTCCAGGTGACAAAGAACACCATAACCTTGTCAAGGGGACAAAAAACCTCTTAGCTTTGGTCAAGTAATTAAATAATGTTATATTTTGGATGTTTGTAACAAACTCCATGTGTGCTCCATTAGGATATTTCATGTTATCTGCACTAGTTTGCTTGAATTTGCCACCATGGAAGATTGTGATATGTGAAATAGTGTGATTTCTAAGTACTTAATCATAATAACATTCTTTATAGCATTATGATGAACCTGATTCATCTAGTAGAGTAGTTAACCTTTTTTTTTTTTTTTGCAAGCTGGCCATTCTTTAAAGAATTATTTAGGATAGTAACTTTAAGCCTTGTGTAGGTTGCATCATTTATTTTCCTCCACTAGTTCCCATCATATATTTTCACAATTTGACTTATAAAGTTAAACATTTACCATTACTTTGTTTATGCTTATTCTCTTTTAGTAAAATATTTTTCTCACACTCTAAGTCTTCATTTAGTAAGGTTGAAATATATATCAATTTATTTGTCAATCATGTCTAATTCATTAAGGTATAAGGGCACTTTTATCCTTTCACCTAGCATGGATTAGGTATTTATTTCATCCTTTTTATGTTGGATGTGGTGGTTTCATCACTATTTTGTTTTAGATTTTACACATTCTTTTCCAAAATGACCATTTTTCCTGGCTGTGAAACTAAGGTGCTACACATCGAGGTAACTTTATGTATATATTTTATATGCCTTCTAGATTGCAAGAGTTTAATGCAACGAGATATTTGTAATATTTTTATGCTTTTAGATTGTCTTATTGTAAAGGGTGTTTTGCATCGAGTTCATATATTATTGAGCCAGACTCACAAAATACAATTAATTAGCGCAATCTAAATAGCGGGCCTTGGGAGCCTACTTTTGTGCTTAATTTTATAAGAGAGTTGAAGTTTACAAATCACAAGTTACAAAATAGGGTATAAAGGGAGGGAGTCTAATAATGTGGCTAACTACCTAGCCAAGATGGGTTGAGGCAATTCAAGTTGGTTGTGGCATGGTCGTAGTTTGTTGTCCATTTGGAATGTTTCTCCATTATTTTAGTCCTCATTTTATATCAAAAGAAAAAAAAAGGAACAAAGTTATCAATACAACAACAAAAGATATTTAAACTAAACTAACTGTATGCAATGAGACAAGCTTTATCAAAAATTGTATTTTTCTTGTTCATTTTGTTTGGATGTGGAAATATTTGCATGATTTATAAGCACATGACCACGAATTTTGGTCAATGTAGTTACATACTGTTGGTTTATTCAATGAACTTCCCATTATATTAAGATTACCTCAAGTCCAAGTGACTTTAGCACTTACATAAGTACACTTTGCTTCAAGTGATTGCTTTTTCTTATCAATGGCAACCTTAGCTTCACATAGGTGATCCAAAGGGTCATATTGTAATATAATAAGGAAAGGATCATGATCATGTACCCAATCTCATTAACCCATATACAATTGGATCCTTTCTACATTATATTTGTAAAATCCAATATTTAATTATAAAGATTTCATTAGTTATATCATTACAAGTTCCTATATTTAACTCTAACCCAATTCAATAAATTACAAGGGATGAGTTGAGTCTTGCCAAAATACCAACCCTTCTCATCTATCCCATAAACCTATGTTCATAAGTTTATTTATAAAAACAATGGCCAACCTAATCAATTGAATACTCCTATGCATGATGAATGTAAAATAATAATAATAATAATAATAATAATAATAATAATAATAATAATAATAATAATAATAATAATAATAATAATTCTTCATATTGAGGATGGTTGATGCATTATATTAGAACAGGATTAAGCAAATAATTGGATAACAACTTTATTTAGCTATTATATTATTTGACCAAAATAAGAAGCTCATTGATCAAGTTTTGATGCGCTAGACGATGATCTTATTAGAATAATTAGCTTTTAGATGACTCTGACTCACCAAAAACTTTTCATGTAAAAACATTATAACAAATGTACTTTACGTACTCATGTGAGTGTGAGTTCATGGTGAGTAAACCTCACATAAGAATTTATCACTTATTTGGGTTGACAAGCTTCTAACATTGCTTGGATGACAACTTTTTGAGATTAAAAGCTTTTTTTATAAGTTGATTGAAGTAGATAATCACATAAGCTCTTGCAAGCTTTTCAACTTTCTATTTTTAGCTAGCCATGTCAAATATATTCTAAGTATATAATTTAGTGACTCTCATCAACGGTTCATAGATTAGAAGAGAGAAAGAAACAAGTATAATGTAAGAATATATATATATATATATATATATATATATATATATATATATATATATATATATATATATATATTAAGAATCAAACCCAATATAATATTAAAAGGTCATTACTGTTCGAATCACAATGACTTTTGACTTATAAATTTAAATTTTAGTATAACTTTTGGTATGATTCATTAAAATACTATATGAATAGATATTCAAATACAAAACTAATTAAGACGCAAAAATATCAACTTTAACCACTAAATTAGCAGGTCGTCGATGTGGATATAGCTAATTGTGAACTAAGAGAAAACAAAGATGGTATTTGAATCAATTTATAAAATTGAGGTGGGTGCACAGACAAGGGAGTGAAAACCTAGAAACGTGGAAGAAAATTAGGACCATCCGTATCAAAGTAGTACTCCTCGATTTAGCTATGGTACTTTAGGAGTAGAAAACAAACATGTCGGAAATTGGTGATAACGTAGCAAGAGGGTGAAAAAAAAAAAAAGAATTATAAAAGGCGTGTATGAGACGAGAATTTTTGGTTGATGCATCAATTAGTGATTGATCAAGAAACCCAAAAATTTAAAGTAAAAAAAAAAAATGCTCCAATTACCGGCACCAACACCGGCGCAAACATTTACGCCATTGCAGAATCCGGTCGTGGTCCTCGGTCCACATTTCGTAGCAAATTATCCTGTTCAGTTGGTGATAACTAAGAAGGTAATGACATTTAAGGAAGGTCAGTTTGAGATCAAAGATGTTGGGGGAACCACAATTTTCACGGTTAAAGGTTCGATCCTTAGCATTTCAGACAAACGTGTTCTTTGTGATGCTCTTGGCAATCCTGTTGCTACCCTTCGTCAAAAGGTACGGACGATCCTTTTTCTCACGCTTCCTTTCGCTATAAGCATGTATATGGGGTGAGAAATAAAGTTTAGGTTTTGAAATTGCTTATAAAATGGTTTTATAGTTTCTCTCCATATGTTTGATTTACCACCTTTAGTCCCGGGTAAATAAATTCTATCTTTAAACATGTTTCGATGAATCTATGGAAATATTATTTAGTGAATTAGTTTTATTTTGTAGTGTATTTAATGAAATTCGAGGTGTTTTTTCCCCTATAAGAAAGGAGATTTTATTGATAATATTAGAAGGTGGTGCATCCAAAATATTATTTATGTTGATTTCTTCCCCTTTTTTCTAGAAAGAGTTGGGAAACTTCATAAAATTTTGCTTGATGCGACCTCAGACCATGAAATTTGATGTATATTAGTGCTTTTTTTTTGTCTTATTGCAAATTACGTACTACAGGATTATTAATTGTTCTCTCAATTAATCTCAAGTATTGCTGTATTGACCAACCTTTCACATGAATCGTGATACGCATGCATGAATTGTCAATGTGTCGCCCCAGATGGGCTGCTCAAACCCAAATTTCACATAATATTTCTATATTAGCAGTTCTCAACAAACTCCAAATTAATGACAGCTATTGACGGCACACAGCCGATGGATTGCTTATAGAGGAGACAGTACAGATTCTAAGGATCAAATATTCACCGTCAAAAAGTCTTCTGTATTCCAAATTAAAAGAGCATTGGATGTATTTTTAACCGGCAACGACCAAGAACAGGCCCCTGATTTTCACATCAAGGGAGCATATCACGAACTCGGATGCACCGTCTATCTAGGAAGATCTTCTACCGTACTTGCTCAGGTACGTCACTGAAAAAAAAAAATACGTCTAATATGATTACAGATTGCATAAATCTACCAGCAATCCGGCGCAGATTAAAGTTTCTGTACATTAATAAGCTTATTCAACCCTAATTAATTTTGTGCAATTATTGGTCTTCGTTCTGAAATGTGCAGATGCACAGGCAGCATAGTCTGCAGAGTGTAATCATCGATAAAGATACGTACGGAGTCACTGTGACGCCGAATGTTGACTATGCTTTCATGGCTGCTCTTGTCGTCATCCTTCATGAGATCAATGCCGATTCGAATGGCGAGGATTAATTTTTGTTGATTAAAAAAGAAAGGATGGTTTGGGAAATGCAGCAAAGCAGAATAGTATAGTTTCATTTTCCATTCTTTTATTCAACCATTAAATGTTGGAAGATTTATAAAAACATTTAAGAATAACTTACTATTATACTTCCGGTAAACTCTCGTTTTTCCACAATCATTAAATGTTGTAAGAATATATATGAGGATCATTGTGAAAGTTTAGTATTCAGCATACATCCAAAAACCGAAGCCATAAACATAGAACACGAAAGAAAAATTTATCAATTCGGCTGTGTAGTGAATTGCTTTACTGCCCTGAAGTGAAAAACGGCCCGACCGAGGCGCAAATCAAGAGTGCCGCCTCGCCCCCAAGGTTCACGCAATTGACCTCCATTTGCGTGCGCTCAAGAATGAAGGCCCGGAATTTGCAAAACTTTGCCTAGAAATTTTTTACGAAAAAATGAAAGAAGAAGAAAGGAATTTTTTTTTCTTCTATAACTGAATGCATGTGTGTATTGATGAAGACGAGAACCAACCCTTAAATAAATGAAACACCGAAGAAGAAATCAAAACCGAACACCTAGTGAGATGGATGAACGTTCTGAAAATGTTCGAATAATGGCGGAAGACTCGGAATACTCATTTACCGAGCAAGAAAAAAAATCTCAACAAAAAAGGATATTAGACCTGATAAGATCTATGACCCACACCCACGCCCAGCCCAGCCCAGACTGGACGAGAGGGCGGCGAGCGCGCGTGGGTGTGGTCCAATATGCAGCCCAACACTAACCACCAAAACCAGCCCAATATTTCATCTCAAACAAGGAGTTAGATGATGAGATGAATGAACTGGAAAATTTAGGAGCATCCCATCGATGTGGGACAAAGAGAAACCACATAAAGGCAAAAGCAATTATGATTTGCCATTGTTTACGACAAACCCCCACCAATATAAAACAGAAAAAATAGGAAAAATTATCTGGGCAAATAAGGCGTAACACTTAAGCATTAATATCACAAGGATTGAATTGATACATAGTGAAATAAGGCAAAAATCTTATCTAGGAAGTGAACAAGTCTTAAACTACCCAAACTTCAATTGAGACGCTCACAACACATATCTTACCTTAAATTCAGCAAATTCCATGACAGAAATACAAGTGCTTTTAATGGTCATGTGCACACCTTAGGTACTCATGAGTGCTCTAGCAAGATAGCCTTAATCTTTCATAGAAGGCGGCCCACCTTCACACTCACCTAGGTGAATCCATCAAGTGCGTCTCACAAGCACAATCAAAATTAGCTATGGATCCATTAAGAGTATAAGTATACTCAACCTCATATGTATCAAGCGGTGAGTTCATCAAGTCTGTCTCATTAGGACCCCCTAAAAATAGGACTATGAACTCATTAAGAGTCTAACCTCAACCTATCCACATAACACTACCACACGCCATAGGGAAGGGAATGTAGTATAATAGAGTGATCATATGACTTCGTTTGACCACAAGTGGTATTCACCATACTTTCCTCAACTCAAAGGCTTAAGCCCTATCCCCCTTGACAATTTGAGGATAACTCTCCTCGTTAGGCCCTTCGTAAGAAGATTAGCTAGATTTCTCTCTAATCTGACAAACTCTAAGGAAATCACACCGTTTCTCAATAGTTGTCTCACAGAACTGTGTCTCACACGGATGTGTCTTCTTTTCCGATTATACACACTGTTCTTGGCAACACTGATAGCTACTTGTGAGTCACAATGTAAGGAAACTAGTACACAAGGTTTCCTCCACAAAGGCACATTGGCCAATAAGTTCCTTAACCACTCTGCCTCTTGACTAGCTAATTCAAGGGTAATAAAATCTAACTCCATGGTAGAGCAAGCTATATAAGTATGCTTGGCAGAATTCTAGGATATAGCTCCTCCTCCCAAGGTAAATACATAACCACTGGTAGAACTGACCTCATCATTATCAGAAATCCAGTTTACATTTGTAAATCCCTCTAACACAGCAAGAAATTTACAAAAATGCAAACCCTAATCCTTAGTACCTTTAAGGTATCTAAGCAAACGGCGTAGAGTAGTCCAATGATCACGCCCAGGGTTGTGAGTGTACCAACTCATTCTACTCACACCATAGGCAATGTCAGGTCTAGTACAATTCATGAGGAACATTACACTACCTATAATTTTAGCATATTCAACTTGAAAAACACTAGCACCTAGGTTCCTTTTCAAATGTATGCTAAGATCATTAGGAGTTTTCACAGGCATTTCATCTCGACAATCAAAATTTTCTAGAATCTTATCAACATAATGTGATTGATTCAAGGAAAAGCCATTCTCGGGTTTTCTCATTTTAATACTAAGAATTACATCAGCTTCTCCTAAATCTTTCATTTCAAAATGAGAAGATAAAAATATTTTGGTCTCATCAACCATAGTTATATTTGTGCCAAGAATCAACATGTTATCCACATACAAGTAGATTATCACACATTCATGTCCAATCAATTTATAATATACACATGAATCATATGCATTTACTATATAACCATTGCTCACTAAGGTCTGGTCAGACTTTTTATACCATTGTTTAGGAGCTTGTTTAAGACCATACAATGATTTTCTCAATATACATACTTTAGTCTCCTGACCTTCAACCTCATAGCCCTTAGGCTGCTCCACATAGATCTCCTCTTTTAGGTCACCATTCAGAAATGTTAATTTTACATCCATTTGATTCACTATGAGTCCATGGATAGCAGCTAAGGCAACCAAGGAGTGGATAGTGGCAATCTTAGTCACAGGAGAGGAAGCATCGAAAAATCAACATCTTTCTTTTGCTTTTAGCCTATAGCCACTAATCTAGCCTTAAACTTATCTATAGTCGCATCAGTTTTCAATTTCTTTCTAAAGCCCCATTTGCATCTAATTAGTTTACAACCTTTAGGCAAATCAATCAAATCCCAAGTATGATTGGACATAATAGACTGTAATTCATTTTTAATTACTTCTTTCCAAAAACTAGCATCCACAAAAGTTACCACTTCCTTATAGGATTTAGGATCCTCCTCAATCAGATATGCAGATACAAAGACCATATTAATCATATCAATGTTATCATTTTCAACAAGAAAAGCAGTAACAAAATCAGGTCCAAAGCTAGTTTCACTCCTTCTTCTTTTACTTGTCCTATGTTCATGGACATTATCATTTTCAATACTAAGAGATGGTGAAAAAGATAAGGGCACTGAAGAAGCATTAGAAGAGCTAGCAAGTTCACATGTATTCCTTTTCATTGGAAACACATTCTCAAAAAAATTTCTGCATTTCTCAATTCACAAATAGAATAATCATTCAAACATAAAAATTTATATGCAGAACTATTTTGAGCATATCCAATAAGTGTATAGTCAAAAGTCTTTGCTCCCATGTTGGTTCTCCTAATTTCTGGTAAACCAACCTTAGATAGACACCCCCATACTTTTAAAATTTTTAAGTTAGGTTCAAAAACTTTCCATAATTCATATAGAGTTTTGTCTAGTTTCTTATGGGGAACCCGATTCAAAACATAGCATGCAGATATAACTGCCTCCCCCCACATATGGTTAGACATACTAGAATTCAAAAGCATAACATTCATCATTTCCTTTAGAGTTCTATTCTTTCTTTGAGCTATACCATTTTGTTGGGGAGAATAAGGGGCACTAGTCTCATGTATGATACCATGATAAAAATCCTTTAGAAATCTAGTTCCATATTCACCACCCCTATCGGACTAAGCCTCTTAATCTTTCGGTCCAATTGGTTTGCTACTTCTACCTTATATTTTAAAAACATACCTTAGGTCTCATATTTAGACCTAAGAAGAAAAACTTTAGTGTATCTTGAATAATCATCAATAAATGTCACATAGTATCGTTTTCCTCCTCTACTCTCGGTGTTCTTGAAATCAGCTAAATCTGTATGAATCAATTCAAACAATTTTGTTGATCTCGTTGTGACTGGTTTAAAAGGCTTTTTAGTTACTTAGCTTTCACATAAACATGATACTTCTCATAGTCATTAGTGTCCAACACATTAATTAAATTCATTCGTTTCATTTTATCTATGGAGGCCACTTTCATATGCCCTAGCCTACCATGCCATAATGATATAGACTCAGCAATATAAGCAGAAGTAGAACCAATTTCATTAATAGGAGCAGAAACAACATTCAAGACAAAGAGTTCATTATACAAGTACCCTTTACCCACAAAGTCTCCATTTCTGGTCAACACGACCTTATCAGCTTCAAAAACTAGTTTCAAACCGGCTCTATTAAGTAAGACACCCAAAACTAAATTTCTACAGAGGGAGGAGACATACAAGACATCATTCAACAATAAAGAATTTCCAGACGTAAGTTTTAGAAGAACCTTTCCTTTTCCCAATACTCCAGCAATAGCAAAATTTCCCATGAAGATATGTTCTCCATCACCGGCATCCTTGAACTGGTGGAAGAGATTTATGTTAGCGCATAAATGCTTGGAAGCATTGGTGTCCAAGATCCATTCTGTCTTGTTGTCACCAAGATTTTATTCCACTACCACACCGACTATGATCTCCTCGGTCTCAGTAACATTTTCTTGTCCAAGAGCCTTCTGAGTCTGATTTTGGTTTTGCTTACCCTGCCTTCTATAGCACTGATAAGCCTTATGACGTATCATCCCACAGACATAGCATGCCACCTTTTTCTTCTAAACCTTATCAACCTTCTTGAAATTTGATGGATTCTTCTGCTGACCTTTCTTTTGGATCATTTTACCCTTTGACTTGTCCTTAATAGCAGCAAACTCGACCATATTTGCAGTGACTGATCCAGAAGCATATGAAATATGGTTTTCCTTCAAACGATTTGCTTCTTCTATCCTAATATGACTAATGCGTTTAGGCAGTGTCAAATCGCTCTTCTTATGTTTCAAATGGTTTCTAAAATCATTCCAGGAAGGTGGAAATTTCTCTATCAACATGTTGGCCTAGAATATTTTGAATATTTTCATTCCTTCTCCCAAGACTTCAGCAACCAAAAGCTCATAATCATGGACTTTATTAGATTTCCAACGATGTACTTCTTTCTTTTGGCTTCATCAGAACCATACTTATTCTTCAAAGTTTCCTAAATATCCTTCGAGGATTTAATGTTGAAGAACATATCAAATAACTTGTTGTTCATGTGTGATAGTAAGTGACCTCGAACCGTCTTATTGTCCCATTCGTATTTTTATTTAACAGCTTCATCGTCTTTCTTAGTGGTAGCGGGAATGGGCGTGGTAGTTGGAGTTGCATGTAACACCCCCAAAATTCACTACTAAAAAATTTTGTTTTATTAAAACATTAGCTGAAGAAAAATAACAAACTGTGAATTTTTGGGGATATTACCGCCACACTTAGTACCAGACCGGTTCACTCATACCGTTCCAGTACTAAGTGCTAAGGCTAAATAATAAAATATTAATTGCTAGAAATTCAAATCATATTTAAAATCAGAGTAGCACAAATAAACCACTTGCAAGATTAAAGTCCACCAATAGTGGTTACAAAAACAATAATAATATGAAAGTCAGGAATTTAAAAGAGAAAGGGAAAAACCTTAACAATTCTGGATGATTCCTTACTCTCTTCCTGTTGTCCACTTGAATAGCACCTGAAAAAGACCTGTAAGGGACACTGCCCATTGAATAGGCAAGGGTCCCACGAATGGAACCCTTCAGTACTACGGTACTGGGTAACTCTTTAAAATCATACTTAAAGGCAGGCCTGCAATGTAACACATGATACAAAGCTATATACTTATATAATAAGAAATAAATGCACCATAATCACACACTTGACAAGAACATCAATTATTAATAAGTCATAAATGCAGAATCGATATGTTCGGGCCTTAAGCCATTAATCCATCATTATTCAATCATCTCTCATATTTTATATCCATGTGAGTGTGGGAACCCCACTATTATTCACCGGTGGACCGGTCATACAGGGCAAAACGCTCGTGGCTACTATTATTTGCCGGTGGACCGGTCATGCAGGGCAAGACGCTCCTGGCCACTATTATTCGCCGGTGGACCAGTTTGGCCCCGACTCACATGGTGTTCCACTATAAGTGATTAGTATTTTTCCATAACTTTATTCACATCCATGACTGGTTTTATTGAGCTCGGGACCCCCACTATTATTGCTGGTCGATCGGAATATATATAAACATCATCCAAGGCAACACACTCCTAGGCCACTATTATATCCAGTGGATCGGTACTCATAATCATCTTCTAGGGCAACACACTCCTAGGCCACTATTATGTCTAGTGGATCAGTACTCATAATCACTTGCTAGGGCATCATGCTCCTGTGCCACTATTATAACCAGTGGATTGGTACTCAATATCATAATTCAACTAGGCTTGGCTCATTAATCTTTCACTTTCATGATTAGTATTTTTCCTTTCTTTAATTAACACAAAAAATCCATTTATTTGCCTCAGACGGGAGATTAAGAGCCCGGGACACAAAGGTACACCGGTCGTACCGGTGCATACAAGCTACTCAGTACCCTTCAACCATGAACCCAGGGACGCAAAGGTACCTTGGTCGTACTAGTGCATAAAGCTACTTAGTACCCTACCGACAAGGACACCTAATCCATAAGTATGCATACCCCCTAAATAGGTCTGTAGGGCTAGATAGAGTAAGATATATGGCCTGGTTGGGGTACAAAGGCACACCAGGAAATACCAGAATAATCATGGGCTAAACCACGTCTTTAGGGTAGCAACCCCTAAAGAGCTACCATTCTCGATCTCGAGGTCTTTCACTTTAAGTATTAGTGTCTTAGTTAAAGTAATCATGAAAGACACAATAATCAGATACTCATTAACTTTCAATCGTTTTGATATCATTAGTCATTTCTTATTCAAACGGTTATCCCAAATAACACAGAGAAATCATTAAGGCCATCATAATTTCATCTAATTCCGAATTAGGATTCGTTCTCGTGATACTTACCAATTTTTAAATACTCTTATCTTGCTAATTAGCATTATTTGAGTCATATTACGAAATTCCTCAATCACAACAACATGTTAGGTATAAATTACTCATTTACCCCTTACTTATATAATTGCTAAGTCATCCCTTCCTTACTTAACAAATTACTCTATTACCCTCGTTGTTACATAATTACCAAATTACCCCTTACTCGGTTTAGGTTACCAAGTTTTCTCCTACGCTTTTTAGATCATCATTCACCCTTCATAATTGTTACCCTTAACATATTTCCCCTTTTGTTGGTTAGATTACCGTATTGCCTGTCTCATTTGTTATAATTACTAAATTGCTCTTAAGTTGGATAAATTATCAAATTATCCTTCTTCATTATCATGATTACCAATTTTCCCCTTTAGTTGGTTAAATAATTACCAATTTACCCTTTGGTCAGTTAAATTACCAAATTGCCCTTCTCCACTATCTTAATTACCGAATTGCCCCTTTATTTGGATAAATTACCAAATTGCCCTTATTCATTATCAAAAGTACCAAATTACCCTCCTGTTGGATAAATTACCAAATCACCCTTCTCCATTATCATTATTACCATTTCACCCTTCTCAATTATTATAATTTTCATTTTACCCTTTTCAATTATTATAATTACCATTTTACCCTTCTCCATTATTATAAATACCAACTTACCCTTTTCCATAATTATAATTATTAATTTACCATTCTCCATAATTATAATTGCCAATTTACCCTTCTCTATCATTATAAATACCAACTTACCCTTTTCCATAATTATAATTATAAATTTACCATTCTCCATAATTATAATTACCAATTTACCCTTCTCTATTATCATAATTATCCAATTGCCCTTCTATAATTATAATTTAATTACCAAATTATCCTTTGTCGTTATCATAATTACCAAGTTACCCTTTACTCCCAAGTTTGCCATAAATATCCTTTTATTTGCAAAATTACCCTTCTACCCCTTACTTCAAAATTACCATAATATCCTTTTATTTACAAAATTACCACAATACCCTTTTACTTATAAAATTTCCATAATACCCCTTTTACTTGTAATTTACCATTTTGCCCCATATTTCTAAAATTGCTATTTTACCCTTCTCCTTATAAAATTACCATAATACCCTTTTACTTACAAATTACTATTTTACCCTTTTACATCCAAAATTACCATTTTACCCCTTTCTTACAAAATTACCATTTTGCCCTTCTCTTCCAAAATTACCATTCTTACCTCCTTTACTCCCAAAATTACCATAATACCCCTTTACTCATAAAATTCAATTTTCCCTTTACTTCCAAAATTACCAAACTACCCCTTTACTTATAATAATATTAATACTCCTTTAACAATATCCAAGTCCACCAACCATTATATTTTAATATAATACTTATTAGCACCCACACGTATTAGGCCACATTCTAGCACAAGGAATATTACTAAAATGCCCCTAGGGCTCACAATAATATTATTCATGCATAAATGGTCACAATAATATAAAATAACAAGGATAAGTACTTAAAACTTTCATTAATAATCAAACTCTTCCCTTAAGTAACATTTCCACACATGACATATAAACTAACATACTTTCTTTTTTTCTTTTTGTCAATCAATACAAGCAAATCTATATATATATATATATTAAACCACAAATGTCAAGCATAATAATATATTAAAAATCCTAATGTGCTAATATATGTTTATCCATGCGTTTAAGTGGGGTTTAACGATTACCTTAATTTCTGCAAAAATCGAATCTTACTGATATCTTGGTTAAAGATTCAAGCTTTAAATAACAAAATCAACGCCTAAAAAATAATGTCAATAACTATTATATTAGAAGTAGGAAATTAAAAGGATAAAAATTTATAAAAATTAATTAATAACACAATTTATTAACTATTAATATACGTCAATAATAAACATAAAAAACTCCCAAAATAATGTGGAACATATGCAGGTTGTGATGGGGAAGAAGGGTCAAAGGTAGGGAGTAGAAGGGAAGAAGGGTGTTTTTTGGGTTGGGGTTTTTAGACTAGGAAATAAGGTAGATAAGGGAGGATTGGAGGCAAAGGAAGGGTGCAGGAGTGAAGAGGGGGTGTAGATTGCGACTGGTGATGGGTTGGTGGCGGCCAAGGGCGTCGGAGGAGGCGGTGGCGGTGAGGTGGCAAAGATGGCTACTGAGGTGGACGGGCTGAGAAGGAAGGAAAAGAGAGGAGGAAAATGAAGGGGTTCGGGGGCTGTTTTCAGAAAAAGGAGGCATAGGGGTTGTAGAGGAGGTTGTAGGGAGTTAACTGGTGGTTTGGGTGGCGGCAGAGGCAGCCGAACGGCGGAGAATGGACGGGTTGCAGGTGGGCTGCCAATAAGGGAGGAAAAGAAGAGGGGGGGGGAGGAGGAATTGTAGGGGCTCGAGAGTGGCTTGGGTGGTCTTGTGGTGGTGCAGGGCTGAGGTATAGGGTGGAAGTGGGTGGTGTAAGGGCTTGGTGCGGCAAAGGGCGGCGGTGTGCAAAAACAGGGGTGGAAATGGAAGGAGAAGAAAATGAGAGAAGGAGGTCGGGAAAGGAGAAGAAGGCTCAAAAATATGGGGCATGAAGGGCTGGTGAGGGTAAGAAAAAGAAGAGGGAGGATAGGGGTGCAACTGGCCGATCGGTGGCAGCTTGTATGGTGGTAGGGTGGCAGGGAGAGGGAGACAAAGAATAGGAAAGGGTGGCCATGCGGGATGGGGTGCATGGCTACCCAGTTTCCAAAATGATGAAAAAAGGGGCGGGAGAGAGAGGGAGAGAGGGAGAGAGGGAAGAAGGCAGGTGGTGGTAGTGGTTGTAGGAGGTGGTAGCGGGAGGCTGCAGGCAGTGGTAGTCATGGCGATGACGACCGATCGGGGGCTGTTAGGTCGAGGTAATTGGAGAAGAAGAAGAAAGAAAGGGAGACAGAGGAAGCAGGCCGGCGCAGGGGAAAAAAAAGTTGGGCCGGCCCAAGTGCTGGGGAGAAAAGGAAAGAAAGAAAAGAGGGGGAAGCTGGGCTGTTACGTCGGGGGAAAGGAGAGGAGGGGAGGGAGTGGGTCGGAGGCCCAGGCGCAGGGGAGAGGGAAGAGGCTGGCCTGGCGGCCCAAAGCCAGGAAAAAGGAAAAAGAAAGAAAGAAGAAAAGGGAGAAAAGGGAGAAAGAAAAAGAAAAAGGAAAAAAGGGAAAAAGGGAAATGGGAAATTAGGGGAAAATAATTTAATTTAGTTTAGAAAATAATAAAATGTAATATTTTTCATACATTATTTAATTTAATAATTTAATTCAATATACTTTAATATATTCTTTCAGAAAGGATAATTTTAGTTTGGAAAATTATTTAAATAAAAACGATATGATAAAATAACAAAATATTTATTTTTAATTTATTAAATACTCCTATCCAAATTTATATAGTCAAAAATCTATAAAATAATTAAACTAAATAATTTTAAAAGGTAATTTATTTCAAATAAAAGCTATTTATTAAATTATTGATTTTCTAAAATTTTGGGGGGATTACATTGCAAGTGCATCATTGATATCCTTTTGAGTAGGTGGATCGCTCATCAAAACATAATCGACCTCTAGCGCTTGAAACAAGATCAACATCCTTTGAGACCACCTACGGTAATTAGCATCATCAAGTGGCTCGAGCTTAGACATATTTGGAATCACCGTCGGAATACTAGCAACCATGGTAAAATCACACAATATCAATACCAACATATTCAACCAAAATCGTAACTACTAGAACTCGAACTATTGCACTATTTGCGTTGGAGTATCGTAGCACACAATCTAACTGAATTTAATTTATAGTACTAAAAATTCACAGAAACCACAATAGAATGCAACCCAGCAGTCACACGTAGCACTTGGATCAATTGTCTACTTAGATTGTGATAATAGAGGATGCACCAAATCAAGCACAAACTAAAAAATTAGGCATGGGAATTCTAAAATATAGTATCCAGCAATAGAACACTACCTAGAAACCAAAAGTTTTAATTACACAACAAAGGTAACCACACAACCGATCATAAGTTGCATAATATCAAACAGCTGGCGTGCATCAACAATACCGAAACAATTTGGTACGAACAAGCGAAGAATGGATTCTTATTTTAGTAAGCAATCAGTGAGATAAATTGAAGAGGCCTAACTCAATTCAGATTCATCCAAACATAGAACTATCTTAGGCGAAGATGATTCACACAACAACAAATTTTGACAGCATCATTCGGTAATATAAAATTTTCCCAGAATTAATCACTCAATGTAAGGATTGTGCAACAAGGGTAGACGTAGCTGTATTATATGTCAATTTTGTTTTGACATTCGAATTTTTTTGCTTCAAAATGAAAGTTTAGTATTCAACATACATCTAAAAACCGAAGCCATAAACATAGAACAGGAAAGAAAAACTTATCAATCCGGCTACCGATCGAGGTGCAAATCGGGAGTGCCACCTTGCCCCCAAGGTTCACGCAACTGGCCTCCATTCACGTGCTCTCAAGAATGAAGGCCTGAAATTTGCAAAACTTTGCCCAGAAATTTTTGATGAAAAAACGGAAGAAGAAGAAATGATTTTTTTTTGGTAACTGAATGCATGTGTGTATCGATGAAGACAAAAACCAACCCTGAAATAAATGAAAAACTGAAGAAGAAATCAAAACGAACACCTAGTGAGACAGATGAACGTTCTGAAAACACTCGAATAATGGTGGAAGACTCAGAATACTCATTTACCGAACAAGAAAAAAAATCAGTAAAAAGGATACTGGACCTGATTGGATCTATGACCCACACTCACGTCTAGCCCAACCCAAACCGAACGGGCGGGCAGTGAGTGCGCACGGGTGTGGTCCAATATCCAACCAACCCAACACTAACCACTAAAACCCGCCCAATATTTCATCTCAAACAAGAAGTTAGATGATGAGATAAATAAACTAGAAAATTCAGGAGCATCCCACCAATGTGGGACAAAGAGAAACCATATAAAGGCAAAATCAATTATGGTTTGCCATTGTTTCCAACACATTATACCTAATTTCCTACTAATATTTAAGAAAAGCTAGTTTGACACTTGTACGTTACAGGATACATATTGGTATTGAAACAATTTTGTTTTCAAGAAGTTCAATTGTATAATTATTTTTTCAACTATAATTAATTTAAAGAACTTATAATAAATTCCGCATATCTAACTAACAACTTCCACCGATACATTACTAAGTTACTCTTTCCGTATTAAAAAAAATTATTCTATAATTTTACACTAATAACAGTAGTTTTAAAATTACACTAACATCCTTTATTGAAAAATAATATAACATTTAATGCATATGTAATTACAAAAAAAATAAAGATAAAAATAAAAATAGACATTGAATTTTGTAAACTATTTTTTTATACAAAACTTTAATAATAAAATAAATTTATTTTTAATACGAAAAAAAGAAATAAAACTAGTCATAATCCATTGTATACTAGACTCCGCGTTTCGTTTATATAGCTAGCATCATGAAGGGGCTTTTACTAAAATCATGTCTCATTGCAAAAGAACTCTAGATCTTTAATGATTAGAACTCGAAAAACAAATGCCAGCAATATATTCTAAATGATTTCAAAGGTGTCACAACTTTAATTAAACTAAGTTATATATAGTGACTTATTTTCATCATAAAATTAAATGATTAACTGAGTTACAACTTAGATAAAATTAATCCATCCACGTAATCCATAATGATACTCATAGCTTATTGGATTTCCTTTTTATGGTGTATTTTATAATAAACCTCAACTAGAAGAAATCCAGTGTGTTAGACTCGACCCCAACCCGATATTCTCCTAATCCAAAATGTTTAGACCCAACATGGCACTAATTTAGAAACAACACATCAACGACGGTTAGAAAAGTTATATATGCGGTGGTTTGTAACTGCCACCTAATTTATCATCGTATATACTATATACGGAGGCTCTAAAACCACCGCATAATTATTTACGTTTGGATGAAAATTTATTGGCACTATAATTTATACGGTGGTTTAATTAAAAACACTATTGTGTATATGTACAATATATAACAATTATTAGCTAAAATCATCATGTATATTCGTAACAAACATACTCATTCACTGCAAGGGGGAATACACATTAGTTGTGGCTAATAATCGTCGTGTATTATATTGTATATATAAATGACAGTTATAAGCCACAACCACCATGTATTCTCTCTCTCAGCGTGTTGGGATGCTTATTACAGGCATACACTATAGTTTTAGCTAACAACCACCTTATATGCCCTATTTTTTTTCTAATATAATAAGTTTGATTGATACCATACCATATTTTTTTCTTGTAAAAAACTTGTATATGTTTCCAAGAGGCTATCACTAGCATCATCACTACTTGCCTGATCCAAAACAAGCAAACCAGAATTCATAAGGTTCACATCAAAATAAATAATTTTATAAGTTTATTATATACCTTTCATACAAAACCTTATATAAAATTATTTTTTCATTCATATTTACAATATAGGTACAAAATATTAAAGGAGCACATATGATCCTACAAATAGTCTAAAATTTGCAATCAAATCTTATTATTCTTTCTTAACTTCATTAATCTTGTTATTATCATATTTACAAATCTTAAAAGGTTGATAGACCTATAAAATATGGGCATTACTATGTTAGTATTAATGTATATAGCTAATCATAATTAATATGAACTAAACAAAGTAAATAAATACTTCTCCTTGTCCCATCCAATTTTTGCAAATGATTTCCTACATAAATATCATAACCTAGTATCCACAACTTACATTATTTAGTTGTGGACACTAAAAAATGAAAAATAAATTACATTATCTTATAAGTTTCTCATACTAGATACTTAATATTAAATTATAATTATTCTTAAATGACATAAAACTACAAAACTTAAGTTTTTTTTCAATACATATGGGGTGGTGGTGCCCTTCCCTTCTTTTGTGACCCAACATAATCCTTTAATGACCTAATTTATGTAGTAGCCATATATATATATATATATATATATATATATGTGTGTGTGTGTGTGTGTGTGTGTGTGTGTGTGTGTGTGTGTGTGTGTGATTCTAAATAATATCATTATATAGAAAAATATTTATCCTTCAACAAGCGATTTTAGGTTAGAACAGAGATTTCCATGAATTGGATTAATCCAATATGTGGTCCCTAAAGATAGTTGCAATATCACTAGTACTCAATGCATATCAAAATAAAATGGAGGAAACAAGGAGTGTGTAACCATCTTTATTGCATTAACCACATATGAAATGTGTTTAATGTCAAAAGAAAATGAAGGAAACAAGGAGTGTGTAACCATATTTATTGCATTAACCACATATGAAACACATTTAATATTATAATTTTCATTGGAGATCACATTTGAGCATAGAAATCTATATTCATCAGTCCCATCCAACATATCAGATAATAAATTATATTTCAAGAACATATGACCATGAAAGAATAAATTGTATATTTAGTATGAAAATATTTGTTCACTAATAATTAAAATAAATTCAAACATGAAATTATTTAAATTACCATATACATGTTATTATATGTTAACATACTCAATTAGTGTTGTAAAGGATTAAATAGTCTGAGAAGGATTAAATGGTCAGCATGGGAAGTGGTCAGCATGGGAGAGGAGGAGAGAAGAAGAAGGAGAGGTTGGGCCGACTTGAGGGAAAATAAAAGAAGGAAGGAAAGGGAAACCTAGGATAGCTTGAGGGAAAAAGAAAAAAAAAAAGAGAAATTGGGGTAGTTAGGGCTGGCCCCAAGGAAAGAAGGAAGAATGAAAGAAAAGATAGAAAAGGAAAAAAGATAGAAAAGGAATAAAATGAAGTAAAAGGAAAGAGGAAAAGGGAAAAGAAAAATATATTTAGATTTAGGATTAGAAATTAGATTAAAATTAGGCTATTGGAAAAAAATATTAAATTAATTTATCTAAAAATTAGGGTATTAATTTAAGGAAATAATTTTGGTAAAATTATGGGTTTAGGCCTTATTTAATTAAAAAAGGTAAGATAAAATAATAAAATAATTATATTAATTCATTAAATAATTTTATCCATTATTATAAGTCAAAATTTCACAAGGATAATTAAATGAATAATTTTAAAATTAAATTTTTTTTAGATAAAAGGTTAAATACTTAAATTTTAGGTTATAAAAATTGAGAGTATTACAATATGTCCAAGCCAAATCCAACCACCTAGGTAATTATACCCTTTAGTATCGATACCCCCTAGTACATTATCAGTATCTAGAGTAAGTAAGACATTGAGATCCTTGAATGCAAAGTCTTAAGGCACCAATAAATGTTCAAAGGTAAACTAAGCCCTAGTTGCTAATTGAGGGTTGGGTAACCCAGAACACAACTTGATTTTTATTCACTTTACATGATTATTGTATTATTCATGAGGTTACATGATCACACAAGGCTCATATAAAGAATAAAAAATACATTCACATATCTCTTCCATATTAATCCTTTTCATCCCCAACCATGTGTTGGGGTTTCATTTATTCTTGTCCAGTATTAATCATGCTCATTATATGATTCCATTTGAGCACATCCCTTATTTCATCACCATAATTCTCAAGAATCATCACCTTTCATATGTTTTACACCATCTAATCTTTTACAACACCTATTGAGTATGTCATAGGTAATTATAGTCATAGGTATATGCAAGGTACAATCGGTCCTAACCCATGTGATGTTCCACTAAAAGTAATTAGTGTCTTTCCATAGGTTATTATTGTCAAAGAGTTTTATTACTAGAGTTTGAGACACCACTATTCTCATTGCTAGACCAATAAATAAGGTACAACCCCAAAACAACACACTCCTGACCTATCTACTACTCAAAAACCCATTTCTCACATATAATAACAATTGGCCTCTAGGGTTACTCCTCAAAACCATACTTCTCCTTAGTTGGCCTAGCCCCTTCTATACTGCTTGTTTAGCCCTAATTCTCCATAACCAAGCACATATTACTAGGATTATCCATCCCCCAAAATTTTGTGTAGAATAAGTCCCCTATTTTGCACATATTATAATAACCTCCCATTTCAGGCCAATCTCAAAACTCTAACTCCATCCTTATGGTAACCTCTCATCCCTTAGCACTCAATGGACTTCCCCAAATGTGCAAAGCTACCCAACAATGTCATCATTAAACCCCCTATATCCACTCTTAGCAACTAACCCCTACACTTCTCACCCATGGTCATAGCTCCCTTTGGTTTTAACTTACCGCATGCATGTTTATTAGAATAATCACCCTAATACATGTTAAATTACCAAAATGCTCCTGTGCCATATAATATTAATAACAATGTTGAAATAGATGATACTAAGGTAATAAACCACTATTCTCATATACAACACCAATTAATACTTATCATACATGTTTATTATACTACTCACCATATTACATGTAAAATTACCTAAATTCCCTTAAGCCATATAATATCAACATTTATGTCTAAACATGTGTTACTAATACCACAAACCACTATTTTCATACTTAACCTTACATAACACTAACCCTGCACATTTATTGGAGTGAATCACCATCATACATTAAAAATTATCAAAATACCCCTAGACCCTAAAATATTGATATCTATGCTAAATCATGTGTTTATGTCTCCATTCCTAACAATATTTATAACCCATTTCAGACCATGATTAGGGTTAAATATTATGATGTGTCTAAATGACCAAATTACCCCTAGGACTCATAGTAGTAATAGTTTTACTACAAGTGTCCATGCATACCTAACATAACATACATCATTACCACTTGACATTAGACCCCTTCTCAATCACCCTTTCACACACTAACATCTTACACAAGATAACATGCATTTTTTTTTTTCAATTTCTAAGATAACATTAGTAATCATAGCATTATTTGTAACACATCATATCTATACAAATCACATGATAAAAACACTATTGTGCTAACATACGATAATGCAAACATTTTAGTCGGGTATAAAAGTTAATTGATTTCCAGTAAAAACCAAAATTTACCAGTAACGGGCTAAAAATGCTTATGCTTTGTTTCATAAAATGTTATACCTAAAAATAATATAAAAAATACCATATTAATATTAGATAAATGAAATAATGATTTTTATTAAAAATATTTATCAAATATAGAAATAAAAAACTACATTTATACCTTAATCATTATCCAAAACATATAAATATACTCTATGTAACTCACACTACATGTGCAGCATGAGCCATGCAAAATTGAGAAAAATGGAAGTGAGAGAAAATAACTCAGTTGTGGGAGGTGGTGGGGGTGTTGCTTTTGGTTGTTGGGTGAAGGAGGTAAGGGAGGAGGTGGCTAGTGGTTGGAGGGTGTGGTGTAGGTAGCTCGAAGGTAGTGACACAAGCTATAGGGAGGAGGGTGCATAGAAGGGAAAGAAAAGGAAGAAAAGGAGAAGAAGAGGAAGAGAAGGGGGTTGTAGGTGTAGGCGACGTGGGGTGGCTACGGATGATGGTGCATGAGGTGGGTGGCAGGCAGCAATTAACTAGGAAGAGTTATGGTAGAGGAGGAAAGGGATGGGAGAAAAGTGGTCAAAGGGTGGTGGCTACAAGGTGGGGGTGTTGAAGGGAAGAGAAGGAGAGATGGTTAGGTTATAAGGGAGGCTAGGGTGTTGGCTGTGTAGGTTATGTAGGTAGGATGTGGGGTGGAGGCACTAGCTGTAATACCCCATTTTTAAAACCTTAATTATAAATTAATAATTGTAAGATTAGTTATAATTATTATTTTAGGAGTTTTAATATTAAAGGTGTTATTATTTTTTGTGTTATTTTGATGATTTAAGTATAAATTTAATCAAGTTAAAATATTGATGAAAATTGGATTATTTAAATTAATCATAATTTATACCCATAAATTTTATTCTAAATTATTTTACTAATAATATTTTAATCCGTAACCCAAAAATAATTTCCTTAAATTTATTCCCAATTATTTTACTCTTTCCAACCCTTTTTAAACTTATCCTAATCCGGATAATTTTCTTCGAATTATTTTTCTACCCGGTACCCAACCTATCCAAATTAAACTTAAAACTAAATAAATAAAATCTACCTATTTTATCCTACCATTTTTTTACCCTACTAATTTACCAGTTGCTTGCCCCAATCTCCTCCTCCAATCACTCTCCCTGTCTCCCTCATTTTCTCATTTCACTCAACCGACCTTTCTGCATTTATACACACATATACACACTACACACATTCCCGCACACTCCACCCCAGAAACCCTTCCCCCTCTATTGCTTTTCAACACTATCCCCCAAACTAAACAACCTATGTAGAACCACCTCACATGCTCCATCCCACCTCCTTCCTTCCTAACCATCATCAATACAACTGTCACCACCCTTCCACCTTCCAACCCGATGATCCCCAGCAGCCCTCACGCACGCATACCCCAGCGTACCACCGCCCCATCCTCTTCTTCCTACGTAACCTACTACCCATCACCCTTGACCCGGTAGAACCCAGCACCAAACAACCCTACTCCCCTTTCTCTGCCCCATTTGGCTCCGTCATCTAGCCCCTCCCTATCACAGCCACACCACATGCACATATACTCCCAACCTCCCCTAACCATTTCATGCAACCCCAGCCCCCGAATTAGCAACCAACCGGCCACACCACACATATGCACCAACATATCCTAGCTTCACAACTTTCCCCATTTCCATTTGTATCTTCTCGGCACCCATTCCCCCTTTTGGTTTTGCTCGACCTCCCCAGCGTACCACCCCTACCTACACCACTACCCTCTCCATCTCATCTCCAACTTGCACAACTAGCACTTGAACACACCACCACCCCCTACTGCAACCAACTCCCAGCTGGCACCTCCCTTTCCCGTAACCCCAGCCAGCAACAACCTCCTCCTAACTCTCCCCCTACACCCTCCACCGCAACTCCAACGTCCAGTAGAACTGCAACTAACCTAGAAACCACAAAGCTATCCCACCATCTCCAGAAGCCCTACGACACCAACCCCGGCCTTACCTACAACCTCCCCTTCTTCCTCTACACTTCCACCATTGAGCCTAGCCACCGCCTACCAGCAGCACCACCTTCCCAGCCACCAGCTACCACCCTACACCCATTGTAATACCCCAATTTGATCGGAGTGTTATAAGGATTGATTTGGCTACTTATATCAACATGGTATACCATCCTTTTGGTGATTTCGTCCTAAGAACTCCACAGTTAAGCGTGCTGGCCGTGGAGTAATTTTAGGATGGGTGACCTTCTGGGAAGTTCTGAAAATTTCTCGGAAAGTGCATGAGTGAGGACAAAGCGCACTGAAAGGACTCGTGTTGATCTGTGGGGCTAGCCAATCAATCTGAAAGCACTCCAAGGTAGACCCCGTGTGGTCGTGTCGACTCCGGGTGTTACAAATGGTATCAGAGCGAAACCGTGACCGTGAGCTGAACTTGGATGAGCCAGTCAGTCACCTAGTGGGACGATTCTTGGGATGAACTGTATTGAAACAGTCATTGGTTGAGGCGCAACGAGGACGTTGCGTTCTTTGAGTGGGGGTGAATGTAATACCCCAATTTGATCGGAGTGTTATAAGGATTGATTTGGCTACTTATATCAACATGGTATACCATCCTTTTGGTGATTTCGTCCTAAGAACTCCACAGTTAAGTGTGCTGGCCGTGGAGTAATTTTAGGATGGGTGACCTTCTGGGAAGTTCTGAAAATTTCTCGGAAAGTGCGTGAGTGAGGACAAAGCGCACTGAAAGGACTCGTGTTGATCTGTGGGGCTAGCCAATCAATCTGAAAGCACTCCAAGGTAGCCCCCATGTGGTCGTGTCGACTCCGGGTGTTACACCCATCTCCCTACCTTACCCCTCATAGCACCCGCCCAACCCTCTTGTCCAGCTAGCCCCAAGCCCAACCCCCTTCCTTTGAGCGCATAACTCATGTTGCATGCAACGTGAGTTATGTGTGTTATTTTAAAAATATTGGTACCGATCTTAAATATAAGGGTATTTTGGTAATTTTTTATATTATAATTATCATTTTACCTGATAGATAATAATTTGATAATTTTGATATTATTTTTAGGTGCGAATGGTTGATTAGCGAGATCCAATAACTTTAGTTGGATACTGCTTTTTTTTTTTGCTGGAACTCAATAACTATTATACTCTACTAAAATAATAAATATTGTGTAGTAGCACATTAGGATTTTTGGTGTATGAAATATGTTTAATATAATTTGTTACACTATAATTATATGTTAATTATTATTATTATCATGAAAATAGGTAAAACGAGCGTGTTATCTGATGTAAATTATTTCGGGTACGAATGTATGATTAAAATGATTCTAATAGCAGAAAAATAATTTTTATGATAATTATGTATAAAATAATAGGTTGAGTATATTTAGATATAATTATGGAATAATTATTACGGATGTGTGCCAAAGGGAAATTTAGTCATTTTTGTTTATTATGATATTTATCCTGAAAATCATGCCTTATATGCATTAGCTATTATTGAGTATGTTAGTATTTTTTTTGTATGGATTAAAGGTGCGAAAAAGGATTTCATGTGCAAAATTATGTATAAGGGAAAAATGGTCATTTGGCATATTTGATAATTTGAATCGTGTAAGGAATAATTTATTTATGGTGTTTTAGCATTTTCATGGCAAATGAATAAATTAAAATGGAATTTGTATTTAAATAGATGATAATGTGGAAATTTTGGTCTTTTTTGGCATAAAGGGTCTAGATGTGAATAATTGAGCCTAGGATGACCTTAGTATATTTTAATGTTGGCCTTGATTATGGTTTTGTCGGATGATTGGAAATAAACAAAAATGGTTAAGCATGGAAATTGGATTTATCTGTATTATATGCGATTTCGTAGTTACCTTAATAAAATACTAATACTTAAATTAAAAGACCTTGAGATGGGGAATGGTGGATCCTCAGGGGTTGCTACCCTAAGGATGTGGTTTAGCCCATGGTTGATTATGAGGCCCTACATCATACTCTATTTTATTCTATAGACTAATAGGGGGTATGCATACTTATGGATTAGGTGTCCTTGTCAATAGGGTATTGTGTTACCTTCGTGTACTAGTACGACTAGGGTACCTTCGCGTCCTTCGGTTGATAGTCAGTAGGATACTATGTTTCCTTGGTGCACCGGTATGACTAGAGTACCTTTGTGTCTCTAGGTTGATTGATCTCCCCTCAAGAAAGTAAATAAAAATAGAAATGATATGATTTAACTGAAATAATAATTATCGGATTACTGGATTGTTTGTTAGTAGCCTTCATACCTACTTGTGGTTTTGGTCGTAGCATTCGTGCTTACCTGATGTTCGGTAGCAACCTTCATGCCTACCTGTGGTTTGGGTAGCAACCTTTGTGCCTATCTGAGGTTTAGGTAGCAGCCTTTGTGCCTACCTGTGGTTTTGTTAGCAGCCTTTGTGACTACTTACGGTTTCCTCTGGTTTCGGTAGTAGCTTTTGTGCCTACTTGTTGTTTTGGTAGCATCCTTCATGCCTACCTACCGTTTTATATGGTTTTGGTAGCAACTTTCGTGCCTACCTATGTTTGTATTATGTCTGTGAGTATATCTAGGATGTTATGGATTTTATTATGATGTACCTGTAAGTATACCTGTGATGTTATTGATCTTATTATGCTGTACCTGTAAGTATGCCTAGGATGATATGGATCTTAATATATTATACTTGTGATATATATAATTGGTTGGGATTTATGCTGAGACATGAATTATGATGTGAAGGTTAAAATTGTAATATATAGTTGGGTTTTAACTATTACTTTAGAGAGTATCTCTGGGATATTCATTGGTAAGTTCGGTTATTTTAGATGAATGCATATGAGTAGTACATGACCTTGATGGAATTTGATTATTTAAATGATTAGTGTATCATAATCATTGTATGTATATGTATATGTCGTATACCATGTTAGTTGTATGTCTTACATGTGTTCCATGATGTTTTATTATATTAGTTTGGTATAAAGGGTTGCTCAGTATCGTAGTACTAAAGGGTTCATTCTCGTGGGCCCCTACCTATTCAATGGGCAGTGGAATTTGTAGGTCAGCCTCTGAGTTCAATCAAATACTGGTTATTTGGATTTGAGAGTGTAGGACTATTTGGTGTCTCTTGTAATTTTTCTCTTGAGTTTTGTAAACTATTGATGTTGTTTTTAATCAGCACGATATTTATCTAACATTCTCTCTATTTTAATTTATGTATTCATCGTATTAATTTAAGGGGAGTAATGATTTTAGCCTTAGCACTTGGTATGATAATGGTAGAGGAAACTGGAATTGTACCAAGTGTGGCAGTTACACCCTTTATTTTTATTATATTAGTTTCCACGCTTAACTTTGGAAATGAAATTTTTCAGTAGTAAATTTTAGGGTGTTACACTAGCGGCAGCAACAGTGGAGGAGGGGGCTACTATATGGAGAATAAAAAGAGGTAAGGAATTGGTAGCAAATACCACAAGGAGAAAGAAGGAGAGGAAGGGAGGACACTACCAGAAATAAGGTTTTTAACGACCAACAAATTTCGTCGTTAATGGCCAAATTTTGGTCGCTAAAGCTATTAACGTCCAAAAAATTTGTTGGTCGTCAGTGGTCATTATTGCTCCCTCGTTAAAGGCTTTAACGACCAACTAAAATTTTTTGGTCGCTAAAGCAATAACGACTACATATTATGTTGGTCGCTAATGTAATAACAACGGAGTATAATTTTGGTCGCTAAAGGTAATAACGACGACGCAAAGTGTTGGTCGCTAAAAGTAATAACGACAACTTATGACGTTGATCGCTAAAAGTAATAGCGACAACGTATGATGTTGGTCGCTAAAAATAATAACGACGAATAAAATACACTGTCGTAAATAATATTAACGACCAATTTTTTTATCGTAATTAAAAAGGTATCACACCAATAACGACTAATTTTTCCGTCAATACTAAAATTCATTCATTATTTGCGACATAATTTATTGGTCGCAAATGGCATAATTATATATTCAATAATATATATAATCAACATTTCAATATTCATCTATAACCCTGCACCTATATGGATATACATATATCCATTTCAATCTTTTGAAGACCTGTATATATATACGTACATATATCCATTTCAATCTTCTCAAGACCTGTACCTGTATGCATGTATTTATATATATATCCATTTTGATCTTCTCAAATCTTGTACCTGCATACATATATATTCATTCTAACATATAGATATAATTTTCTAAATATCTGTTTATAATTAAACATTCAACTAAATATTCATACAAATAATTTGTATCAAATGTCCGGTACAATTTTCGGCTATGATCAAATATAAATATATTACAAAAGAGCTACAATATGTCGTTGCATTACAAAAATATCATGATTAGCAGCTGCTTATGAATTAATCATTCTATCCATCGGATACAATAGACTTGGTAAGTTTATCAAAATAAACTGGATCTGCAACAATAGAAATATACAAATAATAATTAATATAAGTATCAAATAAACAATGAGTAATTTCCTTAACATGCAATTCATGAAATCAGATATAAAAAATGAAATCTCCAAATACAAGGAAAATAATGAAAATGGAAATAAATATGATTCAATAACATCCGAACTTATTAAATGTGTTATACTACGACAACCTAGATCATGCATCATCATGGTGTGTTTCCTTAAGTCTGTTATCAATGATTCAATACCTAATTAATATGGTGTGTTTTGGTCACAAAGTGTATCAGACAATATTTTTTCTATGATTCATGCATTAATTACACCTATACTTCTACAATATATACAAAACTATATTTACTAAAAGTATTTAACGAGGATGCAGGTTATCAATTGTCACACAGTTTTCAAATATATCAGAAGAGTACACTAATTTACTTTAAATTTTTAATTTTTTTCAACAGTTATGGGCATGCATACTAAGCTTTTATTTATTCATCTATTGTTTTCTCTTGAGACCTCAATCTTGTCTGTGCGGCGTTTTTGCTAATTTAATCTATTTAGTACACGAACATCAAAATTTCATACACTAGCAGCCTAGCAGCCCTATACCCCCTTACATTCTGAAAATTGTTGCTTGTGCTTAAAGGGCTAATCTAGCTAACTTAGGCTATCATTTAAATCATCTAAACTAAGTTTATGGTGTAGCTTGCTTGTTATAATCGAGTTTTGAACATTATTTTTCCCGCTAGCGAGTTTTCACAATTTTCTGTTCTAGGTAATCGAGACAGCGTTCAATTTTGTGAAATGATCTTTTGAGGGCTGATGCAATGCAGTTAGAGTTCATTTAAGCCTCCTCGCATTCCTGATTTAATGGCGTGGGAGTTGAGGCCGAAATACCTTGCTTGTTATAATTTTCGTCATTCAGTTTCATTTATGATTAAGTGGCAGTTGCAAAGCATATAGGGCTGTTCTCAACCTCTTTGCATGTTTTTATTTTGTTTATGATTGCCAGCATTGAAGCCGAAGCATTCTGTACCTAGATGATTTTTATATTCCGTTAGATGATTTTCCTATCGGGGTTATTTTGTGCGTAGATTGAATGATTGTTGTTTCAAAGAGATAGTCTCCAGGGGGAAAGCGAAAGTAACAAAGCAGGAGAAATACATAATGTTTTTCTGATAATATGTTCTATTGACCTTATCTCTGATAATGTTTAAATATGGGGAAGTAGCATATTATGCTAGCATGCTTTTCAGTCTCGCTTGTCTAATTATTATTTGGATTCTAATTATAATTCTGATAATAGTCTCCAAGGTTTGTTATCTATCATTAGGTAAGAAATTGCATAGGTAAATTGCATGCTGTTAAGACATTGCTATGCTTGGTTGTACAGTTCTGCAGCTACTAGAGTGGTATTTGATAATGTTACTGATTAATGACCATGAAACAAAATTTCACTTTAAGCTGTTGTCTTGCTTCCCTGGATTGTGCAGAAGTTATGTGGGCATGTAATTCTGTTGAAATGCTGATTCTTAATTATTAGATTTGCTTATTACAATTGGGATCAATATTTATGAACATCTGTAGCATTATGCATTTTTCACAGCATGTGTTTTAATGGAAAAATATAAATATAGAGAAAGCAGGAGAAAACCAACCTATACAAAAATGTCCAGAGAGCTGCAATGTAATATGTTGAAGCACATCCACATCGTCTGTAGCAACAGTAACCTAGAGCAAAATCATACTTGTTAATTTTAAAAAGTCATCCATAGGAACCATATGTAGCTTATTTGAATTTATTTAGATCTAAACTAGTTACTTAAGCTTATTAGACAACTAGTTAGAATAATACTCATAATAATTACTTTCCTTTAACAATTTTAACTAACCTCATTTTCAAGGGCACCCCGTATCCTCTGATGTAGATGGAGAAGCAAGCATGTATTCTATATCATCATGTATATTCTCTTCATTTTCCATCAAGCATCGAAATCGTGCACTTTTCAAAATCTTCTCCATGACAGGTTCCCATTTGTCCATTCTTTCTTTTAGCACTCGATTTTCTTGATTCTTTTTCTCAATCTCTTCTTCTTTTCTTTTAATAGCAGCATCCTTTGCCTTGAGATCTGCATAAAGCTTGTTCTTACCTTTGTAAGGGCCTCTAATATCTCTAGGCTTCACTCCACCACCATAGCCAGGAACATAGCCCCTGGTTCGAGTCACTCCATGCACGCGTTCAGCCACCTCAACATGAGTAAGGGAGGGTTCAGCAGCTTGGACCTCAATAATTTGAGACTTCAAGACAAAGAATGTTAGTTAGACAACAAAATATATATAGAACTAATAAAATAAATAAGAGTCAGGAAAGAGGTGTACATGGATGTCTGCAGCTTCGGCTGTAGCTATTTCTTCACCCTTTTTATGGCTTTCAAAATAAACGGTGCCATAATTTGGATGTTTTCCATCTTTTCCCCCCTAGATAATATAACATTTATTTATAAGGATTAAAAACAAGGCAAAAGTAGTGTGTTGGAAAACGTCATATCTTGCGTTTCATAGGCAAATACATATAATATATACCATATCATAGGCGATCGCTCGATAAGGCTTGCTGCCACTACGATGAAGACATTTATTGTCCATCATCAAGCGGTTGTTTGTATTTCGTTGGCTCATTTCCTGTGTAGATATATTGTATTATATGATAAATAAGAGAAGAATAATTAGCAAGGTAATCAAATATATAAATATTTCTAAATTTTTCCTTATTCATTAGTGATTTACCACAAACTTTGGACTATGATAGTAACATTTCACCAGCCACTCCCAATCGGATTGCTCTTCAATTGTAGTTGGTTTAAGCTTCAATTGTTCATGAATATCCAAGCCTTTAATAGTTCTATGATTATCTCCCCTCCAATTGTTCCACAGGTCTTTCATGTGACGAAGAGTAGAATTTTTGTAACTCTCCATGTCATCATTGGAGAACTTCTCCTACAACACAAAAGTATATATATACATTGAGGAACTAAAAATTAACAAGTCAAATGAAACTATTATACGGAAAAATATAAACGGTTTGCAGTAGCACAGGTAAAAGTAAATGCCAATATCAAAATGAATACTTCAAATTCATTACCGTCATTGCAGCCCAGAGGTGGTCCTTATGTCTTTGTTCAACTGCGTCCCAAGATTGGATTCGAATAGGCATTATGTTGCGATCACGAACTAATTTACCTATGTGCCTACTCCACTCATGGCTATTATCTCCAGCAACACGACCATTAAAAAAAGTCACAGGTAGCTTGTTTCCACTGCTAAGTCTTGCCACTTTTTGACACCTATTTCTACCTCGAGGCTTCCAAATCTTTTGAGTAGAATTATCTATTACATAAAACGGTTAAAAAAATTGACCAAGAATTAAGTAAAATAAGAATAATCAAAAGCTTATTATGTCATACCTCCACTTGTAAGATTCACATGAGAAGAATGGAAGACATTTTCAGCAATGGCATGATTGTTTCCACCTTGGGAAACAGTTGTTTCGGCTTGCGGAGTAGTATCCTCATTGATGCATCATATGTTTCGACACCATTGTTCCACAAGTCCTCTAATTCATTAATTAGAGGCTGTAAATATACATCAATAGCATCTCCAGGACCATCAGGGCCTAAAATCAGCATAAAAGAAACAAATTTGGATGATATGGATATCAAAGAGAAGCAAACACAAAACGTGATTTTGTTGATATCATAATTTGGAATAGTTGGTGAAAGTTTAAAGTAAATCACAAACCTGGAATGAGCATGGATAGCAACATACTTGGTTCCTTCATGTACAACGAAGGAGGCAAGTTGTATGGAATAAGAGTCACAGGCCACATACCATATGATGGTCTCGCATTATTGAACGGCTGAAAACCATCACTAGCTAGCCCAAGTCTAACATTCCGAGGTTCAGAAGCAAAATTCGGATTGAGCTCATCATGTTTTTTCCATGCCAACCCATCAGCTGGATGCCTCAGATCTCCATCATTATTTTTATCATGATGCCATCTCATTAGAGAGGCCGTCTTAATGGACATAAAAAGCATCTGAAGTCGAGGTTTTAGTGGAAAATATCGCAATATCTTAATAGGTATTTTTTTCCCCATTTGCTTTTACCTTATCTTCCCCACTATGCTTGCTTTGTTGCCATCTTGAAGCTTTGCAAGTTTTACATTTCTGCAGATGACTATCTTCTTTCCAAAATAGCATACAATCGTTCACACATGCATCAATCTTCTCATATGAAAAGCCAAGATCTTTAATTGTCTTTTTTGCCTCGTAATAAGAGTCGGGCAAGGTCGAATCATTGGGCAATAACTCTTCTTTCAACAATTTGAGTAACATTGTGAAAGAACGATTACTCCATTTTCCAGTACTCTTCACATGAAGCAATTGAATTAAGGCAGACAATTTAGATCCCTTAGAACCCTCGTAAAGAGGTTGTTGGAAGTCATTTAACAACCTTTGTTTTTTTGATGCTTCAAAGTTGGGTTCTTCTTCATGGTTTAGGGATCCCATATTTTCCAAATTAGGCTCAACATTCCGATAATGAGGATACCTATCTTCTAAAAGTTCCGCTATCTCGTTATCACTATCATCATAGTCATCTTCATTCTCATTATTTTGAGGATCCATATTTATTTCAGAATGTTCCTCGTGTCCTTCTTCACCATGATGAAACCATAAAGTATAACCTCTCATAATCCCAAAGGTCATCAAGTGTGCTTTCACAGTATCACGAGTTCTAGAATCGGTGTTAACACAATTGATACACGGACATCTAATTAAATTTGTATTAATTTTTTGAAATGCATAGTTCAAGAATTCTTCAACCCCAGTCAAATATGCTGGATCATGAAAACGATCATCAACCAGGCGAATCCATTCCTTATTGGGTGCCATTTTCTAAAGGGAAAAAAAAAGGCATAAATATAACAATTAGAAAATAATTGCCAATTACATAAAATATGCACACTATCATTTTGAATAATACCCGAGAAGGATTATAAAATATAATACCAAACATCATTAATAAAGTATCTAACATGAACTTAGATACATTTTAAAGGATATTGTAAATTCAATTTATATAAAACGGATAAAGCGACAAATTCGGATATAGCCGAGTCACAAATCCAATTTTCACAAATCAACTATAACCAATACAATTAACCATTCTAAATCATTCATACAACACATATATATACAATTAAACAACTAAATTATCTTATCATAAGCTAATTCATTTAAAATTAATCAAAACAATATTTTATACCAATTATATCATATTTTATTTCTTGTTAAAAAAAATGTCAATGTTGATCATCATCATATTTTATTCAATTGATTATAGAATTCTTAAATGAATTAACATAGAAAATATTCTAAGGACATAACAAAGAGATTATATAACAATATAAAGTAATGAAGAAAAACTTCAGCACCACCATCTATCAAAACCCTTCCTAATATTTTACTTTCAAGATAGCATCTATCATGTACTCAATTGATTAAAACAATAAACGAAACATCAAATTTAACATAATTAGGGTTTTTTAGCTTGGACTGTAAATCCGGTCAAATCTTGCTAAAATATTTAAATTGACATGTCGAAAATGAAATTAAACATAATATAATGCAAATTATATAATCAATTGAATAAAATAACTCGATTACACAATCCAATTTAATTTCGCAAGAATTTTGACCTAAGAATCCAATTCCGATTAATTTCGTACAAAAATTTCAAATTGATAGTTCTAACATGAAATTAGATACATTTTAAAGGATATTGTAAATTCAATTTATCTAAAATAGCTAAATCGGATAAAACCGACAAATCCGGATATAGCCGGGTCACAAATCCAATTTTCACAAATCAACCATAACCAATACAATTAACTACTCTAAATCATTCATACAACACATATATATACAATTAAACAACTAAATTATCTTATCATAAGCTAATTCATTTAAAATTAATCAAAACAATATTTTATACCAATTATATCATATTTTATTTCTTGTTAAAAAAAATGTCAATGTTGATCATCATCATATTTTATTCAATTGATTATAGAATTCTTAAATGAATTAACATAGAAAATATTCTAAGGACATAACAAAGAGATTATATAACAATATAAAGTAATGAAGAAAAACTTCAGCACCACCATCTATCAAAACCCTTCCTAATATTTTACTTTCAAGATAGCATCTATCATGTACTCAATTGATTAAAACAATAAACGAAACATCAAATTTAACATAATTAGGGTTTTTTAGCTTGGACTGTAAATCCGGTCAAATCTTGCTAAAATATTTAAATTGACATGTCGAAAATGAAATTAAACATAATATAATGCAAATTATATAATCAATTGAATAAAATAACTCGATTACACAATCCAATTTAATTTCGCAAGAATTTTGACCTAAGAATCCAATTCCGATTAATTTCGTACAAAAATTTCAAATTGATAGTTCTAACATGAAATTAGATACATTTTAAAGGATATTGTAAATTCAATTTATCTAAAATAGCTAAATCGGATAAAACCGACAAATCCGGATATAGCCGGGTCACAAATCCAATTTTCACAAATCAACCATAACCAATACAATTAACTACTCTAAATCATTCATACAACACATATATATACAATTAAACAACTAAATTATCTTATCATAAGCTAATTCATTTAAAATTAATCAAAACAATATTTTATACCAATTATATCATATTTTATTTCTTGTTAAAAAAAATGTCAATGTTGATCATCATCATATTTTATTCAATTGATTATAGAATTCTTAAATGAATTAACATAGAAAATATTCTAAGGACATAACAAAGAGATTATATAACAATATAAAGTAATGAAGAAAAACTTCAGCACCACCATCTATCAAAACCCTTCCTAATATTTTACTTTCAAGATAGCATCTATCATGTACTCAATTGATTAAAACAATAAACGAAACATCAAATTTAACATAATTAGGGTTTTTTAGCTTGGACTGTAAATCCGGTCAAATCTTGCTAAAATATTTAAATTGACATGTCGAAAATGAAATTAAACATAATATAATGCAAATTATATAATCAATTGAATAAAATAACTCGATTACACAATCCAATTTAATTTCGCAAGAATTTTGACCTAAGAATCCAATTCCGATTAATTTCGTACAAAAATTTCAAATTGATAGTTCTAACATGAAATTAGATACATTTTAAAGGATATTGTAAATTCAATTTATCTAAAATAGCTAAATCGGATAAAACCGACAAATCCGGATATAGCCGGGTCACAAATCCAATTTTCACAAATCAACCATAACCAATACAATTAACTACTCTAAATCATTCATACAACACATATATATACAATTAAACAACTAAATTACCTTATCATAAGCTAATTCATCTAAAATTAATCAAAACATAAGCTAGGGTTTGAGTATTTATACCAAACGTATTGCAGCGAAATTGGAGGGAGTGAGGGGTGCTGGACCTTCGTCGGTGGTCAAGCACCACTCGCCGGTGACGAGCGGTGGTGGAGGAGGTCGGACGGTGGCACGCCGCGGCTGTAGTCGTGCGTTGCTGGTGGCTGCTGCTGCTACTCCGTTGCTGCTGTATTGGACGACGACGAGGAGGTGCGGCTGTCTGCTCGACCGGCGGTTGATGGCGTGGTGGTGCAGTCCGGGAAGAGCACGCTCAAACGGCGGTTGATGGCGTGGTGCTGCTCGTTGCTGGTGTGGTCGTCGAGCAGGGTCGGGGAGGGAAGACGAAGGCTGTGCTCAAATTTGATATAATTTGGCACAGCCCCGCGGTTATGTGATGTTTTTTTTTTTTTTTTTTTTTTTTTTTTTTTTTTTTAAGGGCTGAAACGGGCTGAAAGTCTGAAACGAGCATCAAAGGGCGCGGGATTTTTTTTTTTTTTTTTTTTTTTTTTTTTGCTGAAACGAGCAGCAAAGGGTGCGTGGGATTTTTTTTTTTTTTTTTTTTGGAGTAAGTGTAATTAAGTGTTTTATATTTTTATTTTTTTGGATTTTAGAGATTTGAAAAAAAAAAATATTATAAAACATATATATAACTTAAATTTTTTTAACGACCAATAAATTAATGATTAACGACCAAAAATTATATTAGTCGCAATAGATATACCATTAACGATAACTTTTGACAATGGTCGTTAATAATATATCAATAACGATAAAAAAAAAATTGGTCGCTAAATTGGTCGTTAATGGTCCAGTTTGTTGTAGTGGGAAGAGGAAGAGGATAAAGGAAGGAAGAAAGGAGAAGGAGTGATGGCCGATGGTTGAGGCTGGTTTGGTGGTGGAAGTGTCGATGATGGTTGTAAAGAGAATGATGAGGAAAAATGGGGGCGGTGAAAAAAGGGAGAATGGAGAAAAGTGGGTTAGGGGAGAAAGAAGGCTATGAGGGAAAAGAGTGGAAGGGAAGAAGAGAAAAGGAGGAGGAGGAGAGGGGGTTCAACTGGTTTGTGAGGTAGGTGGTGTTGGGGAGGTTGCAGGCTAGGCAAGTGTGGTAAAGGATGAGAAAGGCAGGGAAGGGGTATATAAGGGAAGGGGACTAGGGGTTGTAGGGCCAAAAGAGGAAAAAAAAGGATGGTAGAGGGGGTGGTGGTGCAAGGCATTAGGTCTGACAAAGGGGGAGGTGTAGGAGACATGCAAGGGGTGTAGGAGAAGGAGGGGTCATGTAAAGGGGGTGCCTAGGGTGTGTTTGGTAGGGACGTAGATGGAGAAGAAAGGAAGGGGAAACTAGGCCATGCAGGGGAAAGAAGTAGGGAGAGGGGTTGGGTTACGCAGGAGAGAAGAAGGAAGGATGGAGAAGTTGTCATCATGGGAGAGAAGGAGAGAAGAAGAAGGAGAGGTTGGGCTGACTCAAGGGAAAAGAAAAGAAGGAAGGAAAGGGAAGCCTAGGCTATCTTGAGAGAAAATAAAAAAGAGAAATAGAGCAGTTCGGGCTATCCCAAGGAAAGAAAAGATAGAAAAGGAATAAAATGAAGTAAAAGGAAAGAGGAAAAGGGAAAACGGAAAAGGGAAAAGAAAATTATATTTAGAGTTAGGATTAGAAATTATATTAAAATTAGAATATTGGAAAAAATATTAAATTAATTTATCCAAATATTAGGGTATTAATTTAAGAAAAATAATTTTGGTAAAATTATGGGTTTAAAGCTTATTTAATTAAAAAGGGTATGATAACATAATAAATAATTATATTAATTTATTAAATAATTTTTTCTATTATTATAAGTCAAAATTTCACAAAGATAATTAAATCAATAATTTTAAAATTAAAAATTTTTGAATAAAAGGTTAAATATTTAAATTTTAGGTTATAAAAATTCAAGGTATTACAATATGTCCATGCCGAAGCCAACCACCTAGGTAACCATACCTTTTAGTATTGATACCCCCTAGTACATCATTAGTGTCTAGAGTATATAAGACACTGGGATCCACAAATGCAAAGTCTGAAGGCACCAATACATGTTTGACGGTAAAATAACCCCCGGTAGCTAATTGAGGATTGGGTAGCCTAGATCACAACTTGATTTTTATTCACTTTACATGATTATTGTATTATTCATGAGGTTACATGATCACACAAGGCTCATATAAAGAATAAGAAAGACATTCACATATCTCTTCCACATGAATCCTTTTCATTGCCCAACCATGTGTTGGGATTTCATTTATTCTTGTCCAATATTAATCATGCTCATTATATTATTCCATTCAAGCACATCCCTTATTTCATCACCATAATTCTCAAGAATCATCACCTTTCATATGTTGTACACCATTTAATCCTTAAACTAGAATAGTTAACTTGTAAAATCCTCAACTTTTAGCACCTTAAAAACAACAAGATTAACTAAAAAAAACTTCATGAATAAATTTTACAAATATGAACTTGAAATGGAAAGGAAAGAATGAATATACCACACCTAAAGGAAGAAGAGTCTAACACCCCCAAAAATCATAGTTGAAAATTTTCATTTAATTAAAACAAACACAAGCATAGGGGTGCTACTGCTGTGATCAGTACAAGCCCAACTCCTGGCTAGTCTAGCACCAACCATAAAGCTACAGATAATTTTACAAATCATTAAACATACTTAAGGCAGAGAAACATAGAAATTCGAAATATTCATAAAGAGAAAATCAGAGTACGTCCTTAGTAGTCAATATAATCGAAAAAGGGTTATATAGTCAAAGCTCCCCAGGAGTTAAAATAATACAATGCATTAAACAAAAATTAAAATTAGGAAGAGTCCAGAATACATTACTCTTGGGCCCCATGCCAAGTCCCAAAAGATCAACACTTAGCCCCCCAATGCCTCAAATGTGTCATAGGAATCGAAAACGGTATCTCCTACTTGCATAAACTTAGAAGGGACCTTTACTTGTGGGAATATGCATCACCCATGAAATAGGTGATCAGTACGCTACGTACTGAGTAAGGTAACCATGTAGCTAAGGCCATACACAAATAACAGAAGCAGGTAACTATGTAGATAAGCCATACAGGAAAAATAGACAGTACAAGCCGTGATTTAGTCCACTTAAACTTAATCTTTAGATCTCTGGTCAATATTCCCATTTCACACCATTCTTATTATCAATCCATGTGAGTATAGGAACCCCACTATTATAGTTGGTGGACCGAAAAACACCCAAGGTAGAACACAACAGGCTACTATTATTTGCTGATGGAACAGTCTCCAAGGCACATGACACTTGGCCACTATTAGTCACCGGTGGACTGCTCTGGCCCCTACTCTCATGGTGTTTTACTGTAAGTAGATAGTATCTTTCCATAGCTTATCATTATTAGGTTCATTTTGTTGAGCTCGGGTTCCCCCACTATTATAGCTGGTGGACAGGAAAAACACTCAGGGTAGAACGTGCCTGGCCACTATTATTCGCCGATGTACTGGTCTCTAGGGTACAAGGCACCTAGCCACTATTATTCACCTGTGGATCGGTCTTGGTCTGGCTCAACAGTCTTTCTCTTTAAATGGTTATTATCTTATTCATGTATTATTCAATCAATACTTCTGCTCTAGACATGCGTGTTTGTTGGACTACCCACTCACATAACTCGTCTACTACTATTTTCTTGAAGGGCCCGTCCCATAACATGGGACTTCTACACCTCCTAATACATCTAGACATCCTTTCCCCCTTCTCCTCACTTACCATGAATATCCAACTCCTATGTGCTTGGGTCGAGGCCCACTTTTCCATATCTTTGGGTCAACTCACTATTGTCCTCTAGGGCTTTCCTCGGGAAACCCTAATATGGCCTATATGGCCTAACCTTCCTCTATCTCACACAACCCATGTTTTCCTTACCCCTAACTCATCATCTCACTCGATCTGTCCCCAATCATTCCACTTTACTTCCCATTTTTCACATGTGACCATGAAACCCTAGTTGGCCATCCCCAAAACCCTAGCACCTCTCTTTCCTCATACAATATCCCTCCATCACTCTCACTTACTATTCCCTCTTCCATATGACACACATTCACCCTCCATGTGACATTCTTCCACTCTCATCCCACAATTTAATCCTCTCCATTATTTCTCCCTTCCACTATCTCCTCCACTTAGGGTTTTCCTCCCAAACCCTAGCCAAGTTCCCCATGCACCCTTATACCAACCTATGTACTATTTTTCACCCATGAACTCCAATCACCCCAACAACTCTTCCCTTACATTACTTAACCCTCAATTCAACTTTTTCCCATGTAAGGATCATCTCCATGCAAACCCTAGCCTCCCCATGCAAGATTCATTTCATTCTATTATTTTATTCACATTATCCTTTTATTTGTCCACCTATAAGTCATAAGACACTTAGGCCATTCTTACTTCCTTCTAGTCAACTCATTTCCTTTACCCCTTTCATCTTTTCACCCCCACACCATATCTTTTAAAACCTCCTATTATGCATGTCCTAAAGAGTCATATCACATAAGCACCACAAAGCACAAGATACATTATCATTTTACAAATGTCATAAAGAGAACACATATGCTTACATTAGCTTAGTGTTATGCTACAAGCAAGTAGTCATAATCATATAAGGTACACATATTAGGCCTTAACTACATCCTTACCTAAAATGACACCAGACTTAGAGCATGCTCCTATGCCTCCTTAGGGGTCAAACTTGGTTCACCTATAAGAGGGAAAATACTAGAGCTAACCTCCCTCTTATTAACATTGTCATTAATTTCTACTTACCTCTATTATAACCTAATATTAGGTATAATAATAAAAATAGTAGCTTTAGTAGTAAAAATAAGGATATTACCCTTAAAATGGTTAACCATGCTATTATTACCCAACATAGGTTTAGGTAGTTTTATTAGTCAATGACAAGATATTATTAACAATATTAGCAATGATGATGATGATGATGATGATGATGATAATAATGATGATGATGATGACAATAATGATAATAGTAATAATGATAGTGATGATGATGATGATAATAATAATAATAATAATAATAATAATAATAATAATAATAAGATTAGAATAATAATTACACTAAATAAATTATACTTAAAGGCTAGGAAGGGTTAGGGCACAACCTAGTGAGGGTGGTAGCTAGGTGATGACGGCGGCGGTGGTGGAAGTGGTGGTTTGGAGAAGGTGGTATTTTAGGGCTGTAAGAGAGAAAGAGAGAGTAAGATGGTGGTTGTGGTGGTGGTGGCACAACAAGGGTGGCGGCGCAGGTGGTGGAGAAGGAGGGAGGATGAAGGAGAGGGAGAAAGGGAGAAGGGAAGGTAGGGACGATCTGTTGGGTTGATTAGGAGGCAGGGGAGGTGGTGATTTCAGCAGAGGAGGCAGCACACGACGACGAGAGGGGTAATGATGGGTGCAAAGGGGCAGGTCGAGCAACCAACTTTGCATGGGTAGGGTGGCTTGTGTAGGAGGAACCAGGGGTGGTGAGTGGCTTGGTTTGGTGGAGGGTAATGCAGGGAAGGGTTTGGGTGGTTGTTTGGGCAACGATGTTTCCCAAAGGAAATAGGGGAAGCATCTAAAGTGATGGTGGTGCAAATATGCAGGAAAATCTAGGTAAGGTAAAGAAGGCCAAATGGGATTAGTAGGGGGTATTTATAGGCCAATGGAGGGAGGATAGGATAAAGGGGGAAGAGGACAAAGGGGCAGGTGAGGTAAGGCTCACCGGTAGGTGGTGGCAGGCCAGTACGAGCCTGCAAAATCATAGGGTATTGTCAGTAGGGAGAGAGAAAGGAAACGAGAAGGGGCACATAGGGAAGGAGGTATAGGGTAGGTTTGGGTTGGAAAGGGAAAGGAAAAGGATGGGGGAGAGAGAGGGAAGGTTCAGGCTCACCGTACAGTGGCAGGGGCCGCGATAGAGTTGTAGGTTGACCTACAATGTAAGGACGGGGAGAAGGTGGAGGAAGAAGAAAGGGTCGGGCTGGCCGATTTGGGGGAAAAGAAAAGAAAGAAAAAGACGGAGAGAACCAGTGGGCCGGGGAGGAGAAAAAAAGAGAGAAGTGGGTGATGCACTGTCATATGTACAACAAATTTAATAAATAAATCCTAATTTCCAAATACGTAGTATATGGAAAGGAGTCGAACCCACAAGGAATGATGTTTTAATCACTAATTTTGCAATTGATGTTATAATCTCGTTTATACAATTTCATTAATTCTAATACTAAATCTAAATATACTAAATTTTAATCACTATTTGATGAATAGGGGAGGAATGAATTGATGATGGAATCAGAATATCAAATACTCAAAGAAGAAGAATGATTCTATATGATTTAATGTTAACCTTTGGAAATTCATAATAATACATTCCTTTGCTTTCTCTCAACCTTAATAAATTGAATAAGCTCTCAATTTATTTCCTAACCATTTAATAACCTAGGTTACGAACACTAGATTCAATTAATGGCAGCATTATGAATAGAAAGCAGTTAACTACAATCATAACTACATAAGCTCGGATTATGCAATTATACGAATTAATGGATAAGATTAACGATTAATCTTCTTGCTACTTTAGACAAATTAATTAAGAATTACGGGTTAATTGCATTATCTTAGCAAATATTAAGTTCTAAACTAAATAGGTGATCAATCTAATTAGTTTAAATTCTTAGTCTATGATACGAAATCATTCAATTCTATCCGTTAATTCAATTAAATTTCATCTAGAATGAAACATCATTCAAAATATGCTATTGTATTTGAGGCATAATTCCATCCTCAAATCATCCTACCGTGTTTTATTTACTCTAACATCTGCATATTTAGAAATCACACTATTACATATAATGATTGGAAATTAATGCCAACAACACATCCACAATATCCAATAGTAATATAATAAAACAACAATAGAACAAACAAAAGTGTAATTTCAGATAATTTACTTGTATTAAACCAAAATGGAGAGACTGCAATTTATAAAGGAATAGAGAGAACTTATCAATTGAAGTGCAGATTGTCAATTGTTGACTAGAATTCAAGAAGATAAAAGAAGTTGGAATTGTGCGTTACATGTATATTCTAAAGGGAATAGAGGAAGAGAATACATTAAAAATGTTTTGACCTCTCAAAAACTTCTTTTCGAACCCTTTTTTGATAGAGAATATATCAAAAATAGGTCGCGCGGACAGTTATAACTTTTTAAGGGAAACACGGGGCCTCCGTGTTTTCCTCCAACTTCTCTGCTGACCGCTAAATTTTAAATCAATGCTTGAGATATTTAACGCGGCCCATGTTTAAGAAACATAGGTGTACCATGTTTTCGGGTCTTCCACTATTCTCCCTTTGCAATTTCAACACAACTTCTCTTGGTGTATTTGCTTCATTTCCAACTTTGCTCCCCTTGATTCAGTGTTTCTTGATGTGTTCTTTACTTGATTTCTTCTTTTCATTGATTTCTCCTTGAATTTCTTCAATTTTTTTCCTTTCTTGCAAAATCTATTCAAAAGAGGAAAACTCAATGAAAAGATTAAATATTATAAAATTAATGAGGGATAAATGATATTTTTATGCATGAAAATAATCTATAAATCTCATTTATTAGTGGGTTGGGATGCGCAGGGAGAGAAGAGAAGAGGGGAGAGTTGGGTCACGTGGGGGGGGGGGTGGAGGCCCAATCCGGGGAGAGGAGAAAAAGAAAAAGGAGAAAGGAGAAACAAAAGGAAGAAAAAGGAAAAAGGAAGGAAAAGGGGAAAAAGAAAAAGGAAAAATAGGTTGGTTGGGTTTTTTTTATGATATTTTGGTATTTTTGAATATTTAAGAATAATAAAAATTATTAAAATAATAATTAAATTCCTTTTTATATTAATTTAGGATATCTTGGGTAATCTTTCCTAAATTCTATTTTTAACTAGCAAAATACTCTAATTTTCCCCAATTAAAATATTTATTATTTTCCTCTTTTTTTATTCTTAAATAATCCCCTTATTTTAATAAAATAATATATTTAATTAATTTTCCTAATTAATCCTTATTTTATTATAATTTTATAAATTAGGATTTTGGAGTATTAGAAATAGAGGGTAATTCAGGTGAACCACTCAGCCTTTTGAATAAATGTACCTCTTTCTTATTTATCTATTGAACCAAGAGGGAGCTAGAGAAAGGATTAGAAGAGTAAAAGAAATTTGAATACAAGGCTTAAAGTGTAGAGGGAGAAGGTGAATGCTAAAGAGTTAAGAATTTTGGTGGTTGAATGAAAGGTGAATAGAAGGGGCAATTAGGGCTATTTATAACCAACAAATTGATACAAATCACAGGTGTGATTAGGAACAGACCGAAAGCCCTAATTCTTACTATTAGAATTCGAGTTAAATGGACAAATTTTATCCAATGTATGCTAACCTATCCTCTAGAGCTCAAATGGTGATTCTGTAGAAGTGCATATCAATTGGTCCATAAATATAATACACAAGAGGGGAAGTGGAATTTCAATTTGGAGGGAATCTCCCAACAGAGTAGAATCGAGTCTAAGATCGAAGAAATGATCCTAGAAATGTGTAGAGGAGAGAAGTGGAAGAAGGCATAGTTAAGGTCATCTTCCCCCTCAATTGTCCCAATCAACTCCTCAGATCATTGTGAGGTAGAATTTTTAGGCCAAATGCATCATGAAAAAGGTTAAGAATATTTTAAGAACAACTCAACATGGGTTGATAAGGTCCCATTTTAGGACAAGAATTTTTTTTTTGAAAAAATGAGTTTCAAAAATATACCCATGTTAATAAATCAATCAATTGGTTTGAACTACCAGTCAACTGTTCTATATACTTGTAAATTGGTTCCCCAACTAGTTGATTGGTTTGATCAAGTAAAAACCAGTTTGTCATAATGACAAACTAACCAATTTATTTTCCTAAAAAACTCATTTAATTTAGTTTTTCAGCCTCATTTCAAATCCAACTTTACCAGAAACCTAATCATAATCTCAAATCAAAATCAAACACCAAAAATTGGCATAATTTCTCATTCAACACTTTAAAATGAAGGGGTATTACAACTTGGCTTTGTTTGGACTTTATGTCATCTGGTTTGGATAGATTTCCCTAGTATATAAGGGCATGGGGTGGTGCATTGTCTATTCCTTGATAAGAATAAGAATAAGGTCGTGGATAAAGAGAAAGATAAAAGGAAAAGAGCAATAAAGATAAAAAAATGAATTATAAATAAATGAACTAATGGATTATGTAAACTGGAAAATATATCCAACGGAAAACTATGTGAATGAATGGAAAAAACCGCTAATAAGCTATTTAATAACCTTCTTTCTTATTTGTATGTGATATATGTTTATGTTATATTGATAAGCATGACATATTTTCTTAGTATGATATCCACATCATGTAGGACTTTATATGCATATGACTACCGTTAAGGAGGTAACTTGACTTTCTCAATACAAAGCATACTGATGTGCTCATTTTTTTTGTCACCTATTCATTCCTACAAGAAGATGACCATGTGTAGGTTTTGAAGATGATGGGTAGCTAGCCTACCTCATTTTGGACTTGGGGCTTGAGAGCGTGAACATTTGGAGAATTTTGTGTGGTCTCTAATGAACCAAGGTTTGGGGCTATGCCCTACCTTTTTTTTTCTACCATTGTAATCCTATATTTATTTTTATCTTGCTTTCATGAATTTGAGTATTTTGGGGACCGTTGATGTCCTATTCTGTAAATATTTTTTCTAAGTATCTATATACCATGTTTCTTTTGCATTCTACTTCATTTTTATTAGGTTTGGTTTCTTATTCTTATATCTAACATCAGACAGACAACTAATGCCTATCCTATATTAGATGTGGTGCTAGAAGCCTATTTTTCCTAGGTATACTTAGTATTTTCTACTTTTTCCATGCTTTAAAATAAAATTTATCAGTAGTGAAAAATGAGGATGTTAGAGGTTGGTATCAAAGCTTCTGTAAAAATCTACTCTAATTTTAAGTTGTTTAAGCTAGTGCCACAAGTCTCTTTGAATGGTTTCCCAACTATTTATGTATTTAACTAAAAATTAAAGTGTTTTCAGACCCAGAATGTCCATGAGTGAGAATGGGTTAGGAATGTGCTATAGATATCCTTTATATTGATTTGTTGTGCGAGTATTAGTACTCGATGAATTAGTTGTTTATATTTAATCCTAGTATTTAGGATTTTATTGAAATACCCCAAAAATTTTAATTTTAAGAATTATAGCTAATTAAATATTTATTATGAAAATTAATTAAATAATTTATTTTTATTAAATTAAAAGGGAATTAATTAGGGAAAATAAATAATAAAATAATAAATATTTTAATTAGAAAAAATTAGGATATTTTACTAATTAAAATGGAATTTAGGAAACATCTTTCAAAAATCCTAAATTAAACTAAAAAGAGAATTAAATATTATTTTATTTAAATATTATTATTTTTAAATACCCCAAATATCCAAATTAATTTCATTAACCCCAAATCACCTATTTTTTTTGCTTTTCCTTTTTTTTTTCTTTCCTTTTTCCTCTTCTTTTTCTTTATCCCTCTCCTTTTTCCTTTTCTTTTTCTCTTCTTTCCCCTTAATTGGGCATGTCTGCCCGACAACGCAATTCCCTTCTCTTTCTTTTCTTTCCCGCGCACTCCAGGCCTGCACCGCTTCTTTTTTTCTCCTTTGGTCGGTCCAGTTCTCCCCCTCCCTTTCTTTCTTTCTTTTCTTCTAGACCGCCGATCCAGCCCCCCCTTATTCTTCTTCTTCCCTAGCCCTTTGCCTCTGCAACTTCTTCCCTAAACGACGCCGTTATTTCTGCCCCTGACCACACCCAATTGACTGACCATTTCTCCCCTCTCTTCCCCGCTGATTCGCCAACCACATCTACCCAACCAACCCTCCCCTCTTCTTACATGATTTCCCTTCTCCCAGGCCAAACACAACCTGCCATGATTGATCATGTGCCGACTTGCCATCATTGGATGGTGCACCTCACCCACTTTCCCAATTTCCCGTCACCCTTCTAACCTTATTCCTCCTTTAGCTCTATAAATACCCCCATAACTAGCCCTATTTGAGATTTTGATTTCAACCTAGAAAAATCACCCCTTTTGCGCCACCACTTGATCAAACACAATTTTCGCTTCCATCAACTAACGTTGCCGCCCACGCCACCCACTTAAGCCTTCCCTACACCACCCTCTACCTAACTACACCTCCCTTCTCTCTTGATTTTTCTTGCAGAAGCCACCCCAGCCGAGCAAATTCTCCTTCCCAATCAACTATACTTCCACCTCCGCTGCCCTTCACACCACCATTAGCCACCACTCCCGCCGTAACCACCATCTCTTACACCTCCCAAACTACTCTACAGAATCCCCTCTACCTCCCCTACCCTTCTTTTCCCCTTCCTCCCTCTCCTCCTCTCTTTCTTCCTTTCCTCCCCTTTTGGCCACCACAACCGCTGCCATGCACCACCACCCTCATTTTACTCCTCTCCATCTAGGAAACCACCAACACCCCAACTTCCACCCTCCTTCTCCCTTTCCTTTTCCCAGCACTAAATTCTCTCTCTTTTCTTCTCTTTTTTTAGCCACCGCCAGTGTCGCCTGTCACCACCAACACAAGGTGGAACCCTAAACCCTCTAAACCCTTAATACCTAATTATACAAGCTTTATTTATTTATTTTTAATATATTACTATTTGTTTGATTATTATTATTATTATTATTAATGTTATTATTATTCTATATAGGGTCGAGACCCTATTATATCTATTTCAATTATTTGTATTATTATTATTATTATTATTATTATTAATATCATGTATTATTATTATTATTATTAGTAATAGTAGTAGTAGTAGTAGTAGTAGTAGTAGTAGTAGTAGTAGTAGTAGTAGTAGTATTAGTATTATTATTATTTATTCAATGTAGGGTCGAAACCCTACTTTACTTTATTTTTGATTAATATCATCATCATCATCATCATCATCATCATCATCATCATCATCATCATCATCATCATCATCATTATTATTATTATTATTATTATTATTATTATTATTATTATCATTATGATTATTATTATTTCATAATATCATTATGGTTATTATTATTATTATTATGGTGAAGGGTTGAAGCCCTTATTTCACATTTATTTCAAATAATGTCATTTTCATTATTATTATTATTATTATTATTATTATTATTATTATTATTATTATTATCATCATCATCATCATCATCATCATCATCATTATTATTATTATTATTATTATTATTATTATTATTATTATTATTATTATTATTATTATTATTATTATTATTATTATTATTAAGGTAAATTCTTCAAACCTTATATTATCACCTTTTTCAATATTACTAATATTACTTTTATCCTTAGCAAAATTAGTATTTAGTTATTTTTACTATTATTATATTATTATTTTATCTAAAACCCTAATCTTAGAATAAATTAGGAAATAATAGTATTTTTGGTAGGAGGAAATCTAATCTTTAGTTTTTCCCTCTTATAGGAGAGACCAGTCAAAACCCTGAGGCGTTGGAGTGTGCTCCAAGATCGGTGTTGTATTAGGTAAGGGTGTAGCTAAGGCCTTATTTGTGCTATGTGTCTTATACTCCTTGGATGCCTTGTATAATTTTGTTTTGTGTATTATATGCTATTAGTTGAATACTTTATGTATGGAGTAGTTGGGAGTTAAGGTATGCTTATGTGCCTTCTTATTGTATATGTTGATATGTATATGTGGTGAAATTTTGTGGAATGCAATGTGATGTGTTGTGACCCTTTAAGACATGCATGTGAGGATGTCTAATGTGGTATTGTGTGAGGGAAAGGATGAAAAGGAAAATGGGGAAGCAAGTTGACCAAAGGGAAATAAGTTCACTAAGGGATGTGAGTTGACCTAAAAAATCTAATGATCCATCAGTGGAACAATAATAGGGGATGAAAGTAAAATAAAGGAATGGGAGAATCTATCTATGGTTTTGCATGGGAGAATCTAGGGTTTTGCATAGGAGAATCTATGGTTGTGCATGGGAGAATCTATAGTTTTGCATGGAAGAATCTAGGGCTTTGCATGGAAGAATATAGGTGTAATCCCCCAAAAATTTCGAAAACCTATATTTTAATAAATTATTTTTATTTGGAATAGAATTGCTTTTAGATTATTTATTTTAATTATTTTATGGATTTTAGAGTATGTAAATTTGGATAAAATTATTTAATAAATTAAAAATAAATAATTCGCTATTTATCATATTGTTTTATTTAAATAACTTTTCAAAAATAATATTTTACCAACTTTATCCTTTTTTAAACTAATATATTAGATTATGATAAATTAAATTATTAAATTAAATAAATTATCAAGAATATTACATTTACTACTTTATAAATTAATTTATTTTATTTCTCCCATTTTCCCATTTCCTTTTTTTTACCCTTCCTTCTTTTTTTCTCTCTTTCTTCTTTCCTTTTTCTTTCCCTTTTTTTTTTCTTCTCCCTCGGGCTGCCTTGCCAGGCCAGCCTTCCCCGCCCGATTGGGCCTTCGGCCCGCCTCCACCTTCTCTCCCTCGCGCACCGCCCAGCACACCCCTCCCTCTCTCCCGCGTGCATAACCCGTCCGGCCCCCCTTTCTTTTTTCTTTTCCCCTGGACCGGCCAGCCTTTGCTTGCCTTTCCCCGACCGGCCGCCACAGCCTTTCTTCCTTCTTCTTTTCCCCCAGGCGTCGACAGCAGCCCGACCCTCTGCAGCTGCCGCCCGACCACCTACGCCTGCCGCCGCCTGCCGCTGCACCTGTCCCTGCTGCCCCCTCTCTCTACCCCGTCCTCTTCCCCTCTATTTCGAGCCACGCCACCCTACACCCTAACCATGGTGGCAGCCCCTACTCCCCGTCGCCACCCTCTCCCTGCCGCCCTATGCCCTGCGACCTACCCCCTTACCCTCCCTCTTCTTTTTCTTCTGCCCTTCATCCATTCCTTGCCCCATTTCGAGCCTTATCTCCCTCCCCCGAGCTCCCTCCTCTCTCCTCCCTTCTTTCCTTTGTTTTCTGTTTTCTCCTTGCGCCGCCGCCGTCCGCCGCACCTAGCCCCTGCGCCGACCCCTGCCACCACCCCCTACTGCCCTGCATCCCCACGCTGCCCCCTTGAGCCCTACACTTCCTCCCTTCTCCACCCCTTCTTTCTTTTCTCCCCATTTCTCCCCTTATCACCAGCCACCTTCGCCGCCTTACCGCCGCCGTATCCGCCGCCCTTAGCCGCCGCGAAACCATCCCCGACCACCTCTTACACCCCCTCTTCACTTCTGCACCATCCACTTGCCTTAGAACCTCCCCCAACTATCTCTTTTTCTAGCCTAAAGTCCCTAAACCGAGCCACCCTTCCTCCCTCCCATTTCACCCCTCTTCGAGCCTCTCCCCTTTCTTCTTCTGCCTGAAACTCACGCTGCTCATGCAGCGTGAGCTCACCTTTATGTAAAGAAAAAAAAAGAGAAATGATTTGGCTAATTTCTAAGGTATAATGGTGTTTTTGGTTAAGTATTTTTACTAATTAAATTTTATAAAGTTTGATACTTGGATTTCATTTCTAACGTGTATATGATGGATATTATTCTTAGGTGTTGAATTGCTAATTGTGCTTGGTAAGGTTTGATAATTTTGGCGAGATTAAGGTAACCGTTAAATCCCGCTTAAATGCATGGATTAACGCATGTTATCACATTAGGCATTATCAATATGTATTATGCTTGATATATGTTGCTTAGCATTATCATATGTCGTTATTGTGTTTATTATTGAAAGGAATCATGATAGATTGATGGTGTGTATGGGGATAATATTTAGGGTAATAATTTGGTGGTTAGGGAAAATATAAATTATTATCCATGTTGTTATATGCTATGGTGATTTTTATTACATGTGTAACATGTTGTTAGCATTAGGGGGAGATTTTAATAATGTATATTGTATATGAGTATGGCCTAATACATGGATGTGTGCTAATAAGCATTACATTAATTATAAGAGTCATGGGTGAGACTTTAAGGTTAATACTTCTTGTAGTATTAATAATAATTTAATAATAAGGGTATGTGTAAGAGTAAAATGGCGAATGTGTTAATCAAGGGAGAAAATAGTAATTTTGGAGGTAGGGGTAAAATTGTAATTTTGTGAATAAAGGATGGAAGAGTAATTTTTGTATATAAAAGGGGCAATTTGGTAATCTTGTTAAAAAGAATGGCAATTTGGTAAATTGTAATAAAGGGACAATTTAGTAATGTTAAAATAAAAGGGCAAAATTGTAATTTTATAATTAAAGGGCAAAATAGAAATTTTATGATTAAAAGACGAAATGATAATTTTACAATCTAAGGGCGGAATGGTAATTTGGAAATTAGAGGAGGTAAGATGGTAATTTTATAATTAAGGATAAATGGAAAAGTTATAAGGAAAAGGGGCGATATGGTAATTTTGGAAGTTAAGGGGGTAAAATGGTAAATTTGAAGGTCAAGGGGTAAAACGGTAATTGTGTAAATCAAAGGAGTAAAGGTGAACATTGGAAAGGAGTAAATTGGAAATAATAATTATTGAGAAGGGTAAAATAATAAGTTAAATAACAAAAGGGTATTTTGATAATTTAATAGTAGAGAAGGGTAAAATGGTAAATATGATAAATATGAGGGGTAAGTTGGTAATTTAACCGACTGGAGGGTATTTTCATAATTTTGGATAATGGAGTAGAGTAGTTTGATAATTATGACAATTAAGAAGGGCAATTCGGTAACTTAAATAACAAAAGGGTAATTTGGTAAATTTAATAACGGAGAAGGGTAAAATTGTAATTATGATCATATGCAAGGGTAATTTGGTAATTTCACCAACCGAAGGGCAATTTGGTAATTTTGACAATAAGGAAGGGTAGTTGGGAATTGATAATAAAGGATGGTAAATTGGTAATTAATTTAATAAAGGGTTAATTTTGGTAATTAGGATAAGGAGGAAGGGTAATTTGGTAATTTGACCAATTCAAGGATAATTTACTAAGTATAATAAAGGAGAAAGGGGCAAAGTGGTAATCTAACCAATCACATGGAAAGTATATTACGTGTAATAATTATTAAGGGGGAATTAATGTCCTAATAAGTATGATAGATAATTTAGTAACCTAAATAGAATAAGGGATAACTTGGTGATTTTGTAACAAGGAGGGTAACATGGTAATTTATCGAATATGGAAGGGTGACGTAATGATTTTATAAGTAAAGTGGTAAATAAGTAGTTCGTATCTATTGTATTATTATGATTGTGGAACTCGTGACATGGCTCTATTAGTGTTGATTAACGAGGCAAAAATGTTTGACGATTAGTAAGTATCACGAGAATGAGTTTTAATTCGGAATTAGATGAGTTTAGGACGGCCTTAACGATTCTCCTATGTTACTTTGGATGACCATCTGAATAAGGAATTTCTGATGATATCTGAACGATTAAAAGAGGATAATTATCTTCTTGTTGTGTTTTTGTGATCACCCTTAATTAAGACACTAATACTTAAAGTGAAAGACCTCGAGATCGGGAATGGTGACTCCTTAGGGGTCGCTACCCTAAGGACGTGGTTTAGTCCACGATTATTTGGTATTTGCTGGTGTGCCTTTGTGCCCCAGCCAGGCCCTATATCTACTCTTTCTAGCTCTACGGACCTAGTTAGGGGGTATGCATACTTAAGGATTAGGTGTCCTTGTCGGTAGGGTACTGAGTTAGCTTTATGCACCAGTACGACCAGGGTACCTTTGCGTCCTTGGGTTACTAGTTGAAGGGTACTGAGTTGCTTTTATGCACTAGTGTGACCGGTGTACCTTTGTGTCCCGGGTTCTTGATCTCCCTATCGAGGCAAATAAATATGATTGATGTGCTGATTTAAGAAAGGAAAGATACTATAATTGAAAGTGGAATATTAATCAGCCGGGCCCAGCGATTTATGATATTGAGTACCGGTCCACCGGTTATAATAGTGGCCAGGAGCGTTGTGCCCTGGGTGATGATTCTTTATATATCCCGGTCCACCGGTTATAATAGTGGCCAGGAGCGTTGTGCCCTGGATGATAATTTTATATTCCGGTCCACCGGCAATAATAGTGGAGGTCCCGAGCTCAATAAAAATTTAATGTGAATGAGTTATGGAAAAATACTAGTCCTTGAGACTGTTGATTAATGGCCTCAAGGCCCAAAAAATATCTCGATGACTGATCATGGCCTATTTGATACTGGTTGATTGATTATGGAATATATGAAAGTGAATTTTACGTATACGCCATTAATGTATGATTGAGTTATTGGAGGTACAAAGAATTGGATCTGAATACCATGTTTCTACCTATGGTCATATCTGAATGTAGTAGTATCATGTGTAATATGTGTGCCTGTATTTTAAGTGCGTTTTTAAAGGGTTACTCAGTACCGTAGTACTGAAGGGTTCCCTTCATGGGGCCCCTGCCTATTCAATGGGCAGTACCCCTTGCAGGTTGTGTTTCAGGTGCTATTCAGTGTGGGCCCTTGGGGAGAGCGTAAGGTACTGTCCGGAAATTTTTAGGATTTTAAATTGTCTCATTTAAATTCAACGTATTTGCTATTTTGTAATCACCGTGGTTGAATGTTTTCTCTTGTAAAGTATTTACTGTGCTACTCTGATATTCAAATGCTTAAGTTCTCGTGAAATTTTATTTTACTCCTTTAGCCTTAGCACTTAGTACTGGAACGGTATGAGTGAACCGGTCTGGTACTAAGTGTGGCGGTAATGCTCCCAAAATTCACGGTTTATCAAATCGCTTCTGCTAAATTTCTTTTAATTAACGAAATTTTTCAGTAGTGAATTTTTGGGGGTGTTACAATAGGTTTGTATGGGAGTCTAGGGTTTTGCATGAAAAAGTTTGAAGGTTTGCATGTGAAGGTTAGAGTCTACATAGGGGTAAAATTTATGTATGAAAGGTTGACTTGGGGTGTAAGGATGGTAACAGAAGAATTGTTTGTATGTTTGGAGGTTTTGGGTGAAAAATAATACATGGGACAATATAAGGGTACATAGGAGACCAAGCTAGGGTTTGGGAAGAATCCCTAGTATGAGAAGATGGTAAAAAGAGAAGTAAATGAGGGTGAGTGGAGAATAAGATGAGGATGGAAATCATCATGTAATGATGAGCATGATTAGCATGGAAAAATAAGAAGTAGAAGGTGAGAAATGGAGGGGTGACATGTGGAAATGAGGAAGCTTGGGTTTGGTGTGGCCAATTAAGGTTTGAAGTGGTTACCTTGGGTTTCTTAATCACACGTGTACTTGGGGAGTAAGACATAATGTTGAGGGTTGAATCTAAAGGCTATGATGAGTAGGGTGTTAAAATAGTTTGGGTCGTGTGAGGTGGAGAAGGATGGGCCACATGGGCCCAAATTAGGGTTTTTGGAGGAAACCATAGAGGGAGGTATTGAGTGGACTGGAGATGAAAAATAGTGGGCCTTGACCCACATACATGGGAGATTGGCTCTAGTGAGAGTTAGGATAAGGAAGAAAGGATGATGGGTCAAGTTAGGAGGTGTATGAGTCTCATGATGTGGGACGGGACTTGTTGAAGGATAAGCGTAGAGGGAGTTTGTCATGCATGTCTAGGGTGAAACTTCAGAATAAGACACTTAAGATATTAATCATGTAAAGCGGAAGATTATTGAGCTAGGCCAAAACCGATCCACCGGTAAGGAATAGTGGTTAGGGTAACCCTATATGTGAACGATCTACCGGCTATAATAGTGGTTAGATGCATGATGTCCTATGTGTGACCGATTCACCGGCTATAATAGTGGTTAGGTGCATGTTGTCCTATATCTGACCGATCCACTGGCTATAATAATGGGGGATCCTGAGCTCAATAAACCAAACCTTGAGTTTGCTAAGACACATAAAAAACACTAAGTACTTACAGTGGAACACCATGTGAACAAGAGCCAAACCGATCCACCGGTATGGAATAGTGGTTAGAGCGTCCCACCCTATAAGCGACTGATCTACCAGCTAAAATAGTAGTTAAGTGCATGTTGCCGTATAAGTGATCGATCCACTGGCTAAAATAGTGGGGCTCCCATACTTGCATGGATTGATAAAAAGCATGGTGTGAAATGAGTACTGATAAGAGATTAAACAATTAATGAATTTAGATTATAAATTAGTCTTTATTCATTTATTTATCTGAAGTGATCATGTGTTGTTGTATTATCATGCTTGGATTGTGTTTTTTTGTGTATTGGCATTAGTTCATTGTTACCTTACTTGGTAAGTAGTGTACTGATCACCCGTTTCATAAATGCTACTCATTCCTACGAGCAGAGGGCCCTTTTGACTTTATGTAGGTGGGTGATGTTTATTTTGATTCCTTTGATGCTCATGAGACATCAGGCTGGGCCGAGTGTTGAGCATGGACTTGGCACAAGGATCGAGAGTGGCATGGCCGGATTTTCATTTTTGACCTTTTACTTTGTATTGAGTATCCTAGACGTAACTTTTACCAATTATAAACTTTATTTCCCTTTTTGGAATTTTGACAATGCACTTAGGTTTATAACTCATATTCATGCACTAATTTCTATTTTACAATCGTTTAATGCTTATTTGAAGTCTTGATTAGATTTGATTTATATTTATTATTAAATTCCTTTTAGCCTTAGTACTTAGTACCAGAACGGTCGGAGTGAACTGGTTTGCTACTAAGTGTAGTGGTAACATCCTTGAAATTCACAGGTTTTGATTTAATTGCTTCCATTTATAAAAACATAGTGAATTTTGGGGTTTTACATTTATAGCCACCAATCACTGTTACGTGGAAGATTATTGGTATATACATGGAAGGTTAGATTCGAGCACCACAAGCATCACTAGTACTATTACCCACACCAGTTCTAGACGATTGGCTTAAGAGGTTTGAACATCATCACCCACCAATATTCAAGGGTTATGAAGACCATGACATTATGGAGATATAAGTTAAAGACATGAAGAAGAACTTTGCTGCTTGTGGTTATCAATCAGACACGAGGGTTGATGTAGAAGTGTACTACCTAAGGGGAAGAGAAGACACATGGCGGAGGAGCATTTAGTATAAAGACAAAGAGCCTACTATTTAAGGACCTTTCTTTGAGGTGCTCCATGCCTGATTCTACCCCCAATCATTTCAGTATGAATAATTATGATGAGTTCATGATCCTTCAACAAGGAGGCATATATTTAAAGGAGTACTACATGAGGTTCATGGTCTTGGTTCAGTTCACTCCAAAGGTAGAGGCCATTGAGACGATGCAGGGTCACCATTTCAATATTGGCGTGGGGATAAGGTATTAGGAGTTATCGGTAAGAGTTACTTTATCATACATGGTTAGAATATATGATTAAGCCTTAAATACTTCCTGGGTTATTAGGGCCTAGAGTACCCAATTAGGGGGTAAGAGGAAGTTTGAGGGTCAATAGCATCCAAGCAATAGGAATAAGGCTTACTATGGAGGTAGCATGTTGCCTAAGTTTAGCTAGAGTATGGGGTCAACACCCTAAGTTAGAGATTATTTTGGGGGACATATTGAGGAGAGGCATTACCACTACAAGTATTGTGGAGTATATCATCCAAGAGTGGAATGTAGAGGCAAGAAGTGACTTACCATGGATGTGGTATGGTGGGACACAGAGCCTACGAGTGTTGTGTTAAAGGTGGTAGTGTTTAGAGAGGTTAGTCTTGAGCTTAGAGCACCAGATCTATACAACAACCACAACCACAGACTCTAAGCGTTCCTTCATCACCAACTAGTGCTTCAATTGTACCCGTCAACCTAGAGCTCAAATGTCTCGCCTATTTTAGTGGGGTCATAGGTCAAGAAGTGTAGTAGGGGTTCCTTCAGGAGGATGCCTCAACATAATTAGCCATTCAGAGGTAAAGCGTTAGGCTGATATGGTAACCGGTATGCTTATTATCTATAAATTTCCAACATGCATATTTTTTCACTTTAGTGCATCATATTCTTTTATGCAAACTACATTTGTAGGTAGAGCTATGTTATATCCTTCCTATAGTATTTCCATTTTTTATGCCACCTTTGGGGGATAGGATTTCAAGTTCTAAGCTCAATAAAGGGATGACATTGATAGTTGGGTGAGTAGAGTTTTTCTTAGACCTCATAGAGCTTGAATTGTGTGATTCCGATGTGATTATTGGAATAGAAATGTTGAGTAAGTAGTGAGCATTGATATATTATGTGCAGGAACATGTGGTTTTTTAAGGACAAAAGGGTGTTAGGGTCTTGTATCGAAATTTTGAGCCTAACCCCTTCGTAAATGTCGAATGTGATCATGATGAGTACCCTTATTCATAAGGGGTATCATATTTTCTTGTGTAGTGTTCAAGATGTCGAGGCCGATGATACTATTAGGAAAAATTGTAGTGATGTGAGAGTATCCCAATATGTTCCTTGATGAGATTCTAGGTATGCCACCTATTTGAGATGTTGAGTTTTTGTGGATGTATTGCAAGGGATGGAACAGATGTCTAAAGCAATGTACCTTTTTGGATGTATTGCAGGGGATGGAATAGATGTCTAAAGCAATGTACCGCATGACACTTGTACATATGAAATAGCTTAAGGCTCAGTTAGAAGAGCTGTTGGGGAAGGGCTACATTCAACCAAGTGTGTCGCCTTAAGGAGACCTAGTCTTATTCATTAAGAAAAAGGATGACAACATGAGTGTGTGCACTAACTACCAAGGGTTGAATAAGGTTTTGGTGAAGAACCGTTATTCATTAACAAAGATTGATGATTTGTCTAACCAAATCAATTGAGCCACAATATTCTCCAATATTGATCTCCAATCAGGTTACCATCACTTGAGTATATCGGAGAATGATATTCCAAAGATGACATTTCAAATAAGATATGACCATTATGAGTTCACTGTAAAGCCTTTCAGACTCATTAATGCTCCAAAAGTATTCATGTCTCTCATGAATCAGATTTTCTACTAGATTTTGGATTAGTTCATCATATTATTCATTGACTACATCCTCATCTACTTTAGTGATCAAGAGAAACATAACAAAAAATCTAAGACAGGTCTTGGCGTTGTCAAGGACACATTAGTTGTATACCAAGCTTTTGAAGTGTAAGTTTTGGCCGGATCATGTGGCTTCCTTGGACCTATAGTTTTAAGGGATGGGGTGAAAGTGGATCCTTCCAAGGTTTGAGTAGTTTTTGAGTAGCCAGCACTAACTTTTGTCAAGGAGGTGCATAATTTTCTAGGATTGGCCAGTTAATACCACAAGTTTGTCTCAAAATTCTCCAACATAACTTATTGATTTACTAATTTGCTAAAGAATGCTACATAATTTTAGTGGGACAAGAAGTGTGGTGAAGCCTTCAAGGATTGTAAGAGGCATTTAACATTCCCGAGTGTTCACATTACTAAGTGGATCATATAGTTTTGAATTATACTACAATGCTTCTAAGTGTGGGTTAGGTTGTGTGCTAGTACAACATATGAGAGTGGGGATGTATTCTTCTCGATAACTAAAGCAACATGAGTAGAAAAAATCTACATAAGATCAAGAGCTTGTTACAGTGGTGTTTCCCTTAAAATTTAGAGGCATTACCTCTATGGTGCTCAATGCAAGTTCTACACTAATCAAAAGAGCCTTAAGTACATTTTCACATAGTGGGAGTTAAATTTATGATAACACTGATGATTGGAATTGTTCAAGGATTATGACCTGGAGTTGACCTCCCATGAGGGTAAGACTAATGTGGTGGTAAATGTACTTTTCTAAAAGATTTCACATTCCTTGAGCATGAATATGTTGTGAGATCATATGTGTCGAGACCTTAGGAGATGGAGAAAGATATGATCATAGTTGGTAGTTTGGAAGTAATAATGAGTTCACTCATCATCACACTATCGGTCTTTGAAGAGATCTAAGCTAGTTAACTTGGATGTTAAGCTCAAGAAGATCAGGCGAGGTATTAAAGAAGGTAAAGCTAAAGGGTTTAAGATCCATGAGGACGTCGGTGTTAGAATGCCATTGTAGGTGGTGTATACCACGAGGATATGTTGAGCTCAAGAGGAAAATCATAGAGGAAGGTCATTATACTATTTATTCCATCCATCTTTGTGGGGATAAGTTGTGTAAGGATTTAAAGAAGGTATATTTATAGCCTCATATGAAGTAGGTGGTTGTAGAGTTTGTTGCTCAATATTTGATCTATTAGAAGGTCAAGATTGAGTATAAGAGACCAACAGGGTTGGTACATCTAGTAGAAGTTCCAAAGGGAATGTGGGATGACATCTCTATGGAATTTGTGATGGGTCTTCTAAGGACTTGTGGTGTTTGTAATTCTATCTGTGTTATTATGGATCATGTGATTAAGTTAGTAGTATTAATCCCAATGAAGATAACATAGAGTATGGATCAATTAGCCAACACTTATAGGAAGAACGTTGTGCGATTATATGGGGTCCCTAGAGACATCGTGTCAAACCAAGACTCTAGATTTTTGTCAAACTTTTAGAAAATGTCATAAGATTCTTTTGGGACTCGATTGAGGATGATAATTGCACCAAGTCATGGATGGTCAAACAAAGAGGACCATTCAAACTTTATAGGACATGATTTGAGCATGTGTGTTAGATTTTGGGGGTAGTTGGGAGGACCGCCTAGACTTGATCGAGTTCTTTTGCAACAACAGTTATGACACTAGTATCAATATGACACCTATATGGGAGGAAGTTTTGTAGTCCTTTATGTTGGAGAAATATTAGTGAGATAATTTTGTTGAGACTAGAGATGATCAAGGAGGCAACAAGGCAAATCTAATTGATTTAGGACTACATGAGAGCATCCTAGAATTAGTAGAAGTGCTAAATAGAATTGAGAATATAGATAGATGGTTATGAAGTGGGTGATAGAGTACTTTTGAGGATCTCTTCCACTAAGGAAGTAATGAGGTTTGAGTAAAAGGGTAAGCCCAATCTAAGGTACATTGGATAGTGCAAGATCATAGATCAAGTCGGTGAGGTCATTTATCATTTAGCCCTACCAGTGGAATTATCATGTGTGCACAATGTATTCTAGATATCTCAATTGATGAAGTACATAGTAGATACTTTGCACATCATCAAGCTAGAGTCATTAGATCTTGATGAGTCTCAAACTTATGAAGAACGACTAGTAAGCATTATGGATATGAAGACCCAAGCGACGCAAACAAAGAATGTCCTACTAGTAATGGTTCTTTGGTCACGACATGGTGCCAAAGAGGCCACTTTGGAATCTAAGGATTTGATTCGAGCAAATTGCCCAATGTTGTTCCACTTTGGGGACACAACCTCTTTAATGGGTAGTGTTATAATACCCTATATTTTTTTAATATTTATAAAATGGAAAATTATCATGTTTAATAAAATTTGATAATGTTTGATCTTGACTTGGAACTATAATTGGATTTTTGAGGTCAAGATGGATTTGCATAAAGTTTGGGTAATTGAATAAAATAATTTTTTAGGTGGATTGATCTATTGGTTCATTATTTCAACTAAGGAATTTTGCCCGACCAAACCGATAGATTGGTTTGGGGAATCGATCCACTAGTTGGTAGAATAATCAGCTGGTTATTTAGGCTAAGTATTTGAAGCTTAATTTTTTTGGGAAATATCTTGTATCAAAATGAAACCTTGATAATCTAACTCGAAGATATTCTTTTGTGATTTTAACCCTTTTATCATTTACTCATATTTAGTAGCTACCTCTAATAGATTCAAAAGATTAATTTTAATAATTGAGGGAGACGATGACCTCATTCATGTCTTCTTCCATCTCTATTCTATGCACACCTTTGGAAGAATTCTATGATTTCAAGATTTTCCTTACTTAGTTGGGAGATTCCTTTCCACACTGATATTCCATTACCCTTCTTGTGTTCAATATTTTTTGGACAAACTCAATCTACATTCTCCATAAGATCACCATTTGAGCTCTAAGATAGAACTCAACTTATTTTTGATAAATCTACCCATTTTGCTTAGATTTAAACTACAAAATTAGGGTTTTCAATCTATTACATAACCCCACTCATTCCATAATCAATTCATTTATTTATCCTTCAAAAAGTCTCAACTGTTATAGAACTTGTGTTCTCTCCTCTCCACTTCGAGCTTACATTCGAGTTCTTTACACCATTTTGATCCTTTCTCTATCTCCTTCTTGTTTTATCTCTAAGAAAGAAAGCGTTAGATTTAGGATGAAGTTGAGTTGTTTTTAGCTAAATCTTCCTCTATTTTTCTCTTCAGTGTGGTAAGTTTGTTTCTTCTCTAATTTGAGTTTTTGGATTTATGAAAGTTTTTCAATGATTTTTGAGTTTTAACTTGTTATTTTTCAAAAGGTTTTGGAATTTGAGAATCTTTGAATTTAATTTTTCCTCAGTGGAAAATTTTTCTAACCATTAAGTAAGTTATTCTTACATTTAAAATATGGCCTGCATAAGCATGTGTAGTGATGTATTCTTAAAAATGCTATGTTTATATAGCTACGTAAGTGTTTGGATTCTAATTGATTCATGTTAAATTAATTGAGAATTTTGAAAAAAAGGCATGATTTTAGAGAAAATATGGTCGATTTGCTTGAAAGTAAATCATGATTCAATTTATGAGCTTGTTAAATATTGATATGTTTTGGTTAGTATGTGGTAGGATTTTAGAGTGTGATTTGCATGAAAAACATATGTTATGTGGTGTTTGGGAGGAGAATAATACAAAATTTAAGCCAAACCAATCAATTGGTCTTTAGAATACTCGATATATTGGTCTAAACTAATCAACCATTTAGTCTGTGGTGATTGGTGACCTTGGTTGTTTTCTACTTAAACCTAATGAATAGTTTGGAAAAACCGATCAAATGGTCTTAGTATAGTTGATTGGTTTGGCTAAATCAATCAACTGGTATGAGAAAATCTTGGGGTTTGGCTAAGCCATACCGATCAACTGGTTAGTCAAATCGATCGAACGATTAGGCCAAATCGATTGACTAGTTCGACTAGATTATGTGATTTTGATCTTTTGGACTTGATTGGTTTTGAGATTATGCCCAATGCTACTATATGATCATTTAATGATGGAAATACAATTTTTGTCATGGATTGAGTAACCTAATGGATGGATTAAATATATCATAATTCTTGGCATTTTTAATAAGTGCTTGGTAAGGCTTTGGTAGAGAAACCTAAATAAGTGTGCTATGACTTCAAAAGGGTAATGTAATATGGACTATTTGCCTAAAATTTATTATCATGATTGAATAATTAATATTGGTTAAAATACTAATGGAAATTCCACCACATGGTTAGATGATAAAGAAATGGTTAAGATGGAATGAGTATGTGGATGTATTTCCTAAATGTTTTATGGACCTTGTATGATCATATAACCTCAAAAAATAACACACTAATCACTTAAAGTGGAAGATGATCGAGTTGTGTATGGTTTATTTTACAAGATCCTCAATTAGCTACTAGGGTTTAGTCTTCCTTTGGGCATTTATTGTTGCCTTCGAGCATTTATTGCAGCCTTCTAGTGAGATCCTAGTATATCCTAGTTCCTTAACTACTCTAAACACAAATGTACTAGAGGATATTGATACTAAAAGGTCTAGTCACCTAGAAGATATTTTTCTTTGATGGGACTTTATGTACATTGGTGGTTACTTGACTTAGGTCATAATTTATGTCCTTTGGTTTGGATAAACTTCCATGGTATGTGAGACCATGGGGTGGTGCATAGTTTATGCCTCGATAAGAATAAGAATACGTGTGTGGGTAAATAGAAAAATAAAAGAAAAAGAACAAGGAAAAAATAATGACTTATAAATAAACAACCTAATTGGTTATGTAAATTGGAACATATATCTAATGGATAACTATGTGAATGAATGGAAGAAAACCCTAATAAGCTATTTCAATAACCTACTTACTTATTTGTATGTGTTATCCACAATGTTGATATTATGCTGATAAGCATAATATATGTGTAGTATGATCTTCACATTATTCTAGGACTTCATATGCCTATGAGTCCTATTAAAGAGGTCACTTGGCTTACTCGGTATGAAATTTACTAATGTTCCCATTTTTTGGTCACCTGTTCATTCCCATGAGCATAGAACCATGTGCAGGTTTTAGAGGATGGTCGGTAGTGGGACTACCTCATTTTAGGATGGGAGATTAAGAGCTTAGACATCCAAAGAATGTTGTGTGGTTGCTAATGGAGCAAGGTTTGGGTCTATTCCCTACCTTTTTTTTCTACCATTGTAGTCCTGTGTTTCACTTTAACTTACTTTCATGTATTTGAGTATTTCGGGGATTATTGAGGTCCTGTTCTATGAATGTTTTATTTAAGTATTTATATATCATTTTTCTTGTACACTCTACTTTCATTTTGTTTGGTTTGGTTTCTAAGCCTAGTATCTAACATGGGATGGGTGGATGACGCCCATTTTTTCTTGGTATGCTTAGTAAATTCCATGTCCACAATATTTTAAAATGAAAATTTTTAGTAGAGAAAAATGGGGATGTTACAGATATCGTCTACTGCAATACTGATATTCACATCTTTTGTTTCATGTGCATATTTGGTAGAATTGGGATCCTAATAGAATTATTATCCAATGATAGGTCCATGTCTAAATACAACCTAAATTGAGGTGATGGATCATGATGATTGGCTATTATTTTCATTCCCAAGGCTTTTTGTACTCCCACATACTTCGCATATTTTTTCCTTCTTACTAATAATTTTTTTTATAATATGATTGTCCTAAGTAATTAAGAATGAGTTGATGACATAATTATTAGATCTTATATTGTTAATTAATTAATAATAATGTAATATAAAATTGAAAAAGTTTAGATTACCTCATCTTTGATAATTACATGATTACTCGGCCATCTAATAAATTGCCTTGCTAGTAAGCAAAATATGGGCATATCCACTTCTTGGAAATTGTACACTACATCAAATGGCACTAGATCTACTATGAATTGAGACCTAAAATTTATCAACCCCAAATGGCCAAGAATGAAGGGTTGAGTTGGGCTCCATAAATGTAGTAGTATATGCCCATACTCTATGACTTGCAACTCATAAGGATACCGACCCTACAATTAATCGTCAAAAGAGTCAAGTTAGTAGTAAAAAAAAATGCATTCAAGTACATAGAGAATAGTTTAGTATAGTACCTTATTAATTTCCAAAAAGGGTTTAGTAGCATTAGATGTGGAGAGTTTAATCGGATATTATAAATATTATGAAATACTATCCAACCTCTTAAGGATTGCATCTTGTAATTCCCTTAATGCCTCCACTTCTTTCTCCATCAATTCAAATTTTCCCTTTGAAGGGTGAGAACTAGGATGAATTCCATATACCTTAGATAGGTTGAACTCATAATTAAATGTCATACATCATCCACCATGCTATTGAGTGGCTAATGCATGTGTTAAAAGGTCATTCAGACCTTCTTTGTCCAAAGCACTAACCTGATAGTCCTTTCTCAAACCCTTCTATTTAAAGTAAGAAAAATATTTATAAGCAAGTAAGCATATTATACCAAGTAAAGAGTTATATTGTGTTACTTATAATTTCTCAACCATCTAATGATTTGGTTTGTTGGCCAGATTTTCGTTCTTTACCCTAGAATATGTCTAAACATCAATTCGTTCTGGGGGTACATATGGGGTTCGGGTTAACTCTGCTTGCTTCATAAATTTTTTCTCCTATTACATCAAGTAAAAATACTAAGTAATAATATTATATCATAAAGGAATGACATAGAGGTGTGTGTGTATATATATATATATATATTCATACCAAAGCTTCTATAGCTTCCTTGTTGCCTCTACACCCTATCTTGTGAACATAAATATTTTTCTCTACATTAGCTCTATTCTTGGCACTCTTTGCTTGTCACATTGAATAGATAGATTATGTCTGTTTGAATTGTAAGATAAGTTAATGATAATATGTTCTTAAATACTTCATATTCTTCTTAAGTCCTCCATAAACATAAATCCCTCCATTAGTTAAGGGCACTCACCACCCTATATATATCTAAGGGTGTGGACATGATAGTACCGTCAGTTGTGTACATATGGTTTTAGCCATTCACTACTTCCAATTTGATTAGAAATTCACAGCACAACTTATAACTAGTTTATTATGTTTTTTTCAAACATTAAATTCATGATACAATAATTAAAAAAATAAATCAAATAGTTAGTATGCATATAATTAAATTATCATATGATAATAACAAAAAAAAAAGTGATATCTATTTATAATACTCAAATCATACCATAGTATCATCCCATACCCTATCCTTCAAATCTTTTGGGACATCCCTCAAAGGCTGATAAGTGATGAGGATTTGTGTTCGAGACCTAGAGTTACAGTAGTCAATGAAAAAAAAATTCTCACCCATCGGATACCATGGTTCATCAAAATCAACATTTTTTTTGGTAAGTAAAATTGTATGTATATATATAATACCAAAAATAGTAGTAAGAGTACATCAAAACTATGATCTCAAATACATCAAATCATGAACTCATTCTATCTACCATGACTAACATATTCTGATAGGATTTGCAAGTACTAAAACCAGTGATAAGGGTAGCTATGTCCTTCATAATGTGATTCCTTATTTTTGTCCAGGGTAGACTAGTACACTGGAAAATTCATATGTTTTTTTCTCCCCAAATGGGATAAATTATAGAAGCTAGTGAGGCTTGAAAGAAAGTTGTGTGAACACTCAGTCATCAACCTTTCTTGCTAAGCCAATGAGTAATCTCATGCCAACTGGTAGATCTTTGAAACCAACCTGTAGCTTCAATCAAAGTAGACCACAAGTTCTAGGTATAAGTAAAATTAAAAAAGAGGTGTTCTAATGTTTCAATGTCTCCATCACAAAGAGAGCAACTTGTAGATATTTGGGAATCTATCCTAACTACTCGGGATTTTGTGAATAATCTATCTTGAATTGCAAGCCACATAATAAACTTGTGTCTTGGAATACAAAATTTATTCTATACTAAACCATACCAAGAAACATTGCTATGATGTGGTTTGAGCTGATGATATACTCGAGAGATGTAATATCTGCCACGATATGTACATTTTTCCTTCTCTTGCTCAGTGGTGAAGAGATCAGATAAGAGTGGTCTGAGTGATAAAATTTTCTTAAAAATCCATGAAGCAGCAGTAGGGGAGGGCATAGTCCAAAAATCTCACCCTTTAATTTAGTAGGCATGAATCCAATGAATCCACAACACCTCCTTGTGTTGTATTATATTCCATAGGTGTTTACCTATTGTAGCTGTGTTCCACCAATGGAGGTTCTGAAGTCCAAGGCATCCCTCTTGCTTTAGGTTATATAGTTTATCCTAAAAAATTGAGCTTTTGCATGAATTTTTTGAAACAGACCATAAAAAAGAGCGGGATTAATATATAGTTTATCTCTTACAGTACTTGCTGAGGAAGAATGAATAATAGACTCTAGTATGCTTGAATCCCAACGAGTACAGAATTTACCAATTGAAGGCAGCCAACATAACTAAGGAAACAATTTTGCCATTGTTTCATTCTTTCAGTGATCTTGTCAATTAATGGTAGATAATGTTGTTTCCTTAAAATGGTACTAAAAAGAGGAACACCCCGGTATTTGACTGGGAAATGATCTTTTGGAATAGATAGAGTTGAATAAAGGGAGTCTACCATCTGTCTACCAATCTTGCCTCCATAGAAGATATGACTTTTAAGTGAATTATGTTGAATCCCCAACAAATAAGAGAAATGGTTGAAGGTGTCCAGTAGAGCCAAAATAGAATTAGAATCACCTTTGTAAAACAAAAATAAATCATCCGCAAACATGAGATCAATGAGTTTAATCTTCTTGCATTTAGGATGAGTCTTGAAATGAGGGTTGTGCCATAATCCTAGCATCGCTCTATGAAGATACTCCATTACTATAAAAAATAGATAAGGAGATAATGGATATCCTTATCGAACTCCTCGTGTAGCTTTAAAAGGGGTTTGCATGGAGCCATTGAACTTCGGAGAATAACTAACTGTTGAGACACAAGTCATAATAAGGGTGATCAAGTGAGGTGGAAAGGCTAAGGAGTTGAGCATATTCTCAAGGAAAGACCACTTGACAATGTCATAAGCCTTCCTCATGTCCTCCTTCAACATACATCTATATGAAAGGTTCTTCTAATTGTATCCTTTGACTAGTTCAATAGCTAGAAGAATATATCACTAATAGATCTGCCTTTGATGAAACTAGATTGTGTCTCACCAATTAAGAATTTCATGATAGATTGTAACCTAGTTGTCAACACTTTAGCAATGATCTTATAAAAGATGTTAAAACATGCAGTGGGTCTAAATTCTCCAGGTTTTGTAGCATTTGGACTTTTTGGTATTAAATTTAGGGTAGTAACATTCAAACCAGGGGGTAAGATACTTGTAACAAAGAAATAATTGGTTGCAGTCCATATATCTTTCCTAATCACCTCCCAAAAATTCTTGAAGAAGTGTGGAATGAAACCATCTAGACCTAGGGATTTGTCACTGCCCATGGATAAAGTCACATCTCTCACCTCTTACAAAGTAATCGGTTTCAAAAGAGATTGTTGATGTATACAACTAAGCTTTGGACCTCTGTTCACAACATTCTGCAATAAGGTGCCTAAATTGGAAGTCTAATAGCCTAGGAGATCTTGAAAAAAATTAGTCAAATTAGACTCATCAAAATCAACATTAATCACAATGCCCCTTTCTCTATTTCTAGCAAATTCTATCAATCTGATTCTCCCCTTTCTTTGTGTTTTACTAACTCTTGAGCATGTGTATCATCTTCACTAGGATCTATACTTAAAACAACAAACCAAAAGTATAGATTAGGAAGTAATTAAAGGAATATATGATGGGATATAGTCAAGATATTAAAAAAATAAAGATTTATACATAAAATAAAATAAAACAACACATAATTAAAGCAATTAAGATTTGATACGATATACTCTAAATATATAAAAAATACACCCTTACGCAGAAAATAAAATAAAATAACATATAATAAGTTATTAAACATTTCATCTATAATGTTTTAATCCAAGTGTGTGCCTTCTTTATGTACAAACTCTAATTCAAGTTAGAACATTCTCTCATTATATGTCATATTCCTTTGTTTTTATTCAAGATACTAGACCATTGTTTATCAATTGGATTAGTAACAGAGAATACCTATTTTTCTTGTGAAGATAATATAAATGGATCTTGCCTATGATAGAGCCTTGAATTATCCACCCTTTTAAATCCACCTTTCTTAGGATAAACCCGATTTTTATTGTCAACCCATTTACGCCTAAATAAAAGTAAGTGAAAATAATTATAATCCAATAGCCATATGTGCTCTATCACCCAAACATATGTTATTGATGTATAAACATGATTTTTTTTTCTTTGGCACTTGATATAAGTAAAGCGCTTGATACTACTCTCACACCACTATTTTTTATATTTCTTGTTATCTAGTTCTTTTATGTAGAAGCTACAATAATTGATCATATATGAGATGTATAACATCACTTCCATACGAGGAGGGTGTGACAACGAATAGAAGTCAATATCAAATTCAAATGATTGAGATGAAAACCACTCTAGAAATGAGGTATTATATCTGTCTAATATCCATGTCTCTCTCCTAGATGGATTTAAAGCCCTCAAATAATCTATATGTTGATCCATATATGGATAAACATCATCTCTATTATGAGGGACATAGAGGTGAGCTTGCAAAAATATTTGATCATCATCAATGATAACCATGTAAAATCCTTTGCAACCTTTACATTGTTCTTCTATACCTAAATGTCATGGTTTAGGAAGGTATGTCGTATTAAAATTAGGTAAGAACTCACAACAAAATTATGTCACCTCCTACATTAGATAACTCTCAACAATGCAAACTTTAGGCTTGTAAGGATTATTCACATATCCTTTTAAGAATTTTATGTACATTTCAAATGGATACATGTAACACATCGTAAAATTACTACTAAAATTTTTCATTTTTAGAAGTTAAATGCATAAGCTAAGATAGTAAATCACAGGGTGTTACCGTCATACTTGGTACCAAACCAGTTTTCTCTGCTATTCTGTTATCAAGTGCAAAGGCTAAAAAATATTATTCTACTTAATTTAACAACAAAATTATAAATTAGAATAGAAAAATAGTTCAAGGAATTATATAAAATTTCAATTAAAGCCCACTATAAGAGGTTACAAACATGTCGGTGAAAGAAAATACATAAGGGTTATAAGAAATCCTAGAAACTTCTAGTTCAAAGTCAATGAACAGAACCCTAGATAACCCTACCCTCTCAACCCAAAGGATAGCCTTGAATACATCTTGTGGTCTAACCTGCAAAGGCTACAGTCCATTGAATAACTAGAGGCCCATGAAAAGAAACCCTCCGGTACAATGGTAGTGAGTAACCTATTATACAAGACTAATTTACAAGGTTTGCATGGAGCATATAAAATTCATCACAATAATACATGACCATTTAATTATGCATATATTAATTGAAATATGATCATTATTCATATAACCACATATAACATCATGATCATATGCTACCAATACTCATTCATCTGGAAATAACCAAAACTTACTAATAGAGCATCCAAGAGATGCTATTTGTAGTATCATTAGAAAGCCACACTATTCTTAAGTTATAACCATAGTCAATTCTCATTACCAAACCCACAACTTCTTATAACATAGGTAGGCCCATCAACACAACCAATACACACACATCATCACAGGTAGGCAAAAAGGCTACTACTGGACCGTAGGTAGGAACAAAGGCTACTACCAAACTATAGGTAGGCACAAAAGCTGCTACAAAACTACAAGTAAGCATAAAGGCTACTACAAAACCACAGGTAGGCATAAAGGCTACTACCAAACCAACCCAATAATGTAACACTCCCAAAATTCACTACTCAAAAATTTTGTTTTATTTGAAAGAGTTAGCAGAAGCAAATTATAAAATCGTGAATCTTGAGGATATTACCGCCACACTTAGTACCAGACCGGTTCACTCCTACCGTTCCAGTAATAAGTGCTAAGGGTAAAAGCATAAAACACAATCTACAATCCATTTTTAAATTACAGTAGCACATCAAATCACTTACAAGAATAAAATCCACCAATGATGGTTAATTTAACAACGTTAACATTAAAACCAAGAATTTAAAAGAGAGAAAAAGAAAAACCCTAACGGTACCAGATAATTCCTTACTCTCTTTCCCGTAGCCCACTTGAGTAGCACCTAAAAAGACCTACAAGGGGCACTGCCCATTGAATAGGTAGGGGCCCCACGAAGGGAATCCCTTCAGTACTATGGTACTGAGTAACCCTTTAATACCACACTTAAAAACAGGTCCGCAATGCAACACATAATGCAAGCTATATACATATGTAATAAGAGGTGCATACATAATGATCACATATATAACAAGTTATAATTCAGGATCGATACTTTTGGGCCTTAAGCTATGTCATAGTGTAAAATCAATACATTCGGGCCTTAAGCCATTATTCCATCATCATTCAATCAATCTCACATTTTATATCCATGTGAGTGCAAGAACCCCACTATTATAGCCAGTGGATCGGTCACTTATAGGGCAGAACGCACCTAACCATTATTATATGCCGGTGGATCGGTCTCCGGGGCAAAACGCTCCTGGCCACTATTATTCGCCGGTGGACCGGTCTAGCCCCGACTCACATGGTGTTCCACTATAAGTAATTAATACCTTTCCATAATTTATTCACATCCAATACTTGTTTTATTGAGCTCGGGACCCCCACTATTTTAGCCGGTGGATCGGAATATATATCAACATCATCCAGGGCAACACGCTCCTAGGCCACTATTATATCCGGTGGATCGGTACTCATAATCACTTGCCAGGGCAACACGCTCCTTGGCCACTATTATAATCGGTGGATTGGTACTCATTATCATATGTCAACTAGGCCCGGCTCATTAATCTTTCACTTTTGTAATTAGTGTTTTTCCTTTCTTTAATCAGCACAACAATTATATTTATTTGCCTCGGACGGGAGATCAAGAACCCGGGACACAAAGGTACACCGGTCGTACGGTGCATACAAGCTACTCAGTACCCTTCAACCACAAACCCAAGGACGCAAAGTTACCCTAGTCGTACTGGTGCATAAAGATACTCAGTAACATACCGACAAGGACACCTAATCCATAAGTATGCATACCCCCTAACTAGGTCCGTAGAGCTAGATAGAGTAAGATATAGGGCCTGGCTGGGGCATAAAGGCACAACAGCAAATACCAAAATAATCGTGGACTAAACCACATCTTTAGGGTGGTGACCCCTAAAGAGTCACCATTCCCAATCTTGAGGTATTTCACTTTAAGTATTAGTGTCTTAACTAAAGTGATCACGAAAAGCACAATAATCAGATACTTATTCCCTTTCGATCATTCTGATATCATTAGTCGTTTCTTATTCAGGCGATTATCCAAGATAATACAGAGAAGTCATTAAGGCCATCGTAATCTCATCCAATTCCGAATTAGGATTTGTTCTCGTGATACTTACTAGTTATTAAATACTCTTATCTTGCTAATCAGCGTTAGTTGAATCATATTATGAAATTCCACAATCACAACGATATGTTAGGTACAAATTACTTATTTACCCCTTACTTATGTAATTGCTAAGTCATCCATTCCTTACTTGACAAATTGCCATATTACCCTTCATGTTGCTTATTTACCAAATTACCCTTTACTCGGTTTAGGTTACCAAGTTATCTCCTACGCCTTTTTAAATCACCATTCACCCCCCATAATTGCTACACTTATCACATTTCCCATTTGGTTGTTTAGATTACCGAATTGCCCTCCTCCTTTGTTATAATTACTAAATTGGCCTTAAGTTGGATAAATTACCAAATTACCCTCCTTTATTATCACAATTACTATTTTACCCCTTTAGTTGGTTAAATAATTACCAATTTACCCTTTAGTTGGATAGATTATCATATTGCCCTTCTCTTTTATCATAATTACCATTTTACCCCTCTCAATTATGGTAATTGCCATTTTACCCTTTTCAATTATTATAAATCTCAAATTACCCTTCTTCATAATTATAATTATTAATTTACCCTTCTCTATAATTATAATTACCAATTCACCCTTCTCTAAAAGAATGGAGAAGGTTAAATTACCATAATGCCCTTTTATTGGTTAATTTACCAAATTACCCTTCTCTATTATCACAATTATCCAATTACCCCTTTTTAATCATAATTTAATTACCAATTTATCCTTTGTTGTTATCATTATTACCAAGTTACCCTTATTCCCAAGTTTACCATAATATCCTTTTATTTACAAAATTACTCTTCTACCCCTTACTCCCAAATTACCATAATATCCTTTTATTTACAAAATTACCACAATATCCTTTTACTTATAAAATTACCATAACACTCCTTTTACTTTACATATTACTATTTTACCCTTTTACATCCAAAATTACCATTTTATCTTTCCTTACAAAATTACCATTTTGCCCTTCTTTTCCAAAATTACCATATTACCCCTTTACTCCCAAAATTACCATAATACCCTTACTTATAAAATTACCATTTCGCCATTCACTTATAAAGTTACCATATTACCATTTACTTATGAAATTACTATTTTGCCCCTCTACCTCCAAAATTACCATAATGTCCCTTTACTTGAAAAATTACCATCCTTTCCTTTACTCATAAAATTACCATAATATCCCTAACTTCCATAATTACCACAATACCCCTTTTCACTTGTAAAATTACCATATTGCCCTTTTCCTTCAAAATTACCATAATACCCTTCCTTCTCACAACTTACAATTTTATCCTTTTACTTACAAAATTATCATTTCACCCCTTTCTTTTGAAATTATCAAAAATACCCTTTTTCTTACAAAATCACTATTTTACCCCTTTCTTTCAAAATTACCAAAATACCCCTTTACTACAAAATTTCCAAAATACCTTTTTCACTTATAAAACTTCCACTTAACCCCTTTATTACACCACTTTCATGAATTTACCACCACTGAATAAAATACTAATATTAGCACTTCATTCTTATCATTTAACTCCACCAACTTGTCATTATTCAACATAATACTCATTAGCAACTACATATATTAGATCACATACTTACATAAGAATATTACTAAAATACCCTTAGACAATAATATTATTCATGCATTAGCAACATAATACATCATAGACAAGCATTTAACATTTCCATCAAATATCAAACTCATTCCTTAAGTATCATCTCTACACATGGCACAAAAGCTATAATAATTTTCTTTTCTGTTCTTTTTATCAATCAATATAAGCAACCATATATATATCATACTAGGCAACATAAAACATGCATAAAATCATACTAAAATCCCTAATGTGCTAGCATACATTTTTCCATGCATTTAAGTGAGGATTAACAATTACCTTAATCCCGCAAAAATCGAACCTTACTGGTATCCCGGTTAAGGATTTAAGGCTTAATTAGCAACTTAACACTTAAAAATAATATCAATAACTATTAGGTTAGAAGTAAGAAATTAAAAACATAAAACTTTATAAAAAATTTATTTAATAATGATACACTTTAATTAATTATTAATATACCTCAAAATTTAGCCAAATAAATTCCAAAATAATGTGGAGCTCACACTACATGAATAGCGTGAGCCACATGCAGAATAAGGCGTAAGAAAAGGGTCAAAAGGGGTGAGATGGAAGGGAGGAGAGATGGATCGGTTTAGGGACTTTAGGCTAGAAAGGAAGATAGATGGCAGAGGTTTCAAGGCAAAGGAATGGTGTAGGAGTGAAGAGGGAGTGTAGGTGGAGGCTAAGGATGGGTTGTTGGCGGCCAAAGGTCGTGGAGACGGCAGCGGCGAGGGGGCAAAGATGGATGCCAAGGTGGGTCGAGGTGGAGAGGCTAAGAAGGAAGGAAAAGAGGAGGGAAAAATGAAGGGGTAAGGGGGCTGTTTTTGGGAAAGTAAGGTATGGGGTAGAGGAGGTTGCAGGGTGTGGGTTGGTGGTTTGGGTGGTGGCAGAGGTGGCCGGACGACGGCGAACGGGGCGGTTACAGGTGGCTTGGTGATAAGGGAGAAAAGTGGGGAGAAAAAGAAGAGGTGGAGAAGGGAGGAGCTGTAGGGGCTCGAGGGTGACTTGGGTGGTCTCGTGGTGGTGTAGGGATGAGGTATAGGGTGCCAGTGGGCGGTGCAGGGGCTTGGTGCAGTGGTTGGAATGGCGGTTGGCGGCGGCATGTAAAAATCGGTGGAAAAATGGGAGGGAGTAGAAAGGAGAGAAGAGGCTTGGGGAAGGAGAAGAGGGCTGGAAATTATGGGGAATGAAGGGTTGATGAGGGTAAGAAAAATAAGAGGGAGAGGCACGGGGAGTAGGTGGCAAGTCGGGGCAAGTTGTAGGGTGGCAGATGGTGGTCGGTTGACAGGGAGGTGAAGAGAAGAAAAGGGAAAGGAATAAGGGGCTTGCGGGCTATGGTACAGGGATGGTTTGGGTCCGAAAAGGGAAGAAAGGGATGGGGGAGAGAGAGAGAGAGAGAGAGAGTTGTCGATGGCAACAGGTCAGCATGGCAGTTGTAGGGTCGTGCATGGACGACGGGAGCAAATCGGGGCAAAGGTAGAAGAAGAGGGAAGAAGAAGGGGTTGGGCAAGCGGCTGGACCGGTGCAGGAAAGAAGGGGAAGCCGGTCGGTCCAGTCTGGAAAAAAAGAAAGAAAGGAGAGAAGAGCTAGGTGTGACGTGCGTGGGAGAAGGAGAAGGTGGGGAGGGAGGGAACGGGCCTTTGGCCTAGGTGCGCAGGGAGGGGGGATGCAGACCGGGCAGCCTGGCGGCCCAAGTTCAGGAAAAAGGGAAAAAAGAAATAGGGGAAAGGAGAAAGAAAAAGAAAAAGTAGGAAAAAGGAGAGTGGGAAAAAAATGGAAAAGTTTAAAATAATTAAATTTATAAAATAATAGGATGTAATATTTTTGATAATAAGTTTATTTAATGAATTAATTTAAATTAATTAAATATATATGGGTTTAAAAAGGATAATTATAATAAAATACTAGTGTGAAAATTTATTTAAATAAAAATAATATGATAAAATGAAAAAATGTTTATTTTTAATTTATTAAATACTCCTATCCAAATTTATATACTCAAAAGTCCATAAAATAATTAAACTAAATAATTTTAAAAGCTAATTTATTTCAAATAAAAGTTATTTATTAAATTATAGGTTTTCTAAAATTTAGGGGGATTACAAATAATCATTTCCATTCAAATATCAATCAGTTCCATTTTTATTTACTCAATAGGAGATCATATGAACCCAAAGATATTAACATACCCTGGTCATATCAGTGCACAAGGGTAGTACAATATCATATCTGCTATCAACCTAAGGACGCAAAGGTACCTTGGTTGCACTAGTGCACGAAGGGATATAGTACCCAACCAACAAGGACACCTGCTCCATAAGTATACATACCCCCTACTTAGGTTTGTAGAGTGAAATAGAGTAAGATATAGGGCCTAGCTAGGGCACTAAAGTACACCAGAAAAATTCATACATAATCATGGCCTAAACCACGTCTTTAGGTTGGCAACCCCTAAAGAGCCACCATTTCCAATCTCGAGGTATTTCACTTTAAGTATTAATATTTTATAAGGGTGACCATGAAAATACACTTTAATCACATATATCTAATTCTTCATATTTAACCATTTTTATTCAGTTCCAAATATTAAGAGATAACCAGAATCAATATCATTATCAATGTCAACAACAGAAGTCTACTAAGGCCATCCTAGGCTCAATTACTCACACTTAGGCACTTTAGGTAAAAAATGACCAAAATATCCCTGAGGATAAAGTTATCAATTTGCCATCCATTTTAATTACAAATTCCATTTTAGTTATCAACTTGGCCTAAAAGGGATATCATACCATAATTAAATTATTTATCATGTAATTAAGTTATCCGACGCTCCAAATGATCATTTTGCTTTTATACATAATTTTACATATAAAACCTTAACATATGCTTCTAGAACATCAAAACACATGATCTAATCCTTAATAAAAAAAATAATACACATCCTAGATGTTTATGACAATAATCATTATGCATAACCCAAACTACCAAAATACCCCTATACAATAAAGTAATAATAATCATGTTGAAATAGGTATATCTAATACAACAAAACCACTATTCTCATGCTTAAAAACTAATGACACATATCATGCATGTGTATTAGTATAATCATCATAGTACACTCAAAATTACCAAAATAATCCTAACCATATAATATTGATAATCATGTTGAGACATGTGTTTTTAAGGCATCAAACCTCTATTCTCATACTTAGCATCAATTAATACTTATCATACATGTTTATGAGAATAGTGATTATAGCATCCCCCAAATTACCAAAATACTCCTATGCCATACATTAATAATAATCATACCGATACATGTGTTTCTAAGAAATCAAAAGGTTTTGCCTTTTTTATTTGAATCTTTCTTTATTTATAGTGGGTGTTTGATGATGATCACTCCTCTCTACATTTATGAGACTAAAATCTCAATGACCCTCTAGGAGATGACTTATATTTTACCTAGTTATCCTCTCTAAGTTTATGAGACTACAATCTTCACATGTGTTTGAAATGATGAGTTTAAATGAATACAATAAAAATCTTCACTAGATAGCATATTAAAGTGAGTAATCACTAGTGAAGATTTTTATATAGATAGGAAAGTAATAATTACAAGTATATGAACACTCTAGATAAATATGAAAAACAAATTGAGCACTAAAGAAGTTTGATTTGGATTTGAAAGTGTAAAATCAAAACTCTATTTGATTCTTGGTAAGATGTGAAAATGACAATTTTAGAAGAGTTGTGCTAGCTTGATTGATGTTTATTAAATTCTAACAACTCTTATTTATAGTGCTAAATGATGGAAAAATTTGGCACTAGCTTTTGGGTGTAAAAATTAATCAAACTATTGAATTAAAATAGGTAGAAAATCTCATAAATGCTCAGACCAATCAATTGGTTTTGACAAACTAGTCGATCGGTGGAATAGTTCTCAAAACTACTCACTTTTACAAAAGAGACCATAAATTGAGCTACAAATATCGAAATTGTATGCCATATTTCTTGCTATAACCTAGACATTATAATAGTTTCAAATAAATATTATTCATGCAACAATAATGTCTATGTAATTTATGGTGAATTTTACAAGTTAGATCACATGAAAAATTACTTAAAATAAAATCAATTTAAGATAATATTTTTCACAAATACTTGAAAATATTTTTGATGCATGAAATCACTTTAGTATCTTTAAAAATTATTTTTAAATAGGATTATAAATATCAAATCATTGAAAAATATAAATGCTTATTATGTAAATCATATGTACATAAAACCTAAGACTGTAACATACTCTTTGAAGCTCGAGTCTTGGTATCTTGAGTACGCTCACTTATCCCTTCATGGTTTGTGTATTACATATATGAAATTGTTCCTTAGAAGTTCTAAGGTCTTGTGTTTGGATATGAATGGATTTGATAATGCTTGTTGGCTTGGAGTGTTATCTTATGAGGCTAAGATGATATGAAGAGTTATATTTTTATGTTGATCCATTGTGTGTGCTAATGGAGTCATTGCTTGCTTGTGTTCATTTGTCATAAAGGTCTCTTTAGTCCCAAAGATTTGTGATGATCTTTTGGGATCCTATTACTTATTGTAACAAATATTACGTCAAGGTTGAGATTGTGAGATCATAACTTGTATTTGTATCTGTAGGCTAGTATAGATTGTTGAATGCAAGTCTTTAGAATAGTTTGAGCCAAAATAAGGTCAAGGAAGAGAACATAGATGGATTGTGTTTCTTTATGTTACATGGTGCTGCATTATTAGGAAATAGTCAATTGTTTTGAAAAAAAAATACGAGGCCAAGTATTTATTAACACGGTCTGTGTTTTTTACTATTTTCTAATATTCACTTTTATCAGTTATGTATTTCTATAAATAGTTTGTGAATATAACCCTAGTAATGGTGATGCATCATCAAGCCTATGTAAACACTCTCATGATGCAGGAGCAAATGGTCAAGACTTAGAATTTATTATTATGGAACCTATTATCCTCTATTTAGAGAGGATCCCCTACAAATTTTAAGACAAATGGATGACTACAATTCTATTTATGGATGAAACTTGTAAAATAAGTCACTAGTGATAAAGGCATGTGCATAGCATGCATGGAGGGAAAAATGTGGTGCATGGAAGGCTGAACGTGGTATCTGCATGAGGAAACTTTAATCAACAATTTGGACGTGCAATATGGAGTATTATCACATTGATAATTGTTAAAAAGATAAGAAAATTGAATTAGTAAAAAAAAGTAGTTTAATTCTATCTTTTAAGGTTATCTTATTCTATCTTTTGAGTGTGTTTAGAGTAGGGAGAAAGATAATTCTTTTGTGTTGATTTTTTTTTTATCAAATTTTAGGAGAATTATTTTTTAATATTAATGAGGTCTAATGGTTATAAAAACCCTAGGAAGTACACAACATAAGGAGATGAAAATTTGATGAAATTGAAAGCTTTGTTTAATTAAATTTTATGTGAGTTCTTCTCATTATTAATCAATTATATGTGAGTAATTATTATTTAAATCCTTAATATCTTTTTTTCTTTTGGGAATTAGAGATTCATATCTATCCTTCAAACCCTCCATAAACCCACACCATTCTAAACCCCAAATGCCATATATAATTGCCATCATCTTCAACATTCATCTTAAACTTATTTTTCTTACCTTATTTTATCTATTTTCAAAATATTATTATTATCAAATGATCATCCTAAAAATATTAAATTCATAATATAATCATCATATCACCATTATTCCTATCGTTCATCATCATAATATTCATATCAATACTAACCCTAATCGTAAACCCTAACCCTAACCCATGAACCAAACCATTCTAAACCTTTCATCATTCGAACCTTATCACCATTATCTATTATTTTTTGAATCATAAACATCATATTTTCAGAACTTTTGAATCACCATATTCCTTTTACAACCCTAACTAACCCATAATACCACCCAAACCATAAGTACATATTCCTACACACATCAATTTTTGTATCAAAGCTTAGGTTGTGGTGTAGTATGACATACATGTTTAATATCCAATATTTCTTCCAAGTTTATTTCAAAAACAAGTTCATAATTCCATATTATTATAAGAACTCATCAAGGAGAAGATAGAATTTTGGGTGACTTGAGAGAGCTTTTCTGGAAGCACACCATCCGTGGGTGTAAAGAAGGCATAGCGAGCCAAGGAGAAGATTTGAGGGACATTCTCAAGGCATTAGTGGAGCAGATAAAATAATTTAATATGCATATGGGTAGGATGGAAGCCTCAAAAGCCCAAGTATCACATGTCCAACATCAAAATCAAAGATATCAAGTAGGAGAAAATCATAGAAGGGAAGCACATGACTGAATGGAAGAAGGAGGAGAAGAAAGTGTGGGGAACCAGTACAACCTCATGAAAATTCAAGGAAATCATATGATGATGTGTAGAAGGGGTTTCAATTTAAACTACTTGATTTTAAAGGCAATCTAGGTCCAGAATCTTTCCTTGAATGGTTATAAATTGTTGAATCTATCTTTGATTATAAGGAGCATGATGATGAAAAAAGATGTCAAATTACCATATTGAAATTTTAAGATGTTTTATAGGGTATGGTATGACAATGTGAAGAGGAGAAGGGAAAGAGAGGGAAAAAAATAATATAATGGGAGAAATTAAAAAAGCATGTAACAAATAAAATTTGTGCCTAGAGAATATGAGTAAGAGAATTTCATTAAAATGACTACATTAAGGCAAGAGTTTCTTAGAGTGGAGGAGTACATTAGAGAGTTTGAATGATTAGCTCTTATTTGTAATGTTCAAGAAAGAGAACAAAAAATACGTGCTAAATTTATTGGAGGTCTAAATATTTATATTAGAGAGAAGGTGGAGGTGTACCCTTATGAGTTATTCGAAGACTTGGCAAAATTATCAATCAAATTTGAGAAGTAATTGAATAGAAATAAGCCACCAAAAAAATCAACCAATGCACCATACAATTCAAAATTCATGGGGGTGTCAAAGCCATCACCATCTCAAGCCACAATTTAAGATAAGACTAGAAGGTTCAATCATAAAGAAAAGGGCAAGGTCAATATGGTTGATAAGGTAGACAAGTAATATTTCAAGTGTAGAGGCTCTAGTCATTTTGCTTGGGATTGTTCAAGTTAAAGGGAAATGACTTTGAAGGAGATAAAGAGTATGGAAGCTTGTGATGAGGAGGATGAAGGACTTAATGAAGGTAGTGAAGACCCAAAAGATGTTCAAGTAGATTCATATGTCTTGAAATGAGTTCTTCAAGTGAGAAAATAACCTCAACCTACTCAAAGGGAGAAGATCTTTAAAGCCAAATGTAGAGTTGAAGAAAAGTTTGTGAATTCATTATCAATAGTGTATCTTGTACCAATGTTGCTACTAAAAGAATGGTGAACAAGCTTGGATTGAAGACCATGTATCATCCAAGGCCATATTCACTTTAATGGTTCAACAAGGACAAAAGTGTAAGGGTAACCAAACAAACTCTTATCTCTTTGAAAATTGGAAATTATTTTGATGATGTTTTATGCGATATTCTACCTATAGATTCTTATCATATTTTTTTGGGAGACCTTGGCAATTTTATTGGAAAGTTACACATGATGGGGTCCTTAATGAATACATAGTGACCAAAAGAAAAAATAAAATCTAGACTCAAACCTAATATAGATGGGGAGAGTTTTTTCAAAGGAGTGAAAGGTAGAAAGAGACTGAGGGTAAAAAGAAAAAAAGGAGAAAAATGAGAGTTGAAGGAGAATGGGAGGAAGAAAAAAAGAAGGAAGATGTCAAAGGTAAGTGAGGAAGAAAGAAGAGCAGCATGGAGTTATTGATCCTTAAGGAGTTAAAGATTATTAAAGCTATCAAGAGTGAGAAAGTATGATATGCCTTAGTAGTGAAAGAAGTTCAACAGTGGGGTGTGCTAACATGAATCTAAAATTACAACAAGTGTTGAGAGAGTATAGAGATTTTTTCCCAGATAAGTTTCCACCTAGATTACCTCCTTTGAGAGGTATCAAGAATGCTATTGATTTTATGCTTGGAGTTCTATTACCAAACAAGCAAACTTATAGATGCAATCCGGAAGAGTCTAATGATCTACAAAGACAAGTACAAGAATTGTTGGATTGATGCTATATTCGAGAGTGCATGAGTCTATATAGTGTACCAAATTTATTGGTACCTAAGAAGGATGGTACCTAGAGTATATCCATTGACTCTAAAGTAGTCAACAATATCACAATCAAATACAGAATTTTGATGCCAAGATTGGATGATATGTTAGATGAGATACATGGAGCAAAGGTATTTTCAAAGCTTGACCTTAGAATTGAATACCGTCAAATGAGGATAAGGGAAGGAGGCAAACGGAAGACAAAGTTTAAAACTAGTTATAGGTTGTATGAGAGGTTGTTGATGCCATTTGGGTTATGCAATGTACCAAGTTCATTCATGAGGTTGATGATCAAAGTACTTAGACCTTTCCTTGGAGTCTTTCTTGCTGTCTACCTTGATGATATTTTGAAATATAGCAAGAGTGATTTCGAACACATTCAACATTTGAAGAGATTATTTGATAAACTTAGGGAGGTGAAGCTCTATGGTAAAATGGAGAAGTGTGATGTTATGATGAAGATTATGGTTTTTCTTGGCTACATTGTGAGTGGAGACGATATTAGAGTTGATCCTTCAAAGGTGGAAGTTATTCAAACATGTCATATTCCTACTAATGTTCATGAGGTTCAAAGTCTCTGTGGATTGGCTTCATTTTATAGTAGGTTTATCAAATATTTCTCTATAATTGCAGCACCTAGTACACAATTGATGAAGAAGGGAGAGTTTTAGGGGAATGATTATACAACAAAATCTTTTGAAGTCTTGAAGACAAAGCTTTCAAATGCATTGGTATTATATTTACCTTATTTTGATAAATTATTTGAAGTAATGTGTGATGCCAGTGGTATAGGTATTGGAGGGACACTTTCATAAAAGAAGAGACCAATTGCATTTTTTAGTGAAAATTTGAATGGTATAAGACTTAATTATTCAACTTATGATAAGGATTCCTATGCTATTATTCATTGTTTGGAAACATGGAGTCATTATTTGAGACCCAAGCATTTTATACTTCACTTGGATCATGAGAGTTTGAAGTATATACATGGTCATAGGAGATTGAGTCCAAGACATGCCAAGTGGATTAGTTTTTTGCAAACATTTGTGTTCTCAACAAGACACATGGATGGTAAAGAGAATGTGGTTGTAGATGCATCATCTAGAAGGTATATGATACTTACAATGATGGATGAAAAGCTTTTGGGTTTTGAGATGTTGAAAAGTAAATATACCATTGATGATGATTTTCATTTGATTTTCGAAGAGTGCGAGAAATAAGGAATTCATGGAGCTTATGTTCTTCAAGATGGATTCTTATTCAAGAAAAACATATTATGTGTGCAAAAGACCTCAATTCGAGATTTACTAATCAAAGAAGCGCATGAAAGAGGTATTACAGGACACTTTGGAGTTCACAAAACTTTAGAGCTATTACAATATCTTTATTTGCCAAGAATTCAAAGATAAGTGCAAGCTATATTTGTTAGCTGTGCTACATGTCAAAGAAGAAATAGTTTCTTTCACAAAGGGTTATACATCCCTTTACCCATTCCTACTTAACCATGAGAAGGAGTTAGTATGGATTTTATCTTGGGATTTCCTAGAACACAAACAGATAAAGATTCTATCAGGATGGTGGTGGTTCGATTTTAAATGATGGCTCATTTTATTCCATGTAACAAGACTGATGATGCTACTTATATTGCTTATTTTTATTTCAAGGAGATCGTGAAATTGTATGGGATTCTAAGGAGTATAGTTTTGGATAGAGATGTGAAGTTCCTAAGTTATTTTGGAAGACATTATGGCTTATGCTAGGAACAAAGGAGATTGGTGAGTAAGAGTGATAAGCATTGGGATGTTAAGTTAGCACATGCAGAGTTTTCTTACAATCAGAGTTACTCTAGTCCATTCGAGATAGTATATGGTGTTAATCCACATATACTGATTGATATGGTACCATTGAAGAAGGGAGGAGTGAAGAGTTATGATGCATAAGATAGAGTGGATTTCTTTTAGAAACTTCATCAACAAATCAAGAACATTATTGATAAGGCAAATTAAGTATATAAGACAAGAGCAAGCAAGCATAGAAGTCAACATGTATTTCAACTGGGGGATTTGGTATGGTTGCATTTAAGGAAGGAAATATTTCATACTACAAGGAGAAATAAGCTTATGCCAAATGCATATGGTCCTTTAAAAGTACTTAGAAAATTTTGAGAGAGTGCTTATGAGCTATATTTACCCGATTCATATGGTGGGATGTCTAGAACATTCAGTATTGGAGATATCAGTCCTTACTATGGAGATACAAATTTGAGGGTAAATTCAAGTCAATAAGGGGAGAATGATGTAGAAGCAAATGGTCAAGAATTAGAATTTATTAGTATGGGTCCTATTATCCTATATTATAGAATATCCCCTACAAATTTGAAGGCGATCGGATAACTACATTGCTAGTTATGGATGAAACTTGCAAAACAAGTCACTTGTGATAAAGTCATATACATGAAATGCATAGAGGAAAAAATGTGTTTCATGGAAGGGATGAACATGTTATCTAAATGATGAGAATTTAATCAAAAATTTAGATGCATAATATGGAGTATTATCACATTGATAATTGTTAGAAAGATAACAAAGTTGAATTAGGAAAAAAGTAGCTTAATTCTATCTTTTAAGGTTATCTTATTCTATCTTTTGAGTGTGTTTAGAGTAAGAACCAAGCTAATTCTTTTTGTGTCAATTCTTATCAAATTTTTAGGAGGATTATTTTTTAATATTAAGTAGGTCCAATGGTTATAAAAACCATAGGACGTACACGATACTAGGAGACTAAAAATTGATGAAATTTTTGCTTAATTGAAAGTTCTTCTCACTATTAATCAATTCTGTGTGAGTGATTATTATTAAAATCCTTAATCTCTTTGTCAATATAAATTAGAGATTAAGATCTATTCTTCAAAATTCCACAAGCTCACACCATTCTAAACCCTAAACGCCATATATAATCGTCATCATCATCATATTCAACATTAATCGTAAGCTTATTTTTCTTACCTAACGTCAACTATTTTCAAACCTAAGATAATAATAATATTATTATTATCATCAAATTATAATCCTAAAAATATTAAATTCATAATAGACTCATCATATCACCATTATTCCAATCGTTCATTATCATAATATTAATATCAATACTAAACCCTAATTGTAAACCCTAACGTAACCCATGAACCAAACCATTCTAAACCTTTCATCATTTGAACGTTGTCACCATCATCACTTCTTTGTCGAATCATCATCATCATATTTTCATCACTTTTCAAGCACCATATTCCTTTTACAACCCTAAACAACCCATAATACCACCCAACCTATAAGTACATATTCCTACACATATCATCTCGTCTAATATTATCTTATGTTTCTGAGAGAATTGTGTATTGTGTGACATTATAAGGATTATTTGATTCTCCTTGTTATCACTAGTTTTGTATGTAAGAATGATCATCATTTTTCCCAAATTTTTATCTCAATTAGATCTCAGAATTTATGGTTGCTTGTTAGATTAGGTACTAAGCATTCACATCTGGTGAATTTTGCATAATAGTAACAAATAGATTTTAAACCCTCAACTTGAAAGGGGTGAAAATTCTATAAAGGGAACTCTTCAATAGCCTTGTCACTTCAATAATCATGCAATTGCTTAGAGAACTATTCATTAGAAGGCAAACAAACTTGGTAGAAGTCACAAATAAGAAATGCTTGAGCACAATCCGAACTAAATTTTGTAGAGCATCATTAATATCAAAATCTAAAACATGTACCAAGTTCAACCCACTAATGGATAAGAGATTTGAGTGGGTAAATTTGGAGCTTGAGATCATAGTCTTGAGTCTGACACTTTGACCAATCTATTGACAGGCCGGCATATTTCTTTTCTCACATCTATTGCTCTAAGAAGTGAGGTATTGATATGCAAAAATATCAAAGCTTAGATAATAAACCCAAATCTATCTAACAAGATATATGCAAAGGGGAAATTTTAGGTGATTATTGGTGTCTTTTTGTGATTATTTTTTCTGCATTTGTACATTTATTATTTAGGCCACACAATTTATTATCTCACCCACACATTTATTTATTTTTTTGTTGGAGTTTGGTTATTTTTTCTTGTAATAATTGAATAAAACAAGGTGAATAGAATTGTGCATTATGAAACCTATTGGGGATTGATACCAATTCAGAAAAGCAATATCTAATTAGAATCAATTATAACATACAAGAATTGAGAAGAAAAGAACATTTAATAACACAAATTGGGGAAACAGATGATCTTATTAATGTGAAGTAATTGTGATTACAAACAGAATCAAAAAAATCCTCACCTAAATCACTCAATTCACCAAGGAATTACAAGAGAAATCAAGAGGAAAGAAGAGGATGGTGCTATACTAATTAGGATTCTAACCACATAGTACTTATAGTAAATACGAGCCCCCATGTTCTAGTACAACTTTTATGTTCAATAATTTTCCAATCAAGCTGATTTTTTGATGTGTTAGAAAGCTAAAAGAAAGATCTACAACTTTTATGTTCAATAATTTTCCAAATTTAAATTGAATAAAGGTAAAATATTCACATATTTCTAGTACATCTCACAGTTCTACTCCAAATTCTTCTAAAACACTTCACACAACAATCCAAGCTATTTTACACACCAAATACGAGTCAAAAGCTCATAATTCTTCACCTTAATGATGTATTTGAAGTAGATAGCACTAGAAATACAAAATACCGTATGTAAAAACCCTTGGGCCCCAAAAGCCCTTATGATACACAAACACCAACCAAGTCCGAGCAATGCTCAAACTTACTCACCGTCAATGGCTTCATTAGCATATCTGCTGGATTCTCAGCAATAGCCACCTTCTCAACCACAACCTTACCTACAACAATAGTAACTTAGATGAAGTGGTACCTGATATCAATGTGCTTTATTCAAAGATGGAAAGAATTCTATTTTTTTTTTGCCACACAAATAGCACTCTGACTATCACTACGAACAACGGAAGCACCATGACCAAATCCAAGCTCACAAAAAAAAAACAACACGCCACGAAGCTTCCTAAAAAGGCTCAATCATAGCCATATACTCAGCCTTAGTAGTGGACAATGTAAGATGAACTCTAGCTAATTACTGAACCACCAAGACAAAACACATAACCTCCAGTGGATCTCCTATTATCAAGATCATCACCATAATCAAATTCAACAAACCTAGTTAATGCATTAGCGAACCTCCTATACTCTGAACAAGCTGATGAAATACCATTCAAGTACCTTAGAGTCCACTTCACTGCTTACTAGTGAGCCTTCCAGAATTAGCCATATATCTACTCACAACACTCACAGCTTGAGCAATATCATACCTAGTACAAATCATAGGGTACATCATGCATCCCACAACATTAGAGTAGGGAACTGTAGCCATAAAATCCTCATCTTTAGGTTTTTGGCAATCCAAAGCAGATAATATGAAGTGAGTCACCAAGGGAGTACTAACCGACGTGGGATCAATTATATGAAACCTCTCCAACACCTTGTTCATATACTGCTCTTGTGACAAGTAAAGACGCTTCTATTTGTGGTCTCAAATAATCTCCATGCCAAGAATCGTCTATTCAACTCCTAGATCCTTCATCTCAAACTCAATCATCAGCATTGTTACCTTGTTAACTTTAGACAAATCTTTTGTAGCAACAAGCATGTCATCAACATATAACAAAAGATACACCAGATAACCATCACCAACCTACTTCAAGTATACATATCCATTGTAATCACTCCTAAAAAAACCCATGCAAAATCATAAATGGATCAAACCTCTTATACCATTATCTAGGTGGCTACTTTAAACCATACAATGACTTCTTCAATAAGCACACATGATTCTGCTTGCCTTCAATAACAAAACCATCTGGTTGGTGCATATAAATCTCCTTCTCAATCATACCATGCAAAAAATTTGTTTTAACATCCAATTGCTCTAACTCCATATCCTGCATATTCACAAGTACAACCAAAGTACAAGTACAAGTATGCCTGATAATAAGGGAAAATACCTCGTTATAGTCTACACCAGGTATCTGACTGAACCGCGTGCAACTAAACGAGCCTTGTGCCTTAGTCCCTCAACACCTGGAGTTCCCTGTTTGAACTTGTACACCTACTTGCAATCAAATATTTTTTCTTCCTAGGTTCCTTCACAAGTTCTCATATCTGATTCTTCCATAGCGATTCCATCTCCTCCTCTATAGTAGCACACCACAAAGCAGAATCAGCACTAACAATGGCATTTGTGTATAACACCAAATCTTCTACATCAACCATAGTCTCAGTACTAGCCAAAGTATAACCTACTAACTCCTCAAATCCATATCTTAAAGGAGGCTTTACAACCCTCCCTGGTATGCTTGGAGCAAAGCTTATTTGCTATGCCTACTGCCTAGATCCACCCACTTAAGGAATAGTGGGTCTTATAGTAGAAGAGTTTGAATGATCCAAATCAACCTCTACCTCCATTTTATCTGTAACACCACACAAGTTATCTTTCTCCACCTCTTTAAACAAGCTATCAAAAGAAGAATCAATCTTTTATAAGAATATGGATTCATTAAAGGTAACATCCCTACTAGTCAAAAACTTAGATGCAACTAGGTCCCATAACTTGTACCCCTTTACACTGGATGTAAAACCAAGAAAAATACACTTTTTGACTCTAGGCTCGAGCTTCCCATCATTCACATAAGTATAGGTGGGACATCCAAAAATATGCAAATTAGAATAATCAGCTAGTTTTCCAAACCATACATCCTCAGGTGCCTTCAAATAAATGGAACGATTAGGTATATGAACTGTCTCAACCCAAAACTCCTTGCCTAATCTAGCCTGTGACAACATACATCGAGCCTTCTCTAGTAGGGTCTCATTCATCCTCTTAGTAACCCTATTCTATTCTGGTCTTCCAACACAAGTGAGATGCTAATAATACTATAGTCCTTCTAGTAATCAGTGAAACTATGCTCCACAAACTCGATGCCATTATCTATCCTGAGACAACTCACCTATTTCCCAGTCTTCTTATCTCGTAAGGTCTTCCAATGCTTGAAAACACAAAAGTCATCATTCTTATTTTTAATGAAATAAGACCACACCTTTCTAAAGAAGTCATCAATAAATATCATTAGGTATCATGAACCAACCTTTGAAACCACCCTTGTAGGACCTCACAAATCAGAGTGATCATAATATAGAGGCCCCTTCGTATGATGTATAGCCTTTGAAAAGCTAACCCACTCCTACTTACCAAACACACAATGCTCATAGAAATCCATAATACTTGTACTCTGCCCATCCAGCAACCCTCTCTTGGAGAGTTCAGTCATGCCTTTGACACTCATGTGTCCAAGTCATATATGCCAAAGTCTATTAATATTTGAGTTAGACATGCTCGATGGTTACCATGGTTGCTCCCTCAATAGTGGAACCAAAAAGCTCATATAGTGGCCCGACCCTCTTGCCTTTCACTACAACAAGAGCCCCTCTAGTAATCCTTATTGTGCCAATATTGATCACTCAACAATATCCATTATAATCCAAGGAACTCAATGAAATCAAGTTCTTGGTCATCTTAGGGAAATGTGGAACATTTGAGAATGTTCTAACCACACCATCATGCATCTTCACCTTCACTTCCCCAATCCCAAGAACTTTGCATGTAGCATCATTACCCATTAGAACTACTCCACCTCGAGCTGTCTTTTAAGTTTGGAACCAATTTTTGTTGGAAAAAATATGGTAAGAGCATCCAGATTCCAAGATCCACCTATCCATAATCTTGGTCTAACTTTTAGTGGTAGTCAACACATCACCATCACTATCATAATCATATTAGGCTATAGCAGCATCATCCTATGTGCCAAATGATTCACCAAACTTATCTCTAGATTTCTTATTAGGAAAAAACTTCTTGCTATGGCCCTTCTTATGACATCCATAGAACATGATATTCTTGGATCTGTTATTCCTTGACTTTGACCTGGAGTTCTTCTTCTTCTCACTAGAACCCCGTTCTTGAGTTCTACCCCCAGTTACAAGTCTCTCACTATATAAGTCACTAGAACTAATTCTAAATTAGTTCCCGATGTAGTAGGGCAGTCTTAACATCATCAGGACCTAACTCATCATCCTTCCCATATAGTATGGTCTCATGAAAATGTTCGTAATTAGAAGGTAAATAATACAACAATGTAATAGCAAAATCTTCATGTTACAATTTGACATATATAGTCCTTAGATCCATAATTATAGAGTCAAATTCATCAATATGAGATTGTAGGGGTTGTCCCTTACCCAATTTAAACTCATGCAACTTGCACTTCAACAAAAAATGATTCATCACCAACTTCTTCATGTATAGAGCCTCAAGCTTAAGCCATAGGAGTGATGTCGTTCTTTCTTTAGCCACCTCGCGCAAGACCTTATTAGACAAAGGCAACTATATAGTGGAAAGGAAATTTTGATCTATCTCCATAAATTTCTCATATGTCATTGAATCGGGCTTCTTTGAATTTTTGAGTAACGCCTTCTCCAACCCATTATGAATCAGGATTGCCTTCATCTTTCAGGTTCTACAAGCCAAAGTTCATGGATTGATCAAACTTCTCTATATCAAATCGTGTAGACATCCCGAACATGAACCTTGTTCTCTAATACCAATTGGTTAGGGATAGATACTAATTTGAAAAAAAAAAGATCTAATTGAAGTCAATTAGATCACACAAGAATTGAGAAGAGAAAAACACTCCAGAACACAGGTTGGGGAAATAGATGATCTTATTGATGTGAAATAATTGTGATTACAAAGAGAATCAAAGAAATCATCACCTAAATCACTCAATTCAACAAGTGTTTACAAGAGAACTCAAGAGGAGATAAGAGTATGGCGCTATGCTATTTAGGGTTCTAATCATATGATATTTATACTAAACACGGGTCCCTTGTGATTTTTCCAACTTTAATAATCTTTAGTATTTTAGCCACAAATTCTTCGCTTGATCTCCAATCAAGCTTATTCTTAATGCGTTGGAAAGCTAATAGAAAGATCTACAACTTTTATGTTTAACACATCTCAAAATTCTAGTTTTGTCAAATATTCACATATTTCCAACAAAACTTATAATTCTACTCTAAATTCCTCTGAAACACTTCACACACAAATCCAAGCTATTATACTCACCAAATACGAGTCACAAGCTCACAAAACCAAATTATATCATATAGAGCAAAGTTTAAAACATAATAACCAAAATGTATCAAATAATTACTAGAATATCAACATAAGCACAAAGTCTTTTATGACACCAAAGTATAACATGGAGCAAAATATAGAATGCAATCACCAAAATGGGATCAAATAATCATCATAAAATTGGACATAATTATGAAAATATGCAACATAATCATAATAAAAAAAAATCTTTAGCAAATAATAGAAAAATTAAATCATCACTAGAAAATCAAGCATAATCAATAAAATATCCAACATAATCATAATAAAATATCATTGGTAAATAATAGAAAAATAAAATAATCACTAGAAAATATGAAACATAATCAAAAATTATATTATGACACCAAAGTATAACACAAAGCTAATGATGTGACATAATCACCAAAAAGAGTCAAATAATCACCAAAAATTTTAGACATAAACTAGTAAAGGAATTAGAATAATCAACATCAAGTATAAGGAAGTTTATAACTGATTTGTTGTGTATTTTCTTTCCCATAAAGAAAATACATAGAAGGAGCATTTTGGTATTTTTTTCAAAAAGTAAACATAATGACTTACCTACATAACCCTTTTATATACCCTTATTGAGAATAGTAATTTCTTGGTAAGGGAATACACGACGTTTATATTGAAAAACCGTCATGTGTGCTCTTATTTTGCAAGAAGTATAGAGGACGAGTTTTTTGTACAACTGTTGTGTATACCCTTACTAAGAATAGTACATTTTGGATAAGGGTATGCACATCAATTATATAGAAAATCCACCATCTATACTCTTGTTTTCACTTTTTTTAATATAAAAAAATAGAATACATGATGATTATATCTTAAAACAACCCTTTTTTTTAATTCCCCGTGCTTTAACCTATATTCTTCTACTGAATTTTTCATTTTTCCTTGCTTGATCGTAAGAAACCAGATAATGGCCAGTCGAAGCAAAAAACCCTTTCCACTGCCATTGTCTTTCTCATTTCTCTTCATCGGTGTTCATGATCATTTTTTTCTCTTCTTCACTTCACTAGCATCAACCTTCTCTTTATCTTCTTAGGATATGTTTATTATTCCTTGTTTTCTTCTCTTTGAAGTTTAAGATTTTTCCATATAGTTATATTTGTAGAATTTTTCATGCATCTTGTATATTCAAACTTCTTCAAGTGTGTGTGTGTGTGTGTGTGTGTGTGTGTGTGTGTGTGTGTGTGTGTGTATGATGTTGTGGCATATATTTGTACATTGTGTGTTGTTAGATTTTGATTTGATATTTCTTGTGGAGGTGGAAATTTTTTTACTAGCTATATTATCAACCTATTCTAAAAATAGAGTTTATAAATGAAATAGATAATATTATAGAAACTATGGTATTGTTACTAGTGCAAATTTTATTGTGTGGTATATGTATTATGGATATGCTAGTGGTTTTTACTTAACTTGGCTAATATTATGAGTTCCCCTTTTTTTTAATTTAGGGGGATAGATTTTATTTAATTCCCATTATGGATTGTAAGGGGATACATGTAAATAGGTTGTCTAGAGAATATATAAACATTATTCAAGACTTTTTTAAGATAGTCATTGAACATTATAATCCTTTACCAAAATTATACCATATATAGATTGTGAAAATACTATAAAAAAGAGGGATAAATAAGATATGAGTTCATCTCATTATTTTTTGAATTGATAAGAGTAATACTAGGCAGATATGGTACGGAGAGCTACTTCTTAATGAACCTAGTGTGGTTGATTGTGATGATACTGATGTTGCAAATAACTTTGCTTACATGGAGGACCTAACCAATAATATTAAAGAACATTTTAGAGACTATTTTAAAAGTTGGTCAATGATTTGCAGATGCCTTTGTACAATGGTTGTATTAAATTTATAAAATAATCTTTTGTGTTACGATTGTATAATTTGAAGGTGGGTAATGGATGGAGAGATAAAAACCTCACTTCTCTTCTTGAAATCTTGAAAGAGGTCCTTCCAGAGGATAATGTGCATACTCTCAATACTTATGAAGATAAAAAAAATATTCTTTACTCAATGGGTTTGAATTAAGAAAAGTATAATGTGTATCCTAATGATTTTAGTAAGTATTGTTAGAGAGGTTTCCTTAGTGTTGAATGTCACGATACAAGAAGGATAAGATTCCTAATAAGTTATTGTAGTGCTTTCCAATTATATCACAATTCCGAAGCATGTTTTATAATAAGTAAAATGCATAGAAACTTATATGTTATGTGAAAGAAAGAATTTTTTATAACAAGTTTAGACATACAACAGATTATCCTCAATGGAAGATGATTACCTTGATTTTGGTAGTGAAGCTAGAAGCATGTGAGTTACACTCTTTTCAGATGGAATGAACCATTTTAATGGAAATACCAACTATATTTTATGGATTATTCTTCTAGATATCTATAATCTTTCCCCATCAGTATGCATGAAGTAGAAATGGATGATGTTATCCTTACTTATACCTGGTCCAAATTAGTTAATTAATGATATTGATATTTATTTGGTTGTCCTTATTAAGTATTTGAAGTACATGAGAGATCATAGAGTTAAAGTAGTTGATGTATAGAGTCAATATTATTTTAACTTGAGGGTGATGTTATTTTGTACCATAAATGATTTTCCTACTTATGGTAATATTTTTAGTTATAGTGTGTACAAATATTATGCATTTCCTATATGTCAAGATAACCCAAACTTTCTCTAACTATTAAAGAGTAGGATGATTTCTTATCTTAGACATCATGGATTTTTACTGATCAAATATCATTATCGTAGGTAAATAAAAGTGTTTAATGGAAAAATTAAAGAAATAAGAGCTTCGAATCCTCTCATGAGATTACAAGTATATGATAAAGTAAAAGACTTAAATATGCCTTTCAAGGGAAAAAACAACAAAGAAACAAAATGAAAGAAATCCCTTTAAGTGGGTATGAAAGATTTAAAGTTAGTAGGTATAGAATCTCATGATCATTATATTCTCATTCAAGACTTGTTGATTACTATACATTATATCATACCAGATCGGGTTCAAAGTTTCATCACTATATTTTGTTTCCTTTATAAGGAACTATGTAGTAATGTGTTTGACCCTACATAGTTAGACAAATGATAGAGTGAGATTATGTCTATATTATGCCAACATGAGATGTATTTTTCTCAATCATTATTTATAATTATGATTCATTTAACAATTTACTTGGTTTGGGAGGTTAGATTATGTGGGTTATTTCATTTGCATTGGATGTATTTATTTGAAAGCATATGAAATTCTTATAAGGATACATGAGGAATCCAAACAAGCTTGATGGATGCATTACTGAGAGTTATTTAGTGGAAGAGGCAACTAAATTCTGTTGTGAGATCTTAGATAATGATAATATGATAAGCCTTCCTAAATCATGACATTCATATATAGATTAACAAGGGGAAAAGTGTAAAGGATTTCTCATGGCCATCATTGATGATGATAAAAAAAATTGCAAGCTTGCCTTTATGGTTTTCATAATAGATATGATGTTCAGCCATATGTGGATCAACACATGGATAATGTGAAGGCTTCAAATCCATATAGGAGTGAGAAATAATATTATATAGATACAATAGCTCCTTTTTGGAGTCTGTGTCGTCTCAATTGTTTGAATTTAATACTAATTTGTATTGGTTGTCTCACCCCCTCGTAGAGAAGTGATATCATATAACTCATATTTGATCTATGGTTGTACTTTCTACATAAACGAGCATGACAAGAGTAATATGCATGATAGTGGTGTGAGTATAATATCAATAGCTTTACATTTTGTAACACCTCCAAAATTCACTACTAAAAAATTTCGTTAATTAAAAAGGAAATTAGCGGAAGAAGATTAATAAAACGTGAACTTTGGGAGTATTACCGCCACACTTAGTACCAAACTGGTTCACTCATACCGTTCCAGTACCAAGTGCTAAGGCTAGGAAATAAAATACAGCTTGAAAGAAATTCAACAAACACACAAATCAGAGTAGCGCATCAAATCGTTTACAAGAATAAAATCCACCAACGGTGGTTACAGTAACACATAACATTAAAACCAGGAATTTAAAGAGAAAGAGAAAACCCTAACGATACCGGATAACTCCTTACTCTCTTTCCCGTAGCCCACTTGAGTAGCACCTGAAAATACCTGCAAGGGCACTTCCCATTGAATAGGCAGGGGCCCCATAAAGGGAATCGCTTCAGTACTACGGTACTGAGTAACCCTTTAATACCACACTTAAAGACAGGCCCGCATACGGCACATAATGCAAGCTACACACATAAATAATGAGAGGTGCACACATAACAATAACATGCATAATAATTCATAAATCACGATCGATACTTTGGGCCTTAAGCCATGTCATAGTGTAAGATCAATACATTCGGGCCTTAAGCCATTATTCCGTCATCATTCAATCAGTATCATGTTTTATATCCATGTGAGTGCGAGAACCCCACTATTATAGCCGGTGGACCGGAAAGTATACACTCAGGGCAGAACGCCTCTTACCACTATTATTGCCGGTGGACCGGAAGATAAACACAAAGGGCATAACACACCTGACCACTATTATTTGCCGGTGGACCGGTCTGGCCCCGACTCACATGGTGTTCCACTATAAGTGATTAGTATTTTTCCATAATCTTATTCACATACATAACTGATTTTATTGAGCTCGGGACCCCCACTATTTTAGCCGGTGGACCGGAATATATATAAAATCATCATCCAAGGCACAACGCTCCTGGCCACTATTATAACCGGTGGACCGGTACTCATAATCACATACCAGGGCAACACGCTCTTGGACCACTATTATATCCGGTGGACCGGTACTCAATATCACATACCAGAGCAACACGCTCTTGGACCACTATTATAACCGGTGGACCGGTACTCAATATCATAATCATCTGGGCCCGGCTCATTAATATTCCACTTTCAATAATAGTATCTTTCCTTTCTTTAATCAGCACATCAACCATATTTATTTGCCTCGAACGGGAGATCAATAACCCGGGACACAAAGGTACACCGGTCGTACCGGTGCATATCAGCTACTCAGTACCCTTCAACCACGAACCCAAGGACACAAAGGTACTATGGTCGTACTGGTGCATAAAGCTAACTCAGTACCCTACCGACAAGGACACCTAATCCATAAGTATGCATACCCCCTAACTAGGTCCGTAGAGCTAGAAAGAGTAAGATATAGGGCCTGGATGGGGCACAAAGGCACACCAGCAAATACCAGAATAATCGTGGACTAAACCACGTCCTTAGGGTAGCGACCCCTAAGGAGTCACCATTCCCGATCTCGAGGTCTTTCACTTTAAGTAATAGTGTCTTAATTAAAGTGATCATGAAAAGCACGATAATCCGATACTTGTTCACTTTCAATCGTTCTGATATCATTAATCATTTCTTATTCAGATAATTATCTAGGATATCACAGAGAAATCATTAAGGCCATACTAATTATCAAACACTCTTACTTGGCTAATCAGCATTATTTGAATCATATTATAATGTTCCACAATCTCAAAGACATGTTAGGTACAAACTACTCATTTGCCCTTTACTTATATAATTTTTAAGTATCCATTCCTTACTCGCCAAATTACCATATCACCCTTTAGGTTACATAATTACCAAATTACCCCTTTCCCAATTTAGATCACCAAATTATCCCCTACACTTTTTTGATCACCCTTCACCCCTCATAATTACTACACTTATCATATTTCCTGTTTGGTTGGTTATATTTCCAAATCGCCCTTCTCCTTTGTTATAATTATAAAACTGCCATCGAGTTGGATAAATTACTAAATTACCCCCCTTCATTATCATGATTATTTTGCCCCTTTAGTTGGTTAAATAATTATCACTTTATCCCATAATTGGCTAAATCACCAAATTGCCCCTTTAGTTGGATAAATTACCAAATTGCCCTTCTCCTTTATCATAATTACCATTTTACCCCTGTCAATTATTTTAATTGCCACTTTACCCTTTTTAATTATCATAAATCCCAAATTACCCTTCTTCATAATTACAATATTAATTTACCCTTCTTCATAATCATAATTACTATATTACCCTTCTCCATTAATAAAATTACCATAATGCCCTTTAATTGGTTAATTTACCAAATTACCCTTCTATAGTATCATACTTATCCAATTGCCCTTCTACAATCATAATTTAATTACTAAATTATCTTTTGTTGTTATCATAATTACCAAGTTACCCCTTACTCCCAAGTTTACCATAATATCCTTTTATTTACAAAATTACCATTTTACCCCTTACATCCAATTTTACCATATTACCCTTTTGCTTGTAAATTACCATAATACTCCTTTTACTTTACAAATTACTATTTCACCCTTTTATATCCAAAAATTACCATTTTTATCTTTCCTTACAAAATTACCATTTTTCCCTTCCTTTCCAAAATTACCATATTTATCCTTACTTATAAATTACCATTTTGCCATTCACTTATCCAATTACCATATTACCATTTATTTATGAAATGACTATTTTGCCCCTCTACCTCCAAAATTACCATATTAACCCTTTTACTTACAAAATTACCATAATGCCCTCCTTCAACCAAAATTACTATTTTAACCTTACTTCCAAAATTACCATCCTTACCACTTATAAAATTACTATATTGCCCTTTGACTCCAAAATTACCACTTTACCCTTTTCTCCAAAAATTACCATGATACCCCCCTTATCAATTTGTCATTTAATCATAAAATTACCATATTATTCTTTTACCTCAAAAATTACCATCATACCCTTCTTTCTCACAACTTACAAATTTTATCCTTTTTACTTATAAAATTATCATCTCACCCCTTCCCTTTGAAATTACCAAAATACCTTTTTGTTTACAAAATTACCAAAATGCCCTTTTTCACTTATGAAATTTCCACTCAACCCCTTTATTCACCATTTTTATGAATTTACTAACACTACATAAAATAATGATATTAGTGCTTCATTCTTATCATCTAAGTCCACCAACATGTCATTATTCAACATAATACTCATTAGTAACTACCTACATTAGGTCACATACTTCATAAGCAAAATTACTAAAATACCCTTAGACAATAATATTACTCATGAATTAGCAACATAATACATCATAAACAAGAATTTAACGTTTCCATCCATAATCAACTTCCTTCCTACACATGGTACAAAAGCTATCATGCATTTCCCTTTTTCTTTCAATCAATGTAAACAACCATTTATATATCATGCTTGGCTCACATACATAAAATCATACCAAAATCCCTAATGTGCTAGCATGCGTTTTTCCATGTATTTAAGGGAGGATTGACGGTTACCTTAATCTCGCAAAATATCAAATCTTACCAAGCATAATTAGCAACTCAACACCTAAAAATAATATCCATCATATTTATGTTAGAAATAAGAAACCAAGCATAAAACTTTGTAAAAATTTAATTAATAGAACACTTAATATAAAGTACCATTATACCTTAAAAATTAGCCAAATAATTTTTTAAATGAAGGGCAGCTCACGCTGCATGAGCAGCGTGAGTTTCATGCAGAAAAGAGAAGGGAAAAGGCTCGAAAAGGGGTGAAGGAAGCAAGGTTTATTATTTTTGGGTTAGGGTATTTAGGCTAGAAAAGAAGGTAGTTAGGGGAGGTTCTAAGGCAAGTGAATGGTGCAGAAGTGAAGAGGGGGTGTAGGTGGAGGCTAGGGGTGGTTTCACGGCGGCATAGGGCGGCGGAGACGGTGGCGGCAAGGCGACGAAGTTGGCTGCCGAGAAGGATCGAGGGGAAGGGGTTGTGAAGGAAGGAAAAGGAGAGGGAAAATGGAGGGGTGCAAAGGTTTTTTTTCGGCCAACTAAGGCATGGCGGTTGTAGAGGGGGTTGAAGGGTGTCGAACGGTGGGTTGGGTGGCGGCAGAGGTGGCCGGACGGCGGCGGAAATGGCGGTTGCAGGTGGCTCGGTGGTAAGGGGAAAAACTGGGGAGAAAAGGAAGAGGAGGAGAAGGGAGGAAGTGTAGGGCTCGAGGGGCGGCGTGGTGGTGCAGGGTGGTAGTAGGTGGTGGCCGGAGGCGGCGCAGGGGTTGGGCTTGGTGGTTCGAGCGGCGGCGGGCGGTGGTGATCAAAAACCGGGGGAGAAAATGGGGAAGGAGGAAGGAGAGAGGAGGGAGCTCGGGAAAGGGAGTAGGGCTCAAAAAAAATGGGGAAATGAAGGCTTGGAAGATGAAGAAAAAGAAGAGGAGAAGAGAGGGGGCAGGTCTAGCCGGCGATTGGTGCTGCAGGTTGCAGGGTTGGTCGGGTGGCAGGGGAAAGGAGGGGAAGAAGAAGGAAAGGGGGAGAGCATGCGGGGCTGTGGTCCAAGGGCCGGTTTGGCTCGAAAAAGGAAAGAAAATGACGGGGGAAGAGAGAGAGGGAGAGGGGGGTAGGTGGTGGCAGCTACAGGGTGGCGGTCGGCGCTCGACAATGGCAGAAAAGAATCGAGCGTGGGAGGAGAAGAGAGGAGAAGAAGAAGGCTGGGCGGCTAGACCGGCGCAGGAAAAGAAAATAAGGCAGCCGGCCCGTCCAGGGAAAAATAAAGGAGAGGCGGGCTGGACGTGCTGGGCGGGCGCGAAGAGGAGAAGGGGAACGGGAACGGGCCTGGCCCAAGCACGCAAGGAGGGTGGGCAGGCCGAGTGGTATGGCGGCCCAAACCAGGAAGAGGGAAAAAGAAAATAGAGGGAAGGAGAAAGAAAATAAAAGATAGGAAAAGGAAGTTGGGGAAAAATGGAAAAATTGAGAATAATTAAATTTATAAAATAATAGGATGTAATATTTTTGATAATAAGTTAATTTAATAATTTAATTTAATATAATTAAATACATGGGCTAAAAAAGGGATAATTATAGTAAAACACTAAGTTGGAAATTTATTTAAATAAAATAATATGATAAATAGCAAAATACTTACTTTTAATTTATTAAATACTCTTATCCAAATTTATATACTCTAAAATTCATAAAATAATTAAAATAAATAATTTTAAAAGCAAATATTATTTCAAATAGAATTTATTTATTAAAATATAGGTTTTTAAAATTTTTGGGGGATTACACATATATCATGTGCCGAAGGAAAAAATTTTATTTATACACCAATGACGTATTATGGAGTGATAGAACACATTTGAATATTAGATGATACCCCTTTCATAATTCATTTATTCAAGTACAAATGGGTTGACAATCAAAATAAGGTTTGTACTAAAAAATCTAGATCTACATAGGTGGATATTTCAAGGCTTCGACCTAGGCAAGACACATTTATATTTCCCTCACAAGTAAAACAAGTATTCTATGTTACTTACATAGTTGATAAATGGTGTTCCATTGTCTTGAATGAAAAAAATGGAAAGATGACATATAAGGAGAGAATGTTTTGACCACTAACTTACCTTTCTAGTCCAACAATGATGACATTACAAATAACCTCTATGTACAAGATAATCACTAAGAAGGGTTCTATGTGCTTGAATTGGAGTTTGTGTATAAAGATGGTAGGCTCCTCATATTAAAGTAATATAGATGAAAAGTTTTATTTCTTCATTTGTGTTGTTTGATTTTATTTTGTGAATAAAGGTATATACATATTGACTATACTGCATTGCATATTACTTTAATTGTTTTCTATGTGTTTTTTTATTGCATAAATGTTTATTTTTTATATTTTAACTATATCACATCACAAAATATTTTAATTAATTCATAATCTATAATTTTATCCATTATTTTAGTCATGGATCCTCATGAATATGATACACATGCTGAGGTAGGAAAAATAAGAAGGGGAAGAATTATATTAACAAGAATTACTAGAATAGTGAAAAGGGCATTATTCTTGATGTTGATTTTGATTAATTTAGGTATCCAATGGGTGAGAATAAGGATTTTTTGTTGATTATTATAACTAGGGCTCGTGCACACATCCTCATCACTTATTGGACTTGAATTGATGGCACAAAAGAATTAAAGGATAGGGTGTGGGATGACACTATGATATGATTTGAATATTAGAAATATATATATGATTTTTTTTTGCTATTACCATATGATAATTTAATTATATACATATTAACTATTTTATTCTCTAATAATGTATAAAATATTTAATGTGGGAAAACAAAATAAGAAGCTTGTTATGAGTTTAGTTGCAAAGTATTGGAAGTCGTGGATGGATAAAAACCATATGTATGCTACTGATGATACTATCATGTTCATGATCCCATATATCTATAGGGATATATGTTCATGGAGTCACCCTTGACTAATGGATGGAGTTATGTTTATGGAGGACTTAAAAGGAATATGAATTACAAAAGAACATATTATTATTAATGTTTTAATATAAATAGAGTGTACTTAGCTAACATTTCAAACTAACATAATCTCTTTATTTAATATGGTAAGCGAAGAGCAGCAAGAACAAAACTAATGCAGAGGAAAGTATGTATGCTTATAAGATAGGTTTTAGACGCAATAAGGTAGTTAGAGAAGTCTTGGTATGAATACATACATACATATATTCCTCTATGTCATTCTTTTCTGATCTAATATTGTCAGTAAGTATTTTTACTTGATGCAATAGAAGAAGCAACGGATGGAGGAATAAGGGCAAACTTAGACCCCATATACACCCCCAAAACGAGCTAATGTTCAGTTCTAAGCTAAGGTAAAAAAAAAGGGAAAACCTGCCAACGAACTAACTCAACAAATTATTGAGAAAATTTTAAGGCCCATACTATTTATCTCTATTTGATTTAATATGGTTGCTTATCCTTAACTATTTTTCTTACTTATAATAGGAGGGTTTGAGAAAGAACTCTCTAGCTAGTGCTTTTGACCAAGAAGGCTCAAATGACCTTTTTACACATGCATTGGTCACTCAAGAGCATGGTGGTTGATGTATATAATTATGGGTTCAACCTATCTAAGTTTCATGGATGCTGCCATATTTCTTGCCCTTCAAAGGAAAGTTTTTAAAATATGGAGAAAGAAGTGGTAACGTTAAGGGAATCACAAGAGGTAATATTCAGGAGGTTGGATGGTGTGTCATCATATTCACAATGTCCAATGGAACCCTATACATCTAGTGTCTCTAGATCTTTCTCAAAAATTAATGAGGTAATATACTGCATATCACTTTAATTTGAATGCATTTTTTTTAAAAAAAAGTATATATATATATATATATATATATATATATATATATATATAATCTACATTTGACTTTGTGGCCATAACTTGAATGTTTTGACTATTGCAAGGTTAATATCATTGTGGCTTGAAAACTATAAAGGATGGGCCTAGTGTGGCAAATTTTAGTACCTTCATTGAGTCCAATTCAATCCTTCATACTCAAACATTAGGAGCTGATAAATTTTAGGTCTCGGTTCATAATATCCTAGAGGAAATTTTAATGGAGCCAGTTACAGTTGGTGTAGAAGGGAATATGTTCACACTTTGATACCTAGTAGGGCAATTTGTTAGACGGGCAAGGAATCTTATAATTATCAAGGTTGAGGTAATATTCAGTGTAGATTATATTCTTGTTAATTAGGGTGCTACTATGGGATTTAATGATTATTCCTACTTAAGGTAGTAGAATTATAGTAAGAATTATTCATAAGAAGGAAAAAAAAGGAGATGGAGTATGCAGAAGCCCAAAAGGCCTTGGGAAAGGAAACGATAATCAAGTGTCATGAAATGTCTCCTTAATTTAGGTTGTATTTGGACATGGATCCATATTTGGATGGATACTCTATTATGATTCCTATGATAACAAATTTTCAAATGAAATCAGAGGATATAAGTATCTATATTGGGGTAGAGTATATCCTACATGTTACAATATATCCACATAATAGTATATATGAGGTAATTTAAATCCTTTCATGGTTGAATTTATTTTAATTGATAGTAGGAAGCAATATTTTTTTTACTAAATGTGTAATTTTTTATTTCATAGTCATAGGTTCATGAAAGAAAAATTCTTATTTGATTTACACGATATCATATTTGATAATATTAGACGTGTTTCACATGTTTTCAACGCAATGAAGAAGAATCTACAACCCCTACTTTTTTTTCTCTATTTTCCTTTGACATGATTTGGGTACTAGTGATTATGCAACCATATTTAGGGACCACATATTGGTTGGATTTAATTGATGAAAATCATCATTTTGATCCAAAATTAATTCTTGAATGGTAAATATTGATTTATGCAATTATATTGATGAGAATCTACACAAACAAAAACACACACACACATACACACTACATCAGTTAGGCCATTCAAGACATATTTTTGGCCACAAAAGAGAGGAAGGGCACCACCACCCCATATAACTTGGAAAAAAAACTTATGGTTTGTAGTGTTTATGTCATTTAAGAATTATTGTCATCGAATTTATATATCTAGTATGAGAACCTAATAAATTTAATTCATTTTTTATTTTTTAGTGTCCACCACAAAATATTTATATTAATTGTAAATACTATGTCATGATATTCAAGAAGAAAATTATTTGCAAAAATTAGATGGGATAATGAAAAGTATGTATTTTATTTGTTCAGTTCATATTAATTATGATTAGTTATATACATTAATACTAACATGGTAATTTCCATATTTTGTCGGTCTATCAAACTATTATGTTGTGTAAATATGATGAAAATAATATTAACGATGTTATGAAAGAATTGTTAGATTTTATTATAAGTTTTTATAATGATTATGTCAATGAAGGACCATATGTGCTCCTTAAATTTTTGGTACCTAGAATATAAATGTGAATGAAATAGAATTTTATATAAGGTTTTGTATGCAAGGTATATGATGAAAGAATAAATTTTTTTATTTTGATGTGTACCTCATAAATTCCAGTTGTGTGTTTTAGATGTGGCAATTGTTGATATTGGGAAAAAGCATTTTGGAAGCCATGTGCAAGTAATTTTTTCCCAATGAATAGTGTGGCATGGTGTATTAAGCTCTATAAATAAATTTTAAAAAATAGGTAGTAAATGGTAGTTATTAAATAAAACCATTGTGTATACAAACATCCCCAAAAAATCCCATGAAGAGGATACTCGTCAATTTTGCCTAATAACCACCATATATTCCCATTGAGTGATTTATTTGGGATGTTTACTAATAAAAAAATCCTCAGGTGCACAGATTCATTGTAGCTATTAAGGTCAATCTCACAAAGACTAGAGGTTAGTTACCAAAATTTATGTTTTCAACTAGTTAAACCAATAAGTAAGGTAAAAGAAAATGAATTTTGGAATATTAAATAGTAAAAATAAAATAAATAGGCAATAGGGTGGAATTTAATATAATGAAGGGTCTATAACGGGTTTTCATCACAAATTTGGTACTCAATGATAAATTATTTCAGCTCTTGGTATTGGTTTAAACTAGAAAGGGTGAATTCACTTAAATTAATCTAAAACCTCTTTCAAGGTATAAACATCATGCCTAATTACTCTCAATTACCTACTTTTGTGGAAGTAATATTAAATTAAACCCATTAAGCTTCTTGTTAATCCAATAGAATCTCCTAAGGAATCTATTGGTTCAAATTCCCTACTTAATTTTTAGAGGTCTAGCATTAATCTTCATATTTTGGTCCTTCAATTAATTACCTATGATTGATAATTTGGTAATCAATTAAGTCAACAAAACTCAATCACAAGAAATTAATTTTATAGATTCAAACTTTCACCCAGAACATATACTGATTCAATGTCACTTACCAAAACATTGGATTCTTTCACAATCTCAGACAAAGAATCTACTCACACATGATTGAGAATAAAGAACACATCAAATAAATATATAACTCAATCATAGGAAGAAATTAATTATAGAGAAGAATGAAAGAACTGGTCTTTTTATTAAATCCTTTGAGGTAGAGAGTTGCAATCCAATCTTACATAAGAAATCATTTGTTTTCCTTCAATACTTAAGTTCTAGATCTAGATACTAATTAGTAGATAAGAGAAAGCTAAAGATCCCCTAAAACCTAATCTAAAACACATATATATAGGTCTTAATAATCTAGAAGTAAATAAAGAATTTTTGTAAACATTGTGATCGAACCACCAGTGTATCATGTGCCACACATGGTGTGGCAAAAATTGTCATGCTTAATTTGTGTTTGTTTGGACAGTCTTCTGTACTCTAGCTATAACTTTTTCATCTGACCTTGGATTGACATGATTCAAGTAGCATTGAAAATCTATTAAAGAGAAACAAAATTTTAACTTTTTGAAAGTTTTCTTAAATTTACATTGCATCATGCTTGAAATTTTAGTTATTTATATAGATACATCCATTTTCTTCTCGAACCATGCATATTAAATCACATTGTGACTCCAAAATCTTGTTTCACTTCCAAAGATCATCAAATATTTCAATCTTTATCCAATACCCACTCATAACAATACAAACCAAAGGGTATAACTTGCTTTAGGACATGTAGACTCTCAATCTCTCATGTGTTTAAGGGTAGAATTATGTCACATAAAATTATTTCAAATGGTTGTATTCAATCCATACGCTTGCATCTCATATCAATTCTCCACCACTTTTAAATCTACAGCACGCAAAAAATAATGAGGCCTTTTTATTTGGTTGTAATGAAGATAGGGTCAAAAGAGTAGGACAGATATTTGACAATGTATCTAAAAGCGTATCACTAGTGGAGCGATAAATGAAAAAAAGTAATATCTCAAAGTAGGATCAATGACATCCACATGAAATCCATCTTCTATTAAATAAATTCTTCAAACTAGTATATTTGATACATCATAATAAATTATTTTGACCACCCACAATTACATGCACCATAAAGATAATACTTGATTTGTAATATTTCTTTTTCTTGTCTCTCTTTCTTCTCCCTTTCTTTTTAAAGAGAATAAAGAAAGAATGAGGAAACCAAACACCTCCTTTTATAGCCCCAAATTTTCACCACATTACTCACATAAGCCATTATATCATAAATTATGCTACCATAGCTTAGGCATGGGTAAGGATAACATTTGGTATTAGAGCTAGGTTGAATCAACAATAATTAGGCTCATAAGCTCAAAAGGGCAAATAAAAAGGAAAAATAGTGTATGGTAGGTTGTTTAGATATTGTGGACCACGAAAAAAATACATGTGCCTCAATCATTTTTCAAGCATGCAAAAGTTACATGTGCCCTTGTAGAGATTCAATGCAAGTTCTATTCTCCTACACCATTGGAGAATATCACACTAGAAAAGAAAAATCACGATTGTATATGTAATTCATCTAATTTAAAGCTCAAGCTCTCACCAGTTTTAAATATATACCAAATTTAATTCCTTTTTGTCTCAATATGATAAAGACTATGATGCTAACCACATAAATGCTAACTCCTATAAGACTAAAGATCATTCAAGTATGGTTTTCTCCTATTGCTAACTTACAATCAAAAGCCTTTTATAATTGGTTGAAACATGGGTTAAAAAGTTTTACGAGTTTCGACTAGTGAGAATCTATAGAGTTTAATGATTGATAAAGGATAAGAACTCATATCACCATTGGGAATTCATTTCCCTAAATATATATATATATATACTTACATTTTTTTCATTTTTTTAGAATATAAAAAATAAAAACAAAAATAAAACTAGATAATCATTAATATATAATGAACTCATACCCATAACTTAAGATATGCATTGTCCCCAATGTAGTATGATATAAACAAGTGCAATGGTGCATAGATACATACCCACTCATTAATCAGATGGAGGTGGAGCAGGGGCATCCTAGCAAAGCTACCACTTATGAAAAGACTGCATCATATGGTGTATAGAGTCCAGAATTTAACCTTAACATTTTTTTTTTGTTGCTCGAAGGTACCTACAATACTAATAAGGGAGGTAATGTAAGTATAGACAATGAAGAACTCCATTAACCATTAAAAATATTAGGAGGATCTAGCACCTTGTTAAGGTGAACCTAAATAGGGATTAGGGGTACTGTGTCAGCATCCCTAGCCGGTACATCCTTATGACCATCATAAGTCACAAAATCATTTGTGGTGTAGTATCAATTGGTGTGAACATGAATGGTCATGTGATTAGGTTTAGGGAGTGGGAAGAGAAAATGATCCCAAAAACACAACGATAATTGATTGTCCTTGAGGCTAATCAATTTTATGTGCAAACAAACATCAAGGTCAATGGGTGTAGGGAGGTTAATTAAGGGATGCGGTTTCTATAATGCCCCAAAAATTTAGAATACTTATAATTTAATAAATAACTTTCATTTAAAATAAATTAGCTTTTAAAATTATTAAGTTGAATTATTTTATGGATGGTTGAGTATATAAATTTGGATAGGATATTTGATAAATTAAAACAAATATTTTATTATTTTATCATACTCTTCTTATTTAAATAAGTTTTGCCAAACCAATATTTTACTAAAATTATCCATTTTAAGCCCATATATCTAATTATATTAAATTAAATTATTAAATAAATGTATTATTAAAAATATTAAATCCTATTATTTTATAAATTAAATTATTTTAATTCCTCCAATTTTCCCATTGTCCTTTTTTTTTCGTCCCTTCTCCTTTTTCTCCTTTTTCCTCTCTTTCTTTTTCCTTTTTTTTTCTTCCTCCGGGCCGCCCAACCTGGCTTGTCTTCCCCGACACACGACTGGGCCACAGGCCCTCCTCCCTTTCCCCTCCCCGACCCGGCATTTTCTTTCTTTCTTTCCTTCTCCCCCTAGACCGGTTGGCCTACCCTTTCTTTCCTACGTGGGTCCAACCGCTCGCACCCCCTCCCCTTCCTTTCTTTCTTCTTCCACGCCCGACAACCATCCTCTGCCATGATCGAGCACGCCGGCAGCACCTGCAACTACCATGCTCGGCCACCACCTACCTACCTGCTACTCTCCCTCTCTCCCTCATCATTTTCTTTCCTATTTTGAACCAAACTAACCCCTACATCCCTAACCTGCATGCCCTCTTCCTTTCCTTCTTCTTCCCTCCCTTCTCCCTGCCAACCAACCACCCCTACCACTGTACTACAGCCTCGACTGGCCACCTACTCCCCCTGTCTCTCCCTCTTCTTTTTCTTCTCCCCACCAGCATTTCTTGCCCTATTTTTCGAGCCTTACTTTCCCTTCCCCGATTTTTTTCTCTCATTTTCTCCTCCTTCCCATTTTTCCCCAGTTTTTGCACGCCGCCGCCACCCGCTGCTCCAACCACTGCACCAAGCCCCTACGCCGCCCACTGCCACCCTATACCTCAGCCCTGCACCACCACGAGACCACCCAAGCCACCCTCAAGCCCCTACAGCTCCTCCCTTCTCCACCTCTTCTTTTTCTCCCCACTTTTCTCCTTTATTGGAAGGCCACCTGCAACCACCCTGTTCGCTACCTTCCGGCCACCTCTTCCACCACTCAAACCACCAATCCACACCCTATAACCTCCTCTACCAACCCCATACCTTACTTTCCCAAAAACAGCCCCTGCACCCCTCCATTTTTCCCTTCCCTTTTCCTTCCTTCTCAACCACGCCCAGCTCGACAACCAACTTCACCACCTCGCCACCGTCGCCTCCTCCACCCTTGGCCGCCAATAAGCCATCCCCAGCACCCACCTACACCCCCTCTTCACTCCTGCACCCTTACCTTGCCTCTAATCCTCCCCCATCTACCTCCTTTTCTAGCCTAAAGACCCTAAACCAAGCCATCTCCCCTCCCTTCTACCTCACCCCTTCGACCCTTTTCACCACCCTTAATCTGCATGTGGCTCACACTGTTCATGCAGCGTGAGCTCCACATTGATTGGGAATTATTTTTTTTAAATCTTTGAGGTATATTAGTAGTTAAGTAAAGTGTATTATTATTAATTAAGTTTTTATAAAGTTTTACACTTTTAATTTTCTACTTCTAATATAATACTTATTGATATTATTTTTAGGTGTTGAGTTGCTAATTAAGCCTTGAATATTTAACCAAGATACCGGTAAGGTTTGATTTTTGCGGGATTAAGGTAATCGTTAAACCCCACTCAAACACATAAAAAAACGCATGCTAGCACATTAGGGATTTTAGTATGATTTTATGCATGTATGTGTTGCCTAGTATGATAAATGTGGTTGCTTATATTGATTGATAAAAAGAAGAGCATGCTAGATTTTGTACCATGCGTAGAGATGATACTTAAGGAAGGAGTTTGATTATTGATGGAAATGTTAAATGCTTGTCTATGATGTATTATGTTGCTAATGCATGAATAACATTATTGTGAGCCTAAGGGTATTTTAGTAATATGCCTATGTAAGTATATGATCTAATATATGTAGTTGCTAATGAGTATTATGTTGAATAATGACAAGTTGGTGGATTTAAATGATAAGAATGAAGTGCTAATATTAGTATTTTATGTAGTGGTGGTAAATTCATAAAAGTGGTGTAATAAAGGGGTAAAGTGATAATTTTATAAGTGAAAGGGTATTTTGGAAATTTTGGAGTTAAAGGGTAAAACGGTAATTTATAAGTAAAAGAGTATCTTGGTAATTTCAAAAGAAAAGGGCAAATAATAATTATGTAAGCAAAAGGGCAATATGGTAATTTTATGATTAAATGGCAAAATGGTAATTTTATGAGTAAAGGGGTATTATGGTAATTTTGGAAGTAAGGGGTAAAATAGTAATTTTGGAAGAGAATGGTAAGAATGGTAATTTTGGAAGTAAGGGGTAAAATAGTAATTTTAGATGTAAAAGGGTATTATGGTAATTTTTGGAGAAAAGAGTAAAGTGGTAATTTTGGAGTCAAGGGCAATATAGTAAATTTATAAGTAAGTGGTAAGAATGGTAATTTTGAAAGTAAGGGGTAAAATAGTAATTTTGGATGTAAAAGGGTATTATGGTAATTTGCAAGAAAAAGGGTAATATGGTAAAACTGGATGAAAGGAGTAAAATGGTAATTTTTAATAAATAAAAAGATATTATGGTAATTTGGAAGTAAGGGGTAGAAGGATAATTTTGTAAATAAAAGAATATTTATGGCAAACTTAGAAGTAAGGGGTAACTTGGTAATTATAAAACGACGAAGGGTAATTTAGTAATTAATTATGATTATAGAAGGGCAATATAGTATTTATAAAAATGGAGAAGGGAAAATTGGTAATTATAATTATGGAGAAGTGTAAATTGGTAATTATAATTATGGAAAAGTGTAATTTGGTATTTATAATAATGGAGAAGGGTAAAATGGTAATTATAATAATTAAGAAGGGTAAAATGGCAATGATAATAATTGAGAAGGGTAATTTGGTAATTTTGATAATGGATAAGGGCAAATTGGTAATATATCCAACTAAATGGGCAATTCGGTAATTATGATAATAGAAAAGGGTAATTTGGTAATTTAACCTACTAAAGGGTAAATTGGTAATTATTTAACCAATTAAAGGGGAAAATTGGTAATCATGATAATTAAGAAGGGTAATTTGATAATTTATCCAACGTAAGGGCAATTTAGTAAATATAACAAAGGAGAAGGGCAATTCGGTAATCTAACCAACCAAATGGGAAATTTGATAAGTGTAGCAATTATGAGGGGTGAATGGTGACCTAAAAAGCATAGGAGATGACTTGGTAACCTAAACCGAATAAGGGGTAATTTATTAATTATATAATCTGAAGGGTAATAGGGTAATTTGTCAAGTAAGGAAGGGATGACTTAGCAATTATATAAGTAAGGGGTAAATAAGTAATTTGTACCTAACATGTCATAGTGGTTGTGGAATTTCATAATATGATTCAAATAATGCTAATTAGCAAGGTAAGAGTATTTGATAATTAGTAAGTATCACGAGAACGAATCCTAATTCGGAATTAGATGAGATTATGATGGCCTTAATGATTTCTCTGTGTTATCTTGGATAACCGTCTGAATAGGAAATGACTAATGATATCAGAACGATTGAAAGTGAATAAGTATATGCTTATTATGCTTTTCGTGATCACCGTAATTAAGACATTAATACTTAAAATGAAAGACCTCGAGATCGGGAATGGTGGCTCTTTAGGGGTCACTACCCTAAAGACATGGTTTAGCCCATGATTATTCTAGTATTTGCTAGTGTGTCTTTGTGCCCCAGCCAGGCCCTATATCTTACTCTATCTAGCTCTACAGACTTATTCAGGGGGTATGCATACTTATGGATTAGGTGTCCTTGTCAGTAGGGTACTGAGTAGCTTTATGCACCAGTACAACCAGGGTACATTTGCGTCCTTGGGTTCGTGGTTGAAGGGTACTGAGTAGCTTGTATACACCGGTACAACCGGTGTACCTTTGTGTCCCGGGTTCTTGATCTCTCGTTTGAGGCAAATAAATAGAATTGTTGTGCTGATTAAAGAAAGGAAAAACACTAATTATGAAAGTCAAAGATTAATGAGTCGGGCCTAGTTGGCTTATGATATTGAGTACCGATCCACCGGTTATAATAGTGGCCCAGGAGCGTGCTGCCCTAGAAAGTGATATTGAGTACCGGTCCACCGGATATAATAGTGACATAGGAGCGTTTTGCCCTGGATGATGATTATATATATCCCGGTCCACCGGCTAAAATAGTGGGGGTCCCGAGCTCAATAAAACAAGCATTGGATGTAAATAAATTATGGAAAGATATTAATCACTTATAGTGGAACACCTTGTGAGTCGGGGCTAGACCGGTCCACCGGCGAATAATAGTGGCCAAGATCGTTCTGCCCTGGAAACCGATCCACTGGCAATAATAGTGGTCGGTACCGTTCTTCCCTGTATGTATTCCGGTCCACCGGCTATAATAGTGGGGTTCCCGCACCCACTTGGATATAACTAGAGAGATGATTGAATAATGATGGACTAATGGCTTAAGGCCCAAAAATATTGATCGTACCTTATAACTTGTTGATATGTGGTAGCCTTGTTATATATGTGATTGTTATGTATGCACCTCTCATTACAGATGTATATAACTTGCATTATGTACCACATTGCGGGCTTGTTTTTAAGTGTGGTATTAAAGGGTTACTCAGTAGCATAGTACTAAAGGGTTCCCTTCATGGGGCCCTTGCCTATTCAATGGGCAGTGTCCCTTGCGGGTCTTTTCAGGTGCTACTCAAGTGGGCAACGAGAAAGAGAGTAGGGAATTATCTAGAACCGTTAGGGTTTTTTCTCCTTCTCTTTTAAATTCCTGGTTTTAATGTTAATGTTGTTAATGTAACCACCACAGGTGGATTTTATTCTTATAAATGATTTGATACGCTACTCTGATTAAAATATGGATTGTAAATTGCGCTTGACACTTTTAGCCTTAGCACTTAGTACTGGAACGATATGAGTGAACGGTATGGTACTAAGTGTGGCGGTAATATCCCCAAAATTTACGATTTTATAATTTGCTTCCGCTAACTCTTTCAAATAAAATGAAATTTTTCAGTAGTGAATTTTGGGGGTGTTACAGTTTCTCTACAAGCTCCCCTAAACCCATCTCGTAAGATAAAGTATTAATAAATACTCCAAACAAAATTTTTTCACTAGTTTCTCTGGCTACATGACACATATGATGTATCATAAAGGCTCCCATGTCAACTTTATGTCCCTCAACCATAACACATAAGAAGTAGAATTTTATCTGACAAAAGAAAACATTGCTCTCGACCCAAAAAAAATGGTGAAAGCCATGAACCTCTATAAATATATATATATATATATATATATATATATATATATATATATATATATATATATATATATATATATATATATAACCAAGGGTTATTAATATCAGATGCCCCTGACAAAGAGGGATCATAGGTTTGCCGAGTGTTAAAGCATGAGATGGAGGACTAAAAGGGGATCGAGTTAAGATATATAGGGACATTTCTCGCCCCACCTTCTAAAAAACAAAACATCTCATTTCATTGTGCTAGTTTGAGCATGCGAGAGTCATTAAAAATCCTAAGGTTTTTTTTTGTCTTTTTCTCCCTCACCATTAAACAAAACATCGTGACAACTCAAAAAACTCAAGAGTGAGATTCTCATAAGTGGTATGTTTAGCCTCTAAAAATTTTTTCCAAACAAGTTATTTTAGGAGGTATGAAACATCTTTCCACAACCCTAATTCATGAAAAAAAAAGTCTCATCCAAATAGTGGGTACTCAAAGGTTTCTGCTTAATTGGTGTCTTTTAACTAGAAAATTGTTGTGCATTGAGAAATTCAATACCATAAGGATTTGGGGGATGGGGAGCATTACCACTTTGTCATCATGATCTAGAAATTAAGGCTCCATGACTAGTTTTTCATCATTTATGTCCCATTTAAGCCACCAAATATGAAAAAAAAAAGGAATGTAGATTAATACAAACACAATTTAGTAGCAAAATCAGTTAAAATCAATATAAAATTTGATGAAAAAGGTCACAATTGAATGAGTTAATGTCAAAAGTGTATGGCTCTTAGTAATACTTAGATTAAATTTGGGTGGAGTAGTTCATAGCTATTGGGTCAAGATTGTGGGCAATGGATTGAAATAGAGAGAGGCAGTGCTAGTCGGTGGTGTGGTGTAAGAAGGGCATGAAGAAAGTGGAGTGCAATGGAGCATGAGGTTAGGTGATTATGGGGTTCACATTTGGGTGGAGGTAGAGGGTGGTGTAATGCAGTGGTGGATGTTGTGTAGATTAGGGTCAAATGGTGGCCAGTGGTGTAGGATAGGGTTTGCAAGGGGATTATTGGGCATGGAAGAAGGGGGTATGTAGGAGATGAAAAGGGGAGGCTAGTTTTTTTTTATAATAAAAAAAAAGGAACAGTAGTGGCTAGAATTTTTTTTTTATTTTTTTGTGTTCAACAAGGTTAGGGGTGTGGCGCACACCGCCCCTGAGTGCAATAGAAGTTGGAATTTCCCCTTTTAGGTCATTTATCTAGGAAAGAAATATGATGGCTCCTCTTTTTGATGGTTAACACCATTGTCTTCCCTTCTTTAAAAGTGCATAGATCAAGGTATTATAAGTTAAATTCATGCCTATCATCAAAATTAAATAAAACAAAGAAGAAGAAAGGAACAAAAATGGAGGAAAACTTAGGTTTCCTCTTCCTCCCAAGAAGCGCTTATTTATGATCATGAGCTCGACCCATATTATGCTCAATTCTCTGATGAAGGGGGATAGGAAAGGGTATAAGTGATCCCTTTTCCAATTTGTTCCCCTACAATATAGAGATTATATCATTATCCACTCACCTTGAAAAATATCATTGCTTCACTCTAAACTTCAACAACTCCACTTGGAAAGACCTTATGGATTTTAAAAGGTAGAGACCATCTAGACATGAGCTTCCCCGAAAAAAGCTTCAAATGAGAGATGAAAAGTAGCACCATATCTCCTTAATTAAAATCTATTCGAAAGATAAACTCATCACACCATCGTTTAGTCCTTCTAGGCATTCTCATAGGAGTTTATTTGTAACTCATCTAACTTGTGAAGTTGAAGCTTTTTTCTCTCACCTTCAATCTTCACATCAAAGTTGATTAGCTTGATAGCCCAATATGCCTTATGATATAGCTCAACTAGGAGATGACATGCTTTTTCATATACCAACTTGAATAATGTCATAAATATTGGTGTCTTTTGGGTAGTTTGATAGGCCCATAAGGTATCTATAATTTTCATAGACTAGTCCTTTCTTGAATTATTAATTATTTTCTTCATGATACACTTAATGTCATGATTTAAAACCTCAACTTGGCCACTAGTTTGAGGATGATATGGCTATGCAACCTTATGAGTGACCCCATAATTTCTCAAGTGAGATTCAAATTTTATTTCTATGAAGTATGAATTACTATCACTAATTACCATCCTTGGCACCTCAAACCTTGGAAAGATGATATTTTTTAATAGCTTCAAAACCATGTTAGCATCAGTAATGGGGGATTTTATTGCTTCTAATCACTTAGATATGTAATCCATTGCACTAATGTTGTTACAAAATGGTGGAAAAGGTCCCATGAAATATATGCCCCACACATCAAAAACCTCAATTTCCAAGATGGAGTGTAAAGGCATCTTATTTAGCTATAAAATGCTTTCAGTCCTCTAAAAACTATCACAAAATGTCTCGCACCTCACGAAAGACTCTTCTAATAGAAATCTAATTGTAGAACTTTTGCAATTATCTTTGAAGTGCTTAGATTTCCCCCATAGGAAGATGAATGACAATGATGGATAATACTTGTAACCTGACATTTAGGAACACACATTATAAACATCCTATCAACACACCATTTGTGTAGAAATGGTTCATCCCAAAAATAATACTTCAAGTCCACAAATAACTTCTTCCTTTATTAATAGCTTAGATTTGGGAGGAAGACTCAAAACACTATATAGTTGAAAAATTCTACATACCATGGTGCATCTAATCTTTATATGGCTATCAACTGATCATATGGGAAGGAGTCAGAAATTGGTAGTTTAGCCTCTCCCTATCATGTGAATTTTGTTTCATCCTTAAAAAATAGTCTGCCATTAAATTTTTTAGGTCAAACTCTTATAATAGTAGTATCCATTGAACCAACCTAATATTGGTATATTACTAGTTGAAAAGATATTTGATAGTGAAATGGTCAGTAAAAATGATGACTTTGGACCCAACTAAGTAAGACTGAAACTTGTCAATGGGTAAAATAATTATTAATAGCTCCTTTTCTATGGTATCATAGTTAACTTGGGCCTCATCAAGAGTAAGAAAAACATAATAAATTGCATGAAATATCTTTATTTTTCTTTGGTCCAACAAAGCATCAACTACATAATCACTTGCATTAGTTATAACTTCAAATGAAAGCTTCTAGTTCAACTGTTGCATGATAGGAGTTGTAATTACTTCTTCCTTCAAACTAAAAAAACATCAAGACATTCATAAGTGAACTAAAAGGGAAAATATTTAAGGAAGTTAGTTAAGGGTTTTGTGATTTTCAAAAAGTTTTTAATGAAATGCCGATAGAAATAAACATGTCCCAAGAAACTTCTTACACCCCTAACCGACGTTGTTGGAGGTAATTTCTCAATGACTTCCACTTTTGTTCGATCAATCACAATGCCATTATTAGACACCTTATGTCCAAGAGTTATTCCATGCCTTACCATAAAGTGGCATTTCTCCTAATTCAGGACTAAATTAACCTCTTCACAATGCTATAAAACTCAAGACAAGTTATATAAATAACCATAAAAGTAGTGCCATATATGTAGAAGTCATCCATAAACACATCCATAATGTACTCTATAAAATCAGAGAAGATAGCCATCATACATCGTTGAAAAGTGGAAAGGAAATTGCAAAGACCAAAAGGCATGCACCTATAAGCAAAGGTCCTATAGGGACAAATAAAAGTGGTATTTTCATGGTCACTAGGATAAATAGGGATTTAGAAGAATCCCGAATAACCATCCAAATAACAAAAATAAGAGTGTCTAGACAATATTTCCAACATTTAGTCTATAAAGGGAAGGGTAAAATGTCTTTTTGGGTTACTTTATTAAATGCACATCCTACAACCTGTAACCTTCCTGGTAGAAATAAGTTCATTATTCTCTTCTTAAATAAGGTCACATCCCCCTTTTTCAGGCACTACTTGGATTAGGCCAATCCATTCACTATATTAAATAAGATAAATTACCCCCAAAATCTAGTAGCATAAGCTCTCTTTTGTAAACACTTCCTTTATGTTAGGATTTAATCTATGTTGGTTCTCTATAGAGGGTCCATGATCATCTTCCATGAAACTTCTATGCATACAAATCAATGGGTTGATTCATTTAATGTCATACATGGTGTATCATATGACCTTGTGATGCTTCTTAAGTGTTACAAGAAACTTATCAGTTGCATTTTCATTGATACATGCATTCACAATAATAGGATAAGTAGATTTACTGCAATAAATTCATACCTTAAAGAGGATGGGAGGGGTTTCAGTTCTACCTTTAGTGCTTCATCCTCTTCACAAGTAGAAATTTTTGGCTCTAACTTTAGACTTTCAATCTTTTCATTTCAAAGTGAAGTAGTTAAGGTTGATTCCAAAGATTAAGCACATGCATCTACCTCAAGGTCTTCATCATTTATTGATTCATCACTCACCACACACTTATCAAGTGGTTCAAATGAGAAATGGTTTGCAAGTTAATCATGTGTACACTTGTCAATCACTTTGACCTTGTAATAAACTTTATTAGTTAGAGGGAGTTTCATAGCTTTAATTAAATTGAATTTTAACTTCTCCTCTCCAATATTTTGGGAGAGCCTTCTATTTTTAACATCAATTATAGAACTTATAGTAGCAAGGAAGTTTCTTCCTAATATAAATGGAATGTTAGAGTCCTCCTCTATTTATAAAACAATGAAATCGAATAGGATAAAGAACTTACCAGCTTGAATAGACACATCTTCAAGTATACCTACTGAATATTTTACCGATTGATCCACCTATTGGAGTGACATCGAGGTTGGATTCAAATCACCTATACCAAGCTTCTTTCCAATAGGCATTAGAATCAACCTTAAGCTTGCACCAAAATCACACAAAGTATGGTTAATAGAAATATTACCAATGGCACAAGGAATAGAAAATGAGCGAGCATCTTTAAGTTAATGAGGTAACTTATTTTGATTTTTAGCACTGCACTCCTCATTAAGGACCATAGTATCATATTATTTCAACTTCCTTTTATTAAGGATGATCTCTTTTAAGAACTTGGCATAAGAAGGAATTTGAGAAATAGCCTCAGTGAATGGGATATTAATCTATAATTTTTCTCAAAATCTCTAAAAATTTCCTAAATTTCTTTTCTAACTTAGCCTTGGCTAACCTTTGGGGAAAGGATAAAGGAGGCTTGTAAGGAACAAGAGGCACATATTTCTCAACCTTTTTATCTTTTTGAACTTGGGTCTCATTATCCTCATCTACCATCTTTTCACCTTTTTTTTCTTCCTGATTATCATGTACCCTATCATTTTCCTTTATATTAGGTCCCTCGTATTGTTTTCCACACCCAAGGGATATAGCATTCACATGATCTTTGGGATTTATATTAGTTTGTCCTGGTAACATACCCAAAGTCCTAGAGGAAGAGCTAACATTTTGTTCCAATTAAGTGATTTGTGTCTCTAACATCTTGTTATGCATAACTAGGGAATCCATCTTAGAGGCTAATTATTTTACTACCTCATTCATAGTTTGTTTTTTTGTTTAAACTCTTCATTCAATTTCAAATGATTCATCACAAATTTTTCCATCATATTTTCCAGATTAGACCTTTGAGGAGGGGGATTAGGTTTATAGGCACGAAAACTAGGAGTGGGAAAATTAAATAAAAGAATGGGATTTAGAGGTGGATTTCTATAAGATAAATTTACATGATTCCTCCTCCTCGAATTATAGGGATTGGATAATGGATCTCCCTTCTAATTAAAGTTATTAACATGGTTAACTTGTCCATTACCAGAAGTATTAAAGACTAGGAGGTTTCCTACTTGACATTTTAGTGTAGAGTGACTAACATAACCACAAATTTCATATGTAATTGATACTCAAGCTTTTAATTTATTTACACAAAGCTTCAACTCTAGATGATATATAATCTAAGGCATCAATGTCATACCTTCCACCTTTTGATGTTTGAGCACACTCACTTGCCCTTTGATAGTGATTCTAAGTCATGTCTCCGATGAGAGTGTATGCCTCATATATTGTTTTTTTCATCAAATTTCCTCCTACATCAGCATCAACATTCATTTGATTGTTATAAGAAATCCTTTTATAAAAGGTTTAAACAATAAATCACTTATCTAATCTATGTTGAGGGCACATCCTCAATAATTCTTTTTAGTGGTCCCAAGATTCATGGAGTGATTCCCCTTGCTTTTGTGCTAATTTTGTGATTTGTGTTGTTTTACTCAAGAAAAAGTACTTTTCTAGGAACACCCTAGACAACTTATCCCCAGCAGTGATGGACTCAACTGGTAATGTATGCAACCAAGTCCTAGATGTGTCCTTTAGAGATGAAGGAAATAGTTAGAGTCAAATAGCATCATTGGTCACTCCATTAAGCTTCAAGGTGTCGTAGTACTCCAAGAAAATTGGTAGGTAGAGGTTTGGGTCTTTGATAGGACCTCCTCTAAATTAATTCTACCGAACCATCAAAAGTAGTGGTGGTTTCATCTCAAAGCTATTATCTTCAAAAGTGGGGCTTATAATGCTAGAGTACATGCCTTGAACATTAGGAAAATAGAAATCCTTAATAAGATAATTGTGATCACCCATCGTAGCTTATTCTGTATTTCTTGGTTCCCTTGTATACCTTATTATGTTTGCAACAGGCAATGATAGTTCAAGATTGTTCTCATCATATACTTTCAGTTTATACCCTTTCATAAAAGAAAGTTAGTAGCAAAAAAATGAAAAAAAATGTAAAATAAAATAAAATAAAAATTCAAGCCTAGCCTAATCAGGTAAAAAATATATATATTAACACTATAGTCCCTCGCATTGGTACCAAAAACTTGATAGGAAAATATGCAAGCACAAGAATTTATTATAGCTATCAAGATCAATCCCACAAAGATTATGGGTAAATTACCAAAATTTACATTTTTGAATAGATAAATGAATGAGTAAGGTAAAACAGAATAAAATTTGCAAGATTAAATATTAAAAATAAAATAATAATCAGGTGAAATGCAATATAATGAGGGGTTAGGATTGGGTTTTCATCACAACTTAGATCCTCAATGATGAATTATTTTAGCTCTCTGTGTTGGTTTAAACAAAAAAGGATCAATGAGCCTAAATTAATCTAAAGTCTCTTTGAAGGTATAAAGACTATTCTTAATAAAGCTCAATTACCTACTTTCCTTGAATTAATATTAGATTAAACCCATTAAGCTTCTAGCTAATCCAATAAAATCTCCAAAGAATCTATCCTACTTTTATAGTTTATTTTCATGTTTAATCTTAGAGGTTCAGTATCAATTTTATCCTTTAATTCCTTCAATTAGTTACCTATGATTAGTAATTTGATGATCAAGTGAGTTAATAGAGTTTAATCACAAGATATTAATTTTAAAATTTTAAAATTTCACCAATAACGCATACTAATTCATCATCAATTACCAAAAAGTTGGGTTACTTTTTGATCTCACAAAAAGAATTTACTCATATGTGATAGGAAACAAAGAACACATAAAAAAAAAAATTAATTCAATCATAGGAAGAAGTTAATTACAGAGAACAAAGAAAGAACCAGTATTTTGATTAAAATCTTTGAGGTAGAGAGTTGAAATCCAATCTTGCATAAGTTCATTTTCCTTCAATACTTGAGTAATAGATCTAGATAATAATTAGCAACTAAGAGAATAATAAATATCCCCTAAAACCTAAGCTATATACATATATATATTGGTCTTAAAAATCTAAAAAGAAATAAAGAAGTTTCGTAAATGTTGTGACCAAAGTCTTGCTTAATTCATGCTCGTTTGGATAGTCTTTGGTACTCTGGTTATATTTTTTTTACTTGACCTCAGATTAACATGATTCAAGTTTTGTTGGAAATATATTTAAGAAAAATATAACTTTGGTCTTTCGAGTTTTTTCTCAAATTCACGTTGCATCATGCTTAAAATTTTAGTTCTTTATACACATGCATCCATTTTCTTCTCAAACCATGCATTCTAAATCTCTTTGTGAGTTCAAACTCTTGTTCAACTTCCAATGATCATCAAATCTTTCAATATTGAGCCAATACCTACTCATGAGAATACAAACCAAAGCAGTATCCTCAATATAAACATAAAATATGCATCAAACATCCATAAATCATGTTTGAAACATACTATAATAATATATATTTTGTGTTTATCATTTACATAACAGTATTGTCTAATAACCATCGTATATATTCATAATACCTGAAAGTTAGTAGATAAAACCGTCATGTATTCCCTTCCGATGGTTTGTTTGGGAGTTTAGTGTTGCAAGTATACACGGCAAGTGTGGTCCATTACCATATTATATATTGATATTAAAAGCTAATTATTTGAACTAAATAACCATATATATTATGGATCAAATAACTTTTGAATCAATTTTAATAAATTCTATGACATCTTTAGAACCACCGTGTATATTATATATGGAGATAGATTGAGTGACAGTTACAACCCTTTGTTAAACTGTCATATATATCATTTTCCTATAGCAGTGATAATTGGAAAAAAATATATGTAACATAATTGTAATAACATATCTTTTGCAAACAATAGAAAAATGAATAATTACACAAATCACCATAATTAATGATAAAGTGTATCGTGACACCAAAGTCTAACACAAAGAAAAGTGAATGACATAATCACCAAAAAATCAAACATAATCACCATGTTTATTAATAGCATTAAAATTATTAGATTTATGATGTGTTCCCTAGGTGATTATATATAGAGAGAGAAAAGTAATTATATGTTACATGGAGCGCGATAATTATCTAGCTCTCACAAGTGATTATCTAGTCATCACAAGTGATTATATGACCCTCTTTGGTGATTATTTTAACACCTCCATTTTTGGGAGTAAAAAACATTCATTTGAAGAGTTGATTGCAAAAGCTAAAATAGTAAAAATATAGGGTATTACCACCACACTTGGTACAAGTCTAGTTTTCTATACAATTTTCATACCAAGTGCTAAGGCTAAAATATTTTTTTTACTTAAATTAATAATGAAAAAATAGAGAGAATCAATGTAGATTAATATCATTTTGATAAAACAAATGGTCAATGGTTAGAAAATTCAAATAAGAGATAATACAAACAAACATAATAGTCTAAGAATATCTAAATCAAAAAATATTTGATCAAACACTAGATAACTCTCAACCTAAAATACTAGCATTTAACTGATCTCACAAGCTAACCTGCAAAGACCACTATCCATTGAATAAGAAAAGGTCCATGAAATAAAACCCATCAGTACAATAGTATTGAGTAATCGATCATACATAACTAATATGAAAAGATCACATGAGACACATAGAAGGCATCACAATAGTAAATGGTATAAAATATTAAAATATGCATGCAATGACCAAAATACGATAATCATATCATATTTAAAAATATCACCAAAGCCACATACTACTAGTGCCTATTCATTTAGAACATAATAAAACTTACCGACCAAACATCAAATGGATGCTCTCTGAAGTAATAGTTAGAACCAATCGCAACCCAATAAGCATAACATTTATAATATATATCATATGTCAACATTAATAGTAATAAATTGCAAAACATCATAGGTAGGGCTCAAAGACAACTACTGACCACAAGTAGACATGAATGCAACTGCCGATCCACAAGTAGGCATGTATGCTACTATCAATCTACAGGTAGTCTTGAAATAAAGGCTACTACCAAACCATAGGTAGACACTAAATGAATGCTACTGCTGAACCATAGGTAGAAACGAAGGCTACTACCAAACCACAGATAAGCATGTAGACTACCATTGATGTAATCTAATAATCATTCGAACCATTAATAAGTTTTTCATTTTTATTTACTAAAGGAGAGATCATATCAACTTGGAGACCCTAAGGTACTCATGTCATTCAGGCGCACAAAGGTAACACTGTATCCTACCGACTATCAACCCAAGGATACTAAGGTATCTTGGTAGCATTAGCACACAAAAGGTAATACATTACCCTACCAATAAAGACACCTAATCTATAAGTGTGTAAACCCTCTAAAAAGCTCAAAGAACTAAATAGAGTGAGGTGTAGGTCCTAGTTGGGGCACTAAGGCACACCTACAAAATTTATAACCAATCATAGGTTAAGCCTTGTCTGTAAGGTAACTACCCCTAAATAGCTATCATTTTTTATCTTGAGGTCATTCACTTTAAATATTAGTATTTTATTAAAATGACCACAAAATCACATAATACACAAATAGATCCAATTTTCATACATAACTATTATTACTCATTTTTAATTATATAGTATAACCATAACAAGATTAATATTAAAGTCAACTAAAAAATCTACTAAGACCATCATAGGTTCAATTATTCATATTTAGACGCATTAGGCCAAAAATGAATAAAATGTCATTGAGACCATAATTATCATAGTATCATCTATTTTAAATAATAATTCCATTTTATTCAATAATTTGCCATGAAACGGTTAGACTATAATAATTAAATTATTTAACATGCAAACAAATTACCCAAAATTTCAAATAACCATTTTACCCTCATACATGATTTGACACGTAAAATTCTAACATGCATTTCTAAAATATTAAATCACATACTTCAATTCTCAGTAAAAAGTGATACATATTAGGCATGCTTATTTGAATAAATAATATGATATGATTAAAAAGATTGAAATACTCCTATGGCATACAATAATAATAATATTACTAAAAATATGCATATGCATGTTCAACGTATCATATTACACATAAATATCATACAAAATGTATTTGCGACATTAAAGCCATTTTAACATGTACCATTTTACCAAATTTTATGCTAGCATTATTAGGAAAATAATTACAACATAACAAACATGTCTAACAAATATACTCAACAAACATGCTAACATTATTAGGAAAATAATTACAATGGTTGTGCATAGGAGTATAAACAGTTTTATAAAGAAGAAGTAGCAAGGGAACCCTATCAAACAAGATAGAGGAGAAGGAAGTGGAATAAGGGGAGAAGAAGGAAAAAAAGTAAGGGAGTAGGGGGTCGGGTGATTTGAACAAAATAGAGGGGAGGAGAGGAGGGGTATACGTATATATGTATATGTGCATGGGGTGAGGTGTGAAATGAAAATGTTGAAGGTATAGGGGTTAGTTAAAGAGGGCATGGCATGGTTGTAGGGAGGGTGAAAGCTAGTGTAGGGAGTTGGTGGAGGCGCAGGGGTGGCAAAGTTGTGTTTGGAACCAAGAAAAGAAAAGATAAGCCATGTTCAAGAGGGATGCATTACTCAAAAAGGGAAATGTGTAGTAGGTCGATCGGGACGGGTAAGGTGGAAAATAAAAAGAAAAATGAAAATGAAAAGGGAGAAAGAAAAAGGGGAAGGATAATAAAGTTAGGGTTAGGATGAGAATTAGGTTTAAATTTAGAATTAAGTAGTTAGGGTAAAATTAATTTACTAATCATTCAAGGTTAGGGTATTTGATTAGAAGAAATTAACTAGTTTAGAATGGGTTTAATAATAAAGGAGAAAGATAAAAATAATTAAGATAATATATTTAAGATTTTATTTAGGCTATAGATTTAATCAAAAATAATTAAGACAAGGGTTAGGTTTAGAATAAAAGACTAAACACCTGAAAATAAATGTTATGAAATTTTGGGGTGTTACAGTTATATATGTAGTATATTGGCCATCCTTACTAGCTATTACAAATTAATTTTTCATTAAAAGACACATTTGTGCCGTATTACTACCCGAGTGTATCTTACATGACACACTCAAGTGCATAATCAAATTTTCCTAAATATAGTAACCAAATATGTTTAAAGCTTTTAATTGATTGTTTTAAGAAAAAAAATTATATTTAAAAAACAATCCATAAGTTTAATTATAAAATTATGCTTGTCTTAAGAGCTTTGCACTGATGGAAAAAAGAGGCGAGGAAAAATGTGTACAAGAACTTCATTTGCATATTATACTCTCTCTATTTCCTTTATATATATATTGAGTAATTTATACACTATTTTAGAAGATAGTATATTCACTCTTAACATTTTAAATATAATCTTCATTAGAAAAAAATATATATATGCATAAAAAATTAAAGAATAGAAAATGAACTTTAACTTTTATGAAAAAGAATTTCATTAACTAACTATCTTTTAGCAATGGTTTCATAATGTAAAAAAAATATGAGATGGTTGTGCTTGTATTAAAAAGTATTAAATTCTAAATAAAAATTTATATTTATTAATATGCCTTCATTAGGTTTGATATCCCCTAGTTTTAGTAAAAAGGTCTTAAAATAAAATTATATACATAATATCATTTATATTATAAAATAAAAGGGGTACTACAAACTTAAACAAAATAATATATATATTTTAATGTGTAGTAGAGTAAAGAATTGAGATCTATGATGATATATGTATTCATTGAGAGTATGTCATAGTTGACAATAAATGGTGGTCTTACGTTGGTGATGATGTTTGGATATAATGATAATAAGGGTGGTTAAAATTAGAGTATTAGGGTTAGGAAGATAATCTTATGGCTTGATGAAGGTGATTAATGATGGATGATGGTGATGGATGGGAGATTGGTGTGGGTGTATGATGAAGTAGAAGGATAAACCTCAACTCTAATCCACACATGCACATAGTATACGGTTTCATTATTGATCACACACAGATAAGATTAATATTGAGAAGAACTCACACAAGGTTTAATATAAGGAAAATGACTTAGTTGTATTTAAATTCAATCAACCATGTATAATGGTCCACATATAAATATGGGTTATATAGCTTTCACATAATAACACCTCCTTACTAAGATATTTCCCTAATCATCTAAATTAGAAATAAATGAAAAGGATAATTCATAAACTGACTGAAAAGATTAATACACATGGATCACAAAACAATCATAATTAACTAAAATAATTAATAAAAAGAACAACAAATTTGGCCCATGTAGATCCATGCACAAAAAATAAATAAGCATGGTATTAAGCTCCATCCTTAGTATCTTCCTCAACAAGCACCCTCCTTAACTAAGCATATAGTCATTTGTTGAGCCTTAAATCTGTAGGGCATACTTTCCCAGTAGAGGACCACTAGTTCAATGATTAAGAATGCTAAATCATGATCATATGTTGTTGATTCAATCATAAGATACACCTTGTGGATAGTTGCAAGATGCACTCAAACATTCTAAATAAATAGGTTTTTAGCTTTTCAACACATGTGAAAAGTTTAAATAAGAAAAGAATGCAGAATAAATAAAAATTTCATTTATAATATTGATATGTTAGTTGTCATGGTATGGTATACATAATTACAATCTTATAAATGAATAATTATCAGATTGCATATTGTACTTTACTTAATGATCATTTTAGTTTTAATGGATGATCATATTAATTATTTAATATAGTGGTGGTGGTGGTGGTGGTGGTAGTAGTAGTAGTAGTAGTAGTAATTGTTATTTATCATCATTAATAGAGATAAAATTGGTGATTATAATACAGTAACTTGGTGCTTGAATATATATATATATATATTGTAGTTTAATTAAGTACTATTTTATGAATGAATAATCACCAACGTATTATACAATGATCACCACCATCTGATGGGATAATTAACAAAATTACATATTTTAATTTACTTAATATAGTAATCTAGTTAATGATTATTTTAGTTTCAATTGGATTAAGTAGCGACCAATATAAGATGCTTTCAACCTAATCCACCATCTAAATTATTGCTTGGTAAGAAAAAATACAAATGGAGTCCTTTGGTATTCTAATTGGCAAGTATACACGGAGGTTTTGTCCTAAAACCCTGTGTATACCCTTAAGGAGAAAGGTAAGTATCAAAAAAAGGTATATCGGGTGGTTTTAACTTATACCCAATGTGTATAACCTAATATTCCAAAAGTATATACACAATAATTATAAAACAAAACCACCATGTATACCTGTAACACTTCAAAATTCACTATTTTTTTATATAAAAAAAATGGGAACAATTAAATTAAAATCCATAAATTTTGGGAATATTACCCCCACACTTAGTACTAGACCGGTTTACTCTGACCGTTCTAATTCCAAGTGCTAAAGCTAAAAGAAAAATAATAATCAATTATAAATTAAAGAATACCTTGGTACTTGGCCACTATTATTCCGGTGGATCAGTCTGGGATCGGCTCAATACTCTTTCACTTTACATTATTAATGTTTTCAGTGTCTTATCCAAAAATTTTCATCCTAGACATGCATGACTCACTCTCCTCACACCTATCCTCCAACGGACTCGTTCCATATCATCAGACTCATGCACATCCCAACTTGCCCCACCTTCCGTTCTTCCATATCCTATCTCACATTAAAATTCCAAAATCTTAAGTATAAGGGTCAAGGCCCACTACCTTACACTTTTGAGTCCACTCAACACCTCACTCTAGGGTTTTATCCCAAAACCCTAATTTAAACCTATGTGGTCCATCCCACTCCACTTCACACTACCAAATTCATTTTTAACACTCCACACATCACAACCTTTAGATTCAACTCTCACCATTACGCCTTATTCCTCAAGCACACGTGTGGTCACAAAACCCTAGGTAACCACACCAAACCCTAACTGGCCACAACAAACCCTAGCTTCCTTGTGTCCACATGTCACCCTTCCATTTCTCACATTCCACTTATTATTTTTCCATGCCAATCATGTTCATCCTTACTTGATCATTTTCATCATTATCTCATACTCCACTTACCCCTCATTTATTTCTCCTTTTTACCACCTCCTCAAATTAAGGTTTTTACCCCAAACCCTAACTCAACCTCCTATGTACCCTTAGATTCCTCCATGAAAAACCCTAGTTTCCTCCATAAAAACCCTAGATTCTTCTCTACAAACCCTCGATTTCTCCGTGCAAAACCCTAGATTCTTCCTTAAAAATCCATAGATTCGATTCTCCCATGCAACACCATAGATTAAATTCTCCCATAAAAAACCATAAATTAGATTCTCCCATGTTACACCATAGATTATATTCTCCCATATAAAACCATATATTAGATTCTCCCAAGTAACACCATAAATTAGATTCTCCCACACGAAACCCTAAAATTCCACATTTTATTCTTCCACTCATGGATCATTAAAATACTTAGGTCAACTCACATCCCTTGGTTAACTTATTCCTCTTTTGTCAACTTACTCCCCTTGGTCAACCTCTTTTTCTTTTGGTCAACTTACTTCCCTTGGTCAACTTCTTTCCGTTTTGGTTAACTTACTGATGCACTGTCGTATGCACAACAAATTTAATAAATAAATCCTAATTTCCAAATACGTAGTATATGGCAAGAAGGAGTCGAACCCACAAGGAATGGAATATAATTAATAATTCTGTAATCGATGTTAAAACCCCGGTTATGCAATAACATATAATTCTATCATCAATATCTAAACTATGGAAAAATAATAGAACATTGTACTCACTAATTAACTAATAAGGACAAGAAGGTATTGATTATGGAATTAGGATATCAAATAACCATGGAGAAACAAAAGATTCTAAATGATTTAACGTTGACCTGTAGAAACTCATAATAATTCATCTCTTTGCCTTCTCTTAATTCTAATAAATTGAATAATCTCTCAATTTATCATCTAACCAATTAATAACCTAGGTTAAGAACACTAGATTCAATTAATGGCAGCATTACGAATGGAAAGCAGTCAACTACGACCATAATCACACAAGCTCGGATCATGCAATCGTACGAATTAATGGACAAGATTAATAATTAATCTTTTGCTACTCTGGAAACGTTAATTAACAATTACGTATTAATTCCGTTATCCTAGCATAGATTAAGATCTAAACTAGATAGGTGATCAGTCTAATTAGTTTAAATTCTTAATCTATGATGCAAGATAATTCAAGTATGTCCGTCAATTCAATTAAATTTCATTTAGAGTCATGAATTCAAATTGCGTTATCATATCCGAAACCCTAATTCCATCATCAAATCCTCCTACCTTATACTATCTACATAATTGCAATAACACACAATTAAATGCAATAATCTATAATTAACATCAAAGCTTATAAATAAATTAACAATGAAACACCAAACATAAGAAAAATAATAATGCAACAAAGAGAATTGAATTGCATTCAATCAAAAATCAAAACTTGCAATTAAAAGAGGAATGGAAAAGAACTTATCGAATTGAATTGCAGAATGTTGATTGTTCAATTGAATACAATGGAGAGAAAGAGAATTGGAATTACAAATTACATGTGGTATCTAGAGAGTATAGAGAGAAAGAGATAATCCCATTCTCGAACTCCCCCGAACCACCCTTTCGAATGTTCAAACTTTAGAAATATATTGGGGAAACGTTGCGCGAACGGTTACAGAATTTGAGAAAAACACGGTCCGTGTTAGAAAACACGGGACCCCCGTGTTTTTCCTTGAACTCTCGGCCAAATGTTGAATTTTAAGTGCTGAAATTTGTGTGCTGATAGAAAAACACGGGCCGTGTTTAGGAAACACAGGGGAGGCGTGTTTCTTGTTTCTTCATTATTTCTTCATGAAATTTCAACACAATCTTCCCTTTGATATATATTCTTCATTTCTAGTCTTTTCTTCCATGGATTCCATATCTCTTGATGTGTTCTTTGTTGCCTTTTCTCTTTCCATCGTTTTTTCCTTTGAATTTCTTCATTTTTATATTTTCCTACAAAATTTATCCAAAAGAGAAAAACTCGAGAAAAGATTAAATGTTATAAAAATAATGAGGAATAAATGACATTTTTACTTAGCAAAATAACATATAAATCTCATATATCACTTACTTCCCTTAGTCATCTTCTTTCCCCCCATTATCCTTTTTCATTCTTTCCCCCACACAAATCACATTAACATCCTCACATACATGTCTTACAGGGTCACAACACATAACATCACATACACATAGTACACATGCCATATAATAACATAGAAACATACTTCAACTCCACGTCATACCACATATGAAATAATTATAATGATAAGCATAAGATACAACACATACAAAGCATATAGTGCACATCAACACACATAAAGCCTTAGTTACACCCTTACCTAAAACACGACACCGATCTTGAAGCACGCTTCTACGCCTCCTTAGGGCTTTGACTAGTCTCACCTATATGAGGGAAAAGCTAAAATTAGATTCCCACCTACCAAAAATACTATTAATTACTAACTTATTCTAAGCCTAGGTTTTTGATAAAATAATAACATATTAATAAAAATTACATTAACTAATTACTACCTTGTTAAAGATATAGGAAATAATAGTAATATTATAAAAATTGATAATATAAGGTTGAAGACTTTACCCTAATAATAATAATAATAATGATACTAAAAATAATAAATAAAAAGATACTAAAAATATTAACAATGATAATATTAACAATAATAATAATAATAATAATAATAATAATAACAATAATCATACTAAAAATACTAATAATAATAGTAATATGATTTGAAATAAATGGTGGGATAAAGGCTTCGACCCCTCACCAAAATAATACTAATAATGTCATTAGGACATTATTAATAATAATAGTAATGAAATAATAATCAAGATTATAAAATAAGAATAATAATGATGATGATGATGATGATGATGATGATGATGATGATGATGATGATGATGATGATGATGATGATAACAATAATAATAATAATAATAATAATAATAATAATCAAATAATCGGTTAAAAAATTGAAATAAAATAAAATAAGCTTAATGAAATAGGAAAAAAAGATTGAGAGGGTTTAGGGTTCCACCTTAGGCTGATAGTGATAGGCGGCACCAACGGTGGTGCACGGCGGCACCAACGGTGGTGCACGGCGGCACCAACGGTGGTGCACGGCGGCACCGGTGGTGGCCGAAAAAAAGAGAAGAAAAGGGGAAAAGTTGAAGTCTAAGTATAAGAGAGGAAGAAGGAGGGTGGAAGTAGGGGTGATTGTGGTTGTCTAGAAGGAGAGGAACATAATGAGGGTGGTGGCGCAGCCAAAGGTGGCGGTGCACAACGGCGATGGTGGCGGCCAAATGGGGAAGAAGAAGAGAAAGAGAGGAGGAGAGGGAGGAAGAGGAAAAGAAAGGTAGGAAAAGGTAGAGGGTGCTCTGCAAAATAGATTGGGAGGTGAATGAGGTAATGGCAGCGGTGGTAGTGGTGGCGGACAGCGGGTGGCAGAGGTGGGAGAAAGGGCTGATCGAGGAGGAAACTTTGCACACCCGGGGTGGCTTGTGCAGGGCAAATTGAGGTAGATGGGTGGTTCAGTTAGTTATAGGGTAGTGCAAGGATTAGTTGGCTGGGCAAAGAGGGCAGCGGCATTGGCCGATGACGGCGAAAATGGTGTCTGAAGTAGCGGCAGTGGCAAGGTCGGGAAATTCTGGGTAAGCAACCAAAGGTTCGATACAGGGCAGATTATATGAGTATTTATAGAGTAAAAGGGAGGGATAAGGTTAGAAGGGAGTGAAGGAAATTTAGGGCTAATCGGTTAGGGTTACCTGCGATAACGGAGGCCGGCAAAGTTCAAAATGGGGCAAGGGTAATTGGCTAGAAAAAGGGGTAATGCTCGAGAAAAGTGGAGGTGTGGCTGGGTCAAAATGGCCGGTGAGTAAGCAGGGAAGAGGGAGAAGCAAAACAGCCAACCAATGGTGTGATCGGCGGTAAAAAACCAGGGAGCTGGGGGCGGTGTTGTAGGTCGACGAGAGAGGAGGAGGAAGGAAGAAGAAGGTGGGGGTGCGAATCGGTGGTCTGGCGAAAAAAGAAAGAAAGGAAAAGAAGGGGAGAACCGGTCCGGCGATGCAGGTTAAAAATGATGGCCCAAAACGTAGCGTTTCAGGGGAAGAAAAGAAGGAAGGACGACGTGTCGTCCTAGGCCACCGAAGGAAGAAAAAAGAAGAAGATGGGTCGTGGCAGACGGAAAAGAAGAAGGAACGAAGCAGGCCACGGGAAGGATAAAAAGGAGGAGAATTTGGTCGCGGATAGGCCCAATCGGGGTAAGGAGGAAGGAAAATGAAAGAAGAAGAAGAAGAAGAAGAAGAAGAAGAAGAAAAAGAAAGAATAAAGGAGGGAAAAAAGAAAAGGACAAAAAGGAAAACAAAAAAGAAAAATAGTGGGTTGGGTTAATTAAATTAATTAGAATATTTGGAATCTTTAAAAATATAATATTTAAATATTTAATTCCCTTTTTAGGCTAAATTAGGATTTTTAGAAGATTTTCCATAAATTCCATTTTAATTAGCAAATTACTCTAATTTTCTCCAATTAAATTATTTATAACATTCCTATTAATTTGACCCTATTTATTCCCTCTTATTTAAATAAAATAATTTATTTAATTAATTTCTAAAATAAAATTATTAATTAGCTAAAATACCTAAAATTTCTTCCTAATTAAAATATTTATAAATTTATTCTTGATCTTCCCTAATTAATTTCCTTTTATTTTAATAAAAATATTTTATTTAATTAATTTTCCTAATAAAACCTCATTTAACTATAATTCTTAAAATTAGAATTTTTGGGGCATTTCAATACCCTTGTCTGATATTTACCTTTATCATTAAGTGTATACACGGCGTTTATAAGTTAAAACCACCATGTATATTCTTCTAGACTATTAGGGTATAAACGATGGTTATAAGTTGAAACCACCATATTTACCCTTTCCCCCATTTTTTTACGTCGTCGTTCTTTAACCTAGAACCATATGCAACTTTTCACTTTACCTTTCAATATCTAGATAGTATCGTTAGAAGCAAAAAATCTCTACAACTGTCATTTTCTTCTCTCTTCTCTTCTCTAAAGCTCTTGCTTATTTTTCTTCCTCTTTTATTCATCATTTTTGCCTTTCTCATGATATGTTCATTATTTATTCTTTGTTATTTCCTTTTAATTTTAAGCTTTTGTATAAATTTCTCTATTTTTGGAATTTTGCTTTTATCTTGCATATTCGAATTCTTTTAAGTATATTTATACCAGATATGATATTGCGATATATTTCTGAACACTCTATGTTGTTAGTATTTTAAGTTATATGTCTTACAAAGATATATTATCAAACCATTTTGAAAAACATAGTATATAAATTAAATAGATAGTATTGTAGAAATCGTAGTATTTTTACTAGTAAAAATATTGTTGTGGTGTATATGTATTTCGAATATGTAGGTGTTTTTTACTTGACTTGGCTAATATTTTCATATTTCCCATTTTTGTTTGTAATTTAGGAGTTCAACTTCACTTATTTCTCATTATGGATTATTAGTGGATACATACAATTAGGTTGTCTAGAGAATATATAGACGATGTTCAAGAATTTCTTAATATATCCATTAAACATTCAAAAGATCCTTTGTGGATATCTTACCCATGAGTAGATTGGAAAAAGAAGAGGAAAAAATGAGATACGATATCATCTCATTGTCCATGGAATTGATAAGATTTATAGTAGGTGGATATGGCATGGAGAGTCACTTCTTAATGAACTTAGTGTGTTTGATCACGATAATGTTGAAGCTGCAGATGATTTTTCTTACATGAAGGACCTAACCAAAAATATTGAAGAATATTTTATATATTATCCAAAAATATTTTAAAAGTTCATTTATTATTTAGAGACTCCTTTTTACAATGGTTATGCTAAATTTACAAAACTATCCACCATTTTACAACTATACAATTTAAAGGTGAGTAATGGATGGAGTGATAAAAGCTTCATTTCTCTTCTTGAGATATTGAAAGAGATGCCTCTAGAGGACAATGTGTTTCCTCCTTATTCTTATGAAGCTAAGAAGATTATTTTCTTGATAGGTTTAAATTAAGAAAATATTCATGCTTGTTATAACGATTATATTTTGTATTATAATGAATATGCATCATTAGAAAGTTGTCCTCGATGTTAAATGTTAAATGTCAAGATACAAGAGGGGTAAGGTTTCTAATAAGGTGGTGTGGTACTTTCCAATTATATCAAGATTCTAATGCATGTTTTGTAATGAGAAAAGTGTATAAAACCTTATACCACATGTGAAAGGAAGGATTTATAATGATAAGCTTAGACATCTAGTAGATCTTCCTCTATTACACCTCCATTTTTCACTACCAAAAAATTTTATTTTAAAGTATTACGGAAGTAGAAAATTACCACTCTTAGGAAAAATGAGGTGTTACTACCGTATCTAACATAAGATAGACGTCAGCCGCTCATCCCATATTAGATACAAGGTTGAAAAACTAAACCAACAAAAAAACTAAAGTAGAGTGTACAAGAACAAGATATATAGGTATTTAAAAATAACGTTTACACAATAGGACCTCAACAGCCCCCGACATAAACAAATATAAGAAGGTATATTAAATTGAAATATGGGGCTATTATGGTAGAAAACAAAGGTAGTACATGGCCCCAAAACCTTAGTCTATCACGAACAGCGCAAAAGTATCCAAACATCCACTCTCTCATGCCCCAAACCTAAGACAAGGTATTCCCACTATTGGTCATCCCCGAAAACCTACACATGGTCCTTTACTCGCAAAAATGAGCTAGTAACAAGGAAAATAGGCACATAAATACATTACGTACCGAGTAAGCTAACTTACTTCCTCAATGGGAGTATCAAGTAAACAAGATTCTATCATATCTTGAAAATCATACTTAACATGAGTCATGTCGATGCCATATAATCAGATGTACCTACTCCATTATGATTAGGTAATGCATCAAAACTTAATACCATGCATAACTCAAGCAATTCAGGATGCATCATGCTTCTCTTTATAATACAACATCATAGATAGTCACACACAAATACTAAGCAAGTTATTCAAATGACAAATAGGGTTTCTACCATCCATTCACATGGTTTCTCATTGGCTTTATTTTCCATCTTGCACACAATCCATTAGGCCATTCATTTATAGTCATTATTTCTTTTTCCTATTCATTCTCTTTTATTTTTCCATTACATCCACATCCTTATTTTATTAATATCCACATACTTATTCAAATTATTATCCAATACTTGTCCAATTTATTATCCAATTACTCGTTCCAATTATTATCAAAATATTCATTCTAAAATTTATCATTATCATCGAGCAATAGACTGTGCATAACCCCACGGTCTCACATATCATGGAAGTCTATCCAAACCAAGGACATAAAGTTGAGGCCAAAGCCAAGTAACCACCAATAGACATAAGTACGGGCCGAAGCCAAAAACACAAATGGATATAAGTTCAAGCTAAAGCCAAAAACTACCTAGATAACTAGACTCTTTAGTATCAATACACCTTAGTACATAATTAGTGTCTAGAGTAGATAAGGTACTAGGATCTACTAGGATCCTGCCAAAGGCACCAATAAATACTTGAAGGTAGGATAACCCCTAATAGCTAAACCCATACACAACTCGATTGTCTTTTACTTTAATTTATTAGTATATTATTCTTGAGAATTACGTGATCACACAAGGCTTATATAATATGCAAGCAAGACATTCACATACTTATTCCATGTTAACCATTTCCATCCCCAACCATGTGTGGAATTTCCATTAGTGCTTGATTAATATTAACCAAATCTATTTTATTAATCCATCCAAGACAAAGTGTGTATTTCATCACCCCTATCATTCCATCAACCTTTTACTTGGGCTTACCCATCAAGGCCTTTATAACATCCATTGAGTATTTCATGAATTGTTGTTCATTTAATCCATCCATTGGGTTGTTAATCCATATCAACATATGTACTTTACCCATTAAATACGCATATAATAGTGTTAAGAACAATCTAAAGGCATACCCAAGCCAAGAAGTCAAAATCACACAAACTAGCTAAATCAATTGATCGGTCCGACCTAACTAGTCAATTGGTTATACCAACCAGTAGATCAATTGGGCAAACCAGTTAATTTTTTTGGCTCTGCTAAACCTAGGTTTCCCTTAAATAGGTCAATTGGTTTGGTCAAACCAGTCGACTATTCATATACCAGTCAATCGATTCTGCCAAACTATTCAATGGGTTTAAGTAGAGAGAAAGGATAAGGTCACTACAGACTTACTGATCGAGGGGTTAGGTTGATTAGTCGGTTGTTCTAAGGACTAGTTGTCTGGTCAAACTTAACCAGTCAATTGGTTTGCCCTCAAACAGAACAAAACAGAAAATGTTATGCATATTAAGTAGCCGATGACGCTGGTTAATTCTTTTTTAACAAAACACGGTGTACAAGGAAAAAACAAAGCAAAATGCATCGTAGTGAGGGAGAAGGAAGGAGATGGCTACACGAGCTAGGCTGTGTCGAAGAAGGGAAGGAGGGAGGGAGGACTTGAACCGCTTAGCTGACCCAGATTGGGGAGAAGGAAAAAGAAAAAGAAAAGAAGAAGGAAGAAAGAAAAGGAAAAAGGGGAAAGGAAAAATAATGGATTAGAGCCAATAAAATTAATTAGGATATTTAGGATATTTAAAAATAATAATATTTAAATCCCTTTTTAGGCTAATTTAGGATTTTAAAAGATTTTCCATAAATTCCATTTTAATTAGAAAAACACTCTAATTTTTTTCCAATTAAATTATTTATAAAATTAATGTTAATTTGAAGCTATTTTCTCCTTCTTAAAATAATTTATTTAATTAATTTCCAAAATAAAATCTTTAATTAGCTAAAATACCCAAATCTCTCCTAATTAAAATACTTATAAATTTCTTCTTAATTTGCCCTAATTAATTTCCTTTTTATTTTAATAAAAATAATTTATTTATTTAATTTTTTTCTAATAAAACCTTATTTAACTATAATTTTTTAAAATTAGAAATTTTGGGGCATTTCACATATATCACCATTTATGTCCAATCGCATAGTACTAAAACCACCAAACCTTGTTTTCATACTTAACACCAATTATTTCTTAGTATGCACATTTATTTGCATAATCACCCTTACACCTTCAAATTACCAAAATGTCCCTATACCATATGATATCACCATTTATACCCACACATGAAATACTAATTGTAACTCCCCCAAAATTCACTACTGAGAAATTTCATTTTATCAAAAATATTAGCGGAAGTAAAATAATAAATTGTCAATTTCAAGGATATTACCGCCACACTTAGTACCAGACCGGTTCACTCCTACCGTTCCAGTATGGAGGCAAGGGAAGGGTACAGGAGTGAAGAGGGTGTGTAGGTGGTGGATGGGGATAGGCTGTTGGTGGCTAAGAGCGGAGGAGGCGGCGGCGGCGAGGCGGCGAAGATGGATGTCGGGCTGGGCGTGGCTGAGAAGGAAGGAAAAGAGAGGGGAAAATGGAGGGGTGCAGGGGCTGGTTTTGGGAAAAGAAGGTGTGGGGGTGGTAGAGGAGGTTGCAAGGAGTTGAATGGTGTGTTGGGTGGCAGCAGAGGCGGCCGGACGGCGGTTAACGGTGGGGTTGCAGGTGGGCTACCGAGAAGGGGAAAATGGAGAGAAAAATAGGTGGGGAGGAAGAAGGGCTGTGAGATGGCTTGAGAGGGATATTGTGGTGGTGCAAGGCTGAGGTGGAGGGTGGCAAGAAGCGGTGTAGGGGGTTGGTGAGGCGGCTGGAGCAGCGGAGGATGTGGCGATGCAAAAATAGGGGGAAAATGGAAGGAGAAGAGAGGAGAGAAAGAGGAGATTAGGGGGGATAAGGGGCTCAAAAATATGGGGCATGAAGGGCTAGTGAGGGTGAGAAAAAAGAAGAGGGAGGATAGGGGTGCATCTGGCCGACCAGTGGCAGCGTGTAGGTTGGTAGGGGAGGTGGTAGGGTGGTAGGGAGAGGGAAGGAAAGATGGGGAAAGGGGAGTCCATGTGTGATGGGGGTGCATGGCCTGTTGGGTCTAAAATTGTGAAAAAAAAGGACTGGGGGAGAGAGAGGGAGGGTTGCAGTGGTGGCAGAAGGTGGCAGTGGGGCAATGGTCGGCGTGCTCGAGGCGGCAGGCTGGCAATGGGGACAAGTCAGGGAGCTGAGTCGAGGTAGATGGAGAAGAAGAAAAAAAAAGGGAGAGGGAGGTGCAGGCCGGAGCAGGGGGAAAAAATGTTGGGCCGGCCCGGTCCAGGGGAGAAAGGAAGGAAGGAAAGGAGAGGGGCTGGGCTAGCCGGTGCGGGTGGGGGTGGGGGAGAGGGAGAAGAACAGGCCAGCAGCCCAGGCGTGCAAGTAGGGGAGGCAGGCCTAGCAACCCGAGCCAGGAAAAGAAAGGAAGGAGGAAAAAGGAGAAAAAGGAGAAGGAAAAGAAAAAGGAAAAAAAGGAAAATAGGGGAAATAATTTAATTTAATTTAGAAAATAATAAAATGTAATATTTTTGATAAATTATTTAATTTAATAATTTAATATATTAGTTCAAAAAGAATAATTTTAGTAAAATATTAGTTTGGGAAATTATTTAAATAAAAATAACATGATTAAATAACAAAATATTTATTTTTAATTTATTAAATACTCCTATCCCAATTTATATACTCAAAATCCATAAAATAATTAAACTAAATAATTTTAAAAGCTAATTTATTTCAAATAAAAGTTATTTATTAAATTATAGGTTTTATAAAATTTTGAGGGATTACAGCACGCTCCTATACCTCTTGAGGGCTTTGACTAGTCTCACCTATTAGAAGGAAAAAACTAAAATTAGGTTCCCTCCTAAAAATACTATTATTTACTAACTTACCCCAAGACTAGGTTTTTAAATAAAATCTTACTATACTAATAATAACTATACGAAATACTACTAAAAATACTAATAATATTATTAATGTAATTCAAAATGGATGGTGATATAAGGGTTTCTACCCTCCACCAAAATAAGGCCAATGATAATAATAATAATAATAATAATAATAATAATAATAATAATAATAATAATAATAATAATAATAATAATAATAATAACTTAAGCTTAAATAATACAAGATAGGGTTTTCGACCCTTCCTCAAAATAGTGAATGTACCATTTAATAATAATGAAAATAATATTAATGATACATTTTACTTATAATAATATTAATAATAATAAAGATAATAATAATATTATTATTACTAATAGTAGAAATACTAATATTAATAATAAAATAAGAGTATGTGAATCATAATCATAAAATAGGGCTTTGGCCCCCTTTAGGTAAATAATAGTAATAATAAAATAATAACACTAATAATAATGATATTAATAATGATAATAAAACTTATAATAATACTATTAATACCCATAATTTGAAACTATCTTAAATAATTTATAACTACTCTCAACCCTGCCAAGAAAATATAACATTAATATTACATCTAATAATAATAATTTAAATAATTGAATAAATGATAAAAAATTGGAATAAAATAGAATAAACTTAAATAAATAGGAGAAAAGGGCTGAGAGGGTCTAAGGTTTCACATTGAGTCAGCGGAGATGGGGGGCACCGGCAGTGGTGCACGGAGGCGGCGGCAGTGGCCGGAAAAGAGGTTAGAAAAGGAAAAAGTTGAGGTTTGAGAAGAAAATGTGGAGAATGAGGGTGGAGGTTGAGGTGTTGGTGGTAGCCTAGGCTGAGAGGAGTAAAGTTAGGGTGGTGGCGCAGCAAGTGGCGGGGGCTCATGATAGTAGAGGTGGCGGCCAAAAGGAAGAGAAGAAGAAAGACAGAGGAGGAGAAAGAGTAAGGAGAAAATAAGGGTATGGGTAGGTGGAGGAAGATTAGTAGCAGCTTTTGGATGGTGTAGGAGGCAGTGATAGTGCTGGATGTGGTGGCGGACGGTGGCTCGAGGGGTTGTGGGTGTAAAAACTTGACTTGATGGGTAGGGATCTTCACACGGCTGTGGTGGCTCGTGCAAGAAGAATCGAAGGATATGGGAGGCTTAGTTAGTTAAAGGGCAGTGTAGGGAAGACTTTGGTAGGCAGAGATGGCGGTGAAGTTGGTTGACGGTAGAGGAAAGGTCGTCTAAAGTCGCGGTGGTACATAGGGTAGGCTCTTAGGGTTTCGGGGAAAAAGTATCGAAATCACACAAACAAGGGGTATTTATAGAGTTTAGAGGGAAAGGTAGGGTTCTGGGGGTCGGTAGGAGGATAATGAAGGTAGGGTTTGGGGTAGCCGACGGCATTAATTGGTCGGCACAATTTTAGGTCGGGGTCGACCTTTTGCGTAGGAAAAAAGAGAATTTTATGCAAGGAAAAAGGAAAGTGGGTTAGGCTGGGTCGAACTGCGATTCAAGGGGAAGAGAAAGAGAGGGGAAATGGCCGATCAAGTCAAGCGTGGCCGGCAGCGCCATTTTCGGAGCTTCAAAGGTGAAGGTCGACAGCGGAGGAGGAAGGAGGAAGAAGGAGGTGAACCAGAAAGATAGGGGAAAAAGAAAGAAAAGAAAAAGAAGAAGAATTAACTGGTCGGCAACGGTTATAATGGTTTAAATGGAACGCGGCGTTCTAGGGGGAAAAGACGTAGAATGCAGCATTTCGGCTGTTGAAGGAAGGAAAGAAAAGAAGCGGAGGATGGGCCGCGAAAGAGAGGAAGGAAAAGGGAGGATTGGGCCTCGATAGGCCCAATCGGCAGAAAGATAAAAAAGAAAGAAAAGAAAAGGAAAGAAAAGAATGAAAAAGGAAGAATGAAAAAGAAAAAGGAAAAAGGGAAAAGAAATATTTTAGTAAGTTGGGGTCTAATAAATTAATTAGAATATTTTGGGTATTTAAATAAAAATATTTAAATAAAATAATATTAAATTTCCTTTTGGGACTAATTTAGGTTTTTTAAAAGACTTTTCCTAAATTCCTTTTTAATTAGCAAAAAGCCCAAATTTTCCCTTATTAAAATATAAATAAATCCTTCCTATTTCAAATAAAATAATTAATTAAATTAATTCCCTAATAGTTCCTTATTTAATTATTCCTCTTAAAATAAATAGTTTTGGGGCATTTCACGAGTTGGTCGTGCACTCCCCTTTTGAGTCTTCGTAGGAATATCTTGGCATATCGGTTGGCTCTCATAGCTTCGATGCACCTTCATAAGCATGTTGGGTTGATGCACTCTCCTCCCGAGCTTTCCTCACTAGGTCCTTAGCTCCAAATATAAGCAATTCTTTCTTGGTCTTGGTGTTTTTGCAGGAATTCCTACAACACAAGGCTCAAGAAAATGGTAGTACAAATAATAGGCCAAAAAAATAGCAAAAAAATGTAAATGATATTAAATGAAGTCCTAAAGCTAAGGGAAAGAGAGGTAAAAATATGGTAAAAATCCACTTTATCAATGTGATTCTTGCATATGTTGCATGGCTAGTATTTTTTTTTTTAGCTCTATGATGTTATGTACACTTTCTAATGGTTTGTATCTTTTACTTTTAGACAATATTATTGATGCCTTTGTATGTTTTAGGGGTTAAGCATATTAATTTCATTCTTTTTTAACTAGTTTAACCTAAGTCGGTTACATTAACTTCCTACATTAATGTGTTGTTATTGTCAACCTAATACAAGTGAGAAATGGAAAATACATTAGTTATAAGGTTAGTAACTAGTTTTTGAAAGTTAAACGTTGACACCCTTGTATATATATGCACTCACCGACCTTGTACAAAATTAATTCAATTTGAGTAAAATCATAAGAATTTTTTAAATTCTCCCCTATTCTTCACCAAGTGAATGAGTGCTTGAGAGCTATGTATAATATAGGTTAAAACCATAATATTTCTTTGTAGATGCATGTTTGATACATAGAAGAATCTACATCAACAATCAAAGCGTTAAGAACACTATCAGTCACTAAACCAAAGTTTGTGGTTTCAAAGAAGACTTGAAGATCTTGCATGTGTTTAATTGATTCCCATCAACATCCACATTAGGTAAACAAATCCTTTAATATTGATACCCTTATGTACATCATCAATTTTTAGAGTAGTAAAGGCACTCAGATCTATAAGTTTATGCTCAAAGGTAAATGATAATATAAAGCACCTAAAGGCAAGCTAACCCTCAATAACTAATTGAGGATCAAATAATATAGATCCATACAATGCTCCATAATCTAGACTAACCCTCATTTTATTATATACATTTTGAGAACACATGCTAGGTCAAGACCTTCACATCATATAAATCCAACATATCCATATATCATCTCACACTCTCCACCATTCCCTCATTAAGAGTGCTCAAGGATGGTAACAATATCACCTGACAAATTTATGCAATGAAAGGCATATAAAATAATCAATAATAATCATATATATCAAATATCATCATTTATTCAATCATCCTTCCTTTTATTCCCTGATCATATTTTAGTTCAAAACCTAAAGCGACGGTTAGAGCCATAAAAGTAAGCATGTATGAACAATTTTGTGGGAGCATAGCACGTGATGAATCTTTAATGTTATCTTCTATTTCAGCATCTATAACAAATTAAATTTCTTATACTAGAATTATAATTTAAAATTTTAATATAATATTATTAGTTAAGATGTATTAATTAGCACAAATATTATAATCAATATATTCTTCTAAATTGATGCCACAACTATAATGATCTAAAATTTTAATATTAAATTATGGTAGCCCATTAAAAATGTTATTTAAATCTTACTGACATTTTATAAAGTTAAATAAAAACTAACCTTTTAATTTTTAAAATTTTAAATTGTTGTTCTAATATAGGAGCGTTATTTTTAAGGATAACTTCTACATTTATCCATGCATGATAATTTTGATAAACTAATTAACTTTCTTTTGGTACTTGAGATGGTGATGGCAAATATAATTTATAAGACTTAATATAATTTTGAATCAATCATTACTATACTTGATTTTTGTTATAGAACTTTGAGCACTATAAATGTTTTCATAAAATATAAAATCATTCAATATATTTTAAAAATAATTCCATAATTTATAAATGATTTTATATAAGCCATATATGATAATTTGTCATTTATAATATTCTAAAATGAGTACAATGTTTCTAGAGGTTGAAATGGATAGAACACATGTGATGCAAGAGAATCTATAGTTCACTCTCAATCTTATTCTTCAAATGATGAAGAATAAGAAGAATTAGCATACATGGAGATGGGACTCATTATGCTTGAAAATTCTTATCCTTCTAATGTTTTGTCAAGTAATTATTGCACGTGTTGTACATGTTTGCAAGAATTTTATGCTATTAAAGATCTTTAATGTACAAGACAATGACAATGGCATTATAAGGATTACAAATTGCAAGGAAGAACAAGGCTACACGACACAAAGTTGGATTACATATGATTAAATACATGTATTAAATTATCAAAGTTGTGTAGCTTTGTTATTTTATTGTATACGTTATATTACTTGTAAATTGTCATTGTAACTCTTTAAATATGTTCTAGTACCATGCATTAGGGGTTAATTTCATTAATAAGGGCCTATTAGTAGGCTTATTAACTAAAAGTTCTACATTGGTGCATGCATACATAAAGCCTTGTACACATTGATTTCGGGAGACATAACATGAAATAAGAGTTCATATGAATTTTGAAATAGAGCTATACGAGAGAAAGTGTGTGTCTTCTTCTTCTCTTCTCCTTCAATTGAGTGTATAGGAGATTTAAAATAGTGTTTTATTGAGAAACAGAGGATTTCTCATTAGAAGGTAATTGATCTTGGAGTAGATCAATGCCACCCTACCAAAGTATTCAAGTATCATCAAATTGAAGTTAAAGAGTTCAAATTTTTGTGAAGTTTTTGTAACTTGTCATTCCAAAACAAAAGTTCCCTGTTGTAAAAAATTATTTGGAGATAATCTTCCATATCAACATGTTTTATAGGTGTGTATTATTCAAGTATAGGTCATTTTGAAATTTTATTTATAATTTATGCATTAAGAGTAAAGATCGGTACATCTAAAATTATAAAATTGTATAAATAAAATGTCAATGATAACAACATAATAAGTATTTCTTATGTATCCTTTCAAATATTATCATGTATCAATTTAAAAGTTAATTTGGTTTTAACCATTATTCATTAATTAATAACATAAATAAAAAAATTATGTATTGATTAAAAAATATAGTTAATTCAATAATAGAAACTTTAATTGATTTTTTACAATATATTTTATTAATATAAACTATTATTGATTATTTTGTAGTTGTAAATACAACTAAACCTTTTTTTGTTTAATTTATATAATATAAATTATATTAAAATTTTATTTATGTACACTACTCTTAGACGTAATTTAACTTATCTTGTTATTATATATATCAATTATTTTAATTTTCAATGTACTATTTATTAAAGTATATATATTGATATGTATGTTGATATCGAAATCAACAAAACACCATACAACATCTTCATCATTCTTGTCCATTGTCTTTGAAGGATGCTCTTGGTTCGAACGAAGGAAATTCTCTTAGCTTTGATGTTGGATTGAATCTTCAACAAATCTACACAAGTTATAATGAGAAATCGCACAATTTCTACTTAGAATAACCTAAACTCTCAAGCCTAACTCACTTGGAGAATAAAGAATAATTTAAAATTTTGTTAACCATTATCAGACATATGTGTACAAGAATGATATAGGCATATATATACAAGGTCCTTGTATGTTTCAAACTTTACTAATTATGTACTAACCTTCTTAAATAATATATTTTTTATTATTAACTAAACTAGTCTTTTCCAACTAAGCTTAGTTGACATTAACACTATATTAATGTAGGAACACTATCAATCAAACCTAATGATGTCAGCTAGGTTTAAATAGTTAATAAAAGTTAAAATAATACAAAAAACCCCTATAACATACATACAAGACATCAAAAATACCATCCACAAAATATTATGAATTGTACATCAAATAAGGAAGCTATATAATAACCCTAACCACACAACGTAGGAATCATGCAACAGAGAATTGTCTTGTATATTTATCTTCTATGTCACTTTGTAAATCCTTGACTTATCCTTATCTTGCAAAATAAGTATTTTGAATGAATTATACTTCTTGAAAATATGTGATATACTTGCAAGAATTACTTAATAAGCCATTAGTAGCACTAGGGTTATGGGAACAGGTTTCAGGAATTCAAGAGCGATAGGTTTCATCTCTACGAATTCTAATTATTGAACTTTACTAAAAGAAGAGTCAGATTCTCGTGCATGATTTTCCCTTTATAAAAGATAATTTTACCTCAAATTAGCATCATTATAGTATAGAAATAAATCCCCCTCGTTAAAAGTTCTAGAAACTCCTCCATAAGATTCGGGTAATTCCAATTCATAAGCATTATCTCAAAATTTTCTTAAGATGTTAAATGGTCCATCAACATTTTCCATTAGTTTGTTCTTTCTTAATTTTGAAAATATTTCCTTTATTAAGTGTAACATACTAATTATCCTAGAGAAAAAACTTAATGAATTCAATTCTTATTAGCTTGAGCTTGATATTTAGCACTAGCTTTCTCAATGTTGTACGTAATTTGCTCATAAAGATTCCTATAGAATTCAAATCCTTCCTTAGCATTATAGGTCTTAATATCATATTTCTTTAATGACAACATATCAATGGGCAAGTAAGGATTATCCCCATAGACAAACTCAAAGGGAGTCGATTGAGTTGAACAAGAATGATTCCTATTATATGCAAATTCAACATGTGCTAGTTTTATATCCCAATCTTTTACACTCTTATTAACTAGCCCTCGTAGTAAAGTTTCCAAATTTCTATAAGCCACCTTGGTTTAACCATCCATTTGAGGATGATGAGATGTACTAAACAAAAACTTAGTACCTAACATATGTTAAAGTGTCTTCCAAAATTAGCCCAAAAAATTTAACATCTTTTACTCTTGGAAATACCATGCAACCTTACTATTTCTCTGAAATATATATTCACCATATGATTTGCATCATTAGTTTTATTACAATGAATGAACTGTGTTATTTTAAAAAATATATATGAACTAATATCATTATAGAATCATTTACCTTTTGTATCATTATTAACCTTAAGATAAAGTCCTTACAAACTCCTCCCATAGTTGACTAGGAATAGATAAAGGAGTATATAAACCCGTTTAGAAAAAACTCTTACCTTTTTGGCATGTCACACACCTCCCAATAATATATTGTACCAATTTTATCATTTTTCCAATAGAATTGGTTTTATAATAATTTCATAGTTTTATGAACACCAAATTACCAGATATACCCCCCCCCCATGCACTTCTTTAATAAGAAAATCACACGCAATAGATTGAGGTATACATAATCTCTTAATCTTGGAAAGAAATTCATCTTGAAGCACATAAATACCATAATTATGATTCTTTTTACATACATCATAAACCTAAAAGAATTATTCATATTTCACATATAATTCTTTCAATAATTAAAAACCTAGTAACTTAGCACCCAATATGACAAGTATCAAAGATCTTCTCAATAATGCATCTGCTATCATGTTTTCATTTCCATCAAAATTTATGATAGAAAATATGAATGATTGTAAGAACCTAACCCATTTTTCATGCCTAAGACTAATTTTATTTAGTATATGAAAATATTTTAAACTTTCATGGTCTGGAAGAAAAATAAAAGATTTAGGTCTCAAATAATGACACCATGTTTCTAGGATTCTTATAATGGCATAGAATTATCTATAGTACATAGAGTAATTCAATTTATCCCCGTTTAAATTTTCACTAAGGAATGCAATGGCATGTTTTTCTTGTCAAAGTAAACCTTTTATCCCTACCCCACTAGCATCACATGCAACTTCAAATAATTTATCAAAGTTAGGTAAGGATAATACCAGTGCACTATATAGCTTGTCATTTAACGCCTTAAAGGATTTAGTTGAATCCTTTTTCCACTTGAATTACCTTTCTTCATGAGATGTTTAATAAGTTTAGCAATAGTTTAGAACTACTTGATGAACCTCCTATAAAAGCTTGCTAGTCCATGGAAACTCCTCACCTCAAGGATGTCTTTGGGTATTATCATATCTTAAATAGGCTGAATCTTCATGTTATCCACTTTTATATCTTTTCTACTTACAATATAACCAAATAAAACAACACTCAAAAGCATAAAGTCACATTTTTCTATTTCTCTCTTCCCTTAGTTTATCAAATAATCTTCTCAAATGAATAAGATGGCCATGCTCATTTATACTATACACAAGTATATCATCTATGTACACCATAATGAATTTTTTAAAAATAAATGATGAAAAGGGAAGAATAAATTCATTCATTAGTCTCATAAATAAACTAGGTGCATTACACAAATTTAAAGGCATCACATTCAATTCATAAAGACCATATTTTATTTTAAAGGCAGTATTCCACTTATCCCCTTCCCTTACCCTCATTTGATGCTATCAACTCCTTATATCAATTTTAAAGAATACTTGTACTACACATAAATCATCTAACATGTCATCTAATATAGGCATATGAAATCAATATTTTATAGTTATATTATTTGTAGCTCTAGAGTCAATATACATAAGCAACATACCATCTTTTTTTTTGAACAAGTAATGTAGGTATACAACATGGGTGTATTCTCTCTCTCACATATCCTTTTCCTATAAGCTCTTATATTTGTTTCTATATTTTCTTAGCCTCCTATGGATTATATCTATATACAGGTCAACTAGGTAAGGACACACTAGGCATTAAATCTATATCATGTTATATTCCTTTTGTAGTAGGTAATCTAGGTAGTAAATAATCAGGAAATACATCTTTATATTCATCCGGAAGCTCATTTAATTGATTATTATAGCTATTTTTATCCCTTTTTAAATAATCATTGATAATCAAAGTATAACAACTACATTATTCTTTAATACATCCTATAATAACCTTTTCATGTAAAAACAAACTCTTTTTATTCTCAACTATGCTAGTATCATCACACTTAGAAGGTTTAAGTTGTGTTTTTTATTATCTTTATTAATAAGATACTCATTATTAATACCATTATGAATAGTACCTTTATCATATTTCCATGGAGTACCTAATAAGATTCCACGTGTATTCATAGGTAAAATATAACATAGCACATCATCATCTGAATTACCAATTTGAAATGAGATTAAGGTTTATTTTGTTACCTTAACTCATTTGTCTTTGTTGAGTCATTGAAGAGAATAGAGATTCAAGTGTGGTATTGTATCTAATCGCATCTCCTTCACCATCCTCTCATTATCCACACATTTGTATATAAACCACTATCAATAATAACTCGACAATTGTATATCCCACTCTTCCTTTGGTCTTGAATATCCCCTCTCATCGGTTAGGTTTCTCATTAGCTTGTAATTGAAGGACTCTTTGTATCATATAACAGGCATTAAAATCATGCTCTAACTCAATTGAAATTACTTCACTTGTCTCAAACTCAAAGTCTTCATCACAAGCCTCTATAACTTCAATTTCTTGTATGGATGGCACTCTTTGGTTGTAAAATTCTCTAGCAAAGTGTACATATCTGTAATCCCCCAAAATTTTAAAAACCTATAATTTAATAAATAGCTTTTATTTGGGATAAATTAGATTTTAAATGTATTTAATTTAATTATTTTATGGATTTTTGGGTATATAAAATTGGATATGAATATTTAATAAATTAAAATAAATATTTTTTTATTTTATCATGCTTATTTTATTTAAATAATTTTCCAAACTAATATTTTTCTAAAATTAACCTTTTTAAACCAATATATTAAATTAAATTATTAAATTTATTTATCTATCAAAAATATTACATTATATTATTCCATAATTTATTTTGTCTTATTTTTCTCCATTTTTCTTTTTCCTTTTTTCCTTTTTCCTTTTCTCCTCCTTTTTCTCATTTCCTTCATTTTCCTTTTTCTTCTCTTCAGGCCACCAGGCCATGGCCTGCTCACTCACCCCCCCGGTGCTTGGGCCACCGGCATGTTTCTTCCCTTTCCTTTTCCTCTCCCACACAACGCAACCCATCCCTCCTTCCTTTTCTTTCCTTCCTTCTCCCCCCGACCGAGTCGGCCCATTCTTCTTTTCTCCCTCGCCCAGCTGACCTACTCGTTCTTTTCTTCTTCTTCTTCCTTTCTTCTTCCTCCATCCCCAACCACCCTGATCATGCCATGTCACCCTCCTATACACATCCTGCCTCCTCCTTGCCGCCACTACAACTCTCCCTCTCTTTCCCCCTATCCTTTTCTTCCCCTTTTTAGACCCAACCAACCCTGCACCCCCACCCACATGCCTCCCTTTCCTCTTCTTCCCCTTCCCTTTCCCTACAACCCTAACACCCGTACCCCCTGCAACCTGCCCCGACCGGCCACACCTACTCCCCTCTCCTCCCTCTTATTTTTCTTCTTCCCCTTCAGCTTGATCCTACCCCCATTTCAAGCCTCTCCTTCCCTCTCCTAATCTCTTTTTCTCCCATTTCTCCACCTTTATCCCCTCCTCTGTTTTGCTTCCGCCACCTCATTCTACCGCTTCCACCGCCATACCAACCACCTACACTGCCTCCTGCCACCTCCTACTCCCACCCTGCACTACCACGCCACCCCCTCGAGCCCTCTACAACCCTTTCTTCCTCTCCTCTTCTATTTCTCCCTTCTCGGCAACCACCCTGCTCCTCCTCCATCCACTGACGTCCCACCGCTTTCACCACCTCCCGAGCCACCAATTCACTCCCTACAACCTCCCCTACCACCCCCTTACCTTCTTTGGCCGAAAGAAACCCTAGCAGCCGCTCCTTTTCCTCCTCCCTTTTCCTTCCTTATCATCCTCTGCCACTACTGCAACCCCGTTCGCAGCCCTTCTGTCACCACCTCCGCGGCCCTTGGTCACCGATCACCCAACCCCCACCACCACCTACACCCCCACTCCACCCCTACACTCATCCCTTTCCCTAACTCACCCCCACTTTCCCTCTTTCTTAGCCCCAAAACCCCAACCCAAAAAACAACACCCTCCCTTCTACTTATGCCTCCTTTAACCCCCTCCTCCCTTATTTTGCATGCAGCTCATGCTGCATGAGCAGCGCGAGTTTGCTGCCCTATTTCATGATTTTGGTTAATTATTTTAAGGTATAATAATGGTTAAGTATGTCATTTATTAAGTTTCTATAAAATTTATTACTTAGATTTTATACTCTAATATGATAATTATAGGCATTATTTTTAGGTATTGGTTTTGCTAATCAAAGCTTGAATCTTTAACCAGGGTACCCGTAAGGTTCAATTTTTGTGGAAAATAAGGTAATCGTTAAACCTCACTTAAACTTATGGATGACGTATGCTAGAACATTAGGATTTTTAATATGTTTTTATGCATGATATATGTTGTTTAGTATATGGTATGTAGTTGCTTACATTGATTGATAAAAAGGAAAGTGTGCTAGTTATGTGCCATGTGTAGAAATAGTGCTTAAGGAAGTAGCTTTGTTGTTAATAAAAATGATAAGTATTTATCTATGATATGTTATATTATTGTGACCATTGATGCATAAATATTGTTATTATGATCCCTATGGGCATTTTAGTAATATGTCTTGTGTAAGTGTGTGGCCTAAATAAATGTGGGTGCTAATGAGGATTATGTTGAATAATAATAGTTGGTGGAGTTGGATAATGATAATTGAGCATTAATATTAATATTTTATGTAGGGAGAGTATTTTAGTAAAATTGGGGTGATAAGGGCAAAATGGTAAGTTGTAAGAGTAAAAGTGTAAAAATGGTAAATGGACAAGTAGGAAGGGCATATTAGTAATTTTACATGGAGAGGTGATAACTCGGTAAATTTTGGATGTGAGAAAGTATTTTGTTTGATTAAATATAATGGAAAGGGTAATATGGTAATGTGGTGAATAAAGGAGTAAAATGGTAATTTTGGAAGTAAAGGAGCAAAATGAAATTTTTGTAAGTAAAAGGGTAATATGGTAATTTTGTAAGTAAAGGGGATAAAATGATAATTTGGTCTAAAGGAAGGGTAAAATGGCAATTTAATAAAGTAGAAGGGTAAAATTGTAATTTTAGAGGTAAGGGGCAAAATAGTAATTTTGTAAGTAAAAGGGTAATATGGTAATTTTATAAGTAAAGGGAGTAAAATTGTAACTTGGTGTAAAGGAAGGGTGAAATGGTAATTTAATAAAGAAGAAGGGTAAAATGGAAATTTAACAAATTAGAAGGGTAAAATGGTAATTTGAAGCAAAGGAATGGTTAAATGGTAATTTAATAAAGAAGAAGGGAAAATGGTAATTTAACAAAGTAGAAGGATAAAATGGTAATTTGGTGTAAAGGAAGGGCAAAATGGTAATTTAATAAAGAAGAAGGATAAATTGGTAATTGTAATAATGGAGAAGGGTACTTTGGTAATTTATCCAACCAAAGGGTAATTTGGTAGTTATAATAACGAAGAAGGGCAATTTGGTAATTACAATAATGGAGAAGGGCAATTTGGTAATTATAATAATGGAGAAGGGCAATTTGGTAATTTAACCAACTAAAGGGTAATTCGGTAATTATAATAATGAAAAAGGGTGATTCGGTAATCTAACTAACCAAATAGGAAATCTAACAAGTGTAACAAGTATGAAGGGTGATTGGTGATTTAATAAGTGTGAAAGATAATTCAGTAACCTAACTCGAGCAAGGGGTAATTGGGTAATTATGCAACATAGAGGGTAATAAGGTAAATTGGCAAGTAAAGAAGGGATGAATTAATAATTCTACAAGTAAGGGGTAATTCAAATTTTGTAGAAATGAAAGGGGTAAATCGGTAACTCGCATCTAATATGTCGATGGGATAACGAAGTTTCATAATAAGACTCAAGTAACACTGAATAGCAAGATAAGGGTATTTGACAATCAGTAAGTACTACGAGAACAAACCCTAAATTAGAATTGGATGAGATAATGATGGCCTTAATGATTCCTCTAAGTTATCTTGGATAATTGTATGAATAAAGAGTACCTAATAATATCAAAAACAATTGAAAGTTAATAAGTATCTGGTTGTTGTACTTTTCGTGATCACCTTAATTAAGACACTAATAATTAAAGTGAAAGACCTCGAGATCGGGAATGGTAGCTCTTTAGGGGTCGCTACCCTATAGATGTGGTTTAGCCCACAGTTATTTTTGTATTTGCTGGTGTGCCTTAGTGCCCCAACTAGGCCCAACATCTTGCTCTATCTAGCTCTACGAACCTATTTAGGGGGTATGCACACTTATGGATTAGGTATTCTTATTGGTAGGGTACTGAGTAGCTGTATACACTAGTATGACCAGGGTACCTTTGTGTCACTAGGTTGATGGTTGAAGGATACAAAGTAGCTTGTATGCACCAGTATGACTGGTGTACCTTTATGTCTCCGGGATCTTGATCACCCCTTCGAGGCAAATAAATGGATTTGTTGTGATGATTAAAAAGGGAAAACACTAATCGTGAAAGTGAAAGACTAATGAGTCGGGCCCAGATGAATTATATTATGAGTGCTGGTCCACCGGATATAATAGTGGACCAGGAGCATTTTTCCCTAGAATATGTTTATGAATATTAGTCCACTGGATATAATAGTGGCCTAGGAGCATATTATACTAGAAGATTTATATATGTATTCCGGTCCACCAGCTATAATAGTGGGGGTCCCGAGCTCATTAAATCCAATCTTGGATGTGAATATATCATGGAAAATACTAATCACTTATAGTGGAACACCATGTGAGTTGAGGCTAGACTAGGCCACCAGCGAATAATAGTGTCTAGGAGCCTTCTACCCTGGAGACCGATCCACCGGCAAATAATAATGGTTAGGAGCATTCTACCCTATATGTTTTCGGTCCACCGGCTATAATAGTGGGGTTCTCGTACTCATATGGATATAATTCGAGAGATGATGGAATAATGATTGATTATTGGCTTAAGGCCCAAACGTAATGATTTCACATTATGTTCTATTAATATGTGATGGGCTTGCTAAGTATGTGGACATTGTGTGTACATTTCTTATTACAGGTGTTTATAGTTCTACATCATGTGTTGCATTGTAAGCCTACTTTTCAATGTTATTAAAAGGGTTACTCAGTACCATAGTACTGAAGGGTTCCATTCATGGGGCCCCTGCCAATTCAATGGGCAGTGTCCCTTGCAGGTTCATTTCAGGTGCTATTCAAGTGGGCAACGGGAAAGAATGTAAGGATTATCCAGAACCTTTAGGGTTTCACCTCTTTCTCTTTTTAACTCCTGATTTAAATGTAATCTTTGTTCTTGTAACCACCATCGGTGGATTCTATTCTTGTAAATTGTTATTGCGCTACTCTGATTTCAATATGGTTTAAATTTCTAGCAATTTGTATTTTATTCTTTTAACCTTAGCACTTGGTACTAGAACGGTAGGAGTGAACCGGTCTAGTACTAAGTGTGGCAGTAATATCCCCAAAATTCACAGTTTTGTTTTCTTTGCTTCCCCTGTATCTTTTGATAAAATAAAATTTTTCAGTGGTAAATTTTGGGGGTGTTAAAATATCCCTAGCATTTAAAACATTGCTTTTTAGAGACTTAATTGACATTGGCTTTAACTTTCACCTCTCTAGTTGGACCTTACTATGTATCAATATGTGTAGCACTTGAAGTACTTAGTATATGTTTTAAAGCTTGTGCATTCGAGTAATACTTTATAGAATAAGTACTTGTCTTCACATAAGGCTTAGTGGACTTGATTTGTTTTTCAAATCTCAAATGAAGCTTAATCATATTATCAAGAGAGTCATATAGGAAAGTTTCAACTTTATCTCTAATCATCATATTAAGGCCTCCTAAAATCTAGTACATGTTTATTCCTTTTTATCTTAAATATCACATAAAGTGCTAATCTTTCAAACTCTCTAACATATTATTCAGCACTTAAAATCCCTTTCCTAAAAGTTGTTAATTTGATATAATTTTATTTCTCATACTCCTTAGGTACATATTTTTTTTTGTATTTCTTAAGATTATCCCAAGACTTATTTTTGATTGTCGCTTTCTTTCTATATTCCTCTTCAAATTATCATACCATATTCTATAAAATATTTTAAACTTAAGAGTAGCTAGTTTAAACTTTTTTTCTCATCATGATAATAATTTAATTTAAATATAGCCTCTATTTCATATAACCACTCAAGGAATAATTCAACATCAAGTTTATCATTAAAATCAAGAAGATTAAGTTTTATACTTTTATCTTCTTTATTATGATATCTCGGTTGATGGTCATAAAAGGCTCGATGTCTTCCACTTCCTTGTGATTCTTCTTCATACTCCACACAAAATTTTAAATGTATTCCCCTTATTGGATAAGTTTTCCTTGATGCATATCCATTCAGTATCTAGAAAATTCTCTTTCGCTCTTATATGTTATGGATAGAATCTTGCCCACCAAATTGAGAGTCCATTCTTTGCGATTAAGTTTGCATTGAAAGAAGTTGTTTTAGTTGAGCATTGGTTGCATCTAGATTTTTTTTAAAGTTATTGAATAGCCTCAAAAAACTCTTAAATTTTTTTTCCCTTCTCCATTTATTATTGATCACATGACATAATTCAAACAAACATGTTATTGATTTTAAGGTTTTATTGAGAAACCAAACCAATCACTTATGGTACCATCAATCAATAATGGTTATTAGTACCCTTTTTAATTCACTCAAGTTAAACATAATATCACTGATCAAATAAACCACAAACATAATATATATGTCACCAGAATCACAATTCTTGTGAGGTTCTTGAGATAAAGCTAAGCAACACACTTTAGGTTGGTCGATATCCTACTTCCATAGCCATAAATGTTTTCCTTATACCATTTCATACAAGAGTTCAAAACAATGTGTAACCTATCAACGTGCACTAATACATAATTACTACTAAAATAGATCATACAAGTTATTATACCAAATCAATAAAAGTAGCATCAAGTTGCAAGCACAAACCATACACATAGTTAATATGATGACAATCTTCATTTCACAGCATGTATGCAATCTATATCTCGATTTCACGTACCATAATGTGTTACCATGGGGAGTAAATATTCATGAAATCAAGGCAATCAATGGCTGGCAAATTTGTGTCAAAATAAATCTATTGTACTCATGCCAAATAATCATCAATTACAAACATGCTCACCACTACACAATATCAAGATAACCTATCTATATACAAAAATTTGATCTATAGAAGGAAATTTAACCAAGTCCTTGAGCATAAGTTATAACTCATCTATGACTCCCAAACACGTTCTCAATCATAGCAAAAGAAAAGCTTGCACAACTTTGTGGATTAAATAATCAAGAACGCGATGAAATAAAATAAAGAACCGATCAAGAACTTAGTTTGAAGGTTGGTTGAATTCATAGGTTGTCTTCAATTTTTTATAGAGAAATTTACATCAAAGGTTATTGATTCAAAAGAGAAAAACCTATCAAGCTTGATACCACTAATGATGTGTATTTTGATATCATAATTACCCAAACACCATGCAAGAACTTACTTCATTCTTGGCCATTATCTTTTATGGATGTTCTTGGTTCAAATGAAGGAAATTATTTTATATTTGATGATGTATTGAATCTTCCATAAATTTGAAATAGTTATAATGAGAACTTGCATAGCTTTTACTTATAATAACCCCAACTCTCAAGCCTAACTCACTTGGAGAAGAAGGAAGAATTTTGAAATTTCTCAAATTTTATTAACCATTATCATACATGAGTGTACAAGGATGATACACACACACACACACAAGGGCCTCATATGTTTCAGCCTTTACTAACTAAGTAATAACTTTTTGAACTAATATAGTTTTTATTAACAAACTAAACTATTTTTTGCCAACTAACCTTCGTCAACACTTATTAATTAGGTTTAACTAGTTATAAAAGTTAAAAATAATACAAAAAACCCCTATAACATGCATACAAGAAATCAAAATTACCATCCACAAATGTAAGACAACAAATATTACGAAGTGTACATAAAATAAGGAAGCTAAAAAAAATGTATGAATCATGCAACCAAGCTTTGTCTTGTATCTTTGTCTTCAATGTCATTTTGTTATTCATTCCCTTGTCCTTGTCTTGTAAACTGGATCTTTTGAATGAATTATCCTTCACCCAAACATGCTATATCACTGCATGAATTACTTAAGAAGCCATTAGTAGCATTAGTATTTTTGGAACGGGCTTAAAGAATTTCAAGAAGGATGGGTTCCATTTCTAAGAATGTTAATTCTTAAACATTACTAAAATAAGATGTAGATGCTCCTGCTTCATACAGTATTTCAAATAATAACTTTTTAAGGCCACTATTCTTAAAAATTACCATTATAAATATTATAATACATAAATTGTTAATATAATAATAGATAAAACTTTTCTAATACAATTTTAAAATTAAAATATTGTCTTTTGTTATCCTTTTCCTTATTTATATATTATAATTATAATAATGATGTTGTTGTTGTTGTTGTTACTATTATTATTAATGTATATCAATTAATTACATACATGTTTTACTAACCTTTAATGTGGCATATATAATACTATATTATAATACACCAAAAAAATTTGTAGGAATAAACAATAAAATAATAAATAAAATAAAATATTGGTACATATAATAATAATAATAGTAATATGAGATTTAAATGTTGTTATCTAGCCTAACTTTGAGATATTATTTTAATTATTTAGCCTAAAATAAATTATAGATAAAATATAACAATTTTTACTTATTTTAATAATTTTTAATAAATTCCTCAAAAACCCAACCTTAAAATTCCACAACCTTCTTCTTTTTCCTTTCCCTTTTTCTTTTCTCTTTTTCTATTTTTCCTCCTTTTCTCCTTTTTTTCTTTTCTTCCTTCTTATTCTTTTTTCTTCTTCCTCCCTTACCTAGGTTGGTTTGCAACCGGCCCAAGCAACCTCTCCCCCTCTCTTTTCCTTTTATCCCCCTCCGACCAGCCTAGTCCCTTTTCCTCTTCCCTTTTCTTTCCCCTAGGCAATGACCCAACCACTTCTCTTTTTTCTACTTTTCCTTTCTTCTCCCTCCTTTCTTTCCTCTTTTCCCCTTTTCTCCCTATCTTCTACCTCTCAACTACGCACGACTCTCCCCCCTTTCCATTTTTTGCCCTCCAATGCTTGCAAACAACCACCATCCCCATCCCTTTTTCCCTTCTCAACCATGGAACATATGCACATAGGCATGTGCCTACACAAGTCCCCCTACACCTGCACTTGCCTGCCCCCTACACCATCCTACATGTCACCATTGTACCACCCTACAACCAGCTACCTTTTCCCCCTTCCTCCTTTGTCCTCATCCACCCCTACAGCCTATAAATACCCTCTCCCCTAGTCACCACCACTTCCCTTCCTCCATTTTGAGTTCCATTTAATTAAATTTATTATTAAGTAGTATTGCTACGTGTAACACCCCCAAAATTCACTACTGAAAAATTTTGTTTTATTGAAAGATAATTGCGGAAGCAGATTAATAAAACATGAACTTTGGGAGTATTACCGCCACACTTAGTACCAGACCGGTTCACTCATACCATTCCAGTACCAAGTGCTAAGGCTAAGAAAATGAAATACAGCTTGAAAGAAATTCAACACACACAAATCAGAGTAGCGCATCAAATCGTTTACAAGAATAAAATCCACCAACGGTGGTTACAGTAACACATAACATTAAAACAAGGAATTTAAAGAGAAAGAGAAAACTCTAACGATACTGAATAACTCCTTACTCTCTTTCCCGTAGCCCACTTGAGTAGCACCTGAAAATACCTGTAAGGGCACTGCCCATTGAATAGGTAGGGGCCCCATAAAGGGAATCCATTCAAAGCTGTTTGATAACATCAACCATTAAGGAAGCTTTGAAAGAGCCTTTTTAAAATGTTCAATATGCCATGCTTTGAGTTTTAACATATATAGAATACCCTAAATTAGGCTATAGAGTGGGCATCAGGGGTTCACTAGGGTGAGGGTCACCTTTACTCTTTGCTTCACCACCCTCCTACCCAATTATGGGTGAGTTATAGAGTGAAAGAACAAACATGTTGCTACTCAAGCTAATCCTGAGAAACTATTTAAACATTCTCATTAGCCGACCAATCCAACCAAGGAAGTACTCATGCTCGAGTGAGTACAAGTGCTTACATCTTAGCCACCCAAGACAACCCTAAAATTCTATTTAAAGAGTCTTCCTCACCAGCTAGAATAAGGAAGTGCTCGTACTCAAGTGAGTATGAGTGATTACATCTATGCCTTAAGGAATTTTAAAGACCACTTTACCAATGGTATCATGTTTTGAAATAATTACCGTGGAAAGTTATTCTAAATTATAAGAAGCTAAGAGTACAGCTCTGATAGCTTGTCCTTGATATTTATCACTCATCATTCCTCACCCTTTGGGTAGTTTTGTAGGAAGTATGGTGCTAGCATCAATTAAGTATGGCATGGGATTTTTTGGGCTTTCAAAGTAGAAGATGATGTAGGAGATTTGGAAAAGAAACTGAGATCATGAAGGGATGTGATTGAATCACCCTATCTCCTATGCACTTGCATTGTATTTTTTCCAAAGTACTCCTTAACATATTTTCCACAACAATGGCCACCATCTTATGGATTTTATTTGTCCTGAGCAAGGAAGAGTCATCGATTAATTTATAAGAATCTATCCCTTTCTCTTAGGATTGTAGATAGGGTCTTTCCCCATAACATTCATTACGTCTTTGACCATCGTACCTTTACCATCTACCTGAAAGTGATCTCAACCATCACTTATATAATTTTGATTGAAGCTAAACCTTAAAACTCTTAGTCATTATAGTTAACTACTACTACTCAATCCCGCATTCCTTGCATAAGGAGTGGAGAAGGGGCTTGACCTTTCCTTTCCTTTTAGCTATGTAGTTCTTGTTATTCCTAGCTTCTCCAACTATTTTGATAAGGGAATAGAGTAAGGGGTGACCTTCTTGTATTTACACATATAAATGTTTTTTGCTCTAAACTTGAAATTCTAACTATGTGTTTGACCAAGTTTGGCCCACATCCTTAAATGAGAATAATTAAACTAAAAACATGCTTTAAAATGGAATTTTAGGGTTCATATCTCTAATTGTATCATGAATCTTTCATAGGATTTTTAGGATAATGTTTTTCCACCATTAATGGGTTGACTTAGATATAGATTTTTGACCTTTCCTCTTAACCATGAAATAATTGGATGAATAAATGGATAAATTGGATTTCCCATGGTTAATGTCTAGTGGGTAAACCTTAATAGTATCTATTTGACTTCTAATTACTTATATCTTGAAATTAAGGTGATGAACATGATAAGTGTGGATGACTTAACATGCCCAAGTTAAATAACATGGACATACAAGATGGCCTTTAGTTGACATTTCTTAGATCTTAGTCCTAAACCTAAAATCCTTAATTAGTTATTTAATTAAAAGGTTGTATAATATGGATATAGATTGACCTCTAAATGATTTAAACTTGGATCTTGATCTTATATTTAGGAAAGTTGATGAATTTGACCCTAATTAATGGTAAAATTCTAGCTAAATTTTGGAATTTGATTTGGTGCGTATATGATGAACCCTTAGTAATGCATGATGGATTATTTAATCTTTTGTGAACCTCTTGAGCGATTGTTACATAAGTGAATAGTGGTTAGGTACTATATTGATAGCTTGAACCTAATTATGATGATAAATGGCCTTACAAAATTCATATTGTTTGTGTGATCATTTATGATCCTTATTTGATCTCTTATAACCTAACTACTTAAATTCTAAATAATCATGTGATTATAATTGTTGAACAAAATATGAGTTGAAAATAATTGTATAGATTTTTATATGGTGATATTGTGTGTTGTGGTCTTATTATGTGTGTTTCTAATACCTCTTTAAAATATTAATGGGTCTAGACTATCCAATCTTTAATCATATACCAAGGTTTAGTTTACCTTTAGGCATTTTATATTATCATTTGCCTTCAAGTGGGATCCAAGAGATCTCTATGCCTTACCTACTCTAAACACTAATGATGCACTATAAAGTATTGATGCTAAAGGTTATGGTTACCTGGTTAGGTATATTTAGCTTTAGCTAGACATTATGTCCTCTAATGTTTACTTAGCTTCTATTAAAATTTATATCCAACAGTTATTGTGATATACCACTGTTCTTACTTGCCCCATGTATGCTCCCTCATTGCAAATCCTTCTTAAGGATAAGTATTATGGCTTACCCATAATGTTATATGCATCATGTGATACCATGTGCTTAGGTTGAAGTGTTGCATGATCATATGTAGTCCTTATTCATGCAAGTTCCTAAGAATTACCATATGAACCGTGTTAAATGAACTCAATATCTCCATATAACATGAGTCAGATAGTTGATATGTTAACTATATAACTATATTATTATCATTTATGGATCAGATACTATATGATAATGAATGAATGGTTTAAGATATCTATGTTTCCTTATGCATATGACATGTCTATTAAAGTAGGTTGTAGTGTGCATGTCTCCATATGTACAAATAGCATGTTCATGCATGAATAATTCATTGATGACATAATATGTGTTACATACATACCTTAGTGTCTAAGCATGAACGTGATATGTGTGTCTTATGCATACAATAACTTAGAAAGTAGGTTAGATTGGTTTACTTATTATATACCCATACTAATGGGATTGCTGTTGCAATCTTCTACTCAATCACATAAGCATGAGATCTTGTGCGAGACTCAAGGATGACTAGTGAATGGTCTTCCCTTTGGTTGTGGTGTCAGGTAGGGTTATCTAAGAGTAGGCAATTTCGATGGTGTTCTCTTTTACTAGTCTTTATCAAATAAGATTCTTGTGTAGTTCAATTTTCCTTTAGTTATTCGTTTCCTATTTTTTTTATTTTTCTTTTCACTTATTTTTGAGATATATATAGCCTTAGGTTGTAAACCTTAAACCCCCTACCCTTTTATGTTATGTGTTTTGTGCGCTCTAGTTTTATCTTTTGTTATGTTGGTTTTGAATATTTTATCTTATGTCTAGCGCCTCAATTTTCATAAGATGTTTTTTTTCTACTTCAGCAAATTTTTTTAACAAAATATTTTATTTTATTTTTGTAGTGAAAAATGATTGTGTCATACCTATGAAGGATTAATGTTATATATTATGGGTTAGATGTAGAGTCAGAGTTATGTGGTAGAGTAATAGTTTTTGTGTCAGATATGCTTATGGACTCTTAGATTCCATCTATCCATCTTTTTGTTTTTTACCTTATTATGTGCTTGGAATTAGTCTCCTAAACCCTTGTGTTTATGATTTATATCATCTCTATTATTCTCTATTTATCATTATTTAGTGTTAAACATTTTAGCCTTATATTTAATATAATAATGGTGTGGTAACCATACTTGTATTAAATGTGTCAATAACACCTTATCATTTTACATATTAGCTTCCACAAAATAAAACTTTTTAGCTGTAAATTTGGGGATGTTACAATAATGGATGAGTTGGTTCATAAATTACTTACATTCCCTAAAAATATATTTACATTACTTTTAGTTCTTCTAATTTTTTAGTAGGATTTTAATATTTAACTCTATTTTGGTACTATTATTATCTCCTATAATGCATTTGGAGAGTGAGCTTCAAAATTGAAAAGAAGGATTTTATATTGGTCTATTTTTATAATGGTAATTTGATAATGTAAGTTATAATATGTAGGTTAAATAATAGTTGTTTGTTAGTGTTGGAATGTTTGAAGTTTTGATATATAATTTTTATTATAGAAAAAGGGTATGTTGACATCTAAATATATGATTTATTTATATATTTTTTTCTAATTTTGGAATTATCATTGGTGTGTTAGATAGTCATATTTTGAAATCTCATAATTGATTGTTTTGTATTCTTTTTATAGTATGGTTATCTGAATGTTGATTTACTAACTACTAAGAACACGGCACTAATGAATATGTCCCTACTATTTTCTAGAAATCCTAAGCTAAATTAATAATGTAATTCATATGACTCATCCTTACATCCATGTCATTTTTTATGTTATTACTACTTATAGACAATGGTAAGGCAAGTGTGGGATAATGATGATATATAATAGCATTTGAAAATGAACAACACATTTCATATGTATATGTGTGTTCATTAAGTAGATTAATTATTACATGCACAATTAAATTAGGTAATGTCACATATGTAATGTAAGGATTTAATCAACAACTAATAAATCCACAAATTTAGATGTACACATGTTTTACTAATGTAAATGAATACAAATATGAGCCTCTACCATTGATAAAAGAGGTAATGAATGTTATGGAATAATTATACCTCCTAGGTATCAAAAAAAAGTTATTTTAGGTGTCAATATTTGTATAAAAAATAAATTCATTTATAAAATGTCAAAACCTACTCTCACTTTTACACTAAAGTTATTTCTTTCATTATCTATACATCAAATGTTTTGATATTTCTTAGTGAGGAATGTAAGAAAAATTTCAAGGCTAGTTTTATTGGTTCTTATTGTTGTGATATTGATAAACTCAAATAGAGATATAGAACATTATAAAGAGGAAGGGAGAATGAAACTTCTTATTATCATTCACACGTATATACCCACACTTGTTACATCAATCATGAGAAAGAGTTAGAGAATATGAAAGGAGGTGGAGGATGCGTAGAGTTGAGGATGGAATCATAATGGAGAAGTTGCTACAACTTATGGTACTAATGAGAGTATTAAACATATGATTTAATGCAATATACATCCACAATATGTAAATATAATATTTACAACACTCCCCCTTGTATGTACATCTTTTTATATTTACAATACTGCCCCTTAAGAGTATATCTAGAAAATACTACCTCATTAAAAAACTTGCCAGGAAAACCCAGTGGAATAAAACCATGGCTAAAAAAAGAGTATAGTTGTATTCCTTCAATTTCATATGTCTCCTTCATATGTCATATTATATATGGTTATGTTTGCATGTATAAGGACACTTTAATAGTGTTTACATTTGAAAATTTCACCAATAAAAACCCTATTAGGGACAAAATTATGGCTTTTGTGCAAATACATGTGTCACCAAATTGACTTTTAAATCATTTCTTTAAAAACACACACTTATAGCCAATTGGTCTGACACCTTCAAATATTAGACTTATTGCCCATACAAATCATGTCCATTAAGCGGATACATTTGACTATTATAATTTGATAATAATTTATCTAATGAAATTTCTTAATAAATCAAGAATAATTATCATTTTTATCCATTATTAGTTACAATGATTTCGGTAAAGACATTCCTAATGTCTACCTCATACCACCTTACACTAGTGTAAGGATAATTGATGGATATTTCATTTACCGGTAGAATCTATTCCCATATTCTATCCATATGGACATGTTAACTCAATATGGAAAGTTTTCTATCCTTTTAAAGGATTATAAATCATCTTTTGAGGGTTTAGCTCTCTGGATCCTTATCATACGTTTCTAGCATATTTATACCATACGTGCCATTAGTTTATTTGAAGTCACCACAAGGACTTCTATGTAAGTTATAACTTTAGTCAAAACACATATTGGTTTCATAATTTCTTGGCCATAATAAATGAAAATTGTAGCTAGGCTACATCTAGCAAGCATAAGCATAATCAAGTGCATTTTGATTTTTTTTGGGTCCATATATTATGGAAGACTTTTAATTATTTGGCTCGCATTTTGGTTCCTTTGACAGATATTATTTGGTATTAAAATTCTTGTTTCATTTTTAGATAATATGACTTTGAATTATATTGGTCATTATTTTACAAAGAATTATCAACTCTGAATTACTTATTATAAATTTGATACATATGTAGGAAAATAGCAGTGATCATAAGTGGCTATGTGAATTTATGACCTAAGTCTCAATTAAGTCCCATTTCAATGTAAAGGATGATTTATGTTAAGTTGTTAAGAACAATATTATAAATAATGTTTGCTATAGTGTTAGTGACTTAACTTTTTATTATTGCAATACATTGATGTAAGTTTGATTTCGATAGCTCATATTCTTATTATTGAATTTTTTTTATTACTCATTATTTTCCTTTGTAATATGAATATGATGTCATTTGTTGTTGTTATGCTTTATGTATGTAGGATATTACTCTTTTTTTCTAATTTTTATTTAGATGTTATAATAGATCATAATTACTTATTATTATTATTATTATTATTATTATTATTATTATTATTATTATGCATTGTACAATTTTATTTTAGATAAAGTTTTTAAGTATACAAAGATATAAAAAATTAAGTAAAAGATCATGCCATAAGATAATAAAATTAGAGTATATAAGCTTTATTTATAATAAAAATACAAAGTTAATTCATTCCAACATGATTGAATTTAAAATTTTGCTACATAAGATTTGGAGTATTTAGTTCAAATAACTAAATATTAGTTACTTAATCTTATCATAGTTTTTTCCTTTGAAATATGATTTCAATGGTAGAGCAATAGTTAACAAAATAATAAAAGATAAACTTTAGGTTAACATAGTTGATTCATTGGCAAGTTAAGTTTCCTTCTTCACTCTAAGTCTTAACTTCTTAATTATGGATGGTGACAATAGAACTCCATTCAAGCATCCTTTTCCTTTTCTATCAAGTTCATATGTTCCTCCTCCATCAAATTTCCTTTAGATAGGTGTAATTACTTCATCACATTGGGATATTATCTTTGTTTAAGTAAGAAATGTAATATAAAAACTTAAAAAGATTACAAACTTTACATTAATAGTTATAAACATGTTCATCAAGTTCTAAATTTTACAGCCTTGATAATATATATGAGTCATGTGGTTATAATTCATTTTAAAAAATTTAATAATATAAAATATTTATATTATGATATTAAAATAGTTTAAAATATTGTTATATGACTATTAAAGGGATTAAAGGCTTCATAATTTGAAAATAAATGCTATTCAACTATCATTTAACAATTGAGTATAACCTAGATTGATTTTTCTTCACTCAAACCAAAAAATGGCTTGGTACTACACTAGTTTCTCTAACATTAGTCAACTCCAACATCTAGTTCATTTATAATAAGATGTTGATTATCCAAGATAACTATTGGTAGAATTATTACAGATGTATCCCTACTTGACGATTAGGGAGCATATCTACATCTTATAAGGGATTTTGACACAAGTTTGGGGTGATGCCTTGGGGGACTTCTCACCTCTCGTTTGGCTATAATAATTGGTGGAGTCTCTTCTTTATCATGGACCTTGGGTATATAAAGAGGAAATATATTGATATATTTGTTGGGGATGATCTCACTTGTCTACATGTTGAGCAGGATAGCTTGAGGTTATTTCTGCAGGACATTATTGAGTATATCACCACAAGGGATGGTTATGAGTAGTTGGAGGATGAAAACAATGCTAAGGAAGTGACTTTAGAATGTGGATGGTTGGGTCTTGATGACCACAACTAGAACATCAGGACCATGGAAGTGGACACTTGATCATTTGCTTTTGGAGGAAGTTTGGAGGAATTTTTGTTTTACTATAGGCATAGGATCTTAGTTAGGATGTGGTCTTAAGGAGACATTTTGGTTTACCAATCTTTTACATAGGGAAAGTGTATAACTCCAATGGATATTTTTTACTCCTCCATTGAGGAATAGGCTAGAATATTGGACTTGTGTTATATCCATATAATGTTTAGATATTATAAGGGATGTGTATATAATATTTTTTTATTATGGTGTTGTTGATTTTTTTTTTGTTAACGATGTGAACCTTATAGCTTCACTCTATTGTTTTTTTTGGTCTTTCCTTTTCATCTCCTCCTATGTTGTCAGCTATCAAATCTTGTGAGCCATTTATCGCATCCCCTTTATAATTATGAATTATTAGGCTTAGTTATAATACCCCATTTGTAGAAACCCTAATTATAAAATTGGTATGTATGTGTAATCAATAACAAAAAAATTATTATAGGATTTTCTATATTAGATATATTATTATTAACATGTGAATAATTATAGGCATGTTACCATACCTATATAATCCCTCATTCCTCCCTCATTTTTTTGTTTGATACAACCCATTATAGCCCCTTTGTTGCACACTTCTTCCTCTTTTCCCTGAGCTTCCATTTGTAGTTTTCCCCATCTATCTCCCTTGTTATTTCCTTTCTTTTTTCAATATGGATATATTTTTTAAACACTTCTACCTCACTTTTCTCACCAATAGATGTATGAAACACTCATGTATCTACCCTTTAGGTATATGAATCACTCATGTTGTAAGGCCCGTACTACTTGAGTCTTAAACATTTCCACTCCATTTTAGTGTGGGCCTCTAGCATTTTCCCTTCTACTCTATATGAGTGGTTAAAATTACTAGCCCTCTCCTAATATAAAGAACTCACGCCGCTAGTCTTTAGTAGCATAAGCTTCACACATTGTTTCTCGCTTATTGTGTCATTCCCATGTGTAGCTACCCTTTGACTCAGTTATTTTTCATTCCTTCCTCGCTTAGTTTTTGTTGATTTTTTGTATTATTCTAGATGCTAATATATGTTGTTGGGTGTTTTTTTCTTAGTAAATCCTTAAGGCATCATGAAGAAGTCAAACATTTGTGATTTTGTGTAGCTTGGATTTAGGTAAATCAAATCACTTATGAGATGGTATAAATTATGTGTGAGCATGATAGGTTTTTTAGAGCTAGAATCATGCTAGGGTTTATTATATGTAAATGTTACAAAATTATGTGATAATATGAAAGTATGACCTCAAATATTTAGCATGTAAATTCTACTTATTATTAAATATGGGATATATGGATGTTAAATTTGTAAAAGGTTGGTGTATGCATGATTAGAATTTGGTTATGACATGTGGCTTTGTCAAGTTATTTTCCTTCCATGCTAATTATTTCATGATTATCATGGCAAGTTGTAGCTAGGGTTGATATATGACATGATAGTACTTTGGCATGATTATGGTTAGTTTTGTGTTAATCTTTATTCACATGATCTAGGGATAGGAATGACTTATTGCATGTACCATGATATTAAATACTACATTAAATGTTGATTCATGCTTTAAATCTATATGCATGCTTTTTATGGAATATATGACATATTATAAATGCATACCAAAGGTTTTGTATATGTAATTTTTAAAATACATGCATAAAGGGAAATACAGGCAATCGCTAAGTCATAGAAATTACCTACATCCTAAAATGTTTTAAATTACTATATTTTATCCTTTTTATGAAAAATTGTTTGATTAGAATAAAATTATAATTTAAAATGGATAATATTTTGGTAACTTGATTTAAGGTATCTTAGTTATCTATGACCTAATGTGCCTAAATGTGAATAAAGAGGCCTATAGTAGCTTAAGTAGATTTTTAAGTTAACATTAGTGCTTAATTTAACTTTAGCTTGGATCTTTGATCTTAGGGTTAACTTAAAAAATTGGAAATAAAGAAAAAATGGTTAAGTATAGAACTAGAATTATTATGTGTTATGAGATATTTTTTATCACTAAATAAAAATATTAATATTTAAAGTTGAAGACCTTGAGTTTGAGAACGGTGGTTCCTTAGAGGTAGTTATTGTAAGGATAAGGTTTATCCCCTTATTTGGTTTGGTTTGGTTTGTTTCAATTGTGCATCACAGTGCTCTAGTAAGGCCCTATATCCACTCTAATTAGTTTCCTAAACTTCTTAAGGGGTATCAATACTTAAGGATTAGGTCATATAGGAGGTATAAGGGTATTATGCTGCCTTTATGCGCCAGTATGATGAGGTGTATGTCTATGTCCCTAGTATGACCGACTATACATCATTTTTCCTAGGTTTATATTGTCTAACCTCGAGTAAAATAAATAATAAGAAAGAACTTATTTGATGTTATCAATATGTCTTAGATTATTAGTCTAGTCATAGTTGGCTATGTGCCCTAACTTTGGTATTTGGAATTATTTGGTTGGTTGGTAAAGCCTTAGTGCATTACCCTATTGTTCATGGGTTATTATGTGGTAGTTATGTATTTTGATATGAATGCGCTATAGTTAGTATATTGATTGATGAGCATAAGGATTTTATGACATATATTTTATCACATGTTATTCGTATATTGTTATCACATGTGTTTTTGTGCTTCAAGCATGCTTTCTAATTATTATACGATTATGTGAAATGTGAGCATGTTATCTCTTATGAGATATTATGATTTACTCAGTATGATAAATTCATATTGATACCACATTTGCAAATTATTGTGTGTGGACCATGGAGTGGCATGAGACGTAAAGTGTAGCAAGGATTAGTGAGGTCCTTAGAAGGAGATTTCATTCTCAAAATGGGTTTTTTGGTCAATTGTTAGGGAAAATCGGTGTCATACCTTTGGGTGCCCTTTTTGTAGTATATTTTCCTTTGGACTCTTGTGTCCATTATTATATATTTGGTTATTATTGTTATATGGAAGATATTTTTCTATAGTTTTTATTTATAACATTGTCTCTCCTTTCCACTACTTTGTTTTTGGATCTGGCTTATTTTGAGCATTAGAACTTGGCATAAGGAAGGTAAGGAAACCAAATTTATGTTAAGTGTAGTAGTAAATCTTGATATTTTGGAGATTACACTTTCATGAAAAAAAAATTATTAAATTTAAAGTTGGTGTATTAGTTTTGCCTCTTAGTTTAGGATGAAAAGTACCTTCCATATTTCTAGCTCAACTTTGGAGATGAAATTCCTTTTTAAGGGGGTGATGATTTAAAGCCCCATTTTTCAAAAAACCTAATTTATTTAGGAATTTTTTAAAATCAAAATAAAATGTTCTTATTTTATACATTTGTTACACCATTTGATGAAATTACAACCCTTATTTTGTTTTTAAAACATTTCGTTTCCTTTTTCTAACCATTTTCTCACCAATTCATTTTTGTGAGAACTTTTAAGCCATTTTAGGCTATTATACTCCATCCAGATCATTCTAATTCAATAATTTTGGGAATCCTTGATTTTTTTTTAGAGCATCCTAGGTTACTTTAAAATTCTAATGAATAGCCTCTAAAAAAGTACCAGTTAGCCCTATTTTAGTATTTTTAAACCTCGCAACAGTCCTTCTAGCCATCCAAAAGTTTAGAAACTCCAAGGATCGTTATAATTTATTGTTATTGAGTTACAATGACTTTAAAATGCTTTATAGTTATTTTTATAATTTTTGGGCTTCGTTAGATATTATTAGGCATATATATAATTTTCTTCTTCAACCATCCTCTAATCATTACAAAATTTAATTTTAGCTTTACATGTGTCAAAAAAAATTAAGGTTGAAGAACAGCCAAGGGTTAGCAAAATTCCCCTATCCACACATAAATTATCCTAGCTTTGTGAATTTACTAAATTACCCAATTATACACTAAGTTAAGCAACTTTAATATCTTCTAATTTCAATCCTCCACCACATGATCATACCTTAGTCTTCTAACTTCACCTTCTCTCTTTTCTATCTTCCTAGCCAATGCAAACCCACCACCACGTAAACCACCGAACCAATCCATTTGTCTTCATTTTATTCTCCTTTGTACTAAAGATTAATCTATTAGTACTTTAGCTAAGTAAAAGTATATATTTATCTTTGGGAATTAGGATAAAACCTCAAATTCTTCAAGCTTTGATTTATACCTTCTTCTTGGAGCATTAGCTTAAGTAAACATAATATTACAACAAGTATGTAGAATTTGTGGTGTTTTGCATGTATAATTATGTTTGTATTTAATTATGCTTAATTTAGGGTTTTTGACTCTTAGGGTTTGAATTTTTGATCTTTTTTTGTTTATATAATTTAATGATGCTATATTATAGGTTGAATTTTGTTAATGAACGTAGATGTTAAGCATACTTTAATTTGAGTGTGTTTTGATGTCCTAAATTATGCTTAAAGGTTTAATGAGTTTTGGTACTTTGAATTTTCTTGAGTATCTTCAAGTTATATTGATAATCTTGAAGGTTTTGATTAATTAAATGATACCATGATTATCTTTGTAACTAATAGATAAACTTTAATATATAATATGTTATATAAAAAACATGGTTAATGATCTTTAATTTTGATTAAAAATTTCAATGTTCTAGGCATGTTCTTCATAATATTCAAAGTGTTATTAGCCATAAAAAACTTAATCACATTAAGTATGGATTAATCTTTGATCAATCATGTTTTGGATTAATTAATCACAAAAATGGCATATTTATCCCTAAAAAGCTTTTATTGTGATTTAGAGTAAAAGGTTGACCATGACATTTGACTATTCAACCTTGATTTTCATGAATAATAACTTAGCGTAAATTGTGAATCCTATTAAATAGTAATTTTGGTAATAAAATATTTTTAGTTTCTAGATTTACGCTTTTTGATATAAAATAATGTATTCTATCAATCGATAAATAGTAATATTTAGTGAATTGTGATCTTTTCATTGCTTGTATATAGACTTATTTTATATAAAAATATATGATATTTTGCTCCTTTAACTTTTTAAATTTTCATGGTTTTCAAGTAGTTTTTGGTGTATTGCTTTGGGTTTGGGATATGAGAACCTACATGATGTGAATCAAAGTGGAGGAAAAAGCGTAGGATCTATCATTTATTGTTCCTTATGATGGTAGGTTGAAATTTTAAGAAACATACTTTGGTTTAAGGTTGTTAAACTCAAAGTAAGTTGCAGATTTGAAGGATAGTGTTCTTCAAATGTTGAAGGCACATTCGAAGGCCTAAAATGAAGATTAAACCCGGTTAATTCTTCACTCTAGAAGGTACTCCAAAAAGGGAGAAAAAAAACAAGAAAAGGCTCAAGATTTATGTATTCAAAATTCTATTATTCAGCTCTCTTTCATGCGTGCACAAGGTAATATATAGATAGGCATCAACCAGCATAATTGGCCTTAAACCACCCGGGTTTTTCTCTTAATTCAAGCTACCTTAAATCACTTGAATTAAGCCCATATAATACCTAATCTTACTCATAATATCATCATTTAAATGATATTAATGACTAACATTAGAAAGCCACACAATCAACTATGGTACATACATGAAATTACAACAAAACCCTAGCTTACATAAAATACACTTAGGGTTTACAACAATTTTAATATAACTAATGATAACATCACTATATCTTGTTGTAGTGTCATCCCATGTATGCCAAAACCTTGCATGCTTTGAATGCTTGTACACTTTAAGTCTCTTTTTGTGTTTTGCTTCTTCTCCTTGCAAAAAATGTAATATACCTGCAAGAATATCTTGAATCATTTTCAATACCAAGCATAAAAATATCATCAAGAACATTTAAAATAATTGGCTCCATTATTAAGAAGGCTAATTCTTCCTTACCTTGAGAATCATTAGATGCACCTGCATCACTACAATTAGGGTCTCATGTCCTAGAAAAGTATTTTGAGTCACTAATTGACTAAATAAATGAATAATGAGTTAGGTTGGACTTAAGGAACTCTCAACATATCTTTTAAAGTCTTACTTTGTAGGAGATACAATATTTTTTCTTGTTAAAACATTTTCTCATGGATTTTTGCCTCTGATTTTGGATTTTTTCTTGTGACCTTTGACCTCTAATTATGGGATTTTACCAAAATATTTGTAGGGATCTTATAATATGATATGATCCTTTAGATCAGTGGTTTTTACTTTTTTAAACAATTTATGAAAATTATTTGAGGTTTGGTGTTAACTATAAACACGTATGTAATATACGTGTTATGTGATCTTTAAGCCACACTATTGAATACATTTGTTGTAAAGATATAAAACACTGTCTACAAACATTAAGTTTGATTTTATCATTTAAAACACTGTCATGTGGACTTTCATTACCTGTTTTAGTAAAACAGTATGGGTTGCTTGCCATATAGTAGCTTGGTGTCTTTTTTGCTCTATAGGTCCCTCTAAACCTTATAGGGGGTATACATACTTAAAAATTAGTATATCATTAATGAGACAACTATGGCAAGACCATTAATCCTAGGCATTAGATATCCAAGTTGCTATAGCATTTGGTAATTGATATAAGGTTTCCATATCATCCTTAGATAAGCCCCAAAGCCTAAATGTTCATATGCAATGGAGCTAAGCTCCTATTATTTATTCCTTTATCGAGATAGGTATGCATATTTATTCCTAGGCGAGATGGATATGCATTAATTCTTTATGTGAATTTGGCATTTATGCCCTTATTATTTATACCCTTTACTTAATTCATTATGGTAGGATAAGTGTCCCTATATGCCTTGGTTTGTGCCTTGTTGCTATTGATTATGCCCCATGGGTTTTGTCCATTAGTGGTAGAAATAAATATATAATTTTGTGCCTTAGAGTTAGCATCCATAAGCCTATGGCCAATATGATTTTTCTTGGTTATGTATGTCAGCTTATATGTCCATATATGGCATTTGTTTAAATGCACAGTAGAGATGCTATAGGTTTTTCCTAATTTCTCTATGTTAGTTGAATCTTTATGATTTCCTATTTTTCCTAGCATACCCTCATGGTATAATAGATTGTATATTATATTTATACCTTAGGTTTCTAGTTTGAATCTGCCCATTGTGATTGATTGTAATCATGTATCATGTATGCTTCTTAATAACATGATTTTTTAGTATTCATTTTACTTCCACGAAATCCATTATTCACTTCTTTATCTTAGCATGTACTGCATGTATTTTGTGGGCATGCTATCATTTGTAGTAGGTTGTTGTTACTCTGTATGCTTGTCATACTAATACCACACTATTTTATTTTATTTTTTAGGTTTCTCGTGTTTTGCTTATGTAGGATTTTAGAGTATCGAGTCATTGATCAACTCCATGACATTTTGGTTTGGATCCTTCGGATCATGCATTATATTATGTTTTGGAACTTGTTATGATATGTTAAATATTATTTATCTTGTATTTATTTTCATATCATTTTGTAAGTATTGTATCAGACTCGGATCAGGTTACAACCACACTTTCCTCTTAGGATGCAAGTCTTTTTTTAGTCTTGCACTTTGCATAAGTTAGGTATTAGTTGTACCTCTCATATATTGGATGTGGTAGTAACACCAAATATTTTCTATTTAGCATTCATATGTTATCTTGTGAAACAAAAAAAATGGTTTTGAAAATGGGGGAGTTACAATATATGTGTAAATAAAGAGGAGTTAAGATACGTTACTTATGAGCTTTGTGTTCTCCCTATTTAGTAGTTCATCAAATGGTATGAAGTTGGATAGAAAATGGGAATGTAACAAAAAAAACAATGAATATAAATAGTTTGGTCAAATAGAGTATGAAGTTGAATGTTGTATCCCTCCATGTCATTTGATTGTTAGCCATAATAAAAAAATTAATAAAATGCAACAGGCCTTCATTTAGCTTTGTTGTTTATAAATATATTTGTGCTTTCCTAATTATGAAATTAACCTTTATCCCTTGTATTAACAACACTTAAATTATTGCTTCATTTATTTGTGAGAGCATATATAATCAAAAGCTAAAATATTTAGTTCATTTCATGGAAAACACATTCACATGTAAATGGTTCGAGCCTATCTTCAAACAATGGCCTTTCATATAACCTTATTAACCTTAACTTGATTACCCATTTTGTTAGTGTAGTAATTCCTTGAGAAAGGAAAAAAGTTTCATTTACGTTGGTTGTTCCTATATGGTTCTACGAATAAGAATAATTTACTGGTATAAGTAAGAATTGATAATTATTTATAAATAAAATTGAATAAAAACTATGATAAAATTAAATGAAAAAAGAAGGAAAAATCACATGTTTTTGTCTATCAAATTAGATTAACGCAACATTCTCAAATTAAGTTGACCATATATATGTAGAATATCAATTTCAAAGGACTTAAAATTGGTCTCATAAGTTAAAATATCAAATTCTATTCGATTGATCCACAACGACCAAAATAGACCAATAATTGAACTAAAGATGCAAATATATGGACCATTAGATTTTCTATAATAAAAGTTGCTCATGAATCTAGGATAACATACATAGAATAATAAATCAATTGACATGTGGAAAGCACATCAAATGAAAATGGGAAAGAAAACTATATTGTCAAGGACTCCTTTTTTACATATAGATGGGTTTAGTTGATCAACTTTAAACCAATCTGATCAAATTTGATAAATTCTAAAAATAAGTTGAGAAGTCTTTTTTGCTTAGTTTATTTTTAAGACTTACAAAATAATGTTTTATTTTGATAATAGTAATGATATAAATGGTAATAATACTAATAAAAATTATTAAGTATGGCAATAAAAATAAAATAATAATAACATATTAAAATTTTCAAATGAGATCATATTAGTACAAATAAGGTGAAGATAGCATACCTAAGTGTTACAAGATAGTTGCATAAAAATAAAATAAAAATATAATATGAAACAATTATAGTATTAACAAGTTGTTGCAATGGTTTCACGCATGTTAACCTCCATATCTTAAATAAATAATTTTTTTATTGCTTCCATTACACCCAAAGAATGCTACAACACATTTTATAAGCTATCATTGGATGATGGAGTCAATGGAATATTGATAGTTAATAGGAAATTGGAATTCTATTGATATACCAAATTATACCATTCTAACTAACTCACAATATTAGAAAAAAGGGTCCTCTATCGTAGGAGTTCCACAATGGTCATACATTTTGAATATTTGTAAATTATTCTTAATTACTTCTTTTGTGAAGAGAAAATTTGTGAAAATCCTTAATAGAAACGTGTGAATGTAAGGTTCCAATGTTTTCCTTTTATAATGGGAATCATATTACATGAAGGAAGTCGATTGGAAATTCTTATGTTATATTTAGTGAAAAGATAGCTTTGGTGAGGTTTCTGAGGTAGTTAGGTGTTGGAGGGCATTAATCAATTAGTTCAGCATTCTCAAAGGTGGAATGGCATCCTCTATAAACTTATTATTCCAACTACAATGATAAGGGAAGGTAAGATCAAAGAGTCTAATAACTAGGTTATGAGCACATGGGTAACTAGAGACCGGAAAACATTCAACCCAAAGATCAAGTAAAATATGAATGATCTCAACAGTGTTGACATGTAAGAATTAAATGTTTGATTTCATCCTTTATCTTTGGTAAATATCAACAAGTAGGTGAATAAGAATTATAATGTTTTATGTCCCAAAAGCTTGAAAGATTGTGTCTAGCTTTCAATAACTTAGTCCAAGTCATATTTTCATGTTTTTCAATAATCATTCAACTGTAATATGATTTACATTTCATTTTGATATAAACTTTCTAGAACTACTCAAATAATTCTTTATCATATAATCCATTAATTAAAACAAAATTAAGAACATGCTTCTATTTCATTTTTTACCATTCATTTGAAATTAGACAAATTTTAAGCTTCAATGATCTTTTCCATATAAAAGATGATTATTTATGAAATTAACAATAATATATAAAGTAACATATAAAAAATTCATGCATTTAAATCTACAAACAAATTTATTTAAAACCATGGATTCATACTTTGCACATTGGGAAAACATGACTGTAATCCCCCGAAATTTTAAAAAACCAATAATTTAATAAATAGTTGTTATTAGGAAAAATTAGCCTTTAAATTTATTTAATTTAATTATTTTATGGATTTTTGAGTATATAAAAGTTATAGGAATATTTAATAAATTAAAATAAATAATTTTTTATTTTATCATACTCTTTTAATTTAAATGATTTTTTTAAACCAATATTTCCTTTTTAAACCCATATATTTAATTATATTAAATTAAATTATTAAATAAATTTATTACCCAAAAATATTACATTATATTATTTTATAAATTAAATGCTTTTAATTTACCCTATTTTCCCTTTTTTCCTTTTTTCCTTTATTCCCCCTTTTTCTCCTTTTTCCTCCTTTCTTTCTTTTTCCTTTTTCCTCCTTCAGGCCACCCACACCAGGCCTATCTCCCCCTTTCCCCTGCCCTTGGGCCTTCGGCCCACTCCCTTCCCTTCCCTCCTTCTCCCACATGGGCAGTCCACCCCTCCTTTTTCCTTTCCTTCCTTCTCCTCATGCCACCGGCCCAGCCCCCAACCCCTTCTTTCTTCTTTCCTCACCCCGACTAGGCCGACCCATGCCCTTCTTTCCCTTTTCCAACCTGCACCTTCCCCCTTCCTTTTCTTTCTTCTCCTTCTACAACCCATCCAACACCCCCCGCCCCGACCCGTCATCATCGCCATAACTGCCTGCCACTTCGAGCACATTGGCAACCACCTGCAACCACCTGCTTATCCCTCTCTCCCGTCATTTTCTTCCCATTCTTGGACCTAGCCAGCCCTGCAAACCACCCCTCATGCCATGTTTTCCCCCTTTTTGTCTCCCTTTCCTACCACCTCTCTACCACCCTAAACGCTGCCATCGATTAGCTTTCCATTGCCCTCCCCTTCCTCTCCTTTTTCTTCCCCTCATGAGCCCTCTTCCTGCCTCATTTCTTTGAGCCTTCCCCTTACCTGACCTCCCTCTTCTCTCCTTTTCTTCTCCTTCCATTTTCATCTCTGTTTTGTACCACTACCACCCTCCGCCACTTTCTCTGCCTCACCAACCATTGCCACCCTATACCTTAGCCCTGCACAACCACAACACCACCCAAGCCATCCCGCAGCTCCTTCTTCCTCCTCCCATCTTGTTTCTACCCTTTTTCTCCCTTCTTGGCAGCACTCCTACAACCCCTCCATCCGTCATCGGCCCGCCGCCTCTGCCGCCACCCAAACCACCATTCCACTTCCTACAACCTCCTCTACCACCCCCACACCTCCTTTTTCCGAAACCAGCCCCCTCACCCCTTCATTTTCCTCCTCTCTTTTCCTTCTTTCTCAGCCCCATCCACTCCTGTAGCCCACTTCATGACCTCGCTACTGCCACCACCACCACCCTTAGCCACCAACAACCCATCCCCGACCACCACCTACACCCCCTCTTCACCCCTGCACATTTCCCTTACCCTAAATCCTCCCCCATCTACCCTCTTTCCAAGCCCCAAAACCCTAACCCGAAAATACCACTTCCTCCTCCTTTTCATACCATTTCGAGACCCTCTCCCTCATTTCTTTGCATGCAACTCATGCTGCATGAGCAGGATGAGTTGTTGCATTTCTTAGTTTAATTGGCTAATGATTTTAAGGTATAATAATATTTTAAGATTAAGTATTTCATTAATTAAATTTTATAAAGTTTTATGCTTTGGTTTATCATCTTTAATATGATAAGTATTTATATTATTTTTAGGTGTTGCTTTTGCTATTTAAAGCTAAAATCCTTGATCGGGATACCGGTAAGGTTCGATTTTGCAGAATTCATTAAACCCTGCTTAAACGCATGGATAAACGTATGTTAGCACATTAGGGTTTTTCATATGTTATTATGCTTGATATATGTTTGTTAATATAATATCCATATTTGCTTGTATTGATTAATAAAAAGGGAAGTATTTTAGTTTATGTGTTATATGTGGAAATATTGCTTAAGGAATGAGTTTGGTTATTAATGAAAATGTTAAGTACTTATCCATGTTATATTATGTTATTGTGACCATTATGCATGAATAATATTATTATGAGCCTAGAAGCATTTTGGTAATATGTCTTGTGCAGGAATATAGCCTAATATGTGTGGGTGATGAGGAGTATTATGTGAAATATAATAGTTGGTGGAATTTGGGTGAGGAGAGTGGAGTATTAATATTAATATCCATGTAGTGATGATAACTTAATAAAAGTGGTATAATAAAAGGGCATTATGGTAATTTTAGGGGAGAAGGGCAAAATGGTAAATTGTAAGTAAAAGAGTATTATGGTAAGGGAAAATGGTAATTTTAGAAGTAAAGGGGAAAATGGTATTTTTATAAGTAAATGGGTATTGTGGTAATTTTGGGAGTAAAGGGTAAAGTGGTAATTTTGGAAGTAAAGGGGGTAAAATGGTAATTTTGGAAGAGAAGGGAAAAATGGTAATTTTGTAAGAAAAGAGCAAAATGGTAATTTTATAAGTAAAGAACAATATGGTAATTTTATAAGTAAATGGCAAATGGTAATTTTATAAGTAAAGGATAAAATGGTAATTTTATAAGTAAAAGGGCATTATAGTAATATTGAAAGTAAGGCGTATAATGGTAATTTTATAAATAAAAGGATAGTATGGTAACTTTGGAAGTAAGGGGTAAAATGGTAACTTTATAAATAAAAGTACATTATGGTAAATTTGGAAGTAAGGGGTAGAAGGGTAATTTTGTCAATAAAAGGATATTATGGTAAATTTGGAAGTAAGTGGTGATTTGGTAATTATGATAATGGCGAAGGATAATTTGGTAGTTAAATTATGATTATAGAGAAGGGAAATTGGGTAATATAACCAATTAAAGGGTAAATTAGTAGATATAATAATGAAGAAATGGCAATTTGGTAATTTAACCAACTAAAGGGTAATTTGGTAAGTATGATAATAGAGAAGGGCAATTTGGTAGTATAACTAACTAAAGGGTAAATTGGTAGTTATAATAATGGAGAAAGGATAATTTAGTAATTGAACCAACTAAAGGGTAATTTAGTAATTTGGTAATTATGATAATAGAGAAGGGCAATTTGATAATTTAATCAACTAAAGGGTAATTTGGTAATTTTGATAATGGAGAAGGGTAATTTGGTAATTATGATAAAAGAGATAGGCAAATTTGTGATTTAGCCAACTAAAGGGCAAATTGGTAATTATGATAATGTAGAAGGGTAATTTGGCAATTTATCCAACTAAAGGTAAATTTAGTAATTATAACAAAGGAGAAGGACAATTCGATAATCTAACCAACCAAATGGGAATTATGATAAGTATAACAATTATGAAGAGTGGTGGTAACCTAATAAGTGTGGGAGATAACTTGGTAACCCAAACTAAGTAGGGATATAGCTAAGAACAACAATGTGTGTATTATATGCCCCATGTGCCATGTGTTATGCCATATTATGTACTTTATGCTTAATGATTAATCATTTGTAGCGCAACTTCGAGTGACGTATAATTGTGTGATTTCCCTACGGCATGTGGATGATGATTATATATGTTGTGCGTAAGATGTTATATGATGTGACCCTATAGGACATGCATGCTAGGATGTTTAATAATATAACATGGGGTGAAAGGATAAAAAGGAGCAAAGGGGAAGTGAGTTGACTAAGGGGACACGATATTGACCTTAATATCTCATGATCTATGAGGGGAAAGATGGAAGGAGATTATGATCAAAATGAATGAGTGATGCAACTCTTTCATGGGAGGTTTCTAGGGTTTGCATGGGATAATCCTTACAAAAGAAAGGTGTTAGGGTTTGAGTGGAAAACTAGGGTTTTTACAGTCACATGTATGATTGGTGAGTAGAGTGATGGGATTTGGGTTGAATCTAAATGAGATGAGATGTGGGACGATAAAAGAAAGGTTGGGCCACATAGGTCCGATTAGGGTTTCAAGGGAAAACCCTAGAGAGTGGTAGTGAGAGAATTTGAATGTCATAAGGTGATGGGCCTCAACCCACACCCTTAGGAGTTGGGTTTTCATTATGAGTAAATGTAAGGGGGAATGGATGTCGGGGTGTGATAAGAGGCGCAAAGGTCTCAAGATATGGGATGGGCCCTCTTGGGAGGATAGAAGTAGAGGTCGGTGAAATGCATGTCTAGGGTGAAATACTTTCGAATAAGATACGAATAAGACACTAACCATTTAAAGTGGAATATTATTAAGTCGGACCCAGACCGATCCACCGACATAATAGTGGCCATGTGCCGAGTGCCCTAGAGACTGATCCACCGGCATATAATAGTGGTTAGGTCTATTCTACCCTATAAGTGACCAATCCACTAGCTATAATAGTGGGGGATCCCAAGCTGAATAAGACGCATAAAAGGCACTAAGTACCTACAGTGGAACACCATGAGAGTCAGGGACAGACCGATCCACCAGCATAATAGTGGCCAGGAGCGTTTTGCCCTGGAGATCAATCCACCGGCATATAATAGTGGTTAGGTGCATTCTGCTCTATAAGTGACCGATCCACCGGCTATAATAGTGGGGTTCCCGCACTCACATGGATATAAAATTTGAGAGATAATTGAATAATGATGGACTAATGGCTTAAGGCCCGAAAGTATTGATTCTCCACTATGACATGGCTTAAGGCCCGAAAGTGTCGATTTTGCATTACGACTCATTAACATTTGATGGACCTGTTAAAGATGTGAATGTTATGTATGTGAATGTTATGTATGCACATCTTGTTATATATGTATATAGCTTTGTATCATATGTTGCATTGCGGGCCTACTTTTAAGTGTGTTTGTAAAGGATTACTCAGTACTATAGTACTAAAAGGTTCCACTCATAGGGCCCCTACCTATTCAATTGGCAGTGTCCCTTGCAGGTCCTTGTTCAGGAGCTATTTAAGTGGGCAACGGGAATGAGTGTAAGGATTATTTGAAATTTGATAAGGTTTTTCTATTTTCCTTTCAACTATTGTTTTGAATGTAATCTTTGTTCTTTTAACCACCCTTGGTGGATTTTATCCTTGCAAATGGTTTATTACGCTACTCTGATTTAAGTATGGGTTGTGAATTGTGTTTTACTCTTTCAGCCTTAGCACTTGATACTGGAACGGTATGAGTGAACCGGTCTGGTACTAAGTGTGACGTTAATATCCCTAGAATTTACAGTTTTGTTATTTCGCTTCCGCTAAATTTTTAATAAAATAAAAATTTTCAGTAGTGAATTTTAGGGGTGTTACAATGACCGTCAAACATTCTTAACTTTAACACATGATTAAAATTCTTCAAAATACATAGGGTTGAAATAATCTTAAAGGAAGTGGATAGGGTTTTTGGAATGGAAATGAGAAAATAAAAATTTGACACATAATATATATTGGTTCGAGAATTGAATTTCTCTACATCCACTACCAAAAGGGTTTGCCTTTTAGATTGTGAACATTTGGTGTGTTTATTGATGATTACTCCTCTCTTGGTTTAATAGTCTACTATCCTGATTACCTTCTAAGAGTTGATTTATATTTTAACCTATTTATTTTCCCTAGTCATATGAATCTACTAATCTAATAACCATTCTTAGAAATACTAGGAAACACACAACCCCAACATATTATATTTTGAGAAGAGTTATGGTCAATTACAAAGTATCTCTCAAATAATACAAATATAAAAATGAAAAAAAATTGGGTGTAATATAGCTAGAAATAAGTAGATATTACAATCAATGAGTAATTTCTAGTTCAGTAGAATGAACAAAAACACTTTTGAAAATATCTCAACCCTGGATGAACATAAAAACGAGCAGTTGAAAATTAATTATAAGTAAGAGTAATGAAGTAATGTTTGCAATTAATGATAACACAAATGTTTTTGTATGCTTCCTCATAAATTCTATTTATACTTATGCATATTGTGCAGAAATTAGAGTAAAATAAAAAATATTTGTTGCTCAAAGAATAGGTATATTTCGTAGCATTGAATGTTAAAAATTGATCGGTTGATAAAACCAATCAATTGGTTGTTCTAACCAATCAATTGGTTGTTCAAACTAGTCAAATGAATATGTTCGAAACTTAGATTAAAATTTTATCATTACACAAGCTAGTTGATCGGTTATTGAAACAAGTTAATCGGTTTTATGTTGTACAAAGTTGTACCTATGAACATATTTGAACAATACTACAGTTTAGTAAACCATTCAATGTGTCCTTTAGATTAGTTGATCGATTTACTCAAAGCAGCCGATCAGTTTGGTGAAAACTAGTCGATGTGTTTAAACAAAGACAAATGGATTTTTGTAGAAGCACAACCATGGACTAGTTAGTCAAACTAGTCGATCAATTTTCTGAATCAGTCGATTGGTTTGGTAAAACTAGTCAATGTATTTAAATAGAGATAAATGATTTTTTATAAGAGTAAAACCCATGAACCGATTAGTCAAACCACTCGAATGGTTTAGTGAAACCATTTGATGTATTTAAATAAAGATAAATGGATTTATACAGGAGTAAAACCCATAAACTAGTTAGCCAAACCAATTGATCGATTTCTAACCTAATCAATCAGTTTGGTAAAACTAGCTAATGTGTTTAAACATAGACCAATGGGTTTTTGTAGAATCAGAACCCATGGATTAGCTAGTTAAACTAGTCTATCCGTTTTGAAACTAATCAATCAGTTTACTTAGTCAGTTGATCTATTTGCACTTATACATATTAAATGTCATAGGTTTAAAACAAACTAGTCAATTGGTCTTAAGGATAGTCGATTGGTTCTTATTGGAACCAATATGATCAAAAACGCTTCTAAAAGAGGCTGGGATTAAAATCAACATGGAGTTTTTTTATCAAAAAAAAACTGAGGAAGATTTTAAAACATCCCAAGAGATTAAAAGTAAAGGTGTTTTTCTCATCCCACTTTACAAGATAGCATAAGACATGAAATATACACCTTGAGGCCTTAAGTATTAGACATTGATTAACCTAAGAGGTTAACAAGGGTAAAGGCATATTTTAACTCTTGAATAATTTACTAAAATATTTAGAAATTATTCCTTTAATCTATTTAATTGGGAAAAAAAAGAGCCACCTTAATTTTCTCTAAAATTAACTATATTTACCAAAGTTTCAAAACTTGACTTACTCTTGCTTTAAAATCCCTTTAATTTTTCTCAAAAATTTGTTACCAATAGTTGGTAAACTTAAGATGGATTAAAAAAAGATAATAGACATGAATTTATATGATGTGCTTGCTCACTCAACCTCTAAAAAATCAAAGGATAATGGAATTAAATGTTGGAAATTGTGAGTAGTTTGCATGTTTAATCTCTGAATTTGATCCAATTGAATCAAATGACCTCTTAGTTGATATTTTTTATCAAAGAAAACATAAGGGAGGAATAAATGAGCTAGTTTAGGTCTTATAAATTGCTACTATAAAGTAGAATTAAGGTGGTCCCACACACCAATAAAAATAATAAAAAATATAAAATAAAACATGAATAGTCATAAGTAATATCTGTGTAGGCTATATCCATCTATACTATAAATAACCATTCAAAATGCAACCATATATAATGGGAAAAAAACAATGCTTGAAAAAAAGCACATAAAAATATAAGGCAGATTTAATTTAGAACTGGCCTCTAAACTTAAGTATATATGATAGATCTAGCTTGTAACTGTTATTTATTTCCTTGCGTATTTTTTTGAAATTTCTTCATTGAGGTATAGATAGTGATTATTACTTAAAATAATTTTCTATAAAATCTCGCTTTTTTTGTTATGTAATGGACACCGGTTATTACTTAAAACCCTCGTTTATAGTCTCTTTTTCTTGTATATATAAAGTAGCACCTATACCATATCTGCATACAAAACTTGCACATATATATTCAAAACTAATATACAAGCATTTGTGATGTATATATCATGCATATATAAAACTTAAAGTATATCTATAAAAAATAAAGTACATGCATGATCATACATAAAGAAAAAAAAAGCTCTTACATTAATAAAAAAATAATTATACAAAACTAATACACAAACATTAATGGCTATAATTATTTAATTCTTTAGCTATCTACAATCCTACAAATAATCAAGCATGCATAAAAAAATATACATTAATAATAATAATAATAATAATAACTACATGCAACTGACACTCTTAGCTAGCTAGTTCAAAGACAAAATCTATCCACTCTTGTCTAACCTCATTGATGTGGTTATCCAAAAATCTAAGCATATCATTTTGATATACACAAAAAAGTATCATAATTTTCATGGTTATAATTATTTAATTCAAGTAACATTATTATTATTATTATGAATTACACACCTTCATGGGAGCCTAAATGTGTATTATGTTAGTTCCTTCTTTTTGTTTTTCAAAATATTTCCTAAATGACCTAATTTATACATATATAAAGACATATTAATTATATAGTATAATATGTAAATCATTAAATAAATTTATTAAAGCTAGAAATCAATTAATTACCTATCATTAATCTTTAGTAGAATGTCACATTATTTTCCTCCTAAGAATTCAAACCAACATGCCATCATTTTCGATGGATGGAAAATAACCAAAATCTAATGTGAATTGATAGAAAATGGGGCAAAAATAAATCAATGTAGATCCTCCCTCATTGTTTAGACCATATACTCCACCCATTGTCTAAGATCCCCATAGGATATCACTTGGACATAAGAATTCATACTTGTGTTGATCATCCTCAATTATATTTTTTTCTTTAAAAATCCTATAAGGAAATTACGGTTCACTTAAAAATTATAATAATATTGTTCAATATATAAATATATTTAAAATTGAATGAAATTAGACCTCATGTATGTCTTTATATGTTAAACTTGTAGCCAACCTTTAGCTAACAAATGAACTAAGTCCTCGGTTGATATATAAATTGTTTTTTTCAATCTTGAAAAACAATTATGCTGGTAATTTAACTTATATGCACAAATCTTAATTGCGCAAGAGTTCATCATAATACATCTTCATGCTACGAGGCAATGCTTGATAGTTTATTGAAGTTATATTGTACCTTGCACACAATCCCTTTCCTACCTCCTCTAATTCCTTCTCTTATTTCTCCTTAGGACTTAGATTCCTCCAAAATTTGTTACTATCCCAATCAAAAAGGGAAAATAATTTAATGGATAATAATTAGAGACTTAATTAATTTAACTCTATCTATTAATGATCATACCATATATATAACACTCCAATATTTACAACTGAAAAATTTTTGTTTAAGAAGTGTAAAAAAAACATATTTAGGTGTTACCTCCATACTTGACATAAGTCTAGCTTATTATCGCATCCTTACATCAAATACAAGATAAAATAGTTAAACACATAAAACATGGTAAAATAGAGAAAGAGATAGATTTTATAAGTTTAAACAAATGTTTGGAGAATTACTTTGAGTACAAAAGACAAAATAAATAAAAGAAATACATTGTGCACTAAGAGTCCCAAGAGATATAAGGGCCAAAAGTATCAACTGCATAACCCAATTCTATGACCCAAGTCCCAAAGATAAAGAGCATCACTCTTTCTCTAGTAATGCATCATATACAGCAAATTCATCCAGTGGGTCCTCAATGACTTACACAAACTCTTTTGGGCCCTTTGCTTATGGGAATGAGTAACACCCATGAAAAGGATAATCAATGCATTATGTACTGGGTAAGGTGACAATATACTCATATCCAGGTTACACAAAATACATAAGGCATATAGAATAATAATCGAGCACAATAACATGATATAAGATAATATTGATTTCAAAAACCCATTAACAGATACAATCATAATCCATATTATTATTTATGTTGAGTTCAGGGACCCCATTATTCTTATCCAATGGAATGGACTGATACATTTCGCAGGGTAAAATGCTCTTGAGCCACTAGTATTGTCAGGTAGAACGGACCCAACATATATCATGATAACATGCTCCCAACCATTATTCTAAAACTAATGAAACAATCTAAAGTACCTCTCAGGAAAAAATACTCCTAAGGCACTATTATTTTTTTATGGAATGGACATAACACCTCATCTTGACTCAACATAATCTTTCACTTTAAGTGATTAATATCTTATCTAGTATGGCTTATCTTAAGATCATATCCTGGTTTACCTTGATCTCAAGAACCCCACTATTATTAAACCAGTGGAAAGGTCTAAAGTGCCTCTTAGAGAAAAATATTTTTGAGCCACTATTATCTTCCGGTGGAATGAACACAAAACACCTCAATCCCAACTCATGTAATCTTTCACTTTAAGTGATTAATATCTTGTGTGTGGTAATATATCTCATGATCATCATACATAAAGATATGTAGATATGCAAGGAAAATAATCCATATTAACGTTATCATTTGAACAAATAAAATACACCCACGTGAATATCGATATATGTCCCTAAGGATAAAGGTCATATTTCCTCCAATAAACCCTAATTTTACAAGTTAAGCATAATCTTTTCCCTAGTTCTCATTTTATCACCAAATTCAACACTCTCCTTAAAATATTATTATTTACAACATGTCTAAAAATCATGGTCCAAATAAAACATCTTACACATGCTATAATAGCATACGCTTAATATTACTATTCATAATTTCCCACAAAATCCTAATTTCACAAATTAATCGTAATATTTTCCATAATAATTATATAGCCACCAAATTTAATATAATAAAATGCCAATATTAAAAATATATCTAGAAATTGAGGCCAAACTCCAACATTTTATACATGTGATAATGAACCCGTCTCTAGGATTAATATTCCCACTTAAAGCTACTTTTCTCATTTATTGGACTTAACCCATTCATATTCACTCAAAAAATTCACATAATAAACTTAAAATATTTTGAACCAAGTATCACATTAAAATATCCAAGATTTCATATTTACCCCATATTAATCAAAATTCCCCTAAGATAACTAAGATATCTATACTTTCACCAAAAACATTACTACTCTCATTATGAATGATTTTTCTACCTCAAATATATACATTGTCTTTAAAATACATGAACAAAATTATATAGATACCACATTTCTTAATTCATGCCAACCAATAATATACACAAACGCATACTTTCACAACTTTTTTACTTTTTCAACATACAACACCATATACCATATAAAATCATTATCATAATAAAATTATCAATATATCAATTTAAACATGATATCAAATATAGATATACACATTACACATAAAATTCTTACCTATGACATGAATCATTACCGAAGCATCTCTAGTCTCTAAGCACATATAGACATATGACTCCTCCACCAATACCACCAGAATATCACCTAGAAGAAAAAAATAAAATAAGAATAGACATAATAAAATTAAAAAAGGAAAAATAAGGCAAAGGATAGGGAGGTAAAATGGAGATAATCAAACAAGTGGAAAGCTCGGTAAGGCTGGTGCACGGTGGAGGTCATCGTAGCATGTAAGGAGGAGGCCAAAGTAGCATAGTCGAGGAAGAGTTTGTAGGGTCGGGGTTTCTTGGGGTGGTAATGATTAGATGTTAAGGTGGTGATGTGGTGGAGATGGGGTTGGTGATGGTTGGCACCAAAGGTAGAGGTAGTTTGGTGCTGGGACCGGTTATCAGGTAGGTAGGGAGTGGTTGGTGGTGGTAAGGGGTCGATGGTAGAGAGGTAAGGATGGAAATTTTCCCCCCGGGTTCAAGGCCCTGTCAAGGATTCCCAATTAGGTTTCGAGTTCTGGGAGAGAATTACGGGATCGGGTTCGATTCGGAAATTTTTAACGGAGATTTTTTCGGGATGGAAAATAGATCGAGGATCGGGTCGGGTATGGGGATTTGATCCCTGCGGGGATTGGGTCGGAGAATCCCCGATAAAAAAATCGGGGATAGGGTCGGGTTCAGGGATTGTTTTTCTTATCGGGTTCGAGGATGGGGTCCCCAGCCTGCCCCGTTGTCATCCCTATAGAGAGGTAGAGTGGAGGGTGGTTAGGTCCATGGGGTATCATAAGGATAAAAAATAGAAAGGTTGGTGGTTAGGGTCAACAATAGAGGCAAGGGCACAAAAAGAAGAAGGAAAGAAGGAGAATAAAGGGAGGCTTAGAGATGGTGGAGCTGGGTGGTGACGGCAACGATGGGCAAGGTAGGAAGATGGAGGAAAGAAATGAGGGGGAGTCCGTTAGGGTGAGGTGCAATGGTAGAGAGGTCGATGGTGGTTGGGAATAGTGTTGGGTGGTGATGGCAGGGCGAGGAAGAGGAGGAAGGAATCTTTGGTATTGGTGGTGATGGGTGGTGTTGGGTGGCACTAGCAAGAACAAGACAAAATAGGGGAAGTGATGGAAAATAAGGAGAAGAGAGGAAGCAAAGAATGGGATGTGTGCATGTGTGCACATGTGCACACATGGATAGGTGAGGGAAAAGGAAGATAGACAAGAAGGGGTTGGTTTTAGGTGTGGCAAGGAAAGGAGTTAGTGTGTCAGGGGGTGTAGGGGTTGTGCACATGGTGTTGGGTAGGGGTTATGTAGGGGGTGCAAGGGGAGTTAGTGTAGGAGGAAGAATAGGTGTGCATGACTAGGAATGGGGAGATAAGGGTGACAGGGGTACGTGGGGTAGGGGTTGTTTGGCCTAAAAGGGGAAAGGGAGGGGAACTAGAGCTATGTAAGTCAGGAGTGGCAGGGTCAATGCACAAGGCAGGAAGGAAGGGAAAGAAAGAAAAGAGAGAAAGAAAAAGGGAAAAGAAAATGGGAAAGGGGAAAGAAAAGGAAAAGGAAAATAAAAAAGAGGAAAGGAATTTTTAGAGTTAGGATTAAGATTAGGTTTCAGTGAAAATTTTAAGAAATTAATCTAAAATTAAATCCATAAATTTCTAGGGTTAGGGTTAAGCTAACAAAAAATATAATGACCTAAAAATTATAATTTGGATTGTATTAAAATATTAATTAATTAATATTAATATTAGATAAAATTTTAGGGGTATTATAGTATCCTTGAGGATAACTAGATGTCATCACCATCCAATTGTATCCCCTGTAAAGCATTAGAAATCTTGATCAATGTCTTTCAAAAAGATAAATCTTAAGAAAGCATATTCATCATAGACATTGTTGAGAATGACTTAAATTGTGTTGGGATATAGTGATATCTCCTCAAATATATAAGTGATTCCTTGGGAGACAATATCCCCTTGTTCTAATGTCTTAAGATCACATGTATAGTCGCCCTATATTCAATAGTTTCAATAATTTCATATATCTCAACTGAAGATATGATTTAAATAAGAAAATATTTAACGGTAAAGTATAATACATCAAGCAATTATAGGATAAGTATAATACTAAAGGTTGTAGTTGTAGGCATAATAAGATTAGAAGTAGGCACAATCATGTCAATAGTCGAGTTTGATGTCATTTCATTCATGTACTCTTACGTTTGCTTCTCAATCCTTCGTTGATTATCATTTAACTCTGATTGGCCTACTATTAAAGTATCCAATTCAACTCTTAGATGGTTAGCCTCTTCCTTAGGAGTGTGAGAATTAGTAAACTTTTCACAAGTACTTAACAATGTTGCACCATATGGTATCCCTCTAACTTAACCACCATATTCCTCTACCCCCAAAGCTTGAGTGAAAATGTCATTTTGGTCACTCCTTAGAGAAATGGTTGTAGTTAGGGGTAAAAAATGATTTGCAAATAATTTCAAGGAAATAATGATAATTCCTTATAGTTTTATCAAAGATTTGTTGGGCCTTCATTGGTAGCGTTCTGTGTTTTCTCATCTACCTTAACCCTTACCCAGACATCCACTCTTGTGGGAGGTACAACTGGAGTACCCTTTTCTTTTCTACATGTTCCTTCACCTCCATCTCCTTTAGAATCAAGTTAGTTATTATCATGTGAAAATAACAATAATCGGTATAATAACCTAATTTATTTCCTTACTAACTCCTTTCTTATGACATTATTGCCTATGTGTGAATTCTTGGGAAGGTAGGCATTTTTTACATGTTATTTTGCCTTTTTTTTCTGTCGTCAACAACATATAAGTTATAGAGAAAATTAATGCATATGATTATCGGTATTTTTTATGGCATAATATATAATGCAAGTAATTACATACCTTAGCTTCTTCTTATTTTTTTTTAACTCAACAAACTCAGTCTATTGTTAAGGTATAATCATGGGCTGATAATATACTGGTGGTTGTGATGGGTAACTTTTATCTTGAACAACCATGTAATAATATGCTAAATAAAGCTTAAAGTCTTTCTAAGATTTAGACACTTTTGAAGTATAACTTTCTTATAGCATTTAGGCTTGTCTGTAACACCCCAAAATTCACTACTTTTAAAAAAAAAAAGCGGAAGAATTTAAAGTTTAAAAAACTGTGAATTATGGGGATGTTACCACCATACTTAGTACCAAACTAGTTCTCTCCGACCGTTTCAGTATCAAGTGCTAAGGCTAAGAAAAGATTAATATTAAACTTAAATCAAGAGTTCATAAAAAGAACTAGAAAGATCATAATATCAAAAATCAAAGTATGCATAAAAGAATTATAATTTATATCCAAAAGATAAATAAGCTTACAATCAATAAAAGGGTTCATTTAAAATACTCGATTCAAGAAATGAATCGTGAAAGGGTAAATTCAATACAAAAGAAATAACAGGAGTAGATAAAATAACAAGAAGAGTGAAAATGTCCACGACACTCTTGAACCTTGAGCCAACCACAAGCTCAACACTCAGCGCCGCCGGATGTCTTGCCCACCTGCACAAAGTCAGAAAGGCCAACTACTTGTGGGAATGAGCAGCACCCATGAAAAGGGTGATCAGTACGCTACGTACTGAGCAAGGTAACCGTGCACTAAGGCCAACACACAAAATCATACAAATAATGCAGAAGAAATAAAAGAGCATAATCCATCATGATAATATAATAGCGAACAATCATTCGAGTACATACATAAAGGCCCATTTATAGTCCGGATTAAATATTTAATTAATCTTTGATTAGAAATCATTTTACACCATACTTTTTATCAAATCCATATGGGTAAGGGAACCCCACTATTATAGCCAGTGGACCTGAAACACATAGGGCATAAAGCTCCTAACTACTATTATAGCCGGTGGACCAAAAATGCACAAGGCATAAAGCTTCTGACCACTATTATTCGTCGGTGGACCAGTCTGGCCCCTTCTCACACGGTGTTCTACTATAAGTACTTAGTATCTTTCTCATGTCTTGGCACAAATATGTTCGGTTTTGTTGAGCACGGAATCCCCCCACTATTATATTCGGTGGACCGAAAACTCACAGGTGCAAAGCGTGACCAATATTATTATCGGTGGACCGGTTACACATGGGACATCATGCCCTAACTACTATTATTCGCCGATGGACCGGTCTAGGCCCGGCTCAACAATATTCCACTTTAAATGATTAATGTATTAAGTGTGTTATTCAAAAAAATTTAACCCTAGACATGCATAAATCACTCCCTTACACTTATCCTCCAACTGATCCGTATTATACCATGAGAACCCTGCACCTTCTAACTTCCCAGAAACCCTAATTTTGCTCTTTGTGGTTCATCCCACTCCATTTCACACAATCCAAATCATTTTAACATTCCCCACATCACAACTCATAAATTACACCCTCATAATACACATGATACCACAAAAACCCTAAGCAGCCACACCAAACCCTAATTGTCCACACAAACCCTAGCTCGGTCTCCCACATACCCTTATATTGCTCCATGTACTATTTTTCATCCAAAGTGTTCAAACACCCAAACAACACTTACATTACCTTCCTCACACCCCAAATCAACTTTTCATACATAAATTTCATGCCCATGCAGACTTTACACATCCCATGCAACCCTTCGAATTTTTCATGCGAAACCCTAAAACTCCCACACACAAACCCTAGAATCAAGTATGCAAACCCTAGATCCATCCGTACAAAACCCTAGATTTCTCCATATAAAACTTTAGATTCAATCCATACAAAACCCTAGATTAGATCCTCCCATACAACACCCTAAAATCTATCATGCAAAACCGTAAGTTCATCCATACAAAACCCTAGTCTAGATTCTCCCATATAAAATCATAAATTATATTCTCCCACACAAAACCATAAATTAGATTCTCTCATATAAAACCATTAATTAGAGTCTCCCATATAACACCATAAATTAGATTTTTCCACATGAAACCCTAAATTCCCCATTTTATTCTTCCACTCATTAATCATTAAAATACTTAGGTCAACTCACATCCCTTGGTCAACTTATTTCCCCCATAGTCAACTTACTCCCCTTTGATCAACACATATCCCACTTTCCATTTTTAACCTTTTTCCCACACAATACCACTTTTATACATCCTCACATGCATGTCCAACGGGTCACAAACCATTCATCACATACCACAATATTTCATCACATACACATAATACACATGCCATAGCAGCACATGATCACACTTCAACCCCACACCATACCACACATGAAATCAATACAATAATAAATATAGGATGCATAACATACAAAGCATATAATGCACATCAACACAAAATAGGCCTTAGTAACACCCTTACCTAAAACGACACTGGTCTTGGAGCACGCTCCTACGCCTCCTTAGGGCTTTGACTAGTGGTGAGAGAAAAACTAGAATTAGATTCCCTCCTACCAAAAATACTATTATTTACTAACTTATTCTAAGACCAGGCTTTTAATAAAATAATAACATATTAATAAAATAACATTAACTGATTACTAACTTTGCTAAAGATATAGAAATAATAGTAATATTATAAAAGTTGATAATATAAGGTTGAAGAGTTTACCCTAATAATAATAATAATGAAATATTAATAATAATAATGATAAAAACCAAATAATATTACAAAATAATAATAATCATAATGGTAATAATAGTAATGATAATAATTGAAAATAAAATGAAATAGGGTTTCGACCCTGCATTGAATAATAATAAACTTATTAAATAATAAAAATAAAAATAACACTAATAAGAATAATAAATGCTAATGATAAAAAAATGATAATATTAATAATAATAAGACTTGATATTTATAATACCACTACTACAATTTAAAATAGGCACAATAAGGTTTCAGCCCTATATAGAATAATAATATTAACATTAAAAATAATAATAATAATAATAATGATAATAATAGTAATACTAATCGCATAACAATAATAATAATAATAATAGCAAAACTAATAGTAAAATAGTTATAATAATAATAATAATAATAATAATAATAATAATTTCAAAATAGTTAAAGTAATAATAATAATAATAACAACAACAACATATTAATATTAATAATAAAGATAATAGCAATAATAAGAATAAAAATGATAAAATCGAAATAAAAATATAATAGAGATTTGGCCCTCCATAGAAATAGTAATAAAAACATTATTACTAATAATAATAATAATAATACATATTAATAATGAAAATATTAATAATAATAATAATAATAGTATTTATATTCAAATAAATGAAATAAAATAAATTGAGGCCTATAAAAAATAGGATAAAGGGTTGAGAGGGTCTAGGGTTCAACCTTTGGCTGGTGGTGACAAGAGGCACCGGCGGTGGTGCACGACGGTTGTGGCGGTGGCCGAAAAAAGTGAAGAAAGGGCAAAAGTTGCAGGCTGGGAAAAGGAGAGGTAGAATGGTGGTGGGAGTTGGGGTGTTTGAGACTACCTAAAGGGAGAGGAGTAGAATGAAGGTGGTGGCGCACGGCGGAGGTGGTGGTGGCCGAATGGGGAAGAAGAAGAGAAAGAGAGGAGGAGAGGGAGGAAGGGGAAAAGAAAAGTAGGGGAAGATAGGGGAGGGTCTGCAGAACATAATGGGAGGTAAAAGAAGCTGCGGCAGCGGTGGAATTGGTGGCTAAGGGTGGTTCGAAGAGCGGTGGAGGTTGAAGAGAGGGTTGATCGGGAAGGCTACTTCACATAGCCGGGGTGGCTTGTGCAGGAAGAATCGAGGGAGATGGGTGGTTTGGTTAGCTATAGGGCGGTGCAGGGAAGGCTTAGGTGGGTGGGGTTGGTGGCGTGGTTGGTCGATGACGACAAGGTTGGATTCTGAAAGGGCGGCAGCATGCAAGAGAAGTTTTATGGGTTGGGGATCAAGAGCTCGATAACAGGCTCTTTATGGGGGTATATATAGAGTGTAAATGAGAGGGTAGGGTTCTGTGGATCGGTGTGGGAATAGGGCAGTTAGGGTTAGGGTTCGCTGGCAACAACAAAGCCAACAAAATTCAAATCAGGGCAGGGGGTTGTGCAGGCCAGGGAGGAGGGAAAATCGTGCGAGAATAGGGGAGATGAATTGCTCTATGCGGTCTCTGAATCAAGGAGAAGAGAAAGGGAGACAAACGGCCTGTCAAAGGGGCAAGATCGGTGGCGAAAAACCAGGGCAGGGCGGCGATTGCAGGTGCAGGTCGGCGTCAGCGGGGAAAGAAGGAAGAAGAAGATGGAGGGCTGGACGGTGGTCTAGAAGAAAAAGAAAGAAAGGAAAAAGGGGGAAGAACCGGCCGACTACACTGGTAGTTTTTTTTTTAAGTGAAACGCCGTGTTTTAGGGGAAGAAGAGAAGAAACACGACGTGCTGGCTGCCAAAGGAAGAAGAAAAGAAAGAAACAGGAGTAGGGCACGAACGAAGGAGGAAAGGGGAGAGAGATCTGGGTCGTTAGGCTGGCCCAAGTCGGGGAGAAAAAGAAAAGGAAAAAGGAAGAAAAAGGAAAAATAGAAAAAGAAAAATAGTGGATTGGGTTAATTAAATTAAATATAATATTTGGGATTTTTAAAAATAATAATATTTAAATAAAATAATATTTAAATCCCTTTTTAAGCTAATTTAGGATTTTTAAAAGATTTTCCATAAATTCCATTTTAATTAGCAAATCACTCTAATTTTTTCAATTAAATTATTTATAAAATTAATATTAATTTGGAACTATTTTATCTTTCTTATTTTAAATAAAATAATTTATTTAATTAATTTTCAAAATAAAATCCTTAATTAGCTAAAATACCCAAATTTCTCCTAATTAAAATACTTATAAATTTTTTCTTAATTTGCCCTAATTAATTTCCTTTTATTATAATAAAAATAACTTATTTAAATAATTTTTCTAATAAAATCTTATTTAACTATAGTTTTTAAAAATTAGAATTTTTGGGACATTTCATTATCAACCCAACTTTACAACAAGAGAAAGATAATATTATCAATATATGATTTAAATGGTATAATATCAATATATAAAATCTCATTATACTTGTACATCAACCCATAACTTGTTCTTTTTTTCATTAGGTACCATTCTCCATTTATGAATTGTAATGGAAAATATTGCACTAGCTCTAGAATTCGCATAGCTTATATAATGTATCTCATTCTCTCCAGTTGACATCCATTCATTAGTAAATTCATCAACTATATATCTAAGTCCCTTGTTCATTAACTTAGATACGTTTTTCACCTACACCTCCCTCTCTTTGCTTTAGCTCCTTTTCACTTCATTATTTTGAGATGACATACCAACTGCATGAAATTAACCATAAAAAAATTAGATTTTAATAAGGCATTGATTAGTTTTTTTAAAAAAAAACATACAGCCAAGCAAGAAATTTTCTAAAAATATAGCTTCTCTTGCCGTAGTTTAAAATTTCAACACACACCAAGATACCATTACAAAAACCATTGTAAAATTCCACAAAGTTCTTCATTAGTTTACTATAAATCACCTAATAAAAAATACTATAAATTCTATAACCACATGATAATATACAACACACAAGCAATACTCGAATCAATAGCAACACCATAACAGAACATGTAGAAACCAATATTGATGTCCTCCTTACTAATAAAACAATAGCAACAAACCAAATAAAAAAGCATTTAAAGCACACATACCACAGAATAAGCAAAACAAAAACTGTAAAATTCTTAAACCATAGTATAGTAAACAACACTCAAAACAACTAATAAAGGGTATATAACATATTAAAGAGCGAAATTTAGAATCATACTTTAAGGAAACAAAACTACTTAAGAATGGAGACTTTAGTATCCGTGCAAAATAAACCAAGAGTAGAGACAAAGTAAGTAGATGGCAACAATTGAAAAAAGGAGAGGAAAAAAAGATGACAACAACCGGAGAATAAAGCTTAAAGTGGAAGGAATAGTTGAGGTTCTTCACGCCGCTACAAGTTATCTCTCTTATATTCAAGAACATAGGTGAAAGTAAAATTAGTTCTAATTTAAAGTGAAGGAAGAAAGAGGGGAAAAGAAAAGGCAAATAAGGTATAGACGGTGATTATAGAATAAAAATATCATCTATAACCTAATTTTTTTATTAAAAATCCCTTAAACTATAGGTGGTAGTTTTAGTTTAAAACCATTGTCTATAGTCTTAGATAAAATGGGGCACTTTAGACAACTATAGATGGTTTTTATAATTTTACACTCGTTGTCTATAGTTCCACCGTATTTTTTCACCATTTTAATTTTTACTAGGTGGTTTATATACCATTGTTCTAATTACTATAGCTGTATATAAGTTGTTGTTTGTTTTTATTTTTGTAATAGTGATAGGAGTGAAGTCAAAATATAATAAGATATGGCTCGTCTACACTTGGTAATTGGCAAGCTGAAATCCTGGGTCAAGGCTCAAGCAAAGTTGTTATGACCAACTTCATTAGCATAGCAAAGCATGCTCAAGATTTAATCAAGATGTCTAAGCATGGGTGATGCCATTAGATTAATTAAGATGAGGTTTAAGATAATGCAAAACATTTAACTTAATTTGCAAACATTCTTACCATTTAAGAACACTTCGTTAATCTTAAGCAAGGGTAATAATCCTTGATACAATTATTAGATCAAATGACTTCATCCAGTTAGTAGTTATGAAATTTCAATAATATCCTTAAGGTATATCCAAAATACTTCATCAAATCCAAGGTATTCTACTAGGGTTTTAAACCCTTAAAATGAAATTCCTTTTTTATAATTCTTTACATATTCCTCTACGAATTATTGAAGCATATCTATGCACATAAAATGATGATATTAAAATATATTAGGGTATCAAAAATACAAGATATTACACTCACGACAGCTTTTAGGAACTTTTTATTTATTTATTTAGTGAACTATTTTTATGTTTTTACAAGTAAATAAACTACTATATTATAAAATACTTTAGTTAACTCATTTTATGTTAACTAAAAACAACAATAACAACCTAGTTGGCAAGGTTAAGAAATTTGACTTGATAAAAACATTCCATTTACTTAAAGAAAAACTTTACTTCTAGAAATAGGCTTGAAAAGGAGTTGTAGAGATATTATATGATTATGATACAGTGGTGGTGATAGTTATGACACTTAATAATTAGTAAATTAATGCATACTAACTCATTTTAATTTATAATTTACCATGAAATTATCTATCAAAATACTAATCCAATACGTATAATCGTAAGCGTATATTCATGAATTAAATTATATAAACTATAGTTAACCCATTCCATCAAGCATTCCCACGACACTAATTTTATGCATACGTTACAACCATATAGGACCCGTCAACGATCAAAATCTAGTTGAAAATTTTAAGAAAATTGTAATTTTATAACTAAATAAAATTTGTAATCTTCTTATAATTTTCTAATAATGTTTGGGTGTCTAGAGTAGCGTTAATCAAGAAATAATAATGCCCCTACGTACTCGTTTTTCCCCACCACGAGCAATGCACGTGGACTACTCTCAAGGCACAAGCAAGGTGTACGACAATCCCACGCCAGCGTCTTCCTTCTCGGTGATCTTGCGCGCTCTCCCACTCTAATTATCAGCAGTGAAGACAACACGAGATATTTGTCTTTTTAACCACACCCCGAGTTTGATTGACACAAAATTCATGGCCTACTACTATTCAAACGGTTCGCCTTACACGCAAGTTTCACACGCCACTATTCTCCTTATTATCGTAGGTCCCTCGATCTAGTTTCCGATCTCTTTCTTCCCGCGTTCAATTATCATCTGAGGTACATGGTCGCACTTTCTGATTCTCTAATTCTGCCTCATTATTTGTTATTTTATCGGTAAGTATAAACTTGGTGTAATGAATTATCGTCGACTATTTAATTGACGTGATCATTTGGTGGCTTTATAATTAGTCATCTGGGTTTTGATATATCCACAGCTGGAGATAAATCAATGGCTGTATGTAAACTTGCTGTTCATTCAAGCTGCGACGGTGCTAAATTACACTTTTTGAGTTCAAATTATTCATCTGCTGGTCTGTTTAATAATTGTATATCGAATCCTTTTGCTATCGTTACGTCATTTGATCGAGTACGCAGAAAGTGTGGTAGAATAAGACGTGATGCTTCTAGAAATAACGTTTCCCCCGTGGAGTCCGAGGCGAATAGTCAAGTTGGCGAATCTGTTTATGCTGAGGAGGGCGAAATAGGGCCTGTTACGAGGTTCAAAATGTCAGATTTTCTTGTATCTGATCGTGTTAGTTCTGGTCTTGGTGGACGGGTATGTTTTTCATTTCCTGGCTGGTTGTTTTTTTATTGGTTTGGTTTTCGTTTTCTGAAGTTAGCGTGTTCCCTGTTTGATTTGAAATGTGTGTACTCAGGCCGATGAGGTGGTTTATGAAGCCGTAGTCAAGAATTCGAATAGGTGGGTCAAACCATTGATTGCTTATTTTAAGATTTATTATGACGAGCATGTGGCACCATTTAGAGTTTTGAGCGTGATTTTTTGGACAGTCCATTGTATAATACAAGAGTTGTGCTTCGAGAACTTACTACTGCTCAAGCTCAACGGAGAGGGAAACGAGCGATTGAGGTTTGTGAAAGAAATTATGGACGTTGTAATGCGTGCCTGTCTTACATTTCGTGTGAAGTTTGTTTGACTGTTGTAATTTTCTTCCAAATTCTGCTGCTGCAGGTATTGAGAAAGTTAGCTCGCCGGAGGCTTTTGTATCATTCTTATGCTATGCAAGTACATGGTTTTGCCTCTGCACCAACAAGCGATAATGGTGGCTCGTTCATCTTGGTTCATGGTGTAAGTCCTTTTCTGTTTCTCGTGCTTGTTTATTTGTATGTGTAATGGTACTGGAGACTATTGGATGTAGCTTAGAGATGTTAGCCTATTAGTTAAGATGAAGGGGTTAAAGCACCTAATGCTTAAAGGTCTTTGGTTTGACCCCTCATCCTTGTATTCTGTGGGTCTCTCAAAAATAGTCCATTACTAGCCCACAACTATTGCAAATTGTCATGACTAGAATTATAGTTTGCATTGAATAGTTGGAGATCATGGTATCTGTTTGTTATATATATACGTGCATGAATGTTTTGAGAATCAAGAGTTAGAATTATTTTGTTTAAATTGCAAGTTTGTTGGTTCCTTTTCAGTATCACGGTAGCTTTTCGTTAAGGCATTGGCTTCAGCAATCAGATTGGTTACCAACCTTGGAAGCTACCCTTGTCCTGGATGAAGAGTCTGTGAAAAAGGTTGGAGATGATACAGTTGGAGGACCGGCTGTTTCTCGACAGTGTCGCCTTATTCGAATCTTGATGAGAGATTTGTTGATTGGGGTATTTCCTTCATTACTAAATGTACATTGGTACCTATTTCTTGGCAGGTTTTTCATTCCTAAATTTTTCTCTCTTTGTATCCAGGTAAATTACTTGCATAGTCATGGACTTGCACACACTGAGTTGAGGCTGGAGAATGTCCATATAAGCCCGGTGGATAGGCATATAAAAGTGTGTAATGACCTTCTTATCATGTCTTCAAATTGGGTTCATTTGGAAGTGATGATAGACTGATACTTGTCTTTCTTTTTCTGAAACGTACTTAGTTACTTTTTCTTCTAAGATGTTCTTACTTTTTATATCAGGTGGGCATATTGGGTAACGCTTCTGATTTTCTTGGGAGCAGTTCAAATAGTAACCCATTGGATGTTAATATGGACAGACGGTTGATGATGATTGCCTTTGACATGAGGTACATCAACTACAAACAAATATTTGATTATGTTATCCAAAAATATGGAGTTCAATTAGCTTATATATGGTAGGTGCATTGGATTTATGATGGCAAAAATGGTGCTGCGTGAGCTGATGGACCCTTCAATTTTTACAAAGTTCAAATCATTCCTCATGAAGGTAATTCATTGACGTGTTTTTCATTGTGGGTCCAGTTTAAACACACATTATGCATGTTATTTTCTTGCCCTGCCCATGGTCTTTTGTATTGCATCTACTAGATAAAACTGCAAAAATCTCTTCCAGACCATTTAGGATGTGGTAGATAGTATTTTTGTTAAGTAATTGTTATTTCACTTGCAATGTTGGACAAACTTTTGGTGCTAGACCGATAACTCACTGGTTGGAACTGGACATTTCTTTTCCAGTATTAATCATCTGTTGGCATCGTGGAATCTCATTAACTAAGTATTTGACTTATCTAAGAAGTTAAATTGACATTATTCAATTCTAATAGTGAGCTTGTAACTTACCCGGAAAAAAAAATAGTGAGCTTGTAGTTCTCTGTACCAATTATATGTCCATATGTGAGGATTGATTTCTAGTTCTTCCTCCAGATTTGAGTCTTTCAGTACTTTCAAACTATAACTTATGAAAAATAGAAGCAGAAAAAGGTTAGTATTCCAAATCTCATTTAGGGTTTCATCTCAACTTATCCCAACTCTTACAGGTAGTGGTTGAGGGTTTTAGTACTTGATTACGGTATTGTCACAGTTCAAAACAAGTGATAATTTATTACTAGGCGCTTGAGGAAAACGCCTTCATTGATATCTTTTCTTAGACAATAACTTCATTCTGAATAATGTTGATTCATTTTACAATTGATTTCTGACATGGGTAGTCGTGCAGGGAAATGACCCTTCATGTTTGCGGGAATTGCTTTACCCAATCCTATCTAAGTACTCCCTCTCTGGAAATGTGGGACTACAGGCTAGTATCTCTTTCTTTAAGAATGCTTTCTAATTCCATTCCCTTAAAGTTTTATAGAAGTTTCTGATGGCTCATTTCCATTAGATACTTGATCGGAACTGGGGTGCCGGTTGGAACCTGCTGGCGCAACTGCTTGCAACCAAGCCTTCGGAGAGAATAAGGTGATTTTCTTGCTCAGAAAGTTTATGATATGTTCCTTTGATGTGCTATGGGCCATTCCTTCCAGAAGCTGGCTGCATGTTTAGTCTTTTCTGTTGTTTGTCATGCCACGTCTCTTGAAAAAAATGTCATTTGCATATTGGTATGGCCGGGAATCTTTTTCACTTTGAAAGAGGAACCTGGGAGTGCTCATTTTGATATTGCTGTGAGAAAGAACATGACCTTTGTATTTGTCATCAGTCAACTTCACTTTGATAAGAAAGTCGACCAGATTGTATTTTAACTCTCAATCAAGGTGCGATTCTTATATACTCTGATAATTTGATTAAGAAAATGTTCAGTGCTCACTGCCAGGATATTTAGATATTGCTGTTTTCATTTCAGCTTGCCTAAGAATGTAGTGTAAAGCTCAGTCTGCCTTATTATTAGGGAAATGTGTACTGCATTGTGGCTTTTTGAACTTTCATTTTTTTGTGGAAGAGAGTATTTAGACTCCACGTGGGAAATAATTTGAAGAAAATGAATGATATTTGTTGACATATTTGGGTAGATGCGATAATAAGTTCTTTTTTGTTTGAAAACACTTTATCATAAATACCTAGAAAACCCATTTAATGAAATTTCTTAGAGATCAAAAATGGAATAGATAGATGCTTGTAAAAGGCAAGGATAGTTATGCATTATTCTAAAATGTGAAGGGTTACGTTGAAACGAAGTAATAATTTGTAAATGACTTATGAAAATGAAGTATTAGCTTCACCGCTCTTCAACCAGATAGTAATAAAAAATGAAAGGAAAGATTAGTTGATACGTCATTTTTCCCCTGCAGTTGTTTAGATGCTTTGAGACACCCATTTCTATGTGGACCACGATGGAGGGTAGAACCATCAATGAGTATCATCAGATGGGGCCTGGGTTCCACTGCAGTTCGAATTACAGAGGAGTACATCTACAGGCAACCTCAGGTAGATATGTACTTATGCTCTACACCTTCGGACTAAAGGGAACATTATCTGTTGATCTTGTAGCTGATTAAGTATGTGCAGTTTTGGTACTTGTATAAAGTCTTGTAAGGGTGGATAATTGATTACAATAATCAAATGGCTAGTTTTGGTTCCCAGAATGTGTGATTTGCCTTCTATGCCATGATTGCTTTTTCAATCTGCTTAGGCTTTTTTATGCATTGAAAACTTTTGAACTGATTGGGTGGATATTTTCTCTTGTAGGCTTTCTATAAATTCAAGATCCTAAGAAGAGTGATATCTTTTTTAACTTAAAAAAGTAGTGGCATCTACACATGATGTATGTCTCATTCATTAGCTAAGCTACCTTACAATGTTTGTAACTTTGGTGTTGAAAGCGATTAATTCATTAGAAGTGTTACAAACTGTGCCTTATTGCCTTTGATTGGTTCTGTTTGGTCCTGCAAAGACTGGACAATGCTTCAAAAGTATGAACTTCATATGATTTGCTTATGTTGGGAAGTAGCCTATATATGTCATCCAGTGTCTTTCACAGGGGTTTAATTTATTTTTTTCTCCCTCTTTAGTTTGTCTGTGTGCTGACTGTATCTCTCTCATCTTGGATTTGTTCAGCGTAGTAGACTTGCACACTTAATTGAACTGTTAGAAATGCTGAACCCTCATTCGAAGCCAAAGGTAATTTCCTGCCATTCGCATTTTTATATTGATTTGTTTTTCTGATGTCGATGTTATCTGAATACAGTTGCTCTCTCTCACTTGCTTTCTCAACTGTTTGCACTCTTCAAAGACCGAAAGTTGCGGGGTCACATTTTTAACTGCTGGTTTTATTTTACGTGCAGAATTGGCTTCTACTGCTGCCTGGAAGATGGCGCCTCCTGTACTCTACAGGGAGGCATATAGGCTCAACACTGCGCCAACCAGCTCATCGAGCCCTCATTGGTGATGTGCACCTAACAATTACGAGAACAGCGAATTCAAAGAACAAATTTTCATTTGCTTCTAACGTGGGCTTCAGTGTCATGATAGGTCAGGACTGGCCCCATGACAAGGCCGGCGTAAATGGGAGTTTGAGAGTAACATCTTTAGTGAGGTTAAGAGCTGGAAGACGATTGTATCTTAGGGAACGAGGGACTGGTGTATCTTTTTCTACCCCGCCACATGCATCCAGCCCATTGGAGCAGAAGCTAACTGGGTCAAGTTGGAGAAAGGCAATCCCTTTTGACGAGATACCGTCTAGCCTCCCGGTGGCCAAACTTGTGCCCAGTGATGTAGATTTGACTATGAATCTTAATAGACCTCTGAGCCATGACATTGATAGTGCAAAAGATGTTGTTCAGGAAGTAAGATTACAAATCCCGCCGGAAATATTTGATTTATCAAAGCTTGTCTGTGGTACATATGTGGATACTAGATTGCTTGTGCTGCGTGGTGTGAGTGGATCGGCACTGCTATTTACGCGATCTTGTGCATATGAAAATTGCTGAATACATAGATTGTTCGTATAATAGAATTTCATTCGGTAAAATTGTGCATTCGCGTATTTATACGCCATCCGTGCCAGTTTTGTTCAATAATTGGTTGGTTTCCACTTCAAGATAGAAAAAATAATTAACGATAAGAAGAGGATGAAATAATATAATATCAATGTCTGAAAAGTCATGTGAACGATAATGAGGTTGCTTGCTTCTAATCATATCCACCTTCGACCGGGCAATTAAGCCACTGGCAGTCAGGGGACGAGGTGATTGTTTCCATATAACCATTTCATAATGGCCGCCGACAAAATGCGCAAGAACGGGAAAAGACAACTGAGATTGACAACTCATCAATTTCTCATAGTTTGATACTGGGTATTTCAATTACAGAGTTTGGCCGCCAACTCCTCAAGATCTAAGCTTAACAAAACATGACAAACTGCTACGGACTTTTGAGCAAGAAATAAATCGGTAGTTCCGGTTCCAAACAGGTGGAATTCCTCCCAAGATGAATGAATAGCAAGCATAATGCCACCGGAGCTCTTCCATCATCAGCGCTGCTCCGGCCAGCCATACTGTCAGGCATCCGTAATAATAGAAAAAAAGCTGGAAACAAAAACATTTAATGTAAGTCGTTGACTTGCACCAGTACATCGACACGAGCTCGTTATCTTAGTTCCTAATACCTGACAGCTTGCAAAGCACATATCATCGTCGCAGGGCAAGAGGACCATCTTTCGCACTAATTTTTGAGGTTCTTGACATGGGCAATTTAGAGCCAAACAGATGCACCTTTTGGGTGAACGTACTGGATTATATTTATGATGTCCGCAACTGGCTATTTAGATGGGTTGAAACATGAATGATATCAATGCTTCTAGTTCAGTCACTTCCAATCACAAAGCCCCCATTACCTGTGCCGCTGCAAGCTCTCCGATAAAAAGGAGAAAGACAAGCAAACTCCAAAGATAACAAACGAGAAAATCTTATGAACCCCAAGTAACTTACATGAAAGGAATGTTCCAAGCAGCTTTTCAGATAAGGCCCTGGCGCTGTAAATCAGCGTAGGTCTTCTTGTTGTAAATATTACCCTCTTGGTCTTCATACTCCTCTTCAAGGTCAGGCCGCCACTTGTTTACCCCTTGCCTCTCTTGGATTTTCTCCCACAGGGCCTTCGCATCCTGCACAAAGAAGGGAAACGATAATGCCAAAAGAAAAGAGCCTGAGATGAAATGCGAAATTCTTCCCTTGCAAAGGGCATAGAGCTGGTAAATAGATAGGAATTGCTCTCATATTTTGGCACAAGAATAACAAAGGCAGATCAAGGAGACAGGTCCAAGGAGGGGATTAAGAACAAATCATCCACTTCCCGGTTTTACTTCTTGGCATTATAGAGGATCTAATGAGAAGCACTCAACAGCCTAAAAGTTGAAGGCAGGCAAATTCCAAGCACTCAGCCTTAGGTGAAGGGCTCCTATTCCAAGCAAATTTACTTGCTGCATACATAGTATTTAATAATAGTCGATTCTACAACTGAGTTACATGGTCGGCCCTTTCTCATGCTATAGGTCTGAAGTTTTCCATTACATATCTTCAGCCATCATTATGGTAGGAATAAACATGTACAATTGCATTAACCCACACTAATGGAACAAAGTATCAACCTCTGGCACAGCTTATTCCTTGAAGTATTTTTGATTTCATCAAACTAATTTCAATAAATCAGGGCAGACCACCAAAAAAATTGGAAGTGTTGACCAATGAATGCAGGCATACTTGCCAGCAGTGGATAGTGTTAATAGAAAAATGAACAGAATCAAACAGAACACAGCACAAATATCAAGGTGTACATATAGCCATACCTCTATTGATGTGATCTCGTTGAAGTTCTTTGTGTTTGGAATACCAAGGCAACGCATTCCATGTTGATGACGCCATTCCTTGAAATGTCTCTCAAAAGCACGGCGTCCCCAATAATTATGGTTCCCACATATTTCACACTTGAATTCCTGAAATGCACAGCATAAGCAGCCTCAGTTGAAAAACAAAATACAACCAGCAAAATACTTATGTTTTACATACAGAAAAGCTCCTAACAGATGTCAGGTTGCCAGCTTACCTGGCCAAGACCATGAAGCTTATATAGCCAATAAGGTATAGGCTTCCCATCCCAGCCCATTGGCAGCTTGAGGGGATTGTATATTTGCTGGTCATCGTCATCGCTTTCAATGTCAGCTTGTGTGTCTTCCTGCTTGAAAATAAAATAACTATAAATCAACAAACCAGATAATTTCAATACCAAAAATGCATTAGTGTGGAACAGCAACTAGTATTATACCAAACGCTGAAAGTTACCCTTTTAACCCTATCCTCAAAATAACTTCACTGCAAACTATTACTTGTGCTGTGCTCATTCAAAATATTCCAACACAAGATGTTCCTTAAAATGCAGATAAGTTATTTTGTTCCAATAATTTAAGCATAATATTTTATATAGGCACAAAATTTGATACTAGCTCAATGGGAAACAGTACACAGGAACAAAATAAAATCTAGGTATCATATTTATTCACAGAAGATCACTTACAGCCTACATGGAATGAAATCCATTAGAAATGAAAATGGAAATCCATTTATAATTCCAAAAGATAAGTACTCTATTTTTATTGTTTGGAACTCACTGAAAAAAAAAAGTAAAAATGACTTTTATGAGATTTGTAGATCCTTATTTTTTATTGTTTTTTTCCTTTTTGAGATAATCACATTTCTTATTTGCTTTGAGATACCAAATAAGAAAATTCTTAGGGAAAAAAATTTGAAATCTATTACCATAATTTGTAGGCATTCCAAATAAGAGGTTAAGGCATTGCATCAATGGATTGTGTCATTAAGAAAAGATACACGGGGTAGAAGTGGCGGGAAGACACAAGCAAATAATCATTAAGAAACTGCTGACCTCCTCTCGTTCAGCTTCCATTTCCTCATATGTCAATGCCTGCTTCTTTTCCACATTTTCCTTGGTTCGCACAATTGTCTGCAAAAGTTCAAAAAAGATTAGAAAAGACAGCAACTTTAGCAAGACATGTTAGAACTTTCTCTTTCTTTCAAACAAGAATAGAATACTTCTAATGAAAACATTGTTCCATAATGTCCTCATTAGCCCACCAAAAGAAACGGCTAGCAAGGAGATACAATGGGAGGCAGACAAGTGAAGGAAACCAAAAAACAGAAAAAAAAAAAAAGAAAAAAAGGTTCCTTCTACTCATGTCAGGCCACATGCCCCAAAAAAATTGAAAAACCCTCAGATGGCCCACACCCCCGATGGCGGGATTTCATTCTGGGTTGTTATTGTTGTTCCATTTTATCACGGAAAGGATACAGAAAAAATGATAAGAAAATAAGAAATTTGTACTTTTTGGTTCAAGTACTACACCTACTAGAAGACCTTTCAAGTTTTATAATATGTGGGCTCTTGATGCGAACGTTGACTATTTGGTCCAATCTGTGTGGCAGCTCCCAGTTAGAAGGTCCTGAAACTTAAGCTAAAGGCTTTTAATGCACAGAAATTCAGTGGTATTGGTGATAGGGTGACCATAGCTAGAAATTAGGTTCAGTCGGTTCAACAGGCCCTCCAAAATGACCCTCTGAACTCTGATCTCATTCTACAAGAGAAAACAGCTCTGGAACCCTTGTATCATTACTCTAGGTGTGAAGAATCTTATTATAAACAAAGTCCATGATTAATAGGATTAACTTGGGAGAAAACAATACCAGGTTCTTCCATGCTTATGCAAAGGGTAGAACGCAAAGGAATATTATTCATCATATTGAGAACCAGCATGGCCAGCTAGTGCATGCCCCTCAAGATATCCAGAGTCTGTTCTTAAATTTCTATACGAGCTTCGTGGGATCCTCTTCTGCCCCTAGTGGCTCCCTGGACCCTCAGGTATTTGCACGAGGGCACGTCCTTTCAGTCACGTAGAAGAGATCCCTCTTACTCCCAATGTCTAAGGATGAAGTCAAACAGGCTCTCTTTGAGATGGGGGATGACAAGGCTCCAGGCATTGATGGCTTCATTGCGTCCTTTTACAAGAGATGCTCGCACATCATTGGAGATGACCTTTGGAGAATAGTGCAATATTCTTTCTTTCTGCTCAGGTATCCTCTTTAGAACTCTGAACATGACTAGTATCCCTGATACAGAAAGTAGAAGCAGCTATGAAAGTAGAACAATTCAGACCGATTGATTGCTGTAATGCATTGTATAAGGTCATATCCAAGGTTCTAACTAAACAACTTCAACCTATTCTTCCCTCTTTGATTAATCCCTCCCAAGATGCCTTCATCAAAGGCAGGTGTATTGATGACAACATTTTAATTGCTCATGAACTGGTTAGCATACAATTAAATATCGGTTCCGATACGCAATATCGGCCGATATTTATCGGATTTTGGGTTGGCCGATACGCGAAATTGGCGATACGCGATGGATTTAGAATTTCACGTATTTATCGGCGATATATCAGTTATCGACCGATATTTGCTGATATTTTACCGATATTTAACGATATTTACTAGTATTTGCTAATATTTATTGTGGAAAAAAAATAAAAAATCACGCCGCGACAACCGCGACATATAAAATATCATTCGCGACGCTCCGATACCGCGACCGAAACCGCAATCGCGACCGCGACCGCGATTTTATTGCTTGCTGGTTAGGTGCTACAACCAAAAACACATATCTCCCCTGTGCATGCTTAAACTAGATTTGCGAAAAAATTATGAAGGGGTTTTATGGAACAAATCCTGCAAGGAATGGGATTCCGCCTTCATTTTGTAAAACTGACAATGAAATGCATCACTACTGTCAATTGGGAACCTTCTCCTTTCGATGCTAAGAAAGGTCTTAGACAAGGAGACCCAATCTCCTTATCTGTTTGTCCTAGCCATGGAATTCCTAAATCGACTCCTCCCAGGACTCTCGCAAAATGGCAGCTATAAAGCCCACCCCAAGTGTAAGAGAGCTGGGATCATTAACCTTTCTTTTGCAGATGACCTCCTTTTCTCTCATGGCAGCAAGGCTTCAGTGGAACAATTGCTTTTTACATTCCATACCTTCTCGACTTTGTCTGGTCTTCAATTGAATAAGCTCAGGCACCAAATTTTATGTGGGGTGATGACCCAGTCAGAATGAAATGACCTGGTAAATGTAATCCACATTACTGAGTGCTCACTGCCCGTTACTTACTTGGGAGTTCCCCTCTTCAGAGTTCAGATTATGTAGACACCATTGCACAAATCTTATTTGATAAAATGACTACCAAGCTAAGACTTTGGCCAGTCAAGCTACTTAAATATATGACTTCAACTTGTTAAAGATGTTCTGCATTCATGCCTACTGGTCTCAAATTTTTATTTTACCCAAGAAGATTATCGCTACTATTGAAGCTCTTTGTCGATCCTTTTTATGGTCAAGGTCTACTTCTGTGACAAAAAAAAGCCCCAGTGGGTTGGTCCAAAGTCTTTTCTCCCAGTGAAGAAGGTGGTTTAGACCTCCTCAACCTCCAACTTTGGAACAAAGCTGCTGTTTTTATATGGTTATGACAACTCTTGATGGAAATGAACACATTTTGGGTTAAATGGTGTCATGAGTTCTAATTCAGAGGTGATTCAATATGGGAGACCCAGATTAAAGCCTCGTTTTCTTGGGCTATAAGGAAAATCTTAGAACTGCGTCGATATTTTCCTCACCAAACCCTACACTATAGTTGTACCAACAAGAACAAATTCTGCATTTCCAAGTGTTACCGCTTACCATCATTTGAGACCAGGATATCCTAAGGTACTTTGGAGAGCCACTGCCTGGCCCTTGATCCGTATTCCTAACTACCAATTCATTTTATGGCTGGCACCCCAGGATAGCTTGGCAACTAAACTTAAACTTAGGAAGTTAGGGGTTATGGTAGATACCAAGTGTGTTTTATGTGAACCTACAGGGGAGGACATAGATCATATTCTTATTCACTACACTGTTCACATGTTGTATGGAGCTTAATTTTAAGCAAGATGGGGCAGGGCCATGTAGCTCGATCTTGGGAAGTTAAAATGGATATCACAATCATGAAATAGGCCTAAATAGAAGATGCTTTGAAAGTCTTATTAGCTGCTTATGTATACCATATTTGGAGAGAGAGGAATAGTCAAGCATTCAAGTATGAGAAGTCATCCCCAGTTAAGATTCTGCCGCTTGTTCGTGAAGTGTCATAGAATTACAAACATGCATGTTAGCTCTAATTTCCGTAACTTAGCCTAGATAGACTTATTACATGTATAGCTTTGTGATTCTTGCTTTTTATATGTTTCTTTCATCTTTAATTTGTCACTTAATGCCCATTTGGTAACAATAAAATCTTACATTACTTACACCAAAAAAAAAATAAGAAATTAATTAAGGAACTTATGATAAAATAAAAATAAAAGCATGTTACCTCCTCCAGCAACTCACAAAGCTTTTTCATCTTGGCCTCCACCAGGGCAATCTCAATTGGATTTTCTTGATTTGGAGCAGGCAGATGACCATTCTGCTTAAACTGACGTGGTGTTTTGCTAAAATGCTTCCTATCTAACTTCTCAAGATGGGTATTCTGCACATATAGAATCAAATCATTCACCAAATACATGGATAAGCTTGAGATTCTTACCTGTTGCAGGTTTATAAAAAAGGATTTTACTGTCTAACCTAAAAGGGAAGGCTACAGACACAACACAAAAGGCTGAGAAGAATCTCAAATAATGAAGGGCACCAAACAAGGAACTAACAAATCCATGATGACTGGGCCATATCCCATATTACAGCTAAAACTACTGACACAAGTAAATCACGGCACGTAAGACTTATAAGATACATAGAGGTAACCGAAATATTGTCACATAGACATGAACTAGACCATGGTGGATGATACCCATCACTGCAAATAATGACATTTGCAAGAATAAAATGGCAGAGACCAAAGGTTTTATTAATTCATCATCAAGTCGAATAAATTTTATGCTACTCAAGGCAGGGTACCCATGTATAACACTTCGACAATTTTTCCAAGTACAACATCAAATTCCTTGAGGTAACTTACAAGGTAGAATGTAGCCCCAAAAAATACACATGCCATACTAATAATTCAATGGCCATTAGTATATCACACCAAAACTTTAGCAAGTGGATGTCAACGAAAGTTCCAAAAATACAGACAGATCAGGAGTCAAAATATTCTTAATTTATAGTTGAAAACTCAATCCATGTCCCAAATATCACAACATGAGAACAATTACATTGAGATATATGAATCAAAATAACTCCCTGGTAAGCAAAGCAGGTTGCCCCAAATTAGACCAAAAGCTTTCGCTGATCACACAAGAAGTTGGAGAAGATCGAAACCAATATTAAACAGGGCCTTATGTTGCAGACAGGGTGCACATCGTACCTTTGTAAGGAAAAGTCTCTCTGCTCTTTGCTGAACAGTTCCACCAGTTTTTAGTCCTAATGCAGCCAAAGCCTGGGGGCAAAAAGGAATTATCAAAGTTATAAATCCAGATACAAGGAAGGTGAGTAATTAAAAAGGAGAACCACAAGTCGCCTCCACAGATGAAAAACAAGTACAGCACTTAGCTAAAAATGCACTGAGAAAACACATAACTACAAAGTGCTGAAGATCCATATGACCAGACTGTCTTTTAGACATTAGCGCACTTGGTGGAGAAATTATCCAACTGGAGCACTAAATCAAGGGTGAGTATTAAACATCAAAACAAGTCCTCTCCTTAAAAATATAACCTAAAATGAAGAATACATTTAGTAGTGAAAGTCATAATAAAAAATTAATAAGGGTTGTTTATTTAGGCAGTACATAGCCAATGGAAGATGGAGGTCAACCAGAGCATAATTCTCCACATATTCTCCACCCTCCCTGACTTTCTCTGTCCCATCATTCCCTCCCTCTCTCTAGAACTTCTTATCCATTCTCTTTCTTCTTTCCCTGCCTTCCCCCTTCGTCCTTCATTCCCTTGCGTTAACTCCACGCTGCCTCTTGTATATTCTTGGTCATGTCAATGCTTGAGGAGCCAGTACATTTAGTACATTTACTGGCTCACTGCAGGTTGGTTAGAAATGTGAATTGTTAAGCAATGGTCGGGTAGGACAATAGGGCAGTGGAGAGGTGGGGAGGAGCAGAGGATCAGGTATTGCGGTTTGTGTGGAGGGCTCAAAATCCTCAAATGGTGGTAACAGGATAATACAGCTTTAAAGGAATTCTCCATACCCCAGATCACTATTGGGTTTTTCAAACAACATATTTGCTTCAAGACACTTCACAATTCTCTCTTGTCACCAAATGGGGCACAAGATTTTATATGTTCCTTTATCTTTCATGCACAAAATAATTTCTCAAGCACTTTCACTAAAAAAATGGAAGCAAAGAGTATATGTCCTCTCTTTATTTTGTTTTACAAAATACCAAAAACTTGACACATAAAGATAGCATAAATAACATCTACACCTTAAGAAAAAAAAGATATTCACATTTTCCCTACCAAATCCCTTGTTCGAGCATAACTCAAAAGATACAGTCTATTGTTGCTAACAACAGACTCTAGAAATTTGAATTTTAACAGATGTATTGACAAGGAAATTCTGCCAACAAAATTTGGTTATTGTGAAACCTAGACATTTGGTTTTGATGAGACCAACCTCTTTCAACTGTTCAGCTCCCACTTCAATCAGCTCTTCAACTGTACTATAATAATCAAGATCAATTACTGTGTGCTGAGGGGGAATGTGTTCATTCTCCTGTCCCTTGTTTTCCCATCCTTCTACGCTTCCAACAGCCCATTGCTCCTCAAATTCAACAGTTACCTGCCAATGAACAATGACCATATGACTCTGAATAATGAAACTAGCTGACAACAAAAAACATCACATTCCTTACAACACTCTGAATTGTTTCTGAAGAAGCAATCAATGCTGAAAAACAATATTGTCACTGTAAAAATGAGAATGTTACTATCTATATAACAGAACGCAAGTCCATCCATGCTGGAATTAAGTATGAGCTCTTCAAAGACCACCATTCACATGATATCAGAATGCTTTCATGAACACACTGAAATCATGAAAAACTTATAATATCCTTAATCTCAACTTCATTCACAAATAGGGAGGGGGGACAGCTGCTGATACTTATTTTAATAACCCATCTTCATCTTCCGCAAAAGCATATTCCAAATAACAAAAGGCTAAAAAGGGGGGGCTAGTCAAATGCATTAAACATTCCTTGAAAATATGGTACTAGCTCCATTGTACAAGTCAGCAGTTTTTTTTTCTCTTCTAATTCTCAATTAGTGGCACTTGCACCCAATTAGGGAAGCCTTACAACCTCTGTTACAGTTTCACCCACAGAAGCAAACAAATATGCAGTAGGTGGCTATTCAGGATTTGAAATTACTGACTTGCCAATTGCCATCAGTTTAGTCTCTGATTACCAATAAAGGTAACTTCTGCCAGTCTGAAACTTACTTTAACAGCTGCATAATACTCTGAGAATGAAAGAGGAACGATAGGAGGTTGTGATCCAGAACCTAAATCGTTTTTTAAAGAGATCGGAAGGTTCTCTTCAATGATCTTTAAACAACTGGGACACGAAATTTTCTCTAATGCCCCATCAAAATGAAGTGGTAACTCGTAATAGAGAGAGGAAAAAAAACAAAAGCTCTAAAGCTTCTATTACACATTCTATTTTTGGATATTAAATGTCTACATGCATTGGCTCCATCACAAACCAGGGACCACAACAGTGTTCCGGAATCGGGGCAAAGTGTTGGTAACTTACCTTTGCAAGCATACGTTCCAGATCTTTTAGGGGTTCTGTCCTCTCAAAGAATGTTATTAGATACTCTAATAGATCAGTTATATACTCCTTGTACTGCCTGCAAAAATATATCACATTTTTTTGGGGAAAAGAGTAAAAATAAAAATCCAAGCTTCGGAAATTAGGAGGACCGGCGAGAAAATGCAAGAATATCATGGACTCCAAAAATGTTACCTTGTCATCTTTAGTTTGCAAGGGATCTTCTCTGGTTGATAGAAAACATCAAGGTAGGCAAAGTATTCCATGTGTTCACCAAATTTTGAATTTATGTATCTGTTGTAGAATTCATGTAAGTCCAGATATCGGCCAAAACCTTCCTGAGATTGCAGACAACTTTATTAGAAAACAGGAGCAACTTTCAAAATAATTCAGTAAAAATAGCACAAGCAGTTTTAGCTAAGAAGATATCACAATACACGTCAATAGCACAGGAAGACCAATGTACCCAGGTATCTTCTTGGGGATGGGTAGTTACCCAAAACACCTGAAAATGTACCCGGGTCTCAATATAAAACATTCTTTTCATCAATGCCAGCGAAGCCTATGCCTTCACCATTCAAGCCAGAAAACGAAGAGGGTAAAGTGTGAAATCGAAATTAATTCTTCTTGGATGTTTGACAGCCACTTAGTGTCACAGTCACCGGCAAAATAGAAGTTGAAGAAGCCTCTGTCACACTTGCTGATCTTGAGGGAGAGTGAAGTTGAGAGTTAAAGAAATTGAAAAGAATAAGAGTATGAGAGAAGGCAAAGATTGAGAGTTTGAAGTGGGGGGGGGGGAGACAGAGTCAAACAACAGTGGGTAAGATTTTGGGGCTCATATTTTTCAAAACTATTTTTGGCTTGGCCATTGGCTAGGCTTACAATGCTATATAGTTTCAGTTGTTAAAAATCAAAGAGCAACATTTTATTAAATTTATCCGAATTAAATAAATTAATTTTTTTTTTAAATAACATTGCCAAAATGGCTCATAGGCTAGGATCTCATTTGAAAACCAGAAACTGTATGTATATGAATGAAAACCATACTATATATAAAAACTAAGTACATACCCAAAAAACTTTCCCGCCTAAAATAAAGTCTTACAAAACAATTTTCTTTTTATTCCAAAGAAAAACAATTTATTGTTACAGAGAAAAATGTTTCGCGGATCCATGTGAATACTACTTTCAAGAAAGATAAAAAACAAAAACTCACAACACAAGCAACTTACTTTGTCAATAAACATTATAAAAGATTCCTAATATCTTTTCTTACTTATCAAATGAGTACCAACTTTACATATATCAGAGAAAGTACAAGCAGCAAAAGAAATGAGACACAAAGCTGATGGATTCAATGTTCATGGTAGTCACTAAGTTGTTCAATTCCTTTAAGGCGATGGAAATTCATAAATTTCTTACCTACATGAGTCTCCAGTAGGAACTTAAGGTATATATTGTCCCATATTTTCTCCTCAATTAATATTAGTGACTGCTATGCTGAAACCTTTATGTATTCCATCCATAGTTTTAAAAACCGAACCCTTCATTGTCAGACTAGTGATTTTCAGTGGTTAGACTAGCGGTTTGTATTGGTTTAATGACTTATTATAAATTAAATATTAACATTATTCTTAAATAATAGATATTTGGTATGATATAATAAATAAATAAATAAATCAAGGCCCAAATTTATTAAGTCCATAAATTTTCTTCTATTAAATACATTTAATTCAAAACTTAAACCTTTTTTGGTAATATATAGCCTTGAACTATTTTTCTCATGTAGATCATCTTGTGTTTCTAACTCTAGCCCGCTCCTTTTTCAACATACAAGTACCAAACCCTATAACGTGCCCCATGCCTATCACTTTCATTTTTTGTCCTCCTGCCAGACCTTCATGATGCGACGCCTCTAGCTCAATTTTTTTCCCTCTCTTATTGATCAATTTTAACATAAAAAATCCAATCCAAAATTTTGAATACCGAATATGAAGAGAGGCTTAAAGAATAAAAAAGAAGCTAATCCCATTTTTCTCTCCGTAATTTTCCATGGCTATATTTTGAATCTATTGATGTAAAAGGCCATTTATGATGTCAAAGCTTTCTGGCAGGTAGCTGTTCAGAGATTAACAATCTGGCAGTGTATGAGGAGACAGGGAATTTTCAAGGCGGAGGACTATCAAAGATGGTGACACCCCGTTAACAGTGGAACGAGTTAGAAGATATATGCAGAAGCCTGAGAGAAAAGATATATTTCACTAGATCTAGATGTAGTTGATTTTTTAGTCCAGTTTTCATTATTTAACCTGTCTTGACCGGCTCTCATGCTTAACTGGTCTGACTGCATGACCAACCCAATGATTCTACTAGTTTACTGGCCGCTCCAGTTTTTAATACTAGGATTTCATCTTCACATCACACTTTTTCCCCCCAAAAAAAAAGACAGTTTTTCTAAATTCAGAATATTTAAAATATAATATAACTGATATCTATATCATTATCATTTATCTCCAAAATAAGACAAATATATTAATAATATTATTATATTTATATATATTTATTAGTAAAGCACAGGAAGCAAAACTAGTAAATGTTATTAAAATAAAAAATATGTAATTGTATTTTCATATTAGTTATTTTCTTTCCATCATTTCCCAACATCCTTGTTTCCAAATAATGAAGAAGTGCCATTTCACTGTCCCATTTCAAGGCAACCGCCATACTTATTACGCATCAAGACGGCTAGGAGAAGGAGAAGCACTTCAAGCCACGAATAACAATCCCTCATCAAAATAGTATATCTTTTATTGGCCCTTTGGATGAATAGATAATACTACCCCATGTGTCAAACACACATCACAAACAAAATAGTATTTCAAGCCTCTCTTTTTCTAATTGGAATTGACATCTAGCTTTTCATTTTTCACCTTATACTAGCAAATGACCTCAAATATTCAACATCTTAAGTTTCAATTTTCTCCAAATCATTATTACAGCATGATGTGACGGATGTCCCAAGTACATCCATAAAGCCATCTAAACACCCTCATCTCTCCCAGTGAAAACTCATAGGCATAACAAAAGCAATATGAAACAACATAATTGGAACAATAGCGTAGTAGGAGCAGGATTTCTCTCTAATAAAATAAGGAGGCTACCTCTCCACTGAAGTCAAGCATCGGGTCTTCTTTGAACAACTGCTCATATTCCTCGCCAACATCAACAGCACCTGCACTTGGATGACGTCTCTGGTAGTCACGAATCTGCAAGCACATATTCAGATTACAACCAAATTTTAAAGTAAATGTGTAGCTCTTCATAATGACGTGCACAGTTGCATACTGAATCACTGAAAGCGAAAGATTTGTGCTCAGGAAGATCTTCAAACAGAACTATGGCTAATCCACTGAGCAAATGACAAGTACTCCTCTGTAGCCTCGACCAAAATCCCCTCATACAATAAAGGATGCCTTTCTCCAAAAGAAATCCCGTAAATGCTACCTACGTATCTACCTTTCCTATCAGCCCATTAATAAAGACGGGAAACAAGTACTCATGGGTTTACCTTCACATTATACATGTGCAAAATCACCAGTTTTCAATCTTCCAAAACAAGGTTACATAATATTCGACCAATTTTCAATTTCTCTTCTTACTCAACGCTCAACCAACCCAGAACATGAACCAATATGTTCAATTTCAACAAGCAAAGGATCCTGATTAATTACCTCTTTTAATCTATCATAAAACGCACTGAATACATTCGTGCCAGCAGCCATCTGTCCTCCAAGTGCCGCAATCTCATCCTTCCTCGCATGATCCTTGTCTTCATAAACATCAATCTACAAGAATCAAAACAATAAATGAGTCAAAACCTAAATGCGACACTTCAAATCCTCAAGAAATAATCAAAGAGAGAAAGAAACTGAAGTTACGAGCTTGTCAGTAGTCGCGATGATTTGCTCGATCATGTTACGGACTCGGTGGCTTTGCAGCAAACGGTCCTTGTTCGTAGATGGGTCGACTTGAAGTTCTGTCACTGCAAGACGCTCAAGCCTCTCGACTTCTTCGTGAGAAGAACGTGTCAGTTCTAAAAGTGTCGATGACATTTTTCTTCTTGCCCTAGGGTTTTGCTCTCCGCAATGATAAGTTGCACAGAGATATAATACTGGAGGAGTTGTTTTCTTCGTTCTATGGAGGAGCCACGAGGTGGATCCGGTCGGACCGTCGGAGATACTGGGACCGGAACTTTGTTTCTTTTTTTGCGTTCTTTTCCTTTTTCAAAGCTTGGTTTTTGTCAAAGTTAGGGATGACAATTATCTTCCCGGTCCGAAAATTTTCCATTCGTTGTTCAGATCCGGAAAAATTTTTAGGGTTGGATTTGAGGTTTCTATTTTCAAGTAAGTTTTAAATATCTTTTTATATAACTATATATGTATATATATATATATAGAGTATAAATTAAATGCATACTGTAAAAAAATAAGATCGGATATAGAAAATGGATCACATTTTAAGTATTGGAATAAATTTTAAAGTCGAGAAATATTTTTGGAATAAAAAATAGATCGGAGATCAAATCAAATATAAGGATTTGATGCCAACAAAAACCAAGTTGGAGATTTGATCTCAATAAGAATTGGGTCGGGATTCTCCGGTAAGAAAATTTTAGGGATCTAGACGAGATTGAAAATTATTTTACTTATCAAGTATAGAAATGGGGTTCCCATCCCTACCCCACCCCATTTTCATCCTTATCCAAAATGAGTAATATTATCAACATTTCATATTTTCCCTTTGCAAGTTTATTATTATAGAATAACCAAATCTATGACTACAAAATCTTGTTATTTAGGTTAGGAGAGTTTAGATAACCTTAGCCAAATTTTTTTAGATAGTAAATATAAGGGTTTTTTTTTTAGGCAACTAATTCATCATAAGAAAAACATATGAAAAAGGTGGGCACATGGTGTATATTTTCACATAAGCATGTTTGTTTATCAACTTAAAGCTTACTGGTCGCGGATGTTCCAAGTAGTAATGAGCTTGAGAGGTGAATTATTGTAATACCCCGTATTTTTAAAATTTAGATTTATTAAGTGTAATGATTTTATTAGCGTAATTTGATGTAAATAATTAATTATTTTAATTTCGATTCGTTTTACGGATTTATCGATGATTTCGAATTCATAATTGAATGTAATTAATCATTGTCGTTGCGAACCATTCTAGACAAATTCGTTCACGACAATGATTTTATTATATTCTTATGTTTTCAATCTTCGGTTAAAAATATATATTCTCGTTCTTTCTTGTATTTTGGTTTTTAATATTTTTAATTCGTTTTCGATTATATCTTCGTCATGTGATTATGACTTTGTTTTGAAGTTATATTTCGTTAACGAAATATATTATTTAAATTATAGAATCTCTATTTAAATAGTTAAATTTATTTTAATAATTTTATCCGTAGAAAATATTTCCGACTTTAAATTTATTCGTTTTCGGTAATCGTTAATATTTTTGGGAAGTTTTAAATTAAAAAGATTTTCGGAGTTTATTTATGAATTTCTTTCTGGAATTCATTTCCTTTCGTTTTATGCTTTTTGGGTTGTGGAAAACGGATTTTGGAAATTATCTAAATTAATCTTGACTTATTAGAATTTGACTTAAATATTTTGTTATATGCTTCTAAATGATTTTTCGAGGCCTTATAATATATTTCCGTAAACAATATAAATTTTTATGTTCATTGGTAAATTCTTCTGAAGATGTTTCCGGAATTCTTTATATAGCTTTTTATTAATTTTAAGCTTTCGGATCCGTTCGAAATAAATTCTCGTTAAATAAATTTTAGATAAAATTCTTCCAATAATAAATTTTAAATAATTATTATTTTATATTGTGCTTGTATTTGTAAAAAAAAACGCAGCCCAGCCCCGATCGGTTCCCCCCTTCCTCCTTTTCTTTCCCTCTTCTCTCCTTTCTCTTCTCTGCCTTTCCCGAGCTGCTACATGTTCACAGAAACCCTAGCCTCCCTCACCTCTCTTCTTCTCCCCAGCTCCTCCCTGCGCCGCCTCGCTTGCCGACCTCCGGCGACGTTGCAGCAGCAGCAGAAGCCGCACACCAGCAACCACAGCAACAACCGCTGTAGCAGCGGCCAAAGCAGCCACGCACATCAGCAGCGGCGGCGAGCCGCCGTCCGGCCATGGCGAGCTCGGACGACCACCGTCGAGCCACCCCCGGTCCCCGACGAAGCTTTCCCGGCCTTCCCTTGCCCCGATTCGTTGATTTTCGTTTGGTATAATTTCTGAAAAACCCTAACCCTTGTTTTGATTAATTGGGTATGAGTTAGCTTATAAAAAGCTAAATTGATTGTTTTTTTATGTATGTATATGCTGTAAGATTGATTTGGATAGGCTAATTGTGTGGTTGTGTTAGAATTTTGGAAAAATTGGATTTTTGGCCGGGTTATGCTCAAATTTTTCAGATTCATCCGATTTGGTGATTTTGGACAAATTGATTATACAATATGTTTTAAAATGTATCCAATTTCATTTTGGAACCGTCAATTTGAGAAATTTATGCAGGTTTTATCGGAATTTGATTCCTAGGTCAAATTTTGGGTGTAATGAAATTGGGTCATGTAATTGAGCCGTTCCGCTCAATTGATTTTATATTATCGTTTAAAATGTATTTAATTTTATATTGGAAGTGTTGATTTGGGAAAATTGTGCGTAATTGACCGGAATTGGATTTTTAGGTCAAAACTCCCGCGGGTTTAAATTGGTTTGGGTAATCGAGTTATTTTATTCAATTGACTATATAAACTACATTAGAATATGTTTAATTACATTTTCAAACCGTCAATTTATATGTTTTGGCAGGAATTGATCGGATTTGCGTTCCGGGCTCAAAAACCCTAATTGTGCTAAATTGCGTATTTCTTTTATCGGTTTTGAGCAATTGATTACTTGATATGTTATAAAATGTGTTTAATTGTATTTCCAAACTTTCAATTTGATTAAATTTATAGAATTTTAACGAATTGTATTTTTGGGCCTAAAACCCTAAATTTCAAGTGAAATTATGAAATCAACTACTTGTATGGTTGTGTTTCTAAAATTGAATGTATAGAAATGAATGTATAGAAATAGTTGAAATAATATTAATTGCTTTCTAATACCTTTAATTTGAATTAATTAAATTGAATTACCTGAGTTTACGTCGTGGACTTTAAAACCCTGATTTTGAAAATTGATCATCTGGAATTGATTTATCGGAAGATCGTTTTGTTGAAATTGATTGTCTAGATTTATCGAAAATTAGTTTAATTGTGTTTTAAAACTATCAATTTGAGGTAATCAAAGTGATTTGGCCGATTTGTGGTTTAGGCATTAAAAACCCTAATTTTCGGGGATGATTTTATAAAATTGATTTTGCTATGTGTATTTTATCTAATCGAATTTTATCCTTGGGTTTTAAACCATTTAAATTCTGCTTTAACCTAATCTTTTTGGATTTGGTTCTATGTAAATGGTTGGGTTACCTATTTAGTTGTAAAATCTAATAAATAAGTTATTTTCGATAAATTACCTTATGATCGATTATTCTTTCTCGGGATTTCCAAATTAAGGTTAAATGTCCCAAAGCATAATTGTATTAATCCGTTTCGATTTAGTTTTAACCTTAATTTTTAATAGAGCTATGCTTTTGAGTTTTAATTTTTGGACACGTTTTCTAGGAAGGATCATTTGTGTCGTTTGTGTTTATTTAATTAGAATATGTGGATTATTGATTGATAGGATAGTTTCTAATTTAGTTTTCGATTTCTATCGGGTCTAGGAAAGCTTTCTCGTGGACCCACGAGCTAGTGATCTCTCTCCCTCTTATCTCGCTTAGCTAGCTTCGGATCCAGGTAAGTCTCTACTTACCTCTACTTGTGGGTGTTTAGTAAGGACGAAGCTATGGCCTTGCGTTACGTGTGATGTAATGTGTTGATGAATGATGAGCATGCCATGTTGATGTGTATTATGCATGTGTTATGAATAACCTGCTTTGTGTAGCGCAGCGTGGATCATGAGGTATGTTGTGTGTGCCTTGTGTTATACATGTATGCCATGTTCCATGTTTATTGTTGATGTTGATGATGTGACTTGTTATGGCCCTCTAGGACATGCATGCTAGGGTTTTGGGTAGCATGAAATGATAATAAAAGAACAACGGGGAGGTGGACGTTTGGGAAGTTTGCATGGGGGATTTAGACCTTGCATGGGCATGATTCTTACGTATGAAAAGTTGATTTGGGTTGTAAGTAAGAGCTTGGGAGAGTATTGGAATGATTGGAGACTTATTATGAAAAATAGTACGTAAGTTAGTGCATAAGAGACCTTATTAGGGTTTTGTGTGTAAGTGGGTGTTGGAGAGTCTGCATGGAGTGTTTAAATTATGCATGGGAATGAATCTTACGTGAGGAAAGTTGGTTTAGGAAGTGAATAAAATAATGTCAAAGTTATGGACCCATTGGAGACTTGGGTGCAAAATTTTACGTGGGTCGATGTAAGGGTGTCTAAGGGACCCAATTAGGGTTTTGGAAGAAAATGAGGAAATTGAGGGGTACATGGGTAAAAATGATCAAGGAAGGATGGAGTATGGGGTTGAGAGTGAGAATTCACTTATATAAAGGATGAGTATGGGTTTTCTAAAGGAGAGGAGAGATTTGGGGTGAAAGAGGGAGATTACTTATTGAGGAAGTAAAGTGCTAGGGTTTTGAATGGCCAACTAGGGTTTTGACGGTCACACGTGAACTTGGGAGATAAAGTAATACATTTGGGGAGTTTCCTAATAAAAATGAGGTGCGAGATAGAGAATAAGTAACGTTTGGGTAAGTAAGAAAGAGTTGGATCTCATAGGTCCGACTAGGGTCTCCGAGGAGGAACCCTAGAAGGATGAGGACATACGGATTCGATATCATATGTGTTGGGGTAGCATGCGTTCTTGGAGATTGTGCCTTACTATATGCCACTATGCTTAAGTCTACGGGGGATGGATGTCGAGTGTGAGAAGAGGTACGAGTCTCAAAATACGGGACGGTCCCTTTGGAGGGGAAAGTAGTAGGGTATCAACCGCATGCATGTCAAGGGTGATGTGTGATTCAATAAGACACGGATAAGACACTAATAATGTAAAGCAAAAGACTGTTGAGCCGAGCCTTGTGCAATTCGTTCCGGTCCACCGGCTATAATAGTGGTCAGAGGCGTCCTGCCCCGTGCGTTTTGTTCCGGTCCACCGGCTATAATAGTGGTCAGAGGCGTTCTGCCCTGTGCGTTTCGTTCCGGTCCACCGGCTATAATAGTGGTCAGAAGCATTATGCCCTGTGTGTTTATTTCTGGTCCACAAGCTATAATAGTGGGGGCCTCGGCTCGACAGACCCAAACGAGTAAGTTAATCCACGGGAAAAATACTAAGTACTTACAGCGAAACACCATGTAAGTTCGGGGCCAGTCCGGTCCACCGGTTAGAATAGTGGCCAGAGGCGTTCTGCCCTGGGTGTTGATTCTGGTCCACCGGCTATAATAGTGGTCAGAGGCGTTCTACCCTGAGTGCTGATTTCCAGTCCACCGGCTATAATAGTGGGGTCCCCGCGCTTACATGGGTTATTAAAGAATATGTGTGGAATGAATATACTATTAATGATAATAAAGAATAAGTCTAATTGGACCATGACCAGCTCTTATTATATGTATTACCACATGTTGTTTATGTGCATAAGGAGTCACTTATTATTTCGGTTATACCACGCTTATATGTTAAATGGGATGTTGCATATGTTTTATATGTTACTATGAGTGTATGGCAAGATTCATGATGTGGGTTGTGAGTATGTATGTTATTGTATTAATGTATTGTACTATAATTTAATATGCACTTGATGATATCTCTCCTATAAGGTAGGTTAGCGAGACTTACTCAGTATTGGACCCGTACTGATACTACACTGGTTGAATGGGTCCTGTGATGATCCACCGATGGTGGGGAGCAGACCTTTGATGCAGGTTTTTATCGGTTTACTGTTTTGGGGTGGAAGGCTTGACTTGAGTGAGTAGGCGATCCGGATAATTATCCTTCGGGATTTGTTTGTTTAATTGTATTCATCCTTTGGAAGTTGCAAGTATTGTATTTAAATTTCCAAGGATTTTGTAATTGACTTTTAATTTCTCGTAACGCTGTTATGCTTTAAAATTCGGATTTAATTGTTTGACAGGTTTAGCCTTGCATCTAACATGAGGTAGATGGTTGACATTTATCTTGTGTTAGATGTGGCGGTAACATTTCCCAAATTCGCTCCTAGCTTACGCTTTAATCTTTCAAAAAAAAATTTCAGGAGTGAAATTTGGGGGTGTTACAATTATTACAATACATACAATAGGGAAATATGAGAAGTATGGTTTGTACAAAATTCAAGAAGCTTTTGAGCCGATCTACCCAAAATCATATCTAAAGTCAAGCTGGCACATGGTTCGGAGTCATATAGGTATGATGAGACATGAATTGGTAATATAGATGTTCTACCATCAAGCAATTTTGACTAAAGACAAGCTAGATATATGTAGAACTATGGATATGCTCAATCATGTAGCAGCAAGATACACAATGGCTCAAGCAAGCTAGTATGAAGCATTTAACTAGATACATATCATATTTTTACTACAAACATGGCAACACTTGTAGCACTGGTTGATCACTACCAGTAAGAGACAAGGACTAGGAGTTTTATTATTGATGGTAGCAATTGGGATGATATAAAAGCTTTGGAAGAATAGAATTCCTGCCATTGTTCACACAAAGCCTACTACACCTAAAATTTTGGTGTGGGAACTAGTGATGGACATTTTTATTCATATAAAAGATATATCATAATTTAGAAAATACAAAGGTCGTTTAGCAAAGGTTGATATGCTGCCATAATAGTGTATTTTAATATAATTAATTTTTTGGTAAATATTATTCATTAGTATAAATAAAATCATTATTAATGAATAAAAAAATAAGTATTTGGGATAATGCACCATAAAAGGCATATCCTACAAGAGAATCTAGTTATGGTGATAATTGACAGCTAGATTTCCCAACTATTATATTATTAGATGGTTGAAATTTAATGAGATCAAAATTAAATAATAATAATAATAATAATAATAATTTCCCTCCCTTTGCCCCTAGCCATTAGGCCCACCACCACCTATCCACCATTGCCAACACCGCCCTGCCTTCCCATTACCATCAACCCACCACTGTCACAACCATAAATTGAACAAAAATTGCATAATCGAATGAAACACGTGAACAAAAGGCAATTGGAATAATTAAAATTTTAACTAATAGAACAAAAATCAGACAAATTAGAGTAAAAATGAATGATCAAACAAAAAAATAACTAATAAGAGGGGGGAAGAATAATCGCTCCAAAATTAGAAAAATCACACAACAAATAATGAAATCAAACTAGAAATAAGAATATTTGAAATACAAAAGGAAAAAATATGAACTAATATAACAAAAAAAAGGAATCAAACACTAATTGGTGAGATTGTTGATTGAGGCTTGTTGTCGATAATCAACTATGCTATGAAATTTGGTGACCGGTGATGTGGGCGGTGATAATCTTACAATGGTAGAGAAAGGGGTGGAGGAGAGCAGAGATAGTGAGGAAGGAGGAATAAAGAGGTGAGAGATGAAGGCTAGAATGGTGTGTTCATAGTAGTACAAAAATACAAATAGATAGTAGCTCATATGTGATTTTTATAACTAAAAAGTCATATATAACCCACCTAGTCAAAATTAGATTGGTGGAAAAATAAGGTGGAATTATTGTAACACTCCAAAATTTTATGACGTTTATTTTTAGGTGTTTGCCATTTTATTCAAAAACTAACCCTAAAAAAATTAGCTTAATTATTATTTTTAACCCTTAATCAGCAACTCAAACAACTTTTTAAACATTTTCTCTAAGTTGTTTTAATCATTCTCCTTTATTCTTAAACCCCACCCTAATTTGAGGGAACTAATATTTTCCTAACCTTGAATGATTGATAAATTAATATTACCCTAATTCCTTAATCTTGGATTTAAACCTAATTCTAATTCTAACCTCAAATTTCTTTTCTTTTTCTTTTTTAATTATCCTTTTTTCCTTTTATTTTTCCTTTATCTTCTTCTTCTCCTATTTAAGCCATGTGTAACACCCTCATTTTTCACTAATGAAAATTTTTATTTTGAAAACCTTGTATAAGTGAAAGTTTATAAACACTTAGGAAAAATGGGGTGGTACAAGTATACCTAACATAGAATGGGCGTCAACCACCCGTCTCATGCTAAACACAAGGTTGAGAAACCAAAACCAAATAAACCCATAATAGAGTACGCTAAAATTGGTTAGGTGATAGAAAAATAAAAACTTCCAAGTACAAGACTTCAGCGGTCCGAAATAGTATGCGAGGAAGAAAAATTAACTAGAGTACAGGATTAAAGTTACAGAAAACTAAAATACAGTGAAACCCTAAACTCTGATCCATCAAGGACCTCTTAAAGTCTTCGGATGTCCATGCTCTCATAACACATGTCCCACACAAGATTGGTTAATTACTGGCCCTCCCTGAAAACATACTCATGATCCTGCACTCGTAGGAATGAGTAGATGACCGGGCAAACAGACATCTCAATATGCTTTGTACTGAATAAACCAAGTTACTTTCTCAATGGAGATACCAACATACAAGATACTCGTGCATATAATACATAGGATCACTTTCATGCATACTTCATACAAACAAGATACATATTTTATCATGATCATATTAGAAGGTTTGTACAGTATATGACTAACCATGCTCGACACCTTAGTACTGCATCATGGATGCTGGTATATATGGTGTAAGTAGAATGATTCAATTAACAGTAATTTTACATTCATCTAGGCATTCAAGTTCTTCTATAGGTTATATTCTACATTACCATTACTTTTCCTCTACTATAATTGCTCTTAAACCACATTCTTATGTGAAATACTTATTTCAATTATTATCCAAATAAACATTCCAATTTTTAACATTACTATTGAGCAATTGACTGTGCATCACCCTATGGCCTCACATACCGTGGAATCCTATCCAAATTAAGAGACATAAAGTCCAGGTCAAAGCCAAGTAACCACCAATGGGCATAAGTTCTTACCAAAGCTAAAAAAACAACCTAGGTAAATAATTTTTTTAGTATCGATACCCCCTAATACATCATTAGTGTCTAGGGTACATAAGCCATTAGGATTTACTAGGATTTCGTCTGAAGGCAAAGCCTGAAGCAACCAAAAACTTTCGAAGGCAAATTGACCCCCTGTAGCTAGTCGATAATTGAGTAACTCAAATCATACACAATTCGATTGTCTTTCTCTTGACGGGATTAGTATATTATTCCTAAGATTACGTGATCACATAAGGCCCACACAATATACAAATAAGACATCAATATGCTCGTTCCATATTAACCCTTACCATTCCCAACTATATGTGGGGTTTACATTAATGCTTACTCAATAATAACCGAATTCACGAGATTATCCATTTAAGCTAATTTTTAGATTTCATTTCCCTTTTTGAGCCATCAACCACTTGCCCTGGTTTACCTATCTAGGCCTCTACCACGACCATTAAGTATATCATGAATCATGATTCATTTAATTCATTCATTAGGTTGTTAATCCAGGTTAATAGATGTATGTTACCCATTGAATAGTCATATAACAGCTACCACGACCATTAGGTATATCATGATTCATGATTCATTTAATTCATCCATTAGGTTGTTAATCTAGGTCAATAGATGCATGTTACCCATTGAATAGTCATATAACAATGTTAGGCACAATCTCAAAGCATATCCAAGCTGAGAAATTAAAATCACACAAATTGGCCGAACCAGCAGATCGGTTAGCCTAATCAGCTAATCAATTAGACGCTTCAATTGATTGGTTTGGGCCGACCAGTTGATTGGTTTGGCTCGTCCAAACCTGGGGTTCCCTCAAACCAGTCGATCGATTTAGACAAACTAGTAGAACATTCATAGACCAATTAATCATTTTTGTCAAACTAGTTGATGGGTTTAATTAGAGAGTAAGACCAAGGTCACCACAGACCTACCAATCGATGGATTAGATCCGGCGATCAACTGTTCTAAGGACTAATCCATCGATTTTGTAGTATCCATCTGTAATACCCCAAAATTTACAACTGAAATTTTTTGTTTAATGAAAAGGTTTAGTCGAAACGAAATAACAAAATGTAAATTATGGGGATATTACTGCCACACTTAGTACCACACCGGTTCACTTCTACCGTTCCAACACCAAGTGCTGAGGCTGAATAGGATAGCCATCAAACACGAGTCGATAATTAAAATAAGCATTCATAAGAGAAATGAGTAGTCAACTGTATAGGAAATCAGAGTTCGGTAATCAAAAGGTACAGCTCAAAAGTACAGTTTTAAAGTACCAAACGACAGAAAACATCATACAACAGAATAAAACAAAATATAACGATACAGGAAAGACAAAATGGATGATAGACTCTGACCATGTCACTCTCGACCCCCCAAGCTAGGTCCAGGCTCAACTCTCAACCCCGCCTGATGCCTCGTAAGTGGTGTAGGCATCGAAGATGGAATCACCGACCTGCACCAAGTCAGAAGGGCCTTCTTCTCGTGGGAATGAGCAGCACCCATGAAACGGATGGTCAGTACGCTACATACTAAGTAAGGTAACCATGTGCTAAGGCCAAACATACAAAAATATACAACATAGCATACATGGCATAGTCACATAGCATGCAGTAATACAGATAATGAAGACCAGTTATGGTCCGGATAACTTATTCTTTAGATATTTGGTAAATATAGTTGATTCACATCATAGCCTTTATCAAACCATGCAAGTGCAGAAACCCCACTATTATTCGCCGGTGGACCAGTCATGTAGGGCAAAACAATCCTGGCCACTATTATTCGTTGGTGGACCAATCATGCAAGGCAAAACGCTCCTAGCCACTATTATTCGCTGGTGGACCAATCATGCAAGGCAAAACGCTCTTGGCTACTATTATTCGCCGGTGGACTGGTCTGGCCCCAACTCTTATGGTGTTTCACTATAATTACTTCGTATCTTTCTCATGTCTTATCATCATTACATTTGGTTTGTTGAGCACTAAAACCTCCACTATTATAGCCGGTGGATCGGTCATGCAAGGCAGAATGCTCCTGGCCACTATTATTCGCCGGTGGACCACTCATGCAGGGTACCCCACTATTGGCCACTATTATTTGCCCGTGGACCGATCTGGACTTGGCTCAACAATATTTCTCTTTAAATGGTTAGTATCTTATTCGTGTCTTATTTGATAAGCATTTCACCCTTGACATACATGTTACCAACATTCTACTTCTATCCTCTTGAGAGGGCCCGTCCCATATCTTGAGACTCCTGCGCCCCTTGTTACACCCCAACATCCATTCCGTAATCCACTAACTCACCCCGGGAGCCCCACTCCTAAGTGTACGGGCCAATGCCCACTTCCTTATACCCCAAAGTCCACTCATCTCCTTACCCTAAGGTTTCCTCCAAAAACCCTAATTTGGGCCTATGTGGCCCTTCCTTCTTTGCCTCACACAACCCACACTATTTTAACACCCCACATGTCACAACCCTTAGATTCAACTCTCCCCTCATACCTCACTCATCCTCATTTATTTTTATTATTTTCTTTTTCTTTTTCCACCTTCTCAAATTAGGGTGTCCTCCTAAACCCTAGCTTTGGTCTCCTACGCACCCTTATATTTTCCCACATACTACTTTTCACTCGAAGCTCCTAGTCACCCAAACGACACTTCTATTACCTTCCTCAAGACCTGAGGCAACTTTCCATACGTAAAGTTTGCCTCCATGCGAACTTTAACCATCCCATGCAAAACCCTCGATATTTATCATGCCAAATCCTAAAATTCTCATGCAAACCCTAGTTTCTCCCACTCTTTCATTTTATTTAAATCCCCCCTTTTTATTCACCACTCATGGATCATGGGTTATTTAGGTCATTCTGACCTACGTTAGCCAACTTACTTCCCCTTGGTTATCTTATTTTCCCATTTTTCTCTTTCATGGCTCCATCCCACATCACCACATCAAATACTCTAGCATGCATGTCCTAAGGACCACATCACGTCATAACTTACAGCATATCCATATTAGCACATACGAGAAGAGAGTACATAAACATACCTCTATTTCAAGCCACGCTACACATGAAACAGTTAAGATAATAGCACATAGAACACGACATATAATTATACGAGACATCCAATGCATGTAAGACACATAGCACACATGCGACCTTAGCTACACTCTTACCTAAAACATTGTCGGGCTTGGAGCACGCTCCTACGCCTCTTTAGGGTTTTGACTTGATTCACCTATAAGAGGAAAATACTATAGGTTAATCTCCCTCTACCAAAATTACCGAAATTTCCTATCTTACCCCTATTATGGCCTACTACTAAGGCTAATAATGATAATAGTAGTTTTATTATTAAAATTAGGGTTATTATTCTCAAAATAATTAATCATGCCACTGCTAACCAAAGTAGGTCTTAGTAATATTCATAATATTAAAGTAATGGTTTCAATATTACTATTACTAATAGTAATATTATTGTTAGTTTTTGCATTGATACTAATATCGACCCCAACTTCTAGTAATAATAATAATAGTGATGAAAATAATATAAAAGTAATGACCATAATGATACTTATATTAATAATGCTAGTAGTAGTAGTAGTAGTAATAATGATAATAATAATAATAATAATAGTGATAGTAGTTTCAATCCTGATAATAATGCTAATAAGGTTGTAGAAATCATAATAATAGTAGCCTTGTGATAATATGGTCAAGTGTGATAGCATAATAATAATAATAATAATAATAATAATAATAATAGTGGTAATGATAATGCTAATAATAACAATAATAATAATAATAATAAGCATGAAAAGGGGTAATAGTACTATAATGGCGACCGTTAGTATTAATATTATTAGTAACAAAACAATGATAATAATAATGATAGTAGTAGTAGTAATAATAATAACAATAATAATAATGAGGATAATAATAATAATAATACTAATAATAATAATAACAATAATAATAATAATAAAGTTGTAGTCTTTTAAATAATAATACCATTAATTAAAAATCTTTTATGGAATAAGAGCTATAACATAATAATAATAATAATAATAATAATAGTTAATAATAATACTATTAATATTAAAAATAATTATTACTTTTATATAAAAAAAAAGGTTTAAGGGTTAAGAATTTGGAATACCACCTATGCTTGGTGGTGGAGCCGACAATGGCGGTGGTGGAGGAGGAAGAGAGGTGGAGAGATGGGTGTAGAGGCTAAGGGATAGGGAATTAGGGGGAGATGGAGGTGTGGGGAGGTAGAGTAAGGTCCCCTGGTTGTTTTGGAGGGTAGAGGTGGCGTTATAGGTGGTGGAATCAGTGGCAAACGGTGGCATGAGGGGCGGCGCAGGGTCGAAGTGGGATGTTCGGGAGGGGGACTTTGCACGGTCGGTGTGGCTCATATAGGGCAAGTCAAGGAAGGAGGGTGGCTCAGTTGTGTAGAGGGCGGTGCAGGGAAGGTTTTGGTGCCCGAAGTGGGTGGTGGTGATGGCCGACGGCTAAGAAACGGTGGTCTGTTTAGGAGGTGGCGCACAGTCGGATTTTTGGGCTGCTAAAATCAAAACCCGATTATAGCTGCCTCCGGGGTTATATATAGACCGATTGGTAGGGAAAATGACAAAGGGGAGCAGGAAAGTAGGGGGCAAGGGTTATAGGGCACCGGCTGGCAAGGGTAAGCCAGCGCAGGTCTACCTTAGTAGGCCATTTTCGACTAGAAAAAAAGGGATGGCACATACAGGAGAGGGGATGGCCGGCCATGATTAAATGATAGGGAAGACGACGAGGAAGAGAGGAGGAGAACGGCGGGTCAATCGCCGTGATCGATGGCAGAAATCTAGGCGCCGATCAAGGGAGTTGCAGGCGGCATGAAGAAGAAGATAACGCAGGAGAAAGGGGGAGGGGTTGGACCGACAGTCCAGGAGAAAAGAAGAAAGAAAGGAACAAGTCAGACCAGCCGGGAGAAGAAGAAAAAGAAACTATGACGTGGGCCTGGGCAGCGCACGGGGAAGGGGAAGAATTGGGCCGAAGGTGGGCCGACCTAGGTCGGGGAAAGGAGAAAAAGAGGGAAGAAGGAAGAGAAGAAAAGGAAAGAAAAGGAAGAAGTGAGGGAAAAAAGAAAAAAAAAAGGAAAAAGGTGGGTTGAGCTTAATTAACATATTTTGGGTATTTTGGGATATTTCAAAATATTAATATTAAAATAATAATTAAATTCTCTTTTTAGGTTAATTTAGGAATTTTGAAAGATTTTTCCTAAATTACATTTTAATTAGAAAAATACTCAAATTTTCCTATTTAAATTATTTATTAATTTCTCATAGATTTGCCTTAATTAATTCCCTCTTATTTTAATAAAACTAGTTTTTTTAATTAATTTTCCTAATAAATTATTATTTTTCCATAATTTCCTAAATTAGGGTTTTGGGGTATTTCACCATCCTTTTTGTAAATGTGTGAATGGGAAATTATGCCATTTAATTGTATTTGATTTGATTTGGAGCTTGACTGCGTTTGAGGTAAAGTTGGATTTGAAATGAGGTTAAAAAATTAAATTAAGCAAGTTTTTAGGTGGATAGATCGACTAGTTCGTCATTTCAACAAAATGGTTTTTACTCGACCAAATCGATCGAATGGTTGAGGAACCGATCGACCGGTATGTAGAAAAATCGGTTGATAGGCCAAACCAATCGACTGGTCTGTTGAGCTGGGTGCATTTTTTAAACTCAATTTTTGAAGAAAATTTCTTATACTAAAATGAAACCTTGATAACCCATTCAAAATTGATCCTAAAATATTCTTAACATTTCTCGTAATGCATCTGGCCCACAAATACTATCTGAAATTGATTTAAGGATTCAATTAGGACAATTGAAGGGGGAGATGATCTTATATTTATCTTCTTCCACCTCTCTCCTATGAGCATTTCTAGGATCATTCCTTTGATTTTAGATTAGATTATACTTAGCTGGGAGATTCCTTCTATGCCAACCTTTCATTTTTCCTCTTGTGTTTTGCATTTATTGAGCAATCGATCTGCACTCATCTAGAATCACCATTTGATCTCAAGATGATAGGTTAGCATATCAACAAAGCCTATTTGTCCAACTCAAATTCAAATGATAAGAATTAAAAATTGTAGATCTATCCCTGACCACACTTGTGATTTGTATCGATTTGTTGGCTATAAATAATCCTAATCTCTCCTATTCACCTTTCTTTCAGCCACCAAAATACTCTAACTCTCTAAAAATCACCTTCTCCCTATTCACTTTGAGCCCTACATTTAAATTCATTTTGCTCTTTTGATCCTTTTTCTAGCTCCCTCTTGTTTTAATTGTTATGCAAGAAAGAGTTAGACTTAGGAAAAAAGTTGAGTAGTTAAGTAGAATTTTCCTTTATATTCCTTTGGGTGTGGTATGTTCATTTTTCCTTTTCTATTTCAAGTTTGGATTTGTAAAAATAATTCAAGGATTTCTGAATTAAACTAGTTGTTTTTAAGGTTTTGAAAGTTGGGGATCTCACAGGTTAATTTTTCTTGTTTAAGAAAAGTTTTGCCTACATCAAGTAAGCCATTCTTACTTCTGAAATGTGTTATGATTAAACTTGTATGTTACAAGGCTCTTAAATTTTGATGGTATATGTTAGTATGCATATATAGCTTTATATACATATTATTGAATGGTTTGACTATGCATTTTGAGAGAAAATCATGAATTTTGAGGGAATATTAAGTTGTGATAATTAGTGGTGAAATATGAAATTATTAGAAGCTAGAAATATGTTATGTGATGCTGGAACATGTTTCAATGTGGTATGATAAAGAACTATATGCATGATCTACATGAAAATGACTGTTTAGTGTTGTTGGAGGGCAAATGGATCTAGTAGTTCCTAGAATAGTTGATTGGTTGACCCAATCCATTGATTAATAGGCCTATAAGGACCTTAGTATTGCTCTCTACTTAAACCCGTTGACTGGTTGGGCAAAACCGATCGACTGGTCAACCCAAACCGATCGACTGGTTAGGCCAAATTGATTGAGTGGTTTGGTTGGTTTGCATGCTTTTGTTCTTCTCAACTTGTATATGCTTTGAGATTTTGCATGAGATTGTTATATAACTATTTAATAGATAAAATACATATATTATCATAAACCAATGACCTAAATAATCGATTAAATATACCATGATTCATAACATACTCAATGGGTGATGTAAAGGCCTAATGGTGAACCACATACGAAATGTGATCGTAATTGAGAAAAAGGGTAATGAAACACATAATGTGGTTTGGAAGGAATAATATAATGGGTATGGTTAATATTGAACAAGCATAAATGGAAATCTCATACATGGTTGGGAATGGAGAGGATTCATATGGAAGGATTATGCGACGACTTGCCTGCTCTTTGTATAGGCCTTGTGTGATTACGTAACCTCATAAATAATTTACAAATCATGCAAAGAAAAAGACAATCGAGTTGTATATGGGTCTGGGTCATTCGACCCTTGATTAGCTACTAGGGGTTAGTCTGCCTTCGGGCATTTATCTAATACCTCGATTTTATAACCCTAATTATAAATCAATAATTATATGTAATTAGTTATAATAAATATTATAGGATTTTTGTACTAAAAATATTATTAATATGTGTATTATTATGACGTATTAGATATAAATTTAATTAGGTTAAAATTTGTTAGATTTTAGGTTACTAAATTTAACCTTAGTTCGTTAACTGGTGTATGTTTCATCAAATAAAACCTTAAATTCTACTGGATATTTTTTACCCTAAATATTTACCTAGATATTTTACCCCAACCTATCCCCTAATATGTATCCGACACCTCACTCTTGCACACTATCACTGTACACTATCTGCACCATGCCTCCCCTCTCTCCCTTATTTTTCTCACTTGGTTTTCTTCCTCATCTCACAACACGCCACCATCCATTTAACTCCCTCCTACCTCTCATTTTTGTGTCGTAAATTAACTCCAAGTAGCCCACACATTTCCTCTCCTTCCTCAAGCTCCCTCAAGCAAGGAAAAGCTCCATTGTTCGCCATTGTTTTTCACAATTTTTACACCAACGAAAACTTCATCCACCAACTCCATACCAAACCTTCCACCACTAAAGGCCCTATTTTAGCTGCAGCAAAAGCTTCCTTATCTCCCCCCTGCTTGCAGCAAAACCCCACTAGCCATCCTACATCTTTTCCTTTTTTCCTTTACCTTCGGCATCCCCCACCAATACAACCACACCACCATTGGCCACTTCTATTGTTCCTCCCCCTCCACCTTCAGCATTTCCTACCATTCCTAGCCTATCACCATCGGCCATTGCTGCTGTAACTACCCCCCATCCAGCAACATTAACCCCTACAGCCAACATCCCACCTTCACCCATTTTGGCTGAAGCTCCACCACACTATGTACCCATTATCACCGCAATTCTCCTCACCTGCTTTGACCTTGTGTTGCACCCTTCTTCTTCCTTCTTGCTGCACCCTTGATGTTGTTCCTTTCCCCTTCCCTCCATCCATAACCATCGAAGCCTAGTACATCTACTATAATACCCCAAAATTTTGCTAAACCTAATCCCATATCATTAATATCGTAATCCAATTCTAATCTCGAGAAAATGTTATTATAGCCTTATCTAAATTTATTAATCCCAAAATCTTAACCTAATTCAAATCAATGACCCAGAAAATTATTTTTCAGAACTCAATCTTAATTCTGGTAACTTTTATCACCAATCCTACCTAATTTAGCCAATCAAAATTTATCTAAATCTAACCTTTAACCTTTTTTTCTCTTTTTTCCTTTTCTCTCTCCTTTTCCTTTTTCCTTTGTCCTTCTACCGTAATACTTAACTTATGATTCTTACAACTTGCAGCAACCATCACCGTCACCCCCTATTACATCATTGTCGTCGTCATCCATTACCATCACCATCACGTTGTTGCTACTCCTCCCTACCTTTTCTTCTTCATGCACACACACACAATCATCACCATCTCATGCTGCATGCCCTTGTCATTTTTCACCCAACACTCTGCCACCACTCTCATCCCTCATTGCCGGCCACTTTCGTTGAAAAATGCCCCTTGCCACTCCCTCGTGCTCTATTGCAGCCATCGTCACCCCTACACCCCTTTTTTAGCATGCGTGCGCGCACACATATACTGCTCATCACCCTCCTTCTCCCTCATTTGTTTGTTCCATTATAGCTCAAATTATCTGTCAAACACCAACTACCCATGCTCCCTTTCTTTATTTATTTCTTTCTTCCCCTTCTCCTATTCCTCCTCCTTCCCCTACTCTATTTTCATCATTGAACCACTCCATCACCACCGTGTGCCACTACACCTACCAAGCATGGCCCAAAGCCTCGTGGACCGACCACCAAGGCTACTCCATCACTCCCCCTTGTCGTCACCTACCATCATCATCGACCATCGCCATTTTTTCTCTTCTTTCCACTCGTTCGTCACATTTTTGTGAGATGCATGGCCTCGCGCATGGTCTTGCAGTACTAATTTTTTCTTATTGCACGCTCGTGCAAACCGCACCACTTACCCATGCACCCTCGCACAGCTTGCACAGAGCCTCTGCACACCCGTGCACACCTGTTTGTTATTTTCTTATGTGTCGAGCACGACTGTGACTCCTCACACAACATGCCTGTGTAGGATCCCATCTCACGGCTTGGTTATGCACCACCTACTACACACCCGTGTAGCCTCCCTATTTCAGTCGTGCACCCTCTTTTTCACCCCTAAACCTTATCCAAAAACCGCTGAAATTTTACCATAGCACCACTATACATTCCACAACACTTCCACTCAACTCAAGCTTCCCTTTGACTCCTATTATTTCCATTTTTACCCTCTTTTACCTTAAATTGTCCCTCAGTTATAATCTTCGAGCCTAATCATGTATTATCTAATTTTTTTCATAGGTTATTTTTTAATGATCTTGAAAGCGGAGGTATAGGACTACGTGCATAGAGCCTGGTGTCTTTATTAGTAAGGATACATGTCGTAGTTAGGACTTTATGTGTATGTGCTTTTGTTAGACATGTGATACGGTTAACATTATTTTATGATATTATATCTCAGGAAATGAGACATTGGAAGTATGCTTTTGGTATAATATTGGATATGATATCGATGTAAATAACCGAGGATTTATATTCCGAATGGATATTGGAGATTTATATGTATTGGTATTGAGAGTTATAAAGCCTTGAGAGACTATGAGCATTTTTAATTAATTAAGGGTATTATAGTCGTTTGAGGATAATTTTGTGACCCTAATTATATTATTAAATTTATGTCTTATATATTTACATGGGTCCCACATGATAATATTGAATACACAATCAACTCTAATAAGATATTAATTATTTAAAGTGAAAGATCACGTGAGTCGGACCGAGGTATTTATATGGGTCCGTTCTACCAGATAATAATAGTGGCTTAAATGTCTTGTCCTAAGAGATGCATCAATCTGTTCCACTAAATTAAGAATAGTGGGACCCCATACTCAACGTGAATAAAAATACAATTAATAGATAAAGTATTAATAGAAGAAATACTAATCATTTAAAGTGAAAGACTATGTGAGTTAGGATCGAGGTGCAAAGTCCATTCCACCGAATATATAATAGCAACTCACGTGTCTTGTCCCTGAGAGGTGCTTCAAACCGTTTCACTGATTTAAGAATAATGACTCTCGAACATTTGTACTCTGAGAGCTGTTGAGTCCATTCTATTGGATAATAATAGTGGCTCACGTGTTTTATCTATAAGAGTTATTTTAAACCATTCTATCTATTTAAGAATGGTGGAGTCTTTGAACTCAACAAAAATAAAAGATTGGAATATGATATATTTATATAACGAGATTTGAAATCATTGTTTACCTGCACTATTTTATATTATCTTATGTACGCTTATTTTCTTATGCGAGTTCTTCTATTATGTGTACTACTACTCGACTATATTTTTACTTACTCAGTATGGAGCATATTGATCATCCGTTTTATGGGCGCTACTCATTTGCATGAGTAGATGACCCAGATGTATTTGTGTAGGTCAAGGTTGACTCATTGGATGAGTTTGTAGGATTTGATGAGTTATATGTGGAGAAGTGACTTTGGTATCAGGGTTATGGATGTAAAGTCAAGTCATCCGATTGATGTACTTACCCGAATACCTTTTTGTACTATTTGATTTGTGGTATCCCTTAGTTTGTATTTTGTTATTGTAATTTGAAGTTAACCTCCAAACTTGTATTATATTTGTAAAAGTTCTTCCATTTCTAATTTCTTTGTTTTACTATGAATGATTTTAGTCTTGTAATTGATGTGAGGATGGTTGGGTAAACCAGACTTATGTTAATTATGATGATAACAACCAATAACTTGCTTACATGCTCCCACTATAAAATAAAATTTTTCGGTTCTAAAAAATAGGGGTGTTACATCCACCTTTGGCCAAGTTCACCAAAGCCTTCCTCTTTGTTGCACCATTATTCCTTGAGTTTCCCTCTCTTATTTGCTCCATTTTCATTGGCTTTTCTCCTACTTGATCTACCAGTTTGTGGCCTTATTATTTTAGTAAATTAGGAATATTGGTTTGTAGTATCATATGCTAATATACGTATTATGTTTGGATATTAAATTCCTAGGCAATCCTTGAGAGATTTAAAGATGACCTATTTTGTATAAGCTTGGATTTAGGTAAATCCAATCACTTATATAATGGTAGAAATTATGTGCGAGCATGCTAGAAACTTTTAGGCCTAGAATCATGTAAAGATTTATGCTTTTCAAGTATTTTAGCATGCATGATTATCGATAATTAAATTGTATATATTGTAATATGTCAAATGTTTTACGTCCGCATGTCTAGGATTTTGTTAGGGTTCCATTATTATCATGTTATGATTCAAATCCCATAGTATATGCCTCATGAATGCTTATGCATGGAAGTAGGGTTACGATAATGTACATGGACACGTATGTGCATGATAAGGGTTAGCTTATGATAATTATATTTTGCATGGTCTAGGTTTAGAGGTATGATCCTACATGTAGTACGATGATAATATGCTTATTTAAATGATGTCTCGTGTTTTAAATATACATACGTATGCTGTATGAAAGACATGGTACGTGGTAGTTGCATGATTAGGGTTTTGGTGGGTGCAACACACTAAATGCATAAAAAGTGGAAAATACAGTTAATCATCGAAATGCAAAGTTTACTTACATGCTAAAATAATGTGAAGTATTGCCTTGTAGCCTGCTCATCACAAATCTCTCATTATGATAATGTCTGATACGAAAAATGAATAAAATAAGGAAACTAGGTTTTGAAGGGTATTTCAGAAATTTTGACCTAATGTATCGTTTACAAATAAATAAATGATAGGTTAACCTTAGTCTCTTGATAGATTGACATTAACTTTGACTTGGCTTGATACATACCACCTTAGGGTTTACCTAAATAATTAAAAATATAAGGAGAAAATTGATAAGTATGGGAAACGAGAATTGATGTGAATAATGTGACTTATGTGATCACCTCATAAGATATTAATTGTAACACCCTCAAAAATTACCAATGGAAAACTTCATTTGTTTAAAGAAAATCACACACCAAAGAGGGGGTGCTATCGTTGTGATCAGTATAAGTCTAGCCCCTAAGTAGCCTTGTACTAACCACACGGCTAAAATTTATTACAAACATGGAACCATAACAAAAAAAATGATTAAAACGTGAAGGAGTCTAACATTGAAATACAGAAAGTGCTAGAACAAGTGATAGTTAAATGTTAGTATATAAGAGAAATGGAAATACATGATCCCACCACTAAGGAAAAAACATAAGGTATTAATAAAAAAGAAGTCTGGGATACACTCTCTCCCGATCTGACCCGGGATGCCAAGGCAATCACTCTACCCCAACTAGGTCATCATATGCAGCATAATCCTCTAAGGCCTCTTCACCTACCTACACAGACTCAAAAGGGATCGCTACTCATGAGAATGAGTAGCACTCACAACAAGGGTGATTAGCATGCTACGTACTGAGTAAGGTAACAATATAGTCAAGTTAGGGAATGACAACACATAATACGGATATATTACACATAGTAGATTTTGTTAGATCATTTACTACTGTCGGAGTTTAAGCCATTTGTACCATATTTACACAACTCTTGAAATATATCCATGTGGGTTCGGGGACCCCACTATTATGACCAGTGGACTGGGAATTTATACTCTAGGGCAGATACACCTGACCACTATTATAATATGTGGATCAATAAATATATACTAACTCTAGGACAAAATGCACTTAACTAATATTATAATTGGTCCCGACCTACGTGGTGTTCCATTATAGGTGATTAATGTCTTTTTCCATAAATTATTATTATCCAAGGGTTTTACTTATTAAACTCGGGACCCCCGCTATTATAACCGGTGGACCAAGAATATAAACTTCAATGCAAAATGTACCTGACCACCATTATAACTAGTAGACCGGTAAATATACTACCTAAGATAAAACGCTCCTTACCACTATTATAACCGGTAAACCAGTAAATATCTTAAATATTATCCCACCTCAAAGATCTTCCACTTTAAGTGATTAGTGTTTTATTCGTATCTTATTTGCCAAGTATCACACACACATCCATGCACTGCCCAAGTGACACTCCTGACTTACTACCACTCGACTAACCCAGACTTCATAAAAACCCTTATCCCTTGACCCAAAACATCCATACCCTCTAATGACTCTTGGGACCCCCAACATTTTTCCACCAACCTAAGAGTGACCCTAGAAGCCTCATATTCATGGTTCATGGCATGATCTCCTTTCCCCCCCACTTATGATCTCCATCACTCACTAGGGTTTTCCCTCGAACCCTAATCCTGCCTATGTGGCCTTTACCTCTCCCCTATTACTTAGCCCACATCTTCCCTGATTCAAGTACCAACACCATACTCAGCCCAACTCCTCAACTCACACATATGATAATGACCTCCTAGTTGGTCACCCCCGAAAGCCCCAATATTCCCCCTTTTACTTTCATACCCCCTTTCTTACATAACTCTACCCTCCATTTGGCTCGACCTACATCCTTCATGTGGTACACTGATGAGTTCATATTTTGACACATTTTATACTCTTATAGTCTTAGTTTTTGGTAGTTTATTTAACTAATATAGGGGAATAATTATTGTTTTATGCTTAAGTGGTAAAAATTGCATAAATATTATTATTTGAGCTAAAATGATATAAATTAAGTAAATTTAGAATAAAATATTATTTATTAATATTTATTGAATTTTATTTTACAGGTTTTGTTTTTAAATAAAAGAAAATAAAAAAAGATTTGGACCTTTGGACCAACGGCCAAAGGCCCAAAGGCCAGGAAACGAAGCAAACCAAACGATGCAGCGGCAAGGCAACCAAATAGAGCGCCGCAGGAAGGAATATGGGCAAAATGTGGGCCACGAGACAAGTCAGCAAGGGCTGACGTGGAAAAGAAAAAGCTCGACGCACGACAATAAATAGAGTAGTAGGGCGTGCGGTAGAAGAAGGTGGGCGGCAGAGCTGCATTAATTAGGCGAGAGAGAGAGAGCCTTCACAAGCTCTGACGCGAGGCATTAGGAGCCGCACGTCGAGGAGGAAGGGAAGCCTTCAAAGCTTCGGATGATGCACGGACTTCAAAGCCTCAGCGCACGGAACAAGCAACAGCCGTGAGTTAGCCGAGAAAAAGAAAAAGAAAAAGAATATTGCACGGAAATCCAAGATCGAGAAGGAAGAAAATAAGGAAGAAATTTATACCAATAGAATTTATTTCAGATAAAAATAAATTCTTGATCGTCTATTCAAAATTAATTCCGGTTATTTCTTTCTTTTATTTTTAATTTATATTTTAGATATATATTTCTATGTAATTAATTCTATAATTATGGCTGGTTGATTATTTATTGTTAGGGAATAAATTGAAACCCTGGATTAGGATTTAAATTATAATTTTATTTTTTTTGTTTCGTGAGATTGTTTCTTGACTCTATATTAATTGCTATCATTTATATATATAATTCTGTCAAGTATAGGTTATTTGGTGCATGCCTTGTTCTGGTTTCTCGTAAGTGACAGTATGTAGGATTATTTGCCTGCGAGGTGGCCATCTAAATATACTAGAATCTATATGTATAAATTGCAGCTAGGTTAGATAACAATTCACCTAATAGTTTTGTGATTCTAACCGAAGTGGTAAAACGTTTCGATACGTGTGGGTCAAGGAAAGGAAATACAGCTAGACATGCGTTTTGTACTAGTCTGGGTACTTAGATTGACAGCCTTCCAATTACACTTAATGCATTAAATCTAGTTAAATATAGGAGCCGTTTGTTGCTGCTATACTGCTAGTATTTAATAGGGTTAATATAGGCATGTGGTCGTATTAATTAATTAAGGGAAGTAATATAAGGTGTATGGACCTGCGTTTGGTGTACAACTTGGTCGATCTCTTTCTCACGATTAAATATTAACTTAGAAATAAATATTATATTACGACCTAATCTAGTGGTGGATTTTTATTTCCCTAACATATTTCTCATATCTGCGGTTTCCTATTATTTTCATTATTTTCATTGTTATTAGTTTGCTTTATTTTATTTACTCCTTTTATTATTATTTTTATAACCCCCATTAGTAATCTTGTTTATTTATTTATTTTTTTGTTATTTAGGATTTTTATTTTTATTTTTATTTTAAAGCTAGTTAGATAGAGGTGAGCCCTCTCAATCTCCGGCTAGAACGATACCCTTATTTACCAGTGCTACAAGTGACAACAAGAGGGTTTAAATTGCGTGCCGGCTATGGTAACACCATACACCCCTCATCCTAACTCCGGTGTACAACCAACTTCCTTAAACTTTCCCCACAACACACCTTATCCCTAGGGTTGACCCCCCTAAAACCCTAGTTTGTGCCCTCATGCACCTTCCCATATTCCCACGTACCAAAACTCCCCTAAGTACACTAACCCCTCAAAACACACTTTCCTCCCCACGGTTAACCTCCAAACAAGGCTCCACCACATAAATCTCATACTCCCCATACAAGTTTTCATCCTAACCCCTCACATTATCATTTCTCTTTTCCATTAATCCATAATATTTTATGAGGCAACTGGGACACTTTCCACATAACACTTTACTCACTCTACCCTCTTTATTTTATTTCATTTTCCTTGGCCACTCATGTCCCACTTAAGGCATCTAGGCATAAATACATTATTATTCAACCATGAACAAGAGATATCCACCTACAGTAAGACTTAGCCATACATACAAACAAGTAATAAGAATCATACGTACCATTACCTTATATCCTTGAAAGCCAAGATGCATCATACACACTTAGTTCACATATACATATATTTACACATAACACACAAATACACCCATTTCACAATCAAGACTCATAGCACAACCTAAATCTTAACTATATCCTTACTTAGTTGGCTCCAGGCTTGAAGCAATAGATCCTACACCTTCTCATGGGGAATTATTGGTTCGATAACTATAATAAGAGCATCAACTAAGTTATTTCACTTCTTTCCTGCCCCTTGTTCATTTTCTCATTATTTTCTTAACCAAAATAATAATAATGATGATGATGATGATATTAATAATAATAATGAATTATTAAAATAAAATACTCAAAATAAGTAAAGGAAGGGAAGGCATAACAAAAATAGACCATCAGGTGAGGGCGGCGGCTACGGCATAGTGGCGGTGGTGGTGGTGATGTAAAGAGAGGGTTTTTAGGGTTGGAAGGAGGAGGGAAGGTAAGATTTTTTGGGGTGGTGAAGTTGCGGGCATTGCTGGTTGGTGGTGGAGGTGGTGGTCTCACAATGGCAGTAATAGTGATGTTCATGGCAGTGCCCGAGAGGAAGAGAAGGAAGAAAGGAAATGGAGAAAGGGTGGTAGAGGTGTTAGTATGGTAGAAAGGAAGGGGAGGTCCACCTGTGTAGGGAGGGAGGTAGGGAAGGTGGTACGGCCGACGGCGGTAGCGGCGCTGGTGATGTGCAAAGGTGTAAAAGGGCATCCTAAGTTCCCCACTTTGCACATCTAGGGAGAGAAAATGAAGGGGAAGGAAGGGAAGGGAAGGGGCTCAATAGGTGTAGGGAGATGTTGGGAGGGAGTTGGGACGGTGGCGCGACCTGGTGGTAACGGCAGCGACATCTGAAGTGGCAATAGGAGAAAGGAAAATAGGGGAGATTGAGGCAGAAAAGAGAGGGAAATAAGAGCGTGAGGGAATTTTATATGCACGGGGAAGGAGGATGAGGACAAGAGAAGGAAGAGAACAAGGGGGAGAGGGTGGTGGTTGTTGGCCGACAATGGCAGGGCGATACTACTGCATAGGGGGAAGGAGAGGGAGAGGGGGATGTAAGGGAGGGCGGATTGTGTAGGGGATGTTCCATGCATATGCCCTATATAGTTGAAAGAGGAAAGGAAGGGAGGGAGAAGATGTGAAAATGGTAGTTAGGCGTAGGCTGGTATTGGTGGGAGGTTTGGGGTGAGGGAAGAAAAGGAAAAGAGGGGAAAAGAGAGGGAGAGAAAGGGAAGAACTGATGAGGGCAGGTGTGTGTTGGGTCGCCATCTAGGGGGAGAGAAAAAAAAAGAGGTTTGGGTCGGTCTGGGGGAGGAGAGAAAAGAACTGAAGAAAATGAAGGGAAGGAGGGGGAAGTGGGTTGCAACTGGGCCTACTAGGTGCAACCTAGTCGCCTGAGAGAAACAAAAAAAGAAAGAAAGAAAAAGGAAGAAAGAAAAGAGAAAAAGGAAAGAAAAGGAGGAAAGAGAAAATAAAAAAGAGGGGTGGTAAGGTGTTATGGGTCTTTGAGAATTTATGGTTAATAATTAATAATAATAATAATAATAATAATAATAATAATAATAATAATAATAATAATAATGGTTAAAATAGCTTTCATTAATTTATAAATTGTTATAATTTATTTTAGGTTAGTAAATTAAAATATTTTCTAATAACAATGTCCTTGTGTCATATTTATTGTCATTATTATTATAATTATTTTGTTACATAGGGTACATATATTTAAATTTTATTCAATAATTCATTATTTTACTCTTTATTCTTAAAAAAAGGTTTGGGGTATTATATTAACACTTAAAGTGAAAGACCTCGAGTTGAGAATGATTACTCTCTAAGGGTCTCTACCTTAGAGGCGAAGTGTTAGCCCTCATTTTTGGTTCACTGTTTTGCCATTGTGCCCCTATTTTTAAGGCCTTACTCTAGTCTATAGGTGACCCATGGGCCATGTAGGGGGTATCAATACTTAAGGATTAGGTGACCGAGGTTTGGAGGATATTGTGTTGCTTTTGGGCACTAGTATGACCAAGCGTACTATTATGTCATTGGGTTCGAGATAAAGGTATTATGTTGCTTTTGAGCACTAATATGACCAGTTGTACCACTGCATCCCTAGTTGGATTTGTATCCCTCTCGAGTGAGGAAGTAAAATGAAAATGTTTATTGTGAAATAAAAGAAATGGATTATTAGTTTAGTGGTTTCTTTAGTGCCCTACCTTGGTTTATGTTAGATTTGTTGGTTTGTTAGTAGCTTTAGTGCCCTACCCTGGTATTGTTTTGGATTTTTGTTTTGGTAGTTGCCTTAGCGTCCTACCCCTATGATTAGAATGTACTTAACTTATCAAATATGTATTTACACTTTGAAATGATGAAAAATGTTTTATTTGCTTTACCGTTGAGTTGAGACTTGGACCATGAATATTGTCTATACGATTTATGCCATGTGCTTACATATGCTTTTCGGCTTCTATGTGGGTATGCTACCTCCTATGAGACATTGTAATTTACTCAGTACAAGGAAGTGTACTGATACTATGCAGAAAACTATGCAATGGCCATGGAATAGCATGAAGGTTATAAGAACAGACATAACAAGTGGAGTCCTTAGGAAGAGGTTCCATTTTTAAAATGTATCTTTGGGTCTAAGAGCTAGGGCAAACCAGAATTGTACCTTTAGGTGATGGTTTTTGTCACTATTGTTTTTTTTAGACTCTTAAGTCTTGTAATATACTTTTATTATATTGTTGTACTATAACATCTATTCTTAATTCTATTATGTATTCTTTCTATTTCCGTTGAATTACATTAGTTGAGTTTTGTTTTAGCCTTAGCACTTAGCGTAAGAAAGGCGAGGAGCTAAACTTATGCTAAGTGTGGCGGTAACACCCGATAATTTATTAATTAACACTTCTACAAAAATGAAAATTTTTAGCTGGTAAAATGGGGATGTTACAGGTCACTTGATCCTCTATTAGCTACTAGAGGTTAGTCTGTCTTTGGGAATTTATTGGTACCTTTAGATAGGATCCTTAGAGACCCTGGTGCCTTATAAACTCTAGAGATTGATGATGTACCAAGGGGTATCGATCCTAAAGGGTCTGGTTACCTAGGTGGTTAGCTTCAGCCTAGACTTATGTCTATATTGATTGGCTTTGGTCTAGACTTATGTCTATTTCGGTGATTAGCTTCATCCTAGACTTATATTTGCTTTGGTAATTAGCTTCGGCCTTGACTCTATGTCCCTTATTTAGATAGGCTTGATAGGCTTCTATGGTATGTGAGACCGTGAGGTAGTGCACAATCCATCACTAAATGATAAGATCTGGATAATAAGTAAATGGATGATAAAACCAGGGTAATGAATAAGTGGAGTGACAAATTAATGAATAATAGTTTTGATGACCAAAAAGGATAAAAGCTGGTATGTGCACTTGGATAATGACTTAAATAACTAACTGGATATTGATTGAAATTTTGGCTAGATGTTGACCTATGTGAATATACGAATAAGGAAATGATATAATCTAAAGGATAGAATAATTGGAAAATAAACCCTAGTGGTTGCTTGGATTTAATCTACTAGTATACATGTGAGTACCTACGTGATTATAATGTGAAACCAACATGATATATCCTATATTGTCTGAGTTAAACATGATAGTCTATTCTGGTATATTCCTATATTTACGTATATGGCATTAGCATGACGCATGTTAACTATGAGATCCATGTAAGACAGATTTTTCATTGCATACTTATGTTCCATTGAGGTAGCAAATTGACTTAGTCGTAGTGTACTAATGTGCCAATTTGCTTCATCATCTGCTTATTCCCATAAGGAGATGACCTTGTGTAGGTTTTTGGAGATGACTAGCAATAGACCTACCTTATTTTGGGTTATGGGCTTAAGAGCATAGATATTCAGAGACTTTATAGGGTCCATGGCAGACCGTGGTTTTAGTTTTAGGGTCACACCCTAATCTTGTTTTAAATGTAACCCCACATTCTTATTTATTTATATTCTTGTAATAATTTGGTTGATGATCGTTGAGGTCCTTTGATGTAAACAATATTTTAAAGGTTAGGTAACTTAAGTTCACGCAATTTATTGTTTTAAATTTTTTGGTTAGTTTTAGGCTTTTATCCTTATATATGATATGGAGTAGGGGTGAACGCCTATTCTGTGTTAGGTATGGCAGTAACATCTCATTTTTCCTAAGCATATTTTCAACTTCTGTACTATTTTAAATAAAAAAAATTAGTAAAAAATGGGGTGTTATAGCTATAGTGGAGAAATCCTTTATAAATCTTGTATAGAAACTAGCTAACCCTTTTAAACTTCTTACTTGACGTACATTTTTAGGAATATGCTACTCTTTTATAGCTTGTATTTCAACTTTATTAACAATAATATCCTTACCACAAATAATATAATTGAGTAAAACTACACTTTGAAGCACAGAAATCACATTTTCTAATTTTCCAAAAAGTTTAGTTTCCCTTACTCAATTAAATAGTTTTCTTAGATGCATAATATGCTTATGTTTTTTTATACTATGCATAAGTTTGTCATCCAAATAAACTAAAATGAATTTACCTAGGAAAGGATAAAAAAATTTCATTCGTAAGTCTCATGAAGGAACTAGGTGCATTACACAACCCAAAAGGTATAATTGTCCATTCATAGAGATAATATTTTGTTTAAAATGACATTTTCCATTCATCCTCTTCCATTATTATCATTTGGCGGTAACCACTTCTTAGATTAATTTTAGAAAACACATGTGCACCACAAAGTTCATCAAGCATATTATCTAGTCCAAGCATAAGAAAATGATACTTGATAGTTATATTATTTACGGCTTTAGAGTTTATGCACGTATGCCACGCACTATCTTTTTCAGGGACTAATAAAGAAGGAATACAACGAGGGTTCATAATCCTTTTCACATAACCCTCATCTACCAGTTATTTTATTTATCTTTGCAAATCATCGTCTTCTTCTAGATTACACATATAAGCATACCTATTTGGTTGGGGAATTTTAGAGATTACATATAAGGTAAGTCGTTAAGAAAAACATCTTTATACTTATCAAGTAATCTAGTAAGATTCAAGTTATTGGAATTATTCCTTCCTCTTTGAGATTATTTTAAGACTAAGGAAAAACAAACACCTTCTTCCTCAATTAATGTAATTAATCATGGCCTTTTCATATAGGAATAAACTCTTTTTAGCCTCGATAAGTTGCATATTATCACATTAAGAAGGTTTTAATTTACATTTCTTTTTATCCTTAAGTAACATATTGAAATGCCCCGAAAATTCTAATTTTATTATTTATTATTAAATAATATTTTATTATGAAAATTAATTAAATAATTTATTTTTATTAAAATAAAAGGAAATTAATTAGGGCAAATTAATAAGAAATTCGAGCTTTTCCTCCGAAACCCAGAATTTCCCGACCTTGCCACCGCTGCCCCTTTAGATGCCTTGTACGCCGCCTCCGGTCAACTTTGCTGCCCGTTCTGGGCACCCGTGCACTCCTTGCACCGCCCCCTAACTAAATTTGCCTTCCTCCTCCCTCGATTCTTCCTACACGAGCCACCTCAACTGTGCAAAGTTCTCTCCTCAACCAAACCATTTTCTGCCACCACCGCCCTTCGAACCACCATTAGCCACCTCCTCCGCAGCTTCCGCTACTTCTTTTACCTCAAAAATTATTCTACAAACCACCCTCTACCTTCCCCTACCCTTCTTTTCCTCCTCCTCCCTCTCCTCCTCTTTTTCTCTCCTCCTACTTCATTCAGCCACCACCGCCGCTGTAGTGTGCCGCCACCTTCATTCTGCTCCTCTCCCTCTAGGTATTCTTAAATAGCCCAACTTCCACCTCTGTTCTCCCTATCTTTTTCCTAGCTTTCAACTTTTCCATTTTTCTTCTCTTTTTCCAACTGTCGCCGCCGCCGCCGTGCACACCAGTGCCGCCTATCTTCGCCGGCTTAAGGTTGAACCCTAGACCCTCTCAACCCTTTTCCCTATTTTTACAAGCCTTAAATTATTTTATTTCATTTATTCTAATATAAATCCTATTACTACTACTACTACTACTACTATTATTACTATCATTATTATTATTTTCAAGTGTTAGTATTATTATTTTATATAGGGCTCAAACCCTGTTGTGCTTATTATAAATTTTAGTAGTAGTATTATAAATATCACGTCTTATTATTATTAGGGTTATTAGTATTTTTATTATTATTAGTATTTATTCTTATTAATGTTATTATTATTATTTATTAAGTTATTATTACTCAATGTAGGGTGGAAACCCCCTACTTCTTTTTATCTTTAAATATTATCCTTACTATTATTACCATTATGATTATTATTATTATTATTATTACAATATTATTACGGTTTTTATCATCATCATCATCATCATCATCATCATCATCATCATCATCATCATCATCATCATCATTATTATTATTATTATTATTATTATTATTATTTCATCACTATTATTATTACTAAATTTTTTTATTTATTTTACTATTATTATTATTATTAGTATTATTTTAGTAAAAGGGCTGAAGCCCTTATTTCACTATGTTTTTGAGTAATGACCTTTTTATTATTATTGTTACTATTTTTATTATTCTTGTTAATATTAATATTGATATTATTTTTGGTATTTTTGCTATTATTATTTTAACATTTTATCAAAAGCCTAGTCTTATACTAAGTTAGTGATTAATAGTATTTTTGATAAGAGGGAGTCTAATTTTAGCATTTCCCTCATAATAGGTGAAACCAGTCAAAGCCCTAAGGAGGCGTAGGAGCGTGCTCCAAGATCGGTGTCGTTTTAGGTAAGGGGTGCTAAGGCCTATTGTGTGTTGATGTGTATTATATGCTATGTACGCTATGCATCTTATGTTATCATTATAACTACTTCATACATGGTATGGCATGGAGTTAAAGTGTGTTCATGTATTGTTATATGGCATGTGTACTATGCGTGTGTGATGAAATATTGTGATACATGATGATATGTGTTGTGACTCTGTAAGACATGCATGTGAGGATGTTAATGTGGTTTGTGTGGGGGAAAGAATGAAAAAGGAGAATGGGGAAAGAAGTTGACCAAGGGATGTGAGTTGACCTAAGTATTTTAATGATTCATGAGTGGAAGAATAAAATGGAGAATTTTAGGGTTTCGTGTGGGAGAATCTGATTTATGATTTTTATGGTTTTATATGGGGGAATCTAATTTATGGTTTTGTATGGGAGAATCCAATTTATGGTGTTATATGGGAGAATATAATTTATGATTTTACATGGGAGAATATAATTTATGGTTTTGTGTAGGATAATATAATTCATGATTCTATTTGGGAGATTCTAATTTATGGTTTTGTGTGGGAGAATATAATTTATGGTTTTATATGGGAAAATCTAATTTATGGTTTTGTATAGAAGAATCTAATTGATGGTTTTGTATGAGAGGATCTATTATAGGGTTTGGTATGGATGAATCTTTGGTTTTGTGTGGATTGAATTTAGGGTTTTGTATGACGGAATCTTGGGTTTTGTATGGTGGTATTAATGGTTGCATGGTGGTATTAATGGTTGTATAGTGGTATTAGGGTTTGCATGGTGGTGTTGATAGTCGTATGGTGGTATTAATGGTTGTATGGTGGTATTAGGGTTTGCATGGTGGAGTTAGGGTTTTGCATGGGAGTTAATGATTACATGGGATTTAGGGTTTGTATGAAAAGTTCGAGGGGTTGCATAGGATGTGTAAAGTTTGTATGGGAGTGAAATTTGTATATGAAAGGTTGATTTGGGATGTAAGGAAGGTAATGTAAGTGTTATTTGGGTGTTTGAACATTTTAGATGAAAAATAATACGTGGAGATTATATAAGGGTCTGTAGGAGACCGAACCAGGGTTTGTGTGGATAATTAGGGTTTGTTGTGGTTGCTTAGAATTTTTGTATTATCATGTGTGTTGATGATTAAAGTGTAATTATGATGGTGGAATTTTATGATTTGTGATGTGTGAAGTATAAAGATAATGATTCGTGCATGTCCATGGTGAAAGCTTTTGAATAAGATACTTAAGACATTAAGCATGTAAAGTGAAAGATTATTGAGCCGAACCCATACCTATCCACCAGCGAATAATAGTGGTTATGACATGATGTCCTATGTGTAACCGGTCCACCGGTAATAACAGTGGTTAGGCTTTGTACTTGTGCGTTTTCAGTCCACCGACTATAATAGTGGAGGATTCCGTGCTCAATAAAACTGAACATATTTGTGCCAAGATATGGGAAAAACACTAAGTACTTACAGTGGAACACCATGCGAGAAGGGGCCAGACTGGTCCACCGGTGAATAATAGTGGCCAGGTACTACGGTATCCTAGAGACCGATCCACCGGCTATAATAGTGGTCAGGAGCTATATGTCCTGTGTGTTTTTTGGTCCACCGACTATAATAGTGGGGTTCTCGTACTTGTGTGGATTTGATAAAAAGTATGGTGTGAATCGACTTCTAATTAGTGATTAATTAAGTAATTAATCTAGATTATATATGGGCATTTGTACTTTTACCTGGTTGGTCATATGCATTTATGATTGTGTTATTCTATTATTCTGCATGATTTTATGTGCTTATGCGTGGGCCTTATTGCTCAGTTACCTTACTCAATACGTAGCATACTGATCACCCTTTTTATGGGTGCTGCTCATTCCCACCAGCAGAAGGCCCTTCTGACTAGGGATGGCAATGGGTCTCGGATCCGACCTAGACCCGCTAGACCCGCCTCATTTTTAGCGGGTCTGTGTCCATGATTTTTGGACCCGACGGGTTTGGATCGGGTCTAGGCCCACATATACTTTAAAGGGTTTTGGTGTGGGTCCAGAACTGGACCCAGACCTGACCCGCCAGACCCATTTAATATACATGTGTGTGTGTGTACATATATATATATAAATACATATTAATATTATGTTTGTCATTATTGTCTTAATCTTATATAAGCTCCTTATTCATTTTTTTTAAAATTTTATTTTTGTATACTTACTTTATAAAAAATATGTATAACACTGTATTTTAAAAGTTAGGGATATAAATGGGGTGGATTTTACCCAAAACCCGACAGATTTTTTCCAATGGATACGGATAAACGAATATGGATACGGATATAGATGATAGAAAAAAATACCCGTCGGGTTCGAATACAGATACGGGTATGTGATATCCATACCCGTACCCTTAACCATACCCGTATCCATATCCGTACCCATTTATCCGATATATAATTACCTTTTTACCCTTAATTTTAAAATAAATATAGTATACATTAAAGTTAGAATTATCATTTAGCTTAACTCTAAATGGGTTTATCTGTCGGGTGATGGATTTATCTATCGGATAATATCCATTAATCGGTAAATGGATAATCCGTCGAGTAACGGATATCCAACGGATACATATATGGATATATTAGCGGATATGAATTTGGATACGGGTACGGATTTTCTTATCTGATATGGATATGGATATGGGTATACCCGCCCCAAACCCACCCCATTTACATCCCTACTAAAAGTATTAAAACACCATTTGAAAAGTTAATATAACTATTTTAATGTATTTATTTTTTCACTTAGATGATTTTTTTAACAAAAAATACATATTGAGTTATATAAAACATAAATGTATTTGTATTAGCATAGATTATTAATTATTTCTTTAAAAAATAACTGGACTCATTTAGGACCCGTTTATCCACTAGACCCGATGGATCTGGATCTGGGTCTGAACTTTTAAGACCCGACGGGTCTGGGTCGGGTCTAGGTTTAGGTAGTATAAACGGGTCCGGGTCTGGGTATGGCTAGACCATGTCCAGACCCGACCCATTGCCATCCTTACTTCTGACTTTGTGCAGGTGGGTGAGACATCTATCGAGGCTGAGTATTGAGCTAGGGTGTGGGTTCAAAGTTCAAGAGTGTCGTGGCTATTTTTACTCTTCTTGTTATTTTATTTCGCTTCTACTAGTTATCTTTGTATCGGAGTTATCTTTTGTGATTTATTACTTTGTGTTCAGTATTTGAGATGGACCTTTTAATAGTTGTACAATTATATCTCGTTGTGATTATTAATTATAATTCTTTACGCATACTCTGATTTCTAAGTTATTATCTCTTTAATTCATTTTATAAAATATTGGTTTGAGTTTTATATTAATCTTTTTAGCCTTAGCACTTGGTACTGAAACTGCCGGAGAGAACCGACTCGATACTAAGTGTGACGGTAACATCCCCAGAATTCACGGGTTTTAAATTAAGTATTTTAATTACTTCCGCTTTAAAAAAAAGTAGTGAATTTTGGGGTGTTACACATATACTCATTATTCATACCATCATGGATCGCATATAGTATTCTTACAAGTAATACACTATAAGCATCCATAGGTAATACATCACATAAAATCTCGTGATGATGGTCATTAATGCGAAAAAAATATGCGGGTTTGTTTAGTTATCTTAGCTCCTTTGTCCATGTTAAGCCATTGTAATAAATATGGTTTAAGGTGATTAATAGTAGAGCTAGCAATAGTTGATCCGATCTGCCCAACCCAACCCGACCCAACCTAAGCGAAAGCTAACCCAATAAAATCCGAAAATTTTAGCAACCCAACCCGACCCGACACTAACCTGACCTAGCACTGACCCGATAAAAATTAACCCGACCCGAACCTGATCCCAACCCATGACCCATCATAGACCCGACCTAAAGTTCACCCGACATCAACCCAACCCAATGTTGACCCGACCCAACATTAACCCGATCCAATCCAATGTTAACCCAACTAGATATCAAAATCTATTATTATAATAATAGATTACACATATCTTATTGTTCATTTAAAGCTTTTAAAAATATAGTGTTTTATAAATTGTACTTATTTTTCATACTTTTACCTAAACATTCTTATTTATTAATGATATACTAATAAATTTTTTCACACAAAAGTACAACATTAAAAAGTCATAATAATAATTTAATAAACAAGTAACAATTAATAACATATTTTTAATTACATGCTTATATGAAATCAAAATTGATACTTACTTACGAGGTTAATGAGTTGGATAAATTTTGGTGGCAAAGATGTATATTAGATAATTTTTTAATATCTTTTATCTTTTTTGCCTAACTACTTTTATAAATTCATAATTTGTAAACATACACATGTCCTATAATATCAAATGAACTTATACACATAATTATTGATTTATTATATTATATGTTATTACTTATGGTGTAAGATAATATTTTTTCTCTAATTCCATCATCTATTACATGTATAACAAGTTAATAATAAACAAGTAATCAAATAAATATAATAAATGATAAATATCTAATAATTTTTCTGGTAAAATTTATAAATATTTTAAGTAATCAAATATAATATTGTTAAAATTTAAAAATATTTTTTATTATTTACTTGTAAAAATAAAGTGCATATAGTATTCTTATTTTATTTATCTGTACTAATAATCTTGTGATTTTTTCTAATATTTATAATGTAATAAATGATATTTATACATTGTATAGTCATGTTTATGATCACTTGTATTTTATAAAATTATATTTTTTAAGTAATTAAATAAATGATAAAAATAATAAATATCTTTGTTAGATTTAATCACACAATGTTTTTTATTGTTAAAGTTTATAAATATCTTTATCATTTCTTGTAAAAATAAAGTGCATATAGTATTCTTATTTTATTTATCTATACTAATAATCTTGCGATTGTCTGTAATATTTATAATGTAATAAATACTAATTATATATTATATAGCCATGTTATGATCACCTTCATTTTATAAAATTATCTTTCTTAAGTAATCAAATATCTTAAGTAATAAAATAAATGATAAATATCTTTGTTAGATTGAATCATACAATATTTTTTATTGTTAAAATTTATAAATATTTTTATTACTTACTTATAAAATTACAGCGTATCTAATATTCTTATTTCATTTATCTATACTAGTAATATTGTGATTGTCTCTAATATTTACAGTTTAATAAATGATAATTATACATTGTATAGTCATGTTATGATCACCTTTATTTTATAAAATTATCTTTTTTTAAGTAATTAAAGATTTTAAGTAATCAAATAAATAAGAATAAATGATAAATATCTTTGTTAGATTGAATCATGCAATGTTTATTATTATTAAAATTTATAAATATCTTTATTATTTACTTGTAAAAATAAAGAACATCTAATATTCTTAATTCATTTATCTGTACTGGTAATCTTATGATTATCTCTAATATTTACATTATAATAAATGGTAATTACTTAGACTTGAATTTGACTCAACCCATCAAAATTCGACCGGACCTGACCCATCACGTTAATTTGTAACTACTCAAATCCAACACGTCAAATTGTAGAAAATGACTCGATCTATCAAGTTAACCTGAAACAACACGGACCCAATGTGACCAACCCGTCATATTGCACGAAATGATCCTAATGGGTTGAACCCACCTAATAATGCGAACCAGAAAATGACCCAAAGTCAACCCGACCCTACTAGTTAAGTTAACCCGAAATGATCCGAACTTGATTTTGCTTAATCTGAATCCGACCCGACCTAACAAATTAACCTGAAATGACCCAAAATCACAACTACCTGACTTAGAACCGACCCGACCCAACCCAACCCATAACCAACCCGCAAAAGTCAAAGGACCTAAAATGACTCAAACCGAGAATGACCCAACTCACTATGACCCGACCCGAACGTGACCAACCTGACCCGATTGGCATCTCTAATTATTAGTCACTAATCCAAGTTGTTTGACTATATTTTCACTTGCAAAATTAGTGTAAGAACCACTTGTAATACCCCAGTTTTTTAATTCAATTTTATTAAGCTTAATTATTTTATTAGCGTAATTTGATGTAAACATTTAATTATTTTAATTTTGATTTTTTATGGGTTTATTGACGATTTCGACTTCATAATTGAATTTAATTAATCGTTTCATTGTGGATAATTTTAGATAAATTTAATTCATGACCATGATTTTTTTATATTTATATGATTTTAATTTTCGATTAAAAATATGTATTTTCGTTCTTTCTTGTATTTTAATTTTTAATAATTTATATTTGTTTTTGATTATAACGTCGTCGTGTAATTACGAATTTATTTTAGAGTTATATTTCCTTAACAAAATATATTATTTAAATTATAAAATTTCCATTTAAAATAGTCAAATTTATTTTAATAATTTTATTCGTAAAAAATATTTCTGACTTTGAATTTATTTGTTTCCGAAGTCGTTAAGATCTTCAAAAATTTTTAAATTAAAAAGATCTTCAGAGCTTATTTATGATTTTTTTTCGAAATTAATTTTCTTCTATTTTACCCTTTTTTGTTTGCGGAAGACCATTTTCAAAAGTTATTTAAATTAGTCTCGATTTATTATAATTTCACTTAAATATTTTCTTATATGCTTTTAAATATTTTTTGAGGTTTTATAATGTATTTTTGTAAACAAAATAAATTTTTACATTCATTGGTAAATTCTTCCGAAAACATTTTTGAAATTCTTTATATACCTTTCATATCGATTTTAGGCCTTTGAATCTTTACGAAATGATTTTCGTTAAACAAATTTTAGAAAAAATCTTCCAATAATAATTTTAGATATTTAGTATTTTATTATATACTTGTATTTGCAAAAAAAAAAAACAACCCCCTTCTTTTTTCTCTTATTCTCTCCCTCTTTTCTCTTTCCTCTCTCCCCGACTTGTCCCTACTCTTTGTGTGAGCCAAACCCGAGCCTCCTTCTCCCTGTTCCTCCACCGACACTGCCTCACCAGCCACTGTTGATGCTCTACATGACACTGCCAGCACCACCACAGGTCTGCGGTAAGCAGCAGCGACGAGCACTGCAGGTCGTGTCGCCACGTCACGGCTGCAACGAGCTCAGGTGAGGGTCGGCGAGCACCGATCGACCTCCTGTAGAGCTTCCCCGGTCTTCACCTGTCCCAATTTACAACTCCTTGTTTGGTATAAATTTCTGAAAACCTTAACCCTTGTTTTGATTAATAATATGTTTAGAGCTACTTAGTAAAAGTAGTTATCTATGACAATCACTTATTTTAGAACTTTTTTAGTCTAATAAATTTCTAAAATAAGTAATTACCATGAATAACTACTTTTGATAAGTAGCTCCAAACAAGCTATAATTGAATATGAATTAGTTTATGATAAGCTAAATTGATTGTTTAATTATGTATATATATGTTGTATGATTGATTTAGATTGGTTGATTATAATGTATTTGGTTGATTTGTGAAAATTGGAATTTTGATTCGCCCGATTTAGCTATTGTAGGTAAATTAATTTTATAATATGTTGTAAAATATATCTAATTTCATGTCAAAACCATCAATTTATAAAATGTATGCTGAATTAATCGGAATTGACTTTCTAGATCGTTACTCGTGTGTGATGAAATTGGATTGCATAATTAATTTGTTTCACTCAATTAATTTTATAATATCCTTTGAAGTGTATTTAATTTCACATCGGAAGTGTTGATTTAGGAAAATTGTGTGAAATTGATTGGAATTGAATTTTTAGGTTAAAACTCTTAGGGATCTAAATTGGATTGTGTAATCGAGTTATTTTATTCAATTGACTATATAATTTACATCATAATACATTTACTTACAATCCAAAACCGTCAATTTATATATTTTTAGCAAGAATTAATCAGATTTGCGTCCCTAACTCAAAAACCCTAATTATACTGAATTGAGTATTTCTTTTATTGGTTTTGATCAATTGATTTTATGATATGTTATTAAATATGTCTAATTGCATTTTTAAACATTCAATTTAAATGAATTAATAAAATTTAACCGAATTACATTTTCAGGCCTAAAACCCTAGATTTCAAGTGAAATTATGAAATCGGTCATTTTATAGTTGTTTTTAAAAAATTGAATTTATAGAAATAGTTGAAATGATCCTAATTGCATTCTAACACCTTCAGTTGGAATTAATTGATTTTAATTATCCAAGTTTGTGTCTTGGATTTTAAAACTCTAATTTCAGAAAACCAATTGTCTTAAATTGGTGATTCATAAGATTGTTTTTGTTGAAATTGATTATCTAGATTTATCTAAAATTAGTTTAATTTTGTTTCAAGACTATCAATTTGAGGTAATCAAAATGAATTGGTTGGTTTGTATTCGGGCATCAAAAACCCTAATTTTCAGAGATGGTTTTATGAAATTGATTATGCTATACGTCTTTTACTTAATTGATTTTTTAGGTTTGATTTTAAATCATTTGAATTGAGTTTTTTAGTTTATCGGATTTGACTTGGTTCTCTGCAAATGGTTGTTTTTTCTTTTGGGTTGTAAAACCTAACCAGTAAATCATTTTCGATAAAATAACTTATAATCTATTATCCTTTCCCTGGCTTTTCAAATCAATTTAAAATGTCCTAAGTGATATGTGTTAAACTCGATATTTAATCTTAAATCTTAATAGAGCTATGCTCGTGAGTCTTAAGTTTTGGACACATTTTTCAATCAAGATTGTTTGTGTCTGTTTGTGCCTATTTAATTATAATAATTGAATTATTGATCGATAATATAGTTTCTAACCTAGTTTCAATTTCTATTGGCGATTTAGGAAAACTTTCTCGTGGATTGTCAAGCTCTCAATAGATATCTCTCTTTCTCAATTTGCTTAGCTAGATTCAAATTTTGGTAAATCACTACCTATCTTTACTTATGGCAGAATCTGGAATGTATGTCTGTTCGGAGTGGAAGGTGATAAGCATGCCTATCAATTATTTAATCATGTCAAGTATATGCTATGTTTTGTGTGGTAATTGTATATATGTATAAATTTATAGCCTCAATACAAATGTGTGTTCGTATGACGCTTGAATATGGTATGTATTTGAGTATGTAAAGGGTTGGGTATGGATTGAAATTATATGATACCTTATACTGTATCTTTATGTCATGGAATTATTTGGCTCTAATGCCATCTGAAATTATTTGGCTTTAATGTCTCTGGAGTTGTTCGGCTTTAATACCACTTAGGTTGGTTAAGCTTTAATGTCACTTGGCTTTAATGCCACTTGAAATTGATATAATAATGAGAATTCATTGTGTCGACGGAAGTGAGCTAAGTGTTGTTATGTGGGCCTAGTTTATGATTGGTTAAATCATTGAATAAGATATTAATCATCTAAAGTGGAAGATTACGTGAGTTAGGACTAGGTGTAGGGTCCGTTCCACCAAACGATAATAGTGGCTCCAATGTGTTGGCCCTGAGAGGTGATTTAAACCGTTCCATCGATTAAGAATAGTGGCTTAGGAGCATTTTTCCCCGAGAGGTGTTGGGTCTGTTCCACCGGACGATAATAGTGGCTCAGGTGTACTGTCCCTGAGAAGTGATTTAAACCGTTCCACTAGTTAAAAATAGTGGCTCATGAGCATTTTGCCCTGAGAGGTATTGTGTTCATTTCATCGGACGATAATAGTGGCTCAGGTGTGTTGTCCTTGAGAGGTGCTTCATACCGTTCCACCTGTTGAGAATAGTGAAGTTTCTAAACTCATAGTAAATAAATAAAATTGGATGTAATAATGATTATTATTTGATTGTTGGATTGGTGTTACTTAGCATATGATCGTGATTTCTTGTACGCTTGTACCCAATGTTCCATCATGTCTAGTCATGTACTTATAAGCATGAATTTGTGACCCTATGTTTTATTGTAAGTAATATTCATATAATTGAGCATGATTTATTATATGAGTAGAATGACGTATGTATCACATATATAATTGAGCTTGAATTATTGTACGAATGGAATAGTGTATTTATCATATGTATAATTGAGCATTAGTATTGTAAGTTATAGATTACCATATCTTATGTATATCATATTTCCTTCTATGAGTTAAGTAGTCTTGATTTATTCAGTACTAGACCCGTGCTGATACTACCTTGGTTAGATGGGTTCTGTGACGATCTACTGATAGTGGAAAGCAGACCTCTTGTGCAGGTTTGAGATCGAATATTATTTTTGGGTTGAAAGCTTGGCTTGAGAGAGTAGGCAATCCGAAGTTTGATCCATTAGGATTCGTCTTGTTTAACTGTGTTTATTTTTGGAAGTTTCAAGTGTTGTATTTAAAATTTCAAGGGTGTTGTAATTGAATTTTAATTTCCCATTACTTTGATAATATTTTAAAATCCAATTTTATTTTATAGGTTCCGCTGATTTATTCAGCGATGATTTTATTTAGTGAAATTGTTCACTTGTCTTGTGCCTGTGGATATCTCCTTATAGGAATTTATCCTCACAGCATAGATGTTGTTTGAATTTTTGTAGAACAGGTTTTAGTCTTGCATCTAGCGTGAGATATATGGTGGACATTTATCTTGTGTTAGATGTGGTGGTAACATTCCCCAAATTCTATTTTAACTTCCGCATTATTCTTTTAAACGAAATTTTTTGGGGTGAATTTTGGGGGTGTTACACCACTATTAACAATGACCCTACAAAACTTGTCACCAATACTACACTTAGTTTAAAAAAATCTCTCTATGTAATTGATGATTAGGTTGTATTTGTAATACAATTTGATATACAAATCATGGATTACCGTCTTCCTCGTACATAAGGTATCATCATTATCATTATACTCAATTTCTAAGTCATTAACATCATTACATAGTTACATACTTTCTATTTCATTTAAGGTCAACATTCTTTATTTAGGACACTCACTTGTAAAATGATCATATCCTTTACATTTAAAACATTGCTTAGTGGATATATCCCAACTTTATCTTTACCTTTTTCATCTCGGTTAAGAACTATCCTTTTATCATTGAAAGAATAAGCATGTGATCCAAATTTTGAGGTAGATGTATTAGTATAAGGTTTGGTTGAATTCAAAGTTAAGGCATTATGATTTAGACGTGTCTTACCTTTCATGAGTTCTCTTAGTGTTATCATACCAAATCTTGGAAATTTTTTTAAACTTAAGAGTAGCAAACTTACATTAAAACTCATCGTCATACTCTTTAAATTCAAATATGGCCTTAATCTCATGAAACTATTTAAATAATAACTCAACATTTAAGTCACCATAAAAATCGAGAAGGTCAAGTTTGATACCCTTGCCATCATCATGGTTTAAACTTAAGAACAACAAGCTTACATTTAAGTTCATCATCATACTCTCTAAATTCAAATATGTCCTCGATCTCATGCAACTTTTTAAAGAATAAGTCAACATCCAAGCCACCATAAAAATTGGGAACGTCAAGTTTGATACCTTTGCCTTCATCATGACTATACCTTGGTTGGAAATTCCTTGGCTCCTTTTGGTTGTTGTGAGATCCATTTGGTATAACGTCATCGATATGTTCTTCATACTCCATCCTTGGGTTGGCATAACTAACTTTGGCTTGCCCCACTTGCTTTATCATTCATTATAGACAATCATTAGTTGCTTCCATATTTTTGCTCATATGGCGTAGTGTCTTTTGGTCATCCATCATTATTTCTAGTCACTAAAATTAGCTTTGAATGGAGGGGATTTGTTAGATTTGGTTATTGGTATCTTGGTGCTAGCTAGAAGTCATTGTAAGGTCTAATTTATTATGCTCTCCTTGAACGAAAGACTACTATGTATGTGGATGAATGTCTTGGACAATTTCTTGCTAATAGCTTAAAAAATCTTGAAGGTTTCTTGGAAGGAAAAATGAGGAGGGGTAAGAATATGAGGTGTTGAGGGTCTTCTTCATAAATTTAGTGTTGGGATTACTAATTTCTTGATGGGAGAAAGTAGTTAGTATATCAAGGATGATGGAGAATGAAATCAACAAGAACGTTAGATTGAAACAAGTGGGCTAATTAGACAAGAGTATATGAGATTGAATAATGGTCAAATATATGAATTGATATTTGAATATTTCTAGAAGAATTTGGATACACTTATCGTTGAATTTGCTGGAACTATATGGAAAATTTAGAAGAAAGTTGAATATGGGTGATGATATCTAACTAGAGGAAGATGAAGATTATACGAGATGAATAATTGTTACTATTCCGTTGAAGATGAGAAGAATTGTGGATGGATATTCAAACATAATTATTTGCATGATACTTATAAAAGAAGATATTCAATGTTGTAATTTAAGATTTAATGATTGGTTGAAATGTACTAAAGAAGAAGTTGAAGATTCCCTACACCAGAATCAACCTTCGATGTTACATGGGGGTGCATGGGATGAACCCAGGATGGAGGAGATTGATGTAAATATGGTTGGAAATTCAATGGAATGAAAGCCAACCTTTCTTTGATACCAAAATGATAGGGGATCAAGGTGAGGAAGCTATAGATTAGGAAGGGTTGATGATCTTTAACAAGGGTTGGAGGGTTTATTAAAGGAATTTGGTTTAGTAGTTGGAGGAATGAAGGTGACCGATTGAATCTTCAACCAATATTCAATTAAAATTCAACATGAAGGTAAAATGTGAACATTCCTACAAGGAATCATTCAAATGGATTCAAATTAAAGTTACTTCTAGCAATTTGCTAACAATAATATATATCTCATAAAAAAGAAACAAGTAGCCAGATAACTTGAATTCTTATTAACCAAATGATATTCTCTTGTGTACATGACTGATTATGAGGTACTTATATGACTCATAACTAGTTTGTTACAACTACTCATTAGCTAACCAATACCGATTAGTGTTTCTCCAACTAATATGAATGTTGGAACAACAAACCCAACATAGGAATCTACTAATTCTAACTAGCATAGGTTAGTTGTAACTAATTCCTCCAAAGCATACTAGGAGTATTTAGCTAACCTTTAACTAGTTGTAAAACCCTAACAATCAATAAAAAACAATGCCATTACTTAAATGAAACTAATTACAACATTACAAACATTACATCAACTAGCATACATACATGAGATAACAAGCTACGAAACTCTAGTTTACATGTGATTATATCCTAAGGTTTACAACATGTTCTATAATAATAAGGTATTGCACAAGCTTGTTGCCTTATTCTCCATGTATGCCATAGATAGCTTTGTGCATTTGAATTTTTTGTACATGAAAATACCTTAAATGTCTTCACATCTTAAATGTCTTATCCTTTCAAATATATAACATAACTGCAAGAACATCTTAAAATTTTTTGGTTAGAAATATTATCAAATATATCTAAAATTATTGGTTCCATTATTAGAAATTATAATCCCTCCTTATCAAGAGGATCATGAGATACTCTCGTATTAAGTTGTGTTGGCTATTTATATTAGGTCAATTGTGGTTTTAGTCCACCTTACATTTGAGTTGTGCTACCTATCTATATTGGGTTAGTTGGTGGTTTTAGTCTGCCTTAATTTGAGTTGTAATTGCTATTTGTATTAGGTTAGCTCATGTTAGATAGTCCACCTACCCTATTATATAAGTTGCAACAATTACCTATATTGGATTAGATTATGATAGACAATCCACGGATTTAGTTATGGAATATGGTTACAATAATTTATACGAGCCGAGCACGAGCTTATGAGATGTTTGAATATTTGTGATAGTATAATACTTTTATGCCATGCCCTATGTGATACATGCCGTGTAATACTCCAAATTTAACTCAACCCTAATCCCTAATATTAGTATTTTAATATGCACTAACTTTCTAATCTTAAATTTTTGACTAAACTCTAACCCTAATCTTAAGCATTTTCTCTTTTTTGTTTCCCTATTCCCCTTTCTTTTTCTTTTTACTTAGTTCTTTTCTTCTCCCGCATGATTCCATTCCATACTAATCAAATTTTGCTTGGTTTGGTTGATCACACCAAACTTCCCTAAATAGCACCAATCATTCACTCCTCCATCATCTCCCTACCTCACTTAAGTAACCTTCATGTCACATTCACTACCATGCACTATTGTTCTGCTAATACCAAACCACCTTGCCTCACACTTCATATGTCTTAACCTTCCCGTGCTACCTTCAACCATAAATACTCCTCCTCCTCTTTATCCTTACTTCATTTAATGCCTCACTAAACCTTTCCTTATATTCCATCTTTTCCTCCCTAACCTCTTTGTGTTTCGTTCTACTGATTTCCACCATTTTCGTATGGAGAAACTCTATGTAATTTATCCAACCCCATGTTTCTCCCCATTTTCTATGTCAAAACCTCACACAAACCAACTACACATTTGCGGGAAGCTCACACAAACCACCCTTAACTGGGTTATAATCTCAGTAGCCTAGTCATATAAACATCCCAAACTCAAGCACACTCAGCCCTAGTTAAGACAATCCTAGCAAGCCCCCACCTAGTCGTGTCACTCTCCTATGCCAAACCCCTAGCCAAGTCAATGTTCCATGCAACACCCCCTCAGTTGCATCACATTCCCACTTAGCAAACTCAACCTTGTGCTATATTTTCTCGTAACCCCATTTACTTTAGTTTTACTCATTTTCTACCCTCAATTTCCTTAGCTTTTTTTTTTCTTCTTATGTTCTAACCTTGTACTATTATTGGTTTTTTATAGGTGATTTTCTAGCGGTCACAGAGGAGGCATATTAGGGTTTTACTTACTCAGAGCCCGACATTGATTTGGTATATTGTAGTTAGGGATTTGTGAATCCTAAGTGTAATATCACGTGCAGTATTATTACAATGATAATTTCATGTTGATAATGTCATTGTATGATAATGTGGTATCGAAGTATGAAAAGTGAGTACCGCGTGAGAAGCTTACGCTTATATGATACTATTATGATAAATCTTTTTGTGAAACTCTAAATGGGGTAGTATGATCTATGGTATTTTAGTGTGGCATTGAAAAAGTATGGAAAGTGGGTAATGATTATGGTTAAGTTGTATGGTGACGTAGTAAGTTGAAGGGGTAGAAAATAATGATATTGGACTTGTAAGGTTTCGTGGAGATTAAGGTATTGTGGCTATCTTAAAGGTATTTTGGACACTTTTGTGATAATGCGTAAAATAATTATGGCATAACAATTATTGGGAGGTGTACATTATCTACCAAGTATTATGATCAAGTGATGGTTGAGTGGGATACAAATAATCTAAAATGAGACATTGAGGTTTTCTATAAGATAAAGGCATTATGGTTAATATAGGTTAAATATATACATTTGGTATGCTACGGTGGTTATTAATTTAAGATATGATAAGTAAGTTACATCAAATACTTGGGGTAATTACAAGTAGTATAAGTATAATAAAATGAGAAAATAACTAAATTAGAAATAGTAACCTTAGAGACATGCTTGTTATTGCATGTGTAAGACTTTAGGGTTATACCTTTATTTTTATAAATGTTTTCAATAATGATATGCTAGAAAGCTATACTAAATTTGGTGGTTTAGGGAGTCTTATAGAAGAAGTTACGTTAATTTTTTAAAATTAGGATTTCATAGGGGTGTTATGGGTTTTCCCTTAAAGAACGACCCAATTATATGTTAATTATATATTTATGTGCATTCCGTATTTATGATAGCCTTATATGACAACATCAAATAATAAATAGTCTAATAAGACATTAATATTTAAAGTGCAAGATCACATGAATTAGGATCAATTATACATGTTCGTTCTACTAAATAAGAATAGTGCTTAGGAGTGTTGTACCTTAGGGTTGTACTAGTCTATTCCATTAGACAATAATAGAGGTTAGGAGCGTTTATCGTAAGGTCGTATATTGTTAATGTCGTTCCACTAATTATAAATAGTGGAGTCCCTTAACCTTATAAGGAAATGAATTATAGGTATCCTTATTATTGAACTCTTTCAGTTCCTCTTTTGCTTCATCTCCTAATATGATTTTTATGCATAATTCATCTTTCCATATGACCTTAAGCATTATACATGCCCTTATTTTATGAGTGTAATGTTACTTTACTTAGTACATAGTGTAGTGATTATCTTTCTTACGGGTGTTGTTCATTCCCATAAGTAGATGATCCAGATTTTATTATATTGGTTACTTAGGATTGTTTGGATGAGTTCCATGCTTATGATTCATTGCATGTAGAAAAGTGATTATATTATCATTTGAGGCTTGACTCAGAATTATTGTTATCTAGTTGTTAGTTTTACCTGGCTAACCCTTTAGACTTTTAATTCAATTGTATATCTTTTTATCGTAGTTTGTTCTTCTATACTATAAGTTAATCACCAAATGTTTATTTAAGTTTTATGATTTTTTTCTTTGCTTATTTTATTTTAAGTTCTTATTACTTTTGTTTGGTATTTGATTTAAGGATGGTATAATAAGGTAGAGCTATGTTGAACATGTTTTTTTATTTATAAATATATTATATAATTATTTGTTTATGAACATTTTAGAATAATAAAATTTTAAAATAAGTAACCATTCTAAATAATTATTTTTATAATAAATAACTCCAAGCATAATTTTTTTTAACTTATTCCTAAAATAAGGTTTAAATCATTTATTTTCCAAAAATTTAGGAGTAACACAGTATAAAATTTGTTATAAACGGCTTTAGTTCCGCGGCCAGACCTTCCGCCTTTCTTCTCCCTTGCGGGCGTCTCCTCTGCCTGACCGAGCTTCTGCGTCGTCCATTTTTATCTTCGTTGTTCTTCGATGCACTTCTTCCTCCTCACATCTGCACTTTCCTCTTCGCCTTCTTTAGTCTTTTCCTTCATTCTTTATCTCCTCAATTCTCCGTCCATTTTCCATTATTCTGCTGATTGATTTTTTTTCACCTGAATCGATCTCGTCTATTGGTCGGGGATTTCAACTAAACCATTTAATCAGCTCTAAAAGGTTAGATTCTTTGATTTTTAGCAATGCAATTCTATTTTTTTTTTCAGAATTTGTCGTTTCTTCACTCAGGTTTGATCGTAGCGGTTCATAACTTTGTTGTTTTTTTCGCCTAGGGTTTATAATCAATGTTTTGAGACCATAATTTGCTTTATATAGTCTCTATTCTCTGTCTTCTCGTATATAGCATGAGATGAGCAACAGAAAATTGCTAATATTGTTACGAAGAAAGATCCTGAAACTTTAGTTGCTATAATAGTAATAAATCCATGTATTTATTATATAAAAAAAGAGAGATTTGACCGTGAATAAATCCTACATGATATGAATGAACATGCTGCTAAGTGAATAAATAATCATCTTGCTCTACTCCCACATTGCCATGACCCATGAATATATATATACGATCACAATTTTAGAAGAGCTCAGAACCAATGCTGATTGAATTCTTTAGTTTGTAGACCGAGAAGAGCTATGCTTGCTAGCATGACACTATAGCTTTCTTCTGAACTGGTGACATCTACACATGTTAATCAACCCACACATATATATACACAGTATAACTGAATCACTAAACTACCCTATCATATAATCCTGCTGAGTTTATAAGTGCCCTACCTAATGGACCCATAATGAAATTGCTCAAATTCCACTATTCATATGGGTCATAACTATCGGAGTGTGAGCCACATGCTCACAAATTCCATTACTTGGACATATATGGAGGAATGCAACAAAGGTAACATTTACGTTTGTTTTTTTTTGTTTATTTATTTTTTATTCTTATTTTTTATTTTTATTAAATATGCATAAGATAATCAAGTTTGTTATTTGGATATAGATAATCAAAAATTATAAATTGACAAAAAATTAAAGCTATGAGGCACCCATTACTAAAAGATAGCAATTTTCATTTACCATTGCATCCATTTTCACAAAATAATACAACTATGTATTATACTTGTTTTTAATTAATTTTTGTAGTTAGTCCTACACCGGCTAGATAAATTGAGTGACCGACCACCATCACTCTAACATTAGTGGTGAGCAGAGCTATAGGATTGGGTGGCTGAATGTGTTTAGGGTTTTGGGATTAGGATTTAGGGTTTGAGGTTTAGTTTAAGATTTGGGGTTTAGGGTTGGACATTTTGGTGTAGGGTTTACTGTTCATGGTTTAGTTTATGGTTTAGATTTAGTGTTGATGGTTTTGGGCAGGATTTGAAGTTAAGGGTTAGGGCTAGGGCTTATGGAGTTGGGTTTTGGGTTAGGGTTTAGGTTTGGAGATAGTGTTGGGTTAGGTTTTGGGTTAAATGTTGACTAAAACTTGTTCGTTGAATGAATATCAATTTAATGGTTAATGTTTCCTACGTTTGTATATTAAGAGAGCTTGTATGTAAACTTCATCTTGTCTATAGTTTAAGGTTTAGGTTTATTGTTTTGAGTTTAGGATTTGGCGTGAGGTTTTATGCTTGAGGTTTAGGATTTATGTTTATAGATAGGGTTTTCGGTTTTGGGTATAGGCTTGGCTTTAGGTTTTTGGTAAGGTCTTTGGCTTGGAGAGGTTAGTATTTAGATTAGATATTGATGAAATCTTAACTGTGCTCAAACTTGGTTCCTACATTTGTATTTTAGGAGATATTTGTATGTGAACCTCACATTTTGTGTGTGTGTATTATGGTTCTTGTAATGGTTTTTATGGACGCTTTTTTCGGTGATTTAAGATGAATTGGCGGAGAACTCAGCTTCTCGATCACCAAAGTGGGAAGAAAACAAACCTTTAATGACACCAACTAACTTGTGGATTTATAATTCATGCACTAGTTATACCATGTTAAGTAGAAAATTCTAGTCTTAACGATTTTCTTGATTCGTTAGATTTTTCCCCTGATTTGGTTTGCAAAATAATAAGATATGATTATTATTTTACATTCATTATTGCCATACTTAATAAATTTTCATTACTATTATTATTATTGTTGTTATCGTTACTAATATTATTATAACTATAATAATTATTATTTTTATTAATCTTTCGTTATTTTTAATAATCAAAATTTTGCTCATTTGGTTTGATATGAAAATAAGGTGAGGATAACATATCCTAACAAAGTAACAAGTGCCAAGGGCTTACAGAATGATAAATATGCTTCTTTGTGTCATTTTATGTTTATTAACTAGTTGAACATTTAAAGTTGTTAACTATTGTTAAAATGATTTAGCTTCTTGCCATTAAATATAAGATTTTGCGTAATAGTCAACTTTTCTTGCTAGAAACAAACACTTTAGTCTCTTCATAAAAGATTGCCTCCAAATAAAAATTCTAATTACTATTTATTCTATTTGTTTTTTTTTTTAATTATTATTTTAAAGAAATAATTGTCAAACCTTTGTTGGGCTTGAATGTGAGTTTGAAAGGAGAATTAAATCGCTTACAAGCTTGAGTGGAATTCTATCTTAAAACCAATTGACAATAGCTAGAGTAGCCCACTAGGCTTATGATCTAGTCATCCTCCTTATTTTTGTCCATTTTAGAACAACAATTTCCACTTTAACACTCTTCCTCATGTTTGGTGTCCCCTTCTATACTTGATAATTAGGAGAGCTCACAAATTCCTTGAATTCATGTTTTGAGGTCAAACTTGCTCCATCGTGGTGCAAATAATTGTTGGACCATCGTGCTCCAAAAAGATCATCAAAATGTTATATGATTTTATAAACAAGCCCAAATAATTGAGTTCGAATATTCAACTGCTCTTATACTAGGTCCAATCTTCGATGAGCCTGAATATGGGTCTAAACATGGGTTTGATAGAAAGAGAGTGGAACCTAAAACCATCTAACAATAGGTGGGGTAGGTTTATAAGATTGTCATCCTTCTTTTTGATTTTTGATTGGGATGATGCATGTAAGTTTCCTCTTTTAACAATAATTGCAATTTTTTAAATTGTCTTTTTATTTATTTGAATATTAGAAAAGCCACGAATTCAAGCAGCTCACAAATTATGCGTTTGGACTTATGAAAGGCATGGCCCAAATATTGAAATACCCAGAGGGCCAAAACACATGGCCGAACCATGCTTTTTTCACTGCCTAAACATCTTTCCCAAACCCAGAAGGCTGAATATAGTCTCAGTCCAATGGCCAAATTTCGCCTCTAGGTGTGCTCTCTCGTTGTTAAAAGTATCTAACAAGACTGAAAGTCTCAGCCTTTTGCTTCGCTACTGAATTTGCTCTCCTTTTCTCAACCTTTATAAAGTTGCCTCCTTGTGAATCCCTCCCCCATTGCTCTGATTTGTTTCTGGCTTTAGGAAAAGTTTGTGTTTTTATACTTACCTGATACAGTTTATACTCTTGAAGATTCCCTGTTTACTTTTCTTTATTCAAATTAATGCTTTATGATAATTAGGTATCTAAGTTTGGTTCCCAAGCCCTCCCATGTGTCTTGTTTTATCTGACCTAATTAGATGTCCATTTTATTTATTTTAGATTTTTGTTATTTGTTCGATTTTGAAGCATGTGGAATTTGCTTTGAATTTTTCAGCAGGAATTGAAGTTCTTAGTGTGCCCTTTCACTGGTAACTTTCATTGAGATTGAGTTTCAAAGCTTGAATGAATTACCAAGTTAGAATGTGTGATCAGTGGATGCATGATTATCTTGTTATCATTTATTTGATGCTATTTGAAATGAGGCTATCATAGCTGGTTTTCCCCGCATTGGCTCCCTTTATGTATAATTTCAAAAAAATGTGATTTTTTTCCCATTCTAAATAAACTACCACTTATCATATAGCATTAGATTAACATGTTAAACTGTTGGTATTATGACATTCACGCAAAAATATTGTATTATTACTTTTATTACAATGATGTATTACTAATATCTATCTACATGCTATCCTTTTTTATTGTATTGGATTGGAAGACCACACAACAGCAATTCCCACTCCATGTTACACATCCTTGCTGCAATTAGTGAAAATATCAAGACAAATAGTCAAGATGTACAATTTTATTCAATGTTTCTTCAATAATTTGTTCTTGCTTATTAGTAAGCAGGTGTTTTCATTTATCTGATTTCCTATCCCCATTTTGTGCAACGTACCTGCCAAATGATGATAACAGTCATTGCGCAAGGGCTTTGAGCTCCTCTTTTGCAGTGGTAGTTGTGAGAAGACATTATCTGTGCATCTGATGGCAGCCTCTACTAGTCTTGATCTGAAAATACCAAGATAATAGTCAACATATATATATGTAGTTAACATTTTGCCAACATTTTGTCCCTACTTTTTTGGGAAATTGCATTTTCCATTTGTCTAGTTTCTTGTCCTCATTTTGTGCAACCTAGCTGCCAAATGTTGATAACAAACATTGCGCAAGGGCTAGTTGTGACAAGCATTATCTGTGCATCTAATGGCAGCGTTTACTCGTCTTGATCTCTACTTCCCTAATTTGTTCATTGTTTTGATCGTTCTTATCATTTCTCTTTGACTGTCTCTTGTTATGGTGATAGCTTGTTAATTTTGAATGTCTGTGGAATTGCCTAATGCTTGATGTGGTAAGCTTTGACTCTACTGCCAGCTCTGCCCCCTTTTTGGGTGTGCATTTCAGAAGATTTGGTATCTTGTAGAGTTTATGGATTGCTGGCTGGCTACTATGGATTAACTCTTAGGACCTTGTGATGCCTTTGGCGAACCCTATGTTTGATTCCCCCCTCTTAGTTATAGTTATCACCTTTTATGCTGTACCTTTTTTTTGTTGTGTATTTTGTGTGTGTTGGGGCGGTTGTGTTTTGAGGGTTTTGGATGTTGGGAATGTCTTATTTGTGTTGTTTTTGGCTTCAATTACTTCTCTCTCTTAATGGATATGTCAAATGATTATGTAAGGATTTCTTGCAGCAGCAATCAACTCATAGAATAATGCAATAGATGAGTCAATTGTGAGAGAGAAGAGGACCGGTCGTATATTAATATCAGAGGAATATTACACCCAGGTATTCGAGGGTCCTGATGTCCTTGCTCTTTAACTTCCCGTATCTTCCTCCTGGTTCTCTCCTTCTCTCGATTTTAAACAGAGGCGGCACAACTCTCCAGCCTCTGACTCAGCATAACTACCCAACAGAATTTTCCACCCAAGTAACAACTCAGCATGTTTAATCAAAACAGACTCAACATCCTATAGACTCTAGTACTAATAGACGAAATAAGAGATTACCAATATACAAAATAAAAGAACCCGATTGGACTAGCTATAACATACCTCACTCTTCATCTCTTGCTTCTCCTTGCATATGCGTATTTCTCAAGATGCTTCAAAGTCAGGCAACCCTTTCCATTTGATCAAAACTTCCAGCAGTCCTTTGGCATTGTACCTCAAGTCAAGTACAGCCTCTGGCTCCACCTGCCACTCCATTTTTGCTGTTTTTCCTTCACCTACTGCAGCCTTAAGCATTGACACATGAAACATTGGATGAATGGATGTTGACTCTGGTAACTTGTGACGATAGGCCACTGGTCCAACCTTTGCTAGAATCTAGTATGGCCCAAAATAACATGGAGCGAGTGCTGCGAGTTTCTCGTTCAGCCTTCTTGCCAAGGACCTGTGTCGATAGGGCTTGAGTTTAACAAACACCCAGCTACTGACTTCAAAATTCTGTTCTCGTCTCTTCTTATCAGCTTGAAACTTCTTTCTCCTTTGAGCTCGCTGCAAATGCTGCTTTAATTCCTCCAAAAATGCTTCTCTATCACGTAACTCCTTGTCTACCACAGCAAATGGGCTGCCCCCCATCTCATATTGTAATAATGGGGGAGGGTCTCGCCTATACAGGCCATTAAAGGGTGTGGTGTGTTTGGTTGAATGAAAAGAAGTATTAAACCAATATTCTGCCCAGGGAACCCATTTGACCCACTGTTTGGGCTCGTCACACACAAAACATCGTATGTCTCCAAGCTATGGTTAACAACCTTTGTCTGGCCATCCGCCTTCGGGTGATAGGCCAAGCTGAATTTGAGCGTTGTTCCTGACATCCTATATATTTCTTTTCAGAAATGACCGAGGAACACTTATCCCGATTAGATACAATAGAGCCGGGGATTCTATACAGCTTGACAACTTCCCTAATAAACGCCTCTGCCACGGTGCGTGCAGTGAAAGGGTGTTTGAGTGGTATGAAATGGGCCTACTTTCCGACCGCGGAATTCCCTCAACGAAATCCAGTGCTATATCATATATCTTCCCAAATCTGCTGTGGAACAGGTAGCGGTTGCAAAAGACCCGCTGGGCTCATAGCTAGGTACTTGTGCTGCTGGCAAACAGCACAACCTGCCACAAATTCCTGTATTGTCTTTTGCATACCTGTCTAGATTACTTCCCTAGCCAGCCTGTGATATGTCTTTAATACTCCCAAATGTCCTTTTGTCCTCCCCCCCCAAATGAAAATCAGCCAGCAATTGCGGAATTAATGTCGAATTGGCTGGTAACACCAGATGCTGTTTGTAGAAGAGGTTGTCCTGATTCAGCCGGTAGCCCTTTACATCCTCTCGTTGTTGCAGTTTGGTTTTGATATAGGTCCATAGACAAGGTCAGCATCAATTTCGGATTGAAGGGTGCTCCATTTTTCGACCCAAGCAGCCGAGAAGGCAGCTAAGGTAGCTGTGGTCTCCGCCCTTGATAGGGCATCTGCAGCTTTGTTTCCCCCTCGGGCTTGTATTCAATGTCAAAATGGTACCCCCATAGCTTAATAACCCATTTTAATTGTTCTTCGGGAATTATGCATTACTCAGACAATAACTTCAAACTTTTCCGATCCGTTTTAACTGTAAAATTTCGACCCACTTGGTAATGCCGCCATTTCTGAATTGCAAACAATACTGCCATTAATTCCCTCTCATATGCTGGTTTCATGTGAGCCCTGTGTCCCAAGGCTTGGCTGAAAAGAGTAATTGGTTGCTGTTGCTGCATCAAGATAACCCCAATTCCTACTCCAGAAGCATTAGTTCCCACAATGAAGGGCTCATTAAAATATGGGAGACCCAGTACGACTACTATCATCATGGCTCCCTTAAGCTTGTCAAAAGCCTCCCAAGCCTCTACATTCCATCCAATATTGTCCTTCCTCAGCTGGGTAGTGAGTGGAGCTGCAATGTGCCCAAAATGGTGCACAAATTTTCGATAATACCCTGTCAAACCTATGAATCCTCACAGCTCCTGCAGGTTCTTAGGCTATGGCCAGTCTTTAATGCATTGAACCTTAGCGAGGTCTGTAGCCACCCCCTTTGAGGATACCATATGTCCCAAATATTCAAGCTCCCCTTGTCTGAACACACACTTCTTAATATTTATCGATAGAAAATGTGCCTGCAGGACCTCAAAAACGATGTCAAGGTGCTGGACCTGAGCATCCATAGAAGAGCTGTATACTAGTATATTGTAAAAAAAAAAAAGAAACAGCACAAATCTACGGAGGTATGGGCGAAAAACCTCATCCATCATCCCTTGAAAAGTGGACGTAGCATTTGTCATCCTGAATGGCATGACCAAGAACTCATAATGCTCATCGTGTGTGCGGAAAGCAGTTTTTGGCACGTCTTCTGAATGTACTTTGATCTGGTGATATCTTGATTTGAGGTCCAATTTTGAAAAAATTGTTGCTCCATGTAATTCATCTAACAACTCATCTACCATCTGTATTGGAAACTTGTCGGCCACTGTTACCTTATTTAAGGCTCAGTAGTCTACATAGAAACACCAGCTACCGTCCTTTTTTTCTAATAATATAGGGCTGGAAAAAGGGCTATGGCTCGATCTAATCACGCTAGCTGCCAGCATTTCCCCCACCAATCGTTCAATCTCTTGCTTCTGTATATGAGGGTATTGGTAAGGACACACGCTTATCGGCGCAGTAGAGGAATTCTATGATCCATCGTTCTTGGTGTTGGTAACCCTGCTGGTGCTTTTAGGACCTTTGGAAATTGGTTTACCACCGCTTGAATAGGTTTAGGAATCCCTGGGAATTCAGCCGAGGTTCCTGCCATCACCTATAGTGCCTGAAATTCCAGCAGTATTCCTTGTCCCGACTTCCTTACAGTATGAATAAGAGCCTTCAGCAACATTTGAGATTTACACAGTTCTGCATCCCCTTTGAGTGTCATCAGGGTACTGCCCACATGAAATTTCATCCACAAAGCCTTCTAATTAATCTGCATAACCCCCAACTTTTCTAACCATTGCATCCTGAACACTATGTCAGTGCTTCCTAACTCCAACGGTAGAAAATCCTCAACAATCAACTCACAGAATAATGCATTAGAAGAGTCAATTCTGAGAGAGAAGTGCCGGTCGTATATTAATATTAGAGGACAATTACACCTAGGTTATTCGAGGTCCTGGTGCCCTCCCTCTTTAACTCCCCCTATCTTCCTCCTGGTTCTCTCCTCCTCTCGATTTTAAATAGAGGTGGCGCAGCCCTCTAGCCTCTGATTCAGCGTAACTATCCAGCAAAATTCCCCACCCAATTAACGACTCAACATATTTAATCAAAACAGACTCAACAACCTATAGACTCTATTACTAACAGACAAAATAAGATATTATTGATAGACAAAATAAAAGAACCCGGTTGGACCAGCTATAGCAGACCTCCCTCCTCATCTTTTGCTCCTCCTTGCATATGTGTATTTTATGAGAGGTCTATCAGATTACATTTGGTGCAAGGGCTTTGAGCCTGTCATCCATTACTAAGGTTGTGAAAAATATCATATCCATCTGTAACTAGCTTCTAATGGACACAACTTAGATTTGGTCTAACACATTGCTCTACAATGTTTTGATTTATTGCATCATTACCATTGCTGATGTTATAAAATTGTTATGAAATCTTTTTCATTGTTGTTGTTCTACTATATTATTCTATTTTAAGCCATTGCAAGGTTTCTATTTTTAATGTGTTTCATTCTTTATATGCCCTAATTTATTATAGACGAGATCTATTAATAACAAAGAATATAACTGTACAGCTAATGATGTGGCATTGTTTTATATGCTATTTTGATTAGTTTTATAATCTTGATGATTTTCAAACTCTTAAAAAGGAAGAGAGTAATATATTATGGTTATTATTTGTTTTTTGATGGGAAGACACTACCCATTTGTGGCCCTTTCTCTGCCTTTCATTGGATCTGCCAGTTGATGACACTGGATATTGCAAAAGGGCTTTGAGCTTGTCATTCTTTGCCTATGGCAACTTAGATTTGATCTGGCACATATCTGTGTTTTGCTTTATGGCATCATTGCCATTCCTGTTGCTTCAAAACTATCATGGCACCTTTCTCGCTGTTGTAATATTTTATGGTTACTTCTCTTTTTGATGAGAAGATGCTACCCATTTGATGTGATGTACACCCCACCTCATAATAAGTCCCATTGGTTTAGGAGTGTGTGTCAGTCATTGAATAATTATTTATCATTATCTTATCAGTTTTAATTGTTGATCATTCAGTAATTCTTTACCTAGGTCTTTTAGTCTATAAATAAGGACCTGCGTAGTTTATTATTTTTTAGAGTTGATTTATAAAGTTGTATGCATTGCGAAAAACTGAATGCTAGGAGGAGCCTTGCATCACCATTTGTGGTCCTCTCTCGTCTTCATTCTGTTGCACTCTTATCTCATGATAATCTTGTATTTGGTCATCAGGATTCTGACAAGATCATTCATTTGAGAGCAAGATGAAGCACATTGTAAAGATCTTGACATTACTGGTAGCCATCTCTGCATTTTGGATTGGCCTCTTACAGGCTTCAGTAGTTCCACTTGGCTGTACTTGGTTGGTGAGACTTGCTTTCATAAGCATATACTGTTTTGTCTTTAGTATTGCACTATTAACCACTTTTTTCTCCAAACTGGCTTATTTGTGAAATTGCTATCTTTTTTCCAGCTGCCTGTATATCTGATTGTGTCATTAGGATGTTATGGCCTGTTCATGGTCGGCATTGGTTTGATGCAATTTCCAACTTGTCCACAAGAAGCAACATTGTTGCAGCAGGTATCATGACATTCCTTTCAGCTTGCTGCTTGTATACTCATTTCTACTTCATCTCCTATTTTGGGGTGCTTTTCATCATGGCCTGGTTTAGGTTCTGAACTCTACAACTTTTTATCATTCTTTGTAAGTCTATCATTGAAATGAGAAACTCATGATTAAGCACTAGGGGAGATGCATGTGCTTGTGTGGTCAGGGCTGAGTATGGAAGAAGTGAAACAAACATTAGGTTGAAGATTATATATGACATAACTACGGCAACTAGTAAATTTCTCAGCTGTCAGGGTCCTTCTCTGTTGAGATTCTTAGTGCCTCAAGTTACAAATAAAACTGAATCCAATAATGCTGGCCTATTAACTCAAAATGAGAGTAGAACAACTGGATTTTTTATAAAATTTTTAATTTTTTTTTTCGTGATATACTTCACACCAAAAGCAAAAAGTGGGCTCAATCAATTTGAGGGGTAGACACAATTGAGTTCTCTGCTACGAAGCTCTCTTGTATAGCATTTGGTATCTGTCATAAAGGTGTAATAATTATGCTTCCGTCCCTTTTTTACACATGATGCATAAAATATTGTTCATGGATTTCTCCCTCTTTCAATGACTGCTGCAACCACTCATTCGTTACAATTTCTTGACATGGACAGAAAGATTGTGCTGGTTCCTTGCCATTATCTGTGGTCTACTGCCATTTTGCCACCGGATTAGCTTTTCCTTCTGTTTGTTCACTAGCTATTTCCTCTCCCTTTATTTAGTGTCCCTTATTTTAAAACCAACTTTGCTCCTATCAGTTAATGGCACAAGCTTGAATTTTCTAAGAAAAATGTTATTTCCAGTCTCTTGTTACAAACAAAATATATGATGAACGCTAAATGGAATCTGTTTTAGTAATTGAGCTTTGCCATCATGCATCTGTATTCTCACCATTTCTGTGCTCTCTTGCCCGTATGTGTGCATCCTTGATTTGACAATGATGGTAGACTCTAACCCCCCATTAGAGTTTGAACTGGTGCTCCTGCTCATTGGAACTATTTACTATCACAATCTTCTAAATTCTTCTTTAAACTTATGTTATTCTCTGTCTTCTCTTTTAAAAGTAAAAAAAAAGAAAAAAAGAAAAAGAAAAAGGCCTTCCATCTTTGCATATTAACTATGTGCTTACGAAATCGGCCAAATTTGTAGGAGAAGAAGCTTCTTTCCTTTTTGGGGGGTTTTTAAATTAGTTTTATATTCCTTTATTTGGTGTGCCTTGTAAAATAAAATAGGAAAAAGGAAGAACGAAAAACAATATGGAACTGAAATCAGCTTTCTTTCTATTCCTCATTCCTTTCCCCTAAATCCTATTGGTCTACCTGATAATGTGCCAGCGATGAAAGTTTTGAAAATGTCTCATATAGCAAAGTCTATTATTTCTATTATAGAAATATAATTGACATAGATTAAGTAACAATAATAATACATATCTTGTAGCTACTAGAAGTCACCTAAGTTCTCTCTCCCTTAATGCCCAAAAGAAATATGTTATGCAACTTTTTATCTCTCTCTCCCCTCAACTTCTACAAAGCCAAAAGATAAAATAGAAAATAAGGGATGGAAACATGTGGGTTACGATGGAGTGGTCTGTCCGTCTATCTCTCCATCTCTCTCTCTCTTTTGTGTTAGAATATTGTTAATATGACATTCTTCACTTGATTGAACATCTATCCACTAAAGTAAAAGGAGTTAAAAAAAAATTGGATTTGGGGGGCCCCTATTGTCCAAACAAAGCCATACTCCACAAGGCCAACGTGGGTCCTATTGGAACTGCCATATATGCTGAGAGAAAAAAAGTGTTTTTATTGACCCTAGAAGATTTTATATCAAATAAGGCTTTAAAAAGATCAATTAATGCTTGTTGGGTGCGCCCAACCTTTTTTGAACCCTTGCTCTCGTATTTCCATTATTAAAGAAAACATTAGTTTGTTAGTTTCCTACTGTTGGTATTTGATGCTGAAGCTAAGACATCTAGTCACTGTGTCTCAGTGAATTGGTTCTGTTAGCAGGAATGATAAATTATATGGCTAATCATCTTTAGCTACTTATAAAGAATTGCTACTTTGTGTACGTTGTTGATCTCCAATAGGGAATGAAACAACAGTGCAGAGTAAGACTGATGTTGATTTTTCTGATAAAATGATATGCTTGTTGAATTTTGAGTTAATTTTTAGGGTAAATTTTAGTTTAGGTTATTTTTGTAAGTTGTATAGAAAATTAAAACGGTAATATTTACTTGTACATATTAGGTTATATGATGCATTTTGGAAGCACACGACAACATAGTAATAGTCTTGTATTGATCTCCAAGAAAACTGTTCCAACTATGGTGAATTTGGATGATGAAAACGTGAAATATGGATTAGGGTTTGTGTTTGGTTTGAGGATGAATGGCAAGGGGTTAGGGTTTAATTGTTGGCTTAAAGATGAGGATGACGAGGTTAATGAGGGTAATTAATGAAGGTAAAATCTGTTAGGATTACGTTTTCGGAAGGTTGAAGATGATAATGGATGTTATTTTATGTGAAAATTAGTGCGTGTTTGGTTGAAGTTATGGGATATGTTTTTGTTGATTGATAACACAAACTCTCGAAATTAATTCACACAAGATTAAAGTAGAGAGGAAGTTGATTATGACTTGCATATAATTCATAAACAAGGAGGAAACTTAAAGATTCAATGAAGATTTAAACTTTATTTTAATTGCATTCATTTTTTTGTGTCATCCCCAATACACAATTTTAATAGCATAATTACTACCTCCTCAAGCTTAATCTTCTCCGCATAAGATAAGGTAAAAACTAAAAGAAAAAACACATAAAATCTCATAGAATCACACGACATACTAAAGATAAAATCAACCATAAAAGATAAACTTTAACTAATCTTGGCAACCTCTTTAACAAGCTACTTAGTCATTTAGTTAACAAATCAATTAATGGCCATTAATGACCACAAAGACCAGACCCATCATGCTCATAGACGGTCCCTTGCATGTGCCTTGCACATGTCTCTTGAACTTCTCATAATAACATGCAAGTTCTTTTCTAGTCCATGCTTGTACAAGTTGTTTGGCCTAATCGAACTCTTTTGGTCCAAGTCTTCAAACAAGTCTATGATAATGGGATTAATGACCAAATAAGCTAGCCCCTGAATCATTTTTCCTTTGTGTTGAAGAATTTGCTCTCAAATTTGTGTCATTAAGATCACCCACATTAAATGTCTTGAAACGCCTCCATAAGAATCTAGTAAGTCAAAATCTCATAGGATCTTTCTTTAAACTTTCTAAGGACTTTAAAATGACCATCTGCCTTTGGTATGAGTTTGTTCTTCTTCACATGAGGAAAAAGTTCCTTCCTCAGGTCTAGCCTTATTAAGTCTCCTGGAGCAAACACATGTTGATTTCTATTCTTGTTGGCTTTAGTTTAATAAGTAGCATTGCTCTTCTCCATGTTGGCACTTGTTCATGTAGACACTTGAAGTAGTCCACCTTCTCTTGTGCTTCATAACTTCTAAGATCATCCTTCTTCAAAGGCACTACACCAATTGGCTTGAATGGATTTCTGCCATAAACCACTTCAAAAGGACTTGAGTTTGTTGATTGTGATGGGCTCCTATTACTAGCAAACGTTGCTTGTGACAACTTTATATCCCAATCCTTAGTACTCTTATTTACCAACCCCCTTAGCAAGGTACCAATTGTCTTATTAGTCATCTCAGTTTCACCCTTTGTTGATGGATGATGAGAAAATCTCAATAGAAGTTTAGCTCCCGACAAGTGCCATACAGACTTTCAAAATTAGGTTAGGAACTTTGCATCTCAATTGAAAAAAATCTCGCTAGTAGCATCATTAGTCTTATAGCATGGAGTAAAGTGTGCAATCTTGGAAAAACCATCCACTACCACCATAATTGAGTCTCTACCTCTTTAAGTTCTTGGTAACCTAAGTATGAAATCCATACTAATTCCCTCCCAAGGTGTACTAGGCATGGGTAGTGGCATGTAGAGATCTTTGTGTAAGAAACTCTTGTTCCTTGACATGTAGCACATCTTTCAACCATTGCTTACACACCCTTGAACATTATTAGTCTCATCTTGTGCTCTTAAAGTAGCTCCAAAGTCTTGTTCATTCCAAAGTGCACCATATACCTATTTCATGCACCTCTTTGATGAGTAAGTCTCAAATTGATGGCCTTGGTGTACAAAGTTTGTTGTGCTTGAATAGAAAGTTATCTTGTATCAATTATGCTCTATTGTTTCCGTACTTCCTACAAACTTCAAAAACTTAAACAAAGTCTTCATCTATAGGAAATAGATCCTTTAACATCTTGAACCTAAGTAGCTTTGCATCTGTAAGTGTGACCATCATGGATCTCCATGAAAGATCATTTGCAACCACATTTTTTTTAGTAGAGAATGAAAAAGATAGCAAAAAGCTCACTCACTTGGCATGCCTTAGACTCAAATTTTTTCCCCTATGCAAGTACCTCAAACTCCCTTATGGTCCAAGTGAAGAAAGAATGGTTTTGGTCTCTAGTAGTGGCTCCAATTCTCCAAGCACCTTATGATGACATAAGACTTATTATCATAAGTAGAGGCTCCAATTCTCCAAATTCTAACTTCATGCACATTAATGGGTTGTAGCCAAGTTTGAATTGCCTCTACTTTAGATGGATCAACTCTCACCCCATCTCCATTCACAATATAGCCAAGGAATACCAAAATATACTTGTCTAAATTCCCATAAAGCTTTACCTCTCTTAGCTTTTCAAACAATCTCCTGAAGTGCATGAGTGTTTTACTGTAAATCAATATGTTATTCAAGTACACCATCATAAAATCAGGAAAGAATGGTCTTAGCTCCTCATTCATCAATCTCATATAGGAACTAGGTGCATTGCATAACCCAAATGGTATCACCAACCATTCATAGAGACCAATACTTAGTTTTAAAAGTTGTCTTCCACTCATCTCCTTTAATTCTCATTTGTTGATAGTCACTACTCAAATCAATTTTAGAAAAGACCCTTGTTCCATACAATTCATCTAGCATATCATCTAATGGAATAAGAAATCTACACTTGATAGTGATGTTGTTGACTGCCCAAGAATGAATGCACATCCTACGAGTATCATCCTTCTTAGGCACTTGCAAAGTTGGAACACAACATTGACTCATACTCTCCTTCACACAACCTTTGCTTAATAGCTCTTGAATTTGTCTTTGAGGCTTCTTGGACTCATTTGGACTGCATCTATAAGCTGTTTTGTTTGGAAGAGAAACTCCTGACATAGAGTCAATGGCATACTCAATGCCCCTCAAAGGTGGTAATTCTAGTGATAGATATTTAGGAAATACATCACTAAATTCTTCCAAAAGGGTTTGTAGAGCTTTTAATTTTTACTTGCAGTCTCCCTTTGTGCTTCTTTCAGCACTAATGCATAGCAAACTCCTTTACTCTTTGATGGCCTCAGCTATGGCATGCTCTTGAAGGAAGAGACTCGAAACTATGCTTTTTTTTTTCCTCCTCGAATTCTGTTCCCACTTTTCATAATGGGCTTCAATTTGAATTTTTTCTTCCCCTCACACACCATGTATTCATTGAGACCTCCATGTGAAACTTGTCTATTATATTGTCATGGCATGGCATGCTTACATTGATAATGTCATGTCAAACATCAACATAATTACCAATTTTGAAAGAAGTAGGCACTTTTTAGACTCTTAGAATTTTGTCCTTGTTGAGCCATTATAAAGAATATGGCCTTAGATGCTTTGTGGATTTCAAGTCAAGCATCTTCACCATCTCTTGACTTCCAACATTTATATATGAGCTACTATCAACAATGACGTCGTACACTTTGTCTCCCACCTTACACTTGGTCTTGAAAATTGTCTTTTTGAGTTGAAGAAGACCATGGATGCATTTGCAACTCCCTTTGTTCAATACAACACTCCTAACCTTCTTCCCTATATGCACTTTGTACCTGGTTATTTTCCTCAGCCTCCATAATTGAAATCTCTCTTAAAGTCAAGACCTTTTGGTTGGGAAAATGCTAAGTAATATGCCCATAGTCTCTATACTTGAAACATTGCTCGCTAGCCTTCTCAATCACCTTGCCTTTTCCCTTCTCCATTTGGCCCTCATTTCTCCTTTTGTCAAAATTTGCACTTGTATTTTGTTGAGACTTGTAAGTTGTTGAGGATGATGGTTTGGATGTGACCTTGGCATGCTTCAATTGTTTCTCAAACCTGAAGAAAATTTTTACCAAATCTTCTAATGTATCATAGCTGTATACTTCTACCTTCTCTTTTATGTTCAAGTTGATACCATTAAGGAACCTTCCCTGCCTTTGTTTCCTCTTCTATTAGATATCACATATCAATGCTAGCCTTTTAAATTCTCTAACATACTCGTACTCACTCAAAAATCCTTGCATAAGTGTAGTCATGAAGTTGTCTTGTTCAAACTCTCTTAGCACAGACTTCTTCTTACTAAGATGTTTCTTTAGCTTTTTCCATGGTCTAATCTTCTCCTAGCCTTCCCTCTTATGCACCCTCTTAAGATTCTCATATCAAGTTCTAGAAAACTTGTTAAGTTTAAAAGTTGCTAGCTTGGACTTTTTTCATTATCATGCTCCTTATAGTAAAAAATTGCCTCCATTGTTCGTTGCCAAATAGATATCGGGGTCCATATTTCCTTCAAACTCAGGTAGATCAAATTGAAGGCCTCTCTCTCCATCATTATTAGATCTTCTAAGAATTGAACCACACCTTCAATTGTTGCCTACAGTCTCCTCTTCATCTTCTTCAATTCAGTTTGGTGTATACATCCATCCTTTGTGTGATAATAATGACAATGAGATTATGGTTTGGTTTTAATGAGGATGATAATTATAATGATATAATTCCCACCTCCTCAAGTTTAATGTTCTACAAAAACTAGAAGGTAAAACACATAAAATGTCACACAATCACACGACACACTAAGGATTAAACAAACCATGGAAGATAAAATTTCTTACTAATCTAACTAGCTGTCTAACAAGCTACTTAGTCATTAAATTAGAAAATCAGCTAATGACCATTAAGTACCACTAATACCATGCTAATCATGCTCATGGATGTCCCTTGCATGTGTCTTTATTAAACTTCTCATAATGACATGTGTGTCCTCTATTAATCCATGCTTATAAAAGTATATGATAATAATATTAGGTGGCCAACTAAGCTAACCTCTCATGTAGGGTTGTTTATGTGATCCAATAGTTGTTGATCCAATCTAATATACAACTTGATTAGATCCAAGAAAACAAAGAATCGATCAAGTCAATGAAAAATTAAACAAATTAGATATCTAATTCGACATATATAAATAATATTTGATTTGTAAAAATATATATATTTAAAGTAAGATTATAAACATTAATTATTTATGACCATATGAAATTATAAAATATTATTTATAATTAGAAAATAATTATATAATTACTTTAGTAACTATATAGTCATCAATGACCATTATAATATAAAATTTAATTTAGTGGTTAGTTTCTATTTTTTTTTCTATGTTCAAAACTTGATAGTAGACAACTTGAGCACTCTTTTGGGATAACACACAACATTTATCCATATATAGATATGAATATTACATGACTTTTGATCTTTATATTTAAATAATTTATTATAAAATCTTTCCAAATTGATTAATGAGAACACTCATATGATCCAATCCGTAATTATAGTTATTTGAACTTTAGGATATCTAATTAAATTGACCGGATCAGATATTCGATTCAATAGAGACCTTTATCCATACTTGAACCCCTCTACATCATTATATTACGGAGGTAATAACATTGAAAATCATTTTATTTAAACCTATTGTCATATTTTTAATGAAGCTACTATATACTATACACAAAATAGGTCTAAATAAAGTATCTTTATATATTATATACGTAGATAGTTGAAATCAAATAATTTCTATTAAGTAAAAAGGTCGGATAAAATCTCAGAAAGAAATTGACAAGTATGCTAAATTATGATATTATGTTAAATTGATGTTACATAAGAAAATATGTGAAGATTCTAACATAGACAATAATTGCAAGTGTACTTATTAAATATGACAAGTATCTTTCATAAGTTATGATAATAATATTATTATATCAGTAGTGTATTAACTTTGCTTAGCATCATTGGTTAATTTTGAAATATAGATATGAAAAGTTTTTGTTTTTGATATACTGCATTAGTATCAGTATATTAGCGATCATATAGTATAGTTGTAAAATCATTGTGCTATAACATTTATACATTAACTAGTTATTCTCAATTATATTATATTAAAAGATTTATCTTTTCTAATTACATAAGCTACGATAATAATGGCCAAATTATTTTCCTTTATATTATTTGTGACCACTTAAATAATATGGACTTATATTAATTAACTAATTGATGTAAACAAATTGTATATTTCAATTGAAAGGATAGAATAGACAATAGACATAAAATGAACAAAAAAAGTCTAAAACCTTAATGATAAAGCGGAATAAAAGATTGACCTAATTTATAATTTTCTATATATATATTATAAATTTTACTCTCTTATTCCATGTTCCCTAGTGTACTTGCAAGTAGGCAAGACGGAAATGGAGGCTGGTTTAAGCATTCATGCCGTCACATAAAGATAAGATTATGTGAAGTGCTTTGGGCTTGTTCACATAAATGTATAAACTTTTGTGAGTTTTATATAAAATTACAAAGGTTCAAACTTTATTTCCATTAAGTTATAAAACATTTCATAAATTTCAGATTTAAGGCATATTCAATAATTTGCCAAAAATTATTATTTTATTAATTTTTATACAATTTATGAAATATTATACCTAAATCACCCATATTATTTCACTCGTATTCTTCTCCATCTTCACAGCTAATGCTACCAATCACCACCGATGCTCGTCTCTGACATCCACCTGAACCCAAGGGGCCAAACCTAACCCAATTGATCTTCTAATTCACCCACCCTCAATATCCAATACTCCAATCGATGTAGATCCCAATAGCCTCCTAGCCCCTAACAATCTGTTCATCTCCATTTCAAGACCGCAATCTATTCTCATTATCTCGACCAAATTCTCAAAACCGTCTTATCCATGGTCCAAAATGTACCCTTCGCTTGCATCAACAATCAAAATGTACTCATTCATTGTCCTGATTCAAAATCAAGCATGCTTTGGCTTGGCCTTCTGCTCTGCTGCATATGTTACCTAAATGGGACATAATGGGAGACTTCCACTCCTGAAGAAATTAAATAAGGTTGAGCAAATGCGTCCTATCAATATATTTAGTTGATTTTGGGGCACCTGCGCCCAGTTTGGTTGTACAAATCCAATATGTAGGCCTTCAAATAAGAATACAAGCAGGTGATGAATCTGAGTTGAAGAAATGGAAGACGAGTTCATAGATTTAGGCTGTTTTCTATATTTTTTTTGGTTCGATTTATTTATTTATTTATTTATCATTTATCTATTATTTCACTAGAAATTTAAGCAGGATAAGATAAGGGTAGTTTAGTTATAATACTTTATAAATTCTATAAAAATTAATAAAATAATTGTCTCTGGCAAGTTAGCTAATGGGATTGCCTTACATTTGAAATTTTTTAACGTTTATGTTTTAATAAGAACAAATGTTAAATGTTTTGTCTTTTATGAAAATTAAAAAATATTTATATGTTTAGAAAAAAACCATTTACACATTTGATTATTCATAACCATTCTAGGAATGGTAGCAAGGATTCAAATGTTAATATTAATAAAAATTAATTTTTTGCGTGAGTATACGCTAATCCTCTTCGCCCAGAAGCGCGCTTGTTACTGCCTATAGTTTGGGATGCAAAACACGCCAGGAACTCTAGTTCTTGAAAATAAAAATAAAAATGATGCGCTTCTTACACAAACATTCGTGTGGCTGATGAGAATCTTTTGCTTCTTGTAGGATATTGTTGAGGCCAGGGACTTCCTAAGACAGAAAGATGTTGATGTGGGGTCTGATTGACTTGACATATGATGCGGAGGAGCATATTCATCTGGGGCATCTAGCGGAGAGATTTTACTTGAGGAGAAATTTATGGCTTAAAATTTCCATAACCGTTTGGTTCGGCTTTTCAGTTTTTCTTTCTTCTCTTTTATTGTTGAGGTCAAAAAACTGTGCAGGTGTTCTATGGTTCCACATTTGTGTTGTACAGACGTTAGTTGTGCATGCTCAACAGCTTAAGGATCGATTTTACTCTCCTAATCTCTAGGATGTTTGAAGTGACAACTGAAGTATTTTACATTTAATTTTGAAAGTTTTTCAAAATATTCTTATTTTTATTACATCTGTTATAAAGCGTTTCAAACAAATGAAAAACTACTAGCCATAAAATTTCATCGTATAATCTTTCTCTAATGAATATCTAGTTGCCAGTTGAGCAATTTCAAAAGATTTGGGAAAAACAGCGTAATGAATTTGGGGATGATCCTGCTTGATATATCTTATTATTTTATATTATCTAATAATTTATATTTTAGCTCATTTGTTTTGTATAGGATGCATTTGTTAGAGAGAGGATGTCGTAGCGGATTGAACTTAAATACGGTAGTGATTGGTAATTGACGGATTGAGAGGGAAGAGAAGAAGCTCAACATAACTCATCGGCGTTGCAAATTCTATTTTCTCTTAACCCCTCTCTCCCGTCACCTGTCTTCTCTGTCCTCTTCATTGTTTACTAGTAGAGATCCTAAAGCTTCCTTGAACTTTTAATCGACTATGGTTGATCCGCCTTCTTGCGCCGCTCTGTCTTCTTAATCGTATTCCATTGTTCATCTCTGCCAACTTTCATTTCTTACGCAATCAATTCTGCCCAGATAGCATTACTCAATAAAAATAAAAATCTGCCCAGATAACAAAATCGGGGGGAGCTTTATTCGTGGCAGATGGTTAAATTCGCATCCGTTAGAGCTGAATTGATATTTTGTTATTGCTTCGTAGATTTGTTGTATTTCTTAATAATTATCGATTGCATGCTGCTTGCCTTTTCTTGTGCTTATTAGTGTTGTATCGATTTTTTTTTCTTCAATTTCTTCGTAGATTTGTTATTGCGTTTTCTTAATACATCAGGTGTCGATGACGCATGGTGCATTTCTTTTTTCTTAAACTGTTTTTTTTTCTTTGGTGCACAGGACCTCATACCCTATTTTTTGCGTATAATCCGTGCGAATGATTTTGCCTGTTGTAGTTTAAAAAATAGTTGAAATTGAACTTGTAAAAGAACGAGATGATTAATTTCTTGTGGATTCATTTTGATATGAAATTTTATTATAACTCAGTCCCTTCTACTAATTGTTGATATTTGAAAATTCATTGTACGAGAACTCTTATTTTACTTATTTAACAAGATTAGTATTATTAGTGCATAATAAAAAAATTCTTTAGGTTTTGCTTGTAAATATTTAGATAAATAAAAGATTGAGGGATATTACATTGTATTTTGGCAAAGTTCCACAATATAACTATTTTTTATTGCATTATATAACCTCATGTTTAGAGAAGTTTACATCATATAAATTAGCTATTATTTTTGTCGTCCACTTAGTTGCAATTGGTGCTAATTTTTGGTCAATGTGAGGAAAATGTTCTCCGCTACATCTACCAACCATATCTAAATTATTTATTCAATGTTTGACCCCTAAAGAGATAAAATACCCCCTCCCCAAATTAGGTTTTATCTAGCTTTATCTTTCTTTCATTGGTTTATGTCTGATATAAAATGAAACAAAGTTCTTTTGCAAATGATAACAATTCTCAAACAACTATTTCTTGCTTCCAATGGCTCTCACAAAATTAAAATGACTATATTGCCCTTATACATCCTAATTTTACAATTTTGGTCAAAATCATCTTATGAAACCTACAAATCATCACACTCCATTTTGCTGACTTCCAAACACTATTATGAAACTAAAATAGCTAGATATATTTTGCACCAGATAATCCTAGCACTTGAACTAAATTAAAATGAAAAAAATATCCTTTATATTATATGACCCTACACACTGTAGTAACATGACAAATAACTCCTAGCAAATCCTATTATAATTCTTATTTTGCACTAAATGCTCTACGTTTATAAGTGCCCATTCTATTCCTCATTCTCATATTATTACTCACATAATTCTTTTGATTTCTTCTCAATCTAGTCCTCTTTTCTTAATTATCCACATATCATACATTCTCTTATTATTCTACTCATCACAACCCTTAATATTCCCAAGAAAAAAAAAACACTTAACTATGTGATATTCATTAGACTTATCAACTCAACTATTTTCTAAACTTGTAATATATTAGTTATGATCTTCAATAAAAAATTAAGGGTTGTATGATAAAAATAGGCTAACAACATTGGTTAAGCCTACTAACATATCAATTATCATTGAAAAGAGAATTTCCATTAGCCACACAAGATTAAGGGTTTTCAAAATATAGTAAGTCGATGTGTTACTTGTCAAAAGAGTAAATGTTTCTTTCAAAAATGTTTATGTACACCATTATTTGTGCCTAGTTAACCATGGGAATGAGTTAATATATAATTTATCTTATGGTTTCCTAGAACACAAAGAGGTAAATAGTCTATTATGGTTGTGGTAGATAGATTTTTCAAATTGACTAATTTTATTCTGTGTAATAAAACTGATGATGCCACACATGTTTTTGACTTGAATTTTAAATAAATTGTGAAACTTCATTGCATTTCTAAAAGTATTAATTTAGATAGAGATGTCAAGTTTCTTAATTAATTTTGGAAGACATTATGACACATGTTAGACACAAAGTTGTTATTCAATACTTCACATTATCCACAAACTGATGGACAAGCTGAAGTTATAAATTAGACTTTTGATACATTGTTAAAATATTTTGTAAGTAAAAGTACTAAAGATTAGGACATTAAGTTGTTCATGTAGAGTTTTCTTATAATCGAAGTATTTCAAGTACTACTCACTTAATTCCATTCGAAGTTGTGTATGGAGTAATTACATACATGATAATTGATATGGTACCTTTGAAGAAAGGTGAATTCAAGAGCTATGAGGCCAAGGAACAAGTATAATTTTTTTCCAAGAGCTTCGTTAACAAATCAAGGGAAACTTTAAACGAGCTAATGGAAGGTACCAAAAGTATATTGCACTCTAAAGGTATTTTCTCCTGGTGATTTAGTTTGATTATATTTGTGAAAAGAAAAAAATTTCTAACCCAAGGGGAAAAAATAATTCCTAGTGGAGATGAACCATTTAAAATACTTGAAAAATTTGGAGATAATGCTTATTAACTTAAAATTCTAAAATCTTATGGCGGTGTTTCAAGGACATTTAATATTGGCGATTTTTCTCCTTAATTTATTTATGTCAATTTGAGGAAAATTTATTCTCATGTTGGAGAAAATGATGCAGGTGCATCATTGGAATTTTAAGAGGACGAGGATTTAACATACTTGGTTATGGAGTCAATCACATTATTTGTCTTTGATAATAATTTTTCTAACCCTAATGAGTTTACTTTGAATAATTCTTGTAGGTACGTGATATATTTTTCAGGAGGAGATTAATTCATTTCAAGTTGTCAATGTACTTAAGATTTCTTGTGCTATAAGTTATTACAAGACAAAGGGAGCTATGATGCATTGAAGTCAAGCTTGCAAGTCAAGAGGTCTAGTTATCATTTTATGTAACTTAGAAATCTTATTAGTTTATTCCATATAATAATTAGCTACTTTTTGTGTTGTAACTAATCTCATTGACTCATGTATTATATAAGTTAGTTGTGAGTTGTTACAGCTAATTAGAATTAGTTAGATAACTAATGGTCTAACACCTCTAATGGTCTAACACCTATATTGCTATGATATGCTTAAAATGGGGTTGTAACAATATGATAAAAATGTCTACATTAGTTATCCTAACAACTAGTTTGCTATTTTAGCAACTAAGTTGGTTAGTAATTAGTTAGAGTTAGTTGCAACAATTTCTATGGCTTCTTATATAAGCCTTGTGTCAACACATTGTACCATACATTGAGCATATGATTGAAATCTAATTCAAGTGAATTACTTGTTTATCTCTCTTTGTGAGTGATTGTTACTAGCTAATATTACTTTGTGTGTTCTTAGATAGGATCTTTTTAGAGTGCTCTAAGTAAAGGATTCAAAGTTTAGTATTTTGTTGAGTTTTTGATTGAATCTTGCTTGAATATTCATACTCTATCCTTCTAATTCCTAAGCTAATGATCTAAAATTCCATTATTTACAAATGATTCTTCAAATCTCATTGAAGATTCATATCAAAAGGTATTGGGGCCTTCTTGGCCATGCTTGCATTCAACCTTTGGGAAGTAAATCATGGTTGTCTCTTATCCTTTTTGTGCCATTCTGCTCTGATGTCTAGATGAAATAACTCATCTAAAGTATAGAATTTATGCATTTCAACCTTCCTTAAAAAAATCATTTCTTAGGATCCCAATGAACCTAGACATGGTGTGTTCTTCCACCTCCTCAAGGTTGAGCCTCATCATTAACCTCTCAAACTCCTTGATGTAGTCTTCTATATTTGAGGAGGCTTGCTTTTAAAAAAGACATTATGTTATTGTAATACCTCCACAATTTTGCGTAATGGATGGATGAGAAATATTGACAAAATTTTGGGCCTTTGATTTTCATTCAATGTTATGATTAATTTGGAATGAAAATTGATTTAAAATCATGTTGGAAAATGAGGTTTAATGAATCTTACAGGCAAACCCATCGACTGGTTCTATGAACCGATTGATTAGTTTGTCTTTTCAGCCAAATTGAGTTCCTCGACCAAACCAATAGACTGGTGAGGGAAACCGATCGACCGGTAGATGAACAATTAACTGGTATACCCAAACCGATTGACTGGTTAGTTGAGCTAGTTATATTTTTTTTGAAGTTTGATTTTCTAAAAAAGTTCCTTACACTAAAATGGAAGATTACCAACTCATACCGATTGTCCCTAAGAGATTCCTAATCATTTTCATGATGCGTTTAACCCAAAATATTACCTCGATTTGTTCTGGAGGTCGATTGAGACACATGAGGGAGAGGAATTATAACACCCCTGAAATTCACTACTGAAAAATTTCATTTAATTAAAAGAAAATTAGCAGAAGAAAATTAATAAACTGTGAACTTTGGGGATATTACCGCCACACTTAGTACCAGACCAGTTCACTCCTACCATTCTAGTACCAAGTGCTAAGGCTAAAAGAGTAAAACACAATTTACGAGAAATTTAGACATACTTAAATCGGAGTAGCGCAATTAAACATTTTATAAGAATATAATCCACCAATGGTGGTTCAAAACGACAAATACATTGAAGCTAGGAATTTAAAAGAGACATAGTAAAACCATACTAGTTCCGGATAGTTCCTTACGCTCTTTTCTGAGGCCCACTTGAATAACACCGAATGCAACCTACAATGGGTTCTGCCATTGAATAGGCAGGGCCCCCACGAATGGAACCCTTCAGTAATATGGTATTGAGTAATCCTTTAAAAACGCACTTAAAAATAGGTCCGCAATGTAGCACACGATATTACATACATATGTAATGAAAGGTAAATACTTAAGATCCACAATCATACAACCACATACTTAATGAATCAATAATTATTAATAGGCCATAGAGAACAATCGATACGTCTGGGCCTTAAGCCCTTAATCCATCATTATCAATCATATCGAATTATAATTATTCGTGTGAGTGCGGGAACCCCACTATTATAGCCGGTGGAATGGTCATGTAGGGTAAAACGCTCCTGGCCACTATTATTCGCCAGTGGACCGGTCTAGCCCCGACTCACATCATATTCCACTATAAGTGATTAATATTTTCCATAATTTATTCATAGCCAAATAAAATTTATTGAGCTTGGGACCCCCACTATTCTGGCTGGTGGATCGGAATACAAATATACATCATTTAGGGTAAAACATCCTGTGCCACTATTATATCCGGTGGATCAGTACTTATAAACATCATCCAGGGAAAAACCTCATGGGCCGCTATTATATCCGGTGGATCGGTACTCATAAACATCATCTAGGGTAAAATATCCTGGGCCACTATTATATCCGGTGGATCGGTACTCGTAATATATAATTCAACTGGGCCTGGCTCATTAATTTTTCACTTTAATGATTAGTATTTTCTCTTTTTAATCAGCACAACAATTCCATTTATTTGCCTCGATAGGGAGATCAAGATCTCGGGACACAAAGGTACACCGGTCACACTGGTGCATAAAAGCTACTCAGTACCCTTCAACTATCAACCTAGGGACGCAAAGGTACCCTGGTCGTACGGGTGCATAAAGCTAACTCAGTACCCTACCGATAAGGACACCTAATCCTTAAGTATGCATACCCCTTAACTAGGTCCGTAGAGCTAGATAGAGTAGATATAGGGCCTGGCTAGGGCACAAAAGCATTCCAGCAAATACCAAATAATCGTGGGTTAAACCACGTCTTTAGGATAGCGACCCCTAAAGAGCCACCATTTTCGATCTCGAGGTCTTTCACTTTAAGTATTAGTGTCTTAATTAAGGGTAATCATAGAAGCACAACAATCATATAATTATTCACTTTTAATTGTTCGGATATCATCATACATTTCTTATTCAAATGGTTTTCCAAGGTAATATGAAAGAATCATCAAGGAAGTCTTAATCTCATCTAATTTCGAATTAGAATTCGTTCTCGTGATTCTTACTAATCATCAAATACTCCTATCTCGCTAATCAGCATTATTTGAGTAATATTACGAATTTCCACAATCACAACGACATATTAGATACAAACTACTCATTTACCCCTTACTTATAAAATTACTAAGTCATCCCTTCCTTACTTGACAAATTATCATACTACCCTTCTTGTTACAAAATTACCAAGTTACCCCTTACTCTATTTAGGTTACTAAGTTATCTCTCATACTTATTGGGTCACTAATCCCCCTTCATAATTATTACACTTAATATACTTTCCATTTAGTTGGTTAGGTTACCACTTTGCCCTTTTCCATTTATTATAACTAATAAATTATCGTTGAGTTAGTCAAATTACCGAATTACCCTTCCTCATTATCCTAATTACCAAATTAACCCTTTATTTAGTTAATTGCCAAATTACCGTCCTCTATTATTAATTACCAAACTACCCTTGTTCATTGTCAAAATTACCGAATTACCCTTTGGTTGGTTAAATTACCAAATTACCCTTTTATATGATCATAATTACCATTTCATCCTTCTCCATTATTAAATTTACCAAATTGCCCTTTGGTTATTTAAATTACCAAATTGCCCTTATTAATTATCATAATTACCAAACTACCCTACTCCATTATCAAAATTATGAAAATACCCTCTAATCGGTTAAATTACCAAATTACCCCTCACATTTATCATATTTACCATTTTTCCCTTCTCCATTATTAAATTATCAAATTACCCTTTAGTTATTTAAATTATTATTTTACACTTCTCAATTATTATAATTATCAAGTTACTCCTTTCCAATTTTTACTTTTACCCCTTTTATTTACAAGATTACCATCTTACCCCTTTACTTTCAAATTTACCATTTTACCCCTTAGCTTCCAAAAAAATTACCATAATACCCTTTCACTTATAATGGTTACCATTTTATCCTTAATTGCGAAATTACTATTTTACATCTTTTAATTTTTAAATTACCATTTTGCCCTTTAATCGTAAATTTACTATTTTGCCCTTTAATTATAAAATTACAATTTTATCCTTTTATTATAAAATTTCCATTTTGTCCTCTTCTTACAAAATTACCAATTTACCATTTAATCACAAAATTACTATTTTACCCTTTATTCACAAAATTACCATTTAACCCCCTTACTTCCAAAATGACCAATTTATCCCTTACTTCCAAAATTACCATTTTATCCTTTTATTAACAAATTTACTATTTTACCCTTGCCTCCAAAATTATCATAATACCCTTTTTAATTAAGAATTAACTTTTTGCCCTTAGTACACCACTTATATTAAATTATTGTTGTTAGCACCCATATATATATTAGGCCATATTCTTGTACAAGATACCTTACTAAAATCCACTAAGGCTTCCAAAATATTAATCATGCATTAAGAATCACAATAGCATAATATAATATGGTTAATACTTAACATTCTCATTAACAACCAAACTCTTATCCTAACTAATATTTCCATACATAGCAATAATCTATCATGCTTCCTTTTCTTCAATCAACACAAGAACCACATATAACATATTAAACAATATAAATCAAGCATAATAATATAATAAAACCCTAATGTGCTAACATACATTAATCCATGCGTTTAAGTGGGATTTAACGATTACCTCAATTCCCATAAAAATAAACCTTACCGGTATTCCGGTTAAAGGTTTAAGCTTTGATTATCAAAACCAATACCTAAAAACAATACCAAGACTTATTACATTAGAAATAATAAAATCAAAGTACAAAACTTTATAACACTTAATTAATCAAATAATTAAATTAAAATATAATTATACCTTAAAATTATTAAATAAATAGTCCAAGAAATGTAGAAAATCATGCTGCTAATGCAGCATGAGCTGCATGCAAAGAATGAGGAGGAGGGGGGCTCGAAGGTGGTGAAGAGAGGCAAAATGGGCAATTTTGGGTTAAGGTTTTTAGGCCAAGAAAAGAGGTATTTGGGGGAGGATTTAAGGCAAGGGAAGGATGCAGAGGTGGAGAGGGGGTGTAAGTGGTGGTTGGGGATGGGTTGAAGGTAGCTAAAGGTGGCGGCGACGGTGGTAGAGAGGCCGCGAAGAGGGGCTGCCGAGAGGGGGTCGAGATGGAGGCTGGTGAGGAAGGAAAATGGGGAGGAAAAATGGAGGCTTTTCGGTGACATTTTCAACCAAAGGAGGATGGGGGTGGTAGAGGGGGTTGCAGGGAGTAATTAAGTGGCTCAAGTGGTGGCAGAAGTGGCGGGATGGCGGCGGAATATGGCGATGTAGGGTGGCTGCCGAGAAAGGAGGGAGAGAAGAGAAAAAGAGGAGAGGAGGAAGAATGGGGGCTGCGGGGTGGCTTGATGGGGGCTGTGATGGCTCAAGGGTGAGGTAGAGGGTGGCAGGAGGTGGTGCAGGTGGCGTTTAAGGCGGCGACAGTGGCCGAGCTAAGTGGCGAAACAGAAACAGGGGGAGAGAGGGGCGGAGAAGAAAGGGAGGAAAGAAGAGGCTCGGGCAAGGCATAAGGCTCGAAAAATGCTCGAATGGAATGGGAAGGGAAGAAGAAAAATAATAAGGAGAGAGAGGAGGGGATAAGGAGCTCGGGGATGGCGTTATGGTGGTAGAGGGAATGGGAGTTGTAGGGAGAGGGAGAAAGGAATGGTGATGGCAGGGAGTGGGGAGAGGAGAAATGGTGGGGTCGGTATGGGGCAGAGGAATGGCGGGAGAGAGAGAGAGAGAGAGATTAGTAGGGGAGAGGGAGTTGCAGGTGGAGTGGCAGTTGGTCGATAATCTCAACGGTGATCGAGGAAGAAGAAAGAAAGGAGAAGAAGAAAGAAGAAGAATCGGGAGGCTGGTGTGTGCGACGGGCGATTGAGAAAACGAAGCAGCAGGCCGGCCCGGTCAAGGAAGAAAAGAAGAAGAGAAGGGAAAGCCGACTCGCGTGGGAGAAAGAAGAAGGGAGTTGGGCTAGGGAAAGGAAAAAAAGGAAAGGAGGGAGGAGGGGAGAGACGGGCTGGTGGCCCAAACACAGGAGAAGGGTAGGCCAGCCAGCCTGCGACCCAAAGAAGAAGAAAATAAAGAGAAAAGAAGGAAAAGGAGAAGGAAAAAGGGAAAAAGGAAAAAGAAAAAGGAAAAAGGAAATAAATAAAATAAGTTAATTTATACAATAATAAAATACAATGTTTTTGGGTAATAAATTGATTTAATAATTTAATTTAAGAAAATTAAAATATAAGGGTTAAAAAGGATAATTTTAGTAAAATAAGGGTTTGAAAATTTATTTAAATAATAAGAGTGTGATAAAATAAAAAACTATTTATTTTAATTTATTAAATATTTATACCCGACTTTATTTACTCAAAAATCCATAAAATAATTAAAATAAATAGATTTAAAGGCTAATTTATCCTAAATAAAATTTATTTATTAAAATACAGGCTTTTAAAAATTTGGGAGATTACAGGAATGACCTAAACCAAATGTATTCTTCCTCCTCTATCCTCTGCTTGATTCTGAGATTGATTGCTTCAGCCTCATGTGTGCTTAAAAGTAGTTGGAAGATTCTTTCCATGCTAAGCTCCCATTTCTTCTTCCATGTATGTTAATTCTAGACTATCTGACCTGAGCTCCTTAAAGTCTCAAATTGAGCTTAGGATAGTAGATTAGAAAATCCCATGCAAATCCGTCCATTCTAATCAAATTCAAACAATCACAAGTAGGATTTTGAGTTGCCTACCCAACCATCTATGTTTTATTTCGATTAGTTGGATATATATAACCCCAATCCTCCATACATTGCACTTTCTTTCAACCACCAAAATTCCCCTGAGTTCTGCATTCTCTTATTTTCTTCCACACTTCAAGCACTTGCCAAATTATTTTGCATAATCTCTTGATCCTACCTTTAGCTCTATCTTGTTTTAATTGTTAAGCAATGTAGAGTTAGATTTTGGGAAATATTGAGTGGTCTAGTTAAATTTTTTCTTGTTTTTTATCCTATTGGTATGTTCTTTTCCCTTTTTTTTTTGTTCAAAATTTTATGAAGTTTTGGAATAATGCCTGAGTTGAGATTTAGTTTTTAAGGTTTTAAGAGTTGAATTTTTTACAGATTTGGAAATCTTATTTTTTAGGGAATTTAGCCTACATCAAGTAAGTAATTCTTACACCTAAAATGTTAGCATGTTTCCTGCATGAAAAGTGATGCCTTTTTATTGGATTATACATGTTGGTATGAAGAAATACAGTTGTATGAATGATTTATATTTTTAAATGAAATAAGTTGAGAAAAGAGCATGAAAATGGAGGAAATAGGCTATGATAATGTTATGGTAAGAAATGCATGATAATCTGGTTAGAAATATATTGGTTGTTGTTGATACATGTTATAATGTGAGTAGAAATTATTTTTATGCAATAATCTACATGAAATTTGTGAATTGATGTTGTGGTAGGGTAAACCGATCAACTGGTTAGGTCAAACTAATTGACTGGTTCCATCGATCGATTCACCTGTAGAGACCTTGGTCTTGCTCTCTACTTAAACCCATTAATTGTTTTGGAAAACTAATTGACTATTCTATGAACAGCCGATTGGTTTACCCAAATTGATCAATCGGCTTGAAGGAAGCATGGTCTGGTTAAAGTTAAACTATTCGATTGGTTGACCCAAATAGTTTGACTCGTTGGGCCGGATAGATTTACTGGTGTGGTAGGTTTGCATGATTTATTGCTTTGTGGCTCAGTTTTGTTTGGGGGTTATATTTGGGAATATATCATGATTATTAATGGGATAAAATATATATTTCAAAATAGATTATTGGCCTAATTAAAGGATTAAAATTGATCATAAGTAATGGCATACATTATGAGTAATGTAAAGGATAAAGGTGTAATTCACTTGTAATTAGTGATAAAATGAGAATAAGAATATGGAAATCAGTAACAGCCTGGATTAAACCAAATGATAGATATGAACTCATTTTCTAAGGATAAATGACAAACCCACATGGTTGGGGAAAAATAGAAACAACAAGGATCAATATGGCTTAGTATGGGGATTTACCTTGTTTGCTTGTATGGGCCTTGTATGATCACTCATCCTTATGAATAAAATACTAATTACTTAAATTGAAAGAAAGTCAAGTTGAGTATGGGTCCGGGCTACCTAATCCTCAATTAGCTACCGGAGGTTAGTATGCCTTTAGGAGGGATCTTGAGAGGTCCCTGTGACTCACCTACTCTAGACATTGATAATATACTATGGGGTATTAATACTAAAGAGTCTGGTTACCTAGGTGGCTGAATTTGGCCTGGACTTATGTCCATTGTGGTGATTGGCTTCAGCCTAGACTTTATGTCCTTTTTAGATAGGCTTCCATGGTATGTGAGATCATGGGGTAGATCATAATATATCTCTTGATGATAATAACATATGGTCATTAAATAAGTAATTGATCAAATATAAATGATGATTAAGAGAATGTCTAATATTTGGCAAGAATGTAAGTAATGGTATGATTGGTCAAAAATGAGTAAAGCTAGTTAATACACTTGGTTAATGGTTGACCTGACTACTTGGTTATGAAATAGAATATTGATGGGTTGGATCGGTTATCTCTTACATAAAGGAACTAAAGAACTTGAGGATGTTTGGTTCTCCTTACCCTTAAGTGTGTATATGCCAATGTAGAAAGGTGGTGAGCCTACATATGAAGTATTCTTCTTGTTGGAATTATGCATGATGGTATGACTTCATATACTTTTATCGTTATGTGTATATATGGCCTTATCATGATGCTTAATGTAATTTATATTGTGTATGATAAACTGGTATACATGTGTATATTGAAGGATCAACTTAGCTTATGCAGTACATAATGTACTGATGTACCCGTTTGCTCAGTCATCTGCTCATTCCTACGATTAGAGGACCTCGTGCAGGTTTTTGAGGATGACCAGTAAAGGGCCTACCTCTGTTAGGCTAGGGATGTGAGTGAGGCCATTTGGAAGGGCTTAATGGGGACCGTGGAGGACCATGGTATTTATTTTGGGTCTTATGCCCCCATTCATGTTTTGTAATCTTGTATTTTTATGTGTATTCTGTAACGATTTGAACATAACTCATTAGGGTCATTTGTTGTAAATATTTTGGAATTGCTTTAATTAAATTATTATTTGCACACTCTATCATTTTAGTGTTTTGTTAGTTTAGCCTTGTATCTAATACGGGGTAGGCGGCAGACTTTTAACTTGTGTGAGATACGGTGGTAACACCCTAGTTTTCAAAGTATTTTTTGCTTCTGCAACATATTTTGAACAAATTTTTTAGTAGTGAAAAATGGGGGTGTTATAGTTGTAAAGATACTGAGTATGAGAAAGTGGTAGGAAACATTCCCTCATCAACTTCTTCATCTCGAGCCAACTCTTCACCTTGGACTTTTGTTTCCACCTTTGATGAGTCAATTTTTCCCAACACAAGGAATCATGCCCTTTCAACTTTAGCACCACCACCTTGATGGAATTTTCATCATTGAAGGCCTTAGCATCAAACATTCTTGAATAATTTAGCTCCCATTTTAGAAAATCTTCCAAGTTGTGGGATCCATCGAATTCAGACACCTCTATTTTGATATCACAAAAATGGTCCCTTTTGACATGCCTTCTCCTCCTTTGGGCCCTTGAAGAAGAACTAAATCCATTAGCATCTTCCTCTGTGGTTGGCTCTCTCTCAAATTATTTTTGGGTTGGGAGTTCTTTGTTATTTTGTGGGTTAGCATTTGGCACTATGGTTTCTAAAATGCCAAGGACACGCCTCATGTCACCTTGTAGCTCCTCAATAGCCGATCCCTTCTTAGGTTGTGTGCCTCATCAATATTCAAGCCTCTCAACATTTGATCTCCAATGGTGATTGAAGTTGATGAAACAAAATGGTAAAGGTTCAAAAAAGGAATGGTTGTGGTTGGATAGAATTTTTTTTGTGTGTATTTGAGTTTAGACAAAGGTGGTCGGTAAAGAGAAGGAAAAGAAGACCAAATTTATCAACCTTAAGCTTTGATACCAATGAGATGCATATTCTAAGCAATTGGGTCAAGTTTAATGAGGAAGATAGGGACTAAGGTTTTCATCTACCAACTCAAAAATGAAGAAGGAAGGGAAGGTAGAAAAATATAGTATTTGATCTAAAAGTAGCCCTTGATATCAAACAATCACAATCACCACTCTAGGTATTAAAACTAGATATAAAGAACGTAATATTTTGAAGGTGTAATACAAAGTTCTTCACTTAAGCTTTGTATGCAATACTTGAGTTGGTACTCAATATTTTAGGCCAAGGGGTGAATGAATTTGTTTCAAGTAGTAACTAATGCATATAAGGGGGTGAGTTAGGTTCCTTAAGTTACATAATGACCATTCTAACCTCCTAGGGCTGACTTAAACCCAACCACCTAGTTCCCTAATACAATTCAACTAGCTAATTTAATTTTACCTAAAAATAATCAATCTTTACCATGATTTTTATGGCTGATTGTCAAAAATACATAAAGAAAAAAACTCCAAAGGCTTTCGATATGACCTTGGGGAGAGTAAAAGGAATACAATACCACCCATCATCTACCAATTAATACTTACCAAATAAATAAATAAAAAATTTTATAGCCCAAATTTGGAAAATAACCTTATCAGCCAACCGCTACCATGGTGCCTAGTTATTGCCATAAAATGACTGATTTGGCTGCTCCATAAAAGTGTGTGAAGCCTTCATATCACTTAAACATCCAAGGTATGAAATGCTTCTTGTCACTTTCCTTTTTGGAGCCTAGGGTGCCTAAAATTTAGTTGTAGTTGACTACTGCATGGATAATCTTGGGAGATGCAAGTTGGAACTATTAGGAGTTGAATAAGTCATGAAAAGAGTGGTGGCTACTTGGCCCATGCATGGCTTCCATAATTAAGTAATTGATTTAGTCCAATTTAGAAGAATATTGTAGCTTCCTAACTCTGAGAAATTAATTAGTATATTTGTTTTGTCTGTAATGGAAGCCCTTACATCATGTTTACACTCAATCATAATACTTTTTCACCCCTATGTATTATTAAATTCTTAAAAATTTCCATACTCAAATAATTTTGTTCGTACTTATGTAAAGTCTAAAAAGTAGCTTCACTCATTCTAATTGCTTTACAACAATCCAAAATCAACCTTTGGAAATCAATTTATTTACTTTTTGTGAGTATTTTTCTTTGGTTGTTTAATATCAAAGACAATTAATAGAGGTTTATTAATAATAATTACCATGCTTAATGATGAGTATTTTTAGAATATGAAATTTTAGAATATTTTATCAGCTCATAAAATGACATGAAAATTGTCACAAAGGCTTCTCTTTGAAAATATGAAAAGTATCTCACATAATTTATTTGGGACAGCAAAACATTTTTGTATATATATATATGCTCATTTTATATATTTTTTTAGAGTAAAATAAGATTTTGAATAAAAAAGTTCTATCACATCTAAACACGTAATAAATACAAGGGTATCTTTCTTGCCCTATTAGCTTGTACCAAACACCCCTTGGTGTATTTTATCCCTATTATGACCACTAAAATAGTGGTATTTTCTCTTTTAGGTTTAATACTACAGTCATGGGAACATAACCCTTCAACTTTCCACCTAGATGGGGCATTTCATACCTAAAAATAAGCGGAGTAGATGTAATCCTTCTAGTCAAAATTTTAGATGGGCACCCAAAAATAAGGGTGATAATGTAAGGACGAAATAACTCACATGTCACACCAAATAGTTTGGTTGCAGCCTGAAAACTTGATCTTTAAGGCATAGCCATACCCTTACAAAATCTAAAAGACTTCATAGCATAAATCTGTCAAACTAAAGCAGAAAATCAGGCATCATATCATATACCCTATTGGAAAAAATCCAAAACAAGGTTTTAAGCCATCTAGAAATTTTATTTTTTACCTTCAATTATACTTATTTATCATTTGCAATATTTGATTGCCAAAATAAATTTTGATCAAATCTAATGAAGAGATTAAGAAGAACCAAATCATAAATCTACAAGAGACCCTAGTAACTTCCTCTCATTTTTGAGAAATTTAGTACCCATTTAGTTTCATATATATAAAACCAAATTTTGTGTTATTTAAGCCTTGAAATACTTAGCCCAAATTCAAGAATACAAGTACTCCCAATATACTCACCTAAAATATTACTAATTCCAAGGATAAATGGATCAAAATGTGATTAAATTTAGAATCTTATAAGCAAAAGACCACATATTAGGATAAATGATGATTCATCACAAATATATACAATACATTCAGGTAGAAGCATACTAATGCATGGAGGAATTGGTAGTTTAAAATATACCTTATTTTAGATGATTTTTGTTTAGCTTGGAATAGGAAAAATGTGATCTTTGGATTTTTTAGGTTTATTGGTGGCACTTATGATGCATATGAAAGTGACATGAGTATGAAATTTTTGGATATGAATGTGTTAGTTTAAATCCACAAACAATACAAACTAGTACTCTATATTTTCCCACATAAGAACACACGAGAAAAATAGTGAGGATTTTTAAGATGTTACACAAAATTGATGAAGTAGAGGATGAATTCAAACAATATGCAAAGAGTTAAAACTCAAATTTTATTTAAAGTCTAGATGCCTTTTCCAACGTGAATTACAAGGATTTGTATAGCCTTTAAATCTCATCCTCTATCATCTAAGTAACACCAAAGTAAAAGATTTTACCCCCACTAAGTCTTAGCTACCACTCACATAAAAGTCAATAGATAAAACACAAAATATAATCTAATCTCACATGATCAAATCAAATCTTATCTTACGAACCTCCTATGTAGTTTACATCAATCAAAGATATTACAGCCCAAATATAGTTAAAATCAATGTAAAAGATATGATATGGTAAATCTTAGGCAAATATCTAGATATATTTAAGGAATCTTATGTAGGTGCATCCATGGAGTCTAGAGATTTAGTATACTTGGTTATGGACTTGATCACATCATTTATATTTAATAACACCATCACCACCACCACCACCAACAATAATAATAATCCTAATGAGTTCACTCTGAGTCATTCTTGTAGGTATGTAAAATATTTGCTAGGAGAATATTAAGACATCTCAAAATATCAATTTACTTTATATACCATGTGTTAACAAGTTATTAGATGATAAGAGAATCTATTATGCATAAAAGAAAACATTGTATGCCAAGATACCTAGTTATTATTTTAATGTAAATTAGGAATATTTTTAGTTTTATTCCATATGTAATATTATCTATGTTTTGCCTTGTAATTATGTTAGTTCAACTCATGTAACATATAGGCTAGCTATGGGTTATTACAAATAATAATAATTAGTTAGATAACTAATTGTTATTAACTTTTATATTTGTTACTTAAGCTAAAAAATGGAGCCATAACAATGTAGGGGAAAATGGTTAAATTAGTTACTTATAACAACTAGTTTGTTATCCTAACAACTAGATCGGTTAGAGGTTAATTAGAAGTTGACGTGGAAGATCTTCAACAAATAGTCTTTAAAATTTCTAGGAACTTTTCTATGGGCCTCAATTATTGCAAACCCTTTAAAGTCTTGATTGATATAGAAGTTGATAGGTATGCCAAATAACAATTGGAAGGTAGCAAAGATCTAATCCTAAGATCTTAATACTTCTAAAGAGAAATATTCTATTTCTTGATAGAATACTCTCTACTACTCTACAAAGCTCTCAATTAAATAAGGAGAAGAGAAGAAGAAGGAACACACACATGACTTATGTTTCTCTCTTTTTCAGCTAATGCCTTTCATTATGATTGAATGATTGATGCCAAGATCAAGTGTACAAGTCCTTATATATACATGCACCTATGTAGACCTCTTTCATTAACAAGCCCACCATTCGGCCCTTATTAATGAAATTAACCTCCTAATGCATGGTAAAAGCATATATTAAAGAGTTACAATGATAATTTATAAGTATTACAAAGTATAAAATAAAATAACAAAGCTACACAAACTTTAATCATGTAATACATAGATTTACCATATGCAACCTAACTTTGTGTCTTGTAGCCTTTTTCTTCTATAAAATTTGTATTCCTTTCAATGCCATTGTCATTGTCTTGCACACAAAATATCTTCAATAGCATAAAATTCTTGCAAACATATATAATATCTACAAGAATTACTTGGCAAAACATTAGAAGTATAAGAATTTTCAAGCACAATGGGTTCCATCTCCAAGTATGCTAAGTCTTCTTGTTCTTCATCATTTGAAGAATAAGATTGAGAGTGATCTAGAGATACTCATACATCATTCTCCCCTTGTAAAGAATAATTTTCCCTCAAATTAGCATCACTATAGTAAGGAGATGAGTAACCAATGTTGAAAGTCCTAGCTACTCCTCCATAATGTTTAGGTAATTCAAGCTCATATGTATTATTTTCAAATTTTCTTAAGATTTTAAATAGTCCATCAACTTTTAGAATTAGTTTATTCTTTCTTAAGTTTATAAATCATTCTTTTCTTAAATACAACCATACCAAATCTCCTGGTTTAAACACTCATTGAATTCTATTTTTATTTGCTTGAGCTTGGTGTTTAGTATTCAAATTTTTAATGTTGTGTTTAATTTGTTGATGATGTTTTTTTAAAGAATTTATTTTTTTGACAACATAATTCTTTATATCTCCACTTTTAAAGGATAATATATCAATGGGTAGATAAATATTAACCCCATAGAAAACCTCAAAAAGACACGAATGAGTTGTACTAGGACTCTTATTAAATGCAAATTCAGCATGTGCAAGCTTTATATCTCAATCTTTGGTGCTCTTATTCACTAAACCTCATAGTAAAGTTCCTAGAGTTCTAATAGTTACTTTAGTTTGACTATCCGTTTGGGGATGATGAGAAGTACTAAAAAACAACTTAGTACCTAACATATTCCAAAGTGTCTTTTAAAAGTACCTAAAGAATTTAACATCTCTATCCAATACTAGAATTTTGGAATTCCATGTAACCTTAATATTTATTGAAAATATAAGTCTACTACTGTGTTGCATTATCACTATCACAAGAATAGAATCTTTATCTCTTTGCGTCCTTGGTAAACCCAAGATGAAATCCATGCTAACACTTTTCCATGGTTGATCAAGCAATGGCATAGAAGTATACAAACCCTTGTGGAAGAAGCTTTTAATTTTTTTGACAATTCAAGCATCTTCTAATAATAGCTTGTATTAATTTTATCATTCGTGGCTAGTAGAAGTTTTAGTGTAGTATTTTCATGGTCTTATGAACTCTAAAATGACCAACTATACCCCCGCATGTACTTCTTTAACAATTAAATCATGTACACTAAAATGAGGTATACACAACTTATTAAGTTTGAGGAGATAATCATCTTGCAGTAAATAATTACCATAGCTACTATTCTTTTACATGCATGATAGATGTTAACAAAATCTTCATCTTTATTATATAGCTCCTTTAAAATCTCAAAACCCAATAATTTAACATCTAACATAACCAATATCATGGCTATTCTAGACAAAACATCTTTTTTAGGAAACAGTAATGTAAGTGCACAATATGAACTCATGCTTTCATTCGCTTACCCCTTTCCTACTAGTTCTGCATTTGTTTTTCTAACTCCTTAGCCTCCTCTGGATTACATCGATATGTAGGCCTATTTGTAACACTTCCAATTTTCACTACCGAATTTTTTTTGTTAAAACATGTTGCGGAAGCAAAAAAACCTAGGAAAAATAGGGTGTTACTACTGTACCTAATATAGAATAGATGTCTGCTGCCTATCCCATATTAAATACAAGGTTAAAACAACCAAATATTTAAAATAGTTGAGCACGTAAATAACAATTCAATTAAACAAATCCAAAAGTGTTTACATCATAGGACTTTAATGGGTTCCGATCAAATCATTACAAATATATGTGAATAAAGTATGGGGTTACAGAACAAAATTAAGGACATGATGCCCAAATCAAATCTAAGGGTTCGTCACATATCCCATCAAAATCTTCCGAATTTCCTCATTCACAAGCGTCGATCCAACTATGGTAGGCCTTTTACTAGCCAACTCCAAAGGCCTACACATGGTCATCTACTTATGGGAATGAGTAGGTAATCAAGTAAACGAGCACATCAGTACAATACATACTAAGTAAGATAAGTTGCTTCTTTAATGTAACACAAGTTTACTAATTTATCATACATGAACATAATATACAACATGCATCATGGTAACACCACATATATAAAGGTAATGATGAATAAAATATGATATCGTATACAATTTTAGCACAATAGATTACATCATGCTTAAGAATCATAACACTTTCATATAATACTTACATAAGTAATAGCAGAGAGTATCAAAGCAACCCTTGGGGTTATTTCATACTATTCAATTCCTTTAGGATACACCATCCATTTATCCATATAAGAGATAGGCTGATCACTCATTCAATGTTCCATTCCATAACCAATTAGTCAAGACATACACCAGCTTTAATCATTTTGGATAATCATATCATTACTTCCATTTTGTAGCTAATCATCCATCATTCATTTGTAGGGATGTAAACGGGGTAGGTTTTACCAGAAACCCGATGGATTTTATCCGACGGGTACTTAAACAGGTACGGATAAACGGGTACGGATACGGATATGGATGATGGATTAAAATATCCCTCGGGTTGGGGTACGGATACGGGTATGGGATATCCATACCCATACCCGTAACTATATCCGTATCCATTTACTCGATATATAATTACTCTTTTACCCTTAATTTTGAAATAAATGTAGTATAAATTAAGGTTAAAATTGTCATTTGACTTAACTATAAATGAGTTTATCCATCGGGTAATGGATTTATCTGTTGGATAATATCCATTAACGGGTAAACGGATAATCCGTCGGGTAATGGATATCCAATGGATACGGATATGGATATGCTAGCGGATACCCGTTCGGGTATGGGTACAGATTCGGGTACGAATTTTCTTATCGGGTACGGATACGGGTATAGTATACCCGACCCGAACTCGCCCCGTTTACATCCCTATTCATTTGGTTACCATTCATAATTAACAACCAATATTTACCAACCGTATTTTATTATCATTGAGTGATAGACTGTGCACCACTCCATAGTCTCACATACCATGGAATCCTATACAATAAGGGATATAAAGTCTAGGTCGAAGTTAATCACCAAGTGGACATAGTTCCAAGCCGAAGCCAATCACCAAAATGGATATAAGTTCAAGCTAAAGCCAACCAATATGCACATAAGTCCAGGTCGAAGCCAACCACCTAGGTAACCAGACCCTTTAGTATCGATATGCCTCTAGTACATCATCAATGTCTAGAGTAGGTAAGAAACTAGGACCTTGCAGGAATCTGCCTGAAGGCACCAAAAATGCTCAAAGACAGACTAACCTCCTGTAGCTAATTAAGGATTGGATAACCCAAACCCATCATCAACTTGAATTTATTTCACTTTACATGATTAGTGTTTTATTCATAAGATGGGTGATCATATAAGGCTCATACAAAGCAAGCAATTCAACTTTCATATTAATCCATATTAGTCTTTCCCTTACCATTTTCCCCAACCATGTGGGCTTTCCATTTATCCTTATCCAATGTTATTCATATCCATCATTACATTTAATTCTAGCCCAAGCTAAGTTTCATTACTCTTTTCTCAATTACCCTCACTTATCATAAGTGAAATGCCCATTTAGTCCTTCCATTACCCATAAGGTATACCATAACCCATGATCCATTTTGATCTTTTATTTAGGCCAACAATCCATGATAAAATCTATATTTTATTCATTTAATAACCATGGTATAGAACCAATCATAATCTCAAAGCATAATCAAACAAAAAAGAAGAAAATAAAGCAACCTAGTCGATCCAATCGACTGGTCTAGCCCAACCAATCGACCGGTTTGACCCAACTAGGCCATGCTTTCCTCAAACTAATTGATCGGTTAGGGAAAACCAATTGACTATTCATAAACTAGATGATCATTTTTGCTAAACCAGTCAATGGGTTTAAGTAGAGAGCAAAAGGTCTTTGCATGTGTACCGATTGATGGGTTAGGTCAAACAATCGACTATTTTAGGAACCAGTCGATGGGTTTAACCTAGCCAGTTGATTGATGTGCCCTAATATAACACCAAATCATAAAATTTCATACATATTCTTTTATACAAATCATTGATATCTATATTAAAATAGGTATTAACATCAACTAACATATTCCCAGCTAATATTAACTTGTATTTCTCATCATGGGATCATCATAGCCTACTTTCTATCTATTTCATGCTTTTTACTCAAATCATGTCATTTAAGTATGCAAATCATATATACAATTGCATTTCTTCATGCCAACATGCATCAATCAACTAAAGATAGCACTTGTCATGCAGGGACACATACTAATCATTTTAGATGCAAGAATCACTTACTTGATGTAGGTAAAATCCTCTTAAAATAGAGATTCCATAATGAAAAATTCTTAGCTTTGAAAACCTTAAACCAAAATCTTAGATTAAGACATTATACCAAAATCTTATCAAAATTTGAAATCTTAAAAAAAATAGAAAAGAATAGGAACATACCAACTTAAGGTCAAAACAAAGAAAAAACTAACCAAACTACTAATTTTTTTCTAGAATCTAACTCTGCCTTACTTGAGAATTGAAACAAGAAAGAGCTTAAGTCAAGATTATATGAGTGTGTGAAAGTGGATTAACAAGGCTTGAAATGTGGAAGGAAGAGAGGGAATGCAGGACTTAAGGAAATTTGGTGGCTAAAAGAAAGGTGAAATGTAAGGATGATTGGGGCTATTTATATCTAACAAATTGAGAGGGATTATTAGGATTTGGAGATTGACTCTAAATCCTACTATTGACCATTTGAATTAGATCAGAACAAAAGGATTTGTCTAGGATTTTCCAACCTCTTCTCTAGAGCTCAAATAGTGTCTCTTTAGAATTTAGGTTAATTAGGCTAGAATTTACATTCATGAAGGGAGCAATAGGAAGTTAGTGTGGAAAGAATCTTATAGCTTCTTAGAAGCATGCTTGTGATCGAAGAATTAGATCTCAGAACCTCACAAAGGATAGAGGAGAAAGAAGATAATTGTTGAGGTCATCTCTCCCCCTCATTTGTCTTAATCGACCTCCAGATTAAATTGAGGCAATATTTTGGGTTAAATGAATCATAAAAATGGTTAGGAATCTCTTAGGGACAATCTCGCATGGGTTGATAAGGTTCCAATTTAGTGTAAGAGATTTTCTAGAAAAATTAAGCTCAAAAATGTGACTAGCTCAACAAATTAGTCGATCGGTTTAGGTCTATCGGTCAACTATTCATCCACAGTCTATTGGCTTTTCGCAACTAGTCGGTTGATTTAGTCGAGGAACCCAATTTGGCTAAAACAACAAACCACTCGATGGATTTGTCTGCAAAACTCAATAAACTTCATTTTCTAACATGATTTCAAATCAAATTTTATCCCAAATTAAATCATAACATTAAATCAAAATCAAAGGCCCAAATTTTGATAAAAATCTCATTCAACCATTATATAAAAATGTGGGGTATTACACTATTAAGTAAGGACAAACAAAGAATTAAATCTATATCACGTTCTATTCCCCTCTTAGGTGGCAATCCAGGTGGTAATTTATTAGTAAAAAAATGGTAATAATCATCAAGGAGTTCATCTAATCAAGGATTATCATTATTTTTCTCCCCTTGTAGAGATTCTTTCAAAACCAAAACATAACAACTTCCTTCTTCTTGAATACATTTGACCATAACCTTTTCATGCACGAATAAACTCTTGTTATTCTCGACTATGCTCTCATTATAACATTTAGAAGGTTTAAGTTGATGCTTCTTCTTAACCTTCTCAACTATATATTCATTAGTAATACCATTATGAATATCATTTCTCTCATACTACCGCCATCTACCTAATAAGATCCCACATGCATCCATAGGTAAAACATCGCATATCACATCATAATAGTTACCAATTTTGAATGATCCAAGGTTTTTTTTTTATCACCTTAACTCCATTGTCCATATTTAACCATTGAAGAGAATAAGGCTTTGGATGTGGTGTAGTTTTCAGCCCCAAATCCTTAACCATCCTATCATTGTTTACATTCGTACAAGATCTAGGATCAATGATAATACGATAAACCGTATCTCCTACTTTTTCACTTGTTTTAAATATCTGTACCCTTTGAGTAGGTTGTTCAGTAACTTATACTTGAAGTACTCTCTCAAAGACATAATAAACACTCTCTTCTTTCTTGGATTCACTAGAAAATTCTTCAAAAGATTCAAATTTAAGATATTCCTTACATGTATCTACGGCTTCAATTTCTTGTATTGATAATACTTTTTGATTGGGACATTCGCTAGTAAAGTATCCAAACCCTCAGCATTTAAAACATTGCCTAGTAGATACTTCATTCACTTTATTTTTGCATTTCTCCTCTCTAGTAATTCCTTGTTTTTTTTTATCAAGATTGATAGAAGTTGAAGTACTCACTCCAAATTTTGTAGCTTGAGTACTTGAGTAATACTTTCTAGATGGAGTACTTTGTTTAGTATGAGGCTTAGTGGATTTAATATATTTTTCAAATTTTAGGGATAGTTTAATCATGTTATCTAAAGAATCGTATAGACAAGGTAGAAACTTGTCTCGAATCATCATGTTAAGGCCGCCTAAAAATTTTGCACAAGTTTATTCTTTCCTTTCATGTATATCACACACAAGTGCCAACCTTTTGAACTCCCTAACATATTCTTTAGAGTAGTCCTTGCCTAATAGTAGTCAATTTAATATAGTTATCTTGTTCATACTCTTTAAGAATAAATTTTTTTTCTTAGATTCTTTTTAAGTTTCTCCCAATATTTTATATTTGATTTACCCTCTCATTCCCTATTGCTCTTTAGATTACCATATTCTAGCAAACTTCTTAAACTTAAGAGTAGTTAGTTTACATTTTTTCTCATCTTGATAATCTTTACACTCAAAAATAGCCTCCACTTCATGTAACCACTTAAGAAATAAGTCTACATCAAGTTTACCATCAAAATTGAGAAGATCAAGCTTAATGCCTTTGTCTTATTTTTTATGATACTTTGGTTGATGGTTATGGATCTTTTTTATTACTTCCACTTCTTATAGATTCTTCATTATGGTCTATTCTTGAATTTAAGTACCCTTTCTTAGCTGGATTATTTGACCATATGACACTTCCTAATTGATCTCCATAGAATTCTCTATGCTTTTGAAAATTTTGAACTGAATCTAATTCGACAAACCTAGACCCTAACTTTTGTAGTTGAGTTTGTATTATAGGTATTTGTCTAAGTTGGGCATTAGTGACATCTAAATTGTTAGAAAGTTTTGAATAGCTTCAAACATGGCTCGAAAATTTTGTTCCTTAGTTTGAAACTTTCTCAAAAAAATATTATGCTAGTATCGAATTTATTTAGCATAAGATCATGCAGGATAAGAAATCTATCTATCTGCACTATCCCTACAAAACAAGGCCTTAAATATTCAAACACTAAAGTAATAAAATACATGAGAACATTTCTCAAAACACACGCACACTTACTCGATTACACGTTGCAACCAAGCATTATCCAAATTCATGCATGTTTATTTGTACCTAATATCTACTCATAATAAAAAATGTGATTACACAACATCAAAGGCAAGTAAATCATGCAAAACACAAAACAAAAAATGTTTTTAAAACCATATATAGCATCCACAATTTGTACACACCACACGTATAATTTTTTTTAAAAAAAGTCAAACCTTTCATGCAAGAACAACCAAGATCCTTCAATAACCATGTAAAATTGTCTTGATTATATGCAAGGATACTTAGAACACGAACAACCTTTAAAGAATTCAAAAAAGAATGCATCAAGATTCGAAGAACTCAAGAAAGAAAATCAAAATTCTTACAAAAACTTTCAAACTAGTATAGGTTGATGTCAATTTCTACAATGAACTTTGCACTTGAGTTAGCGCCACTTGTGATCAAGCTTTGATACCAATTTTGATGTGGAAGATCATCAACAAACAATCTTTAACATTTTCAAAAAATTTTTCTATGGGCCTCAAGTATTGCAAACTCTTCAAAGTCTCGATTGATATAGAAGTTGATAGGCATGTCAAATAACGCTCGGAAGATGGCAAAAATCTAATCCTAAGATCTTAAGTCTTGTAAAGAAAAAAATTTATATTTCTTAATAGAATACCTTCTACTACTTTCCAAACCTCTCAATTAAAGGAGAAGAGAAGACGAAGGAACACCACTTGTGTTACTCTTTTTTGAATTAGCAAATGCCTTTCATTATGATCAAATGATTGATGTCGAGATCAAGTGTACAGGTCCTTATATATATATATGCGCCCATGTAGGCCTCTTTCATTAACAAGCCCACCGTTTGACCCTTATTAATTAACCTCCTAATGCATGGTAAAAGCATATATTAAAGAGTTACATTGATAATTTACAAGTATTACAAAGTATACAATAAAATAACAAAGTTACACAAACTTTAATCATGTAATACATAAATTTAACATATGTAATCTAACTTTGTGTCTTATAGCCTTGTTTTTCATGCACGTTGTAATTCTTGCAATCCATTGTCATTATCTTGTACATCAAAGATCTTCCATAGTATGAACTTATTGTAAACATATACAATACCTGCAATAATTACTTGACAAAGCATTAGAAGCATAATAATTTTTAAGCACAATGAATTCCATATCAAAGTATGCTAACTCTTCTTATTCTTCATCATTTGAAGAATAAGATTAAGAATGATCTAAAGATGTTCCTGTATTAGAGTTAGTCGTAACAAATTTGTGGCTGCCTATATAAGCATAGTGTTGACCTCCTTGCATTAACACCCATTATGGTTGAAATCTAATATAAGTAAATTGCTTGGTTATCTCTTTTTGTGAATTATTAATATCTAAGATTACCTTGCGTATTCTTAGCTAGGATCTTTTAAATGTATTCTATGTGAGGCATTCAACGTTTGCTTTATTGTTGAATCTTGCTTAATACTTCATAGCGTCTTCTTTCTTTCAAACCCACCAAACAAAAAAAATGAAAAAAACTCCTCTAATACCTTCGTATCTCATCCATCTTCTAGTTGATCCACATCATAAACAATGAACTCTAAAGTAAAATATATCTTAACAAGTAAATCTAAAGCTTCTAGAATCCTAAATGGTAACTCATGTGGCATACTCCATGACCATTTACATGTACCCCATCCATGCTTGACATGTTTATTACACAAGTTTGTCTTTCCTTGAGTCCATGTTAGCCCACCCGTGTATAATCCAATCCAAAGATGTAGTGTCTTCTTGTAGAATATACCAACCCTTCCTAAGGGCATAGCACCCATCCACTTATAGGATATAATATCACTCCCATAGATTCACATATCCCTCCCGTATTACAATTTGTACAACACTTCTTAGGGCACCCTACAATTGTAAGATATGCCCCGCATCACATACCTAAATCCATCAAATCTAAAACAACTAATTACCACCAAATTTCTATCAAAATCCAATCAACCAATTATATAGTAATCTATGTCAACTACCTAATTTAGCTAGAGGAAATACACTATCTAATTGCTCAAAGAAACAAAAAATGAATAAAAAATTGAATGTTCGTATGATCTAAAAAACAATGACATATATAAATAAATTTATTAGATCTTTCTATTTCCATCCATGAAAATGATAAGATAACATAAGTCCCTACTTATAAAAGACAAAGGTAGGTTTAAATTCCTTATCCTAATGTTGGTTCTTTCATGTGGATCTATTGAAAGATGACATGTAATTTATAATGTACACATGTGAAACTTATAATAAAGAAATACAAAACAACCAAATCAACTTAACTTTAATATCATCACAAATTATATGTATAATCAATTTAGTCCATTGACTATACCAAACATATAATCAAAGCGGCTTTTGTAGCATCTTTTGTAAATAAACCAATCAATTTGTGATACGATGAAGTATAATATAGTGTGATCATATTACGCCTAACTCTAACTGGTCCACTTTATTTGTGAATTCAGACAAGACAAAATTCCACAAGAAAACACTAGTTAGGCATGCTATGAAACTCTAATTAAGCTCATGTTTCTCACCTTCACCTTAGCATAGATAAATAGAGGGGGGGAACAACCAGTTGTCTTATTTCTACAAAACACATGAAGTGCTTAGCTTTTGGGTATAAACTTTGACCAAAACGACCATAAAAAAACTCAAAAAAGTATATGGAGAAAGCACATGATATAAAAGCTGACAAAGGAACACCATGCAAATGCAAACCATCATAATCAATTAATTAAAACTTTCATTGATATTTAAAAGCAAAAGACAACTAAAATTAATTTGGTTGTTCATCATTTCTGCTTTTACCAAATGATCATGCTTCAAGTTTTCAAATCATATAAGACTATCATCACATGATTAGAGCAAAAATTAAAACTAATCAATTTTTATTATTGATATCTGAAATTCGGCAAAAATTAAGCCCACTCCATAATCTGGAGAAAACCTACTTTGTCAATATTAAAATCACTCCTCATGTTTCAAGTCTTAATAATTTCCGAGTGTAAAACTTCATACTACAGCAAATATATCCTTCTAGTCAATGTTTCTCTCTTTAAGCATTATCAAGTTGCCTATATTAAACAAGGATCAAAATATGAACCAAATGGCACAAAAGCACAAATGGATCATTGAACATCCATATAAGTTTAAAACATGACAACTATGAAAGACAAAGCAAGTATCAAATAGAAAACAACATGCAACAAACTATGAAGGATGATGTATGACCCGTATCTGTCCACACAACTATTCTCTTATTGTGCAGTCATCAGAAGCCACATTATTGCTTTAGGAACATATACTATGGATCATCCACAGCTAGAAGGAACCATCCAAAATGCTCCAACACTAATAGTCAATGTATTGACTAATGCTTGTACAAATTGAACAAACACAACAAAGAACTAAACATATCTATTGATAATTAGCAATGAACATATCATCAAGCTATTGTTAAAATACCAAGCAAAATGTTAGAATCCCACAATTGTGGTTAAAATAATTAAGAGAGAGATATTATGGCCTATGCAGTTTCCTAGAAGAGCACACCATCAAACTTTGGTTAAAATACTTTAGCAAATTGTGGTCAAAGTCATAAAAAATGACATTATAGTCTATGCAGTTTCCTATATTTCAACACTGGAAGATTAAACGAGATCACTGCCAACAAATAAACTCAAAGGAGAAATAGGTTACCAATAGTGCAATTATCATAGTGTATATCTTCAAGCTTAGACACCATCCCCTTTCAACTAGGCTATAAATACATATAATTAATTTTGTGGGTTGGGAGGAGTTTGTGGAAAAGTAGACACTCCAATTGCACACACTGAATAGGAACTTAATTGTTTCTTTATATGCAAATACAGTCAGTAATTATTTCAAATGTAAATCTCAAACACAGTTTTATGGCACCGAGGCAAGGCTAAAGTTGCAAATCCCACTAGTATTTTCAGCAATAATAGTATCAGAAGTCCATCTTTCATGTAATTATGTATCCTCTTCGATTATTTCATTACCATGGTTCTAAGGATTCACCACCCATGCAATCAGTTTTACAAAAGGGCTCTGCAGTCCAAAAGTTCCTCTTGCAATTGCTATCTACCACATAATTATATTCCCCGTCCTCATCATAAGTCTCAATCTCTGCATCATCCCATTCAAAGAGGTTTTCCAATCCATCATCTTCAACAATGCCACTGCTAACATCTTCCATCTCGTCATGGGCAGTAATCTTCACATAATTACCACCAGTAGCAAACTCATCAACCTTCCTCTTCTCCCTTCGAATCATTTTCCCTTCCCTAACCAACCCAAACAACATGTCTTTGATTACCGTAGCTTCATCCTCATGCACAAGTACACCATTATCATTATATGCCTCCACCAACAACACAGAATCTCTTTGACCTTTCAAGCTCACATAAAAAAGTTCAGGATGTCGCACAAGCATTCCCCTCAACTTATTAGGCAGCCCAAAATCCTTCCTAAAATGCGTCAAATGATCAACAAGAGTCCTTTTCTCAACCATCATTCCCAAAATCTCCCTCACTACGCTGCAAGCTCTCTTTTCTTCCTCCATTGATTCTTTAGGAAACTCCCCAACGGAAGTCTTATATGGACAAATATCCGGCAACTCAGAAAACTTAACCAAACGCTCGTGATGATACCTCTTCAAATTCAATCCTTTTCTAAGATTCAAATGCTTAAACTTCAATGGCCGATCAATAATCAAGTTCCGGTCGCGTCCATTTCCTTCCGCTTTAGGAAACACCCTCTCAAGCTCAGGATCCCAACTGACAAGCTCAAGAGCACGACCATACGACGTATCCACAGTTTTAAACCTGTCAGGATGCTCGTTACATAACCGAGAACGAAAATTAGGGGGGAGACCAATATCTGGACCAAGATGAACAAGCTTACTCAATAGGAGTCTTCGATGAGAGGACATCATTAAAAGCTTTTGAAGCTTATCAGCCAAAGCAACAGATGCCCTGTTCTTGATTTTAGCTTCCTCAGCAGCAAGTGCCTCAGCAGATTGGGTTAATCTGACACAGAGTTGAGGGTACAACTTGGTCGCATTCGTTGGCGTATCAGGGTACGGGATTGTAAAGAACTCGAAGATTGTTGGGTACCGATAAATCATGGTGAGAAGTGATCGAGGTTTAGGGAGACATAAGTACGAACGACACTTAGCGAGAGTTTGAAGAGGTAAGTAGTGTTTTGGTTTGGATAGAAGCAGGGTTTTTAATTTCTGTACGAATCGAATCTTGTTTTGCTTCACTACGTGTTTATCTAATTTACGGTCTCTAACCGGTTTTAATTTAGGGACTGAACACGAAATTGATGGCGACATATTGCTGGTTTTCCCTGGGCTATCAAGATTGATTTTGATAAAGTCATGGAAGCTAGGTTTTGGTGGAGGAAGAAAATCGGAACTGAGATTGAATATTGCAGGATTCGTAGCTCGACATGGTTGCAGTGCTAATGATGACATAAGTGCCATTTTCTAGGTGAGTAAATGTAATACATGAGAATGAAGGAAGCAAATTTTCGACTTCCACAATATTGATTAGACAGGCAAAAGGAAGTCGGACATCAGAAGAGACTCACCTGAAGGCCACAGGAGAAATCAAATGGCCGGGGCTAACACAACTGCCATTGCGAGTTCGAGTCCATCGGTCGTCTGACTTCTTGAGTCGCCGCCTCACTCAACAGACCTCACTCTTTTCCCTTGGGTTACAATTTATGAACTAGCTAGGGCAGTGCTGGGTTATCGATGAAGAAGCTCCCCTCCTTTCTCGTAGCAAAACCTAGCGGAAGCAGGCAATTTTTCAGGCGGGCTGGGAGTTTTGTTGGAAATTTTTTATTCAGATTTAAAAAAAGAATTCGAAAATCAAGTTTGGATTTAGAAAATTTTAGCATAGATTTTTTTGGGAATGGGGTGGGGATAGGTTTGTGTTCTCATCCCCAAAACCATCCTGAATAATTTTTTTTATATTATCTCTCTATATATATATATAAATTTTTTATAGAATATAAATTAAAAATATAATATAAAAAAAGAGTTTGAGGATCGAGGATGGGATTAGGGATCCGATATAAAGTCAGGTTTCAAAGATTGGATAGGGGTTTTAAAGTCGGGAAATAAATTAGGAATAGAAAATAGATCGAGGATTGGTTTGGATATAGAGATTTAATTCCCGCAGAGATTGGGTCGGTAAACCCCCAATTAAAAATATAAAAATAAAAAATCTGGTCGGATTCGAGGATTATTCTTATTATTGGATTCGGGGATGGAGATGGGGTCCTTGTTCCCAATCTGCCTCATTGTCATCTCAAAATCTATATGTATTTAAATGATAAATACAGATAGAAACATAGCATGTTAAAACTTCTTCTTCTTATTTTTTTTAATACATCGTGGTTTTTCTTTTATTTTATAATTTTAAAATAAATTATTTTTTATTTAAAATATTAAAAAAATATCAAATTATTTTAATTTTTTGAAATCGATACTTATATTATTATATTTTTTATGTAGAAAAAAATATTTTATAAATTTAGGGTGTGTTATATTTTTAAAATCATCAATTACTAACTCAATCAACTCATATTCTACTTATAAGATTTGTCGGATAAACATGTGGATTAGAATCAACTGCCAACTAAATCAAAGCCTATTTGCTTTGGATCTATTGGCCTGGACACTAAGTTGCAACCATTGCTAATCCCTTTTAGCCAGTAGAAAGAAGTTGTAGAAAACCCTTCGGTTCTAGCAAACTAGGGATGTTACTTGGCTTCTACCAACCATTACTTAGAAATCAATGTAATACCCTATTTTTTTAAAAGCCTTAATTATAAATTAATAATCGTATGATTAGTTATAATTATTATTTTAGGAGATTTAATATTAAAAGTGTTATTATTATTCGTATTATTACGATGGTTTAGATATACATTTAATCAGGTTAAAATTTAATAGAAATTAGGTTATTAAATATAATCCTAGTTTATACATGTAAATCTTAATCTAATTATTTTTATTAATAACCTTGACTTGTGACCCGGAGTAAACTTCTAAAATTTATTTTCAATTATTTTATCTTTTACCGTTCTATTAAACCTATCCTAATCTGAATTATTTTTCCACCCGGTACCCTAATCTATCCAAATTAAGTTTAAAATTAAATAAATAAAATTCTATTCTATCCTACCATTTTCACCCCTATATTGTACTCCAATCTTCTCCCCCTCAACACTCTTCCTTTCACCCTCACTCAACCCATCACCTCAGCCCTCTACATTTTTATATACATATACATGCTACACACACGCGCATCCTTCCCCTATTTTCCTTTTCGACACCTTCCCCTGATCCAGCCATCTACACAACCATTCCCTCCAACCAAACAACTCCCTACCCCTTCCTTTTTCTACCCCTTCGAGCCCCCACAACTCCCTATCCCCCTCTACATTTTGCCTTCAACCGCAACCATTCTAGCAACTCCAGCCCCCTACTCCCTTCTCTACCCCATTGATTTCTCAATGCACCCCCAGCAACCAAACACACTTCTGCCACCTGACAGATAGAATTTATAAGCTATTTTCTTGTATAAAAATGTCATTTTTTCCACATTAATTTTATGAGATTTAATATTTTCTTGACTTTTTCTCTTTTGAATAGATTTTGTAGGAAAAGATAAAAATGAAGAGATTCAAAGGAGAAATCAACGAAAATAGGAAATCAAGTAAAGAACACCTCAAGAAACATTGAAGTAAGGGAAGAAAAGTTGGAAATAAAGCAAAGACACCAAGAGAAGTGTGTGCTGAAATTTTAATGGAAGAACGGCGAAAGAGCAAAGAACACGGTACCCCTGTGTTTCCTCCAGAAGATAAAATCTAAGTTTTTAGAATCTATAATTTGGCAGAGAATGCAAATAAAAACATGGAGGTCCCGTGTTTTCCTTAAATGTTGTAACTGCTCACATGGCCTTTTTTTCTGATATATTCTCTAACTATTCTGGGTTCAAAAATCAGTTTTTGGGGTTCGAAAAAGTTGAATGTTCTCTCTTTCTCTATTCCCTCTAGAGAATACATGTACTTCACAATTCCAACTTTCTTTATCTTTCTTGTATTCTATTGAACAATTGACGAGCTGAAATTCAAGTGATAAGTTCTTCTCCATTCCTTTTTCAATTGCAAGTTCTATATTTTGATTGAATGCAAGTAAAGTTTTTGCAATTGCGTTTTTATTTCTCTTGCTTTTAGTGTGTTATTACTTATTTATTCAAGATCATTTGTATTAATTATAAATTATTACATGTAATAGTGTGATCTTACAACTATGCATAAAGTAGAGTAAATAAAACAGGGTAGGATGATTTGAGAATAGAATTATGTTTCAAATATAACAACATAATTTGAAAGTATGATTCTATATGAAATTTAATTAGATTAATGGATGGAATTGAATGATTTCATATCATAGATTAGGAATTTAAACTAATTTGATTGATCACCTATTTAGTTTTGAACTTAATCCCCGCTAGGATGACGTAATTAATACGTATTTGTTAATTAATGTGTCTAGAGTAGCAAAAATGTTAATTGTTAATCTTGTCCATTAATTCATACAATTGCATAATCCGAGCTTATGTAGTTATGGTTGTAGTTGACCGCTTTCCATTCGTAATGTTGCTATTAATTGAATCTAGTATTCGTAACCTAGGTTATTAATTGGTTAGATGATAAATTGAGAGCTTATTCAATTTATTAGAATGAAGAGAAAGCAAAGAGATGAATTACTATGAGTCTCTATAAGTTAACATTAAATTATTTATAATCATTCATTTTCCATGAGTATTTGATACCTTAATTCCATGATCAATTCATTCCTATCCTCATTCATCAATTAGTGAGCAAAGTATCCCATAGTATAGAATTAGTGATAGAATTAATGAGATTGTGTAACCGAGGTTCTAACATCAATTACAAAATTATTGATTAAATACCATTCCTTGTGGGTTCGACTCCTTCTTACCATTTACTACATATTTGGGAATTAGGATTTATTTATCAAATTTATTGTGCATATGACAACACATTATAGATGAGGTCACTCATCCCCACATAAGGTGTCATAGGTAGCAAAATCATCTAACTAATCTTATGATACTTGCACATAAGATTTAGGGCTTTCTGCTCGTGGGAATGAGAAAAACTCATAAAATGAGTGGTTAGTACGCTACGTATTGAGCAAGTGAACAATACTATCAAAATAGAAATACAAATAGCATATGCTTCCACATTAGTTAATAAGGGAAAAACCACATAAAAGAAACATCTCATAAGACATAATATGTTCCACATTCTTTTATTAACTATAATCCATTTTTATTCTTTTATATACGTTGAGTGCAAGAACCCCACTATTTTTAAACTTATGAAACGGTCTAAAACTCTCGGGAAAAAAACACCCGAGCCACTATTCTACCCGGTAGAATGGGAGTACATATATATATATAGAAAAATAGACCACCTTGGTCCTGACTCACGTATTCTTCCATTTTAAGTCATTAGTATCCTTTCCATAGGTTACAACAATAAATTTTTATTTCACGATGAGTAGGGACCCCACTATTCTTAAACCAGTGGAGCGGTTTAAAAATGTCAGGAACAACACACCCTAGCTACTATTCTTTCCAATGGAATGGAGATTCAAAACATCCTCTCGTGGCAAAATACTCTCGAGCCACTATTCTCCTTGGTGGAACGGGATATATATATATATGGAAAATAGATCACCTTGGCCCTACTCACGTGCTCTTCCACTTTAAGTAATTAGTATCTTATTCAAGATTGATTCTCAGGTATAGGACATAGTTAAAATAGATATACATATAGCATAGGTCCAAGTCCTTAAGCCCTTTCAAACCTTAATTACACTCCCTTTAGTATTCATTCTCCCATGTTGATTGTTCTACACAACTTATATTATATCATCTCCCAAATCCCATCATTAGTATCATACCCAAAATTCACAACCTCATTCCCATAAGTTTTCTTTAATAATCTCATCCCAATATGTTAATCACAGAAATATCCCAGACCCAAATTCCATAGAATTATCATGACACTTCCCATGAAATTTTCATGATTATTAATTCCAATAGATAACCTCTAAGTCTTAAACATGGAATAATGGTATTATCATTACAAGATAGCTTGCCCCAAATTATTTATTAAATCATTTAAGGAGCCCAAATAACAATAATATTTCCATGAGCTCCTCATGCTATTAATATCATATTTTAAACCTCCTAACACATAAAATACCAAACTTTCCTTATTATCCCATAATGGCCAAGTTACCCTTTAAGCACAAATAAAAACCCTTATTTTATAAAATCTTATACCTTCCACATATATTATTTTTCCAAGTCCCCCATTTATCATCATACTTTATGAGAATCCTTAAGTCTATTTATTAAAACTAATTCAAACCATATTTTATACCATAAGATATATTTCCACAAATTTGACATTATCATCATTCAACCCATATTTCATACCATAAGATATATTTTCACAAATATGACATTATCATCATTCAACCCATGTTTCATGCCCTCAACAAATAATAATGATACCTCTTACCCATTCTTACTTTCTTTTAATAACATGACATCTTTAAGCCCTTAGTTCATACCTTAAGATATAATTCCACAAATATGACATTATCATAACAAATCATAATATAATGATACCTCTTACCAATTCTCACTTTCTTTCTACATCGCATTCATATCATCATAAAATATCAATATCAACAATATCATGAAAACCACATATAGCCATACAAGCAAATAACATAAAAAATCCTTAATATTGAATAGTATTCTTACCAACTAGGACACCGAACTCTAAGCATGAAAATCCTAGACTATGAGAAATCAAGGCAAAGAGGGTAAAAATAGGTATAACCATAGTTAAATAGGAGCTTTAGATGTGTGGATGTGTAGAGAAATGTGCTGTGGAGATATATTTACATTTTAGTGGTGTTTAGATGAGGTTTGGGGGTGAAAATAGGGATGCATGACCAAAGGAATGAGGTTGCATGACTGTGTAGCAGGCGGTGTAGCTTCTAGTCGAGAGAAAACAAGGTGCACGGCTAGGCGGTGTGAAATTTGTACGACCATGTAGCAATAGGCCAAGAGGAAAAATTACGCACTGTCAGACGGTGCATGGGTTGGATGGCTGTGCAAAAGGGGATTTAAGCGTTGCATGGCTGTACAGCATACAACATACTGGTCGTGCGCTCTGTAATGCTGCGATGCATGGGAGAAAGAAGAAGGAAAAATAGGCGATAGTCGGTGGCGATGGCCTGCGACAGTAAGGGGGAGGTCAAGACGACCTTAGTGCTCAGTCCACCGGCCAAAGGGCGACGAGTGGCGGCCGAGGTGGTGCTCGGTGGTGGAAATGGTGGTGTGCAAGCCAGAAATAGGGAAAGAAAGGAGTAGATGAAGAAGAAAAGAGAGAAGGAGGAAAGGAGAAGCAAGAGGGAGCTTGATAATGGCTCTTTGACACAAATATGAGTAGAGTGAGGCAAAACCAAAGAGAAAGAAAGAAAGTGGGAGGTGTGTGTGTGTGTGTGTGTGTGTATACATACATGTTTGCATGTGTCGTGTGAGTCAGGAATGAAGATAAGAATAAGGGGGCTGGTGTGTGATGGTTACAAGGTGATGGTAATGGTGATGGTTGTAGAGGATGGTTAGGGTAAAGTAGTAGCTGGAAGTTGAGGGTGGTGATGGTTGATGTTAATGTTGCGTGAGAAGGGAAAATGGTAGGGGAATATGAGTATATGTGGAGTGTGCATAGGGGTGCAGTCGGCTAAGGATAAGGGTGCAGAAGGAGAAGGAGAAAAAGAAGAAGGGAGGTAAGGTGATGGGTGATACATGTAGAAAGGTGATGGTGTAATTGGGTGGTGTAAGTTGCAAGTGCAAGTTGCATAAATTTAGAAGTTGCAGCTCAAGGTTGGCGGGAGAAAGAGAAGAAAGAAAAGAAAAGAAAAGGAGAAAGAAAAAGAAAAAGAGAAGGCTTAGGGAATTAGTTTAGAGTGATTTTAGATTAGCCAAAGTAATTACGGTTAGTGAAAATTTTTAACGGGTTTTTATTTTGGTTTGCGAATTACGGTTTATCAAAGTTAAAGTTTCAAAATCGGTTAAAATTTTAGGATTAAGGAGTTAGGTTAGGGCTAATATAAGATTTATTGAGATTAGAATTAAATTAGAGCACTAATGATGCAAGATTAGACTAACCAAGTTTTTAGGGTATTACAGCCTTAGTGCCCCAATCAGGCCCTACTTCTTACTCTATTATGTTATGCAGACTAATAGGAGGTATGCATACTTTTGGATTATGTATCCTTGTTGGTAGGGTACTATGTTACCTTCGTATAACAGTGTGACCATGGTTGATAGTCGGTAGGATATTGTGTTACCTTAGTGCACCGGTATAACTGGAATACCTTTGTGTCTCTAGGTTAATTGATCTCCCAATTGATCTCCCTTTGAGAAAGTAAATAAAAATAAAAATAATATAATTTGATTGAAATAATTATTATTGAATTATTGGATTGTTCGGTAGTAGCCTTTGTGCCTACCTGTTGTTTTGGTAGTAGCCTTCGTGCCTACCTATGGTTTCAGTAGCAGCCTTCATGCTTACCTACGCTTTTGGTAGCCGTCTTCATGCCTACTTGTGTTGGTATTATGTTTTTGAGCATACATGTGATGTTATGGATTTTAGTATGCTGTACCTGTAAGTATACCTATGATGTTATGGATTTTATTATGTTGTACATGTAAGTATACCTATGATGTTATGGATTTTATTATACCGTACCTGCAAGTATACATGTGATGTTAGGGATTTTATTGTAATGTACATGTAAGTATACCCGGGATGATATGGATCTTAGTATATTATACATGAGAATATACTTGCGATGTATGTAATTGGTTGGAATTGATACCGAGACATGAATTATGCTGTGAGGGTTAAAATTGTGGTGTAGAGTTGGGTTTTAATTATTGCTTCAGAGAGTATCTCTGGGATGTTCATTTGGTAAGTTTAATTATTTAAATGATTATTGTATCTCAATTATCGTATGTATATGTATATGTCTTATACCATGTTAGTTGTATACCTTACATGTGTTCCATGCCGTTTTATCATATTAGTTTGGTATAAAGGGTTTCTCAATACCGTAGTACTAAAGAGTTCATTTTTGTTGGCCCCTGCTTATTTAATGGGTAATGGACTTTATAGGTTAGCCTCTGAGTTCAATCAAATGCTGGTAGTTTAGATTTGAGAGCATAGGACTATTTGGTGTCTCTGTTGCTATATTATTTCTAGTTATATTTGGACCCTTATGTCTTTCTGTAATTTCTCTCTTGAGTTTCGTAAGTTGCTGATATTACTTTTAATTAGCACGATATTTATCTAACATTCTCTATATTCTGATTTTTGCAACCATGTTATCAATCTATGTAAAGTAATGATTTTATCCTTAGCACTTGGTATGCAAATGGTAGAGGAAACCGGACTTGTACCAAGTGTAGCGATAACATCCTTCATTTTTTATTGTTTTAGCTTTCGTACTTAACTCTGTAAATAAAATTTTTTAATAGTAAATTTTGGGGTGTTACAATCCAAGCTCCATAACTGAATCCTCTCGGAAGGGGTTCTTTTAGTCGATCAGTAAGAAAATGTGAATAGGTATTCTCAAGTAAAGGACCATATATATGCATTCATCATTTTAAAAGTTTGAAATTTATCAAATCAAAAGGTTTATGCTCATCAATTTAAACTGACAAATATGTATGTATGTGTGTGTATATATATATATATATATATAATTTTAATAACAATATCCTGCATTTAAACTTTTACTTTTTCTCCCATCAATGTTTGCACAACTTGATTTGAAATTCTAGTATAACCATCACCTTATTGATTTTATTAAATCTAATCCTTGTAGATTTTGATAGTAAATTCGATTTTCAAATATCCGAATCTCCGATTATTAAAATCTTGGAAAATTATTCACTATTCGTCAAATAATGAAGGATATAACATAGGTGCTCCAACCTTAGTCATTTGGGTTAGAGGGCAGCTCAATCCTAACAAAGAGAATATCTCGTGCAAAATTTAAAATGTGATCTTATTTTTCATCAAAACTTAAATTAGTGTTTTTTTATATAATCAAATACATACATATTATGCATATTTCCACACATTATAGATTATAGTATAGATGCTCTCGATCAAAAGATTTCTAGTTAATAAGAAAGATTTTTGGTAGTTACATAAAATTATTTACTAAATTGAAAATAATTTAATACATATATCTAGTCATTAGTGCACATATATTTTTGTAATTTAGGTATACAAAAAAGTGATGAACTTTTTCTACATTTTTAAAAGGATTAAATGAGCAACGTCATTTCTAAATTGTTTATGGTTTCAATAGAGCTAAAATGTTTAGCTAGTACCATTTTGCCACTGTAACACCCTCCCAATTTTTGAACAAAAAAAATCTATTTTGAAAATAAAGGGGAAGCGTTGTCAAAACAAAATCAAGGGATATTACCACCACATTAACCATGAGAGAGGTGTGATCATTACCTTAACACATACTTAATGCAAGGCAAAACAAAACAAATAACAAATAATGCATGCTCTAACTGGATAATACTAGTGATAACAATGATGATGATAAATAGATAAGAAAAAAGGTTACAAAGTCTAAATACAAGAACCAAAGCTAATATTTTAAATAACTGAAAGAACAAAAATATCCACTATAATGGCAAAAAACACATCTAGCCGGTTAGTCTAACTCTTAACCAATAGGAATAGAGCTCTCATTCCCCAAACAATGGCTAGCTATTGAACCACATCATCATCCTTAATGTACTCTAACTGAGAATCATAACTCAAAATTGTCATCTTCTCACCAAAATAGAAGTTAGATCATTGTAGTAACTACACAAATGTAGTATCGGTATGATGAAATACTAGTGAACACAAACCACCTAAAATATAGTAAGGGCTCATGCTACATATTGAGATCATATAATAACATAGTATGCGGCATGATTAGGAAAAATAATACATAATATCATGGATAACCTGTATTTCCTACAGAAAGGCCTTAGGATACGTATATTCATACATGCATGAGTCTCTGTAATAGTCATATAAAAGTAGAATGCATAATGTCAATATTCCATGATAGGAATAGTGTAGGAATGCCTCTCTCACTACCAAATCACACTAGTGCCAAGGGAATTTTTTTTCAATGATCTTCTTCATCCACCACCCTTAATCTCTTAGGAGAGGGGGAACATGCTAAATATTGGGCCTACCTCAGCTGAAGTACATTCACATGGAACCAAACTATTGTCTATATTCTAAAACTAGGACAAACATAAGACAATAACTCCCACCACTGCATCACTCTAGTGCCAAGGAGATTTTCTCAAGGATATTCAATATCCATTACACTTGGTATCTTAGGTGATGGGGGCATACATTCAATTTTGGGTCTGCCTCATCCACCACATTACCACTAGTTTCAAGGGACTTTTCTCAAGGATATTTAATATCCACCACACTTGGTCTTTAAGCTAGAGGGCACAAAATATAACTAAACCTTAAGTATGAATACTGGAAAGGCCTCTAAGATTCCATTATTAATTTCTAAAGATTAGAAACATTAGGTGTTTTAAGTGTTGACACCAAACACCAACCAAATATATAAGCTACTTAAGTAGGTGTTTAAGATAACACTAACTCATCCACACAAGGTACCATATTATTACCATTTTGATCCATATTAAATTAAGGTAAATCACATTTAATATCATGATTAAATATTATAAGTACATGAAAAAGTGATGTAGGAGAATCTCAATCTCACTCTTGTAATATTAAAGATCAAGAGTTAGCATACTTAGAAATGGTACCAATTATTCTTGAAGATCTTAATACTTCTAATATTTTGTTAAGTAACTCTTGAAGGTATGACATTATTTGCAAGACCAATCCACCAAAGATATCTAGTGTACAAGACTGACATTACAAGGATTACAAAGTTGTATGGAAGACAAGGTTACAAGATACAAAGCTTGATTACATAAGATTATTCAATGTATTACATACTTAGGGTTTTGGGTAGCTTTGTTATTGTTATGTATACTTTATAATGTTTGTAACTTGCAATTTTATCCATTATATGTGTAAAATAGGTGTGCACTAGTTAGTCTTTAATAATTAGACAGGTGAGATGGGCTTGGTTAGTAAAGGGTAAGCTAAGCCTGCATGTGTGTATATATATATATATATATATGTAATGGTGCCTTGTACATTCATAACAACAATAACAATTGATATATAATTGACATTAAAGAGAGAATTTTGAATCTCCCTCCTTCCTCTTCAAGTGAGAGTTGTCTTGAGAGTTGAAGATTGTTCTTTAGAGAAAAGTAGGTGATTTCTCTATTGAATTGAGTTGATATTGGTGTAGAAAAACATCAGTATAACAGTGTATCTTCAAAGACCAACATTCCTATTCGACATTTCCAATATTTTGGAATGTAGATTTATATCTGAAAAGTAATATAAAAGGTCCTACATTGTGAAAGAGTAATCATCCATTATCTTCCACATCAAAAAGTTAAGATAGAAGTCTCATAAGAAGGAACATCAAATAGAAAGTAAACATGACAAACTCAGATGGACTAGTCAATCGGTCGGCAAGACCATTCAACTAGTTTAGTCACACAAGACTGGAGGATAAACATTACAGGCCAAAACTAGTTGCCTAGTTGGTTTAGTTGATCAATTTCTCATAGAAACAACACCCTCATCCTCGATCCAGACTTGGCAAAAATTTACCAAACTTAGCCAAATTAATCATAGTATGCTTCTATGTCATAACACACATAAAAATTCTTACTTCACACATATAGTTAGATGGATACTAGAGGATAAACATTACGCACCAAAACTAGTCACTTGATTGGTCTAATCGATCAAATGCTTACAGAAACCAATTGGTAGGTTTGGAGAACTAATCGGCTATTCAAGAAAACCCATCAATTTCTCTTGTAACCAACCAAGAGACTACTCATACAACCAATCGATGGGTCCAACAAACCAATCGATTGGTTTGGGCGAAACAACACCCATACCCTCAATCCAAACTTGGAAAGAATTTACCAAACTTAACCAAATTAATCCTAGCATACTTTTATGTCATAAAACACATAAAAAAAGCTTACTTCACACATAAAATTAGATGGATACATGGTAGAATTGTTACTCAACAAGATCATGCTGAACTTTCACCAAAATTACATATGATATCAAAATACTTAAACATGCTTAAAAACTTTAGAATTCATAATATAGCGACACACTCAAATCTAAAAATCAATCAAATACATACACATCACAAAACATACCAAAAATATAAAACCACAAAAAACAACAAAAGACCTCATTCTTATTAGAGATAATAATGCCTTACCTCTAAGCAAAACTTCTAGCACATAATTACTCCTAACTTGATAGCCTCTATTAAGATCTCAATTTCCTAAAAGAAACAAGAATCAAACTATTAAAACTCAAGACTTAATAAAATAAAATTAGAAGAAAAAGAATAGAAATGGCATAACACAACCTTTTCTTAGAATTAAAATCAAAGAGAGAGAAACCAATATCTTCAACATTTCTCAAAACCTTAATTATTTCTTTCTTAAGAGAAATAAGGTAGTGTTAATGCTAAGATTAGGAGAAGAAAGAAGAGACAAGAATTTGACCAAAGGATAATAATAAAAGAGGCAAGGCTATGTTTGTTTCCAATATAGAAGAAAAAGGAAGGAAATTGAGGAATGCCAAACACTTAGGAAATGTTCATAAAGAGAAGGGAGAGAATGAGTAAGTGTAAAAGATAAGAAGTGAAAATGGATCGGGAATCAAGTGTGAAGAAGGGAGTTGATTGACCTCCATAAGGGTAAGAGAGAGAAAATGTTAACTTGGTTGAGTGTGGGCAACAAAATGTTAGAGAAATGTATGATAAGTTAGGGGAGGTAAAGTGTAGTCAGAGGGAGGCATATGAGAAGGTTGGTAATCTAGGAAAAAGGTGTAGGAAGTAAAACACATAGCCACAGTTGCTAGAAAAGAGAGGAAAGTAAGGGAGAGATAAAATTTGAGAAATATCATAAAAGTGATGTTGGGAAATAGGTATTTTTTTAGCTAAATAAAAATCATAAAATAATCTAAATAATGTAAAAATAGTCCCTAAACACATATTAGCACAAATAGATTCTAATTAGAAGTTTTCATAAATATTAGAAAGATATTCGATGCCAAAATCAAAAAAGGATATGAAATTATAGATAGTCAGTTGATGGCTTTGAACAAACCATTTAATCAATTAGGGAGCTAGTCAACTATTACACATGAAATTCATATTTTTATTAGAATTTCAAACCTTTTCCAAAACCAAATCTAATTTATTTTATATAAACATACTTTTAAAAAATTTTTGAAGGATTTTATGATGAGATATTAAAACCACAATTAGTTACAATGTATAGTAAAAAATTGTAAATTGACAAAATGAATAGAAGAAAAATAATAACAACTTTTATCTCTTGAGCCAACATCTACTTAGTAAGAATTACACCACAAGCTCATACCATGGAACACAATTAGATCATACTCATATAAACGCTAACACATGGAATCCCATTATACTTCATAAACTTAATTATGTTAAAGATAAGAATGTTTTACCTTGAAGCAACTATTCTAGCACAAAACTCCTACTGGATGGCCTATGTAGCAGAACTTGAATTCCTAATAGAATCAAAGTATAACCATTAAAAATCCTCTTCCAAAACTTCCTTAAACACAAAGAAAATCATGAGGAGAAGAGAAACACAAAACACTACCTTTTGACTCAAAATAGGGTGTTAAAGAGAAGTTGAAATCTCCAACTTTTCTCAACTTTAATTTTGACTTGCTTACGGAAAGCAAGAGAGAATTAAAACCAATATTGGAAGAAGAGAAAGGAATAAAATACTTGCATAATCAAGGAAGATTTAGAGAGGATCTCTAGTTCTCAACAGAAGGAAGAAGAGAGGAAAAATGGAAAGGTGTTCAACATTTAGTGAGATTTTCAAAAGAAAAAGGCAGAAGGGGGAAAGAGCACAAGTAAGGAGTGATGATAGATTAGTAAAATGAGAGGTATAGAGAAAGCTGGTTAACATCCTCAAGGAAAAGAGGGACGAGACAGGGGAGGTGTAGTGTGAGCGAGATAAGAGGTGAAGGATAACTTGATGGGGGCGGCAAGGGGTTGAGTACAGTCATAGATAGGTATGCAAGTGGGTTGGCAAGTCAGGGGAGAGTGTACAAAGTCAAAAATAGCTTCCCTAGTTGCTAAAATAGAGAAGGAGATGTGAGGGAAAAGAATAAGGGAGGCTTGCCTCCAAAAGTGATTTTTTAAGGACCATTTTAATAATTAAAATCATGAAGTGGTCTAATTAATATAAAAATAATACCAGAACACTAAAACATACTTAATAGAATAATATAACTCAAATTTGAAGTTTTCATAATCGTTGGATAGAAATTCAAATCAAAATAAAAAATAATAAAAATGAAATCGCAGGCAAACTAGTCAACTGGTTTGTTGAGAAGAAGAACATAAATTTTCCAGGCGCATCAATGATCGGTTATGTAAACCAGTTAATTGATATGCCTAAATTCTCATGTTTATTAGAAGTTGGAGTCCATTTCAAAACTAAAACTCATTTATTTTATATCATCATAATTCTAAATACAATTTGAAGAATTTTGGGATGGGGTATTATATTTTGGGACAAGTTTGGCATGGAAATGGAGGCCACATAGCCAGAAATTAGAAACTACTATGGCAGTGAGTTTTACTAGCAACTTTTAGGCCAAATGGTGTATAAAACCAAGGAGGATAGGTATAGATTATGTATGGGATTCTTACATATACTTTTGTAACTTTTTTGTTTGTTCTAGTAGCAGTAGGAATCAACCTTGTACTATTAGCCTTATTTCTATAGATTTCATAATTTCCTAGCTACTAACTTAGGTCTTTAACTTGTAAAACACTACCAAATCAGGTTGGGATCATGGGGTTAAGTCTTAAATAAACTATGGAAAAAAAATTCTAGCTATAAGGCACCATCAAACAAACCTGCCACAAGACACTAGTAGGCCTAATTATTTCTTTATACCAATCAATTATGGGTTAAGGTACTTGTCTAGTATGGTTTCTTGTAAATAACCTCATAAATCTTATGTAAGGGTATGAGGGGTTATTTTAGTTTGAGTTGACAAGACATAAAAGTCATTCACCTATTCTTATTTGGTTATATTTAAACTAGTTTAGTTATTCCCCTTAACTAACTAGCTAGTTTGTTTTGTAACCAAATAAAAACCTTTTACTTTTGTTGAGTTAGTTTGTAACTATATGAGACCAACACACTCTATATAAGTGTTAGGCTCACATATGAATACAATAAAATTTGGGTGCCTTATATTTTTCACTTTTGTGGTGAAATGCACCTTCAAACTTGAGTAAAGAGATTGATTGAATTTTATCTTCAAAATATTACCTACTTTATTCTAAGAGTTAAATACCTTGGATGGTGATTGTAAGTATATAAATTTAAGGGGTAATTAAGTTCATGTTCTCCTCCTCTTCAACATCCATGTCTTGTTTTTATTTTTAATGGTGATTGCCCTAATCTACCATCTTCCTTAGCATTACATAATTTGTTTTTCATATGCATCAAATTGGTATTAGAGCTCAATATTGGCCAATTGGGCCTTATCTTTTTATTCTCCACATCTTCAACCACCATCCTATACCATCAATTTTTTGAATTTATTTTCTTAACCATTTTCAATCATCCTACTCTCCTAAATGCAAACATTATCCCTTAACATTCATTCACTCCTATTTGACCCCATTTTCACGTACTATCTTCCATGCCTATGAAAATTAAAACAAAAAAAATGGAACCATTATAATTTAATAGCAACCTCAAAGATGATTCTGACTGGGGAAAAAATGTTCAAGGGAACTTGAAATTAAAGCTTACTTTGATGAGAAAGCCTTTAGGTTGTTGTCATGAGGTTTGAAGGCCATGCATGATTTTGGTGGAAGAAGATATGTCATCAAAGTAGAATGAAGGGAAAGTAAAAAGTGAAGTCTTGAAGAAACTTGAAAAAATCCTTTAATAATGGAATTCTTACCTCCTATGGGAAGTTTAACTCCTATGACATGATGAATACTTATCAAGAAAAGAAGAACTCTTCAATTTTTGAAATTCTTGCTAAGTCTTTTGATCTTTAAGGCAAATATAATAATATATATAAAGAGAAGGTAAACCAAGAGTTTCTCGGTGCTCAAAATATCAAGGTGTTAGTCATTCTAAAGCCGTGTGCCCCAAAAAATGGGAAATGACACTTATGGAATATGAAGAGATCAACTAAGAGATAAAGCAAAAAGAAGAAAAATGAAAAGTGATTAAGAACTTGAAGATGCACAAACAAGGATATATAATATTTAGACGAAGGTTCTCCTTTGATTGTTGAGAACTTCTAACTGATCTATCCCCTTACCTTTGAAAGAAACTATTTGTCTTACAATAACACATTCCAACGTCTTTGAGCCTAAATAAAAAAATTTAGAGGTCATGATTGAGCATCTAAAGTTTTGTGAAAATAGAGTGTTTCTAATTTTAATTTTATCACATTTGAAGAACATCACAAAACATTTTTACTTGGGACAATTAGGGGGATGTCTTCGATATACCATGGACTAAATTTTAGCCATAATACACTATCAAAGTCATACAAACTTGCCACAAGACACAACTAGGAATAATGTTTGATTTATACAAACCAATAATGAGTTAAAGTACCTTTTTAGCATGTGATGCATAAACTAACCAATTGGATCAAACTAATCAAGGAAGAATGATGGAGGAGGGGACCGACCACCAAAGTGAAAATGGAAAAGAGATAAAGAGGAATAGAAAGAGTAATTATTTGATCTTTATGTAACTCTTGAGATAAAATACTCATATTCACCACCTTAGATAACAACACTAAGGATAAAGAGTGTGAGAATTGGAAGATTTAAGACAAAATTCTTCACTTGAATTTTTTACTAGAGAAAGAGTTAAAACTCTTCTATTTTTCAACCATCAAGTGGTGCCTTTCTAATTTCAAGAGATCTAACACATATAGAAGGATATGTTAGGCTTGTTGGAGTAAAAAATGACCATAATACTATTTATGGTTACGTAAATCACTATCTCTAATACATAGTTACACCCCAACTTAACTATCTAGTTAGAGAGATTTAAAATCAGCATTCTCGCTTATCTGAATTAGAAAAATCACAACAAGGACAACCTCTTCCCAACCCCCTAGGTATGTCATTCTTGGGGATATACAAAATATAGGAAATTACATCAATCCTTAGTGACAAATAGTAAAAATAGAAAAAGTAAACAAACTAAAATTGGTTAAATACTTTGTTATCCAACTGGTACACTTAAGCCTTCCAATTACCCGTCGATAATGATGTGAAGGTGCCACCAAATTTCTACCAATCATGCTCGTTAATCTATCATGATTATTTGTTCATTATTTCATAGATCAAGGATGCAAAAAGGGATACTTGTGAATGGATTGATTTTGATAAAAAAAATGCTTGTTATTTATTGAACTAGTGACTTAATGAGTTGGTTTATGAAGAGCCACGTTAAGTTGACCTATACCATGATAAACATTGAGGCTTTTGTTGGCTCCATGCATGGTATGTATGGCTTGAATCCCTAGCTAATTATATTAGTCTTATTTAAGTGTTTTGGAGCTTTTTAACTTAGATAAATTAATTAGTAGGCTTGTCTCACTTGTGGGGAATGCTCCTACATCATCCTTCCCTTCTTGCAAAGGATCTATATTATCCTTTTATGGATCATCATATAATTAAGGAAGCAAATTTTACACATTAAATTTGTTTGATATGCCCCCATTTCATTTGGTAGTTTGAGTCAATAAGCATTGTTCCCTATCTTCTCAAGGAACTTAAAAGGACTATCACTCTGAGGCATAAGATTGTTTCTTCTCTTAGTTGGAAACCTCTTGGAAAACCCCTAATTTTTAGAATTAGAAATTTTTATTTTTAAGACAATATGGAAGCGTTATAAAAGGAAAATAGGGGACTTTACTACTACATCAACTATGGGAGAGGTGCGATCATCACCTAACACATTCCTGATGTAAAGAAAAATGAAATGAAGAATTAAGAATGCATGCTCTAATATTAATACAATAATAGTAGTAGCAACAATGAGATTAATAATATAGAGAGAAGAGAGTATAGAAGATCCAAATATAGAAACCAAATCTAAGAGTTTAAATGACTAGAATGAATGAAAAACATTCCAATGTAGTGGGAAAAAAATCTAACCAATTAGCCTAAATATTAACTAAATAGGATGGTAATATCTAACTCTAAGCAATGGTTAGCTACTCACCTATAACCTTATCCTTAACATACTCTAGATGAGAATCATGCCCCTACAAGTTATACTCTATTCTCTAGACCAGAAGATGGATCATTATAGTAACCACATAAATGTATTATCAATATGATGAAGTACTGGTAAAACAAACTACCTAAAATATGGTAAAGGCTCATGCTATACATTGAGGCCATTTGACAACATGGTATACAACATACTTAGAAAGATAGTACATAAGAGCATGGATAACATATATATATCATGGCAAGGTCTTGGGGTACACATTTCCATACATGCATGAGTCTCCATAACGAGCCATATAAAAGTAGAATACATAATGTTAATATTCCATGACCGAACTAGCATAGGACTGCCTTTTCCACCACCATACTGTGCTAGTGCCTAGGGGATTTTCTCAAGGATCTTCCTCATCCACCACACTTAGTTTCCTAGGTGAGGGGACATATGCTAAAATTTGGGTTTGCCTCACCCAAAGTACATTACCATAGAATCAAACTGGAACAAAATTATGTCAATGTATATTCTAAGACTGGAACGAACATAGGACTAAAATCCTTGCACCGTATCACTTTAATGTTGACGGAGTTTTCTTAGGGATCTTCAAAATCCACCACACTTGGTCTCCTAGGTGAGGGAGCATACATTCAATTTTAGGTTTGCCTCACCCACTACACTAGTTCTAGTGTTGAGGGGCTTTTCTTAGAGATCTTCAACATCTACCACACTTGGTCTACTAAATTAGGGGAAAAAAAGATAACCAAACCCTAAGTATGCATACTAGGAAGGCTTCCATTATCAATTTCCAAATATCAAACCAATTGAGATTTTTAAGTGTTGACACCAAACACTAACCAAGGCATACAAGCTACCAAATTAGGTGTTTCAAGGGAACACCAAACTCAACCAAAAAAGTACCACAATATTATCATTTTGATCCATAATAAATTCATGTTACACATGGTTGAAATCATGATCAAAATTTTGTAATTATATAGAATTGTTAATGTAGAAGGTCCAACGGAAGAACATAAAATAATAAGCAAACATAGGAAAAATTAGTTGGAGTTAATTGATCCCTAGGGCCAATTGACTAGTCTTCTTGTACTATACCTGGATAGAAACTAAAACTAATGGACTAATTGATTGGTTGGTTCTACCAGTCAATTCTTCATGGGATACTAGTTAATTGGTTGGACCGAAACCAAACCAGTCGATGGGTCTAAGTAGAGGCTAGGCCACTTTATTCACAACCAGTTGATAGGTTTGACAAACCGATTGACTGCTCATAGAAACCAGTCGAATGGTTCATCAAACCAGTCAAATGTTCCCATGACCATCAAGTCAAAATTTTCAAATTGAGTGATTGTTCACGTAACCAACTGATCAGTTCAACAAATCGATCGACTAGTCTGGGTAAAGAAATACCCATACATACAATCCATATAGCAAAATTTTACCAAACTTTACCATATTAATACTAGTACAATTCTATGTTATGAAATACATAAAAGACATACTCCTTATATGAACTCACATAAAACATCACAGGGATCAATACTCAACAAGATCATGCTTGAAGTTCACTAATTCATGCGTAATATTAAAAATACTCAAACATGCTCCAAATCTTCATAAATGGAAACATAGCAACATGCTCAAAATTAATAACTCAACATATTACATAAACATCACTGAACATACCAAGTGCTCAAAACCACAATAGACAACATAAAACTCAATTCATATTAAAGATAATAATGTCTGATCTTAAAGCAAATATTCTAGCACAAAACTCCTATTTGATGGCTATCTAGCAAGATCTTGATTCCTAAGAGAATCAAAAGCCAAAACCATTTAAACTCCTTTTTTTTAATAAAAAAACTCCATTAAAATGAAAGAAAATCAGAAGGAGAAGAACAAGAAAAACAAAGACACAACTCAACCTTTTCTCAGTAACATAATTCCAAGGAAGATGAAGCTATAACCCTCAACCTTTCTCAAGCAGTAATCCTTCATTACTTAATAGAAATAAGGGAGAACTAAAGACAAGATCAAAAGAAGAAAAGAGAGAGACTACTTGACCAAGGAAGGAAGAAAACAACATCAAACCTATGTTTTCTTAGCTAAGAGGAAAAAGGAAGAAAAATGGAGAATACTCAACACTTAGCAAATTTCACTAAGGGAGCAAGAACAATAATTAAGAAATGAAACTAAATATGGAATAAAGTGTGTAGGTGATAGAGTTGGTTAAAATCCACAAGAGGGAGAGATATAAGATTGGAATGGTTGAGTGTGGGAAAGAAATGTATAGGAGATGACGTGATGGAGTGATGGAGGTTAGGTGTAGTCAGTAAGAGACATTGTAATCTCCCAAAATTTTAAAAGCCTATAATTTAATAAATAACTTTTATTTGGGATAAATTAGCATTCAAATCTATTTAATTTAATTATTTTATGGATTTTTGAGTATATAAAAGTGGATAGGAATATTTAATAAATTAAAATAAATATTTTATTATTTTATCATACTCATTTTACTTGAATAAATTTCCAAACCAATATTTTTTCTAAAATTAACTTTTTAATCCCATTTATTAAATTATATTAAATTAAATTATTAAATAAATTTATTAACCAAAAATATTACATTTCATTATTTTATAAATTAAATTATTTTATTTTTCCCATTTCCCATTCCTTTTTTCCCCTTTTCCTTTTCTTTCTCCTTTTTCTCCTTTCTTTCTTTTTCCTTTTCCTTCCTTCGGGCCACCAGGCCCTGGTCTGCCTCCCTCCCCCTGCGCATTGGGCCACTAGCCCATCTCTCCCTTTCTCCCCTCCTTCCCCTTTCTTTCCTTTGGCCTAATTCCCTTTCCTTTCTTCCTTCCTCCCCCATGCGAGCCGACCCGTCTTCCCTTCTTTCTTTTCTTTCCCTTCTCCCTTGATCGGGTCGGCCCACTCCCTTCTTCCCCTTCACCCGGCTTACAAGCAACCCCCTTCTTTCTTTCTTCTTCTTCCTTTCCTTGACGCTACATCTGACCACCTCCGCCATCTCCGGCCGCCCTACCTGCAACCCTCCTCCTCCCTACTACTCTCCCTATCTCTCTCTCTCCCCCATCGTTTTTCCTGTCCCATCTCAGCCCCACCACCCCTCTTTCTTCTCGCCCATGCCCCACTTTTCCCCTCCTTTCTCTTCCCTCTCCCTGCCACTCCCATACTCCTACCACCCTGTCACCACCCTACCGAGCCCCCTATCCCCACCTTTTCTCTCCCTCTTCTTTTTCTTCTTCCCTCCCTACTTCATCTTACCATTTTGAGCCTTCCATCTCCTTCCCCGATCTTCTTTCTCTTTATTTATTCTCATTCCATCTCCTTCCCTATTTTTTCTTTGCCGCCCCGTTTTGTTGCTGCCATCGCCACGCCAGCCTCCTGCACCACCCCTGCCACCCTCTACCTCACCCCTGCGCCACCACACCACCCTTTGAGCCACCTTTCAGCCCCCTTCTTCCTCCCCTCTTCTTTTTCTCTTCTTTTTCTTCCTTCTCGGTAGCCACCCTGCACCTCCTCCTTCCGCCATCTATGCCACCACCTGAGCTACCAAATAGATCTCTACAACCTCCTCTACCACCCCCACACCTCCTTTGGCCAAAACAACCACCTGCAACCCTTCATTTTCCTCCCCTTTTTCCTTCCTTCTTAGCCCCCTCCACCTCGGCAACCACCTTCGCAGCCTCGCCACCGCTGTCGCCACCACTGCCGTCGCCATCAACCTATCCCTGACCACTACCTACACCCCTCTCCACCTCTACGCCCTTCCTTTACCCTAAAGCCTTCCCCAAATTCCCTCTTTCCTAGCCCCAAAACCTTAACATGAAGTTGGCTCCCCTTCCCCCTTTCATGCCATTTTCGACCCTCTCCCTCATTTATTTGCATGCAACTCATGCTACATGAGCATGATGAGTTACTGCATTTCTTGGTTTATTTGGTTAATGATTTTAAGGTGTAATAATATTTAAGTTAAGTAATCCATTAATTACGTTTTATAAAGTCTTATGATTTGGTTTTCCTTATTTCTAATATAATAAATATTGATACTATTTTTAGGTATTGGTTTTGCTAATTAAAGCTTGAACCTTTAACCAAAATATCGGTAAGGTTTAATTTTGTGGGAATTAAGGTAATCGTTAAACCCCACTTAAACGCATGGATAAACGTATGTTAGCACATTAGGGTTTTTAATATGTTATTATGCCTGGTATATGTTTAATATAATATATGTAGTTTCTTGTATTGATTGATAAAAATGAAGCATGTTAGATTATATGCTATGTGTGGAAATATTGCTTAAAGAAAGAGTTTGGTTATTAATGAAAATGTTGAGTACTTATCTATGTTATATTATGTTGTTGTGACCATTAATGCATGGCTAATATTATTGTGAGCCTAGGGTATTTTACTAATATGACTTGGGTAAGAGTGTGGCTTATGTGTAGCTATTAATGAGTATTATGTTGAAATGCAATAGTTGGTGGAATTGGATGATGAGAATCAAATATTAATATATATATGTTAAGTAGTGGTGATAATTTGATAAAGGTGGTGTAATAAAGGTTATAATGGTAATTTTGGAGGTAAAGGGAAAAATGGTAATTTGTAAGAAAAAGGGTATTATGGTAATTTTCAAAGTAAGGGATAAAATAGTAATTTTTTAAGTAAAGGTTAAAATGTTAATTTTGGAGGCAAAGGTAAAATGGTAATTTATAAGTAAAGGGTATTATGGTAATTTTGGAAGTAATGGGTCAAATGGTAATTTTGGAGGTAGGGGTAAATGGTATTTGTAAGTAAAAGAGTAAAATGGTAATTTTGGAAGTAAAGGGTAAAATGGTAATTTGTTAAGTAAAGGGTAAAATGGTAAATTGTAAGTAAAAGGGGTATTATGGTAATTTTGGAAGTAAAGGGCAAAATGATAAATTTTAAGTAAAAGGGTATTATGGTAATTTTGGAAGTAAAGGGAAAAATGGTAATTTTTTAAATAAAAGGGTAAAGTGGTAATTATAATAATGGAGAAGGGCAAATTTTTTTTAACCAACAAAAGGGCAATTTGGTAATTATAAAAATAGAGAAAGGTAATTTGGTAATTTAACCAACTAACAGACAATTTGGTAATTATGACAATAGAGAAGGGTAAATTGGTAATTTAACCAACTAAAGGGAAAATTGGTAATTATGAAAATGGAGAAAAGTAATTTGGTAATTTAACCAACTAAAGGGCAATTTGGTAATTATGATAATAGAGTAGGGCAAATTGGTAATTATGATAATGTATAAGGGTAGTTTGGTAATTTATCCAACTAAAGGGCAATTTAGTAATTATAACAAAGGAGAAGTGCAATTCAGTAATCTAACCAACCAAATGAGAATTATGATAAGTGTAACAATTATGAAGGGTTATGGTGATCTAATAAGTGTGAGAGATAGCTTGGTAACCTAAATCGAGTAAGGATGTGGCTAAGAACAACTATGTGTGGGTTATGTTTCATGTGTGCCATATGTTATGCCATATTGTGTACTTTATGTTTAATAAGTAATCATTTTTAGCACAACTTGAAGTGAAGGTATGCTTATGTGACTTCCTTATGGCATGTGGATGATGATTATATATGTTGTGCGTACGATGTTATATACTATGACTCTCTAGGACATGCATGTTAGGATGTTTAATAATAAGATATGGGGTGAAAGATTAAAAAGGAACAAATTGGGAGTGAGTTGACTAAGGGAACATGAGATTGACCTTATTATCTCATGATCCATGAGGGAAAAAATAAAAATAGGTTATGATCAAAATGAACGAGTGATGTAACTCTTGAATGGAAAATTTCTAGGGTTTGCATGGGATGATCCTTACGTAAGAAAGGTGTTAGGGTTTGAGTGGCCAACTAGGGTTTTACGGTCACATGTATAATTGGTGAGTAGACTGATAGGATTTGAGTTGAATCTAAATGAGATGAGGTGTTGGACAATAAAAGAAAGGTTGGGCCACATAGGTCCGATTAGGGTTTTAAGGGAAAACCCTAGAGAGTGGTAGTGAGGGAATTTGAATGTCATAAGGCGATGGCCCTTAACCCACACCCTTAGGAGTTGGGTCTTTGTTATGAGTAAATGTAAGGAGGAATGGATGTCGGGGTGTGGTAAGAGGCACAAAGGTCTCAAGATGTGGGATGGGTGCTCTCGGGAGGATAGAAGTAGGGGTTGGTGACATGCATGTCAAGGGTGAAATACTTTCAAATAATATACGAATAAGAGAAGAGGAAGATTGTTGATTCAGACCCAGACCGATCTACCAATAAATAATAGTGGCCAGGAGCCAGGGTGCCCTGCATAACTGGTTCACTAGCGAATAATAGTGGCTAGGAGCGTTTTTCCTTGCATGATTTCCGGTCCACCGGCTATAATAGTGGGGGATTCTGTGCTCAACAAACCAAGCGTAACGAAGCTAAGACATGGGAAATACACTAAGTACTTATAGTGAAACACCATGTAAGTCGGGGCTAGACCGGTCTACTAGCGAATAATAGTGGCCAGGAGTGTTTTGTCCTACATGATTTCCGGTACACCGGCTATAATAGCAGGGTTCCCGCACTTACATGGATACAAAACCCGTGAGATGATTGAATAATGATGGACTAATGGCTTAAGGCCCTAAAAGTATCGATTGTTCATTATGACCTATTAATATTTAATTAACTTGTTAATTATGTGAATGTATACAAGTGAATGTTATGTATGCACCTTTCATTATGTATGTATGTAGCCTTGTATCATGTGTTGTATTGCGGGCTTGTTTTTAAGTTTGTTTAAAGGGTTACTCAGTACCATAGTACTGAAGGGTTCTATTTATGGGGCCCCTGCCTATTCAATGGGTAGTGTCTCATGTAGGTTGTTTTTAGGTGCTATTCAAGTGGGCACCCGGGAAAGAGTGTAAGAAACTATCCGGAAAGTCCTAGGGTTTTACTCTTTCTCTTTTAAATTCCTAGTTTCAATGTAATCGTTGTTTTGTAACCACCATTGGTGGATTTTATTCTTGTAAATGGTTTACTACGCTACTCTAATTTAAATAAGTTTGAGTTTCTCGTAAATTGTATTTTACTCTTTTAGCCTGAGAATTTGGTACTAGAACAATAAGAGTGAACCGATCTGGTACTAAGTGTGGCGGTAATATCCCTAGAATTTATTAAAACGAAATTTTTCAGTAGTGAATTTTGGGGGTGTTACAGATATGGTGTAATGTTGGTGAGTAAGGTAAGGGGTAAACAAAGTCAAACACGTAGCCCATATGCTAGAAGAGAGAGAGGAAGGTGAGGAAGAAGAGAGAATGTGAGGTATGCCTCAAAAAGCTCTTTTTAGAGAAATTTAAATAAATAAATTCATAGAATGTTCTAAAAAATATACAAATAAACCCAAAGCACCAAAATAAGTTAATTAGCATAAATAGATTATAATTAGAATTTTTTATAAATATTAGATAGAGATTCAAATCAAAATTAGAAAATGATTTGAAATCATAGGATAACTTGTCGATCAGTTTGAGCAAACCATAATTTTAAACACATTTTGAAGGATTTTATGATGTGGTATTACACCTCTCATTTAAAAGACGCAACCACAAAAGTCCCGTGGTTTACAAAATTACCCTTTTTGGTGCTTTTTTTTGCCTTTTTTATTCATCTCATTGATGTGCTTTATTCTATACCATAGTTACTCATGAAGTTGTTTAAATGCCTTGGTCCCGACACTGGTGTCAAATCTAGTGTGTGCTTTGATTGGGAGTGGTAGGAGCTCAATAGGAGTGGCATGGTTTATCCCATAAAAGACCTCAAAAGGGGATTGCCCTGTGGCATAAGTGGGGGAGCGATTATAGGCGAATTATGCATGACTTAGCTTGTGATGTAATACCTCATTTTTAGAAACCTACATTATAAACTAATAATTATGTATAATTGGTTATGATAGTTATTTTAGGAGGTTTTATACTAAATGTCCTATTAATATATGTATTATTATGAAATATTATATATAAATTAATTAGGATAAAATATGATAGAATTTAGGTTATTAAATTAATCCTTGTTTAAACCCTATTCGATATCAGAAAACCCTACTCCTAGTAATTAGATGTTTTTATCCTAGTTAATCTTTACAAGTTATTACCCCTATCTATACTAGATTCTAACCATACCCCTACACCATACTGGCCTCTCCTCCATGTTTCCCTCCCTATATATTACTCTACTTTACCCTTCTCACCATACCTCCCTATTTCCCTCTCCATGGCTTGGTCCACTTTACGCTTTTCACCATACCTCCATCTCCTCGATGTTTCCCTTCCCATGGTTTGTTCTATTCTCCTCTTTATACCACCATCCTAGTTAAACCCTTCCTACCCGCATTTTTTTGTGCCATGCATCAACCCCAAGCAAAGCCCATGTTCTTCTCTTTCCTCCCAACCCCCTCAAGCTAGAGAAAAGCCTCACCTCTCTCAACCATCACATGTTCTTTTTCATCATTTTTCTCCATAATACATACCACTACCAGTTAGGGTTGTGAAAAAAATCCAAAATCTAAAAATCCAATACTAAATCCAAAAAATTTGCTATGAAATTTTGAGATATTTGATTCGAATTTTAAAAATTAGGGTAGATATATGATTCAATGAATTTTAAAATTTATCGGAGTGGATATCTAATTCGATATTTTTCTAGATTATTCCATTTGATTAAAATATATGCTTTATAAGAAAAATATTTTTTAAAATAAAATATAGAAAATATTTTCTTTGATTAAATAAATTATAAATATAATTGTTTAACATAACCCACTTTTAAAAATAAATCCATCCTGAATATTCATATAAGTTCTAAATGCTCAAAAATAACTACTACTAAATCTACTGACCCAATACCATCTATCGGCCCAACAGGCAATTGCCCAACACTACTGCAAAAAAATTACAACTCTACTCTCCACTTTTGGTCTCTATCTGTATCTACCAATATCTAACTCTCAATCTCATATTGTCAATCCCAATCAGCAGTCATGACTAATGACTATTGCCACCTAGTGGCACAATGCAACATAGCCTAACCCCTCCCTCTCATTCTTCTCTTCTCTCTTCTCTGCTCTCTCACTCGTGAACTACTCCTTCTTCATTTCATTTCTTCCCATCGATTTGGTTTGGAGATCTACAATCTAGGTAAATAATGTTTAGTTTCTTGGTTTCTTTATTTGGTTCTCACCGATTCTATTCACTCATTATCCATTTGTAATTTTTGTTCTATTTGATTTTCACCAATTCTATTCAGTCATTCTCTATTTGATTCTCACAAATTCTATTCACTCATTTTCTTTTTGTAATTTTTATTCTTGTTTTCTAGGGAATTCTTCTTTTTTGTACATTTTCTCTTCAAATTTTGCTTTTCCATTTAAGGTATTATCTAATTGTTTTAATAATTTTTATTTTTATTTTTTATCTCTAATTTTCCATGGTTTAGGGTTGTAGAGGTCATTTATGCCATTTTTTTCTCTACACTGATTTTGTTTGGAAATCGACAATCCTATTGTGTTTTCTAATTATTTTTTAGGGCTCTATTTGGGGTTTTGTTTTTGTCTAATTTTTTTCTCTCCATATAGTTCAATTTCTTCTTTGTTATTGTATATATAGTTAGTAGTATACTTTAGTTGGTTTTGTTTGTTTTTGTTTCTCTGCATCGATTTTGTTAGGGATTCACTTGGTAGTCGGTACCCATTTGGTTAGTTTTGAATTGATGCCTTAGTATTATGATTTTTGACTATGGAGGCTAATGTGTGATTGATCCACTTAATTTGGCTAATGCTAATTTGTAATATTATTAGAACTATCACTCATTCTATTGGAATTTGGCTACTATTGTTGTATAGATGTTGTAAGGTTATGAGAATTATCATCGATTCTGATTCATTGAATGCCTATTACGATTATTAGATGAATATTTTAATTTATTATATACTAAGAATATAAGATGTCTACTTTTATATAAACTCGGAAGTTACTAGGTTAATATAACTCGTATATACTTTTATTTGATATAACTTAACATCTGCAGCAGCTCCTTTGAATTTTATCTAAGATAAAGAGAAGAGGTCCTCAAGTTCAAAAGAGTAAGCAAGAAAATTACAGTTAGTTTAGTTAGCTATCTTTGGCATGAACTATAATCTAATTTGTGTATTAAGGGTCCAATTGGACCCAACATGATTGTCTCTTATTTTTTTTATATTGGTATAGATAAATGTGACTTAAAATGATTAATATTTTTTTCGTAAGTATTAACTTATATTGTTTATAAAATATAATTGTGCCAATTAACACTAGTAGGCAGTAGTAATATAGAATTAGTGAATGAGATCAAAAATGCCAAAAGCGGAACACCAATTATTTCATTAGAAATGAATCATTATTTCCCTTGTCCACAACTTCCCCACTACCCCCATTAGAACCTACTTCAAATGAACAATCTAACGTTTCTAAAGAAAGTAGGAATGAAGGTGGGCCACTGACAATAAAGTATAGATCACAGGTTTGTGATCATTTTGGAAAAAAACACCATGTGATAATAAAAATGATCAAAATTTTTATTTATTGTAACAATCAATATGTGGCTTCTCCTTCTGAAGGCACTTCAAACTTGGGTAATCATTTAAAGATTTTAAAGTAATACCATGTACATATAGATAAGAAACAATTCATTTTAAAAACGAATGCTTTTTATTGTGATGGTGGTCTTCTATCATCCGCGATAACTAGCGTTACTGATTGAAAATTTAACCAAAAAGAGCATAGAAAAGCATTAGTTGAAATGATAATTTTGGATGAATTACCCTTTTAATTTGTAGAAAGGGAGGGATTTAGAAGTTATATGGAAAAGACATAGCTTATAGCAAAAATTCCTTCTCTGAATATTGTTCCTAGAGACGCATTACAAATTTTTATAGGAGAGAAAATAAAGTTGAAGATATTTTTTAAGTGTTACAAAAGTTGAATTTGTCTCACCATTGATACATGAAATTCTTGTCAAAACTTGGGATAAATGGTCCTCACAACTCATTTCATTGATAAGAATTGGAAATAGCACAAAAAGATTAATAGTTTTTATCCAATTGCTAGTCTTTTTGGTGAGATTATTGATAGATCTATTGAAAGATGTTTAATTGATTAGAATATTGATAAGGTACTAACTTTAACCATTGATAATGCAAGTTCAAATGATAAGTGCATTTATTATTTGGGAGAATGACTCAATGGTTGGGTTGAGTCGGTTTTGAATGGCTCTTGTTACATATGAAATGTATTGCTCATATATTGAGCCTTGTTGTAAAAGAGGTGTTGAAAGGTTCTATCGATCATATTTGTAGAGTTTGATATGTTGTGAGATACATGAGATCATATCCCTCTAGATTGAGTAAATTCAAGACTTGTATTGAGCAAGAGAAATTTCAGTCAAAGAGAATGTTATGTTTGCACATTGAAACTAGGTGGAATTCTATGTATATTATGTTGAATTTTGCTTTCAAGTTTAAAAAAGCTTTTGTTTTTATGACAAGAGATAATAAATATTGTGTTGAAATGGATAAACTAAGGGGTATGCCAGTTGACGATGATTGGGAGCATATGCGTGTGCTACTTCCTTTTTTAAAGTATGTTTATGAGACAACTTTAAGGATATGAGGTTCTTTTTATGTCATGGGTAACATGTACTTACAAGAGATTTGTGATATTCTAAAAATGATTGGTGTTGCTAGGGATGATGTTGATTTTGACATAAGTGTAATGGCTTTGGGTATGAAATCCAAATAAGATAAATATTGGGGAAGTGCTAGAGATATCAACTTGTTGCTATTTATTGCTGTAATTCTTGATCCTAGGAGGAAGATGGGATTTTTGCATTGGGAAATAAATAAGTATTTTGATTATGAACTTTTAATTGATATGCATGCAAAGTTTGATACAGCTTTGAAAGAATTTTATACCTTTTATGTCTCTAAGCTTACATCTTCTCCAACACCTAAGCCATCTTCAACGGTAATTGTAAGTGAGGTCAGTTATAAATATGATGATCCAATTGGTAGAGAATATGAAGAAATAGTGGCAACTGAGACTAGTTTAGCTCATGGTAGGAATGATTTAGACAAGTATTTAGAGGATAACTTGCTTGCGGATGGTGCAACTTTTGATATTCTTGGTTGGTGGAGGGACATTGCTATAAATTATGATGTTCTTGCTTTGATGGCTAAGGATTTTTTAGCTATGCTCATGTCTACAGTTGCATTTGAATATTCATTTAGCATTGGAGGTTGAGTTCTTGATCCGTTTCATATTTCTTTGACCCCTAGAATGGTAGAAGCATTTGTTTGCACTCAAGATTAGATACAATCATCTTTGGATCATCCTCAAGTAGAAGATGTCATTGAGGATATTGAACATATTGAAGTTGGTATTTTTTTATTCTATTTTATTGATGCTTTTTAAAAGTATTTCCTGTGTTTTATTTTTATAATATTTATCTTATTTCATTTTTTAGATATTGTAGCCTTATCGCTTATTATGTAGATTAACCAGTTGGATATTTCAAAGTTTGAAGATATGATAATATGATGAATTTCTTAGCTAGAAAAATATTTAGTTAAAAAAATTGCTTATTAATTATGGATTTATAGACTTTGGATTTTTGTTGTATTTTTTTATGGACAATAAATTTTTGATGTATGCGTTTATGGACTTTGGATTAATATACCATAATTAGTAATTTAACATTTTATTTTTATTAAACTCAAGCATGCTAAAATATCCACATTGCTATTTATTTTAGATATTTAGATAAATTTATAATAGGGTTTTAGATATTTGGATATTGGATATCGGATATCCAAATTTAAAGCATTGGATATTTGAATATCCAATTAAAAACATGAATTCTTTGCTGGAAAATAGGTATGTTTTGGATAATTGAGTGTACTTATAACACCCCCCATTTTACCATCTATTTTTTTTGCAGAAGCGTTAATTAATAAATTTCCAAGTGTTACAACTGTAGGTGGTAATCGGGTCGAGTTATAGTGGGTTGGGTCATTCTTTAGTTGGGTTGTTTGTGGGTCATTCTCTTTTTTGGGTAGGTTTTGGGTCAGGTCAGGTCATTTCGGGTTCATGTCCGGATTATATCGGATTAATTTATCAAGTTACATCATTTCGGGTCTAGGTTTGGATTATTTTGGATTAGGTCATTGGGTCAGGTTGGATCTATGGATGTAAACATGCCTGATTTTATCTGAAACACGTCGGGTTTTATCCGTTACATACTTAAACGGATATGGATAAATGGATATGGATGATGGAAAAAATACCCATCAGATACGTGTATGGGTTATCCATATTCGTACCCATACCTATACCCGTATCTATATCGATAATTGTTTACCTAATATATAATTACCTTTTTTACCCTTAATTTTAAAATAAATATAGTACAAATTATGATTAAAATTGTCATTTGGCTTAACTTTAAGTTGATTTATCCTCTAGAAAATATCCATTAATGGGTAAATGAATTATTCATCGGGTAACAAATATCCAATAGATACGAATATGGACGTATAAGTGAATATCCGTTCCATTATGGGTACGAATTTGACTACGGTTATGGATATGGATACGAGTATAGGTGTACCCACCATGTTTATATCCTTATCGGGTCGGGATTGGGCTGAGAAATATCTTATTCTGGTGATTTCGTGTTTGAGTTAATTTGATAGGTCAAATTGGGTTTGGGCCGAGCTAGTCTTAGATTGAACCACTTTGGATTTGAGTCGAATTGGACATTAACCACCAAAATTCATCTAAAATAATTAACTTCGTAAGTAAGCATTAAGTTTAACTTCATGTAAGTATATGATTAATAATATGTTATCAATAACTATTTGTTTATTATTATAGCTTTATAATGTTGTGTTTTTACATGAAAAAATTAGTAAAATTAGAATATCATTGGTGAATAAGTAAATTCACAATAAAATTAAGGAAAATAAATTAAATTTAAATAATAATATATTTTTAAAAGCTTTAAATAAATAATAAGACATGTGTATTTTTTTTAATTATTATCATAACTAAATAATATTGAACTCGGTTTTATTGAATCGGGTAGGGTTGATAGTGGGTCGGGTTGATAGCGGGTTAGGTTGATATCGGGCTACGGGTTGGATTTGGGTCGAGTTTAGGTCGGGTCGCGTTTCTTATATTCAGGTCAGTAGCGGGTCAAGTTTCTTATATCCATAATCCTTACTGGTCACTCTTTGTAAGTTAGAGATTCATCAAGGCCTAGTGACTCCGGTCAAATAACATGCGAAGGATCCGTTACATACTTCCTTATCTAAAATATCTGAAAGACGTTATATACATGTAACAATTCCATTGGTAGGGAAAATCAATAAGCAACTTTACTAACACTGTCCAAATACTCGTACGATCTAATAAACCTTAGATTGAGCTTACCCTTCCTGCTAAACCTCATAACTCCCTTGGTGGGAGAGATCCTCAAAAGGATTCTATAGCCCACCTCATAACCATCAGTCTGTCTTTTCAGATCTACGTAGCTCTTTTTTCGGTCTTGGGTTGCTCTCATTTGGTCCTAAATCAGGTAAATATGTCTCATCATCTCCTCAATCATTTTATATCCTAGCACCAGCGTCTCAATGATATCTTTCCACCTTGAGTCACTGCGACATTTTCCCTAGTACAAGGCTTCAAAAAGTGTCATCTTAATGCTAGCATGGTAGCTTTTATTATAGGTGAACTCAATCAAGTCTAGATAATCTTGCCAATTGCCCTTGAAGTCTAGCACACATGCCTAAAGCATTTCTTCCAAAGTTAGAATGGTCCTCTCTATCCAACCATCCGTAGCTAGGTGAAAAGCCATCCTCATCATCAGTTGAGTACAAAGGTGGTTTGAAACTTCTACCAAAAATGTGACTAGAAACCGAAGACTCTATCGAGCATAATGTCCTTAGGGACTCCATGTAATCTCACCACGTGCTTCCTATATGCGTTAGCTAACTTCTCCATGTTCCATGTCGCCTTCATCAGCATAAATATGACCAACTTGGACAAACGATCCACAATGACCTAGATGGAATCAAATCTACTACGGGTCCCTAGAAGACCAACCACAAAGTCCATAGATATGTTGTCTCATTTCCACTCGGGGACTTCAAGTGGTTATACTAACCTTGTCGGTCTCTTATGCTTAATCTTAATCTTCTGATGGGTTAATTAGGCAACAAATTCTACCACTTCCCGTTTCATGTGAGGCCACCAATAAATCGTCTTCAAGTCCTTATAGATCTTTTCCCTTCTAAGGTGGACCAAATAAGGAGTACAATGTTCTTCCTCAAGGATCCTTCTCTTAAGCTCAATACACCCTTGTGGTACACTCTACCTACCATAGTACCTGACACAACCATCCTCGTATATCTAGAATCCTTCTACTCTGCCTTTTGCAATACTAGCCTAAATTCTCTCAAATTTGACATCACTTAGTTTATGGAATGGAAATTACAAAATAAAAATTCACACAATGTCGAGTGGTTGAAGAGTGAATTACTCTTTTCATCCACTATCAAAAGGTTATCCCATTTATATTTTGAAATAGTGATGTTTTTTTATTGATGATCACTCTTTTTTTTGGTTTACAAGCCTTAATATCTCAATGATCCTCTAATATATGATTTACAACTTAACCTATTTATCTTCTCTAGACTCTCCAAAAAAATCTCTAAAAAATGATAGGCAAACACTCACTAACCTTTTTAAATAAATTTTGCGAGGAGATTCTAATTATAGATAAATCTCACCAAGAATATAAGATATGAAAGTGTAAAACTTTAGATGATATGTAACCTAGCTAGATATAAAGAGAAATATTACAATTACATAATAGTTCTAGATATGAGAAGTGAGCAAATATCACTTTTCAGTAAAATCTCATAATTATGAATATTTGAAAATTTTGAGTGAGCAATTGAATGATTCAAGAGTAAGAGATTAATTGCACAATCAATGTTCTAAAAATTTGTTATAATGAATATAGAGGGGATTTATTTATAAGGATTTCCCTTATCGCATAGCCATTAGATATAAAATTACATAAAATTATGGGTTGAAAATCGACATTTAATGCTCACTAATCAATTAGGATGGATGAACAAATTGATTGCTATTTCAAACTAGTTAACTATTTATGCTTAGACCAAAAATAGTTGTTGTCATTATGCGAACTAGTTGATTGGTTTATTAAAAGCAATAGATTGGTTATGCATAGCGTATAATTGGTCTTAAGAACATATGTGAATAGTGACATAGTTTGGTAAGACTAGTTGATGGGTTTATTTTACCAACCGATTAGTTTTTCCAAATCAATTGATTGGTTATGAACCCATCAATCGGTTTAGAAAAATCAGGTGATGTGTTTAAATAAAGACTAGAGGGGTTACTACGCAAACAAAACTCATGGACTGGTTGCTTAAACCTATCAATTGGTTTCCCTAAACCACTTGATTGTTTGATGAAACCAGTCGATGTTTTTAAACATAGATAACTAAGTTTCTACAAAAGTTAAACCCATAGACTTGTTAGTCACACTAGTCGATTGGTTTCAACCAACCTTTTGATCTTTTAGGAGAAATGAATTGATATGTTTGAAGAAAGATAAACGGGTTTCTGCAAGAGTGAAACCCATATACTAATTGGTTAAACTAGTTGATTGATTTTGTGAAACCAGTCAATGTGTTTAAATAAAGACGAATGGGTTTCGGCAAGAGTGAAACCTATGGACTAGTTAGTCAAACTAGTCAATCAGTTTTAGCAAACCAATCGATAGGTTTGGCAAAACCAATCAATGTTTTTAAATAGAGATGAATATATTTATGTAGGAATGAAACCTATGGACTGGTTGTTCAAATCAATCGATCGATTTCTAAACCAATCGATCCATTTGAGATAATCAGTGGTTTGATTTTATCTGCTTATCAATCCTTATATTTTTAACTCAATTCATGCCTTTGATTAAATTGAACCAATCGATTGGTTCCAACTAGAGCTAATATTTTTATTTTGAAAATACTTTTAAAGAGTTTATGAAAATAAATTATGTCAAGTATTTTTTAACAAAGTGTTTTAAAGAGTTTTAATAAAATATGAACTTTGTTCAACTTAACTCTTTATAAGAAACCTAATATCTAAGAAGTATTATTATTAACCTTGGAGGCGATAAAATGGAGCATTCTAGAAGCAAATAGAGATAAACAATTGCCCTACGAGAAGATGAATCTCTCCTTTAAGATGTGTGTATAATGAAATAGGCATAAGTAGACATGATGCTTCCAAGACCAATGATCTTTCCTTTTGAGTTGTCTCTGAAGATCATGCTTTCATCATCATAAGGAGTTAGCTTGGAGAACATGGTTCGATAACCTATAATGTGTCACGAGCTTCCACTGTCTAAGAACCATTTTTAGCTTCTTGTATTTACTTTGAAGCAAAGCTCCAAGAACAAATATCATAGTGTAGGTACCCACTCAATGGTTCCTTACCAGGTTTGTTATTAATTTATATGAGATGGTTCCCTTAGGTACCCACACCTGCTTGAATTTTGGAATCATTTTGGTATATTTTGTAAACTTATATGATGAAGCAATGTGATCATGTTGACCACACATATTGCAAAGAATTCTTTTCTTATGGGTGGAGGAGAATCTTACATTTTTTACATGCCTATATATTGTAGATGAGTGACCCTTTTTTCCATATACATTACAGTTGTTTGATGCAGGGGAAGCATTTAATTAATGAACTTTGAAGGCTCTTACAAAAAAAAATATTTAGTGTTTGATGTTTAATTACCTTCTTAGTTGCATAGCCTAAGCTCTCATTGTCCTTACAGTACTGTTGATCACCTAATAATACATTTAAGACTTATTCACTCTTTGTGACAATATATGCAATCTTTATAATTTTATCACAATTTGCTTGTAGTTCCACTATTTTGTATTGGAATTGATCTATCTTCACCTGGTGATTACAACAAATATATTCCTTATTTTCATTAAATTTAGTTATTTTATTTGCTAATTTAGTTTTGACAAGAAGCATGTGAGATTTAAGAAGAATATTTTTATTTAATCCAAGAATGTGTTGGTCATTTAAGTGATCAAGCAGCTTCTTCATGCTTTCTTTTTGTTCGGTTAGTTTATTATTGTCATGTAATGGATTATGTAAAATGCATAATAATTCATTGTATGAGTGTAGTAAGTGAGATTGTACCTCATTGATGCCGTCTTTGTCATTGAAGATTGTACGTGAGGTGAAGATTGATGATTCCTCTCCTAGACCCATGAAATAAAGGTTGGTGACTTCTTCCTCTTCATCATAGGGTTCACCTTCACTTTTGCCAAGGGTAACCATGACTTTTATTGGTTACTGCCTTCCTTTATTGTCACTTGTGTTCCCTTTGTTCCTTGTTATTTTTTAAACGATTTCATTTCTAAACTCATTACAGTCATGGATGACATGCTTAGTTTTTCCATAGTTGTGGCATTTGATCTTATTATCCATGTTGACTTCTCTAATCTTCCTTGGGTTTCTTGAGGAAGGTCTTCAATATCTATTTCCTCTTGATTAGAGGAACCTTTTAAATTTATGAAAGCCACTTTTTCATTATTCAAGGGAGGTTCTTCTTCTCCTTCATCATATTCCTTTTTACCTATATCTACAGCAATATCTTGATGTGTAGACGAAGTTGAGGCTTTCAGTGCTATAAGATTCTTCTTTCTTTCTTCCTTTCCATCTTCCATTTTTTATTCATCAACCATAAGATTACTGAAGAGCTCTTCAATTGTTTCTTAAATCTCTAGCTTCTTCAATAGCGGTCACTCTGGGGCTCCATTCTTTTGTAAGACCTTGTAAGATATTTCTTACTCAATCTTCTTCAATGATTTCTTTCCTCAATGCCTTGAGATTTTTAACAATTGAGGTGAAGCAGTTACTTAGGTCATTGATGATTTCACCTTGCTTTATGGTAAAGAGTTCATACTTTCTAGTGTGAAGGGTGATTCTTTAATCCTTCACATGATTTGTCCCTTTATGGGTGAGGATGAGATTATCCCAAAGTTGAGCACAATTGAATCCAATGGTACTTTCTTTTACCAAGTCCACATCGCAGAATTATGGTGGCTTTATCAGTGAGAGTTAACCTCCTCTTTTTTGCATCTATGAGCTCATCCCTTGCCTTTTTTGTAAGTTCACCATTAACCTCATTTTTTTTATTTATATTGGCCCTTTAGTGAATATTGGAAACATGGAATAATATTATGATTTGATGAAGAATATCAATTGGTTCTTATAGTAGGAAAACTTCTCTCCATTGAATAATGGTGATTTATTAGTGGATATGCCTTCATTTAGGCCAATAGAATCCATTCCACTTATGAATATTTTTCACCTCTGATCAATGAATATTTTGAGAGGTGCCCTTTCTCTTATACTAAATGGAAAATACACTACAGGGGGTGAACATATTTGTATGGAATAGAAATGAAAAAAATAAAAATTAACACATAATATAGAGTAGTCCAAGAGTGAATTACTCTTTCCATTTACTACTAAAAGGTTCTCCCATTTAGATTTTGAAGTAGAGATATGTTTTTATTGATGATCACTCTTCTCTTGATTTATGAGCCTTACTATCTCAATAACCTTCTTAGAGATGGATTACAACTTGACCTATTTATCTTCTCTACATTCACTACAAGAATATCTCAAGAATAATAAACAAACACTCGCTAACCTCTTTAAATGAATTTTGTGAGGAGCTTGTAATTATAGATAATTCTTACTAAGAATATAATATATGAAAGTATATAACTTTTAATGAGATTTAATCTAGATAGGTGTAATATTAGATAATAGTTCTAACTAAGAGAAGTGTTCAAATAACACTTTTTAGTTAAATATCATAATTCTGAATGTTTATAAATTTAGAATGAGTAATTAAATGATTTGAGAGTAAGAGATTCATTGTACAATCAATGTTTTAAAAATTAGTTGTAATAAATATATAAGGCCCTTATTTATAAGGTTTTCCCTCATCATATAGTTGTTCGATACAAAATCATAGAAAGTTGTTTCACCTAATGGGTAAAAAATTAGCATTTAATGCTTACCAGTCAATTGGTAAGGTTGAACCAATTGATCGATTGTATGACCATTTGATCAATATTTCAATCCAGTTGACTTTTTATGTTTAGACCAAATGGAATTTACTATTGTGAGAATGAATCGATCTGTTTATTCAAACCCATTGATTGGTTATACATAGTGCATAGTTGGTCTTAAAAACATTTGTGAACAGTGATATGGTATGGTAAGACTAGTTGATGTGTTCGTTTTACCGGTTAATTGGTTTTTCCAAATCGGTTGATTAGTTATGAACCAATCAGGTAAAATATATTAATGTGTTTAAATAGAGACAAAAGGGTTTTTTGCAGGAATAAAATTGGTCAAGCTAATCAATTGGCTTTCCCAAAATAGTCGATTAGTTTAGTGAAAACAGTTAATGTATTTAAATAGAGAGAATGGATTTCTACAAGCGTTAAACCCATAGATTGGGTCATCACACTAATTGATTATTTGAACAAACTTGTCAATCAGCTTTGGTGAAACCAGTAGATGTGTTTGAATAGAGATGAATGGGTTTCTGCAAGAGTGAAATTCATGGACCGATTGGTCAAACTAGTCAATTGATTTAGGGAAGCCATTTAATGTGTTTAAATAGAGACAAATGGGTTTCTTCAAGAGTGAAACCCAATGACTAGTTGGTTAAACTAGTTGGTTGGTTTTAGTAGGCTAGTTGATCAGTTTGGTGAAATAAGTCAATGTGATTAAATAGAGATGAATACGTTTATGCAAGAGTGAAACCCAGGGAGGTTTTGGTCAAACCAGTTGATCGGCTTTATCAAACTAGTTGATTAGTTTTGTGAAACCATTCCATATGTTTAAACAAAAGCGAATGGGTTTCTACAAGAGTAAAACCCATGGATTAGTTGGTCAAACTAGTTGACTGATTTTAGTAAACTAGATGATAGCTTTAGCAAAACTAGTTAATGTGTTTAAATAGTGATGAATGTGTTTTTAGATGAATGAAACCCATGGACTGGTTGGTCAAACCAATCAGTTGGTTTCCAAACCAGTTGATTAATTTGAGATAACAAGTTGAATAATTTTATCCACCAGTCGATCCATCTGAGTTTAACTCAATTCATGCTTTTGATTATACTGAACCATTCAATTCGTCTAAGGACAAATTAACTTGTTCTGACTGAAGCTAATCATTTTGTTATGAAAACACATTTAAAGAGTTTATGAAATGAAATCAAGTCAAATATTTTTCAACAAAGTGTTTTAAAGATTTTTAATTGAAACATGAACTTTGCTTAACTTAACTCTTTACAAGAAACCCAAGTCTTAAGAAATATTATCATTAACCTTTAAGTCTTGGTTATTTTCAATGTGTTGTTTTCTTATAATTGGAAACTTGATTGCTCTTTTACATTGTCACAATAGGAGGATGCTTTAAGTGGATATGTTAATTGTTGTACATGCACACTTAAGCAAACACATTAGTTATCAAGATATGTGTGTTATCATCAACACAAGCATAATGCCATTGTTTGACCTTTTAGGTCACCAATTTGCCCCTTTTCTATGATGACAAACAAAAAGTGCATGATTGTAAATGTTAAAGAGTAATGAATGTATGATAGACAAACATTTAACATTTTTGCAACTTTTAATCTGAACTCTTAGATTCTCTCCCCCTTTTTAACATTAGGAAAAGGTGATAAAGTGGAACATCATAAAAGCAAAAAAATACAAACAATCACCCTATTAAGAGGGAAATCTCTCCCTTAATATATGCGTATAATGAATTAGGCATAAGTAGACATGATGGGAAGACAAAGAAATGAATTAGACATCTGGAAATGATAGAGATAAAAGAGAGAAAAAAGTTCAATATCTCATTAATAATTAGATTTCAGTTATACATGAGATAGGAAACATATAAGCTATACAAGTAGTACATGAAAAAGTCTAGAAATAAGATAAACCTAAAAGAAATATACAAGTCTCGGTCATGGAAGACCAAAGGTGGGTAATGCTAAGGGTGTAACTAGAGAAATGAAAGCAAGCATGGTGTAGTTGTCGAAGTCGTCATTGACAGCGTCCAGAGAGTCAGTTGTCTTAACTGTTGCACGTCTAATCCTTATGGCCTCAATAAGGGACACATAAAAGATGAGATCAACAGAAGTAGGAGCAGTTTTTGGAGCAATATGAGTAAGGGAAGGGTGATGATTCTCATGGATGGAAGTGGCATTTGGAGGAGTGCCCATGTGATCTTAGTGATGCGATGTAAAGTTGGCCTATACTTGAGAGTGAAGTGCATGCAAATCTCTCTCTATAGTTCTATTCCATTACTCCATTGAGGTAATAATTCAACCAACATGAAGAAGGAGATCATGGACATTGGCAAGTGTCACACGACTAGATGGAAGAGTTATAGGAGGTGTACGAGAGGTGGAAGGGGCAGAGGTGGATGATAATGCTCTCCTCATGGACGAGAATGGTATGTTAGTTGGCCAAAGGGTCATCCAAGGGTGGTGATAGATCATCTTCAGCTTGTTGGGAATACTGAATTCTAAATGATGTAGAAAGGCGATTGCGACAATAAAGTGAGGCAAGAGCCTTAAGTGCAAGTTCAAGCATTTGGCCATCCATACTCATCTAATAGCCCATTCATTGGAAGGTAATAATATTGAGGATATCACACCCATTGTGTAAGCCCAATGGGATAGCTAGAAACCCTCCAAGATTAATATGGAAATCACGAAGAATTTGCATAATGAAGGAGTTATATCCTGGGGTTATTTGACTGTGCCCAGCCATATAGGATATGTGTTTGAAAATGTCAGCCCTAAATCGTATGGGGGTGGAAGAAAGAACGTGATCTACCTTATATCATTGTTCTAGGGTCATGTCTACTCCTGACCTAACTTGTGGGAAAATAATGGAGGATACCATGTAATGACACACCTGCAAGAAGGGTGGAAGATAGTAGGAGCTGGCAGTACCTCCAAAGACAAAGTGGTGATGATGCATATATAATAGAATCTCATAAGGAATTCTAGTGTGTATCCACTCTGTATAGGTTATGTCAGACTCGATATTGTTATCAATGCTGAGAATGCAAGCTAGCCTTGCCTCATCCATGACAATGGGAATACCCAATATATAAGTTTTGATGGTGTTTCCCATAACATGGATGGTGAGATTTACATAGGAAAGATGAACCAAGTTAGGGTATATTGGATCATTGAGGGTGAAAAGACATAAAAGGTGAATTTTGAAAATGGATTACATGAAGGGAAGCTTGGATTGATCAATATATGATATTACATCAATGCATTTCCTAGGGGAGTACTTTCTTTTTGTGAAAGGATTTGATCCATCATTGTTGGTCATCCATTATGTAGAATAAGGAGAGGCCTCATTGGTTCGAGCTAAGTGAGAGGTGGATAACATTAGTGTCCCAGTGGATGAAGAAGTAAGGGGATGATCAATAGATCTGGAATGGGACTAATATGGGAGAGGAAGATAATGAGGATTCCTACAACAGAGATGAAGTGGTGGGCTCTTTAATACAATTTGTCGTCCGAGTTGGATGCCTTGATTAGGTATGAGCCTGCTTAATGGGAGGAGCACTAGAACCTCCATAAATAGTGGTTGAGGTAGTGAATTTTTTCTTTGTCATTTTACTTCAATAAGAATCACATAAGAAGATTTTGATAATGAAAGGCCCCCAAGCTATGCAACCTTATCTAAGTGAAAGAATTCAAATAAGGCTTAGTGGGATATTTCACAAATGATGAGAAATTAAGGAAACTAAAGCACAATTTGTGAGAAATTATCTTAATGACTATGAATGTAGGCCTAATTTGGCCTTAAGATGAGTCGATTGAGGCCAAAGTGGATAAAGTGAAAAGTTAGGTTTTATTTGGTGAATTATTTCAAATCTGGCAAGGAAAAGTGAAATCAATGAAGATCAGGATTAAAAAATGCATAATTGCATTGATTGAACGTTGAAAAGTTTAATTTTATATATTTTGACAAAGGATTGAGTGATTTCAAATGAGAGAGTGGGAAGAGGCAAAGAGGAGTCGATAGGTTTTGAGGAATTGAAGTCAAATGGTTTGGTTGAATATGTGAGGTGGGTGTTTATATGCCTGATACACCAATTGACTAGTTGAGTATATTAGTTGACTATTCATGATACCGATTAACAAGTACTAATTATCTAGTCTACTGGTTTTGCATAGGTTAGACACAAACCAGTAATGATTTTATCTCTCTAGCTTAGACTTATCAGTTGACTAGTTTGAAAATTGATTGATAGATTTTGTTGACAAGTCAACTAGTTCGCTCAGTTAGGTCATATTTTCAATAATTTTCAAGTATTTTTGATTGTGAGCCGTAATCCAACACATATAAATTTTATTTTATTTATGAAACATATCACATTGATCAATGGTCATAAATTTTATATTTTGAATTGAATTTATGCCAAGCTATTGTGATTTTGAGTAATTTCATGATTAATCCTTACTTTTCAAAAAAATTAAAATATTGAGAGAGAATTAATTTTAATCATAGAAAATTCATTCCAAGTTCTCTCTTAATTGTTGTGAATCTTTCTTCATTTAATGGCTTAGTGAAGATGTCCCCCCACTGATGTAATGCATCTACAAATTCTATGCATACGTCTCCTTTTTCAACATGGTCTCTTATGAAGTGATGCCTTATTCTATATTTTTAGACTTGGAATGTTGAATAGATTTTTTTGGGACACATAACACTAGTGTTGTCATAATAAATTGGAATTTTTTCAAGCTTAATCCCATAATCACTTAGTTGATGTTTTATCTAGATTAAATGTTCATAACAAGCACCAACTACTATATATTCTACTTTAGTTGTAGAAAGTGTTATGCTAGATTATTTCTTACTATGATAACTAACTAAGGCTTCTCCAATAAATTGGTAGGCACCCGAAGTGCTTTTTATATCAAATTTATTTCCCTCAAAATCAGCGTCAGAATATCTTATTAGGTCTAAAAGAGTATCACTAGGGTAAAATAAGCTTAGGTTATGTGTGCTAGTAAGATATCTAAGGATTCTCTTTACGTTAGTCATGTAAGATTCCTTGGAATTATATTTAATCCTTTCACATAGGAATACACTAAACATAATATCATATCTAGATGTTGTAAGATAGAGAAGTGATCTGATCATACCTCAATATCTTTTTTGGTCAACTAGCTTACCTTTGTTATCCATGTCAAGCTTTGTGGTAGTGGCTATAAGTGTATTGCAAGGTTTGTTCTTGTTCATTCCAAACTTCTTAAGTAGTTCCTTTGTGTACTTTTCTTAGTTGCAAATATTCTTTCCCTTTATTGCTTGATTTGGAGTCCAAGGAAATAGGTCAACTCACTTATCATGCTTCTTTCGAATTCATTTCACATTAAGGTAGAAAAGTCCTTGCACATGGATGCATTAGTAGCACCAAATATTATGTTATCAACATAGATTTGTGCAAGCAGTAAATCCTTTTTAGCTTTCATTAGGAAAAAAATTATATCAATTTTACATCTATCGGAACCTTTTTCTAATAGAAATTTACTCAACCTCTCATACCAATCTCTAGGATCTTGTTTTAAACTATAAAGAGCCTTATTTAATTTTTAAACATGGTTAGGAGTCATTTTCAAAGAAGTGTGGTTGCCTAAAATATACCTCTTCTTCAATAAAACAATTAAGAAAAGCACTTTTGACATCATTGAATATAATGTAAAGCACATGGATGATGCAAATGCAAGAAACATACTTATAGCCTCAAGTTTAGCTATGGGGCTAAAGGTTTCCTCAAAATCAATGCCTTCCTCTTAGTTGTATCCTTTGGTAACCAATTAGGCTTTGTTTCTAACCACAACTCCCCCTTCATCTAGCTTATTGCTAAAGACCCATTTAATACCAACAATGGGCCTATTTGGAGGGAACATGACTAATTCCCAAACTTAATTTCTCTCAAGTTGGTTAAGCTCATATTGTATTTCCATGATCCAATTTTAATCATTCATGGATTCCAAGTGATACTTAGGTTCCATTTGAGATAAAAATTCTAAATGATTGCAAAATTTATTTAGTGAGAATATTGTTGCAACTCCTATCGTTGGGATCGCCAATGATGAGTTCTTGAGGGTGCCCATAGGTATATCTCCATGATCTAGGAAGATACACTCACACTTCATCTTCATGTTAATTAATTTGAGGTTCTTCATCTTTCTCTTCTTCCTTGTCATAATTTTCCAATAAGATCTCAACTTGGATGGAGGGACCTACTTTTTCCTCTTGGGTCTTTTGCACACTAGAGCAAGATTCCTTAAAAGAAACATGTACAGATTCTTCAACTAACATTGTTCATTTGTTGAAGATCTGATAAACTTTACTGTGTAAAGAGAACCCAATGAAGATGCCTTCATTAGCTTTGGAGTTAAACTTACCCATGTTATTTTTTCCATTGTTGAGGACAAAGCATTTGCAGCTACATGTGCATAGATAAATCACATTTGGTTTCTTATCTTTATAGAGCTCATAAGGTGTCTTTTTCAAGATGGTCCATATGAGTACTCTATTAGTTATGTAATTTGTGGTGGCGATGGGTTTGGCCCAAAAGTATGTTGGAAGCTTGGATTCACACAACATAGTTCTTGCAACCTCTAAGGTTTAGTTTTTTCTTTCCACCATTCCATTTTGTTATGGTGTTCTTGATGTTGAGAAGTTGTGGGTAATACCATTTTGATCATATAGTTCTATAACTATGGCATTCACAAACTCCTTTCCATGATTTCTCCTTATAACATGACTTATCTTTCCTTTTTATACTTTATTTTTCTTAGCAAGCATCAGAAAAGCGCTAAAAGCATCATCTTTAGTGGAAAGAAATAATTTCTAGGTATAGTTTGAGTAGTCATTTACAATGATTAGTGCATATCTACAACCACCCATGTAATGCATCCTACTAGGCATGAATAGATCCATATGCAACAATTTATATGGTTGATATGTAGTAACAACATTTTTAGGTTTGAAGGTAACCCTATATTGTTTCCTTTATTGGCAAGCATCACATAATCTATCTTTGACAAAGTTAACTTTAGAAGACCGTGTAATAGTTCTTTTCTAGTGAGTTTGTTTAATAAGTCCATGCTACCATGTGTAATGCATTTATGCCATAACCATGCATTGTTATCAATTTCCCTTAAGCATAAAGTGTGTAATTTTATTGAGTTAACAGAAAGTATGTACACATTGTTGATGCATGTGCATAAAAAAAAGTATAGATGTGTTTACTCCATTTGTAATCATGCAATGTGAATTTGAAAAGTTTACTAGAAATCCTTTATCGCATAGTTAGCTAATGTTAATCAAATTGTGCTTGAGGCCATCAACTAGACATACATAATTTCTAAAAGTTTTAGAACTATTGATACTAATCCTGCAAACACCAATGATCTTTCCTTTTGAGTTGTCTCCAAAGGTTACATATCCACCATTATATGGAGTTAGTTTGGAGAATATGGTTCGCTAACTCATCATGAATCTTGAACATCCACTATCTAGGAATAATTTGTGGCCTTTTGTATTAACTTTGAAGCATACGTGAGGGCACAAACGTCGTAGTTTAGGTACCCTTTCAATGGGCCCTAACCAGGTTAGTGTTAAGATCATGCGGGATGGTCCCATTAAGTTCCCACACCACCTTTAATTTTGGAATAACTTTGGTATATTTTTTACACTTTTATGATGAAGCAATGTGATCAGATTGACCCCACATATTGCAAAAAATTCTTTTCTTATGGGTGGAGGTGAATCTTGTAATCTTTGCACGCCTACATATTGTAGATGAGTGGTTGTCTTTTCCACATAGGTTATAGTTGTTTGATGTAGGGGAATCATTCACTTGATGAGCTTTGAAGGCTCTTACAAAGAAATTATTTAGTGTTTGGTGTTTAATTACCCTCTTAGTTCCATAGCCTAAGCCCTCATTTTTCTTGCAGTAATGTTGATCACCTAATAATGCATTTAAGCCTTATTCACCATTTGTGAAGGTATATGCAGGCTTTACAAATTTATCATATTTGGCTTGTAGTTCCACTATTTTTAATTGGAATTGATCTATCATGACCTGGTGATCACAACATATATATTCGTTGTATTCATTAAATTTAGTTATTTTATTTGCTACCTTAATTTTGACAAAAAGCGTGTGAGATTCAAGAAGAACATTTTCATCTAATCTAAGAGTGTGTTGGTCATTTAAGTGATCAAGTAGCTTATTCATGTTTTCTTTGTCTTTAGTTAGTTTATCATTATCACATAATAAATCATGTAAAATACATAATGAGTCATCATATGAGTATTATAAGTTATATTATACCTCATTAATGTTGTCTTTGTTAATAAAGTTGTAGGTGATGTGGAGACTAATGGTTCCTCTCTTAAAGCCATGAAATAAAGGTCGGAAACTTCTTCTTCTTCTTCTTCATCGAAGGGTTCACATTTGCTTTCACCAAATATAGCCATGGAATTTCTCGGTCATTGACTTTCTTTATTGTTACTTTTGTTCCCTTTATTCTTTGTCATTTTTTAGCGATTTCATTTATAAACTCATAGCAGGCACATATGATATGACTAACTTTTCCATAATTTTGGCATTTGATCTTGTCATCCATGTTGACTTCTCTAGAATTCCTTGGGTTACGTAGGGAAGGCCTTCAATTTATATCTCCTTTTGATCAGAGGAACCTTGTAAATTGAGTAGTTATGAAGGCCACTTATTCATCATTCATGGGAGGTTCTTCTTCTTCTTCATCACCTTTTTTTTGGCCTATATCTTCAGCTAAATCTTGTTTTCTAGAGGATCTTGAGGCTTTTAGTTCTATATGCTTCTTCTCTCTTTCTTCCTTTCCATTTTCCATTTGTTATTGATCAACCATAAGATCACTAAAGAGATCTTTGATTGTTATTTTACTTAAATCTTTGGTTTCTTCAATCACGGTCACTTTAGGGATCCATTCTTTTGTAAGACCTTTCAAGATGTTTTTCACTTTCTCTTATTTGGTGTTTTCTTTCCTTAAGGCCTTGATATTGTTTATAATGTAGGCGAATTGGTTTCTTAGGTTTATGATCTTTCACCTTACTTCATGCTAAAGAGTTCATACTCTCCAGTGTGAAGGGTGTTTCTTTGATCCTTCATCTACTTTAAATGAGCTTATCCCATATTTCTTTTTATATTTGGGCATGATTGAATACGGTGGTACTATCTTTCATCAAGTCCACACTATAGAATGATGATGGCTTTATCGTTGAGATTTAGCCTCCTCTTTTCTACATCCATTCTGCAAGTTGACCATTTACCTCTTATGTGATCTTAATTGGCCCTTCAGTGACTATTAACCACATGTCATTGTCTTTCAATTTGATGAAGAACATAATTTGGTTCCTCCCGTAGGAAAAATTCTTTTCATTGAGCAGTGGTGGTTTAGTAGTGCATATGCCTTCATTTAGACTAATAGAATTCATTCCACTTGTGGATCTTTTTCCCCTGAAATTGTTGAATCTTTTGAAAGGTGTCATTTCTATAATACTGATTTAAAAACACCCTAGAGGGGTGTGAATATGATTTTATAAAATGGAAATGACCAAATAAAAATTAGTACACAATATAGAGTGGTTTAAGAGTGAATTACTTTTTACACCCACTACCAAAAGGTTCTCCTTTTTGGATTTTGAAATAGTGATATGTGTTTTTATTCATGGTCACTCATCTCTAAGGTTTATGAGCCTTACTATCTTAATGATCCTTCACGAGGTGATCTGCAACTTAACATATTTATCTTTTCTAGAATTTCCACAAGAATAACTCAAAAATGATAGGTAAACACTCACTACCTTGTTTAAATAAATTTTTTGAGGAGGTTGTAATTACATATAATTCTCACCAATAATACAAGATATGAAATTTTATAACTTTGAATGAGATGTAATCTAGATATATGTAAAGATATATTTTTCAATTGGAGAACATTTCTAGCTAATAGAAGTTAGTAAAAAGTTTAGATATTTTGAGTGATCAATAAAATGATTTGAGAGTAAGAAATTAATTGCACAATCAATATTCTAAAAATTAGTTTTAATAAATGTAGATATTTTGAGTGATCAATAAAATGATTTGAGAGTAAGAAATTAATTGCACAATCAATATTCTAAAAATTTATTGTGGTTTCCCTCGTCATTTAGTTATTAGATACAAAACTATAGAACTTTGTTATGCAAATCTATATTTAATGCTCACCAGTTGATCAGTATGGCCAAACCAGTCAATCGATTATATGGCTAGTCGATTGATATTTTAAACCAGTTGACTCTTTATGTTTAGACCAAAAATGGAATTTACTGTTATGAAAACTAGTCAATCAGTTTATTCAAACCGATCAATTGGTTATGCATAGCACATAGTTTGTTTTAATAACATATGTGAATGGTGACATGGTATGGTAAGACCATACGATGTGTTCATTTTACCATTAGATTAGTTTTTTCCAAATTATTTGGTCAATTATGAACTAATTTATGTGTTTAGCAAAATCAGTTGATGTGTTTAAATAGAGATCAACTAGTTTCTACAGGAATAAAACCCATGAACTGGTTGATCAAACCAATCAATTTGTATTGATAGGTTTGGTGAAACCATTCAATGTGTTTAAACAAAGATGATTGGGTTTCTATAAGAGTTAAACCCATGGACTATTTGGTTACACTATTTGATCAATTTCAACAAAGTAGTTAATCAATTTGGCAAAACCAGTCGGTGTAGAGATGAATGGGTTTCTACAAGAGTGAGACCCATAGATTGGTTGGTCAAACCAGTCGATTAGTTTAGAAAAATGAGTCGATGTGTTTAAATAAATACGAATGGATTTTTACATGATTGAAACCCATAGACTGGTTGGTGAAACTAATCAATTGATTTAGCAAAACCACTAGATATGTTTAAATAGAGATAAATGAGTTTCTATAGGAATGAAACCCATGGATTGTTTGGTTAAATGGGTCGATCGGTTTCCAAACTAGTTAATTGATTTCAAAAAACCAATGGATCAATTTTATCCACCAGATGATCCATTTGAGTTTAATTCAATTCATGTTTTTAATTAAAATAAACTAGTGGACCGGTCCGAGGACTAGTCAACTCATTCTGATTGGAACCAATAATTTTGTTTTGAGAATATCTTTAAAGAGTTTTTGAAATGAAATCAAGTCAAGTATTTTCAACAAAGTGTTTTAAATAGTTTTAATTGAAATATGAACTTTGTTCAACTTAACTCTTAACAAGAAACCTAAGACTTAAGAAATATTATCCTTAACCTTTAACTTATAGTTATTTTCCTTATTTTGTTTTCTTATACTTGGAATCTTGATTGCTTTTTAAAATTTTTCACATTAGTAAATTGCTTTAAGTGGATAAGTCAATTGTTTTCCATGCACACTAATGCAAAAAGATTAGTTTTCTAAATTCATTTATTATCATCAAAATAAGTATAATGACACTATTTGACATTTGAGGTCAATATAATTTATTCTAGGGTTACCAAGGAAAATATTCTATTATGGTAGTGGTAGGTAAATTCTCAAAAAAGGTAAATTTTATTCCATGTCATAAAATCAATGATGGAACTCATGAGGCTTATTTTTATTTCAAAGAAGTAACAAGGTTGCATGGTATTTCCAAAAGTTTAGTTTATTATATAGATGTTAAGTTTTTGAGTTACTTTTGAAAAACACGTTGGCATCATATGCTAGGTACGAAGTTGTTGTTTAGTACATCTCATGATCCTCAAATGGATGGTAAAACAAAAGTGACAAATGGGAATTTGGTTAATTTTCTAAAAGGGCTTGTTAATAATAATACTAATGATTGGGATATAAAACTAGGAGATGCTGAGTTTGCATAAAATAGAGGTCCTTTAAGTATAACTCAAATGAGTCCATTTGATGTTGTTTATGTGGTTAATCCTTTTTTACCTATAGATTTGGCTTCATTGAAAAAATTATACATTAATAATTATGAGGCTAAAGAATGAGTTGAGTTATTTAAGAAATTTTATAAACAAATTAAGAGAAACATATAAAAATATAATGCTAGATATCAAGCTCAAGCTAATAAACATCGAATTCAACATGTATTTTCTCTAAGAGAATTAGTATGGTTATAGTTATCAAAATAAATATTTCCCAACTTAATAAAGAGAAAACTAATTCCAAGAGCTAACGGACCATTCAATATGAAGAAAGATAAGTCTTAGAGCCACCTAATTCTTACGGAGGAATTTTAAGAACTTTCAATGGTGGTAACTTATCTCCATATTATAGTGATGCTAATTTGAGAAAAAATTCTGTTCAACAAGGGAATAATGATGTAGTAGCATCTAAAAACCTTAATGAATCTTGAAAAGTTCAAGAGTGGAGATGGAACCCATTTTTCTTATATTTCTTGGAACCCTCCCCAAAACGCTAATGCCATGTGTTTCTTGAGAAATTCTTGTAGGTATATTAAATGCTTTAAAGAAGATTAATTCATCTAAATAATCTAGTTTACAAGATAAGGGTAAGGATGTACAAAAGCGTACATAAAAGACAAATCTATAAGATACAAAGTTATTATTTTATGTGACTAGGGATTTTGTTAGCTTTGTTACTTTTATCTACACTTTATAAATATTTGTCTTGTAATTTTTTGGGTCAGTTATATGTTGTTTGTACATACATATTAGAAAATTTATAGGTTGTTTTAGTTTTGATAAATAATGGCCAATATTTGGAATTAGTTGTAACTAATTCTCCAACATCTACATCAATCATTTAGGCTAAATAATTAGTTGTATAACAGCTATATTAGTTAGACAATGAATACATTAGTTATATTAGTTGTTAATACGTTATTATTAAGTTGTAAAAACCTAGAAACCATGTATATATATATATATATATATATATATATATATATTTACTCATCCCTCGTTCACAAAATAATTAAAGAAGAAGGAATAAAATTAAAATTTTGAGTCTCTCTAATTCTCCCAAGTGAGTGAGTGATCTTTTGTGAGTTAGAGTTTTTTTAATGAGAAAAACTATTTATGTTCTTCTTGGAATCCTTTGTGGTGTAATATGTGTGAATCCTTCCAAAAACTGTCCAAATATCAAGCCGGTGTTCTTCATTCCATCATCAACATCAACCTCTAAGAAGGAGAAAAGATCATACATTTTGAAAGTATGATTTCTCCATAATCTTCCTATTACATTTGTAAAAAAAAAAAGGAAAGGGAAAACCCTAATGCATCTTTAGGAATTCAATTTTGATTAATATTAAATCATGATGACATACATACATGTTGATAATTAACCATATAAGGAAACACCAAGCTAGAAACCTAAGGCATAAACAATTTATGATGTAAGATCATCTTCATATAATCATCCAAATATATTTCTTGGATGATTTATATTGACTTCTTGGAGTTTTTTTTTTAAGTTACAAACATATTACATTGAGTTTATCCAAATATGCAAGTTCTTGAAGATTTGGGTATAAAATGAATAATATTACAAACATAGGCTATTTTTATGCAACCAAATGAAGCCTTGACGAATGGTTTATTGATAAAGAAGAAAAAAAGTTCTCGCTGATGCTCTCTCCTTTCTCCTAGGGTTGATGGAGTATTGACCATGGCAAAGAAGAAACATGCCTCGCCGGGATCTAGGATTCATGGACGTTCGAAAGATGTTGTAGATAGTGCTCGAGAATTGCCCATGGATGGAACCATTTCATAAAGGGGTTGGCGACCAAACCCTACCAAAGGAGAATGATTTGATCGACATGCTTTTACCTTCTGATCGTGATGGTGATATGAGGAAATCATCCAGTAATGTTCCCTCTACCCCAGGACATAACCATGCAGGGGTTTCTAATGGAATGGAAGGAAACCTAGCAGAGGGTTTTGTTACTGATGGAGACCATTCGAGTATTAATACTAGGGCATCAGTATAGAGTAGATTGCAGCCTGCTTCACCCCCTAATTCATCATGGAGAGATGTGGTTCTAGGAAATAGAATTCCTAGCCATGGACAATCCCTGACTTTTTCAGAATCCCATGTATGACAATGGTAGGGTTGTGGTAAAACTGGATAAACAAGATGTTGATTCTAAAGTAGCACTTTGGGCCAATACATTGATAGGGTTTGTGTATGGCCAGGCACCATCTTATACTTAGATGTAGGCTTTTGTCAAGAGATAATGGACAACTATTCAAATTCCATAGGTTATCTTACATTCTTCTTGGTTTTTTCTGTTTAAATATCTTTCACAAGAGGATGTTGCATGGTTACTTAGCCAGCATTGGATGTTTTTCAATAGGACTCTTGTTCTAAAGAAATGGTATAGGTGATTGCAATTCAACCCTAATGAGATGCAGGTTCTGCCTTTGTGGATTAGGTTCCCAAACCTTCCTTTGGAGTATTGGTCCACTAAATCACTTAGTAGATTAGCCAGTGTAGTTGGTAACCTAGTCATTCTTAATCATGGATCCTAAGGGGATGGAGGTTGAATAGAAAGTAGAGTATAATTGGAAGCCTTTCTATTATCCTCTTTATGACTACTTTGGCTATGATCAAAGGAGATGCAAGGCAGCAAAACAAGATAACAATATAGGTCATGATAAAGGAGGGGAATGGAGATTAGTTAGGGATCTTAGAAAAGGAAAGGCCCAAGCTGAGATTGATCATGTTCAGACAAAACCCCAACACACTTTTACTAGTGCAACCTATAGAGGATAATCTCACGGTTGTTGAAAATGTTGTTGTGGCTGATGTCCCACTTGAGAAAAGTGATTTTGTTTCTCTAGTAAATTCAGATACTGACTTGTTAGGACCAGTCACTAGTTCTGAGGGTCTTGGTTCCTCTTATGATGCTGGGGGGAAGAAAATTTCTGTGATTGAGTCAAGTTTGGCTAAGACTTGATAGAGATCTGTTAATTTTTCAGAGCCAAGACTTACCAGATTTAGAGCCTCTCAATCTGGATCTCATGATTGTGGTGCTGTAGACACCGATCCAAGACAAGGTAGGGCTGGTTTAGACCAGGGGGAATTTTTTCTGGACTTGACCCTGGTGGACATGATTAGTGCTTGGAATATAAGGGGACTGAATAAGACTTCCAAGCATAAGGAAGTCAGAAGATTTTGTGCTAGGCACAAAGTGGATTTGTTTAGTTTACTGGAAACCAGGGTTAAAGAATGAAATTTAGCAAATATTTTTAATAAAATTCAGAATGGTTGGAAGACCATCAATAATTATTCTCATCATCCAAATGGTAGAATTTGGGTTCTATGGAATCCCACAATGTGGCTGATATGATCATATTATGTGCATGGCCAAGCTATCTTATATCATGTCAAACATTTACATTCAAATGTTAGTTTCTGTGTGGCTTTTTTGTATGCCTTTAATTCTGGTGTTGCAAGAAAATCCCTATGGCATTGGTTGAAGATTAATTTTCTTGGACAGGTTCCTTGGCTAGTGGTGGGTGATTTCAATGTGGTGTTGAACGATTCAGAAAAATTTCAAGGGAGGCAGTCTAATAGCTTTGATGTGTAGGACTTTAGAGATTGTTGTCAAGATTTAAGATTGTGTGTTTTGTAGAGTCAGGGTTGTCATTTTTTATGGTCCAGTCATAGAGAAGGAGAGGAGGAGGTGTTTTGTAAACTAGATAGAGCTCTTGTCAACCTTCAATGGCTTGATGCTCATCCTCAATGTATGGCATAGTTCTTAAGTCCTTTAGTTTCAGATCATTGCCATGTGATTATTCATCTTAACATTTATCATTTGAAAGGACCTAAACCATTTAAGTTCTTCTAATTCTGGACTAAATCATAGGAGTTCTTGCCTATTGTCCAGAGCATATGGAGAATCAAGATTGGGGGAAATTTTCTGTTTAAAATTTCTAAGAGGCTACGTGTGCTAAACTAGGAGCTCAAAAATTTCAACAGATCCAATTATGGCTCTATTTCTCAAAGAGTTAATGAAGCTAGAGAGGAAGTGGTAGCATTACAACACAATTTTTATACTAATCCAGGTAATCATGATCAGAGAGGACTCCTGAAGGTAAAAGAGAAGCACTTCTATCATTTGCTTCATTGTGAAGAACTATTCTATAAACAAGAAGCAACAAATCAATGGCTTAAATGTGAGGATTCAAACCATAAATATGTTTATGCCAAGGTCAAGGAGAGGCACCAAAGGAAAGAAATGGTTTTTCTTTTAGACTATACTAATAATGAGATGAGAGGTGCAAAGCACATTCATGAAGTTTTTAGTAATTATTATCAAGATCTCTTAGGAGCAGGACCTTCTATGGATGGGGTTATTGATCCTTCTGTTATCAGCTCAGGTCTTCATTCTAACTATTATGCTGGCCTTTCTGCTCCTGTTTCTCAAGAGGAAGTGAAAGCAGCTATTTTCTCCATGGGGGATACAAAAGCAGCTGGTGTTGATGGTTTTTCTGCAGGGTTCTACAAGACTTGCTGGCCTATTATTGCAGAGGAGGTTGTCTGGGCTGTGAGAGAATTTTTCTCTACTGGTTTTCTTCTCAGGAAATTGAACATTACTGCCCTCACTCTCGTTCCAAAATAGCCAAATGCAAATAGGGTTACTGAATTTAGACCAATAGCTTGTTGTAATGTATTATATAAAATTATTGCAAAAGTTATAGTACAGAGGTTGCAACATATTATGCCAATTCTTATTGACCTCTCTCAAAATGCATTAATTAAAGGAAGAAGCATTGGTGAAAATATTCTATTGGCCCATGAGTTAGTAAGGAAATATTCTCAAAAGGGTACCTCTCCTAGATGCATGCTTAAGATTGATCTTAAGAAGGCTTATGACATAATTAATTGGAATTTTCTGCAGCAAATCCTTAACTTATATGGATTTCCACCTCATTTTATTAAATTGATTATGGCATGTGTAACCACTGTTTCATATTAAGTTTCTTTCAATGGTGTTTTGGCTGCACCTTCCCTAGGAAAAGAGGCTTAAGGCAAGGATATCCTCTTTCTCCTTACCTGTTTGTGCTGGTTATGGATTATTTTAGTAGGTGCTTGAAGAAATTGTGGAATGATCCCAAATTTCATGCTCACCCAAGATGTAGAGGTCTGCAGCTTATCAATTTGAATTTTGCATTTGACCTTTTGCTGTTTTGTAAGGGTAATTTGCAGAGTATTCATTGTCTTAAGGAGGTTATGGACCATTTCTTTACAACTTCAGGCCTTGTGGTTAATCCCAACAAATGTTCTATGTTTTTTGGGGGTATGGATGGTGCAACATAGGTAGCTATTCTAGAGCACCTTGGTTTTCCTGCAGGGAGCTTTCCCATCACTTATCTGGGATTGCCTTTATCCTCTACAAGATTATCTGCTACTCAGTTGCAGCCACTGTTGGATAAACTGACTGCAAGGTTAAGGCATTAGAGTACCTTGTTCCTCTCTTATGCAGGTAGATTACAACTCATTAAGTATGTGTTATTTAGTGTACAACTCTACTTTAGCCAGATCATATTACTTCCTAGGAAAGTTCTCCACTATTTTATCAGTCTTTGCAGGACTTTCCTATGGTCTGGCAAACTGCAACTTAAGAAGTCTGCTCTTGTTACCTGGTAATCTTTGTGTTCTCCAACCAATGAAGGTGGGCTTGGATGGTTAAATCTTCAGTTGTGGAATTGTTATGCATTGGGGAAGCTCCTCTGGAATATTACAGCAAAGAAAGATACCCTATGGGTCAAATGGGTCCATTAAGTGTATGTCAAGCAAGCCTCTGTGTGGGATTTTAGCCCAACATCTTACACTTCCTGGATTTTTCTAAGGATTCTTCACATTAGACCACTTATGCAGGACTTCATTTTGAGGTGTGAGGCAACTCAGATAGAGTATACTATTAAAACAGCTTATAAAGCCATTAGACCACCACAGGACAAGCAACCTTGGACAAAGTTGGTATGGAGATCTGCTTCTATTCCTCAATTGAACTTTATTGATTGGCTTGCTTGCAGAAATCGACTATCAACTAAAACAAGACTAAGGGAGATTGGCATGGTAGTGGATCCAGCATGTATTTTCTACCATCAGCATGTTGAGACCAAGGACCATCTTTTTTTTTTGTTTTGCCCTAATACTTTGATTATCTGGAGAAATATTAGGAGGTTGGCTGGAAGAAGTGATCCTATCTTAGGATGGGATCAAGAGGTCAAGACTTTACTTACAAGAACTAGGCAAGCAGTACAGAAGAAATATATTTTGGGGGCTCTTTTTGTTTCTTACATTGTAACTGTTTGGCATGAAAGGAACCTTAGAATTTTTCAAAATAAAACTAGGCATTTAGGTGTTATTTTGAGAAGTATTATTATGCAAGTATCTAGAATGTTTGTTAATCATACTTATTCTGCTAAGTATGTTAGCTGGTTAGGGCTGCTTGCTGCTATTGATTGTAATGCTAAGTTATAATCTCCATTTCGATAGTAATAAATTCTACTTATTGAAAAAAATGAAGCCTTGACGAAGTGGAAAATTTGTGTATATGTCAAATATGACAACATTACAGCTACAATAAGTCAATAAAAACCATGTCATGTGGATAATGACAACTAGGAGTCATTATACCTAAATAGGGTTTTTGATTGTTAGTTATGAGTTTATGTAACAACTTTGTAACTAATACTAATATGACAATGAAATGGATTGGTGACATGGATTGTAAATGAGTGGAAAATGATATGTAAATCTAGCTATTAGTACAACTGTAAATAATGGCTAGTCTAGTTGGCCTAAAAGTTCATTAGTTCTAATGTAATGTTTTTTTTAAGTTAGTTAGGATATTTGTATCTAAATAAACCTTAATTCCCATGGGAATTAGAGAGATTATTAGACATGGATTAGGCCTATAAATAAGGCTTAATTTTGTTTGTTATATAAAAAATTTGATTTGAATAATAATAGTCTATTTGTGAGTTCTATTCAAGTTCTATTTTTTTGAATTGAAGTTGTGTATCTCCATTCATCTTAGTAAGTTAGGTTTTATGTCTTTGAATATATACTTTGTGAAAATATATGAAAGTTATTTCTACCTTTAGAAGTCTACTTTGTGTCTTCTTCTTTAGGATCCCAAGTAAGTAAATCTACGTGAATCTTTATTTGGTAATTTGGGAATGTTTACTTGGTGAATTTCTTTCATTCATATCCATTCTTTTTGTGATATTCAAATTATCCCATTCAAATTGAAGGCTACATTATATTTTGTTTACATGTTATAGTGGAGCATGTAAATCCACATCAAAAGTGGTATGAGGGCCTATGTTTCCCTTCTTTAAGTGCTCACTTTCCTAAGCCTTTTTATTCCAATCATTTTGTTAATATTTCCATCTGTTTTGTACATAAAATCCTATGCCATTTATTCTCTTAAGTTCACCCTTCTTGTTTTATTAAACCCTACCATGAAAACATCCATTAGCAAATATTCATACTTTTAATACATCTCCCATAAAGAAAATCTTTAAGATCATTGTAAACTTCATCAAAATTCACATAAGTTTGAGATACACGTACCTTTCCTCATAATATCCATTTGAGTATTACCTTTTGTATTGAATCCATTAATTTGTGAGTTATAAGGCCACACAAAAAGCCATATCCTTTCTTGAGTGAATTTCCATTCAAGTGCACTTTTTTTTGGCTAAAAAACATTCGGATGGGTTGTATATTATGCATAACCAATTTAGTTATTAGGATTTTTACTTCACCCAAATATAAAATGGCTAGTGATGATGTCATGAGATCTAACAATCCCTTTAAATATATCATTTTGATCCTTCAACCTATTCTCCATCTTTTTGTCAAGATGTTAGAATTTTAATTTTATGGATTGAAGGAGGGACTTTATAAACTCTTCATTGGCCAAGGTGAAAATTGAATGGTGTATAATCAAGGAGAAAAGGTTCGAATAGAGAAAATGTTTGAACGGAGAAATTGGGAGAAAATTAAAGAAAGATAAAATGTTGATGAGATTTATCGAGATCTTGTTGAAGATCTTAGTGGAATATCCATAGAAAAGATTCAAGATCATCTAATGCATGAGACCATACAATTTTCTTTCAAGAGAAAGAAAAGAAAAATAGAATTGAATGAAATGGATAATTTATAATTTTTTTATTTTGAATTTTGAATTTTCTCTTTGAATCTCTCCCTCACCGGTCCTAATCGGTCTGTACCCTATGGTATACACTGGTATCCATGGATAGGAAGAAATTGGTGAAACGTAAGCAATTGAAATCGAAGGATGTGGATAACTCAAACAACTCTATTGATGAATCTGAGAGTCAATCCCCAATTTCAATTTTGAAGCCTAGGGATGTGAAGATGATGGATAAGATGAATGAAATATTGAATATACCTATTCCCCAAACAGATCAAGAAAAGAATATGGCATGTGATGTTGAGGAATTTGAGAAGAATAGTGTAAATCCACCTATGATTTTAGCTTCGATGACTAAAGGAGTTAAGGAAGACCAAAATTATCAACCTGTGGGGAATGAAACCATAACTGTTCTGTAATACCCCAAAACCCTAATTTAGGAATTAATAATAAAATAGGGATTAATATGTGAGATTTAATTAAATATACCATTTTTAATAAAATAATGCTATTATAATAAAAATAATTAAAGCCAAAAAGGAGAAAAATAATGCAGGAATCAAATTAGTAGAGGCTAGAATAATTTACTAAGTTTAAATAAATTTTAAGTGAATAATAATAATAATTTTTAAACTAATAAAAAATTAATTAATTATTCTTACTATTGTTATTATTCCTAAAAATTCAAAAAAATCCCAAACACCCCAACCATCTTTTTTTCTTTTTTTTTCCTTTTCCTTTTCCTTTTTTCTCTCTTTTTCTTCCTTTTCCTTTTCTTTCTTCCTTTTTCTTCCTTCCTTGCGGGTCTGGGCCACACCTATTGCAGCTCAACCTTCTCCCCCTTCCCCTCTTCTCCTTCTTTCCTTGTGCTACCTAACCTCCATTTTCTTTTTTCCCCTCTCGTGGCCAAAGCCACCCCGCCCTATCTTTTCTTTTTCTCCCTTTCCTTTTCCCTTTCTTCCCATTTTACCCTCATCTTCTACCGCCCCCCAATCGAATGACTCACATGGTTGCTTTGCAACTATAGCTCTCCCTCTCCCCTCACATTCTGCTCGTCCTAAACTGTAGGGCATGCAGCTAGTACTACCCTACACTGGTTCCCGCCCTTCTACAGCTCCAACAGCCTTACCTAACTCCTACAAACCTAACCTTGCTCCCTATGAACCTGGACCATCAAAAGCTTGCACCATCCTACCACCACCAATCGGTAGCCACTTGCTCCCCCTAATCCCTTGGTATTATTACCCCTTGTCTTATTCTCCTCCCCTACACCTATAAAAGCCTTCCCTTAACCTTCTTCATCTCTTTCTTTTTTTTACCTAGAACTTCCCCTATCTCCTTCTCTCATCCCTTTTTTAGATGCATCCAATGCTGTCGTCGTGCTACACCACCATCCAAGCTATCACCTATTATCTTCCTTGCACCACCCTCTACCAAACATGACATTTTCCCGCCTCTAACTCTCTCTCCTATGCTATCCCCACCTATGCAAAGTAGGCAGCTCGAGCTACCCTTCGTTGCTCCTTGCGATGTCCTACGCCGGCTCCACCACCACCTCCACTACCTCCCTCTACCTTCCCACATGCTCCATTCCCTTTTTCTCTCCCTCCTCCCTCCTCCACTTTTGGCCACCACTGCCGCTTTTGTCGTGGGACACCGCCACCACCACCATGACCCCCTTTGACTTAGAAATCCTACCACCTAAGAAAAACACCATGTCCCTCCCCCTTTCCAACCCCAGCATCCTGCCTTTTCTATCACCACCACCCTTGTAGTGCCGCTGGCCTCGGCGCCACCCTAGCTGCCACTCCCTCTCTAGTTATGCCCTAAGCCTTGTATTTATTTGATATAATTTTGTAATAATAATAATAATAATATTATTATTATTATTATTATTATTATCTTTACTAATATTTAGTTAAAAAATAAAAGAGAAAGGGAAAAGGAGTAGGAAGAAAGTTAATATTAGTGTTCCATTTTTATAGGTGAACCAAACCCTTCCCATAAGGAGGAATAGGATTCGTGTTCCAAGTCCGGTGTCCTATTAGGTAAGGATATGGTTAAGGCTTAGTTTGTATGTTTTATGTGCTCATGGGTGTTTTGATATATGCTATGTATTATATGTGAGTCTGTACTAAAATGTGTGTGGTGCAGCTTGGTTCACATGGAGCTAAGGTAAGTTGTGTATGAGTTATGATATGGGTGATATGTCTCGTATTTTATGACAGGCTCTTATGTATAGCTGTTATAATATGACATTCATGTTAGGAGGCCTTAGTAGGTATGATAAGGTTGTCGAGATCTAAAAGAAATAAAGAGGGTGGAGTGATTAGGAAGAAATGGAAAAAGCCTAAGTATTATATGACCTATGGGTGACCAAATAGGGGGGAAAATAATAATAAAATGAAGGGTTGGAGTAAATACAGCATGGGAAGCATAATACATGAATGGGGTGGTTAGCCTTTGCTGGGGGTAAAGTTTACGTGGGAAAATGTGGTTGAGGGTTTAATCATTGTAAGGGAAGATTACTTTAAGTAATTTGAGTCTATGGGTGAAAGATAATATGTGGGTTGGTCAAAGTGTGCTGGAGGCTTAACTAGGGTTTTTGGGGGGAAAATCTTGAGTAGGGGAGTGTGTGAAAGAGGTTGATGGGGATTGGTTAGGGTTAGGGTTGAGCTTAGAAGGGTGTCTTATGAAGGGGTGAGATAAGTGGTAAATATGGTGGAATGTGCATGCAAAGGGATGGTGTAAAAGGAAAAAGGAGTACTAGGGATTTAGAGTGGCCAATTAGGTTTCTTAGACCATTTGGAAATTAAAGAATAGGGTTCTGATGCTTAGAGTGGGTTGTGTGGAGGGATGGTGTTGGAATCAAAGGGGAGTATGGGCTAGGTGAGGAAAAGTGAAGCTAGGGTCACATAGGCCAGTTTAGGGTTTCTAAGGGGAAACTTTAGTAGGCGATGGTGAGCTTAGGTGGAGAATTGGGAAGTGGGCCTTGACCCACATGCATAAGGGCTTTTGGATTCATGGTGAGTAGGGTGGAAGGTGAATAAGAGGTCTTGGAGTCTTAGGGAGTGTATAGGTCCCAAGATATGGGACCGGGTCATTCAGAAAGTCTAGGATAATGAGTCAAGAGTCCATTGAGGGCATGCATGTTTAGTTTAGACTGTCAGCGGCGTAAGGCATGAGTAAAACACTAATTACTTAAATTAAAAGATTATCAAGCCGGGCCCAGGTTAGAGTAATTTCCATTCCATCAGCTATAATATTGGCTAGGAGTATTCTGCCTTAGAGACCATTCCACCAGCTATAATAGTGCCCTAAAGATATTTTTACCTTTTTATGTTATGCATGGCCTTAGACGTATGGTTACCTTACTCAGTACGTAGCATACTGGTTACCCCTTTCATGGGTGCTGATTATTCCTACAAGCAGTAACCTCTCTTGAGTTTGTGTCGGTAAGAGATGATCCTATTGATGACTTTGATGCTTATAATGCCTTGGGTAGGACTGAGTGATGTCTTTTTGCACCTATTATGGGGTCTGAGAGGGTGTTCTCCAGACTTATCATTATCAGTTGTTCTTATCATTTTATTTCTCCTATAGTGGGCGTTGTTGTATTTAATTTCCATCTCTATATTAACACTAACATTTGCGTAGTCTAGTTTTAATTATGAAATGTTAAAACTAATTTGGTTTTATTGATTACTTGAATTCATAAAAATAATTTGGTTTTATTGATTACTTGAATTCATACTTTTAGTTTCTCTATCCTTGTGGTTAGTATGAGATTAATCGGGGGTAAATTTTATGCTGATTACATTTCTCTATCCTCATTTTTAGTGTATGGTTTTCCATAACAAACAAAAACATTCTACTATAAATTTTTGAGGTGTTACATGTTCCATTGCCAATTACTTGTAAATCAAATATTGAGCATGAACCTATAGTTTCATGGAGAGGTCGGGTTGCTTTGAATAGATGCCCTACACAATGCTTAAATCTCTCCTACATTCCACCATATCTTGAGAAGGGGTAGGTTGTTATTAAAATTGAGCAGTATGAAAAAGATAAAGAGGCAGATGAATGGAAGTGGGTATTGATTGGATATGTGTATGGTGAATCCCCTTCATATAATAGATGTAGGGATTTGTTAGATCCCATTAGAGAAATGTCATTATACCCAAGATTACATGTCAAGGTGATGGGTATTATGTCTTCAAATTTGCAAGTGAAGAGGATTCTATTAGCATACTCTTCCATCAATGGATTTATTACAACAAACCACTCATAGTTTAGAGATGGTAGAGGAAGATGAAGTTCTCATAAGAGGAACTTTAATTTGTTCCTTTACGGATCAAACTTCCCAATATTCCTCTTGAATACTGGTCTCCATGATCTCTAAGTATGATAGCTAGTTCTATGGGTAGGCTAATTTGTGCGGATACAATTACTATAAGGAAAGATCATATATCATTTCCTATAATGTTAGTGGAAGTAGACACCAAAAGACCTGTATGTGATAGTGTTACCATTCAAGATCCTAATGGCTTAGTGTTCCACTAAAAGGTCAGATTTGAAAGGAGACCAAAGTATTGTTCAATCATGATGGCGCTTTTTCCAAGAATTAGGAAGCTTACTAGTTTTGAGCAGAAGAAACATGAATGGATAATGGTTAAAGATATAGGATCAACTAATCCTTACAAGAAAACAAACTGAAGAACCTAATTTTCTAGGCCCTAATGCATCCATCCCTAGGGTGGTTCAGAGTCAAGATAGGAAAAATCCTTCATCTACACCTACAAGTGAGAAAATAAATGTTAATACTTCTGTAAGAGGCAAAATGACTCAGTGATGATTTAGAACTTGAAGCTCCATAGTGTAAATTATGCTCTAAGATCTGGAATGAAAAATGGCCAAGCTTTAACTATTGTTAATAATTTTCAAACGTTGTAATTGGAAGACAAAGACAGGGAGGAACATGAGGAGGAAGAGAGGTAAATTACCTTTGATCTTGGTGAAACATGTTTGTAACTTGGAATGTCAGAGGAATGAATGATCAGTCCAAGTAATACTTAATAAAGGACTAGAACATTAGAGATAGAAATAAATTTATAGGATTACTAGAAACTAGAGTAAAGTAAGGTAAATCTAATAAAATAAGACATAATATTGCTCCAAATTGGAATAGCCTAAAGAACTACAATTACCATCACAATGGTCGAATATGGATTTTGTGGGATCCTCTCAACTAGAATATCTAACTTTTAAAAGCTTGTGATTAATGTACTCTCTGTAATGTGTAATGCATAATAAACAGAAAGAACTTCATTGTGGGTTTCATCTATGCTTTTAACACTACAAAAGCTAGGAAGTTCTTATAGTCTTGGTTGATAAGAGAAATTATGCAGGTCACTAGCCCTTTTATTCACGTGGGGGATTACAATGCAGTTATGAAGTTGACTAAGAAGATTAGAGGTATCACGCCTACATAAAAGGAAATGGATGAATATTCTCAGATGGTCAATTCCATTAGCCTTGTGGATCTCAAAGGATATGTTTCCTTCCTAACATGGTGCAATAAAAGAACTAATGTAGAGACTATGGCATGTAATTTATACTAAGTTATGGTTAATGTAAGTTGGCTCAATAAATTCACCTGTTCCTTTGCTGAGTTTTTAGCACCTTGCATTTCTGGTCACAGCCTTGTAAATGTTCATCTAGGTACCAAAGTCCAGTCAGGAAACATTTTAGATTCAATAATTTCCTTGTGAATGATGAGAAATTCTTAAAGATTGTCAAGGATAAGTGGAAAATGCAGACTTTTAGTAATCATGTTCTTGCCATTATAAATAGTTTAAATCAACTCAATTCTACATTTAAAATTCTCAATTAGGCCAAGTATGGATCTCCAAGTAGCAAGGTAGATCAAGTAAGGGATTAGATGCACACGAATCAACATATATACTTGCAAGATGTGTCAAGCATAACTCAAAGAAAAAAAAAACTTGAATGTGAGAACAATTATCACAAGCTTAACCACTTTCAGGCCTTATTCCTCAAACAAAAAGCAAAAATTCATTAGTTGAATGTTGGGGATGCAGGCAACAAGTATTTATTTTCTCGCGTTAAGAGCCATTAAAATAGGAATGCCATATCTAAACTAGGGTTGGATAATGGACACACAATGGCTAATAAGGAAGATATTAGACATGCTTTCCTCAATTTTTACAAGGACCTTCTTGGCAATAAAGGGGAAGTCATTGGATGTGTTAAAGAATAAGTAATGGCCCAAGGTCATCTCTAATAGAATACCATTAACATGCTCTTTTGACCTCAGTTACTTATCAAGAAGTGAAGAAAGTTGTTTTCTCAATTTGAGATAATAAGACTCCTAAGATGGATGGACTTCCAGCTCTCTTTTTTTAAGAAAGCTTGGAACATTATAGGTAATGATGTTGCTATCATTTTCATCTAATTCTTTTCCATAGGTAACCTTCCTAAGAAGGTTAACATTATATCTCTCACTCTTATCCCAAAGAAGGAGAATGCTACCAAAGTGGTAGATTATAGACTAATAGCTTGTTGTAGTGTTATTTATAAGATCATATCAAAAATTATAACTAATAGGATCATGCCTATAATGCCATATCTAATTGATCAGTCTCAAACTGGTTTTGTTAGTGGAAGGAAGATTAGTGACAATGTCCTCTTAGTAGCCGAGTTCGTGAAGAAGTATACTCAGAATCATATCTCTCCCAAATGTATGATCAAAATAGATATTAATAAAGCTTATGATATAGTTATTTGGGAATTCTAGCAACAAACATTGCATGCTCTTGGTTTTCCTCTCAAGTTTGTTTGGTTGATCCTTACTTATGTGGAATTAGTTTATTTCTATTTAATACGTAATGGAGAGCACACCTTAGCATTCAAAGGAAGAAGAGGCCTGAGATAGGGTGATCCATCTTAGTTATAGTATATTTGACTAGGCAACTTAAAGGCCTTTGGATAGATCATACTTTCAAAAGTCATCCTAGATTCAAAAAGATGAAGATCATCAACTTGGCCTTTCCTAATGATATCCTTCTGTTCTGCTAGGGTGATTTTAGATCTATCCAATAAATTATGATAGGCATCAAGGATTTTGCCAATAAATATGGTTTCAATATAAATCCCCAAAAATGTTCTATATATTTTTGAGGTGTTGATAGATAGCTCAAGTCCCATATACTTTAGGTGTTCAATTTTTAGGAAGGGACCTTCCCTTTTACTTACTTGAGGGTTCCCCTTTCTACTACTCATTTGATCAGTGCTTAAATACAAGATTTAGTTGCAGAAATACCTAAGAGAATCCAATTCTGGCATACTTAGCTCCTATCATATACTAGATGTGCATAATTAATCAATTCAATAATCTCTAACATGCAACTATATTGGAGTCAAATGTTTATTCTCTCCTAAAAATTAGTTCACCAAATTGGCAGCCTTTGTAAGAGGTTCCTATGGAAAGGGAAGGCAAATAGCTCATGGACAACAATGCTAGCTTGGAAGATTGTGTGTCTACCAAAACAGGAAGGAGGATTGGGCTTGCTAGAGACACAAATCTAGAAGAAAGCTATAATGGGGAAGATTCTTTATGATATGGAAAAAGGACACCTTTTAGGTTAAATGGGTGCATACCATCTACTTATAAGGGACTGATTTGTGGATATGCAACAAACTCAAGAGATTTTCATGGCACCTAAACCAAATATTCTAACTTAGGCCTTTATTTATCAACATTTTCTATAATGCCTTAACTCAGTACCTTTACATCTCAGACAATCAATACAGTATTCACAAGATTTATGAGGATTTAAGGCGTAAAGAAAACAAAAGTTGGTGGTTCTCCCTGGTGTGGTGAAACATTACTGCACCTAAACACAAATTCCTCATGTGGCTTTCTATCTAGGGTAGATTCTTCACAAAAGATAGAATGTAACATATTAGGATCAACATGGATATGGGACATATACTTTGCTCTAATGGAGATGAAAACGATGCACACATATTTTTTAAATCCCCTTATAGTAAGGAAATATGGAGTAAGATCAAGAGAGCATTTGCTAGAAGGGATCCGATTACAACTTGAACTAGAGAAATGAAGATACTTGTAAAGAAGACTAGATAGCCTAAGGAGGAGAAGAATTTACTGAATTCTTGCTATGTTACTTACATTACAACTGTTTGGCATGAACAAAATGCTAGGCTATTTAAGAACTATTTGAGATCCACTTTTTCATTACTGAAGGATATTAGTTTTAACATTGATAGTAGATGCTTCTGACTTGGTAATGAGCATAAGTTTGCCTCATGGAAAATTTATATTGATAACCTACTAAAGGTTTGAGGTTAGATTTCTTACTACTTGTATCATTTTTAAATCTTTGGTGGTTATAACTTCTCTATTGGAAGTAAATAATATTTCATTACTTACCAAAAAAAGAAATGGATGGATATGGGGGAGGAAAAATCAAGATGGAAAGTGAAATAAATGTGGGGAAACCAAGCAAAGTGATTACCTTTAAGAAGGATGAGCATGCGAGGCTTTGATACCGAAATGATGTGAATTTTCTCCTCTAATTTTCACAATAATGAAACACATAATCCACTCTCATATATCTACTTAAAGACTCTAGTGAAGATGGAAACAATGAGGAAGACACTGAATGAAATCGAGAGTGATAGATGTGTATATGTTGAAATATAACTTCTAGGAGCCTCACAAAGATAGCCCCTACAATTATCTTCAAATATAAATCACATAGGGAACCCTCTGAATAAAATCAAGGGAAGAACACATAAAGAATCCTCTTATGATCACTCTCAATGTCACAAACACATTGAAATATTTAATTACTCACAAAGAGACTTTATTTCTTTACTCAAAATTGCACACCTTATAATGGTAAAATGGATGCCTTATTTATAGTCTTAAATCCATAAAATACCTAGCCATCCAGCCCTAGAATACAATTTGGGGTGTAGGCGAAATTAGTTGAGATCATATCTTAACTAAATTTACATTAACCAAGGAAAATCTATTTGTTATGCCTAGATGTTATAGCTATTATTTAAACCTTATAAACACCTAAATACAATGGTAATACATGTGCATATAGCAATGGAAAAAATTAGTTAAGATTTGATACAAGTTAGTTACATAAAATCTTAACTAAGACAAACACTCTAGCATGTAATTTTGAACATGTTGCATGGCTTTTATTAAATTTCCAAGTTGCCTCTTTTTCACTCTTGACATGTCATCTAGGTTGTGTTTAGATCATTAAACTTGCATAATAATCATGTAATGACCCATTCTTAAAAGAAGTGTTTTAGGATGATATAACTCATCGAAGAATGCTAATAAAGACCTTAAACATGTCCAAGAAATATATTTAGATGCATAAGAAACATGTAATTATGCCATTTCCCCCCTCTTTAATAACTTGACCTTCAATTCAGACATGAGAAAATGAATAGCAATGAAATTCGAATATACTTTTCAAGGTGATGCTTGTTATTGAATGTTTTCCAAAAGCTTCTTAAGAACTCCATAGGATCATAAAAAATTAGCAATCCAACTAAGGCATCGAATATAAAATGATCACCAAGCATTTCATTTTACCCAAAATCAATCTTCAGATCCATGCATTCTGCATATGTTGACTTCTATCCATAACAACATTGAATATTAAGCTTCAAATCATTATTATAACACATGGAATACTCATAATGAAGCTTCAAGTCATATAATAGTTGAAAGGATAAATTTGAGGCATATAAACTCAAAGAAACTTTGAGCAAGGTGTACTCTCTTATTGTGGAGTGAGGGAGTTGTTTGAATGTGGTAGCATGTAACCTAAATAATGTTATTTGTGATATAGTTCCTATAGATGCATGCTAATTGATATTAGGTAGGCCTTTTCAATATTATAAGAGTGCCATGCATGATGGTAGAAAGAGTACTTATTGCCTTAATTTTGCTAACAAAACTATTATACTCACTCCCCTTAGCCATCGGCCATCATTTGTTAGGTAGGCAACCAAGTGTAGGAATACCTTGTTCTTAGATGGTTGAGGATTAGACAGGGTCATAACCAAGATGGAAACCACATACTTGTGGTCATTATATGAAAGTAATGAAGAATGCTCCTATAACACCCCTAATTTTCTTAACCAAAATTTTTATCATTTTAAGATAATGTTGGTGTAATAAAAAAAACTAGGGAATACCATCATCACACCAAACATGAGAGTGGTATGGTTGTTTGTCTAACCCATGCTTGATACAAGGCTAAAATATTCAACCAAAACTATGCATGAGAATCTGAGATAGGGAAAGGGAGAGGAAAAGAAAGATGGGGATAAGAGAGAGATATATATAATATATAACATGGTTGGATTAAAAACCAAATACAGGAATAGATTCAAGATTTTAAGTAACTAAAATAAAAATATCCCAACATAGTGGGTACCTAATTGAATAAATTAGCCTAACTCTTAAATAAAATAAACCTTTCTGAAGCAATAACCATACAAAGGTCCACAACAAGCTTTTTAAACCTAAAAAGCAACACCTGCTCCTTAGGATAAACGCCAAATTAACATATTGTCCATACAAGTTAATATCAGTATGATGAAGTACTGGCAAAAAAGTTTTATTCTATAACATGGAGAGGGATCATGCATCACCTAGAATTCATATTAATCATGGTATAATAGACATTCTAGAGCACATTTTCATGGCATGATGATATAATATTGAGCATTTCTTTTGGAATTTTTAATAAATCTCATCAACTACCTCTACACTATTTTTGTGATTTGCTGCATTTTCCTTAAATAAGGCGCAATAAGTGTGCTAACCTTGAGTTATGGTGTCCATAAGAATTTTGAGCCCAAGTCACCATACCTAGATAGGGGTGTGCCCCTAAAACTTTTGGTGGGCACAACACCAAAGCTTCCTTGATTTATAACTCTACCTTACAATATGTCCAAAGGTTGCTGGTTGGGAAACTTTTACGAAGGGTTGAGAACCAAGATAATATACATAAAATAGAGCTATTTGTTTTACTTTATATGTTGTGGGATAATGCCCTTTATGGAGGTTATCTACTAGCATACCATCTAAGAATTTTTAGGAATAGACTGATGGATGACATTGAAGTAGGGGTATTACAACATTTCTTGCCTACTAGCTTGGATATTACGAAGAATTTATACTAGCTAAATTTTCTATGGTATTCCTACATTTGGTCACCTACACTAACATGAAAATGATTGTTAGAGATGAAATGAATTATAAAATAGCTTATAATCAAGAGGTACAGTATCTAATTTCTAACAAGGCCTTCACTATTATTATTAATACTAGAAGCACAAATTAGCTTTCACCTACCGCCACACCTTGCCTTAAAAACCCTAACCCTTAACCTGTGGAGGCTCATCCTAACTCTACTGTTGAATAATAGAGTTCACCATTACTTGCTCCCCCAATCCCCCCATCCTTCAGCATTTAACCAGACCCTTCCGCTTCTAACCCATCATGGGTGCCCATTTAGAGTGGATGGATGTATGGTTCATTACACTTGAAGCCCGAATTACTAGGCTTTGAGATTTTGTTGATCATATTAACTAAATGAACACCATAATACAAAAAATGTATCAATGGCACCTTGAGCAAAAATACCAACCATCGATGCCACCATAATGAATGGGTTTCTTTACTTTCCCATTTGTTCCCCTTACACACATTAAGGATAATTTTTCATTGATAAAGTGAATATTTTCTATGATTTTGTCTCTCTTTGCCTTCACTTTGGGACTTTATTTAATCTCTTTCACATATTTTGCTATGGTTCTAGTCTATTATTTGCACTACTACTTTCTTGAGTTTGTGTTGCAAGAATTTCTATAAGAATGCCAAATCTGAGAAATAATTAAATGTTTTTAGAACAAAGGACCTATCATGGAAGGCTTTGGAGGAGATTACATCAACCCATCATGTTTATGGACGTCTTGAAGCTCAGATAGCCAGAGATGTGCCAAGAAATCTTGAGGAAACAAGAAAAGAGAGCTGCACGGCTGGTTGCACACTTAGTTACATAGCCATGAGTGCTCTTCAACCAAGAAGGGGGCACGCATGACGTTGATACTTTGGATCAACTTTCTTCATGGGTTGATGCACTATTTCATAAACTTGATAAGGTAAGTTTTAATGCATTAACAACTTCTTAGGGAGAGAGAGGAGAGATTTTAGAGCACTTTTACTCCTGATTACTAAGCTATAACTTAATGTAATTTGTTTATCTCTATTAGTTTGATTTTTCCAAAGATTCAAGTGTATATTCGTGTATGATCGAATTGGAATCAACTTTGTTCTCCTCTAGATTATGGTTAATTCAATCTAATTTTTCTTCTTCTTCGTATCTTTGTATTGTTATTATAGTTATCATGCTATTATTTCGTTAATTTTCTTTAAAGATATGAGTGAGGAATCATCTTTTCTAGGATTGAACTAGGTCCATTTTAGTGATCAATATGATGAACTGAAGTATTATATCGTATGTTTGATTTATCTATACTATTGCATATGCGAGATTTAATTATTGTAAAGTTGATTTGATAAAATCCAACCTCTTTAGATATAAACTGCAACTGAAAGGTTGAGATTATTAGTAGAAAGTAGCATGTGTACAGGAATTTAAGCAATCACAAAAGTAGATATTTAATTCTTAGGGACTATAGAATTAGTGACGCTTAATAGATTTAGATTAATTTGTGATTCACGAAAGTAGTCGGCAAATTAGACTAAATACGTTATTAGATCTTGAAAGAGGCTAATGGATATAATTAGACCAATTATCCATAGTTAGCGAATTAAGTTATGACATATTCGTTGTTTCATCATTAATTATTAATTTGGAGACCAAAGTTTGATCCTAAGTTTCACTCCTATTGTTTAACATTTATAATTAGAAATCTTTTCGTACTTATTATCATTATCCGCTTGCAAACCTCTGAATCATATAGATTTAGGTAGTTAAAATATTAAAGAGGTGTACTCAATTATAAAGTCCCTGGGGGATATGACCTTGAAATGGTATAACAAATCTGTGCGCTTGCGGAAATAGCACAATAGTCATTTAAGCATCGAAGGTGTTAGTTTTCTAGTACCATAACTTTTACATTTCTTTTTCTTATTTTCCTTAAATTTATTTTCTCTTCTTTTGGTGTGTTTCCTTCTTATTGAGTTTGTTGTTTTTTTTTTAAAAAATATATATAAAAATGTAGGTTAATGATGAAAACATAATAGAATTCTCTATACGGCTTGATAATACAATAGTCAAACCTAAATATTACGAGCAAGTAGAACAAAAAACAACTTTAAAGTGTTTTTAAGCATGAACCTTCCAAGTGATAGATTCATAAACCAGTTATTATTCTATCACTCTAGTTTTTTATCTTCATTGATTTGCTCATCTAGACTGAGACCCAGGAAATAGAGTTGGTAGCATTAGATCCAGTGAGATTTTGAGCCTTATAGGATATTCATCTTTTATATAGTCACAATGTTTTATATTTGCGTGCATTCTCCTCTAATGTGTGAAACTAAACTTGACCTATTTCTCTCTAAGGACACATATGACTTATGCATGCATTAACATGATTGATGCATATATTTTCTATTAATAACTACTTTAGCCAAGTTTTTTATCAAATGATTTGTTTCCTTTTGTTTAACCCTTTTAAGGTTAAGACCTATTATTTTTTTTAATCATAAAACCACATTTATTTCAACACCCCCATTTTTTACTACTCAAAAATTTTATTTTAAAACATAGCATAAGCGAAAAAATTCTAAACATATCTAGAAAAAATGGGGTGATATCACTACAACTAACATAGAATATGCATTAGCCACTAGTCCATTGTTAGATACAAGGTTGAGAAACCAAATAAAAAAAAAAGAAAAGTAGAGTGCTTAAGAAACATGATATATAGATATCTATAGAAAATGTTTATAGAAGAGGACCTCATCATTCAAAAAATACTCAAATACATGAAAGTAGGTTAAACTAAAATAAAGAACCACAATGTTAGAAATCAAAGTAGGGCGTAGCCCCAACCCTAGTCCATTAGGAACCGAACAACATTCTTTAGATGTGCACGCTCTCGAGCCACTCCCCATAACAAGGTGGCCCACTATTAGCCATCCTCATAAACCTGCATGTGGGAATAAGCAGCTGGCCAAACATATAAGCACATCCATATGTTTCATACTTATTAAGACAAGTTACCTCCTCAATAGGAGTTATAAGCATACAAAGGTGTAGCATAATAAAGAGATAATTCTAATATATATCATGCTTATACCCTATAATTAGATGTACATCCTCTGGCATGGTTATATAATGCATCAAAACTTCATAGCATACATAAATTGGATAATTTAGAACCCATCATGCTTATCAACATAACATAAACATCATCAATAGCAACATACAACTAAGTAGGTTATTAGAATAACTTATTCGGTCATTTATTTATAAGTTGTTGTTTCTCTTCCCATTCTTTTCCTTTTATTTTTCTCTTTATCCAATCCTTATTCTTATTCTTATCAAGTTATGGACTATGCACCACACCATGTTCTCACATACCATGGAAGTCTATCCAAATAAGAGGACATAAAGTCCAACCAAAGCCAAGTAACCACGAATGGATAGAAAGTCCCGAAACCAACAACCACCTAGGTGACTAGACCTTTCAGTATTGATACCCGTTAATACATCATTTGTAATACCCCGTATTTTTAAAATCCAAGTTATTAAGTTTAATGATTTGATTGACATAATTTGATGTAAACATTTCATTATCTTAATTTTGATTCGTTTTATAGATTTATCGACGATTTCGAATTCATATTTGAATTTAATTAATCGTTGTCGTTGCGAACCATTCTAGATAAATTCGTTAACGATAATGATTTTATTTTATTCTTATGAGTTTGAGTATCGGTTAAAAATATATATTCTAGTTCTTTCTCATATTTTATTTTTAATATTTTAGATTTATTTTCAATTATAACTTGTCATATGATTATGACGTTATTTTGAAGTTATATTTTGTTGACGAAATGTATCATTTAAATTATGGAATTTCTGTTTAAATAGTTAAATTTATTTTAATAATTTTATCCGTAGGAAAATATTTCCGACTTTAAATTTATTCGTTTAAGTAATCTTTAATATTTTCGGAAAGTTTTAAATTAAAAAGGTTTTTCGGAAATTATTTATGAATTTCTTTCCGGAATCAATTTTCTCCCGTTTTATGATTTTTGGGTTGCGGAAAACCGATTTTGGAAATTATCTAAATTTGTCTCGGTTTATTCAAATTTAACTTAAATATTTTATTATATGTTTTTAGATAACTTTCCGAGAACTTATAATATATTTCCATAAATAATATAAATTTTTATGTTCATTGTTAAATTCGTTCGAAGATGTTCCGAAATTCTTTATATAGCTTTTTATTGATTTTAAGCTTTCGGATCTGTTCGAAATAAATGTTCGTTAAATAAATTTTAGATAAAATCTTTCAATAATATTTTGATATTTTTAGTATTGTATTTTACGTGTATTTAAAAAAAAAAAAAAAAAAAGGAAACCCGCGCCCCTAACCCGACCGGCGCCCCTCGCTTCTTTTTCTTCTCTCTTCCCTTTCCCCGACCCCCTGTCTCGCAACCCTAACCCTAACCCTAGCCGACCCCCCCTCGCGCCTCTCCATCTCCCCAGCTCCTCCTCCCTGCTCCCCCCTCGTCGATCGTCGACCTCCAACTGCCGACCACAACCGACCGCCGCAGCAGCAGTAGCTAAAGCCGCGCGAGAGCAGCCAACGCAGCAGAGCAACAGCAGCCGGCGACAGCAGCAGCAGCAGGCCACGCAACTCGCGCCACTACCCGGCCACCGGCGAGCCCAGCTGATCACCGGCGAGCAGTCCTTGGCCTTCGACGAAGTTTCCCCGGCCTTCCTTTGCCCCGATTTTTCGATTTTTCATTTGGTATAATTTCCGAAAAACCCTAACCCTTGTTTTAATTAATTGGGTATGAATTAGCTTATAAAAAGCTAAATTGATTGTTTGTTTATGTATATATATGCTGTAAGAATGATTTGGACGGGTTAATTGTGTGGTTGTGTTGAGATTTTGGAAAAATTGGATTTTTGGCCGGGTTATGCCCGAATTTTTTCGGATCCGTCCGATTTGGCGATTTTAGATAAATTGATTATACAATACGTTTTAAAATGTATCTAATTTTATGTCGGAACTGTCAATTTGAGAAATTTATACGGAATCAATTGAAATTCGATTCCTAGGTCAAATTTTGGGTGTAATGAAATTGGGTCGTATAATTGAACCGTTCCGCTCAATTGATTTTATAATATTGTTTAAAATGTATTTAATTTTATATTGGAAGTGTTAATTTGGGAAAATTGTGCGTAATTGATCGGAATTGGATTTTTAGGTCAAAATTCCCGCGGGTTTAAATTGGTTTGGGTAATCGGGTTATTTTATTCAACTATATAAATTACATTAGAATATGTTTAATTACATTTCCGAACAGTCAATTTATATGTTTTGGTAAGAATTGATCGGATTTGCGTTCCGGGCTCAAAAACCCTAATTGTGCTAAATTGGATATTTCTATTATCGGTTTTGATCAATTGATTATTTGATATGTTATAAAACATGTTTAATTGCATTTCTAAACAATTCAATTTGATTGAATTAATAGAATTCAACCGAATTGTATTTTCGGGCCTAAAACCCTAGATTTCAAGTGAGATTATGAAATTGGCTAATTGTATAGTTGTTTTTCTAAAATTAAATGTATAGAAATAGTTGAAATGGTATTAATTGCTTTCTAATACCTTTAATTTGAATTAATTAAATTGAATCACTTGAGTTTGTGTCATGGGCTTTAAAACCCTAATTTTCGGGGACGATTTTATAAAATTGATTTTTCTATGTGTATCTTATCTAATCGAATTCTATCTTTGGGTTTTAAACCATTTAATTTCTGTTTTAACCTAATCGGTTTGGATTTAGTTCTATGTAAATGGTTGGGTTACCTATTTAGTTGTAAAACCTAATAAATAAGTTATTTTCGATAAATTAACTTATGATCGATTATTCTTTCTCGGTCTTTCCAAATTAATTTGAAATGTCCCAAGTGGTATTTGTATTAATCCGTTTTGATTTATATTTAATCTTAAATCTTAATAGAGCTATGCTTTTAAGTCCTAAGTTTTGGACACGTTTTCCAAGAAAAATAGTTTGTGTCTCTTTGTCTAGATTAAATTATAATAGTTGAAATTATTGATCGATAGGATAGTTTCTAACTTAGTTTTCGATGTCTATCGGTGATCTAGGAAAGCTTTATTGTGGATCCTTGAACTAGCGACCTCTCTCTCCCTCTTATCTCGCTTAGTTAGCTTCGGATCCAGGTAAGTTTCTACTTACCTCCACTTATGGGTTTTTCGTAAGAATGTGACTAAGAACAACTGTGCGTGTGTGTTATGTGCCTTGTGTACCATGTGTTATGCCATGTGGTGTACCTTATGTTTTAAATGACTAATTACTTGTAGCGCAGCTTGGAGCCGAGGTATGCTTATATGTATTCCTTACGACATGTGTGTAATGATTGTTCTATTGTGTTTGTGATATTTTATGACGTGACCCTCTAAGACATGCATGTTAGAATATTAATAATATGATGTGTGGTGAAAGGATGAAATGGGGGAGAATGTGGAAGTAAGAACAATTAAGGAAGAGTAGAGTGATTGGTTAAGAGTGGAAATTGAATATACAAAGGATGAGTATGGGCGCCATGAAGTAAGTAATGTTAGATGAAAAGTAGAGAGATTACTTGTGGGGGAAGAAATGTGCTAGGGTTTGGAGTGGCTAACTAGGGTTTTTCGATCATCTACGAAATCAATGAGTAAAGTGATATGATTTAGGATTGAGCCTAAATGAGATGAGGTGTTTGACGAAAAATGAATTTAATAGTAGTGAAGTAAGAGGAAGTTGGGTCATAGGTTTAATTAGGGTTTCAAGGGAAACCCTAGAGGCTAATAGCGGGTGGAGTTTGATGTCACGAGGTGTTGGGCCTTAACCCACACCCTTAGGAGTTGGTTTTCATCATGTGTAAGTGTAAAGGGGAATGAATACCGAGGTGTGATAAGGGGCGCAAGAGTCCCAAGATATGGGACGGGCCCTCCTGCGAGGATAAGTGTGGATATAGTTAGCCATGCATGTCAAGGGTAAAATACTTTCAAATAAGATATGTTAAGACACTAATTACTTAAAGAGGAAGATGTTGAGCCGGACCCAGACTGGTCCACCGGCGAATAATAGTGGTTAGGGCCGGGGTGCGCTACATGACCGGTCCACCGGCTATAATGGTGGCCAGGCGCGTTTTGCCCTACATAATTTCCGGTCCACCGGCTATAATAGTGGGAGATTTCGTGCTCAACAAACCGAACGTAATAACGTTAAGACATGGGAAAGATACAAAGTAATTACAGTGAAACATCATGTGAGTCGGGGCCAGACCGGTCCACCGGCGAATAATAGTGGCCAGGAGCGTTCTGCCCTGCATGACCGGTCCACCGGCTATAATAGTGGCCAGGCGCGTTTTGCCCTGCATGATTTCCGGTCCACCGGCTATAATAGTGGGGTTTCCGCACTCACATGAATTGATAAAGACTATGATGTGAATCGATTATATTTACCAGAGATCTAAAGAATGACTGAATGAGTCACCCGGACCAGAGCCGGCTTTTATTATCTGTATTACTACATGCTGTTCATTTCCACGAGCAGAGGACTCGATTTGGCTTGGTTTGGTTTGGCGTTGTCCGAAAATGCCCGATTGGTTGGTTTAATATTGTCCATGAATGCTTGGTTAGTTTATCTGAATCTCTTATTGGATTAAGATGTTTGCTGCCACACTTACATGTTTAAATAGGATGTTACATATGTTCCGCATGTTACTATATGTGTATGGTAGGATTTATGATGTGGGCACTGAGTATGCATAATTTTGTATCAACATAATGTACCATGATTTAATATGCGCTTGATGTTATGGTTTACGTCTCTCCCATAAGATAGGGTAGTGGGACTTACTCAGTATTGGACCCGTACTGATACTACCTTGGTTGAATGGGTCCTGTGATGATCCACTGATGGTGGGGAGCAGACATCTTATGCAGGTCTAATTTGGATACTATTTCGGAGTGGAAGGCTTGGCTTGAGTGAGTAGGCGATCTGGATATTTATTCCCCGGGATTTGTTTGTTTAATTGTTTCCATCTTTCGAAATTACAAGGGTTGTATTTAAATTTTCAAGGATTGTGTAATTGACTTTTAAATTTCTCGCAACACTATTGTGCTTTTAGAATTCGGATTTAATGGTTGACAGGTTTTAGCCTTGCATCTAACATGAGATAGATGGTGGACATTTATCTTGTGTTAGATGTGGCGGTAACACTTCCTAAATTCGCTCCTAGCTTCTGCTCTATTCTTTCAAAAAAAAATTTCAGGAGTGAAATTTGGGGGTGTTACATCATTAGTGTCTATAGTAGGTAAGACAAAGTCAAGGCCCAAAGACACTAATAAACAACTAAAAGGGGACCAACTCCAATAGATAATTGATGATTGGGAAACCTAAACTCATACCCAGCCGGATCATCTGCAACTTTAAATGATACGTGTATTATTTTCCTAGGTTATATGATCATACAAGGCACATACAACATCCACATACTCATTCCATCTTAACTATTTTACCCTCTAACCATATGGTAGGATTTATATATCCAACATTAATCAATCCATCATGATAATCCATTTTAGGCTAATAATCCCTATAACATTACCCTTTAAAGTAAAAGATACTTATTTGGGTTTTCCACTAAAGCCTTCACAAGCACCACTTGAGAATGCCATGAATCATGATGCACTTAATTCATCCATTAGCTTAGTTAATCCATGCTAAAAGGTATATTTCCATCCTTAAATGATCATATAACAACATTACGCATAGTCTCAAAACATATCAAGTCCAAAAGATCAAAATCATACAATCTAACCAAACCAGTTGACTAGTTTGGGCTAATTGGTTGATCACTTTAGCTTAGTAAAACCCAAGATTACTTTGAACTATTCAATCCGTTCAACCAAACCAATCAATTGGTTTACCAAACTAATCGATGGGTTTAGTAGAAAGAAAACAAGACCACTACAGACCAACTGATGGGTTAGTTTTGGTTAACCAATCACTTTTCTAAAGATCACTTAATCGATATGCTCCCAAATAGTATATAATAGAAATTTTTTTATATGAATCACACTCTAAAATCTTACCACATCCAATCCAAAATATATCATAGAAAAATACCAATATTTTACCAACTCATAAATTGGCTCATGCTTCACATTTAAGCCAATAGACCCATTTTCTCTAAAATCGTACATTTTCTTAGGATTCACAATTAATTCTTAATGCATCAATTAGAAACCAAATGATCATGCAAGCATATAAAATTAAAATTTTACATAATACATCACAACACATGCTTATTCAAGCTACATTTTATATATAAGAATGACTTACTTCATGCTCAACAAAATTTTCCACTAAGGAGGAAAAACTTAAGCTAAAAGATTCTCAATTTCCAAAACCTTTAAGCCAAGTTAAAACTTAGAAATCACTAGACAATTTTCACAAATTAGAAAGAAAAATAGACTAACTGCACTTAAGAGAAGATAGAGGACGATTTAGTTGAGAGCAACTCAACTTACTCTAAATCTAACTCTTTATTGCTTAAATATAAAATAAGAGGGGGTTATAGAAAGGATCAAAAGAGTGAAAATAATTGAATTCAAGATTAAAGTGGAGAGGAGAGAACATAAGTGCTAGTGGAATGAGATATTTCAGAGGATAAAAGAAAAGCGAGAATAATAAGTGATTAGGGTTATTTGTAGCCAATGAATCAATTAAGGAATGAGTAGATTTATGTAATAGATCAAAAACCCTAAATTTATAACTCAAATATGATTTTAATAGGAAAATTCATCAAGCATAGGTTAGCTTCAATCTTAGATATCAACTGGTGATTTTCTAGAGAATACGGGTTGAAATTGCCTAGAAAATATCAAACACAATAAGGGAAATAGAAGATCAATGTGGGAAGGAATATCCCAGCTAAACAACAACGGTCTAGAAATTAAAGCATGGTTCCAGAGGTGTGTTGAGGGAAGGGATAGAAGAAGATAATAGTAAGGTCATCCTCTCCCTCAATTGTTAAAATTGAGCCCTCAAATTTGTTTGAGGTAGCAACCAAATTCAAATAAATGATTAAAAGGTTTAAGAATCCCTAAATAATAGTTTGAAATTATATTATCAAGGTTCTATTTTGATACAAGAAATTTTTCAGATAAAATGAGCTTTAAAAAAAATACCCAGCATGACCAACCAATTGATTAGTTTGCCCTCCTAGTTAATTGTTATACTGACTAGTTGATCGCTAACCCAAACCATTTAATTAATTTAGTCAATCAAAACCCCTTAGCTAAAATAAAGAATAAGTTTTATTCAATTTCCTAAACTGTATTCAAACCCATCTTTACCTCACACCAAAGTATAGTTCCAAATCAAGATAAAAAATTATCAAATTTAATTAAACACAATAATTTTTCATTCAACAAATCCAACAAAAATATGGGGTATTACATTTTTATCCACTAATCTCGATTTATTGTTTTACCCTTGTCCAAAATTGGGGAGTAATAACTCTTGAATGTATTTGGTGTGGGTATAGTAAAAACAAGCATGGGGTGTAATAAAAATATGTTTGATGAACCTTGTATTATATATATAATACAAGAATAAAACTGTTGGAATTATGATGCGAATGATTGAGCATTGGAGTTTTGATTGTTAAGGAGGTGTTGTTGGCAAAAAGCCTCAGTTAATGTTTATGGAATATGTTAGTGCATTTTTTATCTCTAATTTTGAGATAAATTATAATAGTTGTCACTCCATTTTTTTGGGCCATTAGATATAATCATAAACCTATCGTACCCTATTCTAGCCCCATCACAACCTTAATAAAACCACTTGATTTTTACATTGCATAATATCTTTTAAGTGGTGGAAAATAAGAAAACATGTAAGCATATAGTCAATCATTATTCGCATAGAGAAGTTTGAGCAAAATAACTATGTCCTTAAAACACAAGAGTGCAAAGTATATACATTTCCTTATAGAGAGGAAGTATACTTCCTTATTCAGCCTTTATCTCTGAAGGATGTGCATCCATATGATTCTAAATCATCTCAGAGTGCCATAATAATATTGATATGAGATTTAGGGCTGAGGGTTGTACTTTACTTTCATTTTCCCATTAGTAATAGTAAAAAAAAGTGTAGGTTTTGTGAATGTATGTCCTCCTCACATAGTATATTTTTATCACTCAAGGCTTTCATACCCATTCCATTTTATTTTCTTATTCTTCATCATCCTTTCCTATTTTTCTTATTCTCAAATTATCTTGGGGAAAACCATCAGTTTAAGCATTGGGAAGTTGATAGGCCAACTATTTCCTATATTTTTACCTTGCTTTGCCTCCATTTTTTTAACCTTGTTTCTTATAATTCATGAACTTTATGGTAGTCATTGTCCTTTTTTTTGGCTATTATTCTCTGGGCATTTACTTTTTAGGGGCTCGTACAAAAAATTTACAAAACTATGGAAGTGGGGCTTAGATTCGAATCAAGGGTTATCCATTAAAGGCATTAAAGGAAGAGGAAGAAATCCCACATGCATACAAGAAAAGGAGAAAAGATAAAGAGCCAAAAAGAGGATAAAAACCCACATGTTTAGCCAAGGCATATTTGTGCATGATCTAGTGCACCATAGTGGCATAGCCGTGCATGGTTTTGTGCACTAGCAAATCATAGTTGTGTGTAAAGCAACAAAATTCAATAGTAAGAATGTTGCACGATCTTACCATGCAAGGTTAGCACAACCATACAACACCAATGACACCAAGAGCAATAAAGTTACATGGTCCGACCATGCAAGATAGGCATGGTCATGGAGTGACAATTACTCCACGATATCACAACCTATTCCACTTCTAGTAAGACTAGGTGCACGTGAGGAAAATTTTTTGATCTATCTTTTGAGGACACAAAAGAGGGGGTGGGGTATTTTCATGGGATTTTTGTATTCTAATTTAGATTTTAGTTTTAATTATCATGCACATATATACATTGGATAGCAGATTTCGCATTTCTTAATTGATGATATTATTTTTCTATAATTCTCTTGTCATTGACTATGTTCTAGGTTATTTATGTTACTAAATTTTAGTTATCACATTTTATTGAAATCATGAATGAGTATATACCTTTTCTAGGATTGAATTAGGTTTGATTTGGTATCATTATGATGAATTAATGTGTATGTTGTATTCATAGTTCTTATGCATTGTTTCTTTTGTTGTAACTCACTATCATGAGTTGGGTTTGACAAAATTTGACTTGATTAGATGTAGATTAAACTAAAAGGTTAAAATTAATTTCAGAGCATAGCACAAGAATGAGAAATAAATGATTACAAAAGTAGATAGTTGTTTATTGGGAACTATTAAACCAGTGGTGTTTAATGGGTTCAAACTAATTTGTTAGCCACAAAAGTATTCAACGAATTAGGTTGAATACTTTCTTAAACCTTCAAAGAGGCTACAAAATCATATTAGTTTAGCTATCTATAGTTCTTTGGACTATAGTAAAATGTTGCATTAATTTGCTAACGAATATCAAAGTTCAGAGATAATTTCAATCTTAGGTTTTATTATCTTCATTCTATAATTTATATTTTAATGATATTTGCATTCAATTTCATAATTCACATCCATATTTCATAATTCTATATAGTTAAAATAGTAAAAATCAGTACTCAACTACGAATTCCCTATGGGATATGACTTTGATGCACTATAATGAGTTCATGCTCTTGTGATTTTAGGCCATTATATGTAAGATGAAGATGTGCAAACATAGGTGCATGATAGTAAGAAACATAGGAAAATGGTTCCAAATATTAGGAGATTCAATACCAAACCATAAGAGGAAGGAAGGAGAAGATATGTTAAGACAATATAGGGAAGAATACATGAAAGAACATCGGGAGAAAGAAAGTCAAAGAAGGGAAAAGAGCATAAAAGCAAAGTGAAAGAAAAAAAAATAGAATTGTATAATAAAATACTACTAGTTGTTTGATAACCTTAGTATCACCCTTGACATTTGTCCATGCATTGTTGAATTCCTTAATCCCTCTACTAGTCTAATCTTTATTGAATTATTATTTACTCCATCGAAAGCACCTCTTTGTACTCAATCTCAACAATAAACTTATATTACTGTACCAAAATGAGAATAAAAAGGCCTAATAAATGAAAAATCCTCATTATCTTAGAAAAAAGGGTAAAGGTCCTACTTCTAATAGATCTACTAGAGTGATGCTTTAGATACTCCAAATAAGACCCTAATTACATAAATAAATATTAAGCAACAAGTAGGGATTGATCTTATAGAGACTGTTATTTAATTCATAGATTTTTGTTATCAAATTAATTCCTTAGGTGTCAAATTATGAAAAACTAATTACTAATAATGAAAAGAAGAAGCTAACAATAATAGAATATTCAAAAAATGATGAGATAATAGGGGTTATAGGACATATTCTGTATAGGGATATCAACCAATCATCGAATAACATAGCCATGTAGTATGTTTGATGTTAACCTATAAAAGATTTTACGTGTATGCTTCCTAGTTTCCTCTTATGCTAATAAATCAATATCTGTTCATGATTTACTATCTAACCAATTAATAACCTAGAATAAAATCTCTATATTCAATTAATGGCGGCATTAATGATTAAGGGGTAGCTAATTAGAACTATAGTTACACTTAACTCAAATTATGCACTTCTAAATATTAATAAACTATATTAAATTAATATCTCGGTCTTACAAATTAACCAACCCATTTACTACTTATGGATGTATATGTTATCAATTACATATGAATTATAATATTCTAGCATCTAATTGTACTTAAATTAAATAGGCAGTCAATCTAGATAATGAAGTCCTAATCTTAAATCAATGATCATTAAAATTGGTTTATTAATCTAAAAAAAATACATGTAATAGTTAAATCCAATTCACATTTCAAGATTAATTACCCTGTTGATTTCACATATCTTCCTACCCTATATTAATCTAGCCTAAAATATTAATAGAGAATGAAAACGTAAGATCTAAACACATAAAAATCATAACTTTAATTAAAATTGATGAACAAAGTAATAAAGGTTGAATTAAACTACACATAATCACAAAAATCAATTGAATAAACAAAGAATGAAAATTACAATAAAGAAAGTATAAAGGTCGAAATAATTGAACAAAAAAGAAGAAGAAAGAACTTGGGAGATTATAGCAATGTAGAAACCAAATGATCTTCAATTGCAATTCAACGAACAAATGAATTAAATAAAAAAAATAGCCCTAGTAGCTTGAGAAGAATGAAAATGCAATCAAAAGGTTGATAATAGTCCTCTCGATGCTCCCACTTAACCTAAGATATGTCATTTATATGAAGGCAATAAAAAAATAAGCATCTATGGGTATTGTTATTTATTTTTAATATGGTATATGATAATACACCTTGTATATGTTTATCATGTATTTAAAAATTTGAAGTTAAGTAGGTGAATTTGAGTTTGTAATGTTATGTAAAGTAGGAAAATATATGTGTTGATGCATATGTATGACACTTGATTAGGGAAATTTGGTCTAAACAAGACATTTTCATGCCATGTTATGTGTTCCATTGTACGATTTAGGTGTCATACTTAATGTTTAATATGTTATATGACAATATTTGAGTATTTTTAGACTTATGTAACACCCCCAAAATTTACGATTTTTTTTAAAACATTATATAACTTACAACTGTAAACTTTTGGAGATGTTACCGCCACACTTAATACTAGACCGGTTTACTCCTACCGTTCCAGTATTAAGTGCTAAGGCTAAGATAAATAACTGTAAATTCATAGTTATTCAAATCAAATATGCAATAGTCCTTACTCAAAGCAAAGTATGAGGAGTAGTTCATTTAGAAAAAGGAAAATAGTAATAATAAAATTGTTCCAAAGTACGATTCATAATTAAACAACATAGAAATAAAATCCCAAGGACAACCGGCCACGACACTCTAAGAATAGATCCCGCCCCATCGTCACTCGATCCCTTCTGATGTCCCATAGACATCAATGGCATCAAAGTACATATCTCCTACCTGCACATAATCAGATGGGCCTTCTACTCGTTGGAATGAGCAGCACCCATGAAACGGGTGATCAGTACGCTACGTACTGAGTAAGGTAACCGAGCACTAAGGCCAACACATAGCATACAAAATCATAAAGGCATTGCTCCACTTACACTTTCAAACCACGTATATGATTCATAAAGACATACAGATAACTACACAACTTAATAAATATTAAACCCACACATAAAGGCCCAAACATTTCGGATTAATTACTTAATTAAACTTTTTACTGAAAATCGATACACACCATAACTTTTATCAAATCTATGTAATCACAGGAACACCCCACTATTTTAGCCGGTGGGCCGGTCACTTGCGGGATAAGGTCCACACCACTATTATTTGCCGGTGGACTGGTCACTTGCGGGACAAAGTCCACACCACTATTATTTGCCGGTGGACCGGTCTGGTTCCTGCTCACATGGGCTTCCACTGTAAGTAATTAATATCTTTTAAGTGTCTTTAATAAACTCGGGTTCGTTTTTATTGAGCTCGAGTCCCCCACTATTATTCGCCGGTGGATCGGACACTTGCTGGACAAAGTCCACACCACTATTATTCGCCGGTGGACCGGTCTCACATAGGGTAACAACCCTAACCACTATTCCTAACCGGTGGATCGGTTGGACCCGGCTCAATAATCTTTCGCTTTAAGTGATTAATGTCTTAAATATTTTATTCAAAGATTTTTTTTGTCCAGACACGCATGACTATCTCCGTACCAATCCTAGTTCTCGTACATATCCCTAGCTCCACATGACCACTCTTCCATGCAAACCCTAACTCCATGTAAACCACTCTCCCATGCAAACTCTAACTTTCATGCAAAACCCTACCTCCACATAATCACACTCCCATGCACCCTAACTCCATGTAAACCAATCTCCCATGCAAACTCTAACTCTCATGCAAAACCTTACCTCCACATAATCACACTCCCATGCACCCTAAATCCACGTAAAACATATTTCCATGACAACCCATAATTCTCATGCAAAACCCTAGTCATCATGCAACTCCACGCAAAACCCTCACCCCATACAACTTCATACAGAAATCCTAACACCATGCAGTTATGTAGAAACCCTAATACCATGAAATTATGCAGAAACCCTAAAACCATGTAATTATGCAGAAACCCTAAAACCATGTAATTATACAGAAACCCTAAAACCATGCAATTATGAAGAAACCCCAACACCATGCAGTTACTCCCCATCATGATTTACAACCCCTTCGTGCATGTCTTGGGTCATGCCACATCGTACTAACAACGTATTTATACACATCATTCTCATGCCACAATCATTTAACGAAACACACCTCAACTTCCTTACATGCTCCATTTATAACAATTACATAATAATTACATAAAATACACGACAGATCACATCACAAGGCATGCATGGCATATAATTCATATATAACACAAATAGCCTTAGCACCCCTTACCTAAAATGTCACCGGTCTTGGAGCAAGTTCCTATACCACTTGAGGGCTTTGGTTGGGCACACCTACTAAGGAAAAATACTAGGATTAGGTTTTCTCTTAAGAGTGCCATTATTTCTAACTTATCCCAAGACCTTATTTTCAATTAAAAATTATTATATTAAAATTAATAATGTGATTCAAAACAAAAAGGTGATATAAGGGTTTCTACCCTGCATCAAAATAATATTAGTAAAGATAATAATAATAATAATTCTAATAACAACTAAATATTAAAATAGAGATAATATCAAGAATAATAATAATAATAATAATAACAATAATGCATAAGCTTTAAAATTTAAAGTGGGGTTTCGAATCTACCCCTAATTAATAAAATACCATTCAATAATATTAATAACATATATTATTTATAATGATATTAAAATAATAAGGATAATAAAAATGAAAAAAATAACAAAACATACACTAATTCAAATCATACCCTAAATTCAAAACTAATTATCTTATTCCTGCTCTCTATATCTGCAAGGAAAATTTAGCCTTAATATTTCATCTAATAATAATAATATTGATAATAATAATCAAAATAAAAAAAATACTTGATTAACCATGAATTAATTTGAATAAAACAAAACAAAGGTAAATAAATATAAAGGAAGTCTAAGTAGATCTAGGGTTTCACCTTGAGTCGTCAGAAGCGGCGGCACCGGCGGTGGTGCACGGCGGTGGCCGGAAAATGGGTCTAAGAGGGCAAAAGATGAAGAAACAAATAGAAGGAGCAGGGGAGAAATTAAAATAAGGTTATGGTTCGATGGATACGGATTAGAGGGAGTTTTTGGGTGGTTCAGAGGGCAGTAGAAGTGGTGGAAACGGCGGAGGACAGCGGCTTAAGGGTTTCGGAGTGAAAATTCTGGTGAGACGAGCAGCAAACTTGGCATGGCTATGGAGGCCCATGCAAGAAGAATCGAAGGTTTAAAATGGTTTAGTTAACTAAAGGGAGTTGCAGGGAAGAATTTGGGATATGGAGGTGCCGTTGAGGTTGGCTAACGGCGGTGGAATACGTATCTGAAGTTGCGGTGGCCGGCAACTCGGGCATAGGGTCTCGAGGAAGAATAAGCTCTAAAAACTCCTATAACAAGGATATTTATAGATGTCGGAATGGATAATGAGGAGCTGGAGGTCGACATGGAAGTGTTAAATGCAAGAATTTGGGTGGCCGGTGGCAGTAATGGCTCGACTTCCGTTTTGGGATGGTTCGAATTTCGCACACCGGTAGAGAAAAAACGGGCGAGATTTAACGTCCAATAATTATGCCAATTTACTCCTGGAGTTAAGAGGAAGGCAATGAGACAAGAAATGGCCGGTATTATTCGTCGTAACCGGAGATGCCATTGACGGGGTCGAAGGTGCAGATGCGTCGACGGAGGAGGAAGGAGGAAGAAGGAAGGGAGGTGGACCGGTCGGCCGGGAAAGAAAAGAAAAAGGGGAAAACCGGGTGGTTCGGGCGCGTGCGGTAGGCATTTAAATAAAACGCTGTGTCCCAAGTAAAAGAGCGACGGAACACCGCGCAGAGAGGGGCGGAAGCAGAGTAAGGAAATGCTTAAATGAAACGACGCGCTTTGTGCGTAACATGGAACGAAACGCAGCGTCGAGGGCGGAGGCAGGACGACGGCGCGAGCTGGGCCGTGCTGAAGAAGAAGAAGAAAAGAAAAGGGGGAACTGGGCTGCGGCTGGCCCGGTCGACGAAAAGAAGAGGAAAAAGAAAAAGAAGAAAAAGAAAGAAAAAGGAAAGGAAAAAGGAAGAAAGAAAAAGAAAAAGGGAAAAAAAGAAAAAGAATAATAGCTAGGTTAGGGCCAAATAAATTAACCTAAATATTTAGGATATTTTAAAAATAATAATATTTAAATAAAATAATATTTAAATCCCTTTTTGGCTAAATTAGGATTTTTGAAAGGTTTTCCATAATTTCCATTTTAATTAGCAAAACACCCTAATTTTCTTCCATTAAATTATTTATAAAATTAATATTAATTTGGAACTATTTTATCCTCCTTATTTTAAATAAAATAATTTATTTTGTTTCTAAAATAAAATCCTTAACTAGCTAAAATACCCAAATTTCTCCTAATTAAAATAGTAATAAATTTCTTCTTAAATTGTCCTAATTAATTTCCTTTTATTTTAATCGAATAATTTTTATTTAATTAACTATCATAATAAATTTTCATTTAAATATACTATTTAAAATTATAAAATTTCGGGGCATTTCAACTTAGATATGCATGATTGAAGTTTTGTTATCCATACGTACATTTCTCTCATTTTATATGTGTTCTACCATCTTTCAAGAAAGCATGTTGTAATATGTATGCTAAGCATGTAAAATATGACATGTTAGCTATGTATGATTAGGGTTTTATGTGGTAAGTATGCTTATAGTGTAATTAATGGCGAAAAAGGCATCTAAAAGGGTGGTGGCGAAAAAGGGAAAATTCTAGGTTGGAGGATCAAGAGCTCAATACAGAGCTGCTTACGGGGGTATTTATAGGCTTAGAAGGGAGGCTAGGGTTCTTTGGGTCGACTAGTAGATAGGGAAGGTAGGGTTCCGGTCACCGGTGGCGTGGTTTGGCCGGCGGAAATCAAAACGGGGGAAAAGGGGTTGCGCGGGAGAGAGAGAGTATCATGCCACAAAAGGGAGAGTTGATAGGGTTTGAGGCTGCCGAAATGAGGGGAAGGGAAAGGGAGGAAAAGGCCGGTCAAATCGAGCTAGATGGCCGGCGAAAAACCAGAGCGGGCGGCGGTGCAGGTGCAGGTCGGTGGCATCGGGCTGGGGAAGAAGAAGATGGGGGGGGGCTTGGACCGGGCGGCCGAGAAAGAAAGAAGAGAAAAAGAAAGGAAGGAGACCGGGCGGTTCGGTGACGGAGGAGGAGGCATTAAATGGAACGCTGAGTTTAAGTTGGAAAATAAGTAAAACGCGGCACATCGAGGGGCGGTAGAAGGAGGCAATGTCGCGCGGCTGGGCTGGGCCGAAGGAAGAAAAGGAGAAGTGGGCCGCTGGAGAGGCAGCCCGAACGAGGAGAAGAAGAAAAAGAAAAAGAAAAGAAGATGAAAAAAGAAGAAAAAGAAAAGAAAAGGAAAAAGGAAAAGAGAGAAATAATTATGTTGGGTATTTAAATTAATTAAAATATTTGGAATATTTAAAAATAATAATATTTGTATGAAATAATATTTAAATCCTATTTTAGTCTAAATTAGGATTTTTAAAAGATTTTCCATAAATTCCTTTTTAATTAGCAAAACACCCTAATTTTCTCCAATCAAATTATTTATACAATTATTATTAATTTGAAATTATCTTCTCCTTCTTATTTTAAATAAAATAATTTATTTAATTAATTTTCAAAATAAAATGCTTAATTAGCTAAAATACCCAAATTCTCTTCTAATAAAATTACTTATAAATTTCTTCTTTATTTTTCCTAATTAATTCCATTTTATTTTAATAAAATAATTTAAATAATTTTTATGATAAAATATCATTTAAATACAATTTATAAAATTAGAAAATTTCGGGGCATTTCATCACTACCCCCTTAAAAACAGACTTCGCTCCCGAAGTCTCTGGGAGCACCTAGGGTTAGGAAAAAAAATGTTTTAAGTTGCTAGAAAACCAACTAACGCTAATAGCTATGTAAACTACCCCCTTAGGAATAAGCTTACTAAGGAAAATTTAAATCAACGAAAATAGGGACACTATACAAAAATAATACTTATAAAAAAAACTACCCCCTTAAGAATAAACTTAATTAAAATTCTACCCTTCGCTTCTCACCGTGGCCGGAATGAAAATAATTTAAAATAAATAATAAATAAACAAATAAATCCTTTTTGGTTCAAAATGATTTGAAATCAAGGAAAACTTTTTAATCCAAATTCATTTTCAAAATGGTACTACTTGTAGTATCAGCTTTAAAAAGTTAAAAATAAAAGAACGATCGAAATACACTTTAAAATCTGATAAAAATTTCGTAAACCCAATTTAATTTCAAGAGATGTGGGGTCAAAAATTTTAAAACGAAAGAATATGGTCGAAACCAGTTACGATACCAACTTGTGGTATCAACTTAAAAATTTTAAAAATGCAACAGTGTGATCAAAAGGATCAACCACTCAAATACCAACTTGTGGTATCAGCTTAAAACATTCTAAAAAAAAATAGAAGAGCGTGTCCGAAAGGATCAACCGCTCTGATACCAACTTGTAACACCCCAAAATTTACTGCTTTTTTTTAAAGCGGAAGTAATTAAAATACTTAATTTAAAACCCATGAATTCTGGGGATGTTACCGCCACACTTAGTACCAGACCTGTTCTCTCCGACCGTTCTAGTACCAAGTGCTAAGGCTAAAGGAAAGAAATACTCAATTATAATTTCAATACATTCCAAATTCCAAATACGCATTAACGATTGTAAAACAAAAGTCAGAGTACGCATAAAGACTTATTATTCAATTTAAAAAGAGAAATAGCATACAACCGATAAAAGATTACAAAAGGAAATAGAATCACGTAAGGATTGAAATATGGCCACAACTCTCTCGAACTTGAGCCAACCACAAACTCAACACACAGCCCCGACTGATGTCTTGCCCACCTGCACAAGTCAGAAGGGCATACTACTCGTGGGAATGAGCAGCACCCATGAAACGGGTGATCAGTACACTACGTACTGAGTAAGGTAACCGAGCACTAAGGCCAACACATAAGTAGATAATCCATGCAGAATAATAAAAGAGTGTAATCCAACATAACAACATAAAGGCATATGAACAATTCAGGTAAAAGTACAAAGGCCCATATAATCCAGATTAATTACTTAATTAATCTTTTATCAAAAGTCGATACACACCATGCTTTTTATCAATCCATGCGAGCATAGGAACACCCCACTATTATAACCGATGGACCGGAGACAAGCAGAGCACAATGCTCCTGCCCACTATTATTAGCCGGTGGATCGGTCGCACATAGGGTACCATACCCTAACCACTATTATATGCCGGTGGATCGGTCTGGCCCCTTTCTCGTACGGTGTTCCACTGTAAGTAATTAGTGTCTTTCTCATGTCTTAGCAACTGTAGGGTTTAATTTTGTTGAGCTCGGGATCCCCCACTATTATTGCCGGTGGATCGGTCGCGAGGGTATATGCCCTGCCACTATTATAGCCGGTGGATCGGTCGCGAGGGAAATATTCCCTGCCATTATTATGCTAGTGGATCGGTCTGGGCCCGGCTCAACATCTTCCACTTTACGTGATTAATGTCTTAAGTATCTTATTCAAAAGTTTTCACCATGGACATGCACGAATCATAAATTATAAATTCCATATTCATCATCATACTTTATTCACCAAGTACACATATGCTACCACCAACCCTAGACATGCATGAATCACTCCCTTTACACTTATCCTCCAATTCTACTCCACATCTCACTCTAGGGTTTTATCCCGAAACCCTAATTTAGGCCTTAACATCCCCTCTTACTCCACCTCACATCACCCAAATCATTTTAACACTCCACACATCACGAATCATCGATTCCATTCTCATAATTACACCTTAATCACCAAAAAACATGATACAACAAAAACCTTAAGTAGCCACACCAAACCCTAATCAATCACCACAAACCATAATCAACCACTCCAAACCTTATTTAACCATAACAACCATAATTAGCCATTCCAAACCTTAATTAACTACGACAATTCACAATTAGCCACTCCAAACCCTAGCTTTGTCTCCTGCGTACCCAGATAATGTTCCACGTATTATTTTCCATCCAAAGTGTTTAACCACTCAAACAACACTTACATTATCTTCCTGACATCCCAAATTAACTTTTCATACGTAAATTTTACTCCCATGCAGACTTTACACATCCCATGCGACCATTCGAACTTTTCATGCAAACCCTAAATTCCATGCAATCATTAACTCCCATGCAAAACCCTAACTCCTCCATGCAACCCTAATACCCCCACACAACCATTAATGTCACCATGTAAATCCTAATACCACCATACAACTATAATTACCACCATACAAACCTTAATATCATCATACAACCCTAATACCAACATACATCCATTAATACCACCAGGCAAACCCTAGATTCCATCATACAAAACCCTAAATTCAAACTATATAAGACCCAAAGATTTGTCCATACCAACCCTAAATTCAAACCATAAAGATTCTTCCATGCCAAACCCTAAATTCAAACCATAAAGATTCATCCATACCAACCTTACATTCAATCCTCACAAAACTAAAGACTCATCCTTACCAAACCCTAAATTCAAACCATTCCAACCCAAAGATTCAAATCATATAAAACCCAAAGATTTGTCCTCATAATACAATTGATTAGATTCTCCCCTTTCATAACCACAAATTAGATTCTCCCATACAAGACCATAAGTTAGATTCTTCCACATAAAATCATAAATTAGAACCTCCCAAGAAAAACCATAAATTGGATTCCCCCAAACAAATCATAAATTAGATTATCCTAATCAAATCATAAATTAGATTCTCCCCTATAATATCATAAAATACATTCTCCCAAATAACATCATGAATTAGATTCTCCCAAACAAATTATAAATTAATTCTCCCAATCAAATCGTAACTTAAATTCTCCCATATAATATCATAAATTACATTCTCCCAAATAACATCATAAACTAGATTCTCCCAAACAAACCATAATTAAATTCTCTCAATCAATCATAAATTAAATTCTCCCATATAATATCATAAATTAAATTCTCCCAAATAGCATCATAAACTAGATTATTCCTTATAAAACCATAAAATTTAGTTCAACTCACTTCCCTTAGTCAAATTCTTTCCCCATCCTACTTTTCATCTTTTCTCCCATACAAACCACACCGACGTCCTCTCATGCATGTCTTACAAGGTCACAACACATATTGTCACATGCATATAGCACACATGCCATACAAAAACATACTTCAACTCCAAGTCATACCACATATAAAATAATTAATAATAATAAACACATGGTACATAACACGCGAAGCAAATAATGCACATAAGCACATGAAAGGCCTTAGCACCCCTTACCTAAAACAACACCGGTCTTGGAGCACAGTCCTATGCCTCATTAGGGTTTTGACTAGTTTTACCTATTATGAGAGAAAAGCTAAAATTAGACTCCCTCATATCAAAAATACTATTAATAACTAACTTAATATAAGACTAGGCTTTTGATAAAATATTAAAATAATAATAGCAAAAATACCAAAAATAATATCGATATTAATAATAATAAGGTTAATAAAAACAATAACAATAGTAAAAAGAAGGACATTACTCAAACATAGTTAAATAAGGGCTTCATCCCTTTTACTAAAATAATACTACTAATAATAATATTAGTAAATTAAATAACCAAATTTAGTAATAATAATAGTGATGAAATAATAATAATAATAATAATAATAATAATGATAATAATAATAGTAAAATTATTAACAACATTAATGTTAAAATATTTGTATTAATAATAATGGAAATTCGAAATAGGAAATAATAATAATTATTATACTTATAGCATTTTAATAATAGTAAATATAGAAATAATGAGAAGAATAATAATAAAATCAAATTAAAATACAATAGGCTTTAGCCCTCAACATAAATAATAATAAAAACATTAATACTAATAATTATAATAATAATGCATATTAAAAATATAAATATTAAGAATAATAAGAATAGTATTTATATGCAATTAATTGAAGTAAAATAATTTAAGGGTTATAAAAATATGGAAAATAGATGAGAGGGTCTAGGGTTCAACCATAGGCTGGTGGGGATAGGCGGCACCGGCGGTGGTGCACGACGGCGGCGGCGGTGGCCGGAAAAGGGAAAGAAAGAGGGAAAGTTGCATGCTGGGAATAAGATAGGGAGAATTAAGATGGGAGCTGGGGTGTTTTGAGTTGCTCAGAAGTAGAGGGACAGAATGAAGGTGGTGGCGCATCCAAAGGTGGCGGCGCACGACGGCGATGGTGGTGGCCGAATGGAGGAGAAGGAGAAAGAAAGAGGAGGAGAGGGAGAAAAAATAAAGGTATGGGGAGATAGAGGAGGTTCTACAGGAGAGGATGGGAGGATAAATAAGCGGCAGAAGCGGCGGAAGAGGTGGCTAAGGGCGGTTCGAAGGGCGGCGGAGGTGGAAGAAAGGGCTGGTTGGGAAGGGGAATTCGCACAGCTGGGGAGACTTATTCAGGAAGAATCGAGGTACATGGACCATTTGGTTAGCTAGAGGGTGGTGCAAGGAGTACACGGGTGGCTAGAGAAGGCAGCGTAGTTGGCTGGAGGTGGCGAAAAAGGCGTCTAAAAGGGTGGTGGTGAAAAAGGGAAAATTCTGGGTTGGAGGATCAAGAGCTCGATACAGAGCTGCTTACGGGGGTATTTATAGGCTTAGAAGGGAGGCTAGGGTTCTTTGGGTCGGCTAGTAGATAAGGAAGGTAGGGTTACGGTCGTCGGTGGCGTGGTTTGGCCGGCGGAAATCAAAACAGAGGATAAGGGGCTGCGCAGGAGAGAGAGAGTATCACACGACAAAGGGAGAGTTGATAGGGTTTATGAGGCTGCCGAAACAAGGGGAAGAGAAAGGGAGGAAAAGGCCTGTCAAATCGGGCTAGATCACCGGCGAAAAACCAGGGTGGGGCGATGTAGGTGTAGGTCGGTGGCGTCGGGCTGGGGAAGAAGAAGATTGGGGGGGCTTGGACCGGGCGGCCGAGAAAGAAAGAAGAGAAAAAGAAAGGAAGGAGACCGGGCGGTTCGGCGACGGAGGAGGAGGCATTAAATGGAACGCTGAGTTTAAGTTGGAAAATAAGTAAAACGCGGTGCATCGAGGGGCGGCAGAAGGAGGCAATGTCGCGCGGCTGGGCTGGGCCGAAGGAAGAAAAGGAGAAGTGGGTCGCGGGAGAGGCAGCCCGAACGAGGAGAAGAAGAAAAAGAAAAAGAAAAGAAGAAGAAAAAAGAAGAAAAAGGAAAGAAAAGGAAAAAGGAAAAGAGAGAAATAATTATGTTGGGTATTTAAATTAATTAAAATATTTTAATTAGAAAAACACCCTAATTTTCTCCAATCAAATTATTTATAAAATTATTATTAATTTAAAATTATCTTCTCCTTCTTATTTTAAATAAAATAATTCATTTAATTAATTTTCAAAATAAAATGCTTAATTAGCTAAAATACCCAAAATCTCTTTTAATAAAATTACTTAAAAATTTCTTCTTTATTTTTCCTAATTAATTCCATTTTATTTTAATAAAATAATTTATTTACATAATTTTTCTGATAAAATATCATTTATATACAATTTATAAAAGTAGAAAATTTCGGGGCATTTCAGTGACCCTTGTGGTCAAGTTAGATTAATTGTATTTGTTGAATTGAATAAGTATTTAAATATTTATCTTTATGTTAATTTTGAAAACTTTTCAAAAAAAATATTAATCACTTAAAGTGAAAGGGAAACTTGATTTGTGATGAGGATCTCCTATCTCAGACATAAGCCTCTAACATATAAGTTAGTTCTTTTGGGCTCTAAGTATCCACTTCTTGTTTATAGGTATTTTATGTACCCCATAAAGTTTATACATACATAATCACTTGTGTAATGTGGCTTTTAGTAAGGATAAATGTTATAAAATGTGGCTTCCTTGGTGAGATTTTCCTTATAATTGAGGGTTTTGGCAACTCTTACTTACCAATAATAGCCCTAGATAGAGATATGTATCTCTTCTCAATTTTTTTCTTTGGATTGAATTTTTTTATCAACTTAATAAACCTAAAACAATTAGAACAATGTTTGTATAGATTATGATTTCTTTTTGTTGATATTATTATATATTTTTATGGAATTTTAATTAATGATAAGTGTTGTTATCACATGTGGTTATATGTCCCATCCTTGTGTTTATGTATAAATTGATGTTACCTTATGTGGCCCATGAGATCATATGTATTTATAGTATAATTATTATATACACTCATATCTCTTATGTACTTAATCTTACTCAATGTGTGTGGTATGTGTATGTGAGTATGCTATCACTTTAGAGATATTGTAGTTTACTTAGTATGAGTTGTCTTACTAATACTATGTTTTTTTTTTTTCAAATTATTATGTGCGGTGGGTGGAGTGACACAAGGTTTATGAGAGTGAAGAGGATCTTTAGACTAACATCCCTTTTTGGTGAATAGGCTTCAACGACTAAAAGTTAGGGCTAACCAATGTTGCACCATTTGGTGTACCTTTTGTTGTTTTAGTTATTCTTTTTTGGAATCCTACATCCCTCACCTTGTATTTTGGCTAGTGATGTTGTAATCGAAGTTGTAACTTTGCATCTCTCTTTCAAGTATTTTATTGACTTATATTAAAATATTTTTAGCCATAACACTTAGTAAAGGGAAGGTAGTGGAGATCAGACTTATGCTAGGTTTGGTAATAACGCCCATTATTTTTATACACATGATTTTCCTAAAATGAAACCCTAACATGGAAATAGAGTTTCATTTGGTATAAAAACACATACAATATTTTAGATAAGTAAAAGGAAAATGGTTAAGGAACTACCTTCTACCTATTAGATATGAATGCCAATCTTGATTCATAAGTATTTTCTACAGTCAGCTTAAATTTCTAAAAAAAATGGTCCTAGTGTACTTAAAAATTTTGTTAGCAATATCTGCCGGTGAGTCCTACTAAAAGAAAAATAAAACTACATCAATTTCATTAGCCATTGTAAATTCAATATTTGAATTTTGGCTAAATGTAAAATGGTATAAAAATGAGGCTTGTAGAATAAGCTTCATTCTTAGTTCCCCCATGTGTTTATATCATGGAAAAGCTCTTTGAACGAGGGTCACATAATACGCTCAATAGTTATTATAAAAGGGTACAACTTTTTAGGTTACCGAGTATCATTTCTTTATATATTAATTAAATAATATATAAAGATTAATTTTAGTATTTTAAAAATATATATTTTCTGTCAAGTAAATTATATTTTTTAAATAACATGCATCGATATTTGTCGGTATATTAGTTGATAAAAACTCACTTTATTAATGCACCCGGCAATACTTCATAAAAATACTATTGACTGTTTGATCTGCAAATGGTAGCCAGTACAAGAAATGCGGAAAGTGCTCTATAATTTTCTGTCTCTTAATACGTGCGTATCATATCTCCAAACTGTATGCAGTTCCAATGTTCCTATTGCAAGTAAATCGAACCGTTAGATAACAGGAACATTATAACCTAGCTAGGATGTGGAAGTTAAAACAGTCGATTTTCGGTGGAGATGAAGAAGAAGAGAGAGAAGATAGTTTATTAGACGGCAGCTTCGATGGCGTCTGCGCTCTCTCTCCCGTTCAGGTACTTTGAAGCCTATTACTTGTTGATGCTTAACAACTTTAAACTTTCAATTTCTAACTGTATGGTTTAATTGACAGAGACTTTACGGATTCGCTGCATGTATGGTAGCTGGCATTGTCTGTATGTTTCTGGTGCGAAGAACTTACGATTTACCAGCATCTGCTTTCTTTTTGTTGAAATGTCGAGAAATTAATCGATTGCAATGTAATTAATCTCTCTAGGTTGACTTGCAACTTCAGCTCCTATGATTTCAAACGTGTCTTACTTTGCTGATTAGTTTCATATTAGAGTTGTATTTTTTGTTCAAGATTTTGGGAAGAACTCTAAAATTTGCTTGGTGATGCGTATAAATCAATGCAATGTAACTAGAAATTATGTTTTGTTATTTCCTGCATTCTGATGAGATGTATGGGTGATGACTTAACTATGTGTTGGCGGAGGAGCTTCAGTTATTCAAGCTGTTTTTGTGCCTTCTTTCCTAAAATCTGCCCTGGCCTAAAATTCCTCCCTGAAATGTGGCTTTAAGTTATGTATCCTGGTAATTGCGGAAAGGGGCTAAACAAGCCATAAAACTGCAGTTGCGGTTGCGTTTCCGGTCGTGGTGTCGCGAATGATATTTTATATATCGTGGTTTTCGTGGTTTGATATTTTTTTTTCACAATAAATATTAACAAATATTGGCAAATATCGGTAAAATATCGACAAATATTGGCCAGTAAATACGTGAAATTCTAAAACTATCATGTATTGCCAATTTTGTGTATCGGTTGACCCAAAATCCAATATATTTAATTGTATAGGACTAAAAGCCTAAAACCATTCTCCAACATGGATCGATTGATTTAGCTCTTTTCTTCTGCCTGCAATCCTGCTACCTTATATTTTTTCCACTCTTAGATTATGTATCTTCTTCCTGCAATAATACTTTTGTGAGAAAGAACTTGTAAATAGTTGCCCCGACTTCCTTTTAAGCATTTGACTGAAAGCAGGCCTTGTCCTGATGGATTTTTGGCAATGTTTTATCATACATGTCAGATTTGACATGCTGATGCAATCCATTTGTGGTTATGTACCTTTTGGAATTGAGATTTTCTGAAATTGCTTCCATTTCTCTTGCAGTCGCTGCTTATTTTCACAAAACCTGTCAAATTTGCGCTTCTATTTACCTTTGGGAACTTGTTGGCAGTGGGAAGGTAGATTGCTGCTTTAAAGACATCACTTATTATCTCAATATTATGTTCCATTCTGCAAGCAGGAAAATCAACTTATATATATCAATCTGTGATTTGAAAGGCCTGTCGGCCCTTAAAAATTTAGGTTTTGCAAGGCATGAAAGTGAACCAGTTTGAAAAACTTTCTCTTCTATGGAACAAGCAGACATTACATGCTCCTTTAAAGCATATCAATTCATACCTCAATCGGTTCACCTAGGTCACCATGTACCACTTTCATTTCCTGCAACAACTTATCAAAGTTGCTCTTTGTTTTCCCTTTTGGAAAGTTCCATATTAGTGGTCTCTTAAGTTTAGGTGATTATCTTTCATTTCAATGTTTCTCTTTACTGCTGGCTTTAAATTTCACATTCAAGCTTCATTGTGCTGATTATGTTCTTATCACTGCAAACAATTTGCTGTCATGTGAGGAGGCATAGTGGAAGTTGTTGTGCTCTAGTTTTTTCGTTAGCTGTATTATGTTTCAGAATTGTTGTATGGTTTGCTTATTCGGTATGCTTTCAGTACTTAAATGAGATTTATTTTTCTGTCTGGCAGCACAGCCTTCCTTATTGGACCGGCACAACAATTGCAAAGGATGTTTGACCCTATTCGTTTTTATGCAACAGCAGTTTACCTGGGATGTGTTGCGTTGGTCCTCATTTGTTCACTTTGGGTAAGTTAAGCAATACTGTTTATTGTGTTTGGGTAATATGTCTGCAATAGGCTTCTTCTTGCCCCTTTCTAGCTAGTTTCTGAGCGAAGGCCAAACAAGGAGAGGGGGGGGGGGATGAAGAAGAAGAAGAAGAAGAAAAAGGATGCCATTTGTTCCCTGAATTGGCTTGAGGATGTGAGCAGCTTTTTATGGGACTAGGGCAGGATATAATTACACTTAGGTCTTGGTTTTTCTTTTCTTTTCTTTCATGTCATTGAAGAAATTATGAAGATGTGGTTTTAAGGCAACTTGCTTTTCTTTCCTTTGGATATATAAACATGCAGTTGCATGTGCAATTTGAGATATCTAGATTGCTTTCCTTTAGCTCTTTGCTGGAGATACCCGATCAGCTCATCTATAGTAGTTTTCCCCCATTCAAATGTAGCTGGTGTAAATAAGTCATCGTCTCCAGTTAGCATTTCCCTCCCAGATGATCAAACACCACTTCTTGGGCTGCAGATAGATCAGTTTTGAAAAATGAGATTTACTATCCTAAGTTAGCTTTGACACAGGACATAATAGATTTCAGAAGAAATGTCTTAGGAGAAGATATATTTTCGTTATTATTATCGGTTTTTTTGGTTATTATCTTTTTGGTTTTTAGCAAATCTTTTCTTCTAGATTTATTATCGTATCTTAGGATTAATTCTGTCTTTGGCTTTCAGTTTTATCTTTTAGATCTAGAATTAATAGTTAAGCGCCAGCTTTGAGAGCACTGTATTCAGATTTGATGAGTGATTCTTAAAATTAATAAAACTTCCTGCATTCTCTTTCTTCCATCTCTTCTTCCCATCAGCCCTCTTCTCTCCTTCTCCCTCTCTTCACCCTTATTTCTCCTTATTCTACATCAAATTTGGTATCAAAGTGTGGAAATCAATCCCAATTTGCCAAAAATTGACTCAATTGAAGCCCTCAGCCTTCAATTGCACAATCGAACAAAAAAATTCACTCCAATTAACCTCAAATCAGGACACGTTCACTGCAATTGACACATAATTCTCTCAACTCAAACCGAATTATGTACCGATGGAAACCTGATTGATTTGCTTACAACCACAAATGCCACTATTACTCGACGACACATAACCCTAAAAATCAGCAATTGAAAGTCCATCAATTGATTTCCAATCTATTCGTTGTTGTCCTCGTGTTGTTGCCGTGTCAATTGGCTGTTGGTTGACCATAGCAGCGTGTAACAACTCTGCCAGTCAAAGTCGCATGTTGCTTGCAGTTTGGGTAGAAGTTGTGTGGTGTGCTTTTAGTCACGCAAGCTCTTTTTTTTTCTTTACCCCCTTTCTTCTTTGGTTGTACTATTCATTGAATTAAAGAGCAGTATTGAAGGCTTGTTTATCAAACGCATAGCAAGAGGCAAACTAGTTGTTTTCTTTTGCTTTTTTCCTTGTCTGTTTCTTTCATATTAAAGTTGCACTAATATTCTTGTGTAGGGTAGTAGTAAATTGTTTAGGTCCAATTCCTTTACTCCACACTCAAAATAAAATAAGCCTACCTTTTTGACAAAAAAAAATAACTCCTAATTTTTTTGTCTTTGTGCATTTATAGCTTGTGATTATATTAAAAATTTTGGGCTTTTATTGTTAATAGTAGTGATTGATTATTTTTATTTATTTTTTGTAGTTTTGAGTCCCATCAATGTTATTTTACATATCTCAATAAGTCCACCCAAGAGTACTTGTAAAGAAAGTGGCCTCCATCTGCTTTTCACAGTAGCCACAACTACAATAACTTTGTTAATGATGTTCATGAAATAGAGGTAAGTATCCCAAATGCACAATTCTCAAGAAGATTTAAAATGCCAGCTTGATTAAAATTAATTGAAATTTAAAGCAATTGGGTAAACAACTAACCTAGAAGAGTTAAAAAGAAATAACTAAGCATCCCCATAGTTAATAGCACCAGTATGGTCAAAATGAGTCCGCTTCAAGAACGCCCTTTAACAGACCTCTTCCTTGGTAAATGCCCTATAGGTCTTTCAATGAAGAGAATTCCTGTACCTCTTAAGTTGAGACATATAGGACACATTCGAATCTGCATATGAATTTCCTCCCAGGCATTCATCAAATAAGCATAGGTTTGCTTGGCATTCGCCTCCTAGGTTTGGTCATAATGAGCATGTCGATCTCACGAAATAGGTCAAAGTAGAAGTACTTGAATATGATGGCACATTAGATCTTAACAAATTCCTTAATTGGGTTGAGGGTATGGAAGATTATTTTAATTAGTATGGTATGTCTGATATTGAGCGTATTCTGTTACTTAAATTCACTTGCTAATAAATATTGGAGTAATGTAGTAAGGAATATTGAGCACCTTCATTAGTCACTTGTCAAATGGGCAGTTATGAAACAAAAGTTTGAGAAAAAATATTTAACTACCTTTTATAGGACCCAACCAATAGGTTAACTACCTAACCTTAAGCAATCAAAATCTTTTGTGTAGAGTACATGACTCATTTTGATGAGTGATTGCTTAGGTTTGAAGTAGAAGAGAAGCCTGTCCTAACCTGAAGTAGCTTCATCAATGGTCTAAGGTTTGATATTAAACAAGAAGTTGACATGCATCACCCTAGCTCTTTGGAAGAAGCTTTTCTAAAAGCCTTAGAGGTAGAGAAGCAATTGAAATCCAATCAGTAATAGCAATCCACTTCTCATTGTAACTTTAGGAATTGAGAGCCTAGGTATAATCCTTCTAGCTCAGCCCCTTTCACTAGTTCATTTTGTATTGCCTCTAGTTCCACCTCATTTAATCACTTGAATGCCTGATCTTATATAGAGTGTGACCTGTTTAAAGCGAGATGTCACATCGCATCCTAGTGCCCAAATAGGACCATTGCCATAGAATGTGAGTCCTATGCTAAGAATGAGGAGCAAATTGTAGATAGTGAGGAATACTCCCATGAAGATGAGACCTTTGAGGAGGATTTGGTGGAGTAGCATCTTGATGTGGTTTGATGTGTTATTACTAGAGTGAGAAATGATGATGAGTGGCAACGACATATCTTTCATTCCATCACTCTTTATAATGGTCAAAGTGCCAAATTGGTTATAGATGGGGGGGGGGTGTGTGGAGTACTCCATATGTTATTTTAGTTGATACCCTACATCAATTTAACCCTAAACTTGAACCTCACCCATAACCCTTTAAAGTAGCTTATGTGAACAAGACTACTTGACATAACAATGTTGTTTCCCCATTTATTTGGGTAACTATAAAGGTGATGTGTTTTAGGGATGTGACACATATATTCTTTTAGGATGTCTTTGGTCTTATGACATGAATGTGACAAACTACTACAAGGACAACACCTACTGCTTCAAGTTTCGGGGCAAACTTATTACACTCCGCCAGACCTAACCTGAAGAAATGCACCCTAAGCCCTTTCAAACCTACTTCAAAAGTTTCTACTCAGAAGAGCCTTCATCTCTTAAGTCTTAGCTCTTCTGAGAAAGGCATAGATGAGTGTGGGTTTTCTTATAGCTTTTTTAGCTAAAGAGGCTTCATTAGGATTACCTTCCACTTCTTTGATACCTCATGATAAAGTCTTTTTTTGTATGATTATGTTGATGTTATTCCTGATGAGCTCTCTAGTGATCTATGACCTATATGGGATATCCAACATGCGGTTGATTTAGTTCTTCGTTCTCAACTCCCAAACCTTCCCCATTATAGATTAAATCCTGTTGAAAGAGCTAAATTAAACAGATAGGTGGAGGAGTTATTAACTAAGGGATTTATTCACCATAACATGAGTTGATGTGTAGTTCCAACCCTAGTCACCCTGAAGAAAGATAGACTGTGAAGAATGTGTGTAGATAGTAGTGTTATTAACAAAATTATCATTAAAGTTATGTTTCCTTGTCCCCATTTGGAGGATATGCTAGACCCATTAGCTAGCTCATGTTGGTATTTCAAAATTGATCTTGGTAGGGGATGAGTGGAATATGTTCTTCAAAACTCAAGATGGTTTTTATAAGTGGTTAGTTATGCCTTTTGGGTTGTTTACTTGTTTAATGCTCCTAGCATAGCTATGAGGGTTATGACACATATCTTCCAACCTTACATAGGCAAATTCTTGGTGGTACTGGTATACTTTGATGATATCCTAGTCTATAAAAAGTCTAAGGAGGATCGCGTAGAGCACCTTAGAAAGGTTTTTGACATTTTGAGAGACCAAATTTTATGCCAAATTAATGAAGTGTGAATTTTTTGTAAATTGAGGCTCTCTTCTTGGGATTTGTTGTGTTTCATTTGATCCACATAAAGCAAAAGCTATCAAGGAATGGCCTGAGCCTACAACTACTAGTGAGGTTCATGGCTTCCATGGTCTTGCTTCTTTTCATAGAAGGTTTGCAAGGAGTTTTAGTGCCATCATTGCTCAAATCCTTAATTACCTGAGAGAATTTGTGTGGACCCCTAAGGCTACTAAGGATTTTGCGGAGATAAAGGATAAGTTGTCTATTGCCCTTATTCTTAGGCACCTTGATTTTCAGAAGGTCTTTGAAGTTACATTTGATGCCTTGGGATTTGGGATAGGTGGTGTTTTATGTCAAGAGGGTCACCCTTTAGCATTCTTTAGTGAGAAACTAAATCCTTCCAAACAGAGATGCACCACTTATGGGAAGGAGATTTATTCCTTAGTTTAGTCTCTTTGTACTATCTTTTCCCAAAAGAATTTGTCCGAAAATCGAACCATGCCGGTCTTAGATATTTAAAAAGCCAAATCATTTGAGCCTGAAACATGCTCTGTTGGCTGAGTTCTTTAACGAGTACACTTTTGTGCTTAAAAATAAAAATAGAGTAGAAAATAAAGTAGTTGTCTAGCTGATGCTCTTAGCCATAGGGTTTTCTCTCTTTTGTCGGATCGGATAGAATTAAGGATGAGTACCTTACTTGTCCTGATTTTGGTCTTATCTATAATGAGTTTAGCAATGGTCATCATAGAGATTATGCTGGTTTTGTTATCCATGTCGATTATCTCTTTTGGGCCACCAAATTGTGTATTCCTTGCTCTTGATTTTGGGAGTTCCTAAACTGGGAAGTGGGAACTACATGCAGGTAGCTTAGCTGGACACTTTGGTAGGATAAAACCATCACCCTTATGGAGGATAGGTTCTATTGGGCATTGTTGAAAAGAGATGTTACTAGAATCATTTCACAATGTTGAACCTGTCAACTAGGTAAAGTTTGGAAGCACAACACTAGATTATATACCTCATTATCCACATGAACCTCGGAAAGATATAAGCTTGTATTTTGTTTTTGGGTTACCACAAACTGCTCAAGGGCATGGTTCTAATCTTGTGGTAGTGGATAGCTTCTTTAAAATGACACATTTTATTGCATGTAGCAAAACTTTTGATGCATCTCCTATAGCTAAACTAGTTTTTCAGGAAGTCATTGAGTTGCATGGTTTACCAAAGTCCATTTTGTTTGATAGGGATGTTAAGTTTTTAAGTCATTTTGGAGAGCACTTTGGAGGTCTTGTGGTACACACCTGAAATTTTCATCTGCATTTCATCCTCAGCATTTAATGCTCAGACTTTCATCCTTAGGCTGATGGTCAAACTGAAGTTGTCAATAGGTGTCTTAGATGTTTCGCTGGGAATAAATCGGATAATTGGGATTTGACTTTGACTATAGTTGAGTTTGCTTATAACAATTATGTTGATCAATCTATTGATCTTGCTCCGCTTCCACCCATTGCTTATGTCTCTCAATTTGCTAATAACTTTGCTAGGCATATTTAAGATTTATGCACTGAGGTTGAGCAGAAAATTGTCTTAAATAATGCAGGGTATAATGTTGGAGACTATGTTATGGTTTGCATTCAGCTGGAACACTTACCTAAAACACCCTCAAAGAAACTCCATGCTCGTGTCCTTGGCTCTTTCCCTATCAAACAAAAACTTGTAGCTAATGCATATTTGCTTGATTTGCCTGATTATTGGAGTGTTAGTCCAATTTTTAATATGGAGGATTTATCACTTGATAGAGGCAACTTTGAGCCTCCTAGTTGTGCTTCTAGCTCCACAGGTGGCCATGTGCCATGTTTCCATTGTTACATAACGAGCCACCAAAGAGTTTGGATGTCCTGAGTGATGAGATTGTTACTTCACCTTCACAGCTATCTTGTTCAATGGAAAGGTTGTGCAGAAATCAAAGTCACATAGATTAGTGAATCTGAATTTAAAGAGAATGACCCCACACTTTTGGGGGAGTATCTGCAGTCAAATTTTCTGGATTAGAGTTCTTTTTAACCTGGGGGGACTGTCGCATCATAATAAAGTTCAGAAGGAATATTTTAGGAGAAGATAGATTTTCGTTATTATTATTATTTTGTTGTTATTATCATTTCAGTTTTTAGCAAATCATTTCTTCTAGATTTATTATCTGATCTTAGGATTAATTCTAACTTTGGATTTCAGTTTTATCTTTTAGACCCAGAAACCAGAATTTAATTGCTAGTTCTGAGATTTGGATCTGATGAGTGATAATTGAAATTATTAAAACTTCCTGTGTTTCTCTTTCTTTCCCCTCTTCTTCCCTCTCTTCCCTCTAATCTCTCTTCTTCTTCTTGTTCTACATCAAGCTTAACTCTATTCTTATGGGAGATAAGAAACATTAGCTACATAGCTCAATTAGTGCCTTAGATCCAGTAACAGCAGCGTGCTGTTGCTCAGTCATCTGATATGCATGCTGATCAATTTTATAAGAACGTGGTTGTCATTATCATGGATGGAATGGATGAAACTTTATGAAGCTTCTGTCATGTTCCATGTATATACATTATACTTTCATCTCATTCTCATGGAACTCTATGTTCTCCTACTGTAGCTTGATGTGAGGTGACCTGACACTTTCTTTTGCTGTCTGCTTCCTGCATGTTTCAAGACAAATCTGTATCTTACTCTCCCCTTTAATGAGTAAATGTACCTGCTGCATATGTATAATAGCTTTCTTCTGAATTCTGATATTGCAGATTCATAGTGAGATCTTAACCATAATTGCTATGATCTTTGAGATCTGCGCTCTTATCTGGTAAGTATGGCTTCTGACATTATCCTCATGTTGGCTTTAAATTAATCACTTAAAATGTGGCCAAATGATGTAGTTTGGGGTAGACTGTGTAAGTTCAAGTATAGAGATTGATTTCATATTATAGGTCTTAGTTTATTGATATTAATTGTCAATTAGATATTATTTAGAAAACAATCTAAGATATTATACTATTACGATATAATATCTAGAAATAATAATTATTATAGGATATAATAATATGTAATAGCTCACTAAAAGGGTTTTATATTGTGAGCTTAGGAAATTTTATTTTTCCTAGTTATTTATTTTTCTTTAAGGATGACAATGGAGTGGCATGGGGACATGGATGCCCTCGTAACCTAAAATACATATCCATCCCCAAACCTACCTCAATCCCTGAATTTTATAAATGGGGAATCCTGCCCCGATCTGCGAGAGGCTAATTTCCCATCCCCGCCTCAATTCCTAACCCAAATTTCTGTCCCTGAACCTCAAACAATCCTCGAAACCTGAATATTCCTCGAAATCCAATTAAGTGTTGCAGAACTATCAAATCCAGTTTCTGGCTCGACATGGCGGCAAGCCAATCTTGCTTATTGCTTCTGAACTTCTATGAAAATAGCTTCTTGCTTCAACAATAGAAGAGATGGTTTCTTCACTATGGAGATTTACTTTCTACTCAAATTATTAATGTATAAATGATCACAAACCTTATCTAACTTCCAGAAGCTAGTATATCAACATGCATATGAAATTAGAAGAATCTGAATATCCAGCAAATTTGATGTGGAAATTTTCATTTTTCACTCAGACCCTAGTTGCCTATATATAAATTACTATTTGACCATCCATTTAACAATGAACAAGGAAATTAATTCAAATGATAAGCAAAAAAATATCAATTAAGTATCTAAAATTAGGAACTCAAAATGCCCATGATATGTGCAGAACATTCTTCTCTATATCTTGTTCTCTCATAGGAACTTGATGATAGCCTGAACGCAGGTCCAATATAGAGAAGTATCTGGCCCCAAGTAATGCTTCTAACAGCTCTTCAATGACCAGAATCAGAAATTTGTCTTTAATTGTCTTGGCTTTGAATTCCCCACAGTCAATGCATCGGCGCCATGAACCCCCCCCCTCTTTGGCACTAGGATAACAGGTTGTGGAAACGGTGATCAGCTGGGTCTTATAATACCTTGCTTCAACATCTCCAAATACTGTCTTTCAGTATCATCCTTCTGGTGATATCTGTGGGGTCTGACCACAAATGGTTTGGTATCTGATTCTCATGTAATTTTATGATCACATTCCGGTGGAGGGGGAAATCCTTTTGGCTCTTGAAAAAATCTTGAAAAGTCCAACATCTCGTAATTCAAGTGCAGAACCAGGTTTTGATGTTAAGGAATTGAATTTGGCTGGAAAAGAGGGTACACTGGAGCTTTAAAGCCATGTATTACTACTGCTCATTTTCCGTCACTGCAATATGACATCCACATGCCCTTAAAATCTCAAAGAATAGTCCCAGTGTCTTGGGCCAATTGATTCTCAATAAAATGTTGACGCTACTTGATTTAAGGACATATAAATTAACTGTGAAGGAACAATTATCCAAACACAATTGAATTCCTTTGCAAATTCCCAAGCTTCTGACCTGTTCTCCATTTGCCACTGTCACTAGCAACCCCTTTTGACTCTGTAGGAAAACCACACTTCAATGCAAAGCAAGAATCAATAAAACTATGAGTTCTTCCAGAATCAACCAATGATAAGGCCATATTTCCACCAATCTGTGTTGTTAGTAATATATTTTTGGGTGTAATGATGCCAATTATTGCATTCAGCAAGATCTTTTGCAGAGGAATGCTCGGTATAATTGCCATCATCCTTGTTGCTGACATGCGTCTTCTTGTGTTAATGAAGATTTGAATGATGGCGGAAGGTGTAAGATCGGTGACTGCTATGGAGAAGGAAGGAAAGAAGATATTCAAGTAAGAATTGATAAAGAATTCAACAAGAAATTCAACCTTTGAATGTCACCCTATCAAAGATTACTCCAAGTATTCTTAGGTGGGATTATTCAATCACAAAAGAGAAAAATAGCCAAATGTAATACTTGCATTATATTTCAAATGATTCAACTATATGTTACAATTGTGTCGGCGCTATGCATATATAGAAAGTCTTACATTGCTAACTAGCATACTAATATAGCCACATAACACACACATGGCTAATTAGTACATAAACTTGTATTAACAATGTAATTATACCCTATATAATATATGAATCAACAAAGACTATTACAAACAAAGCAAGCTAATTAGTGTATGAAAACAACTAACAAGAACCCTAATCAAAACAATGATGTTGACTAGGTCTCTTGACTTGTGGAGTTGAATTTCATGTATAATAACTCCCTTTGTAATAGCTTGTAACACATGAAATCTTATGTATGTTGACATCTTAAATGGCTTGATCTTTTTCTTGTAAATATGTTACATACTTGCAAGAATGACTTAAAGTAAACTCATTAAGGTTAGTCACATTATTAATATCATTATCAAAGGCATATAATGTGATCGGTTCCATAATTTTGTATGCCAAATCTTTATCATCTTGAGGATCTATGGATGCTTTTGGATCATTCTCCCCAAATTGAGAATAATTTGTCCTTAAATTGACATCACTAAAATTAGGAGACAAATCACCAATATTAAATGTCATCGAAACACCGCCATATGATATTGGATGTTCAAGTTCGTAAGCATTTTCTCCAAATTTTCTAAGGATGTTAACTTGTCCATCTGCTTTTGACATTTGTTTATATTTTCTTAGATTAATAAATCTTTCTTTTTGCAAATATAATCAAACTAAATCGCCGGGAGAAAATACTTGTTGAATGCGATATTTGTTAGCTTGTTTTTAGTATCTTGCATTGGCTCACTCTATGTTCCCCTTGATTTGTTGCTGAAGCTTTTGGAAGAACTCCACTCGTTCCTTAGCCTCATAGCTTTTAAGTTCGCCTTTCTTCAAGGGTACCATATCAATTCGTATGTAAGGATTCACTCCATATGCAATCTCGAATGGAGTTGAACGTGTAGTACTTGAAGGACTTTGACTATAAGCAAACTTTGCATGAGCTAACTTCCCAATCTTTAGTACTTTTACTTACCAATCTTCTTACTAAAGTGCCAAGAGTACGGTTTGTAACTTCAGTTTGTTCATCGGTTTGTGAATGAGGTGAAGTACTAAATAACAATTTGGTACCTAACATGTGCCATAATGTCTTCCCAAAGTAACTAAGAGAGTTGACATCCCTATTCGAAACAATACTTTTTGGTATGCTATGTCGTTTCACAATTTCTTTGAAATACAAATCAGGGACATGTGTAGCATCATTAGTTTTATTACATGGAATAAAATGAGTCATTTTAGAAAATCTATCTACTACAATCATAATAAAGTCTTTACCTCTCTTGTGTTCTAGACAACCCTAAAATAAAATCCATACTAACTTCTTTCCACGGTTGACTAGGCACTGGTAATGGTGTATATAAAACTTTGTGAAAGAAACTTTTACTCTTTCTACAAGTAACACATCTGTTTGTTATAATTTTGTACACCCTTTATCATACGTGGCCAGTAGAAATTTTCTTACAATATCTTTAATGTTTTTGGAGTACCAAAATGGCTTGCTATAGCACCTTTATATACCTCTTTTATAAGTTAATCCTTATACTTAACCTCGGTACACAAAGTCTATTAAGTTTAAATAAGAATCTATCTTGTATTGTATAATTACCATAGTTTCCATTTTCTTTACATGCCTAATATTCTTCATGAAAATCTTCATCATTAAGATACATTTCTTTTAGCATTTCAAAACCTAGCAATTTAGCATCTACCATGACAAGTAATGTAGATTTTCTAGAGAGAGCATCAGCTCCTACATTTTTTTCCCATCCAAGTGTTTGACAGAGAATACAAAAGATTGTGAGAAGTTTATTCACTTTGCATGTCTAGGATTTATTTTCTTTTGACCATGTAAATATTTCAAACTTTCATAATCAGGATGTAATACAAAGGGTTTAGGTCTCAAATAATGATTCTATGTCTCTAAACTATGCATGATGGCAAATAATTCCTTTTCCTATGTAGAATACCTCAATTTAGCACCGATTAACTTTTCACTAAATTATGCAATAGGTCTTTTTTCTTGTGAAAGAACTCCTCCTATACTTCACAAGTATCACAAGTTACCTCAAAGAGTAGGTCAAAATTAGGGATAGATAATATAGGAGCATTGTACAATTTATTCTTGAGTGTATCAAAGGCTTTAGTAGTAAGTAAACTAGTAAGGTTTGAATTGTTAGACTTTTTTCTCCTTAAACTGAGATTCTTTTACTACTAAGGCATTACAAGCACCCTTCTCATTTCAATTAATCATTTCCCTTTCATATAAGAATAAACTCTTTTTAGTCTCGGGTGTTTGTACATAATCACATTGAGATGGTTTTAACTTATATATATATATATTTTTATCTTTAAGCACAATATATTCATTAGTTACACCATTATGAGTTGCATTTATGTCATATTGCCATGGTCTTGCTAGTATAATACCACAAGCATGAATATGCAAGACATCACATAATACCTCATCATAGTATTCACTAATGCAAAAAGTAATTAGGGTTTGTTTAATTACCTTAGCTTCTTTGTCCTTATTAATCCATTGTAATGAAAATGGTTTAGGATGTGTAGTAGTCACTAGCCCTAATTGTTTGACCAGTTTCGTACTAGCAACATTGGTATACAACCACTATCTATTATGACCATACAAACCTTATCTCCAATTCTACACTTAGTTTCTAAAATTTTATCCTTTTGTGTAGATTGATCGTTAGGTTGTATTTGTAATGCCCTTTGAAGTACAAAACAAGAATTATAATCCTCTTCATTAGGGCTGTAAACGAGCCAAGCCGAGCCGAATACACCTAGGCTTGGGTTCGGCTCGTTTAACTAAACGAGCCTAAGATGCTGTTTGGGCTCGGTTCGTTTAACTAAACGAGCCTGAAATGCTGTTTGGGTTCGGCTCGTTTAACTAAACGAACGAGCTGAGCCGAGCTTTTAACGAGCTGAGCTCACGAGCCAAAGCCAAAAAATGAACCGAGCCGGGCTTTTTCGAGCTCGAGCTCGGCTCGCTCTGAGGCTCGTTTAATTAAACGAATGAGCCGAACCGAGCTTTTAACGGGCTGAGCCGAGCCGAATACCGAACTGGCTCAGCTCATTTATAGCCCTACTCTTCATACATACTCAAGACATCATCATTAGATTCTGTTTCTAAGTTATCATTATTAATACATGGTTCCATGTTTTCAATTTCACTAAAGGTCATAACCCTTGGGTTAGGACATTTTCTAGCAAAATGACCATATCCCTTACATTTGAAACATTGCTTATTGGACTTCTCAATTACTTTATTTTTACCCTTTTCATCTTAGTTAGGGTTAGTCTTTTTGTCATTAGCCGAATAGATATGTGTCCTAAGTTTTAATGTAGATGCATTCAAATAAGTTTTAGTAGATGTAGAAGCTGAAGCATTAGTCTTATTATAGGCTTTGGTGGACTTAGTTTGTCTTTCACATTTTAAGGCCAACTTAATCAAATCATTAAGAGAATAATAGGCAAACATTTCAACTTTGTCTCTAATCAAGTTATTAAGGCCACCTAAGTATCTAGTACGCTTTTGTTCCTATCTTTCTTGCATGTCACATAAGAGTGCTAGTCTTTTAAATTTCCTAGTGTATTCTTCTACACTAAGAAGTCCTTGTCTAGAAGAAGTTAATTTGATATACATCTCATGTTCATACTCCTTAGGGATAAATTTTTTTCTTAGATGTTTCTTTAATTTTTCCCAAGAATTGATTTTACTTTTGTATTGCCTTTCACAAGTTCTCTTAAGATTATCATACCAAATCCTAGCAAACTTTTTAAATTTGACAGTTGCTAATTTATGCATACGTTCATTATCATACTATGTAAACTCATATATTGCTTCAATTTCATGTAACTATTCAAAAAATAATTCGACATCTAATTCACCACAGAAATTAGGGAGATCAAGCTTTATACCTCTATCTTCAAAATGGTTGTACCTTGGTGGATGATTTGCATTGCCGCTTTAATTATGGCTGAAGTCATTACATCCATTCTCGTGTGCTCTTTCTTCATACTCTATTCGATTATTGATGTGCCCACATTGTTTGAAGCCTTAGGCGCAAGGCAATAGGGGGTGGGGGATTTTTTTGTGCTAGGCGAGGCGATGCGAGTGAGGTGCAGAAGCTCACAAGTGCAGAGGCACACACCTTTGGGAAAAATATCCTTTTAGTAGAAAAAATCACACGGTGCCAAGGACTTAGGGGAGAAGATTAGACATTTTTTTGGAGAAAGGGTAGCCTATTTATAGTTTTGATTGGGGAGAGCAATAGTTGTTTTGGAAATATCAAGCAGGAACTTAGGGGAGAGGAGTAGACATGCACATGCCTTTCAGCAGAAAAAAAAAAATCATAATTAGGGACTTAGGAGAGAGGAGTAGACATGAACATGCTTTTCAGCAGAAAAAAAATTATGGAGGGAGGAATAGACATTTTTTGGAAAATGGTAAGCCTATTATAGTTTTGATTGGGGAGAGCAATAGTTGTTTAGGAAAAGATGTACATTCTGCAATCAATAAGGCTGCAAGCTTAGATGCAGAGGTATGGTCATCAAGTAAATATAAAAAAGAGAGTAAAATTCATTTTTTAAACACATAGGTAGTATTAAACTCATATAAAAAACGAAACAAAGTTAAAGATAAAGAGATAGATCGTATTAACTCATAGGTTGTTATTTTTCTAAGTATTTTCTTGCTATGGTATGCTTCCCCCCTCCCCCCGCATGAAAACTTAGACATTTAATCATTTTTTTAGCTTTGAGTAATTTTGGTGCCTCATATTGCCCAGGTGCATGCCTTCGCCTTGTGCCTAACGCTTAGGCTCTCGAACCCCTATCGCTTAGGTGCGCCTTAGGCCTTTTCAAACACTGTGTGCCCACCTCAAGCTTGGGCTGCCCTCCTCACCATATCTTATACTTGGTCGTTTGTAGCCTCCATAGTATTGTGCATGTGCTAAAGATTTTTTTGGTCAGCTATCCTTGATTCCATCCTTTGGAGTTGGCTTTGAATGGAAGGAAGCTGCTGCAATTGTGCATTGGTGAATAAGGGTGTTGACAAACCAAGCCGGCTCGCGAGCTTTTTGGGCTCGGTTCGGCTCGGCTCGCTTATTAAACAAGCTTAAAAATTGAGCTCGAGCTCGGCTCGATTATTAAACAAGTCAAGTTTGAGCCTAATAAATTTGGGCTCGAGCTCGTTTAGAGTGCAAAAGCTCGTGAGCTCGGCTCGTTTACCACAAAAGCTTGAGAGTCGGCTCGTTAAAAGTTCAGTTCGACTCGTTAAAAGCTCAGCTCGTTTATAAACAAACCAAGCTCAAGTTTTATTTTTAGGCTCGTTTAGTAAATGAGCCAAGCCCAAACCTACCCTGACTCGGCTCGATTCGGTTTGTTAACAGCACCAAATGTACACTTGCTGCAATTTGTTGAAGAGTATCAAACATGGTCTTCATGGTCACCTCTTCACCCATGGTTGTTGCTCTTGCTGGAAGATTTCAATACTTCTTGGTTGCTGTTGGAAGTTGATTTTCGATGGCTTTTTTGGTGGCGTTGCAAGGATCTTGGAAGCTTCTTGGATGTGAGAAGGAGGTGGTGATAGATGGTAAGTGATAGAATGTGTTATAAAAAAAATATTGATGCATTTAGATGCAATCTTGGTGGAGAACGAGTTTGGTGGAAGAAAGTTTCTTCTCTACGAGTGATTAATGCTAAGGAAGATAAGAGTAGTCGAATATCAAAATGATACTCTAACAAAGCTGGACAAATGGATGAGTTTCTTGCTCGAATCAAGTCGATCAAGACTCAAGAAGTGATGTTTGAATCTGCAAGATCTTGTTCGAACAGAAGATGGAAAAAGAGAGATCATCGAAGGAGAAGAAGATGGATACTCTCGGATAAAGATCAAGAGTTACTTGAGAAGATTGAAGATGCAAAGAAAATATTAAGATAGGCTAATAGAGGTTGGGGAATATTGGTTGGGAAGATCGAAATAAGTTTGAAGAATCAAAGACTTACATTCAATATTTGAATGTTTGGTTGAAGAATAGGCAATCTTCAAACTTGACCTTTAAGATTTGAAGGGAAGGATGAAGACATATCAGAGTTTGGTTGAAGATGTGCTACAAAGATCGATCAAATTCAACTCTTGAAGATCACCATGCTTGCAAGGACGTGCATGGGAAATGCTGGAAGAGAAAACCTATGCGTGGAAGTAGAAGAAAGAATGGATGGCAATCGAATTTGATGGAAAGCCAACCGAGGCTTTAATACCAAAATCAGAATGAACACTTTTAATGTATCCTATTTTATTTAATTTTATAATTCTAAACTAAGGACATGGATGAAGGATCACACTAAGTAATTCTTCAAACTAGCTTTGAAAGCCTCACATAGATAATTCTTAAATGATCTCTAATGAAGAAACACACAATAAACTTCACTAGATAACTCTATATAAACCCATATAGGAAAGGTATAGAGGATTTTTAAATTATCACCCATACAGATAAGGTAATTTAAAGGGAGATCTAGTTTACGACTAACACAGATGACATAAACATAGAACAAAAAACTTGCACAGGGTTTTAGTAAGAGAAAACTCAATTCAACTAACCTCCACAAATAATGAGTTTACATGGGATATTTATAGGATTATATTCACCTCCTCATGTAACCTCCTCAATAATAAGATAAACTAAATCTAAATAAGATAAATACTAATGAAATCACTATTCACAAGAAAAAAGACCCATTGCGTACTTTAGTAAAAAGTTAAACTGTGCTAAATTGAGGTATTCTACATATGACAAGGAATTTTTTCCCATCATACGTAGTTTAGAGATATGGAATCATTATTTGAGACCTAAACCCTTTGTATTACATTCTGATCATGGAAGTTTGAAATATTTACATAGCCAAAAGAAAATAAGTCCTAGATATGCAAAGTGGGGTAAACTTTTTACAATCTTTTGTGTTTTCTGTCAAACATTTGGATGGGAAATAAAATGTAGTAGTCGATGCTCTCCCTAGAAGATTTACATTACTTATCATGTTAGATGCTAAATTGGTAGCTTTTGAAGTGCTAAAAGAAATGTATCTTAATGTTGAAGATTTTCATTAAGAACATCGGGTATGTAAAGAAAATGGAAACCATGGTAATTATAAAATGTAAGATGGATTCTTATTTAAACTTAATAGACTTTGTATGCCGAGGTCAAGTATGAGGGATTACTTATAAAAAAAGTACATGAAGGAGCTATAGTAGGCCATGTTGGTACTCAGAAAACATTATAGATATTGCAAGAAAATTTCTAGTGGCTACACATTATAAAGGGTGTATAAGTTATAGTAAACCGATGTGTTACTTTGTAAAAAGAGTAAAAGTTTCTTTTACAAAGGTTTATATATACCATTATCTGTGCCTAGTCAATCGTGGGAAGGAGTTAGTATGGACTTTATCTTACGGTTGCCTAGAACATAATGAGGTAGACTCTATTATAGTCGTGGTAGATAGATTTTATAAAATGACTCATTTTATTCCATGTAATAAAACTGGTGATGCTACTGTAACAGCTCTAGATTTTACTGCTGAAAAATTTTGTTTTAATCGGAAGCGTATTATCAAATATTTAGGTATTACCACCGTAATTGACATAAGTTTAGCTTATCACACCATCCTTATATCAATCATAAGGCAAAACAATTAGAAAGTAAACATGATAAATAGAAATTAAGGGAACCTTTATAAACATTAGACAAAAGTTTGGAGGTTTACTCTAAGTACAATAATCCAAAATAAAAAAATGGGATACCATGGATCTAAGAGTCAAAAAAGTATCCGGTCAGAACTAACATCTGGATAACATGACTATGCCCAAAACCCTGATATAAAAATCAATCCACACAATAAGCATCAAAGGCTGCAAATTCATCCACTAGGTCATCTTCGACCTACACAAAGACATTTGAGTCTCCTACTTGTGGGAATGAGTAACACCCATGAAACGGATGATCAGTATGTTATGTACTGATTAAGGTAATGGTATAATCGAAGTAGGATTACACATAATGCATGAGTTTACATCAGATAGTAAGCATATGTGCGATAATATAAATAGTGTCAAGTAAATAATGATTTCAGGTCTCACTATATAGATATATCATATTCCAATATTTTATTTACGTTGAGTTCATAGACCTCACTATTCTTGAATTAGTAGAATGGTTTGAAACACTTCTCAGGGACAACACACCGGAGCAACTATTATTATTTGGTGGAGCGGACTTAACACCTCTCAGAGCAAAAATGCTCTTGAACCACTATTCTTAAACTGGTGTAACGGTCTGAAGCACTTCTTAGGGATAACAAACTTAAGCCGCTATTATCATTCGATGGAACGAACTCAACACCTCTGTCCTGACTCACATAGTCTTTCACTTTAAATGATTAATATCTTTTCCGTTAATATTTTATCTATTAATCGTATTTTCATCCACATCAAGTATGGGGCCCCATTATTCTTAATCCGGTGGAACTGATTGAAGCACCTCTTAGAGACAACACACCTGAGCCATTATTATTGTCTGTTGGAACAGATCCATATAGACACTTCGACCCGATTCACGTGAACTTTTTTGGTAAGTAATGTATGGATTATGTATATGATACCAAAAGGTAGAAATTGAGTACATCAAAAGTTCTCAAGATATCAACAGAGTGACATGTGATCAACCAAGGCTAACATATGATGGTATGATTTACATTCATTAAAACCAACAACCCAAGTGGCCAAATCCTTCAGAATGAGCTTCTTGATGTGAGTCCAGGGGAGGTTGGTATGCTGGAAAATTCTTCTATTGCGTTCCCCCCAAATATGGTAAACTGTTGCAGCAAATAAGGTTCGAAAGAAACTTGTTCGAACTCTCACGTGAACTTTCGTTTTAAATAATTAGTATCTTATTAGAGTTTATTGTGTATTTAAGATTATCATGCGGGACTCATATAGATATGCAAGATATATAATTGAATACATTATTACAACCACATAATTAACCTTAAATGACCATAATATACTTAAGTAGTTAAAGTGCTCATATTCTCCCAAGCCTTATAAAACCCAATACTATTATATACAAATCTCCAATATTCTTTTGATAAACATATCCTCAATTATATACATAGATACCATATATCCAACATTATTCTCCAAATACATACTTCCAAATGTTATTACTCTCCAGATATCATATCATAGGATAACATCATTCATATAGCATGTCCAATATAAAAACACATGCCCATACAAATGAAGTCCTAGGTACGATATTTATCCTTACCAAGAAGGACACCAGGCTCTATACACATAAATCTTAAATCTCCTCTGACTTGTGGTATCTATACACGATTAGGCTCGAAGATTATAATCGAGGAAAAGGTTGAGGTAATGAAGGGTAAAAATAGAAATAACTGGAGTCAAAGGGAAGCTTGAGTTGCGTGGAAGTGTGGTAGAAGGTATGGTGGTGCTATGGTGAACTTGTGGTGGTGTTTGGGTGTGTAAAAAGGGGTGCACGCTCGGAAAAATGGGGTTGCACGGGTGTGCGGTAGGCTGTGCTCACCTAGGCTGTGAATTGGGAACCTACATGGGCAGGTTGTGCGAAGAGGCACGACTGTGCTCATGCAATGCACAGGCAATAACGAATAGGGATGCGCGGGTATGCCGAGGCGGTGCACAAGTCGTGCGAGTATGCACGGGCAAACAGTGCTATAGCATGTACAGGCATGCGATAAGGAAAAAGAGTAGTGCACGGCTGTACGAGAGATTGTGCGCAAGCTGTGCTCTTAACAAAACGTAGCAACACGCGAGGAAAGAAGAGGGGGAAGACGGTGGCGGTGGACGGCGATGGTTAGCGACGGTGAAGGGGAGTGATAGGGTGGTCGTGGTGGCTGATCTACGAAGCCATGGGCGGTCACTGGTGGCTGTGGTGGTGGCTCGACACATGAAACAGAGCAACAATAGCCAAAGAAGAGAACAAAAGAGGGAGAGGTGGCTTGGGTAGGGGGATTTCTCGATAGAATTTGGCAATAAATGATGCAAATTAATGAGGGAGGGAGAGAGAAGAGAGTAGTGTATATATATGTGTATGGTGGTAGCGTGTGACAGTGAAGAATGCAGAGGATGATGATGCTGATAGTGATTAGCATGGGAATAGTAGGAGGGGCAACAGGGAGTGGCAGGGGTGATGGTTGATGGTGTCATGATGTAGTAGGGAAATTTTCAACGGAAGAGGTGGAAGATGATGGTTGAGAGTGATGGTAGTGTGTTGTAGAAGAGAAGGAAAACACATGCAAAACGAAAAAGAACGACTGTAGATAGGAAAAAGAAAAGGAGAAAGAAGAGAAAAGAGAAAAGCTTAAGGTTAGGATTAGATTAAATTTTGATTAGCTAAAATAGGTAAGATTAAAGATATAAGTCTACCGAAATTAAGGTCGGGTTAAGAAAAATAATTTATACGGATCAAAGATTTGGATCAGGTTAAGATTTTAGGATTAAGGAATTTGGGTAAAGCTAAAATACAATTTTCCCGAGATTAGAATTAGATTAAGGTATTAATTATACGGGATTAGGTTTAGCAAAATTTTGGGGTATTACGTTTACACATGTCGTTGATTTGTATTTCAAAGAAATTGTGAAAATGCATGGCATACCTAAAAGTATTGTTTCGGATAGGAATATAAAGTTCCTTAGTTACTTTTGGAAGACATTATGACACATGTTAGACATCAAATTATTTTTAGCACTTCACATCATTCACAAACTGATGGACAAAATGAAGTTACAAATAGTACTCTTGACACTTTGTCAAGAGGATTGGTAAGTAAAAGTACTAAAGATTGGGATATTAAGTTAGCTCATACAAAGTTTGCTTATAATCTAAGTCCTTCAAGTAATACACATTCAAGTCCCATCAATATTGTGTGTGGAGTAAATCCTTACCGATTGATATGGTGCCTTTGAAGAAAGGTGAACTTAAAAGCTACGAGGCTAAGGAATGAGTGGAGTTATTCCAAAAGCTTCATTAACAAATCAAGGGAAACATAGAGCGAGCTAATGCAAGATACCAAAAATAAGCTAACAAACATCGCACTCAACAAGTATTTTCTCTTGGTTATTTAGTTTAGTTACATTTGCGTAAAGAAAGTTCTCTTAATCTAATAAAACATAAACTAATGTCAAGAGCAGATGACCCATTTAAAATCCTTAGAAAATTTGGAGAAAATACTTACGAACTTGAACTTCCAGAATCATATTGCGGTGTTCGAGGAAATTTAATGTTGGTGATTTGTCTCCTTACTTTAGTGATGTCAATTTGAGGATAAATTCTTCTCAATTTGGGGATAATGATGCAGGAGCATCCATAGATCCTCAAGATGATAAAGATTTGACATACGTAATTATGAAACCGATCACATTATATACCTTTGATAATAATATTAATAATGTGACTACCTTTAATGAGTTTACTTTTAAGTCATTCTTGCGGGCATATAACACATTTGTAGGAAGAAGATTAATCCATTTAAGATATCAATCTACATAAGATTTCATGTGTTACAAGATATTATAAAGTGAGCGATTATATATGAAAGTCAATTCCACAAGTCAAGAGACCTAGTCAACATCATTGTTTTGATTAAGGTTCTTGTTAGTTATTTTCATATACTAATTAGCTTGCTTTGTTTGTAATAGTCTTTGTTAATTCATATATTATATAGGGTATAATTACATTGTTAATACTAGTTTATGTACTAGTTAGTCGTGTGTGTGTCATGTGGCTATATTAGTATGCTAGTTAGCAATGTAAGACCTTTGTATAAGCATGGTATCGACACAATTGTAACATATGGTTGAATCATTTGAAATCTAATGCAAGTATTACACAATTCTCTCTTTTATGATTGAATAATCTTACCTAAAAAACTTGAAGTAATCTTCGATAGGGTGACATTCAAAAGTTGAATTCTTTATCAATTCTTTCTTGAATATCTTCTTCCCTTCCTTTTCCATAGCAGCTGTTGATTCTACACCTTCTGCCTTCATTCAAATGTTCATGAACACAAGAAGACTCGTGCCATTTTGGTATCAGAGCTTAGTTTTGAAGTTCTTCCAAAAAATTCAACACTCTAAGAGGTCAATTGATCCAAGATTCAAGCTTTAATTCAAGGTTTAAAGGGATTGATTGAAGAGCAAATTTGAGGACAAATTTTTCTCAACAAGGTGAAAATGAGGATAAACATTCCAAGATTTTGAAGATTAACTTATGAGTCATGATGGAAGGAAGTGAGGGTCAAATTTGAATATAACTATTTACCCTACAATCAGGAGTCCAACACATCTTTTAGATCTCAAGTTTGAGTTTTGTATACAAAGTTATGACCGTTTTACCACATGTGTGTCAAGCCGAATTTTTATATGTGAATGGATAAAGTGTCATAATTAGCATTATGGACGCCATTATCTTTTCATATTTATTAACTAGGTTGTTATTTACTTATTTGATAATGGTTATAGAATATTAGTTAATTTATTTCCTTAATCATTAAGAAAGTAGAGAGGGTTTGTCTTTTATTTTATGATGTATTTTATCTTTTTAAGATTTTGTTAGGATATAATTATTATTATTAGTTTCCTTTAATAATTTCCAACCAAAAAAGCTTTGCACACTAGCAGCCCCTTGTAAGCGGCTCGTCACAATTAAAGCATAGCCCGTTGAGCCTTCATTCATCCATTTTTGCTTGAGACAAGCGATTGATGGAGCGATTGTGGGAATTAGTCATTGCTATTCACCATATGTGATTCTTCAATTATTGCTTATTGATGGTCTTTTTGTGAGATTGTAAGTGTTCTAGCCCTAGAAGCCAATTGTTTGCATCTTTTTTGGTAATTTGTCATTGAACTTGTTTGTTGTAATTAGAGCTGGTAAAGTTAATCCGACCTGTTGACCTGACCTGAAATAACATGAGAAATTCATCAACCTGACTTGATCCAATATCGACCTGAATATAAGTGACCCAACCCAAACCCAACCAAACTAGCTATCAACTTGATCCATTATCAACCCGACTTGCCATCAACCTAATCCGACTTGATAAAACCAAATTCGATATTAATCAGTTATGATAATAAAACAAGTACACATGTCATATTATTTATTTAAAGTGTTTAAAAATATATTATTTTATAAATTTTGCTTATTTTTCTTACTTTTATTGTGGACATATTTATTCACTAATGATATTCTAATTTTACCGAAATTTTCGTGTAAAAATATAACATTAAAAAGTCATGATAATAAACAAATAACAATTAATAACACATTATTAATCACATACTTACATGGAGGCAAACTTAATGCTTTCATACGAGGTTAATAAATTAGATTAATGTTGTTGGTCAATGTCCGATTTGAACCAAATTGAAAGTAAATTGATCAAGATTAGTTCAGTTTGAATCTAAACTAATTCATCAAAACCTAAAAATACCTGATTTGTTAACCCAAATCTAACTCGTCAAATTAACTTGAACATAAAATCACTTTAATATAAACTTGCTCGGCCCAAAGTTGATCCGATCCGACAAGCCAACCCGAAATATCCGAACCCATCCCAACTTGAATCCCAACTAGCTCAAGCCAAACTCGATATAATCCGAATCTAAAATGATCTGAACCCAAACTTGACCAATAAGGTGATCCGAAATGACCCGATCTGACCCACAAACTACCCGCAAAGGAAAATGACCTACAAACAACCCAACTCAAACCTAACCAGCTTGACCCAATTTCGACCTATAGTTGGGTGACCAAAGCAAAGGTGACATTGGGTTCGGAAATCTTCTCAATTCAGTTAGGGGTGATTAGATTCAAGTTGAAGGACCCTAATTTGTGCAACACCCTCTAAATGAAAAGAAGCAAGTCCAACATTGTTTTCATGTGGTGTTAACCAAGGTTGAAAGAAGTATTCACATATACTCAAACCATTCCGGTGGGTCCCTTTGGCCATGAAACTGTGGAAAGTCCAGCTCTGCAAATTTTGGAAAGGTGAAACTTCTACTCGAATAGGTTCCCATCATACCCTCTGCTCTTCTTCCATATTGATGACAACTGCCTTAACCTGCAATCATGAGTACCTTCTTGTCGGGCTAAATTTGATGCACATTCTTCTTGAAACATAGCTAATAGTTTTGATAGTTGTTTTATTGTGTATTTCATAATGCAAGTATCTGATGCCAAATTGATTTGTGATGCATATGAGTTATAAATTGGGTTTATATTAGGAGATGGTGGTTTAGGATTAATTTCCACCAAAAATCAAGGTAAGAAAAGAGAGAAGAGAGAAAAAATATGATCAATAGGCATCTCCTATGATCATATACTCACTTTGATATTGAGGATAAAATTCAATCAAACTCTTCATGCAAGTTTGAATGTTCATTCGCCAAAGGGAGGAAATTATGGGCAACCAAATCTGATATCCTTTTCATATTTTTCTCTAACACTTTATAAGCGTGTGTTTAGGTTCTATTTGATTACAGACAAACTTAACTAGACACAATTGGACTGACTTGATTACAATCAAACTAACTGGTTACCTAAGAGAAGTCAAACTAACTAGTTTTAATCTGACCAAGAGTACGATCAACCATTGATCTTTTGGCTTGTCAAAATTGAGTGCAAACAGCCCTCCGATACCATTTCAACTGATTATATAGTGTCCTACAAGTTAACAAGCCAAAACTAATGGCTAGGCATTAGTACTTCCAAAAAGCAAAGCTAGACCTTTAGTCTTTCTTGTGGCAGATTTAATGTGCAAGAATGGGCTGATTAAAACTAGTTTTCCTTCCAAACATCCCTACCAACTCTACTTTCTGCGGCTGTCCTAATGTCCTTGAATTTCTGTGTCCAATCAGCCCAAAAGTTGTTCAAATTGTTATTATATTCTTCCATGATCAGGCTGGACTTAAAATACTGTCAGCTACTGCTGTAGCTTCTGAATACTGCCAGCTGCAGCAGCACCTGCTTCTGTTCATCCAATTTCGTACCTCACTCCAAAAGGTGCAGAAATTGCTAAAAATGTTGCTGCTGGCTTGCTTTGTTTTCTCCTTTAATTTCGTGCCTCAAGGTGATGAAAATGATGGAAAAATAGCTGTTATCCATCCTTAAGTTGTGCTGCGCACAATCAGACCTGAAATCCTTCTAATCTGTGCAATAAGAGTCCACAGATTTGCTCTTGCTGCTGTAAAATCGTGGGGCTGTTGCAGCTGCTTGGTTGGTTAATTCCATTATTGCTTTGGTTGATTTTGAGGCCACCTTGAAGTGCCAAAGCTGCTGGAATTGATGTCGAAGTTCATGGGACTCGAGTGATGATTTGGGATGCCTTGAAGGCTTGATGGCTGTTGGGGCTTATGCAAAATGTTGGAGTTATTTGGGATTTGATCTAGCTTGCCTTTTAACTCCTCAAATGTGCTAGATATCCCTTGGTTGCTGCTGGTTGTAGAGAAAAGGGTAATCATTTGGTTTAGCCACATTTGCACATAAATTGCAAAACAAAGCTAGGACATGGAACCAGTGTTCGTATGGGACTTTGTTTCATTGTATTTGGTCTTATAAAAGAGGTGTTTGCTTTATTTTTGGGACCCCTTAGGACCAATTTGAACGGGAAATTTTCCCTTCGATTGCGCTTAATTTAGGAATGAATTCTCTATGATTTTCAAGATAGAAAATCAAAGGGAAGGTAAATGCTCCCGCATCAATATGGTCCCTGCTAATGGATCTAGTTATGGGTCTGTTTGCAACCTCGATGGGTAGGTTGCTAATAGCAGGATTTTGGGTGTAATAATATATGATAGTTTAGATATTAAATTGTGTGTTTAGGAAGACTTTTTTTTTCCCTAGTTATTTCCTTGTAATAACTATATATATGTGTACAGGCCTATATATATGTAATACTATATTATTTGTCAGCCTTGAATGAATAATTAAATGTCGGAGTATTTTCTTCTTTCTTCCTCTCAGAATTCCCGAACCCTGCATCAGCATTAGTTCTGTTCAAATCCTCTTAAGCAGAGCAGCCTCTCTGTCATTCTATGGAATACTAATTCACTATGTGGAGAACAAAGTTCCTCGTTTTAGTCAGTCCATTGGTGTTATTTAGGTTCATTTTGCCAGCTATCACCTTTTATTACTCAGTCTAAGCTATCCAACTTCAAGCCCAAACTAGAACGAGTTATGCTGTACTATAGGTTGAGATTGATCTTAACTGCGCTTATGAACCTTCCATGGGTGTCTCCGTAGTAGTCAGAGACTGCTGATCAATAAGGAGCAGATCATTGATGCTGGTTCATCTGTCTAGTTGGCTTCTCTCGTTGCTATTTCCTCCCATCTAATTTCTGCCTCAAGTACCTCGTTTTCTGGTCTAAACTCTACCTATGCATTTTATTAAACCTGCCCTGATATGAAGGTAAAATTTCATTTTAGTAACTCTACCTATGCTATTGCTGTGCGTCTTTTTCAGGTACAGTCTAAGCTACATTCCTTTTGCTAGGAGCGCTGTTTCGGATCTGATGATTCGTCTCTTTGACACTGAGTTATAGATTATCTCTCGCTCGGGGGTGTGCTTCATTTTAGTTTTTTGAAACCAGCCTATTATCTTGCTGTCTATTTTTGACCGTCGAGAAGACTACCCTTTTCCTGCGGTGGGCTGTTGTCTTTCCAGCTGGCCTTGATGTCCCCGTGGGACCCATTGTCCCTTTTCTTATCCTTTTATTGTAGCGTTTTCTAGAGGAATAGATGCTGTTTAGTGAAAGTTTGTTGTGCAAAATTTACTATTATTTTTTGAAAAAAAAAAGAAGAAAGGAAAACTTAAGAATCTCAACTACCAAAATTATGGCGTTTTTACCTACCACAGATGTGCTTGCCATGTCTACCGTGTATCATGTGCCCACAGACGCCTTATTGTCCTTTCCAACTTATTTGGAAAAGCCGAGTGTGCGGGTATTTGTGCTTTATTAATTGCGCAGCAACAGTATGATTCTGGTCTACAGGAATCTTGGTTTGTTTTTTTCTTTTAATTCTTTGTTCAAATTTGCGCTTATGGTTGTTAGTTATGCTTGGAATTCATTCATTTGCAAAGGTCCCATGGAGAGTTTATTGGAACTGGGGTCCCATAAAAGATCCAATGGCTGCAACCCGTGATTATGCTATGTTTGACACTAGTTGGCTTCCTAAAAGTTGATGACTTAGCTGGGGATTTTAGAAGTTTTGGTAAAAGCAAAAGTTTTATTACTCCCTCGGTAGCGGTACGAGTAATTTGGCCATTACTATTTTTTAATATTTTTTTAAATATATAGTAATAAAAATATAAACATTAATGTACAAAAATATTTTTTAATACAAATTTAAAAATTATATATTATATTATAATATAATATAATTCGAAGGAAATTAATAATTAAAATTAAAAATTATTAAATGATATATGTGCGTGCGTCCGATATGAAGTTAAAATTTATGATAGTATTAAAAATGGGGAAATTATGACAGGCTTATTTAACCAAACATGCATAAAGGTCTTCTCTTCTACCAATCCTTGAAAAGAAATCTGACTTTATTGCTATGTCAGGATTCAGAAGTAATGTTCTAAAATTGTTGTACCTTTTTTGTAAAAAAATAAAATAAAATAGAAGTATCTGTATTGTACTGTTTTTTTAATAATAATGATGGCATGTGCGGTTGATGGTAATCACATGTTTTTTTTCGGTTTCACAAAACTTAATCAACATTAAAAGCATTTATAACCCTAGGTCTAAAGCCGTTCACATGCATCATTACCTAAGGTATTTGGGCAAACATAAAAAAAGGGTTAATCTGGCATTCCTCATACGATCAAAGTTGGCGGATTCCTTTATTTGTAGACATGGAGAAAAGGAGCTCTAGAGAATCCCTTAAAAAACGTAGTGGACGTCATGAGTGAAAATGCAGGCCGAATTTTGACTTTCGTGCCATGCGGTGGACTCCGTTATTCTTCTCGTGTGTTGATGAATCTATTATTTAAAGATTTTTTTGGGATAAACAACGAAAATATAAGAACTGTGGTTTCTTCGGCCTCACGCAATAATAGAATTACAGCATCGCATACCAGATAGGCATATTTCCTGCTTAGAAATGCCCACTACCTCGCATAACAGCTGGACATAATTTATTTTATGATGTTAAAAGGTTCGATATGACTCCTTATACATTTCTTATGTTACATGGTAGTAATATGTTGAATGTTCTTTCTACAAAAAAAAAAAAAAATTAAACAAAATCAAACAGAACAGATGACAAACAAGGTACACAGAATGGTAAAGTACGAAAAGAGAAAAAAAAAATTGCAGGAGTGATTGAAATTTTAAACGAACTATACTTGGAACGAATAAAATTAGCATACTAGTAGGCCTAGTAAAAATAATCTAACCTGATCTAATTCGAAATTTGACGTGGACTTGAAATTTTAAATTCGATCTCAACTTGAAATAATTTAAAAAAATTTAAAATTGATTCGAATTTAGTTAATTTAATAATAACATGTATCCAAAATATTTTAAATTAAAACAATCCAATCTAAATCCGTAAAAAAGTCTAATGATCCAAACTTACTCAACCGTAAATAATCCGACTCGTATCCGATTTACACCTAAATATAATTTCAAACTTGATCAAAACTAGAGTCAAATTCGGTCCATAAATATAATGTTTTATCTCATATAAATCACTATATGAATATCAATGAACTATTTTATTAATAAAATTTTATATAAAAATAATAATATGCAATTCATATATCAAAAAATAAAACAAAACTAATAAGATTATGTTTTCCTCACTTTATTTTAATATCATATTAGTATTGATCAAATTATATTATAGAATTTTCTATTACTATTATAATTATTATACACATAAAAATTATAATTGTAAGTATAATAATTATAATATATTATTATAACAACCATAATAAAATTTATATTTGTATTCTTACTAATAATAATGATTATTATAATTCTAAAGGTGATAATAATAACAGTAATAATAATAATTATTAATTATAATAATAACAATACATATTTTAAGTAACATGATAATTATAATTATTATAAAAATTATTATACTTATGTATATAACAATATTTATAATTGTATTTATAACAATAAACATAATAACAATACTAATAATGATAATAATTTATTATTATTATTATGACATATTTTATGATAATAATTTGTTATATAATTAAATATATTATGATAAAAATTACTATGATGATGATGATGATAGTAGTAGCAGTAGTAAATCACAAAATTTAATTTATCTATGATATTAAATTAATAACAATTAATGTCAATACAAATTTAAAACTAGACTAACTTGAACACAAAGTTAAATGTCTGTAAATGAATGAAAATTTAGGATTATTTTAATTATGAAGCTATGAATGTTTTTTTTTATACATAATTTTTTGTTAGCATATAGGTATTTTCAAAATTTTAAATATAAGTAAATTTAGGTGAAGTTAAATGTATGTAAAGCATTGATTTTTTCTTCTTCTTGTATTTATTATATACAATACATTAAAACCATTTGAAAATACATAATATACTATATTATATAATCAATACATGAAATAATGTATAACATTGTCAATTCATATTTTGATTTTCTTGGAAGGTACTAAACTTAATGATCATAAAATTTAGAATATCATAGCATAAATGATTAGACAATTTAGAATCCTACACTATGCATTAAATATAAAATCATTCGATATGTAGAAAATATATGTTCATTAAATATCATCATTTATATTTACATTTAGAATATCGTATGCTCATATATTAGATCTATCTATGAGAATTTATTATTTAAATTAGGTGTATTTAACTTTGAATACATCATCTTTATATTTATATAATTATGATATATTTTTAGTATATTTTAATATATATTTATAAAATAAAATAAAAATTATATAAACATATATTAAAATTATACTACAATTATATTAAATATACAGAAGGTGCATCAATACACTTAATTTTAGATATACCACCGATATATTTTTTATATATTTAATATCATTATAATGCATTTTTCATATATTTTTATAAAAATATATTAAAATATACTATAATTATATGAGATAGGACACCTAAAATTGGGTGCTCCTGATTTAAGTAATAACTTCTCACCACCTACCTGTCACACACTCCGATTAATATGCGTCGAGGGTTAATGATGATATACCGACTTTAGAGTAGGCACACCAACCGCCTTCTATAATGTCAGCGACTCAGCTGACCATGAAAAGTCGTAAACTCCACTTCAGGGAAAATAATAATAATCATGGTCTATTAGATTTGTCCTCCTACGCACGCACATATATTCATCTTTACAAAGTTTTATACAATTAGTATTATGGTAAAATTATTAAGAATATAAAAAATAAAATCCATAAATATCTAAGTAGTTAAAAGTAGCAATCTAAACTATGAAATCAAAATTAAAGGCAAACAATTGTTAAAAAAGTGTTTTGATGGGAGTGTGATCATTTTGAATATGAAAATTTTGATGCTTGGATCGTTTAGTCCTTGTATAACTAAAAAAGTTGGAAATTTAAAGAAAATCGTGGATACTTTGGCTATTATTATAGTAAAAAAAATTTTTGTTTATAAATTTTCTCAGCCATATATCTTCATCCTTATTTTTTTTCTTAAAATTTAATATCTCAATTAAATTTGGTCAAAAAATTCAACGGAAAAATTTATCACAACAACTCTACTTTGATTTACACACATTCATATATACCTACTATATTATATTCCTTCCCACGGAGTAATTAGAATGTAATTATACTCAAAGATAAGTAACATTATTAAGTTAATAAAAATAAATTGAAAGATCCAAATTTGGAATGATCTAGAAACATATATATAGTGAATCCAATAAAATGATTAAGGTTTTCAAAAACTTTTGTGAATAAAATGTTGGGTGTTTGGTTGTTAAATTATTTACATCAACATTGTCGTCACATATTAGAATTTTTAAATTCCGACAATTGATAATTCTAAATATGGCAGCATACAATTATATATAATTAAATATAGATTTTCTTAAGAATAGATTAATGTTAGCAAGATATTACACTTGGTTATTATTAATTGTCATTGCATGTAAAATAATTAATGAGAGTTGCCTTCAATTAAAATTTTAAAGAGATCAGATCATGTTTATGATAATTTCAACTTTAAAACTTTATAGCCAGCATTTTTTGACGACATTTCATCAAGAGAAAAATCGACGGAAAATTTGTCATAATAGCAACCCTACTTTTATAATATATATATAACCAGGAAACAAAAAGGTAGAAAAAAGTGTTGCCATATCCATCTATCTACGTGCGTCGGTGCACGGCATCCGGATCTGGCATGTTGAAACACAGGTTTGGTCTATCCGAACCGTAAGCGAGGGCTTTATGCTAACCAGACCTACTTTTCTCGATTTCTTCAGTTGGCCGCGTATGAAGAACGAAAAAAAAAATAATAATAACGTTGCATGAAGTCGTCATGCTTTTTCTCAAATGCTATGTGAAACACGGAAGCACGGAAACGTGTCGTTTTCGAAAATATTTCTTATTTTAAAATTTATTTAGTTTTGAAATTAGTAATAATAATTTTTAATTATTTTTTAAAATTATTAATAGTTTATATTAATTAATAAGAAGTAAATTTATAATTTTTTCTCTTAAATTTTTTAGATTTAATATAATTTTTAAAAAAAATTAAATATATATCTATATATAAATTTTTTTATCATTTTTTTCCATTCCTATCTTGAATTTTTAAAAGATAACATTTCAAAATTTATTCAGCCCCTTTTTCCGTCCTAGTACCCGTACACTAAGTGCAAAGTGCAAACTTCTTCCTTTCTTTCGTTCTTTTTAGCTTATTTCGATAGCTGTCGTTTTCATAGATCGAACAGGGACCTAGAGGCTAGAATTAAGCCCTTTTTAAGCGATGGAATGTAAAAAGGGCAATTGACTCTAACCAAGACGCATTCCTTAAATATTTCATTATCCTTATTATTATTTTTTATAAATTTTAGATCATTTATTTTATATATTATTTTTAATTTTTTATCTACTCTATTATTATTAATTTATAAATATATTTTATCGATTTTCTTTATTAAATTTCTAAACTATCACATACTATAATTGTTATGCCGTCATTACTTATCAATGAACTAATCTTAATTATAATTAGATAATCAATACCAATAATATTAATTCTAATTAATTAATTAACTAATAATAATAACATTAAACTCCAAGATAGAAATAATAAATATTAATTATAATTATATTTAATTAATCAATATAACAAATATTAATTATAAAATAAAATATAAAATTAATAAGTATTGTATAAGCTATAAATATAAATTTATAATTAATAAAAATATTACTAATCTTATTTATACATAATTAATCAATATAAATAACATTAATTTAAATGATATATAAATTGTTTATAAAATAAATACTAATCATCATTATAAATAATAATGTCAATCATAATTAGAATATGATAATTTACAAGAATATGATCTCAATTATTATTAATTTTAATTAATAAAAATATTATTAATCTTTATCACAATCAAATAATCAAAATAAATAATAAAACATATCATTATAAATAAATCATATTATTAATTTTAATGATATATTAATACAAAGTATAAATAATATTTATCATAATTATAATTAATTAATCACTTTTAAAAATATTAATTATAATCTAAAATAGAAAATTATTAAAATATATTATTTATTATAGCTATAAATTCATAATTAATAAAATTTATCAATAGTACTTGTCAATAATTAATTAATAAATGGAATAATGATAATTTAATGATATATGATTTTTTTACAAGATTATTATTAATCATCATTATTAATTATAACATTAATTACAAATATAAAGAAATAATTAATAAGAATATTATTTTTAATAATTATTAATTATAATAAATAAATATATAATTAGTCTCAACAACAGCAACACCACCAACTAAAATGTAAATTAAATCATATTAGAAAAATTAGATTAAACAAACAAACATCGAATCCATAGGGTACATTTTGTAGGAAGCAATTGAGGAAAAACATATGAACTTGGCTTGTGTCTATTATACGAGGTGTTTGAAATAAATATAATTTTTCGTTATCTATTTTCGAACCTTAATATGGTTGATGAAATACCCCAAAAATCCTAATTTAGGAATTATGGTAAAATAATAATTTATTAAGAAAATTTAGAAAACAAATTATTTTATAAAATAAAGAGGAAATTAATTGAGGAAAGTAAAGAGAAAATAATAAATAAATTCTTTAGAACATTTTGGACATTTTACTAATTAAAATGGAAGTTAAGGAAAATTTATCCAAATTAACCCAATTAATCTAAAAATAAATTTAATTATTATACCTAAAATAATTATTATTAAAATTAAATATCTAACTTAAATATATAAATAAATAAATACCAAATACCTCAACCCAACCATTCTATCCTTTTTCCTTTTTTTTCTCTTTTCTTTTCCTTTTTCTTTCTTCCTCCCTTTCTTCTTTCTTTCCCATTTCGCCCCTCGATTGGGCCAGCCGTCGGCCCAGATCAGCTCCCCACCCTGACCCGTCTCACGCGTCGGCCTCCTCCTTCGCCCAGGCCGGCCGATCCTCTTTTTTTTTCTTTCTTTACCCATGGACCGACCGGTCCTCCCCCTTTCCTTGGCCTTCTTCTTCCTCGAATTGCAGCGCAACTGTAAAGTCGACCTGCAACCCCGAATTTCACCGGCAACCACCAGCCCAGCGCCGACCGTTCTCCCCTTCCCTTCCCGTCATTTTCTTTCCCTTTTTCGACCCCAACAAGCCCCATCTCTCCCCTCCCCGTGTTCCATCTCCTTTCCCTTCTTCTCCTGACCCGACCTAAGCTGTAATTGGTAGGGCTACACCGCTTGCCACCGTCGGCCGATGGTCCTGACACACCTGCCCCGCGTGCCTTCTTCTCCCCTTGTCGTTTTCCCCCTCAATTAGTCTATAAATAACCCTTTGCAACCATAATGGAGCTTCTGTTTTCGCAGCCTAGAAACTCTAGCCACTCGCCGCCACCCTATCAGCCCCTTGTTCCACCACCGTTGGCAACCGCCGTCACAAAATCCGTCCACCAAAACCTTCCCTGTACTTTCCTCTGAGAAAGCAAACCACCATCACCCTCTGTCTCGCCCTGCACGTGCTGCCCCGGTCGTGCAAAGTCTCCAACCCGAGCAGCCACTCCAACTCCTTGCCGCCCCTCGCGTCACCTTCTGCCGCCACCCTCGCCGCAACCAACACCTCCACCACCCTCCAAAACGCCAAGGGGACCATCCCCTACCTTCTAATACCTTCATCTCCCCCTGCCTCCTTCTCCTCTTACCTCCCCCATCTTCCACCACCTCCCACCATCTTCGGCCGCTGCGCCAACCACCGTGTACCGCCACTCCCAGCCACACCACCACCTTCATTCTATCCCTCTTCACCTGCTGCACCTTCCTCCACCTCAAACACCCCTCTACTCCCTCTACTTTAGCCTACATATTGATCTTTCCTCCTCTCTTCCTCCTCCGCCACCACCACTATCGCCGCCACGGGCCGCCGCCGGTTCCACCGCTGACCTTAGGTGGTGCTCTAACCTCCTCAACCCCTAAACCTTTTTAGCTCAAGTGATTAACAACTTTTACTAATATTAAGGGTATTATTATTATTATTGTTATTCTCATTATTATTATTATTATTCTTATTATTATGGTTGGTGTTATTATTATTATTATTATTAATGTTATTATTATTATTATTATTATTATTATTATTATTATACTTAAGATCTTTATCATTATTGTTATTATTACTACTACTTTTATTGTTATTAATGTTATTTAACCCGAATTTGGTGTATTATCATTTTGTTGTTAAATAAGAAGAATATTTAAACCTTAGTACCTTACCATTTAATATTATTCCTAAGGCCTTTATTATTAACATTATTACTATGGTATCATTATTAGTTATTACTATTACTATTACTATTACTATTATTATTATTATTATTATTATTATTTTATTACTATTATTGTGACAAAAACATTTGAACCCTTATATTATCATTATTCAAAATACAACTTTTATCATTATTGTCTTTAGGAATATTTGTACTTTGTTGGTATCGTAATTATTATATTATTATTTTAACCCTAATACTATTATTGGACTTAGCCTTAAAAATTCTAGGGTTTCTATCACTATAAGCATTAGCATTACTATTATTATTATTATAGTCATTATTTTGTTATATCTAGTATTAGTACTATTATTATAAGAATAAAGCTATTAGGTTTAATACTATAAGTATGGCATTAAATATTTAAAATAAGCATATTTTGGCTAGGAATATCTAGTGGGCTGACTTGAAGATAAAAATCCTAGTTTTCACGTATAATACTCCCTTTAATAATAATAATGATAATAATCCTAATCTTAGACTAAAATAAGGAGTAATAGTACTTTTGGTAGGAGGGAAACTAATCCTTAGTATTTTCCCTCTTATAGGTGAATCGAGCTAAAACCCTAAGGAGTTGTAGGAGCATGCTCTAAGCCCGACGTCTCTTTAGGTAAAGATGTAGCTAAGGCCCATGTGTGTTATGTGACTTGTATGCCTTGGATGCTTTATATTTTATGTTATATTATGTATCGTATGATTTTCCTTAACTTGTCTTATGTGTAGCGCAACTTGGAGTTAAGGTATGTTTTGTATGTGTTCTTATGGCATGAACATGATATGTATATATGGTGTTTGTGGTGTGATATGATACGGCCCTCTAGGACATGCATGTTAGGACAATTGATAATGTGATTTGGAAATGAAAGGACAAAAAGAAAGAAATGGGAAGTGAGTTCACTAAGGGGGATATGAGGTTAACCAAAGTACCTCATGATCTATGAGAGAAAATTTAAGAGGAAGGAATGACCAAAATAAATGAGAGATGGGAACCATGCATGGGAGTCTTAAAATTTGCATGGGGACTTGGCGTGTTTGCATGGGATGGATAAATCTTGCATGAGAGTGATCCTTACATGAGAAAAGTTGATTTAGGGTGTAAACAAGCTAATGGGAGAGTTGTGGAGTGACTGGAGACTTGGGATAAAAAATAGTGCGTAGGTTGGTGTAAGGGTGTATAGGGGATCCGATTAGGGTTTTGGGAGAAAGTGGAAATTTGGAAAGTACAAAGGTAAAAATGATTAAGGAAGGGTGGTGTACGGGTTAAGAGTGAGAATTCATTTATATAAAGAATGAGTATGGGTTCCATGGGAGAGAAGAGACTTTGGGATGAGAAGAGAGAGGTAACTTATGGGAGAAGTAAGGTACTAGGGTTTTACTGGTCACATGCGAAGTCGAGAGGTAAATGAAACATCTTGGGATTTGACCTAATAGAGATGAGATGTGGGGCGATGAACGAAGTAATGGTAATGTAAGTGAGAGGAAGTTGGGCCACATAGGTCCATTTAGGATTTTCAAGGGAAAACCCTAGAGGGTGATAATAGGCGGCGGATGACGTCATAAGGTTGGGCTTAACCTACACTCTTAGGAGTCAGCCTCTCATTTTGTGTAAGTGTAAGGGAAATGGGTGTCGGAGCGTGATAAGGGGTGCCGGAGTCTCAAAATATGGGATAGACCCCCTTAAGAGTAAAGGAGTAGAACGTTAATGACATGTATGTCAAGGGTGGAATCTTATCTAATAAGACACGGATAATATACTAATCACTTAAAGCAAAATATTGTTAAGCCGAGCCCAAACCGATCCACCGACAAATAATAATGACTAGGAGCCAGGGTGCCTTGGAGACCGTGCCATCGACGAATAATAGTAGTCAGGAGCGTTCTGTCCTGTATGATTTTTGGTCCACCGGCTATAATAGTGAGGGATTCCGTGCTCACCAAACCAAAGTAAATAAGTTAAGCCATGGGAAATACACTAAGTACTTACAGTGAAACACCATGTGAGTCGGGGCCAGACCGGTCCACTAGCGAATAATAGTGGCCAGAAGCATTCTTCCCTAAAGACCGGTCCACCAGCGAATAATAGTGGTCAGGAGCGTTTTACCCTGTGTGTTTGTTTTCCGATCCACCGGCTATAATAGTGGGGCTCCTGCACTCACATCGACTATTAAAGAGTATGTGTGGAATGAACGTATTATTAAGGAGAATAAAGAATAAGCTACCTGAAAAGTAACCAGGCCTTATTACATGTATCATTGTATGTTACCTACATGCTCATTCTTATGCTATATGCTCTATGTGTTGGCCTTAGCGCATTTGTTACCTTACTCAGTACGTAGCGTACTGATCATTCGTTTCATGGGTGCTACTCATTCCCAAGAGCAGAAGACCCACCTTAGCTTGTGTAGGTAGGTGATGATGTCTTCGATGCCTACGACACCTACGAGGCCTCGGGTGGGGCTAAGCGTTGAGCCTAAACCTGACTTGGGGATTGAGAGCGACTCGGTCAAACTCTGTTTCCTTTATTTGACCTTGTATTATTATATCTAGTTGTGTTATCGTACTATGCTTTATGTTTTGAAAAACTCTAGTCACGTACTCTTTGGTTTGTAACCCTAAATCGCACTCTGAATTCTGTATGACCTATGTTCTATTAATGATTCGTGTTTAATGTTAACTTTATTTAGCCTTAACACTTAGTATTGGAACGGTAGGAGTGAACCGATCTAGTACTTAGTGTGGCGGTAATGCCCTCAAGTTTATAGTTTTATCTTTTTGCTTCCGCTAAATCCTTTTAATTAAACGAAATTTTTCAGTAGTAAATTTGGAGGTGTTACAGTTGAAGTATGTATTCTATCATAAATAATTTTCTTCGTTTTAAATATATTATATAATTGATGTGTTAAGCAACCACAAATTTAGATCTAATATCTAACATAATTATGAGTTTTTTTTTTTATAAAAAATTATATAATTCTGAGTACACCATTAACACTAGGCCTTTTTGTCTAAAAACTCTATATGGCATGAACCCCCAAAAATAGATGGAGAATCATCTGGTACATAAATGTGTAAACTTATGGTTATATAGTACTTTTCAAATAACTTGGGGTTGCTTTATGTATTAAATCTAAAATTAAGGTTGTTAAGTTTATATTTTTCATATTATATAAAATGTATAAAATAAGAAGATTTGTTCTTCTCTTTTTATCACCATCCCAAACACATCCTAAATAAATATTACAAATATTTACTGTCACCTAGATATTGCATTAATTAACACAATTACTTATAAAAATTAGTAATACAACGGATCCATAATATAGATCAATTTATAATAATACACAAGTATTTATAAACTCGACACAATTACTAATCTTGTCCTATCAAATATCTAAAAATGAAGTTATTAAAATATGCATTAATTGATCACTTATCATTTTTAGATATTTGATGGGATCAAATTAATAATTATTTTGCTATTTCATGACATCTAATGATTGATGTGATTGACGAAATTGTTACAAATTTAATATAATGTTAAAATTATTCTATAACTTATTTGATAATACTTATAAAAAGTGATTATGTTATATATATGTATATATATAAAGGTATTTTAAAAAAATAGATAATGATATAAAATAATTACTCTTTATAAGTAATACTAAACACTGAGATAATTATGTGGTAACAAGTTCAAGGATTCACCCGATAACTACTAATCTTATTAAAGGCCTTTTTTCTTATATTCCATCTAATTTTTACTTATTTGATATGGTTTAAACATTCAACGCATTATTATTATTATTAATTTTTTTGTATATAATTACCATATATAAATAATAATATTTTATTAATATGGGTAATTACTACTCTTGTAATAATAATAATAATAACAATTAATATGTACCGTATCATAAATGCATTTTTCCTGTCGTCGGTTGCTCGTGGTTTCAAAACGCTGAAATTCCGACGTCCCATGAAAACGCCAGTACTCACGTCACGTCCCCTTTGAAATAGTAGTTGTTTTCTCCGTGCAACAATTAAAAACCTATAATTGTTTTCTTGAATGAAAATGACGTGTAACCTCAAGTGACAGGCGAGCACACATCTGCAAATTTTTTCTGACAACGATGTTCGGACGGGGGCGGGGGAGCGGGAGCCTCGGGTATCGCCGGCCAGGGTCGAACCCGGCGCAGCAGGATTACCGTCGTAAGGCGCCCGACCACCTGGTGTAGAGGGATTAGCAGTGGGCGAATTTTCTCAAAACGACGTTACTGCTTGTCATTTATTCAAGAAAAAAATTTCAATTTAATAATGCGATTGAGAGGTAGCCGGTCAAAGCAATTAATGTACTCGTCATCTGGTAGTGATGCGCCTGCACTTTGATGGACAAAGATTGAATTAAGATACTGCCAGTATTATATAGAAGATTCCAATTCAATAATGACGTTAGTCGAGTGAGCCTGGCGACTGAATTATTTTTAATTAATTATTTTATTTTTCATTTGACGTACTATATTGATTTTATAGAAAAATTTGTAATCAGTCTTATATTTTATCATGCTTTGTAAAAAAAAAATAATATTATTATTTATACAATAAAATGAAAAGAAAATATGTGCATTAAAAAATAATATGCGTTGCGTTATTTCATCTTCTATTCAACATTAAATATAATTACTTAACATAAATGTTCCTTTTCTTTGCATTAAAATTAGAATGATTTTTTTTATATCCACGTTCGTTCGTTCGCACGCTCCACGAAACATTAAAAAAAAAAATAGAGAACCGCCGTCTGAACGAAAAATTTCGGAACACCGACGTTTCACGCACCTCCGCCGTTGTTCCCGCCCACCAACCTTGATTTTATTATTTTCCAAGCAGAATGTAACAGAGTAAAAATTACTCGCATATATATATGATGACAAAAAAAGCTAGGGATCGAAGGTGCTGATGATTCACAAACAGTAAAATAGAGGAGAGCATGCATGATATGAAACCGCCGGCGCATGATGGTACAGCATCATCATAAACCTAACGTATACAACACCAGAAGGCAGAAGCCACAAGACGTACGGCTGACGAATTAAAAGAAGAAGAAGAAGAAGATGATGATGATGAATAAATAAATCTAGTTTAAAAAAATGCGGCGACTTGTATCAGCAGAGTTGTCAGATTTGACGTTCCTTTTTTAATCAACTGGGGCATTAATTCACCGCTGTATTCAGTTGAGATTCATTGAATTAAGTTTTGCAAGTTGCAGACGGAGAGTGATATGTGTGATCACTCATCAGTCATCACATCAGCTGGGATCTCTTTTTCTCCCTCTCCCCGTGCGTAATGCTGCAAGCCTGCAGCACATGGCGACCCATAAAGATTTCGGCATCTTGTCTGGAAAGCAGGGTTCCCGATCTATGGGTTCAACCGTCCGTCTCTGTATATTTTACTACTACTACTTAACATTTAATATTAAAACTACTTGAGGCTAATTTTAAATAATAATCTTGCATAATTTTCCTGATTGTATAGCGGTTGAATGTCCGTGGTAGTTGGTGCTACTGAATATTCTTTCCTTATTTTAAATGGATGGTTGGTTGTCTTTTGCCTGTATTGAAATTTGCCTTTTCAGAGTTTAAGGCTTCGTTTGAACGAAGACTTTTATGATAATGTTTATTTTAAGATAATTTTTTATATTAATTTTAATCTAAATATATTATTTAGGTATATTAAAATGGAATTTAGAATTTTTTTTTAAAAAAATATTCTAAAATCCATATTTAAATTTTTTCTAGTAAGATCTAGGAATGAGTATTTAGTGTCTTTATATATATATATAATCTCATGAGTGTGTGCGTACGCGGTGTGGGTGTGTATCTATATTATAAATACTTCATCCAAATTTTATGTATAAAGATACTCAAATAAAAAATAAATTGCAATTCTTTAAATATATTTTTTATCCAAACTTTTGATTTGTAAATATACAATTTTAAAAGCGATCCGCTTTTCAAATGCTATAATTTATAAATTTCTCCGGTGGGTCCAAACGAATGCTATATATTTTTCCTTCTATGTAGTATTTTTTTTTTTTGGATCAAGCTATATAAAAGTCTTATATTATAAAACGTAGTTGGCTATTATATAAGGAAAAGGGTTACAAATTATCATTAGTGACGTTTAGAGATAATTATCAATTAAGAAATCAAGTTTGGAATTTTTATAATTAACGAAAAAAAATATTTTTTTAGCTTATATGGTTAAAGATTATTTTAATTAATTTTTTTATTAAGTTAATATTTTTTTATAGATATGTATATATATAATTACATCTATTAATGCTTATCAAACTAAAAATGAATTTAATACCTATTATATGATTTATTTAATATTTTAATTAAATTTGATTCTTATATCACACAAAATAAAATAAAAATTAAAAGCTAAAAATTATGGAAGCATGCTTTACTTAGCATTTTTAATTCAATTATCTATCTATCTATCTATATATATTGAATTAATTATATAGTAGTTGTTAATTTTATATTATAGAAATAAAAAATCAAAATCAAAATTATTAAAGTGAAAGTTACGATTTTAAAACATTGAAAAGTTAACAATTAAACTATTTGATTGTCAAATGTTACATAATAGAAATTATTAAAAAGAAAAAACTAAAAACACGGTTTGCTAAATTTTAATATTTCATTCCTAATTTTTATCTATAGTTTTGAAATTTTATTTTCCTTAAAAATTTAAAATTTGAAAAATAAAAAATAAAATTTGAGAACATTTTTTAATTTTTTTACTCCAATGTTAAATCAATAATAAAATACTTGAATATTATGTCAATTTATAGCTATTTTGTATATTAAGTAAGTATTAATGGGTGTAATCATATGCATATTTTTATAATATATGTAGTATTGTATTTTTATAAACGTAATATTATTTGAATACAAAAAAACTCCCTTAATCATAACATAATCAAGGGGATTTTTCGTATAAAAGAAAAAACTCACTCTATAATTTATCGTTCCATAAAAGTAACTTGTTGGAAAGTTCTGTATAATATAATTTTATATTTGGTTTACTATTATACCATACAAAATATAATTTTATATTTGGTTACTATTATACTACCTAAGAAATAATAAATAAATTACAATAAGACCCCTTACTAATAAATATAGTTATTTTTTATTTATAAAAATAAGGATAAAAAGGTAAATAATTACTCAGAAAGTAGACTTTACCTAAGTAAATCATCCATTAAAAAAGTGGATATGAAATGATGTTAAAATAAACAAGTCTTATTTTATCTTTTACTTTCTACTAACCAAGCAAAATAGATCTTATCACCTCATGAGAAGTATTATTTGTTTACTTTACTTACTTTCAATCAAATGACCTAAGTTTTTGTATCTTCCATAATAAATTTTAATTTTTTTAACAAATACCGAATTTTTTTTTAAAAAAAATTGATAATTGTCTCTAGAAACTTCATAACAAGTTCGTTAGATCACTTTCTAAGGGAAAAAAAAATATTAGATTAAGTATGCTAAAAGTAACTAGATTTTATTGCACCGCCCACAATTTGAATAATTAATATTTTAAGGCGACTATGGACCCCTGTCTGATCGAAAGTTCAATTTCTCTTCATATAATCGATGATGTTGCTGTGACTTTAAATCATCTCATAGAGTTTGACTTTGAACACAATTTGCGGGGCGTCTGTTTTCCTCATTCTTCGATATTCGTAGTCGGACTTTATACTTCTTTCGATATATATATATATATAAGTAATTTCACAGGAAGCTGTCTGTCTTAAACTCAAACATGCTTGATATATATAGGAATCATTGCAGGTTCGAACGATAACAAGTAACTATTACTATTAGGCATGCAAACAACTGCAGCAAAAAACACAGTAAGTTTCGCCATCGACATCTAAAATGCCCTAATAAAGTTGATAAATATTCTTTTATAAAAACCGATAAATGTTGCTATTATATATTTTATTCGTCATATCAAAAGCTACTCGTCTCGTCGGCATAGTAAAATATATCCTCGACGGAAAATACCCAAGCGCTTTATTTTTAATTTTAATTTATGCATGGGAGGCTACTTGACACTTGGGGATGAGGATAACGAGAATATTCATGATAGGGGAAAGGTCGTTGGCCGTTGAAGTAGTTGAAGGGTCCCTATACGCTACTCTTTCCCAACTCTAAAGGTCGGACGACACAACAAGCTTGGGATAAAAAGAAATTAAAAAAAAAAATATATAAAAGGGGAGTATAGAGTCAAGATTCAAGAGTATTCAGAATTTTCTACAGAAAATTAGTTAGTGTCGTCCCATACGCAGCCATTACTTTTAGTGTATATATAGCTGCCCGCCCAGCTACCGTCATTGATTGGCTCGAGTTTTCAGTAACTTCCATGTTCACCGTGAAGAAAGGACAAATCAGCACTATGGGCTGGGGCTCGGCTGCCAATTATAATTTGTTCAGCTGGCTCTTAAGCACAATCCTCTTTTCCGAGAGACCTGTCAAACATAATCAATACGGTATTTTTTTTTGGGTTGTATTTTTATATTATGGATAACATATAACAAAGTAAAATATAATACAAATATGTCCAAGTAATAAATGTTGTATCTAATAATATTTCGGTATCCACCCGACAATATATAAATAAAATAAAATTATCGTAGATGAAGTCCACTTATATAGCTTTATGTTTGGGAATACTGGCCACCCAAAACAACGTGACACAATGATATGTTGTTAGTTTTAGTAACTTTATAATTGTTCAGGTACAACTTGCAGTAAAAATATACTAGCTTAATTATTGGTTAGTTGGTATTACTTATAACCTAATTAGCAGGCCGCAAGGATTTTTTTGACCATTAATTGTTCCTTGGTTATAAAATGATCAATCGGTAATCATTTGTAATAGATAGAAAAAACAAGTAGAAATAAAAAATTCACTTGAGTGATTAGCGGAGAGGGGAGTTTAGCCCCTAGCAAGTAAAATCTAATCAAAGATTTTGATGTCTTCAATCTCATTCATGCGTACATAAAAGGGAAAATCTGGGTTGCGGCCTTTTTTTGCAGTCGTTAGAACCATTTGGAAGTTTCGAAATAAAGCGGTGTTTGACAATGCAAATATTTGCCTGAACTGGATTTCGATGTTGGTCAAGACTAGGGTGGCTTTATGGTTAAAAGACGGTCAGCATATGGGTGACTATAGGGTCGATGATATTGTACATCAGTTGCAATGCCTAGGCTGAGCTGTAGGATCACTCGATGTTGGCTTTATTTGATCTTGATCGCCCTGTAGTTTGGTCTCCTTCGAGGCTTTTCTCTTTTATGGGTGGTTGTGTGGACTTTCGAGTCCTTGTATCTTAACTCAAACCTCGTAGCGGTGTTTGATGCTTTTGTTTAACTACTAAACCATAAAAAAAAATCTCATTCATGCGTAATATACTCTATGTGAAGTATACTTAATCTTCTTAAATATAAAACTCATTTCTTGATAATTAGTGAGAGCAAGTAGCAGTCGGCAATCACATATGTGATAGAGTTTAGAAAGATACTTACGTATATAATTTCATCTCTATTAGTTAATAGAGATTGTTCTTAATTAAGCGGTCCCTCTATGACACAACATTTGTACGAGCAACGAGCTAACACGATGATAGTGCACCGTTAAGGCAAGTAAATCAAACCTTATTATCCTTCCATTAATGATAAACAAAGGATGCCATATGATGCATATATAAGTGGTCGAACCCACCAGGTCATTTGTGTTGTCAAACATAAAAAATAATTAAGAGGCTAACTTAAACATCAAAGAATAATTCTAGAACTAGAGAAAATGGATAAATAATAAGAACATCATACAACACGACTCAATCATCGGGTGGCCTAACTTGAGCATTGTAGGAAATGATACAAAAAATAAAGGAATGTTGGTGTAGTTATATATATATAAAACTCTCTTCATTTGATGTATTCTATATATTTAATTATGATACTTTCAACTCCTCGTATTTAATGTATTTATACCTTAATTCAATGTATTTATATTCTTTTTCCATATATTTAATGTGGGTATATGCATTATCTTGTTTGGTGTATTCAAATTGAATACATGCACTTTCTTGCTAAGTGTAGTCAATATTGGTGTATTTATTCATTTAATATATTTAATGTACACCTCTATTCCCTATTCAAGGCACTCTTCCACTTTCCATATTCATTGTCATTTATTTATGGATTCATGGTTATGAAATGCCTATAAATATTAATTGATAATTAGGTATTGAGACAGCAAAAACCAAGAGTTATTTTCATAGAACATCCTCTTGCGTTTTCTATCATGATTGATCTTAAGCAATTATGTTCTATAAATAACAAGCCTTCAATTACGAGGACACATGTTTGGGAGCTAATTATGTTAACATTAGTGAGTGGATGAAAATTACAATTGCACCGTTCAAATCTCCACTATATTGACTAGTTCTCAACAAGGATAGCATGACCTAGCAATGTTGATTAACTAGGTCATGCTTGTTGACCTTACCCTTTACCCTTTTTATGAGTTTCAAATTAAGAACACAAGACCTCACTTGTGTTGGTGAGGACACATGTATTTAGCATAAGTTAAGGGGTCACGTATGAAGCTTACAAAACATGTGCACAATCTAAGCTCCAATCTACCATATTTTTGTTCTATGATAAACACAAAGGATTTAGCATAGAATGACCTTAGGCATATTATAGTACTATACTACTATATAATGATGCATATGAAATTAATCATTCAAATGAAATAAAAATTAGATGACAAAGTAACTACACAAATTGAGATGTTAGATTATCCTATCTTTCATTTCCTAGTTAAGTTTAATAAGGTTAAATTTAACACTTATTAGTCTATCATCCTAATACCATACCACACAGTAAATTTTTATTCTAGAAATATGTAACTATTCGTAGCCATTTTTAATATAAAAAAATTATGGTAAAGAGAAACTAACAAGAAATTGAACCAATTATCTTAAAGTTGTGTTATTGATGAACCATTATCTTGAAAGTGAATTTCAGCATGACCTTTAGTGCAATCATAAGTGATATTCGCTCCTTAAGGTTAACACAAATATTTCTCAAGCATGTGTACTCATAGTTGAAGGCTTGGAATTTACAAAATACAATTGCTAAGGAATTGGTGCAAGGAGAAAGAAGGGATTATGGCTCTTAGTTTTTATTGAGTATATAATGGTGAACTCTCAACAAGTATATATATAATAGGAACAATATTCCAATGAACACAGAATTAGGATATCCATATAATTAGAGAGTGTAAACTAAATAAATTAAATAAGTGAATGTATTGGGTTTGAAAACATTGGTTAAATCTAATTTACTGAGTTGAATACACTAAATGAGCATATGAATGCACTAAATATGAGGAGATAAATATATCAAACCATATTGAATTCACTTAATGAAGAGATGAATGCATTGAATAAGGAGAGTACACCAAATGGGATACAATCTATGCACCGAATGTACCTGTTGTGGAATTAACATGGATTTAGAGAGATTCAAGCTAAATCAAAATTAACAAGAATATCAACAATTGATAATTTAATATAAAAAAATTGAACAATTGAGGAAAAAGTAGATATTTTTATTCGTGCTCTTATATAATCACAGAATGATTAAACTAATAAATCAATCAATTAAACACATCTACAATTCTCTTTGAAGGGAGTGTTCTATAGAGAAGAAGAAGTTGGGATACAAAACTCTCAATGGCTTGGGTTTTAACATCTTTCCTTTTATAAAATAAAAAAAAAACCCTATCGGGAAAACACAACCTATTTTAGAAATAAGAAAAAACACAGTCCTTATTTATAAAACACGAGACCCCCATGTTTATTTTTTTTTACGTTTGATTGTTGTCCAAAAATACATCAAATATTCCATAGAGAAACACAATCTATGTTTATTAACACGGGACCCTCATGTTTCTCAAACCTCTTTACTACACTAAACTTCTCCAAAATTTTCACGAACTAACTTAATATTATATTGTGCTCAAATATCCAGTCAAAACTCATAATTCTTCACCTTGACATAGTATTTGTGATACATAATATGTAAATACCTCTAAAAAAAAACTCTTGGCCCAACAAAGGACATCATGGCCTATGAACATCAATTAAGTCCAAGAAACACTCGAACTTATCCATTATCAGTGGCTTCATTAGCATATCTGCTGGAATATCTAAAGTGTCCACTTTCTCCAAAAAAACTTTGCCTATAGAAAAACTACCCTAGATAAAGTGATGCCTAATTTCAATGTGATTTGTTCAATAATGGAAAGAATTTTGATTCTTTACTAAACAAATAGAACTCTAGTTATCACCATGAACAACTAGAGCACCATAAGCAAACCCCAACTCTCGTACTAAACCACCAAGCCATAAGGATTTATAAAAAGCCTTTGTTATAGCCATATACTCTGCCTTATTAGTGGACAAGGCCGTCAGATCTTGTAAGGAAGACCTCTAACTAATAGCTGAACCACCAAGACATAATACATATCTGTTGGTGGATCTTATTTTATCAAGGTCTCCCCCATTATTAGAGTCTATGAACCCAACTATTAAATTAGTTGATCTCCTATACTTAATACAAGACAATTTTGTTCCCTTCAAGTACCTAAGGATCTACTACACTACTTGCTAGTGATCCTTTCTTGGATTTGCCATCTATCGACTCACAACACTAAAAACTTGAGTAATATTATGCCGAGTACACACCATAGTGTACATGATACAACTAATAACATTTGAATATGAAACAGTTGCTATGAACTCCTCTTCTTCTTTGGATTTAGGGCAATCCAAAGTAGATAATCTGCAGTAAGAAGCCAATAGAGTGCTCATCATCTTGGCATCTATCATATGGAATCTCTCTAGCACCTTGTTCACATAAGACCCTTATGACAAGTACAAAAGACTCTACTCATGGTCTCTAATGATCTCCATGCCAGATCCTCTTCGCAACTCCAATATCCTACATCTCAAACTCACTCTTTAGAATTATCTTCACCTTATCAACATCAAACTTATCTTTTGCTACCATAAGCATGTCATCAACATATAACAAAAGATGCACAAAAGAGCCTCCCTCATTCTCCTTCAAGTACACATATTCATCATTCTTACTCCTAGAGAAACCTTGCTCAAGAATAAACTAATCAAATTGTTTATACCTTTATCTAGGTGATTGCTTCAGGCTGTATAGTGATCTATTTAATAGACACACATGATCACACATCCCCTCAATCATAAACCATTAGGCTATCCCATGTAAACCTCCTCCTTGAGCTCACCATGTAAAAATGAAGTTTTAATATCCAAATGCTACATCTCAAAATCATGCATAACTACAAGTGCAAGTAAGGTACAAATAAAAGTATGTCTAACCATAGGAGAAAAATACCTCATTATACTCTATACCTAGAATCTAAATGAATCCACATGCAACTAAACGAGCATTGTACCTCAGTTTCTCAACCTTTGGAGCTCCTTATTTAAACTTTTACACCCACTTATATTCAATAATCTTTTTCTTCTTTGGTGCCTTCACAAGTTTTTATGCCTGATTCTTCGATAAGGACTCCATCTCCTCTTCCATACCAGCTCCCCACTCGACAGAATCAGAACACTCAATAGCTTCTAATAATGATATTGGATCATGCACATGAACAACTATCTCTAAACTAGATAAATCATATCCAACCAATTTTTAACAACCGTACCTAACTAGAGGCTTGACAATCCTCCGTCTTTTACCTAAAGCAACACCCCTTTGCTCCACCTACTACTTGGATCCACCCACTTCAGAAATAATGGGTCTATAAAAAGCTGTATATTATCCAACTCAACCTCAATCTTCACCTAGCCCAAAGCACTATCCTGTTTCATCTCCTTAGTGACACCATCACAAGACTCAACCTTTTGGAGGAACACAAAATCATTAAAGGTAACATATCTTTTGGTAAAGAATTTGGATGCAGCTAGGTTCCATAACTTATACCCCTTCACTTCATAAGTAAAACTAAGAAAGATACAGTTCTTAGCTCTAGGCTCAAGTTTAAAATCATTTAAATAATCAAAACAAGCTAATAAGGTTTAGAAGTTTTAAAAAAAATTGAAAATAAACTATTTAAAATGTAGTCATGACATTGGAAAAATTTTGGAGAAATATTCTCAAGAAAAATAGAGCTTCAAGAACAACTAGGCCAGTCAAACTAGTTAACTAGTTCTTAAACCAATCGATCAGTTCAATGGGTTGTATAAATCAAAATTTAATGAATAGACTAGATGATCGGTACCTTAGACCAGTCGACTAGTTTATTGGTAAAACTAAGTATTTTTCCTAATCAATTCAAGCTTATTTAAGAATCATACCATTCTTACATGCACTTTTAAAATAAGGTCAAGCACACTTTGATCACCATTAAACACTTAGATTAGCACACATTAAGGGCTCTAAAACGTGAGGTATTACACATAAGTAAGGTAACCAAATATCTGCAAATCTGAGTAATCAGCTGGCTTACTAAACCATAAATTCTTAGGTGTCTTCAAATCAATGGACCGATTCACCAATTATGCTGCCATGTGGACTACCTTAGCCCAAAAGTCTCTTCTTAGCCCTCCTTATAATAACGTACATCGAGCCTTCTCTAATAGGCTTTTGTTTATCCACTCAAAAACCTCATTCTATTGTGGTCTTCCAACATAAGTGCGATGTCATTGTATCCCATGATCTTGGCAGAAATTAGTAAAACTCTACTCAACAAACTTAAAACCATTATCTGTCCTAAGATACTTAACCTACTTCCTGATCTACTTCTATAATAAGTTCTTACAGCGTTTGAAAATATCAAAAACATCATTCTTATGCTTAATAAATAAGTTCATAGCTTTCTAGAAAATTCATCAATGGATGTGGGCAAATATCACAAACCACCTTTATAAACCACTCTTGTTGGACCCTACAAATGTGAATGGATATATTTGAGAAGCCCTCTTGTACTATGCTTAGCTATTGTAAAGCTAACCCTCTTCTCCTTACCAAATACATAGTGATCAAAGAAGTAGTAGTATCTATACTCTGTCCATCTAGCAACCCCTTTTAGAGATCTTAGATAGACCCTTGGCACTTATGTGTCTCAGTATCATGTGGTAAAGTCTCATCGCATTTAAGTCTGACAACCTTAGTGATGTCACAATACTTATCCCCATAATAGGGAAATCCACCAACTCATATAGTGTCCCAACCTACTTCCCCTTCATCACCATCATAACCCTTTTTGTAACTCTTAGGGTGCCATCCTCAATAACACAACGGTATCAATTACAATCAAAGGAACTCAAAGAGATGAAGTTCTTGCTCATATCCAAGACATGTTTCACATTAGATAGTGTCCCGACCACACTGTCATGAATCCTTACCTTCACCGTCCCAATCTCAACAACTTTGTAAACAACATCGCCGCCCATCAAGACAAATCCACCCTAATTCACCTTGAACATTTGAAACCAACTCCGATTGAGACATATATGGTAACAGAACCCATAATCCAAGATCTATCTATCACAAATCATGTTTTGTCTATCAGTAGCCGACAACACATCTCCATCACTTTAGGCAACTATGGTATCATCCTTTATACCAGTTGACTCGCTAGATAAAGCACCGTTCTTCCTATTATGAAAAAACTTCCTAACATGCCCCTTCTTATGACATCCATAATATGTCATATTCTTCTGCCAAATATTCGACTTCGATCTAGACTTCTTACAATCATCAAAACCCTTCTCCTATGTCCCTTATTTACCAATCCTTCACTATATAAGTCCCTAGAAGTATTGTTGCTAGTCAACTAACCATCAATCAACCCCTATTGTAGTAGAGTGGATTTCACACCCTCAATGACTAACACATCCTTCCTATATAAAATAGTCTCATAAAAATGTTTAAAAATTGTAGGAAAATAACATAACAATATAATAATCGAATCTTTATCATTTAATTTAACATCTATATTGTGGAAATCCATAAATATAGTGTAAAATTCATCCAAATGACTTTTTAAATATTGACCTTCACCTAACTTCAGGTCATGAAGCCGAATCTTCAATAGTAGCTGATTTGCTATTGATTTTATCATATACAATGACTTTAGCTTCAACTAAAAGGTAACCGTTGTTGATTCTTTTGCCACTTCCCACAAGACCTTGTTTGACAAACATAATTGTATGGAAGAGATGGTCTTTGTATCTAATTCTTCAAATCTCTCATATTTCATCGATTTTGCCTTCTTTGAATGACCGAATAAAGCCTTTTCAATTTCATTATGAGTTAGAATCACTCGCATCTTCAATTTCCATAATATGAAATTAATGGATCGATTAAAATTCTTAATATCAAATCTTGTATCCATCCCTAAAACCGGATCTCTTTAACAACACAACTTTGATACAAAATTGTTGAGAAATTAGAACGAATTTAGATAGATCGAAACCAAATCTAAGTTAATAAGAATATGAATAATTAAAAATTCAATAACAAAATAGAATAATTGAGGAAAAAGTACAGATATTTATTTGTGCTCTTGTATAATTATAAAATGATAAAATTAATCAATCAATGAATTACATAAATCTACAATTCTATTTGAATGGATAATTATATGGAGAAGAAGAACAATTTGGGATGCATGACTCTTGATACTTAGGGTTTCAACATGTCTCCTTTTATATATAAAAAAACCCTACAGACCAAACAATGTATTTCAAAATTAGGGAAAAACCTAATTTGTGTTTAGAAAACACGAGATCCCTATGTTTATTTCCTTACTTTCAAATTTTTCATAAAAATACATCAAAGATTCGACAGAAAAACATGATTTGAATTTATTCACATAGGACTCCTATGCTTCTTACACAAACCTTCATACTACACCAAACTTCTCCAACACTTGTATGAACCAACATAATGTTATGTTGTGCTCAAATACATAGTTAAAACTCACAATACCAAGAATGAATCCACTGAGTGAAATATTTTTTTATTTATTTTTCCCAGCAATCTCCATTAATTATAAGAAAACGTAGTTTAAAAGTAATGAAAGATGGAACAACTTGGGTAGAGGAAAAGTTTAATATGTAAGTACCAATGTCTCTATATTTAATTGATACAGAAAAAACTAAGGTTATAATTTAATATAAGTAGTGATTTTATGGAACTACATAGTTTTGGATTGTAATCCCAAAACATATATCACAGTTTTTATCTCTACAAATTTAGTGATATAGAATATTGTATGCTTAATATGCCTTTATGCACATATTGAGAATTCATAAGTGTTATAGGGAGATGTGTTTCAAAATCATCATCAATACCGGTTATGGATTCAATATGAGCATTAAGCTAAAAATCAACACTACAAAAAGAGAATCCATAGTGTGTTTCAAAAGCACCATCAATCCTTACTTTGGATTCTTAGGAGCACGTACTTCAACAATACAAATGATAGAGAAGATTTAAAATATTTACCTAGTTATATCATGTAGTTTTTTAACACAAGAATATCTATAAGAAGACTATACATCACACAACCTCACGTAATGAGTTTTATAAGAGTGTAGTGGCTGATTATAAATTACCTCACAAATCATATAGAGTTGAAAATATATGAATGATTTGTAGTGTAGTCTAGATATAAGAAACATATATTATATTGGAATAATTGATTCTATCTAAGTCGAATAGGCAATAGCAATTTTTGAAAATCTCAACAAATTTAGATTTGAAAGTGTGTGTTTGAGAATTTATTACAAGAGAATGAGTAGAGAAATAAATTTATAATAAATGAGAGCTCAAAAATTAATTTTTATTCTAATTAAATAGTGATATATATACCAGAGCCAATAATGTAGACATTGGGGGTAAAAAAGTATGTAGTTGTTGTGAGAGCAACCTACAGAATTTTAAGCATTTAATACTAACCAGTCGATTGATTAAGGGTACCAATAACTCAATTACCCTAACTAGTCAACTAATTGGTATAACCAGCCAAAGGAATATGTTGATACTTGATGAAATTTTTTTATTGTTCCATAAACTAGTCGATTGATTTAACCTTATTTTTTTTCCTAATGAACATATTAGATTAGTCAAGTGGTTTAACATACCATTTGATGGGTCATGATAACCAGTCAATGTGTTTTCTCAAACTAGTCGAATAGTTTAGTCCTAGAAAAAAACCATATTGCACTATAATTTAACCCATAGCCTGGTTTGTCAAACCAATAGATTTATTCCAAGCATTAGTTGATCAATGTTAGGAAACCTATTGATGTGCTTAAATAGAGAAAAAAATCAGTTTCCTGTAGAATTCCAACCTATGGCTAAGTTAAGGAAACTGGCCAATTAGCTTGGAAAACTAATCAATTGGTTTACTAAAACTCGTTGATATGTTCAACCAAAGCCTAATAAACTTTTCTTAGGATAGAAGTCCTATAGGAACTAGCTAGTTGATTTTCAAACTAGTCAATTGCTTTCTAAGAATTTTTAAAGGATAAAGGCTTGGCTTTGAAAATACAAACTAGTTAATCAGTTATAGAATTAGTTGACCGGTTCTGGCTAGAACCAAATGCTTGTAAAATACTTTGGAAAAGTCTTGAAATTTAAAACCAATAAAAAATTCACTTCAAATTAATTCTAAGGAATATTTTGAAACATTCCAAGAGATAAAATCAAAAGTGTTAATGCTTAAACAACCTTACAAGAAAACCTAATACTTAATGGATAAACCTTGATATGTTGAGTCTCTAGGTATCTTGAAATAACCTTCTCTCTCTCTCTTTTTTTTTTAACTTAATCACTCTTTTTTCTTTCTTTTCACTTAAAATGTTTTCTTGAGTGTGTTTGTCATCAATGGGACTTGTAAAGATCAAACATACTTAAACAATCACATGAAATCCTAATCAAGGTTGTTACCATCAAAACCAAGGATTAATGTATTAATTAACTTAGAAGATCAACATATGATAATAATGTGTTGTGAAAAGGATTAATGGAACATAGATATTAAAGAAGTTAAGATTTTAAATATTCTACAAGGGACAACCCCCCAACATGAGTTGAAATAACTTGGAGCTAGATAGTCTAACTATCTAGCCACACATAACAACTACTATTTGTTATAGCTAGAAAGTTGTTCATAATAGTCTTACACATCATCATCAATATCATCCACTCACTCGAATAAGATTTAGGTTCGGGAGTACCGAGTAAGAAAAAGATTATGCTATCACATGGTAAGACTCATGTTGTAGTATGATCATGATAGACATAGAATTCATACTTGCAATGTATATTAAGTAGTCAACTAAGGCATGCATTATTCATATATATCATTTAGGTTTAGGTACATATAATAGCATGCTTGTGAATAAAGAAACAATAAGCCCTCAAATTAACACCTTTGAATGTTCCATCATTAGAATAATATAATACTATTTGTTGAGAGATTTTAGTGATTGCACTAACTCTCCACAATAAACTTGTTATGGAATCTTACCAAGTAACATAGGACATCCCATCCCACCACTAATGGAAAAATACTCCATGGGAACCACTGGGACATCCAATACCACCACAATGGAAATATAAGATAGAAGGAATAAGAAAAATAAATAAGTATCCCACTCCACCTATATTGGACCCTATATTGGACATTAGCACCAAGAGGTTTGTACATGGACTCCAACATCCACCTCGTATTAGAACCTAGATTCCAATGGGCACCAAAACCACCTAGGTGACCTAACCTTTAAGTATCAATACTGTCTAAAAGATCATGAGTCAAGAAGAGTAGGAAAGGTACCGCCTGAAGGTAAAATATAGAAAAGGCTCTCGTCCAAAAATTTATTAGATAACTAATTTGAGAGTTCGAGAAGATAGGCTCGAACAAACTCTTATTAACCATATTAGTGTTTTGAGTGATAAAAATTAACAAAACTAGTCAAATTTCATAATTACTAAAGCTATCTTTCATTGGGTCTGATTATTCATAGCTTAGATTAAGGATAGATATCCAAGATTAGTCAAAACATAGGTCAAAGATCTATAGTTCAACAACTCAAAAAAAAAAGAGTATCCACATGCCAATTTGGTGCGGTAGTAGTTAACATATAATATAAGCCCTATTAAAGTAGCCACCTAGCAAACATATAATATTATATACCATCACTATGGGGAAGTTAGAATACGTTATGCATCATATAAATTAGATAGAAGCATACATATAAACAATAGTAATTAAAGTAGTGTGAAGGGATAATCTCATGATAATTAGGAAAACATATGAAATATTATTACAATCTCAAACCATAGTCTAGGGTTTGAATATCATCTCTAACAGCAAGGATTTTTTTTTATCACTCATCATATATAAATTAATTTCATAAGCATATAATAAAGTAAGGATAGAAAATACCAAAGACTAAAGTAAAAATAAACAAAATAAGGTGGGTGAATGATCCTTGATCAACCACTAGTCAACAACTTTATCTTCTTCCTTATATAAACAACCCTTTTCCTTTACTTGAATGTTAGATTAAATTAGATAATCCATTGTGTAAATTAGGTCATGGTATAAAATTAATTAAAGGTTTATGAATATGGAATTTATGATTTTGTGGATTAATTTAAGGAATTGAACCACAAATTGGAAGAATTAAGAAGATGTTTGAATTTGGATGGATGAGAAACCCTAAATTACAAATCTTATGATGGAGACAAAATCCATGGACGGGAATAACAAGTTAAGGTTGGATGATGATTTAATTGAATAAAATATGAACGAATTGAATGAATGAAAGAACAAATTGTTGGAATAAATGAAGAAACAATAGAGGAGGATGTTGAAGTTGAAGATGAAACCATAATTATGAATCTTAAGACCATAGGCTATGAATTCATTATTTCTTGCAGGATCTAAGTTATAGAGGCATATATAGGTGTAAAGAGGCCATAATAGCATGTATTAGGTTGGTGGGAGTATAAGATAGAAGTTAGAGAAGATTTAGAAATTTCTCTTGTTGAGGTCAAGATTGCTATAGTAGTTCTAGTGGCTTCATACGACCTCTGGTTGATGGGTGGTTGATAACTCATTCTTGTGTAGCTTTCAACATTTTCTGATATACAAATTGGACTTATAAATCAATTTTAACCATGATTGATTATGATTTAGATAGAGTGAAAAAATATAATTTGTATTCATTGATCTTATATTTCTAATGCAACTTTAATTGACTCAATCAAATATTTAATGAAAAGGTTATGCTCAAAATACTAAAGACTATTTTTTCTATTTCATGTGAAAGTCTTAGTTAACCTTTTTACTTGTAAAGCTATTTAAAACACCTTATTTTTTCTTCATTTCTTTATGGTTGATCCAAAATGAGTACCTATGGTTAAAGAAAGGTTAATTAGCCTTTTTAAAGATAAAGTACTACAAAGTATGAGGATTTCCACTATAAACATATGAAATAAATTACAAATTTTGAATTCCTCCTCACTTAAAATTTTATATTCCCTTAGCATAGCCAAAACCAAAAGAATTAAAAACAAACCACGCTAAAATGCAAATAAACTCTAATGCTCTTAACCAATTGTCCTACGAATCCCTTACTTTCATGACATTCAAGATTCACACTCAACCAATAGTCTATACTATGATTGCTATGAACATAAATTCAAACATATAGTCTACATATGAAAATGAAAGATATGAAGGAAACAATACTAATGCATAAAATTTAAGAAATATTAACCAATCTTGACTCATCCTCTCAATTATTATACTATGTTTTATTCTCTTAGAATCTAGCCTAAATTATATAATCACATTCATTTAAGTATATGAGAGATATGATGAATATATAATAGGTGGCTCACACACATAAAGAAGAAAGGTTAATATTTATATGGATGAAACCTCATAAAGGATACTACTAACTTACTAAATGGACCTAAGAAAATGATAGAATCATGTGAATAATATCCAAAAAAAAATCAAGGTTACCCACTTTAAGAATCAAATAGGACTTAAAAAAAGGTTGTGACTAGGATAAGTTTAAGAGTCAATGGACAAAAGGGAAAAAAAGGAAATTAATAAAAGTATTTTAAAACCTAGTAAAATTAGGTTAATTTTTGGGGGGATTTTATTTCAATTTCAAAATCATCAAGGCATATTAAAAAATTATCACTTATCATCACATAGGATAAATCTCATCTTGTTAGGTTTTCACATCATTTCCATTACTTCTCTTTAGAAACATATAAAAGGAGACAAGCTAGGTTATTTTCCCCCATTTTACACTCGAGTCATGCTTCACCAAAGTAGGTGTATTTTATGCTTCATCCTAATTGGCATATAGATTTAGTGGTTGTACATTCCCCTTGATTTCCAAATCGGTATCGCAAGTCCTCCCCCCCCTTTTCTCTTCATTTTTTAGCTCAACCCCTAACACTTATTCTTTTGGATTCTCTTCAGCCTTTCATTCACTTTTAACCTTAAAACATATGTATATGCATCATAAATATTTCTACTAGATTCTATAATAGGGACATGGATGTGTTTTAGGCTACGGATTATGAATAACGTGTGTCGTGAAAGAAAGAAGGGTCAAAGTAAAAGGCTTAAAGGAGTTAACTAAGGGGTGCACATCTTGTGGGCACAAAATGGGGTAAAAGTCTATTTTACTATATGGTATTAAATCCTAATTTGCCTTTATAATTTTTTGAATGAGAGTGGATTTAATTGGCATATGAATACATTCTATTAATCTCTAGAGTTTATTAACATGTTTATGATAAGAAATTGATCAAAAAAAAGCATACCTGAGGTTGAGAAATGATAACAAAGCCAAGAAACATTTGAATATTTATGTGAATCACTCATAAAAATACAAAACATTATAGCTCTAAAGCTCATTTAGGGTCATACAAGAATATTAATAAGTTTCAATATACTCAAACTTTATAGCACTTTCTTATCTCATCCACATTTTAGCACATAAATATTTATTCCCTATATAAAAATTTATATTTAGAAAACTCAATTGTTGTCATCCTAGTCTTATGTTTTTCAAGTAAACAAGATTTTATAAGATATAATATCTTCATAGATTGAATAAGGGCTCCTACAACTCAACACACCAAAATTATGAATGATTTTTTTAGGATCCAAAAATATGAGAAATTCAAATGAAAAAAAAACAACACAAAATACACCATTTGACTTTATACCAGACGGTTTTTTCTATTTATCGATGCTTTAAAGAGCTTGTCCATTTTTTCTAAATATGAGGCTTCTGAAACCAAAAAGGATTATTTTTGATGATACTAACAATATTCTGAAGCTTCATATTCTAGTTTGTAAGGCTATTGATATGTATCTTGATAATTATCATTCATCTCCTACCCAAAGTTGAGGTGGTACCATAATCCTGAATAATGCACATTTGTGTAGGGGTCTTGTACTTGAATGCCATTAAATGCTTGAGAACTAGGTAATACCCATCCTTCTAATCTCATAGTTTTTGAATGGTAATAATATGGATTTCCTTGTGTGTGACACCCTCCTCTTATAGTAATGACTCTTCTAGCTTTGACAATATGTGAATCAAGAGTAGTCAACTGGTTAAGTATGTCGTCAAGTTAACTTAAACTTACCTCATTTACTCTAACATGAGGCTTCATGATCCTACCATAGCCACCTAGAAGGTTATAAACGCTTCAAAAGAAAGGGTTAATAGTGAATCAAAACATTAAAAAAAAGTAGTCACAAAAAAAAAATTAGGAAAAACACTCATATTAAAACAAACTAAGTACTAAAAATCCTATTAATTAAGAGAATTGAGTACTCACAAGTAATCTTTACCCCAAAATAAAATGAATACATGACACAAAAAAAACACATGAAATAAATAAAATCATACTAAAACAAAAAGAAAAACAAAGGTAAAGTTACCGATCTTCAGTCGTAGCCAACACACAACTTAAACCTTCTTGTTGTTAATTTAGTATTGGTAAGAATGATGTAATTCTATGCCGGAGATTATGAGGTACCACCTAAGTTTATCTCACACATATATAATAAAATAAAAGACTCTAAATTTCACAAAAAACTAAGAAGAAAAATGCAATTATGGAGGTTTAAAATAGAAAATAATAAAAACCAAATAAGAAAATAAATGTAGGGGAATTTGAATATAATGAATGTACTAGGGCATTGATTTCTAACTCTATATTAGGTGAAGATGAAACAAATAATTCCTATGTCATCTATTAGTCATCAGAAAGATATTAAATAAGCTGCAAGATAGAAGCTTATAAATACATTTAATTGCAAAATTGATGGAAGAGAATCATGAATTAGGTGTAGCCGATTATTGAATTGAATGAATGAAAGAACACATTATTGGAATTGATGAAGAAACATTAGGGGCAGAGGTTCAAAATTAAGATGAAACCCTAATTATGAATATCAAGATTGGAGGCTATGAATTCATGCTTTCTTGTGGGATCTGAGTTATATATATATATATATATATATATATATATATATATATATATATATATATATATGGTTAAGAATGCCATGGAAGTTCTAGTGGCTTTATATGACCTCTAATTGATGGGTGGTTGATCATCCATCCTTGGGTAACTTTTAACATTTTTCTATTGAGTACTTCAACTTTCAACATATTTTTACCATGATATAATCCTATTTAGATAAGGTGATAAACATGAAAGTTGCAAATCTTGATATTATGTTTCTAATAATTTTTTAATCAAATCAATAAAAGATCGGATGAAATTTTGTTCTTAAAAAACTAAGGTTTTTTATTATTGTTATCTTCTTTATATATTTCATGTCAAAGTCTTTTTTACCTTTCTACTTTTAAAGCTATTCAAAATACCTTGTTTTTACTTCTTTTCTTTATGATTTATCCCAAATGAGTACCTATGTTAAAGAGATGTGAAATTGGCCTTTTAAAGGGAAAATTAATGAAAAGTATGGGGATTACACTATAAAAATAGGGCATAAAATGCAATTATTAAGGTTAACTAGTTTGGAAATAGATACATAAAGCAAAGAAAATGGAACATACAATCCATTAGTTTGGTTTGTTAAAACAAGTTGAGTGGTTTGTAACCTTAAATATTTGACCAAATATTAGTAAAAATAAAATGAAATAAATCACAAACCAATCAACTAGTTAGAAAAAAACCAATTGATTGATGTATCCCTTAACCAAGTTATTGATACTTGTAGAAGGAAAATAAAACACTAACTTAACTAGTTGGCTTGTTTAACACCCAACTAATTGAATGGTTTGCCTAGATAAAACACTTAAACTCATGAAAACTGACTAAAATCATTTCTAATTTATTCTAAACACTTCTAGTGAGTTCTTACTATCAATCAAACCTATATACATATTTATACGTGCTTTTAAAATATATTATCAACCTATTGTGCTAAATCAATACATTAACATGTCATTTTACCCAAGCTCATAAGTTGCTCAAAACATGCTTTCATGCTTTTACATAGAAATCAATGCCACAATTCTTTATACCATAATCCACACACAACATAGATACATCATGATACACAAAATCAACTTAGAATATACTTCTAACCATATCATGACATAATTATATTTAGATCATGTTTTAATATAAAATGATTGATCTTATGCATATAAATTATCCATCAATTTTTATACATGTGAAAATAATCAACACATATCACAAGTGAAACCATATTCTAGAGTATGCATTATCTTACTTCCAAGTAAATCAAAAACACAACCAAGAGAAAGCATCAACCTAGTCTTTAGGCCCCAACTATTTAGGATCTTGAGCACCTTTAAAAAATAAAATAAAAACAAGTAAAAACCCTACATAAGGTTACAAAATAAAATACAAACAAAAGGAGATGGTTGGATAAAACAAATCTCAACCCCTCCCAAAGCTAGGATTTCTAAGAGGAATCAAACACCCAAAGGACTCAAACTGATCCTTAATATAACTTACCCTTGCTTATATTAAGGCAATATGATGACATAAAAGGGATTAGGAAAGTGAAAGAAATGAAAAATAAGGTCTATAAATGAATAGGGATAGTTGTGGAGCTCGATGGTAGAGAAAAATAAGGAAAGGGGAATAATGATGTTTACATTTGAAATTTAAGGGAAAACGAGAAATGATTTGTAATAACCCAAAATTTTATTTAATTTAACCTCGAAGAATTAATATTTTAACCTAATATGAATTCCAATTTTTGGGTCACAAGTATTTTTTTAGCCTAACCTTAAACCCAAATACTCAATAGATTAAATTTATAACCAATTCCCTAAATTCTAATTCTAATCCTAAACTTAATCCTAATCATAACCCAAAATTTCCCTCCTCCTTTTCTTTTCCTATTTTTCTCCATTATCCCCTTTCTGTTCCCCCTTTTCTTTCTTTCTTTTTTTCTCTTCGTTCTTTTTCCCTGACCTAAACCCCATTTCTTTTCTCCTTTCCCCTAATCTACACAACCCCTACCTTGTATCCTTTCCCATTCCAAACCAAATAAGCCCCCTCCCCATGCATCCACATCCTTTTCTCTTCCCTTTCCCAGCTATGCAATCCTCTACAATCATAAACTACACACACACACTTGCCCCAAGTCACGCCTAACCTTGATCCCTTTACTGTTCGACATTCTCACCTTTAACCCACACTACTACAGAATTAACAATTAATAACGACACATAAATGATGGTTTATTCCAAAGTTTTGATCAAAAAACATGAAAAATTTGGGGGTGGGAATGTAGAGAAATTTTGAATAATAATTCAATACATTAACCATTATTAAAATTAAAGGAAAACTTTTTTTGATAACGGTTTTAAATTAACCATTACCAAAACTAAAATGCTACTAAGTTTTAAAAATGATTATTTTAGGAACCATTATTAAATCTAGTTTTGATAATGGTTATATGTATAACCGTTATCAAAACTAGTACATTAAATACCCCTATTCCCTCTTGCTCATTTACAGCTGTTATAGAAAGTTCAAATCGCTCTTGCTCTCAATCCTCCTATTTATTTTTCCTGATAGTTGTCCTTATTTTGCCAGTGTATGGCCTCCGCGTCTTCCTCTTGCTCATCAACAACCATTTTCCTTCTCCTCTCATCGTTGTCATTGTTTTTATGTCTTGTTCTTGCATCATGTCCATCGGTACTTTCTCCCACAGCCCTTTCCCACCATTTATGGCTCCTACAATCATAACATTTGGCATCCCTACAACCTAGATCCCTATCCCAAGAACCCTTCACTTAACTATAGATAATTTTTTTCTTTTTCTTTCATTATAAATATATGCATGCATGTTATTTAGTTGGGATTATGTGTATTATTGTTTGCATGATATATGTTTGTTGCTATTTGTTCACCTTTGTTGATGTGTTGTTATGGGTTTTGGTTGCACATTCTGTTTACCTCTTTTTATACGTATACATGCATGACGATATTGATGCCTTTGATATTAATTAGAAAAAACTAGTTTTGCACCTATGCGATGCACATGATTTGATTATAGCAAATTAAAAATTGTGAAAGGTTTTTACATATTTTAGAATTTAAAAAGTTAGACAACAATCATAGTTACATGATTTAGTAGTCATTCTCTTTTATAGGTAGTAGACTAGTGAGATGACGCAATTACCTATTATGCACATGCCTCCAGCATATTTGTGTATGACACCTAATTCAGATTTTTAAAGTGATGTGATATGGTTATATAATGAACTTCGTTGCTTGTTCATGAATGGGTCGTACTATGATCTGTTCCATTTCAAATCATATCATTTGCTATTGACATTACCTCATATTGAACCATAGTCACAGGAATTAGCTAGTTATTTATATATTTTTTTCAACCATAATAATGCATCACACCCAATATTTGTTGAGGGTGTGGTGTTTGTGAGGGATTATGATCAGATTTTTAGAGAGCCGATGGTTATAGATAACGAGTGGAGGTTTTTTCATAGCTTACCCTTGACTATTCACCCTAGTTACCCTATATTATTTGTCAGCGAACTCTCTTTGATGATGTGAAAGAGAGTATGACATATCCATATGAGTGAAATATGAGATTTATGGGTTCTAGTTGGCCTAAGAAAGGCTATCGACGGATTTTATAGGATGGTTAGAGAGTGTTTTTAGTTAGGTGTTTGGGTTGTAGCAACATTTTTATATATGTTATTACTATTTCCTTAGGTTTTTTTCTTTGTTTTTGGGTCTTAGTTTAAATGCATAGTATGTATTTACCTTTTAATTTACAACCCTTGTATAAATATTTGATATGTATATACACATGAACTCTTTCTCAGCAAAAATGATTTGTGTATTGGTATATTTTTATTCCCTTATTGGAATGATTTGTATATATAGCAATAGAATAATATGATACATTATAGAAATATGAATTCTTTCTAACCATGAGCAATTTGTGAATTTGTAAGGGATATGGAAACATGCTTGAATTTTTTATATATATAGCTTCAAAATAGCATGATACATTATACAAATATAAATTCTTTCTAAGCATGCGCAATATGTGAATTAGTTTTTAGAATTATATTGATTTGTAATGATATTTTTCATGAGATACATATAGATTGGAAAACCATGGATCAAAAATGGATGTCTACAAAACATTTGTCTAGAGAATATAACAAAGGAGTTAAATTTTTTTATCATTTCTGTAGTAGAACATGATCGGGACACTAATAGAATAGTTTCTCTTTGTTTTAACTGTGCTTATATGTAATGTGTCAATGCTAATGATTTAAAAGATCATTTGTTTATCTACAGAATTGATACACGTTAAACTTGTTGAATATGGCATGGTCAGGCAGAGTTTGAATATGATACTGAGGAAGGTAGGAGGGATAGTAGTGGATCATTTGAAATCGATGAGGGTGATTTGTTAGAGGAGATGACTCAAAAGGTTGAGGAAAGTGTTCGGGATTATCCAAAAAATTTTGATTAGTTATTGAGTGACTTGAAAAAACCTTTGTACAGTGATTGTAAGAATTTTACTAGATTATCCACTACTTTAATGTTGTACAAATTAAAGGCATGAAATGAATGGAGTAATAAGATTTTCAAGGAATTATTGACATCTTTGAAATAAATGCTTCTCGATGAATAAGGTTCTACCCATTCGCACCTATGAATCAAAGAAGATCCTTTCATCTATGGGTATGAGTTATGAGAAGATACATTCATGCCCTAATGATTTTATATTATTTCACAATAAATATGCGTACTTAGATTATTGTTCTAATCAACAATTCAAAGAACCACAATACAATAAGAATAAGGTTCCATCAAAGGTGTTATGGTATTTTCCTATAATACTAAGATTCAAGCATATGTTTAATGATTTCTAAGATATGAAGAACTTGAGATTGAATGCGGATGAGAAGATAGATGACGACCTTCTGAGACATCCATATAACTCTCCACAATAGATGATTATTGATGGTTTATTTCCTAAATTTGGCAAATAACCAAAAATATTGAGTCTTGCATTCTCTACAGACGACGTGAATCCCCAAAATCAGGGCACATATAGTATTTGGCCATTGATTTTGGTTATTTACAATCTACCACCTTGGCTATACGTGAAACTCTAGTATATGATGATGTCTTTACTTATTTCGGGGCCAAACCATTATAATCCATACTAAATATTTTTTTCTTTAAATTTAATTGTTTTTACAAGTTTTATTAGATTTTAAAAAATCTTAAATTAGATATTTCCACAACTTATTTTTTGTTTTCTTTCCAATTTTCTTCCATTTTGATTTATGAAAGACTTTTTCAGAAATGGTTTAAAGTATTTATATTCACTCAAACTATCATAAGAATATTTCTCCATTTTATTTTAATTAATTTTTTTTATGAAATTTGTATATTAATAAGTGTTATTACTAATTAAGTATTTTGATGTTCTTTGAAAATTGATTTATAGATTTCTATAGGATTTTTTCCAGCAAATTTTATCTTAATTGAAAATATATTGAAAATATTTTATTTTAGTTATTTACTAATAAAAATATTTGTAAACTATACTATCTTTAAACATTTTACTCTAATATATGCTATTGGAAATTTTTTATTTTTGTAGAAGCAAAAGATAAAATAATTGGGTGCTACAACAAAACCTAATACAAGTCTTGTTTACCATACTATTATCATACCAAGTATAAGGCAAAACATAATGACAATTTAAATAAAATAAAGAGGGAAGAAAAGGAATTCCATAAAATAGAGACAAAGGTTTGGAGATAACTTCAAGAATAATGCTAATCAAAATACAATAAAAGGGAATCCATGAAGCTAAGAGTTCATAAGGTATCCAAGTAAAAATAGTGACTATTGGATATCCTAGACTCTACGTCTACAACCCAACAACAAGTCACTCTTCCATAGGTAGAGCACCAAAGTTGGTAAAGTCTCCAAGCTGGTCATCAAATAACTATATGTTAACAACATGTCTATCTACTTGTGGAAATAAGCATCACCCATGAAAATGATAATAAATACTTGCATATTGTGTAATGTAACAAAGGCATATCACTAGTGCATTGTATGTAACACTTAATATCACTGTAAGAGGAAATTACATAGACACACTACTCATTATTGAGAACTACCAAAGCTACAACCATATTAATTATCTATAATTTAGTAATTAATGAAGTTGTCTCATTATCACAAGACAAGGAACCAATAGTAACAATAATATATCCTTTCTTAACAGATGGGAAAAAGATAGTCAACCTCACTAATACACTCACATCTAGGGTAAAATACTCCTAAGCCACTAGTAAACCTCTAATATGTAAGTATGCATACCCCTATAAGTCGGTGGGTTGATCAGATAGAGTAAACTAGGCAAATAATTTAAATTATTTCAAAGTACTTGGTCCTGACTCATGTTGTATTTCACTTTAAGTATTAATATCTTATTAATACCTAAAAAAACTTAGCACACATCAAAATCATTACTTGAGTTACTTCTACCATCGTACTTCCACTTTTAATATCATTAGCTTATTAGAGATACATTGTTTCTTATGATCCTTGGCTTTTATAAATATATTCCAATAATCGATGACATCCAACACTTAAAGTAATCATACTCATTAAATACATACAAGAATTTTTCACAAAGTAAAAGACCATAATACTTGTATAAAACTAAATTTCACTCGTACACTACAACATCATCCAAAAGGATTTTCAACGCAATAAAATTATCACACTAACCTAAAGTATTATTAAAATATTATATCAAAAAAATCCTAACTTAACTCTAGATTTTTACACATAAAATACCAATGTTATTTTTTTTGTTATTATTCCCAAAATAAGCCATTTTTCATAGATCAATCCTTATGGTTATTCATAATTTATCAATACAATTCGGAAATCATCATATTCATATTATGGCCCATATATTACCTCTATAATACCCAAATTTCCATATTTGACCAAAAAGACCAAAATTCCTTTATTTCACATTTACTAATTTTATTATTTTCATAACATAAGTCATTCTCATCTCAAACTTAACATATTATTTATCAAAACTATTCTAAAAACCCCAAGAAACACAATGAAATATTCATTTTCTTTAAAAACTTACAAAAGGACCATTTTACCCCTATGGTTGAGACTTATCAAAAATTTACCCAATACAAGTCACCAAATCTTACCATTTTTGTACACAATGCCATTTACATTATTGTCTCCCTAAAAACATAGTTTGCAAAAAAAGAAAAAAATATCCACAAAACTATAAAGGGTAACATGGTCGAGACTCCCTAATGCATAAAACACACAAATTTGATATTTCAATTTACTACATCAATTATCATGCTTGGACATAATTTTAATCTACATATCCTAAGGTTTAAATATATAAAAAATATACTATGATTCTTAGGATTTTATGGCAAAGTCTATCAATGAATGAAATATAATAACTTCTCATAAAATGATGCATTTTATTAAATAATTCATGGATATAAATTTAATATAAATCCTAGTATCACTTCTAACTTAAAATAAAAAAATCATGCCAATCAACTCATAAAAAAAATCTGTAATCTATAGAGATGTATTCTTTTTTGGAGCTATTCTGATCTCTTAGAGTAAACATTTTCTTTTACCCTTTTATCACCTAAAATAAATAAATAAATTAGACAAAGAAAAAGGTAAGGATTGGAAGGAAAGATAAAATATTAAAAGAGGTTAGAATCACCCTTAGGATTTTAAAATAGATCAAGGACAAGTTTGGGAAAAACTTCACTAATCCGAAACCTAAACTGTCTTTTGCTTAACTACAGGCACCAAATAGTTAAACTTAAGATTTTATAAGTAAAGGGATTAATGAAAAAGTGATATGGATCAATTCCAATTTGAAAAAATAAGATCTAATTAGAACACACAATAATTGAGAAAAGAAGAACACTCAAGAACACAGATTGGGAAAACCAATGATCTTATTGATGTAAAGTAATTGTGATTACAAAGAATCAAATAATCTCACGTAAATCACTCAATTCATCAAGGAATTACAAGAGAAATCAATAGGAGAAGAAGACATCACTCTCTTTATGATTAGGGTTTTAATCTCATGGTATTTATATTATACAAAACTATCATTAGCAAAAACCGAGGCAGAGCGAAAAACCAAAAAACACGATCCGTGTTAATTAAAACAGTACTACTGTGTTTATTTTCTGTCTCTCAGTCTCTCATGAAAACAGGACACATTTTCCTAATAAAAAAATGGGTCGTGTTTCATGAACACGGGCCCCCCCGTATTTTTTTCCAGCTTTGACAATCTTTAGTATTTTGGCCACAACTTCTTGATATGACCTCCAATCGAGCTGATGCTTGATGCGTTGGAAAGATAACAGAAATATCTACAACTTTTATGTTTAGTATATTTCCAAATTCTAATTTATTCAAGGTAAAGTCTTCACATATTTTTAGAACAACTCACAATTCTACTCCAAATTCCTCTGAAACACTTCGCACACTAATCCAAGCTATTCTATGCAGAAAATACAAGTCACAAGCTCACAATTCTCCACCTTGACAATGTATTTGAAGTAGCTAGCACCAGGAACAAAAAAGATCATCTGTAAAAACCCATGGGCCCAAAAAGGCCCTTATGGTATGCAAACACCAACCAAGTCCGAGTAATGCTCGATTTTGCTAACTGTCAATGGCTTCGTTAGCATATCCGCTGGATTCTTAGAAGTAGCTACCTTTTCCAACAAAACCTTGCCTGCAGCAATAGTACCTCGAATGAAGTGGTACCTGATATCAATGTGCTTCGTCCAACGATGGATAGAATTCTGATTCTTTGCTAAACAGATAACACTCTAACTATCGCTACGAACAATGGGAGGACCATGACCAAATCCAAGCTCATGAATGAAACTACCAAGACATGAAGATTCCCGAAAAGCCTTAGTCATAGCCATATACTCAGCCTTAGTAGTGGACAATGCAGCCACATCTTTTAAAGATGACCTCCAGCTAATTGCCTAACCACCAAGTCAAAACACAAAACCTCTAGTGGATCTCCTATTTTCAAGATCTCCACCATAATCAAAGTCAACGAACCAAGTCAACACATCATTTGACCTCCCATACTCCAAACAAGATGATGCAGTACCCTTTAAGTACCTCAGAATCCACTTCACCGCTTGCCAGTGAGCCTTCCCAGGATTTGTCATATATCTGCTCACAACACTCACAACTTGAGCAATATCTAGCTTGGTACAAACCATAGCGTACATCATGTATCCCACAACATTAGATTAGGAAATTATGGCAATAAACTCCTCATCATCTTTAGATTTGGAGCAATCTAAAGCAGGCAATATGAAGTGAGTAGCTAAGGGAGTACTAACTGGCTTGACATCAATCATATGAAACTTCTCCAACACCTTGTTTACATAATGCTCTTATGACAAGTAACGACACTTCTGTATGTGGTCTTAAATGATATCTATGCCAAGGATCTTTTTTACAGCTCCTATATCCTTCATCTCAAACTCAATCTTAAGCATTATTTTCACCTTCTTAACTTCAGACATATCTTTTGCTGTAATAAGCACGTCATTGGCATATAACAAAAGATACATCAGAGAACCATCACCAACCTACTTCAAGTATACACATCCATCGTAATCACTCATGGAGAACCCATGCTCAATCATAAACTAATCAAACCTCTTGTACCATTGTCTAGGCGACTACTTTAGACCATATAGTGACTTATTCAATAAGCACACATGATCCTGCTTGCCTTCAACAACAAAGCTATCTAGTTGGCACATATAGATCTCCTCCTCAAGTTCACCATGCATAAAATTTATTTTAACATCCATTTACTCTAACTACATATCTTGCTTAGTTATTAGCACAAGCAAATTACGAATAGAAGTATGTCTGATAATAGGGGAAAAATACCTCGTTATAGTCTACACTAGGTATCTGACTAAACCCACATGCAACTAAACGAGTCTTATACCCCAGTCCCTCAAAACCTGGAGTTCCCTTCTTGAACTTTTTCACCCACTTGCAATCAACTATTTTCTTCTTCTTGGGTGCCTTCACAAGTTCCCATGTTTGATTCTTTCATAGAGATTGCATCTCCTCCTTCATAGCAGCACACCACTGGGTAGAATCAGCACTAAAAATGGCATATGAGTATAACACTGGCTCCTGTACATCAACTACAGTCTCTGCACTAGCCAAATAATAACCTATTAACTCCTCAAAGCCATACCTCATAGGAGGCTTCACAACCCTCCGTGGTCTACCCGGAGCAACACCCCTTTGTTGCACCTGCTGTTTGGATCCACCCATTTCAGGAATATTAGATCTTATACTAGAAGAGTCTGACTAATCTAAATCAACCTCTACCTCCACCTTATCCGTACACACCATGGAGATTCTTCTGCTCCACCTCTTTAGACAATATATCAGAAGAATACTCGATCTTTTGGAGGAATACAGACTCTTTAAAGGTAACATTCCTGCTAGTCAAAAACTTGGATGCAGTTGGGTCCTATAACCTGTACCCCTTCACACCAGATGTATAGCCAAAAAAGATGCACTTTGGCTCTAAGATCGAGCTTCCCATCATTCATATAAGCATAGGTATGACATCCAAAAACATGCAAATCAGAAGAATCAGCTAGTTTGCCAGACCATACCTCCTCACGTGTCTTCAAATTAATGGAACGATTGGGTGACTTATTCACCAGGAATGCCGCCATGTGAACTACCTCAGCCCAAAACTCCTTGCCTAAGGCCTTCTCTAATAGGGTCCTATTCATCCTCTTAGCAACCCCATTTTGCCGCGGTATTCAAACACAAGTGCGATACCTAGCAATACCATGATTCTCACAGTAATCAGTGAAACTACGCTCCACAAAATCAAGGTCATTATCTGTTCTGAGACACCTCACTTGTCTCCCAGTCTGCTTCTCTAATCAAGTCTTCCAACGCTTGAAAGATTTAAGGAAATCATTCTTATATTTAATAAAATAAGTCCATACCTTCCTAGAGAAGTCATCAATAAATGCTAGTAGGTATCGTGAACCAACCTTACAAGACCCTACAAATCAGAGTGAACATAATCCAGAGGCCCCTTTGTACTATGTGTAGCCTTTGAAAAATTAACCCGCTTCTACTTACCAAACAAACAGTGCTCATAGAAATCCATAGTACTTGTACTCTTCCCATCTAACAACCCTCTCTTGGAGAGTTCAGTCAAGTCTTTGACACTCATGTGTCCAAGTCGCCTATGCTAAAGTCTAGTAACATCCGATTCATACATACTTGATGATGTTACCGTAGTTTCTCCCTCAACAGTTGAACCAACAAGCTCATATAGTGTCCTGATCCTCTTGCCTTTCATTGTAATAAGAGCCCCTCTAGTAATCCTCATCGTGCCATCTTTGATCACACAACGATATCTATTACAATCCAAAGAACTCAATGAAATCAAGTTCTTGGTCATCTCAGGGACATGTTGAACATTAGATAGTATTTTGACCACAACATCATGCATCTTCACCTTCACTACCCTAATCCCAACAACTTTTCATGCAACAGCATTAGCCATCATAACTACTCCACCTCGAGTCATCTCGTATGTTTGGAACCAGTTCCTATTGGGAAAAATATGGTAAGAGCATCTAGAGTCCAAAATCCACCTGTCCATAATAGTGGTCTGACTATTAGTGACAGTTAACACATCACCATCACTATCATATTGAGCTATAGCAACATCATCCTTTGTGCTAGATGATTCACCAGATTTATCTCTAAATATCCTATTAGGACAACACCTCTTGATATGACCCTTCTTGTGACATCTATAGCACATGACATTCTTGGATCTATTATTCCTCGACTTCGACCTATAATTCTTCTTCTTATCACCAGAACTTCATTCCTAAGTTTTTCCCCTAGCTACAAGTCCCTCACTATGTGATTCACTAGAACCACCTTCAGTCAACTGATTCTCAATCAGTTCCCGTTGTAGTAGGGAAATCTTGACATCAACAAGAACCAACTTATCATCCTTCCCATACAGTATGGTATTATGAAAATATTTGTAATTAGTAGGCAAATAACACAACAATGTAATAGCAAGATCTGCATCCTCCAATTTGACATCTATATTCCTCAGATCCATAATTATAGAGCTAAATTCATCAAGATGAGATTTTAGGGATTGTCCCTTACCTAATTTTAACTCATAAAACTTGCTCTTCAATAACAGATGATTCATCACCGACTTCATCATGTATAGAGACTCCAGCTTGAGCCATAGGGATGACGTTGTCATTTCTTTAGCCACCTCATGCAGGACCTCGTTATATAAACACAACTATATAGTGGAAAGGGACTTTTGGTCTATCTCCTCAAATTTCTCATTTGTTATCGAATCAGGCTTATTTGATTTCCCGAGTAATGCCTTCTCTAATCCATTTTGAATCAGGATCGCCTTCATCTTTAGCTTGCATAAGCCGAAGTTCACAGACTTATCAAATTTCTCTATATCAAATCTTGTAGACATCCTGAATACGAACCCTACGCTCTGATACGAATTTGTTATGGATCGATACCAATTTGAAAAAAAAAGATCTAATTAGAACACACAAGAATTGAGAGAGAAGAACACGCAAGAACATAGATTAGGAAAATAGATGATCTTATTGATATGAAGTAATTGTGATGCAAAGAATCAAAGAAATTCTCATATAAATCACTCAATTTATCAAGGAGTTACAAGAGAACTCAATAGGAGAAGAAGATGGCGCTCTCTTTACAATTAGGATTCTAATCGCATGGTATTTACACTATACGAAATTGTCATTAGCGAAAACCGAGGCGGAGCAAAAAAACCAAAAAACACGGACCGTGTTAATAAACACGGTACCACCATTTTTATTTTCTATATATTGGTCTCTCACGAAAACAAGACACATTTTCCTGATAAAAAAATACGGATCGTGTTTCACAAACGTGGGCCCCCCAGTGTTTCTTTCCTGCTTTGACAATCTTTAGTATTTTGGCCACAACTTCTTCATATGACCTCTGATTGAGATAATTGTTGATGCGTTGGAAATATTAAAGAAATATATACAACTTTCATGCTCAAAAGATTTCCAAATTCCAATTGCTTCAAGGTAAAGTCTTCACATATTTCCAAAACAACTCACAGTTATGCTCTGAATTCCTCCAAAACACTTTGCACACCAATCCAAGCTATTTTATGCACCAAATATGAGTCATAAGCTCAAAAAAAGAAAAGGACAAATGGAAAATATCTCAATTCCAAGGAGAAATAAACACAAGAAAAACATAACCATGAGCGAGCAAAAGAGGATTAAGAAAAGCGAATGTAGAAATTTGGTTGTGTATAATGACAAATTAAAGGGAACAACCCCCTTATGGATTTAAAAAATGGAAAGGAGAGAGGGAAAAAATATATAGGTGGGTTTCTTGCAAGCAAAAGGATTGATAGAAATAGGTGATAGAGTGTGAGAGAGTCGGTAGATGATGATGATGATAGAGGTGATCATGGTTATGAGCACGTAACATGTGTGATATGATCATAGGGTGTGGTAAAGTTATATTTTTTATGCCCACATGTCCAAAAAAGTTAGAAATGATAGAAAATAGTTAAGGTAAAATAGAAAGTTCAATAAATGGTTAAAAATAGGAAAAATAATAAAATAACTTTAAAAAATCATGAAAAGTTAAGGAAAGGTGAATTATTAATTAAGGAACCCAAATACATAAAAGATATTAGGTAGATTAATTAATTTGAATTAAAAAAATAATAAATTTCAAAATGGTAAAATTTACCCAACTTCGATCGATTGGAAGTGGCGGGAGGTCGATGACCTATGACCCTGAATAATAGGATTTAGACGTTGTCGACCGATCATCCACTAGTTGGGGGGAAAAGAAAATTAGAGCATGAAATGGTAGAAAGGTAAAACTAAGGGTTTAAGAGGTGTGAATAAAGTGTCCCCACAAGGTTTGATGATTAAAGAGGAGTTGGGAGACTAATCTTTTATAAATAAAGGTTATAAAATTTGAGGTATTACTCTGACAATGCACAACAATGGTTAGTAGTGGGTAGCATAGTAGTAAACAACATATTAGATGAACGCTTGTGATGTGACTCCAGTACTTCGGTATTGGTCTCCATGACCATCGAAGCTCTAATCCAACCACTATAGAACCTCCAATATCACTCACAAACTTTGATTTATAGCATTTCATTTGGAAGGCATTATAGTGGATTTTAAAGCTAGGGTTTCCTTCTTATTATACTAGGATAGCTTAGAAGCTAGTTAAACCATCAAAACTCATAGTTAATAAACCCTTATTATTGATGTGTGTTGTTCCATATCTTGGTTATGCTAGGAATGTGATAGAGTTTGTTAAGAAATAATGTGTTTTTCATGTTATGAGTATGATAAAGGTTATGTACGTGTTTTATGTTGAGCATTAAAACATGGATATTATGTAATCTAAGTGTTTTTTCTTCACCGTTTATGATATTATATAAAGTTTTATGTCAAAATGATTAAGTATGACCATGTTTGTTTGTTTAATATGTTTGGCTATTTTGAGGTTCTTATGTTGTATTGATTTTGGTGGAAAGATATTGTATATTTATTTATAGATGTGAATCATGATATTTCAAAATAGCATTTTATAATTTGCATATGCCTTGATGTTTTTGTGATATATAATCGTGAGAGGGTATGCTTAAGACTACCATGATCTATTCTTTTGATATCATGTTTGTTAATGTGAATGCAAGTGTAATATCCCAAAATCCTAATTTCCGAAATTATGGCAAAATAAGGAATTATTAGGAAAATTAATTATATAAACTCATTTATTAAGATGTAGAGAGTTAATTAAGGTATATTAAGAGGAAAATAATAAAGAATTTAATTGGAAGAAAATTTGGGTATTTTTCCTAATTAGCATGGAGGTTAAGGAAATTTATCTAAAATGGTCTAAAATAAGCAAAAAGGAACTTATTTAATATTATATATATATTAATATTATAAATAAACCAAATATACCCCAATTTCCCCATAAGTTATTTTATTTATTTTCCCTATCCTATTTATTTCCTATTTTTCCCTTTCTTCTTTTTTTTCTCCCTCCTCTCCTTTTTTTTCTTTCTTCTCTCCCCCGGCTAGGCCAGCCCATCAGCCCAAACCCTTCTCCTCTCCCCCGTCTCGCGCACAGGCCGCCCAAGCCCCGACCCTTCCTTCTTTCCCTTCCCGCGGCCCAGCGCCGTTCGACGTCTCCCCGTGCATCCTAACGCAGCGTTTCGGCCATCCTTCCGCTGAGACGCTGCGTTCCGATTACTGAAGATAGCCGTTGCCAAACGGGCAACTCGACGCAGCGCTCTGTCCCCCATACTGTTAAAACGCCGCGTTTTGGTTTAAACCTTATAAACGTTACCAAACCGGCCGGTTCCCTTCCTTTTCTTTTCCTCCCCTGGACCGCCGGTCCTCCTCCTTTCCCCTTCCTTCTTCCTCCCTGACCTGCAACTCGACCCTGCAACCCTCGAATATCACCGGCCACCTCTGCACGCCGACCGTCCTCCCCTGCCCTTCCCTGCCTCTCTTACGTCGTTTTCTTCCTCTGTTCGACCCCGACCAAGTCCCTCTCTCCCTTTCCCGCGTGCCCTTCTCTTTCCCTTTCTTCTCCCCCTCCCCGACCCGACCTGCCATGGCAGGACCTGCCGCCTACCGGCTAGCCTGGCACCTGCACCCCGCACCCTTTTGTCTTCTTCCCCTGGCCTTGCCCGACCACCCTACCTATAAATACCCCCATTGATCACCTGGGTTCGGGATTTGGAACCCCGAAACCCTGGGTTTGCTCCCTCTTGCCACCGCCCCATCAGACGCGTTGACCGCCGCCGTCCCCCAACGCTGCCGGTCGAATGCCGCCCAGAACCCCACCTTGCACCACCCTCCACCTAACCAAGTCCCCCTCAGCCCTTGATTTGCCTTGCACGAGCCACCCCAGGCCGTGCAAAATCGCCACCCCGAGCAACCCCTTCTAGCCAGTCGCCGCCTTGCGCCACCTCCTGCCGCCTCCTCCGCCGCTACCAGCCACCCTTCCACCCTCCAAAATGCCCAGCAGACCTCCCTCTACCTTTCCCTGCCTTCAAATTTCTCTGCCTCCCTCTCCTCCTTCCTCCCTCATCCTCCACCTCTCTCCACCACCCTCGGCCGCCGCCGTCGCCGCCGCGCGTCGCCGCCCCTTGCCACGCCACCACCCTCACTCCACTCCCCTTCACCTGCTGCTTCTCCCCCACCTCAAACTTCTCTTTTCCTCCTGCCATCCAGCCCCCACCTTGATCTTTTCCCTTCCCTTCCTCCTCCACCGCCGCCGTCGTCGCCGCCACGCGCCGCCGCCGGACCACCACCAACCCTAGGTGGTTCTCCACCCATCCAAACCCTAACCCCCTTTTTATATAGCTGCTACTATTTTCTACTAATATTAATACTAATATACTTATTATTATTATTATTATTACTTTTATTATTGTTATTACTATTATTATTATTATTATTATTATCATCATTATTACCATTATTATTGTCTTTATTATTAATGTTCTTATTTTCTTACTAATACTAACATCCCTTTTAAACCCTAACCTATATTATACTTAACTTTGGTCTTATTTTTATAATTATTAGTATTAACATTATTATTATTATTATTTCTATTATCCTTACTATGGTTATTATTATTATTTCTTAACCTTACTTGGTTGTACTATTGTTGTTGTTATTATTATTATTATTATTATTATTATTATTATTATTATTATTATTTTTACTATTATTAGTATTATTATTATTACGATTATTATTATTGTTATTGTTATTATTATTATACTTAACACATTTGTCACCATTGTTAATAATAATACTACCTTGTCTTACCCATGTTACTTAACTCAAGCTAGTAATTATCATTTGGTTGTTAACTAAGAAGAGTACTTGAACCTTATTACCATACCATTTAACATTAACCCTAACCTCATTACTATGACACTATTATTAGCTATTACTATTATCACTATTAGTAGTCTTATTATTATTATTATTATTATTATTATTATTATTATTATTATTATTATTATTATTATTATTATTATCACTATTTTACTATGACTAGTGGACACTAGTATTATAAGAATGGAACTAATGGGCTTAATAAAATAAGTGTAACAATAAGTATCATAAATAACTATATTTTGACTACTAATATTTAGTATACTAATTCTAAGGTAAAAACCCTAGTTTTGTATAAAACCCCTTTTTAGTAATAAAAACCCTAACCTTAAACTAGAATGAGGATTGATAGTAATTATAAGGGAAACTAATACTTAGCATTTTCCCCTTTTATAGGTAACCCCGACCAAAGCCCTAAGGAGTTAGAGGAGGGTGCTCCAAGCTCGGCGTCGCCTTAGGTAAGGACGAAGCTACTGGCCTTGTGCTATGTGTGACGTGGATGTGTTGAATGTTGTGTATGTCCTGCTATGCTATGTATTATATGATTTGTGTATAACTTGTCTTATGTGTAGCGCAGCTTGGAGATTGAGGTATGTTGTATGTGCTTCCGTGATATGAGCATGACATTTATATGTATGATGTTTATGATGTAATATGTTATGGCCCACTAGGACATGCATGTTAAGATAAATGGTAATATGAGCTGGGAACCATCATGGGAGTCTTGAAGTTTGTATGGTGGTATTAGGGTTTGTATGGTGGCATAAATGTTCTATGGTGGTACTAATGATTTCATAGTGGTATTAATGGCTTACGGTGGTATTCGGGTTCGTATGGTGGTATTGTGATTTTATGGAGGTATTACTGTTGTATCGCGGTGTTTGTGATTTATGGAGGTATTAATGTTGTATGGTGGTATTAGGGTTTGTATGGTGGTATTAGGGTTTGCATGGTGGTATTAGGGTTTGTATGGTGGCATAAATGTTCGCATGGTGGCACTAATGATTTCATAGTGGCATTAATGGCTTACGGTGGTATTCGGGTTTGTATGGTGGTATTGCAATTTTACGGAGGCATTAATGTTGTATGGTGGTATTTGTGTTTTTATGGAAGTATTACTGTTGTATGGTGGTATTTGTGATTTATGGAGGTATCAATGTTGTATGGTGGTATTAGGGTTTGTATGGTGGTATTAATATTCGTATGGCGGTATTAATGATTGTATAGTGGTATTAATGACTTATGGTGGTATTAGGGTTTACATAGTGGCGTTATGGGTTGTATGGTGGTATTAATATTGGTATGGTGGTATTAGGGTTTTGCATGGGAGTTAACGATTGTACGGGATTAGGGTTTGGAGTGATTAACTCTGGGGTGTTGTGATTAAGTAGGGTTGGAGTAACTAATCGTGATTATTGAGGACAATTAAGGTTTGGGATGGCTAAGTATGGTGGTTATGGTAGATAGGGATAAGAGTGGCTAACCACGGTTGGTGTGGACAACTAGGGTTGGTTATGGCTGCTTAGAGTTGTTCGGTGTTATCATGTGTATCTATTGCTTGAAGGGTAGTTATGTATGTGAGATTTTATTAGTTGTGTCGAGTACATTATGAAGAGAATGATTTATGCATGTCAAGGGTGATGTGTGATTCAATAAGACACGGATAAGACACTAATAACGTAAAGCGAAAGACTGTTGAGCCGAGCCTTGTGCGTTTCGTTCCGGTCCACCGGCTATAATAGTGGTTAGAGGCGTTCAGCCCTGTGCGTTTATTTCCGGACCACCGGCTATAATAGTGGGGGATCTCGGCTCGATAGACCCAAAGTAAATAAGTTAAACCATGGGAAAAAATACTAAGCACTTACAGTGGAACACCATGTTGAGGCGGGGCCAGTCCGGTCCACCGGTTAGAATAGTGGTCAGAGGCGTTCTGCCCTATGTTTTTATTTCCGGTCCACCGGCTATAATAGTGGGGTCCCCGTGCTCCCATGGATTATTGAAGAATGCGTGGAATGGACTTATTTCATTAATGAGAATACAGAATAAGACATCAGAAAGTGATTCGATCTATTCATGCATGTCATCGTATGTTATTTATGTGTTGAATGTGGGTCTTGCGTGCTATGTGTGCTATGTGGTATGATTGTATGCTTGGCCTTAGCGCACCAGCGCCCTTACTCAGTATTGGACCCGTACTGATACTACACTGATTGAATGAGTCATGTGATGATCCACCAATGGTGGGGAGCAGACCTCCTATGCAGGTTTGATCGGTTACAATTGTGGGGTGGAAGGCTTGGCTTGAGTGAGTAGGCGATCCGGATATTGGTCCCTTGGGATCTGTTTTATTTGCTATATTTTGTACTACGCTCCTCGCTTTGAAACCGTGCTCTAAGTTGTATTCCTAAATGATATTTTAACTGTTGTTGACTCGTGGTTTTCGTGAATGGTCTATGTTAACTATGGACCTATGTTTTGATGACTCTTACTTAATGATTGTTTGGTTTAGCCTTAGCACTTAGTATCGGAACGGTAGGAGTGAACCGGTCTGGTACTAAGTGTGGCGGTAATACCCCCAAGTTTATGGTTTTAATTCTTTCGCTTCCGCTAAAACCTTTGTCTTAAACGAAATTTTTCAGTAGTAAATTTGGGGGTGTTACAGCAAGTGGTTGATTTATTTATTGGTAATACTATTTGATTATTGTTAATAAAATTAGTATGGCCATAGACATAAATTATGAATAGTTTAAATGATAAGTGAAAGAATGGATTTAAGGGTAAATTGCACTAACTATTGATAAGCTAGTGGTTTTAGTCCTCTCATGGGTGTTGTTCTAACTATCACTGATATATTAACTGGTGGTTTATAAACCATATTGAGTAAGCTTAGGATGGTTTCCAAGGTAGGTTTGTGCATTATATGCCTTCCCTATGAATTCATATGTGATTCGTCTGTAGTATGACATTTAGACCCTTCTTTTTACTATATAGGTAATCTACAAGACCTAAAAAGGGTATCAATACTTAAAGATTAGGGTGTGCTAAGAACTTGTGTTGGTTGTAGCAGCTGTGAAATAGGTCACAATGTTGCCATGGCTATAGAGCTTTAGTTGATGTGTTTGCATGATTTTCTTTGGATAATGTGCCTTATCTATTATGTCATTTCCTTAGTCACTAAACTATGGATTTTTATGTGGGTCCCTTAATCATCACACCTTAGAAGTGAATAATATGATAAGCGGGGTAAGTGGAATAAGTGGCTTGTGGCTTTATATATATATGAAAACGAGTAAGAATGTGAAATGGAGCATTTATGTAATATCTTTTGGTATAATTGATTAATCAGTTATTCTATGAAATAATGTGGAAGGACTATGTGGAAATAAGGAAATGATTTGAATAATAATGAATAGAGTGGATAGTTGTGTGCAAATGAATGTACTATGCTATACTATTATTACATTCTATCCTATTTTTATATCATACTATGTTTTATTGAAATCATATGACTAAGTCCTTTATTATTTCTTCTATGATATCTTATGGCTTGAAAATCCTTCTATTATCCATGTTTTATCTATCATGATATATTATGTAATTCTATGTGAGTGTGTGACAAGTAATTTATTTGTTTTATTCTCCTATATAGCAAGTTATTGTTTCCTCCCTAATTAGATATGATAGCATGATAGCATTATAGGTCATGTACGTGTTAGTATGTTAGCATGCCATTAATGTTTGCTACATTATTGCATGTTAATCAAAATATCATTTTTCCTATGTCACAATAAAATATTAAAAGTGAGCATTCTATTACTATGAGTTGGATTGTTTACTCAGTATGTTATTTCATTGATGCTTTTCTTGTTTAGGTGTTTCTTTTGTAGATACTCTACTTTGTTTATGCCGTAATTACTAGTTTGGGATTGAGAGACAGGCTACTCGGAGTTTTTTTACATGGGGACTTCTATATTTCGTTTTAGATTTTGGTTATGTATTCATAAAATTGTATTGTAAATTTTAATTATGTTGTAAATGGTCATTTATATTTTTGTTGCTTGATTGAGATTTTGAAATCCATGTTTACCTTATAGCTTTTGTGCTGACTTATCAACAATGGTTTTATAGGATTTTATTTTATTTTATTAGCAATGTTTTAGTTTAGTAATTATTTTAGACGTTGTTTTAGGTTTTTGTTGGACAATTTTTTAATCTTACACCTAGCATAAGAAATATGATGAACATTTGTCTTATGATAGGTGTGGTGGTCACGCTCTTTGTTTCTAAATTTGGCTTCTACTTTGTTCTTTTCAAGAAAATTTTATAAGAGCAAAAATGGGAGTCTTACACCCCCATCTATCCCTTTACGGTTGAATTCAAATGAAGGAAAAGAGAGGGAAGCTTAGGTCAAATCAATTGAATAAAAGGAGAAAAATAGGTGGTGTAAGCTAGGGCTAAGGCGTGGGATCTATCACAACAACCCCTAGAGAAAAGAAATTAAGGGAAAACAAAGGGAGACAATATATCTAGTGCCAAAATTGCAGTTCGAGATTAGGGAGATTATGAGAGATTTAGAGAAAGGCTAAAAAGTGAAAAAAAGGTAATTACATTACAATTTTATAGAGATTTGATAATATAAATATTATTTGATCCAAATTTTTTGAAAAAATTAGTTTAATGACCTATAAAAATGCTTATTAGCATGAACATATGATGATCAAAAGGCTTAGTACATAAGGGATTCACAATTAAACCAAAAAAGATGTGCACATTAGGTTTGCAAATGAATAAGTTGATTAGTTCAACAAACCCAATTGATTGGATTGTCAACACCAGTTAACTAGTTACTCTTAGTTGAAAATGAAGGTCCTGACATGAATCAGTTGATTGGTATTGTTCACTTACTAGTTGACTATTTCCTTAGGGAACTCCATTTTCATGTAATATCCAATTTTCACTAAAACTAAAACATTTTATACACAATGAACACATAATTTAAAATAATTAAAGAACTATTTGGCATGGGGTATTGTAATGTGTCTGACACCATCTCCTTGGTTGATGCCCGAAGGTTAATGTTGACATCCTAGAGCAAGGTTATGGTAACTAGATGTTCCCCAATAGGTGGGCCACTAAGCCTTGAATCAAGTGCATGAGCGGGTTGTATAGAGATATTGCCCTTTGTAAGTCCCTACAGATGCGATAAAGGGGTGTAATAAGGTGTAGACAAGGTTAGATGTCCTTCTTTAGGGATATTGATAAAGAGGGTCTTTGTCTAGAAGATGCAACATCCTTAAGTTGGCCCTATCATTGTTTGTTAGTTAAATTAGGCAATGAGATCAAGGTTAGCGGGTGGGTATTGACTACATTTCTTGGTAGTATGAGATCCTAGGGTCCTAGAGTCCTTGGGCTAGCTTTCCTAGTTTGAGTAGTGGGTTGGTTGTGAATACCTTTTTTATGGGTTGACGCACAGTCCTTGGTGGTGTTTGGTGTGGGAACAACCCATTTCAGTAGGTATTACACATGATATTGCACTATATGGTTTACTCAACTTCCAACAAACACAAGAGTTAAAGACACTAACAACATAGGCATACCTTATGAGTGTTCGATTAAGCTTTTAATCATTATTTTTAAGGTCATACAAGGATTATATCAAATTACACATTTTATTGTCATTGCCTCTAATCACATAGCCCTAGGATTATTTCACATATCACCATTAAAAAAAATGCTCTACTTGCATTTGAGATAGTACGACACGAGTTCCTAAATAGTGACTAAGGGTCCAAATATGGCAATCTTAGCTAAACATCTTCACACTTTTAAATGTTTCTAGTTAGATACAAAGCTTTTCCACAATTCAATCTTGGTGGATTGATATTTCCCACCAAAAAAGTCAAACAATATCTTATATTCTAAGGAAAAGATATTGATCAAGATATTGTTTAATAAGAGAATTTAAAGTAGGGCAAACTTTAAGTCATACTCCCTCAGTGATGGGCATCATGACATCAAATTACAAAAAAAAAAATGTGGTCAAAGATGGTCAAAAACATATATCATCAAAAAATGTGGAGGGCTATCAATAAGCTAACCATCCACCTTGTTCCTACATTAGTTACTCTAAAACTACCCCTAAAACTATCCTACTCACTTAAATGCCAAATGATCGGTCATTGTTCTTGCTCTAAATGATTGTTATTTGCCGTACTCATGCGCATATAACACCTACCAGGAACATTAAATTTAAGTTGCAACCAATTAACAATAAAAAAGTAAAAAATTAAATTTCCATCTAATGCAAATTCGTAAGGAATTTGCCCTCGTAAAATTAGGTCTAGTACTATAAGACCCAAAACACTAGCCAAATTCATAGAGAAACATACATCCGTAGAAAAGTACCTGCCAAACACCTTTAAGAGCATTGATCATATAAATGCTGAAGTCTATACTAAATAGGAATATCCATGCTGGTTTCAACAACATGCTTGTAGTATACGTCAAAGAGTAATGACAGTAAAAGTGCATGTCAATGTCAATGGTACGCATTAATATCAAAATTTAGTATCACGTGCTTTCAAAGATGCCATTTGAGAACCAAACACCACACAAATAGAGCAATACAGTTTGCATGTGACTCGCATTTTCAGCCTGAATTAATTTATGAGGCACAGGATGGGTGATGACCGATGAACGATGTAACATGCATTTTGAAGTTTTGAGTAATTTGTTGCTTCGATTATACTTCTGCCCTGTAGATTAAATATAGCAGAAAACAAGTGATAGCATCGCAAGTTTCAAGCAAATGAAATTGTGCTGCTTGGTTTTATATAGGATAAATAGGTACGTACGATTGATTTTATGCCGCGCAGTAGACGTATCTTCATCATCTATCTTTTTCTTGCATATTTCGTTTGAAGCACCTCAAAATAACTTTTAATAGTATTCCTTCATCTAAGCCTTGATTCTAAAAACTCGTAGAAACTAAGGCAGTGTTTGAGAAATAATGGAAAGATAACATATATGACTACTCCACGTCTCTCGTATGTGTAATGGAGTAGAATCATTTTGGAAAAATATCTATTTTAGATGTTTGTTTGAAGAGAAGCGTAGTTCGAAAAGAGAAATATTGTTATGCATCGGAATGCATCTTACAAAGTACACCTTGTAAACAAAATAACATATATATATATATATATTTTAAAAGTAAAACACTAGACACCACACCTTGGCTCCGTTAATTTGTATTGTTTCATCTCGCTCCCTCGCATCATTCCCTTCTCTCGTCTGCTAATCCCTATCTTTTCCTTTCATCTAGACATTGGCCCCCTCTATCCTCCTTTCTTTTAGTTTATCTCAAATCAATTAATTTTGTCCTCTTAGATCAAATCACATACTTCCAAACTCTGTTATAAATGATACATAATAGGTATACTTATCAAAATAAATATTATGATATACTTAAAAAAACCAAATTATCCTTGAGGTATACAATGAAAATAATAATTATTCTAAAACATGCATTTCTAGACATGAAATCACTTACTTCCATACTTCATAATAAATAAGGCATATTAAGTACTCTTATTGGAATAAAATCACAATAATCTTTAAAGAGCTAAATTGCTCTTGGGGCATATGAAATAAAAATTATGTTGAAGATACGCCTAAGTATTCCCAACCCATTACACCAACATAAATAATTTATTTCCAACAATAAACCCATTTTAACATGCTTTCATACACATCATACTTTACATAAGGCATACAAAAAATAATAATTATGTTTTAACCCATCACATTGACATACATAATTTATTTTTAGCAATAAATCTATTTTAATATTCTTTCATACACACTATATTTCATATAATAAAAAATGCTCCATTTTACCAAATTTACGTACTAGAATTATTTGTAACACCCATATTTTTCACTACAAAAAATTTCATTTTGAATGCCTTGTAGAAGCGGAAAACTAATAAATACTTAGAAAACACGGAATGTTATACTATACCTAAGATATGATAGGCATTAACCACCGGCCCCATGCTAAATGCTAGGCTGAGAAACTAAACTAACCAAACCCAATGTAGAATGGGCTAAAACATGTTATATAAATATTGAAAGAAAATCTTCAAAGTACACTACCCCGAAAAGGGGTTTTAATAATGGTTTTAAACTGTTATTAAACCGCTCGTTATTAAATCTTTAATAATGGTTCATAACAGTTATCAAAAATATAAAAAAAAACTCGCGAATATGAGCATAAATTGTATATTTAATAACGGTTTTTAAGAAACAACCGTTGTTAAAAAAAAGGTTTTAATAATGGTTGTTACAAAAACCGTTGTTAAAACATCATCAAATTAGGGTTTCAGACATTGATTACACATTTATTAAACCCTAATATGTATTAAATGAACATAAATTGATATTAAATGTGCATTTTTAATAACGGTTCGTGTGAAAACCGTTATTAAAAATTAGGTTTTAATAACGGTTTTTGAAGAACCGTTATTAAAGCCTAGGTTTTGGTAATGATTTTCATAAGAACCGTTATTAAAACTCTATCATCCAATTAGGGTTTTGGTTATTGATTATGCCTTTATTAAACCCTAATACGTATTCATTGAGCATAAATTTGAGATGAAATATGTGGTTTTAATAACGGTTCTTAATAAGAACCATTATTAAAACTATAGTTTTTTTTAATATTTTTGCTGCTTTTTTTTGGTAATTAAGGAAATTTCATTAATAACCAAAATGGGAAATTTTAGTACAACCAGACAGGAAACAAAGAAAAGAGATAGACTTATCTATCGAGCTTCTCTAAACTAATCCTATACTTATTGAACCTACTGCAATGATAAACTCTAATATATACATGAGTCATAATTTTTCTCACAATTTCATGGGTCTGCAGTTTTCTATCTTGAAAGATAACTTGATTTCTGTAAGCCCAGAGTTCATAAAGCACTGTAGAAGCTGTCAATCTCAATAAACCAGCTCTCCCTTGTCTTCTCTTGGCATGTTTGATGAGTCATATTAACAACTGTATCCAATTAGTGCTCCAGTGACACCATCCTAGCCAGTTCAGAGTTTGTCTCCAGTATTCATTTGCAATTTGGCATTGAACCATAACATGGTCTATAGTTTCAGTAGAATTGCCACAAGTCTCACAGCTTGCATTATTAATAACCTTCCATCCATGAAGTTTTTCTTTTGTAAGTAGGGCATTTCTACAAGTGAGCCAGTTGATAAACTTGTGTCTTGGGGCTCCCTCTTGTTTCCACACAAGGTAGAACCAATCCACATCCTGTCCTCGAGGTCTTATTTTTTCATATATATCCCTAGTGGAAAATATCCCAGCTGGAGAACCTGCATCTGTTTTGAGGATAGGGCCAATATAGACTTTATTTTTTCAAACACATAGACTTTATTAAGATCAGGTCGGACGGCGTACAAAACCCAATGTTCATTTGCGAGGTGAGGAATGAGATAGAGCTTGATGTGTCCCTAAATCAAAATGCGATTCGCTAAATAGTTTATGTGCCTACCCTCTCTTATTGTACTACTGTCAGCTATGTAGTATGGGTACACAAACACAATAGAGGACATCATTCCCTCCATCGCAAGGCTATTAGCTACCAATCTATGAACAACACAAAAAATGCATATTTGTTAATAACTAATAACTCATATAAGAGGTCAAAAATTTCAATTGTACAAGTTAAGAGTACTAAAATCTCAAAATGAAATAATACTTACGTGACATAGATGGCGACACTCATGGTTGAAATCCATTCCTAATCCAAGACCCTTGTGTCTTCCAAGGTGTTCTACAATTCATGTAGTCTGGGACACAATGCTATATTGGTCCACCCCCTCCTCACCATCTGACGTTTCAAGTTCGTCATGTAATGTATATAATATATGTAAATTTAACTTATAGGAATAAGCATAATATAATATTTTTTTAAAATAAAACTAAGTGGGGTTATTGATATCTACAAATTTATAATTTTTTTGGCTGCAACATCTACATATTCATTAATATATCCATCTCTTGTTGCTCTAGCCTTCTTCCATAATGTACCAATATTGATGGACGAGGTACATGAGTCTAAGTCTTGGGCTAGGAGCTACAAATCAAAAAATATTCTTAATTAAGAATATTATTATAAAATTCAATATTTACATGTAAATAGATAAATCACAAAATGTATACCAACTCCTCTTCAAGGCCCGCATAGCCTTCGCGAGCCATACGATGCCGGTATTTATTTTTCTTCACAATCTCTTTATTTTGGGTACTTTTTTCCTATGTGACAAGCCAAAACATAGTGACATAGTTATTTCAATATTAAGCATAATACTGGGATTGATACAAAAAGTTTAATTTTTATCTAACAAGTACCTTAAAATCCCCTGTAAGACGATATGCAATAAATTGGTTCCAACTTTCTTGATTGATGAAATTGTATCATTTGGGCGGGCTCTGCAGTAGAGAACCATCCCTCTTTCTATACATTTTTCTACAAGCTAAATATGAGCTAAATGTTCTTAGACGCTCCCCAAAATGTCTAAGAAGTCATTTCTTCCTACTCTCTGGGACATTAAACACTCTCTGCAAAATAAGACATGTAGATGTATACCGATGTTAATGTAATTAAATTAATAACATTTAACATACAAAAATGATTACATAAAATAGCATATTTACTATGATTTCCTGCCAAATATGCTCCTTATGACCCTTTGGAACTTTCTTCTAATTATTATAGGAGATAGGAACATGGTTACGGGTCACAAGTGAAATGTAAGTCAAGAAGATGTCTGCGTAAGGGCCAATGGGGAGATAGTAAGTATTCCATCCCAACTTGACTAATTCTTCTCTATTCCTCATGTCTGTGATGATTCTCATAATCGTAGGTCCTCTTTTCCCTTCTTCATTACTACTCTTCCTATCAATATTTTTTTGGACCATATCTCTACAAATAAATAAATAAATAATGTTAGAATGTTATGTATTGAGCATAATGTACCATTGTATTATCGATACGAATCATGCTTAGAAAGAATTAATCTCAAATGTATCATGCTTTTCTATATATATATATATAAATCATGCTAACACATTTCCAAAAAGATATTAATACTAACCCTAACTCTAATTAACCATAATAAATGATAAACCCTAGCTAATTAACCATAATTTATTATAATAAAACCTAACCCTAAACCTCATAAAACCCTAATCCTAAACCTAGCTAACTATAATTAAACCATAATATATAAATCATATTATTATTATTATCATCATCATACACAATTATTTCTCTCTATTTAATTATTCACTTTTATATATCCCTTATTTTCTATATCTATTTAATCCTCATCAAATAGAAATCATTAACATATGTATATCTAATTGAAAATTTCATTTAATGATGTGCATATGTAAAATATATTTTCATTTCTTTATATGAAATTTCCTATATCTTATTGCTAGTGTCCTATACTTATTAATGAAAATGTATATATATATATATATATATATATATATATATATATATAGTTTTTATGAGTGAAAATGTATATAATTCTACACTCACATTCATATTATATATATATATGTAAAGGTCTCGGCCAACACATGCATTTGTTAACATATAACAATAACGCAACAAATTCAACAATGAACAACAATATTTTCAACTAACACATTCAACAACACATTTTCGAACAACAAACCGCAATTTTTTAATAATAAACAAATGCAACCCTGTAGAAACATGCATGCATATATATATATATATATATATATATATATATATATATATATATATATAAGTAGATAAAAAGTTACGAGAGGAAGAACAAACACGTACATAAAGTGAGCTAGCTACAAACACGATGGCGAGTAAGTGATGAGTTCGTATTTTGACACATTTTATACCCTTATAATCTTAGTTTTTAGTAGTTTATTTAACTAATATAGAGGAATAATTATTGTTTTATGCTTAAGTGGTAAAAATTGTATAAATTTTACTATTTGAGATAAAATGATATAAATTAAGTAAATTTAGAATAAAATATTATTCATTAATATTTATTGAATTTATTTTATAGGTTTTGTTTTTAAATAAAAGAAAATAAAAAAAAAGATTTGGACCTTTGGACCAACGGCCAAAAGCCGAAGGCCCAAAGGCCTGGAACAAAAGCAAACCAAACGGAGCGCAGCGGCGGAAAAAAAAAAACCAACAAGCCGCACGGAAACAAAATCAGGGCTGACGTGGAAAGAGTAAGACTCGGCACACGAAGGAGAAAAGAAAAGTCAGCAGGCCCTGACGCACACAATAAATAGAACGGTCGAGAGAAAAGAGAGAAGAAAAAGGAGGAGAGCCTTCATAGGCTCGGGAGGAAGGTGTGCGGTAAAGGAGAGAGCCTTTATAGGCTCGGGAGAGGCTCGACGGAGCCTTCAGAGAAGAAAGGACGAGAAGACGCCGCACGGAAGCCTCAGCGGCACAGACTTCGAAGTGAGGCAACAGCAGCCTTCAGCGTACGTAGCCTCAGCCCGTCAGCGCTGTCAGCCGGGAAAAGGGAAAAGACAAGAAAGAATTGCACAGAAATCAAGGGTACCGAGAAGAGAAAATTCGAGGAAGATTTTAAAATCGGTAGAATTTATTTCAGATAAAATTAATTTTTATCTGAATAAATTCTTGATCTTTTATCCAAAATTAATTCCGGTTATGTCTTTCTCTTATTTTAATTTATATTTTAGATATATATATTTCTGTGTAATTAATTCTTTAATTATGAGTGGCTGATTATTTATCGTTAGGGAATGAATTGAAACCCTAGACTATAATTTGAATTATAATTTTAATTTCTTTGTTTCGTGATATTATTTCTTGACTCTATGTTAATTGCTATCATTTATATGTATGATTCTGTCAAGTATAGTTTATTTGGTGCATGCCTTGTTCTGGTTTCCTCATAAGTGACAGTATGTAGGATTATTTGCCTGCTAGGTAGCCATCTAAATATACTAGAATTTATATGTATAAATTGCAGCTAGGTTAGATAACAATTCACCTAATCATTTTGTGATTCTAACCGAAGTGGTAAAACGTTTCGATACGTGTGGGTCAAGGAAAGGAAATACAGCTAGACATGCTTTTTGTACTAGTATGGGTACTTAGATTGACAGCCTTCCACTTACACTTAATGCATTAAATCTAGTTAAATATAGGAGCCGCTTATTGATGCTATACTGCTAGTATTTAATAGGGTTAATATTGGCGCTTTGTCGTATTAATTAATTAAGGGAAGTAATATAAGGTGTATAGACCTGCTTTTGGTGTGCAACTTGGTCGATCTCATTCTCACGATTAAAGGATGACTTAGAAATAAATATTATATTACAACCTAATCTAGTGGTGGATTTTTATTTCCCTAACATATTTCTCATATCTGCGGTTTCCCATTATTTTTATTATTAGTTTATTTTATTTTATTTATTCATTTTATTATTTTATTTTTATAACCTCCATTAGTATTTTTCTTATTTATTTATTCAGGATTTTTATTTCTAGTTTTAGTTTTATTTTCAAGCTAGTTATATAAAGGTGAACCCTCTCAATCCCCGGCTTAGAACGATACCCTTATTTACCAGTGCTACAATTGACAACAAGAGAGTTTAAATTGCGTGCCGGCTACGGTCACACCAGTAAGTTGAGAGAGGAAAGGGCCTACAAACATGACGGAGGATGAAGGCACAAATGCTGGCTAGCTAGCTTCGGAACAATGACATCACACACATGTATAGTTGACAATGGTAGAGGGGTGGTGGAGAGTTGGCGGTGCGAGGGTTTCCCTTACTTGAGAGGATCCAGAGTGGTGGTGCACGGTGTGGTGGTGCGAGGGTTTGCAAAGAGAAGGAGAGTAAGAGAATGAAGGTGCAGAGAGTTTGAAGTTTTTGGCACGAAACAGAACTGAGCGAAATAAAAGTTTGATTTTGGATTTTTAATGACGGTTCTCTTAGGAACCGTTATTAAAATGTTCAGACTTTTGACAACGGTTCTTGTATGAACCGTTATTAAAACCTCTTTTAATAACAGTTTTACTTGAACCGTTATTAAAAGATCCATACAAATTTTAACGCTTCCCTTTTAATAACGATTTTGCACTATAACCATTATCAAAACTATCCCACGCATTAATTTTCACGTGTTTGACAACGGTTTTCGAACCACCGTTATTAATGTCCCGTTATTATTTTCCGTTTTCATAGTAGTGGTACAAGACCTTAATAGTCTGCAATATTTAAATACAAGGGCAAAAATTTAACGATATAGGGTTCCAATAAGAGAAAACCAAAGTACAACATGACTCTAAATTTTGGTCCATCAAGGAACATTCAAAATCTTTGGAGGATGTCCATGCTCTAGAACCTATACTCCACACGAGTTTGGCGAACTACTAAGAATTTCGAAAACCTGCACATGACTCTCTGTTTGTGGGAATAAGTAGGTGACCGAAAAAGTGGGCACATTAGTATACTTCGTACTGAGTAAGGTAAGTTGCCTCCTCAATGGAGTTACTAACACACAATATTCTAGTACAATACACAGGACATACTAACATTTTCATGCACACTTCACATAAATAGGATACATACTTTATCATGGTCACATCAAATATAGGAAGTTCATACCATATATGACTCATCATACTTAATACTATAGTACTACATCATAGATGACAGTATGCAAGCTACAAGTAGAATGTCCAACTAATAGATTTAATCATCTAGATGTACAATTTCTCCATAGGTTATTTTCTATGTCCCTGATTTTTATTAGGTCCTTTTCTTTTACTCTATTTTTTCTTAACCACATTCTTATTGAAAAATTTTGATTCAAAATACTTATTCAAATTATTATCTAAATACTTGTCCAAGTTATCCAAATATTCATTCCAATTATTATCAAAATTCTCAGTCTAATTATTATTAAGCGATGGACTCTACACCACCCCATATTCTCACATACCATAGAAGTCTATCTAAAGAAAATGACATAAAGTTCAAGCTAAAGCTAAGTAACTGCCAATGGATATAAGTCCGAGCGAAAGTCAGTAATTACAAATGGACATAAGTCTAGATTGAAACCAAAACTACCTAGGTAACTAGAACCTTTAGTATCAATACCCCCTAGTGTATCATCAATGTCTAGAGTAGGTAAGGCACCAAGACCTAATAGGATCCCAATCAAAGGTAAATCCCAAAGGCACCAATAATGCCTAAAGGTAGACTAATTCTCAATAGCTAATCAAGGATCGGGTATTCCATACCCATACACAACTCAATTATCTTTCACTTTAACCGATTAATAAATTGTTCTCAAGTTACATAATCACACAAGATCCACACAATATGCAAAGAAGACATTCACACACTTGTTTCATATTAATCCTTGCCATCCCCAACCATGTGTGGGATTTCCAATCATGAGTACTCAATAATAACCAAATCTACTAGATTAATCCATCCAAGACAAAGTCCAAATTTCATTATCCCTTCCAAAGCCATCAAATAGTTATTCGAGTTTACCCATAAAAGCCTTTACAACATCCATTGAGTATGTCATGAGTCATGATCTGTTTAATCACTTTGTTAGGTCATTAATCCATGCCAAAAGATGTATTTTACTCATTAAATAGCCATATATCAGTGTTAAGCATAATCTCAAAGCATATCCAAGTTAAAAGATCAAAATCACACAATCTAGCTAAACTAGTTGATCGGTTTGACCTAACCACTTGATCAGTTGTACCTACCAATTGATCAGTTGAGCAAACCAGTCGATTGGTTTGGATCGACCAATCAATTGGTTTGGCTTAGCTAAACATAAGGTTCCCTCAAACTGGTCGATCATTTTGGCTAAATGAGTCGATTGTTTAGAGAACAATCGTTCATTTATACCAAAACTAGTTATAACTGACAACAATAAAATATTATAAAAATATCATCAAGTAATTGAAGTAGCTCTTGTATCAAAACTTATTATAAAAAATTAATAAATTTAATGACATAAACTAGAATGATGAAATAATCCTAATACAATACTAAAAAAATGCTTATTGAATAATAATAATAATAATAATAATAATAATAATAATAATAATAATAATAACAAATGTGACAGAAATATTTTAAACATCAAGAATTAACAAATTGATAATATATACCCTTCGATAATCCTCATCAATATTAAAAAAAATTATGAGTAGTTAAGGATAATTAAGTAAGTTATAACTTAGGAAGTATTATTTAGTAAACCTCATCCCAAAAAATAACTTTCTTAACATATTGGTGGTTTAGAATTATAGGGATAATAATTTTTTTCTTTAACTTTTCGCATTCCTTAAACCAAACAATAAGGTATTTTATATTTTTCAAGAAATTATAATTTCTCCTTCTACTTATTTGATACCAAACGACCTCATAAACGATATCGCATTCCATTTATGATGCTCAAAAGGAATGTTACAAAAATGTTAAGCTTTACTTTCCATAGCCCAGGTGTTCACCGTTTTAATACTGTGCTAATAAAAAAATAAAAATAAAATTCAAAATAAAAATGGAATCTATTGCATTTATAACGACTTTTAAATTGTGAGCATTCAATATATGCATTAGAAATTTAGAATAAAATTATGTGCTAATAACCGTAAAACGCTGGAACGTGTCAAACTGATCACATCTAATACGCAGATCGGTAATTAAAAAAGGATTGTCGGGCCTACTGGCGGAGGCCCGGGGGCGAGGGAATCGCCTTTTGGTAACAAGGTAATTAAAAAAGGACGTTTAATATTGTTCTTAAATTAAAAGATCCTCAGTCTGTGAACAATTCTCAGGCGACTCCTAAAAGAAAGGATATGGGGGACCTTTCTGTAATATTCTTATTTCATTTTCGCAAACTGATCAAAAAGTCCCAACTGTCGGCGAGCCAATCACGATAGACATGGGAGGTTTCGTAAATCAGGATCAAATTCCCGAATTCTCCTCTTGACGTGGTCGTATATTACGCCGTACTGCATGCGTTATGAAGACACCTTTTCCAGCAATACAATTTTTTATCATGAAACTTTCGCTATTCAGTCGGCGGTGCCGGTGATTTAACTAAATAAATTTAAAATAATATTTAAATTTGACTCATTTCCGCGAACGAAGGAATCGAGACAAATTTTTAGAAGTGAAGGGGAATTGAGCTCATAAATTAAAATTATGAACAAAAATTAAATATTATATTTTTAAGTTCGGATTTAAATTCTTTTAATTAAATGAATAAATCAAACTAAATTTTTAATGAACTCAGTCGATCCGAATACCATATTAGTCCAGTTTATTTACAATCCTATGAGTAAATATCATTTAATTTAATCTCATACTATATTTTTACTATTTAAAAATATCTCAATTTAAATTAAATTAAATTATTTTTTAAATAATCTAAACCGAATTATATTAAAAGTTAATAATAAGGTTTGGTTTAACAAATTAAACATATTAACTGCTTAAAAATACTTTGATATTCTTTATAAAAATTAAAACTAATAAACAATGTTTACTAATTTATAATATTAAAATGTCATTTTTATAGTAATATCTAATGTACTATAAACTTATATATATATATATGGTTGTATAAACATAAATATCATTTATGTATAAATTATATTTGTCATTATAAGACAAATAGAACATAAACACAATTTAAATAATGCATAAATTAATATTTTTTAAACAAATCTCTAACTACTTTAATTATTATGCAAATGATATAAATAAAATTAAACTTAAATACCTTTAGAGATATATAAAGAAAAAAAAATGTTATATAGCAAAGGATACATATGAATACATAAACATACACCATATTTATTAGCTAAAATTTTATCAAATAACACTTACTTGATCATACTATTACCATATATATATACATATATATATATATATATGTATGTATGTATGTATGTATTTATGTATATATAAAATATCTGATGAGAACTAATTTTTTCGGTGAGAGTTGATAATTAGTATTTTAAGGTGAAAAAACGATTTTTAGTTGGTGGTAGAAACTATAAAATCTAAGTATTAAAAAAAGGAAGTGATATTTTTATAAATATTGTATATTTATATTGTAATTTTAGAAATTACATATCATAGATGGTAAAAACTACTGTAAGTAAATGGAAGGAACAGCTATAAATCTTTAAAAAAAATAGCATTTGAGTATTAAAAAAAAATATTTTTATAAATATTATGTATTTTTATTTTCATTCAAAAAACTATCTAAAATATATAGTGGAAACTATGTAGATAGAAAAAATTATTATAAATCTTTCAGCAAAGTATAATATTTGACTCTAAAAAAATTACGGTGAACTTATTATAAATATTAAATATTTATATTTTAATTTATAGATATCTACTGTTTGCAAAAAGGACATACCACACTCGGTAAATTAATCTTTCTCCTGACAAGGAATGTAAATGTTTATATTTTATCTCTGTCATGGCAAGCCACACTAACATCTCTACTCTGTGTGGAATAACAATCAACCAAATCTCAAACGTCGGCCATCGAATCAACTGATAAGTAATGTTTAATTGGTCATTGAAATTGATGTAGGTTTTCACTATGAATCCCCACTTTACTGTATGTCCAGCAGACTTGGTCTTTCATGTATGGGTATATAAATTTATATATTGGTTTTTCAAATGCTATATCCAACCTCAGCCAAATTAAATTTTATAATGAATACTATGAACTATATATAGACAATTTGCCATTGTCATACTTGAACGTCTATATTTTAAAGACATTATCGGGGAAAATATCTACTTCTTCTCCAAAATAGTATTAATTCAAAAATATATGACAGATATATCTTTTATTAAATATTAAATAGTCTACTTTAGAATAGTAAATGTTTAGTATTTTTCATGTAAAATGTATCTTTTTTTCTCGAAGCAGTTAAGTATTAAGAAAGAGATGATAATATGTTACTTTAAATTGATAACTTATTTTGTCCCCTTACACTATAAAACTTAAAGGAAAACATATGGAAGAAAATGACATTATGAATGGATATACAAGAAAAAAAATACTTGATGTTAAAATAGAACATTGTTAAATACAATATAGCTAGTAAAAATGGAAAAAACATAACACAATCAAAATTTTAAATACTTATTTGAACATAATATTTGTTGTTGAAGTACTCCATTTGTGGTCATCCTCCTATAACAAAGTTATATCCTCTTGTGCACAGAAATGCATCTTACCCAAGAAGCTAAAAATTTAAAAGAAAACAATATTCATTATCAATTAAGAAGTAATAAAAGATGTATCAATTATAATTTTTTTAAACTAGAAAGTTAAAAATGATAAACATAACTCTTTTCAAATGATTTAATTTATATGAAGAGTATTATAGTACTTTTGGTTTCAAAAAATAATATTATTTTTAGAAGAAAGACAGGTTTTTCAACTTTACAAAAGCTTATAATATGTGTTCATAGCTTCTATGTTCTATTTTTATAATTGGAAAATAAGAATTTTCAATTTTGTGAAGGAAAACTAGAAAACAAAAATGAAAGTGTGTTTTTTGAGCTTTCCATTTAAAAATATGTCATTATTTTCTTCATGTCTTCCAATTCAAAAAAATTATTAATAATACTGTTAATAATAATAATAATAATAATAATAATAATAATAATAGTATTAATAATAGTAATATGCTTATTATTTTTAAACATAATATTAATATTTTAGTAAATTAATTAATATTTTCATATTAATAAAATAATACTAATGATATTATTATTCTTGTTAATAGAATTAATATTATTATTAGTATTATTATGAAAATCAATATCCATAACAATATGATTATTAATTTTGATATTAATATTTTTATTAATTATTATTATTTATATGCATAAAATAATAATAATAATAATATGCTAAGCATTAAGATTAAAATTAATGATATTATTATTATTAATTAATTAATTATTAACAATATTATTATTTTGAATATTTATAATATAATTAGTAGTAATAAAATTAATAGTAACAATATTAATTTTATTACTAATTTCTTTAATATTTATAATAACTTTATTATTAATGTTAATATATTATATTTATTAATACTTCTATTATTATTATTATGTTATGCAAACTAATAATATTGTTCATATTAAAATATATATATAATTAACAATAATATTATTATTGTTACTCACATAAATAATAATTATATTGCTAATCTATATAATATTAAAACCATAATAATCTTCATAATTATAATTATTAATATTATTAATCACATTAGTATCATTATTATTATAATCAGTATTATTATACTTATTTTAATTAATCTTGTCATTATCATAATTTTTATCACTATCAACATATTAATATTAATGTTGTTGTTGTTGTTATCATTATTAGTGGTTATAATAATCATATATTATAATAATAATACTTTATCATGATTATTATGAGTATTATTATTAGTATTATCAGTGTTAATATTAATAATGAATATAATATTTTTATTAAAATGAATAATAATATTATTATTATTGTCATCATCGTCGTCATTTTCCAATCTAGAGGAAGATGAAGATGTAATCAAAATTTCAAATTGGAAGATTATTATAATAGTAGAAGTTGAGAAGAGAAAAGGAATAGAAAAGAGAGGTAATCAGAGAGACTTCAACTTGTGTTCTATTGTTTATAACTAATACACACATATATAGGCTTTTACATAAACCTATATAGGTAGGGTACGCCTACATTTATAACACTCTCCCTTGAACGTACACTACTAATACTGTCTTATTAAATATCTTACCAAAAAAAACCCAGTGGGTAAAAAGAATGGTTAAGGAAAAGAGTGTAGTAATGCTCCCCTTTAATTTAACAAACTTCTTTTAGACATCGCATTCCAATGCCATGTATGAGTTGGTTGAATATCCTTGTTGGTAAAGACTTTGTAAAAGGTCTATTAGACTTTAGTCGATGGACATTAATTTCTCCTTTCCTTTAAAGCTTGTGAGTTGAAAAGAATTTGGGTGATATGTGCTTGATTTTATCACTTTTAACATATGCCTCCTTAATTTGTGTAATAGAAGCTGCATTATCTTCATATATCACTATCAAATATCTTTTATTTTCTTCCTATCCACATGATTCATGTATATAGTGTATTAATGATATGAGCCACATACATTGTCATCCTATTTTATATAATGCGTTCAACTATGTGTGGTATGACAAAGTGGCTATTACGGTATGTTTTGTTGAACTCTAAGAAATGGCGGTTCTACTATGTAGAAAAACATAACCTAATTGAGATATATCCTTATGTGGGTAGGATAGATAACCTATATCTGGATACCTAATCAACTAGACAAGTCTACCTTCCTCATTTCCTTTATAAAATAGTCTGATATCATTTTTTCCTCAAAAATAATAAAGGATGTACTTTACACCACTCAAATGCCTCTATGTAGGTGTTGAATTATATCTTGATAGAATATTCACTGTAAAAGATATGTCAAGTTGGGTATTATTAGCAAGATATGATAAAAGCACCAATAGCACTTAGATATGGTACTTCAACACCAAGTATTTTTTGTTAATTTCCCTTGGATAGAATGGGTCTTTATCAACACCGAGCGATGAAACTACCATTAGTGTACTTAATGGATTCACATTATCCATATTAAAGTGCTTTAAGACCTTTTCAATGTATTTTGATTGATGGATAAAAATACAATCCTTAGTATGTTTGAATTGAAGTCCAAGACAATACTTGGTAGCTCCTAAGTCTTTCATTTCAAACTCTTCCTTCAGGTAATTTTTTGCTTGTTGTATCTCTTTAGGATTTCCTATGATATTTCGATCATCAATATGTAAAGCAATGATTACAAAACCTATATTTGTCCTCTTAATAAATAGATATGGACTAATGGGATCATTCCCATACCCTTCTTTTAGTAAGTACTCACTAAGGCGGTTATACCACATTTTCTTGTATTGTTTAATTCCACACTGAGATTTCTGTAATTTGATTGAGTACATTAGGTGATGCTTCAGACATTCTTAATCCTTTTGGGATCCTTATATCGATATCAGTATGCAGTGATCCATAAAGATATGTTGTGACTACATCCATAAGATGCATTTATAATTTTTGAGATACTACTAAGATAACTAGAAATCTGAGTGTGATTGCATCCATAGTAGGTGGATAGGTTTCTGTGAAATCAATTCCCAGTTTTCTAGTGAATCCTTATGCCACCAATTTGGCTTTATATCTTACAAATTTATTTTTCTCATTTCTTTTGTATACGAACACCCAATTATAGCTGACTTGTTTGAAACCTTTAGTTGTTGGAATGACAAGTCCAAAAACTTCTCGCTTGTTTAGCTAATTCAGTGATAATGAGAAACCTAGAAGAGAAGGGAAGGAGTAGTGTAAAACCATTACCCCCAAATTAGGTACGGAAATTACACCTCCCTACCAATAGGATAGGAATAAGGACAAGTCTCACCCTAAGAAACAAGACAACAATGTAGAACCCTTAGAGAAAAAGTTGAACTACACACCTTTCCAACTACTATATAACCCTATCAAAGACCAAGAAGAAGACACCAATTCATCACCCGAGCCACAAAAGAACAATAAACCATTGAAGAAAATGGTTCCTAAACCCTTTCTTCCATCACCAACCTCTCTCAACGACTCAAGCAGTAGTAATAGGATAAGTAATTTCCTAAGTTCCTAAAGATTCTTCATCAATTACATATAAACATCCCATTGGTGGAATCCCTCTAACAGATGCTTAATTATGTAAAATTTTTAAAGGACATATTAACACAAAAGAGAATACTATGTGTATATGAAATGATAGTAATGACCTAGGGATGTAGTTTGATTTTCCAATCGAATATGCCTAGAAAATTATAGGACCTTGGCAGTTTTGCCATTCCTTATTCCATCGATGACAAGTATTATGGTAAGGCCCTTTATAACCTTAGTGCTAGCATCAATCTGATGTCTATGTCCATTTCAAGAAGGTAGGTCAAGGATTATCACTATCACCTTATAGCTTGTTGATTGATCATGTCCAACTTGAAGGAAAGATTGAAGATGTGTTAGTAAAGATAGATAGGTTCATCTTCTCAGTAGACTTCATAATCCTTGACTATGAGGCTGACAAGGAGGTCCCTGTCATGCTAGGTAAACCTTTCTTGGCTACTAGTAAGACCCTAATATACATGTATATGGGAGAATTTATGATGAGGGTCAACAAGGAGCATATAACTTTCAATGTTTTCAATTTCATGAAGCTATCAGAAGAGGATCTTAATGAATGTTCACTAGTTGATATTATTGATTTGAATACTTGTGATGAGTTTGATGTTGGAACATTTCATGAGGAATCTAGGTCATTTAATGTAGGCCATATAATAGAAACTACCCTACTCATTATTCTAATGAGCAAGATGAAGGAGATATAGCATGGTGGAGCTAGATAAATTATTCAACACCTTGAGAACTTCTTGGATTGAACAGTGGAGAGACACATCCAGTCAAGCCATCAATTATGGATCCTCCCAAGCTAAAACTTAATCCATTACCATCTAACTTGAAGTATGCGTATTTAGGTAAGAAGGACACCCTACCAATCATTATATTATTTGCCTTACCTAAATTTCAGTAGAACTAGCTGGTTAGTCTACTACAAAAACATAAGAAGGCAGTAGGGTGGACCATGATAGATATTCATGGAATTAGTCCAACAATATGCATGTACAAGATTTTGCTAGAGGATCCATCAAGATCATCAATCAAGCAGTAGAGACGAGTCAACCCAAAAATGAAGGAGGTAGTGAAGAAAGAAATCATTAAATGGGTTTGATGCAAGTATTATCTATCCAATATCCAATAGCAATTAGGTAAGTCCTATTTAATGTAACCTAAAGAAATTAGGTATGACTATTGTTAAAAATTCTAACAATAACTTGATCACGACCTACACAGCCATAGAGTGGCGTAATTCCATAGATTATAGAAAACTCAAAAAAGCCACCTGGAAATATCACTTCCCCCTCCCTTTTTATTAACAAAATGCTTGACAGATTAGCATTAAAAGCTTTTTATTATTTTCTCAATAGATACTCAGGTTATAATAAAATAGTCATTGCATCAAATGATCAATATAACACCACATTTGCATGCCCCTAAGGCACATTCACCTTTTGACAAATGCTTTTTTGGCTTGTGCAATGCACCCACAACTTTTTAGTTGTGCATGATGGCTATATTCACTAACATGGTAGAAGATGTTGTAGAGATTTTTATGGATGATTTTTCTATTTTTGGAGATAGTTTTGAGGATTTCTTGACAAACGTAAAAAGACCGTAGGTAAGGCATGAAGAGACAAAAATCGTTCTCAATTAGGAAAATTGTTACTTCATGGTTCAATAAGGTGTTGTGTTAGGTGATAAGGTCTCACCTCAAGGTATGGAGGTTGACAGGGCAAAGGTGGAGATCATAAAAAAATTACCTCATCCTACTACTGTCGGGGTGTAAGAAGTTTTCTAGGACATGTTGTATTCTACGAAAGATTTATCAAGGACTTCTTTAAAATTGCTAAATTCCTTTGTCCGTTATTGGAACAGGACATAAATTTTGAGTTTGATGAATGTTGTACGACAACCTTTGAAAGAATAAAGTTAGCACTCACTGAATCCCCCATTATTGTAGGACCTAACTGGACTATACCCTTTAAACTATTGTTTGATGCGAGTGATTGCGCTATAGGAGAATTTATAGGGCAACAGAAGAACAAGTTCTTCCACAACATCTATGCTAGTAAAACAATCAATTAGGCATAATTGAATTACACTATTACAGAAAAGGAACTACTCACATTAGTGTTTTCATTTGATAAGTTCTTATCTTATCTCTTAAGAAGTAAAGTGGTTGTATTTACTGACCATATTGCTATTCATTTTTTACTTGCTAAAAAATATACCAAACCTAGATTTCTAAGGTGGATCTTATTGTTGTAGGAATTTGTTGTCAAGATCAAGGATCGTCAGGGGAAGGATAATCAAATTGTAGACCATCTCTCTAGACTGTAAAGATACACTAAGGATGAAAAACAAGTCTAGATTAAGGAGAACCTTGCTAAAAAAAACTCCTAAAGTCAGGCAAGGTCAACCACCCTAGTATGTTGATATCACCAACTACTTAGCATGAAAAATATCATCCCTTGACAAATCTCGTCAATAGTTGAAGAAATTCTTCTATGACCTCAAATACTACTAATGGGATGAGCCGATCCTATTTTGCTAATGTACTAATGGACTAATGAGAAGGTGTGTAAGTGTGGAGGAGGGTAGGGAAATCTTGGTCGCCTATCACCACACAGCCTATAGAGGTCATTTTAGAAGAATAAGGACTATGCTAAGGAAGAGGTCTAAAACTATAGGCAATGTCAATGGATTAGGAACATTTTGGAAAGGAATGAGATGCCTTAAACATGAATATTAGAAGTGAACTTGTTTGATGTATTGGGCATTGATTTCATGGGCCAATGTTAATCCTCCTTTAGCAATAAAAACATTCTAGAAATAGTGGATTATGTACCCAAATAGATAGAGGCCACTACACTACTAACTAATGATTCTAGGGTGGTGATCCACTTCTTACAGCAAAATGTTATTGCGTGATTTGGGACTCCCAAGGAAATCATCACTAATGGTGGTACACATTTTTACAATTAGCTGCTTCAACAACTTATGCAAAAATACGGAATTCATCACAAGGTAGCCACAACTTATCACCCACAATCTAATGGTCAAACTGAGCTTTCCAATAGGGAAATCAAAAGAATTTTGGAGAAAGTAGTCAAACCAACTAGAAAAGGCTAGGTAGGTAGATTAAATAGTACATTGTGGGTATACAAAATATCATTTAAAACTCCTTTGGGAATGTCACCTTACCACATCATATTTGGAAAAGCTTTTCACCTTTCTATTGAGTTAGAGCACAAGTGATATTGGGTGCTTAAATATGTCAACTTCGATCTAGCCATTGTAGGAAAAGCATGAAAATTATAGTTGAATGAGCTCGAAGAGCTAAGGGATGCTTCATAAAATAGTTCTTGGTTATATAAGGAAAGGACCAGGAAATTTCATAACCAGCCTTAAAAATCCAAAGAAAAAGCTATATCTTGGGCAGTTGGTGTTGCTCCATAACTCAAGGTTAAAGCTATTACTTGGAAATTTAAAATCGAGATGGTCAGATGCCTAAGAAATTGTTAAGGTGTATCCTTATGGGGATATGGAATTCAAGGACCAAAAGACAATAGGAACACACAAGGTTAACAACCACCAAGTAAAACCATATTGGGTCGAGAATCTTAAAGAGGAAGTTCATACGCTTTCCTTAAGAACCTCATAGGGTCACAATAGGTTGCCAGGTTGAGGATATAAAACCAAGTGCTTATAGGAGGAAGTCTAGAATTTTTTTATCTCTTATTTTGACTCATATTTTGTACTCTTTACTTTGATTTTTTAGCAGTTTCTTAAAAATAAACAATTGTAATTTCCTTACCCTCTCAATGTTGAATTACTAGGTTAACAATTAGGTGAAAGAAGGGGCAGAGATGCGTGTTCCATGTGTCATAAAGATAGAGGATACTGACGCTTTTGATTCTATGTGACGATTCAATCATATTAAGTTTTAGGGGTTGCTCAATGTGCATATATAGTCCTTTACACTCTCCCCTAGGTACGTCTCACCTATCTAACTTTGATTTTTTTTTCAAATCTTGTTTATCCCCCATTTGTCTTTATAAGTCTCCTCTCATCTGTCCATTTCCTACACTTCACCCTAGCCTTCCCTACTATAAATATTAAAGAAATTTGTGCAAATTATTTCATTGTAGGAGAAACAATTTCTTAACAACTATCTAGCAACCTCACCCACCTCGGCCAAGTAAGCTAACACCACCATTGCCACTACCTCACAAGAAAATACACCTGACTCACAAGAAAATACACCACGGTGCATAATCATACCTATTTCATCCTCACCATCCACCTCTAACCCCACAATGTTGTGATGAATGACTCATTCTACAGCCAAAGCAACAGCTAACCTCCTCTAAAATATATAAAACTCATGGCCTCTAAATAATGGCTAGCACCACCAGTGTCCTCGGATGAGTTCTCCTCCACTAAGGACGATGAGGAAACCTACTCTTTCGTTCCCCCATCCAAGCACTTGAAGTGCTTAGCTAACTTACTTATAAATTTTCAATCTGAAATAGCAAAAGAATGCTCTAACAACCTAGTCAAATATAACGTTTATTTTGATAGGGGTTTTGCCTTACCTGATCTATCCCATTACCTTATTGACCCTATCGACCACCATTAGTGGGCCACTTTCTGTCAGCACCTTCCTAAATTTTTCCTCTTATAGTCCTAGATTTCTACAGTAACATTGACATAAACTAAAAGATAAAAACCATTTATGTATGTGGAAATTTATTCTCTTACCTATCTTCTAGCATCAATAGCTTTTATGGCCTGCCCTCTTTCAACATCAACAAATACTCTGAGCTAATCGATAACCCTATCAAAGAATTTGTAGTGGACATTCTCACCACACTAAGAAAGCCTAGCACATAATGGAGAGTCATCATAATTGGTTCTAGCCACTACGATTGCCTGTAGCTCCTCCCTGAGGCAAAGGTTTGGTACCATTTTCTTTGAAGTCATTTATTGCCCACCACTCATGATTGTTCAATTTTTTTTACTATATGGTCTCACTTTATTATTTCCTCAAAAATTTACTATTTATGTTGGGAGAATTATACAAGAACAACTAGAGCTTGTGGCCATAAAGCCTCAAGGTCCAATCTTTTACTCTGCCTTAGCTGCTAGTCTCTATGTTAGGGTAGAACTACACTTGGAACCCAATGAATAAAAATTCACCAGCCCCACTCCATCAACCAAATAGTTATAAATCGATTCTTTGATGCTCCATTACCCATCCCTGAGGCCAAGTTAGCACCACCACATCCACCATAACATCAGGCAAGGTTGGACGCAAGGATACAGACATTGAAGGACGGCATGGATATTCTATTAAGAGGGAAGGAGGAGATAATTACAATTGTGACAAAGTTTTTAATTGCACCAGAATTTGTTTGTTTGATCAATTTAGAAACTAAGAATGTTAGGATAGGGATGATAGTATCAATCACTCCTTTGACAAAGGTAAGATCGGGACGCTTAGAAGAGCAAGTGAAGGAAAGGCAATCGGGAAAATTTGCATACGCACAACGTAGTAGGGTGACATATTTCCCCACTTTGGAAGAGAAAGAAGCGATAGGTACCCAGGCTAATGTCCTCATATAGGAAGAAGACCTGGACAGTTTTGAGAAGGAATAATCTGAGCACATGACAATCACTGTTACACCACCCACAACCCTACAAGTTAAGTTGTCACCATCAAAATATGTCTAACCCATGTCAAGATCAAAAAGCAACCGGCTATTTTTATGGCTATTTTATTTTTTATTTATTTATGTCAAATCCTGGCCACATGGCCACCCTATCTTTTATTTTCCTTCCCCACCCACCCTAATAATGAATGTACTATCCACTTTTGTCCATTGGAGGGCCTATCCTAATTAATATATTAGTATGTTGCAATGTTATCTATGATTTCTAGCACTAATTAACGTAGTAGACTTTTCATGCTTTTTGATTGCATAGATATTTCATCTTTTTCTTCAAGATAACTATTTTGTGCAATCTCAACAACCAAGGTAGCACTACTACTTACCCTATCAAATTCCATTTTAACTGAGTAATTGTCCCTATAATAATATATGTGCATACATTAGTAGTGATAGTATTAATGATTGGAGAACATAATACCATATTTGTAAAATAATTGAGCTAATTTGAAGCCTTATAAAGCATGTTGATCTCTTGGCCATATTTTTTTTTGTTGCATTACATAAGCAGGGTATAACACCCCACAAATGTTAAATAAATAAAATATAGGATGGTTTCTAAAATGTCTAAACATAATTTAGAAATCTATTAAGATGAATTACAATGTCAACAAAACCCTCAAAATATTATTTAGAACTAGATACTATTAGATCTAACATACTTCATTCCAAAACTAATATAAGAAGAAACCAAGTCTCTCTACGCACTGACCCAAAGGTTTCTAGTTCTATCAAGCAAATCATCTTTATAAATCACCAATATCACTTAAAAAATGGACCCACAATAAGTAGAGAGTAACACATAGAATACAAAATACCTCAAAACCCTAATTTAGAGAATTTTAGCAATTTAGGGATTTATTAGAAAAATTAATTAAATAAAATATTTTATTAAAATAATAGGATGGAATTAAGGAAAAATCAATAGGAAATTAATAAACAATTTAATTGGAAAAAACTAGGGTGTTTTGCTAATTAAAGTAAAATTTAGGAATTTTTTTTCAAAGATCCTAAATTAGCCTGAAAAGAAAATTTAATTATTATTTTATTAAAATATTATTATTTTTAAATATCCTAAAATGCCAAAATATTTTAAATACCCCAACCCACCTATTTTTCTTTTTCTTTTTTTCTTTTTCCCCATCTTTTCTTTCGTTTCTTCTTTTCTCCTCCTTTCTCCTTTTCTTTTTCTTTTCCCCCGACTTGGGCTCTCCCATCTACCATGGCCCAAAACCCCCTTCCCCCTCCTTTCCTCTCGTAATGCTTAAGCCCGCGGCTCCCTTGTCCCTTGCCAGCTGACTGGCCCGGTTCCTTCCTTTTCTTCTTTTCCCCTGGACCGACCGGTCCACCTCACCCCCTTTCTTCTTTCCCTTCTCCCCCGACTCCCTCTCTCTCCCCGATGCCCAACCTTCCCACTTCCGGATGCAGGTACGCAACCTTTACACCACCACAGGCCAGCCTGCCGCCCCTATCCCCTTCCCTAACACTCCCTCTCTCTCCTCCACCCAATCATAGCCTCTCTCTCTCCTCATCCATGACCCTCTCCCCCTTTTTTTCCCTTCTAGATCAGCCCCACTTAAACCACCGTCACCCTTTGCACAACTGTCTGCTGCCGATTCTGCCACAACAGCCATTCCCTCTACCCTCTAGAACAAGCAGGGGAGCTTCCTCTACCTCCCTTTTTTCCCTACCTCCCTCTCCACCACTGCTGCCTACACCGGCTTCTTCTGCTACGCCACCACCACCACTCCAATCCTCTCCACCTGGACATCCACCACCACCTCAACTTCCACTCTCATTCCCCCTTTCCTTCCCTAAACACTATACTTTTCCCCTTTTCTCCCTTTTTCCCCACCGCCGCCGTCGTTGATCACCACTAACCCTAGGTAGTACTCTGACTCCTCTCAAACCCTATGTCATATTTATACAAACCTTATTCTTTTTATTTGTATTGTATCATCATCATCATCATCATCATCATCATCATCATCATCATCATCATCATTATTATTATTATTATTATTATTATTATTATTATTATTATTATTAGGTTATCATTATTATTATCATTATTTATTTATTATTATTTACAGCCTTTGAATATTAATCTTATTATTATTAAGGGGTAAAAATCTTATTTCTGTTATTATTTCAATTGTCATTATTTTTATTATCATTATTGATATTATTATTATTATTATTATTATTATTATTATTATATCATTATTATTATTGTTAAATACATGCTCAAAAATATTAATACTATAATTAATATTTATGGTCTAACCTTATTTTTATTCTTATTGATATTATTGTGATTATCATGGTTTTATTATCATTAATATCATTTTATTCTTATTTAGCATTATTATTACTATTATTATTATTATTATTATTATTATTATTATTATTAATGCTAACTTAGGAATATTATTACTATTACTATTATTGTAAAAATATTCGAATCCTTGTATTATCATTATTTTGATTATTATTATTATTATTATTATTATTATTATTATTATTATTATTATTATTATTATTATTATTATTATTATACCCTTAGTAATATTAGTATTTTTTAATATTACTATTATTATATTATTATTTTTATCACTAACCCTATTTTCAGTCTTAACCTTAATAATACTAGGGTTTCTATTACCATGATTGCTACTACTACTACTACTACTACTACTACTACTACTACTACTACTACTACTACTACTATTATGACTACTATCACTATTTTACTACAACTAGTATTAGTACTATTATTATGAGAAATAAAGCCATTAACTTTAATAATATAGGTATAGCTATAAATATTAACATAAACCTATTTTAACTAGTAATAACCTAGTAGCTAACTTGGGAATTAAAAACCCTATTTTTACCTGTAAATTTATTTTAATAATAGCAACCCTAATATTAGAATAAAGTAGAAAATAATAGTATTTTTTGTAGGAGAAAAATTAATTCTTAGTTTTTCCTCTTGTAGGTGAACCCAGTCAAAACTCTAAGGAGGTGTAGGAGCGTGCTCCAAGACCGATGACGTGTTAGGTAAGGATGTAGCTAAGGCCCTATGTGTGTTATGTTCCTTATATACCTTGTTTGTTATGTACCATGATATGTAATGTATATTATGATTCTCATGATAACTATTTTATGTGTAGTGCAGTTTGGAGTTGACGTATGCTCATGTGTTCTCTTATGGCATGTGTATAATATGTATATGCTTTGATTATGATATGATGTGATGTGACCCTTTAGGACATGCATGATAGGGTATTTAATGTAATGACATAGATGAAAGGATGAAAAAGGAAAATGGGGAAGTAAGTTGACCAAAGGAAAGTAAGTTGACTAAAGAATGTGGAATTGACCTGAATATCCTATGATCCATGAGAGGAAAATAAAGGGGTATTATGAATAAAATAAAGAGTGGGTGAACTTTTCATGGGAGAATCTAGGGTTTGTATGGGAATTCTAGGGTTTTGTATGAAAACTTTGAGGGTTTGCATTGGGTGCATGGAGTCCGCATGGGGATGAACTTTATGTGTGAAAAGTTGTATTGGGATGTAAGTAAGTTAGGGGAAGAGTTGTTTGAGTGATTGGAGGCTTTGGGTGAAAATTAGTATGTGGGTTGGTATAAGGTTGCATAGGAGACCTGGCTAGGGTTTGGGAGGAAAACCATAATTTGAGAAGGCGGTGAAAGTAAAAACAATTAAGGGTGAGTGGAGTATGAGATGAGGCTAGAGGAATGTCATGTATAGGGTGAGTATAGGTATCATTGGAAAGTAAGACTAGAAGGTGAGAAATAGAGGGGTGATAGGTAGAAAGAAAGATGCTAGGGTTTGGTGTGGCCACCTAGAGTTTCATGGTCACATATGTAATTGGGGGAGTAAAGTGAAATGATGAGGGGTTGAATCTAAGGGATGTGATGTGTGGGTATGGCCTCAGCCGTAGGAGGTAGAGAAGGGTGGGCCACATAGGCCCACATTAGGGTTTCTAGAGAAAACTATTAGGTAAGGCAGTGAGTGGACTTAGAGGTGTAGGGTAGTGGGTCTTGAACCATAGACTTAGGATTTGGGCATCTAGTGTGAGCAAGTGGAATAAGGATGGGATGTCGGGGGTGTGAAAAGAGGTGCAAAAGTCTCAAGATACGAGATGAGCCCTCTTGGGAGGATAAGTGTAGATGGAGTTTCTTATGCAAGTCTAAGGTGAAACTTAATGAATAAGACACAATAAGATACTAATAATTTAAAGTGGAAGATTATTGAGTTGGGCCTAAACTGATCCACTGGCTTAATAATGGCCAGGTGTCAGAGTGCCCTAAAGACTAATCCATTGACATATAATAATGGTCTGGTACATTCTGCCCTGTATGTGACCAATCCATCGACTATAATAGTGGGGGATCCCAAGCTCAATAAACCAAACCCTAAGTTTGATAAGACACATAAAATACAATATGTACTTATAGTGGAACACCATATGAGTCGGAGTTAGACCAATATACCAGCATAATAGTGGCTAGGAGCATTTTACCTTGGAGACCAATCTATCAACATATAATAATGGTCAGATGCGTTCTCCCCTGTATGTTTTCGATCCACCGGCTATAATAGTGGGGTTTCCCTACTCACATGGATTGATAAAGATCATGGTGTAAAATGAATATTGATTAGAGAATAAATAATCAGTTTATCCAAACTATAACACGACCTTTATTTATTAGTAATGATTTTATACTGTTATGTGATCATGCTTGTATTATATACCTTTGTGTATTGGCTTTAGTTGCATGGTTTCCTTTCTCAGTACATAGCTTACTGACCACCCATTTCATGGGTGCTATTCATTCCCACAAGCAGAAGGTCCCTCTGACTTTGTGCAGGTCGGTGATACTATTTTTGATGCCTTTAATGCTTACGAGGCATTTGGCGGGGCTGAGTCTTGAGTATGAACTTGGCCTGGGGATTTGAGAGCGTCGTGGTCGGTTTTACTTATTATGTTCCTTTATTTTGTACCGATTTACTTAAACTTTATTTTTATCGTACTGTAGCTTTCATTCCCTTTGAGGAGTCCTAATTATGCACTTTGGATTGTAATTTCGTGTACTCGGGTTTCTATCTTATGTATGTTTCAACACTTTTATGAAATCTTGTTTTGAGTTGAATTATGATGGTTGGTAATTTTTCCTTTATCCTTCTGGTTAGTATGAGAATGGCCAGCGGCTGGGCTTGTACTGATCATGGCAGTAATATCCTTAAAATTCATAAGTTTTGATTTACTTATTTTAGTGAATCTATTTACTAAAATGAGAATTTTCGGTAGTAAATTTTGGGGGTATTACAGCATAAATATACACATAAGATAATTTGAAACTAAATTATAACTTTTATGCAAGGTAATTTAATTTATTTATTAAATGCCACAATAACTCGGATGAATTACATATTAAATTCATATTAAAATGATATTCTTAATTCCTTATATTATTAAGGATAGTAAAGACTACATCTACACCATAATGTGAGTAATTTAATTAATTAATTAATTTATTTATTTATTTATACATCTACCTAAAGTATATTAATTTATGGGAATCATGTAGAGGGAAGAGAAAATTGTAGAACCAGGAAAACCCTCTAGGCATTCTACGAAAGATGACCAGGGGATACCCTCTAGTCGGTCATGAAATACAAAAGTTAGCTAACATATAGATAATAAAGTCACTAGTATGCACACCCCTAAATCCAAAGCGATAATTACAACTCTAGAAAAACCCTCTGGTCGATAGTGAATAAGGATGGAGATGACAAAACCTAGTGATAAAAATATAATGACAATGAGCAAGAAAGTTTGGGGAAAACCTCTAGTCAAATGACTGCTTGCATGTTCTTTAACTCTAGAGGTACCAAATGAAAGGCTATCTTACCCTCCATGCCCTTATATTTCACTATAAGTATTTAATATTTTATTTAATGATTTTCACATAGTACATAAAATACATAAAATCACATCAACATTAATCATCCATGTATATATATAGTCATGTCCACTTCCAACATAAGAAAACCACAAAAACATACTTTAAACCACAGATTTTATTAGTAGATAGTAATATATATTCAATTTAATTAGAATCTTTACATGTGTATACGTCAAGGAATTAATTTATCACTTAATTATTTATTATCTAAAACATTGTCTCAACTCCAAAATTTTCCAAGTGAATCTTTCGTCATTTTAAAGAATGAAAAATTCATTGGAGGATAAAGCCATTATCCATATACTAATTACCAATGCCATTTACTAATACTACTATGAGACAAATTAAATTACCGAGTAACACTAGTGGTCAAAATTTTACAAGAATCACACCTAATTTCATTATTTATTAATACCAACTCATGTATGAATAAATATGCTAAAAAAATAACATAATTGGTTGATACTTGAATAATAATAATAATAATAATAATAATAATAATAATAATAATAATAATAATAAAAATAAAGTAACTACAAGAATGAAATCACAAAGCTGTCAATAGCATTAGTCAAGAAATCATGGCACTAAGTAAATATGTATGCATATCCATGCCCGTATATATGTAATTGGATGTTATATGCAATTTTATTAATTATTTAAATAGATATTAATCTATAATATTTTATTTAATCACCTTGATGAAGTCAAAGATTTCACGTACAATCTATCCTTATGAAAAATTAAATTGTTCTACTATACTGTAAATTTATTTGCAAACTATATTATATGTATACTTAAATTATGAGTTACCTCTAGATATTTAGGAAAAGATTAAAGCTACAAAGATACTCTTTGTTCAATTGCCACGAATCCGTCATCACTCTCTTAGATACCTGTTGATATATATGGAACAAATATTTTTATATTAACAATAATTACTCAATTGCCACGAATCCGTCATCACTCTCTTAGATACCTGTTGATAAATATGGAACAAATATTTTTATATTAACAATAATTACAAGTATATTATGTATAAAAGTATATATATATTTTTAAAATAATATTATAATTCATGAGACTTATCGGTACCTGGATGAATTAATAATTATTCTGAATTGGTAAATTAGGATTAGAAAACGTGGGTTGCACTGCTAAAGGAGAATGGCAGCTGTACGAGGCTCACCTAGTAATTGGAGAAGGAGATCGGTAGTGACAGGAAAATTAAATTAAAAGACGGCTTGTGTGCATATGTATATATATACACATACATTCACACATGCAATTTTTTTTTTTTATAGTTGGTAAAGGCTACTTAAGCCGTAAAACTTCCCAAGTCCAACAAAAGACTTAGCTAAGTGAAAAAAAAAAGATCGGTAGTTTTGTGTTATATACGTATAATAATAATAATAATAATAATAATAATAATAATAATAATTATTATTATTATTATTATTATTATTATTATTATCATTATTATCATTATTATCTTTTGGCCCACATAATTATGAATCCAGTTCGTACTAAAGTAGACCATGATTATAGATTAAAGTAAGTCACATTCTAGAGAAAATTAATTTAATTAAAATCAAAATTTTATAAATAAAATTACTGGTATTAAAACTCTCCCATGTTAGAGTAAGTTTTTTCCTTGAAACCAAAATTAACGTACCCGATTCAAAGAGTTGTGGGTGCTTCTCTCTCATTGATTCCTCAGTTTTCGAAGTTACCTCCTCATTCTTCTAATTCCTCCAAAGAACCTTCTTAAGTGGGATGACCTTATTCTGCAACAATCGATTCTATGGTCCAAAACTTTCATCGGCTCCTCCTCACATGTCAAGTTTTCTTCCAAGGTCACAAACTCGAATTTGATGATATAGGTGGGATCATGTCTATAACCCCTCCATTATGATACATGGAAAACATTATGGACCTTGACCAACTCAATCGGTAAGGCTAATTGATAAACTATTTTACCGATCCTCTCTTAAACTTCATGTGGACTAATATATCTTGAGCTTAGCTTGCCGTTCTTACCAAATCTCACCACTCACTTCATAGGAGATACTCTCAAGAATACCTTATCTTCAATTTCATACTACTCAAGTCTATGATGCTGATTTGCATAAGATTTTTGTCAATCCTAAGATGCTCTCATTTTCTTTCGGATGACTTGAACTTGTTCCATTGTAAACTCTATCATCTTAAGGCATAATATAATATTTTCACTAATATCGTTCCAACATAATGGTCTTCGACACTTTATCCTATACAAGGCCTCATACATTGCCATTTTTATACTAGCATGGAAGCTATTGTTATAAGAGAACTTAATAAGACTCAAGCATTAATCCTAAGTCTCTTGAAACTCTAGTACACATGCTCTCAACATATCTTTTAGAGTTTGAAAATAGTGTGCTTTGTCTGACCATCTATAGTTGGATGGAAAGTTATGATGTACTTGAGATTTGTCTCGAATGCCATCTACAACTTGATCTAAATGTTAGACACAAAACTAAAGTCCCTATCTTAAATTATGTCCTTAAGTATCCCATGTAAACGAAATACCTCTTAGACATAGGCATCAACTAATTGTTCCATGCTCCATTAATCCATCATGGCAATGAAACAAGCCACCTTTTTCAATCAACCCATGATAACCCAAATAACATTTTTACCTCCTCGAGTCCTTGGCAAACAAATCACAAAATCCATTGATATAGTCCCATTTCTATCCAGACACCTCTAACGGTTGCAAGATAATGTTGTATTTTCACCTTTTTGGCAAGTTAGGCACCTATAAATATATTCTACCACCTCCCACTTCATATTCGACCACTAGAAGTTATTCTTAAGACCCTTATATAACTTGCCAACTCTTGGATGTACCAAATAAAGTGTGTTGTGTGACTCTTCTAATATCCTTCTCTTAATCTCTTTATCATCTGGGACACACCAAGTTCCTTTAAATCTTAGACTCCCATCATCATAAATCTCAAAGTCTTAAGCTTGACCCTCTTCTTTTTCCTTCTTTAGACTCTCAAACTTAGGGTTGGTTTATTGGTTTTCTCTTCTTTCATCAAATAAGGTAGGCTTAAGGCTCATGGCACTAAGCATGCTAACTACTTTGCTATGCTACACCACCTGAGGGTCTAACTTTTTGAAATATTCATGAATCTCCACATGCAACACAAAAACCATATTTAAGGTAGCTTCCTACTTAGTGCATCTGCAACCACATTTTCTTTCCCTTCATGGTACTACATGTGAAGGTCATAATCCTTGATGAGTTCCAGCTACCTGCTTTTTCTCATGTTAATTTCTTTCTATGTAAAGATATTTTTCAAACTCTTATGGATAGTGTATATCTTACACAATAAACCATACAGATAATGCCTCCATATCTTTAGTGAAAATACCACAACAACAAGTTCAAGGTTACGTGTCAGGTAATTCCTTTTATGATTATTCAACTACCTTGATGCATAAGCAATCACCTTCCCATTTTACATCAACATACAACCAAGACCATTCTTAGAGGTATTACTATAAATCTCAAATCCCTCTACTCTAGATGGTAATGACAATATAGGCACTGAAGTTAGCTTCATCTTGAGTTCTCGCAAAGCTTTCTCACATTCATCATTCCAATGATACTCAGTGTTTTTCTTCATCATCCGAGTTAAAGGTTGTGCTATCCTAGAGAAGCCTTTCATAGATCTCTTATAATAACTTGCTATTCCAAGGAAGCTTCTTATTTCTATGACATTTGTTGGCCTTTCCCAATAAAATATTGCTTGGACTTTCGATGGATCCACTGATATTCCTTCCTTAGAAATCACATAGCCAAGGAAAGAAACCTTGTCAAGCCAAAAACCATATTTTGAAAATTTTGCATACTATTTCTACTTCGTCAAAATATCCAAGACCAATCAAATATACTGCTCATGTTGCTTCTTATCGTTTGATTATAATCGGATGTCATTAATAAAGATAACTAGATAACGATCCAAGTACTCATGGAAGGTTATGTTCATCTAATCTATGCACACTGTTGGGGAATTAGTTAACCCAAATGGAATCACTCTAAATTCATAATTCCCATATTGAGTTCTAAAAGCCATTTTAGGTATATCCTCCTTCTTCATAAGGATTTGGTAATAACCAGACCTCAAATCAATCTTAGAGAATACAAAAAAAACTTTACAATTAATCAAACAAATCTTCTATCTTGGGCAATGGGTACTTGTTCTTGATTGTGACTTTATTTAACTCTTGATAATCAATACACAATCATAAGCTTCCATCTTTCTTATTTACTAATAACACTAGTGCTCCCCAAGGGGAAACACTTGGTATGATGAAATCCTTCTCCAATAATTATTCTAATTGCTTCTTCAGCTCCTATAGCTCTACTGGTGCCATATAGTAAGGAGCCTTAGATATGGGTGCAGTTTTAGGAGGAAGGTTTACCCCAAATTCAACATCTCGTTCAGCTAGAAAGCCCGGTAACTCCTCTGGAAAAACATTAGAATACTCCTTAACTATAGGTATTTTATCCAGCTTCTCCTCCATGGTCAAATCCCGCACACACAACATAGATATACTCTATCCCCCTTCTTAATATTCTTCCTCACTCTTATAGCTAAGATGAGTCTTACTCTAGGTTTGGTTACGATGCCTCAATAGAATATGTGTTTTCCTTTTGGTCCCTTCTAGGACACTTTCTATTCCCTACAATCAAAAGTAGCTTGATACTTGGCTAACCAATCCATCCCTAGAATGGCATTAATTTCAATAAGGTCAAATTGGATAAGGTTATATGGTAAGTTGGTCCCTAATATGCTAATAAGAACATTCTCAAAGACATTAGAACATGGAATGTGCTCTCCAAAGGGTATGGTGAAATATGTGGAGATTGTTGATGTAGGAGTAAGGTTAGCCTTTTTTATGAATCTACTAGAAATAAAAGAATGAGATGCACAAGTATCAAAAAGTATAATAGTTGTATAGAGTTTAATAAGAAAGTATTAGTAACAATTTCAACATTTACCTCAGCCTCTTCCTTTATCACGACATAGATGCATCTCTGATTTCCTAAATTCTGATGGGTACGATTATTCTAATTATGATTTTGGTTTCCAAGGTCATCCCTCTATCAATAGTGATTATTTCCTCCCTGACTTCCATATGGTGGAGGGTTGGGGTTTCCTCCATATCTCTTCTAGACTCACTAGGGGAACTTATTAGCTTTATTCCCATCCACCCCACAAATGAAATAGTAGATGGGAGAACCATTACAATTCTTTCCAGGGTGAATAGGTTGGGTGCACCTTCTATAAGTCTCAGTCTAACTAAACTTCCCCTTACAGCGACCTCCTCTATAGTAGCTTTGACCCTTGTTACTATTATTGCTATGATCATCATTCTTGGGTCTCTTGTCTCCTTGATACTAATGGGGATTTCCTTTGACATCTCTCTTCTTGTGTCTCACTAGGAACTCCTCCTCCTCTTTGACGATGTGATACAAATCCATGTCCCTATCATAAGACTCTTGAAATTTTTGGCACTGAATACCCCTTAGGGACCTCTAGATTTTGAAAATAATTCCACCTTGAAATCTCCTAGCTCTTTCCTTCTCTATCACCACAAAGATAGGGAAAAGCAAGAAAGCCTGGTGAACTTAGCATGTTTCTAAACAGTCATATTTCCTTATTTCAACCAAAGGAACTCTTCCTACTTTTTCCACCTCAAAGAAAATGGGAAGAAACGGTCTTTAAGCCTCTCTAAAAACCTTTCCCAGGAAAATCCAAGCTCGACCAAACATATAGCCTTCATTGTAGACCACCAATTATCAACCTCATTACTCAGATAATAAGCTTGAAGTTTGACTTAATGACCATCAGGGATTTAGGAGACCTCAAATAGCTTTTCTATTTCACAAGCCCATCCTTCCGTCACAATTAGGTCTATAACACCATCATATGTAGATGGGTGATGCCGATCAAACCTACCAAATAAGGTATCACCTTCATCGCATCGCATATTAACCTCACCTAAGAACAACACGACCTCTTCTAATTTTGAGGTCACTTAGCATCCTCATGACTACCGTTATGTGACATCTATCTTGACCAAAGTGTATTTAGGCTCTCTAATATATAAAAATGAATAGATTTAACACAATTGGGAAGCAAGCATAAGATCATAGATAAATAATCAAACTAGCATCAACAAGTAAAAGTCACCCCCTAAGAGTTACCCATTCTTATAATAACTTATTATTGTTGTTGTTGTAGTTGTTATTATTTCCATCCTATTTCTTATTATCCATTTTCTTTTATTCTAACCCAATAGTTTCTAGAACATGCTTACTACAAAATGGTGCCAACCACCTAAGTAGTTGAGCAACATTTGCTATGATACCAAATGTATGGCAGTACAAAATTTAAATAAATAAAATATATGATGGTTAGAAAATTGCCTAAACACAATTTAAAAATCTAGTAAGATGAATTAAAATCTCAACAAAACCCTCAAAATATTATTTATAAATATATAATATTAGATATAACATACTTCATTCCAATAGTAATCTAGGAAGAAACCAAGTCTCTCTACTCACTGACCCAAAGGTTCCTAGTCCCATTAAGCAAATCAACTTTATCAATCACTAATATCACTTGAAAGATGGATTCACAATCAGTGGGGAGTAACACATAGCTTAAATATACACATAAGATAATTTGAAAATAACTCATAGCTTTTGCATAAGATAATTTAATTTATTTACTAAATGCCACAAAAAATAAGATGAATTACATATAAATTTCATATTCAAATCTTGTTCTTAATTCCTCATATTATTGAGGACAATAAATACTAAATCCACACCATAATGTGCGTAATTTAATTAATTTATTAATTTATACATCTACCCAAAGTATATTAATTTACAAGAATCATGCAGAGGGAAGAGAACATTGTAGAATTAGGGAAACCCTGTAGTTGTTCTACCAAAGGTGACCCAGGGAAACCCTCTAGTCAATCATGGAATACAAAAGTTGTCTAACATATAAATAATAAAGTCACTAGTGTGCACACCCTTAAATCCAAAGCCATAATTACAACCCGGGGAAAACCTTCTAGTTGGTTGTGAATAAGACTGGAGGTGACAAAACCTTGTGATAAAAATATAATGACAAATAATGAGCAAGTAGGTCTGAGAAAACCCTCTAATCAACTTACTACTTGCATGTTCTTCACCTCTAGGGGTACCAACCAAAATGCTATATTACCCTTAATTCCCTTATCTTTCGCTATAAGTATTTAATATTATATTTAATGCTTTTCATATAGTACATAAAATACATAAAACCACATCATGATTATTCATCCATGTATGTATGTATATATATATATATCCATTTCCAACATAAGAAAACAACAAAAACATACTTTAAACTACAAATTACTAGTAGATAGTAATATATATTCAATTCAATTAGAATCCTTATGTGCATAAACATTAAGGAATTAATTTATCACTCAATTATTTATAATCTAAAACATTGTCCTAAATCTAAAATTTTCTAACTGAATCTAGCATCGTTTTTAAGAATGAGAAATTCATTAGAGAAGAAAGTCATTACAGAACAAAGACCATTATCCATATACCAATTACCAAAGCCATTTACTAATAGTACCATGAGAAAAAAAATTATGGAGTCACACTAGTGGTCAAACTTTTATGAGACTCACGCAAAATATCATTATTTATTAATACCAACTCAGGTATAAAAAATATGCTAAAAAATAACATAACCGTGTGGTACTTGAATAATAATAATATTGAAGTAACTACAAGAATGAAATCACAAAGCCGTCAATAGGATTAGTAAAAAAATCATATCACTAAGTAAAAATGTATGCATATGCATGCTTGTATATATGTAATTTAATGTTATATGCAATTTTAATGATTATGTAAATAGACATTAATCTATAATATTTAATTTTATCACCTTAATCAAGTTAACGATTTTATATACATCCTATCATTATGGAAAATTAAATTGTTCTACTATACTGTAAATTTATTTGCAAACTATATTATATGTATACTTAAATTACAAGTTACCTCTAGATATTTATGAAAATATTAAAGCTACAAAGATAGTCTTTACTCGGTGTCCACGAATCCACCAACACTTTCTTGGATACCGATTGATAAGTATGAAACAAATATTTTTATATGAATAATAATTACAAGTATAAAAAAAGTTTAATATAATTATGCCTCATGAGCCTTATCGGTACCTAGATGAACTAATAATTAATCTTTATTAGTAAAGTAGGATTGGAAAAAGTAGGTTGCACTGCTAAAAGGGAATGGTGGATGAACGAAGCTCACATAAAAGATACTAATTACTTATAGTGGAACACCATGTGAGCCAGGGCAAACCGATCCACCGGTTAGGAATAGTGGTTAGGGCGCGTAGTCCTATGTGTCTCTGATCTACCGACTATAATAGTGGTTAGGGTATGATACCCTATGTGCCTCCTATCTACCGGCTCTAATAGTGGGGGCTTTCGTACTCGCATGGATTTGATAAAAAGCATGGTGTGAAATGATTCCTAATCAGAGATAAATTAAGTAACGAATTTGGATTATAAATGGGCCTTTTATGTAGTTACCCAAATGATTGGCCGATATTATGAAATGATAATGGTCTTTATGTTCTTTTATTCTTATGCATGATTTTATGTGCTTATGTGTTGGCCTCAGTGTTCGGTTACCTTAGTACGTAGCGTACTGATCATCCATTTCATAGGTGATGCTCATTCCCACGCGCAGAAGGCTAGTCTGATCTGTTGTAGGTAGAAGATGCTTATTTTGATGCTATTGATTTCTATGGGACATCAGGTGGGGCCGAGTGATGTTTGGACTGGATCAGTTAGAGTGGCGTGGTCGGTTTCCTTTTTAAATTATAACTCATGTTACATTTTTATTATGTTTGACTTGCAGAAATAATTTTATCAATGTTGTTTATTTATTATCTGAAAAATAATAGCTTACATTCATTGATTTTACCTGGAAAAGGCTTGGAAATCAGTGAAAACTTTATAATTCAAATTCATTCTAAAATTAATACTACTAGTAGTATCAGCTTAAAAAGATTAAAAATAGAAGGACAGTCAAAACATACTTTAAAATCCATTAAAAATTTCGCAAACAAATTTTAATTTTGAAAATAAACATGGTCAAAAAAACCAACCATTCTGATACCAACTCATAGTATCAGCTTGAAAATTTTAAAACGAAAGGGCGCGGTCGAAACCAGCTTCGATACCAACATGTGGTATCAACTTAAAAAAATTTAAATCGAAAGAGTGTAATCAAAAGGATCAACCGCTCTATTACCAACCTATTATTAATATTAATATGTTATAAGTATAATTATTATTATTATTATATCCTATTTCAAATTTCTATTATTCCATTATTATTATTATTAGTGTTGTTAATAATGTTCTTATTGTTATTGTTATCATTATCATCATCATCATCATCATCATCATCATTATTACTATTATTATTATTATTAGCTTTTATTATTATTATTATTAGTGTTGTCATTATTATCATTATTATTATTATTTATTAAGTTATTATTATTCAATGTAGGGTAGAAACCCTACTTCATTTTATCTTCGATTATTATCCTTACTATTATTACCATTATGGTCATTATTAATTTTTGTAATATTACTATTGTTTTTATCATTATTACTATTACTAAATTTTGTTACTTATTTTACTAATATTATTATTAGCATTATTTTGGGTTATTGTTGTTATTATTACTATTCTTGTTAATATTAACATTGATATTGTTTTTAGTATCTTTGCTATTATTATTTTAGTATTATTAGGGTAAAGTTTTCAACCTTATATTATCAACTTTTATAATATTTCTATTATTTATATATCTTTAGCAAAGTTAGTAATTAGTTAATGTTATTTTTATAAATATAGTATAATTTTATTAAAAACCTAGTCTTATAATAAGTTAGTGATTAATAGTATTTTTGATAGGAGGGAGTCTAATTTTAGCTTTTCCCTCATAATAGGTGAAACCAGTCAAAGCCCTAAGGAGGCGTAGGAGCATACTCCAAGACCAGTGTCGTTTTAGGTAAGGGGTGCTAACACCATGTTCTTTATCAAGTTCATACGAGTACAGAAGCCCCCACTATTATAGCCGGTAGATCGGAGGCACATAGGGTATCATACCCTAACCACTATTATATTTGGTGGATTGGAGACACATAGGACTACGCATCCTAACCACTATTCCTAACCGGTGGATCGGTTGGCCCCGACTCACATAGTGTTCCACTATAAGTAATTAGTATCTTTTAGGTACTTTGGCAAACATTGGTTTGTATTTATTGAGCTTGGGAACCCCCACTATTATAACTGGTGGATCGGTTACGCATAGGACATCATGCCCTAACCACTATTATAACTGGTGGATCGATCACATATAGGGTAAAAACCTTAACCACTATTCCAAACCGGTGGATCGGTTGGTCCCGTCTCAACGATATTCCACTTTAAATAATTAATATCTTAGTATTTTATTCACAAGCTTTGACCCAAACATGCATGAATACCTTCTATATTTCTCATCCTCCAACCCTAGTTAACCAACACCACGCGAGTTAACCATGGCACACCCTAACACCCATGCAACCCTAATTCCATGCAAATCCTTAGTTCTCATGCGAACCCTAGCTCCACGTAAACCTTGCTTACGTAACTCCACACAAACCCTAACTCCATGCAAACCCTGGCTCCCATGCAATCATTAACTCCCATGAAAACCCTAATTCCACATAAACCATACTTCCATGCAAACCCCAACTCCCCTGCAAACCCTATTAGCATGCCACATTAATACCACCATGCAAAACCCTAACAGCATGCAACATTAATACCACCATTCAAAATCCTAACACCATGCAACATTAATACCACCATTTAAAACCCTAACACCATGAAATATTAATACCACCATGCCAAAACCCTAACACCATGCAATTTCATACAAACCCTAACACCATGCAATTTCATGCAAAACCCTAACAGCACATTGTTACACTTCCCATCATTATTTTACAACCCTAACATGCATGTCTTAAAGCCAAATCATACAATAATAATAACACAATTATACCATGATTCTCATGCCACAATTTATTCACACCAACATACTTAAACTCCATAATCATGTTGCATCCATAACAATTAAACAATATTCACATGAATTACACTTTAATTCATATCACATGCCATGCATAGCATAAGATCACATATTACACATATAGCCTTAGCACCCCTTACCTAAAACGACACCGGTCTTGGAGCACGCTCCTACGCTTCTTTAGGGCTTTGATTGAGTTCACCTATTATGAGGGAAAAGCTAAAATTAGACTCCTTCCTATCAAAAATACTATTAATCACTAACTTATTATAAGACTAGGTTTTTAAATAAATAATAATATATTAATAAAATAACATTAACTAATTAATAACTTTGCTAAAGATATAGAAATAATGGAAATATTATAAAATTTGATAATATAAGGTTGAAAACTTTACCCAAAAAAAATTAGTAATAATGATACTAAAATAATAATAGCAAAGATACTAAAAATAATATCAATGATAATAATAATAATAATAATAATAATAATAATAATAATAATAATAATAATAACAACAACAACAACAACAACAACAACAAGGACATTATTCAAAACAAAGTGAAATAAGGGCTTTAGCCCCTTTACTCAAATAATACTAATAATAATAATATTAGTAAAATAAATAACCAAATTTAGTAATAATAATAGTGATGAAATAATAATAATGATAATAATAATAATAATAATAATAATAATAATAATGATGATGATGATGATGATGATGATGATGATGATGATGATGATGATGATGATGATGATGATGATGATAAAAAACCATAATAATATTGTAATAATAATAATAATCATAATGGTAATAATAGTAAGGATAATATTTGAAGATAAAAAGAAGTATGGTTTCCACCCTACATTGAGTAATAATAACTTAATAAATAATAATAACAACATTAATAAGAATATATAATAATAATAATAAAACACTAATAACCCTAATAATAATAAGACATGATATTTATAATATTACTACTAATATTTAAAATAAGCATAATGGGGTTTCAGCCCTATATAAAATAATAATACTAACACTTGAAAAATAATAATAACAATAATAACATTATTAACAACGCTAATGGTAAAATAGTTGTATTAATAATAATGGAATAAGAATAATAGAAATTTGAAATAGGATTAATAATAGTAATTATAATTATAACATATTAATATTAATAATAGTAATAATAGAAATAATAAGGGTAATAGTGCTAAAATCGAATTAAAAATTACAATAAGGATTTATCCCTCAACAGAATAATAATAATAATATTAATATTAATAACAATAATAATACATATTAAAAATGGAAATAATAATAATAATAATAATAATAATAGGATTTATATTAGAATAAATGAAATAAAATAATTTAAGGCTTGTAAAAATAGGAAAAAGGGTTGAGAGGGTATAGGGTTCAACCTTAGGTTGGCAAAGCATATGTACACCTTGTTAAGATTGTCAAATCCATCACCCAAGTCGAAATCACAAGTCTGCATGGCAATAAAAGAAGAATGTAAGCTTTTCCTGAAGTTGGCAACATTCACCAAAGGACCATTGTAGGGTACTATCACCTGACATAGGGTACAACTGCTTGACATTTGGGTACAGTCGACAATCACATTATCATAGGAAATTTTTCCTATCTTCATGGTTGCACATTATAAATACCCCATAAAGATATCAAGTAGGGAGGATCATCAATGAATCATCACCATCAATAGAGAGAGATAACAATGTTAATGGAAAAGTAGTAGAGAAAGGGAAAAAAAGAAGAAGAGTTCCAACTGAGCTCAATCAATAAAGGAAAAAGAAGAATGAGTGATTAGGCCAGCTAAGGGTTGGATTATTGTGATCTATCGAGTCCCTTCCCTTCTTTCTCTTCTTTATTTTATGTCAGATGGAATAATTTTAGAATTGGCTAAACTTCTTAGTGAAAGGAAAGGTTGTAAACCCGTGTTGTTGTAATTGTTAACATTTTAGTCCAGTTGGGTTAAATGATATTTTATTTTTTTGAGCTCCATTTATCAAAGTGTTGAATTTTGGCCATATTATGCACTCATCTGAACTTTATATCAACTATGATAGTGCATAGAACTTACGATAACAAAGAGTGATATGGTTGGCACCAAAAGGTGAAAAAACCTTATCATTAATCCTCCAAACATCACTACGTGACATTAACAAGGCCCATGCACTATGATGGAGATGGCTTGAGGGTATGTTTCACTACTAAGTGGAACCTGGTGAGCTTAAAAGGATTAATATCCATTGAGCTTGAAAGCTATGAATAGTTATAAGGTACACCCACTTGGTGTTAACAATTCTCCTCTCACAACTCTATCTTTTGATTTCTTTACCATCTATCCAGCATTAATATTAGTAACTTCTTGAGCATTTATTTACTTCTCTATATTTTCATCACCACCCTACTAAATTTTAGTTACATAAGTATGTTCATAGAACACTTGAATTTTGTGAGGATTTTTCATTCATCTTTTTTCCTGTGGGATCGACATCCTATGAGCACTTTATTACATGGATTGACGGTGTATACTTGTATGATTGTGTTGTGTTCCATTGTTATGATCACCCTACATAAAATTATTGAACTAATCACACACCAGGCTTCCTACAATTGTTTTTTTGTTGGATGTTAGACCAATAATAGATTTTTTTAGGCGATGATAACACCCTATAATTTTTATTTAGCTTCCACACAATGTCTTGTGAAAAAAAAAACTTCTTTTAAAAATGGAGTGTGTTACAAATATTATAATGCTCATGTGTTATAAACAATGCTATAAGTGAAATAAAATATTTCTCTATTTAATGGCACTAAAGATGACTTGATTAAGTAACAAACAATAATTTAGAAAAATGACATCATAATAACCATATCATACACATTTTAAGATTTATTATCTAACAAGATTAAGTGAAGTAATTAAGGAAACTAAGAATTGATAAAAAATTAATTAAAAATAAATGTAACAAAACTGCCAATAAACTAAGAAACTCATGCAAGATTTATTCTTTCATTTTCACATTAAATTGGATGGTATTAGTTGATGTTGGATCAAACAATTATACTAATACCATATTTGATGTAGGAGCATCTTTATTTTATTATTCTCATGTTGGAGGTCATGAGTTATCATATTTGGAGATGGTACCAATTATTCTTAAAAATCTTAAATACCTTCATAATAACCCTAATAATATTTCATTAAGTGATTATTACATGTATTATATATGTTTGCAAGAAGAGTAATTCACCAAGGATATCTATTATGCAAGAGAATGATAATGCAAGGGCTAAAAAGTTGCATGGAAGATAAAGCTACATGGTATGAAGCTTGATTACTTGATTTTTTTAATGTATTATCGTGATTAGGTTTTATGTAGATTTGATATTTTATGTATAAATTGTAATGTCTTGCCATTTGTAATTGTAAAATATTATGTATACCATATAGATGTGTATTAGTTTACCCTTTTGTTAATTATGTTGGTTTATTTGGGCTTGATTAATATAGGTTATGTTCGGCCTCATATTTGTGTGTGTGTGTGTGTGGAACCTATACATTTGGTGGAGGAGATGTCAATTAATTAATGAATGAAAGTTAAACCAAATTCTTGGGCAGATTTTGATATCCTTTCCTTCCTCTTCAAGTGAGTTTATCTTTATAGAATTTAAGTATTTATCTCTATAGAAATTTGGGTTTTCTCTTTATAATTCTTTTGATATTAATAAAGATCAAAAATTCCAAGCTTGCATTTAAGTTGAAGACTTATACAACTTTGAATGTTATCTCTAATTTGATCAATATTCCTCTTCAATAATAAAAAAAGTAAAAAGGTCCTACATTATAAAGAATAATTCAACAATTATCTTCCACATCAACTTTAGTATCAAAGCTAGTTTTTTTTTGGCTTGACAAAAATAAGAGGAAAACACGTCTTTGAAGTGGAAAGAAGCAAAAACGGCAATACCGACTTTGGTTGAGATTCTAGATCATTCTTGCTATAATTCTTTGAATCTTGATAACTTTCTTGAATATTCATATGCTTGTTTATGATCTTGGATGGCCAAATGTGGAGTTATGAAATGTGATATAATTCTCTTGAATGATTACATGTTGAAGACCAAACCAAAAGGTAGCATTTGCATGTTAACTTTTTGATTGATATAAGGAAGGAAACGTGCATGTGTGTAGCTTGTATTAGATTGGTCTTGAAGAGAATTATTCCTAATGGTATTGAATGTGATTGGTTAAATTATATGATAATTGAATAAACATTTAAATCTAGTCACCATTTGTGTGTTTAAGACATGTGTTGATTGTATATCTTTTGTTTCTTCAAGTGTAAGTTGTGTGTAGTCAATAATTTGGACCATGTGTTTGTGAGTTTCATAAAATTCATACATATAGGTTTTTTCTTTGACTCTAATCAATTTATATTACTTTTTATAATGCCGAATAACTACATTATTTTGTTTGGAACATGTCAAGTGATTAGTTTTAGTTTTTATTGAATTTTATATCAATAACTTAACAAGAAACATGTATAGTTTCATAATTCATTCTTGTGTGAGATATATTATATTGTTGGCCATGTTTTTGATTCATTAGAATAAAACATTTCTACAAGAACCGAACCCAAAGTGAAGGAGAACCATTGTGTGATTTGGGTTTTCAACCAAAACCCTAAGGAGTTATTAATATTTTGTTAAGTGTGTTAGTAAGCTAATTAATATAAGCTATTTTTGAGGCAATCCAAAATCTCTCAATCAATATAGCTGCAACCAATTCTCCTATAATACAAACTTAATTACAAAGGATGGAGTCTTGATTTGTCAAGTAGGATTCAGTGCAAAATATACAAGAACAAAAGAAGTTATATCAAGATTGAATGTGAAGTGACAAAAAAAAAACAATCAACCCAACAAGAGGGAAATATTTGAACTCATGAGTACATTATAAATAAGAGTCACAAGGGAGTACATTATATAACAAAGATAAAGATATCAAACTTGATCTTCCTAATTTTGATGGTAAACTTGATGTTGATTTATTTCTTGAATTGTTAAATGACGTAGGGGCTATATTTGAATTACTACATTATCACGATAAGAAAAGGTGTATATTATCTACTCTTAAGCTTAAGAATTTATCTAAGATATGGTATGATATATTGAAGAAAACTAGAAAAAGAGACGGTAAATCTAAAATCAAATCTTAGGATAAGCATAAAAAATATCTGAGAAAGAAATTCGTACCTAAAGAGTATAAGAAAGATAGTTATATTAAATTGAATACTCTTAGACAAATACTTCTATGCGTTGATAAATATATTAGGAAATTTGTGAAATTAGCACTTATATGTGACATCTATAAGAAAAAGGAACAAATATGCTAGATTTCTAGGTGGCCTTAACATGATAATTTAAGATAAAGTTAAAACTTGTTTATATGATTGTCTTGATGATATTATTAAACTATCTTTGAGATTTGAAAAGCAAATCAAATCTACTGAGCCTCATGTCAAACAAAATAATTCTCCTACAAAGTACTACCTGAGTACACTAGCTACCAAGTACAAGAAAAGTACCTCAAACTCTACAAATGTTTAAGACTTAATTGAGAGAAGAAGGGAAAGGCTTTAAATTCTAAGGATTTGTACACTACGTCATATAATATCCCAATCAAAGAGTATTATCTATATAAGAGATTGAAGCTATGGAGAGTTGTGATGAAGATCATGAGTTCAAGACAAATGAAAGAATTTCAAGTGAGTCAAAGGATCTAGGCAGTGCTTGTTATGTCCTGCAATGATTTCTTCAAGTACAAGCTAATGAGAAACCTAAAAAACAAGAGGAGATATTTAAAACTAAAGGAATAATAAGAGATATAGTTTATTAGATTATCATTGATAGTGGATTATGTACAAATGAATCTTACGAGAGGATGGTGAAGGATTTGGTATTAATTTCAACACCACATTTGAAACCTTATTCTCTTCAATGGCTTAATAATAATAAAGGAGTCAAATTAACAATGCAACCCCTAATCTTATTTAAAATTGGTAAATATCATGATGATGTATTATGTGATGTTTTACCTGTAGATTCATATGGAACCTTGTTAGGTAGACCATGGTAATATGATAGATGTGATATTCATAATGATATTACTAATGACTATCTTGTTGAAAAGGGTAAGCAAAAGCACAAACATAAAGATTCTATGCGTGATAATGATAACATAGTCAATGATAAGCTTATTTTTGCATGAAAAGGCTATTATAAATGTATTAAAGAAGAATTTAGTTGTTATGCTTTGATTATATTGGAATCCCTACACCAAAATATGAAATTACCAATTGTCCTCATTTATATGAGCTTATTGATTATATAGTCTTACACCAAAATTACCAATTATAGAAGAGATAGTACATGCTATGGAATTAATGCTTGGTATGTCTTTAACTATATGACCTTCCTATAGATGTAATGTGGAAAAAGCTATAGAATTACATATACACATACAAGAGCTCATATAAAAAAGATATGTGAGAGAAAGCATTAGTCCATATTGTGTACCTACATTACTTGTTCCTAAAAAAGATGGTATGTGGTGCATGCATATTGACTCTAGATCTATTACCAATATAACTATTAAATATATATTTCCTGTGCCTAGATTAGATGACATGTTATATGAATTATGCGGAGTACAAGTATTCTATAAAAATGATATAAGGAGCAGATATTATCAAATGAGAATAAGACAAGGGGATGAATGGAAAACTTCTTTTAAAAATAATTGTGGCCTTTATGAATGGGCTATTATGTAATTTGAATTGTGTAGCACAACTAGTTCATTTATAAGATTAATGAATGATGTTCTTCAAACTTTTCTTGGAAAAGTCATTGTCTTATACTTAGATAATATACTTGTGTATAGTAAAAATGAGCACTATCATCTTAGTCATATGTGGAGATTATTTAATAAACTAAGGGGGACTAAACTCTATGGAAAAATGTGATTATAATCTTTCGATTATTGTTTCCCTTTTTTAAATTGTAAGTAGTGAAGGTATAAAAGTGGATCCTACAAATATTCAAGCTATTCAATATTAGCCTCTACCTAAAGATATTCATTATATGAGGAGTTTTCATGATATTGCGAGTTTTTGTAGAACATTCATTAAAGACTTCTTAACTATTATTGTGCTAATTACACATCTTATAAAGAAAGGAAATTTCAAATGGGAAGAAGATGCCACTTAAACCTTTGACACTTTAAAGGACAAGCTATGTAATGCATGAGTATTATCCTTGCCTAACTTTGCTAAATCATTTGAAGTTACATGTGAAACTAGTGGGGATAGGGATAAGTGATGTAATCTCACAAGAAAAAAGGGCCATTGAATTTTTAATCAAAAAATTAAATGGTGATGCATTGAATTATTTAACATATAACAAGGAATTATATTCTATCATAAGAAGCTTAGAAACATCAAGTCATTATTTGAGACCTAAGACATTTGTTCTACATTTGGATCAAGAAAGTTTAAAATATTTGTGTGGGTAAAAACAAAATTAGTTCTAGGAATGCAAAATAGGTTAGTTTCTTATAATACTTTGTGTTTTCTATTAAACATTTTTATGGTATTGAAAATTTAGTAGTAGATATATTATCAAGGAGATGTGTGACTTGTCAAAATATTAAGAGTTTCTTCAATAAAGGTTTGCACACTTCTTTACCTATTCTTAGTCAACCATGGGAAGGGATTATTATAGACTTTATTCTAGGGTTACCAAGGATACAAAGGAAAAATGATTCTATTATGTTAGTAGTTGATAGATTTCCTAAAATGGCACATTTTATTCTTTGTAATAAAACAGATGACGCAACACATGTGGAAGATTTATATTTCAAGGAAATAGAAAGGTTACATGGTATTACCAAAAGTATAGTGTCATATAGAGATATAAAATTTTTGAGTTACTTTTGAAAGTTACTTTGGTATATGTTAGGTACTAAATTGTTGTTTAGTACATTCCATCATACACAAACGAATGGCTAAACAGAAGTGACTAATAAAATCTTTGGAACTTTACTATGAGGATTAGTTAATAAGAGTACAAAAGATTGGGATATAAAACTTGCACATGTTGAATTTGTATACAATAGGAGTCTTTCTAGTACAACTTAATCAAGTCCATTTAGAGTTTTCTATGGAGTTAATCCTTATTTACCTATTGATATGTTGTTATTAAAGATAGGTGATATTAAGAACTATAATGCCAAAGAAGTAATTGAATTATATAAGAAACTTCATAATTAAATTAAGAATAACATTGATAAATCTAATGTCAAATTCCAAAACCAAGCTAACAAAAATTGAATCACACAAGTATTTTCACTAGGAGACTTGGTATGGTTACACTCAAGAAAATAGATATTTTTGAACCTAAGAAAAAATAAACTAATGCCAATATTAGATGGACCATTTAAAATCTTAATAAAATCTAAAAATAATGCCTATTAATTAGAATTACTTAAATCCTATAGGGGAGTTTCTAGGACTTTCAACGTTGGTGACTTAATACATTATTATAGTGATGCTAATTTGAGAAAATATCTTCTTTACATGGGGAGAATGATGCAGGAGCATCTCCATCTCATTCTTCTCATGTTGGAGGTCATGAGCTAGCATATTTAGAGATGATACCAATTGTTCTTAAAAATTTTGAACAGCTTCATAATAACCCTAATAACATTTTATTAAATGATTCTTGTGGGTATTATATATGTTTGTAAGAAGAATATTTTCCCAAGGATATATAGTATGCAAGAAAATGATAATGCAAGGGTTATAAAGTTTTTTAAAAGACAAAGCTATAAGACATGAAGCTTGATTGCTTGATTATTCAATGCATTATCATGATTAGGTTGCATGTAGTTTTGATATTTTATGTATACTTTGTAATGTCTTGTTATTTGTAATTGTCAACCATTATGTATACCATATGGATATGTATTAGTTTAAACTTTTGTTAATTGGGTTGATTAATTTGGGCTTAATTAATGGAAGTTAAGATCGACCTCATATGTGTGTGCGTGTGTGTGTGTATGGAACTAGTACATTTAGTGGATGAGACATTAATTAATGAATGAATAAAATTTAAGCCAAATTCTTCCATAGATTTCAACCTCCCTTCTTTCCTCTTCAAGTGAGTTTGACTTGAGAGAATTTAGGTATTGTTCTCTAGAGAATTTTTTGTTTTCTATTTAGAATTCTTTTGATATTGGTGAAGATAAAAAAAAAATTCCTACCATACATTTGAGTTGAAGACTTTTACAACTTCGAATCTTATCTCTACTTTGATCAAGATTCTCCTTCAATAACAAAAAAAAAATTAAGGTCCTATATTGTGAAGGATAATTCATCCATTATCTTCCACATCAATAATAGTCACACAACTTACACAAATCTTAATTAAGTTATGATTACATTGCAGGGGTAAGACTTAGAGCAATCAAACCGAAAAATGAATTTTGTTTCAATAAAAAAGGGCTTATATGACAAAATTAATTGAATCGCAATGATATCTTATATGATGAATTTAATTATTTTATAACTCAATAAATTATATGTTCAACAGATATTTCATGTGATGAACCTAAATATTTTATGTGATGAACATAACTTTTATATGCGATGAACCTAAATATGTTATATGATGAACCTAAATATTTTACGTGTTGAACCTAATTATTTTTGACATGAGACTATATATTAGGTGTCATGAACCCAAAATTTTCTAATGTTGAACCTAATTTATAAATCTAAACGGATTTTATGTGATGAACTTAATTATTTTATAACATGATCCTATATATTAAGTGCCATAAACCCAAACCTTTCTAGAGATGAGCCTAAATGGATTATATGATGAGCCTAGTTGGTTTATGACATGAACCTATGTATTAGGTGTTATGAACTTAAATGGATTATTTGATTAACCTAATTATTTTATAAGATGAATTGATATATTAAATTTTATGAATCTAAATATTTATAGGATTAAACCTAAGGTATAGAATTTATAAACCAAGCTAAGAGAATAATTATTGATATAGCACTTCTGAAACAAACATTGTGGCTTGTTTTGATCTTTTGTGAGGGTATGATCTGCTAATTTTGTTTGAGGATATGATAATAGGGTATACCATTTGTGCATGGAGAGGAGTCCTTTATTTTATAGGAAACGAAGACGCGAACCTTATTAATGGGGTCCTAGAAGAAGCTTTTGTATTTTGATCTTGGTTCCCGTAATCTTAAAGCTCCATGAGATAGCAAACAGCTTGGACGAAGACTGAATCCAGTATTGCTCATATGCCCTGCAACCGCAGACCGGCACACATTGGCTCCTATTGCGCCGCACGTCCATTGTTCGCTCCACCCTGAAGTATATGGTTTTTTTTTTTGTTTTTTTTTTAACTAATTTAAATCTAGCCGATGTTTTGTTTGTCAAATTGATTTTCTTTGTGTATTTATGGTTTGATTGTAGATCTCTTGTTGTCTTCATGTCTATTGTGAAATATTTTAAAAATTAGAGTTATGTTAATTAGTTGGTTAATGTGTATTATAAATTAGGATTATGTTGTGTCCATTGCATGATTTTTATTTGTGTATTGTGTATTTTGAAGATGATTATTTTATTTGACATTAACTATATTACTTGATTGTTGGTTCACTTTATTTGTGTATTGATAATTGTATATTTTATTTTCTCAAATTAATTATATGTTTGTTATTTGTCAAGATTCTATAAACTTTATTTCTTGGCCTAGTCATTGATCTCAACTAATAGTCGTTTGCATGTACTTATCTGGTGCAATATATATTAAATCATACTACTGTTTCAGCATATAAAACAAGCATTTTCTTTGAAGTCATAAAATAGTCGGGTTTAATTTAAATTTCAATGCTTTTTATGCAATGTTTTAATCCAACTTGTGGACAAGTTATAAAACCAAACAATAAATATTTGAAATACGTAGAATTATGATGTTTCATTTTGTTCAAACGATTAATCAAAGCTTTATGCATAAACCATATATATTGTCCACAATGATTTCAAAACACATACTGTAATTATAATAAAAGAGTAGTATAAGAAAACATAAATATTTACAAGGTTGTTAAATACTCTTTGTCTCAAAATAATAGACTTGTTTACTTTCGCACACAAATCATAATTAATGCTATATTTTATGCCATAATTTGCGCTATAGTTAACCTCACTTGGAAAACCCATACAAATAATCAATTAACTACATCAAATATTATAAACATCTAGTAATATGTAGCGAATCATTTAGGAATATTATAGAAAAATAAACGTACGAATATAAAAACATGTATATATTGTGGAACAAGTTAAAATAGAAATTGATCTTATTAATATGGGATGGATGTACGAAGTAAATAGATTATTCATAACAATTAGCAAAAGAGAGCATGCTAGTGAAACAGTGATAATGTCTTGGTCTAATGGTCGACAACGAAGACTGTGGCACAAGAGTCTAATATTTGAAATTTTCTCTCATGTAATATGCGTACAAGTTCATGTCACTTACAGAAATTGAGTTTCTATAATTTTTTGACTGATTTCTATACTTTTTTCCTTGAAAAATATGAAAAAAAAAATTCATCACAGGGCTAGAAAATGAAATTCTCTCTAATTTTCTTCCAAATTCCTTATTTTTTTTAATGATTTAAGTCTGCAAATCAATAGATCGACATATTATAAATTTATAATATATTTTTTGTACTAATTTTTTTTGAATTTAGGTTACAAAGCAGGCCAAACAATTCCAAAAATATCACCTATCACCCTTTTCTTGCAACCTACCTCCCCACCTACCGCACGCCTTGGTGTCTTGACTCCCCAACTATCACACACCGTGGACGTCTTGAGTCCTCAACTACTTCACATCCTATGCATTTGGATTGGCCTTCGAATACACAATTCATTCGTTTCTAACATATTTCGTTAAAATAATTTTTTTTAAAATGTAAAATTATGATTTTTTAATCATTATTTTACTTTGATTTCATTGGTTTTAAAGTCTTTGCTTTAACAATTGGTTAAATAAAAATTGAGGGTTGAGAGAAGGTGGAGAAAATGGTGGAAAAGAAGAGAGCAGGGAAATGAGTCACCGGGGGGGGGGATCATATAAAAAGGTGTGAACCCAAAAATTTATGGTCATTCAAATGACAACCAAAAATAATAATAATGAATACTGTAATCCCTTCAATTATGACCTTTCAAACACGAAAACAAATGCCTTAAGCTAAGTTCACCTCTCCGGTGCCTAGGATAGTAGAAGTCGAGTACTCCCTAAAAAGTACATGATTAGTCAATTACTCCCTAAAACGAACATGATTATTATGACTAAAATAACTCTGGATCGTAAATTAGGGGGCAGAATAATCCACTTTACCTTTGCTTTTTAACCTTCACTTTTCCTAACAAGCACCCCATGCGCGGCTGCAAGAGCCGTCCCGGGGGGAGGGCGGCGTTAAAAAAAGCATGTGTAATAACAATAATATTTTGGGTCAGAGGCTTTATGTTTGGGGTTCACTACGTTTTTCAAAACTTAAAATTACAATTTTTAATTTATTTTAACTCCATTAATTAATAATAAAATACACCAGATGTATCTATATTCCACTTTTTCTTTTTTCTTTTTTTTTTTTAATTTCCTTTCCCTTACTTGTTCCATCTATAGTAAAAAACAACTTATCATAACATTACTTTTTGTATAAAAATTTTATTTTAAAAAAAATGTATTTTTAAATTTTACTCTTAGTTATTTCTTTTATTATCTATATATTAAATATTTTATTATTTTTAATAATATTATAAATAAAAATTTTAAACTACTTTTATTAATTACTAAAAATTGATGTAAATTATTAAAATATACTGAACTGGATCTCCACTTTTATAAAATTAAATTTCAAACCCTAAACCTTAGGGTTTGAACCATGTTTTCGGATTACCAAATACATTTAGATAACACTAAATAGTAACACAAGCAATAACATCAATAATGATCAAAGCATTGCAAACCATGATATAATCAATGATGCAAGTATATGCTCTGCCATAGTTCATACATGTTTGTTGTACAAATTAAAAGGCGGAAAAGAAGTGCAAAATTAAAGAGAGAAAAAATAGTAGATTTCAAGCTTTTCATAAAGTATGAATATTTTAAATTCCGTAAATAATGTACCAAAATAATTGTGTGATAGGATGGGGTTATATCAATGCAATCTAGATAAATCAATCAAAGCAAAATTCTTTTCTATTACAATAAATTTTTGGTGTCATAGGACAAGGACGTGTAGGAAAAAAAATATGGCTGATGAAATTTTCTCGCCAATAAATAAAAAAGCCATTAGCTTATTTATAATCATCACTCCTAGAGCAAACATATTCATATAAATAAATGAATTTGAATAAGAAAGCATTCGTCTTATCAAAGCCCCCACACCCCTCAATTTGGTTTCAAACAATTACTTCTTCTTCTTTTATATATATAGAGGGAATACTTTTACTTCTTTATCTCTTTCTCCCCTCAGTGTTTCTACAACTTGCATCCATGATAAGCAACTCAAGTTTTAGAGCTCATTCAATTTTTTAAGTTTCTCCATTTCTTAATGTGGGAATGCTATCAACTTAATGAGTCCTTTTTTTTATTGAGTTGTTATAGACTCGCTAACAAGTAACAACTTGCCATGTTTGCCACCTGGTTCCCCATACATGTAGATTGTAGAACCACCATAATAGTGAAATTACACCAAGGCATGAGGTATTATTAGGTGCACTATGTCACTTTATGCTGTAATGCATCCAATTATGTATAATAAAGGAAATAATTTTATATAATTAAATGAGTAGTTTTATATAAATTAAGAAAAAAAATTGAGTTGCCAATTTTAGATATATATAAATTTAATAGTAGTTTTATATGATGAAATGGGTTGTTTAAAGTGAGTATATTTATATAATAAAGCAATTAATGTCATATAATTTTTTTTTACTTGACAGCTTTTTAAATATGTGCCCTTCTACACCTATTTATACAAAAAGTTATATGAAAGTGTTAGTTTTATTATATTAAACATTTATTAAATTTATATAAAATTAAGATTGGTAAGTAAAAGATTTATAATTTATATAAAATTATTCATTTTATTATACGAAACTACTCACTTTATTATACGAAATCAGGTGCACCATATCAGAAAAGTGATGTGGTGCTACTTCACCTAATAATCACTCATGGGCATCCACGGTTACATTTTTATAGATGTCACCTACTGAGCCACATAGGTTCAAAACATGCAAGGAGTATGCTCGTAGTGATTACCTAATGGCTCCTTTTCCTTGGCTTATTTTTAGGACACATTAAACTAATTTAGATCATATCATATCAATAGAAATTTAATCATCAAATATATAAAATAATAATAATAATAATAACAACAACAACAAGGGTCCTTTGGGATATTGATACCTCTACAGTAGCTTTGTGACCTTTGAGGAATACCCTAAGTTTGAGACTTTCAATCTATCCCAATTTTACAAGACTACAATAGGATGCACCCTATAGTATTAGAAGAGTGTATGCAACATTGAAACATAAGGGTCCAAAATGTGATTAGTGGAAGATAATATGGCAAAATAATATAGTCCCTAGTTACCAATTCATATCTTGGCTAGTTGCAGCACATTGTTTGGCGACAAAGGATCATCTTAGCAAGTATGTACCATTGGTTGATCAATAATGTGCTTTCTGTACAGAGCAAGAAACTATCTCCCATTTGTTTATGTATTTTCAAATTATGGGGGGTGGTATTCATACCATTTGTTGCATCATGAAATTCCCAATTCATACCCCATCGCCTATATATACCCCATATCCCTCCCTCCTTCTTTTCCCTCCTCTCTTCTTCCCCTTCGTTAATGAGCTGGCCGAGACCCTACCCCCCTCTTTCTCTATATTTTCTTTCTTATCCCTCTCTATTTTAGTCTTTAGCACCACCGTTCTCTCTACTGACCAAGCCACTCATGAAATGCCCCAAAATCTTAATTTCTATTATCTATTATTAAATAAGATTTTTATGTGGGAGTTTAACCAAAATAATTCATTTTTATTAAAATAAGAGGAAGTTAATTAGGTTAAACCAAAAAGAAATTTAAAAGTGTTTTAAATAGGAGGAATTGTGGTATTTTAAGCTAATTAAGGATTTTATTTTAGAAATTAATTAAATAAATTACTTTATTTAAATTAAGAAGAATAGAATAGTTTCAAATTAATATAAAATTTATAAATAATTCAATTGGATAAAATTAGAGTGTTTTGTTAATTAAAATGGTATTTAAGAAAATTCTTTCAAAAATCCCTAAATTAACCTAAAAATAGAATTTAATTATTATTTTGATAATTATATTTTATTAAACATCCCAAATTACCCAAATCATACTAATTAATCCAACCACTAATTTCCCTTCTTTTTCCTTTTTCTTTTTCTCCATTTTCCCCTCTTTTTCCTTTTCTTTCCCTTCATTTCTTTTTTTTCTACTCTCCCCCCCCGACTTGGGCTGGCCTGCTGGCCCAGCACCCTGGCGCGACCCAGCACCCCCGCGCACCTCTTTCTTTTCTCCCGGCCGGTTTGGCCCGCCCCCCCCTTTTCTCTTTCTTTCTTTTCTTTTCCGCTGGACCGTCGGTCCAGCCTTCTTCCTCTTCCCTCCCCGCATCGTCTTCTTCCTTCGCCGCCTGTAACACGAAAACCATGGCTGGGAAGGAAAACCTGCAATAACAGCCATTGCTCCCATCTTTTCATCTCTCTCCACCTCGTTGAATTCCCTGTGGACATGACAAATCAATCGTAGCCCTTCTCCCACACGAAATCACTCTCTCTCTCTCCCCGACGAGTCTCGGTCTGCAACTGCAGACCTACACCGGTCAGCCTCACCGGACACGCATCCACCTAACCTCCGACCTCCCTCGCACCCTTGTCGTTTTCCCGTCCCAATTTCCCTATAAATAGCCCTAACCATTGCCTTAATCGGGTTCGAAATTTGGAACCCAGAAAACCAGAGCTGCACACCGCCCCACCTTTAGCCGCCCTTTCCTCCGCCTTCGGCCAGCGTTGTCGCCTGCCCGCACCACCAACATCCTCCCTGCACCTCCCTCTACACAACCGGACTACTAGCTCCCCCTGCCTTGCTTCGCATGGGTCGCCTTGGCCGCTCGAAGTTGCCTTCCCGAAACAGCCTTTCGACCCCTGGCACCACCTTCGTGCCGCCGGCGCCGCCTCCACCGCCACCTGCAGCTCCGCCACTACCTCCCAAATCAACCAGCGGTTCTTGCTCTACCACCCTACACCTCTACTTTCCCCTACTTCCCTCTTCCCTAGCCTCCATCTCCACTTTCCTCCTTTTCTCCCTTCCTCCACCGCCGCGCCGCCGCCGCTGCCGCCGCCACCGCCACCACCTCTCAGCCAGGTTGCCCAACACCCTGAACCCTAAATCTTAAAAAAAATAAAAATAAATAAATAAAAATGATTAATGGTTTAATATTATTAACTACTATTATTAGTATTATTATGATTAATATTAACATTATCATTATTATTACTAATATTATTATTATTACTAATACTACCGCCCTTATTATTATTACTAGGACCCAATCCTCCCCTAAGAACTTCTAATTAATGGTATTAAGCAATACAAGACACTATTAAGTTATTATTATTTTTAATATTGCTAGTATTACTATTATTATCCTTATCATTATTAGCACTACTATTATCGTTACTATTATGATTACTATTATTATTATTATTATTATTATTATTATTATTATTATTATTATTATTATTATTATTATTATCGTTATTATTATTACTCTTATTATTCTTATTGTTATTATAATTATTATTGTCATTTATTACTATTATTATTTTTATTAGTATTATCATTATTATTATTATTATTATTATTATCATTATTATTATTATTATTATCACTATTATTACTATTATTATTATTCTTATTATTATTATTATTATTATTACTATTGGTGTTATTGTTATTATTAATATTATTATTATGAGCATTATTGTCATTATTACTACTATTGTCATTATTATTATTATTATTATTATTATTATTATTATTATTATTATTCCCATGTTTATTACTCTAACTATGACTGGTGTTGTCATTATCTTTGCTATTAATATTATGGTAGTATTCTTACTATTATTAGTATGATTAACATTATTATTATTATTATCCTTATCATCATTGTTATTATTATCATTATCGTTACTATTACTATTACCATGGTTATGAGGTTGTTATTATTATTATTATTATTATTATTGTTATTATTATTATTATTATTATTATTATTATTATTATGATCCTTGTTATTGTTTTGTTGTTGTTGTTGTTGTTGTTGTTGTATTTAACGCATTTATTATTTTATCGATTATTACCATCGTTATTATCCTTAACATTATAATTTAATATTAGTACCTTAGTATTTTTGTTATGCCTAGTATTTCCACAACTATTGTATTGTTATTATTATTATTATTGTAATTATTATTATGGTTATTGTTATTTTACTATCATTATCGCTATCATTACTATTATTATTACTATGGTTAATACTAGTGTCATTATGTTTATCTTTCTAACTATTATCATTATTCTATTATTTCTATTAGTATTATTTCTAGTATTCTCACTATCATTTGTATTATTACTATTATTATTATTGTTGTTGTTGTTGTTGTTATTATTATTATTATTATTGTTATTATTATTATTATTATTATTATTATTATTTTCATTACTACTACTCCTTCTACTATTATTATTATTATTATCATTATTATTGATATTGTCATCTGAATGATTATGGTTGCGTTATTATTATCGGTAATATTACTATCACTAATGCTACTACGATTTCAATTATTACTATTATCATTATTATCACTATAGCCATTAATATTCTTATTATGAGTACTATTATTATAAGTAGTATTCTTATTATTGTTAGTATTATTAGTAATTATTATTAATAATATCGAAACCCTCACCCTAATACTCTGGTTTTTGCTAAAACCTACTTTAATCAGTAATAATTTGTTTAAACTATCGTGAGAATAGTAATAACCCTACCCTTTATTTATAAACCCCTATTATTAATATTAGCCTTAGTATTAGGCCATGATAGGGGTAAGGTAGGAAAATTATGGTAATTCGGGTAGAGGGAGATTGACCCTTAGCATTTCCCTCTTATAGGTGAACCGAGTCAAACCCTAGGAGGTGTAGGAGCGTGCTCCAAGCCCGGCACCGATTTAGGTAAGGACGTAACTAAGGTCACCTGTGTGTATTACATGTTTTACCTGTCTTGTATGCTTTGTGCGGTTGTATGCTATAACCTGTATGCTATCTATGTATTTGTGTAGCGCAGCATGGAACCGAGGTACATTCTCGTGCTCTCGTCTGTGTGTACTAATATGTTGTGGTACAAGTATGATGTGATGTGATGTGACCCCTACGACATGCATGCTAGGTTATGTGAGGAAGTGTTGTGAGGTGGGGACTTGAAAAAGAAAAATAAGCAATTAAGATAACCAAAGGGAAGTACGTCGGTTAACATAGGTATGGATGACCTAAGGAATTCATAATTTGTGAAATGATGAGGAAAAAGGGGGAATCAAATAAATAGAAGAGTGGGAATAAAATAAGGTTGCATGGGGGAAACTAGGGTTTGCATGGAAATGATAGAGTTGGCATGGTGGAAATGATAGGGTTTGCATAGGAAGGTTAAGGTCCGCATGGGGGCGAACCTTACGTATGAAAAGTTACCGTGGGACGTGAGGAAGATAGTGGAAGGTCTGTTTGGGAGTCTGGGGACTCGAGGTGAAATATAGTACGTAGGGTCATATAAGGGACCCGATTAGGGTTTTGGGAAGAATTAGTAATCTGAAAAAGGCGAAAGAAAAATGATTAAGGGTGAGTGAGGTGCGGGTTGAGAGTGAGAGTTTATGTTATAAGGGATGATTATGGGAGTTTTGAGGGAGAAGAAATATTGGGTGAAAAGGAGAGGTTACTTGTGGGAAAAGAAAGGTACTAGAGTTGAAGTGGCCAACTAGAGTTTTAGGGTCACAGGTAGAATCGATGGGTAAAGCGATATGATTTGGGGATTGGACCTGAATGAGATGAGGTGTTGAGGATAGATGAATTAATGGTAGTGAAGTAAGAGGAGGTTGGACCACATAGGTCCAATTAGGGTTTCAAGGGAAACCCTAGAGGCTAATGGCGGGTGGAGTCCGATGTCACGAGGTGTTGTGCCTTAATTCATACTCTAGGAGTTGGTTTTTATTATGTGTAAGTATAGAGGGGAAATGGATATCAAGGTGTGATAAGGGGTGCACGAGTTCCAAGATATGGGACCGGCCCTCCTGGGAGGATAAGTGTGGATATAGTCAGTCATGCATGTCAAAGGTAAAACACTTTCAAATAAGATACGTTAAGATACTAATCACTTAAAGAGGAAGATGCTGAGCCGGGCCCAGACCGGTCCACCGACGAATAATAGTGGCTAGGAGCTGGGGTGCCCTGGAGACCATGCCACCGGCGAACAATAGTGGTCAGGAGCATTTTGCCCTATATGATTTTCGGTCCACCGGCTATAATAGTGGGGGTTTCCGTGCTCAGTAAACCAAATGTAAAATCTATAAGACATAGGAAAATACTAAATAATTACAGTGGAACACCATGTGAGTCGGGGCCAGACCGGTCCACCGGCGAATAATAGTGGCCAGGAGCGTTCTGCCCTGGAGACCAGTCCACCGGCAAATAATAGTGGTTAGGAGCGTTCTGCCCTGAGTTTATATATTCCGGTCCACCGGCTATAATAGTGGGGTTCCCGCACTCACGTGGATTAATAAAGATTGTGTGTGAAATGGACATATTATTAACGAGGATAAAAAAATAAGTCACCGGATAGTACTCAGGCCTTATCTTGTGTGTTATTGCATGTTACTTATATGATTTTCTTATGTAGGCTACTTGGTGTGACTGTATGCTTGGCCTTAGCACACCTGCGCCCTTACTCAGTACTGGACCTGTACTGATACTACACTGGTTGAATGGGTCCTGTGATGATCCACCAATGGTGGGGAGCAGACCTGTGATGCAGGTTGATCGGTTACTAAATTGGGGTGGAAGGCTTGACTTGAGTGAGTAAGTGGTCCGGATATTTACCCTTCGGAATTTGTTTTGTTTATTCGTATTCGTCTTTGGAAGTACAAGTGTTGTATTTAAATTTCCAAGGGTTTTATCGTACCCTATCCTTCCGTTATTTTAATTCCTCTGACTTTTGGAATTTTTAAATTGTACTTCTGAACGTAACTCTTAACTTTCGTACTCTGATTTTGTAATCCCCCAAAAATTTCGAAAACCTATCTTTTAATAAATACCTTTTATTTGAAATAAATTAGCTTTTAAAATTTATTTAATTTAATTAATCTATGGATTTTTCTTTAGTATATAAATTTGGACTGGAATTTTTAGTAAATTAAAATAGATATTTCGTTATTCTATCATGCTATTTTTATTTAAATTATTTTTCACACTAATATTTTACTAACCTTACCCTTTTTAAATCAATATATTAGATTATAATGAATTAGATTATATAATTAAATAATTTATCAAGAATATTACATTTATGATTTTACAAATTAATTTATTTTATTTCTCCCATTTTCCCATTTCCCTTTTTACCCTTCTTCCTTTTTTTTTCTTCTCTTTCTTCTTTCCTTTTTCTTTCCCTTTTTCCTTTTCCCTTGGGCTGCCTCGCCAGGCCAGCCTTCCCCGCCCGATTGGGCCTTCGGCCCGCTTCTGCCCTCCTTTCCTTCCTCGCACGCTGTCCCTCTTTCCCGCGTGCTGGAACCGGCCGGCTCCCCTTTCTTTTTTTTTTCTTTTTCCCCTGGGCCGACCGGCCAGCTTTTTCCCCTTCTTTCCCCGACCGGCCGCCCGCAGCCCCCCTTCTTTTTTTTCTTCTTCTTCCCAGGCGGCGACAGCCGCCGACTTGCCTGCTGTTGCCGACCACCTACAACCGCCACCCTGCCAGCCTGTCTCTTTCTCTCTCTCTCTCTCTCTCTCCTCCCTCTTCTTTTTCTCCACCTTTCCCTGCCCATTATTTCGAACCTTCTTCCCCGAGCTCCCTTTTCCCTCCATTTTTCTCCCCTCCATCGTCTCCCCTTCGTTTCGTGCGCCGCCGCCCTCCGCCGCTCCAACCGCCGCACCCAGCCCCTAAACCACCTCCTGCACCCTTCTTCTACCACCCTGCACCACCCCAATATCCATCCCGCAGCCCTCTTTCTCCCCTTCTTCTATTCTTCTCCCTGTTTTCACCCTTCTCACCGAGCCACCTGCAACCGCCTCTTCCGCCACCGTCCGGCCACCTCTGCCGCCACCCAGACCACTAATATTCTCCCTGCAACCCCCTCTATAACCGCCATGCATTATTTGGCCGAAAACAGCCCTTGAAACCTTCCATTTTTCCTTCTCCTTTTCCTTCCTTCACAACTCCTCCACCTCGACCCTTCTCGGCCGCCACCTTCGCATCCCTGCTGCCGCCGCCTCCGCCACCATTAGCCACCAGCAACACATCCCCGACCACCTCTTACACCCCCTCTCCACTTCTGAACCATCCACTTGCCTTAGAACCTCCCCTAACTACCTCCTTTTCTAGCCTAAAGTCCCTAAACCGAGCCACCCTTCCTCCCTCCCATTTCACCCCTCTTCGAGCCTTCCCCCTCTCTTTTCTGCATGAAACTCACGCTGCTCATGTAGCGTGAGCTCCCCTTTATGTAAAAAAAAAATGATTTGGCTAATTTTCTTAAGGTATAATGGTGTTTTATATTAAGTGTTTTACTAATTAAATTTTATAAAGTTTTATACTTGGATTTTATTTCTAACATGTATATGATGGATATTATTTTTAGGTGTTGAATTGCTAATTGTTCTTGGTAAGGTTTGATAATTTTGCGAGATTAAGGTAACCGTTAAATCCCGCTTAAATGCATTGATTAACGCATATTATCACATTAGGCATTATTAGTGTGTATCATGCTTGATATGTGTTGCTTGGCATATTATATGTGGTTAATGTGGTTGTTGATGAAAAGGAAGCATGATAGATTGATGATGTGTATGGGGATAATATTTAGGGTAATAATTTGGTGGTTAGGGAAAATATAAATTATTATCCATGTGGTTATATGCTATGGTGGTATTTAATACATGTTTGATACTTTGTTAGCATTAGGAGATTTTATTAATATATATTGTACAAGAGTATGGCCTAATATATATATACATGTGCTAATAAGCATTACATTTATTATAAGAGTCATGGGTGAGACTTTAAGGTTAGTACTTCATGTAGTATTAATAATAATTTAATAATAAGGGTGTGTAAAGAGTAAAATGGTGAATTTGTTAATAAAAGGAGAAAATAGTAATTTTGGAAGTAGGGGGTAAAATTGTAATTTTGTGAATAAAGGATGAAAGAGTAATTTTTGTAATAAAAAGGGGCAATTTGGTAATCTTGTTAAAAAGAATGGCAATTTGGTAAATTGTAATAAAAGGACAATTTGGTAATGTTATAATAAAAGGGTAAAATTGTAATTTTATAATTAAAGGGAAAAATAGTAATTTTATGATTAAAGGACGAAATGACAATTTTACAATCTAAGGGCGGAATGGTAATTTGGAAATTAAAGGAGGTAAGATAGTAATTTTATAATTAAGGATAAATGGAAAAGTTATAAGTAAAAGGGCGATATGGTAATTTTGGGAGTTAAGGGGGTAATTGTGTAAATCAAAGGGGTAAAGGTGAACATTGGAAAAGAGTAAATGGGAAATAATAATTATTGAGAAGGGTAAGATAATAAGTTAAATAACTAAAGGGTAATTTGATAATTAATAGTAGAGAAGGGTAAAATGGTAAATATGATAAATGTGAGGGGTAAATTGGTAAGTAAACCGACTGGAGGGTATTTTCGTAATTTTGGATAATGGAGTAGGGTAGTTTGGTAATTATGACAATTAAGAAGGGCAATTCGGTAACTTAAATAACTAAAGGGTAATTTGGTAAATTTAATAACGGAGAAGGGTAAATTTGTAATTATGATCATATGCAAGGGTAATTTGGTAATTTCACCCACCAAAGGGCAATTTGGTAATTTTGACAATGAGGAAGGGTAGTTTGGTAAATGAGAATAAAGGACGGTGAATTGGTGATTAACTGAATAAAGGGTTAATTTGGTAATTAGGATAAGGAGGAAGGGTAATTTGGTAACTTGACCAACTCAAGGATAATTTATTAATTATAATAAAGGAGAAAGGGGCAAAGCGGTAATCTAACCAATTAAATGGAAAGTATATTAAGTGTAATAATTATTAAGGGGGAATTAATGTCCTAATAAGTATGACAAATAATTTAGTAACTTAAATCGAATAAGGGATAACTTGGTGATTTTGTAATAAGGAGGGTAATATGGTAATTTATCAAATAAGGAAGTGGTGACGTAGTGATTTTATAAGTAAAGGGGTAAATAAGTAGTTGTATCTAGTATATCATTATGATCGTGGAATTCGTAACATGGCTCTAATAGTGTTGATTAACGAGGTAAGAATGTTTGATGATTAGTAAGTATCACGAGATTGAGTTTTAATTCGGAATTAGATGAGTTTAGGATGGCCTTAATGATTCTCCTATGTTACTTTGGATGACCATCTGAATAAGAGATTTCTGATGATATCTGAACGATTAAAAGAGGATAATTATCTTATTGTTATGCTTTTGTGATCACCATTAATTAAGACATTAATACTTAAAGTGAAAGACCTCGAGATCGGGAATGGTGACTCCTTAGGGGTCGCTACCCTAAGGACGTGGTTTAGTCCACGATTATTGTTTGGTATTTGCTGGTGTGCCTTTGAGTCCCAGCCAGGCCCTATATCTACTCTATCTAGCTCTACGGACCTAGTTAGGGGGTATGCATACTTAAGGATTAGGTGTCCTTGTCGGTAGGGTACTGATTCAGCTTTATGCACCAGTACGACCAGGGTACCTTTGCGTCCCTGGGTTACTAGTTGAAGGGTACTGAGTTGCTTTTATGCACCAGTGCGACCGGTGTACCTTTGTGTCCCGGGTTCTTGATCTCCCTATCGAGGCAAATAAAATGGAATTGTTGTGCGGAATAAAGAGGGAAAATACTAATTGTTAAAGTGAAGGATTAACGAGCCGGGACCAGTTGATTCATTATATATCCCGGTCCACCGGTTATAATAGTGGTCAGGAGCGTTGTGCCCTGGATGATGATTTCTTTATATATATCCCGGTCCACCGGTTATAATAGTGGCCAGGAGCGTTGTGCCCTGGATGATGATTTTATATATATTCCGGTCCACCGACAATAATAGTGGAGGTCCCGAGCTCAATAAAAATTTATTGTGGATGTGAATGAGTTATGGAAAAATACTAGTCATTGAGACGATTGATTAATGGCCTCAAGGCCCGAAAAATATCTCGATTACGGATCATGGCCTATTTGATACTGGTTGATTGATTATTGAATATATGAAAGTGAATTTTACGTATACGCTATTAATGTATGATTGAGTTATTGGATGTACAAATAATTGGATGTGAATACCATGTTTATACCTATGGTCATATCTGAATGTAGTAGTGTCATGTGTAGTATGGCGTGCCTGTATTTTAAGTGCGTTTTTAAAGGGTTACTCAGTACCGTAGTACTGAAGGGTTCCCTTTATGGGGCCCCTGCCTATTCAATGGGAAGTACCCCCTGCAGGTTGTATTCAGGTGCTATTCAAGTGGGCCCTTGGGGAGAGCATAAGGTATTGTCCGAAAATTTTTAGGGTTTTAATTTATCTCCTTTAAATTCAACGTATTTGTCATTTTGTAATCACCGTGGTTGAATGTTTCTCTTGTAAAGTATTTACTGTGCTACTCTGATCTTCGAATGCTTAAGTTCTCGTAAAATTTTATTTAACTTCTTTAGCCTTAGCACTTAGTACTGGAACGGTATGAGTGAACCGGTCTGGTACTAAGTGTGGCGGTAATACTCCCAAAATTCACGGTTTGTTAAATCGCTTCCGCTAAATTTCTTTTAATTAACGAAAATTTTTCAGTAGTGAATTTTGGGGGTGTTACAGATTTCCTTATCACTTATGCCTTACTAATGATTTGTTTTGGTTCTATTATTTTAGCCTTAGCACTTAGTATCGGGTCGGTAGGAGTAAATCGATCTGGTACTAAGTGTGGCGGTAATGCCCCCGAATTTACAGTTTTATCTGTTTGCTTCCTCTAGACTTCTGTAAAATTTAACGAAATTTTTCAGTAGTAAATTTGGGGGTGTTACAACTCAACCTGTATATTGTTACCCTAGCCGGTCTCCTTTCCCTTACCTACACAATGCTAATCCCCTTCCCTACCATAACCTCTTTCCTTCTCCCTCCCCTGGGCCTACACCCATGGCTAGCAATGTCTGCTGCCACCAGTGCTCCACCACTACCACCAACCTTCTCTTTTTTACCCTCCTCATCACCACCATTCTAGTACCACCACTGTAGACACCCCAACCTATCATGACCACCACACTAAGCCCTCTCTTCTCCATCCTTCTTTCCCTCTCTCGACGACCCCTTCCTACACCATCATTAGCCACTGCTACTTCCCTAGTTGGCACTTTGATGTAGGAGCAAACATTCAAGAATCAGCTTTCATAATTATGAAACCAATTATTCTTTATTTGGAAAGTATCTCCCACAAATTTAATGACCAATGGATGGTTACATTGCTAGAAACGTACCAAACAAGTAGCTAAGTGTATTTATGCATATGCATGGCATGCATGGAAATGATACCCACGTGCATGGGGAGTTTATTGGTAGCTTGATTGAGCATTAATATTAATATTAGCTAATTAGTTAATTAAATAGTAGGATTGGATAATAGGAAAAGCATAAAGTAGCATAATATTTTTTAGCTTGGAATCTTTTAAATTATGATTTTAGCTAATGTTAGAATGTCTATAAGTAGCCATAGAAGGCACGAGTATGACTTTGAAGATTGAAGATCAATATTGAAGTCGAATACAAGTGAATTATGTGTGAGTTCAATTCAAGTTAATCGAATTTGTGTGAATAATTTAGCTTGAAAGTTTTAATCTCTTTGTCTATGTGAATTAGAGATTAATTCATATCCTTTTCTACTATCTATAACCCACATTTTTCCACCCATATTTGTCAACAAAACATCACTCTAGTTTGAGCATAACTGAATCCCTAATTATGTTTACCCATTAAAAACCCTAAACCACCATTCAAAGCCCTAAAGCCCTTCACCCAAACGAAACATCACCTTATTCTTTCTATTTGAATTAGACCCTAACCCACAAAATCATCTTCTATTAAACCCTAAAATTTGAATCATCATCGTCAACAACACATCATTGTCAAATCAACATCATAAATAACTCATCATGTTCGAATCATCTTCATCACTCATCCACCATCATCGAATCATCACCTTCATTTTTTCTACCATATTCGAACCATCCTCATCCTTATTCCATCATATTCAAATCTTCAATTTCTTAATTCATCATCAATGAGCCTTTATCCTAATATCTAAACCCAGTTAGAGCCTTAATTCCACATAATTGAGAATCCCATCCTCCCACACACATCACACTTCTAGGCCACCACCACTGCCCTACCATTTCCTTGCTTGCTCAACCACTCCCTTACCCATAACAACCCCTAGCCAGTAACCATCCACCCCAAGTAACCACCACCACGATTCGCACCTTCTCGATAACACCACCACCTCCACTTGCCACTAACTCTTGCCAATCCCAACACAACCATCACCTCAACCCTAGTTGTTAACCATCACCCATCCTCAAATAACCGTCATCATCGGCATCACCATCACCAGCACCATGCTACCTAAGATTTCCCACTTCAATTATCTCTATTTCATTCCCTCTCCTTTTTCTCAGTCTTCTTTTAGGTTGAAATCTTTAAAAAGTCTAAACTTTGTATATTCTTATTTATAGGTGAAATTCTAGTGGTAGTGGAGGAGGAAGTGTAGGTTTTTTGTGCTTAGATACCGAAGATGCTTCGGTAAGGATACATGATAAATAAGGCTTGATGTGTTACAATGTATATCCCCATTTATACTAATGACATTGTGTGAGATGTTAACTTAACTTTGGTGTTATATATATTATGTGTTATTACATGCCTGAGGAAAAAAGTAAGAAAGTTTTGTGAATATGACTTTTTTTTAATACAAAGTATCTATATATATGCATTTCATGATCATGGTGTGTGTGGGAGATTGATAAGTCATTCATATTAGGAATTATGCAATTCAAGGAAGGGGAAGATAGGTATTTAGTGATCTAAGGGCATTTTGGTCAGCATGGTTAAAACATGGCATGTTGAGTACCTTGGGTGTTAGCTAGCTTAAAATAGGTTAAGGGCACTACATAAAATATTTTTTGTGAAAATGAAAGGTTTATGGTTAATAAAGGAGGGGAAAAGATTTTGAAAATGAATAGCAAAAACCTAGGGGTGGAGTCGTGATCATATGAGAGAGAGGTTGGCGATTGAACCTAAGAATTGAATATGAGTTTAATATTAGTGTCTTAGGTATGCATACAAAATTATAGATTCATATGAGTTCTATGGAAAGAGCTATGACTAAAATGTAAAATTAAGGTTTTGTAAGGGTTATAAATAGTAACCCTAGAGGTAGGCTATTATCGTACATGTAAGATGGGGGACTTGGACTGTGATATTGGGAAGGTATAATAGAATTGGTATCCATATGAGGTATAAGGAGATTGTTAAACAAAAATTCAAAATTAGGGTTTCATAGGATACTTGAATAGTAATCCTAGGGGTAGGTTATTATCACATGTGTAAGACATAGGAGTTAGACCATGATTTTTGATTAAGTGGTTAACAAAAAAAATTCTAAAATTAGGTATGGAATTCGGGGACTAAATAAGTACTAGAGAATGGATTTATGCTAGGTTTGTGAAATTAGGTTTTAAGGGAAATAAGACATGTCTTGGGATATTTGTTGGGATGGTGCCTTGCATGAGTATGTGCAAATAACTGTGTGATTACCTTGAAACAATTAAAGTATGAATAAGATACTAATCAGTTAAAGTAAAAGATCATATAAGTTGGGACCAATTTTCATTATCCATTCCACCAGATGAGAATAATGGCCAGGAGAATTTTGCCTTAGGGTTGTACTTATGTTACCGTTCCACTAGTTGAGGATATTGGGGTCCCTAAACTTAGTTAAATAACATCATAACCCTTGATAAGATACTAATGAATTAAAGTAAAACACTATGTGAGTAAGGACTAGTTATACCTATATGTTCCACTGGACAAAAAAATTGGCTAGGAGTATTTTTCCCTGGGTTTTATATTATTAGAACGATTACATCGGTTGAGAATAGTTTCTAGGAGTTTCTTTCCTTAGGGGTTATATTTTGTTATTATTCCATTAGTTAAGAATAGTGGGTTCCCTAAATTCAACGTGAATAAAATCATGAGTATTGATCATAATGTTATTACTATATGATTTAGAAAGAAATTAGTAAGTTGGTATCGATGAGATTATCCTATTATCATCTTATGAGGTTGTGTGACCCTTATTAACTGTATTATTACCTTACTTAGGACTTAGCGTACTAATATCCTTCTTATGAGTACTACTCATTCCTACAAGAAAAAACCCTTTTTAGCTTTTACAAGTTAATGAGGACCTTCTAGATGATTATGTTGCTTGTGATGCTTTGATCGGGGTGGAGTGGTTTTGTATCATGTATGGGGTTAGGAATTTGAGAGCTATGTTATCTAGTTATTATTTTAAATCAAATTTTCCTTACTTTGTCATTTCTCCCCGAATATTTACTTTATGTATCTTTTATTCCATTTTCAAAGTTAAACTCCAAATCTCTTACATATGTTATGAATTACTTTTGTTGCATGTTTACTATCTCTTGCATCCTAATTTACTTTTGCCTTATAATTGATGTGTGAATGATATGTAAGCCAAAGTTATATCAATTACGACAGTAACCCTCATTCATGTTTGAATTATATTTTCACGTAAAGGAAAATTTTCAATTGTAAATTTTGAGGTGTCACACTTTTTCCCCACCCATGCGCTTCTCGAAAAAATTTTATAAACTTCCTAGGAGGGTCACCCATCCTAAAAATTACTCTATCGCTATTATGTTTAATTATGGAGTTCTTAGGACGAAATCACCAAACAAATAGTATATTATGTTGATATAAGTAGCCATATCAATCCTTATAACACTCTACTTAAATCGGGGCTATTACATTCACCCCCACTTAGAGACCATAATGTCCTTTATTATGCCTCAACCACTAATTGTCTCCATATAATTTATAGCAAGAATCATCCCACTAGGCAATTGATTGGCTCATCCAAGTTCAGTGCACAATCGCGATTTTACTCTAATACCATTTGTAACACTCCAAGTTGATATGACTACATAGGGGGCTACCTTAGAGCACTTTGGGATTGAAATACCCTAGAACTAATTATTTTAGGAAAAAGGTTAATAAATAAGGATTATTGGAGAAATTATTTAATATACTACCCTTTATAAAATTAAGAAGGATTTTTGTGGGGCAAACTAATAAGAATTTTAAGATAAATTACAGGGGCACCTTCATACTGGTAATTATATATATATATATACATAATTTTGGGCCTTAAAATAACCTAAAGGAGGATAAATAGTTTATTTAATTTTTTTTTTTTTAAAAATTTTCTCACTCAAAGCACCTAAGGTATATACCCTAAATAATTATAAAATACTAAAATAAAATAAAATAAATAAATAAATTTCTTTTTCTTTTTTTTCTTCCCTTTCTTCTTCCCCTTTTTCTTCTTTCTCTTTTCTTCTTCCCCCTTCTCGCCCGTTGGGCCAGCCCACGGCCCAACGCCCTTTCTTCCCTTTTTTTTTTTTTCCCTTCCCGCGGCCCAGCACCGGTCCTGCGCCCTGGAATCAAAGCGCAGCGTTTCGCCTCCCAACCCGCTGAAACGCTGCTCCCCAAGCAAAGAAAAGAGTACCGTTGCCTGACGACGCGAACGCTGCGTTTTCCCCAAACCTCGCCCAAAACGCAGCGTTTCACTTAAGGGAATAAGAAACCGCGCGGACCGGCCGGTTTCCTCCCCCCTCCTTTCTTTCCCCTGGACCGCCGGTCCAGCCCTTTCCTTCTTCTTCCTCCTCGCAACGCCGCTGTCCCGCCGCTGCAACTCACCTGCTCGCCGGAAAACGCAGCGGCGAGCGTCCCATCTTTCCTGTCCTTTCCTCCCGTCGTTTCACCCCTGACTGACCCCTCCTCTTGACGTGACCCATCGGGCAGTCGATTCCCCGCACGCAAGCCCGACCTTCCTTCTCCGACAGAGTACGGTCTGCGCCGGCAGACCTGCGCCGGACAACCCACCGGACCTAACCCACCTAACCTCCCACGTGTATTTGTCGTTTTCCCCCTCGCTTAGGCCTATAAATTGAACCCTCCACTGCGAAGCTCGGGTTCGAAATTCTGGAACCCAGCCCGATTCTCCAGCTTCGCCGCCGACTTTCAGCCGCCCTATTCGCCGCCCTCGATCACCGCTACCACCTGCCCACGCCACCATCCTCTTCCTCGCATCACCCACTACGAAACCAAGCCCTCACTGCCTCCGTCCCTGCCCCGCACGAGCCACCCCACTCGCGCGAAGGTACCACCCCGAGAAACGCTGCCGCCGCCTTGCACCGCCCGTTGCCGCCACCTCCGCTGGAATCAGCCCCTGCACCACCCCCCAAATTGATCAGCAGGTCCTTCCCTGCCTAACCATACCCCCCTTACCCACTTCTCCCCTCTCCACCGGCCTCCACCAATTCCGCCACCTTCCTCCTCCCTCGACCACCGCGTCCGCCGCCGGCGCCACCGCACCACAGGTTGACTCCACCTCCTTTGACCCTAAGCCTTGACTAATGAGAATTAATGAATTAATATTGCTAATTATTACCATTAGCCTTATCATGATTATTATTAATAGTATCTTTACTATTATTATTATTATTATTATTATTATTATTATTATTATTACTATTATTATGATTACTATTATTATTATTATTATTATTATTATTATTATTATTATTATTATTATTATTATTATTATTATTATTATTATTATTACCATTAGTAGTCTTATTGTAACTATTATTATCATCATTATTATCATTACTATCAATAATATTATTAATATTATCACCCCTAACATTATTATCCTTGTAATTACTATAAACAGCATTACTATTATCCCTATTTTTTTTTATGGATAGTATTACTACTATTACTACTTTAACTCCGGGTAACCATTAGTAAAATGGTACTCTCTTAGCACTAACAAAGAAGTTAGAGGAGGGTAAATTAAGGGAATAGCGCCTTGTTAGAGGAAGTTTAACCCCTAGTTTTCCCCTTTTATAGGCAACTCAAGTCGACACCCGGAGGAGACGTAGGAGCGTGCTCCAAGGCCGGTGTCGTGTTAGGTAAGGACGAAACTATGGCCTTGTTTCTATGTGTGGTATAATGTGTGGGTGAGTGTTGAGTATGCCATGTTGATACATATCGTGTATGTGTTATGGACAACTTGTCTTGATGTTGAGTATGCCATGTTGATACATATCATGCATGTGTTACGAATAACTTGTTTGATGTAGCGCAGCACGGATCACGAGGTATGTTGCGTGTGTCTTATGTTTTTTTTATGTGAATGCCATGTTCCATAATTATCCTTGATGTTGATATCGTGACTTGGTATGGCCCTCTAGGACATGCATGCTAGGGTTAGAAGCGTGGAACGATTAAGAGAGAATGCGGAGATTGAACCCTAGGGGAAGTCTGCATGGGGGATTTAGAGCTTGCATGGGTGTGTCCCTTACGTTGAAAAAGAGGGATGAGGGAGTTAAGTGAGGGTTGGGAGAGTCCAAGGGATGGGTGAAAACTTGGGGGTAAATATTACATGGGCCAGGGTCAGGGCGCCCAAGAGCCTGATTAGGGTTGAACGGGAGTGGGTGGCTTGAAGAGTACCAGGGTGAAAGTAAATGAGGGAGGATGGAGTAAGGGTGGTGAGAGTACAAATACACCAACATATAGGACCAGTATGGGCTTTCGAGGTGAGAAAGGAAGTTCGGGGATGAAGAGGGGGGTTACTTGTTGAGGAAGTAACGTACTAGGGTTTCGGTCGGGCCACCTAGGCCAATTAGGGTTTCCCGGGGGGGAGAACCCTAGAGAGTCAGAGTCGTACGGAGTTAATGTCATATGTGCTAAGAGGGTCTATAGCCTCGGGGATGGGTGTCAAGTGTAAGGGGAGGTATGGGTCCGATGTCGAGTAAAAAGGGGAGACATGGGTCCCAACATATGGGATGGTCCTTCTGGAGGGGAGTGATAGCGCATTACCGGCATGCATGTCAAGGGCGTGGTGTGACCTAATAAGACATCAATAAGACGTTAACTACGTAAAGCGAAAGACTGATGAGCCCGACCCAGTCCGGTCCACCGGTTAGAATAGTGGCCAGAGGCGTTTTGCCCTGGGTGATGATTTCCGGTCCACCGGCTATAATAGTGGCCAGAGGCGTTCTGCCCTGGGTGTGTATTTCCGGTCCACCGGCTATAATAGTGGGGGATTCGGGCTCGACAGATCCACACGAATAAGTAATCCACAGGAAAGATACTAATTACGTACAGTGAAACACCATGAAAGTGCGGGGCCAGTCCGGTCCACCGGTTAGAATAGTGGCCAGAGGCGTTTGCCCTGGGTGTTGATTTCCGGTCCACCGGCTATAATAGTGGCCAGAGGCGTTCTGCCCTGGGTGTATATTTCCGGTCCACCGGCTATAATAGTGGGGTCCCCGTACGTACATGGGTTAATGAAGAACGCGTGAAGATGAATTATCAACTAATGGGCCATAAGGGATAAAATACAAGTAAGAAATCAGTTACTCCTGCATGCTATTGTACATTATTGACGTGTTAGATATGTATCATTGATGTATGTGTCGGCCTTAGTTCGTCTGTTACCTTACTCAGTACGTAGCGTACTGATCACCCGTTTCATGGGTGCTGCTCATTCCCACGAGCAGAGGGCCCATCTGACCTTGTGCAGGTAGGAGACCACGTGTTCGATGCCTACGATACCTACGAGGCATCCGGTGGGGCCGAGTGATGAGTCTCTCCTGTTTGGGGCCGAGAGCGAGTTGGCCGGACCCCTTTAACTCCTTTTTTTTATTACCGTCTATTTTATCTTGTTGTATTTATGTTGTGTTGTGTTTTCAAAATGGGACTTTTAAAATTGTAATCTTAATGATACCCTATCGTGCTTGAACTCTGTCTTTACGAACATTGTGTAATGGTGCATTTATGGTTAATGTTTCACGTTTTATGACTTTGGATTAGCCTTAGCACTTAGTATCGGAACGGTGGGAGCGAACCGGTCTGATACTAAGTGTGGCGGTAATACCCCAAGTACGTTTTTAATTGTTCGCTCCGCTAAAGCATTTGAACTAAACGAAATTTTTCAGTAGTAAATTTGGGGGTATTACAAGTTGGTATCAGAGCAGTTGATCCATTCGGACACGCTCTTTCGTTTTTGAAACATGTCACATTACAGTGTTTTTAACCGATTTTAAAGTGTTTTCCACACCCAGATAAACCCTATCTGTTTTTAAGTTTCCGGGTCCGGCTCAGGTGAGGAATCGAAGGGTCGGTTAGTGATATTCCTAGAATGAGTAGAGTAACTGTGGAATATTTAGCACCTCCGGGTCGTAACCCTAGTTATGAGGAAGTCGAATTCCTGGTACTTTACCTTTAAGGGGGTAGTAGTATACCGTAACTATTGCACAACTAGTGGTCCCGCTTCTAATCCTTGCCTCCTTTCCTTGTAGCTATCGATGACGAGGAACGGGCCTACACCCCGCTTGGAGGATGCCGTCGCGGCATTCATGGAGTTCATCCAGCGTAACCACCAACAGGAGGGCGCGGGAGAGGATTGGCTTAGGAGAGTCACCGGACACCACCCACCCACCTACTCTGGAGAGGAGGACCCTGTAGTCCTCGAAGGATGGATTCGGGACATGGACCGTACGTTCGAGGCAGTAGCCTGTCCAGCAGCTCGCCAGCCCAGCATAGCCGCCTATTTCCTGAGAGGCGTGGCTGACACTTGGTGGGTGGAGCATCGGGGCCGGGATGGTCCTCCGGAGAATTGGGAGGCATTCAAGACCGCCCTCCGCGCCCGGTTCTACCCGGAGAGTCTGAAGAGGGACAAGATGCGGGAGTTCATGCAGCTTACACAGGGAGCCATGACCGTACGCCAGTACTATGCTCGCTTCACCGAGCTACTACGTTTCGCCCCGGGTATAGCAGCCAATGAGGCCACCGTGGTATTCCAGTTTGAGCAGGGGCTGAGTTTCGGTATCCGGAGGATGATGGGAGCTGTCCCATTCACCGATCTTGCGACCCTCTATGAGCGCGCCTGTCTCGCCGCCACCCTTGTTCAGGAGCAGGCCAGTATCCTCGGGAAGAGGAAACCCGAGAGCCAGGGTTCCGGGATCAGGACACAGACTGGGTCAGGAGGACCGAGAAGACCCCCGCTAAAGGACCAGAGTAGGGGTCAGGGACCCTCGGGAGGATTCCCATGCGGCCGTTGTGGGCGCCGCCATCAAGGACGAGACTGCAGGGGGAACATTATCACGTGCCACAACTGTGGCAAGAGGGGCCATAAAGCTGTTGAGTGTCGAGGACCCCCACGAACCCATCCATACCAGCCCCGACAGACCCCACAGGGAGGAGGCATGATTTCCCAGCGACAGGCTTACCAGCAGCATCTCCAGCCCACAGCTCCCCAGTATCATCTGAGAGCACCCCCCGGCCCAGCAGCCAGAGAGAGTAAGGGGAGGCCTCAGGGACCCAGGACCTACCCTCAGCAGGGAGGTCAGTCAGGCGGGCGCCTGAACGTGATCAGCCAGTCCGAGGCCGATCGCCAGACTGACGTCATCACGGGTACGTTCACAGCCTGCTCTCTGCCAGTACATGTGTTGTTTGATTCGGGTGCCACCATGTCATTCATTTCTTCTACATTTGCCGCTAAGTCGGGACTGTCACCTACTGCTAGAGTTACATTGTCTGTGATGTTGCCCTCCGGGGATAGAGTGGGATGCAGTTGTCTGTTCTCCGATGTGGCCTTAGTCATAGGTGGGGTAGAATTCCTAGTGGACTTGATTGGGATGGACTTGAAGGAGTTTGATATGATCCTGGGAATGGACATGTTGGGGAGGTACAAGGCCGTCATTGACTGTGCTCAGGAGCGCGTCATCCTACGAGGCCCGAAAGGAGTTAGAGTTTCCTACAGAAAGACCCAGCCGGAGCCCACCACTAAAGTAGTAACAGCGGTAACTCTGCATGCTTTAGTCCAAAGAGGGTACCCCTTATACCTGTGCAGTGTTCAAGAGTTGAACAAGGACTTGGCCGCCCTAGAGGAGATCCCAGTAGCCAGAGACTTCCCGGATGTGTTTCCAGAAGAGATACCGGGCATGCCCCCAGTTCGGGAGATCGACTTTAAGATTGAGTTGGTACCAGGAGCCGAACCTGTCACGAAGGCACCCTACCGGATGGCACCGGTGGAGCTAAAGGAACTGAAGGCCCAATTAGAAGAGTTACTCAAGCATGGATACATCCGACCGAGTGTGTCGCCCTGGGGAGCACCGGTTCTGTTCGTAAAGAAGAAAGATGGTAGCCTCCGCCTCTGCATTGATTACCGAGGGCTGAATCAGTTGACGGTAAAGAATCGGTATCCGCTCCCAAGGATTGATGATCTCTTCGATCAGTTGAAAGGAGCTACGGTATTTTCTAAGATTGACCTAAGATCGGGGTACCACCAGCTGAGGATCGCCGACGCCGACATTATGAAGACCGCTTTCCGAACGCGATACGGGCATTACGAGTTTACAGTGATGCCTTTTGGACTCACAAATGCACCCGCGGTGTTCATGGACTTGATGACGAGAATATTCCGACCCTTCCTGGACCATTTTGTGGTGGTGTTCATCGATGACATTCTAGTGTACTCCCGGGGAAAGGCGGAACACGAGCAACATCTCCGTGCTATTTTGGGTCTTCTAAGAGAACACCGATTGTATGCTAAGCTATCGAAGTGTGAGTTTTGGCTTCCAGAGGTGGCATTCCTGGGACACATAATATCGGCCGGTGGAGTGGCAGTGGATCCTGCCAAGGTCGTGGCCATCACAGAGTGGAAACCCCCTACGAACATAACCGAGGTCCGGAGTTTTCTGGGATTGGCCGGGTACTACAGGAGGTTCGTACAGAATTTCTCGAGGATTGCCCGGCCCTTGACCAACCTGCTGAAGAAGACCACCAAGTTTCAGTGGGACGAGACTTGTGAGGGGGCCTTCCAGGAACTAAAGAGGAGGTTGACCACCGCACCGGTACTAACCCTACCAGAGGGATACGAGGAGTTTGAAGTATTTAGTGATGCCTCTAAGCACGGGCTTGGTTGCGTGTTGATGCAGAGGGGTAAGGTGATCGCATATGCATCCCGTCAACTAAAGCAGCATGAACAAAATTACCCCACCCATGACCTAGAGCTAGCCACGGTAGTTTTTGCCTTGAAGATGTGGAGACACTACCTATATGGGGCGAAGTGCAGGTTCTTCACAGATCATAAGAGTCTCAAGTACATTTTCACCCAGAAGGAGCTTAACATGAGACAGAGGAGGTGGTTAGAGTTCGTTAAAGACTATGACATTGAGTTGACCTACCACGAGGGTAAGGCCAACGTGGTGGCGGATGCTCTGAGTAGGAAGACCTCCCATTCCACATTGTGCCGGGTGGTTGCAGATAAGGTTCTGGGCGAGCTGACAGGATTAGAGGTGGAATTGATTCCACAAGGGGACTTGGAAGTCCGTATGAGTGCTTTGACACTCACCCCTACCATCTTCGAGGAGATCCGAGCCAGCCAAGAGGGGGACAGTAAGCTTGAGAGGATCAGACGAAAGATGCGGGAAGGCCGTGCAGAGGGATTCAGCATACATGAGGACGGCAGCCTCCGATTTAAGGGTCGGTGGTGTGTGCCCCAGAAATGTTCAGACCTGAAGCGTCGCATCATGGAGGAAGGGCATCAGGCCCCTTATTCTGTCCATCCTGGGGGAGATAAGTTGTATAAGGACCTGAAGAAGATCTATTGGTGGCCCCGCATGAAGCGGGAGGTTGCAGAGTTTGTGTCCCGATGCCTGGTGTGCCAGAAGGTCAAGATCGAACACCGGAGACCGGCAGGTTTACTCCAACCCTTAGAGGTGCCGAGATGGAAGTGGGACTCCATTTCTATGGATTTTGTCAGTGGGCTACCAAGGACTAAGAATGGTTGTGATACCATCTGGGTGATCGTGGACAGATTGACTAAGTCAGCGGTGTTTGTTCCGATGAAGTCCACCTGGAGTATGGACCAGTTAGCGAGGGCATACATGAGGTTTGTGGTCAGCCGTCACGGGATCCCAACAAACATTGTGTCGGATAGGGATTCGAGGTTTGTTTCCCATTTCTGGGGAAAACTACAGGAGGCACTGGGGACGAGGTTGAAGATGAGCACAGCTTTCCATCCCGCCACCGACGGACAGACGGAGCGGACTATACAGACGCTGGAGGACATGCTAAGGGCTTGTGTATTGGACTTTCAGGGTAGCTGGGAGGATAATCTCCACCTGATCGAGTTCTCGTATAACAACAGCCACCACACTAGTATCGGGATGGCTCCCTTCGAAGCCTTGTACGGGAGGAAGTGCCGAACACCCTTGTGCTGGAATGACATCAGTGAGACCATAGTGTTGGGGCCCGAGTTGATAGAGGAGATGACTAAGCAGGTGCGACAGATTCAGGACCGGATGAGGACCGCCCAGAGCAGACAAAAGAGCTATGCAGATCGAAAGCGACGAGAGGATGGCTTCGAGCCTGGGGAGAGAATACTGCTGAGGGTCTCTCCCACGAAGGGTATTCAGAGATTCGGTAGGAAGGGGAAGTTGAGCCAGAGATACATTGGCCCCTATGAGATCCTGGAGCGGATAGGCGAGGTGGCCTATCGGGTAGCTCTCCCTCCAGAGTTAGCCCGAGTCCATAATGTGTTCCATGTCTCCCAACTACGAAGGTATGTTGCTGACCCCTCCCATGTAATCCGCCCAGACGAAGTGGAGTTGGACGACTCCTTGAGTTATGAAGAGCGACCAGTGCGGATTCTGGATACCAAGTTAAGGAGGACCCGCACGAGTTCGGTGCCCTTGGTTAAGGTTTTATGGAGTCGACACGGGAATGAGGAAGCCACCTGGGAGACCGAGAAGGATATACGAGAGACATACCCAGAGCTATTCTCCTCAGGTCAGAATCCTTTTCTTTGCCTAGTTTTCCTCTAAGGGGGGGTAGTTAGGTTAAGATAGATATCGATGTACTATGATAATTTAGAGTACCCTAACCCTAACCCTAGGGAACAGAGGGAGACTTCGGGGGCGAAGTCTGTTTTTAAGGGGGTAGTGATGAAATACCCTAGAACTAATTATTTTAGGAAAAAGGTTAATAAATAAGGATTATTGGAGAAATTATTTAATATACTACCCTTTATAAAATTAAGAAGGATTTTTGTGGGGCAAACTAATAAGAATTTTAAGATAAATTACAGGGGCACCTTCATACTGGTAATTATATATATATATATACATAATTTTGGGCCTTAAAATAACCTAAAGGAGGATAAATAGTTTATTTAATTTTTTTTTTTTTAAAAATTTTCTCACTCAAAGCACCTAAGGTATATACCCTAAATAATTATAAAATACTAAAATAAAATAAAATAAATAAATAAATTTCTTTTTCTTTTTTTTCTTCCCTTTCTTCTTCCCCTTTTTCTTCTTTCTCTTTTCTTCTTCCCCCTTCTCGCCCGTTGGGCCAGCCCACGGCCCAACGCCCTTTCTTCCCTTTTTTTTTTCCCTTCCCGCGGCCCAGCACCGGTCCTGCGCTCTGGAATCAAAGCGCAGCGTTTCGCCTCCCAACCCGCTGAAACGCTGCTCCCCAAGCAAAGAAAAGAGTACCGTTGCCTGACGACGCGAACGCTGCGTTTTCCCCAAACCTCGCCCAAAACGCAGCGTTTCACTTAAGGGAATAAGAAACCGCGCGGACCGGCCGGTTTCCTCCCCCCTCCTTTCTTTCCCCTGGACCGCCGGTCCAGCCCTTTCCTTCTTCTTCCTCCTCGCAACGCCGCTGTCCCGCCGCTGCAACTCACCTGCTCGCCGGAAAACGCAGCGGCGAGCGTCCCATCTTTCCTGTCCTTTCCTCCCGTCGTTTCACCCCTGACTGACCCCTCCTCTTGACGTGACCCATCGGGCAGTCGATTCCCCGCACGCAAGCCCGACCTTCCTTCTCCGACAGAGTACGGTCTGCGCCGGCAGACCTGCGCCGGACAACCCACCGGACCTAACCCACCTAACCTCCCACGTGTATTTGTCGTTTTCCCCTCGCTTAGGCCTATAAATTGAACCCTCCACTGCGAAGCTCGGGTTCGAAATTCTGGAACCCAGCCCGATTCTCCAGCTTCGCCGCCGACTTTCAGCCGCCCTATTCGCCGCCCTCGATCACCGCTACCACCTGCCCACGCCACCATCCTCTTCCTCGCATCACCCACTACGAAACCAAGCCCTCACTGCCTCCGTCCCTGCCCCGCACGAGCCACCCCACTCGCGCGAAGGTACCACCCCGAGAAACGCTGCCGCCGCCTTGCACCGCCCGTTGCCGCCACCTCCGCTGGAATCAGCCCCTGCACCACCCCCCAAATTGATCAGCAGGTCCTTCCCTGCCTAACCATACCCCCCTTACCCACTTCTCCCCTCTCCACCGGCCTCCACCAATTCCGCCACCTTCCTCCTCCCTCGACCACCGCGTCCGCCGCCGGCGCCACCGCACCACAGGTTGACTCCACCTCCTTTGACCCTAAGCCTTGACTAATGAGAATTAATGAATTAATATTGCTAATTATTACCATTAGCCTTATCATGATTATTATTAATAGTATCTTTACTATTATTATTATTATTATTATTATTATTATTATTATTATTACTATTATTATGATTACTATTATTATTATTATTATTATTATTATTATTATTATTATTATTATTATTATTATTATTATTATTATTATTATTATTACCATTAGTAGTCTTATTGTAACTATTATTATCATCATTATTATCATTACTATCAATAATATTATTAATATTATCACCCCTAACATTATTATCCTTGTAATTACTATAAACAGCATTACTATTATCCCTATTTTTTTTTATGGATAGTATTACTACTATTACTACTTTAACTCCGGGTAACCATTAGTAAAATGGTACTCTCTTAGCACTAACAAAGAAGTTAGAGGAGGGTAAATTAAGGGAATAGCGCCTTGTTAGAGGAAGTTTAACCCCTAGTTTTCCCCTTTTATAGGCAACTCAAGTCGACACCCGGAGGAGACGTAGGAGCGTGCTCCAAGGCCGGTGTCGTGTTAGGTAAGGACGAAACTATGGCCTTGTTTCTATGTGTGGTATAATGTGTGGGTGAGTGTTGAGTATGCCATGTTGATACATATCGTGTATGTGTTATGGACAACTTGTCTTGATGTTGAGTATGCCATGTTGATACATATCATGCATGTGTTACGAATAACTTGTTTGATGTAGCGCAGCACGGATCACGAGGTATGTTGCGTGTGTCTTATGTTTTTTTTATGTGAATGCCATGTTCCATAATTATCCTTGATGTTGATATCGTGACTTGGTATGGCCCTCTAGGACATGCATGCTAGGGTTAGAAGCGTGGAACGATTAAGAGAGAATGCGGAGATTGAACCCTAGGGGAAGTCTGCATGGGGGATTTAGAGCTTGCATGGGTGTGTCCCTTACGTTGAAAAAGAGGGATGAGGGAGTTAAGTGAGGGTTGGGAGAGTCCAAGGGATGGGTGAAAACTTGGGGGTAAATATTACATGGGCCAGGGTCAGGGCGCCCAAGAGCCTGATTAGGGTTGAACGGGAGTGGGTGGCTTGAAGAGTACCAGGGTGAAAGTAAATGAGGGAGGATGGAGTAAGGGTGGTGAGAGTACAAATACACCAACATATAGGACCAGTATGGGCTTTCGAGGTGAGAAAGGAAGTTCGGGGATGAAGAGGGGGTTACTTGTTGAGGAAGTAACGTACTAGGGTTTCGGTCGGGCCACCTAGGCCAATTAGGGTTTCCCGGGGGGAGAACCCTAGAGAGTCAGAGTCGTACGGAGTTAATGTCATATGTGCTAAGAGGGTCTATAGCCTCGGGGATGGGTGTCAAGTGTAAGGGGAGGTATGGGTCCGATGTCGAGTAAAAAGGGGAGACATGGGTCCCAACATATGGGATGGTCCTTCTGGAGGGGAGTGATAGCGCATTACCGGCATGCATGTCAAGGGCGTGGTGTGACCTAATAAGACATCAATAAGACGTTAACTACGTAAAGCGAAAGACTGATGAGCCCGACCCAGTCCGGTCCACCGGTTAGAATAGTGGCCAGAGGCGTTTTGCCCTGGGTGATGATTTCCGGTCCACCGGCTATAATAGTGGCCAGAGGCGTTCTGCCCTGGGTGTGTATTTCCGGTCCACCGGCTATAATAGTGGGGGATTCGGGCTCGACAGATCCACACGAATAAGTAATCCACAGGAAAGATACTAATTACGTACAGTGAAACACCATGAAAGTGCGGGGCCAGTCCGGTCCACCGGTTAGAATAGTGGCCAGAGGCGTTTGCCCTGGGTGTTGATTTCCGGTCCACCGGCTATAATAGTGGCCAGAGGCGTTCTGCCCTGGGTGTATATTTCCGGTCCACCGGCTATAATAGTGGGGTCCCCGTACGTACATGGGTTAATGAAGAACGCGTGAAGATGAATTATCAACTAATGGGCCATAAGGGATAAAATACAAGTAAGAAATCAGTTACTCCTGCATGCTATTGTACATTATTGACGTGTTAGATATGTATCATTGATGTATGTGTCGGCCTTAGTTCGTCTGTTACCTTACTCAGTACGTAGCGTACTGATCACCCGTTTCATGGGTGCTGCTCATTCCCACGAGCAGAGGGCCCATCTGACCTTGTGCAGGTAGGAGACCACGTGTTCGATGCCTACGATACCTACGAGGCATCCGGTGGGGCCGAGTGATGAGTCTCTCCTGTTTGGGGCCGAGAGCGAGTTGGCCGGACCCCTTTAACTCCTTTTTTTTATTACCGTCTATTTTATCTTGTTGTATTTATGTTGTGTTGTGTTTTCAAAATGGGACTTTTAAAATTGTAATCTTAATGATACCCTATCGTGCTTGAACTCTGTCTTTACGAACATTGTGTAATGGTGCATTTATGGTTAATGTTTCACGTTTTATGACTTTGGATTAGCCTTAGCACTTAGTATCGGAACGGTGGGAGCGAACCGGTCTGATACTAAGTGTGGCGGTAATACCCCAAGTACGTTTTTAATTGTTCGCTCCGCTAAAGCATTTGAACTAAACGAAATTTTTCAGTAGTAAATTTGGGGGTATTACAGGGATTGATTGGTTGACCCCATATATCAATATAAGTCCTTTTGATGCACTTATCCTCACTTACGTGCTTCTCAATAAAATTTTAGAAACTTTCTAGAAGAGTCACACATCCTAAAAATTGCTCCATAGCCAATATACTTAATTGTGGAGTTCTTATGACCACATCACTAAAATAATGGTATACCATATTGATAAAAGTAAACATATTAATCCTTATAACACTCCACTCAATTTTGGGGATATTATAGGAGGGGTTGGGGAACGACAACTTTGGTTAGTGGTAGAAGGGTAGGAAAGGTGGAGTTTGATATAGCTAAGGGTTTTCTTATGTTGGGCTTTGTTATGACTAAGGGGAGAGGGGAGAAATGAAGGGTTGTAGTGAAGAAATTTGGTGGTGGAGGGTGTATTGTGTTGAGTTTGGTCGGTGGTATGGGTGAGGGAATGACAAAGGCTGAAATGGAGAGTGTTGGTGGGATGTTTTAGTGACGACAATGGGAAAGGAAAAAGGGATAGTAAGGTTGTGGTGGTGGTGTAAAATTTTAACGGAAAATATATAAAGAAAGAGGGAGGTTTAGGGCATTGAATGTGTTGTGTACACACACACACACACACACACACATGCACAAGAAGAGAGGAGATGAGGCAGGTGAAGATCAGGTAGGATTTTAATAGCACCCATTAGTGCGGGATACAAGGTGATGATGTGCTAATGGGGTAGGGTGTAGGTGATGGAGACATGGAAGGGATAGAGAGATGGCCAGGATTAAAGAAGAGGTCACACATAAGAAGAAAAGGAAGCAATATAAGGGAAAATGAAACTAATTAGAAGAAAAAAAAGGGAGAATGAGGGAAAAAAAGGAAATGAGGAAGAGAAAATGTATAGGTTTAGAATTATAACTAGGTTAAAATAATTTTAGATTAGGGTATTGGTATACCTTTTTTAACAACATTTCGGGGTTAGGATTAGGTTAAAGTATTAAGAATTAGGAATAAAGATTATGATAAGGTAAAATATTAATTTATTAAAATTAGAACTAGGTTATGATATTAGTCCCTTAAGATTAAAGTTAGCTAAAATTTGGGGTATTACATAGATTGCGTCAAAGATTGAGATCCCTATTACAAAAGTACTTACCTTTGATTGATGTTATACATGAACTGATCAATCAACTTTCCCTTTTCTTGATTTGCTATGACTATCAAGAGACAAACCAAGTTGTGGATGACATGACCATTTAGGTTATAACATGTTGATTGGCATGGAGTTATTTAATTCCCCATGTAGTGTAGCGTGTGATTGCCATTGCATACCACTCAGTTAGTTTGTAATAACCCCTTTTTGTTTGTTTTGGTTTATACTCTCTCTTGAAAAAAAATTAAAGAAGAAAATCCTAGGAGTACAACACATACATCCTTCCACATTCCTTCATCATTTTATTATATAAGGTGTGAAGTGATTTTTGTTTAGGAAATTAGAGATTGACACACTCAAGTTGAAAACTAAAAGATGCACATTATTAGTGTGCTAGGCAAGATATGTGTATAGAAGGTAAAACAAAGTTGTTGCATGATTATGTTAGGCGAGGTGGTGTAATATATATATAGGACTATATGACATTAAATAACAAAATTTGTACACTACAATATAAACGATGCCCCCTTTATTTCGGTAAGATAAAAGTTTTTTTTTTAGTTTTTTGTTCATAATAATATAGTAATGTCATTTACTAGAATTACAATACATTAGAAGTTTTTTTTTCCTATTTTAACATTATACTTTCCTTTTATGAAAAGTATACAAAAATAGGAAGTATTCATACAAAAGTATATTACTTATTCCATTTTGTAATATAGGTTTTGAATTTTATTTCATAATATAAGTCACTTTTACAAAAAAATATCAACATTTAAATTCTTTGTTTCCACCTCTAACCTTACATTATTATATTTTCAATTAAATGAGCATAGAATATTTAATTTAATATAAGGGTACGTTTATAAAAATAAATAAATATATTTTTTTCTAAATTTTAATGTTTTTTAATAAGCACGTAATAATAAAATATACTTTACGTTATAAAATAGAAGAAATAATAGTGACGTATGAATTTTTCTCTAGGATCTAACCTTTTCTAATACACGTATAAAACTTTAAGCTTCTTACTATAGCTAGAGATTGAACTCGTAAGTAAAGATGAAATCCTTATGTATCAAAGGCCTTGTATTCAAATCCTTATGTCCTCTATCGGCATAATAATACTTTTACGTTGTTTTGTACATTTAATCACTAATTTTCTATCCTATCTCCCTTATCTGCATCTACTCCTTTTGTCCCATGAAGAACTTTAATTATTGTTGGCAACTCATTTATTTTTTTTAAAAAAATTATCCATATTTATTGTTGGATAACTAAACTATGTTAATATCTTATAAATTAAAATGACATTATTAAATACAAACAAAAGATATTTTTGTAAATGTATAATATAATAATCATTAAATAAATTTTTTACAAAAAAAGCATAGATAATTATTTTGGAATATCCATAAAATAATACATTTTTGGAATACCCATTATCATCTTTAATAATTAGTAATAACCGGCTTTTCTCCTAACGTCTATTAAGGCGTTAAGTTTAATGAATACATTTATCTCACCATACCAAACGCTTCATAAATGAGGATTTCCACGGCATAGAAAAGGATCATCCAAAACCATTGACACTAGAAGCTCTGTAACGTAATCAGTGGGAGCCTGGGAGGGAGTTAATAATCAAAGTTAGACAGCAATCACAATTTCTATTGGCCGCGTAAAAACTGTTGGCAAAATTTCCTTTTAGTACTTTTGTCTGCGTTTACACCCACACACTCACAATTGGCCGCATACGTCGATCGATTTTAGGAGCATTCCAATGAGAAAATAAATAAAATACTGAAATAACCCAGGGAGATTGAGTGATGATTTTCTCCTTCATCCGTCACCTGACCTGGTCAAACTCCTACCATGCGTAGCGTATCGTTACCCCCTCTGGCCAACTGCACGGCCTGTCACGACCTTTTTTCTTTTTTGTTTTTTCACCACGCAAATATAATAAAATTCTTCGGCGGACAGCAAAACGGAAATCCATAAAAAAAATAAAGTTACTGTAACCTCCCCTAGATGGAGCTGGATTTGGTTGAATAATTTAATATAAACAGAGTACACAGTACAAACCAGACGAGTTTATTCAAACATATTTTACGTTTAAGTGGCAGCTGCTTCGGCAGACCACGAGTCCTAACATCCGACCAATTCAGTTTCATATTTTTCTTTTGATCCCACTACTATCGGTGTAGTTCTAAAGATTCTATATCATTGAGCCACTAAACTCAATTATTATTAATGAAGTAAATTAAGGAAAATTAGTACGCCTAAAGAAATTATATACTGACATCGATATAAATATAAGTTCGATCACAAACCTTCAAAAATTATTATTGATTTTACCAATATGTTATCAAAGTCTAATGAAACTATTGATTGCTATAAGGTTTGACAATCGAATTTTATTAGGTGGCGTTCGACATAAATAAATAAATAAATAAATTTTAAAAATGAGTCTCATGTTTATAATATAATAATTGATATCTAAAATGATCAATATCCTGAACATTATTTAATACGGTTTTTATAGATACAAAATAATCATTCTATTTAAATATAAGATTTATTACATTATCAAATCTAAGTAAAGACATAATTAATATCAACCGTTATCTTTTCAATCAAATCATATACTTTCTCAGTATCACAATAAAGGTGTTTATAAATATATATTATTTCATAATATAAATTATTTTTTGGATAAATTCTACTATTTAGGTATGTTGACAATTAACCTAATTTTTTAAGATACCTTGTATTTTAATAATTCTATTCAAGTACATCTATATTTTAATCTAATTTTATTTGGATATCTAAATAGTACACATAAACAACATTTTTAATTCTCTATATATGAATATCCACTTGGGTATCCACATAAAATTAAATTGAAATATAAAAAAATACTTGAGTAGAATTATTAACAATAAAGGATACCCAAAAAATATTAAGCTAAATGTTAAGGTAACTAAATATAATTTTTAAATTTACCATCTCTCTACCTCACTATTGTATATGATATGGTCATTTTAATTAATTTGGACATCTTTTTTAAAACTTTAATACTTATCAATATTTACGTAATAAAATTAATGACACTCATCTATTATGTAATTTAGCGTCCGTTTGATAACCTCAATTTTATATCATACGATTCGGCATAATAATATATTTGAAGTAATAATATTACCAAAGTAATAATGATTTTCGGTAGATATTACTTATATATAAATTTTTTTGAAGTAATAATGACATTTGATAACTTATTTAATTTGAAATAAATTGATGTATATTAATAATTAATTTTGGAATTTTTTTTTATTTTGATAAGAAACATTCTTATATTACTTTTATTTTGTTTGTATATTTAATTTCAATAAGATATAATACCGATAATGATGATAGTAGTAGTAGTAGTAGTAGTAGTAGTAGTAGTAGTAGTAGTAGTAGTAGTAATAATTGAACATAGTATTAATAATAAGTAACCTTCAAAATTATAATAATACTTAATAAGTACAAATTAAAAATTATAATTATTAATAATTGATAATATCAATAATAATTGATATTAATGATTAACAATAATTAATAATATTAATAAATAATAAGATAAATTTTATTTGGGTACTGTGATATTTAGCTTAATACTTTTTGGGTGCCCCATGTTTTCAATAATTTCACTTAAGTATTTCCACATTTCAATTAAATTACACTTGGGTATCCAAATAGAGTTTAAATTTTGGTTTATTTTTATTATTTAAATACCCAAGTAAAATTAAATTAAATTGTGGATGTACTTAAGTGAACTTGTTAGAAACATTAGATATCCAAAAAATATTAGATCAAATGTCAAAGTATCTTATAAAATTTATCATAAATAATAATAATTAATAATTAATAATTGTAGGGTTGTGGTGATTGAGCATAATTAATAAGGGTATAAGGGTAAAAATATATGATAGTTTAAATATTTAATACCCCATCTGTTTTACAATAGAGGACTTATAGTTTTCAACACATATTGAGAAGTTTTAAAATTCATAATAAATGATATCAAAGTTCATTAAAATATCCATATTGAAACCTGGACACCTTCATTATTACCAAAAACATTAATAATCAGTGAGATAAAAAGATAGGGTAAATTTTGTAATATAACAATACATTAATTATTATTTTTATAGAAGGGTTATATTATGAAAAAAATTACAGGCTCCGTACCGTTTCACAGGTGGAGTAAAAAATATATAAAGCATACTTATGAAGTAATAATATGTAGTAGATATCATATATAATGAGGCGATGAAAATAGTATATAAGATAAAGCAATAATAAACATATAATATAAAAAGTAAGGTCTTACCGACTATGCTTAATTTGATCATATATGTATATGAATAGTTATTTAGCTATAATTTTTATTTATTGATGCATTGTTGTTGGAATTATTGAATTTAAGATGGGAGGCCCAATAATTCATGAAAGAAAATCAACATGGTTATTATACGAGTTTTATCCTTTTGTGTTATAAAAAAGAAACTAAGTTCATACAAAGAAGATAAAAAAATATTTTTAGCTAACAAATAAAAATGATATTACAAATTGTATATAGCAATAATAAATCTAGATAAGAATTAGATTTTATCTTGATGATAATTAAAAACAATCGATGAGATTAAAATGCAATAAATCAAAAACAAGCTAATGATGTATCAGTGTTAAGTCACCATGTAATTTGAAGATGCAATGAAAAAAATTTATTAAGAAGGTAATTGAAAACATATTTTCAATTATAAACTCAATGAATAAATAAAACGATAATAAAATAAGAATATTGGAGATGCGAATAGATTTAGTTACCAAATAAATAAAAGGGTTAGAAATATATCCACCGAAGTTGAAATAGGTTGACTATTAAAATTATTTTTGAGATTTATTATTATTTATGTGAATGTGTTTGATAACAACTTGTGAAAAATATTTATTTTGTTTAAATTTAAAAGATAATAAATCGGACTCATCGACCGAAACACACACCAAACCCAAACTACCGCCAGACCTTCTTAACGAGCCACAGAGCTTCGGGACCAGGCCTAGTGGCGGCTTTTAGGTTCGAAACCCTCGGCGCACAAGCTTACAATATAAATGAACATGGGCGTACTATTCTCTGAAAAAAATAGTGCACGGAAAAGGAAAACAATATATAAATGAAAAAAACAAAAAACCCAAACTAAGAGTAAAGAGAACGGAAAGGGGAGCGTGAGGGACCCCACCGAAGAGCGGCTGTCTACGTGGCCACAGGGACACTCCCCTTCCAAACGTCGCTGTGGCATATGACCGTGAACCCTCATTTACCCCTTCCCTCCGTTTTTCTATAAAAGGACACCGTGTCTCCCTTCTCTGCCCAGCCATTTTGCTAAACCAGCCGGCAAGGCAGCAACCCCATTTCTCTTATTCTTCCCTGTCAATAGTCATCTCCCTCTTTGTTACCTGCCTCCTCTCTGTTTTTATTAGTTTGTTACTTCTTATTCTTCGATCCCGAGGAAAGCCGCATCCTGCCGCTATTTGATATCAGAGACGGACACAGAGAAATAGGAAAGAGAGATTTGTGAATCTGTCCAGCTCATTTTCAGTTTCTCTCTATATTTCTACCGTCTGTAAACCTTTCGTCGCCTGATAATCGACGCCGTCTTTCCCGTTTCCTCCCCGAAGCCCTAATTTTCCTGCCTTGTTCTCGAAACAATCATCCGGATCTGCTCTCATTTTTGTTGTGGCAATATAATGGTTTCGAGATTTTGGTTCAACTTTCCCGAATCTAAATAATACGGGATTACTCTGTTTTTCTTGAATTTATTGTATTCACTAAAAAAGTACTAGTAAATATATTTAAAAAGCAGGACAATCTAAATCTAAATTAATCAAAAAGGAAAAAAAAAACAACACCACCACATTTCCCTTTCACCTGATTTCAACAACCACCGCAACATGGCGGCAGCGGCTGGAGCAGGCACCGTCCTACAACTGCGAAACCTAACTACCGGAACCGGCGACAGTAACTTATTAATCAGTCGGGGGCAACAACAAGTGGTGGTGCCGTTATGTCGGTTTGGTAAGAGGACGTCAAGGAGCTATGCGGTTAGAGGACGGCGGGGTGACGTTGTTGTTAATGTAGGCGGCATTGAGAATGAGTTTTTTGGACCTAAGTTGAGACGGAAATCTGGGTCGGAAAGACTTCATCTATGGCAGTCGGATGGGCCCGGTCGTTCACCGAATCTCCGAGTTGTAGTTCGATCTTCAATGTCTCAGATTCCGGACAAGAAGAATCTTGGGTTGTACGACCCTCAGTTTGATAAGGATTCTTGTGGTGTTGGGTTTGTTGCTGAGTTATCCGGAGAGACTAGTCGGAAAACGGTAAGAAAAGAGGGGCGGTTCCTTTCTTCTTCTTCTTCCTTTTTTTTTTTTGAATCTCCGTCATGTGGCTGTGGACTGGTTTTGGAATGGTTAATTGAATTTTTGTGGACGTGAATGAAATTATAGCATTTATTAGTTTGTTTTCGTTTGTTCTTTGTAAGTGAGATAATTGATTTTCTGGATTGATCATTAACACATGAATGAATGAATTCATCTAAATAGGTAAATGATGCATTAGAAATGTTAAATCGAATGGCACATAGAGGAGCTTGTGGGTGTGAGCCAAATACCGGAGATGGTGCAGGGATTCTCGTTTCCATCCCCCATGATTTCTACAGAGAGGTAAACTGTTTAACCTCAGGGTATCAACCATTGTTGATACAGTAATTGATTCGTTCCTCATTTTTCTGCAGCTTTTTCTGATCTTTTTTATTTTCTTAACTGTCCATATATATTTGTTTTTATCTGTAACCCATTAATTAATATTTTTTATATACTTTTATAAAATATTCCTTGCATTCCATTAAAAAAACAAGTCTTTTTAACAATTTAGACAAATATAAAGGTTCCAATTTTCGCTTCCTATTAAACGACGAGGTTCATATTATTAATCACTTTCACATGACTAACCATTTTAGTTAACCATTTTTCAAACCGCTGCTGAGACTAATGGAGTAATTGATTACTGTTATTATTATTAGTTATTTTGTTGCTACTGTAGTTTAATATTCTTCTTGCAAGCTGTTCGTTTTGTTAGTTGGTAACGAAGAATATTGGGTTTACTATTTCAGAGTGGCCGGCCTAATTGGCTATGTATGTAAACTGTTACCGGTTACCGAATTGATGAGATGTTTTTTTGTCATATGCTATTGTCTATGACTGCTTTTATTATGTGGGAACTGCCACTCGTCCATTTCTAGGCGAATAGGATAAGGTTTTTTTAATTTCTGTTGTGTATCGTAATTTTTTTGTTTGCCGGATAAAACTTGTTACCTCTCTAATCTGATGAGTCTGATCGATTTTAGTGTTTATGTCTCTAATCTGATTGGCTTCTTTTTGCTTTAGATTTCTAGTTGATTTTGCCCACTTGACTTTGTTTCCAGCGTCTTAACCCCAATTCTGTTTCTTATCATGACATTTTTTTAATGTACCTTGAGATTAAAAAGAAATGACATCTTGCTTTATCTGATCACATTTGCAGGCAGCTAAAGATTCTGGATTTGAACTACCTCCACCTGGGCAATATGCTGTTGGGATGTTCTTCGTGCCCACTTCTGAGTCCCGTAGGGAAGAAAGCAAAAAAATATTTACCAAGGTAATTAATTTCTCTCTTTTGTCCCGTCTCTATTTTGCACCGCATGCTCTCGTTTCATCGTAACAACCTGACAAACTGTTCTTTTATGGTGATATTCCCCTGTTCTGTCTGTGTTATCCCGCCCTTCTTTGGTGGTGCAAGGAGTTGTTTTTGTCCATCTTCTTGTCCGGGTCCATTCTTACTCCATTGCTTGTTCTAGAATTTTTCCTGTCGGTAACTTTGGCAGTATCCTTGAGGTGGATTGTGGTTCGTTAGTCAGTTTTTAATTTGGGTTTAATCTTATTCATCAGTTGTCTTTTTCTATTTGGAGGTGCGTTTATTTTGATTATTATTTATTTGGTTATCTTTTTCAGGTTGCTGAGTCTCTTGGGCACACTGTCCTTGGATGGCGGCTTGTCCCAACTGATAATTCGGGTTTGGGTAAGTCTGCATTGGACACTGAACCTATCATCGAGCAGGTGTTTCTCACACCTTCATCTCGATCGAAAGTTGATTTTGAAAAACAGGTTGGTCGCTTAAAATGTTTATTATGATTGTTGAGGATGGTTATTGTACTAGGGAAGCTTTTTATGGAGTTGAAATAGCTCCATCTTATGCTGGGGCTTGTCAGATAAATATTACTTGCTGTTTTCTTGCAGATGTATATATTACGGAGGTTTTCGATGATAGATATTAGAGCTGCATTGAAACTTGAATATGGTGGTGCTAAGGATTTCTATATCTGTTCCCTTTCCTCAAGGTATGCAATATGTTATTAACAATTCCTGTTTATGTTTACTATTTGAATTGGAAATTTGCAGAGTCTATCCTATTTTCAATTACTTATTATCCATCGTGTAGGACTGTTGTTTACAAAGGTCAGTTGAAGCCCTCTCAACTGAGAGAATACTACTATGCAGACCTTGGCAGTGAAAGGTTTACGAGCTACATGGCATTGGTAAATATTCTATCTATTCTCCAGTTTTTTCCATTTTGTCTGCTAACTGTACCTTTCAACAACCAACAGCAAATGAGAAACCACAGGGTAACTCAAGAGATGCAAGGTGGAGGAATGACTTCTGAGGCATTTGGAAGTATGAAATGATCTCATAAGTTCTTCCACGCCCTTGATCCTTGTACTACTTTTTGATATATTTTGGATATTGCTAGATTGGAAAAAAAAGGTTTGGCGTTGGGGGAGTTTGGTAAGAAACTCATCATCAAGTAAATCATGTTTGCAGAAACTTCGTGCAGTGCTTCCTTCCCACCCATTTTGATGTTCTTTGAGGATCATGGAAAGATATTGTTTAATGGTGAAGGTAGTTTAGGGCATCTGAAATTGCTTTGTGCTGGAACTGTAAATACAGCGTTGAAGTCCCTTATATGCAAATATGATGGAATCTATATATCTTGTGTTTTTCTGAAATTCCAACCTCCTGCTGAATTTTCTTCGGCCCTTGTTTCTTCAGGTGCATTCTCGTTTCTCAACAAACACTTTCCCTAGCTGGGATCGTGCTCAGCCTATGCGTGTGGTGGGCCACAATGGGGAGATAAACACTCTTAGGGGCAATGTAAATTGGTACGTTAGGATTCCTGTCTTGATTTTCTGGCATTGGCTGATACTATTTCTATATGTCCATTGGTTCTATATTTAAGAATGCAATTTGCCTTCAGTTTAGCTTAGTACCCATTGGAAATACTGGACAGTTGCCCTTCAGCGTTGGGGTATGTTCTTCTGTCTATTTTGAAAGTTGATAATCACCCTTTTTCTGATATGTGGCCATGAATGTATCCAGGATGCGTGCCCGTGAAGGTCTACTCAAATGCAAGGAGCTTGGCCTGTCAAAGAGTGAGATGAAGAAGCTCCTACCTATTGTTGATGCTAGCTCTTCTGATTCAGGTGAAATTATTGTTCTCATTATTGTTTTCTTAATTAACTACATCAAGATTGTCATCTGAGGTGTGAAGTGTAATAATCCATCTGGAATCTTCTGCCTGTTCTACTCTAGGGGCCTTTGATGGCGTCTTGGAGCTGTTGCTTCGATCCGGAAGGAGTCTTCCTGAAGCTGTCATGATGATGATTCCCGAGGCCTGGCAGAGTGATAAAAATATGGCTCCTGAACGAAAGGCCTTTTACGAGTACTTTTCCTCTTTGATGGAGCCATGGGATGGACCTGCTCTTATCACATGTAAGGATACTTAAATTTCAAGCATTTTCCCTTTTCTCCTGCCCAATCTGAGTTTTCTGCATGCTGATTGCCATGTTCATTGTATTGCAGTTACGGATGGTCGATACCTTGGAGCTACATTGGACAGGAATGGTTTGCGTCCAGGTCGATTTTATGTTACACACAGTGGACGAGTCATCATGGCGAGTGAGGTGGGTGTTGTGGACATTGCACCCGAAGATGTTTCCAGGAAGGGAAGACTTAACCCTGGAATGATGCTTCTTGTGGATTTTGACAAGCATATTGTCGTTGATGATGAAGCCTTGAAGCAGCAATATTCACTTGCCAAGCCATATGGCGAATGGCTGAAAAGGCAAAAGATCGAACTAAAGGACATACTCGAATCTGTTGACAAAGCAAGAAGAGCTATTCCATCAATATCAGGAGTGGCAGCAGTAAGCATGATGCAATTTTTTTCATCAAAACATAACTTGGGTCCTACATGGGCAATTCTGATGGATCTGCGTGTTCTGTTTTAGGCATCAAACAATGATGAAGGCATGGGAATCCGTGGTTTACTGGCTCCACTGAAGGCTTTTGGGTTTGTTACAGTTTCTCCTGTGATAATATTGTTATCTGTTGCGATCTTGCTATGTGGATTACTTATATACATTATGGACCTTGTGCAGTTACACTGTGGAAGCCTTGGAGATGCTGTTGCTACCAATGGCAAAAGACGGTACAGAGGCTCTTGGTTCTATGGGAAATGATACTCCTCTGGCTGTGATGTCAAACAGGGAGAAACTAACCTTTGAATACTTCAAGCAGATGTTTGCCCAGGTTACAAACCCTCCCATTGATCCAATTCGAGAGAAGATTGTTACCTCAATGGAGTGCATGATTGGTCCAGAGGGCGATCTCACAGAAACCACTGAAGAGCAATGCCACCGTCTGTCACTGAAAGGCCCTCTTCTCACCATTGAACAGATGGAAGCTGTTAAAAAGGTGAATTATAGGAGCTGGCGAAGTAAAGTGCTGGATATCACTTACCCGAAGTCTCTTGGTAGGAGAGGATTGGAAGAGACATTGGATAGAATCTGTGCTGAAGCACGTGCTGCAATAAAGGATGGATACACCATCTTGGTGCTTTCTGACAGAGGTATCACTTTTCAGTTACTTTATTAAACAAGCACCTTAATCTATTATTGATCTTCTGTTATTTAACAATAGGCCATGGTCTGAAATTGACTGGTCCTTCGATATCTTTTTGTAGCTTTCTCCCAAAAGAGGGTTGCTTTGAGCTCTCTCTTGGCTGTTGGCGCTGTCCATCAACACCTGGTTCAGAGTTTAGAGCGCACTCGAGTGGGGCTCATTATTGAATCTGCTGAACCACGTGAGGTGCACCATTTCTGTACTCTGGTTGGTTTTGGTGCTGATGCCATTTGCCCATATCTGGCCATAGAGGCATTATGGAGACTTCAAGTTGACAGGAAGGTCCCACCTAAATCAAGTGGTGAGGTCTACTCAAATGAAGAGCTCATCAGGAAGTACTTCAAAGCAAGCACATATGGAATGATGAAGGTGCTTGCTAAGATGGGGATATCAACTCTAGCATCTTACAAGGGTGCTCAAATTTTTGAAGCTGTGGGTCTTTCGTCAGAAGTTATCCACAGGTGCTTCACAGGAACACCAAGTAGGGTTGAGGGAGCAACCTTTGAAATGCTGGCCTCTGATGCACTTCGGCTGCATGAGATAGCCTTTCCATCTAGGGTTCTTCCACCTGGAAGTGCAGAAGCTGTAGCACTGCCTAATCCTGGGGACTATCACTGGAGGAAAAATGGTGAAATTCACCTGAATGACCCTCTTGCCATCGCAAAGCTGCAGGAGGCTGCTAAAACCAACAGTGTAGCTGCTTACAAAGAATACAGTAAGCGCATCAATGAACTGAATAAAGCCTGCAATCTACGAGGGCTGTTGAAGTTTAAGGAGGGAGAGACAAAGATACCTTTAGAAGAAGTAGAGCCAGCCAGTGAGATTGTGAAGCGGTTCTGTACTGGGGCAATGAGTTATGGTTCAATATCATTGGAGGCTCATAGCACCTTGGCTATGGCTATGAATACACTTGGAGGCAAATCAAATACAGGTATATTGTTGTTTAGTTTATATGCAAGTTTTATATTTTTACACAAATTTATGATTTGCTAGTCTCTAGTGCCAGAATCACTAAGTATTTGTGTGCATTTTCATTGTAGGTGAGGGAGGTGAACAGCCATCTCGTATGGAGCCTCTCCCAGATGGTTCAAGGAACCCAAAGAGAAGCTCTATCAAGCAAGTTGCTAGTGGAAGATTTGGTGTGTCGAGTTACTACCTGACCAATGCTGATGAACTCCAGATTAAAATGGCACAGGTATACAGCTGATAGTATTCCTGTTTTGACGATGTGAAATCTTGTCAATATCCATATGTAGCCATATTGTAGCCCCTGCATTCCTTAGGAGTGGAGGCTTCCCATGTTTATGAATTTATGTTTATGAACAGATGATGCTGTGTCTGCAAAGCACCTGTTGGTGTCTTTGCTTCTTTTTGTCCCTACGGTTGGACTTTGGTGAGGATAATTGTATGTTTGCTTGGTTTTCTTTGTTTCAGTCTGAATTTATTTTAATTTGAAACCTGAAATAATCCAGGGTGCCAAGCCTGGGGAGGGAGGTGAACTTCCCGGTCACAAGGTTATTGGAGATATTGCTGTCACTAGGAACTCCACCGCAGGTGTTGGGCTAATCAGCCCTCCTCCTCATCATGATATTTACTCTATTGAGGACCTAGCCCAATTGATTCATGATCTGAAGGTAAGGACATAAACTGCTCGTTGGAGATCTGGTGCTGGACATTATTTGATCAGATTGGTGGCAGGATTTGGATCATTGGAATTGTTGAATGCTATTCTTGAGGAAGAAAAAGATTCTAAAACACTCTTCTTTTGTTATACTTTTTTTTTTCAGAATGCTAATCCATCAGCTCGAGTGAGTGTGAAGCTTGTGTCCGAAGCTGGTGTTGGAGTGATTGCTTCTGGCGTTGTCAAAGGTCATGCGGATCATGTTTTGATCTCTGGACATGATGGAGGAACTGGGGCTTCTAGGTGGACTGGCATAAAGAATGCAGGACTTCCCTGGGAGCTTGGTCTGGCTGAGACCCATCAGACATTGGTTGCTAATGACCTTCGTGGACGGACTGTCCTGCAAACGGATGGCCAACTGAAAACAGGAAGAGACGTGGCAATTGCAGCACTTCTAGGAGCTGAGGAGTTTGGTTTCAGTACTGCCCCTCTGATTACATTAGGCTGCATAATGATGAGGAAGTGTCATAAGAACACTTGTCCAGTCGGTATTGCCACCCAGGATCCTGTTTTGCGTGAAAAGTTTGCAGGAGAACCTGAGCACGTGATCAATTTCTTCTTTATGCTAGCAGAAGAGGTAAGAGAGATCATGTCTATGCTTGGTTTTAGAACACTCAATGAAATGGTTGGACGGGCTGATATGCTTGAAGTTGACAAAGAAGTGGTGAAGAGCAATGAGAAGATGCAGAACATTGACCTTTCACTGTTGCTCAAACCAGCTGCAGATATTCGTCCTAATGCTGCCCAGATATGTGTCCAAAAGCAGGATCATGGTCTGGATATGGCTCTGGACAATAAACTCATCAGTCTTTCTAAGGCTGCCTTGAATAAAGCCCTCCGTGTTTATATTGAGACACCAATTCGCAACACAAACCGTGCAGTCGGAACCATGCTTAGCCATGAAGTGACAAAGCTCTACCACTTGGATGGGCTGCCTCAAGATACCATACACGTTAAATTTAATGGAAGTGCTGGGCAGAGTCTAGGAGCTTTTCTCTGCCCAGGAATTACACTAGAGCTTGAAGGTGACAGCAATGACTATGTTGGAAAGGGATTATCAGGCGGTAAGATTGTTGTTTATCCTCCCGAAGGAAGTGGCTTTGATCCAAAGGAAAACATTGTGATTGGCAATGTTGCACTTTATGGGGCTACTTGTGGTGAAGCATACTTCAATGGTATGGCAGCTGAAAGATTTGCTGTCCGTAATTCTGGTGCCAAAGCTGTTGTTGAAGGTGTGGGAGATCATGGCTGTGAGTACATGACTGGTGGGACTGTTGTTGTATTGGGTAAAACAGGGAGGAATTTTGCTGCGGGTATGAGTGGTGGTATTGCTTATGTTCTTGATGCGGATGGGAAGTTTCACACTAGATGCAATGCTGAGCTGGTGGATCTTGATAAACTTGAGGACGAAGAGGATATCATGACTCTTAGGATGATGATTCAGCAGCATCAGCGTCACACTAACAGCCAGTTAGCAAAAGAAGTCCTCGCTAATTTTGACAAACTTTTGCCCAAATTTATTAAGGTCTTCCCGAGGGATTATAAGCGAGTCCTAGCCAGCATGAAAGCAGAGGAAGCCACCAAGGAGGCTGTAGGCAGTGAGACAAAAGAGGAGGAACAAGATGAGATTGAGGTAAAAGAAAAGGATGCCTTTGATGAACTTAAGAAAATGGCAACCGCTTCTATCAAAGAAAATCCCACCCAGGTATATCTTTCTCCAAAGATTTGAAGATTGTTTATTGTGCAAGTCAACAAAATAATGCATGACCAAAATGTTCATCTGAGGTTGTTGTCCATGTCCTAAATGCAGGAGGCTGATGAACTAGTGAAGCGACCTTCTCAAGTGGAAAATGCCCAAAAACATCGTGGTTTTGTTGCTTATGAGCGTGAGGGAGTCCATTACCGTGATCCTGTTGTAAGGTTGAATGACTGGAATGAGGTTATGGAAGAGTCTAAACCTGGCCCACTTTTGAAAACCCAATCGGCACGTTGCATGGATTGTGGCACTCCATTCTGCCATCAGGTTAGGATTATGATCCAGTACATCTCTCAGTTTTTGTTGTAACTTGTTGAAGAGAATATAATTGATCTCATTCTATATTTTGCAGGATAATTCTGGTTGTCCTCTTGGGAATAAAATACCGGAATTCAATGAGTTGGTTTATCAGAATAGGTGGCGTGAAGCGCTTGACCGTCTGCTAGAAACAAACAACTTTCCCGAGTTTACTGGACGAGTATGTCCTGCTCCTTGTGAAGGATCTTGTGTTCTTGGTATCATAGAGAATCCTGTATCCATTAAAAGCATCGAGTGTGCCATCATTGACAAAGCATTTGAGGAAGGATGGATGGTACCTCGGCCTCCCCTGAACAGAACTGGGTAAAAAACTGTATTCTGAATCTTTTTGATTGCCTTAAATCGTGAAATTTTTGATCACTTTGTTTTGATCTCCGTTCTCATTCTTTGGGTACTTTCTTGGACATGATGTTCTGTACATTTTTGGATTCAGAAAAAGGGCTTCTGTCATAGGAAGTGGACCAGCTGGCCTGGCTGCTGCTGATCAGCTGAATAAGATGGGACACACTGTGACAGTATATGAGCGCTCTGACAGAATTGGAGGGCTCATGATGTATGGAGTACCGAATATGAAGGCCGACAAAGTGGATGTTGTCCAACGGCGTGTCAATCTCATGGCCCAGGAAGGCGTCAACTTTGTGGTGAATGCAAACGTCGGAAAGGATCCCTTGTATTCCCTTGAGAGGCTTCGTGAGGAGAACGATGCTGTTGTCTTGGCCGTAGGTGCCACCAAGCCTAGGTAGGTTACTGCTTAAATCTTATAGATAGTAGAATATCCAAATGTGAGCGAATACATTCTAGTTAATGTCGCTTTTGTTTTTTTCTGCTCTAACTGAATCTATTAACAGTGCTCTCACTATGGTTGCTGCAGGGACCTTCCCATTGAAGGACGGGAATTATCAGGGGTCCATTTTGCAATGGAGTTTCTTCATGCAAACACCAAAAGCTTGCTGGATAGCAACTTGCAGGATGGCAAATACATTTCTGCTAAAGACAAGAAGGTAGTAGTCATTGGTGGAGGTGACACTGGGACAGACTGCATTGGTACATCCATTAGGCATGGTTGTACGGGCCTTGTCAACTTGGAGCTTCTTCCAGTGCCACCGAAGTCACGAGCTCCAGGCAATCCATGGCCACAGGTTGGAATCCATACCATAAAATTTCTTCCTATATGTCCTTGTGATTTTGACTTCAGCATTTTAACAGTTATTTTGTCATGGATGCAGTGGCCTCGAGTGTTCCGAGTGGATTATGGGCACCAAGAGGCTGTCGAAAAGTTTGGCAAAGACCCAAGAACTTATGAGGTATTGACAAAGCGTTTTGTTGGGGACAAGAAGGGCGTCGTAAAGGGACTTGAAGTAGTAAGGGTGAAGTGGGAGAAGGATGCTAGTGGCAAGTTCCAGTTCAAGGAAATTCCAGGGTCTTTGGAATTTATCGAGGCAGATTTAGTCCTGTTAGCAATGGGATTCCTCGGTCCAGAAGAGGTCAGTTTTATAGTTTATCCATTCGCTCTGTTTTGCGAATAAATAAGGTAAACCAGACGACTTGAAATATATAAAACAATAAGGTTATCCTTCAAGCAATTTATCTTCCTCGGTTTTATAAAAAAAAATAAAAATAGAAATTTATCTTCCTCTGTTTCATAAAAAAAGTTATTTTTTTAGTATTTATATTATTTTGGAAGACAATAAATATACCTTTAATATTACGCTTATATCTTTACCTGAAAAATAATGTGATAATTAAATATATAGAAGAAAGTGAAAAAAATAAGGATGAAAATAGAAAATAAACCTTAACTAATCTTATAAGATTTTTTTTTGAAACAAATTTTTTTACGTAAAAGAATTTTTTTTAAAAAAAAAACAGAGGGAGTAAATAATAATAAAACGTGACGATATTAAGAACCGAAGTATGTTCTGTGGCTTAACTTAATTGTCTAAACTCAGCTATATGCTATCGTGCAAAAAATGCCAAAACGGCAAAGAATTTCGCCGATACCTTGACTCAAGAGTAGTGTGTAACGTCAATTATTTATAGAAAACCTGCTTGGACCTAGTGAAGTTCACTGTCCTATGCAGGACTCTCCTATCTGTTGATCTAGTGGAGAAGGAACAGCTGGTAAATTTTTGGTGTCCCATCACAGTTATGCACACAAGTGACCAAAACTCGTATCAAATGCTAGATTGTAGTTGTAGATGTTTCGTCGTTGGATACTGTGGAGGTGGGGCTCAATTCTGTCATCGTATATATGGCCTCTTTGAAATTTAATAATAACATCTTCTTATAAAGCAAAACTTCGATACTTGATTGATTGGGACCAGTTTCGTTTCGGTGAAACTTAATGTGAATTATTGAAATTTTACAAACCAAGTACATGACCGTCTGATGGGTCATTTCAAAATTGGACAGATTAAGACCTGTCAGGATTATCGAATGCATGTAGTTGGAAATATCATTTGTGTGCCTGGATGGCATGCCAAATATATTACACTATGGAAGATAGGAAAGCTATATATGATGGTTGAATAATAATTTTTATATTGATTTTATGGTCCCGTGGGGGACATACAAAAACTCATTGGCTATCTTTATTTAGCTTTCTGTGAAATAAATCCGAATCTTATATTAATTCAGGAAAATCAGTATCATTTGTAAATCTAGTCGTCCCCTTTAAATTTAACAAAAGATAACATTCTTTCTATTTTTCTTTGTGTCGCAGAATATTGCAGAGAAGCTGGGAATGGAGCGTGACAATAGGTCGAACTTCAAGGCAGAGTACGGTAGGTTCTCAACCAGTGTTGACGGGGTGTTCGCTGCTGGAGATTGCAGACGTGGTCAGTCCCTAGTGGTATGGGCCATCAATGAGGGCAGACAAGCTGCAGCACAAGTTGACAAGTACCTCATGCAAGAGGATGATGTTGTTAACTCCGTGACTCAGGAAGTCATGTCTAAAAGAGAAGAAGAAAACAGCAGAGAGGCCGCAAGGACAGGACAGAAGGACAAGACAACAGCAGCTGCAGCAGCAAACTTACAGTAAGGACATGGAACAGTAGCCTACATTCATAAATAGGCTTGAAGGAGGATGAAACCCGGGGGGGGGGTGCAAGAGATCGAAGTATTAGTAGGGTAAAATGTTAAGTTGGATTTTGTGACCGGCAGTTGTAGCTTGTGGTGTGGTGTTTACATCTATTTTGTAGTTCTATTTCTTGTTATATTCTAAGAGGCGTTTCGACCTCAGAAATAAATTGTGTAGATGTACAGTTCCTCAAATTATTTATTTATTATAATTGTGATATTAGCGAGGGATAGATGATGGGTTTGGGACAGATAAGCTTATCTGTATGCCGCGCAAGCATTTCTCAGTGGTTAAAGAAGTGTCGATCTTCCTGATGGAAATAGAAGTATATACTATAGCCTATAGGGAAACAATACTAAATCGTAATTTTATAATTTGATTTGATTAATAGTTAAAGAAAAAAGAGACTAGTTGTTTATTTGAAAAACAGTTTGGCCAAAAATTAAAATTGTGAAATTTTGCTTAATGAATGGTTAACCATTTTATTGAATTTTTTTAATTAAAAATATATACTTAATATACCCTAAACCTTTATATTTTGTCAAGAGCGTATTTTAAGTTTGGCATAACCATCAATTGTGTCGTTAAGATCCAAGAGTCTCAAGTCATCATTTGATAATATGTTTTATAATTTTTACTTGAAATGTCACTTTATATATTGCACTAAAAGATGATGAAGTGTTTTCTGTTGATGAATATGTCCTGCATGTTTTGAATATGGAACTGCAGATATTTGCAATTATAGATAAATGATTCCTTGTTCAGTTGGTAATATGCTTTTTTACCATTTTGTATCTTAATTAACAAAATATAGCAAATATCTGTCTTACGAGGCAATTTTTATGTTTTTTTTAAATATATTGGTAAACCACTAGCTACACCAAATCAAATCACAAAATTATAATTTGGTTTAGTTAAATTAATTTAAAAATATCATTTAGTTTGATGGATGAAGATAATTCAACTATAAAATATGGAGTAGCTAGTTAATGCCATTAACCAAATAATATATGCCCTTAGCTGGGGTTTCCTTTCGTGGTATTACCGCATGTATGTGATTTTCATGTCACGATGGCCTCCTAATTACCTTTGTCGATGCCCTTAAACACGTATCGTTAAATGCCATTTCCATTTTTAATTTTATTTTATGATCCAAGAATTAACAGATGGGGGAGAGATAAACGGAGCTGTCATGCCCCTGGACAATACAAGTATTTTCGTGGGAAGAGGAGCAGTTTGATATTTACAATAAATACGATAAAGGAGGTAGACGTAAACTGTTGAATATTTCTATCACTCCTTATACATGATCTATCCGAATCATACTTCGGCATTAAAAATCGAGTACAATTTGGCGAGGTGCGGTAACTTAAGGGGATTGAAATCCTAGTGTCGGCTGCTAGTAATAATCCCTTACAAACTCAAGAGCACTGACGGAGAGAAATCGGTGTGTTCTCTTCGTGTCCAGGAGCTCAAAAGCATGGTGGATGAGACATTGGCACATGCACATGACATCACCAAAAGACCTCGAGTGGTTCTTACAGTGGCATGTATGGACCAAGTCCAGGGATAGGGGAGTCTACTCCGTTTGGGTATCTGGTTAATAATTTTACCTAAATAAATCGAAGTTAAAGTTTTACCTCCATTCACCTCGTTTTTATTAACCTCCGATTTCGAGAATAACCGAGGTGAAAGTGAAAGAATAAATAAATTTTTGACTTAATAGGACAAAAATACCCCTCAATAGGACTTATTTGTTTAATATAAGGATATAAATATTATTTATTTTATTTTTTAATCTTTATTTACCTTAATTTAAACGGAATTTTTAAAACATTCACCAAAGTTAGATTAATATCATCCAAATAGTATTTTAAAACATTCATCCCGATTTACCTCCATTCCTTCACCTAAATTAATTTTTAATATCTACCCCACCTCGATTCACCTCAATCCTAACGGAGCCTTAGAAAGGCTAGGATGCATCTTTTGTTTTATTTCATTTACAATAACAATCATAATAATTTCTTTTTATGATTGTTCGGATTCTGTGTGAGAAACAAAATGCACGACTACTTCAAGAAAAGAAAACAGGTTTAACCAAACTAATTTTTATGGCTGTTGAAGGCTTAGGAAGGTATGTTCCCTAACACAGCTGCAAAAAGTAGCAGAAGCGTCATTAGGTCTAACTTGGAGACAAGCAGTTAAAAATACTATCACACTGCATAATGTAGCTTTGAAGTGGGGAACTCATCCGGCCCTGTAAGATCCCTTAAATGGAACATAGATGCCTCACTCATACCAAACACAAGCAGTTGCGCTATTGATGGGTGTCCTTAGAGATCGAAAAGGGTATTTCATATACCATTTCTCTTGCCTTATAGAGAGCATGGAGGATAACGAAGCAGAGGTAAATGCTGTACATTTTGCTTTCCTTAAATCACTTGTTAGAACCCAGGAGTGGCCAAAACGCCTTTCACTAGTTGATGGAGTCAGATTTAGGATTGCGGTACGATGCTGTAAGGGACCGGCCGTAGGAGGACTCTAGAGATGCAGTGTCGTGCTTTATTAAATTAAAGTACAGAAAGACAACCTCGCTTGGATTGCATGTACACATAGCTTCGGTAGGCCAGACAACCAAGTGGGTAGTGAACGACACAAGAGAATACAGTATAATTTACTATGATGATAAGTTGATAACAGGAGAAGCTACATAGCATATATATATATATATATATATACATATAAAGTATTCAAAGCAGGAAAAACTCCTTGCTAGAAGAATTGGCAAAAACAGTACTTGATGCATCGCCTATGGATTTCAGGTCCACAGAATTCACTATAACGGACATGTCCTTTCCTTCTCAAACCATATGACTAATGACTCTTCTGAACTCCTCTTAATAAGTAAGAGAGGATTTTTATCGTGTTGCGATCTACTCTTTTGCTACGAAAAAAGCTAGTTTAATGGTGCACCACAACCATTGATAGTGGTTAAGGTAAGTCGACAGGTGGTGGTCGTGTGATGGTGATGATAGTGGCAGTGGGCAGGGTGGTCGTAGTGCTGGCTGCAGAGGTGACAAAGGTGGCAGTTGGGGAGTGATAATAATGGTGGTATCAAAAGTAGAATGATTTTCTTAAAATACAATCTTATAAGCTAATTTTATAAATTATTCAAAATTCATTTCCATTTTTAAAAATAAGCTTTTTTTAACAAACAAAAATAATAAAAACAACAAATAGCAACACGTTTTAGGCCGATAATACCTTATCTTTCTTTGGTTAAAGAGTTCATCGTAGCGTTCAAAGTTCAAACAATTAATTTGCGGACACAAGTTATACGGAGACCGCAAATACAGTGGGAGAGAGCAAGATATGCTTATAGCCGGTTTCCGTAAGTCTCTTATTTCAAAGCTGCTAATCCACTTCCGTTCACAGTCTGCCTTGATGACGCAGCCTTCTTAAAAACTAACAAACTCAACTAATTTGCCACCAAAGAAATTCAGCCCAACTGCCTTCCCTTTACAATCGTCCAGAGCGAAATCAAAAGCAGCCGCCCGACTGACACAATAAAATAAAATAAAAAAATACTAAGGATCAAACCATTACTATTGAAAATCTCGACCCAATTTCCACTACATGATTTCTAGCATAGTCATTGCATATTTTACGAGCTAAAAATCACAAAGAAAGGCAATTACCATGACAGCTTCTATCTCCTGTTCTGATATTGATGTGCGTTTTGGCTGAAGAGAAGCTTTCCCTCCCTTGGTAGGGTTGCTTGGCGCTTAAGGAACATCAGACTTGGAAGTCGAAAGCTTTTGAGAATTCAAAGTCGATGGTATTGCCTCTGTTTGAACCCGAAGGAAAAAACAAAAGAACAAGAAGATCATCAATTACAACAAGCTGTCATGTCTACGAGAAGCATAGAGAAAGGCGCTCATGAAAGCACCAAGTTGTCTCTGGTTTGAAGAAAAAAATAAATAAATAAAACAGCAGATACAAAGTCTAGGAAAGCAGCACAAAACGGTGATATTCATCCGACAGAAGGGAGCAAGAGATGAGCCTATCTTTGGTCATCCCTGCTCCGGATCCTCGAGAAACTGGGATTGAAGGTTCACATAAATAGGCAACTTTACTCATGCAGAGGACTTACCACTTTGACTTGCAGAGAAGCTTTCAACTCAAAGACACTGGTACTAGTTTATGTAACGTTCAAATGTTTTGGCCTGCCCTAGGGAGGCTATTCATCCAATGTGACCCACTCATGTCTAGAGACAGAGAGAGACTCCAAACACCAAAAGAAAGATGACGGGCCTTTGATCGAGATCTGATTTATAGATCCATTCCCTGCATTGACTAACCAGTTAACAGCAGATAAGAACCCCTCATCCATGTACGCAACTTGATTGATGACTGCCTAGCCCTTACACTCCTATGAAAGAAACAAAACCTTTTGAGTGGCTACAAGGCTCATCATTCTTGCTGGTCAAACAGAAAGCCAGTTTGCAGCTCCCCAAAATTACTACGAAAAGGCACTAAGATTTGCTAAATAAAGCCATGAGGATGAAACGGTAGATTTGATAGTCTTGTACAGTCGCATAGTTGCAGGAAATATGTATGATCACCAACGACAAATACACTTTAAAGAAACAGGCTTTCTCATAGCTAAGCGCTGATAATTTCATTATGTGAGATTAGTAAACTGGGAAAGTAGATCAGAGTATTAGTTTATCAATGGTAACCTGGATAGGTAGAGGACACTTTTCTCCCTCATTCTCGGAACTGTTAGCTGGCCTCCCATCTGTTTTCTATTGCCAGATACTCCAAAGTGGGACAATATCTTTAGAGAGAGACATGGCTTTTCAACATCAAAAGGACTACTTTTGAGGGTAGCTAAGATATTTGGGCAACAACATCAAGAACCATAGAGTATATCCTATATCAAATCAAACCAATCCAAGTTTCTGTTGTTACATTTGCACTGCCATAATGCCACCAACTCTAAGCAGGATTTAACCATCAAGATGAGTCACTGCAGGATTTAAACGTGAAGAACATTATATATTTGCATTGCCATAATGCCACCAGCTCTAAGCAGAACCGGTATAGCAAATTGTAAGTAGATGCTAATAAGAACAATTTTTTTTATGTTTGAACTTATAAGTAAAGCTGAATAAATATTCTCCAAAATACATAAAATGATTTTTTTATTGATCTTTTCTAGTTTTTTCAGAATTACTATTTTTCCATATTTTCTAGTTCCCGTTTCCGTTTCAGTTTCGACATGCAACCTGAGTTGTTGTACGACTGAGAGCAGCCCCAGTAGCTTCCAGATCACACGAATATCGATATCTTTTACTAGATTTTGACAGTTCTGAACTCGTAGCTACTATAAGCCTAATGCTTTCTTTCAAATCCCATAATTCATACTACTCCCGTAAGGATATTACTTCAACAACAGCCCAAAACACATGAAATTAGTTACGAATTCCCCCAAAACAAAGCAAAAATGAAAATAAAAGAAGAGTACAAAGATGACCGAACATTACCTCCTCAAAATAAATTGCAGCAAAGGATAGGACTCTGTGTAGAAGCTGCTAGATCTTTGGTTTTGTCATCTATATGACTCAATAGGCACCAACAACTACATAAAGCAATTCGCCCCCTTTTAGCAATACAACCGTCCATATCGGTGTCCATAATTCAGCAAAAGCATCATTGATCAGATTATTTAAAGGTTTCAACAAATCCAATATGCATCTAACTTTTTTTAAAAAAAATTCCAATTTCTAATCGTACATTAATTATGAACTTGGAATTCTCATGGTCGAGAGTTATGGCCGAAATATAGGGAGAAAATATAAGGAAACTAAAAGCGAAAGGAAAGAGGGGGAGATGAAATTAACGGACCTGAGGAAGAAGGTTTCGAGTGTCTCTGGGGAAATCTCTTCACTGCCGCTACGCATGTGCCCTCGCAGTCGGCCTCATCTCCCTTCGATTACGGTAGCAGCTGATAAATTTTGGAAAATTTATTTTAAAGTCAATTCAAATCAAATTATTTAAAGTTAAATAACATATTTGATAACTAATTTTTTTTAAGTATTCAATATATATATATATATATATATATATATATATATTAGTATAATTATATGTACATAATATTTTATATTTAAAATTAAATACTTTATAATCATTTTAATTTTTATCATATTAATTCCACTCAAATAGACTGCAAATTAATTTTTCTATAAATTTTTCCAGAATAATTAAAGGAAAAATAGTTTTTTTTGGGTAAAGAGGGAATACTAGCCTCTATTATTTCATGGTTCATTATTATTTACTACTAGTTTTGCACATTTATCTATTTAGGAAAATAATTTTAGTGTTTGAGGCCTTGGATTTTTTTTTTTTTTTTTGTAGTAACAAAATTTGGCCTACCAATAGAAAGACTGAACCTTGCATATGAAAATTATAAGATAAAGAAATTTAGAGTCACAGTGTTATTCATTAGTAATAAAATTGAATATTGTCACATAACTTGATGTAATGAGATTAATAATAAAGACATGTCTATAGAAAAATTGGCAATAAGTTATTTCAGTTTATAAGTTTCTATAACAAACATAATGTAGGAGCATCCAATGAACCTAATGATGTTCATATTAATTCTCAAGGTAAGGAATATTTAGCTTTCTTAATGTGTGTGATATTAAGAAACATTCAAGTTGTTCTAGTAGATATGTCACATATTTGTAAGAAGATATTAATACACTTTAATCTGTACAAGTATTCAAAGCACACAAGACTATGACATCTATGGGATGATACTTTACAACAAGAAAATATAGTGATGATATTCATTAGTTGTATTAACTTATTGTAAACCCTAACCCTAAGTGTATTTTATGTAAGCTAGGGTTTGATATAATTTCATGTATGTATCTTAGTTAATTATATAACTTTGTAATATTAATCCTTAGTATCATTTTACTAATGATATTATGCTTAGGATTAAGTGTTATATGGGCTTAATTCAACCATGGTAAATGGGCTTGGATTAAGGGAAATACTCAGCTGGTTTTAATATGACACCACTGACTACTCCTCTACGATATATATATACTTGTGTGCATGAATTGTAAGGAAGATTTGAATGAATAATGAATAAGAATTTTGATCAAACTTTGAGAAACATCAGCTGAAGTCTATCCCTCTCATTTGAGTCGACATTGAGCAAGGAAAATCTGGGCATTACCTTCCTCTATTGTACTCAAAACTCGACACCTTTTGAAACTTGATTCAAAACTGGCCGAGCCTTCCTTCTTTGTAACTCAATTTCTTCGATTGTAATCCTGCTAATTACGTCGTTTCTTTTGCATCAATTCGTGGGTGATATCTTCTACTAACAATCTTCGATCCAACCTTCTAGCTACTTTGACAAAACCACATAAGAACACATCATGATTTCTAATATTAAATATAGTTTATGTAATATCTTAATTGTAGTAAACTCTACTCATAAAATTGGTATTTGTGTGTATTTACTTATAATAATTATTGTAAAATACTCTATGTTAGATATGTTATTATTATGTGTAGAAGTATGGAGAAATAGATTATAAATTTAGTCATATCCTCAATGTTTAGTCTCTTAATCTTTTTTGTTAATCCTTGATCATTATTTTTAACTATAATACCCCATAAAATTTTGGTTCTTAGCATATATTGATTCTTGCGTTGGATCTTGATTTGAGATGTATTAGATCTTGATTTGATGAGTGTTTAAGGTTTGATTTTATAAAAGTTTAGACAAGTTTGAAGCAAAATAGATAGGATTCTAAGGGGTCATCAAATGATGGACTAGCCCCATTGGTCGATGTGTACACCCATTTAAAATTTATTCTAGCCTTGAATCATCAGTCAACCAACAAGGGCTATCAGTAGACTGATTTTCCCCTTTTATCTTTATTTCTTCTTCGGTCAAGGTAGTTAGGGCTTGATTTCTTATGCTTCAATCCTTCTCTTAGAGAAGAATCTTATCCTTTTCTCCTTCTAATCTTTACTCCCTCCATTATTGAAATTTTTTCCATACATTAACCAGGCGATTTTATATACACCATTTCAAGATGATGACTAAAGTCAGAGTGATTTCTTCAACTATTGAGCCTCATGAGACTTGATTTTAGTGTGGGGGATTAGCGATACAATTCATATATATCCATTACCATTATAACCTCCATTGCTTTATGTTTGTTTTAAAAAGGTTTGAGTATTTTCTTGTTTCCTTTTTTTTTCTTTAAATTTGTTTCTCTTCTTGATTTCAAATGATTTTAGGAAGTGTTTTTTCTTTTGGAGTTCTATTTGTGAATTTTTGAAGGTATCTGTAACACCCCAAAATTTACAATTTTTTTTTAAAACATAATACTTATAAATAAACTATAAATTCTGGGGATGTTACCGCCACACTTAGTATCAGACCAGTTTATCACAACTGTTCTGATACCAAGTGCTAAGGCTGATAAAGCAATTTACATAACACATTCATATACTGAAATAGTAATAATTAAAATCAGAGTATGCATAATTATATAAATTCAAAGTACTGAATAATGTCTTTCTAGTTAATAACAAACAACATAAATAAATTGTTTCAATGATATAATAATTTAAAATGACATAATTTAAGATATTAAAAAGGAAACACAGCCACATCCTTCTCTCAACCCGGTCTGTTTAGTCATCACTCCTTTCCCCTTATGTCCCATGGATATCAATAGCATCAAAGTAGGTATCTCCTACCTGCAATAAATTATGTGAGCCCCCTACTCATGGGAATGAGCAGCACTTATGAAATGGGTGGTCAGTACGCTTCGTACTGAGTAAGGTAACCGAATACTAAGGCCGACACATAGCACATCAACCAATACAAGATAACATTCCACATGCTTATCACAACCCATACATATAATACATAGGAACATGAAGTAAATCATTTAAAATCAATGAATCCATATATATGATGCCCAAGAGATCAATTAATTACTTAATCTTTCCTTTATCAAAAGTAGATACACACATGTTCTTTATCAGGTCTATACGAGTATGGGAACCCCACTATTCTTGCCGGTGGATCGGTCTCCAGGGCACTCCGACTCCTGGCCACTATTATAGCCGGTGGATCAGTCACACTACGGCACATGCCCTACCACTATTATATGCCGGTGGATCGGTCTGGCCCCTTCTCGTACAGTGTTCCACTGTAAGTAATTAATATCTTCTCATATCTTATCAACATATAGGGTTCGGTTTGTTGAGCTCGGGATCCCCCACTATTATAGCTAGTGGATCAGTCACTAGGGTAAAATACCCTACCACTATTAAGCCGGTGGATCGGTCTCCAGGCTACCGCAGTACTTGGCCACTATTATGCTAGTGGATCGGTCTGAGCCCGTCTCAACTTTTCACTTTACGTTATTAATATCTTATGTATTTTATTCAGAATATTCATTTCAAGCCGGGAACATCCAATAACACATTCGAAAACAACAATAATACTAATTGAAATGAATTCGAAATCCATGTAAATCCTCTTTCCATGCATATCCTAGTTCCCATGCAACCCTAACTCCATTCCATGCACCCCATGTGTTCATGCAAACCCTAATTCATGCATCACTCTAACTCCCCGTACACCTCATTCCCATGTAAACCCTAATGCATATACAAAACCCTAATTCCACATATACGTGTTCTCATACAATCTCTATGAAACCCTAATCCTCATACAAAACCCTAGCTCCATGTATACATGCTTCCATGCAACTTAGATCCCCATGCAACATTAATTCCATATAGGCATGTTTTTATGAAACCCTAATCCACATACAAAACCCTAACTCCACATTAATTCATGCAAACCCTAATATTATGTTATTTCATGCACACCTTCAACTTCTTGCTATTCCATGCAAACCCTAGTATCATTCCCTTTCGTGCAAACCCTAAAGCAACTACAAACCCTAGCTCCTCGTATACATACTCCCATGCAACCCTAATCCACATACAAACCCTAATTCCACGTATCATACCCTCATGCAGTCCCAATTTATATGCAAACCCTAACTCCACTTAGACATGCTTCCATGAAAGCCCTAACCTCAGGTCATTTTATGCAAACCCTAACGTCATACCATTCCATGCAAACCCTAACATTATGTCATTTCATGCAAACCCTAACATCATGCCATTTCATGCAACCCCTAAACTCCTTGGCATTCCATGCAAACCCTAGCACCATACCATTTCATGAACCCTAACAACATGTCTCAAGTCATATCATACAATAATGACATAAACATACACATAGTTCTCATGCCACAGTTTATTCGCACCAACATACTTTAACTCTACAATCATGCCCCATGCGAAATAATTAATAATAACGAACATAAAATACATGGCACATTAAACACATAGTGCATACAAACACATAAATGACCTTAGTAGACCCTTACCTAAAAAGTCACCGGTTTTGGTGCACACTCCTATTCCACTTGGGTAGTTTGATTTGGTTCGCCTATTATATCAAAACATACTATGATTAGACCTTCTTATATAATTTTAACTTATTTCGAGGTTTGGTTTTAGTATGACACTTTACTATTTAATAATTAACTATAGAAACTAATATGATTAATTCACTTATTTTCTTTTGAAACGGTGATAAACTAAGGGTTCCTACCCTTCTCCCAAAATATATTTAATAATATCATAACTATGATGATGATAATAAGAACAATAATAAGAATAATAGTAATAAAAATAATTAGTAATATAAATAAAGTATAATAATATTAATGATACTTTTTATAAATAGAACATTAAATATTAATGATATCAAAATTCTTAAAATTAGAAGTTGGATTTCTAACCCTCCCACAATGATAAACATAATACTATTCAGAATTGTGATAATAAAATTAATAATGAATATATATACTTATATTATATTTTAATAAAGGTAATAATGATAATATAATTAAAATAATGTTGAAAAATGTTAATAATGTTAATAATGTTAATAAAATTAATAAATGCGAGGCATAATTAAAATTTAAGGCCTCTGTTCTTCCAGTAACAATCACAGTATCAACCAAATAATTATACGAATAATATTATTATTATTAATATTATTAATAATAACATTTATAATGTAAAAATCTAAGTAAATAGGTAAAGGCCGAGATAATTACTGTATCTTACTAAATAATACTCCCAAACCTATAAACAAAATTTATAAATTAGAATACAGTTAATATTACTAATAATAATTATTATAATAATAATAATTAAAGTTGAATTAATACTAAAATTTTAGCTAAAATTAGCATAGCTATAAATAATTCGAAATAAAGTATTTAAAATGTCTATGGAATCACCTTGAGTTGGAGGATGAAGGTGGCACCGGTGGTGGTTCCCGGAGGTGGCCGGAAAATGGGTCTAAGGGGGTTAGAAATTAAGAAAATAGGTGATGGAGAGGAAGAAAAATGAAAATAATTATATGGGGATGTAGAGGATAATTATTAGGAGTTAATAGTTGGTTTAATAGGTGTTATAAGTGGCGGATGTGGTGGTGGACGGTGGTTCACTATCTCGAGGTCAAGATTCTTGTCGAATCAACTAGCCAACTTTGGATGATTATAGAGACTTGCACACGATGAATTGAGGGATGAGGTTAGTTTAATTAAATAGATAACATTTCAGGGAATAGATTGGAAGCAAGAGGAGGTGTTGAAGTTGGCAGGAGGAGGAGATAATGGCGTCTGATGGGGCGGTGGCGCACAGGCACAACTTACGATTTCGGGGAAAATAAAATCCCAAAACCACGCAAAGGAGGGGGTTTTTATAGTTGGGGAGATTATATTTGAATTATGGAGGTTACTAAGTGTTTAAATTAGGGGGGGGGGAAATGGTTTAATTCAAGCCGAAGGTGATACGGACCGCACCTCATCAACTACTCCTCTCCTTTTACTTTTTGATAATTGAACCCTGTGGTCTCCTAACTCATGTAATTCCACGTTTTCCATCTTCAGGGTATGTTGGGATCCGAAGCCAGATTGAGGAGAGGAGGCAACAAGCGGGGGCGGAAGCACTTTTGAACTATGTTTTTGTAATTAATTAAGCTTGAATGTGTAACATGTGTAATCATGGTTGAAACATTATTATTTTTGTAGGGTGTGTGTGTTTAGTGGCCTATGATGATTTTACCCTATTTTTTGGAAATCCCATTGATAGTCTCGGGTTAGGCGGAGTTGGTTATCAATGACCGCCCTCGAGCCTAAATGAGTATGGGTAAACTTAGTCTTGTTTCCCTATTTGCATTGGATTCAGGATCGGGATTATCCCGTTATAATCGCCTCTTGAATCTAATGAAAATAGGAGAATAGCGTTAACCCTTTTTTTAAACTAAGTTTGGGTTGAACCAAAACTTGAGCCCAAGCCCAAGTTTTGGCCCAACCGGCGGGCGACCTGTCGTGCCCTAGTTACCCACCTATTTAATCTTCTTCCTCCTTCGGGGAGCGCCGATCGCCTTTCTTTTGCTCCCCTCTTGCTGGCTCGACCCCGTTTCTCTTTTTCCCTGTTGATGACCGTTGCAGGTCACCATCGACGCACGTCCACCTTTACCTGCCCCAGATCTTGTCCCTGACACCGAATCTGAGGCCCTAGGTCAACTGTTTTCTCACCTTGCCCTCTCCCCCTCCCTTTTGGTTCTCGATTCCCGTCATATATATCGGGCGGGGTTGCTTGTAAAAGTCGAAGGTTTTTGGAATGAAATTTCTCGGGTTTTCCTGTTAGTTTGCACACAAATCCGTTGAAGTATCAACGTCTGATTCGGAGATTACTCCGGTTCAGCGGGAAACGAGTACATTCCCGACCCCCGTTTAACGGATCGAGTACGATCCGGCTAGTCGGGTTTGTATTATCTGGTATCAAAGCTCAAGTTGCTCGATCGGCGTCACAAATGGTGTACTTCAGTCTAGATTTTTTTCGATAATTTTTGTTTCTCTCTTCCGTTCTTCTATCTACACTTACCCTTGGGTTTTCTCTATGGTAGGGACACTGGTGCGCCTTGATCGAAGCCGGAACGACTCCGAGTTGGTGGCCCAACGACGGCTTTAGGCGGCGCTACGGCGCTACCACCGCATGAAACCGCAGCCAGTCTCGGTTACTTCCCCCCCCATCTGGATCGACTACTCGGGTAAACTCGTTTCAGAACTCGTATATCTAAGCTGATAAGTTATGTTGACTTGGTTTAACTCTGAGGACGGAGTCGAAATCCGTTCGATGATGTATCCTCACTGCTGTGATCTATGTGTGCTTTTTGGATGCCTTCCCCGGTTGCTTTCCTTGTCGTGAATGTTATTTTCTCGCCTTGTCCCGTTCAATCTTGTTTGTGTGGGAATTTTGCTGTCGAAAACGAACCTTGTGGTTCGTTTCGTGTGGAGTTACCTTGGGCCGCGTGAATCGGAGCCAACTCGGCCGGACCCGCGTCGGAATCGGTTCAACCCACCCGGACTCACTGGGCCGTGCTAACTCGGATGGGAACTCGTTCGACCCAGCGAGCTGACTCAACGCCCGAGCCAGGGCGCGTTTGGCGGGGGCCTCGCTGTAATTTTTTTTTCTTCTTTCTTCCTCTCTCTGTCTTCAATTTTAGTATGGTTGTATTTAATTAGGGAAGCCTTGTAAATTTTAAGTCCTGGTCTGTAAGCCCTAATCCCTTCCCCGTTTCGGTCATATCTTGCTTGGGTGCTTTCTGCTTTCCTCCGTCCTGCTTGGTCTCGTATCTGCCTTGTTGTTTCTTGTGCTTTATTCCTGTTCGTACTCGTTGAAAGCATGACCTGACGTTTTTCTTTTTTTTTTTTATTATTTTATTTTATTTTTTTCTTTCTTGCTGCCTGCCTAAAAAAAAATGACTTAAAATCGGACAAATCTTTTGGCCTCCACCTAGACTATAGGGTACAATGGATAAGGGTGGATCTATTGCTGAAATGGTTAGAACCATGCTAGAACGACTTAATACCATGGATGCTACGGTCCGTGGACTTAGGGCTGAAATGGCTAATAATCAGAACAACGAGAGGACCATCAACCAACCCGGAAATAATAATCAGCAAATAGAAAATGATCTTGAGTCCGTAGGATATGCACACTCTCCCCGCCTTGATCGCACCTATAGGCCAAATTATTATGGGCATGATCGGGGCCTAGGAAGTATCAAATTAAAAATTCCACATTTCAATGGTAAAAATGACCCTGACGCCTACCTTGATTGGGAAAGAAAAATTGAGTTAGTTTTCGATTGCCATGAGTATCCTGACGATAAAAAAATTAAGCTGGCCATTGTTGAATTCACGGACTATGCTAGTTCTTGGTGGGGTAGGCTTACTAGGGAAAGAGAATGTTACGGTGAACCCCCTATTTCCTCATGGCTTGAGTTTAAATCCCTCATGCGCCGACGCTTTATCCCTTCCCACTACCATCGGGATTTGCATCAACGCCTACAATTCCTTAGACAAGGAACAAAAACGGTCGATGAATACTATAAGGAAATGGAAATGTGTCTAGCCAAATTGAACATTGATGAGGACCGAGAAGCCACAATGGCAAGGTTTCTTAGAGGTTTGAATCCCGAGATTGCCGACCTTGTAGAACTCTATCCCTATGTAGAAATGGATGAACTTTTGAACCTAGCTGAAAAACTTGAGAAGCAAATAAAGAACCCTAGGGCTAAACCCCGAACTCAAGCTCAACCTAGATCCTTCTCTAGGAATCCCGAATCGTCCCATTGGAAATCTCCCCCGAATCTGAGATCTGACCATAAAGCTCCAATTTCTTCCCTCCCTTTACCGAGTGAGAAAGGAAAAGCCGTAGTCAACCCAAGTAGACCAAACTCCTCTAGAAGTGTCCAATGCTTCAAATGCCTGGGCCATGGGCATATCGCCTCACAATACCCTAACCGAAGGGTCATGATGATGAGGGACGGAGAACTAGTCTCTGATTCTGAGGAAGAAAAAGAGAATACGCTTGGGGAACTTGGAAATGAGAGCGATGAGGACCTGGAACTACCCCTTTCTGAGTCTCTAGTCATTCGTAGGTCCCTTGCCTTCAATGTTAGGGCCGATCCCTCCTACGATCAGCGAGAGAACTTATTCCACACCCGTTGTTATATCAATGGGACTAAAGGTAGCCTGATCATCGATAGTGGGAGTTGCGTTAATGTGGCCAGTACCGAGTTGGTCCACAAACTTGGCCTCCCAATCATTAAACATCCTTGTCCTTATAAACTACAGTGGCTAAGTGAGCATGGGGAAGTTAAGGTTAACAAACAAGTCCTCTTAAGTATCCGAATGGAAGATATGAGGATGAGGTCTTGTGTGATGTTGTACATATGCATGCTAGCCATGCCCTCCTAGGACGTCCTTGGCAATTTGACAGAAAAGTCATACACAATGGATTCAAAAATCGATACACTGTCTATAAGGAGGATAGGAAGTACACCCTAGCTCCTCTCTCACCTTCTCAGGTTAAGGAAGACCAGCTCAAATTGAAGGATGAATTTGACCGTAGAAAAACGCCTTCCACCACTAGTGTTGATAACCTCCTAGGGTCAGACAATGGACCGCATACTAACCTTTTTGCTCAAAAAAGGGATGTGGGGCAGGCCTTCTCGCTAAACATGCCTGTCTACATCTTAATCTACAAACATTGCCTTGAGTCTTCCGTTGACCCTTCCTGTTCTCTCCCTCTTGAAATCCAAAACCTCCTCTCTGAGTTCTCAGACTTATTTCCGGAAGAAGTTCCGAAAGGCCTCCCTCCTCTTAGAGGCATAGAACATCAAATCGATTTCATTCCGGGAGTCAGCATCCCCAACCGCCCCGCTTATAGGGCCAACCCAGAAGAGGTTAAAGAACTCAAAAAACAGGTCCCTGAACTACTTGAAAAGGGTCATGTTCGGGAAAGCATGAGCCCTTGTGCGGTACCTGTTTTGTTAGTCCCCAAAAAGGACGGGAGTTTGCGCATGTGTGTGGATTCACGTGCGGTCAACAAAATCACTGTCAAATACCGTTATCCCATCCCTCGCTTAGATGAAATGCTTGACCAATTAAATGGGAGTATCGTTTTTTCTAAAATCGATCTCAAAAGTGGATACCACCAGATTCGAATGAAACCCGGCGATGAATGGAAAACCGCCTTCAAAACTAACTTTGGGTTATATGAGTGGCTTGTTATGCCATTCGGACTATCCAACACCCCCAGCACCTTCATGCGGTTAATGAACCATGTGTTGCGCAATTTCATCGGTAAGTTTGTTGTCGTCTACTTCGATGACATCCTCATTTATAGCAAGAACTATCATGAGCATATATCACAATTGAGGAGTGTGTTATGTGTGCTCCGGGAAGAGTATCTGTTTGCTAATCCTTCCAAGAGCAATTTTTGCCTTGAGGAGGTTATATTCTTGGGCTTTGTGGTTAGCAAGGATGGTGTTAGGGTAGATGAGGAAAAGATTAGTGCCATTCAAGGTTGGCCCACACCACAAAATGTGTCGCAAGTCCGGAGCTTTCATGGGTTGTGCGGGTTTTATCGTAGGTTTGTTCCCCACTTCAGTACCATTGCTGCCCCTCTCAACGATCTTGTCAAAAAATCCATAGAATTTAAGTGGGACATAGCCCAGCAAAAGGCGTTTGATCAATTAAAAGAAAAACTAGTTAAGGCACCACTTCTAGCTCTACCTGACTTTGAGAAAGTTTTCGAGGTCGATTGTGACGCTTCGGGAGTAGGCATCGGTGCTGTCCTATCTCAGGAAAAGTGACCCATTGCCTACTTTAGTGAAAAATTGAAAGATGCCTGTCTCAACTACTCTACCTATGAGAAGGAGCTGTACGCCCTTGTCAGATCTCTAGAGACTTGGCAACATTATTTATGGCCAAAGGAGTTTGTTATTCACACTGACCATCAAGCTTTAGGATATCTCAAGACCCAAAACAAGCTGAATCGTCGCCAGGGCAAATGGAGTGAGTTTATTGAGTCTTTCCCCTACATTGTCAAATATAAGAAGGGGGGAGATAATAAGGTAGCCGATGCTTTAAGTCGAAGGCACACCCTTGTGGCCACTGTGGACGCTAGGCTCTTAGGATTCTCCCATTTAAAACTGCTCTACTCCGATGACGAGGATTTTGGAGATTTATTCTCTAAATGTCAAAATACTGCCCTTGATAAATTTTATGTCCATGATGGCTACCTCTTTCGAGAAAGTCGCCTATGTGTCCCTAGATGTTCCTTCCAAGAACTCCTCGTATCTGAATCTCATGGTGGAGGCTTAATGGGACATTTTGGGTACGCCAAAACCCTAGACGTCCTAAAGGAACACTTTTATTGGCCACACATGAAAAGAGATGTGCAACGTTTTTGCTCTAATTGTGTGACATGCAAACGAGCCAAATCAACAACACGTCCATATGGCCTTTATACACCCCTCCCCGTGCCTAGCCAACCTTGGGTAGATGTGTTAATGGACTTTGTTCTTGGCCTTCCTCGATCTAACAAAAACAAAGATTCAGTTATGGTAGTTGTCGATAGGTTTTCAAAAATGGCCCACTTCGTTCCATGTAACAAAACGAACGATGCCACCCTCATTGCTGACTACTTCTTCTCAAATATTGTCAGACTACATGGAGTTCCCAGGATCATTGTTTCAGATCGTGATGTCAAATTTGTATCCCACTTTTGGCGTGTCCTTTGGGGGAAACTAGGCACCAAACTCCTTTTCTCGACCTCATGCCATCCTCAAACTGATGGGCAAACAGAAGTTGTTAACCGCACACTTGGCAATATGCTTCGAGCCTTTCTTAATAATAACTCACGACAGTGGGAGTCAGCGTTGCCACATATTGAATTTGCTTATAACCGGACTTCTCACTCCACCACTGGTAAATCTCCTTTTGAAGTTGTTTACGGAATCAACCCTTTAACTCCCCTCGACCTCTCTCCCGTTCCCCCATCTCAATATGTGTCCTTGGGCGCTGACAAACGAGCCAAGATGATTAAAGAACTACATGAATCCGTGGCTAAACAGATTAGCATACGAAATGTGGCCGCGGCGTCCCGAGTTAACCACCATAGAAAAAGGGTTGTCTTCCAGCCTGGGGATTTAGTTTGGATACACTTACGAAAGGATCGTTTCCCCACCCATCGCAAGAGTAAGCTGGATGCAAGGGGGGATGGCCTGTTTATTGTCTTGGAAAAGATCAATGATAATGCCTATAAAATAGACCTTCCTGATAAGTATGGTGCTATTAGCCCAACTTTTAATGTCTCTGACCTCTCTCCTTTTGATCACTTAGCGCAGGTTTCAGGGACGAAACCCTCTAAAGAAGGGGGGGATGATACGGACCGCACCTCATCAACTACTCCTCTCCTTTTACTTTTTGATAATCGAACCCTGTGATCTCCTAACTCATGTAATTCCACGTTTTCCATCTTCAGGGTATGTTGGGATCCGAAGCCAGATTGAGGAGAGGAGGCAACAAGCGGGGGCGGAAGCACTTTTGAACTATGTTTTTGTAATTAATTAAGCTTAAATGTGTAACATGTGTAATCATGGTTGAAACATTATTATTTTTGTAGGGTGTGTGTGTTTAGTGGCCGATGATGATTTTACCCTATTTTTTGGAAATCCCATTGATAGTCTCGGGTTAGGCGGAGTTGGTTATCAATGGCCGCCCTCGAGCCTAAATGAGTATGGGTAAACTTAGTCTTGTTTCCCTATTTGCATTGGATTCAGGATCGGGATTATCCCGTTATAATCGCCTCTTGAATCTAATGAAAATAGGAGAATAGCGTTAACCCTTTTTTTAAACTAAGTTTGGGTTGAACCAAAACTTGAGCCCAAGCCCAAGTTTTGGCCCAACCGGCGGGCGACCCGTCGTGCCCTAGTTACCCACCTATTTAATCTTCTTCCTCCTTCGGGGAGCGCCGATCGCCTTTCTTTTGCTCCCCTCTTGCTGGCTCGACCCCGTTTCTCTTTTTCCCTGTTGATGACCGTTGCAGGTCACCATCGACGCACGTCCACCTTTACCTGCCCCGGATCTTGTCCCCGACACCGAATCTGAGGCCCTAGGTCAACTGTTTTCTCACCTTGCCCTCTCCCCCTCCCTTTTGGTTCTCGATTCCCGTCATATATATCGGGCGGGGTTGCTTGTAAAAGTCGAAGGTTTTTGGAATGAAATTTCTCGGGTTTTCCCGTTAGTTTGCACACAAATCCGTTGAAGTATCAACGTCTGATTCGGAGATTACTCCGGTTCAGCGGGAAACGAGTACGTTCCCGACCCCCGTTTAACGGATCGAGTACGATCCGGCTAGTCGGGTTTGTATTAGAAGGTCAGGCGGCAAAACTTGAATTTTTGTCGACCTTCGCGAGGCACTAGTGCCCAAACTAGCGGGAGAGAGAGGCAGTTGATAGTTTCAAATGAACGTGTAGGTCGAGAGGAAGAAAACGAGCGGAAAAAGAGCCGGTCACGCCACGTGTGGCCGGCGGCTAGGGATGGCAATGGGTCTCGGACCCGACCCAGACCCGCTAGACCAGCCTCATTTTTAGCAGGTCTGGGTCCATGATTTTTGGACCCGCCAGGTCTGGATTGGGTCTGGGTCCACATAAACTTTTAAGGGTCTGGCTCTGGGTCCAGTTCTAGACCCAGACCCGTCCCGCTAGACCCGTTTAATATACATATGTGTGTGTGTATGTATACATATATAAATACATACTAATATTATGTTTGTCATTATTGTCTTAATCTTATATAAGCTCCTTATTCATTTTTTATAAATTTTATTTTTGTATACTTACTTTATGAACAATATGTATAACATTGTATTCTAAAAGCTAGGGATATAAATGGGGCAGATTTTACTCGAAATCCGACGTATTTTGTCCAATGGATATGGATAAACGAATATGGATACGGATATGGATGTTGGAAAAATACCCGTCGGGTTCAAGTACGGATACGGGTATGGCATATCCATACCCGTACCCGTAACCAAACCCGTATCTATATCCCTACTCATTTATCCGATATATAATTACCTTTTTACCCTTAATTTTAAAATAAATATAGTATAAATTAAAGTTAGAATTATTATTTAGCTTAACTTTAAATGGGTTTATCTGTCGAGTGATGGATTTATCCATCGGATAATATCTATTAAGGGTAAACGGATAATCCATCAAGTAACGGATACAGATATGGATATGTTAGCGGATATGGATGTGGGTATGGAAACGGATTCGGGTACGGATTTCTTATCTGATATGGATACGGATATGAGTATACTCACTCCGAATCCGCCCCATTTACATCTCTACTAAAAGCATTAAAATACTATTTGAAAAGTTAATATAACTATTTTAATATATTTATTTTTTCACTTAGATGATTTTTTTAACAAAAACATATATATTAAATTATATAAAACATAAATGTATTTGTATTAGCATAGATTATTAATTATTTTTGTAAAAAATAACCGGACCCATTTAGGACCCATTTAGGATCCGTTTATCCGCTAGACTCGATGGATCTGGATCTGGGTCTGGGTCAGGTCTGGGTCTAGGTAATATAAACGGATCCGAGTCTAGGTATGGCTGGACCCGGTCCAGACTCAACCCATTGCCATCCCTACCGGCGGCGCCATTTTCGGGGGAGAGAAGGAAGGTGGGTGGTTATGGCGTCGGGCGGAGGAGGAAGAAGATGGGGGGGCTGGCCGGCCGATTCGCGGGGGAGAAAAGAAGGAAAAAAGGAGGGAGACCAGGCAGTTCGGCACGAGGGTGAAGGAGGTTAAATGAAACGATGATTTTTTAGTGTAAAAAGAGATAGTGAGTGGCGTTCCGGGCTGCCGTGCAACGGTAAAAATAGATGAAGTAAAACACGGTGTTCGAGAGGAAGAAGAAGTGAAACATGGCATGGAGAGAGGGGGGCGACGTCACGCAGGCTGGGCCGCGTCGAAGGAAAAGGAAGGAAGAAAAGGAATTGGGCCGCGCAACAGGCCCAATTCGGTGAAGAAGAAGAAGAAGAAAAAGAAAGAAAAGGAAAAGAAAAGAAAAGAAAAGAAAAGGAAAAAGAGAAAAAGGAGAAGAGAATTAATTGAGGTTGGGTCAAATTAAATAAATCTGAATATTTAGGATATTTAAAATTAATAATATTTAAATAACATAAATTTTAAATCCCTTTTTAGGCTAAAATAGGCTTTTTAAAGGATTTTTCATAAATTCCATTTTAATATAATAAATCACTCAAATTTTATTTAATTTAATTATTTATAAAATTAAAATTAATTTGAAATTATTTTATCTTTCTTAATTTGAATAAAATAAATTATTTAAATAAATTTCCAAATTAAAATCTTTAATTAGATAATATGCCCAAATTTCCTTTACTTAACATACTTATAAAATTTCTTATTAATTTTCCCTACTAAATTTCCTTTTATTTTAGTAAAAATAATTTACTAAATTAAATTTTCAAATAAAGCCTTATTTAAATATAATATTTAAAATTAGAAAATTTCGGAGTATTTTAGTATCTTAAAAGATTCAAGGTATTGTGAGCTTTTGCTAAGCTTATTCTTGTACTTGCTTGCTTTGTTTACTTGGCAAGATAAATCATTCTTTCCTCTTAGGTGGAATAATTGGGCACGAGGCTATGAATGCAATATGAAAAAAAAATTTTACTAATGAATTCACAAATAAAAATATGTTAGATAAAGTATATTTGGAAGCATGTGGTGTAGAAAACATGTTTTAATAATTTTAAGCTTAAATGGTAATTTTGACATATGAGCATATTTTACGTTGATTAATGATTTTAAAGCATCAAGAGATATTATAAATATGTTCTAGAAATATTATAAAGTATACTAATAGATGCAATTATGTGCTAGAATATTGGAAAATTTTATAAGTGATTTTCAAAATTTCTTTTGAAGCATTAGCACCTTTGTTCAACTAATACGCCACATCAACCAACATTTCCATGAGCCCCATCGACTAATCAAATAATTTAACGGACTAAAGGTGTTTATTGATTGACTAATATGCCACATCAGTTTATGGGTCCATAAGAACCATCAACTCATGAGCCATATTAATGGACCGATGGAATTTTATCGATCAACAAACGTTTTCCTTTAGCTAGTTAGTTATGCTTGTCTAGTCAACTAATATGCCTTGTTGGTTAAGGGACTATGTCATTCCGTTGGTTAGTTAATATGCCTTTTTAGTTCATCGATTTTTCTATTTTCTATATTGATATAATCTTTTCAATCCTATTCTTATCCATTATTTGTGGGAACCAAATATGGTCACTTAAGGTATGCTTGAGATTTTTAACCATCCTACTTAGTTAATTAACTTGATTAAATATGGATTTAACCTTAGTCTTAAGATCCACCTAGCCTTTTTTTTGTGAATAAAAATAAAGAATAAATAAAAATTACATGATAGATTAAACATGTGTATATAACTAGGTGGTATGGTTATTTATTTTTCTTTTAAGCCATAATTAGTTAATTAATAATGGTCACCGCCCTAAATACTTAGAATTGAGGAAGTATGAAACATTGTGAAACCTTTTATGGTTGTGTTTGGATTATGTGCCATGACAATCTTTGTTATGACTTGAACTCTTAATATAATAAGATACTAAACACTTAAAGGGGAAAAAACAATTTTTTGTGAGTAAATTGAATGATATATTACTTTGAAAAGAAGATTACACAAGTTCCAACCATTACAAAATTAAGGAAAAACTTTAAACAAGTGTATCTACTAATCCAATAAGATCTCTATATGATTTACATTGATGAAAGAATTCAGTCCTTGTTGCCATTTCCTATGTTATAGTTTTTATAATCTGGATTGGGGGATTATTTTTTCTTTGGAAGATTCTTCTATTACTTTCTTTTCGAATATGATATACTACTCCCACTGTTAAAGCTCGAAAAAATTATTAATGAATTAAGGGTTCCCTTACTCCTTTCATGAGCCAGTGAGTAACTCTCCATCTGGTAGTAGACTACTATGAGCTTCTTGGTTTTTCCATAATCGGTAGCCATATTGATCTTGAAATGTACACTCAAAGAAAAGGTGAGCAAGTGTCTCACCATGTTGTTGGTATAATTCACATATTGAAGATGTATTAAATCTCATATGTAGCATTTTGTCTCTTGTGAATAGCATGCCTTGAATGGGTAACCAGAGAAGAAATTGATGTCTAGGAAGAGAAAGCCTATTCCACACCAATTTGGAACATGAACCTTTTGGCTATATTCTTTTATCTTCAAACAAATTATGGAGGCCTGAAATAGATCAAAAAGAGGAAGAAATGTTGTTCTTGGAAACCCAAGAAACACTAGCTGGAGGATTAATATTCTATAGATCTTTCCCTTTGAAGTAATAAGCATGTATCCATTTGATCTATAGTACTTCTTTCTCCTTAACAATAGCCCACAGATGCTTTCCAATAGTTTCAAGATTTTACCATTTTATATTTAATATGTCCAAACCTCCTTTTTATTTAGGAGAACAAAATACTTCCATGCAATAGGATTTTTTTACGAGGATTACAACCTTTTCTAAAGGAAAGAACTACAAATAGCATTAATATCGTGAAGAATTTGCTTTAGATGCATGAAAGGGAGGCTCTAGTAGGCTTGTATCCCCCCTAAGCACATAATTAATAAGCTAGAGTCTTCCTACATTGTATGAGTTTTGTGTTGCCATTGATTGATCTTTATAGTTAATTTTGTAACAAAAGATTGTAATGTTTTTTTTCCTCAGGGTGGATCCAAGTAATGGAATCCCTAGATACTTCACTAGAAGATCTCCTATTTGTAAATGGATTTTTGACTATATAATTGATTTTTTTTCTATAGAAACTTTACCTCTATAGAAGATAGTACTTTTGAGGATATTGAGTTTTAAGCTAGATAAGGATGAGAAGTGGATGAAAGTATTCATTAATGTTTTTACTATATTTAATAGATCATATGCAAATATGAGGTTTACCAACTTCAGTTTTTTACATTTTAGGTGAGCTTTGTACTCAAAATTTCCCCACAAACCCAACAAAGCTCTATTTATATATTCCATAACTATAACAAATAGATATAGGGAAAGAAGGTCATCTTATCTCACTCCTTAATTGGCTTTAAAAGGGGAAAGTAGTATGCCATTTAACTTTAAAGTGTATCTCATAGGTCATATGCAAGTCATGATGATTTTAACAATGTGGAGAGGGAAATATAGTGAAAGAAGCATTTGCTCTAGAAAGCTCTAGCTGGCTATATTATATGGCTTCTTCATATCAATTTTAATCATGCATTTAGGCTACATATTATGCTGGTTATATCCTTTTACCAACTCAGTTACAAGGAGACTATTTTCGCTAATTTTTCTATCTTTAAAAAAGCCTAATTGAGTGTCTCTAATAATTGATGCCATTATAGGTTAGAGTCTTACATTGAGTACTTTTGCAATGATTTTTATCAAGAAAATTATCACATGCAGTAGGTTTAAAGTCTCTAGGTTTATCAGCATTTAGGACTTTTAGGATGAGATTGAGAGTAGTAATGCTGAGTCTATAAGGTAATTTACCTAAAAAGAAGAAACTTGAGACACTTTTCTAGATATTATCTCCAATGATCTTCTATGAATATTTGAAAAAGTAAGGGTTATATCCATCCTAATCAGGATCATTTTTATAATGCATGGAGAAAAGAGCTTTATCAACTTATTCTTTAGAGAGAGGTCAAAGTAAATCATATTGATGCTCCACTATTAATTTTGGCCCTCTATAATTTCTAGTAGCATATGATAAATGATCTTTTTCTTTTACCCTAGTAGATTCTAGTAGAACATTGTGAAGATAGATAGAATCTTGGTAGGGTTTGTATGAAGATCTCTTAACTCATATATAATATCTCTAATATGGTTTGTGTGATTTCTTCTTTTGAGTGTATTATGAAAGAAACTATTATTGTTGTCCCCTATATTTAACCATGAAATCCGAGCTTTCTATCTTATGAAGTTTTCTTCACACTTCATTAGATGAGTGTAGAGGGCCTACTACTTCTTCTCAAGATATATACGCTCAATAACAAGAGGATATGGGTTTTAGCTTTATTGTATGGTTGATAACTAAATATAGGCTTGAATTACCTTTTCAAATATGATCATAGTATCTTCTATTCAACAATTTTTGAAGGTGCTTCAAGTCTTTTAGTTTTACCATAGTAGTAGAAATAGGAACACCATGATACTTCTTTGTCTAATATTATTGTAGCAGAGAGATAAAGTTTGCATTAAAAGTCCATACGTTGAAGAAAAGAAAAGGCTTTGGTCTTATATTAATGTTGCGTGGGATGTTTAGCACCATGAATGGATGATTAGAAATAATAGGGGGTTGGAAATTTATATTTGAGTTGGGAAAAGTATCTAGCCATGAGAGATTTCCCATGACTTTGTCAGGTTTTTAGTAAATTCTATCATGAACTTCTTGATTTTTGCACTAGGTATAGAAGGTACCAATGTAATTGATATTAGAGAGTTGTAGGGAATTTACACATTATAAAAATTCCTCAGCATCTTGAGAATTCATTTAGTTATCTTATAGATTCTCACTGGGGGTTAGAAAGGTATTTAAATCCTGAATCACCACCCAAGGAAGGTTAGTTTGGTTGTTGTTTAGCAACCAATCCTAGAGTTTTTTCCTTCCCAACCTAGTATTCTTTCCATAGACAATACTGATCTAAAAGTGAATGTCCTTTTTTGAGTCTGTAACCACTTCTAAAATGACTTGAGCACATTGATTGATATCCTCAATCATCCCAATTTTTGAGTTCCATCCTAGCCATATTCTTCTATAGTGATGGGTAGTATAATTATGGTTCCAATGCCTATCAGAGGAGAAATTTTTATTCACTTCTACCAATTTATTTTGTTTGACTTATATGTCAACTTAATTAACTAAAGGCAAAAATATTATTCCTTTTCTAATATTGAATGTATTTTTTTAGAGGGTCATTCATCCCTCTAATATTCCAACATCCTAAATGCATTAGAGATGTATGTCAAAGTCATGAATATATAATTCCTCCATCACTTTCTTCCCTTTGAGCACTATAAACCATGGGTTACTCAGTTCTCCCTACAGATTCTCCATTTGATGTATATCTGATAATCCATTCTTGTTAGGTGATATAATATTGATTATAGAGATATTTGGCACACTAGGAGACGCTTGTATTTGTAGAGATAGTGAAAAAACTGGAATATCTTGAGTAGAGTCATGTCTTATTGCTAGTTCTAAAACCTATTCATGTCTTCTATCATTTAACACCCTCTAAATTTTTTCTTGGTTGACATTGGGAGGGATTATAGTTGTTCTATTTATAGATTGATGGATAGTGGAGATCTAGATAGGTTAAGTATAGAGTGAGTCTCCATCCATACTTTATTTTTTGATAAAATGCTAAGCCACCTAGTTTTCTAATTGTGACCAAATTAGGGAGAAGTTTTTGAATGTCCACCTCTATCATCAATTTAGTATATGAAATTATTTCCTTATTTGCTATTACTATGTCAATTCTTAGAGGCCTCCCGATGTAGTTGTATATTCTACCCAAAGAATTAGGAGACCAGTAATCTAAGGGAAAATCAGGAGGCTTGATCCAAGTGTGAATGAACCAAAAGCCCACAAGTTGGAATCTCAATTCAGGGTGCCTAGCTTTTAAAGTATCATAGGTTTATTCACATATATCCATAGGGCATTGTCAAGTATGGTATTAGAATTATCCTTTGATTCAAATTAGAAAAGGTAATTACCTGATTCATGGAGAATAATGTTTAGCATTTTAACATGATTCTAATTAGTTCGTATACAGTTGCAAATTTGATTGAAAGATGGTTTCATACTATACACGACCCCCACAATAGAATTCTCCCAATATTTGGACTCCTTCACCACTTCCTATAGTTGAATCTCATCCATGACTTCACCTTAGTGAATTATAAGGGGAGTATGTACTAAAGGAAGCATATGATTAGGTCTTTGTTTAGGAAGATCCTTATCCCTCTAGGATATTCTTTCATTGATTGGGTTTTATGAAACTTGAGGGGAAATAGAATTTGAGTGTGCTATATGTTCAATAGGACTGGGTTGATTATTCACCAGATTTTAAATTTTGTTTTGCGTTAGGGTATAATCTTCCTTCATATTTGTTAAGCCCTTTTCGATTAAATGTTTAACTTTCGATAGAAGAATTTCTCTGTTAACACACTTTTTGCTTTGACTAGAGTAATTTGTGAGGATGGGGATGGCTTTGAAGGATCTTGATTAATCTCTAGTGAGATGGCTTTCAAGCAAGCCATGGCCACCTGAGACTTGGCACCTTTGTCTTGCTTTGGAATCGTGTAAGAGAATATGACTATAAAACTCTAAGGGGTTAGGAAGAAACTTTGATTAAGTCTATGTTTCTCTAACTCTTGGAATAACTAACTAGGGGTAGCTATTAGATTATATTTTTCCAATTGGGAAAGAGAACCCCCATTGGTTTTGGTACCTCTCCTACCCTACCTACACTATTTACATACTTAAGTGGTGTTAATACTTAAAGGTTAGGATACTTAGTATGGTTGATATTTCTTACTACGACACTCGGATTATGCCTATGAGTAGTTATCGATGATGATTACTTCGCAAGGTTACTTAGTAAATAGTAACTACGATGATAGGTATGCTATCTAGGGTGAGTCCTATGATGGATAGCTTAAACACTCACCTAAATTCTTATACCTCCACATGGATGTGAATTATGTGGTTACCATTATATCATGATAGTAATAGGAATCATCTCTTATAATAATGAATGATCTCTAGTTTCTTCATATGTTATCTAATATGCATTGCTTATCTATCAAGGTTCATGATAATATATGTTATCCTTAATCCATATGACACATGTCCCCCTTCATGATACTATGCCTAGTAGCCGACGTGATAACCTCAACATTTCTAGCACATATGCACATGTACCATATCATGAGAATCTTATAAGTATAGTATATCACCCTAGCATGTTAATGCATGATAATGAATATATGAATGCTTAGCATGTTCAATATGCTTTCTAGTATCCTATGTGCTTTATGAGTTCCATATTAGGTAACTTGGCTTACTTCAAATGCTAGTAATATCATGTCTATTTAATTGATCACCTAATCAAAAATATAAACATAAAATCTTGTGTAGGTAGTGGTGGATGCCCAATAGGGAGCCATATGCTTGTTTGGTGTCGGGACACCAAGAGTTAATGCAACACATCATGCTTTATCTTTATAAGGTCTTGTGTAATTGATAATTTTTTTAGAGATACTTATCTCTTTGATTTTCCTTCTCTTTTCTATTTATTACTAATTTAAGCTTTTATGGTTGTGGCTATATATCTAAAATTTTTAACTCTTCTACTATTTGTACACTTTTTTTCTCTCATGTTTTTTTTTTGGTTTAGATACTCAACTTTATTTCTAGTATGGGACGGATGATGGGGAATCTATCTAATGTTGGATATGATGGTAACACTTCATTTTTATAGGAGTATTTCCATGTTTCTACTTTTGTAATGTTCTAAAAATAAAAATTTTAATAGTACAAATGTGGGTATTGCAAGTTCGTATCAGAGTATTTTGGATTTAAACCTTGTAGTTTATGTTCTAGTTTTTTTTTTTTCAGTTGATAATTGAGTCATGAAATTAAAAAGCCTAAAGTAGTCTCTGAGTGAGAGTAGGGTGGGGATCTATTGATATTCTTAGTTCCTTATATATTTATGTTCTATGAAAATTTGTGCTCTATGATTTCTATTGCTTCTAATTAGCCTTGTTTTCTTAGTGGATCAACAATTGCTAATTCTTGCTTTGAGATCCTTATGATTTTAATGGAAACTATCAATGCTTATTAAGAAGTTTAAATCCATGCTCTACAATTTCCACCATCATCTTCAGTGCTAACATTAGCACCAACTCTAGAGGACTAGCTTAGGAGAGTTGAGCATCATCATCTACCAAACTTTTTTGTTTATGTCTATGAGGGTCCTAATTAGGGGTGTTCAATGGGTTGGGTTTGCCATGGTAAGTTATAACCCAACCCATAAACTTAAGTTATAATATAAGTGGGTTGGGTTATTATTTTAAATGGGTTATTATGGGTTGAACCCATATACATATTATTTAAACATGGGTTAGTATGGGCTTAAGTATAATTTGCCATGGGTTGCCATGATAACCCATAAGCTGAGAATATCTAGCAGCATAAACTTAAAAATTTTGAAAGCTTTTTTTGCCTCTGATTTCAAAATTCCGCTCGGATTTTTCGTCGGTGAATCCGATATTTCCGGCTTTGAGGACTCCAACACCGGAGTATTTAGAGGCGTAAGTGCATTTAAGAAACCTGTTTGACCCGACCCGTTGCCGATCTGACCCGTCATTAACCCGACCCGATAGTGACCCGATCCGCTTCGACCTGACCCGGAGCCAACCCGACCCGACAATCATCCGATCTGACTCAACATTAACCTGATCAGATATCAAAATATATTATAATAATAATAAATTATTTATAATTTATGAAATGATAATTACTTGGACTCGAATATGAGTAAACCCGTCAAAACTCGACCCGACCCGACCCATTAAGTTAATTCGTAACTAATTGAATCTAACCCGTCAAATTGTATGAAATGACCCCACCCATCAACTTAACTCGAAATAACTCGGACATAACTAACTTGCCATATTACATGAAATGACCTGAACGAGCCGAAGCCACCTACTCATATGAAATAGAAAATGACCCGAAACCAACCCGACCCTACCAGTCAAGTTAACCCAAAATTATCCAAATCCGAGTTTTCTTAACCCGAACGGCCGAACTTGACACGACCCGACAAATTGATCTGAAATGACCCGCAACATAAATGATCCGACCCGAAACCGACCCGACACGACAAATTGACCCGGAATGACCCGCAACTGAAATGACCCGACCCGAAATCAACTCAACCCGACAAATTGACCCGGAATGACCCGCAACCGAAATGACCCGACCCGAAACCGACCCGACCCAGAACCAACCCGACTCGACAAATTGACCCGGAATGACCCGCAACAGAAATGACCTGACCTAAAACTGAGCCGATAAATTGACCCAAAATGACCCGCAACAGAAATGACCCGACTCGGAACCGACCCGACCCGATAATTGACCCGGAATGACCCGCAACATAAATGACTCGACCCAAAACCGACCCAATAAATTGACCCGGAATGACCCGCAACCGAAATGACTCGACCCGACCCGACAAATTGACCCGGAATGACCCGCAACCGAAATGACCCGACCCGACCCGATAAATTGACCCGGAATGACCCGCAACCAAAATGACCCGACTCAAAACCGACCTGACCCGACAAATTGACTCGAAATGACCCGCAACCGAAATGGCCAAACCCGAAATCGACCCGACTCGATAAATTGACCAGGAATGACCCGCAATTGAAACCAACCTGACCCGATAAATTGACCCGAAATGACCCGTAACCGAAATGACCTGACCCGAAACCGACCCGACCCGATAAATTGACCCAAAATGACCTGATCCGTTAATGACCCCACCAGATCCGCAACCTATCCGACAAATTGAATGACCCGACTAGTTAATGACCCGATCCGACCTGACAAATTGAATGACCCGACCCGAAACCGACCCGATAAATTGACCCGTAATGACCCCCAACCAAAACCGACCTTACAAATTGGCCCGGAATAACCCGCAACAGAAATAACCTGACCCGAAACCGACCCGATAAATTGACCTGGAATGACCCACAGCCGAAATGACCTGACCTGAAACCGACCCGACTAGACAAATTGACCCGGAATGACCCGCAACCGAAATGACCCGACCCGAAACCGACCTGACCCGATAAATTGATCCGGAATAACCCGCAACCGAAATGACCCGACCCGAAACCGACCTGACCCGATAAATTGATCCGGAATAACCCGCAACCGAAATGACCCAACCCGAAACCGACCTGACCCGATAAATTGATCCGGAATAACCCGCAACCGAAATGACCCGACCCGAAACCGACCTGACCCGATAAATTGATCCGAAATGACCCGCAACCAAAATGACCCGACCTGCAACCAACCCGACCCGAAAAATTGACCCGGAATGACCCGTAACTGAAATGATCTGACCCGGAACCAACCCGACCCGATAAATTGACCCAAAATGACCCGACTCGTTAATGACCCCACCCGACCCGAACCCGACCCACCCGATCTGATTGCCACCTATAGCTCCATGACCCAAAAATTTAATAAAAATAAAAAGTGTTTTGTATATATAACAAAACACAATATATATTTTTTTAGATAAAATGACAGATTACCTGCTTACGTTTAAGCTCATCATTGATATTCCATTGTATTTATGAATTTATGTTAATTAAATTATGTACTAAAAGCATTTGAAATTCCTCTAAAAAATATTACGGAAAAAATTCATCTTTTTTAAAGAAGAAAATAAAATACTATTTAAAATTCCTCTTCTTAATTAAGATAGTGTTGTATTAGAAGTTTTTATAAAAAAGACAAATATACTAAATAATTGTGATCATCATTTTTTTATAATATGTTTGACACTTGACATAATTATTTTATTATATTGGAGGCGGTGGTTGTGAATTGAAGAAAAGGAAAAAAAAAAGAGGAAGGAAAATAATTGTAGTAATTGTGGTAGTAGTAGTGGTGGAAGCGGTGTTATTAATGGTGGTAGAAGGGATGGCAACAATGGTGGTTGAGTCGGTGATAGTAAAGGACCTAAAGGTCAATATAGGCTTGTTTGTATATATATTAACCCACGCTAACCCATGGTTAACCTGTATAACCCATGGGTTATGATGGATTGGATTAAAAATTATTAATTATTTTCTACAACCCATCGTGGGTTAGACCATGGATTATATAAATTATATGGGTTAAAATAATATGGGTTGGGTTAAACCGTGGACACCCATTTGAACACCCCTAGTCCTAATATTTTGGAGAGGTGGATTCAGGATATGGAGAAAACCTTCACAACCTATGGTTGTTTATCACATAAGAGGGTTGATGTCATGATCTATTATCTAAGGGGTAGAGTAGATTCCTAGTGGAGGGGTGTCTAATAGAAGGGAAATATATCCAAGCTATGGGGGTAGTATGTTGAGGTCCCAAGGAGTCACTTTTATCCCACCCCATCTTCTCTTTGCATGATAAAACAAAATGTATTTATGGCTCTTTGTTGAGGAGACATGACCATAGAGAAGTACTACATGGAGTTTTATAATTTGGTCCAATTCGCTATAAAATTAGAGGCTAATGAGCTAATGTATGTCCACTATTTCAAACACGGTCTAAGGATCAAATGCTAAAAGTTTCTAGTTAGGGTTATACCCTATACTTATCTAGCATATATATGTGTAGGTGTTGTAGGTCTTGCTAGTGATTCAAGCCCGAATTGTTTAATTTAGGGACAAAAGAAAGTTTGAGGGAAATTAGCACCCTAGAAGAGTGAGAAGAACCTATTCCAAGGGCAGTGCATCAAGAACATATGTCAAATCTATAGGGTTAGCACCCCACCTAGGAGGATCCCAAAATTTCATAACCTTAATTTTAAGTGTTTATCCTTTTATCAAAAACTTAATCCTTAAATATTAGATTAATTACATTTGTTAGCCGTTGTTCCATAAACCTTAATAAATTCTTAGATAAATTTTTATCCTAATTACTTTATTTTTTTCTTTTTATTTATATATACCCTAAATTGATAAATTTTATCTAATTTATTTTTCTTAATTAAATACCCTAAACTTGGATAAAATAAATTTTGTCCTAAACCTAAATCTAACCTAATTCTAATTCTAACTCTAAATTTATTTTATTCCTTTTCTTTTTCTTTATTTCCACATTTCTCCTTTTTCTTCTTTTCTCTTTCCTTTTAATCAATGCACCCCACTTCTTTCCTTTTTTTCTCTCTCTCCCTATTTGCCTAGTACAACCTACATCTTTCTTTCTTTCTTTTTCTCATTCTCTCCTCGACCCGCCCAACTCAATTTATTTTCTCTTGTTTTTTTTTCCTTTTCTCATCCTTTTATCCTAACCAACCTATGCCCTCTACACCCAAATATGCTCCCTTTTGCACCCAAGCATGCTCCAAACACCCCCTTTTGTTTCATCCTTCCCTACACTAAAGAAAGCATGCCAACCCCTTTTCCTCTTTTGACTAAATAACTCCTGTATACCCTGAGCATTAATTTCCCTTCACGTTCCCTCTAGCATGCCTCTGCCACCACCCACTCTTTTGCAACCTACCCCATCCTTATCTGTACTACATCAACCCACCTCTTTCACCTCTTCACTACATCAAACCATCATGTCCCAACCCTCACCTTTTTATATGCATACATATCCGCACCCATCATGTGCCACCCTCATTCTTGAGCCTCGACTTCCTTTCTTCTTCCTTCTCCATCTCATGCCTCTATTTCTTTCTCACAACCTATCCACCTCTTCTCCCTACACTTCCTATCCAGCTAACCACTCACTCCTTTGTAACACTACCTTTCATTGTTAACCATCCTAGCACCACCTACCTCCCTCTCTACATCCCTTTTTCCTCTACTTATCAACCCACACATCAGCTCCTCCTCATTGCCTTCCTTTTGCAGTAACCAACACCATCACTAACAAAGCTCACTACCATACCTTGCATTAGGAACCACCACCTCACCCTTCCTCTACCTTCTTCTCCCTCTTCATTGTAGCCCTTACCTTCCCTATTCTCATCTCCTTTATCCTTTCCTTTTCCTCAACTTTGTTTGGCCTTACACCACCATTATACCATCCTTCCTTAGTAGTCATGCCTTTTTGCCTCGCCACATCTATCCTTCCTTGTCATCACTAGTGCCACCCCTTTGTGCCATTACTTCCACCATCCAACCTTTCTCCCCTTAAGCCTTCCCACCTGCCTAGACTTATGCCTAGAGGTGGTGATTGGGTTTGGTGGGTCGGGTACGGGTTGTGTCATAGCGAGTGGGATCATTTTTGGGTTAGGTCATTTGACTTTTGTGGGTCGGATTATTTTGGGTTTGAGTTATTTTGGGTTATTTCCCTATTTGGGTTGGATTATTTTTGGGTTAGGTTATTATAGTTCTGGGTCATTTCTAGTTAATTTATCGAGTCGAGTCGGGTTCAAGTTAAGCAAACTCGGGTTTGGATCATTTTTGGTTAACTTGATTGATAGGTCCGGGTTAGCTTTGAGTTATTTTTTGGTTCATGTAACTAGGTGGGCTCGGCCTATTTGGGTTATTTCGTGCAATATAAAGGGTCGATCCCATTGGGTCTGAGTTGTTTTGGGTTAACTTAATGGGTCGGGTCATTTTTTATAATATGATGGGTTATATTTGAGTAGTTATAGGCTAACTTGATGGGTCAAGTCGTGTCAAGTTTTAACATCAGGGTAATTATCATATATTATATTATAAATATTAGAGATAATTATAATATTACTAGTACGGTTAAATGAATTAAGAATATTAGTTGCACTTTATTTTCACAAGTAAATAATAAAGATACTTACAATTTTAATAATAAAATATATTACATGATTCAATCTAACAAAGATGTTTATCATTTATTCTGAATTATTTGATTACTTAAAATATTTAATTACTTAGAAAAAGAAATAATTTTATAAAATAAACGAGATCATAACATGACTATTTAATGCATATTATCATTTACTATATTGTAAATATTAGAGACAATCATAAGATTATTAGTATCGACAAATGAATTAAGAATGTTAGACACACTTTATTTTTATGAGTAAATAATAAAAATATTTAAAAAATTTAACAATAAAAAATATTGCATAATTCAATCTAATCAAGATATTTATCATTAATTTGATTATTTAAAATGTTTTATTATTTAAAAAAAGATAATTTTAGAAAATCAAGATGATCATAATATGACTATACAATATATAATTATTATTTATTACACTATAAATATTAGAGACAATTATAAGATTATTAATACAGATAAATAAAATAAGAAAATTATATGTGCTTTATTTTTATAAGTAAATAATAAAGATATTTATCAATTTTAATAATAAAAAGGGTTATGTGATTAAATTTAATAAATATATTTATCATTTATTATCATTTATTTAATTACTTAAAATATTTGATTATTTAGAAAAATTTAATTTTATAAAAAAAAGGTGATCATAAACATGACTATAAAATGTATAATTATCATTTATTACATTAAAAATATTAGAGATAATCAGAAGATTATTAGTATAGATAAATAAAATAAAAATATTATATGCACTTTATTTTTACAAGTAATAAAAAATATTTATAAATTTTAACAATATAAAATATTACGTGATTCATTCTACAAAGATATTTATCATTTATTTAATTACTTAAAAGAAGATAATTTTATAAAATAAAGGTGATTTTAAATATGACTATATAATGTATAATTATCATTTATTACAATGTAAATATTAGAGATGATTATAAAATTACTAATACAGGTAAATTTAATAAGAATATTATATATGCTTTATATTTACAAGCAAATAATAAAAATATTTTTAAATTCTAACAATATTATATTTGATTATTTAAAATGTTTATACATTTGACAAGGAAAAATATTAGATATATATCATTTATCATATTTTAGATTGTTTATAATTAAAAAAAATCCCTAGCCCGATCAAACCTGAATCACGCTCCCCCTCGCATAACCCTTTTTCTTTTTTCTTCTCTTCTCTGTTTCTTTTCTATGTTCTACCATCCTTGTCTAGGCTCTGAACATGTCCTTCCTTATGTCAAGTCTTTCAACTTCCTGTGCTACACTGCTGTTGTTTCCTCGTTGTCATCTGGTACCACCACCGTACCACAAATCGTTGGTCAACCACACTACCATGCCACACACCACAATCCACACTCCTTTCCCTTTGCTTATTGTCGACAAAAGTAGATACCACCAGCAACAACCAGACATAGCAATGACATTGCCATCCCCCATGTCCGGTGCACCCAACCACTAGTGAGTGGTCCTTCACCACTAGTGTTGCTCCAGTAACCCTTATCTTATTTAATTTCATAATAATTTGTTAAGTATAATTATCACAAACCCTAACTCTTATTTTGATTTATTTTTTATGAATTAGCTTATGATTATCAAAACTATTTATTAAATTTTGTATATATATGTTGTATGACTAATATGGAGTGGTTAATTGTAATATATATGGTTGAATTCTGAAAACTAGATTTTTGACCCACTTATGTTCATATTTATTGGATTTGTCTAATTAAGGTATTTCGGATAAATTGATTATGCAATATACATTAAAATATACTTAATTTCATGTTTGTATTGTTAATTTGGAGAAATTATGTGAAGTATATCAGAATTGAATTGTTAGGTCAAAACTCTTAAGGATTTAAATTACATTACATAATTGAGTTATTTTATTAAATTTATTATATAATATAATTTAGAATATGTATACTTTTAATTTTGAACCGTCAATTTAAATATTTAAATTAGATTTGACAGGATTTACAATTCGGGCTTAAAAATCCTAATTATGTTAAAATAGGTAATTTGTTAATAGTTTTTAATTAATTGAGTATACAAAATATTATAAAATAGACAGGATTTATAGCACGATGGTGTTAAGAGTTAGTAATTTTTAGTTAGTAATAATTGTAATTACAATTTCATTAGGTAATGGGTAGCCACTATAATTACATTTTTAGAGTCTGAATTTGATTTTTTGTTTGTTATACACTTTTAATTTGTGTAATCTATGTAAATTAATATAATATTTCATGTTTTAAAAATATGCTTACAAATTTGGAGTTGTGATATTTTTTTATTCTAAAGGAAATTATATAGAATTCTTTAATACCATACAATAATTTATTTATGTATATAGATACAACTAGCTAACAAGATATAGAAGATGAACAAATTAGGATACCTCATAAAGAGGAAGATCGAGTAAGGAAAGGGAAAAGTTGATTTGAAGCTCAAGTAAGGCGAAGGAAGAAGTGTAGGGTGATTGGTGTCAATATTTGAAAAATAGTATGCGGGTTGATGTAAGAATGTATGGGAGTTTGAAAAAGGTTTTGGAAGGAAATCCTAAGTGAGAGAAATGTGTAAGGGAGGAAAACTTAATGGAATTGATTAGAATGAGGATAAAAGATGGAAGGGGTGTCATATGGAGGAAAAGTGAGCTAAGTGAGAGAATGTATTTGGGTGTTGAGTGGGTGGCATAAAGGAAAGGAGAAGTACTAGGGTATTTGGGGATCTAACTAGGGTTTTGTTGATCTTAAATGGGAGTGGGATAGTAAGGTTGTAATATCAAGAGTGGGACGGGAGAAGTGATGAATTAGTAATGAAGAAGAGTTTTGGGTTCATTGTGACTGGAAAAAGATGGAAGGAAATCTCGAGATCATGGGTTGTGTTGGATATGTGTCATGTGGAAGAGGTGATGGTAATTAAGAGTGATTAATAAATAACATCGTTTTGGGAAAGAGAGGTGCTAGAGTTTTGAGATTGCTAGCTAGGGCTTTGTGGCTACATGTGTTATATGGGAAGTAAAATGTGGTGCTTGGGGATGAATTGAGTGAGGTGATAAATTGGAGGAGTATAAGTTGTATGGAATAGAGATAGGTTGGGCCATATAGTCCAAATTAGGGTTTTCTTAGAAGAAAACCCTAGAAAGTGATATTAAGTTGTTTCAGAGATATGAAAAGTGGGCCTCAAAATTTAGTATTCATGGTAATAAGGAAAGAGTTGGAAATGATATTTGAATGTACTAGAGGAAGTAGAAGCCCTAAGATATGGGACAAGAGTTTAGAAAGTTGAGCGAGTCGTGCATGACTAGTTAAGGTTGTGTGTGGAGTAAGATACAATAAAACACTAAGCATTTAAAGTGAAAGGCTTTCGAGCCAGGGACCAATGAGGTTATATATTTTTTGGTCCACTGGCCATAATAGTGGTCAGGTGCGTTCTACCCTACTGAGTGATTTTTTGGTCCACCGGCTATAACAGTGATTTGGAGCGTTTTGTCCTGTTTAGTTCTTTTGGTCCACTAGCTCTAATAGTGGAGGATTCTGGCTTGATAAACCAAACCTTTTATGGTAATAATTCTTGGAAAGATACTATTTACTTACAATGGAAAACCTCGTGAGTCGGGGCCAATGAGGATATATATTTTTTGGACCACCGGTAATAATAGTGGTCAGGTGCGTTCTGTCCTATGGAGTATTTCTAGTTCATCGGCTATAATCGTGGGGTTCCCGTACTCAGGCAGAATTAATATAAGAAATGTGTGAACTAGATGTATAAGGAATGGAAAGATACTAATTATTTACAATGAAACACCATGTGAGTCAGGGCTAGTGAGGTCATATATATTTTTCGGTCCACCAGCTATAACAGTGGTCAGGTGTGCCTTGTCCTATGGAGTGTTTCTGGTCTATCAACTATAATAGGGGGTTCCTGTAATCTAATGGAATAATCATAAAAGAAATATATAATAAATCATTTATATACGTTTGACCTAAGCTTGTAAATCAGGATTATTCTTTTGTACGCTTTATGTGTTTATTCTCTTCCATGGCCTTACTTGCATTCTTCTTTCTGGTCTTAACCATATGGTTCCATTACTTAGTATGTAGTGTACTAACCACCCATTTCATTGGTGCTACACATTCTCATGAATAGAGGTTTCTTCTTAGTTTTTGTAGGTAAGCGATGCTATATTCAATGCTACAACACTTATGAGGCATCAGGTGGGACTGAGAGTTGAACCTGGACTTGGCTTGGGGATCAAGAGTGATCTTGCTGGATTTTATCTTTCATTCATTTTACTCTATATCTGTAACACCCCCAAATTTACTACTAAAAAATTTTGTTTAATTAAAAGGGTTTAGCGAAAGCGAAAAGATAAAACTGTAAACTCGGGGGCATTACCGCCACACTTAGTACCAGATTGATTCACTCCTACCATCCCAGTGATAAATGCTAAGGCTAAATAGGGTTAACATTAAACAGTAGTTATTAATAAAAACACAAGTCATTAGTAAAGTACAAGTCATACAGAAATTAGAGTGTGGTTTTGTATTACAATCCAAGGAGTATGCAGCTATAGTTTTTTTTCTTCAAAACATAAAGTATAGTACAAAAACATAACTAAAATATGATAATACATGGTCGAATAAAAGAAATAGAGTCTAGCCAAGTAGCTCTCGATCCCTAAGTCAGGTCTAGGTGTAATCCCCCAAAATTTTAGAAAAATAAATAATTTAATAAATAGCTTTTATTTGAAATAAATTAGCTTTTAAAATTATTTACTTTAATTATTTTATGGATTTTTGAGTATATAAATTTGGACGGGAATATTTAGTAAATTAAAATAAATACTTTGTTATTTTATCATGCTATTTTTATTTAAATAATTTTCCAAACTAATATTTGACTAACTTTATCCTTTTTAAACTAATATATTATATTATAATGAATTAAATTATTTATCAAAAATGTTAGATTTTATGATTTTATAAATTAATTTATTTTATTTTTCCTATTTTTCCATTCCCCCCCTTTTTTTTCCTTTTCACTTTTTTTCCCTTTTCTTCTTTTTTCTTCCTTTTTCTTCCTCCGGGCCGCCCGGAGCCCTGCTCCCTTTCCCCTCCTCTTCTTTACTCGTGCAGTGTCGCCCGGCCCAGCACTTTTTTTTTTCTTTCTTTCCTTCTACCCTTAGACCAGCCGGCCTACCTTTTTCTTTCCTGTGCCTGTGCACCCGCTTGCACCTCCCCCTTCCTTTCTCTCTTCATCCACGCTTGACCACCATTCTCTACCATGATCGAGCACGTCGGCCGCCTACAACTGCCATACCCGGCCACCACCTACCTCCCTACTACTCCCTCTCCCTTTCCCTTCATTTTCTTTCCTATTTCAAACCAAACCAACTCCTGGACCATAGCTCGCATGCCATCTTCCTTTCCTTCTTCTTCCCTCCCTTTCCCCTGCAACCCGACACCCACCTGCTACCTTACAACCTACCTTGGCCTCCCACCTACTCCCCTTTGCCTCCTCTTATTTTTCTTCATCCCCCTTGCCTCATCCTACTCATAATTTTGAGCCCTCTTTCCCTTCCCCGATTCTTTTCTCTCATTTTTTTCCTCCTTCCCATTCTTCCCTAGTTTTTGCACGTCGCCGCCAACCGCCGCTCCAACCACCTCACCAAGCCCCTGTGCCACCCAATGCCACCCTATACCTCAGCCCTGCACCACTGCGAGACCACCCAAGCCACCCTCGAGCCCCTACAGCTCTTCCCTTCTCCACCTCTTCTTTTTCTCCCCACTTTTCTCCCTTATCACCAAGCCACCTGCAATCGCCCCATTCTCCGTCGTCCGACCACCTCATCCGCCACCAAAACCACCAATCTATACTCTACAATCTCCTCTACCACCCCACACTTTCTTTTCCCAAAACCATCCCCTTCACCCCTCCATTTTTCTCCTCTCTCCTCCTCAACCACGCCCAGCCCGACAGCTATCTTTGCCGCTTGCTGCCGCCGTCTTCGTTGACCTCTGCCACCGTGAAACCATCCCCAGCCTCCACCTACACCCCCTCTTAACTTTTTCACCCTTCTCTTGCTTCTAATCCTCCCCCATCTACCTCGTTTCCTAGCCTAAAGACCCCAACATGAAAATAGCCATTTTTCCTCCTCTCACTCCCTCTTCGAGCCTTCCTCCTTTTTATTGTGCATGCAGCTCATGCTGCATGAGCAGGATGAGCTGCTGCCTGCTTTAGTATTTTAGTACAAAATTTTAAAGGTATAATAGCATTTTAAGTTAAGTGTTTCATTAATTAAGTTTTATAAAGTTTTATGCTTCGCTTTTTCTTATTTCTAATATGATAAGTTTTGACATTATTTTTAGGTATTGGTTTTGCTAATCAAAGCTTGAATCTTTAACTAGGATACCGGTAAGGTTCAATTTTTGTGGGATTACGGTAATCATTAAACCCCACTTAAACACATGAAAAAACGTATGCTAGCACATTAGGGATTTTAGTATGATTTTATGCATGTTTTGTGTTTCCTAGTATGATATATATGGTTGCTTATATTGATTGATAAAAAGAAAAGAAAAAAAATTATGATAGCTTTTGTGCCATATGTAGAGATGATACTTAAGGAATGAGTTTGATATTTGATGGAAATGTTAAATGCTTATTTATGATGTGTTATGTCTTTAATACAAGAATAATATTATTGTGAGCCTAAAAGTATTTTAGTAATATGCCTATGTAAGTATGTGATCTAAAATATGTAGTTGCTAATGAGTATTATGTTGAATAATGGCAAGTTGGTGAAGTTAGATAATAAGAATGAAGTGCTAATATTAGTATTTTATGTAGTGAAAGTAAATTCATAAAAGTGGTGAATAAAGGGGTTAAGTGATAATTTTATAAGTGAAAAGGGTATTTTGGAAATTTTGTAGCAAAAGGGTATTTTGGTAATGTTGAAAGAAAAGGGTAAAACGGTGATTTTGTAAGCAAAAGGATATTTTGGTAATTTCGAAAGAAAGGGGTGAAATGATAATTTTATAAGTAAAAGGATAAATTGTAAGTTGTAAGAAAAAAGGGTATTATGGTAATTTTCAAGGCAAAAGGGCAATATGGTAATTTTATGATTAAATGACAAAATACTAATTTTATAAGTAAAGGGGTATTATGGTGATTTTTGAAGAAAAAAGTAAAGTGGTAATTTTGGAGTCAAAGGGCAATATAGTAATTTTATAAGTAAGTGGTGAGAATGGTAATTTTGGAAGTAAGGGGAAAAATAGTAATTTTGGATGAAAAAGGGTATTATGGTAATTTGCAATCAAATGGGTAATATGGTAAAATTGGATGTAAGGTGGTAAAATGGTAATTTTCATAAATAAAAGGATATAATGGTAATTTGAAAGTGAGGAGTAGAAGGATAATTTTGTAAATAAAAGGGTATTTATGGCAAACTTGGGAGTAAAGGGTAACTTGGTAATTATGAAAACTATGAAGGGTAACTTGGTAATTAAATTATTATTATAGAAGGGCAATATAATATTTGTAAAAAATGGAGAAGGGTAAATTGGTAATTATAATTATGGAGAAGGGTAAATTAGTAATTATAAATATGGAGAAGGGTAAATTGGTAATTATAATTATGAAGAAGGGTATATTGGTGTTTAAAATAATGAAGAATGGTAAAATGGTAATTATAATAATTGAGAAGGGTAGAATGGTAATTATGAAAATGGAAAAGGGTAATTTGGTAACTTAACCAACGAAGGGGCAATTCGGTAATTATAATGATAGAGAAGGGCAATTTGGTAATTTAATCGATTAAAGGGTGAGTTAGTAATTATTTAACCTACTAAAGGGGGGAATTGGTAATCATGATAGCGAAGATGGGTAATTTAGTAATTGATCCAACTAAAGGGCAAGTTATTAGTTGTAATAAAAGAAAAGGGCAAATTGGTAATCTAACCAACCCAATGGGAGATATGTTAAGTGTAGAAATTATGAGGGATGAATAGTGATCTAAAAATCATGGGGCATAACTTGGTAACCTAAATCAGATAAGGGGTAATTTGGTGATTATGTAACTATTGGGTTATATGGTGATTTTTCAAGTAAGGAAGAGATAACTTAGCAATTATATAAGTAAGGGGTAAATGAGTAATATGTATCTAACATGATGTTGTGATTGTAGAATTCCATAATGTGACTCTAATAATGTTGATTAGTAAGGTAAGAATATTTGATGATTATTAAGTATCACGAGAACGAACCCTAATTCGGAATTAGATGATATTAGGATGGCCTTAATGATTTCTATGTGTTATCTTGGATAACTATCTGAATAAGGAACGCCTAATGATACCAGAACGATTGAAAGTGAATAAGTATCTGATTATTGTGCTTTTTGTGATCACTTTAACTAAGACACTAATGCTTAAAGTGAAAGACCTCGAGATCGGGAATGGTGGCTCTTTAGGAGTCACTACCCTAAAGACGTGGTTTAGCCCATGATTACTTTGGTATTTGCTGGTGTGCCTTTGTGCCCCAGTCAAACCCTATATCTTACTCTATCTAGTTCCGCGGACCTATTTAGGGGGTATACATACTTATGGATTAGGTTCTTGTTGGTAGGATACCGTGTTATCTTTATACACCAGTACGACCAAGGTACCTTTGAGTCCCTAGGTTCATGGTTGAAGGGTACTGAGTAGATTCTATGCATTGGTACGACTGGTGTACCTTTGTGTCCAAGGTTCTTGATCTCCCGTCCGAGGTAAATAAATGGAATTGTTGTGCTGAATAAAGAAAGGAAAAATACTGATCATAAAAGTGAAAGATTAATGAGCCGGGCCCATATGACTTATGATATTGATTACTGATCCACTGGTTATAATAGTGGACTAGGAGCATGTTGCCCTGGCAAGTGATTATGAGTACCGATCCACCAAATATAATAGTAGCTCAGAAGCGTTTTTCCCTGGATGATGATTATATATATTCCGGTCCACCGGCTAAAATAGTGGGGGTCCCAAGCTCAATAAAAAAAGCATTGGATGTGAATAAATTATGGAAAGATATTAATTACTTACAGTAGAACACCTTGTGAGTCGGAGCCAGACCGGTCCACCAGTAAATAATAGTGGCCAGGAGCGTTCTGTCTTGGAGACCGATCCAGCGGCAATAATAGTGGTCAGGAGCGTTCTGCCCTATATGTATTCCAGTCCACCGGCTATAATAGTGGGGTTCCCTCACTCACTTGGATATAACCAGAGAAATGATTGAATAACAATGGACTGATGGCTTAAGAACCAAAAGTATCAATCGTACTTTATAACTTGTTGATATGTGGCAGCCTTGTTATATATGTGATTATTATGTATGCACCTCTCATTACATGTGTATATAGCTTGCATTATGTGTTGCATTGCGGGCCTATTTTTAAGTTTGGTATTAAAGGATTACTCAGTACCATAGTACTGAAGGATTCCATTCGTAGGGCCCTTTCCTATTGATAAGTGTGATTTTTACATCTTATTCCTAAGGTTTATAAGAGTTTTTACTTTTAATTTCAGTCGGAATTCTCCCTTTTTGTTCTTGTTACTGCCTTTGTGTTGTAAAAATTTATAGGGTCTCAAGCAACAAAAAAATCATGAAGGATGAAAAAAAGAATAAGCTTAAAGGGAGAAGAAAGGAGAAAAAAGGAGTAAAAGTTAAAGTGGAAAGAGATTTAGAGCTAAAATATAAATTCTGGAATAAAATGAAAGCAAGAATGCATATTTAAAATATATGGGCCTGAAAGAAGTAAAATTTAGACCAATAAAAGGTCTAAATTTGGAGAATCATTCAACATCAAAGTTGTAGATCCCTTCAATAGCTTTCCAACGCAACCAAAATCCGCTTAATCGGAGTTATGATGAAAACGGTATGGTCAAAATACGCATCATTGTTAAAGCTGACACGGGAAGCCCATCCTTACCAATACCCTAGCGATCCACGAGGCGGTAATATAAAAAATCTCATTCTAATATCTCGAGGTATCCTCCACTCCCTCTCTTTTATCTCTTCTCTATCCTCTTCCCCAATTTATCAAGATCTCTCTCGTAAATTAGAGACAGAGGTTCAAGAAGTTAAATTTTTGCAAGATTTGTCAACATCAAGGGTGTTATCTAATGATCTTTTCTCTATCTATGGAATCTCTTGTTGTTTTTAATATTCTTGCTATGAATTTGATGGGCTAGATCTTGTGCTAAGGTGAAGGGGAATTTTCCCCTATCCTAATGTGTTGAATTATCGCATTTTTTTTTTCAATTCATAATGTATGTGTTGTGTTATTGATTGATTAGCAGATTTTTGAACCATGGCCGGGTTCTAATTTTTGGTATGGGAAATACCAGTGAGATCGAGAGATAATCCATTATTAGACCCAATAGCACAATGGGAGATTAAATGGTGGGTTGAGAGACAATTGATTTGACCTCTACAACAATAAAGGAGGAAACTTTATAGACTTTAATGCATTACATTCTATTAGACTCTAAGCTAGAGATAGTTAGGGCCATAGATATGTAATAGGGTGGTTGTGGCTTGAGAAACCACAACACTTTCTATCCTTGTTGGCATAATTGATTATGATTGTTAAATTATTTTGTGATGTGATCTTCAATTACATGTGAGGATCGGGGGTGATGAACCGAAACATTAGATCTTCTATTTATTTGAGTCACTTGAGTGCTATTTTCCTTTCTTTTTAGCTTATTTAGTTATTTTAGCTTACAATTATCATCTCATAGTCTAGACATAGTTAAGTTCTATCATTTTCCTAGTGGTCATTCACCAATCCTTGTGGGATCAACCTTGACTATTACTCTGACCCCGTTCACTTGCGGGTAGGAACGTATCACAATACTAAAGGATTAGTTACCTAGGTCATTGGCTTTAGCCTATATTTATGTCTATAGTTGTTTGCTTTGGCTTGAACTGATGTTTATTATGGTTATTAGCTTCGACTCAGACTTTAGGTCCTTTGGTTTAGTTAGGCTTCCATGGTATTTGACACCATAGGGTGGTACACAATCTATTGGTTGATGGTGATAATAATGATACAAATTTGGAATGAACATTTGAATAGTTAATGGAATGAATACTTGAATAATGATTTGAATGAGTAATTAGATAATGATTGAAATGAATGACTTGATGATAACCTTGATAAGTATGTGGATATGAAATGGAATAAGTATCTAGATGAGAATAAAATAAGAAGATGGTAAAATTTTAAGGTAAAAATAAATGATAATTGAAGTAATGACTATAAAAGAATAACCTAATTGATTGATCAAGTTCAAAAATAAACCCTAGTGTTCATTGGATAACCTTCTTAGTACATGTATGTGACTATCTATGATACTATACAATGAAGACAAGCATGATGCATCCTTAATTGCTTGAGTTGTACATGATAGTAAATCTTGATGCATTACGTTATCTTGATAGGGTAGCTACACTTAATTATATGGCATTGGCATGATTTATGTCAAGTATGATATCCATGAAATATTATAATCTTTTATGCTTGTGACTTCCATTGAGGGTAAATTTTATTACTCAGTACGTAGTGTTATGAAGTGCCTATTTTCCTGATAACATTCTCATTTCTATGAGTAGATGGCCATGTTTAGGTTTTCATAGGTAGAAAGTTGTGGGCTTACCTTATCTAGGGTTCGGGGCTTGAAAGCATGGTCATCTAGAGGCTTTTTGTGCAGTATATGATGGACCAATGTTTGGGAGCCACACCCTAACTTATTTTCTACTATAATGGCTCTATATTTTTAGTTAATCATTCTCCCTATAATTAACTATGTTGAGGACGGTCAAGGTCCTATGGTGGAGACACTTTCATTAAATATTTATATAACTTGATTTCGTGCACTCTAATTTAATTTAGTTTGTTTGGTTTTTCAACCATGCATCTAATATGACAAGGGTGACTAATGTCTATTTTTTGTTAGTTATGGTTCTATATTTTTAGTAACAAACATACGTTTGGAGTTCATGAGCTACTATGTGGGAAAATCTTTGAGTGCTAACTTTTTTGCTCAGTCATTAATTATATAACGTTATTATGTATAATATTCTATATTCTATTTTTTCTCACTTGCACCACATCATTGTATATATTGTAATAGGATAAAATCTTATTGTTTTAACATTGATTTAGTTTTTTCTATATTTTTTCTTCGGTTAGATAGTTTATAAAAATTATCTTTGTCAATGCACTAAAGTGCTATTTTCCTCCACATCTTTATAGCAAAAATATTTTCTATTTCCATTTCCACAAAATCTACATATATATACTTCATATTTTAAGAAATGACTAGTTCTCATTTCTTCCCATCTATGTATCCTTGTGATTGTAACCTGTGATTAGTTTTCCAATCTCATCTTTATGCTTGTTCAACTACCCTAAGATTCTAGCTCACCTAATTCCGTTCACATGATACATAGTTAGCTTTGACAATGAATTCTTGTGAGCTTATGACTCATATTTGATGTGTATAATAGCTTGGATTGACGTGTGAAATGTTTCAGAGGAATTTAGAGTAGAAATATGAGATGTTCTATAAATATGTGAAGATTTTACCTTGATGCAACTAGAAATTGATAAAGTGTTAAACATGAAAGTTATGTATTTTTCTATTAGCTTTCCAATACATCAAGAGTAATCTCGATTGGAAGTTAAAATAAGAAGTTGTGGGAAACGTACTAAAGAGTGTCAAAGCTAGAAAGAAACATAGAGGGCCCATGTTTTTGACATTCTTGCATAGTATAAATACCATGTGATTAGAATCCTAATTAGCATTGCATCGTTCTCTTCTCTCCTATTGATTTTTGTTTTAATTCCTTGGTGATTAAGTTATTTAGGTGAGGATTTATTTGATTTTATTTGTAATCACAATTACTTCACATCAATATAATCATCTATTTTCCCAATATATGTTTTTGAGTGTTCTTTTCTTCTTAATTTTTTGTGTCTTAATTAATTATACCTAGATGTTGTCTTTTCAAAATGGTATCAATTGCCAAAAAATTAGAGTCATGGTGTGGGGTTTGTGTTCAAGATGTCTATAAGATTTGATATAGAGAAGTTTAATCAATCCGTGAACTTTAGCTTATGGAACTTGAAGATGAAGGAAATCGTAACTCAGAATGGATTAAAGAAGGCATTACTCATGAAATCAAAGAAGCCTAATTTGATGATAGAGGAGATATTTAAGGAGATAGATCAAAAGGCCCTTTCCACCATATAGCTTTGTTTATCTAATGAGGTATTGTAAGAAGTGGCTAAAGAAACAATGACATCATCCTTATGCCTGAAGTTGTAGTCCTTATACATGATTAAGTTAGTGATGAGTTTTTTGTCATTGAAGAACAAGTAGCCTGAGTTGAAATTGGATGAGGGACAGTATCTACAATCTCTTCTTGATAAGTTTGACTCTACAATTATGCATCTAAGGAATATAGATGTCAAATTAAAGGATGAAGATCTTGTTATTACATTGCTTTGTTCTTTACTTGTTGATAGCAAATATTTTTCTAAGACCGTATTGTATGGGAAGAATGATGAGTTGGTTCTTGATGATGTCAAGAATGCCTTACTATAGTAGAAATTGATTGAAAATTAGTTGACCGGAGGTGATTCTACTGACATACATAGTGATGAATTATAGCTAGGGGCAGAACTCAAGAATGATGTTCTGGTGAGAAGAAGAAGAAGCTTAGATCAAAGTTGAGGAATAAAAAATCTAAGAATATTATGTTTTATAGATGTCATAAGAAGGGCCATATCAAGAAGTTTTACCCTAATAGGAAATCTAGAGATAAATTTGGTGAATCATCTAGCACAAAAGATGATGTCATTATAGCCTAATATGATATTAGTGGTATTGTGTTAACTGCCACTGATAGTCATACCAAGATTATAGATAGGTGGATCTTAGAATCTGGATGCTCTTACTGTATTTGTCCCAATAGGAACTGATTCCAAACTCATGAGCAACTCAAGGTGGAAGAGTTATGATGGATAATGATGCTATATGCAACGTTGTTGAGATTGGGGCAGTGAAGGTGAAGATGTATGATGGTGTGGTTAAAACATTTTCTAATGTTCAACATGCCCTTGAGATGACCAAGAACTTGATTTCATTGATTTCCTTGTAATATAATGGACATTGTTGTGTGACCGAGGATGACATAATGAGGATTACAAGAGGGGTTATTATTGTAAAGAAAGACAAGAAGGTCAAGACACTATATGATCTTATTGGTTCCACTATTAAGGGAGTAGCTGTGGTAAAATCATTGAGTATATTAGACTCCGATGTTATTGGACTTTGGCATATGTGACTTGTACATATAAGTGTTAAAGGCTAAATAGAACTCTCCTAGAGAGGATTTCTTGATGGGTAGAGTATAGATACTATATATTTCCGTGAGCACTATTTGTTGGGAAACTAGAAGCAAGTTAGCTTTTTAAAGGTTACACATAGTATGAAAGGATATCTAGATTATGTTCACATTGACTTGTGGGGTCCTACAAGGGTGGTATCCAAGGGTGATTTGTGATACTTACTAACATTTAATGATAACTTCTCAAGAAAGGTGTGGTCTTATTTTATTAAAAATAAGAATTTTGTTTTTGGTGTTTTCAAGCATTGGACGATGAAAGGTAAGGTGGATCAAGATAAATAATGACCTAGAGTTTGTGGAGCCTAGTTTCATTGATTACATGAGGACCATGGTATTGCTAGATATCGCACCTATGCTAGAAGGCCATAAGAGAATAGGGTTGCTGAGAAGATGAATAGAACCCTATTAGAGAAGGTTTAATGTGCATTGTCACAAGGTGGATTAGGTAAGGAGTTTTTTGGCTGAGGTAGTTCGCATGGTGGAATTCTTTGTAAATAGATCACCCAGTCATTCCATTAATTTAAAGACACTTGAGGAGTTATGTTTTGGCAAACCAATTGATTATTCTTATTTGCATGGTTTGGGATGTCTTTCCTATACATATATGAATGATAGAAAACTCAAAATAAGAGTAAAGAAGTGAAGTTTTCTTGGTTATACATCTGGTGTGAAGGGGTATAAGTTATGAGACTTAGTTGCATCCAAGTTTTTTACTGTTATGGATTTTACCTTAAATGAGTATGTATTCCTCTATAAGACCGAGGCTTCTACTAATAGATTGTATAAAGAGGTGGAGTAGGAGAACCTTTGTCATATATAAGGTGGAGGTAGAGGTTGATTTGAATCAGTTAGACTTTTCTTGTATGAAAGCCACTATTTCTAAAGTGGGTGGATCTAAGCAAAGAGTTATTATAATATCACAGAGGGTTATGAGGTTTACTATAAGATATGGATTTGAAGAGTTAGTAGGTTATACTCTGGCTAATGCAGAGATTATGGTTGATGTACACTAATATGGTGGAAAAGATGCAATCATTATGGAAGAATTAGATATGGAAACTTGTAAAGGAACTTAGGAAGAAAAAAAAAATGATTGCAAGTGGGAGTATAAGTTCAAATAAGGAACTCCAAGTGTTGAGGGACTAAGGTATAAGTCTCGTTTAGTTACATGCGGGTTCAGTTAGATACCTGGTTTAAACTATACGAAGGTTTTTCCCCCATTATCAAGCATATTTCTATTCATAATTTTCTTGCACTCGTAGCTTTGTAGGACATAGAGTTAGAACAATTGGATGCTAAAAAATCTTTTCTACATTGTGAGATTGAGGAGGAGATTTATGTGCCCTAATAATATGGTTTTGTTATTGAAGGTAAGTAGGATCATGTTTGCTTATTGAAGAATTCACTATATGATTTGAAGTAGTCACCTAAACAACGGCATAAGAGGTTTGATCAGTTTATCATTCAGCATGAGTTCTCTAGGTGTGATTATAATGGATGTGTATACTTAAAGTAGGTTGGTGATGGTTCACTGTTGTATCTTTTGTTATATATTATTAACATGCCTGTTGCAGCAACAGATGTAACACCCCAAAATTCACTATTTTTTTTAAAGTAAAAGTAATTAAAATACTTAATTTAAAACTCAAGAATTTTAGGAATGTTATCGCCACACTTAATACCAGACTGGTTCTCTCCGACCATTCCAGTACCAAGTGCTAAGGCTAAAGAAAAGAATAATAAATTATAAATCATTGTAATCCTAGTTACAAATGAGCATTAAATGGTTGACAAACAAAATCAGAGTACGCATCAAGAATTGTAATTCATTTCCAAAAGAAATTAAGCTTACAATCGATAAAAGATTCATTTAAAATATTCAATTGAGAAATAAATCTTAAAAGGATAAATTCGATACATAAAGAATAGCATAATGAAATAAAATCACATGAAGAGGAAATACGGCCACAAAACTCTCGAACCTTGAGCCAAAACAAGCTCAACACACCGCCCCAACTGATGTCTTACCCACTTGCACAAATCATAAGGGCCTACTATTCATGGGAATGAGCAACGCCCACGAAACATGTGATCAGTACCTTACGTATAGAGAAAGGTAACCGAGTACTAAGGCCAACACATAATAGCACATAAAGAATGCAGAATAATAATAAAGCATAAGACCAACAAGATAACATAAATGCATGTGACAATTCAGGTAAAAGTATAAAGGCCCCAGTATAATCAAATTCAATTGCTTAATTAATCTCTGATCAGGATTCGATTCAGACCATACTTTTTATCAAATCCATGTAAGTACGGAAGACCCCACTATTATAGCTGGTGGATCGGAGACAAGCAAGGCATAATGCTCCTCCCACTATTATTAGTTGATGGATAGTCATACATAGGGTATCATACTTTAACCACTATTTCTTACCGATGGATCGGTTGGCTCCGGTGCACATGGTATTCCGCTGTAAGTAAATTGTGTCTTTCCTAAGTCTTAGCAAACTGTTATATTTATTGAGCTCGGAATCTGCCACTATTATAGCTGGTGGATCGGAGGCACATAGGGTATCATAACCTAACCACTATTAAAGCCGGTGGATCGGAGACACATAGGACTACACATCCTAACCACTATTTATAACCGATAGATCGGTGGGACCTAGCTCAATATCTTCCACTTTAAATAATTAATATCTTAAGTGTCTTATTTAAAATCTTTCACCCTAGACATTCATGAATCATCACACATAACATATCACAATAACACTTTAATGACCAATTACACATGATATAACAAACACCCTAAGTAGCTACACCAAACCCTAATTAACCACAACAAATCATAGTTAACCACTCCAAACCCTATTTAACCATAACAACCATAATTAGCCATTCCAAACTTTAATTAACCATAAAAAATTAAAATTAGCCACTCCAACCCTATTTAATCACAACAACCTAGAATTCATTACTCCAAACCATAATTCAATCTCCTCCGTACCCTTATAAGGCTCCACATACTCTTTTCCTTCCAAAATAGTTCAACACCCAAATAACACTTGTATTACCTTCCTTACATCCCAAATCAAACTCTCATGCATAAACTTCACTCCCATGCAAACTTTACACATCCCATGCAACCTCTCGAACTTTTCATACAATCCCTAAATCCCATATAATTATTAACTCCCATACAAAACCCTAACTCCACCAAGTAAACCCTAATACCTCTATACCACCATCAATACCACTATGCAACTATTAATATCACCATGCAAACCCTAATACCACCATACAAACCCTAATATCACCATGCAACCATTAATACCACCATACAACCATTAATACCACCATACAAACCCTAATACCACCATACCAACCCTAATACCACCATGCAACCCTAATACAACCATACGACCTTTAACACCACCATAAAACCATTAATACCACCATGAAACTCTAATACCACCATAAAACCATTAATACCACCATACAACCATTAATACCACCATTCAAGCTCTAGATTAATTCATACAAAACCCTAAATGCAATCCACACAAAACTAAAGATCCATCCATACCAAACCTAAGATTCAAACTATAGAAAACCCAATGATTTGTCCACATAATACAATTGATTAGATTCTTCCATTCATAACAACAAATTAGATTCTCCCATACAAGACCATAAGTTAGATTCTTCCACATAAAATCATAAATTTGAATCTCCCATATAAACCATAAATTAGATTATTCTATATAACATTATATATTACATTCTCCCATACAAAATCATCGAAACCATAAATTAGATTCTCTCATACAAAACTATAAATTAAAATCTCCCATATAAAACCATAAATTATATTCTCCCATGCAAAACCATAAAGTCATAAGTAAGATTCTCCCACACGAAACCCTAAAATTCTACATTTTATTCTGCCACTCATAAATTATTAAAATAATTAGGTTAAGTCACCTCCATTGGTCAACCTCTTTCCCCATCCTCCTTTTTCATCCTTTCTCCCACACAAACCACATCAACACCCTCTCATGCATGTCTTATAGGGTCACAACACACATATCATCACCTATATAATATTTCATCACTTATAGTACACATGCCATATAAAACATACTTCAACTCCACGTTATACCACATACAAAATAATTAATAATGATAAACATAGACTACATAGCATGCAAAGCATATAATGCATATAAGCACACAAAAGGCCTTAGCACCCCTTACCTGAAACGACATCGGTCTTGGAGCACGTTCCTACGCCTCCTTAGGGCTTTGACTAAATAATAATATACTAATAAAAATAACATCAATAAAATTCCAACATTGCTAGAGATATAGAAATAATAGAAACATTATCAAAGTTGATAATATAATTTTAAAGACTTTACCCTAATAATAATAATGATACTAAAAATACTATGATTGATAATATAAATAAGAATAATAATAATAATAATAATAAAAATAATAATAATAATAATAATAATAATAACAATAATAATAATAAAAAGGAAATTATTCAAAAACAAAGTAAAATAAATGCTTCAGCCCCTTTACCAAAATAATAATAATAATAAATAATAATATTAGTAAAATAAATAACCAAATTTAGTAATAACAATGATGATGAAATAATGATAATAATAATAATAATAGAAAAACTAAGAATAAAATAGTTGTAATATTAATAATGAAATAATAATAATAGTAATAGCAATAATAGAAATAATAAGAAGAATAATAGTAAATTTGAATTAAAAATATAATAGGGCTTCAGCCCTTAACAAAAAAAAAATCAGAACATTAATACTACTACTAATAATAATACATATTAAAAATATAAATATTAATAAAAAATAGTGTTTATATTCAAATAAATGTGATAAAATAAATTAAGGCTTAAAAAAATAAGGAAAAGGGTTGAGAGTTTCTAGGGTTCAACCTTAGGCCGGTGAGGATAGGCGGCACCAAAGGTGGTGCATGGCGGCGCAAAGGGTGGCAGAGTTAGAAATCAGGGTTGATTAGGGAGACTAATTGGCACAGCCGGGGTGGCTTGCGCAAAAAGAATTTAGGGATATGGGATATTTGGTTAGCTAGAGGGAGGTGCAAGGAAGAGTTTTGTAGGCTGATTGGGTGGTGGAGTTGGCTGGAGGTAGCTAATGAGGCATCTAAAGGGGCGGCGGTGGCAAGGAAGGATTTTTCTGGGTAGAAGTTAAAGGCTCGATACAGGGCTATTATGGGGGTATTTATAGAACGTAAATGGGAGATTAGGGTCTGTGGGTTGGGGAGGGGATAATTAGTAGGGTTTTTGGTCATCAGCGATGTTGGTTGGCCGGTGGCAGCAAAACTAGGGCAGTGGAATGCCCAAGAGAGAGAGAGAGGAAAAATCAAGCAAAAAGGAGAGTTGATTGGGTATATGAAGCTACCGAAACAAGGGGAAGAGAAAGGGAGGCAAAGGTTGGTCAAATCAGATGAGATCGCCGGCGAAAATCTCGGATGGGCGGCGGCGGAAGTTACAGCTTGGTGGTGGCGTCGGGGCTAGGGAGAAGAAGAAGATGGGGTTCTGGGCCGAGCATTTCATGAAGGAAAGAAAAGAAAGAAAAGGAAGGAGGTCGGGCGGTCAGCGTGGGTCGAAGGCATTTAAATGAAACGCCAAGTTTCAGTTGAAAAGGAGTCAAAACGCAGTGTGGTATAGGGCGGAAGAAGGATGCACAGTGCTAGCTAGGCCATGCCGAAGAAGGAAGAAGGGAGGAGTTTGGGCCACAGGAGATGACAACCTAACTGGGAAAGAAGAAAAGAAGAAAAGGAAAGAAAAAGGAAGAGGAAAAGGAAAAAGAAGAAGGGAAAAATGAAAAATAATAATATTACGTATTCAAATTAATTAAAATATTTTATATATTTAAAAATAATTATATTTAAATAAAATAATATTTAAATCACTTTTTAGGCTAAATTAGGATTTTTGAAATATTTTCTATAAATTCTATTTTAATTAGTAAAACACCCTAATTTTCATCAATGAAATTATTTATAAAATTATTATTAATTTCAAACTATTTTCTCCTTATAATTTTAAATAATTTATTTAATAAATTTCCAAAATAAAATGCTTAGTTAGCTAAAATACCCAAATTCTCTCATAATAAAAATACTTATAAATTTCTTATTGATTTGCCCTAATTAATTCAATTTAAAAATAATTTATTTAAATAAATTTTCTAATAAATATTATTTGAATGTAGTTTATAAAATTAGGAATTTTCAGGGAATTTCATCACTACCCCCTTAAAAATAGACTTAGCCCCCGAAGTCTTTGGGAGTGGGAGCGCCTAGGGTTAGGGAGAAAATGCTCTAAGTGGCTAGAAAACCAAACTAACACACCTATATAAACTACCCCCTTAAGAATAAACTTACTAAAGAAAACTTAAATCAATAGAAATAGGGACACCATACGAAAAATAATACTTATAAAAACTACCCCCTTAAGAATAAACTTAATTAAAATTCTACCATTCGCTTCTCACCATGGCCGGAATGAAAACATTTTAAAATAAATAAATCCTTTTTGGTTCAAAAATGATTTCAAATTAAGGAAAACTTTTTAATCCAAATTCATTTTGAAAATGATACTACTTGTAATATCAGCTTAAAAAGGTTAAAAACGAAAGAACGATCGAAACACACTTTAAAATCCGATAAAAATTTCGTAAATCAAATTATCTTTCTAAACAAGTGTGGTCAAAATTTAAAAAATGAAAGAGTGTGGTTGAAACCAGCTACGATACTAACTTGTGCTATCAACTTAAAAATTTTAACATGAGGAAAGTGTGATCGAAACTGATCTGATACCAAATTATTGTATTAGCTTAAAAATTTTAAAAACAATAGAGCATGGTCTAAAGGATCAACCGCTTTGATACAAAATTGTAACACCCCAAAATTCACTACTTTTCTTTTGAAAGTGGAAGTAATTAAAATACCTATTTTAAAACCCGTGAATTCTGGGAATGTTAGTGCCATACTTAATACCAGATCGGTTCTTTCCGACCGTTCCAGTACCAAGTGCTAAGGCTAAAGAAAAGAATAATAAATTATAAATCATTGCAATCTAAATTAAAAATAAGGATTAAACGGTTGTAAAAAAAAATCACCGTATACATCAAGAATTGTAATTCATTTCTAAAAGAAATTAAGCTTACAATCGATAAAAGATTCATTTAAAATACTCAATTGAGAAATAAATCTTAAAGGATAAATTCAATACACAAGGAATAGAATAATGAAAGAAAATCATGTGAAGAGGAAATACGGTAATGACACTCTCGAACCTTGAGCCAAAACAAGCTCAACACACAGCCCCGACTGATGTCTCGCCCATCTACACAAATCATAAGGGCCTACTACTCGTGGGAATGAGCAGCACCCATGAAACAGGTGATTAGTACGCTACGTACTGAGAAAGGTAACCAAGTATTACGGCCAACACATAATAGCACATAAAGAAAGCAGAATAAAAATAAAGCATAAGACCAACACGATAACATAAATGCATGTGACAATTCAGGTAAAAGTATAAAGGCCCAAATATAATCCAATTCAACTACTAAATTAATCTATGATCAGGAGTCGATTCACACCATACTTTTTATCAAATCCATGTGAGTATGGAAGCCCCCACTATTATAGTCGGTGGATCGGAGACAAGTAGGGCATAATGCTCCTGCCCACTATTATTAGCTGGTGGATTGGTCACACATAGGGTATCATACCCAAACCACTATTTCTTATTGGTGGATCGGTTGGCTCCAGCGTACATGTTATTTCGTTGCAAGTAATTAGTGTCTTTCCCAAGACTTAGCAAATTGTTAGATTTATTGAGCTCGGAATCCGCCACTATTATAGCTGGTGGATCGGAGGCACATAGGGTATCATACCCTAACTACTATTATAGCTAGTGGATCAAAAAAACATAGGACAACGCGTCCTAACCACTATTTCTAACCGGTGGATTGGTGGGACCCAACTTAATATCTTCAACTTTAAATAATTAATGTCTTAAGTATCTTATTCAGAAGCTTTCACCCTGGACATGCAAGAATCATCACACATCACAAATAACAATTACACTTTAATCACCAATTATAATATTGAGTTGAAATTATGACATAATATTGAGGTGAAATATATATCAAACTCTACATAATATTGAGAATGTAGCAATTATAACATAGAAATAACTATTTAATGAGTGGTGAATGTTGAGATTAGATGTGAAAATACATGGATAAATCAATAAAAAGATTTATGAAACACATTGAATTTTTATTTATTTATTACACACATTCATGGATAAGAAATATATTTTTACACAATAATAATTATTCCAAAATGAGTTGTAGGGATGTTGCACATTTACTTGATGTTTTATTTGATATATTAACATATGTATAAATTTAAAACAATTAACTAATGGGTCAATCCAAGCCTAGCCACAACACAATGAAAATGGTAAGGAATAGACACACATTAGCTAGTTCCTAAATAGCTAGAAGCTTGTATTTATATATACTTAAAGGCACCTACTACATATTACCAAATAAATAGAAAACTCTAAAATAAAAAAAATTCACAATGGTTTTGTTCATGATTATGATGATTGCTACAATGAAAATTCAAATTTCATATGTAAGGGCCAATTGGATTACAAGTGTTGTAAAACCAAAAAATTGCTTCTAAATAATTCTATAGAAAAATTCATTAAGTTATAGTACTTATACACAAAATGATTTATGTTGACAAACAATTAATATAGGGCATGCATATTTCAATATTCATGGTAATTAAATTTCAAGCCTAAGGTGTATACTTACCTACCAATGTAAAAAGGTTATTCAATCAAAATACTATTATACAAAATTTTTATGCATATATGAAAGTCACTATCTTTAGGAAATGTTATAATAATTCATTAAGCATTTACTTACTATTTTGATTGTCAATAATTGTAACATTATGTTCTGTAAGACTACAAACGTAATAATTGAGATTTTAATAACTTAATAGTAATTTATATCATTGTACATTAGTTTGCAAGTGCAAACAACTTATTGCTAATGATGTGATATTTGCTGAATATCTTCATAAATGTAGGAACTTTGAATTTTGATTGATCTTCAACAAAGTTAACTTAGAAGTAAAGATAGACTTAAGTTGGAAGATTTGCAAATAGCTTTGAATGGTGGTATTTTGGTCTACTACAAGATCAAATTCAATTCAAAGATAAATATCTAATTTTAATAGAGAATTATTCCTAAAGTTCACTCCTCACTTAAAAGAAAAATAGGAAAAAGAAACATAAGATTTCAACTCTTGCTCTTTTATTATTCAAATGTTTAGTTTTATTATTCATTCTTCTCAATCAAATGTATAAGGCATACACACACACACACATGATCACATATGACAATGAAGCTAGTTTAAATCTCCTTAATTAAGCCCAAATCAGCTAGCCTAATTATATAAAAAATCCATATGGTATAAATAATGAGTGTAACACTTCAAATTTTACTATCGAAAAATTTTGTTTAACAATGGAAGTGTATAAGCACAATATTAGGTTTTACCACCATAATTGACATAAGTTTGGTGTGCCCAACGATTCTTACATAAATCACAAGGTTAAAATCATTCATAATAAACACAAGAAAACTAGTAGTGGAAGAACTTATATAAATACAATAGGAGTTTGGAGGTTAATTCTGAATTATAATAACAAAATATAAAAAAAGGGATACCATGGATTAAATAGTCAAAAAAGGTATCCTTATGAATACATTAAGCGAATAACATAAAGCTCTGGCTAAACACACAATAAAGATAATAAGTCACTCATCCTCACATAGTCATCAAAAGAAGTAATCTAATAGGACTTTAAAGACCCACACAAAAGAATTAGGGTCCATTATACATTAGAATGAGCAGTACTTGCACCTATAAAAAGAGTGGTCAGAATACTAAATACTAAGTAAGGTAAAAAATAATATCAAATTAAAAATATAGATAAAAAATTCATTCACAATTGATGAGGAGTACATATTTAAACTATAAAAAACTCTCATAAGCAAAAAAAAAAATTAATCAAGGCCTCTTTGTTAGGTATAATCAATTTCATTCTTCTATATGCGATGTCTTCACGAACACCACTATTCTTAAATATGTAGAATGATCTAAAGAACCTTCTTTGGAAAAAAACATATGAGCCACTATTATCATCAAGTGGAATGGATCTAAAAACATCACCTTTTCAAGTTAAATTGTTCCTAAGCCACTTTCATCATCTAGTGGAAAGGATATAAAATATCACCTTAGTCCCAACCCACATGCTCTTCTACCATAAGTTTTTAATGTCTTATCCATAGGTTACACAATTTATATTTTCATTCAAAATGAGAAGGGGGCCAACTATTCTTAATCTGGTGGAACAAACTGAAATATCTTTTTAAGATAAAAAAAATCCTAAGCCAATTTTATTCTTTAGTTGGAGGGATATATAATATCACCATGGCCCTACTCACGTTATCTTTCCCTTTAAATAATTAGTATCCTATTCATTATCTATTTACAAGTACCAAACATAATAAGGCTGATAAGCACATCATGAAGGTAATAAGGCTAATCTCTAGAGTTAAGATCCTCATAATCCACAAACACAAAATTTACACACTAATAATAAATTCTCCTATATTGATCATTCAACCTCCAAATATAGTATATAATTCTCTAATATTATCATTGTTATCATACCTAAATTTCATGGTCTAACGCCCACATCTCATAAATACTATAACACTTCTATCTTAAATGTTAATATTTATAGAGCTCCCAAAATCCTAATTATAACATTAGTTATAACACTTTCCAAAAGGCTCATATGATTACCCGATTTCTATAACACCCCAACATTCACTACTTTTATTTTTAGTGGAAGAATTTAAATTAAAACCCATGATTTCTGGGGATGTTACCGCTACACTTAGTATCAAACTGGTTCTCTCTGACCGTTTCAGTACCAAGTGCTAAGGCTAAGAAAAGATTAACAATCAATTATAAAATTAAGACAAACTAAACTTCAAATAATCATTAAATGATTGTAAAACAAAATCACAGTACGCATCAAGAATTGTAATTCATTTCCAAAAGAGAATTAAAGTTATAACCGATAAAAGGTTCATTAAAATACTCAATCGAGTAATAAATCATAAAATGGTAAATACTATACCAAAGAAATAACAAAAGGAAATAAATTGCATAAAGAATGAATAGAGCCATGACACTCTCAAACTTGAGCCAAAACAGGCTCAACACACAGCCCCGACTGATGTCTCACCCACCTGCACAAAGTCAGAAGGGCATACTACTAGTGGGAATGAGCAGCACCCATGAAAAGGGTGCTTAGTACGCTACGTATTAAGTAAGGTAATTGAGCACTAAGTGATGAAAGCCCAAATACCCTTAGTACCCTTACTAAGAAAAGCACCAATTATCCTTTAAAAATAATTAATTATATTTGTATTATTGTCTTGTAGGATAATCAAGAAAATTGACAATCGAAGCCAAGCAAGCGGGGAAAAGGATTCAAGACGGTGCTATAAAAAACGGGACCCTGTTGCTGAGAAGACATACTCAAGTTTTAAATTATTAGCAAGAATAATGGCATTATCGCCAATTAGCAAAATTCTACTATTATTATTATCGTTGTTTGTTTATTTAGTTTTATCTTGTAATAAGGGTAGTAAGCAGCTAGTTAAGTAGGATTTGCCTAACCCATCATTAAACCCTCTTCAAACCCCCTACATCAACCTTAATCCTACCATAAACTCAGCCCAAACAAATTACCATACCCTCAGCCCAAATAAATTGGACACCGAAGCCCTACCGGCACCAACAGCCCTTTATGCCTGCCTTCCTTATCAAACCGTTCCGTCCAACACCTCACTCCCGTTCGGTCAAAACAACATTCACTCCTCACGCAGCCCTGCCCGAGTCGTCTCCTTCCTCTGATCTCGCCTTCTTCGTCGACCACCATTAATGGGAGTTACCCACCTTTAATTCACTCTACCCGCTCCACCTTCTCGACCGTTGCCCAACGTTCGACTTCCATCCACCTTAGCTGGTTGCTGCCCTATATAAAGCTTCGATCTTTATGTAAGAAGGACAACTTAGTTCGAATCGATTTCAGCATATGAAATAAAGCTTTTAGCTTAATTCTTACGATTTACGTCGTTTATTGTCGGTTTCCGGCATTTTTGTTATTCTCGGTTTCGAGGATTTAGATCGGGCAGTCCCGATCTCCCTATCCCTGTTCCTGTTCGGTTGTTCTTGCGTTTTTTCTGTGTAATTTTTACTGAACTCCACTTGGAGTTCATTTCACTAAGGCCAACACATAATAGCACATAAAGAATGCAGAACAATATTAGAGCATAAGACCAACATGATGAAATAAATACACATGACCATCCAAGTAAAAGTATAAAGGCCCATATATTATTTGATTCAATTACTTAATTAATCTTTGATTAGAATTCAATTTACACCATACTTTTTATCAAATCCATGCGAGTATTGAAGCCCCCACTATTATAGCCGGTGGATCGGAGGTACATAGGGCATCATACCCTAACCACTATTATAGCCGGTAGGTCGGAGACACATAGGACTACGCATCCTAACCACTATTCCTAACCGGTGGACCGGTTGGCCTCGGCTCGTATAGTGTTCCATTGTAAGTAATTACTATCTTTTAAGTGCTTTAGCAAAACTCTAGTTTGTGATTATTGAGCTCGGGAACCCCCACTATTATAATTGGTGGATTGAATACACATAGGGTAAAAACCCTAACCACTATTTTGAAATGGTGGATTGATTGGTTCCATCTTGATGATACTCCAATTTAAGTAATTAATATCTTAAGTATCTTATTCACAAGCTTTGACCCAGAACATGCATGAATTATTATCTTTAAATTTCACACATCATAAATCATAAATTTCACACTCATAATTACATTAAAATCACCAAATACACATGATAACACAAAAACTCTAAGTAACCACAACTAACCCTAATCTACCACAACAAACCATAGTTTACCACTCCAAACCCTATTTAACCACAACAACCATAATTAGCCATTCCACACCTTATTTAACCATAATAAAACACAATTATCCACTCCAACTCTAGTTAATCACAACAACCCCATAGTTAATCATTCCAAACCCTAATTCAATCTCCTTCATACCCTTATAATGTCCTACGTACTATTTTTCACCCAAAGTGTTCAAACACCCAAACAACACTTATATTACCTTCCTCACATCCCAAATCAACCCAAAAAACACTTATATTACCTTCCTCACATCCCAAATCAACCTTTCATATGTAAACTTTACTCCCATGCAACCCTAATACCACCATGCAAACCCTAATACCACTATATAACCATTAATACCACCATGCAACCATTAGTACCACCATGCAAACTCTAATACCACCATACAAACTCTAATACAACTATACAACCATTAATACCACCATGCAACCATAATACCACCATGCAAAACCTAAGATTCTACCATACAAAACCTTAAATTCATTCCACATAAAACTAATGATTCATCCATACCAAATCCTAATTTCAAACCATATAAAACCCAAAGATTCATCCATACAAAACTATACATTAGATCCTTCCATACAAAACCATAAATTAAATTCTCCCACACAAAACCATAGGTTAACTTCTCTCACACAAAATCATACAAAACCATAAATTAGATTCTCCCATACAAGACCATAAATTAGATTCTCCCAAATAGAGCCATAAATTATACTCTCCCACACAAAAACATAAATTAGATTCTCCCAAACAGGACCATACGTTATATTCTCCCATGTAAAACCATAAACTAGATTCTCCCATACAAAACCATAAATTATATTCTCCCATATAATACCATAAAGTATTTTCTCTTACACAAAACCATAAAAATCATAAATCAGATTCTCCCACACGAAACCCTAAAATTCTCCATTTTATTCTTCCAATCATGAATCATTAAAATAATTAGGTTAACTCACCTCCCTTGGTTAACCTCTTCTTCCATCCTCCTTTTTCATCCTTTATCCTACACAAACCACATAAACACCCTCACATGTATATATTATAGGGTCACAACACATGTCATCACATTCACATAGTACACATGTCATACAAAAACATACTTCAACTCCACGTCATACTATATACGAAATAATTAATAATGATAAACATACAATACATAGCATATAAAACACATAATGCATATAACCACACAAAAGACCTTAGTAACACCCTTACCTGAAATGACACTAGTCTTGGAGCACGCTCCTACACCTCCTTAGGGCTTTGACCAAATAATAACATACTAATAGAACTAACATTAACAAAATTTAAAAATTGCTAAAGATATATAAATAATAGAAAAATTATAAAAGTTGATAATATAGGGTTAAATACTTTACCCTAATAATAACAATGATACTAATAATAAAAAGGGCATTATTCAAAAATAAAGTAAAATAAAGGCTTCGGCCCCTTTTCCAAAATAATACTAATAATAATATTAGTAAGATAAATAACAAAATTTAGTAATAATAATAATAATAATAATAATAATAATAATAATGATAATAACAACAACAATAAAATTAATAGTAAAGTATTTGTAATACTCATAATGGAATAATAATAATAAAATTTTGAAATATGAAATAATAATAATAATTATACTTATAACATATTAATATTAATAATAGTAATAATGGAAATAATAAGAGTAATAATGATAAAATCAAAAATAAAATATAATAGGGCTTCAGCCCTCAGCAGAAATAATAATAATAATAATAATAATAATAATAATAATAATAATAATAATAATAGTGTTTATAACCAAATAAATGAAATAAATTAAATTAAGGCTCATAAAAATAGGGAGAAGGGTTGATACGGTTTAGGGTTCAAACTTAGGCTGGTGGAGATAGGCGACATAAGCGGTGGTGACAACGGTGACGGTGGTGGCCGAAAAAAGAGAAGAAAGAGGGGAAAGTTGCATGTTGGAAAAAAGATAGGGAGAATGGAGGTGGAATTTGGGGTGTTTAAGAATGCCCAGAGGGAGAGGAGCAAAATGGAGGTGGCGGCGCACGATAGCAGTGGTGGTGGCCGAATGGAAGAGAAGAAGAAAGAGAAAGGAGGAGAGGGAGAAAGAGGAAAAGAGAGGTAGGGGAAGAGGAGGGTTTGTAGCATAATTTGGGAGGTGAAAGGAGCGGTGGTAGCGGTAGAAGAGGTGGCTAAAGGTGGTTCGAAGGGTGGCGGCGGTAGAAAAATAGGTTGGTCGAGGGGGCTACTTCGCATAGCCTCGGTGGCTTGTGTAGAAAGAATCAAGAGATGTAAGACGTTTGGTTAGCTATAGGGAGATGCAAGGGAGAGTTTGGAGGCCAGAGATGGTGGCGAAGTTGGCCGGAGCTGGCGGGTGAGGTGTCTATAGGGTCGGCGGTGGCAAGGTAGGTTTTCCGGAGAAAATAGCCAAAGTTCGATACAAAGTAGTGTAAGGGGGTATTTATAGATTTTAGAAGGGATATTAGGGTTTTGTGGGTCGGTGAGTTGATAATGTAGTTAGGGTTAGGGTCACTAGTGACGATGGTTGGCCGGTGGCAGAAATTGTCGGGGTAGGAGTTGCGTAGGGAAAAAAGGAAAAAAATAGTGAGGATAGGGGGAGTTAGTTGGGTGAAAGGTTGAAGAGTCAATAGGGGAGAGAGAGTAGTGAAAAGGCCAGTCAACTATAGCAAAAAACTAAGGAAATGGCGGCGAGTTGTAGGTCAGTGGTCGGCGAGGCTGAAGAATGATGAAGAATATGGGGGGGAGCTGGACCGGGAAATTGGGAAAAGAAAAGAAAGAAAAAGAAGGACTGGGCCTGTCGGTTTAGGATAAGGTTTAAGTTTAAATGGAGCATGGAGTTTCGGTGGGGAAAAATAAATGAAGTGTAGCGTTTCAGAGTTGGGCCAAAGAAAAGAAAAAAAAAGAAGGAGACGGGCTGTAGGAAAAGAAAAGGAGAACAGGCCACTAGGCTGGGCCACGTCGCAGAAGGAAGAAGGAAGAAGGGAAAGGACTAGGCCGCTGGGCTAGCCCCGTTCGACGAGGAGAAAAAGAAAAAAAAAGAGAAAAAGAAAGAAAAAGGAAGAAAGAAAAAGGAAAAAAGGAAAAAGGAAAAGAAAAATAATTAGGTTGGATATTTAAATTAATTAAAATATTTGGGATATTTAAAAATAATAATATTTAAATAAAATAATAATTAAATCCATTTTTAGGTTAAATTAGTATTTTTAAAAGATTTTCCATAAATTTCATTTTAATTAGCAAAACACCCTAATTTTCTCCAATTAAGTTATTTATAAAATTATTATTAATTTGAAACTATTTTATCCTTCTTATTTTAAATAAAATAATTTATTTAATTAATTTTAACAATAAAATCCTTAATTAGATGAAATACCTAAATTTCTCCAAATTAAAATACTTGTAAATTCTTTCTTAATTTGCCCTAACTAATTTTCTTTTATTTTAATAAAAATAACTTATTTAATTAATTTTCATAATAAAATCTTATTTAATAATAAATAATAAAATTAGAATTTTTGGGGCATTTCAATTTCAGTAAAACTCCTTAAATTACCAATATTAACAACAAATCCAAAATTTTGTAGTAAAACTCAAAAGTTTTATACATGGGATAATAATATTACCATTTTAAGGCTTCTATGCCCTAATTAAGACATTATCTCATTTTGAGTAACCCACAATACTGACTAATTACTCTAAACACTTCTCCTAATATCTTTATCATAATTAATGCACCTAACACTTTATATACTAAGATCTCTAGATTAATCCATATTACTATTGTATAAATTATATTTTTCTATAAGTTGGACATAGATTATTAAGATTAGATTAATAAAATTATTCCCATTCTCACTTCCTTTATATCATATAAAGCCACAGTATCACAACATATCATTAACAACATACATTTGGTCATATAACGACAAAATCATGATAATAATCGTAGCCATCCAAGCATTTAACATAAAGCCATAAAACTTTTATTAGTATCTTTACCAATAAGGACATCGGCCTCTAAACATGTAAATCGTATAATTCATCCTCTCAGATCACTGGAATATCATCTATGAAAATGAAATAATATATATTTAGGATCAAAGATAAAAATAGAGGGAAAGGTAAAGTAAGAGATCATAAAAATAGGTATAACTAGAGTTAAAAGGAAGCTTGAGTTGTATGGATATGTGGTTGAATGTATAGGAGTGCTATGGTAAATTTTTTATGGTGGCTTAGTAAGATTTTGGGGGTGAAAAAGAGGGTGCATAGTTAAAATAGGGAGGTTTCATAGGCGTGTATCTCAAAAAAATTTGACTAACAAATGGAAATAAGAAGGAAAAAAGAAGAGAAGAAGAAATGATGATGATGACAACGATGATGACGATGATGAAAGAGGAGGAGGAGGAAAGAGAGGAATACTCAAGTAGTGGTGATGATAATAATATGGGATAAAATAAGACAAATAAATTTGGGATAAAGAGGGTGGTCAGTAGTGTATAGATATACATGCATGGGGTTTGTGAAATGGATGAAAAGATAAAGGGTGGTGTAGGGAGATGTAGAGAATGATGATGACGATGGTGATGGTGTATCTATAGGGTGATGATGTTTATGGTTGCAGGGTAAGAAGAGATTCATGGTAAGGTTGAGTGATGGTAGGTGAGTTCAACAAAGAAGAGGTAAAGTGGTGTTTGTGTGTTGCAAAGATAAGGGAAAGCACATGCGATAAAAGAAGTCAGTGCTAAAAAGAAAGAAATGAAATAGAAGAAAGAAAAGAAGAATGTAAATGGCTACGTTAGGATTAGATAAATTTGATAAGTAGATAAGTGACATAAATTTACAAAAATTAAGATTAGGTTCCAACAAATAATTTATTTTGGTGAAAGATTTGGATTAATTATGATTTTAGGATATAGGAATTTAGGTTAGGATAAAATAAGATTTTCTTGATATTAGAATCAAATTATGGTATTGAAGATACGAGATTAGGTTTAGCAAAAAATTGGGATATTACATCACTACCTCCTTAAAAGAGACTTCATTCCCGAATTCAACATGTCATGGTTCGGAAAGAATGGAAGAAAAGATGTAAGAAAGTGATCTTGCTGGTGAAACTGTCAGAGTTATATGATACTATAGGTTATTACACCTTGAAAAGAGAGAAAATCCCAAAACCTATCAAACCTGAGCTAAAAACCTCACAATGATTGTCACACATATCCTTCTTTGTCTCCATGGTAACCTCGTCTACTATATGAAAGATCCAAATGATCTTCATAATCATAACTAATCTCATTATGATCTGTCAAATCTTGATTTTAAGATTCCTCAATGACCTCTCTTTGTAGCATAAAGAATTGTTGAGCTTGATGTCATTTAGTTTGATCACGTGGGATGGATTTGCAATATAATTCCTCAACTAGGATATATGGAAGATGTTGTGAACTCAAGCTAACTTTGGTGGAAGTGCTAGGTGGTATGCAACCTCACAAACCTTTCAAGAATCTCATATAGACTAATATAACTTAGCTTCAGCTTACCATTTCGATAAAATAAAATGCCCTGAAAATTCTAATTTTAAAAATTATAGTTAAATAAGGTCTTATTAGAAAAATTAATTTAATAAATTATTTTTATTAAAATAAAAGGGCATTAATCAGGGTAAATCAAGAAGAAATTTATAAGTATTTTAATTACAAGAAATTTAGGTATTTTAGCTAATTAAGGATTTTATTTTTAAAATTAATTATTTTATTTAAAATAAGAAGGATAAAATAGTTTCAAATTAATATTAATTTTATAAATAATTTAATTGGAGAAAAATTGGGTTATTTGCTAATTAAAATGTAATTTATGAAAACTTTTTTAAAAATCCTATTTTAGCCTAAATGGGAATTTAAATATTATTTTATTTAAATATTATTATTTATAAATATCATAAATATCCTAATTAATTTAATTAACCCAACACACTATTTTTCTTTTTCCCCTTTTCCTTTTTCCATTTCTTCCTTCCTTTTTCCTTTCTTGTTCTTCCTTTTTCTTTCTTCTTCTTTTCTTTTTCTTCCTCCCCTCCCCTGATTTGGGCCTATGCAGGACCTAATTTCCTTCTTTCTTTTTCTCCTTCCCATGGCCCACTTCTCCTCCTGCCATGATCTATTTCTTTGTTTTCCTCTAAATGCTGCATTTTTATACCTTCATTTTCTTCCGCTAGACTGGTTCACTTCCTTTTCTGTCTTTTCTTTTCTCGGCCGATCGGTCCATGCACGCCACTTTTCTTCCTTCATTCTTCTTCCTCTTCTTCCCATAGTCAACCTGCATCACCTTCCCAGCCCTAGTCTTTCACTGCCGATCATGCCCTATTGACTAGATGTTTCTTCTCCTCTCTCCTCCCTTGACTTGCTGGCCATTTTGACCCAACTCACCTCCCTTCTTTCTCGCACACGATCTCCTCTCTCTCCCTACACAACTATCTCCACCACATTTGAGTTTTCACCGACAAGCATTACTAGTTGGTGCTTTCACCCCTTTTCCTATCCTCCCTTCTTCCCTTTGACCTTATGTAACACCTCAAAATTCACTAATTTTTTTTTCTTAAAAGCGGAAGCAATTAAATTAGAAGCACCGAAAACCTGTGAATTCTAGAAGTGTTACCGTCACACTTAGTACCAGACCGGTTCTCTCCGACCGTTCCAGTACCAAGTGCTAAGGCTATGAAAAGAAATAATCAATACAATTCAATTTCCAAATAAGCATTAAACAGTTGTAAAACAAAATCAGAGTACGCATCAAGCAATGTAATTCATTTCCAAAAGAGAATTAAACTTACAACCGATAAAAGATTAACAAAAAGAATTAGAGTCATATAAAGACTATGATATGGCCACAACTCTCTTGAATCTCAAGCCAAACATGCTCAACACTCAGCCCCAACTGATATCTCGCCCACCTGCACAAATCAGAAGGGAATACAATTCGTGGGAATGAGCAACACCCATGAAAAGGGTGATCAGTACGCTACGTACTGGGTAAGGTAACCGAGCACTAAGGCCAACACATAAGCACATAATCCATGCAGATTAATAACAGGGCATAATCCAACATAATATAAAGGTATATGAACAATTCAGATAAAAGTACAAAGGCCCAATCATAGTCCAGATTAATTATTTAATTAAACTTTTATCGGAATTCGATTCACACCATGCCTTTTATCAAATCCATGTAATCACAGGAACACCCCACTATTTTAGCCGGTGGGCCGGTCACTTGCGGGTCAAGGTCCACACCACTATTATTTGCCGGTGGACCGGTCACTTGCGGGACAAGGTCCACACCACTATTATTTTCCAGTGGACCGGTCTAGTTCCTGCTCACATGGGGTTCCACTGTAAGTAATTAATATCTTTTAAGTGTCTTTAACAAACTCGGGTTCGTTTTTATTGAGCTCGAGTCCCCCACTATTATTCGCCGGTGGACCGGACACTTGCGGGACAAAGTCCACACCACTATTATTTGCCGATGGACCGGTCTCATATAGGGTAATAACCCTAACCACTATTCCTAACCGGTGGATCGGTTGGACCCGGCTCAATAATCTTTCGCTTTAAGTGATTAATATCTTAAATATTTTATTCAAAGATTTCACCCTGGACATGCATAAGTCATCACACATCACAAATTATAAAATTCCACCATCATAATTACACTTAAGTCACCACATACACATGATAACACAAAAACCCTAATCAGTCACCACATACCTCAATTAACCACAACAAACCATAGTTAACCACTCCAAACTCTATTTAACCATACCAACCATAATTAGCCACTCCACACCTTAGTTAATCATAACAAACCACAATTATCCACTCCAATCTTAGTTAATCACAACAACCCAGAGTTCATTACTCCAAACCCTAATTTAGTCTTTTCCGTACCCTCATAATGCTCCACGTACTATTTTCCGTCCAAAATAGTTTAACACCCAAATAACACTTACATTACCTTCCTTACATCCCAAATTAACTTTCCACACGTAAATTGCATACCCATGCAGACATTAATCTCCCCATGCAAACCTTCAAACCTTTTTTCATGCAAACCCTAAAATTCAATCCACACAAAACCAAAGATTTGTCCATACCAAACCCTAGATTCAAACCATATACATCCCAAAGATTCATTCACACAAAACCCTAAATTCAATCCATACCAACACAAGGATTCAAATCATATAAAACCCAAAGATTTTTCCACATAATACCATTGATTAGATTCTCCCCTTTCATAACCACAAATTATATTCTCCCATACAAGACTATAAGTTAGATTCTCCCACATAAAATCATAAATTAGAATCTCCCAAGAAAAACCATAATTGGATTAATTGGATTCCCCAAAACAAATCATAAATTGGATTTCACCAAACAAATCATAAATTAGATTCTCTCAATTAAAATCATAAACTAGATTCTCCCAAACAAATAATAATTTGATTCTCCCATATAACATCATAGATTACATTCTTTGAAATAAAACCATGCAATAGATATTCCTCATAAATTCATAAAATTAGGTCAACTCACTTCCCTTAGTCAACTTCTTTCCCCATCCTCCTTTTTCATCCTTTCTCCCACATAAAATCATATCAACATCCTCACATGCATGTCTTACAGGGTCATACACAAATAATACACATGCCATACGAAAGCATACTTCAACTCCATGTCATATCATATACGGCATAATTAATAATCATAAACATAGAATGCATAGAATACGAAGCACACAATGCACATTAGCACATAAAAGGCCTTAGCACCCCTTACCTGAAACGACACCGGTCTTGGAGCACGTTCCTACGCCTCCTTAAGGCTTAGACCAAATAATAGCATATGAATAAAATATCCTTAACAAAATTCTAACTTTGCTAAAGACATAAAAATAATAGAGATATTATAAACCTTGGTAATATAGGGTTAAAGATTTTACCCTAATAATAATAATGATACTAACATAATAATATCAAAATTAATAAAATTACTATCAATGAGAATATAAAATAATAATAATAATAATAATAATAATAATAATAATAATAAGCTTTAAAATTTAAAGTGGGGTTTCGACCCTACTTATAACTAATGACTTACCACTTATTTAATATAAATAATAAAATTAATAACATATATAATAATATTAAAATAATAAAGATACTGATAATATTATCATCAATATTTATAAGAACAATAGAAACAATAATACTAAAATAAATAAGTGCAAATGTTAATACAAAATTAGGGCCTAAGATTTTCCAGAATAATTAATAAAATGATAATAATAATTATTCTAATAATTATAATATTAATAATAATAATAAGAAGAAGAATGATAATAATCCCATAATAATTCAATTAATAACTTAAAATTCAAAACTAACAATAATATTGTTTTATTACCACTCTCCACCCTGCAAGTACAATTCATAATAAAATTTCTCATCAAATAATAATAAAACATATTAAGAATAATAATAATGGTAATTATATGCAAATAATTGAAATAAATTAAATCAAGGCTTATAATAATATGGAAAATGGTTGAGAGGGTCTAGGGTTCAACCTTAAGCTGGTGAGGATAGGTGGAACCGGCGGTGGTTCACGGCGGCGGCGACGGTGGCCGGAAAAATAGAAGAACAAAGAGGGAAAGATGAATGTTGGGAAAAAAATAGGGAGAATTGAGGTGATATAAGAGGTGTTTATTGTTTCCCAAGAGTAGAGGGACAAAATGATGGTGGTGGTGCAGCCAAAGGTGGCGGCGCACGGCGGTGGAAGGCGGTTTAAGGCTTTAGGGTCAAAATTCCAGCGAGAACGAGCAGCCAACTTGGCACGTCTATGGAGGCTCGTGCAAGAAGAATCGAGAGGTTATAATGGTTTAGTTAATTAGAGGACGTTGCAGGGAAGAAAATGAAATAATTAGGTGGCGCTGAGGTTGTCTATCGGCGGAGGAAACGGCGTCTAAAGTCTCGGTGATCGGCAGCTCGGGCTTAGGGTTTCGGGAAAGAAAAATTCTAAAAACTCCTATAACATGGCTATTTATAGATGTTGGAATGGATAATGAGGAGCTGGAGGTCGACATGGAAGTTTTAATTGCAATAATTTGGGTGGCCGGTGGCATTAAATGGTCGGTCGACGTTTGGTTGGCTTCGGGGTTTCGAGAGGTTGGGGAGGAGAAACGGCCGAGAGTTAACGTCAAATAATTATATGAAGTTATTTCTGGAGTTAATAGGAAGACAATGAGACAAGAAACGGCTGGTATTAATCACCTTAGCCGGAGAAGCCATTGACGGCGGCCAGCGTCACAGCGTAGCGATGGAGGTGGACGGAGGAAGAAGGAAGAAGAAGAGGAGGGGGACCGGTCGGCCGGGAAAAGAAAAGAAAAGGGGAAGAACCGGGCCGGTTCGCGCGCGAGGAGGGTGCATTAAATGAAACGACGAGCTTCGGCCGTAACACGGACGAAACGCAGCGCTTAGTAGGGCGGAAGAAAGGCAACGGGCGCGGGCTGGGCCGTGCCGGAGAAAAGGGAGGGGAAAGGAAAACTGGGCCGCGACCTGGCCCAGTCGGAGATAAAGAAGAGGAAAAAGAAAAAGAAGAAAAAGAAAGAAAAAGAAAAGGAAAAAGGAAGAAAGAAAAAGAAAAAGGGAAAAAGGAAAGGAGAAAAAAATAATTAGATTGGGGCCAATTAAATTAATCTAAATATTTAGGACCTTTAAAAATAATAATATTTAAATAAAATAATATTTAAATCCCTTTTTAGGCTAAATTAGGATTTTTAAAAGATTTTCCATAAATTCCATTTTAATTAGCAAAACACCCTAATTTTCTTCCAATTAAATTATTTATAAAATTATTATTAAATTAAAACTATTTTCTCATCCTTATTTTAAATAAAATAATTTATTTAATTAATTCCTGAATTGAAATCTTTAATTAGCTAAAATACCCCAAATTCCTCCTAATTAAAATACTTATAAATTTATTCTTGATTTTCCCCAATTAATTTCCTTTTATTTTAATTAAAATAATATACATAATTAAATTTTATAATAAAACCTCATTTAAATATAATATTTAAGATTATAATTTTTCGGGGCATTTCACCTTATCCCCCACCTTGGAATTGAGTTCTGTTTTCAAAACCAAAAAAATAACCCCTTTTTATCGCTGCCCCTTCAGATGCACTTTCTGCTGCCTCCGACTAACAACGGTGCCCTCTCTTCCCACCTAACTAATCCCTACACTTCTTTATAACTAACTAAGCCTCCCTCATCCCTTGATTTTCCCTACACAAGTTGCCCTGGCTGTGCAAACTTCCCTTCCCCATTAATCCTCTCTTCAACCTCCGCTACCCTTCAAACTACAATTAGTCACCTCTTCCACCACTTTTTCTACTCTTTGTACCTTCCAAATTGTACTACAGACTCTCCTCTACCTTCCCCTACCTTTCTTTTCCTCTTTCTCCCTCTCCTCATCTCTTTCTCTTCTTCTTCTTCTTCACTCAGCCACCACCACCAGTGCCATGCGCCACCACCTTTAGCTCCACTGCCACCCTCATTCTATCCATCTCTCTTTGGGAAACCATAATCGCACTTACTTCCACCCTCCTTCTTCTTATTTTGTTCCCAGCCTTCAACTTTTCCCCTTTTCTTCTCTATTTTCAGCCACCACTGGTGTTGCCATGCACCACCATCGGTGCCGCCTATCACCACCATCCTAAGGTTGAACCCTAGACCTCTCAACCCTTTTTCCATATTTATACAAGCCTTGATCTATTTTATTTCATTTATTCAAAATATTCTTATTATTATTATTTCTATTATTAATGTTATTATTAGTATTAATGTTTTTATTTTTTTTTATTGAGGGTTGAAGCCGTATTATATTTTTATTTTGATTTTATCATTTTTATTGTTATTGTTGTTATTATCTTTATGATTAATATTAATATGATATTATTATTATTATTATCATTATTTTATTATTTTAATTATTACAAATATTTTACTAATAGTGTTGATATTATTACTATTATTGTTATGCAATTATTATTATTATTATTTAATAAGTTTATTATTTTTTAATGTAGGATCAAAAACCTACTTTATTTTATCTTCGATTATTATCATTATTACTATTATTACCATTATGATTATTATCATTTTTGCAATATTATTATGGTTTTTATCATTATTATTATTATTATTACTACTAATTCTTTATTTATTTATTTTACTGATAATATTATTAGTATTATTTTGATAAAGGGGCCAAAACCCTTATTTCACTATGTTTATGAGTAATGCCCTTTTTGTTATTATTGTTACCATTATTATTCTTATTCTTATTAATATTATCATCATTATTATTTTTAATATCTTTGCTATTATTATTTTGATATCATTATTTTTATTATTAGGGTAAAGTCTTCAACCTTATATTATCAACTTTTCTAATATTACTATTATTTCTTATATCTTTAGCAAGATAATAATTAGTTAATATCATTTTTATTCATATTTTATTATTTTATCAAAAGCCTAGTCTTAGAATAAGTTAGCACTTAATAGTCTTTTTAGTAGGAGGGAATCTAATTTTTAGTTTTCCCCTCATATAGGTGAGACTAGTCAAAGCCCTAAGGAGGTGTAGGAGTGTGCACTAATGTCGTTTAGGTATGGGTGCTACTAAGGCCTATTGTGTGTTGATGTGCATTATAAGCTTTGTATGTTATACATCCTATGTTTATCATTATATTGATTTCATGTGCGGTATGGTGTGGAGTTAAAGTGTGTTCATGTGTTATTATATGGCATGTGTACTCTATGTATGTAACGAAATATTGTGGTATGTAATGATATGTGTTGTGACCCTATAAGAAATGCATATGAGGATGTTAATATGGTTTCTTTGGAGGAAAGGATGAAAAGGGAGAATGGGGAAATAAGTTGACCAAGGGATTTGAGTTGACCTAAGTATTTTAATGATCTATGAGTGGAAGAATAAAATGGAAAATTTAGGGTTTCGTGTGAAAGAATTTAATCTATGGTTTTGTATGGGAGAATCTAATTTGTGGTGTTATAGAGGAGGATCTAATCTATGCTTTTGTATGGAAGAATCTAATTTATGGTTTGCTATGGGAGAATCTAATTTATTATTTTGTAAGGGAGAATCTAATTTATGGTTTTGTATGCGAGAATCTAATCTATGATTTTGTACGGAGAATTTAATCTATGGTGTAACATTAGGGGATCTAATCTAGGGTTTTGTATGGATTGAATCTAAAGTTTTGTGTGGAGAAATGTAGGGTTTCATATGAATGGATCTAGGATTGCATGGTTGATTCTAGGGTTTTTATATGGAATTCTTAGGGTTTGCATGAAGAGTTTGAAAGGTTGCATAGGATGTATAAAATTAGCATGGGTGAAATTTATGTATGGAACATTGATTTGGGATGTGAGGAAGGTAATGTAAGCATTGTTTGGGTTTTTGAACACTTTGGATGGAAATTAGTACGTGGAGCATTATAAGGTTATGTAGGAGACTAAGTTAGGGTTTAGAGTGATTAACTATGGGTTGTTGTGATTAATTATGGGTTGTTGTGATTAACTAGGGTTTGGAGTGGCTAATTATGGTTTATTGTGATTAACTAGGGTTTAGAGTGGTTAAATATTGTTTGTTGTGGGTAACTAGGATTTGGAGTGGTTAACAATGGTTGGTTGTGGATACCTAGTGTTTGGAGTGATTGACTAAGGTTTTTGTAATCCCTTGAAATTTTAAAAGTGTATAATTTAATAAATAAATTTTATTTGGGATAAATTAGCCTTTAAATCTATTTAGTTTAATTATTTATGGATTTTTGAGTATATAAAATTGGATATAAATATTTAATAAATTAAATAAATATTTTGTTCTTTTATCACACTCTTATTATTTAAATAAATTTTCAAACCCTTATTTTACTATAATTATCCTTTTTAAACCCTCATATTTTAGTTATATTAAATTAAATTATTAAATAAATATATTACACAAATATATTATATTTTATTATTTTATAAAATAAATTATCTTATTTAATCCCATTTTCCCTTTTCTTTTTCCTTTTCCCTTTTCTTCTCCTTTTTCTCTCCCTTTTCTCTTTTCTTTCTTCTTTTTTTTTCTTTGGTTGCCAGCCGGCCTGCTTCGGCCCTTCCCCTCCTGTGCCTTGGGCTGTTGGTCCGCTTCCTCTCCCCCTCTCCTTCTCCCACACACGTGAGCCCGACCGCCCCCTTTTTTCTTTCCTTCCTTCCTTGACCGGGCCAGCCTACTTTTTTCTTTCTTCGGCCGCCTGTTACACACACCCAGCCTCCCTTTTGTTCTTCCCTTCTCCTTCTTCCTCTTTCTTAGGCGAGAATCCTGGCCATTTTCTACCATCTTTGCCAACCCACCTGCAATCCACTCTCCCTACTACTTCCCCTATCTCTCTCATTCTCTCTCGCCATTTCTCTACACCATCTCGGCCCCACCATCCTTGTCTCCCTTCCCCCATGCCCGGCCATACCTCCCTTCTCCCTCTCCCTACCATCGCCATTCCTCTACCACCCTACTGCCGCCCTCGAGCCTACCTATCCCCTCCTCTCTTTGCCTTATTTTTCTTCTTCCTTTCCACCTCATTCTGGCATTTTTTGTTGAGCTTTCCATTCATTCTTGGCCCTCCTTCCTCCATCCTCCCTGTTTTGCTTTGCCGCTGCCACCGCCTCAACAACCACCTCCACCACCCCCTGCCACCCTCTACCTCACCCTTGAACCATAGCACACCCATTGAGCCACCCCGTAGTCCTTCCTCCTCTCTTCTTTTTCTCTTCTTTCACTCCCTTCTCGGCAACAACCTTGTGCAGCCCCTATCTACCACCGTTCCGCTGCCACTTGAGCCACCAAGCTAACCCTTGCAACCCCCTCTACACCCCAAGCCTCCTTTGGCTGAAACCTTCAAGGAAAGGCCCTCTTTTCCCCCTTCCCTTTTCCTTCCTTCTCAGTCTCCATCTCGACTCCCTCCTCGGCTGCCACCTTCGCAGCCTTGCCGCCGCCGCCCTTAGCCGCCTTTAACCCATCCTCGACCACCACTGACACCCCCTCTCCACCTCTAGACCCTTCCCTTGCCCTAAATCCTCCCCCAACCACCTTTTTTCCTAGCCCCAAACTACCAACCCAAAAGTATCCCATTCCTCTTCTTTTTACCACCTTCGAGCGCCCTCCTCCTCATTTCCTTGCATGCAGCTCATGCTGCATGAGCAGGATGAGATGCTGCATTACTTGATTTAATTGGTTAATGAATTTAAGGTAAAATAATATTTTAAGTTAATTATGGTTATAAATTCTTGCACTTGGTTTTCTCTTCTTTCTAATATATTCAATCTTGATATTGTTTTTAGGTATTGGTTTTGATAATCAAAGCTTGAACCTTAAACAAGAATACCGGTAAGGTTCATTTTTGTGGGAATTCGAGGTAACCATAAAATCCCACTTAAACGCATGGATTAACGTATGTTAACACATTAGGATTTTTAATATATTATTATGCTTGGTATATGTTGTTTAATATGATATATGTGGTCCTTGTGTTGATTGATGAAAAGGAAGCACGATAGATTATGTGCTATGTATGGAGATATTGTTTAAGGTAGGAGTTGGTTATTAAAGAAAATCATAAGTATTATCCATGTTGTATTATGCTATTATGATGTTAATGCATGATTAATATTTTGTGAGATATAGGGGTATTTTAGTAATATATTCTATACAAGAATATGGCCTAGTATATACATGGGTGCTATTAAGTATTATATTAAATATGAGAGTTGTGGATGAGGTATTAATATTAATATTTTATGTAGTAATAAAAATTCAATATAAGTGGCGTACTAAGGGGCAAAATGGTAACTTTGAAATAAAAAGGGTATTATGGTAATTTTAGAGGCAAGGGCAAAGTGGTAAATTGTAAGTAAAAAGGGGTAAATTAGTAATTATGTAACTAAGGGGTAATATGGTAATTTTGGAAGTGAAGGGGTAAAATGGTAATTTTATAATTAAAAGACAAAATGATAATTTTTTAATAAAAGGGCAAAATAGTAATTTTGTTATTAAAGGGCAGAGTGGTTATTTTATAATAAAATGGGCAAAATGGTAATTTCATAAGTGAAAGGGTGTTATGGAAAATTTTGGAAGTTAAGGGGTAAAATGGTAAATTGGAGAGTAAAGGGGTAAAATAGTAATTTTGTAAATAAAAGGGGTAAAGTGGAAATGGAAAAGGAGTAACTTGGCAATTATAATAATTGAAAGGGTAAAATGATAATTTAATAAAAGCAAAGGGTAAAATGATAATTTAATAATGGAGAAGGGTAAAAAGGTAAATATGATAAATGTGAAGGGCAATTTGGTAATTTAACCAACTAAAGGGGTAATTTGGTAATTAGGATATTGAATAGGGGTAATTTGGTAATTTGACCAACTAAAGGGAAATTATTAATTATAATAAAGGAAAGGGAAAATTAGTAATCTAACAAACCAAATGAGAAATATATTAAATATAATAATTATGAAGGGTGTTTAGTGGCCTAATAAATATGAAAGATAACTTGATAATCTAAGTCATGAAAGGGTATAGCTAAGGCCGAATGTGTGCTAGGTGTTCTACATGCCTTGGATTCCCTATATAATTTATATGTCGTGTTCTATATGCTATTATCTTAACTATTTCATGTGTGGCATGGCTTGGAACTGATATGTGTTCATGTGTCCTCTTTTGATATGTGATAAATACAGATATGCTGTAAATTAAGATGTGATGTGATGTGGCCCTTTAGGACATGCATGTTAAGATATTTATTGTAGGTGATGTGGGATGGTGGCATGAAAAAGAAAAATGGGAAAATAGGATAACGAAGGGGAAGTGAGTTGGTGAATGTAGGTATGGGAGGAACTAGGGTTTGCATGGGATGGTTAGAGTCCGCATGGGAGCAAACTTTACATATGGAAAGTTGCATTGGGGCGTAAGGAAGGTAATAGAAGTGTCGTTTGGTTTTTTGGGGGCTTCGGGTGAAAAAGAGTACGTGGGATAGTATAAGGGTGCGTAGGAGACCAGGCTAGGGTTTAGGAGGAATTCATAAATAGAGAGAGTGGATAAAGAAAAAGAAAATAATGAAAATAAATGAGAATGAGTGGGGTAGAAAGTGAGGGTTGGATCTAAGGGTCATGATATGTAGGGTCTTGAAATAGTTTCGGAGGTGTAAGGCAGAGAATGATGGGCCACATAGGCCCAGATTAGGGCTTTTGGAGGAAACCTTAGGGTAAGGAGGTGAGTGCAACTTGGGGTATCAGGTGGTGGGCTTCAACCCACACACTTAGTAATCAGGCTCCCAATGTGAGAAAGTGGATTAAGGGAAGGATGCAAATCAAGTTAGGAGGTACAAAAGTCTTAAGATATAGGATGGGCCTTCATAAGAGGATAAGTGTGGATATAGTTAGACATGCATGTTAAGGGTGAAATAATTTCGAATAAGACACTAATCACTTATAGAGGAAGATGTTGAGGTGGACCCAAGCCGGTCCACCGGAAAATAATAGTGGCCAGGGGTGGGGTGCCCTGCATGATCGTTCCACCGGCTATAATAGCAGGGGATTCCATGCTCAACAAACCAAACGTAAAAATGATAAGATATGAGGAAGACACTAATTACTTATAGTGGAATACCTTGTGAGTCTAGGCTAAATCGGTCCACCAATGAATAATAGTGGCCAGGAGTGTTTTGCCCTGCATGACCGGTTTACTGATGAATAATAGTGGCTAGGAGCATATTGCCCTACATGACTATTCCACCGGCTATAATAGTGGGGTTCCTGCACTCACATGGACATTTATAATCAAAGATGATTGATTAATGATGGACTAATGGCCTTAAGGCCCTAAGAGTATCGACTATTCATTATGGCCTATTAATATTTGGTTGATTTGTTAAGTATGCGAACACCCAAAAAGGAACATTACCTATGTACCACTAATATCCGATTGTCTTGTTGAATATGTGAATGTATGGATCTGAATATCATGTTTACTTGTCATGATGTATGAATATAGTAGTGTATCATGTGTTACATTATGGACCTGTTTTTAAGTGTTTTTTTACAGGGTTAATTAGTACCGCAGTATTAAAGGGTTCCATTTATGGGGCCCCTGCCTATTCAATGGGCAGTGTCCCTTATAGGTTGTTTTTAAGCTCTATTCAAGTGGGCCTTAGGAAAGAGTGTAAGGAACTATTCAGAACTATTAGGGTTTTACTCTCTCTCCTTAAATTTCACAATTTTAATGCATTCGTTATTTTGTAACCACCACTTGATGGATTATATTCACTTGCGCTACTCTAATTTAATTATTAGTTGAGTTTCTCATAATTTGTATTTTTCTCCTTTAGCCTTAGCATTTGATACTAGAACGGTATGAATGAACCTATCTGGTACTAAGTGTGGCGGTAATATCCCCAGAATTTACGGTTTGATATTTTGCTTCTACTAATTTTCTTTTAATTAACAAAATTTTTCAGTAGTAAATTTGGGGGTATTACAGTTTTGATATGGTTAAACAGGGTTCGGTGGTAACATGTGTGTACTTGTTGAATAAAGTATGATAATGAATATGGGATCAATGGTTGTGAAAAAAAATGGGGTGTCAAAATGATTTGGGTTGTGTGAGGTGGAGTAGGATGGGTCACTTGGGCCTAAATTAGGGTTTCTGGGAAAAACCCTAGAGTAAGGAAATAAGTGGACTCAGAGGTGTGTAGTAGTGGGCCTTGACCCACCTATTTTGGTGTTGGAGTTCTAGTATGAGTTGAAGTACAGAGGAGAGGTTGTTGGACAAATTAGAAGGTTCAGAGTTGTCATGCTATGATATGAGTCAGTTAGAGGATAAGTGTAAAGCGATTAATTCATGTGTGTCTAGGGTGAAAGCTTCTGAATAAGATACTTAAGACATTAATCACTTAAAGTGGAAGATATTGAGATGGGTCCAGGAAATCCATAGGTTAAGAATAGTGGTTAGGGTTTTTACCCTATGTGTGACCTATCTACCGGTTATAATAGTGGTTAGGGCATGATGATTTATGTGTGACCGGCCTACTGATTATAATAGTGGGGATTCCGAGCTCAATAAAAGCAAACTAGAGTTTTTGCTAAGGCACTTAAAAGATACTAATTACCTACAATGGAAAACTATGCTAGGAGGAGCCGAACCGATCCACCAGTTAGGAATAGTGGTTAGGGTTTTTACCCTATGTGTGACCGATCCACTGGTTATAATAGTGGTTAGGGCAAGATGTTCAATGTGTGACTAACCCACCAGTTATAATAGTGGGAGGTTTCCGTACTTGCATGGATTTGATAAAAAGCATGGTATAAAGCAATTTATAATAAAATATTAATTGACTAATTAATCTGGATTATGAATGGGCCTTTATACTTTTACCTAGATGATCATATGTATTTATGTTATCATGTTGGTCTTATGCTCTATTATTATTCTGCATGATATTTGTGATTTGTGTGTAGGCCTTAGTGCACGGTTACCTTACTTAGTACGTAGCATACTGATCACCCCTTTTATGGGTGTTGCTCATTCCCACGAGTAGTTGGTCCTTCTAACTTTGTGCAGGTGGGCGATACATTAGGTGGGGCTGAGTGTTGAGCTTGTGATTGGCTCAAAGTTGGAGAGTGTTGTGGTCATTTTCACTCTTCTTTTTATTTTATCTCTTCCCTTATGCTATTTATTTTGTATCGTATTTACCCTTTTATGATTTATTAACTTATATTGAGTATTACAGATAAACCTTTTATCTATTGTAAGATTATTCCCTCCGAGAAATTTTGATTTACCACTCTGGATTCTATCATTTTATTGATTATAAAATTCTATGCATACGCAGATTTATATGCTATGATCTTTTAATTCTTTTTATGAACTCTTGATTTGAGTTTGAAGAAAATCTTTTCAGCCTTAGCACTTGGTACTGAAATGGTCAGAGAGAACTGATTTAGTATTATGTGTGGCAGTAACATCCTTAGAATTCACGGGTTTTAATTTAAATTCTTCTGGTTTCAAAAAAAAATTGTGAATTTTGGGCTGTTACATAAAATCTCTACATCTCTTTGGTCGGTGAAACCCTCAACAGAACATTATCCCCAGCTTGAAACCATTGCTATGGCACCTCTGATCTACATAACTCTTCTATTTGTTCTAAGCTATTCTCATCCCATCCTAGATCTATTAAACCTACTAAGTAATCCCCTTAATAATCTATAATCCAAGTATAATACTATCTACTGTTGCTCTAACGTAACAACGTCCAACACTTACTTTCATATATTGCCTCAAAGGCTGCAAAATCTATGCTAGCATGATAACTTTTGTTATATAAGAATTTAACCAAATATACACGATCATTCAAACTTCCTTGGAAATAAAAGACATAAGCCTGTAATATATTCTCTAGAGTTTAAATCATTCTCTCAATATTCCCATCTATCGCTAGGTGGAATATAATACTCACCATTAATCTCATTCCATTAGACACCTAAAAATTCCCCTAGAACTGTGAAAATAATCTCAAATCTATAGGAGTATATGGGAATGAGATTAAGGATCCATACTTTAAGTAAACTTTATTGGTACAAATATAACTGACTTAGTTAACTAAAAGATAATAACCTAAATTGTGTCACAACTACTACAAGTCCTCTGTAGCCCACTCACACACTACAGTAAATTAGAATATTAGCGACGGTTATTTTAATTTTAGGGACGGTTCTTAACCATCGCTAAAGTTTTACCGACGGTTCACAGAACCGTTCCTAAACGAAGCGTCCCTGTGTTATTAGCGACGGTTTTTGTAAGCGTTGGTAAAAGTTTTTAGCAACGGTTAATAACTATCCCTAAAACAATAATTTATTAATGTTTTATTAATTTATTTATTTAGCGACGGTTATTAACCGTTGCTAATTTTTTTAGCAACGGTTTATAACCGTCCCACGGTTGTTTACCGACGCATAATAACCGTGGCAATAGTGAGGATCTTTCGCGCTAAATTTTCTCCAGGTTTACAGAGACGGTTATTATCTAAAATTAAACCTGCTGCTGTAATAATAATAACCTGCTTACAATCTGCTGTAATAATAATAATCTGCTTATACCAAAAATTTCCACATCAATTTCCTCGATCCCTGCATATATATATATAATCGATAACCTATAATATATAATAATATTTAACCTGCTTAATTAATTACAACCTGATCATTAATCCAAACATACCAATGTATTTCAGCAACATTCAAAATCATTAAATTACAAAGTGACAAGCTACATAGCAACTTCCATCTAAAATACATATACATTAATTTACGACCTACATACAAATGTCCATTACAAAATATTTAAAGGCTTGATAAAAAAGAGCCGGCATTTGCCTAATTGTAGTTAATTAGGTTTAGCTTCTTCGTATCCATGCCTTTGGTATCTGATGTCACATCTTGACGCATTTATCTGTATCATAAAATACATAATCACCAATGTATATTAAAAAAATATATATAACATTTCAATATACAAATATTAAAAATTCCTAAGACCAATACTAGTGGATTCTCCATCACACTTTGTTTTTTTATCAAAGGAAAAAATTTGTATTTATATATATTATGGACATACATTTACACCCAAGCATACCCAAGGAGCATATACAAAAAAGATGGCCAAAACATACAACAAAAAAGTAATGGTTATGTTCAAGAAAACAAAAAACAAGGACCATCCCTACAAGGAGCATATCATATGTGTGACCTTCCCATGAGAGTTGCCAAAAAATACCTTAGGTCATGTACCAAAAGCATAGTTACAACACCAACCAAGACAAAAATCTGCATAATAGCTAATAACAACAGCTTTTAGTTACTTGAAGAGGTATTCCTACTGATTGACTCATTATATTACGAAGGAGCCTCTGCGGATTACCATTCCAGATTCTTCATTGCGTCTTGCTCTAAACTTTCTTAATACAATGGATTTGGAAAAGAAATCAGCAGCGCATCACAGAAAGTTGGTAGGCAAAGATTTTCGATATAGATCTATAGCTATAGCTATAGAGTAGGGTGTTCATCTCTATTGACCGGTCATAAATATATCAACAGTAAAGCGAGATCTCTAGATGCCTCTAATTTTAATCAAACAAATGAAAAACCAGGCTGCTTAATTAGGTCTCATGGTGGAGTTCTAGTCCCCTCCTACAGATGTCCTCAAGCCCAGAATTATAGAAGGGCAGAACAAGCTAAACTAGGGATAAATGAATGATGAGGGTCAATTTCTAATAAAGACAAATGATGAGTGAAAGCACATAGAAAGAAGGTGTCTATGTATAGTCTGCAGGAGAATGACTATAACACTATCAACAACTTTCATATCCTCATTACGAAGATCATAAACAGTGCGAGGGCATGACTCTAGACCAGCAGTTGCTGAAATGAATATCCAAGCATTACCAAGTTGCCTGGAAGCCAATACTTGGGCTATCAATTGAAATCATGCAACAGGAAGTTACACTTCACCCATCTCTCACACAATTATCTCTACTCATTGCCAACTCTAGTGCCATTTGCATTTATCTCCCCCTTTCTTTTCCTTTTTTTCCTGTTTTCTTCTCTTAGGACATCACCACCAAGTCACCTAATCTTTCACTAATTAGAACAAAATAGATGAAGATTAAAAACAGAAAATTATTTCTCAAACAATCTACTAAATCTTTGAACTTATGGAAGAGTCCAAAGAGAACATATAAAAAAAAGGCTCTTGCATATTATATTGTGATTAAGAGAAGGTCAGAAAAACTTTGATACTCTGTATCTCTCTTATTCCTCTAGCAACAAAGATAGTCCACATCCTCGAAGACAACAGAAAAGAAAATTGATAGCTAGAATTAATAAATAAAAAAGGAAAAAGCAAATGCCCTAAAAATGTTAGGAAATTTAAGTTTATGGAACAAGAAGAAGATCATGAACATATACTGCAGGATGCTTTTCACAAGTATGCCATCATAGCTGCAGGCATAAAGTATTGGACATACACAGAAGTAAGGTACTGTAGGATTCTTTTCAAATTATAACTGACACTGAATATTAACAATATATCGTGCACATGAAATAAAATATGGCTGATACACCACAACAATGCTGATATGTATCAGATTTTTAATGAAGGTGTTCATTTTGTGGGGAGGATCAAGATGATCCAAGTGTTGCAATACTATGAATGTTGTAGCCCTTATTTAAGTTTGATGGTTGTTTCATTTCATCAACCATGTTAATATGTTGAGTCTTTAATGTTGACCACGTTTGGTACTTGGTTCACTCAAAGACACTCAAGAGAGTTAAACAATGCTGAAAATGGCAAAATGGTCATAGGATTAGCACTAAGAAGAGATTTGGATTTTATATTGGTCCTATAAAACTCAATATGAAACATTTCTAAGGCTCATGTAGTTGGACAATGAGAGCCTGAGAGTATGTTCCACCTAAAGTGAAACATTTCTAGGAGGATTGCCATGCTATAATCTACCATAGGTTGCATGCATTTAATGATTTGTGATAGTTATTCCCTACAAATCATAACTTGATATTCTCCTCATTAATTTACATTAGTGTTCCTCATGCTGCCAATATTCTAATTACTTTTAAGTTGCTAAATGATATTTTATTTCTAGCCACCCTATGAATCTTTTGTAGAAAAATTTACTTACTCTTACTTCTAATATTTTTAATCCTAGACTATGAGAAACTAATTGATCCTTATGGGGATAATACTCTACTCATGTCCTTATCACTTGGTTTGGTTACATATACTTGTGCATAAGTGTTGTGCTTGCTCATTTGATACACCTACTAATCATAATTAACTTGATCACACACCAACCACAAAATATTATCTTTCTTTTTCTTGCATATTTTATTCTTTTCTCCTCCTTTCATTGTTTCTCTACCTATTTATTATTTCCCTGTAAACAAAAAAAATATTATATTTATAAAAGTTTGATCATCTTACCTTCTCTTAGTAGTGTAACTTTGTGGAAAAGTGGTGTTTTCTTCCTTTGATTCTCAAGCTTATTTTAATTTGTTTAAGTTGTAAGGATATCTTCTAATTTGTTTCTTTATTTTCTTTAATGTATTCAATGTGGTTAGAGATTTTGGACCTATTATTCAAAGGAAGGCCTTTCATTTCTCTTTTGTATAATTTACTAAAGGATGGGGTAAATAATTCTTGTTACAAGTACAGTGGGATGACTAAGAAGAGGTATGCTTTAGTGTATTTTTTGATGGCACAATTATTTGTAAAGGAATGCTATATTTAAGTTGTATGGAAGGTAGTGTGCAAGCATGATATTTGAGCACAGAAATAGGACCTATTATTCATGATTTATCTTTAGTGTTTTATGAGCTAAGTTATATCATAGCATGTTGATAAATAAAGTATGTTTTTAGTATGATTTGCAAAAAGTGTAATATGTTATACAAAATTTGAAGCATAATGTAACTCCTTTACTCTTCAGAAGAATTAAATATGTTAAAGCTAGATTATTGATGTATTATGTGAATCCGAGCATAATTAGGTGTATAGTATGTTATATCAAAGATATAAAGTGGTAGAGGAGGTTGTATTCATTATATGGTTTCATAAAATGGAGTAAAAATGCATGATTTATCCTCAAACTATATTTGTGAATTATGTTAATGAGAAATCAGTCAACAACTATCTATGTACACCCATTGACTGGTTTACCACCAATCAACTAACTCATGTAAATAGTGAAGTTTTGGAATTCTATATGTTAGCTACTATAGGCAATAAGTTAAGTGATAGGTAAAAAATGGTGAACTAGTTTACTAGTCAGGTAGTTCAAGACACAAGTCATCTATGTCTCAGACTTTGGTATTTTCCTTTCAATAGGAACATTTCAAATTCCTTGTGTTTGGGGACCAATGAATTGGTTTGACTAGTCAACTGGCTAACCTGAAACTAACTAAATAGTTAGTTTACAACAATGGTGTTATTTTTTATAATGGTCCCAAAAAATTTGAAAAGCATCCTTGTACCATCTTTGCCTCTAATTCATGCAGTCTTTCTTACTTTCTAGGGACAACTGACTTCAAACAAATATTCTCTGCTGCCCATAATTAATGGGGTAGTGCTGCCCATGAATGTATTAAAAATGCTTCTGTATAGGGAAAGGAAATGCATGAGCAAGTCTGCTTTCAGAGAGAAGAAAGAACAATAGAGATGCTGTAATGTACCTTTCTGATAAAAGAGTACTAAGAAAATATTTGGATTTAAATCAAAACTAGCCCACATTTATTTATTTATTTATTTATTCATTATCATAAATTAGGATATGTAAAAGAGAGCCTAATTTTTACCCTTACGAATCTTAATTGAAAGTTTTGTATTAGATGAATTGTCTAACATTCATGATGAATTACTCCACTGCTACTAAATCACAGAACACAGCCATATAACAGACTATTCCACACCTCCCAATGAAAAAAAAGAGAGAAAAAAAAAGAAGTAACGAACAATGATGTGAGGATCAGTTGGAGCATATTAGCAATTTTAAGGAATTAAAAACCAATAATCCATAGACAAATAAGAAAAACACCAATAATACAATTCTAAAGAGAATATATTTCAGTTCTATGAACTTACATCTCCCAAGTGGTCTTCAACGCTATCTCCTATAACCTGTAAAGCATCCATGCATCATAGTACCTGCACATGTTCCAATTAGCAAAACCTGTAAAAATTACTAAAAACAATCAACAACTAGCATAACCTGTAATCTCTATAGATCAATAGATCAATCCATATTATCAGAATCCTCAAAGAAATACAGATAATTTGTCCATAACCTGTAAAAATTACTAAAAGTAATCAACAACTAGCATTTGTGGTACGTATTCATAAAATCTCTATAAAACATACCTATGTAGGGCTTGTTCTTCCCATCCACTGATTGACTCGAGCCATAAACACATCCAACTCTTTTTTGTTGGCAGCTATCTTTGCTCTAGTGGCAGCTAACTGTTCTTCAGTTTTCTGAAGTTGATCTTTAGTAGCAGCTGCTTCTTCTCTTGCAGTAGCTGCTTCTTCTCTTGCGGCAGCTAGTTCCTTATTTAGCCTTTCTATTTCAAGATTGGATCGACCTACACTCTTGTTACACATCTCTAGCTTAGAGGGTGTGGCACCATGCCCATAACCGAAAGCTCTACCACTATGATTCTTTCCATATAAAGAAAGAACGGCTTCCTTTTCCGCCTCAATGGTATTTTCTGACAATTCAGAGTGCCCAGTTTTTTCTTTTATATAAGCCATAGCTTCATCCTATGTGAGGAAAAATAAAAAGAATAAAGGGATACATTGAGATAAACCAAAGAATAAGGATGTTAATATGTAAATATATAACTCCATACCACAAATTCCTTGGACTTGGAATATCTTGAATAGCTTCCATCACGACGCTTATGATTAAGTATAAACATATCAATGTCACCAGGCTCTCGACCATTAGACCTTATCTGAATGATTAAATAAAATCAAATAAATAGTATAAAAGACATTTAACTACCATTATTATATATTATGCATGTCATGAATTACTTACATATTCATCTCTAGCAATAGCAAAGCTTTTTGTTCCACGGGTATGGAAATGGGATGCTTCACTTCTTGCCTCTTCTCCTCGCTTAGAAGCATCCTTATACCAAAATAAATATATAACTATCTATTCATTTTCAAAATATAAATAAATGATTAGTTTGATACTATACCTTTCCATCATTAGAGAACCAATACTCAACCATTTCATACCATTGCTCCTTAGGAATTTTGGCGACATTCCATTTTTCTGGCACTTGATCTATTGTAGCACCGGGTGGACAATATTTAGCCTTCAACTCACTCCGCTTACTTCTTACTCTGATTCCAAGGTTACTCAAAAAATATTTGTCCATCATACTCCTAGGAGGAAGATGAAACTTTGCCTACCATGGCGAAAAAAATAAGATTACAAAAATGAAAAGAAAGATAAAAATAATATTACTATAATGAATATATATCTATGAAGTACCCGAACTATTGTCTTCAATTCCTCTTTGGTTGCTTTATTCACTTTACGCCAATCTTTCTTATGGTACGGGCATAATTATGGTCTATCTGCTAGGTCTGCTAACCAACGGTTGAAGATATGTCCAGACCTTCTAATTGGTTGATACATTTCATTAACATCCACTACCATCTTTTCACGACCATTAAGATCCTAAATATCTGCTGGCAAGATTTCACCATATCGTCGTGTTCTATTTCCCTCAACATCTAAACAATACATTTGAAATTAGTTAGTGACGATAGAAAGAATTGAATGAATAAAACAAAAAATTTAGTAATAAGCCACCGTTACCAATAAATTCAACAAAATCTTTAACAATCTTGCCACTACCACCACCACTATCACCAATGGCATTGGGTGTATCATGCTCATGAAGTTGCTCCTCATGGACTTGAATTGTTTGTGTAACACTATTTGGTGTAAGTGGTGAATGAATAGACGGAGACCTCTCAACCGATGTATCAACAAATGCTTGACCACATGGCTGACTATTTGGTGAAATAGGTAAAGTGTTGTCTCCTGTCACATGTCTAAAAGAGGGACTAACATTCGATGATGTGAAACGAGAAGATGCATGTGGATCATATGTCAAATTCCTTGTTGCTTTCCTTGAACGATACATGACTACAAAACATATGATCTACACTATACTCATAAACAGTTAGCAAAAAAATCAAGGATAAAAGCAAATCAAAACCAATAATACAATGGATGAAGTAGAGTCCACAAAAATAAATTGCAATGAAAAGTAGTACATACATTATTTATTTATTTTTGTAGTCTAAAACTACTCATCCATGTTAGTCCTAGCTAAATATGTTACATCATCAAAAGTATTAATGGAAGTTTAAGGAAAAGCTTGGGGATAGAGACAATCATCTTCATCTTCATTTTCTTCTAGTGCACATGTTCCCATTTGATAATTGTCCCTTGGTTTTGTTTCAACTATATGATGCCAGTCTTCTTGTTTCCCATCTTTCACATAAAAAACTTGAGTTGCTTGAGATGCAAGAATGAATGGATCATCTTTCATTGCCTTTCCCGTATGTATCAAGTGATTGAAATTTACTAAAGTAAATCCATTGTTATCTTGCTTCAACCCTCTACTTGAATTAATGTTTACCCAATCACAACAAAATAATACAACTCGACAACTACCATAGTAATCCAATTCATAAATATCTCTTATCTTCCCATAATGTTTCATTCCATCTGCAATTACCACCACCCCAGAATTTTGAGTTTTCCTCCTCTCATCACGGTTTTTTGTGTGAAATCTGAATCCTCTCGTGATAAATGAACTCATCCGTTTAACTAATTTATTAGGTCCTTGTGCCAAAGCGTTCCAAATATTCCCATCTTCTGTGCCGTCATCAATGTCTTGTCCCTAAAATAGCATAAACAATTACAACTTGTATAGTATGCATTATAACACATATTCTCATATAATAAACGACGGTTGCTCTATGTATTGTTAAAACTACCTTTGATTGAAGCCATTGAGAAAATTCTTCGACTACCCACTTCTTCTCGGTATTCTCATCAAGCCTTATACCCCTATTAGTCTGACGCTTTTCACGTATGAAATCTCTATACCATATAAGAACATTAAAAACTATTAAAAAAATTCTACATCAATTTAATAAAGTTGCATAACTATTATGGTACATATAATATTACCTACGATAAGTGTCAAAATAATGATGTTGGATCAACACATAACGATGAGCTTGCTTAAGACTCAAATCATCCAAGTTAAGGTGATGAATCTTCCCTAAAGGTCGTCCTCCGGTATTGAACAAATACTTGTCAAAATCTTGAACAAATTCATCATTCCGTGGTACTCAATTAAATAAAGTATCAACATCTCTAAAATAACGTGAACAGAATGTTAAACATTCATGGATGTTGTATCCCTCTGCTATAGAACCTTCAGGACGAGCTCTATTCCGTACGTATGATTTTAATCGTACTAGGTCCCTATAAAATAAAACAATGAAGCCACATATTTGTAATCATTATATAAATTATAGTAGCACTAAGCTTAGTCATAGACAAAGTAAGTACAAATGTTCTCACCATTCAATGGGAAACATCCAAGTATAGTGAACTGGGCCTGTAAACTTCACTTGCTCTGGACGATGTACAATCAAATGAACCATGCTTGTAAAAAAACTTGGTGGAAAAATCTTTTCCATGCGGCAAAATGTTAGAACAACATGTTGTTGCAAATTATCAAGTTCTTGCAAGTCCAACTGTTTACTACATATAGATTTGAAAAACAATCATAAGTCTGAGATAACTCCAACAACCTCAGTGCACATGGATGCTCTTAATGCAATTGGGAGCAAATCTTGCATTAAAATATGACCATCATGACTTTTAAGATTGAACAATCTCTTGTCTTTCAAACTAACACATCTCAAGATGTTAGATGCATATCCATCAGGAACTTTAATCTTCTGCAGAACGGATAAGAAGCAGACCTTGTCAGAAGCATTCATCGTATAAGAAGCATTAGGCAAGACATACTTGTTATTTGGCAATTCAATCAGGTGTAGATCTTGTCGTATCCCAATATCTTGAAGATCCATGCGTGCTTGATGATTGTCTTTTGACTTCCTATCAATACCCAAGAAAGTTCCTAATAAATTATCACATATGTTTTTCTCTATATGCATTACATCTAAATTGTGACGAATGAGGTTGTGTTGCCAATAGGGAAGATGAAAGAAAATACTTCTTTTCTTCCAATTATGTTGCATGGGCCTATCAAGTAAAATATCCTCATCAGCATCATTATCATCATCTGTGTCCTCAAAAATTGATGGGGGCCTATCAATTTGTTCATTGGATCTTGTAGATCGATCTGAAAACTTCCCATAAACATGATTGAGGCCATCCACCTGCCTACGAATAGTAATTCCGGATGGTGTAGTTGGAGCCTTGTCAAACTCTATTGTTCCATCAAATTCTGAAGCTTGAAAGCGAAAAATGTGATCATCCGGTAACCACCTACGATGCCTCATATAACAAAACTTCTTACCAAACATCAGCCATCTTGAAGAAGTAGCACTTGCACAACAAGGACAAGCAAGAGCACCCTTTGTACTCCACCCAGATAAATTTGCATATGCTGGAAAATCATTTATAGTCCACATAAGAATGGCCCGCAGTTGAAAGTTTTGCATAGAAGCTGCATCAAAAGCATTAACACCCTCCCACAACTTCCTTAACTCATGTACTAGTGGTTGCAAATATACATCTATGTCATTACCTGGGCTCTTCTCCCTTGGAATAATCATAGACAAAATAAGTGATGTTTGTTTCATACACAACCACAGTGGGAGATTATAAGGAACTAATAATACAGGCCATGTGCTATGATTTGTACTCAACGTTCGAAATGGATTAAACCCATCACTAGCAAGTCCAAGACGAACATTGCGAGGATCGAGAGCAAAATCTGGATAACGGGAATCAATATCTTTCCAAGCCAAACCATCAGCTGGATGTCTTAATTTTCCATCCTTCACACGGTTTCTATCATGCCATCTCATATCTGCAGCCATCTTTGATGACATGTATATTCTTTTTAGCCTTGGAATTAATGGAAAATACCGTAGAACTTTCTTAGGCTTTTTCCTTCTATTAGACTCTTGTTCACCTTCATTATTGCACCCTACTTCAATTGGATTCTTCCAACGAGAAGTGTTACACACCAAACATTTATCTAGCATTGTCTGATCATTTCTTCCATCATTCCAATATAACATGCAATCATTTGGACATGCATGGATATTTTCATATCCAAGACCCAATTCATTGATCAATTTTTTTGCTTCATACCAAGATGATGGTAATGAAGACAACATAGGAAATGCATTGGATAACAACTCAAGCAACATGGTAAAAGACTTTGAAGACCAACCATTCATGCTTTTCAAATGACACAAATGCAAAATGAAAGAAAGCTTCGAATAATTATTGTACCCTGGATATAATTCTTCCTCACATTGCTTCATTACTCTATGAAAATGAACCTCTTCCTCACTAAGACAATTGCTTGGTTGGCCTTAAGGTAAAACATCACAATCATGGGAATTCTCATTGAATGTAGTCTAAAATGGAATTGAGCATTCAACTGCATAATTTTCAGTTGAGGATTGATCAAATACCCCAAATGCATCCCTCACCAAGGTCAGAATTTGAGTACTATCACCAAAACTTGGCCTAATTTCATCCATACTTCCATGTCGAACGTTAACATCATTAGTAGGGACAAATATTGGTTCCCCATGAAGAACCCAATTGGTATAATTTTTTCTAAAACCATTCTTCATAACATGAGCAGTGACAACATCAACCGGATTATGATATCTGTTATGACACTTTCGACATGGACACCAAATTTCTCCATTTATAGTAGCTTTAGAAGTTGCAAGCTTCAAAAAACTGTCAAATCCCGCTAGAAACTCAGGACTGGTCCTATTACAATTTATCTAACTTTTATCCATGAGAAATTGTATTTCAAATATACCCGAGCATTTAAAAAAATAACAAAATAAGTAACAAATTTAATGTTGTAATCCCCCCTCCTTTGATTTTAAAAGCTACTGTTCATGAAGTGCCATATAGAATAACAAATATGCTTGCCATAGTTTCCATAACTTAGTATTGTTAATTGAGAGATACTGATCTTTAGTCATAAATGGTTCTGCTGTATGAAATAATTATAAAAAAATGACTGGAAAAGAAGAAAAAATCACATCATTACTATATTTGGATCAAAGATAGTCCCAGATATGACTATGAAAATATTACTATCTGTTTAAGGATCATGTTGTACAGGATGTAAAATTTTAGCATGTATTAGGTAGTGGGTACTTTGATTCCCAAACTATTGGTTTGTTCCTTAAATTTGAGTTTTGAAACTCTATAAACCGATTGAGTAGTTAAGGCTAGTTTATTTCAGTTGGTTATTCCTTGGGCTCAATTTTCAATGTCAATATTTCCCCAAAAATTTTGTTGCATCATGATTATGTTCTAAGTAGTTTGTTTATGATTTTTTTTCCAAATAATTTAGACATGCCTAATATGTTTTAAGGATTTTCAATGGATTCGTAGAGAGGTAATTTTTAATAAGTCACTTTTATGACTTCATCTCATTTGCATAATGGCCTACCATGAAGAGAATTTAAGGTATGATTTCCTAACTCTTATTAAGTTAATAAAGTGCAAGCATAAATTTATTGAGACTCTCATCATGACTTTTGTATTTCACATGCTAACCCATAAATATTGGTTGTTAAGAACCTTAAATGGAATGTAGTTGATGTACGGATATATTGAGTAAAGATTTTAGAATTTAATTGTGTGGAAGTGTTTTAGCTAGGGTTTTTTCTACCCCAATTGATCAACTAGTTTCCATAGCCGATTGACTAGTTATTGGGACTTATTTGCTAGTCGAGTAGACCAATCAACTAATTTTTTAGAATACTAAAATGGTAAGGTTGACCATTCAGGTGGTTCACTACCATTTTGATGGTTTGGAAGTGCCCAAATTAGTCCATCAGACAAATCAACTAATCATTGGAAACCCATCAATTGGCCTCAACTAAATTTGTGTTTCATATCTATTTCTTTTCAAATGTGGAAATGAGGAGGTTCCTATGTCGACCATCCACAATCCACATGACAGAGATAAAAATGTTGAAAAATATGTAGTATTAGAGAAGGGTGCGATAACCAGGATATTTCATCTACCTTTGGCCTTCCGATATCAGGAACAATGAATATATTAGACCATAGAAAACACGAGAAAACAAAATTTTTGGTCATAGCAAAAACCAAATCTATTGCCGACTAAATTAATTGCATAAAAACAGTTCCATTATCATCTATTCCCAACTTTACTCAACAAACTTATAAACAATTAGCAAAAACCAACCTAACCTGTCGACACTTCTGTCCACAACTTCGGCAGGAGCTTCAAGTAGCACCAAGAAAGAAAATAACTACAAATTGAAGGCTTATAGCAATTAATTTAGCAGTAATTAAAACTGAAAGTAACTAAATCGAAGGCTCATAGCAAAATCGAACTAACCTGTTCACACTTCTGTCCACAGCTTCGGCAGGAGCTTCAAGCAGCACCAAGAACGAAAATAACTACAAATCGAAGGCTTATAGCAATTAATTTAGCAGTAATTAAAACTGAAAGTAACTAAATCGAAGGCTCATAGCAAAATCGAACTAACCTATTCACACTTCTGTCCACAGCTTCGGCAGGAGCTTCAAGCAGCACCAAGAACGAAAATAACTACAAATCGAAGGCTTATAGCAATTAATTTAGCATTAATTAAAACTGAAAGTAACTAAATCGAAGGCTCATAGCAAAATCAAACTAACCTGTTCACACTTCCGTCTCAAGCTTCCCCGAGAGCTTCAACCGCCACTAGGAATGAGAAGAACTATAAATCCAAGACTTACAACAATTATTTCAGCAATAATTAAAATTAAACCGAGTAAAATGGACGGTAAAATCGAACTAACCTGTTCATAAATTTCCAAAGCTTTGCCGGGAGCTTCAACTAACGCCGGCAACGACCGAGAAAAGAGAAGAGCACACCGAAGAAGACTACCAACGCCGAGCACCCAGGCGGCCGGACAAATTCCACACAGAGAGAGCAGGGGTGGTAGATATTGTCGCGCGTTCTTGACTAATTTTGGCTGATGAGGATATGTGCGCGCAGATGGAGCCAATGTGTTCTGAGCGCGCGACGGTAATTTGGGGTTTCATTTTGCGATGGTTAAAAACCGTCCCTAAATATATTTTTTTTGCAACAGTTTAAAACCGTTGCTATTTCTCCGCTTTTTTTACATTTTCCAAACGGTTATAGAACCGTCGCTAAATTTATGTTCCTAACGGCCGTATTTCCTGTAGTGACAATATGTATTAAGAATGAGTCCAACTCCCACCTTAAAATATCTAAAGGCTAAACAAACCCCATAGGTCTCTAGTGCTTGATCTTGACCTTTTGGTAAGTTAGACACCTTGACACAAACTCCACTACCTCTTACTTTATGTGAGGCCATCAATAGATCCTCTTAAGCTCTTTATACAACTTATCCCTTCCTGGGTGGATGGAATATACTAACCTCCCTTGAAAATTTGGTTGTTCAGATTAGCATATCTCTGAGTTACACACCATTAACCCTTTAGTGAATGCTACTATCCTCATCAATCTAGAAACCTCAGCTCTACGATCTTGAATTTTTTGCCAAATCCTCTTAAGCTTAACATCGCTAGGCTATCTTACTAGTATGTCATCAAAAATTGTCAGCATAATCATTGAAGCACACATCTAAACCTCTAAGTCACCCTCCTAGATCATATCTATCCACATCTCAACAAGATCGTCCTATAATTGACTAGATACCATAATAGAATTCAAAGAAAGTGATGCCTTCCTACTCAAGGCATATACAATGACATTAGCCTTACCCTCATGGTAGGTAAAATTGATATAATAGCCCTTCATCAACTTTAGCCATCTCTTTTGCCTCATATTTAACTCCTTCTGAGTGAATATATACTTAAGTCTCTTATGGTTGGTATATAATCTACACTGAGTCCCATATAGATATTGCCTCCAAAACTTCAATACAAAAAACTATGGTTGCCTACTCTAGATCATACATTGGGTAATTTTGCTCATGTCACCTCAATTAGCATGAAGCATAAGCCACTACCTTACTATGATGCATCAAAACACAACCTAATATATGCTTCAATGCATCACTGTAGACCTCAAACCCATCTACCCTTGATGTTAGAGTTAAAATCGATGTAATAGTCAATTACCCTTTCAACTCTTAGAATGGTCCTTTAAAAGAATCATTGCATTAAAACTTATTGATCTTATTTAAAAGGTTTGTCAAGGGACTAGATACCTTAGAGAAGTCTTGAATAATGTGTCTATAGTACCTATCTAAACCTAGGAAAGTACACACCTTGGGATGTTAGTGGGCACCTTCCACTTATTTACTAGTAAAAGATTCATTAGATACAATGTGACTCCTCCTACCAACACCTCGTTACCTAAAAATGCAACCGTATGAAGCTAAAAATCACACTTAGAGAGTCTAGCATATAGCTTATGCTCTCTAAGGAGTGAAAAAAATTTTATTTAGGTTCTGCTAATGCCCCACTATAATCCTAGAGTAAATCAAAATGTTGTGTATAAAAACCACAATGAATTGATAGAGGAATGGATGGAAAATCCTTATCATCATCTCCATAAATATGGAGGGAGCATTGGTAAGACCAAAAGTGATTGCCAAAAATTTTTAGTTCCTATACTGTTTTATAAAGGTCATCTCCATGATGTGTGCCTCAATCATGCACAACTAATGATATCTTAGCCTCGAGTTAGCCCTAGAGAAAATTAAACTCCAAAGCTAGAAAATAGGCTATCAATCCTTGGAAGTGGATAGTAATTCTTCACTATTAGCCAATTCAAACCTTCATAGTTGGTACATAGATGAAGGCTCCCATCCTTCTTTTTCACAAATAACAATGGTTTTCCCCATAGATACATAGTTTGGTAGATGTACCATGAGCCAACTAGTCCTCTAATTAGGTCTTTAAATTCCTCAATTCTATCGGTGCCATCTATCAGAGTGCCTTCAAAATAAGTTCATCCCTCGGTACCAACTCAAGGGTGAAGTCTATCTTCCACACAATGGCATAACTAGAACTCCTCAAAAAATATGTCCCCAAACTCTCAAGTAACCAAATTTTCCTCCAATGCCGACACATCTTTGTTAAGCTCCTGAACCCCATATAAATACATAGGGTAACCTCTCTGCACCAAAGAATACAACATATGGGTAGATATAACCTTTCTCGTAGGCTTAGACTTACCTCTCTGATAAGAGAACCTAGAACCTTGAGGTCCCTACAAAACAACTCGCTCCTAAAAACAATATATCACTTATTTGTACCTCCTAAACATATCCATCCCAAGGATAATGTCTAAATCTTGAAGGTCATCTCAACTAGGTCTACTAGGATGCCTACCTCACCTATCTCTAAAGCCACTTCTGAGTAGAGCTTAGTATAGTCTAATTTAAATCTAAAAGGTAACATTAAAGATATAGATATAGAAGAAGATGAAGCAAATATAACTTTATCAAAAAATAAAGAAGACATAATTGATATAGATTCTCCTAAATCAAATAACACATAAAATTTTAGTGAGAGGATAAGAATATACCAGTAACCACATTTAACTACTTGTCAACCATTTCCTAGCTAATGGCATTCAAGCATTTTTTGATTGTCCTCGCTAGTATTCTCCATGATACCCTCCTCAACTTGGAGATTATTCTCCTCCCTAAGGAGAAGGGAGAGGCCCCTGTGGTCTCCTCTTAACCTCCCTCAGCTAGGTAGTAGCTAAGGTAAGTGTGATATACTACTACTAATGGGCTAGTAGGGTTGCTGCTGAAAGGCCTGCTCTTACTTTATTACTGGTCCCTATTGTTGATATTTACCGTGATGATGCTGACACTCAAAATACTTGTGGCCCAATTGACCACATGTCCTACACCAAATTAGAGTGCCCCTATAAATTTTCCTTAGATGGTCTTAACCATAGAAATGATACATGAAACACCTCACCTAACTCTATGATCGAATATGACCTCCTAATCAATCTTGGTGTTGGTACCAACTTCTTAAGGCTGGTTCTTACCTTACTACCGATGCCTTGGAGGTTCACCTCCGTAGTATTGGATCCTAACTCCCAAACCATGTGTCTTTGGGTTCTTTTTTCCTATAATGGAAGTATGGTCATAAACTAGAGGAGCTATGATACATGACTTGTCGAACGACGTGGCTAAGTCCTAAAAACCCACATCACCTATCATCCTTTAAATGATAAAGTGGAGCCCCTACTTCAAATAATAGACCATTGTCTACTCATTAATTGATATTTTTTAGTGCACACATCAACAACTTCATAAAATGGGTATGGTATTATCTCATTGTCATGCTTTTCTAAGTCAGCTACATGAACTCCTTCATATTATCCCTCTTAAGGCTCTTAGGGTAAACCTTAGCACGAATCACTACCTTGAAGTCCTCCCACTACATTTAAGGCCCATCTAGTGCACAATGACCTATCAACTAGGTGTTAGTGATTCTTTATATGAAGAAGGCCATAATGCTCACTTTTTAAGTAGGTGGGTAGTCAAATGCCTCAAATTCCCTATCCATATCCTGATTCCATCCCTCTAAGATGACCAAGTCCTTATGTCCAGTGTAAGTTAGGAGATGATGTTGCATAACCCTCTAAAGCTAGTTTTCTTTGATGCCCTCCTATGGTTAATGCAGAGGTGGTGGTGGTGGTTGAGGATGGAATCAAATGAACTAGATGAATGTGTTGAAGGTGTCCATTAAATGACCCACGTAGTAAAATTCTTTTGAGCTACTATTATCATCAGGTGGTATAGGTAGAAAAATATCACCTTGGTTTTAATTCATATACTCTACCAATTTATGTTATTAGTGTCTTATCCATAAGTTAATCAATTTATATTTTCATTCATGATGAGCATGGACCTTATTATCCTTTTATACTAAGAAGCCCTTGCTTATGAATAGTCAATTTGATATATATCACTTGCTCATACTCTTAAGGTATAATTTTTTTTATCATACTTTTCCCAAGACTTGATTATCATACCAAAGACTTGAACATACTTTAATCATACCTATCACGCGTCCTCTTAAGATTATCATACCAAACCTAAGAATTCTTTTTTAATTTGAGATTTTCCAATTTACACTTATGATCATCATCATACTTTCTAAATTAAAATATTGCTTCAATTTCATGCAACCGATCAAAAAATAACTCAACATTCAATTCACCATAAATATCAGAAAAGTTAAGATTTATTCCTTTATCTTCAAGATGGTTGTACATTTGTTGATGTTTTACAGCCTTTTTGATTGTGGATAAGTTCATTTTATCCATTTTATTGCGCTTTCTTCATAATCCATCCTAGCATTAAAATGACCACCTCAAGCTTGGACTGCTCTCCTAACCATGTCCTCTAACCATGTCCTCTACTAGGTTATTTGTATCCTCCATTTTATTATACGTGCGTTGAAAAGTCTCTTGGTTGGCTACCCTTGATTCCAGTCTTTGTAGTTGGCTTTGAATGGAAGGAAGTTGCTGTAATTGTGAATTTTTCACATGTACACTTGCAACACGTTGTTGAAGAGTATCATTCATATTCTTCATGGATATCTCCTCACCCATATTTGAAAATCTCTTCAAGTTGAACTCGAAATAACATCAACCACTTGTTGGAACTCTCTTCTTTCAATATTCTTGAAGTTATGCCTATGTTCTTGAAGAAATCTTTCACTCAAAAAGGTGAGATAAATAATAACAATCCTGGAATTTGTTATCAAGTAATCGTGATAATCTTGAAGAAGAATAAGAACTTTCTTGCTCGAGGAAAGAATATAAAGAAGCACATAAGCACTAGTTGATATTTGAACTCAAAGGATGATAGATACCTCTATAAATGTGATGAATGGTAAAGAAGGAATAGAAGTAAAATATACTAAGTTATTTTGACACCAAAATTGGTTATAGAAACTCAGTAACTCAAAACCTTTCGCTTGACAAAACCCTCAAAATACACTTGGTGACTTATAAGATTTTAAATACTTTAAAGGAAATTAAGAATAAACTAAGAAACATATTAGAATATTGAATGAAAAATAGAGGAGATAATATGCTTACCTTCAAGTGTCGAAGGTATAAACATAAGATGTGCAATCTTCAACCTTTATTTTGAAGCCTAGGGAGAATAAATTAAAGGCATGAAGACTTGATTTAGGATCTACTACACTTGGGTTGAAGAAATACTAAACCCTTCAAATATCTTCAAAATTTGAAGTTTAATATACACTAATCTTCTCAAATATCTTCAAACATAAGATTAAAGATATAATAACCTATTCAATTTCAAAAAACTTATTCATGGACATGCATAGGAGGAGAAAATGTTGGATGAAATCAAATATGAAAGAAGAAGGAGAAGATTAGTGTGAATGGAGTTAGCTATACAATCATTTTGGCTTGGATTTGTGAAGAAGAAGTATAATTATTCAAGCGAGAATAAAAATGAATGGAATAAAAATTCAAAGATTTCAATAAGATTCAAATATATCTAATTTGAATTTAGTAATGTACGATTATTCCAAATAGTCTTAGATTGGGTATTCAAGAACAAAGAGATAATTAACCAAGAGAATTACTTGTATTATAATTCAATATCAACATCAACCAACATGCTACATTATTTCGATAATCCATGCCATATATATGAGTTTAGGATATTGCAAACTAGCATACTAATTTATCCACATGACACACAAATGGGTAATTAGAATATATCTAGTGTTATAATATATTTATATCTTATATAATCAATGGCTTAACAGGACTATTAAAAATAATGTTTTTATAATATATTTATATCATATATAATCAATGGCTCAATAGGACTATTAAAAATAAAGTAAGTTAATATAACATGAAAATAATTTACAAGAATCTTAATCAAAATAATGGCGCTGTATTTGAAAGGTTAACTAGGTCTTCTTGATTTTAACTTTTGTGCATAATAGTTTCCTTTGTATTAGCTTGTAACATTTGGAAATATTAATTATTTTAATCTTCTTCTTGCAAATATGTTATAAACCTAAATGAATAACTTAAAGCAATATCATTAATGTTATTCATAGCATTATTATCAAAGACAAACAATGTGATTAGCTCCAAACTGAGTATGCTATATCATCACCTTGAGGATCATCTATGGATGATCCTCCATCAAGCGATTTTTTGTAGAAGATCCATCATGAAGTACTCAATATTACCATACCAATTACACATCTTATGAGAAAAGGAGAATTCAAATGGGGAGAGGATGCAACTTAAGCCTTTGAGACTTAGAAGGACAAGATATGTAATGTACTATTATCATCTTTACCTAACTTTGATAAACTATTTGAAGTTATATGTAGTGCTAGTAGGGTAGGGATAAGAGGTGTACTCTAACAAGAATAAAGAGCCATTTCAATTTTTAGTGAAAAATTGAATGATGTAAAATTGAATTATTCACCATTTGATAAGGAATTCTATGCCATAATAAGAAGCTTAGAAACATGGAGTCATTATTTGAGAATTAAACTAATGTTTTTCTTTTCTTTTTTACATTTAAATCATGAAAGTCTAAAATATTTTCATGGGAAAAATAATTTTTTTATAGGGATTAAAAATGGGTTTTTTTCTTACAATCCTTTGGGTTTTTTATTAAACATTTTAATGGTAAAAAAATGTAGTTAAAGATTTATTATCAAGAAGATATTTGATAATTGTCATGTTGGATCCTAAACTAGTATATTTTTAAATTTGGAAAGAATTATATGCAAAAGAAGAAGTTTTTTATGAGATTTATGATGTATATGAAGAGAATCATAATCATGGTAATTATGTGGTTCATGATGACATTCTTTTCAAACATAATAAGTTGTTTATAAATCATGCTAGTGTGTGTGATTTACTTGTTAAAGATATACATGATGAGGTTATGGCTGGTCATTTTGGTGTTTATAAAACTATGAAAATATTTTCAAATATTAAAAAGCATTTCTATTGGCCATGAATGATAAAATTAGTACAAGCTATTATTAGGCGTTGTGTTACTTATTAAATAATTGAGAGATTTTTCCATAAAGGTTTGTGTACTCCTTTACCTCCTCTTAGTAAACCATGGGAGGGGGTTAGTATGGAATTTATTATAGGCTTACCATTGACACAAAAGGGCAAATATTCTACTATGGTAGTGGATGATTTATTTTCTAAAATGGCATATTTTATTCCATGTAATAAAATGGATTATATAACACATATATTAGAATTTTATTTCAAGGAAATAGTAAGGTCACATGGTCTTGCCAAAATTATAGTATTGGATAGAGATGTAAAATTTTGGTGTTAATTTTTAAAGACACTTTGGCATTTTTGTTTAGTACATCCCATCATCCATAAAGAGATGGTCAAATAAATTTAACTAAGAGGACCTTGGAAACATTACTACGACTATTAGTTAGTAAGTATAAAGGATTGGGATGTAAAATTTACACATAATATATTTGAGAAAATTCAAGAAAAAATTAAGAACAACATTGAAAAATCAGTTGCTAAGTACTATGCTAAAGAAAAAAGAAAATCGAATTACATAAGTGTTTTCACTAAGAGATTTAGTTCGGTTACACTTAAGGAAAAAGAATTTCCAGCGTAAGGAAAAATAAAATAATGCTAAGAGCAAATCAACAATTTAAAAATATTTAGAATATTTATAAATAATGCTTATGAATTAGAATTACCCGAATCCATGGAGGAGCTTCTAGGACTTTCAATGTTGGTGATTTACATTCTTATTATAATGATACTAATTTGAGGAAAATTCTTTTTATAAGTGGAGCATGATGTAGGATCATCTGCATCTAATTCTTCTCATGTTGGAGGTCAAGAATTAGTATATTTGGAGATTATATCAATTGTTCTCAAAAATCTTGAACACCTTCATAATAACACTAACAATGTTTTATCTAGTAACTCTTGTAGGTATTATATATGTTTGCAAGAAAAGAATTTTTCATGTAAATCTAGTGTATAATAAAATGGAAATACAAATATTATATACTTACATAAATGGAAAAGCTAGAAGACACAAAGCTTGATTACTTAATTATTCACTATATTACATGCGCAAGGTATTTCTTAGCCATGATATTTTATGAAAACTTTGTAATGTCTTATACTTTGTAATTGTAGATCATTATATAATGGCATGTAAAGATTTTGTTTGGCTCTTTAATTAGCTAATCTAGCCTAGTTAGGCTAGGCTTATTTAATAATTAGGAAACTAAGGCCTCGTGTACACACATAAACACACACACATATGTATATATGTCTGTATATATGTGTGGTGTGGGTGTGTGTGTGTGTCTACGCGTATATCATAGTAATGAAGGATAACAATAAATTTATTTAAAAAAAAATTTCAACATTATTTATTCTATTCAAGGGAGGAATGTCTTTAGAGTTTGAATTTTATTATTTAGAGAGAATTTGGTGATTTATTTTTAAAATTGAGTAGCTTTATTGGATTACAAACCCATGATTACAAAATTATCGATTACTTTCATCCATTTGAGTTTTGAGTTTTCTTCTAATACAAAGATGAAAGGTTCTATATTTGTGAACGATCAATTATCCATTATCTTCCACATTACCATTTCTATGAGATCTACTAATATATACTTTATATTTTAAGAAATTACCATTTTCTCATTTGTTCCTGTCTATTTATCCATGCAACTCTAACATGTGGTCCTTTTCTAATCTCAACTTTAGGCTTAGTAAACTACTTGAAGATGCTAGAGAAGCAAATGCCTTCCACATTCTACTTAATTGGGTTTGATAATAAATGTTAAATAAAATTAGTGAAAAATTCAATGCTCCATTCATTATCTTGATGATAAAGGTTTTTTCTTTATTTTTTAAGGAAATATTTGAGAACAAGGGCTTTAGTTAATATTATGGATATAAATTCCATAAGATTTTATTTGTAGTAATATGTGAGCTTACTTTTAAAATATAATTTTTAGTATAATGGTGTTGTTTGAATAAGTTATTATTGTTAGTCAATCATTAGCATGTTCCTTTTTTGAAATTGTTTTGGAAAAAAAGAAAACAATAAAATTTATTGTGATGGAAAACAATTATGGTTGAAAATATACTATTGGAGGATTTAAAGTTCATCTAGAAAAAAACATAAAGTAGCTAAACTTAGATGGGATTCAATTTTCTAAAGAGTAATTATGCAACATTGGAGTACTATTAGAGTATATGATTTTATATGTGATGGAATATTTTGAGCCAAGATATTGTAACAAAGTAGTAGGTCTACATATGTAGTTCCTACACATAGAACACACTTTGCAAGATTGTTCAACATGTAATTAATATTTTTGTTATAGAGTAAGTATTTTCCTTATCTTCAATAATATACTACAAACACATATGATATCTTTCTTTATATTTGTATCTAATTTCAAATTGTTGAAAAAAAGGGAAGGGGAAATGAAAATTTTGCTTCCACACTTTGGAGTTGATGTTGTAGTGTGTTTTGAGTTTGTAATTGGGCATCCATACATGTGGTGAGGCTTTTGATGGACTCTACCAGGGCACGCATCACTTCACTAGCCATGGTGAAGGTTCACACATAACCCTACTTGTTGCACACAATGTATTCCAAAAGTGTAGGTGCTGGATTTATTTTTCCAACAACCAAACAAAGCACAAACCAATTGCTAATTCTAAAACAAATGTCAAACACTACCTGCAGTCTTTATCTAGGAACAAAGGAGATATTTTATCCCCAAGAATAGGTGCTGCACGTAGGTACACACAAACAACAAAAGGTTAGTATATAATAGATGTGAAATTCATTCACATAAAATCATAGAACATGTTTCTATGTCTTCAACAAATTCTTGTCTTGTAATGGGAGATTTGTGTTGAAGTCTGCATAAAGATGTAGAAGAGATCTAGAGTTAGACGATGTACTAATTTCTTGAGAGAAATTGATGAGAAATGAATCAAAAATAGGGCTTACAAGTTCTAGGTCAGTCTTGAGTGATTAGGAGCTGTCCAGGGTTTTTGAACACTTTGATGCTTTTCTGCTTTCTTGCACAAAGAGAACTGGAAAGGGGATGCTATAAACATGATCACACACTAATGAAGAGTACAATGCAATATAAATCATGTGGTGGAGAGGCAAAAACGTGCGTTTCATACAGACGAACCAAACCGAGCGCTGTTGGAAGGTAAATGTTGTCGGATTTTTATGTGGAAAGTTAGGGGAAATTGCAAGAAGATCGTTGCAATATTGCAAGAAATTCAAGCAATAAATTGAATAAAATTCAAATAATTTCATCAAGAATAAATAATTCAAAGAAATGGTGGAGTATCTGTGGAGCTCTTGGTGAAAGAATACACACGCAATTTTAGGTTTGCAGGGTACTAGTATATATCAGCTTTAAAAAAAATGAAGTTTTGATACCAAAAATGATGCTTTTTTTTTATAAAAGTAATGAAATGTTGGATTGAAATTTTTATTAGAAGCTTTCACCCATGATATAATGCAAAACAAATGAAGTAAATTGATGGGTTATAGGTGAAGAACTTGATGATACAAGTTGAAGGTGTTTTGATAGATTTGTAAGACCTTCAATTATGTCGAATTGAAGATAGGTTTGAGGAAGGTTTAATCCCAGATTTTCCTTTTTCAATATAGACCCAAAAGGGAGGATTAGACTTTAGCTAACTTTTTGCAGAGTTTGATAAAAAAAATTCTCATTCATTCTGCATACAATCATGCACACAAGATGGTTTATATAAGGGAAGAAAAAGTCGGTGGTGAGCTAGCATAACCAGTCGAGTATTCCTACTTAATCCAGCCCATTAATCAAGTTTGAATTAAGCCCATATTAACCTTAATGCAAAGAATAATATCATTGGTTGAATGATACTAAGGATTAATATTACAAAGCTATACAATTGATTAAGATACATACATAAAATTATATCAATACCCTAACTTATATAATATATACTTAGGGTTAAGGTTTACAACATGTTTATACAAATAATGAATATCATCAATTTATCTTCTGGTTGTAATGTATCATCCCATGTATGTCATATTCTTGCATGCTTTGGATTACTTGTACACATCAATGTGTATAAACATCATCTTCTTACAAATATGTGACATACCTACGAGAATAAATTGAATGTTTTTCAATGTCAAACATATAAAAATTATCAAGAATATTTAACATAATTGGCTCTAATATTGAGAAAGCTAAATCATCTTCCTTTCCTTGAGTATTAGTATGAACATGACATTCATTATGCTCAATGGACACTCCTACATCATTCTCCCCAAGTTGAGAATAATTTTCCCTCAAATTTTCATCAGAATAATAAGGAGATAAATCGCCAACATTAAAGTTTCTTGAAATTCTACCATAAGAATTTGGAAGTTTAAGTTCATAAAAATTATCTCCAAACTTCATAAGTATTTTGAATAGACCATTGGATCTTGGCATAATTTTTTTATGTAAATTAGGAAATCTTTCTTTACACAAATGTAACCAAACTAAGTCACCAAGAGAAAATACATAAGAGTTTCTATGCTTATTTTCTTGAGCTTTATACTTCGTATTTGATTTTTCAATATTATTTTTGATTTTCTCATGAAGTTGTTGAAAAAAATTTATTCTCTCTTTAACCTCATTGTTTTTAATTCAACTTTTTTCAATGGAATCATGTTAATAGGCATGTTAGGATTCACACCATACACCACCGCAAAAAGACTAGTTTGAGTAGTACTAGAAGGACTATGATTATAAGCAAACTCTGCATGAGCTAACTTAACATCCAAATCTATTGTACTTATATTAGCTAAATCTCTTAATAATGTACCATGATTTCTATTACACTACTACGAAAACGGAAAATAATAATGGGACATTAATAACATCGGTTTGAAAACTATTGTCAAGTGCGTGAAAATTAATGCGCGAGGTAGTTTTAATAATGGTTATAGTTCAAAACTGTTATTAAAAGAGGAATGTTAAAATTTGCATGGATGTTTTAATAACGGTTTTACTTAAAATGTTATTAAAAAAGGTTTATATAATGGTTCGTACAATAACTGTTGTCAAAAGTCCAAAGGTTTTAATAACGATTCTTGAAATAACCCTTATTAAAACTCCAAAATCAAACTTTTATTACGCTCAGTTCTGTTTCATGCCAAAAGTTTCAGACTCTCTACACCTTCATTCTCTTACTCTCCTTCTCCTTGCAAGCCCTCGAACCACCACACCATGCACCACCACTCTGGCTCCTCTCAAGTAAGGGAAACCTTGGCACTGCTAACTCTCCACCATGCCTCTGCCATTGTTGGATTTACATGTGTGTGCTGTCATTGTTCTGAAGTAAGCTAGCCAGTACTTGCACCTTCATCCTCCGTCTTGTTTGAAGCCCTTGCCTCTCTCAACTTGCTCGCTGTCATGTTTGTATCTAGCTCACTTTATGTATGTGTTTGTTCTTCCTCTCATAACTTTTTATCTACTTATATGTACATATATATAAATGCATGCATGTTGCTACAGGGTTTCATTTGTTTGTTATTGAAAGATTGCAGTTTGTTGTTCGAAAATGTATTGGTTGAAAATTTTTCTATTTATTGTTGAATTTGTTGCGTCATTGTTATATATTGACAAATGTATGTGTTGGCTGATACTTTTACATATACATATAATATGAATGTGAGTGTGGAATTATATACATTTTCACTCATAATATATACACACACACACACACACACACACACATTTTCATTAATAAGTATAAGACACTAGCAATAAGATATAGGGAATGTCATATAATGAAATGAAAATATATTATGTATTCACATCATTAAATGAAAATTTCAATTAGAGATGCATGTGTTAATGATTGCTATTTGATGATGATTAAATAGATATAGAAAATAAGGAATATATAAAAGTGAATAACTAAATAGAGAGAAATAATTATATATGATGATGATGATGATGATGATGATGATGAATATGAATTATATATTATGCTTTAATTACAGTTAGCTAGGTTTAGGGATTAGGGTTTTATGAGATTTAGCGTTAGGTCTTATTATAATAAATTATGGTTAATTATGGTTAGGGTTAGTATTAATATCTTTTTGGAAATGTGTTAGCATGATTCGTATATATATATAGAATAGCATAATACATTTGAGATTAATTCTTTCTAAAAACGATTCATATTGATAATATAAAGGTACATTATGCTTAATACATAACATTCGTTCAATGCATAACATTCTAACATAATTTATTTATTTATTTTTTGTAGATATATGGCTAAAAAAAACATTAATAGGGACAGTAGTGATGAAGAAGGCAAGAGAGGACCTATGATTATGAGAATCATCACAGACGAGGAATAGAGGAGAATTAGTCGAGTTGGGATGGAATATTTACAATCTTCCCATTGGCCCTTACACAGACATGTTCTTGACTTACATTTCACTTGTGACACGTGACTGTGTTCCTATCTCCTATAATAATTGGAAGTAGGTTCCAAAGGGTCATGAGGAGCATATTTGACAGGAAATCACAATAAATATGCTTTTTTATGTAATCATTTTTGTATGTCAAATGTCATTAATTTTATTACATTAACATCAGTATACATCTACATATCTTATTTTGCGGAGAGTGTTTAATGTCCTAGAGAGTAGGAAGAAATGGCTTCTTAGACATTGTGAGGAACGTCTAAGAACATTTAGGTGATATTTAGATCGTAGAAAAATTTATAGAAAGAGGGATGGTTCTCTATGGAAGAACTTACCCAAACGATATTATTTCATCAATCAAGAAAGTTGGAACTAATTTATTGTATATCATCTTATGAGGGATTTTAAGGTACTTGTTAGATAACAATTAAACTTTTTGTATCGATCCTACTATTATGCTTAATATTGAAATAACCATGTCACTATGTTTTGGCTTGTCACATAGGAAAAAAGTACCCAAAATAAAGAGATTGCAAAGTAAAATAAATACCAGAATAATATGGCTCACAAAGGCTATGCGGGCCTTAAAGAGGAGTTGGTATGTATTTTGTGATTTATCTATTTACATGTAAATGTCGAATTTTATAATAATATATTGATAATTAATAATATTTTTTAATTTGTAGCTCCTAGCCCAAGATTTGGACCCATATGCCTCGTTCATCAATATTGATACATTATAGAAGATGGCTAGAGCAACAAGAGATGGATATATTAATGAATATGTTGATGTTGCAGCCAAAAAATTATAAGTTTGTAGATATCTAGAACCCTACTTAGTTTTCTTTTATAAAAATATTATATTATGCTTATTCCTATAAGTTAAATTTACATATGTTATATACATTATAGGACGAACTTGAAACATCAGATGGTGAGGAGGGGGTGGACCAATATAGCATTGTGTCCCAAGCTATAGGAATTGTAGAACACCCTGGAAGACACAAGGGGCTTAGATTAGGTGTTACAAGAACGAGCATATGTGGTCAATCTCGTGGTTCTCGTAGCACTAATGAGCAATTCTCCATCCTCACCCAAAAATTAGATGTGGCATTTGAACGAATGACAACAATGGAGCAAGAGTTCTCATTTATTAAATCTCAAGGGTATAAGCCACTCGATTCAGTAGACCATGATTAGCATCACATACTTAATGAAAATAGCGTTAGAGATATTTGTGAAGTTGATGCACATCTTTCCAATCTTCTTGAGTTAGGCATTACAAACTATGAATTGTTATTAATTGTATTCAGTGTAATAAATAATTAATAATGTGTAATATTTTGTCTAGGATTTGTATAAATGTGACTTATTAGCGAATGACCTTTCAACACTTTTGGCGAAAGGAAGGGTCTGCATAAGTCATAGTACCCAAACATAAACAATCCATGGGTACAATTTATCCCTAAATATAAGACCGATGAGTATTGACACTCCAATCATTGGTAGTGCACACTTGTCTTGTTATAAAGAGGGTGATGAGGAAACCACAGTACTTGAAACCCATGGAAGGTTCGTGACTTGGCCTGCGGATCAAATACGTCTCACTACTGAAGACATATTGATATTTGACATCTTTCTTAGACCCTGTTAAGTAGTTATAGTATTCATATCTTTTTCATATATATATATATATATATATATTTATATGCTCAATACATATTTTTTTTAATATTATCAATTAAGGAATCAGAAAAGAAGATTTCTCCTGCTAGTAAAACCAAGAGAGGTACTAGCAGAACGAGCAAAACAAAAGAGGGTGCTGCTAAAGGAAAGAGAGCTAAATCTTAAAAAATAGTTTTCCCATAAAAGATTCCTTCTTCAGATCAGAAAATCCAACCTCCACCAGCAATAGCTTTATTGTATTTTTAAGCCCAACACTACCTTAGGGACAATTATATTTTCATTGATTGTCGTCCTGAGTATGTTGGGAGGGATGATGCTACTTACATGGTATCAATGGTTGACATAAGCAACATTTATAATCAAGAATGGATGTCAACCATGAGTGTTGCCATCTATAGCACGTAAGTATTATTTCATTTTGAGATTTTAATACTCTTAACTTATACAATTGGAATTTTTATGACCTCTTATATGAGTTTTTAGTTATTAAAAAATATGCATTGTTTCTATCGTCCATAGGTTGGTAGCTAATCGAGCTGCGATGGAGAGAATACTGTCCTCTATTATGTTTGTGTGCCCATACTACATAGCTGGTAGTAGTACAATAAGAGAGGGTAGGCACATAAACTATTTAGCGGATCGCATTTTGATTGAGGGACACAAGTTCTATCTCATTCCTCACCTCGCAGATGAACATTGGGTTTTGTACGATGTCCGACCTAATCTTAATAAAGTTTATGTGTTTGATTCCCTTTGAACCTATGACGTGCCTTTTGAAGTCACTCGTCATGGTGGGAAGGAATTTATCGACATGTTAGTATACTTTTCACTTCTTACTTCATTAGCTTATTTATACATATATCTACTAGCTTTCATCATTTGAGTTATATATATGTACTTACAATATTTTGTATCCAACTCTATTTATTAGGGCACTACAGACAGCATATTGAAGGAGAGGTGGGAATGGGGTCCCAAACCCAAAGAATGTTCAATACGAGCCTGTCATAGTAAGTAGGAAGACAACTATTTTGTATTTTATTTTAATTCAAATTAATATCTAATAGTTAGAGAGCTAACTTTATTCATTTAAAAGTGTCCACAATAGCAAAAAAATAATTATTGTGGATACTATGTATGTAGAGCAATGGATTTGATAGTCCAAAATAAATCAATCAACATAGATCCAAGCCATGTATGTTTTCTTTTTGATATTTTTCCATTAATGAATCATGACATATATGTTTGGTACTTGACGTAAGTGCTAACTATATATTAATCAAAACTTGGGCATTATAGCTTTTCACCGATGACTATGCACAAGGCTAACAATACAATGTTGATGAAATTGATGAAGTCAGAGAACAATGGGCCAAGCACGTGCACTCATTCATTCGGTATTAGGTAGAGATCTATATATTCTACATGCATGTTTAGGTTTGTATTTTTTCTATGTCTTTTAGTCTTCTAGGCTAGATTTATGAACTTTTTACTTTGGGGAGTAGAGCTACCAAGTTGTGGTATGTCTACTAATTTTGATTCTTGAGTATATATGTCCGGTGTATTAAGACATGCATATTAACTAGAGATTGATTGAAATTATGGTGTGATTGCATATTTGTTATGAATTGATGCTATTTTACAATGAAGATTTGGTAATTATTTGAACATACAACTGTGTATGTGGGGAGGAATAAAACTGCAAAAACATTAAAAAAACTATAGCTTTAATAACGGTTTTCATAAGAACCATTATTAAAAATATACATTTCATGTCAAATTTATGCTCATTTAATTCGTATTGGGGTTTAATAAATACGTAATCATTGTCTGAAACCCTAATTCGATGATGGTTTAATAACATTTTTAGTAACCATTATTAAAACCCTTTTTTTAACAATGACTGTTTCTTTACAACCATTATTAAATATACAGTTTATGCTCATATTGGATGGGCTTTTTATATTTTTGATAACGGTCAGGAACCATTATTAAATATTTAATAATGGGTTGTTTAATAATAGTTTAAAACTGTTATTAAAACTATAAAATAACCATTATTAAGATGCCTTTTCGGGGTAATGTTAGTTACCTCAGTTTGACCATTAGTTTGGGAATTATGTGATGTGCTAAATAATAATTTAGTACCAAGAATATGCCATAAAGTTTTTCAAAAATAACTCATAAACTTGACATCCCAATCAGAAACTATGCTTTCAGCTATTCCACGAAGTTTAACAATTTCTCTAAAATATAAGTTAGCAACATGCGTGGCATCATCAGTTTTATTATAAGGAATAAAATGAGCCATTTTAGAAAAACAATCTACTACCACAAGAATAGAATCTTTACCACGTTGCGTTCTTGGTAACCCTAGGATAAAATCCATACTAACTCCTTCTAATGTTTTATCACAAATGGGTAAAGGTGTGTATAAGCCTTTATAAAAGTAACTATTACTTTTTGACATGTAGAAAATCTACTTATCATGGTTTGCACATGTTTAACCATTCTTGGCCAATAGAAATTTTCTTGTAATAATTCTATAGTTTTATGTATACCAAAATGTCCCGCTATGCTACCTTCATGTATTTCCTTCATAAGCAAGTCTCTAATACTAGATCTAGGAATAAAAAGTTTATTTAGTTTAAACAAAAATCCATCTTGTATGACATAATTTCCATGGTATACAATTTCTTTACATGCACTAAACATGTCCTTAAAATCTTCATCATTAGAATATAATTCTTTAATAATTTCAAAACCTAAGATTTTTATATCTATCATAATAAGTAATGTAGACCTACGAGAAAGAGCATTAGCGACTACGTTTTCTTTACCATCTAAATGTTTGACAAAGAACATGAAGGATTGTAAGAAATTTACCCATTTTGCAAGTCTCAGATTAATTTTCTTTTAGCTATATAAGTATTTTAAACTTTCATGATCCTAATGTAACACAAATGGTTTTGGTCTCAAATTTACCCATTTCTTCAAATGCACTAGATGATCATAACTATTTTTTCTATACACAAGGATATCATCAAAATATACACCAATGAAATCACAAAGGAAAGGTCAGAGAACTTCATTCATAAGTCTCATAAATGATCTAGGTGCATTACATAACACAAAAGGCATAACCATCCACTCATAGAGACCATATTTTGGTTTAAAAGCAGTTTTCCATTCATCTCCATCTCTAATCCTTCATTAATGATATCCACTTCTCAAATCAATTTTGGAAAATACTTATGCTCCACAAAGTTCATCAAGCATATCATCTAATCTAGGCATAGGAAATCTATATTTGATAGTAATATTATTCACTGCCCTAGAATCTATACACATACACCAAGTACCATCCTTTTTAGCCACTAGTAAAGTAGGAACACTACAAGGACTCATACTTTCTCTTACAAATCCTTTATCCGTAAGTTCTTTTATTTTTTTTAATTTATTAGCTTCTTCTCGGTTACATCTATAAGACGATTTATTAGGAATAGGCATACTAGGAACAAGATCAATAGCATGTTCTATACCTCTTTTAGGTGGTAATCTAGGAGGTAATTCATCAAAAAATAGATCATTATACTCACCACCCAAATTAATGAAATTAGGATCTTCAAGTTGTTATTTTTCAAGTTCAGAATTTTTAGAAACTAAAGTATAACAAATTCCTTCTTCTTTTATACATTTTTCCATAACCTTTTCCCGTAAAAATAATCTCTTTTTATCATCATTTGAAGGCATATGATCATATAAAGAAGGTGTGAGCCTATACAATTATTTTTCCTTTTTCACCACATATTCATTTGTTACTCCATCATGATTTTCTTTTCTATCAAATTGCCATGGTCTACCTAAAAGTAATCCACAAGCATCCATAGGTAAAACATCACATAGAACTTCATCATGACAGTCTCTAATAAAAAATGTGAATAAAGTTCTTTTGTTTACTTTAGCTCCTTTATCCTTATTTAGCCATTGTAAAGAATAGGGTTTAGGATGATTAGTAGTTTCCAAACCAAGTTTCTTAACCATTGCATCACTAGCCACATTAGTAAATGAACCACTATCAATTATGAGTCTACAAACCATATCACCTATCTTACACTTAGTTTTAAAAATATTTTCTCTTTGAGTTGGTGTAATACTAGGTTGTATTTGTAAAACTCTTTGAATTATAAAGAAGGGCTAGACTTAGTCATCGATCTAGATGTATGTCCATATTCGTTATCTTCTACCTAGACTTATGTCCATTTAGGTGATTAACATTGGCCTAGACTTATGTTGACTTTAGTGATTAGCTTCAGCTTGGAATTTATGTCCCTTATTTAGATAGGCTTCCATGCTAAATGAAACCATGGGGTGGTGTATAGTCTAATGTTCAACAATAATAAAATATGGATGATAAGTATCTAGATGATAAAGGCTTGGATAATGAATAAGAAAATATGAATAACTAGATAAGGATGGAAATGCTTGGATGAGAAAAAGGATAAAAGCTGGCTTTTACACTTATTTATTGGCTTATATGATTAATTTATTATTAAATAAAATATTGGTAGAATGATTAACATGTGTCATATATTATCAAAGAAATGGTATAATCTTAAGGATTGAGTAATTTTAAGTGGCCCTAGTGGTAGAAAATCTACTAGTACATGTGTGAGTACTTATATGATTATAATGCGAAACAAAATATGATATATTTTACATTTTCTGAGTTATACATGATGGTTTGCTTTGGTCTATCCATACATTTATGTATATGGAATTAGCATGACACAAGTTAAATACTATATCCATTATAGCCATGTAAGGTAGAATTTGCATACTTGTATTTTCATTAAGGGAGAAACTTGTCTTACTTAGTATGAAGCCTATTGAAGTGTCGTTTTCTCATTTACTAGCTCATTCTCAAGAGTAGAGGGCTATCTACATGCTTTTAGGGATTTTTAGTAAAGGGCCTACCTTAGCTTTGGTTTGGGGCTTGAAACCATTGACATCTTAAGATCCTATGGGGTCCGTGATGGACCGTGGTTTTGATTTTGGTTTCATACCCTAACTTCATTTTGACATAGCCTCGTTGTTTTACCTATAAGTATTTTGTAATGATTTGGTCACAGACCATTTATGTCCTTTAATATAAATGATTTTTTCAAAGTGTGTATGTAATTTATATTCACATACTCAGTTGTTTTTAAATGTCTTGGTTCATTTTATCCTTATATCTAATATGGACGTGTATCTTATGTTAGGTATAGCAATAACACCTTGTTTTTCCTTGGTGTATTTTTAGCTTCTGTGTTATTTTAGCTTTTGTGTTATTTTAAATAAAATTTTCTTAACAGCGTATCATTTTCAATAATAATTGATTTGGTACCATAGGTTGATATATGAGCTTTTTCTTAGAAACTCTCCACTTTTATGAATTGTTAAATTGATACCACAGTTTTTTTTATCATAGCCTTTCCTAATAACGCATTATTTTTGAAAATAATTTTAAACTAATATCATAGGATGGTCTTTATAAACCATTTCTCCTTAATTTTCTTGTAAGTTTAATTATTTTCAAACATATAATACCTATAAGTGAGAGAGGGTTGGGGAATGTGCCATAGATAGCAATTATGATAATTGTTATGTGAGTTTTAGTACACGGTAAGCTAAATTTTGTCCCTAATTTCTTCTAGTCTTTAGGGCACAATGGCTGCTAACTACTACTATGAGTGCATTCAAGCTTTTATGGAGACCATCGAAGCCTATATAGTGGGCTAGATCCAAGCACCTTAACCTCCAATAGTGTTAGTAGATGCACTAGCACTAGAAGATTACCTTAGGAGGATTATATATTATCACCCACTAACCTTCAAGGGATAAAAGGACTTTGGCATTATGGAATGATTTTTCTGCGATATAGCGAAGACCTTCACTGCTTGTGAATGATTGGAAGATAGAGGGATGGTATGGCAATATACTACTAGAGAGGAAGGGAAGAGGCTTGGTGGAGGAGTGTCTAATATAAGGGTAGATAACCTATGGGATGCAGCCATTCTTAGATCCATTGTGAGCCCGTTTCTACCTAAATCACCTCTGCATGATAAAGTAAGATGAATTAATGGTGCTTCGGTAAGGGTTCATGTCTATTGAGGAGTACTATACTTGATTCATTAACTTGGTCCAGTTCACCCCAAAAGTGGAGGCAAACGAGGTGATGAATGCTTACAATTTTAAGGTCAAATTGGGGATCCGATACTAGGAGCTTTTAGTGATAGTTACTTTGTCAGATATGTTAGGTATATATAATTAGGCCTTAGAGGTATCCTATGTTACTAAGGCCTAAAGTGCTTAGTCGGGGAGCAAGTGGGTGTTTGAAGGTCAACAACATCATGGTGACAAAAAGAAGGTCTTTTTAAGTGGAACTTGTAATACCCTATATTTTTATGAAACGTTGAAATAGAATTATGCCAGGCTTTAGGCCTTTAATTTTTATTTAATGTTATGAATTAGTTTCAGGCAAAGTTTTATTTGAAGTTTTCTGTAAAATGGAGTTCATTGAGTTTTTTAGGCAAGCCGATTGACTTGTTTCAAGAATTGATTAGCTAGTTTATCATTTTACCAAATTAGATTTTATCGACTTTATCTAATGGCTTACTAGGAGAATCCAATTGACTAGCCAAAATTGTTGATTAACTTGTTTGTAGAGCTGATTATATTTTTTGAGCTTAAATTTTTGAAAAACCTTTTATACTGAAATGGAACCTTACAAACCTATGCTAATTTGTTCCAAAGAGATTCCTAACCATTGCCATGGCACATTTGGCCTAAAATATTACCTCAAGTACATTTAAAGGTCAATTAGCACAATTAAGGGGGAGATATGACCTTAGCATTATTGTGCTTTTCCTCTCTCCTCTCCATGCTTCTAAGATCAATGCTTCAATCTTAGACCTAGTTGTAAGAAACTAGAAGATTACTTCCACAATGATATTCCATCACACCATTAGTGTATCCTAACTCTACTCCAATGGACCTACATTCTCTAAAGGCACAATTTGAGCTCTAGAGAATATGTCATCAAATCATTGGTGAAATCCATCCACTTTAACCAAATTTAAAATCTTATTTATAGGTTTTTAAGTTTTTCTCTAAACCATCTTTGTTTTTCCTTCAATTGTTTAGCTGTAAATAGACCTAATCACCCCTTATATGCACTTTTTCTCTTAAGTTCCTAATTCTCTAAGTTTTATATTTTCATTCCTTCCTTCCTTTCAGACTTCAACCTTTAGTAATCTATCTTCTCACACTTTTATGATCTTGTCACTAGATCTCTCTTGTTTTAATTGGTAAGCTAGGAAGGGTTAGATTCTAGGAAGAGGTTAAGTGATCTAATTAATCTCTTCCTTATTTTTGCCTCAAGTAGGTATGTTTTTCTTCTTTCTATTTTTATGTTTGAAAATTTGATAAGTCTTTGGCACAAATTTTGAGTGGAGATTTTGGTTTTAAGGTTTTCAAACTTGGTATTTTTAGTTGTCAAGGGGGTTTGTGTGCATCAAGGAAGTGATTTTCGCTTCTAAGTAAGTATTCCTATATGTTATGTGTTACCTTAAGTTGATACATACGTATTGGCATGAATAAATATAGTTTGTATATGTGATTTGGATGGTTATATGACATGATATGATTAAAAGCATGAAAAAGGAGTAAAAACACTATATGAGGATTCCATGTTGTGAAGTGCATGTTAATCTAGTTCAAAATATGTTAGAATATGTTGATACATGTATTAAGGTAGTTAAGGGTGATTTAAATGAAAGAATGTAGACGAACTTTAATCATTTGATATTATGTAGCATAAACCGATTGACTACTTATATCAAATTAATTGAACGGTTCCTAAAGTAGTTGATTGGTTTACCCAAACTATTGATGCATAAGCTTATAGAGACCTGAGTCTTACTCTTTACTTAAATCCATCAACCAGTTGGGAAAAATCAATTGACTAGTCCATGAAAATTTTACTAGTTTGACCTAACCAATTAATCTATTGGACAAATTCATATTCTAGTTGAGATAAATTGATCGACTGATTAGGCAAGCGATCAACTTTTTAGCTGGTTTGCATGGTTGGTTTCCTTTCAATTTGGTTTTGTATTATGGCTATGTTTGGGACTATATCATGATTACTTGTGTGATAAAATATAGATTTTATCATAGATTATTAGATTAATGAAAGGATAAAAATGGATTATAATTTATGATATAATCCATGATTATTGTAAAGACTAAATGGATATTTCACTTATGATAAGTGATGGCATTTAGATATGAGTAATGAAACTAAACATGGACTTGAGAAAAATGATAAGATAGATATGAGTAATGTGGTGCAAGGATAAATTGAACCCACATGGTTGGAAAAATGGAAAGAAAGAGGATTGATATGGAATAAACATGGGAATTGCCTTACTTTCTTTTGTATGGGCCATATATGATCACCTACCCATATGAATAAAATACTAATCGTATAAAGGAATAGGCAATCGAATTGAGTATGGATCTGGCATACTAGATCCTCGATTAGCTACAGGGGCTTAGTTTACCTTTCAGCATTTTTGGTGCCTTTGTGTGGGATCCTAAGAGGATTGGGTACCTTACCTTCTCTAAACATTGATGATATACTAGGGGGTATCAATTCTAAAGGGTCTAGTTACCTAGGTGTTTGGCTTTGGCTTGGAATTATATCCATTTTTATTATTCGCTTTTGCCTTAACTAATGACAATTTAGTTAATAGCTTCAACCTTAACTTTATGTCCCTTATTTGGATCGGCTTCCATGTTATGTGAGATCATGGGTTGGTGCACAATCTATCACTCGATGAAAATAAAATACAGATAATAATAATTTAGTTAGAAAACTATTAATGATGACTAAGATAACGGCTTAGTGAGGAGTGGAAGTAATGGTATGATTGATCAAAAAAAAATTAAATGTTGGTTTATACACTTGGCTAAAAGTTTAAATGACTAATTATTTATGAAATGGAATATTGATTGGATGATTGACTAATCTTATATATGGATAAGTAAATGGTATAACTTAATGAATTGGGTAATTGAAAGAAAAACCCTGAAGGTTTCTTAGATTTGCTTTGTTGTCATCTATGTAAGTGCTTATGCAATGATAATGTGAAACAATGCATGATATAATCTTCTTTTTGGAGTTATGAATGATAGCATGTCTATACATTATCCTACAGTTATATATATGATTTGTCTTGAATCATATGATATTTCATATCAAGATATGATAGCTTGGCACACTTATATTTACATTGAGATAGCACCTTGGCTTATTATGTATTTATCATACTAATGTATCCATTTGTTTCCTCACCTATTCATTCCCATGAGTAGGGGGCCATATGCAGGCCTTTTGAGATGGTTAATAAAGGGCCTAAATTAGTTGGGTTGGCGCTTGAGAGGAAGGATATATGGATATTTTTGTAGGGTCTAATGTAAAATACTCTTTAAAGTGGTTTAATTAATCTAATATTACTTGTATTATGTTGTTTTTGATGTTTTGGTTGGTTTAGCCTTATTTTGATATAGATACATGGAAAACATATATCATATGTTAGATATGATGGCAAGATCCCAATTTTCCTAGATATTTTTTCAGCTTCCATAAATGTTTTAGTAAAATTTTTTGAGAGTGAAAAATGTGTGTTATAGGTTAGTATTAGATCTTTTACTTTAAAAAAGTTTCCACTTTTATAAAATTGTTAAACTAATGTTATATAGTATATCAAAACATTTTACTAAAAATGCCAAATAATTTTAAGATAATACCACATGATGTTATTAGTCTTAAATTTAGATTCTTTTTCTTTGATTTTACTGACAAGTTTAATTATTTCAAACATGGAATGTTTGTGAGTGAGAGTGGGGTTAGGAATGTGCTATAGATAGCTTGTGATTATTGTTGTCCGAGTCTTAGTACTCGTTATAATTATTTCTATTCCTAACTTCTTCTAGTCTTTAGGATGTGATAGCTGCTAATTGCCATTATAAGCATATTGAAGCATTTATGGAGACCATTAGAGCTTATATGGAGGGCCAAATCCAAGCACCTCAACCTCTACTAGAGCTAATAGTTGCACTAGCTCTAGAGGATTATCTCAAAATGGTTGGGCATCATCACCCGCTAATATTTGAGGGTAAGAAGGACCCTAATATAATGGAATGATGGGTCCAAAACATAGAGAATACTTTCATCATCTACCTTTCCCTAGGAGACAAGAGGGTACACATAGTGGTGTACTATCTAAGAGGAAGGGAAAATGCATGGTAGAGGAGCATCTAACATAGGTGTGGAGAATCTACAAGATGTGGACCATTCCCAGAGGCATTACAAACCCTATTTTGCCTAGCCCACCTATATATGGAGAAGTACGATGAATTTCTTACACTATAACTAGGGCATGTCCATCGAGGAGTGTTATACTCGATTCATGGACTTAGTCTAATTTTCTTTAGAGGTAAATGCCAATGAGGTGATGCAAGTTTTCCATTTTGAGAACATATTGAGGATCTGATACTAGGACATGTTGATGAGAGTTAGTCTGCCAGATATGAAGGGGATATATGAGCATGCCATAGAGGCATCTCGAGTCATCCAAGCTTAGAGTACTAAGTCTAGTGGCGAGAGGAAATTCAAGGGTTTTCAGTATCCTAGTAAATGGAATAAGGCTTTCTCTTGAGGTATCTAACCGCCAAGATTTGGTCAGAGCATGGTTTAAGCTACCTAATCTTGAGTGTTGTTTGGGGGTCGTGCCTAGGAGAGGAACTACCACTATAAGAGATGCAGGTTAGATCACCTAATTACTAAATATAGAGGTAAAAAGTGGTTCTATGTGGACCAAAGGGTATTAGGGTTATTTGACAAAATTAATGTAATGGATATGTTAGGTAAATATCTAACATTGATAGATTACATGCAAGAATGAGTGGTTTTATAGGGACCAATTAGTATTATGGTTTCCTATCGAAAGTGCAAACCTAATCCCTTTATAAGGATTGTGTTGGTGATCACTTTGAGTAACCTTATATATAAGGGATATCCGCTCTACCAGTGTAGTATTAGAGATGTTGAAGTAGCTAAGATGATATTGGAGTAGATAGTTATGGTTTGGGAATTTCCCAATGTTTTCCCTATGGAGATCCTAAAATGCCATTAGTTTAAGAAGTTGAGTTTTATGTGGATGTATTGCTAGGGATAGAGCTAGTATCTAAAGGCCTATACTATATTTCACCTATAGAGATGAAAGAGTTCAAGGCTCTATTGGAAGAGCTTTTTATGAAGGGTCACATCTGACCTAGCATATCACTATAGGGAGTGCTAGTGTTGTTCAAAAGGAAGAAGGATGGAAGCTTGATATTGTGCATTTACTAATGAGGGGGTAACTAGGTGATTATGAAGAACCATTATCTGTCAGCAAGGAGCGATGACCAGTTCTATCAACTTAAGGAAGCCAAGGTGTTGTTCAAGGTTGATCTTCGCTCGAGCTATCATTAGTTGAGGATAACAGAAGAAGACATTCCTAAGACTACTTCTCAAAAAATGTATGGCCATTATGAGTTCATGATAATACATCTACAAATTTCACATCCCTCATGAACCATATCTTTTATCTTTTCTTAGACCTGTTTATCATAGTATTTATCAACGACATCATCATCTTCTCATGTGATTGGTAGATTCATGAACAACATTTGTGGTAGACTTTAGTCTCACTAAGATTAAGCCAACTGTATACCAAATAATCAAAGTGCGAGTTTTGGTTAAATCAAATGGGCTTCCTAGGTCATTTAATCTCTAAGGATGGTGTTGTAGTTGATTTTGCCAAAATACAAGATGTTTTTGAGTGAATAAAGCCCACTTCTATAAAAGATGTGTGCAATTTTCTAGGTTTAGGTTGTTGCTATCATCCATTCATGGCAGAATTGTCCAAGATTCCACAATCTTTAACCCAACTATTGAAGAAGGCCACATGTTTCCAACTGAATGAGAAGTGTGGTGAAGCTTTCAAGGAGTTGAAGATGCATTTGGCTTCTACTACATTGCTAGTGGGTCTAACGGTTTGGAGGTGTACAGTGAGGCTTATGCTTCACTACATTTAAAGTCGCATAAAGAAACCTACTAAAGCATGAATTAGAGATTCCTACGATAGTGTTTGCTCTTTAAATTTAGAGGTATTATCTCTATAGAGTTTAGTGAAAATTTTACACTGACCATAATAGCATCAAGTACATCTTCACTTAGTGGGAGTTGAACCTAAGATAACACCAGTGGTTGAAGTTGGTTAAGGATAATGACTTGGAATTTATGCACCATAAGGGCAAAGCCAATGTGGTCGTAGATGCACTTAGCTAGAAGACTTCACATTCCTTAGGCATGAGTGTACTATTAGATCACTTGTGTCAAGAGATCAAATAGATGAAGATTGAACTTATCATTGTTGTGATCCTAGTTAAGAATTAGTGCACTTACCCTCACACCTTTGATTTTTAAGGAGATCCAAGCTAACCACGTATGCGATGTCAAGCTGAAGAGAATTTGAGCTGGTATTACAGAAGGTAGAGTTAGAAGATTCTAGATCTATGAAGATGGTAGCATTAGATATCATGGTAGGTGTTGTGCAAAATAGAGGTATGTTAAAATTAAGAGGAAGATCCTTGAGGATGGACATTACATTCATTACTCTATTCACCCCAGAGTACACATGCTATACATGATCGACCAAAAATATTAGTGGCCTCGCATAAAGCAAAAAGTAGGAGAGTTTGTTTCCTGATGTTTGACCTGTCAGAAGTTTAAGATTGAGTACAAGAGACCAGGAATATTAGTACAACCACTTGTAGTTTCAAAGTTGAAGTGGGATAGTATATTGATGGACTTTGTGGTTGGTATTCCGAGGACCAATAGTTGTTTTGATTCCATCTGGGTCATTATGGATCATCTGACTAAGTTAGCTATGTCATATCAATGAAGTAAACTTGGTGTATAGAGTGACAAACCAATGCTTATAGAAAGAATGTGGTAAGACTTCGTGGAATTCCTAAGGGCATTATGTTTGATTGGGACTATAGGTTCTTGACAACATTAGGCAAAAATTACAAGCTTCATTTGGTAATAAACTAAAGATGAGTACAATAGTTCACCTAGCTATGGATGCTTTTATAGATAGGGCCATTCAAACTCTAGGAGGCATGCTATATTTTTGGGGAAGTTGGGAAGACTAATAAGATTTAATCAAGTTTTCCTATAACAATAATTATCTCGCTAGTATCAACATAGCTCGTTTTGATGCCTTTTATAGAATTAAGTTTCATAGTCTCTTATGTTGGAATGATATTAGCAAGATGCTCCTGTTAGGAGCTAAGATAATTGACGTGATGACTAGGCACATCTATTTGATTTAGGACTCAATGAGAGCCACCTAGAAATGATAGAAGAGCTACAAAGATCTAAAGTGACAAATTAATGGTTATGAGGTCAATGACATAATTCTTTTGAGGGTATCTCCCTTATATATATTCATAAGGTTTGGTTGGAAAGGTAAGCTTATTCAAAGGTATATTAAAAGAGATTTTGGACCGTGTAGGTGAAGTGGCATATTGCTTAGCTCCACTAGTTGAGTGTACACAATATTTTTCACATATTGCAGTTGAGAAACAACATGGTGTATCTTTTGCACATTATCTGACAAGAGTCATTAGGGCTTGATGAGTATTTAACTTATGAGGAGTGACCGGTGAGCATCCAAGACACACAAGTGAGAGAGATGCATATGAAGACTGTTCCGTTAGTGAATGTTTTATGGTCATGGAATGGTATAGAGGAGTATAGTTAGGAGGTTAAGGATGAAATTCAAGCCAAGTATCTAGAGATTTTTTTTTTGTAGTTGTTATCTTAAATTTAAACTTTTTTCTTTAAGGGAGTAGTACCCTTTTCCTTGAATGTGAATATGACATGTGTTTTAATTTATGTTTAATGATGTGATTTGATTGTTATAAGCATCTAGGATGCAGTCTCTTTAAGGGAGTAATGTCATAACACCCTATATTTTTGGAAAAGGTTGAATATGGATTATGCTAAATTATAAGCATTGGATGTCGATCTAATGTTATAAATTGGTTTGAGGTAAAGTTTGATTTAAAATTATGTTGAAAAATGATGTTTATTGAGTTTTTCTAGCCAATTGATTGACTAGTTCTATGAACCAATCTATAGGTTCTAGGAACCAATCAACTTGTTTGTCATTTAATCAAATCACGTTTTCTCAAATAAATCAATCAACACCTTGGGGAAAACTAAATGACTAGTCTATGAATAGTAGACTAGTAGACCAATACCTATTGACCTGTTTGTGGAGACGGTCACATTTTTTTAATATGATTTTTTGAAAAACCTCTTACACTCAAATAGTACCTTAAAAAATTGTGTTAATTTATCCCTAAGACATTACTAACAAATTTGATGATGCATTTAACCTAAAATATTATATCAAATCGATCTAAAGGTCAATTGGGACAATTAGGGGAGAGAGATGACCTCAACATCATCTTCTTCATCATCACTCCTCTGCACGATTCTAAGATTAATGCTTCACTCTCAGGTATGATTTTGAGTATATCGATTAATCATTCTATGAAAAGTTTACTTAATTGCCCAAACAAATTGATTGGTTCGAGGAATGCATTGTTTGGTTTAGTTAAACTAATTGACTGATTTACTAAAACTTATAGAATAGTCAAGCCAGATAGATCGACTGGTTCAACTTGTTTACATGGTTTCTTTCCTTTGTTTTTGTTATGATTTGAGGCTATGTTTGGGACTGTACCATAATTATTAATGGGATAATGTAACACTCCCAAAATTTCACTACTGAAAAATTTTGTTTAATTAAGAGAAAATTAGCTGAAGCAAGTTAAGAAACCGTGAACTTTGGAGATATTACTTCCTCACTTAGTACCAGACTGGTTTACTTCTACCGTTCTAGTACCAAGTGCTAAGGCTAAAAGAGTAAAACACAATTTTTGAGAAATTTAAACATATTATAATCAAAGTAGCGTAAGTAAATATTTTATAGTAGTATAATCTACCGGTGGTGGTTACAAAATAACAAATACATAGAACTGTGGATTTAAAGGAGACGGAGTAAAACTCAAAAAGTTGCGAATAGTTCCTTACGCCCTTTCCTGATGGCCCACTTGAGTAACACTGAATATGACCTATAAGGAGTACTGCCCATTGAATAGGCAGGGGCCCTAGGAATGGATCCTTTCAGTACTACGATACTGAGTAACCCTTTAAAAATGCACTTAAAAGTAGGCACATAATGTAACACATGTTATACTATTATGTCTATACATAATGACAGGTGTAAATAGAATATTCAAACCCATACATTCACATATTCCACAATTCAATAAGATATTAATGGTGTACACATAACATTCACTTTCGTACATTCGCATACTTAATATGCCAACTAAATATTAATAGGCCATACTGAATAATCGATACTTTTAGGGCCTTAAGACCATCAGTCCATCATTAATCAATCATCTCAGATTATAATCTCCATAAGAGTGCGGGAACGCTACTATTATAGTCGGTGGATCAGTCACTTATAGGAAAGAATGCACCTAACCACTATTATATGCTCGTGGATTGGTCTCCAGGGCAAAACGCTCCTGGCCACTATTAAGCCGGTGGATCGGTCTGGCCTCGAATCTCATGGTGTTCCACTATAGGTACTCAGTGTCTTTTACTCATCTTACCAAATTAGGGTTTAATTTATTGAGCTCGGGATCCTCCACTATTATTGCTTGTGGGTCGGTCACTTGCTAGACAATGTCCATGCTACTATTATTCTCTAATAGATCGGTCACTTATAGGGTAGAACATACCTAACCACTATTCCTAACCAATGGATCATGTAGACCTGGCTCAATAATCGACCACTTTACATAATTAGTATTTTATTATATCTTATTCAACAGGTTCCTCCCTATACATGCATGGCTAACTCCAGCTATACTTATCCTCCTAAGAGGGCCCATCCCACAACTTGAAACTCGGTGCCTCCAAACTTGCCCCAACATCCTTCCCATAACCCGCTTACTTACACCGAAAACCTGACTCCCAAATGTAGGGGTCGAGGCCCACACTTTGTACCCTCAAAATCCACTCACCGCCTTACCCTTGGGTTTTATCAAGAAATCCTAATTTGGGCCTGTGTGGTTCGACCTTTTCTACCTCACACATTCCAAACTATTTCAACACCCCCACACATCACGACCCTTAGATTCAATCCTCACTTCATGTCTTACTCATTCTCATTTATTTATTTATTCTCTTTTTCTTCTTCCCCCTACTCAAATTAGGGTTTCCCCTTAAACTCTAGTCTAGTCTCCTACGCACCCTTATACTGCCCCACGTACTATTTTTCACTTAAAGCCCCCGGACACCCAAATGACACTCCTATTAGCTTCCTCACGCCCCGAGGAAACTTTTCATATGTAAAGTTTGCCCCCATTTGGACTCTAACAATCCCATGCAAACCCTAGTTTCTCCTATTCCTACATTAGCCAACTTACTTCCCCTTGGTTATCTTTCTCTCCCATTACTCTTTATCATGCCTCCATCCTACATTAGCACATTAATCATCCTAGCATGCATGTCCTAAAGGGGTATATCACGCCACATCATAACTCATAGCATATCCATATCAGCACATACCAAAAGAAGACACATAAACACACCTCGGTTCCAAGCTACGCCACACATGAAATAGTTAAGGTAAGAGCATATAGAACACGACATATAATTATATGGGACAACCAAGGCATGTAGGACACATAGCACACATTCAGCTTTAGCTACATCCTTACTTGATTTAAGTTATCGAGCTATTTCCCACACTTGTTAGGCCACTAATCACCCTTTGTCATCGTTACACTTAATATATTTCCCATTTGATTGGTTAGATTACTAATTTGCCCATTTCCTTTATTATAATTAAAAAATTGCTCTTTAGTTGGTCAAATTACCAAATTACCCCTATTCACTATCCTAATTATCAAATTACCTCTTTTGTTGGTTAAATTACAAAATTTCCCTTCACATTTATTATATTTACCATTTTACCTTTTCCATTATTAAATTATCAAATCACCCTTCAGTTATTTAAATTATTATTTTATCCTTCACAATTTTTATAATTACCATATTACTCCTTTTCAATTTTCACTTTTACCCCTTTTATTTATAAAATTACCATTTTATCCCTTTACTTTCAAATTTACCATTTTGCCCCTTAACTTAAAAAAATTACCATAACACCCTTTCACTTATAAAATTACCATTTTATCCTTAATTATAAATTTACCATTTTACCTCTTTTCATTTCGAAATTACCATGTTTTCCTTTAATCACAAAATTACCATTTTGCCCCTTTTATCACAAAATTACCATTTTACCCCTTTTATTACAAAATTACCATTGTGCCCTTTATTTATAAAATTACCATTTTACCCCTTTACTTTTAAATTTACCATTTTACCCCATAACTTATAAAAATTACCATAACACCCTTTCACTTATAAAGTTATGAAATCACCATTTTACCTCTTTTAATTTCCAAATTACCATGTTTCATTTTAATCACAAAATGACCATTTTACCCCTTTTATTATAAAATTACCAATTTTCCCTTTTATTACAAAATTTACCATTTTACCCCTTTTATTACAAAATTACCATTTTCCCTTTATTTATAAAATTACCATTTTACCCCTTTACTTTCAAATTTACCATTTTTCCCCTTAACTTCTAAAAATTACCATAACACCCTTTCACTTATAAAGTTACCATTTTATCCTTAATTATGAAATTACCATTTTACCTCTTTTAATTTCCAAATTACTATGTTTCCCTTTAATCACAAAATGACCATTTTATCCCTTTTATTATAAAATTACCATTTTACCCTTTTATTACAAAATTTACCATTTTACCCTTTAAATATGAAATTACTATAATACCCCTTTTATTATCAAATTACCAATTTATCCTTTAATTCCAAAATTACCCTTTTACCCTTTAATTATAAAATTACCATCTTGCCCCTTCCCTCTAAAATTACCATAATACCGTTTTTAATTAAAATTACCATTTTGCCTCTTAGTACACCACTTAGATTACATTATTATTATTACTACATAAAATATTAATATTAACACCTCATCCACAACTCTTATAATTAATATAATATTATTAGCACCCCTATATATTTATTAGGTAGTATTCTTATACAATATACATTACTAAAATACCCCTAAGACTCACGAAATATTAATCATGCAATAAAGATCACAATACCATAATACAACATGGATAATACTTAACATTTTCATTAACCATGAAACTCTTACCTTAAATAATATTTCCATATATAACATATAACCTATATGCTTCTCTTTATCAAAAATCACAATAAACTATGCATATGATATTAAAAAACATATATTAAGCATAATAACATAATAAAAATCCTAATGTGCTAACATACGTTAATCCATGCATTTAAGTGGGATTTAACGGTTACCTCGATTCCCATAAAAATGAACCTTACTAGTATTCCAGTTAAAGGTTCAAGCTTTGATTATCAAAACCAATACCTAAAAATAATATCAAGACTTATTACATTATAAATAATAAAAATCAGAGTATAAGGCTTTATAACACTGAAATAATCAAATAATTAAATTAAAATATTATTATACCTTAATAATTATTACCCAAATTAATCAACAAAGTTAGCAGCTCATAGTGCTAATGCAGCTCAAGGAAATGAAGGAGGAGGGGGCTCGAAGGTGGTGAAAAGAGGGAAAATTGGGTACTTTCAGGTTAGTGGTTTGGGGCTAAGAAAAAGATATGATGGAGAAGGATTTGGGGCAAGGGAATAGTGCAAAAGTGGAGAGAGGGTGTAGGTGGTGGTCAAGGATGGGTTGAAGGTAGCTAAGGGCAGAGGAGGTAGCAGCAGCAAGGCTATGAAGGTGGCAGCCGAGGAGGGAGTCAAAATGGGGGGCTGAGAAGGAAGGGAAAGGGAGAGGGAAAATGAGGGCTTGCAGGTGGTGGTTTCAGCCAATCGATGATTTGGGGGTGGTAAAGGTGGTTACAACGAGTAATGTGGTGACTTAGGTGGTAGAATAGGAAGAGGAATGGCGGCGGCATATGGCAGTGTTAGGGGGCTACCAAGAAGGATGGGAAAGAAGAGAAAAAGAAGAGAGGAGGAAGAAGGAGGCTACGGAGTGGCTCAATAGGTGTTGGGATGATTCAAGGATAAGGTAGAGGGTGGTAGGGGTGGCACAGGTGGTTGTTGAGGCGAAAAAAGTGGCGGAGTTGGGCGGTGAAGCAAAAATAGAGAAGGTGAGGGAAGAAGAAGAAAGGAAAGAAAAGAGAGGGTTGGGGAGCATGGGGAGTTTGGGAAAAAAATGTAGAATAGGTAAGGAAGAAGGAAGAAATAGAAGAGGAAGAGAAGGGAGGGGATAAAGAGCTTGAGGGGTGATGGTATGTGGTAGGGAAATGGGAGTTGCAGGGAGAGGGAGGAGGATATGGTAATGGCAGGGAGAGGAAGAGGGAGAGGGTGAGATGGTGGGGCTAGTATGTCAAGAAAATGAGGAGAGAGAGAGATGGAGATAGGGGGAGGTCAACAAGGGAGAGGGAGTTGCAGGTAGAGATGGTGAGGGTCAGGATTCTCACCAGGGAAAGATGATGATGAAGGAAAGAAGAAGAAGAAAGGGGAGGGGGACTGGGTGCATGATAAGTGTGACTTTTACATCTTATTCCTAAGGTTTATAAGATTTTTTACCTTTAATTTCAGTCGGAATTCTCCCTTTTTGTTCTTATTACTGCCTTTGTGTTGTAAAAATTTGTAGGGTCTCAAGCAACAAAAAAAATCATGAAGGATGAAGAAAAATAATAACCTTAAAGGGAGAAGAAAGGAGAAAAAAGGAGCAAAGAGGGGCAAAAGTTAAAGTGGAAAGAGATTTAGAGCTAAAATGTAAATTGTGGAATAAAATGAAAGAAATAATGCATATTTAAAGTATATGGGCCGGAAAGAAGTGAAATTTAGACCACAAAAAGGTCTGAATTTGGAGAATATTTCACTATAAAAGTTTTAGATATTTTTAATAGCTTTCCAATGCATTCAAAATTAGCTTAATCAGAGTTATGATGAAAATGGTATGGTCAAAATACACATCATTGTCAAAGTTGACACGGGAAGCCCATCTTTACCGAAACCCTAGCAATCCACGAGGGAGTAATATAAAAACTCTCATTCTAATATCTTGAGGCAGCCTCCACTCCCTCTCTTTTCTCTCTTCTCTATCCTCTTCCCCAATTTATCAAGATATCCCTTGTAAATTAGAGACGGAGGTTCAAGAAGTTAAATTTTTGTAAGAATTTATGAACATCAAGGGTATTATCTAATGATATTTTCTTTATCTATGGAATCTCTTATTGTTTTTAATATTCTTGCTATGAATTTGATGGGATAGATCTTGTGCTAAGGTGAAGGAGAATTTTCCTCGATCCTAATGTGTTGAATTATTGCATCCTTTTTTATTCAATTCATAATATATGTGTTGTGTTATTGATTGACTGACGGATTTTTGAACTACGGTCGGGTTCTGATTTTCGGTGTAGGAAATACCAGTGAGATTGAGAGATAATCTAGTATTAGACCTAACAGCACAATGGGAGATTAAATTGTAAGTCTACAGATAATCGATTTGACCTCTACAACAACAAAGGAGGAAACTTTATAGACTTTAATGCATTATATTCTATTAGACTCTAAGCTAGAGATAGTTAGGGCCATAGTTATATAATAGGGTGGTTGTGGCTTGAGAAAGCACAACACTTTCTATCCTTGTTGGCATGATTGATTATGATTGTTGAATTATTTTGTGATGTGATCTTCAATTACATGTGAGGATCGGGGGCAAGGAACTGGAACCTTACCTCTTCTATTCATTTGAGTGACTTGAGTGCTATTTTCCTTTCTTTTTAGCTTATTTAGTTATTTTAGCTTAAAATTTATTATTTCATATCATCTCATAGTCTAGAAATAGTTAAGTTCTATCATTGTCCTAGTGGTCATTCACCAATCCTTGTGGGATCGACCTTGACTACTACTCTGACCTTGTGCACTTGCGGGTAGGAATGTGTTAAGTTTTTGGTGCCGTTGCCGGGGATTGGCAGCGAGTGAAATTAGGACTCAAGGTATTTATTGTGATCTAGACATTTATTTTTTTTCTTTTTACATTCTTTTTGTTGTGGTTGACTAATCTTGGGTGTAGGAGTTCTTGATTTAGTGCAGGTGCATTAGTGCATGACCTGCGCTAGTGGGGGTGATCTAGTGCCACTTGATCTCGAGATTGAGAGGACCATATCACATTTTCATAGGTTACACACCACAAACGCTGAAATGGAAACCAATACTCCACCCCATAATGGACAAATCCCACCACAAGGGCACATCTTACTCCAAGAACAAGCTCCTATCCGAGAGCAAGCTCCCATTCCTAGGTCACTTCGGAACTATGCTACACCAAGCCTTGATGGCTCAACCTCAAGCATACGAAGACCGGCCATACAAGCTAATAATTTTGAGATGAAGCCTGCCATTATCCAGATGCTACAAACATCAGTTCAATTTGGAGGTAACCTTAATGAAGATCCCCACTCCCATATTTCTAACTTTGTAGAAATCTGTGACACTTTTAAGCTAAATGGTGTTTCTAATGATTCAATTAGGCTTAGACTGTTCCCTTTTTCTTTACGTGATAAGGCTAAGAGTTGGTTACACTCATTAGCCCCAGGGTCTATTACTACTTGGGACGATTGATGAAGTATTTCCTTTTAGATATTTTCCACCATCAAAAATTGTAAAATTATAGAATGACATCACTACCTTTATGCAAAATGACCTTGAATCACTTTATGATGCATGGGAAATTTTTAAGGATTTTCTTAGGAAGTGTCCACATCATGGCCTGCCTATGTGGCTTCAAATGCAAACTTTTTATAATGGTATCTCTGCTACTAACCGTTCTATGATAGATGTAGCTGCAGGAGGTACCATTATGAACAAGACTCCAAAGCAGGTTTATGAGTTCATTGAGGAGCTAGCTTCGAATTCCCACCAATGGCACTCCAAACGTGCCCTAATACAAAAGACTCCAGGAATTCACTCTTTAGATTGCATCACGGCATTAGAGGCTAAGATTGATTTGCTTGCTAAAAAATTTGACAAAATTGGTAGTACTTCTTGTATGTAGGTACAAGCTAATGCACCTATGTGTGAGTTATGTGCTGGATCACACTTAAGCACAGATGATGTCCAAGTTCATCACTCGCACCGAGAGCACCCTTCAAAAACATGATTCTCAAATTCAAGCTCATCTTCAGAAACAAGAATCCCGCCTCCAAAATCAAGATGCATCCATCAAGAACCTAGAGGCACAAATTGGACAACTTGCTAATGCCATTTAAGCAACAACACCTAACACTTTGCCAAGTGTTACAATCAGCAACCCTAAAGAGCAAATTAATGTAATAGCCTTGAGGAGTGGGAAACCACTACTTGAACCATACCCTCAAGAACCCAAGGAAGATAAAGAAAAAGCTCCAAAAGAGAAAGTGCTTGAATCACAACCTAAGACAATCCACACTTCACCTCAAGAGGCAAATGAATATGTTCCTCCTCCTTCGTTTCTAGGTAGGATTGTACAACGCAAGTAAGATGCTCAATTTATAAAATTTCTTGATATACTTAAGAAACTGCACATTAACTTGCCGTTGCTTGACATTGTGAGACAGATGCCTAGTTATGGGAAGTTTCTAAAGGACATAATCACTCACAAGAGGAAACTGGATGATTTTGAAACAGTAAGTTTGAAGGAGGAATGCTCTGCAATCTTGCAGAACAAACTTCCTCCGAAGCTTAAGGATCTAGGAAGTTTCAATATCCCATGTGTAATTAGGGATTTAAAATTTGAGAAGGTATTATGTGATCTTGGTGCTAGCATTAATTTGATGCCCTTTTCTATTTTAAAGTGTCTAGGTTTAGGGGAACCAAAACCCACCAATATGTCCCTTCAGTTGGCTGATCGATCTATCAAATATCCTAGGGGAATTTATTGAAGATGTTTTAGTTAAAGTAGACAAATTTATCTTCCCTGTTGACTTTGTTGTGCTAGATATGGAGGAAGACCACAAAGTCCCCCTAATTCTTGGTAGGCCTTTCTTAGCAACAGGATGTACTCTTATAGATGTCCAAGAGGGTAAGCTCATTCTTCGTTTCCAAGGCAAAGAATTCACTTTTAAGGTATTTAAGAGCATGAAATACCCCTTAGATGATAGCACTTGCAATTGTATTGATATTTTAGATAATGTAATTGATGATTGTTTTCAAGCAAGGGTTTTGTAGGATCCCCTGGAAAGGTGTTTGGTTCAACAAAGACAGTGAGAGAACGAAGAGAAAGAATAAGAGGTTGTCGAGTACTTGAATGCGCATCCACCATATGGTTGTCACACTATGGTCCCCTTATAAGGGCTAGAGAGGGCCAGATTCCAAAATTGAAGTCATCTATTGAGGAACCTCCCACACTAGAGCTCAAGCCACTACCTCAGCATTTGAAATATACATTTTTTTGTCATAATGATACACTTCCCATCATTATTTCTTCATCTTTGACTAATTTTTAGGAAGAAAAATTGATGAGAGTGCTTAAGGAACGAAAGAAGGCCTTCGGATGGACCATTGCTGATATTAGAGGGATTAGCCCTTCTATGTGCATGCACAAAATTCTCATGGAAGATAACCACAAGAAAGTGATCCAACCTCAAAGGCGATTGAACCCAACAATGTAAGAGGTGGTGAAGAAGGAGGTAATTATGCTATTAGATGCAGGTATGATCTATCCAATTTCTGATATCTCTTGGGTTAGTCCTGTAAAAGTGGTTCCCAAGAAAGGGGGAATCACGGTAGCCAAGAATGATGATAACGAATTGGTGCCTACTAGAACTGTTACAGGTTGGCGTGTCTGCATTGATTTTAGAAAGTTGAATGATGCCACTAGAAAAGACCACTTTCCCCTTCCCTTCATTGACCAGATGCTTGAACACTTAGCAGGGCATGACAATTATTACTTTCTTGATGGGTATTCTGGTTATATGCAAATACCTATTTCCCCTGAGGACCAAGAGAAGACAACCTTTACTTGTCCTTATGGCACCTTCGCATATAGACGGATGCCATTTGGTCTTTGTAATGCCCCAGCCACTTTTCAAAGATGTATGATGGCTTTATTTCATGATATGATTGAAAAATTTATGGAAATTTTTATGGATGATTTTTTGGTCTTTGGGTCGTCATTTGATGCATGCCTAAATAATCTTGAACTTGTTCTTAAGCGTTGTGAGGATACCAATTTGGTTTTAAATTGGGAAAAGTTTCATTTAATGGTCCAGGAAGGAATAGTTTTAGGGCATAAGATTTCATGCAAAGGGATAGAGGTAGACAAAGCCAAAATTGAAGTCATTGAGAAATTGCCACCCCTTACATGTGTTGAAGATATACGTAGTTTCCTTGGTCATGCAGGTTTCTATAGACGCTTCATTAAAGATTTTTCAAAAATTTCAAAGTCTCTTTGTGATTTGTTGGCTAAAAATGTGCCCTTTCACTTTTCTAATGCATGTCTGGCTGCCTTTAACACTTTAAAGGCAAAACTTGTAGATGCTCCGATTATTGTTACTCCTAAATGGAATTTATCTTTCGAGATTATGTGTGATGCTAGTGATGTTGTTATAGGAGCAGTCTTAGGCAGCATAAGGAAAAAAAATTTCATACCATCTATTATGCTAGCAAGACTTTTAATTCTGCACAAATGAATTATGCAACAACTGAAAAAGAATTGCTTGTTGTGGTTTTCTCCTTTGAAAAGTTCCGTTCTTATCTATTGCTTAACAAGGTCATTGTCTATACTCACCATGCGGCCTTGAAGTATCTTTTTAGTAAGTAGGATGCAAAGTCCAGAATCATTCGGTGGATTTTATTGTTGCAAGAGTTTGACTTGGAAATCAGGGATAGGAAGAGAAGTGAGAATCAAGTAGCTGATCATCTTTCTTGTTTACCCTCTACCTACAAGATTAATCAGGAAGCTACACCTATTCAAGACGCATTTCCCGATGAGACACTCTACACTGCTACAAATCATCCTTGGTATGCTGATATTGCGAACTATCTTGTAAGTGGAATCTTACCCAATGATCTTTCCTTTCATCAAAGGAAGAAGTTCTTACATGATCTGAGGTATTAATTTTGGGATGATCCCTACCTCTATAGGATTTGTGCTGATCATGTCATTAGAAGATGCATCCCCGAGCATGAAATGCATTCTATACTATCTCATTGTCATAGTAAAGATTGTGGTGGCCATTTTGGACCCACCAAAACAGCTGCAAAAGTCTTGCAATGTGGATTATATTGGCCTACCTTATTTCATGATGCATACTCCTTTGCTAAGACTTGTGATAGGTGTCAAAGAATGGGAAATATTTCTAGAAAACAAGAGATGCCCCTCACAAACATTCTTGTAGTGGAGTTATTTGATGTTTGGGGAATCGATTTTATGGGACCATTTCCTAAGTCAATGGTGAATGAATATATTCTTGTGGCAGTTGATTATGTATCTAAGTGGGTAGAGGCTATAGCCACTCCCACAAATGATGCAAAAGTCGTCACTAAATTTTTGAAAAAGAATATCTTTTCAAGGTTTGGGACACCTAAGACTATAATTAGTGATGGGGGTTCTCATTTTTGCAATAGAGAATTTAATGCTCTTTTGAGTAAGTATGGAGTTAACCATAAGGTTTCTACCCCATACCATCCTCAAACTAGCGGCCAAGTGGAGGTGTCAAACCATGAGCTTCAGAGAATTCTTGAGAAAATGGTTAGCTCTTCTAGAACGAATTGGTCCTTGAAACTTGACGATGCTCTATGGGCTTACCAAACATCTTTTAAAACTCCTATTGTAATTTCCCCTTATAATCTAGTTTTTGGAAAATCTTGTCATCTCCCTGTAGAACTTGAGCATAAATCATTTTGGGCTACCTATCTCCTTAACTTTGATATGCAAGCTGTAGGTGAGAAGAGGCTCCTTCAATTAAATGAACTTGATGAATTCTGGCTTAAGGCATATGAGAGTGCTAGGCTACACAAAGAGTGTACAAAAAGGATTCATGATCAATGCATCACAAAACGAGCATTTGAAGTGGGGCAACAAGTGCTTCTATTTAATTCTCATTTTCCATTGTTCTCTGGAAATCTTAGATCCCGATGGTCAGGACCATTCACAATCAGACAAGTTTTTCCATCCGGAGCAGTCGAAATCTCTAGCCTCGATAAAGAGCCATTCAAAGTGAATGGGCAAAGGTTGAAGGTGTATGAAGGTGGTGAGGTTGCAGCCCTCAAAACCACCATTCTTCTGGATGATCTTAAGTGAAGTGAGAAATTCAAGCTAATGACTATAAACAAGTGCTTCTTGGGAGGCAACCCAGTTTTTTTTATTCTATTTAATTTATTTATTTTTATTATTTTGGTTTGCATGGTTTTTTTGCTCTTTATTTCCTTATGGATTTTTTCCCTCTTTTCTTTTATGCTTCTTATTTCACATTGAGGACAATGTGATACATAAGCATGGGGGAGAAGATGGCCTATCCTTATCATTTGGTTAGTATTCTATTCTTCCCCATTTTATTTTGATGAGTGTTGCTATCTTTTCCTTGGTCATTTCTTTTGGATTTTTATCTAAAAAAAATCAAAACAAACAAAGAAAATAAAAGGAAATGACCCTTCATTTATGATATTAAAGAGTGTGTTTTGTCTTGCAATGGCATAAGTGTTTAGTTTGGTGTGATAAGACCCTTTAAATCATGTTTTGAAAATGGATTTCTATGTGCTTAAATGTTTTGGTTGCATTGTTATGAGACAAGTGTAATAGTGTTTGAGAACTTTAGGGTTATATATGCCTTAACATTCTTGCGGTATTGTAGTTTGACTTATGCTGATTTACTCTTTGCAAAAAGGTGTTAGAATTAGAGAATTTGGACCTAGTGAGACTTTGAGCCTTTAGACTGATACATCACTACAGTCTCTTATCTTTTCTTTTGTGTGTGTCTCCCACCATGACTTGGGAAACTAGAACTTGTAATGGTTTTCTTCAAAGCCACATATGACTTAGACGTGCATTAAAATGATAGGGGCACTTTTTTTTTGTCATAACCTACATTAGCCAAATAGCCTGACCTTCACATTTTATCCTTTGCTAACCCCGTTGTGCTTATGGCCATTTTTCTTGATCTAAACACACATGTAACCCAATTTCCTTTATCCCTCCCTAAATCTAGAATCAATGGTTGTTGCGCAATTTTTTTTTAAAAAAAAAAGAAAGAAAGTTGGGAGTATGATGTAATCTAAGCATGGGGGAGGTGTGAAAGAGTAAATGGTTGTGTATGATGAAGAGCAAATCGATATATCTCTAAAAAAAAAAGAAGAAGAAGAAGAATGAATAAGAAGTTTGGGGTTCTTGTGTTTTGTGATGAAAATTTGGGATGGTAAAATATATGTTATTAAAAAAACAAAACATATCTCATTGGTACTAGACTTTTAAATCTACTTCCAAAAAAAATTCTGTCCTAACCTTTTAACTCATGGCTCCTTTACAACCCTAATAAGACCTCTTGATTGTTGTGTGTTCTAAGTCTTTCTAGTAGTGGAGAATCAAAAAGTATTCCAAGCCTATGGATGATCTTGATCATGAGTGAGAGGACTAGAGCGGAACCTTCAAATAAAATAAAGCACATGAGAGGTGTGTCCACAAGACCTAAAGTGAGAAGTCTAATTGGAAACTTTGAGGGAAAAGTGAGTTGGTATATGGCTGCCTGCTTTCCACTGTTGGATGTCCTTTGTTGCATGGCATGTCCCTAGAGCTCGATAGCACAGTTACATTTCTCACATGTGGGGGAAACCTAAATATCTTTTGAAAAAGGATTTTGAGATTTTAATTGTTATATTTTTGGGTCTTATTGCTCCTTACTTGACTCTTGTGATATTAAAGGGCTAAACGAACTTTTTTTAGTAAGGGATCCTACTACTTTTCTTTTTCCTCATGGTGGGTTTCTTGTATTACTTTACTTGGGGACAAGAAAATGTTTAAGCATGGGGGAGTTGATAAGTGTGACTTTTACATCTTATTCCTAAGGTTTATAAGAGTTTTTACCTTTAATTGTAGTCGGAATTCTCCCTTTTTGTTCTTGTTACTGCCTTTGTATGGTGAAAATTTGCAGGGTCTCAAGCAACAAAAAAATCATGAAGGATAAAGAAAAAGAATAACCTTAAAGGGAGAAGAAAGGAGAAAAAAGGAGCAAAGAGGAGCAAAAGTTAAAGTGGAAAGAGATTTAGAGCTAAAATGTAAATTCTGGAATAAAATGAAAGAAAGAATGCATATTTAAAGTATATGGGCCTGAAAGAAGTGAAATTTAGACCACAAAAAGGTCTGAATTTGGAGACTCTTTCAACATCAAAGTTTTTGATATTTTTAATATCTTTCTAACACATCCAAAAGCATATTAATCGGAGTTATGATGAAAAAGGTATGGTCAAAATACACATAATTATCAAAGCTGACACGGGAAGCCCATATTTACTGAAACCCTAGCAATCCACGAGGCGGTAATATAAAAACTCTCATTCTAATATCTTGAGGCAGCCTCCACTCCCTCCCTTTTCTCTCTTCTCTATCCTCTTCCCCAATTATCAAGATCTCTCTTTTAAATTAGAGACGGAGGTTCAAGAAGTTAAATTTTTGCAAGAATTTGTCAACATCAAGGGTATTATCTAATGATATTTTCTTTATCTATGAAATCTCTTACTATTTTTAATATTCTTGCTATGAATTTGATGGGCTAGATCTTGTGGTAACGTGAAGGGGAATTTTCCCCGATCCTAATGTGTTGAATTATTGCATACTTTTTTATTCAATTCATAATGTATGTGTTGTGTTATTGATTGATTGACGGATTTTTGAACCACAGCCGAGTTCTGATTTTCGGTGTGGGAAATACCGTTGATATCAAGAGATAATCTAGTATTAGACCTAATAGCACAATGGGAGATTAAATTATAGGTCTAGAGACGATCGATTTGACCTCTACAACAATAAAGGAGGAAACTTTATAGACTTTAATGCATTACATTCTATTAGACTCTAAGCTAGAGATAGTTAGGGCCATAGATATGTAATAGGGTGGTTGTGGCTTGAGAAAGCAAAAAACTTGCTATCCTTTTTGGCATGATTGATTATGGTTTTTGAATTATTTTGTGATGTGATCTTCAATTACATGTGAGGATCGGGGGTGAGGAACCGGAACCTTAGCTCCTCTATTTATTTGAGTAACTTGAGTGCTATTTTCCTTTCTTTTTAGCTTATTTAGTTATTTTAGCTTAAAATTTATTATTTCATATCATCTCGTAGTCTAGAAATAGTTAAGTTTTATCATTATCCTAGTAGTCATTCACCAATCCTTGTGGGATCGACCTTGACTACTAGTCTGACCCCGTGCACTTGCGGGTAGGAACGTGTCAGTGTGACGGGTGGCCGAAGGAAAAAGAGATAGGCCAGCACAGTTGAGGAAGAAAGGAAGGAAGAAAGGGAGGTAGGCTAGCTCGCACAAGAGAAGGAAGAAAGGGGCTAGGCCAATTAAAGAAAAAGGAAAGGAGGGAGGAGGGGGAGAGGTGGGCCAGGGCCCAATCGCGTAGGGGGGTGAGGGCAGGCTGGCCAGCCAGCAGCCCAAATAAGAAGAAAAAGAGAGAAAAGAGGAAAAGAAGAAAAAAGAGAAGAAACAAAAAGGAAAAAGGAAAAAGAAAAGGAAAATGGTATTAAATAAAACAATTTACTTTATAGAATAATACAATACAATATTTTTAGGTAATAAATTGATTTAATAATTTAGTTTAATATAATATAAATATAAGGGTTAAAAAGGATAATTTTAGTAAAATAAGGGTTTGAAAATTTATTTAAATAATACAAGTGTGATAAAATAACAAAATATTTATGTTAATTTATTAAATATTTATATCCAATTTTATAAACTAAAAAATCCATAAATAATTAAACTAAATAGATTTAAAGTCTAATTTATCCCAAATAAAATTTATGTATTGAATTATAGGCTTTAAAAATTTTATGGGATTACAAATAAAGTATAGATTTTACGAGTGATTATTGGCCACTAAAAGTATTAAAATAGATCATAATATATGATATACTCTATGAGGCATATAAAGGCTATATGGATATCCCAATTATGATCACTGATGGTATTGAGAAATGAGTAATAATAAGGATGATATAATTATTATGGAACATTAATAAATGGAACCTATATGGTTGGGAAACTGGAAAGAAAAGGATTGATATGGAATGAAGATGGAAAATTTCTTTCTAGCTTTTATATGGGCCTTTTATGATCACCCATTCTTATGAATAAAAATATTAATGATGTATAGCGATAGCCATTGGAGTTGTGTATAGTTCTAGGTTACCTGATCCTCGATTAGCTACTAGGGAATTATCTGCCTTTGGGTATTTTGGGTGCCTTAGGGCTTTGCCTTCTCAGGAGAATCTAAGAGGTTCTGATGCCTTACCTACTCATTAATGATATAATGGATGGTATCAATACTAATAACCTAGTAACCTAAGAGGTTGGCTTTAGCCTTAATTATGTCTATATTTTTTGTCTTTGGCTTGTACTTATGTCCATTTTGGTGATTAGATTTTCCCTAGAATTATGCCTACTTTGTGATTAGCTTTGACCTTGACTTTATGTCCCTTATTTAGATAGGTTTTCATGGTATATGAAATAATGGGGTGGTACATAGCCCATCGCTCAATGATAATAAAATATGGATAATTATTAATCTTTTAGTAATTTAAGAATGATGAATAAGAGAATGGCTAATACTTGGTTAAGACTGGAAGTATTTGTATGATTGATTAATAAGGAGTAAAAGCTGGATATTGCACTTGGCTAATGATCGAAGTGCCTAGTTAGTCAAGGAATAGAATATTCATTCAATTATTAACTTGTCTTATATATGGTTAAGAAAATGGTAAAACCTAAGGAATTGTGAAATTAAGAGACCCTAGAGGATGGTTGAATTTTATTTGTCATCATGTGTAAGTTCTAATGCAATGATAATGTGAAACTAAGAATGATATAATCTACTTTGTTGGAGTTACACATGATGACATGCCTATATGTAATCCTTCTATTATATATGGTTCGTCATGATGCATGAGATATTTCATATCCATATATGATAGCTTATAATACTTGTGTTTATATTAATGGAGCAACTTAGCTTACTCAGCATGTAGCTTACTAATGTGCTCATTCACTCGGTTGCCTACTCATTCTTAAAAATAAAGGATCATGTGTATGTTCTGGAGATGGTAAACAAAGGGTCAACCTTAGTTGGATTAGGGCTTGAGAGCAAGGTGATTTAGAGATTTTGTTTGGGTTAATGGCACACTGAGATTTTAGTTGGGTGTCATGCCTAACTAGCATTTTTATAGCCCCTTATTTCTGCCAACATGTATTTTGTCCATTAATCTGCTATTTTATGCATTATGCTGTTTTTAATGTTTTGGTTGGTTTAGCCCTTGTTCTTATATCAGGTTGGTGGCAGACATGTAACTTGTGTTAGGTACACTAGTAAAACCCATTTTTCCTTGGTATGTTTTAGAAAAAAATTTCAAAAGTGAGAAATGGGTTTGTTATATAGCTTGCCACTTATATGCTCAATCATGGGATGAGTGCCCTCAGTTAGATGTTTTTCTAGGGTTCATGTTGAAGAGAGACACTACCACTAAACACTATGTAGTACAACTAACCTAGGGTACACTGCATAGGCAATAAGGTGGTATGCCATTGATATGGCATGATGGGGGTGCAAAGACTATAAGTTCTGAGTAGGTTATGGTAGCAACTTGAGGAGCTAGACTAGATATCAGAGTACCATATTTATCCTATTGCCATAACCACATACTCAAAGACTACTATTGTTATGAGCTAGTGCTACTAGACGAGCTAGTCAGCCAAGAGGTCCAAGGCCTCGCCCTTTCTAGGAAGGGAATGGATTAGATAGTTTTGTTAGAGTTACTTTAGTAGGACACTTGAACATGATGAGCTAGACAATGGTTAAATGCTAGGTCGGTGTGATGGGTGGTATGCTTACTATCTCTACTTTTTTTTTTTGTGTGTGCATTTTTTGACCTTAGTGCATTACCCTCTTTCAAGGCTCTGAATTTAGCTAGAGCTACCTTATCTTTTTCTACTTGTATTTTTGTCTTTTATTATGTAGCCTTCGAGGATAAGATTGCATTCTCTAGGTTCTATAAAGAAGTTATTTTTGTAGTGGGAGGAATAGAATTTCTATTGGACCTTATTGAACCGAAGTTAGGTGATTTTGGTTTGATCATCAAGATAAATATGATCACGAAGTATTGAGCAAGACTGTGTGGTTTTGTGGGGATTAAGTTGTATTAGTGTTTTATACTAGAAATGTAAACCTAATCCCTCTATAAAAATTGTGTTAACAATCAGGTTAAGCAATCTCCTACATATGGAATATCTATTCTATCTATGTAGTATCAGAGACACTAAAATAGCTGGGACACAATTAGAGCAGATAATAGTGATCCATGAGTTTCCTGATATATTCTTTGATGAGATCCTAAGAATGCCATATGATTGAGAATTCAAGTTCACCATGGATGTACTATCAAATATAGAGCCAACATCAAAGGCTCCATATCATATGGAACCATAAGTGATGAAAGAACTCAAGGCTTAATTAGAGGATCTTTTGGAGAAGGGCTATATCCCACCAAGCATATTGCCATAGGGAGTGCTAGTGCATTGACTATGTAACACCCCAAAATTCACTATATTTTTTTAAAGCGGAAGAAATTAAATTAGAAACACTTAAAACACGTAAATTCTGGGGATGTTACCGCCACACTTAATACTAGACCAGTTCTCTCCGACTGTTCCAGTACCAAGTGCTAAGGCTAAAGCAAAGATTAATATAACTTAAACCAAAAGTTCATAAAAGAACTAGAAAGATCATATACAAAAATCAGAGTGCACGTGAAAAATCACGAATCAAATAGAAATCAGAGTACGCCTCAAGAAATATAATTCATTTCCAAAAGAGAATTAAACTTACAACCGGTAAAAGGTTCTTTATAATACTCAATCGAGTAATGAATCAGAAAATGGAAAATATTATACCAAACAAATAACAAAAGGAATGAAATTGTGTAAGGAATAAATACGACCACAACACTCTCGAACTTTGAGCCAAATATGCTCAACACTCAACCCCAACTGATGTCTCGCCCACCTGCACAAATTCAGAAGGCATACTACTCGTGGGAATGAGCAGCACCCATGAAAAGGGTGATCAATACGCTACGTACTGAGTAAGATAACCGAACACTAAGGCCCACACATAAGCACATAAAATCATGCATAAGAATAAAAGATCAATAAGCCAATCATGATATCATAACAACGAAATAATCATCAGTACATACGTAAAGGCCCAATCATAGTCCGGATTAATTATTTAATTAATATTTTATCAAAAGTCGATACACACTATGCTTTTTATCAAATCCATATAATCACAGGAACACCCCACTATTTTAGCCGGTGGGCCGGTCACTTGTAGGACAAGGTCCACACCACTATTATTTGCCGGTGGACCGGTCACTTGTGGGACAAAGTCCACACCACTATTATTTGCCGGTGGACCGGTCTAGTTCCTGCTCACATGGGGTTCCACTGTAAGTAATTAATATCTTTTAAGTGTCTTTAACAAACTCGGGTTCGTTTTTATTGAGTTCGAGTCCCCCACTATTATTCGCCGGTGGACCGGACACTTGAGGGACAAAGTCCACACCACTATTATTTGCCGGTGGACCTATCTCACATAGGGTAATAACCCTAACCACTATTCCTAACCGGTGTATCGGTTGGACCCGGCTCAATAATCTTTCACTTTAAGTGATTAATATCTTAAATATTTTATTCAAAGATTTCACCCTGGACATGCATAAGTCATCACACATCACAACTCATAAATGGCATCCTCATAATCACATTAATTCCCAAGTGTACGTGATACCCCCAAGACTTTCAGCAACCATAACAAACCCTAGCTCGGTTTCCTACATACCCACATAATCTCCATGTACTATTTTTCATCCAACCTGCTCAACCGCCCAAACAACGATTACATTACTTTCCTCAGATCCCAAATCAACATTCCATATGTAAATTTCGCTCCTATACAAACTTTATACGTCCCATGCAAATCCTTAGTACCATGATGTAACCATTAATACCACCAAGCAACATCAATACCACCATGCAACCTTAATACCACCATGAAATCATTAATACCACCATACAAACCCTAATACCACCATGCATCTATTAAAACCACCATATAAACCCTAATACAACCATGAAATCATTAATACCACCATACAAACCCTAATACCACCATGTAACCATTAAAACCACCATGTAATCCTAATACCATCATGAAATCATTAATAACACCATACAAACCTTAATAACCTCATACAAACCCTAAATTCAATCCACACCAAACCCAAAGATTTACCTCAACCAATCCCAGATTCAAACTATATAAAACCCAAAGAATTGTCCATACCAATCCCTACATTCAATCCATACCAAACCAAATATCCATCCTTACCAAACCCTAAATTCAAATCACATAAAACCGAAGATTCATCCTTACCTTACAATTGCTTAGATTCTCCCACATAAAATCATAACTTAGAATCTCCCAAGTAAACCATAAATTGGATTCCCCCAAACAAATCATAAATTGGATTTCGCCAATCAATTCATAAATTACATTATCCCAAATAACATCATAAATTAGATTCTCCCAAAGAAACCATAAATTTGATTCGCCCATAGAACATCATAAATTATATTCCCCCACACAAAACCCTAACATTCTCCATTTTTCTCTTCCACTTATGAATCAATAAAATAATTAGGTCAACTTACTTCCCTTGGTCAACCTCTTTCTCCAAGTAAACCATATCAATATACTCACATGCATGTCTTACAGGGTCACAACACATATTATCATAAACAGTACACATGCCATATAAAAACATACTTAAACTCCATGTTATATCATATATGGCATAACTAATAATCATAAAAATAGAATGCATAGTATATGAATTACATAATGCATATAAGCACACAATGGCCTTAGTAAACCCTTACCTAGAATGACACCGGTCTTGGAGCACGTTCCTACGTCTCCTTAGGGCTTGACCAAATAATAACATATAAATAAAATAACCTTTACAAAATTCTAACTATGCTAAAGACATAAAAATAATAAAGATATTATAACCTTGATAATATAGGGTTAAATACTTTACCCTAATAATAATAATGATACTAATATAATAATATCAAGGATAATAAAACTAATATCAATGAGAATATAAATAATAACAATAATAATATTAATAATAACCATAATAACATTAATAACAATACTATTGGTAAAATATTTTCATTAATAATAATAATAATAATAATAATAATAATAATAATAATAATAATAATAATAATAAGCTTTAAAATTTAAAGTGGGGTTTCGACCCTACTTATAACTAATGACTTACCACTTATTTAATATTAATAATAAAATTAATAACATATATAATAATATTAAAATAATAGAGATAATAATAATATTATTATCAATGGTTATAAGAACAGTAGAAGTAATAATATTCAAATAAATAAGTGCAAACATCAATACAAAATTAGAGCCTAAGATTTTCCAGAATAATTAATAAAATGTTAATAATAATTATTCTAGTAAGTATAATAATAATAATAATAATAATAATAATAATAATGATAATAATCCCCTAATAATTCAATTAATAACTTAAAATCCGAAACTATCAATAAAATTATTTTATTACCACTCTCCACCTTGCAAGTACAATTCAGCATAAATTTTACATCAAATAATAATAAAACATATTAAGAATATAAATATGAAGAATAAATAATAATGGTATTTATATGAAAATAATTGAAATAAATTAAATCAAGGCTTATAATAAAATGGAAAATGGTTGAGAGGGTCTAGGGTTCGACCTTAAGCTGGTGGGGATAGGTGGCACCGATAGTGGTTCACGGCGGCGGCGGTGGTGGCCGGAAAAATAGAAGAACAAAGAGAAAGATGGGTGTTGGGAAAAAGATAGGGAGAATTGAGGTGGTATAAGAGGTGTTTATTGTTGCACAGAAGGAGAGGGACAAAATGATGGTGGTGGTGCAGCCAAAGGTGGCGGCGCACGGCGGCGGAAGGCGGTTTAAGGCTTCGGGGTCAAATTTCCGGCGAAACGAGCATCCAAATTTTCATATTTATTGAGGCTCGTACAAGAAGAATCGAAGGTTGAAAATGGTTTAGCTAACTATATGGAGTTACAGGGAAGAATTTGGCATGCGGAGGTGGCGTTGCGGTTGGCTATCGGCGGAGGAAACGGCGTCTAAAGTCTCGGTGGCCAGCACTCGGGCTTAGGGTTTCAGGGAAGAACAAACTCCAAAAACTCATACAATCCAGCTATTTATAGATTGAAGATGGTATAATAGGGTTTTGGGGCTCGGTAGGAAGTTATGGGGTGCGATAATTTGGGCAGATGGCGGAGGAAAACGGTCGACCAACGTTTGTTTTGCTTCGACGATTTGCGATGCTGGAGAGAGGGAACGGGTGAGAGATAATGAATGGAAGTGATGGTAATTTATTCCTGAAGTTAAGAGGAAGACAAAGAGACAAGAAACGGCCGGTATTAATCACTGTAGTCGGAGAAGCCATTGACGGGGGCGAGAGTTGCAGCGGCTGCGACGGAGGAGGAAGGAGGAAGAAGGAAGAAGGAAGGGAGGCGGTCAGGTCGGACGGGAAAGAAAGAAAAAGGGGAGAACTGGGCGGTTCGGTGTGGGCGGTAGGCGCTTAAGTGGAACGACGAGTTTCGGCGGAAACGGAGCCAAAACGCGGCATTGGAAGGGCGACGAAGGGCGCCGCGCGGGCTGGGCCGAAGAAGGAAGAAAAAGAAGAAAGAAGAACTAGGCTGTGCCAGGCCCAATTTGGGGAAAAGAAGAGGAAAAAGAAAAAGAAGAAAAAGAAAGAAAAAGGTAAGGAAAAAGGAAGAAAGAAAAAGAAGAAGGGAAAAAGGAAAGGAGAAGAAAAATAGATTAAGGCCAATTAAATTAATCTAAAAATTTAGAATATTTAAAAATAATAATATTTAAATAAAATAATATTTAAATCCCTTTTTTGGCTAAATTAGGATTTTTAATAGATTTTTCATAAATTCTATTTTAATTAGCAAAACACCCTAATTTTCTTCCATTAATTTATTTATAATATTAACATTAATTTGAAACTATTTTCTCCTCATTATTTTAAATAAAATAATTTATTTAGTTAATTTCTAAAATAAAATCCTTAATTAGCTAAAATACCCAATTTCTCTCCTACTATAAATACTTATAAATTTATTCTTGATTTTCCCCAATTAATTTTCTTTTATTTTAAATAAATTAATGTACTTAATTAAATTTTATAATAAAACCTCATTTAAATATACTATTGAAAATTAGAAATTTTTGGGGCATTTCAGACTATCAATGGTTGAACCAAGGGACAATAATGAACCAAGCATTTCTATGTGTTTACTTTAAATGTGTTATGTCTTTCTTTCCATTCTATTTTAATTTCAAATTTTTATCAGGTTTCATACAAAAGTAGGTGTAAAGATCATGAAAATTGATAAATATAGGATATGATGATTTAATGTGAGATATAAAATGTTAATTAGGTTGAAAACATGTTACATAATGTTGATACATGTTTTAATGTGGTTAAGGATGATTCTAAGTATGAATCTACTTGAAATTAATTGTTTGATGCTATTATAGGGCAAGCTAATCGATTGGTTAGGAGAAATTGATTAGCATGTTCCTTGAATAGTCAACAGGTTAGCCCAACACATGACTTGTAAGCCTCTAGAGACATTAGTGTTGGTCTTTACTTAAACTCATCAACTTATTAGGTACAAAAAATCGATTGGTATATGAATTATTAATTATTTTTTCGAAATTGAACTCCTTGATTTAGGAAAAGCATGGTGTAGTTGAGTGAAATTGATTGATCCATACTGACAGACTGATTAGGCCAGCCTAATTAACTTATTTTACTGGTCTTTGTTGTTTATTTTCTTTTAGTTTTTTTATAGTTTCATACTATATTTTGGTCTATCATATGGTTATTATTGGGATAAAAAAATATTTTATAAAAGATTAATGGCTTGAAATGGATTAAATGCATGATAATGTATAACCTAGGCTATTGTAAAGGCAAATTAAGTATCCCACTTGTGATATATGATGGTTCTTAGAAATAAGTAATGAATCCCAACATGTGCTTGATTAAAAAATTATGATAGACACGAATAATATTGGAAAAGGATAAATGGAAACCCCACATGGTTAGAAATATAGAAAATGATTAATATGGAAGAAATGTATTAATGCCTTGCTTGTTCTTGTATGGGCCTTGTGTGATCACTTATGCATATGAATAAGATACTAGTCATGTTAAAAGAAATTTAAACGTGTGGTGAATGGGTCTAGGTTACCCAATCCTTAATTAACTTTGGTAGACGCTACTGATGTACTAGGAGGTCTCAATAGAAAGGAATCTTGCTAACTAGGTTGTTGGCTTTGTCTTAGACTTCTATATTAGTTGGCATTGGCTTGGACTTATGTCTGTTATGGTGATTAGATTTAGCCTAAACTTATATACTCTTTGGTTATTTACTTCATCCCGAAGTTTATGTCCCTTATTTGGATATGCTTTTATGGTATGTGTGACAATGGGTTGATAGACAATCCATTGCTTGATAATAATAAAATAAAGATTATATATAACTAAATGATAATGACTTGGATAATGAATAAGAAAATATTAATAGTTTTATATGGATGGGAAAAAGGACAAAAGCTTACTTGTACACTTGGTTAATTGCTTAAGTGACTAATTAGTTATGGAATGAAATGTTTCCCGGATTATTGACCCATGTCATTTATGAATAAGGAAATGGTATACTCTACAGGAATGAGTACCTACATGGTTATACTTGATAGTACATGTGCGAGTACCTATGTGATTATAATGTAAAACCAAGAATGATATATTATGCATTATCTAAGTTATACATGATAATCTATTTTTCTATATCCTTTTACATATATGGCATTAGTGTGTTGTATGTTAAATATTATATCCATGTACGGTAGAATTTGCATACTTATGTCTCTATTGAGGGAGAAACTTGGCTTGGTTACTATGTAAAGCATTTATGTGCTATTTCCTTGGTCACCTACAAATTCCCATGAGTAGAGGACCATAAGTTAGTTTTTGGAGATGGCTAGTAAAGAGTCTACCTTAACTTAAGTTTAGGGCTTGAGAGCATGGATATCCAGAGATCTTGTGGGGTTTAGCATAGACTATGGTTTTGAATTTGCTGTTATATGCTGACTTCATTTTAATATATCCCTTTAATTTTATCTATATGTATTTTGTAATGATTTTGTCTGGGACTACTAGGTTATTTTGATATAACCATTTTTTCAAAGTGTTTATGTAACTAATATTCACGCACTTAGTTGTCTTTAAATGTGTTGGTTGGTTTTAGCTTTGTATCTAATATGGGGTAGGTGGTGGATATCTATTTTGTGTTAGGAATGATGGCAACACCCAACTTTTCCTATGTGTGTTTTTAGCTTCCAAATTGCTTCAAATGAAAGTTTTTTGTTCAAGGAATAAATTCAACCATTTTTCATGTTTTCTCAAGTATAATTTGCATATTTGACTACTCTTATCTTCATTAGCATTAATCACTCATGGAGAAGAAAGTTTCTTCAACCAAACTCATTTTTCCTAGTGTTTTCTTGCATTTTTTCATCAAGAAAGATTGCAATCATTATCCACCAAGATTGCAACTAACTATGACAAGATTTATTAATAACACATTCTATCACTTACCATATATCACCACTAGCCTATCACATCCAAGAAGGTTCCAAGATATTTACAACACCAATAAGAAGTCATCAAGAATTAACTCTGGCATCAACTAAGGAGTGTGAAAGGAACTTCCAGCAAGAGCAACAATCATGGGTGAAGAGGTCTCCATGAAGACCATGTTTGATACTAATCGAAAATAATGAGCAAGTGTACATGGCATGAGTACACAATTGCAATAACTTCATTCCATTCAAACCCAACTCCAAAGACTGGAACTAAGGGTAGCTAACTAATAAACTCTTCAACACGTTCATAATATAATAGAGGTTACAAATGATTGAGTAACTAGTATAGTGAGGAGGGAATTTGAATATTATGGTGGGAAGATCAATGATCAAATGGATATGAATAAAGGGAAATGTGATTGGATCCAATGACTTTAGACATAACCGAAGAGGTAATGAAAATCATCCACCAAGGTATAACCAGTTTGAAGATAAAGGTATAAAGTTCTATCTCCATGATTTCTATGGTAAATCATATGTTGAATTATTTTTTTAATTGTTACATGAAATTGAAACAATATTTGTGTTTAGAGCATATGATGATGAGCATAATTGTAGATTAGAAATTCTATAATTCAATTAGTTTGCAAGAGTTTGGTAGAATCAAGTATTGGGAAAAATTAAAGACCTGAGAAAAAAATTTGTACCTAAGGTGTAAGAGCAAGAGATATGAATCAAAATAACTAATCAAAGGCAATGAGTTCTTATTGTAGAAGAATAATCTAGGTAGTTTTGAAGACTAGCACTCTTATATGACAAGCAAGAAATAAAGGAACAAAAGTGTGCTAGATACTTAGGTGACTTTAACAACTTGATTCGAGATTAAGTTGACATGTTTTCCATTCTCTGGATTATTTTAACAAGTTGGCCTTAAAATTTGAAGGAAAAATAATTCTACCAAAACTTATAATATGACTATTGATTTAACTTCTACATCCACCAAAACTTATTCAATTGTATCTATGTCAAAACATAGGAAACATATCTATTTAGATAATATCAAAAGAACTTAGCCTAATCGAGATGAAAAGGGTAAAAATAAATTAAGTGAGATGTCTAGTAAGAAATGTTTTAAATGTTAGGGATATGGTGATTTTTTTAGAGAATCTCCTAAACTAAGGATTTTAACCTTAAATGAAACTGAGAACATGGAACTATGTGTTGAAGATGCTGACCTAGAAACCAAATATAAAGATAATGTCTTGTGTATGTATAAGCAGGATCATAATCCTTGTCTTTTTTTGCTTCAAAGGGAATTAGAAATACAATCTATTTTTCAATCTACACAAATGGAAATAATTTTCAAAAGAAAGTGCAGAATTGGCGATAAGGTTTTTAGGGTCATAATAAATATTGCTTTGTGTATTAATGTTGCTAATGAAAAAATGGTCAAAAAACTAGGGATAGTGTCAACTACACATTTAAAACCATATTCATTATAGTGGATTAATAAGGAAAAAGGAGATAAGCTAAATAAATAAACCCTAATTACTTTTCTCCTTTGTGATTTCCATGTTGAGGTACTATGTAATGTTTTGCCTAAGGATACTTGTGATATTTTTCTAGGGAGACCATGGCAATATAAGTGTAACTACTAAATATATTGTGCTTAATGATAAAAAGAAATATAACCTAAAACCATATCTATGTGATTATGTACAACTACTTGAGTTTAAAAAGAGTTTAATTTTACATAAATGAGAAATTATTAATTACATTGAGGAGGAGGGAATTTTTTATGCCTTAATAGTGAAAGAATCCTATTTTGGGGAGAAAAATTCTAAAAATTTAATCCTTACAAGTTTTCTTAATGAATATAATGATATTTTTCTAGATGGCTTACCTCCTCAACTACCATCTTGTAGAGGTGTAGATCATGATATAGATATAATTCATTGAATGTCTTTATCTAATTGATCTACCTATACATGTAATATACAGTATGCTAAGGAATTGCAAAGACATATCTAATGAGGATTATTTTGATGAGGATTGTCAGGCATATGAAGAAAATGGAAACCATGGTAATTATACAATATAATTTGGATTCTTTTTTAAACTTAATAGAATTTGTGTATTGAGGTCAACTATAAGGGGTTTACTTATAAAATATGTACATAAAGGAGCTATAGTAGGCCATTTTGGTACTTAGAAAAAATTAGAGATATTATAAGAAAATTCCAATTGGAAACATATGATAAAGGGTGTATAAATTATAGTAATCCCATTTCTTACTTGTAAAAAGAGAAAAGTTTTCTTTTCCAAAAGTTTATATACCCCATTAATTGTGCCTAGTCAAATATGGGAAAGAGTTAGTATGGACTTTATCTTAAGGTTTTCATGTACACAAAGAGGAAAAGACTCTATTATGGCAGTGGTAAATAAGTTTTCTAAAATAGCTCATTTTATTTTATTTAATAAAATTGAAGATATTTCACATTTTTCTGATTTATATTTCAAAGAAACTACATGGCATACCTAAAAGTATTGTTTCGTATAGAGATGTCAAGTTTAATAACTACTTCTAAAAGATTCTATGACACATGTTAGGCATGAAATTATTATTTAGTGTTTCACATTATCAACAAACTAACGGACAACTAAAGCTACAAATTGTACTCCTGGTACTTTGTTAAGAAGAATTGTAAGTAAAAGTACAAACAATTTGGATATTAACTTAGCTCTTGTGGATTTTACTTATAATAAATGTCCTTTGAGTACTACACATTCTATTCCATTCAAGGTTTTTTATGGAGAAAATCCTTACACACCAATTGATATGATACCATTGATGAAAGGTGAACTTAAAATATATGAAGGCAAGGAATGAGTGGATTTCTTCCAAAATATTCATAAATGTTTGCTTATAATCAAATTCCCTCAAGTACTAAACGTTCAAGTCCATTCAAGATTGTGTATGGAAAAAATCCTGACTTACCACTAGAGATGATACACTTAGAGAAAGGTCAATTTAAAAGCTATAAGGCTAAGGAATGACTAGAGTTCTTCCAAAAGCTACATTAACAAATCAAGTGGAAAATAGATTGAGGTAATGAAAGATATCAAAAATAAGCTAATAAACATTGCTTTACATATCCGTTCCATTTAGAATCCTTATAAATTTGGAGAAAATGCATGTAAACTTGAACTTCTAAAATCATATCATTGTGTTTCAAAGACAATTAATGTTGGTGATTAGTCTTCTTATTTTAGTGGTGCAAATTTGAGGACAAGTTCTTCTCAATTTAGGGAAACTAATGGAGCAACATCCATATATCCTCAAGATGATAAATATTTGTCATACTTCTTTTTGGAATAGATCATATTATATGTTTTTAATAATTATATTAATAATGTGACTAATCTTAGTTATTTTACTTTAATTCATTCTTGTAGGTATGTAACATATTTATAGGAATTACATCAAGTCAACATACAAAAAATTTGATGTGTTATAAGCCATTAGTAAATGAGCTATTATACTTGAAATTCAACTTTGTAAGTCAAGACACCTAGTCAACATTTCTAGCCCACATGATTGCTTTCATTATAGTTCTTGTTAGTTGTTTTGATGAATTAATTAGCTTACTTTATTTGAATATTAGTCATTGATTTATGTATTATATATGGTATCATTACATTATTAATACTAGCTTATGTTCTAGTTAACCATAAATATGTCTTGTGGATAAATTAATGTGCTATTTAGAAATGTGGGACTTTCTATTCAAGTATGGTTTTGACACATTATAGCATATGTTTCATACATTTGAAATCTAATGTAAGTATTACTCTCAGCTATTCCTCTCAGTTTTGATTGAATAATCCTACCTAAGAATACTTGGAGTAATGTTAGATAGTTATATACCTTCTTTCCTTCGTTATCCAGTGTAGTTGTCAGTCTTATAGTTTCCACCATCATTCACTCCTCAATGACCTAAGAAAAATTGTTCCAAACATAATAGTGATTCATTAATATGTTTTTTATTTATTAGAATATTTTTTTTTGCAATAAATAACTCGGGTACCAAAGCAAAGTTTTTATATATTGGGTTTATAATACAACCCTAGTGAATTGCTAACATTTTGTTAATTTTGTTAAGAATGTTGAGTCATATGGATGGAGAACTGAATGTTCAAGCCATTTTTGTAGTAATGAAAAAGCTCCTTGTATATTTGGTAGCAACCAATACCCAAAATTGTGCAATTCAAACTTAGTTGTAAAGGATGGTTTCTTACTTTACCGTGTCATTTTTGATGTGAAATTTGAAAGAGCAAAGGAAACTCTTCGAAGATCAAATGGAAAATTTAAAAGATTAACCCAAATTTAAATTTTAAAATTTTATTATGGAAAAATATGTACTACAAATGGGGAGGGTGCTACTACTGTGATTAGTAAAAGATTGACTCCTATCTAATCTCATACTAACAATAAGGCTAAAGCTACTAAAATTATGCACATGAATAATCAATAAAAACCATAATAGGTCAACATTCATAAATAAAACCAGAGTAAGTAAATTTTTGTTTTAATACATAGCAAATATTAAGTACAAACAATGCCCACTATGGGGGGAGTAAAAATGATAAGAAAAAAATAAAAATGACAAGCCAGATCATCACTCAGTCCCACCTAAGGCACCACATGCATCAAAAATCATCATAAACATCATTTTCTACCTACACAAACTTAGGTGAAGCTACTGCTCATGGGAATCGTCATCATCCGTTAAAGGAGTGATCATTATGCTATGTACTATGGTAACCATATAGCTAAGATAAAGCATACCATGAAAAGGATATATAATACATGCAGTAAGTCATTCACATTAATTACCATGATTAGAATTTAGTTGGTTAATTCCATGCTTACACATTTTCCTAATTATACCCACATAAGTATTAAAATGACACAATTATAATTAGTGGATTCGAATACACTCTAAGGCAGAATGTTGCTAGCCTCTATTATTTGTTAGTGGATTGGTCTCTAGGGTAATGTTCTTGGCCACTGTTCCCGTCGGTGGATTGTTCTAGCCCCAACTCATATGGTATTCCACTGTAAGTGATTAATATTTTTTCCATGATTTGCTACCATCCCATACATGGTTGATTAAGCTTGGGATCCCCCACTATTATAGCCAGTGGATTAGAATATACGCCAGGATAGAATGCACCTTGGCACTATTATTTGCCGGTTGATCGATCTCCAAGGCCAAAATACACTTAGCTTCTATTATTGTTGGTGGATCTCTCTAGGCATGTTATAGTAGTATTCCACTTTAAATATTTAGTATTTTATTTGTATCTTGATTATTAAGTAATTTCTAAAAAGACATGCATGCCCTAATGGACCTCCCTAGACTCATTCTCACTCTTCCACCCTAAACTCCTTATATAACCCTATCCCATAACTTAGGAACTCTACATACCCCAAGACTCTAAGATCTCTTTCTCACCATCCACCATACTTACCATGAATACAAAATCCCCCACATAAGTGGGTCAATACCTACTTTCCCATTTCTCCACCCAAAATCACTATCGCCTACTAGGGTTTTCCCTTAAAACCTTAATTCTGGCCCATGTTACCTTATGCTTTTTTTCCATATAGACTATACTCCCCCTTGATTCCAACACCATTACTCCATTCAAACCATTCCAAACATTACAACCCTACTCTTCAACTTCAACATGTAATAAAGAAACCATAGTAGGTTACCCTGAAACCTTAATGCCCCTCTTTTGTTTTATAGCTTCCCTTCACACGCAAACTCCACCCTTCTTTCCACTTGACTCACACCCTTCTAATATTAAACCTAATTTCATGCAGCCTCTATAAACACCCACATAAGACCGCATACTTAGGTATTTTTTCTTTAAAAACCCTAGTTAGGCTCATATTCACACATCCACCAACCCATGGACTATTTTCTTCCCAATAACTCTGATCACCCAAAATACTCTTTCTTTCATATGTTCAACCCTTAAACTAACTTTTCCCACATAATTTTATTCCCCATAAAAGGACTAACCCCACAAGTGTTACACTTCCTATGCAAGATTTTACTTTAACCCTTCATATTACTATCTTCTTCTTTTATTTTATCACCCATATGTCACAATAAACTTAGACCTTTTCCCTAGTTCTTCTTACTTACTCCACCCTCTTTATTTCTTTCAAATCCCCATAACCACTCAAGTACACCTGAGGAAGCTAAGCATGCATGTCATACGTTAACAATAATATATAAGAGCATATCATACATTAGAAGTCATATCATCTATATGATACATATTATAAATCATGCACCATATATCTTAGCTCTTTACAAGGCAAGTTGTACTACTCACGTATTTAGTCCGCATTCATATATAAATACACCAAAATAATCATTACACCCATAAGCTTATAAATCATAGCAATGAAAAGCCTTAACCATATCCTTACCTACTAGAACACTAATCTTGGAGCACAAACTGTATGCCTCTTCATAAGAAGGGTTTTGCTCATAACATATAAGAAATGGAACACTAGTTATTTAGCCTTCTTCCTACTCCTTTTTCCTTTTTATTTTATTTTCCTACTTAAATTTTAATAATTATTATTATAATAATAAGGTTAATCATAGTAAAATTTTTAAAATAAAATATACTAAATAAGTAGAAGAGTTAAGGGTACAACAAGAGAGGGAATAGCAGGCAAGTTTGGCAGTGGTGGCAGTACTGTGACACACAATGATGGTCTTGTTGGTGATGTAAAAGAGGAGGTTTTAGGGTTAGAAAGGAGGAGGGAATATAGTTTTTCTCTAGTGGTATGGCTTCTAGGTTAAAAGGGGTCATGGTGGTGTTGATGTCTTACAATGTCGGTGTAGGTGGTTGTCGTGTTTATGGCCGAGATGAAGGAGATAAAGGGAGGAGGAAGGAGGGAAGGGAAAGATAAAATGGTTGTGTGGGATGGTAGGGGTTTTTCTGGGTAGGAAGGCAGATAGTGGAGGTGGCGATTGTAGTAGTGGAGGCAACACCAATTATAGAGATGGGTGCAAAAGGGCAGCTCGAGATGCTCACTTTTCACCTATGAGGAGAGAAGATGAAGGGGAGTTAGGGGAAGGGGAATGTAACATTCAATGGTGAGTGGTGTAGGGGACAAGAAAGAAGGGTTTGGTGATAGTGGCATAGTAGGATAATGATAGTGACAACGAATAAAGGTGTGGTGCAAGGTTAGATGGGGTTGATTTTTAATCGTAGAGAAAAAGGGAGAATTGAGGCAAAGGAGGAAGAGGATAAAGGGAGGGGTATTTAGGTGTCGGATGACACACAAGGTAATGATCTTCACATGAACAGGGGATAGGGAAGAGGTTTTGGTAGGATTATAGGGGTTAAGTGAGGGTGTTAGGGTTATATGAGGAAGGGGAACATTATAAGGCAGTTCCTACTACATGCCTTGTAGGTTAGGAAGATGAGAGGGTGAGGGGAAGGAGAGAAATAGGGATGTGAAGAAGCCATATCCACAATGCTAATAGAGGCAAGCGTGGTTGAAGTTAGGGGCATAAAGGGAAGAAACTAAGAAAAAGAGGGAGAAAATGGGAAATGAGGAGGGACGGCATAGGTGAGGCATTGAGCAACGCAAGGGGAAAGAGAAGAAAGAAAGGAGAATTGGTCAGGGGAAGGAAACGAAAGGAGTTGATGGGGAGAAGGGGATTGGGCACTAGTAGGTATAGTCCTATCCTATGAGGAAGGAGGAAGAAAAGAAAAAAAAATAAGAAAAGAAAGAAAGGAAAAAGAAAAGGAAGAAAAAGAGAAGCAAAATGAAAAAGAAAAAGAAGAAAAGTGAGGTGGTTGGGATGGTTTGGGATTTTTTTTGGTATTTTTTGAATACTAATATTTCTTATAATAAAGAAATAGTTTTTTATGAATTTAGAAATTATTATTATAATTTACTTAAAATTTATTTTAGTTTAGTAAATAATTCTAGCTTTTACTAATTTGATTGTTACATTATTTTCTTCCTTTTTTGGGCCATTATTATTATTATTATTATATCATTATTTTATTAAAAATGGTATATTTTTAATTAAACCTTACCTAATAATTATTATTTTATTTTTAATTACTAAAATAAGGTTTTGGGGTATTACAAAAAGTCTATCAAGCCAGCAAGAGGAAGATATTTGAACTCACCAGTAGAGTATGAAGATGAGTCACAAGGTAGGTGAACTGGCAAAAGGAACAATGATTATTAATTAAGGTATGATCATTACAAAGATAAAGGTATCAAACTTGATCTTTCTAATTTTGGTGGTAAACTTGATGTTGAATCATTTCTTGAATAGTTGTATGAGGTAGAGGCTATTTTGACTTCAAGGATTATCATAATGAGAAAAAAAATTATAAACTAGCTACTTTTATGTTTAAGAAGTTTGATAGGATATGGTATGATAACTTGAAGAGAAATAAAGAATTAGAAGGTAAATCTAAAATTAAATCTTAGGATAATCTTAAGGAACATATTAGGATAAAATATATACCTAAAGCATATAAGAAAGATAATTATATTAGATTTACTACTCTTGGACAATTACTTTTAAGTGTTGAATAAAATTTTAGGGAATTTGAGATATTATCACTTATATGTGACATTATTAAGAGGAAGGAATAATCATATGCTAGATTTATAGGTGGCCTTAAAATGATGGTTTGAGATAAAGCTGAATCTTGTCTATATGATTCTCTTGATAATATGATTAAGCTCTCTTTGAGATTTGAAAAGTAAATGAAATCCACTAAGCCTTATGCCAAGCAACATAATGCTTCTACAAATTATTATTTAAGTATTGAAGCTACAAAGTATGGGAAATGTACCTCAAGCTCTAAAAATGTTGAAAAGAAATAAGTGAATAATCAAAATGAAAAGGAAAGGACCAAGCTCAATGAAGTCTTGACAACATAATGTTTTAAGTGTCGTGGATTTGGAAATATTGCTAGATAATGTCTAACCAAAGAGTATTATCTAAAAAAGATATTGAAACCATGGAGACTTATAATGAAGTTCTTGTTTTTGAGTCCAAGGAAGAAATTCTAAGTGAACTAGAGGATAAAAGAAATTGATGTTATGTGTGACAAAGAGTCCTTCATGTGTAAGCTAATGAGCAACCTAACCAACAAGAAAACATATTCTAGACTAAAGGAAGAGTGGGATATATAATTGATCTGATTATCATTTATAATAGATCTTATACAAATGTGGCTAATGAAAAGATGATGAAGGAATTGGTGTTAGAGACAACATCACATCCAAACACTAATTCACTTCAATGTCTTAATAAGGATAAAAGGATCATGATAATAAAAAAAACCTTAATCTCATTTAAAATTGGTAATTATCATTATGATTTACTATGCAATGGTTTTCCTATGGATGCATAAGGAATCTTATAAGGCATATGATGGAAATGTAATCGATTAACTTTTATTATGGAATTACTAATGATTATGAAAACCATAGTTAAAAATAAAAAGGGTTTATACTTACATGAAAAGGATATGATAATATATTAAGGACTAAGGTATTTGATATGCTATTATTATCAAAGAATCCTAACAAGGTAGAAAAATAAAAATAATCGTAAAGTGGATGAGCTTATTAACGATAAGTTCTTTTTAAGATTACCACATAAAAGAGGGATAGAACTTGCTAGAGATTTAATGCTTGGTATATCGTTGCCTAATAGATTTACTTATTGGTGTAATCTAAAAGAAGCCAATAAATTAGAGAGATAAACACAAGAGCTCATAGGAGAAAAAATTTTCATTTCTTTTTTTAGTGAAAAATTTAATGGTGCTAAAATGAATTATTCAACATATGACAAGGAGTTCTAAGCTATCATAAAAATCATGGAAACATGGAGTCATTATTTGAGATCTAAGCCATTTTTTTTCATTCAGATTATGAGAATCTAAAATATTTACATTGGAAAAAGAAATTAAGTCCTATTCATATAAATTGGGTTAGTTTATTATAATCCTTTATGTTTTCTCTCAAACATTTTTACGGTAAAGAAAATATTATAGCAAATGCATTATCTAGAAGATATATGATACTTGTAATTTTTTATGGTTAAGTATTAGGATTTGAAATGTGTAAATAATTATATGCAAAAGATGATATTTTTTAATGTTTTATGATTTTTTATTGTTTATAACGAATGTTTGAAAAATTAAAGTTCTAGTAATTATGTGCAACATAATAACTTTGTTTTCAAACTTAAGAAGTTGTGTGCACTCGTTTTAGTGTACATGATTGACATGTTAATGAAGTACATAAGGCGTGTATTGTTGTTTATTTTGGTATTAATAAAATTGTACATATATTAAAAGAAAATTTCTACAAGAAAAAAATAATAAAATTAGTATAAGTTATTATTTGGAACCATATGAATTGTCAAAAAAGTAAGAGATTCATCAATAAAGGTTTGTATACACATTTACCAGTACTTATTCAACCATAGGCGATTGTTCATATAAAATTTACATTAGCTTTACGATGGACAAAAGAAGAAAGGATTATATTATTTTATTTTTAGATACATGTAATACTACATATTTTTATAAAAATGTTGAATGTGAATTATGTAAATTTTTAAATTTTTTATTTTGATTTGGTCTTATAATTTTGGGTTGCAAAAAAGTTTGATTTGGAATAACATTAGAAAATGAAGTTTATTAAGATTTTCAAGCAAAGCGATTGACTTATCTATCATTATAGAAAAATGGATTTTATTAACTAAACTAATCAATTGGTTTGTAGAAAGGAGTGCCCAAACTGATCAGTTGGCTTGTTGATCTAGGCATATTTTCAAACTCTATTTGTTTGGAAAATATATTTTATTGAAATGGAAGATTTCCAACCCATGATAAATTATTTCAAATTAATTCTTAACCTTTCTTATGATGTATTTATCCCCAAATACTTCCTTAAATTGATTTAGAAAACAATTGGGATAATTGAGGGGGAAACATGACCTTAGCCTTGTCTTCTTCTACCTCTCTACTATGTAGAATTATGAGTTCAATGCTTCAATCTCATAAATGGATCTAATAAGTTGGAAGATTCCTTATATACTGACCTTCCATTTTCTCATATGTTAATTTCAATTTTTTCTTAGTTAACCCATATTCTCTATAAACACCATTTGAGCTTTAGAGAATAGGCCAACATATCTTGGATGATAACCATCCATTTAGATTGAATTCAGATGGTAAAAGTTAGGGTTTCAAATTGTTCTAGAACCCTTTGTGATTCCTTTTGATTAGTTAGCTATACATAACACCAATTGAAATACCCTAAAATTCTAATTCTAGAAATTATGGCCAAATAAGGATTTATTAGGAAAATTGATTAAATAAAATATTTTTTAAAAATAAAGAGAGTTAATTATGGTAAGTCAAGAAGAAAATAATAAAGAATTTAATTAGAAAAAATTAGGGTATTTTACTAATTAATATGGAAGTTAAGAAAATTTGCCCAAAATAACCAGATTAATCAAAAAAGGGATTTAATTATTATTATTATTATTGCTATTAATTTTAAATATTAAAATAATAATAATAATGAAACCCAATATCCCAACCCATCCATTTTCTCCTTTCCTTCTTCCCTTTTTCCTTTTTCTTCTTTCTTTTCAATTTTCTTTCTTTCCCTCCTTTTTCTTTCTCCTTTCTTCCCCCATCTCCCCGACTAGGCTAGCCTACATGCGCGACTCAACTCCCTTCCCTCCCTACATAGCCTAGGCCCACATGACCATCCACCTCTCACCTATCACCCAAACCACCTAGCTGAGCTGCCCCTTTCCCTTTCCTTTTCTTTCTCGTGGACCGTCGATCCATCCCCTTCCCCTCTTCTTTTTCTTCTAACGCCACCTATGCCTGACCCTGCAACCTTACACCTGCTGGCAGCCACCACCATCTGGCCATCCCTCCCTCCCTCTCCCATCTCTTTATTTCACATTTTCAACCCCAACTGACCTATTCCCCTCTCCCAAGCAACCAGCCCCTTTCCTTTTCCCTCTTCCCTTAACACTACTGCCCCTGCCATGGCAGTGCCGCCTCGACTGCCACCACCGACAGCATGTCTAGCACCTACACCCTCTTGTCTTCTTCCCCTTGTCATTTCCCACCTTTATTAGCCTCTAAGTACCCCATAGGCACCCTTAATTTTGGTTTTGATTTAGAAACCCAGAAATCCACCCCTTCTGACAACCGCCCCTTCTAATTAGCACTCCGCTGCCATTGTCGCCTATTGCTGCCAGCCTAAAAACCCCCAAAACCAATCCTTTTACCACCCTATACCTAACTAGACGTTCCTTGCCCCTCGATTTTCCCTACACGAGCCACCTTGGTTGTGCAAAACCACCAAACCAACCAACCCACCTTGACCCCTTGCTGCCCCTCGTACCACCGTCCACCGCCAATTCTATTGCAACCAACACCATCCCTACCCTCCAAAAAAACTAGGGAAGCCTTCTCTACCTCCTTATACTCCATCTTTCCCTACCTCCCTCTCCTTCTCCCTTCTCCATCTCCGACCACCATTTGGTCACCGCTCTGACCACCGTGCGCTAACGCTTCTGACTACACCACCACCTCTATTCCACCTCTCTCCACCTGATACACCTTCCACAACCTCAAACACCCACTCATTTCCTCTCCCCTAGCCTATAAATCTATCTTTCCACCTCTCTTCCTCCTCCACCTCTGCTGCTGTCGCCGCCACACACCATTGTCTGTCCCGCCACTAACCTTAGGTGGTGTTTTAATTTCCCCAACCATTAAACCTTTTATATATAAATGTTAATATATTTTAATAATATTAATAGTATTACCCTTATTAGTATTATTATTCTTATTATTATTATTATTATTATTATTATTATTATTATTATAACTATGGTATTATCATCTAAAAGGCTACTACTTTAGTATTAATATAGTATCTTTATTATTATTAATAATATTATTGTTACTATTACTACTATTATCATTATTATTATTAATATTATTAGTATCATCATCATTATCATCATCATCATCATCATTATTATTATTATTATTATTATTATTATTGCTACTTAACCTTACCTCATGATTTGGCTAACCAATAATAATAATATTATTATCATTATTAATGGTCTACAACTTTAATTCTATTATGATTAGGATTTTCCCTCATTGTTACTATTATTGTTGTTATTACCCTCACTCGCTCCGCCTCGGTTTTTGCTAATGACAGTTTCGTATAGTATAAATATTATGCGATTAGAACCCTAATCGAAGAGTGAACGGCGTCTTCTTCTCCTATTGAGTTCTATTGTAATTCCTTGATAAATTGAGTGATTTATGTGAGAATTTCTTTGATTCTTTGTAATCACAATTACTTCACATCAATAATATCATCTGTTTCCCTAATCTGTGTTCTTGAGTGTTATTCTCTTCTCAATTCTTGTGTGTTCTAATTGATTCTAATTAGATCTTATTTTTCTGAATTGGTATCTATCCACAATAGAAATAAAATAACACACGGATCCTGACTCCCCAAATCTCAGCATATGTTCTCTTAGTATGACATTATTGTGCGTTGTGAAGGCATTTGCTACGATAGATGCTTAAAATGTGACAACATGTTGAGTGTCCTTTGTATATATATGAGTTGCATTGAAGATGTGTAAGATTTCTTTTGTTTATATTTGAACACTCTACTGCATTGAAGATGGCTTAGACTTCTTCTGTATATATATGAGCACTACATTGAAGATGTGCCTCTTTGAGTGTGCAGCAGTGATTTAAGGCTTAGTGGCATGAGGATTTAGTATTACTAGGTATAAAAAAAAGGAAAAAATACCCTACACATGTGTAGCACTGCATTCTGCTTGGATTGTGCTGATCTCGGACAATTTTAAGATGAATTTTGTGAAAAGGTAACTGATAAATTTTTCAGAGTGTTTAGTACTGCAAATAATGCTATTGGAAAATCTATCTTGATTTTGGCTACTAATGGCTGAGCCTTCTCCTCCATTCCTGTGAGTTAGCCAACACGCTAAATCCTAATTAACTTCGTTTAAAGTTTCCCTTATTCTTTTTGTGTTTGGGTCCTCGGGAGAGTGGCTATTGTGGAGTTTTATGTCATTTTAAATTGTATGCTAAGAACTATGTTGTTCATTGGATAAACAAATGTGGTTTTCGGCATGGATGTTTCTGATTCTGCAAAATTTTTTACAAGTGTGTGCCATCATGTTCTTCTCGTTGGTGCATCACCTAGCTCTCGTTGGTCAGCAAGTGTTGTAAATGAATACATAGATACTATTAATATTCAATGTGATGATTAAAAATAGCCTCCAATTCTCTTTATTTGAGCCATAAATAAGCTTGACCAAGCCTTAACTAAGCTTCCAAGCATACAAATGAGCTCACTCTCAAATAAACAAGATAAACTTATGCTTACTTATGCTTGAGTCATCTAATAAGTAAATCTAAAAGTAAGACCTAAACATAGTTAATTTAATGAAATAAATGAGTCCAAATCAATTATTTGTCAAGTTAAGCTAAACTAAATTGATTTAACTAAATAAATGAGTCTAAACTGAGTCTTCATCAAGCCAAGCTAAACTGAGTTGCCCGGCACATTACAACCTTAGACATAAGTCAAAAAAAGGCATTCAAGGCATTTCAAGTACAGTAGTGGCACTCAGTTTAGCTACCTCCGCCAATAAAAAATAGAGACCAGTAAGCCCAACAATTTAGTCTGCTTTTGGCCTTTTGCATATTCCACAACATGTGACAAAAATGTATCAACACAGTGTACATTTTTGACTAATCATGTAAGTAGAATAAGACCATGGATCTTATATCAAGAAACAATTTTCTCCAGAGTCTTTCTACTAGGGGAAAGACTAATCATCACTGGAATGGAACAACTTCTGAACCTCTACAATAGTACCTCGACCTTCATCAATTTCTGCACCTTCCTTCAAATCAGACTCCTCTAACTCCACCTGAAAGTAGATTGTGAGTCAAATTTCAAGTATAGAATAATATCATGATAAATAATTCTAATTTATCTAAAGATTCAATGCCTAAGGGAAGAGGGAATGTTACATGAATTGATCAAAGAGCCGAAGTACTAGTACTCCTTGTGTTTTATGATACAAGGCTGTTACGGGTATATTTTTATGAATGAAGACATGATTTTTATATGAAAAATAAGATGCATTAACTTTCAGACAAAAGGTAATTTATTTGTTTACCAATATACTCTTGTATGAATAATTCATACTCTTCTAATTAATTAAAAAGAGTATCACATCAAAGATAGAATTGGAAACATAACATAACTATGGTGTAACACTACCACAAAACCTACAATTAAAGAGGAGACAACAAACCAGTGAATAATGTCATATCCCCATTGTTGTTGTTCGTCGGCTGTGTCATCACCACCCACCATTTGTTGACTAGTTTTCCTAGTGTTGGTTGCTTTTTTCTACTACGTTGGTTTATTTCTTCTTGCCTCTCATGAGCTGTCTCTTTCCTCTCATTTTTTTTCTTTTCAAAAGCACTCCCATCCTAATTGCTTTTGCATGATAGTCTGGGTAATGAATAAAACTTTCATTTTTTCCCCAATCAATGAGTCTTCATTCGACCACTTTATTGGGTTGTTTTTTATCTTGTTAAATTTCTACCATAAGTTAGAAGAGTAATATTTTATGTAATTTCCATAGGTAATGATGATGCATAATCTAGTTTGTTGTAGTAAAGCACATTTAATAAGTTCTGATGTTATTGAATCATATTTATTTCCATTTTCATTATTTTCCTTATATTTGGAGATTTCATTTTATATATCTGATTTCATGAATTGCTGTCATTTGTTAAGGAAATTACTCAATGTTTATTTGTTATTTATATTTATTAATATTTTTATATTTTTACTGTTGTAGATCCAGTTTATTTTGATAAACTTACCAAGTCTATTGTATCTGATGGACAGAATGATTAATTCTTAAGCGGCTATTAATCATGATATTTTTGTAATGCAACGACATATTGTAGCTCTTTTGTAATATATTTATATTTCATCATAGCTGAAAATTGTACCAGACATTTGATACAATGTATTTGTATGAATATTTATTTGAATGTTTAATTATAAACAGATATTTATAAAATTATATCTATATGTTAGAATGAATATATATGTATGCAGGCATAGGATTTGAGAAGATCAAAATGGATATATATACATGCATATAGGTACAGGTCTTAAGAAGATTGAAATGGATATATGTACGCATATATGTACAGGTCTTCAAAAGATTGAAATGGATATATGTACGCATATATGTACAGGTCTTCAAAAGATTGAATTGGATATATGTATATCCATATAAGTGCAAGGTTATAGATGAATATTGAAATGTTGATTATATATGTTATTGAATATATAATTATGCCATTTGAAACCAATAAATTATGTTGCAAATAATGAATGAATTTTAGTATTGACAAAAAAACTAGTCCTTATTGTTGTGATATTTTTTTAATTACGAAAAAAAATTGGTCGTTAATATTATTTACGATAGTGTATTTTATTCATCGTTATTTTTTTTAGCGACCAACATCATTCGTTGTCATTATTACTTTGAGCAACCAATGTCATAAGTTGTCGTTATTACTTTCAGCAATCAACACTTTGCATCGTTATTATTACCTCTAGCGACCAAAATTATTCGCCATTACTATTGCATTAGCGACCAAAATAATATGTAGTTATTATTGCTATAGAGACCAAAAAATTTTAGTTGGTCGTTAAACCCTTTAACGAGGGAGCAATAACGACCGTTGATGACCAACAAATATTTTGGTCATTATTAGCTTTAGCTACCAACATTTGGCCATTAACGAAAAAATTTGTTGGTCGTTAAAAACCTTATTTCTAGTAGTGCAAAAACTTCGTGTCTCTCTTCGATTGGTTGGCCATAAATAACCCCATAATCCCTAGGTTCTACATTATCCTCTCTTCTTTCCGCACTTCAAGCCTATGTCAATTTATTTTACACATTATTGTGATTCTGTCCCTAGCTCTTGTTTATTTTAGTTGTTAATAAAGCCACTGTTATATTTTAGGAAAAGATTGAGTATTCCAATTGAGCTTTTTTCTCTTTTTCTCTTAATAGAAAGTCATTCTTTTTGTTTATTTTTATTTTTCTAAATTTGAAGTGGTTTTGGATAATATCTAAGTTAAGATTTTTTCTTTTATGGTTTATGAGTTAAAGTTTTCATAGATTTGTAAAATTTATTATTAAGGGGGTTTAACTTGCATCAAGTAAGTAATTTATGCTCTTAAAATGTTAGCATGTTTTTATGCATGAAAGCCGATATCTTTGTTGGTTGATGCATGTTGAAATGGAAAAATATAGTTATATTTGTGATTTTCCTACATATAAGACCAAAATTAGTTAAAGAGCATGAAAATGGATAAAATAGGATATAATGTTGGTAAAGTGAGAAATGAATGATAATTTTGTTGGAAATGTGTTAGCTAATATCGATACATCCTAGCATGACTAGATATGATTTTAATGCAAGAATCTGTATGAAATTTGTTGTTTGATGCTATGTTAAGGAAAATCGATTGACGAGTTATGTCAAACTATTCTGTTGATTCCTAGATCAATCAAATAGTTAACCTAACCCATGAATTGGTATGCCTAGAAAGGCCTTGGTCTTTCTCTCTACATAAACCAAAAGATAAGTTTGAAAACCAATCAAATGATTTAGAAAAACTAATCTATTAGTCTATAAGGAGCCAATTTTTTTGCACAAACCAAAAGATAAGTTTGAAAACATCATGGTTTGGTTGAGTTAAACTGATCAAATGGTCAATGCAACTTATTGACTTGTTAGGCAAGAATTATCTACTTATTTTACTTTTTTTCATGTTTTATTTTTTTTTATGTTTTAGTTATGCTTATGGATTATATTTGGGACTATGAGATAAAATATAATCTTTAGAATAGATTATTAGCATAATTAAGGGGTCAAAATTGATCATATCTTATGGTGTAAATTATGAGAAATGTAAAGGCCTAAGGTTTACATCACATATGACAAGTGATAATATAAAGATAAGAATAATGGAATCAATAAGAGGATGAATTAAACCATATGGTGCATATAACTATATTTGGTCAAGGGCAATTGGATAACCCACATAGTTAGAGAAAATAAAAATTAAAGGATTAATATAGTTTAATATAGTTATTTAAATTTATTGATTTTGTAGACCTTTTATGATCACAAATCCTTAAGAATAAAATAGTAACCACATAAAGTGAAAGAATGTCAAGTTGAATATGGGTCTGGTTACCCGATCTTAGATTAGCTATGGGGGTTATTCTACCTCTGCACATTTTTTTGTTCCTTCAATCTTTACCTCTAGGTGGCATCCTAATAGGTCTCAGTGCCTTATCTACTCTAGATGCTAGTGATCTATTAGAGGATATTAATACTAAAGGGTCAGGTCACCTAGGTGGCTGTCTTCAGAGTGGACTTATGTCCATATTGGTCAGCTTCACCCTAGACTTAAGTTCATTTTGGTATTGGTTTTCACCTAAAATTATGCCCAATCAATTATTGGCTTCATCCTAGACTTTATATCCTTTCTTTGATAGAATTTTCTTGTATGTGATATTATGTGGTGGTACACAGTCCATACTTGATGATAATAAAATATGGTTAGTATTTACCGGTTAATAATTACAATTGATAATCAAATGAATAGTTCAAATTGGCTAAGAAACAAAAGTAATGTTAAATTTTTCTTATGCACCTTATTAACTAGTTATGGTATGGGACATTAATTAAAGTGATTAGCCTATATCTTATGTGGATAAATGAATGGTATACCTTGATGAAATTTGATAAATGGGAATAACCCTAAGGGTTGTTCGATTATTCCCTTCTATGACTCATGAAAATGGTTATGTGAAAGTGCTATGATTTCCAAAGCATGATGTTTTTACTACGATGATATTATATATGATAGCATGTGTTATGTACCCTTACTTATATGCACAAATTGCTATAATGATGCATGCCATACATTATGTTTATGAATGATAAAATAGCTTACCATATACATTGAGCAAGCAAATTATATTACTCTATATATAGCATACTGATGTGTCCATTTGGTCGATGACTTGGTCATTCCTATGAGAAGAGGACCATGCTTAGGTCCTTAGGGATGGCTGTTGAAGGACCTACCTCTATTGGCTAGGGACTTATGAGCGAAGACACTTGGTTTAGTGAAGTAATTTATTTTTCTTAAATTTTTCCTATTAAATCCCTATTTTACCATAATTCCTGAGTTAGGGTTTTTGGGGTATTTCAAAGCCATCCGATTCAGTAAACCATGATCAGCTTCACATACCTAATGTAAATAGTGTCAGAGATAGTTGTGAAGCTGATGCATTTCTTTCTACTCTTCCCGAGGTAAGCATTACAAACTATGAATTGTTATTAAATGTATTCGGTGTAATAAATTATTAATAATGTCTAATATTTTTGTTTAGGGTTTGCATAAATGTGACTTATTAGCGAATGACCTTTCAACAATTTTAGCGAAAGGAAGGATCTGCATCAGTCACAGTATTGAAACGCAGATAATCCACGGGTACAATTTAGCCCTAAATACAAGGCCGGTGAGTATTGACACTCCAATCATTGGCAGTGCACACTTGCCTTGTTATAAAGAGGGCGATGAGGCAACCACAGTACTAGAAGCTCATGGAAGCTTCATGGCTTGGCCTGCAGATCAAATACGTCTCACTACTAAAGAGGTATTGACATTTGACATCTTCATTAGACTTTTTTTAGTAGTTACACTATATATACCTTTTTCATATATATATATATATATATATATATATACTCAATATATATTTTGTTTAATATTATCAATTAAGGAATCAAAAAAGAAGATTGTTTCTTCTAGTAAAACCAAGAGAGGTACTAGCAAAACAAGCAACACAAAATAGGGCGCTGCTAAAGGAAAGAGAGCTAAATCTGAAAAATCAGTTGCCCCACAAAAGATTCCTTCTTCAGATCAACAAAGCCAACCTCCACCAGCATTAGCTATATTATATTTTTATGCCCAAAACTACCTCAGGGACAATTATATTTTCATTGATTGTTGTCCTGAGTATGTTGGGAGGGACGATGCTACTTACATGGTATCGACGGCTGACATAAGCGACATTTATAATTAAGAATGGATGTTAACCATAAGTGTCGTCGTCTATGTCACGTAAGTATTATTTCATTTTGAGATTTTAGTACTCTTAACTTATACAATTGGAATTTTTATGACCTCTTATATGAGTTATTATTTATTAACAAATATGCATTGTTTTTTTCATCTATAGGTTGGTAGCTACTCGAGCTGCGATGGAGGGTATGCTGTCCTCTATTGTGTTTGTGTGCCCATACTATATAGCTGACGGTAGTACAAAAAGAGAGGGTAGGCACATAAACTATTTAGCGGATCGCATTTTGATTGAGGGACACAAGAAGCTCTATCTCATTCCTCACCTTGCAATTGAACATTGGGTTTTATACGTTGTCCGACCTGATCTTAATAAAGTCTATGTGTTTGATTCCCTTCGAGCCTATGACGTGCCTTTTGAAGTCGCTCGTCATGGTGGGAAGGAATTTATCGACATGTTAGTATACTTTTCACTTCTTACTTCATTAGCTTATTTATACATATATTTACCTAGCTAGCTTTCATTATTTGAGGTATATATGCGTACTTACAATATTGTGTATCCAACTCTATTTATTAGGGCACTACGGACAGCGTATCAAGGAGAGGTGGGAATGGTGTCCCAGACCCAAAGAATGTTCAATACGAGCCTATCATAGTAAGTAGGAAGGCAAGTATTTCGTATTTTATTTTAATTAAAATTAATATCTAATAGTTAGAGAGCTAACTGAATTTATATGATAGTGTCCACAACAGCCAAATGACAAAGATTATAGATACTATGTATGTAGAGCAATGGATCTGATAGTCCAAAATAGATCGGTGAACATAGATCCAAGCCATGTATGTTTTCTTTTCGATATTTTTCCATTAATGAATCATGACATATATGTTTGATACTTGACTTAAGTGCTAACTGTATATTAATCAAAACTTAGGATTTGTAGTTTTTCACCGATGACTATGCACAAGGCCAGCAATACAATGTTGAAGAAATTGATGAAGTGAGAGAGCAATGGGCCAAGCATGTGCACTCATTCATTCGGTATTAGGTAGAGATCTATATATTCTACATGCATGTTCAGGTTTGTATTTTTTTATGTCTTTAAGTCTTCTAATTAAGCTAGATTTATAAACATTTTGCTTTGGCGTGTAGAGCTACCAAGTTGTGGTATGCCTACTAATTTTGATTCTTGAGTATATATGTCCTGTGTATTAACAAGGGATTGATTGAAATTATAGTCTGATTGTAGATTTGTTATCAATTGATGTTGTTTTACAATGCAGATTTGGCAATTATTTGAATATACAACTGTGTATGTGGGTAGGAACAAAACTGCAAAAACAAAAAAAAATAGAGTTTTAATAGTGGTTCTTATGAAAACCATTATTTAAAGGTAGGTTTTAATAACGGTTCTTCTAAAACCATTATTAAAACTCTAATTTTTAATAATGGTTTTCATTAGAACCGTTATTAAAACCTACCTTTTAATAACGGTTTTCATCAGAACTGTTATAAAAACCCTCTTGTTTAACAACGGTTTTTCTCAAAAATCGTTATTAAAAATGCATTTTATGCTCATATTGGCGGGTTTTTTTATATTTTTAATAACGGTTATGAACTGTTATTAAAGATTTAATAACGGGCATTTTAATAACGGTTGAAAACCGTTATTAAAACTGTAAAATAACCATTATTAAAACTACTTTTTGGGGTAGTGGCAATTTGGTGGTCAAACTACTAAATATTTACATTAGTACTTGAGAGCATTCATGGAAGTTAGTGATACCATTAATATTTAGGGAGTTCCAAAAACATCCTTATAACTTAATTTATTTCCCTCTTTCTTGGAAAATCATGCTAGGGAGTGGTTGGCTTCCTTAACAACCATTTCAATTACTTCCTAGGATAACCTAGTTAAGAAGTTCCTCATGCAATACTTCCCTCCCAATAAAAAATCCAAAATTATGTATAGTATCTCTAAATTCTTAGAAGAGGAAGACGAGGCACTCCATGATGCATAGAAGAGATTTAAAGTACTATTAAGAAAATTTTCCGACCATGGAATCCTTTAATAGTTACAAATAGAAACATTTTACCATGAGCTTAACCTTCAAACATGGAACTTGGTGGATGCCTCACCTTATGGCACTTTGTTAAGTGACAATTATGTTTGAGCCTACGATATTATTGAGGCCATAGCTTGCAACAACGAATAATGGGGTAGTGCTAGGAGTGTCCATAAGGTATGAGCAATAGGAGCATTTAAAGTTGATGCAATCTTAACACTTAAGAGCTGAGCCATAATCTATTACTAATCTATTGAAGAATATTACTCTGACAAACTCATATGCATAGAGATGAGAGGAACAAGCCACTACTTCCAAAATTATAGTGTCATGTGAATACCGTGGACAAAGTCATTTGTTCGAGTAGTATCCTACAAATCTAAGGTTAGTTAATTACCTAGGAAACCGGGCTCACACACAACAACCTTATAATAATCAGTACAACCTCATTTGGAGAAAAAATCCTAAATTATCATGTTTTAACCAAAACAATGTGCAAAACCTTCCCAAATATTACAACCATTAGCACTACTACAAACATCAACCCTAACATATTCCATAATAAAAAACTCACCAAAAACCTAGAAAAAATAATAACCAAAAACCTACCAAACATAATAACCCCTTGTCATTGGAAAATCTTTTGAAAGAATATATGGTGAAAACAAATGCAACAATATAAAGCAACACCACCTCCCTAAGAACATTAGAGAAACATATGGGGCAGGTAGCTACAACCCTAAGTAGTAGACCCCATGGCACTCTAGCTAGTGATAGTGAGACCCTTAGGAGAGAACGAAAGGAGGAGTGTAAGGCAATTACCCTTAGATTAGGTATATAAATTACAAATCCTTACAAAAAGGAAGAAGTGGAAGCAAAACATTAGCTTGACAATCATGACAACAAAGTAGAGAATATTGAGAAATAGTAGGCTTACACACCCTCCCACTAATAGATTAACCCCATCCACAACTCGTAATACAACACTACTCCATTACTAGAGCCACCAAAAAGTAGCAAACCACCAAAAAATATTAGCATTACACCTTTTGTGCCATCAAGACCATTTCCTCAGAGACTCAAGCACAATGAGAATGATAAGTAGTTCGATAAATTCCTTAAAATTCTTTGACAACTGCATAAAAAGATCCCGTTAGTGGAAGCACTCCAATATATTCAAAACTATGCAAAAATTTTAAAAGATATTTTAATATGGAATGGAAGAATTTGTGAATACGAAATAGTAGCTATGACCCAAGGATGTAGCTTGATTTTTAAACAAAAGCTACCTAAAAAGTAATAAGACCTTGACATATTCATCATTCCCTACTCTTTAGGTAACAAGTATTATTGTACAGCTCTTTGTAATTTTAGTGTTAATATCAACTTAATGCTTATGTCCATTTAAAGGAAACTAGGTATTATGGATGCACAACCTACCATACTCATGTTGCAACTTACTAGTTGATCATACATTCATCCTAAGGGTAAGATCGAAGATGTGCTTGTAAAGGTTGATAGGTTTATCTTCCTAGTATACTCCATCATCCTTGATAATGAGGCCAACAAAGAGGTCCTTAGTGTTTTAGGATGATCTTTCTTAGCCACTAGTAAGACCCTAATTAACATATTGAATGAAGAACCAAGGTTGAGGATCAATGAGGAATAGATCCTTGATATTATTAATTTGACTATCTATGACAAGTTTCTTGTAGGAACATTTCATGAAGAATCAAGATTGTTTGAGGTAGACCATCTAGAGTGAAACAACTGAGATAGTTTACCTGAAGAGTGTTATGAAATTACAATAGGATGTATTTGGGTAGATCGCTCAACCCCTTGAGAATATCTAGGATTAAACGAAAGAGAGATACAGCTAGCTAAACCTTCAATTGTGGAGCCTCCCCATTAGAAATAAAGCTTCTAAGCCTTCCAGCTAGAACTAAAGCGACTATATCCCACCATAAGTATGACTACTTAAGTAATAGGGACAACCTACTAGTTATTATTTCATTAGCCTTACCAAAATCTTAGAAGGAATAGCTAATATGACAGCTATAAAAGTACAAAAGGTAGTGGGATGGACCGTGTCAAGTATTCATGGAATAAGTCTGATGATATGCATGCATAAGATTCTATTAGAGGATTCATCCATTTCATCAATAGAGTAATAGAGATGGCCCAATCAATAAATAAAGGAGGTAGTGAGAATGGAAATCATTAAGTGGCTAAAGATAGGTAAGATCCACCCAAATTCTAATAGCAACTAGGTAAGTCCTTTCCAATACATCCCTAAATAAGGAGGTATGGCAGTTCTTCATAATTATTAAAATCATTTGATCATAACTCACACAATTATAGGGTGGCTCATTTATATAGATTATAGAAAGCTCAGCAAGGCCACCCGAAATGACCATTTTCCCTCCTTTTTATTAACTAGATGTTGGGCTAGCTAGTAGGAAGGGCCTTTAATTGCTTTTTAGCTAGATATTTAGGTTATAACCAAATAGCTATTGCACTCTATGACCAACATAAGAGAACATTAAATTGCCCATATGACATGTTCACATTTGGTGAATGACTTTTGGCTAGTGTAATGCACCTAGAACTTTTCAATGGTGCTGATGGCTATTTTCACTGACATGGTAGAGCACATAGCATAAATTTTATAGATAATTTTCATGTATTTAGGGATAGTTTTGAAGAGTGACTAATAAACTTAGAAAAAGTATTGGTGAGATGTGAATAGACAAACTTGGTTCTTAACTGGCAAGTATGTCACTTCGTTGTTCAAGAAGGTGTTATGTTCGTTGATAGGGAAAAGGTGGAGATTATTAAACATTACCTCCTCCCACCATTGATAAAGGTGTGAGAAATTTCCTTAGATATGTTAGATTTTACCTAAGAATCATAAAGGACTTCTCCAAAATTACTAAACCCCTTTGCTAGCTATTGGAACAAGGTAGAGAATTCGAGTTTAATAAGTGTTGTAAGGTAGCCATCAAGAAAATAAAACTTATAGTCACCAAATCCCCTATTACTATAGGATTGGATCAGAATCTGCCCTTTGAATTAATTTTTAATGCAAGTGATTATGTGATAGGAGCTTTCCTTGGACAAAGAAAGAACAAGTTCTTCCATAGCATCTACTACACAAGTAAAACACTTAATGAAGCCTAATCGAATTACACAATAAACCAAAAGGAGTTATAAGCTAAAGTGTTTGCTTTTGATAAGTTTTGATCATATCTACTAGAAACTAAAATGGTTGTAATCACTAATGATGATACCATATGTTATTTACTTGCTATGAAGGATGCCAAACCTATATTAATAAGACGAATCTTACTCTTGTAGGAATTTGACATCAAGATCAATGACCATCAAGGGAAGTACCTCTACATTGCAAATCATCTTTCTAAACTAAAAGGGTATAGAAAAATCAGACACAAGTCTAGATAAAAGATAACTTCCTGAATAAACAACTTTTAATGGTGAGGAAAGGTTAACCACCCTCGTATGCGGATATAACTAAATACTTGGCATGAAAGATAACTCTCTTTAACAAATCTTACAAATAATTGCTTCCATAACCTTAATCACTACTACTACGATGAACCATTTTGTTCCAGTAGTGTGTTGATAGACTTATGTGAAGGTGCATAAGTAAGGAGGAGGAAAAGAAAATCCTAGCTTCTTGCCACCAAGCAACTTATGGAGATAACTTTGGAGGGATAAGGAATGTGGCTAAGATCTTGCAAAGTGAATTATATTGGCCCTCAATGTTTATAGATTTAAGGGAGGAGGTCTAGAAATGTGAACAATATCAACACACCAAAAACATCTAAAAAAGAAATAAGATGCCTAAAAGAGAAATGTTAGGACTTAAATTATTTAATGTATAGGGCATCAATTTCATGGGACCATTTAAATCTTCCATCTAAAATGAGTACATTTTGGTAGGGTAGACTATGTTTCCAAATTAATAAAGGCCTTTGTGCCAGCAATCAATGATGTCATGATGGTGGTTTGCTTCTTGTAGCAAAATATTATCATATGCTTTGGGGCCGCATTTGTAGGATGGTTCAACAATGGATGAAGCTATCACTTGTGCCTTTATAGAAGGAACAGTTAAGAAACCCTAAAGATCAAGTACAGGAAGGAAATTTGGCCAAGTTTGCATGTACATAGCATAGTTGGGTGACTTCAATCCCCACCTTCAAAGGAAAAGGTGTACGTGATACCCAAAGTAACACCCAAGTACAAGACAACCTAGAGAACTCTAAAAGAGAAGACTCAGAAAACATCACCACCATTATGACACCATCAACAATCCCTCTCAATGGGTGAAGCCATCACTAGCAACATCTATTTAATGTGCCACCGATTTCCCTAGAGCATGTTGTTTAAAAGCTATTTCTCTTTTTTTATCTTCTATTAGATCTAGATTTCATTGCCACACTATCTTTTTTATCATATAGTTACCCTACCCTATCACCCTTGTTAGTGTTTGACTTAATTACACTAAATGTGAAATAATTAACTTATTTCAATGTCTTATATTTTATATGAGTCTTATGGTTGCACATGTTCTTGCTGCCTTAGGAATATGTGGGTTATTAAAGCTATCAGCATGAAAACTCTTTAAGCACTAGGAATTAAGGAATATCTTCATCCTTACTTGACTTTGCACTAAGGAGAAATACATATTCATTACAACATCTTTGAGATAGAGAAATAGGAGTCTTTTCATAACCACCCTATTAAGATTACAATTGAATAAGTTTAGGGAAAATTACCCTAATAATTAATTAGTTCCTTTTCCTACAACATTAATAAATTTAAAAGGAGTTTCAATGCCCAAAAAACATATTAACTAGGGGTAATTGCATGAGAAATATGTTTGCAATTGTGTCAAATAGTTTAGTAGGTTAAGAAACTTGTATGGCCATTTCTAGAATAGTGTTAGGGTAGAGCAACCATAGGTACCTATCTGAGACCCTAATGTACTTTTACATTAAATGACCATACCCATCTAAGGAAACCCTAGCTTAATTTAAAAAAAAATATTTAGGATTATGAGAAGGCTTAGTAATGGACAGGAAGCTAGGTTCATAAGTGTCTTGATGAACCATAGAGGTTTAGTGGAATGGCCAAAAGAAAATTCCATAAATTCCTCCCCTATATAACACATATTATTGACTCTTTTAATATCCCACACAGTTGTAGGTTGTTCTTAGCTAAACAAAATTCTCAACATGGACAAAGCCTATGAATTGCTACCTTACTTTATTTATGGGTATCCTCTAATTTCTTAATGTTGCCTAGGACAAGCAAAATTTATATTTAGGGGAAATGATATGAATAGATTTAAGCTAATTAAAGGACCATACAAAACATCATTAATTTCATGTTTTTTTTATAAACGAGAATCATAGGGTGTGGTTCTTTATGATTTTTCTACATTTTTTGAGATGTTGCATGATACGAATAAGTTTACTCTAGAACAAGCCCCTTATCTTATAAACTCATAGCATTCCACACTTTTATGACTGATCATAGGTTTAATGTGTTAACTAGCAGCATTCCCCCCATATAAGAAAATATGTGTAGGAATGTCTACTTGCTAATATCTCAAACCATGTTTTTCCCTCCAGCACCACAAGAGTTGATGCCCAAATCACCATCACAAATCTACATGCAGACAAAAGTAGCATGCATGCATTTTCTAAATCTGGCAGCATTCACATGGGGACCTCTATAGAACACTGCCACCTGATAATAAGGTAGAGCTACCTAATGTCTTGGTGTAGTCGATCATTGTAGAGCCATGTAATCCAAATCCTATCTTCATGAATGGATGATATAAATACCCTAGGTAGAAGAGTATCAAGAAACACAACAATAGAGAAGGGATCATTCAATTTTCAAAGAAGAAAATTTAGGGATTCTAAAAAAAAAAGAGGAAAATAATAATTACGATGGAAGTGTAGTGAAGTAAGGGAGAAAGGAAAGATTCCTAGCAAATCTCACTAAGAGAGGAAAAAGAACATTGAGTGATTCAGATAGATAGGTGGTGGAATATCATGATCAACCTAGACCTTCGTTTTTTCTATTTTATATTTTATGTTGGATGGAAGAAGTTTAGTCTCAGCTGACTTTTGGTGAAAGAAAGAGCCGATAACTCTTGTTGTTGTAATCTTAACATTTCTAGTTCATATTATCCATAATAACATTTCATTTTGTTATATTGAACTTTTTTGAATGTTAAATGTTTGGCAACATTAGACACGTAACAAAGTTCTACATCAGGTGGATAGTTTACAAGTCTCATGATGACTAAGGGTGATAGGGTTGGCACTGACAAGTGAAGAAACCCTACCATTAATCCTTTAAACCATGTTGCGTGACATTGATAGGGGCCATGTACAATAGTGGAGATAACCTAAGAGTATGTTTCAACATTAAGTGAAACCCAAGGTTAGGAGGATTAACATCCATTGAACTCAACATGCTATGAATTATCATAGAGTACATAAATGAGAGCTAACATCTCTACTCTCACAACTCATCCTCCAGATTTCCCTCATGTCTATGTTACATTGAATCTATTAACTCTCTATGTACTCAACTATTTCTTATACTGTCAATTCACCTTATTAGCATTTTGTTAAATTAGTAGATTAGTAGGATACTTAACTTTAGCAAACATAATTTATTCCTCTTAGTCCCTATAGGATTGACATCCTCCTACTTCTATTTACTACTTGGGGTAACTATGCATACTTACATGAGCTATTTTGTGTTCACTTTATTAAGCCCACCCTACAAACTCTTTTGATGAAAATTAGACTCACACACACTAGCAAACACCAGTTATAATGCATATAAATAAAATCTTAGCATAATTATATGCTTCAAGATTTTTTCCTTTTCAAGATTAATAAAATATGTACACCTTAATTGACTGTGCATGATTTAATTTTGAAAGAAATGTAAGAAGGGAGTACAGCTAATCATTTTTGTGTGCATAAAACTAATGAATTATTACAATATGATTATTAGGTTTGTGTGACTTTTCAAAATATTATGATTTTCTTTTATAAGGGTTTGTATACTCTCTCACCTGATCTTAGTCAACCATGAAAGGGTGCTAGTTTGAACATCATCTATTAACTACCAAGGATGCAAAGAAGAAAATATTTATAATGGTAGTGGTTGATAGGTTTTATAAAACAACACATTTCATTTATTCTAATAAAACTAATGATGCAATTCATATGGTGGATTTACATTTCAAAGAAGTGATGAGGTTACATGCTATTCCCAAAATTATAGTTTTAGATAGATATGTTAATTTTTTTAGCTTACTTTGGAAGAAATTTTGTCATATGTTAGTTAATAAATTTTTTCTTAATTCATCTCATCTTCCTGAAAATGACGGTTAAAAGAAATTAACTAATAAAACTATGGAAACTTTCATTTGGAGGCTAGTTAATAATAGTATAAAACATTGGGATTTAAAATTATCACATACTAAATTTGCATATAATAGGAGCCCAATTCAAATCAATCGAGGCTATTTAAGGCTGTTTATAGGATTAATCCTTGCTTAGTTGTAGATATGTTGTTAGTGAAGAATGGAGATATTAAGAATTATGATTCTAAGGAAAGAGTTGGAACAATTCTCTAAGAAACATCATATGTAAATTTAGAACATTGGGAAATCTAATACTAAATATAAAGCACTAGTAAGCAAGAAATGAATTCAACAAGTATATTCTTTAGGATAATTAGCATTGTTATAATTTAGAAGGAAATATTTCCAAACATAATAAAGAAAAAACGAATACAAAGAGCTAATGGATCATTAAAAATTTAAAGAAAATTTATAGATAGTGCTTATGATTTGGAATTACCTTCATCCGGTGGGGAAATTTATAAAAATTTTAATATTTGCAATTCATCTATTTATTATAGTGATACTAATTTGAATAAAATTCTATTTTTTGTGGGGATAATGACAAATAAGCATCTCATTCTTCTTCTAATGAATGCCAATAGCTAGCATACATCGAGATGGAACCCATTACTCTTGAAAACCCTAATTCTACTATAATGACTCTTGAAAACTATAATTCTACTCATCCTTTTTGGTATAACTCTATAAATTATTTGATATGTTTTTAAGATGGATAATGCCAAAAAAAAAACACGTACAAAAATTGGGGATAGGGGAATAATTTTTGAAGTGATACATAAGATAAACTTACACTACAAAATAATTGACTTTTGCCAATAGAAACTTAGGCACAAATACTTTTTCTATTGGTAAAAATAACTAATACCTACAGATAATTTTCTGTAGGTAATAATGTAGTTTTTCCCATAGAAATTTTTTATCTGTTGGTATTAATATGTTATGCCAACAGATCTTTTACCATCACTTATATCTGTGGTTATTAATTAGTAGTATTATACCAACAGAACTAATACCCACTTTTACATCTGTTGGTATTAGTATTTATGAAATTCAACAATAATATTTATTTTTATATAATTTTAATAATGATTAATTCTATTCTTTTTAATATAATAATAATAATAATAATTAAGTCATTAGTCATTATTAGAAATAATAGTTTACATATATTATTATTAATTATTATTTTATTTCTAATTTTTTATATTAATATTGTTCATAATGGTGTCTTTTAACAATTATAATGAAATAATATATATTATATCTACTACCATTTACTATGAAATTAATTTATTATTAAATACTACCAATTATCATTCAAATCTATATTATCTTAACAATAATAAATATTATCAATAATCATTCACATTATTAATAATATATTACTAATTATTAGATACTATTATTAATTTATTTAAAATAATGATTCATATTATTCTTATTAATATAATTCTTTATTAATAATTACTAAGAATAATTATTTTAGGACATTATTATTATTATTATTATTATTTTAATAAAAAATTATTATTACTAATTGTTGGAAATTATGATTAATATTTATATTATTCATATTTGTATTTATTTCCCATTATTAATTATTTTTAATAATAACTATTATTTTATTATAAATTATGATTAATATTATCTTAATAATACATTATAAAATATTAATTTTGATTAAATTTAATATATTTAAAATTATAGTTTTGATATAAATTCTTTTAAATATTTGAAAAAAAAAGCGTTGGTCGACGACTCGACGCACACTGCTCCCCGCCCCTTATTCCCTTTCCCGTTTGACTCTTGACAACAGTAGCCACATTCTTGATTCTTCTGTCTCGACGCCTCCGCCTCCCAACTTGGTTCCTGTGGTTCGTTGTCGAGCGACCATCCATACCACCTCGCCGCCGCTTGGCCGTGCCGCCACAGCTCCCGGTCGTCCCACACGGCAACATCAGGGGAGCAGTAGCAGCGGAACAACAGCAGTGGAAGGGCAGCAGCAGGCCAAGAAGGCAGCAGCGGCGCGCCACAGGCCGAACATCTCCACCGTCTTTCGGCCACCGGTGACTGTTGCTCTCCCACCGACGAAGCTTCGCCGCCCTTTACCTGCATTGATTTGGCTTATTTCGTTTGGTATAATTTTCCGAAACCCTAATTTTTTGTTTTGATTAATTATGAAAGAATGTGCTTTAATTAAGCTAAATTAGTTATTTAATTAAGTATATATGTATTGTATGATTGAATTGGATATGTTAATTATGTGATATATGTTGATTTCTGGAATTTGTGATTATTGACCCGGTTATGTCCGGATATGTTGGATTCGGTCAATTAAGCTAATTGGGATAATTTGATTATGCATTATACTTTAAAATATACTTAATTTCGTATTGGAATTGTTAATTTAAGAAAATTGTGTGAAATTAATCGAAATTTGATTTTTAGGTCAAATCCTTACGGATTTAAATTGAATTGTATAATTGAGTTATTTTATTAAATTGATTATACATTTTGTAATAGAATATGTTTAATTTCATTTCGGAACCATCAATTTAAATATTTTGGCAAGATTTGACTGAATTTATAGTACGGGCTCAAAAATGCTTATTATGTTAAATTGGGTATTTTTTTTTATTTTTTTTAATCAATTGAGTATATAATATGTTATAAAATAGGTCTTATTACATTTCAAAACATTTAATTTAAAAAAATTAATAAAATTTGGCCGAGTTGTATTTTTTGTCCTAAAACCCTAACTTTCAAATAATATTATGTAAATTATCATTTGTATAGTTTATTCTAAAATTGATTTTATAGAATTATGTAAAAGGATGTGTGATGCAGTAGAGTGCCCTGTCCGGAGAAATCTCCTAAAAATATATTCAACCTTGTGAATGATAGTAGCAGGAGCCAGGTGAAACATAATTTGTGTCCAAAATGTTTCCTTTTAAAACAGAATTTATCAGTTGTATTGTTCCGGCATAGCTTAAATAGCTGCTAGCCCAATTTAGCACTCTTTGCAGTAGCTTGTCAATGATGGTTCTGAACTGCCCCACAGGCAATATCTAGTGGCACATCCAGATATCTGGGAAGTTCCCTTCAATTCATCCAAAGTTCTGCAACACCTGAAGCTTGGTTTCTTAATCGAGCAATACAAAGAGCTTTTTGCTGTATTAATTTGTAACCCAGATATATGGGAAGTCCCCTTCAATACATTCCAAGATCTGTAGTACCTAAATCTTGGTTTTTTACTCCATCAATACAAAGAGCTTTTTGCTGGATTAATTTGTAACCCAGAACAGAGAGAAAATTTTCGCAAAGCACCTCTTTTTATTGATCTTTATTATTAATTAGAGATCTAACTTATTTATTCAATAGTTAGCAATAAGAAGTAACTAATTATGCAATGTAATATTATTTTATATGGATAGTGTTACTTCAAATTATTTGTGTTTCTTGTGCACCTGCTTTATAATTTTTGGGAGCAGATCCATCAAATTTTTTGGGTCTTTCCATTCCTTGAGTACAGAATATGCTATCTTACACCAGTTAGTCAGCTGCATAATTACTGAAATAATCAATTGTTTCTGCTGCTACATGTAGGGTGGTGACTTTTCCAACAGAAATGGTATGACTTGTTATTTTATGATTGTTATTTTCTTATTCCCCATTTTAATGAACTACTGCAGATGTCTATGACACCCACATGCTCATGTCCAGACGTGTAAGGAACGAAATTTTACTGCTTTGCAGGCACTGGTGGAGAAAGTATTTATGGCGGCAAGTTTCAGGGTAAGTAGTTTCTTCCTTTGCATTTCCTGGTATTTTCGGTTGCATGAGGATGTCTTCAACTTGCCCAGACGTGTAAGATGATGTTTGATGTGTTTTTATAAAAACGCTTTTGTGAGTCGGCTTATGAAGACGATTGATGCTTTTGTTTGTTAGCTTATGAATATGATCGATATTTTTTTATATCAGATTATGAAGATGCCCGATGTTTTTGTATATATGTTAGCTAATGAAGATGCTCGGTACTTTTGCTCGTAAGCTTACGAAGATGGTCGATGATTTTGTATATCAGCATATGAAGATGTTTTTGTATAATAGTCGATGATTTTGTATATCAATATATGAAGATGTTTTTGTATTATAGCTTATGCTATAAGTCATTTATATAGTATTGTACTTAAAGGACTGTTATACCTTTGGGAGCTAAGCAACTAATTATTTTATACTAGACAATGATAATTATATATGGTGTAGTTAATTATATATATATAAGCATAAATTGTTACTACAGGTGGATATTTGATATTTTATACGTTTTGGCCGGTATAGGTTTTAACTATATATATACACACACTCAAACACATACATACAGGGTTAATATGTATATCCAATAATATATATATGTTGGTAATAAGTTTTAGTAACAGATATAATATTGTGTTTAATACTTTTACACACAGATATGATTGTGTGGTTATTTCTTTTTATCACAGATAGAATTTTGTGCCTAATACTGCTAGTCACAGATATTATTTTGTGGGTAATAGTTTTAGTTACAGATATTGTTTTGTGGGTAATACTTTTAGTCACAGATATTATTTTGTGGTTAATACTTTTACTCACAGATATAAGTGTGGGCATTATCAATTATTCCCAACAGATGATACATATCTATGGGTAAAACTTTTAAGCACAGAGGTTTTACCTACAGTTTTGTCACAAAAAAATATCTGTTGGTAAAAGCTTTTACCAACAGAAAAATAGCTTTTACCAATAGATAAGGCCCTGTTGGCACAAATCATTTATTTTGTAGTGTTATAATGCCTCATGGTTGTTTTATCTTTGTTCTTTTATGTACACATTATAATATTTGTTGTCTAATAATTATATGTGGTAGTATATATGTCTTATATGCATGTTATAGGTTTTTTTTAATATTATTTTCACTTCTACTAATGAGTTATACCTAGATAACATATATAAGTTAGGTCAATAACATTCCTACATTAATATAGTGTTGGTTTTGACCAATTCTATTTAGCAATGGATAGGTTAATTAGATAATAATAATTGTATTTGTTAGGAAGGTTAGTAATTAGTTCTTAAAGGTCAAATATGTATAACATTTGAATGGATATGATGTGTCAAATGATAGAAAGTTAATCTTTCATAATGTATAATCTTTTGTTTTCACTATTATAATAGAAAGATCTTTAAAGTTATATTTGTGTTTGACAATGATGCATTTATGGGATTGAATCTCTAACAACGCCACTCAATTCTAAATATAAATCACCATGTTCTCTTTTATTAACAAACCAAAAATCTTGACATAATTCATACTTAAGGAGGATGAATAATTTTAAACAAATTTAAAGTTTTATTTCACTTGATTCCGTAACGATCTTATCATCTACAAGCTTGACACATATGTCGATATATAGATACATGAGGCCTCAGTTCCCTCCTTAGTAAACAATCCCAACCCAAATATTATATCTAGATATATAATTATCTAAACTAATTCACTATAGATATAAAGTTTACATAAATCAAATCCATAAATCCTTAATCATGTAATACATTGAATAATCAATTAATTAAGCTTCATATCAAGTAGATATGTCAGTTATGAAAGTTTACATTCATTATATTTTTAATGTCTTGTACATTAGAAGAATTTGGTGCATCATTCTTCTTACAAAGATAAATAAAACTGACTAGAATTACTTAAGAAAGCAGTATTAGAGTTATCATGAAGGTGCTTAATATTTTTAAGAAAAATTAGTACCATATTTATATATACTAGCTCTTGACATCCAACAATATAAAAATTAGATAGATATTTTCCTACACCATTCAAACCTTCTAAAAGAGAACTTTTCCTCCATTTTATGTCACAATAATAAGGATATAAATCTTCCACATTGAATGTCCTCGAAAATCCCCTAGAGGATTCAAGATATTTTACTTCATAAGCATTGTTTTTAAATTTATTAAGATTCTTTAATGGTCCATCAGCTCTTGGTATAAGTTTATTTTTTTCTTAAGGTTGGAAATATTTAGTTTATTAATTTTCACTAAAATAAATATCCTCATGAAAACACTTGTGCCAAATTTTATTTTCTTGAGTTTGTTCTTTAGCATTAGATTTCTCAAAGTTATTCTTCATTTGATCATTAAGCTTCTTACAGACTTAAAATTTTTCATTTGCATCATAGTTATTAATATCTCTTTTCTTCAATAACAACATATCAATAGGAAATTAAGAATTAACTACAAAGATAATATCAAATGAAATCTAATTAGTTGCACTAGAAGGACTCTGATAATCTGCAAAATTCATCATGTGCAAGTTTCATATCCCAATCTTTTGTAGTCTTATTGACTAATTTTCATAGTAAAGTTTCCAAGGTCCTATTATTCACTTTTCAACCATCCATTTGGGGATGATGAGATGTACTAAAACAAATTAGTGCCTAATTTATGCCAAAGTGTATATGTGTTGTTGTATTAGTGGAATAGTTTTTGTACCACATGTATCCATGAGTACTATAAGTTATAGACTTTCATGACCTTGTTTGTATCATGTAACCTCCATGAATTAGAACTACCCTAGAAAGGGTTTTGAATAACAATTCCTAGCCATGATTGAATATTGGATTATTAAATCTTTAATAACTATTTAAAAACTGTCATCATGAAATTAAAAATTTGGCCTTACCATTTTTTGGATATACTATGCAACCTTACCATTTCCTTGAAATATAAATCGACCATATTAGTGAATCATCTATTTTATTCAAATAATACCATCATAGACTTCTTTCCTTTTTGTGTCCTTATTAATCATAGGATAAAGTCTATACTAACCCCATCCTTGTGTTGACTAGGAACAGGTAAAAGAGTCTATGGACATTTATAGAAGAAATATCTTGTACAATCTTTATCATTCATTGGCATTGGAAATGCTCTTTTAATATTTCTTTAGTTTTATGAAAATCAAAATGACCAGTTATACTCACTCATGTACTTCATTATTAGTTAAATCACAAACACTAATGAGGCATATATAACCTATTAATTTTGAACAAAAAGTTATATTGAAGCACATAATTACTATTAATATGATTCTTTTTGAATGCATTATAAATACCAAATAAATCTTCATCCTTTTCATACAATACTTTCACCTTTTCAAAATCTAATAACATAGCATCGAACATAAAAATTATCCTAGATCTTCTTGATACTGCATATGCTAATGCTTTTACCATCAAATTTTTTGATAGAAAACATGAAAAATTGTAAGAAAATAACCCATTTTTCATGCCTAAGATTAATTTTCTTTTTCTTGGGCAATTATGTTAAACTTTCACGATTTGAATTCAAAATAAATAGTAGTTCCATGTTTTTAAGCTTCTCATCATGATATCAAATTCTTTATTATACATGGAAATTTTCAATTTAGACCATTAAATTTTTTGATAAAAAATGCAATGTCTAATTTTTTTTAGAGTACACTTCCTCTCTCAACCTCACAAGCATCATATATAACTTAAATTATTTTTTTATCATTGTTAGGCAAGGAAAGTACTGGTTCATTATATAGCATGTTTTTCAAAGTCTCAAATGCTTTTGTTGCATCTTCTCCCCATTTGAATTTTCCTTTCTTCATGATATATGTAATTAGCATTGCTATAGTTGAGAATTCTTTGATGAATCTCCTATAAAAAATTTCTACCTCCTATAAAAGCTCTCACCTCATAAATATCTTTGCGTGTATGCAAATCTTGAATGGCTTAAATCTTTGTGGGATAAACTTTTATATATTTGCTACTTATAATATAACAAAGGAAAACAATACTCAAAATCATAAAGTCACATTTTTTTCCTTTTTCCATAGATTTTAGCTTCCTTTAGTCTATAACATAACCTCCTCAAATGGATAAGATGATAATGCTTTTTTTTACTGTACACAAGCATATCATAAAAGTATACCATAATAAATTTTCCATGAAAAGGATCAAGAAATGAACTAAGTTTATTAAATAATACAAAAGGTGTCACAATCTAGTCATAAAGATCATATTTCTTTTTAAATGTAGTTTTCTAGTCATTCCTTTCTCTTATTCTCATTTTATAAACTCTAATCATTAGATAAATTTCAGAGATTACTTATTCTCCAACTAATTCATATAAAATTTCATCTAATTGAAGTATATGAAATTAAAATTTGATAGTTATATTATTTATAGCTCTAGAGTCAATAAACATGGCTCATGTCCATCTCTTTCTAGAACAAGTAATGTAAGTAGATAATATGGACTAATGCTCCTTCTCACATACCATTTTCATATTATCTCTTATATTTATCTCTATAATTTCTTACCCTCTTATAAATTTCATTTATACATAGGTTAATTGGGTATATATGTACTATAAATAAAGTTAATAACATGTTATATTCCTCGGTTAGGTTGTAATCTAAGTGGTTAGACACTAATAAATACATCAATAATCTCATATAATAGAGGATTACTTTTTTTTCTCCACTTTAAGGTATTCTTTAATAATCAAATCATAGCAAGTACCTTATTCCTTAATATATTCTATCACCACCTTATCATGTAAAAATAAGCTCTTTTCATTTTTAAATGTGTTTTTGCTTTCCTTTATCATTTTTCAATGCTGCTCATTAGTAATGCCATTATTAATAAGCTCAAATATAACATTTCCATGGTATGCCTAATAAAATATATCATAGATCCAAAGCAAAAAAAATCACATAGCACATCATCATAATAATTGCTAATTTAAATGAGATTATGGATTGTTTCATTACCTTAATTCCTTTATCCATGTGAATCCATTAAAGAGAGCAAGCCTTTAAATGTTGTGTATTCTCTAATCCCAACTCCTTAACAATCTTCTCCTTAGCTACACTTGTGCACGATCTACTATGAATGATAACTCGACACATCGTGTCATTAAATTGAATTTAAATAAATCTTTATAGAAAATAAATATCATTTCCTTCATACTCGAGCTCATTTGAAGTTACTTAACTTAGCTCAAACTCAAGGTCTTCATCACAAGTCTCTATAGCTTTAATTTTGTATATGGATAATAATCTTTTATTATGGTGTTCTCTAGTGAAGTGTCTATATCCTCAACATTTAAAAAATTACTTTACAGACACTTCATTGACCTTGGCCTTGTATTTTAACTCTTGGGTATGTTCTTACTTCATAGCAACATTTTTAGAACTTCAGGTGTATGCCCCATATTTTGTAGCTTGTGCTCTGGATTAGTACTTCATAGAAGATATAATTTGTCTAGAATAAGGCTTAGTGGATTTTATATGTTTTTTCAATCTCACAGATAACTTAATCATTTCATTAAAGTAATCATATAAACAAGTATCAACTTTATCTGAAATAATCATGTTAAGGCCACCTAGAAATGTAACATATATTTGTTCTTTTTTGTTATTAATGTCTCCTATAAGTGCTAATCTCTCAAATTCCCCACATATTCTTCAACACTTAGGAGTCCTTGCCAATGAGTATTCTATCAAATGTAACTATCCTTCTCATACTCTTTAGATACCAATCTCTTTTGGTTTAACCTTATCCTAAGATTTAATTTTTATTTAGCATCTCTTTCTTTTATCCTTTTCAAGTTATCTTACTGTATCATAGCAAACTTCTTAAAAGTAATAGTAGGTAGTTTGAATTTTTCTCAACATTAAAATCCTTGAAACCAAATATAGCTTCCATCAAATATAACCACATTAGAAATAAATCAACATCTAGTTTAGCATCAAAATTAGAAAGATCAAGTTTGATACCTTTATCTTCTATTTATTGATGCTTTGGTTTTTTGTTATAAAACCTTCAATTGATTCCACTATCTTTCCAATGTTCATCATTACCAACACTTGAGTTCAAATTAAGACTCTATCCATTCTATATTTAATATCAAATGTTGCTTAACAAATTAAGACTTCATCTATTATAATTGGGTTTGCATTACATGGAGTTGCTTAAGTTGAGGATTGGTTGCATCTATATCTTGGAGATGTTTTATATTTCTTCAAAAATATCTTGAAGTCTGAGCTTTCCTTCCATGGTAATTAGCTTACTAACACACTAAAAAAATGATTAGTAATTCCTAGGGTTTTGATTAGAAACCCAAATCAACTAATACCCTATCTCAATCCTTGGTTGGATCTTGTAGGAAATTTTAACTTCAATGAATCAAAAACACTGCCAATAACCATATATAACACATTAAAAAAATAATTGTTACAAATTTTATGTTTCTTGATAAATTCTTGATGTAGTTCAACAAAACAACCCCTAAATCATTTGATGTACTTTAACATTCATGCACATTGTCTATATCCATTACATGTAGTATGATTAAAGTAAAATGTGTGCAATATTCTAAAGAAATAATATTTAGTTAATTCATAACTTAACTCATCCAAATCATGGACTACTTATGCCTTAAGGTTTGACATGTAGTAAACTAGCATTCAACATATATTTCACAATAAGGTTATGATTAGTGTTAAATGTCTACTCAATTATTATAATTTTAAAATAGTTCCAAAAGACTAGTACTTTTCATGAAAAATTAGTTCTAATAACATAGAATCTCATGCAAAACTAAGATGGTAAAAAAAATATAACAGAAGTAATACACATATGTAGCTATCTCCTTAGCACATTTAAAAACCTAATATACCTCTACTTATCTTGTCCAATTTTTTTCATGCAGACATTCAAGACTATGCTAAGATTCCAATAACACATTACCAACATTTATAAAATCTTACTTCAATGAAAAATCATGCACATAATATTTCAAGAAAAATAATAAAGTTTTAAAACATTGTGACAGTAAAAATCAAAAACCTCAATATGAGACCAACAGTGGTGTCTTTTCTCAACTGCACATTTAAGAAGAGTTTGAATTAATTGGTGGTTAATCAAAAACTTTCCTTTGATAGTAAAAATTGACGTGGAAGATAATGGAGAATTAATCTTTCATAATAGAAGATATTATCTTTTGGTTACTATAATAGAATATTTTCCAAAGTTGTATATGTGTTCCATAATATTGCAATAGTGGGATTAAATCTCAACTAAAGAAACTCAATTTTGAGGTGAAATCACCATGTTTTTTCTAAATAATAAATACAAACTCTAACGATAATTCTCACTTGAAGAGGAAGAAGAATTTTTAAAATTGAGAAACTTTTATTTAACTTCATTCCTTAATGATCTTATGATGTACAAGCTTAACACATATTTATATATATAGACATATGAGGCTTTAGTTCCTACTTTATCAACCAAGCCTAGCCTAAATTGTTTAGGTAGCTCAATAAAGAGCTGAATTAGTGTAATACATACCATAATCTATATATATTGATCTGAAATTACAAGTTATAAGGCATTATAAAGTTTACATAAAAGATCAAGCTTCATGCTTATAGGTTTTTCATTTATTCAACATTACAATCATTGTCTTTTATATTAGATGTATTTGGTGAATTATCCCTCCTACAAAAATACATAATAAATGCAGGAAATAAATTAACAAAATATCATTCAAGGTATCATGAGAATGTTTATGTAACACCCAAACATTCACTAATTTTTTTTTAAATGAAAGTAATTAAAATAGAAATACTTAAAACCTGTGAATTTTGGGAATGTTACCACCGCACATAGTACCAAACCGATTCTCTCCAACCATTTCAGTACCAAGTGCTAAGGCTAAAGAAAAAAATGGACATTAAATACATAAAAGAACTCGAAAGATCATACATTAAAATCGGAGTGCGCGTAAAGAATCATGAATCAATAATAAGATAGAAATTAGAGTACGCATCAAGAATTATAATTTATTTCCAAAAGTGAAATAACTTACAACCAATAAAAGATTAATAAAAGGAAATAGAATCACATAAATATTGAAATATGGCCACAACTCTCTCGAACTTTAAGCCAGACAAGCTCAACACATAGCCCCGACTAATGTCTCACCCATCTGCACAAGTCAGAAGGGCGTAATACTCGTGGGAATGAGCAGCACCCATAAAAAGGGTGATCAGTACACTACATACTGATTAAGGTAACCGAATACTAAGGCCAACACATAAACACATAAATCATATAGGACGTAAAAGAGTATATTCATAAATGCATATGATCAACCAGGTAAAAGTAAAAAGGCCCAATTGTAGTCCAGATTAATCATTTAATTGATCTCTTATCATAATTTAATTCACACTATGCCTTTTTATCAAATTCATGTGAGTACGGAAACCCCCACTATTATAGTCGGTGGATAGGAGGCACATAGGACTACGCGTCCTAACCACTATTCCTAACCGGTGGATCGGTTGGATTCAGCTCGCATGGTGTTCCACTATAAGTAATTAGTATCTTTTAAGCACTCTGGTTTGTGACCGTTGAGCTCGGGAACCCCCACTATTATAACCGGTGGATCGGTTACACATAGGACATCATGTCCTAACCACTATTATTACCGGTGGATCGGTCACACATAGGGTAAAACCCTAACCACTATTTTGTACCGGTGGATTGGTTGGTCCCATCTCAATGATACTCCACTTTAAAAGATTAGTGTCTTAAGTATCTTATTCAGAAGCTTTCAGCTTGGACATGCTTAAGTCATCACACATCAAAATCATAAAATTCCACCATCATAATTACACTTTAATCACCACATACACATGATAACACAAAAACCCTAATCAGCCACCAAAAACCCTAATTAACCACAACAACCCATAGTTAGTCATTCCAAACCTTAATTCAGTCTCCTCCGTACCCTTAATTTGCTCTACATGCTGTTTTTCATCTTAAGTGTTCAAACACCCAAACAACACTTACATTACCTTCGTTACATCCTAAATTAACTTTCCACATGTAAACTTTATACCCATGCAGACATTAATCTCCCCATGCAAACCTTCGAACCGTTTTCATGAAAACCCTAAAATTTCACGTAAAACCCTAAATTCAACCATGCAAATCCTAATGCTGCCATTCAACCATCAATGCCACCATGTAAATCCTAATACCACCATACAACCATAAATACCACCATATAAACCATAATCCCATTATACAAAACCCTAAATTTAATCCACACAAAACCAAAGATTCACCCATACCAAACCTAAATTCAACCATATTAAACCCAAAGATTTGTCCATACCAAACCCTAAATTCAATCCATAGCAACCAAATATTCATCCTTACCGAACCCTAGATTCAAATCACATAAAATCGAAGATTCATCCTTACCTTACAATTGATTAGATTCTCCCACATAAAATCATAAATTAGAATCTCCCAAGAAAAACCATAAATTAGATTCCCCCAAACAAATCATAAATTAGATTCTCCCAATCAAATTATAAATTAGATTCTCCCATATAATATCATAAATTAGATTCTCCCATATAATATTGATGAGTTCATATTTTGACACATTTTATACCCTTATAATCTTAGTTTTTGGTAGTTTATTTAACTAATATAGGGGAATAATTATTGTTTTATGCCTAAGTGGTAAAAATTGTATAAATATTATTATTTGAGCTAAAATGATATAATTTAAGAAAATTTAGAATAAAATATTATTTATTGATATTTATTAAATTTTATTTTGCAGGTTTTATTTTTAAGTGAAAAAAAATTAAAAAAATAAAATAAAATAAGACCTTTGGACCAACGGCCGAAGGCCGAAGGCCCAAAGGCCTGAAATAAAACGATGCCGAGCGGACGACGAAGGAGGCACGGAAAAGAAACCAAATGGATCATTACAGGAGAAAGAGATGCAGCCGAAGAAAAGTTAACAGGGCTGACGTGGAAACAAAGGCTCGGCGCATGAAATTATAAAAGGAACGCAGAGAGACACTGTAGGGGGACAGAGCCGTTAGGCTCTGACAAAGGAACAGCCTTCACAGGCTCGCGCGTCAGGGTGTGCGGTCGAGAGCCTTCACACAGGCTCGACAGAGAGAGGCGGAGAGGCTCGATAGAGCCTTCAGCGTAGGACGACACACGAAAAGTGAGAGGCACGAAAACCAAAGCCTCAGCGACGCACATAGGTAGCAACGTAGCAGCCGCACGTTAGCTTGTCGCCGCCGGCTGAGAAAGAAGAAAAAGAAAAAGAATTTGGCACGGAAATAAAGGCAAACAAGGAAGAAAAATAAGAAAAAATTAATACCGGTAGAATTTATTTCAGATAAAATTTATTTTTATCTGAATAAATTCTTGATCTTTTATTCAAAATTAATTTCGGGTATTTCTTTCTCTTATTTTTAATTTATATTTTAGATATATATTTCTATGTAATTAATTCTTTAATTATGGTTGGCTGATTATTTATTGTTAGGGAATAAATTGAAACCCTGGATTAGGATTTAAATTATAATTTTATTTTCTTTGTTTCGTGAGATTGTTTCTTGACTCTATATTAATTGCTATCGTTTATATGTATAATTCTGTCAAGTATAGTTTATTTGGTGCATTCCTTGTTCTGGTTCCTCATAAGTGACAGTATGTAGGATTATTTTCCTACTAGATGGCCATCTAAATATACTAGAATTTATATGCATAAAATGCAGCTAGGTTAGATAGTAATTCACCTAATCGTTTTGTGATTCTCACCGAAGTGGTAAAACATTTCGATACGTGTGGGTCAAGGATAGGAAATACAGCTAGACATGATTTTTGTACTAGTATGGGTACTTAGATTGATAGCCTTCCACTTACACATAATGCATTAAATCTAGTTAAATATAGGAGCCGCTTGTTGCTGCTATACTGCTAGTATTTAATAGGGTTAATATTGGCGCTTTGTCGTATTAATTAATTAAGGGATGTAATATAAGGTGTATAGACCTGCTTTTAGTGTGCAACTTGGTCGATCTCTTTTTCATGATTAAAGGATGACTTAGAAATAAATATTATATTTTCGACCTAATCTAGTGGTGGATTTTTATTTCCCTATCATATTTCTCACATTTGCAGATTCCCATTATTTTCCATTATTTTCATTATTAGTTTATTTTATTTTATTTATTCCTTTTATTATTATTTTTATAAACCCCCATTAGTATTTTATTTTCTTATTTATTTATTTAGTGTTATTTAGGATTTTTATTTTTAGTTTTAGTTTTATTTTCAAGCTAGTTAGATAGAGGTGAGCCCTCTCAATCTCTGATTTAGAACGATACCCTTATTTACCAGTGCTACATTTGACAACAAGAGGGTTTAAATTGTGTGCCAGCTACGGTCACACCAATGTTTGGCGCCGTTGCCGGGGATTGGTAACTTCACCTTTATTTTTCTAGTATTTTTAGTGTGTTTTCAATTTTTGTGTTTTTGTGTTTATTCTTTTAGTTTTGTTTTAGATTTTCTTAGGATTTTTTGTGTGTTTTGTTATTAACCTTTTCCTTTGAAGTGTTAGTGTTTTCAGATAGCTATGAGGGGATCCTTTGATGATGGACAAATTGGCATGAATCTTAATTTAAGAGTAAATGAGGTAAGTTTAAGCAATTTTGATGATAGACTTCACCTATTCTCCACTCTTGTTTTGCAGGAAGCTGAAGCTACTGGAATTATGAATACAAGTGGAGTGTGTCATACACAAGGAAATCTATATGCCTACCATGAACAATCTATGAGAGGAGGATGGACACAATCTGGTGCTCAATCTGTCAATGGTTTTCAAAGACATGATCCCTATACAAGCACATATTATTCGGGAATGAGGCATCAACCCAACTTTGGATGGGAGATGAATGATCAGTATCAAGTGCCATATCAAGACCCTTACATGCGCGAATATGAAGCTTCAAAATATTATCAATATCCTCAACAAGATTCTTCTCCAGTTTCAGAACCCTCAAGTTCAGAAAAAATGGATAAGTTTTTTGAAGCATTGACAAACAACCTAAATCAACTAGTGTAAAGTCAAATTATGCAAAATGAAAGGGTGTCAGTTCTAGAGGAGAAAATGGGTGATATGGTCAACATGATGAATCAATTACAAGCACAAGAAGAGCTCTCTAGTATTTCAATTCCAAATTCAAGTGAGAGTTATGAGGGTTATGATGCCATATTCGAATGTAAGGATGAGCTAGTTGAGAAGGTTTCCATGAAAAAAATTGAAGAGCAAGATCAAGTGGAAGAAGAGCTTGTAAAAGTGGAAGAAGAATCTCATCAAAATAAGGATCAAGTGAACAAAGAGAAGTATATGGATGACAAGACTATCACTTTCACCTACCATATACCATCTTTGAACATTTATTCCCCACTTTTGCTTGGAGATAAACATGAGACACAAGGTAAGCCTTTGAACCACGTTAATTTTATTTATGCTAACCACACTCCTTGTTTTCCCTCTTTTAGCAGGTTGTATGGATCCAAGAGTAAAGAGAGTAATCAAATCATCTTGGATACATTTAATAAGAAGCGTGATGCTCCAAAGGAGAGGTTATGTTGGAAGGACGTGTTTAAAGATTTTGAGATGGGAAAATATTTTCTTCCATTGATAGAGAGATCACGATACATGGACATTGGACAAAATATTCTCTCTTTACACACTTGTTTAAATTCCATGCTAGGTAAGTTACGTTCTTGCTGGATCAAATATTTCATTAAATCTAACATTTTGTCTTTTTCTTCCTTGCAGGATAAAGATGATCATCATGAGGAAGGATTTGGTGAAGCAGCTCTGAAGTGGACGTATCCACCTTGAATGAGATAAACCGAGATCATGTCAGGCTGAAAACATAAAAGCAAGCGCTACTTGGGAGGCAACCCAATGTCATAAGGGAGTTTTCTATCCTTTATTTATTTATTTTATTTTCTCCATACTTTAAATTACATGTTTCTCTAGTTGTTTACACATTGAGGACAATGTGTGATTTAAGTGTGGGGGTGTGTGTTTGTTTTATGTTTTCGCAAAAAAAAATTGATTAGATTTTTTTAGAGTGTTTAGTGTTTTTAGAGTCGTAGGAACCCTTAACTAGTTAATGAGGAGTATATCTTTGAAATTTAACGAAAAGAGGATCATGAAATCGAGACAAAGTAGGTGGAGATTTTTTGTATTAATTTCGATATAGGGAACACATATCTATGTGCCTAAATGTGAATGGAGAAAGAATATGTATGATTGTCTAATCACCGACATGGCATGTTGAGATTCATCACATTCCTCAGTGAGCTTTTGAACTAGACGTACCCTCTTTTTTTGAGCGTATTTACACAAAATCATCTATTTTTCTTAGCTTCAAAATTTTTCTTTGTAAACCTCATATATGTTTAATTATTTTGATCAAATTATTTTCCATAGATCATGTAATGAACTATAGAGATTACTTGAACTTACTCTTGTGCTAGTCGAAGCTCATAGTCAAAACATGCTCTGATTGAGAAAATGATAAAGGCAGCTTAGGAATTTTCTATCACATGACCAAATAACTTAACCTGATTTGTGTACACTTGATGTACATCCTATAGAAACCCTTTTGAGCCTATACATGGAATATATTTTTCTTCATTACCCACATTGAATAACCGTTGGGCCTTAATGTCCTTACCTTTGCTTAAAGCTAGTGGAAGGAAATCATATCGTTATGGATATAAAGAATGGTTGTGTATGTGTGTATGTGAAAGAAATATATGTATTTATGCTAAGAAAGGAGATTGGTTATGTTTGGTGGAGAAAAAAAAATGAAAAAAAAATTTGAAAAAGAAGGAAAAAAAATAAAAAAGAAAAAAAAGAGAAGAAAAAAAGTTAGGATATAAGGAAGAGAGGGAGTTATCGAGAGTATGTTCTATTCATGTTACATTTTATTGAGGAGGTGGAGAGGTGTATCATTAATCATTGATGTGGAATTAAGCTTATATTTCATCTACCTATTAGATTCCACTAGCTCTTGATTTTTTTTAGCACCACACACCTAAAATACTCCATACCTTTCTTTACCTTAAACCCCGTTAACCAATAAGTAAGTCCTATTTGATTCTTGAGATGAGCAGCCTTTGATCTGATCGAGATTAGTCACAAGAGTTAAGAATATGGTTCGGTCCATTTGGCAAGTATTTGATATCTTTCATGAGGTTTTATCCACAAGAATATGAGCCTTCTTTGTTTATATATGTGATTCGTTTGTTATCTTTATCATATTATCTCACATACATGAGTGTTTCTATACATTTTTTAGCCATTAATCTAAGAGAGAAAAAAATAGAGGGCATTCATAGTGAGGATGGATCTTGATGTGACTAAGGCGTGGTAGATTTTCATCCATAATATTGATCTATTCATACCTATCAAGTTTATGTGTGAACCATATGTTGAAATTGATTCTTTAAACCTTCTAATGCTAAATCTTGATTGATTGCTAATCTTAACGTTTGAAAGTAAAAGATTCTGAGACAAAAATATGGTTAAGGGTGTTAGGTATATGGTTTTATTTTTATTTTTTAATATTTCTTTATTTTTATTTAGGTGTGTTTTTTATTTTATTTGTGTGTGATTTTGTGGGTATATCATCTGTGAAACCCTCACGAGACCTTACTCGTCCTCGATGGGTGACCTAGGGGTTTAAAGGGCTTGTTACACATGCTAAGTGTAATTGTGAGACCTACGAAAGTGGCTAGTAATTTAATTTTATTTATTTAGAGTAAAAACTTGCTTGAGGACAAGCAAGAAGCTAAGTGTGGGGGTGTGATGGAGTTCATATTCTGACACATTTTATACCCTTATAATCTTAGTTTTTGGTAGTTTATTTAACTAATATAGGGGAATAATTATTGTTTCATACTTAAGTGGTAAAAATTGTATAAATATTATTATTTGAGCTAAAATGATAAAATTTAAGTAAATTTAGAATAAAATATTATTTATTAATATTTATTAAATTTTATTTTTCAGGTTTTATTTTTAAGTGAAAAAAAATAAAAAAAATAAGACCTTTGGACCAACAGCAGAAGGCTGAAGGCCCAAAGGCCTGAAACAAAACGACGTCGAATGGACGACGAAGGAGGCACGGAAAAGAAACCAAACGGAGCATTGCAGGAGAAAGAGATGCAGCCTAAGAAAAGTCAGCAGGGCTAACGTGGAAACAAAGGCTCGGTGCATGAAATTATAAAAGGAACGCAGAGAGACGCTGCAGGGGGACGCTGAAGGGGGACAGAGCCGTTAGGCTCTGACAGAGGAATAGCCTTCACAAGCTCGCGCGTTAGGGTGTGCGGTCGAGAACCTTCACACAGGCTCGACAGAGAGAGGCGGAGAGGCTCAATAGAGCCTTCAGCGTAGGACGACGCACGGAAAGTGAGTGGCACGGAAACCAAAGCCTCCGCGACGCACGTAGGTAGCAACGTAGCAGCCACACGTCAGCCTGTCAGCCGTCGACCGAGAAAGAAGAAAAATAAAAAGAATTTGGCACGGAAATAAAGGCAAACAAGGAAGAAAAATAAGAAAAAATTAATACCGGTAGAATTTATTTCAAATACAATTCATTTTTATCTGAATAAATTCTTGATCTTTTATTCAAACTTAATTCCGGTTATTTCTTTCTCTTATTTTTAATTTATATATTAGATATATATTTCTATGTAATTAATTCTTTAATTATGGTTGGCTGATTATTTATTGTTAGGGAATAAATTGAAACCCTGGATTAGGATTTAAATTATAATTTTATTTTCTTTGTTTCGTGAGATTATTTCTTGACCCTATATTAATTGTTATCGTTTGTATGTATAATTCTGTCAAGTATAGTTTGTTTGGTGCATGCCTTGTTCTGGTTCCTCATAAGTGACAGTATGTAGGATTATTTGCCTGCTAGGTGGCCATCTAAATATACTAGAATTTATATGTATAAATTACAGCTAGGTTAGATAGCAATTCACCTAATCCTTTTGTGATTCTAACCGAAGTGGTAAAACGTTTTGATACGTGTGGGTCAAGGATAGGAAATACAGCTAGACATGCTTTTTGTACTAGTATGGGTACTTAGATTGACAGCCTTCCACTTACACTTAATGTATTAAATCTAGTTAAATATAGGAGCCGCTTGTTGCTGCTATACTGCTAGTATTGAATAGGGTTAATATTGGTGCTTTTTCGTATTAATTAATTAAGGGAAGTAATATAAGGTGTATAGACCTGCTTTTGTTGTGCAACTTGGTCAATCTCTTTCTCATGATTAAAGGATGACTTAGAAATAAATATTATATTTTCGACCTAATCTAGTGGTGGATTTTTATTTCCCTATCATATTTCTCACATTTGCAGATTCCCATTATTTTCCATTATTTTCATTATTAGTTTATTTTATTTTATTTATTCCTTTTATTATTATTTTTATAAACCCCCATTAGTATTTTATTTTCTTATTTATTTATTTAGTGTTATTTAGGATTTTTATTTTTAGTTTTAGTTTTATTTTCAAGCTAGTTAGATAGAGGTGAGCCCTCTCAATCCCCGATTTAGAACGATACCCTTATTTACCACTGCTACATTTGACAACAAGAGGGTTTAAATTGTGTGCCAGCTACGGTCGCACCAAATATCATAAATTACATTTTCCCAAATAACATCATAAATTATATTCCGCCACACAAATCATAAATTAGATTCTTCCATATAATATCATAAATTACATTCTTCCAAATAACATCTTAAATTAGATTCTCCCAAACACACCATAAATTTGATTCTCCCATATAACATCATAAATTAGATTCTTCCAAATAAAACCATATATATTATATTATCGGCATAACACCATAATTATATTCTTCCACATAAAACCATACATTAGATTCTTCCTTATAAATCCATAAAAGTAGGTTAACTCACTTCCCTTAGTTAACTTCTTTCGCCATCCTCCTTTTTCATCCTTTCTCCCACATAAACCACATCAACATCCTCACATGCATGTCTTACAAGGTCACAACACATATCATCATACATAAATAATACACATGCCGTACAAAAATATACTTCAACTCCACATTATATCATATATGACATAATTAAAAATCATAAACATAGAATGCATAGCATATGCAGCACATATTGCATATAAGCACACAATGGCCTTAGTAAACCCTTACCTAAAATGACACCGGTCTGGTACTAAGTGTGGCGGTAATATTCCCATAATTCACAAGTTCTAAGTATTTCTATTTTAATTGCTTCCACTTTTAAAAAAATTAGTGAATTTTGGGGTGTTACTGTTTACGATTTTAAAGAAAACATAGTACCATCACCAAATATCTTAACTCTTGACCTCAACAATAGAATAACGAGATGGAAATGATCCTCAATCAATAAAAACATGCATATCATCCATGCACATGCATATGATAAAGTTGATGACTAATTTGATTTAAGAATTTTCAAATTCTTTCCTTTTTTTACTGAGTGAGTTAGTCTTAAGAGTTGAGGGTTTGCTAAAAATCAAAATCCCACTACTTGAACTGAGATACATCATTGAAGATAATGGAAAAGCATGAAGAAAGATCCCTTTGAGTGTATATTTGATATCAATATCAACATTCACGTCATTTTATCTTGCTCAAAGTTCATAATTTGATTTTAAAATATTTTTTATTTATTCACTTCAAAGGTACACCCAAAACTCATTCATTTTGCATGAATTACTAAATCACATAAGAACACAATAACCTAATCATTTGATTTTATCCATTTATTCTTTTTCATTTTTCCATCAAAATAGCTACATGACCACATATTTTTATGCATTTGTTTTTCTAAAAGTATTGCTTATATACACATATCAAGTTAAGCACTTCATTATTCATTTCATTTAGATTCAAATGCATCTTTTTAAAACTCTCGATCTTCTTCTTCCAATGATGGAGATCAAGAGGAATTTGAATACTTGTATATAGAACCAATTATGCTTGAAAATTCCTATGCTTCTAATGTTTTATCAAGTTATTCTTGCAAGTATTGTACAAATTTATAAGTAATTCATGAAATTCATGATGTTTATAGTTTTTTGAGTTATAAGGTAATGATAATGAATTAAAAGATTACAAAGTGCTAAAAAGAAAAAGACATAAAGACTATAAATTTTAATCATAATTGTTCATATCCATGTATTACATTAGTAAGTTGTGTAGCTTTGTTACTTTTGTTGCTTCATTTATAATATTTGTAAAATTATCATTGTAACTTTTATTATAAGATAAGAGCTGTGACTTAGGATGTTTGATTCATTAATGAGCTTGTTGATGGGCTTCTTAATGGAAAAGACCTTTAAGGTTCCATGCTTATATAAGTACTTGTACTCAAGGTGTCAACAATGACATGTATTATATTTTATAATATAGACTTTTAGGTGAGAATTATATAAGACTAGTTCTTCCTCTTATCTTATCCTTTCTCAAGCGCATATATTGGGAATTATCAAGAGTAATTCAGTGATAAATAGAAGTTTCTCATCTTAGAAGTTAGATATTAGATTAAATATACTCAAAATCTATCATTTTAAAAAAGCCAAGCTTGTGCAAGTGAAGTTGAGTTTTAGGTGGTCATTTTTGCATTGTGTAATCTTTCACAAAATTTCCTGAAATATTGTAGAATATTTGAGATAATATTCCTCATCAAAAGTGGTATTAAAGCCCTTTTGATTTTGACATTGCAAGAAGTGCAAAGAAATATTAAGGGTTCAACCATCTTCATCACCATCCTTCGAGTTTAAGTAAGTTTCTTAAATAATGTTGATATATTCTAGTGAATCTTGATGATTTCTTATTGTGTCTTATAAAATCCTATATGTTTCATGTATCTCTTTTAGAATCTTTTAGGGTTCTTTCATGATTGCTTAAGAAGTTTGAAATTTAATAGATTTCTTTAGTTGAATTTATGTATTAATTTTTTTATCATATAATATGCATGAGTTTAACATGTAAGTTTTATGTTATTTTGTGTAGATTCATTGACTCTTAGGTTATTTTTACTAATTTTGATTCACGATTACTGACCTTAAGTTGTGGTAAAAGTGTCTAAGCATAAATTGTATATGCTGTGTGTGGTTATTTTTTTTTATGTGAGGTAGAACTGAGTGTGTTTGCATGTGTGTTGAAGTGAAATGTGTGTATCTATGTGAAAGTATTTGAGCATAAAGTGATAATAATGTAGATAGAATCATTGTTTGTTTCTATATGTTACCTAAAAAATTCAAACAATTATGTTGATATTTCAAATGATGGAGTAGGGTTTTACAAAACAACTTACATAGTTTTATGATAAGAATTTTGAAAGTTTTATTTTTCATGTGTGTCTTCTTTTTGTGTGTAGTGATTTTTGTTTTGATTAATGATTGTGTTTCATGATTCATTTACACAAGAGCTAACTAAGAAACATAAAGCCAAGGTCAGGGAATTATATTTTAAACCTTTAAATTGATTGGAACTTGAGTGTTAGTGATAGAAATAATTAATCATGGAAGGGGAACAAAACTTCCAAGTCATGTTTTAAGTCATTCAAAAACATTATAATAAATTGGATACCAATAATGCACAAATTAGATAATCACTAGCTCTACAAATGTAGATATAAAGGTTAGAGTCTAGGTAAGCCGAACAAGATTTGGTTAAAAATGTCTTAGAACAAAGAGAATTATATGGGGATAGGTTTGGTAGTGTTATGAGGTCAAACAATCCAATTAAAGGAAGATATTTGAATTTGAAAATAGACCATAACGAAGATTTTATGGAAAGTGAGAGTAATAGGAAGCTCCATGACCATTAACGTAGGTATCATTAAAAGGACGATAAGGGCATTAAGCCTAATCTACCCCACTTTGATGGTAAGCATGATATATATTCATTTTTTGCATGGATTCATGAAGTAGAGGCTATTTTTGAGTTTAAATATTACCATGATGAACAAAAGTGCAAATTATCAACCCAAGTTTAAGCATTCATTAGACTTTGGTAAGATGCCTTAAAGAGGACGAAGGAACAAGAAGACAAGTAAAAAATTAAATCTTTAGAGAAACATAAGAAAAATATAAGAGTAAAATTCATTCCTAAAGGGCAAGAATAAGACAACTACATAAAATTAACTACTATTAGATAAGGACTACTAAATTTCCAGGAGTATGTTAGGGAATTTGAGAGGTTGGCACTAGTATGTGATACGCATGAAAGAGAGGAATAGTTTGTGCCAAATTCTTAGGAGGACTTAATATGATGTTTTGAGAAAAGGTAAAATTAATCTTTATGACTCTTTATATGAGATGATTAAACATTCCTTATGATTTGAAAAATAAACTATTTCAACTAAGGGCTTGTTTTGTATGAGGGTAATAAGAGTAACAAAAATGTATCCTCTATTTTGTATCTTTTATATTAAGTATTTAATAATAATAAATATATTTTAATGAAATACCCATTTTAGATTAAATTAATATCTAAAATAGGTATTCATTAGAATAAAAATATTTAATTTTAAATAGATTATATAAGATATATAAAATATGGGGGTAATTTTTCCATCCTTATTATCCCCGTACCAAATGAGCACTAAGCATTATACAAAATAAAGTAATCCCTTGACTAAGTAATACTCAAGAAACCTAATAAATAAATTTGGAGCAAGTACTTCATCTTCTACTAGTCTTGAAAAGAATCCACAAATTAGTAGAGAGGAGAAAGGCAAAATAAATATATACATAAGGTCTCTAGTAGGAGATTTCTCAAATGCTGAAGTTTTGGAAACTTTGCTCGCGAATGTCTTAATCTTAAGGTATTATCAATCCAAGAGATTGAAGCCAAGTAGATATGTATGGAAATTTCTAAAATTAAGCCTTTGGAGGAAGCTTCTAGTGAATCTAAGGAAGAATAAAGGTCTTGTTATGTCTTAGAGAGGGTAATTTAAGCACAAGCTACTGAAAAACCTACTAAGAGAGAGAAGATATTTACAAAAAGGAAGAGTAGGGGATACGGTTTATCATATTATCATTCATAGTGGATCTTGTACAAATATAGCCTATGGAAATATGGTTAATGATTTAGGGTTGAAAAATGCATTATATCCAAAACCTTCTTCTCTTTAATGGTTGAATAAATATAAGGGGGTCAAATAATAAAAAGAAACCCTATAATTAATCAAAATTACAAACATCCATGATGAGGTCCTATGTGTCATCTTACATATTGATGCTTGTGAAATCTTATTAGGTAGAACATGGTAATATGACAGAAATTCTTTTCATAATGGTATTATTAATGAGTATCGTGTTGAGAATGATAAAAAGAAGCATAAACTTAAACCTTCTAAAAATGATATTGATGGCATAGTTGATAATAACAAGAGTTTGTTCATAAATGAAAATGATGGGTCAAATGTATTCAAAAGAATGTGCATCAAATCAAGAGTTATTTATAATATCACTATTAAATATAAATTTTTGATGTCAAAACTAGATGATAATCCAGATTAGTTATGTGGGGCATGCTTATTCTCTAGGATTGAGTTGAGAAGCGGATATCATTAGATGAGGATTAGAGAGGAAGATGAGTGGAAAACTACATTCAATATTAAGTATGGTGTTTATGAGTTGTTAGCGATGCCTTTTGGCTTATGAAATATACCAAGTTCATTTGTGAGACTAATGAATGAAGTGCTGAGATCTTTTCTCAAATTTTTCATTGTAGTATATTTAGATGACATACTCATGTATAGTTAAAGTATATATGATCATCTAATTCATCTTAAAAAATTGTTTGATAAATAGAGGGAGACTAAACTCAATGGAAAATAGAGAAGTGTCACTTTATGCCTGCACATATAGTTTTCCTTGGGTAAATAGTTAGTAATGAAGGTATTAAAGTTAATCCCACTATAGTTAAGGCCATTAAGAGTTAGTTGACACCTAAGGATGTTCATGAAGTGAAAAATTTAATGGTTTGGGATATTTCTAGAGGAGATTCATTAAGGATTTTTCTACTATTTTCGTATAGATAACTCAAATCATGAAAAGAAGTGAGCTTAATTAGATTGAGCTTATGACTAAGGCTTTCTAAATTTCAGGAATGAGATAAGTAATGTACAGTTTGAAGAATGAGCTATGTAATGTACTAGTACTACCTTTACTTGACTTTTAGAAATCATTTAAATTTACATGTGATGTAAGTGGGGTAGGTATAGGAAGTGCACTCTTATAAAAAAAAACTAGTTATTGCATTTTTAGAGAGAACTTGAATGGAGCGAGGATAAATTATTCCACGTATGACAAAAAGATCTATGCTAGAAAGTCTAGAAACATAAAGTCATTACCTAAGGCCTAAACAATTTGTTTTGCATTTTAACGATGAGAGTTTGAAATATTTTCATAGGTAAAATAAAATTAGTTAGAGGCATGCAAAATGGGTTAGTTTCTTACACTCCTTCATTTTTTATGTTAAGCATTTTGACGGTAAAGAAAATGTCATCACATATGCTTTATCTTATAGATCCATTATATTAGTCATATTGGATGTTAAGTAATTGGGATTTGGGATGTTGAAGGAATTGTTTGATAAGGATAAAGATTTTTTAGACATACATAATATGTGCAAAAAGAATGGTAATTTTGATCATTATTTACTATAAGATGAATATCTCGTTAAATTTAATAAGATGTGTATACCTTATTCAAGTCTATGTGATTTACTTGTTAAAGAATTACATGTGGGAGGTGTATTTAGTCATTTTTGAGTTCATACGACCATGAAAATACTATAAAAAGACTTCTATTAGCCATGAATGATAAGACTAGTACAAATAATTGAAAGAAGATGTGTAACTTGTTAAAAAGTAAAAGGTTCTTCCATAATGGTTTGTATAGATTTGTACCAGTACCTAGGAAAGTGTTAGTATAAATTTCATATTAGGATTACCAACGACGTGGATGGGGTAAAGATTCTATTTTTGTGGTAGTGGATAGATTTTCAAAAATAGCATATTTCATACTTTGTAACAAAATTGATAATGCAACATATGTAGCAAACTTATATTTCAAAGAAAAAGTGACATTACATGGGGTTCCCAAATGTATATTGTTGAATAGGGAGGTAAAATTCTTAAGCTACTTTTGGAAGACATTTTAGGTATTAAGTTACTATTTAGTACTTCTTATCATCCACAAATGTATAGTCAAACTGAAGTAACTAATAGAACTCTAGGTACTTTGCTATAAGGGTTAGCAAGCAAGAGTACCAAGGATTGGGATATAAAGCTTGTGCATGTTGCGTTTTCATACAATAGAAGTCCTTCCATTACAACTATAATAAGTCCTTTTGAGATTGTATATGGAGGTTAATCCATAAGTACCCATTGATATGTTGTCATTTAAGAGAGAGGATATATATAGTTATAATGTTAAGGAAATGATTTAATTCTTTAGTAAGATTCATCAACAAATTAAAGACAACATTTAAAAGTCGAATGCCAGATACTAAGCTCAAGCTAATAAAAATAGAATTAAACTAGTGGCCAAATAAAGAGATTTTATATATTCGCATTTGATAAAAGAGATATTTTCAAACAATAGAAGGAATAAAATAATTCCAAGAGTGGATAGGTCATTAAACATCTTAAGAAAATATTGAAATAATGTATATAAACTTGAAACCTGATCATTATAGAGGAGAATCTAGGACTTTTAACAAAGGTGACTTATCTCCATATTGTAGTGATGCTAATTTGAGGGAAAATTCATCTCTACAAGGAGAGAATGATGTGAGAGAATCTCTTGAAAACCCTCTTTCTTCTTCTTCTTCTAATGATGAAGATCAAGAGGAATTAGGATACATGGGGATAGAACAAAAAATTTGTATGCTTCTATTATTTTATCAAGTCAATATTGCAAGTATAGTAAATTTTGACAAGAAATTCATAAAATTCATGATGTTTCATTTCATTAAGTTATAAGGCAATGAAAGTGGATTAAAAGATTAAAAATTTCAAGGAATACGAAGGTTACAAGACTGTAGAGTTTAATCATATATGATTATATCTAAGTATTAAATTTTTAAGTCATGTAGCTTTGTTATTTTTGCTGTTTGATTTGAAATTATTGTAAAATTGTGATTTTAACTTTTATTTTAATATATGATCGATGCCTTAGGAGGTTTAATTCATTAATGAGGTTGTTAAGGGCTTTATAATGTAAAATGATTGCATTTTTCCATGCATATATAAGTACTTATACTTAAGTTGTCAATAACAACATATATGAATGTTTATTAATACTTTTGGGAGAGAATTACATGAGAGTGTTGCTTCTTCTTATCTTCTCCTTTCTCAAGTGTGTACATGGAGAAATAAAAAGGGAATTCTGGTGATAAATTGAATTTTCTCATAAGAAGAGTTAGATCTTGGATTAGATCTAATCAAATCCATTGAATATTAGACAAAAAACCTAACAAAGTGAAGTAATAATTTAGGTTGTCATTTTTGCCTATTGATATCCTTAAAAAAAGGTCCACCATTGTTGTATAATATTTGATGTTAATCTTCCACATCATATTTGTTTTAAGGAAAATGTGTTTAGGCAACCTAATTGATTTCTTCATTTTTTTTTTACTTTTTATCTATCGAGCATCAGATAAACTCTAATGCTAAATAATTTTATATATATAAATTTTTTATGTTTATTTGACTTCCTCATTAAAATTCATTCTTTTGGGATCCATTTGTAAATTTTCCATTAAATTTTCATTATTGGGATTTTCTTTAATTTAATAATATAAAATTATATGTATATTAATCCTGTAAATATTCATCGAATCTCAACTATCCTTATACGTAAACAACATATGATATGTGGTCTAAGTTATTTTATTCAACCAAATGTTTGGTTGAAATTATAATACTCAAGCATTTATGTCACAAAACAATTACACACTCATAATTAATCTCTCTTTTAGACATATATCATACTTACGTCCATTCAAGTGTAAGCATTGTTAAATCACCTTCATACTCTACCCTTATAGTGTACATGCCTCTCAACCCTATTTTTACCAAATCATACACATTTACGTAATTGTCACAAAAAATCATGTTTTTGATCAAAGTGACTAATTTTTGTGCAACTTTCAATATATCATTCTCCTACATTGTTGGAACTTTATTTCTCATTTTATTTCTTCATTTTAACGCAATTATTATAGAATTCAATTTTATTGTGACTGTAGGAGTAATGTTAGCATTGCAATCTTCTTTTACTTACCAAAATTCATTTTATATATTATAATAGGATAACAGTTTACTCTTTTAAGGTTGATTTATGTTTTGCTCTACTTTCTTCTATCAGACATATTAGACTAATTTTTTTTTGTTAGTGAACTAATGTACTAGTTGGCACTCCATCCTCATTTTATAAATCTTTTCTTATTTCCATTTCTATAAAATATACATATATATTCGTTAAATTTTTACTTACTTAATAGCTTCTACATGCTCCCTAATTATGATAGAAAATTATGGCTAAAAAGAAATAGTGCTTAACCCAAAATTATTTTCATTATCTTGATAACAAAGGTTTTGTTTTTTTTTTCTATTTGTCTCATGATCTTTTTAATAACAAAGGGTTAATAAATTATTAAGGATACAAATTCTCTAAGGTTTAATTTATGGTAGTTTATGTGTGCACTCTTAAAATTTATTTTGTAATACAACGGTGTGGTGTTAATTAGTTCTTCTTGTTGACTATTTGATAGTGTGTCCATTTTTTAAAATTTTTTTGGAAAATAAACTTGCAAAATTTTATTAAAATTTCAAACAAGTATGATTAAACATCTACTATTAAATGATAAAATGTTCTTTCAACAAAACTAGAAGTTGCTAGAAATGATAGAGGGATTCAACTGCTCATGAGTAATGGTATTACAGAAGGAAAATTTTTGAGTGCATCATTTTAAATGTGATGTAATATTTACTACGATGAAATTATAGAAAAGTAATTGTTATGCATATTTATTTTCCAACTATAGAGTATACATGGAAAAATTGTTAAATAAGTTGTTAAAAAAAATTTGTTATAGATTTAGAATTTTCCTTTTATTTAAAAAAAACCACAAATACTTATGATATATTACTTTATAATTATATATGATCTCAAAATAATTTAAAAAATAGGGGAAAATGAAAGTTTACTAGAGTTATAGCTCCATTTATTGTTAGCATTTAAAATAATCTAGTTTTGTAGAAACTCATTAAAGATGTTGTTTTAGGCAAAGTTAAATGGTATTCCCAAAACAATGGTGTTAGATATAGATGTAATTTTTTTATATACTTTTGAATAACTTTGGCATATTTTATGTTCTAAGTTTTTTTTAGTCCATCTTATCATCCAAAAATGGATGGTAAGACAAAAGTGAAAACTAGAACCTTTTAAAATTTGCTAAAAGGATTAGTTAACAATAGTATAAAAAAATATTGGTATTTAAATCTTATGCATCTTGTATTTGCATATATTAGGAGTCATTATAGTATAAACCAATTGAGTCAACTTAAAGTTTTCTATAATGTTAATCCTTATTGATGTATTGATATCTTATCATTAAATAAAGGTGATGTTAATAAATATGATTAAAAAAAAGCGTTGAAATCTTTAACAATATTCATGAGAAAATAAATAACAAAATTGAGAAATGTAATGCTAAATACAAAATTCATGGGAATAAAAATTGAATTCAACAAGTTTTTTCACTAGTTAATTTGGTTTGGTTACATTTTAGAAAATAAATACGTCCAGGCTTATCCAAAAAAAAAACTAATTCCAAGAAAAAAAGACCATTTAAAATCTTAAGGAACTTTGAAAAAAACATTTACGAATTGAAATTACCTAATCCTATGGGAGAGTTTCAAGAACCTCCAATATTAGTGATTTATATCCTAGCTAAAGTGATTCTAATTTGAAAAAAAAAATCTTTTACAAGGAAAGAATAATTTAGGATCATCTCAATCTCACTCTTCTTTTATTAGAGGTTAAGATTCAACTAACTTATTGAAGGTACTAATTATTCTTGAAAATTTTTAAACCCTAGTGATGACCCTAATATTACTAATATTTTGCTAAGTTATTCATATAGGTATTATACATGTTTTTAAGAAATATATTCTCCAAAGATATATAATATAAAAAAAGGGAAGATAGAAGTGTTATAGAGTTGCATAGAAGGAAAAGCAACAAGACATGAAGCTTGGTTAGATAATTATTATATTTTTAGGGTTTCGTTTAGCTTTATATCTTATATATAATTTGTAATTACTCATAAATTTTAAGTGTATAACTTATATGTATAATATAAGCATGTAGTCCTTTAGTTTAACATGCTTATTAAGTAAGCTTATCTACCAAGTTATGGTCGATTAGGTTGGGCTTTGTTAATAAAGGATACACTCAACCTTCCCACATGTGTGTGTAAGGTTACATTTTACATTCATAATCATTAATGAAGAATCGGGTTAATATAATTTTAAGAATATTTAAAATTCTTTTCCTTCGTATTCAAGTGAGTTTATCTTAGAGGTTCGCATTTTATTCTCCTAGAGAAAATAGTGTAATACCTTACTTTCTAGAGTCCTTAATGTGTGCTAATCCAAGTGTTTAATGGTGATCACATATGTTTGATATTATTTTATAAGTCCATTCAAGAATGCTATGGTTCTTAGATAATTTTAACTAGATTAGAAAGAATCTTTTGTTTTATCAAGAAACCAATTGACTAGTCTAACATATTGATCAACAAGTTTATTCATTAAAATTAGATTTATGGAACCCGTTGAATAGACAGATGGGTTTGGGCACTAGTTAGTTTGTTTGACTAACATAGCTGTTCTTAAAAATGAATTTTTCTTCAAATTTTTTCCTAGAAACATTATTGGTGCCATAAATACATTTTAAATAGTTTTTTTTAACAATTTTCACAAAATATCTAAACCTAATTAACTTATTTTGATTATTTTAAACTAATTCACAAGGAGTTTATGTGGAGTCACTTTCATGCCCTTAACTCATTTGCCTTCTTCTACCCTATTTTCTCTCTCTTTACTAGAGTCCTAAGAAAATTATTTGTGTTTGCAACACCAAGAGACATGTTGCACTTATATTCTCATTTTTTATTGTCGTCACAACCTTTTTATCATTTAAAAATATATGGCAGCACATTTCCTAGAACCCTCTATTATCACTAAACTAGTTTAAGGTTGAAATGTCGGCCTTGAAACTTTGAAAAACTATACTTCAAATCTCTAAATTATACTAGGGTTTAGGATTCTCAATTTATACACTTCCTCCCCCTTCTCCTTATAACAAAACCCTCAGTTATTCAAAACTAAAATTTCTCAAAGTTACCTATTTTTTTACAAATGCTTCACCGTTATGTCTTCAATTTTGTTGCAATCTAATTTTTTCTACCTCTTCTAATGCTTTTAGTCACTCCTTATTATTTTTATTTTAAGCAAGATATAGTAAAATGGTGGAAAAGACTCTTTATTTTCCACTAGAAAGGTGGGTTTTCTTTGATATCATCTCCTAAGTCTTTGATTTCATTAAGTCTTCCTTACATGATTTCAGAGAGATATTCACTGAGTCTAATTAAGCTTTTCTTAAAAGGATTTTCAATGCTAGAAAAGGATTTGAGATTTTAGAGAGTTTTCCTCTAATAGGTGTTTTCTCTATTATTAAGGTAAATCATTATCTTCCAATATTATTATAGAAATGGTATGGGTTAGTGTAGTACATGTGCTATAGGAATGTTGTAATTTAAATAGTAAGGAGGAAAATAAGCCTGCATTATTTAATATGGAAAGAACAAATGTGTTAGCATGAGACTTGGATTAGAAGTTCACATGCTTGGATCTCATGTTTATAATTTTGTATTCAAAACTTCTAAATGTTTCAAATTTTTTTGAGTGATAGTTATTTATGTAATATAAGGGATGGGTTTATTGCATAATGGCCTAGGAAGAAGAGAATATGAAGGAATGATTTTACAAAATAAGTTTAGAGTATGCCAGCATGTCTTACTATAGATCTTGGAATTATTATGTTATTTCACTTTTCAATTCATGAATATTATCTATAAAGTACTTAGAATAATTGGATTTGATTGAACAAGTTGTGGAATTTATTTGGGTGCAACTAGTGTGTTTGAGGGATACTTCTTCCCCACACTGACCAATTGGTGTCTATGATTGATCGACTAGTTTGACAGACTAATTTTCTAGTCTAATAAATGAATAAACTTGTTGGTCTACGACTTCATTTATTTTTTCCTAAGACTTAATTAATCGACTATTTTAAATGAAGCTAATCGACTAGTTACTAGAACGGTTGAATAATTGGACCAATCAATCGGCTAGTTGGTCTAAAAAGCTAGAAGTCTTGGCCTCGGGTCAAACTCATCAAATAGTTTGTGTAAACTAAGTGACCAGTTCCTAGAGTAGTTTCCTAGATATGTTAAATGATCAGTTGGTGGCTTTGTTAATCTAGAAGTCTTATCCTTTAGTTAGAAAAATTAGCTGGTATGGCTAAACTGATTGACTAGTTTTTAGAAAATATAAATAGTAAGCTTGATCGGCAGACTGGTGAACCACCACTACGAGACTGGTAGTGTCTTGAATAAATGACTTGTTAATGAAATGAGTCAACTAGTCAGTAAGACACATCAACTAGTTTTTTAACCAATTGACTAGTCTCGACTAGTTTTTCTTTTCTCGGATGTTTCCATCCTAGATGTGGTGTTTGAATTTTTTTTATTTAAGAATGATCTAGTATACTATTAGCTATGAAATCACTATGATTATTGAAGCTAAATAATGGATTAGAGGCGATGAAAAAAACATTTAATGCTTGACCTTAGGGTAGCCTTTGGCCTTCTTTTTAAACATAACATGAATAGATAATCAAATAACTAATAATAGACTCTCTTGATGGCTAGAAATAGATTAAAATGATGGATGATAAACCCCTAGTGACTTATACCATGGTCCTAAAATGAGAATCTGTAGATGAAATGACCAAACATAGATAAAAGAAAGTATTATAATCATATAGGAGGGCTTGAACTAACATTAACTCTAATTAGTAATTTTGCCTTAGATAATGAAATAAATAGTTGTAAGTTGATATTGGACTCTATCTCTTCTATACATGGACCTTCACCTTTAACCGTAGGAAATTATTTGGAACATCCTTTAATAAATAGGCGAGATTATGAATGAATAATGAATTATGACCTTAACCTTAGCATGAGCTAGAGTTAAATTTTAAACAATAGAATAAATGGAATTCAATGGTTTCCTTATTTAATTTTGGGTATTTTTATCATGTGATAATTCCACTCTTTGGCTTAATGCATTGTTTAATGGAATAATCTCTTGAAGAGACCCTAAATAGGAATAGTTGTGTATGATATTACTATAGGACTCTATGTGAAGTGAATTTCCTTATCTAATGAGGTACCAATAACATAAAGTGGAATGTGCACTATGAAATTTTTAGATTATTTGATCCTCTATTAGCTACTAGTGGTTAGTTTTCCTTTGGGCTCTTTTATGGCTTTGGGTGGGATCCTCGTTTATCCTAATGTTCTTATTGATCCTAGTGCCTTTTCTACTCTATATACAAATGATGAACTAGGGGGTTGTTCCTTTCCTACTCTATATACAAATGATGAACCAGGGGGTATTGACACTAAAGGGTCTAGTCACAATAGGATAGATATGGACTTTAGTCCATTATTACTTTTGTAGGAATCTAGACTTACGTCCATCACATTTCCTTAGCATGAGCCAGTACTTTATGTCTAATATTTGGATAAATTCTTTTGTACTGAGATTGTATGGGGAATAATCCCACCTTACTCAAGAAGTTAGGGTAAATTAATTATATACTCACTTAATGCATAAGGTTTTGGTAAAAGATAATCCATTTTATGTGAAGTAAGATGACGACTAAAATGAGATTTAAAAGGAAGTAACATGCTAGCTTTTGTTAGATGATTATGGATATTTAATATGGCATCTGATGTTCCTTATGTGTACTTAACAGCTCATACCCTATTTAAGATATGGATATATGGTATATTTTATGCTCACTTACTTAGAATTGATGCTAATCATATGTCCCGTTTGAATGTGTATTATGGTATATTCCTATAATCTAGAATGGTTCCCTAAATTATTGCATGTTTTATTATTATTAAACTTATGATTCATCAATGGTTAGAAGTTTTACATGAATTCCTACTTCCTTATCATCGTGCAAATTATATTCTACCTATTGTTGAATGGGTAATATGAGTATTACATAATCTATGAAAAGATAGTATACATGTTAAAAGGTTATACACCGTAGTTTGTTGATATGATTGTAACTACTTATGACTAAATGGACCTACATACATTTGTATGGCCTATGTGAGTGTATGTGAATGACCTAATAGGAAAGCTACATGAATAGCTTGGTACGTTATACCATGAATATATTGTTTGGATCTTGCTTATATCAAGATCTATATGATAATGCTAGATTGGTTTACTCAATATATATATATATTGATGGGGTTGTTATTACAATCCCCTACTCAATCCTATGAGCAAGAGGTTGGTTGCAAGTTTCTTGAGAATGACCAATTAGTGGTTCATCCTCCTCTTAGAAATATAAGGTTGTTGAGCGTAAGTTTTTTCCAAGAGAATTTTCTTATGGTCCTTGAGTGACCTTAGTGTATTCTTGTTTAAATCGATTTGCTTTAGTTAAGCCATTTAGCTTCTTCTTTGTACATATTATGTAATTTATTTGGGCTTATTTAGCCTTGGACGGTAAACAAGGATTTTCTTATCTTAAGCACTCTATTTTTCCTTTTATTTTTGTTGTTTGGATACTTATCCTTCTGTTTAATGTGAGGTAGGTAGTGAGGCACCTATCTTGTGTTTGATATGGAAGTATCACGCCATTATTCATAGGTTGGTTTTATATTTTTGTTGCCACAATATTTTCAATAAAATTTTTTATACTAACAATGTAGACGTTACGCTTAGTGATTTCTCTTTAGAATTGAGTGATCATGTTGAAGATTAATCTCATATTGAAATGTATTATTGATCATCATCTACATTTAACCATATCCACAATATTCAAGCACCATTGTAATCTCTAATAGAAAAGATGAAAAAGGTCATGCATTGTGATAGAGTAATTCATCTAATATCTTCCATATCACTTGTTAAAGAAAAGAAAAGATTGTAACACCCCACAATTTTATATGTTGGTTGAATGAGAAATTATACCAATTTTCGGCTTTGATTTTGATTTAATGTTATTATTTGATTTAGGATAAAATTTGATTTAAAATCATTTTGGGAGATGAAGTTTATTAATTTTTGCATGCAAATCCATAGAACACTTCTAAGAACCAATCAATTGGTTTTTTATTTCAGCTAATTTGGGTTTTGTAAATAAATTGGTTAACTAGTTTGGAGAATTTAATTGACTAATACTTAACAATCAACTACTAGATAAATTCCATTGACTAGATTATCAAGCTGGTCATATTTTCAAGTTTGATTTTTCTAAAAATTCCCTTAAGCTAAAATAGAACCTTACCAACTCATGTCACTTATACCTAAGACATTTCCTAAATATTTTCGTGAGGTATTTAACCATAAATATTACCTTGAATTGATTTGGAGATCGATTGCAATAATTGAGATAGAGAGATGACCTCAGTATTATATTTTTCCTTCCATCTCCTTTTTAAGATTATAAGATTAAGATTTAATGCTTTAATCTTAGGTAGGCTTATAAGCAACTAGAAGATTCCTTCCTTGTTGACTTCGTATTACTCCATTCATAAATGCTACTTTTACTCTAATTGAATGAAATTCTCTAGAGACATCATTTGATCTCTAGAGAGTAGATCAACAAGTCCTAGCCAAAGATGCCCATTTTGATCAAATTCAAATGTTCAATGGTAGGTTTTGATTAGATGCTTGAACCATCAGATTTCCACTCGACTTTTTGGCTATAAATAGCCCAATTCATCCTCATTATCTGCCTTTCTTTCCACCACTAAATTTTTCTAAGTATTTTATTCTCTCCTTTCATTCTCCACTTTGTTTATTGCTAGTTAATCTGTTACGCTCTTCTGATCTTATCCCTAGTTTTCTCTTATTTGAAATGCTAAGCAAGGTAATGTTAGATTGTAGGAAAAAGGTCGAGTAGTTAGTTTATCTCTTCCCCTATTTTTGCCTCAATTTGTATCTTCTTATTTTTTTAATTTAATTTTTAATAAGGTTTTGGTATAATGTCAAATGTTAAGATTTTGGTTTCAATATTTTCAAAAGTGATTGTTTCTATAGTTGGAATTTCTTTTTTTAAGAGGATTTTGCATGCATCAAGTTTGTAATTCTTACTTCTTAAATCATTAGTAAAAAAATCCTATATGTTAGGTGTTACCATTATTTCACTTCTACATATTGGCATGAAAGATTATAGTTCTACGTATGATTGGGTTGATTAGAATACATGATTTGAGTAAAATGCATAAAAATTTGTTAAAATAAGATACGATGATTCCATGTCAAGAAATACATGTTAATTTGGTTGAAAACATGTTAGATTATGTTGATATATGTTTTAATGTTGTTAAGAATGATTTATATGTATGAATCTACAAAAAAATTATGATTTGTTGCTACGTAAGGGTAAAGAGATCTACTAGTTAGGTCAAATCAATTGACGGAATCCTAGAACATTTGACCAGGTAACACAATCCATTGATTTTTAAGCTTAAAGAGACCTTGTATAATCTCCCAATATTTTAAAAACTATAATTTAATGAATAAATTTTATGTGTGTTAGGTTTTTAAATTTATTTAATTTAATTATTTTATGGATTTTTAAGTATATAACATTGGATAGGGATATTTAAAAATGTAAAATAAATATATTATTATTTTATCATACACATTTTATGTAAATATATTTTCAAACTAATATTTTAATAAAATTATCCTTTTTAAATTCATATATTTAAGTATACTAAATTAAATTATTAAATAAATTTATTTTCTAAAAATTTTATATTCTATTATTTTGTAAATTAAATTATTTTATATTCCCTATTTTATGTTTTTCTTCTTTTGTCCTTTTTACTTTTCTTTCTCTTTTTTCCTCTTTCTTTCTTTTCCCTTTTTCTTTCCTTTAGGATGCCAGGCCATAGCTACTTCCCCCATATACGCCTGGGCCTCTAGCCTATTCTTTCTCTTCTGTGATGCCAAGCACAGCTTTTCTACTTTTTCATTCCATCCTCCCCTATATACATTGATCGGCCTAACCTAAATTCTTTCTCTTTCCTTCCCTCCTCCCGATCAGGTTGGCCCACGCTTGCCCTTCTTTCCCTTAGCTCGGCCTACTACCCCTCATCTTCCTTTCTTTCTTCTTCTACCTCCTACCCTAACCAATCTTTTTCACTGATGCCTACCACCCCAAGCGCCACACTTGGCAACCGTAGTCTGCAACAACCTACAACCTCCCCTCTCTCCCTCTCTCTCCCATTCTTTTCTTCCTCATTTTGGACCCAACCAACCTTGGACTTTCCAGCCACCTAGGGCCTTTCTTTCCTTCCCTCTCCTTATTACCCTACCACCCTACACTCCACCACCCAATAAGTTGCCTGCTATCCTCTTCTCCCTCTTCTTTTTCTTCTCCTCATGATCCTTTTCCTACCCTATATTTTGAGCCTCTTTAGCTTCCCCGATCTCCTCCTCTCCATTTTCTTCTCCTTTTATCTGAACCCCCTATTTTTCCACCATTGCATCTACTACCGCAACAGCCGCCTATACCACCTCTTGTCACCCTCCTAAAACTGCCCTTCACAACCAGAACACCCACAAGCCACCCTATAGCCCCTTTCTTCTTCCCCTCCTCTTTTTCTCTTATTTTTCCTCCCTCCTTGGCAACCACCTTGCACCTCCTCTATTTACCGCCATTCTGCCACATCTACCACCTCCCATGACACTAACATACACCCGAAAACCTCCTATACCACCCCCACACCTCTTTTGGCTGAAAGTAACACCCTCACCCCCTCATTTTTCCCTCCCTTTTCCTTTCTTCTCAATAAATTTCAAGGTATAATAATATTTAATTATGTATATTATTAATTAAGTTTTGATAAAGTCTTATGCTTTGGTTTTCTTATTTCTAATATGATAAGCATTGATATTATTTTTAGGTAATGGTTTTGCTAATTAAAGTTTGAATATTTAACCGAGATATCGATAAGGTTCGATTTTGTAGATTTATTGTAATTGTTAAACGCTACTTAAATGCAAGGATAAATATATGTTAGCATATTAAGGTTTTAACATATTATCTTGCATGATATATATATATTGTCTAGTATATGATATGTTGTTGCTTCTATTGATTGATTAAAAGAAAGCATGTTATTATATTTGCCGTGTGTGGAAATATTGCTTGAGTAAAGACATTCATTATTCAAGAAGATGTTAGGTACTTATCTATGTTATATTATGTTATTTTGACCATTGATGCATGAATAATATTATTGTAAGTCCTATGGGAATTTTAGTAATATGTTCTGTGCAAGAATGTGGCCTAATATGTGTGGTGCTAAAGAGTTTTATTTTGAAATATAATAGTTGGTGGAGTTGGATAATGAGAATGGAGTATTAATATCACTATTTCATGCAATGATGATAATTTAATAAAATTATTGTAATAAAGGGGAAAATGGTTATTTTAGAAGTAAAGGAGTAAAATGGTAACTTTGGAAGTAAAGGAAAAAATGGTAATTTTAAAATTGTGGGGGTAAAATGATAATTTTGTGAGTAAAATGATATCATTTTAATTTTAGAGGAGAAGGGAAAATGGTAAATTGTAAGTGAAAGGGTAGTTTTAGAGAAGGGCAAAATGGTAATTTTATATGTACAAGGTGGTATTATGGTAATTTTTGAGATAAAGAGAAAAATGTTAATTTTATACGTAAAAGGGTGATATGGTAATTTTAAAAGTGAAAGGAAAATTTTTATTTTCTAAGGGATAAATTGGTAATTTTAATGTAAAAGAGGAAAATCATAATTTTGGAAGCAAAAGGGTAAAATGGCAATTTTGGAAGTAAAGGGGTAAAATAGTAATTTTTGAAGTAAAGGGCAAAATGGTAATTTTATAAGTAAAGGATTTGTAAGTAAAGGGAAAAATAGTAATTTTGTAAGTTAAGGGCAAGATGATAATTTTGGAAGTTAAGGGTTAAATGGTAATTTTATATGTAAAAGTGTGAAGTGGTATTTATGATAATGGAGAAGGAAAATTTTGTAATTTAAACAACTAAAGGGTAGTTTGGTAATTATGATAATGGATAAGGGTAATGTGGTAATTATGATAGTGGAGAAGGGCATTTTGGTATTTATGATAACAGAGAAGGTTAGTTATGTAATTTGACCAACGAAAGGGCAATTTGGTAATTATAACAAAGGAGAAGGGTTATTGGTAATCTAACCAACCAATTAAAATGTGATAAGTGTAATAATTATGAAGGGTGTTTGGTAATCTAATAAGTATGAGAGATAACTTGGTAACTAAAACTAAGCAAGGGGTAATTTGGTAACTATGCAATGTGAAGGGTAATATGGTAGATTGGCAAGTAAGGAAAGGACAATTTAATAATTGTACAAGTAAGAGGTAAATCAGTAACTCATATCTAATATGTTGATAGGATAACGAAGTTTCGTAATAAGACTCAAGTAATACTGAATATTAAGATAATGGTATTTGACATTTAATAAGTATCACAAGAATGAATCCTAAATCAAAATTAGATGAGATTATGATGGCCTTAATGATTCCTCTATGTTATCTTGGATAACCATTTGAATACGAAATACATAATGATATCAAAATGATTGAAAATGAATAAGTATATAATTTTTGTGCTCTTCATGATCACCTAAATTAAGACACTAATACTTAAGGTGAAAAACCTCGAGATCGGGAATGATGGCTCTTTAGGGGTTGCTACCCTAAAGACGTAGTTTAGCGCATGATTATTCTGGTGTTGTTGGTGTGCCTTTGTGCCCCATCCAAGCCCTATATATTGCTATATCTTTCTCGAAGGACCTATTTAAGGAGTATGCATACTTATGGATTAGGTGTCCTTGTTGGTAGGGTATTGAGTAGCATTATGCACTAGCACGATCGAGTACCTTCGCATCTCTAAGTCGATGGTTGAAGGGTACTAAGTAGCTTGCATACATTAGTGCGAGCAATGTACTTTTATGTCCTGGGATCTTAATCTCCCTGTCGAGGCAAATAAATGGAAATATTGTGATGAGTAAGAAAGGAAAACACTAATCATCAAAGTGAAAGACAAATGAGCCAGCCTAGATGGATTATAATATAAGTATTGATTTGCTAGATATAATAGTCGCCCAAGAGCATTTTTTCTAGGAAAATGTTTATGAGTATAGGTCCACAAGATATAATAGTGGCCTAGTATCCTTTGCGCTGGATGATGATTATGAGTACTAGTCCACTGGACATAATAATGACCCAAGAGTGTTTTGTTCTAGATAATATTTATATGTATTCCAGTCACCTAATGATAATAGTGGGGGATCTTCAGCTCAATAAAACCAGTCATGGATGTGAATAAATCATGGATATACTAGTCCCTTAGAGTGAAAGACCATGTGAGTTAGGGCTAGACTAGTCCACCAATGAATAACAATTGTTGGGAGAGTTATGCCCTTGAGACCGATCAGCAGGTAATAATAGTAGTCAAGAGCATTCTATTGAATATATATTCCGCTCCATCAGCTATAATAGTAGGATTCCCACTCTCACATAGATATTTTATCCAAGATGACTGAATAATGATGGACTAATGGCTTAGGGCACCGAAGTATTGATTTCGCATTATGACTTAGTAATATTTGATGGACTTGTTAAGTATGTGAATGTTATGTATGCACATCTTATATATATATATATATATTTTTGTTTCATGTGTTGCATTGCGGGCTTACTTTTAAGCGTGTTTTAAAGGGTTGTTCAATAACATAGTACTAAAAGATTCCATTCATAGGTCCCTTGCCTATTTAATGGATAATGTCTCTTGTAGGTTTGTTTCAAGTGCTATTCAAGTGGGCATCGAAAAAGCGCATAAAGATTATCTGGACTTTTAGGGTTTTTCTCTTTCTCTTTTATTTTCTTATTCTTGTAACTATCACTGGTGGATTTAGATCTTGTAAAGTGTATTGCGCTACTCTAATTTTTAATATGGTTTAAAATTCTAGCAAATTGTATGTCAATCTTTTAGCCTTAGCACTTGGTACTAGAATAGTTGAAGTAAACAAGTGTGGTATTAAGTGAGGTGGTAATATCCCCAAAATTGAAAGTTTGTTATTTTTCTTCTACTAAATCTTTTAATAAAATAAAATTTTTTAATTGTGAATTTTGGGGGTGTTCCAACTTGGGTTTCCTCTCTACTTAAACCCATAGATTGGTTTGGAAAAATTAATCCATTGATCTATGAAAATCTATTGGTTTCATAAACCATTGACTAGTTTGAGGAAAGCATGGTCTTAACTAGTCAAACCAATCGACTGTCCTACACAAACCGATCTATTTGTTGGTGCAACCGATTGACTAGTTTGTTTAATATTCTTCTTTTTGGTTTGGTGATGCTTTGAGTTTATGTTTTAGACTTTACTATGATTATTAATGGGATAAAATATTTATTTTATAGATTATTATTATCCTAATTAAAAGATTAAAATGGATCATAAATTGTGGTTACCCTATGCGTAATAAAAGGATAAAATGGATATTTCACTTGTGATAAGTGATGTTATTGAGAAAAGTGTAACAAAACTCAACTTGGCCTAAATGAAATAACATGGTGGATGTAAATAAATTGGACATGGATAAATGGAAAACCCATATGGCTGGGAAAATGGAAAGGAAAGTATTAATATGGATTAACATGGGAAGCTGACTTGCTTACTTTTGTATGAGCCTTATATTATCACTAATCCTTATAAATGAAACACTAATTACTCAAAGTGAAAGAAAATTGAGTTGATTTTGGGTTAACTTTACTCAATCTTAGATTAGCTACTAGGGGTTGATTTGCCTTTGTGATAGATCTTGAGAGGCCATAGTGCCTTAACTATTATTTGCTTTGATGATGTAATAGGGGGTATCCAAAATAAAAAGTTGTTACCTACATGGTTGGTCCGGCCTTACTTATATCCCTATTGGTTAGCTATAGTCTTAATTTTATAACCCTTATTTTGATAGGCTTCCATATTATCTGAGACCATAGGGGGACACATTGTTCATTTCTTAAGGATAATATAATATTAATGGTAAATATTCGTGGAAATTTATGAATGATAACTAAGTGATGGTTTATACACTTAGAAAATGTTGGAAATGACTAATTGGTTATGGAACTAAATATTGATTGAAGAAATGGTCTATCATATATAATGATAAGTAAATGGTAGAACCTAAGGAGCTAGATAATTAAAACTAACCCTAGAGGTTACTTAGATACTCTTACCATTAATTATGCAAGTGCTTATGAGCAAGGGTTCCGATCTAAGCATGATGTATTCTACTATGCTGGACCTTTACTTGATTGTGTGTCTTTATGCACTCCTACCTTTATATATGGCCTTATCATGATGTATGTTATAATTTATATTCATGTATGGTGCATCTATATACTTGTGTTGCATTGAAAGAGTAACTTGGCTTAATTAGTATATAGTATGTTGAGGTGTATACTTTCTTGGTTACCTACTCATTCTCTTGAGTAGGAGACCATGTGTAGATCTTATGGGATGGCAAGTAAAAGGCTTACCTATATTAGGTTAGGGATTAAGAGCAAGGATATCTAGAAATTTTTTGGTAGGGTTTATGGCAGACCATGGTTTTAAGTTAGGTATCATGCCCTAATTTATGTTTTTTCCCCTATGCTTTATTCATTTTTTTTTGTAATGACTAAGTTAGAACTTGTTAGGGTCTTCTGATATAAAATTTTTTGGAATTGTTTAATTAAATTTTTATTTAGTTCACTCTATTATTTTAAATGTTTTGATTAGATTATACTTGTATTAGATTAGGGTAAGTGGAGGACGTCTATCCTTTGATAGATATGGCAGTAATATCCTATTTTTCCTAGGTTTTTCCTACTTCTATAATTATGTTAACAAAAAAAAGTTTGTATTAAAAAATAGAGGTACTATAGGTTGGTATCAAAACTTTTCTAAAAAATTTTTAACTTCTTCAAACTTGTTAAACTAATACTGTAGGGTTTTATCAAATCATCTTACTAAAAAGGTCCTACTCTCATTAATAATTTTAAGTTGATACCACAAGATGGTATTGATCTTAATTTGAAATTATTTTTCCTTAATTTTTAAAAAAGTTTAATTACTTTCAATCATGATGCTCATGAGTGATATATGGTTGGTCTATGTTATAGACTATTATGCTTGTTACTATATGAGTCTTAGTACTCCATAGCCTTAATATTTTTTTTTCATAACTTTTTCTACTATTTCGGATGTAATAGCCACTAAGTGCCACTATAAGTGCATTAAAGCCTTCACATAGATCATTGGGACCTATATGGAGGGCCAAATCTAAGCACCTTCACGAAAGGTAGAAGCCAACAAGGTGATTCAGGTTCACTACTTCAAGATCTAACTAGGGATCTAACAATAGGAGTTATTAGTGGGAGTCACTCAACAAGACATGGTTGGTATTTAACAATGAGTTGTAGAGGCGACTCAAGTTAATCAAGATAGGAGCACCTATTTAGAAAATAAGAAGAATTTTGAGGGTCTCTACCACACTGGTGATAGGAAGAAATATAGGTTCAACGCCTATATTTGGAGAATTTTCTAGGGGTCATGCTAAGGAGAGGCACTACCACTATAAGGGATGTGGATCAAACCACCTAGAAGTCAAAAATAGAGGTAATAATGGAATATACCATGGATGTGACGTGGTGGGACACAAGGTATACGAGTGTTGGGTTGGTGGTTCCAACATAAAAACGAGTCAAATTAGAGCTCAGAGAATGGGATCATTCGAGTAACCACATCCTTAGATACAGAGAATTCCTCCATCACTTGCCAGTGTCTCTAGCTAAGTGAGTCAATATAGAGGTTCAAGGCCTTGCCCTTTTTAGTTAGTGTATTGTTCAGCTAGTACCCTAGGAGTTCCGTGAATAAGATGCCTAAACATGATTAGTTAATAGAGGCAGAATACTAAGCTAGTGTGGTGACCGGTATGCTTACTTTCTCTACTCATTATGCCTTCTTGGTGTTTGATTTTGGTGTTTTACCTTCCTTTTTTGCATATGCATTTGTACATAGAGCTCCCATATCTCCTTAAAGTAACATTTATACTTATAACATTTTTCCATCAAGGGATATGATTTCATGATTTATGTTTTTCCAAGGATTTGTGATGGTATAGGAAGATAAAGAGATCCCATTAGTTTTCATAGAGGTGGAGTTGCATGATTTTGACGTAATGTTTAGGATGGATATATTTGAAAAGTATCGAGTGCTAATCAAATCTGTACAAGAATGCATGGTGCTATGAGGATGATATGGTATTAATATTTCATACTAAAAATGTGAACCTAATCCCTCTACAAAGATCATGTTGGCGATTAGGTTGAGTAAACTCACATCCAAGGGATATTCACTCTACCTATGTAGTAGTAGAGACACCAGAGTAGTTAAGGCACTAGTGGAGTAGATGTCGATGGTTCATGATTATCTTGATTTTTTCCCCACAAGGAGTAAAAAAATATTAACAGTTTATGAAGTTGAGTTCATTATGTATGTATTGTAAGGAATAGAGTTGGTGTCTAAGCTCTTTTCTTTATAGTAATGGAATAACTCAAGGCTTAGTTGGAAGAGGTTCTAGAGAAAAGTTATATCTAACCAAACACATTGCTGTAGGGAGTACCAGTGCTCTTCGTGAAGAAGAAGGATGGAAAGTTAAGATTTTGCATTGACTACCAAGGGCTAAACAAGGTGACAGTGATGAACTATTATTGGCTGCCAAGGATTGATGACCTATCCGATAAATTCATGGGAGGCAAGGTGTTATCCAAGATTGATCTATCATTAGGATATCATAAATTGAGGAAAGTAAAAGAAGATTGTCCAACGCTACTTTCCGGAAAAGGTATGGCCGTTATGAGTTTACGGTAATAACCTTTAAAATCATTAATGCACCTACAACTTTCACATACCTAATCAACTTGATATTTCATCATTTCTTTAACCAATTCATCATGGTGTTTATCGATGACATCCTCATCTATTCTAGAGATAGAGAGATGCATGAACAACATTTGAGCTAAACATAAGCTTGATAAGATCACACCAATTGTATGCCAAACTCTCAGAGTGCAAGTTCTAGTTAGATAAAGTGGACTTCCTTGGTCACATGATCTTTGAGGATTGTGTGGTAGTGGATCTCGCCAATATTCTAGCTATTTTTCAATGCCTAGTACCTCATTTTGTGAAGGAGGTGGATAGTTTCCTCGAGTTATCCGGTTAGTACTGATAAATGAGATTTATATGTTATTATCCTATGTAAAAATGTCATTTACTCATTACTTTTATAAGATTTAATATTTTCTTAAGTTTTTCTCTTTTAAATAGATTTTGCACGTAAAGATAAAAATGAAGAAATGCAAAGGAAAAATCTATGGAAAGAGGAAAAGAAGAAAAGAACACATCAAGAGACATGGAATTAATGAAATAAAAGACCAGAAATGAAGAATATACATGAAAGGGAAGCTTATGTTGAAATTTCATCAAGAGAGAACTATGGAACATATCTCAGTCTTCAAATTTTCTAGTAGGCAGTGCATTCAAGGATAAACACAATACCCCTGTGTTTTCCAATGCACGAACCGTATTTTTCTTAAATTATATAACTACACTCATAGACTTTTCCCTGATATATTTTTTATGATAGTTAACATTCGACAATGGGATCTTTTTAGTTCATGAGTTGGACTCTCTCTTTTTCTCTATATTCTCTATAAACCATATGAACTTTACAATTCCAATTTTATTTCTATCCATTGTATTTAATTGAGTAATTAACACCCCACAATTCAAGTCGATAATTTCTTCTATATTGATCTCTTAATTAAAATTTCTATTTTTTTAATATAGGAAAATTCTCTTTACTTTATTATTATTTATCTTTCTTTTATTATTAATTTATTATTAGTAATCGATGTTTATTATAAGTAGCTACATTTAATTGTGTGTTATTACAGTTATGAAGATAGTAACGTAGATAGTATAGGGTAGCAGGATTTAATAACTGAATTAGGATTTCAGATATGACAATATTATTTTAATTTATGTTTCTAAATATAATTTAATTGGATTAATAGATGGAATTGAATGATCTTACATTATATATTAAAATTTTAAACTAATTAAATTTATCACCAACTTAGTTTAAATTTTAATCAAAGTTGGGATAAAGAAATTAATACGTAATTATTGATTAATATTTCCAAAGAAGCAAAAGGTTTATTATTAATCTTTTCATTTATTTGTATGATTTCATGATCTAATCTTATGTGATTATGGTTGTATTTGTTTTCTTTCCATTCTTAATTTTTCCATTAATTGAATCTAACATTCTTAACATAGGTTATTAATTTGCTAGATGATAATTGTGAACTTATTTAATTTATTAGAATTAAGAGAAAGAAAAGAGATGAATTATGATGAGTTAATATCGGTAACTGCTATATCATTTAGAATTATACTTTCCTGTATGATTATTTGATATGCTTGTTCCATAATCGATATCTTCCTATCCGTATTCAATAATTAGTGAATAACATGTTTTATTATATATCCATAGTATAGAATTCAGTGATAGAATGTAATGTTATTGAATAACCGAGGTTTTATAATTGTTTACAGAGTTCTCAAATATAAATCATTATTTTAGGGTTTGACTCCATCACACCATCTAGTATATATTTGGAATTAGGATTTATTTATTAAATTTATTGTGTATAGGAAATTGCATTAAATTATTGGTACCATTAAAGGGGAATGGGCTATTATAATCTTTATTTCTATTTTTTATGTTATTAATTTTAATAATTTCTTCAATTATACTTATCTAATTCTTTAATTATGTATAATCATCATGCACTCACATTTGAGGTCATTTGCGATTCATCATCATGACAAATCATCCCGCAAATAGACCCTAATTCTTCTTCTCCTATTAAAAAATAAACAAGACAAACATTTTTCATTACCTTGTAAAGGAAACTCTATCAATTTGGAGGAATAACATATACAGGATTTGTTTAATTTAGTTTGTCACATCAATCCACCAATGGAAGATCGAACTCTTAGCTTCCTCTATTTTCAAACCTAAAACCTTATGCATTGATTATCCTATTGAAAATGATACTTGTGAGATGAAACTTAGTTTAATACATCCTTTACCCATTTTTATAGGATTTAGAGACAATAACTCAATGTGTTTAGGATGTTTCACCAATCCCAACAAGTTTCTTAAGGATTTCCATATAGTATGCTCTAGTATGAAATTGATTGGAGTAACTATAGAACAACATAAAATTAAAGATTTGCATTTTCTATGGTTGATTTAGAAAAAGAATGGTTATATAACTTATCGGCAAGCTTTTGTGGATGATTGGGCTAATATGGAAAAGGTTTTTTTTGAAAAATATGTTCCTTCATCCAGAGCAACTAACATAAGAAAAGAAATTTATTTTATTAGGAAATATGGAAGAGAGTGATTGCATGTATATTAGGAATGTTTCATGCAGTTATGTGGTAGTTACCCCAATCACCAAATTAGTGATCAATTGTTCATATAATACTTTTATGAAGGATTATCTCCTATGGACCAAAACATAATAGATGCCGCTAGTGATGGTGCATTGGTTGATAAAACCCCTACTAAGGCTAAAAGATTAATTTTTAATATGGTATCTAATTCTAAATATTGTAGTAGTGGTATTACTTCTATATCTCAATATATGAAAGAGGCTAGTATTGCTAAATTGAAAACACAAATATCAAATCTGACATCTCTAGTAGAGAACATTGTGGGTGAAAAAATTCCTACAAAGGTATGTGGAATTAATTATTTTACTTGTTAGTTTGCTTATATATGTCCTATTTTATAGGAAAAAAAAAACAAATGAAGTCATTGGTGGACAAAAAATGTCAAAGAGGAATGGTCCTTATGCTCCAACATGCAATATAAAATGGATGGATCATCCTAACCTAATTTATGGAAACAAGCAACACGATGGTAACTCATATTTCTAACCACTAGCTTATTATAATAAAAAAGGATCAAATCCACCTCCTATATTCTTTAAAGTTCCACCAAACAACAATAGATCACCATTTCAACAATTCCCTCTAACACTAGTTTAACAACCATTAAGAGAAATGCCTTGAAAATATTTGATGAAATCTTTGGCTACCAACACATTACATTTTGAACAAGAAACTAGAAATGGTCTCAATAATTTGGAGAATCAAGTGAGTCAAATAGTATATTCCCGTGGGAAATTACAAGCACAATAGTCTTCAAAATTCCTAAGTCATATAAAAAGGAATCCTAGGAAAAATACTTGTGCTATCACAACTCAGAGTGGGAAACAATTGATAGGTCTGGGAAAACCAAGTGAAGAGTAAGAAATAAGTAAAGAACAAGATGAGATATTTATTGAAAAAGAAAATATTAAAAATTCTTCAGAGGTAACTCAAGATGGATTTTCTACTCCTATTAAAATTACTACTCCTTTTCCTAGAAGGTTGTCAAGAAACAAGAAGCTACATTTTGACAAGGAGATATTGGACATATTTAGAAAAGTGGCGGTCAATATCCCTCTCAATGATGTAGTTATACAAGAACCAAGCTAAGTAAAACTCCTTAAGGATTTGTGTATTAGCAATAGGAAATTGAGGGGAGATGAAAAGGTGAGTGTGGGAGAGAATGTATAAGCAATTTCTGAAAGGAAATATCCATCAAAGTGAAAGGATTCAAGATTTTTACCATCCCTTGTAAGATTGGAAACACAAAGTATGAAATATGTGTGCTTGATTTAGGTTTTTTAATTAATGTGATGCCTTTACCTATATTTAGTGCACTAAGTCTAGGTATTTTAAAGGAAACTCACATTATTATTCAGTTGGTTGATAGATCTAACACATATGCTGAAGGAGTAATTGAAGATATCTTGGTTTAAGTGAAAAGATTAGTACTCCCGATTAATTTTTATATATTAAATATGTAGGATAATGGTTCATCTAACCTTTATCCTAATGATTCACTATTGTATTCACAAAAAATTTAGTAAATAAATCCTAATTTCCAAACACATAGTATATGGTAAGAAGGAGTAGAATCCACAAAGAATGGTATATAATCAATAATTTTGTAATCGATGTTAAAACCTTGGTTATGTAATAAAATATAATTCTATCATCAATATCTAAAATATGGATAAATAATAAACACTATACTCACTAATGAATGAATAAGGATAAGAAGGTGTTGATTATGGAATTAGGATATCAAATAATCATGGAAAAAAGAATGATTCTAAATGATTTAACGTTGACCTATAGAAACTCATAATAATTAATCTCTTTGCTTTCTCTCAATTCTAATAAATTGAATAAGCTTAAAATTTATCACCTAACCAATTAATAACCTAGTTCAAGAATGCTAGATTCAATTAATGGCAGCATTATGTATGGAAAGCAGTTAACTACGAGACTAACAACATAAGCTCGAATCATGCAATCATATGAATTAATGGACAAGATTAACAATTAATCATTTTCTACTATAGAAACATTAATGAACAATTATGTATTTATTCCATTATCCTAGCATAGATTAGGATCTAAACTAGATAGGTGATTTATAATTAGTTTAATTTCTTCACCTATGATGCAAGATCATTCAATTCCATCCATCAATTCAATTAAATTTCATCTAGAATCATGAATTAAAAATCTGTTGTCATATTTGAAACACTAATACCATCATCAAATCCTCCTACCTTATACTATATAAATAATTGTAATAACACACAATTAAATGCAATAATCTATAATTAACATAAATGCTTATAAATAAATCAACAATGAAACACCAAACATAAGGTAAATAATAATGCACTAAAGAGAATTTTTTTTTGCATTCAATCAAAAATCAAAACTTGTAATTGAGAGAGGAATGGAGAAGCACTTATCTACTTAAATTGCAGAGTGTTGATTGTTTAATTGAATACAATGGAGAGAAAGAGAATTGGAATTACAAATTCCATGTGGTATCTAGAAAATATAGAGAGAAAGAGAGAATCCCATTCTCAAACTCCTTTAAACCTCCATTTCGAATGTTTAGACATTAGAATTGTATCGGGGAAAAGTTGTACGAACGGTTACAAAATTAAGAAAAACACGGTTCGTGTTAGAAAACATGAGACCCCTATATTTTTCCTTAAATTCTCTGCCAAATGCTGATTTTTAAAAGATAAAATTTTGTGTGCTGATAGAAAAACACCGGCCATGTTTATGAAATATGGGGGCGTCATGTTTCTTGTTCTTTCAGTATTTCTCTATTAAATTTCAACATAAGCGTCCCTCTGATATATATTCTTCATTTTTTGTCTTTTTTCCATTAATTCCATATCTCTTGATGTATTCTTTCCTTCATTTTCTCTTTCTATCGATTTCTCATTTGAATTTCTTCATTTTTATCTTTTCCTACAAAATCTAACCAAAAGAGAAAATCTCGAGAAAAGATTAATTTTTATAAAAATAATAAGGAATAAATGAAATTTTTAGTTAAGAAAATAACATATAAATTCCATATATCAAATACTCCTATGTTTAAATTATTGCATGCCTTCAATAAACATCATGTCATGCACAAAAGAAACATTAAGGATTACAAATGAGATAAGTTCTAAACTATAAGAATTGTATGATTGGATTTATTCATTCAAAGAGTTTAACAATGAATTAGGACTTTAAACATTTATAAATCACAAAATCAAAACATTGAGAATGTTTTGGATCACACATCTAACATACCCTATAAATAGTTTTATCAAATGCTTAAGTGGTTAGGGAATGAGAGTTAATATAGTTAATATCTCACCATGCAAATTTAAATTAAGATTAATGAAATTTAAATTGGTAGATTCTTACTTTTGGTATGTGAAAACAGTCACTCTTATGTGTATAGGGTATGATATGTTTACTCTCAAATTTTCTCCAAATGATTATGATTGTCGATATGTTTTCTATTACTCTCAATTTGCTACTGCTTAAGAGAACCAAAAGTATATAAGAATCAAAAGGTATTGAAATTTGGTTGTAATGGGGCTAGGGTTCTAAGGTGGGATTGAATTTTGGGATTGTAGCTAGATTCTACCAATTAGAGAAGCAAAATATTTATTTCAATTAAATCACAATTCCTCCTCTTCTTCTTCACTTTACTTCCCCTTCTTTCTTTTTTTACTAATTTTAAGCCCTTCCATTCAACCAAATAACATGAAAAGACATGAAATTTTATTCTCTTCTTCTTCTTCTTCTTCTTCTTCTTTTTCTTTCTTTTCTTTTATTTTTTAGAAGAAAAATGCATAGCTACTTCCTCTATTTTTTTTTCTATGATATCTATGCCCCAGACTTAGATTTCACCTTATTAACAAAATAGAAGTTCTCCTTTAAAATATATTGCTCCACTAGTCGAACAGTAAGGAAGGATAATGCATATAGAGATTAGTTGTTAATAAAGGTTATATCAATAGAATAGGTCTTTAGGCTCAAAGGGGTAATGCAATGGAAGAGTGCCTTTATCATTTTCAAATATCCTAAATTTCTGTGCACTTTTGAAGAGAAATAATGGAAAATTCTAATTTCACATATCATTAGAAAACACTTCCAAAAGAAAAATATATTTTTGGATAAGCAATGTATCCAAAAATTAGGCTTAAGCGCTCATAATATTATATCAACCAATTTTGAATTTCATTTCATCTCATTCATAATCAATGCATGGATTGATTCCCAACCATTCAAACTTTCTCTCCTTCATCACTACCATAATATCAATTTTTGTTTTTAAGGTTTAGGAAGATGGTGATCAAATCAGTTCTCATGATTTGAAAATGGCCATTGTAAAAGGATTTAGTCACATTACTTTGCTTACCCAATGAATAGATAAATCAAATATAACATTTCTTGCCTAGACACGAACCAAGAAAACAAACATAAAATGAAATAATTAGAAAACAAGACACATTTATGTGCAAACACATTATGATATATAGAAATAACATTAGAAACAAAAATAAAGATTATGATTTTCATTCATGTAACACCCCAAAATTTACTAATTTTTTTAAAAAAGTGAAAGTAATAGAAACTCTTAAATTAAAACCCGTGAATTCTGTGGATGTTACCGCCACACTTAGTACCAGACCAGTTCTCTCTGACCGTTCCAATACGTGCAAAGAATCATGAATCATTAATAAGATAGAAATCAGAGTATGAAATCAAAATTCCTTGAAAGGAGTAATAGCTACAAACATTAATATTTAATTTCGAAAAATCTAAAACAAAAGGAATAACAAGGAGTAATAGAGGTTACATATAAGACTGAAATATGTTCACAACTCTCGCGAACTATGAGCTAAACATGCTCAACACTCAACCCCACCGAATGTCACACCCACCTGCATAAATTCATAAGGACATACTACTCGTGAGAATGAGCAGCATTCATGAAAAGGGTGATCAATACGCTATGTACTGAGTAAGGTAACCGAGCACTAAGGCCTACACATGAGCACATAAATCATGCAGAAAAATAGAAGAACACAATCATAAATGCATATGATCAACCAAGTAAAAGTACGTACAAAGGCCCATGAATAATCTAGATTAATCACTTAATTAATCTCTTATCAGAATCCGATTCACACCATGCCTTTTATTAATCCATGCGAGCATAGGAACACCCCACTATTATAACCGATGGGCCGGTCATAATAGAGGATTATGCCCTAGCCACTATTATTACCTGTGGATTGGTCACAATAGGGTCAAACCCTAACCACTATTTTAACTGGTAGATCGGTTCGGTTCCTCCTTGCATGGTGTTCCACTGTAAGTAATTAATGTATTTTATTTTCCTTAGCAAAACTCTAGTTTATTTTCATTGAGATCGGGATCCCCCACTATTATAACTGGTGGGCCGGTCACACAAAGGACATCATGTCCTAACCACTATTATTACCGGTGGATCTGTTACAAGAGGGTAAAACCATAACCACTATTATTACTGGTGGATCGGTCACGGTCACACATAGGGTAAAAATCCTAACCACTATTCCAAATTAGTGGATCGGTTGCTCCCATCTCAACGATCTTCCACTTTAGATAATTAATGTTTTAAGTATCTTATTCAGAAAATTTCACCGTCAACATGCATGAATCATCACACATCACAAATCAAAAATTTTACCATCATAATTACACTTTGATTACCAATTACACATTATACAGCAAAAACCCTAAACAACCATACCAAATCCCTAATCAACAACTACAAACCATAGTTAACCACTCCAAACCTTATTTAACTATAACAACCATAATTATCCCTTCCAAACCTTAATTAACCACAACAAATAACCATTCACCACTCCAACCCTAGTTAATCACAAAAACCCAGAGTTCATTACTCCAAACCCTAATTCAGTGTCTTCTGTACCATCTTAATGCTCTACGTACTATTTTCCATCTAAAATAGTTCAACACCTAAATAACACTTACATTACCTTCATTACATCCCAGATTAACTTTCCACATGTATATTTCATACCCATGCAAATATTAATATCCCCATGCAAACCTTCGAACCATTTTCATGCAAACCCTAAAATTCCATGTGAAATCCTAAATTCAACCATGTAAACCCTAATACCACCATACAACCATCAAGGCCACCATATAAACCCTAATACCACCATAAAACTATAAATACCACTATACAAACGCTGATTCCGTCATACAAAACCCTAAATTCAATCCACACAAAACCAAAGATTCACCCATACCAAACCTAAATTCCAACCATATAAAAACCAAAGATTGTCCACACCAAACCCTAAATTCAATCCATACCAACCAAACATTCATCCTTACCAAACCCTAGATTCAAATCGCATAAAACCGAAGATTCATCCTTAACGTACCATTGATTAGATTCTCCCATTCATAACCATAAATTAGATTTTCCCATATAAGACCATAAGTTAGATTTTGCCATATAAAATCATAAATTAGAATCTCCCAAGCAAAACCATAAATTGGATTCTCCCAAACAAATCATAAATTAGATTCTCCCAATCAAATCATAAATTGAATTCTCCCAAATAACATCATAAATTAAATTCTTCCAAACAAACCATAAATTTGTTTTTCCAATATAACATCATAAAGTAGATTCTCCCAATTGACATCCTAAATTAGGTTCTCCCAAACACACCAAAAATTCGATTCTCCCATATAACATCATAAATCAGATTCTCCTAAATAAAACCATATATTATATTCTCCACATAAAACCATAAATTATATTCATCAACATAAAACCATACATTAGATTATTCCTTATAAAACCATAAAATTAGGTTAAATCACTTCCCTTAGTCAACTTCTTTCCCCATCCTCCTTTTTCATCCGTTCTTCCACACAAACCACATCAATATCCTCTTATGCATGTCTTACAGGGTCACAATACATATCGTCACATACACATAGTACACATGCCATACAAAAACATACTTCAACTCCATGTCATACCACATACAAAATAATTAATAATCATAAACATAGAACACATAGCATATGAAGCACATAATGCATATAAGCACACAATGGCCTTAGTAACACCCTTACCTAAATGACATCGGTCTTGGAGTACGCTCCTATGCCTCCTTAGGGCTTTGACTGGCCTCACCTATTATGAGGGAAAAGTTAAAATTAGACTCCCTCCTATCAAAAATACTATTAAAAACTAACTTAATATAAGACTAGGCTTTGATAAAATATTAAAATAATAATAGCAAAAATACCAAAAATAATATCGATATTAATAATAATAAGCTTAATAAAAATAGTAACAATAGTAATAAGAAGGACATTACTCAGAAACATAGTAAAGTAAGGGCTTCATCCCTTTTACTAAAATAATACTACTAATCATAATATTAGTAAATTAAATAACCAAATTCAGTAATAATAATAGTGATGAAATAATAATAATAATAGTAATAATAATAATACGTTATTAGAAAAACTAATGTTAAAATATTTGTATTAATAATAATGGAATAAGAATAATGGAAATTCGAAATAGGAATAATAATAATTATTATTATACTTATAACATTTTTAATATTAATAATATTAAATATAGAAATAGTAAGAAGAATAATAATAAAATCGAATTAAAATACAATAGGCTTCAGCCCTCAACATAAATAATAATAAAAACATTAATAATACTAATAATAATAATGCATATAAAAATATAAATGTTAAGAATACTAATAATAGTATTTATATGAAAATAATTGAAATAAAATATTTTATGGGTTATAAAAATAGGGGAAATAGTTGAGAGAGTCTAGGGTTCAACCATAGGCTGGTGGGGATAGGCGGCACAACTGGTGGTTCACAACGGTGGCCGGAATAAGATATGGAGAATTAAGATGGGAGCTGGGGTTTTTTTTGAGTTTCCAAGAAGGAGAGGGACAGAATGAGGGTTTGGTGGCGGCGCACGACAGCGATGGTGGTGGCCGAATGGAGGAGAAGGAGAAACAGAGAGGAGGAGAGGGAGAAGGAGGAAAATAAAGGTATGGGGAGATAGAGGAGGGTCTGTAAAAGATTTTAGAGGTGAAAGAAGAGGTAGAAATGGAGGAAGAGGTGGTTAAGGGTGGCGCAAAGGGTGGCGGAGGCTGGAAAATAGGTTAGTCAAGAAGGGAAGTTCACACAGTCGGGGGGGATTGTGTAAAAAGAATCGAGGGTGATGAATGGTTTAGTTAGCTAGTGGAAGGCGCAAGGAAGATTTTTGTTGCCATAGATGGCGGCGAAGTTAGACAGAGGCGGCGGACGAGGCGTCTAAAGAGTCAGCGGAGAAAAGGGTCAAATTCTAGGTAATGAAATCAAAGGCTTAATACAGGTTATCATGGGCACTATTTATACGGTTATAAGGGAGGTTAGGGTTCTATTGATTGGCTAGAGAGTTGGGAAAGTAGGGTTATGGTTGCCGGTGGTGCTGTTTGGTCAGTGGCAGCAATTTGGGGTAGGGGAATGTGCAGGAGAGAGAGAGAGAGAGAGGATCCCGCGATAAGGAAAGGAGTTGGATGGGTCTGTGTGATCATTGAATCAGGGGGAAGATAAAAGAAGAAAATCGGCCGGTCAATAGTGCTTAACCGGTGGGTGAAATCTCGGCTATGGCATCTGCGCAGGTGGAGGCTGGCATCGGGGTTGGTAGGTGCGAAGGAGGAAGAAGACGATGGGGTTGCGTCGGGTGGTTCGTGAAGGAAAAGAAAGAAAAGAAAAGAGGGGAGACTGGGCGGTTCGGCTGGGTGAAGGTTAATTAAATGACACGAGGAGTTTTAGTAAGAAATGAAGAAAAACGCGGCACAGCGAGAGACGTGTGAAGGGCAACGGGCACAAGCTGAGCCGTGCCGAAGAAGAAAGGAGGGAGGGTTGGGATGTGGAAGAGGGCAGCCTAAATGGGGAAAAAAGGAGAGGAAAAAGCAAAAAGAAGAAGAGGAAGAAATAGGAAGATAGAAAAGGAAAAAGGGAAAAAGAAAGAAAATAGTGGGTTGGCATTAATCAATTTAATTAGGATATTTGGGTTATTTAAATAAAATCATATTTAAATCCCTTTTTTGGTTAAATTAGTATTTTTAAAAGATTTTCTATAAGTTCCGCTTTGATTAGAAAAACACTATAAATTTATCCAATTAAATTATTTATAAAATTAATATTAATTTGAAATTATTTTCTCCTTCTTATTTTAAATAAAATAATTTATTTAATTAATTTTCAAAATAAAATCCTTAATTAGCTAAAATAACCAAATATCTCTTAATTAAAATACTTATAATGTTATTCTTAATTTTTCCTAATTAAATTCCTTTTATTCTAATAAAAATAATTTATTTAGTTAATTTTCAAAATAAAATCTTATGTAATAATAAATAATAAAAATTAGATTTGTTGGGGCATTTTAATTCCCCAACAATGGCGTAAAAAATTTGAATCATTTTTATATGCACAACAAATTGAACAAATAAATCCTGATTTTCTAATACATAGTATATGGTAAGAAGTAGTCAAACCTACAAGGAATGGTAAATAATCAATAATTCTATAATTGATGTTAAAACTCTAGTTATGGAATAAGATATAATTCTATCATCAATATCTAAACTAGGGATAACTAATAAAACATTGTACTCACTAATTTATGAATAAGGATAAAAAGGTATTGATTATGGAATTAGGATATCAAATAATCATGGAGAAAATAATGATTCTAAATGATTTAATGTTAACCCGTACAAATTCATAATCATTTATCTCTTTTTTTTCTCTCAATTATAATAAATAGAATAATCTCTCAATTTATCACCTAAAAAATTAATAACCTAGGTTAGGAATGCTAGATTCAGTTAATGATAGCACTACAAATGGAAAGCAGTCAACTAAGACCATAATCACTTAAGATTGGATCATGTAATCATATGAATTAATGGACAAGATTAACAATTAATCTTTTCCTACTCTTGAAACAATAATTAAAAATTACGTATTAACTCCATTATCCTAGCATAGATTAAGATCTAAACTAGATAGCTGATAAGTTTAATTAGTTTGATTTCTTAATCAATGATGCAAGATCATTCAATTCCACCCATCAATTTAATTAAATTTCATCGAGATTCATGAATTTAAATTATGTTCTAATATCTGAAACCCTATTTCCGTCATCAAATCCTCCTACCTTATACTATCTACATAATTACAATAATACATAGTTAAATGCAATAATCTATAATTAACATCAATGCTTACAAATAAACCAACAATGAAACACCTAACATAAGAGAAATAATAATGCACTAAAGAGAATTTTTTTGCATTCAATCAAAAATCAAAACTTGTAATTGAGAGAGGAATGGAGAATAACTTATCGACATGAATTGTAGAGTGTTGATTCTTCAAATGAATACAATGGAGAGAAAGAGAATTAGAATTACAAATTACATGTGGTATCTAGAGAATATATAGAGAATGGGAGAATCCCATTCTTGAACTCCCTAGAGAATGGGAGAATCCCATTCTTGAACTCCTTAGAACCTCCATTTCGAATTTTTAGCCTTTATAAATATATCGGGGAAAAAATGTGTGAACAGTTACAAAATTTAAGAAAAACATGGTCCGTGTTAGAAAACATGGGACCCCCATATTTTTCCTTTAATGTTGAATTTTAAGAGATGAAATTTTGTGTGCTGATAGAAAATCAAGAGCCATGTTTATGAAATATGGGGGGCCGTGATTCTTGTTCCTTCATTATTTATTTATGAAATTTCAACACAAGCTTCCCTTTGATATATATTCTTCATTTATGGTCTTTTCCTCCATTGATTCCATATCTCTTAATGTGTTCTTTTCTTCTTTTTCTCTTTCCATTGATTTCTCCTTTGAATTTCTTCATTTTTATCTTTTCCCACAAAATCAATCCAAAAGAGAAAAACTCAATAAAAGATTAAATCTTATAATGATAGTGAGGAATAAATGACATTTTTCCTTAAGAAAATAACTTATAAATACCATATATCACCTATATTATTAGGTTGCCCATTCTTAACAACTTTAAAACTAAAAATTTATGTACATGATGGAGTTTTGCAATGGAGTTCGATGGTCAAGTCATTAGGTTTTACATATATGACTCCATGACATATCCTACAGATTATGAATCGATCTCTATGACAAATGTTATTGAGGATTTCACTGAAAAGGTTAATGAATTATCACTTGAAGATCCCTTAGAGGTAACCATAACTCAATGCATTAAAACTGAATTTTTAGAAGAGTTGAATGAGAAGTTTGAATTTGATGAGGAAATCAAAGAGAAAGTGGCTTCTTTAGGAGCATGTCCTGGTAGAATTGGAAGATTTGTGAACTTACTATTAATATTTGATAGACCTTTACCTTTTGTTAGAAGTCACCAAAAGTGGAGTTGAAACCTTTACCTAACATTCTTAAGTATGCGTTTTTGGGTGACAAATATACCCTTCCTATTATCATCTCTAGTAACCTAACATCCAAAGAAGAAGAAAAACTTTGTAATGTTTTGAAGAAGTATAAATCTACTTTTGGATAGATGGTTGCTAATACTAAGGCCATTAGTCATTTATTGTGTATGCATAAGATTTTAATGGAGGATGATGTTAAGCCTAGTAGAAAAGTATAATGTGGGCTAAATCCAATTATGATGGAGGTAGTAAAGGAAGAGGTTTTGAAATTGTTATCTTAGGGATTCATTTATCCTCTTTCCGATAGTAGTTTGGTTAGTCCACCCTAATTAGTTTATAAGAAAATAGGACTCACTATAGTGGAGAATAACAACAAAGATATGGCTCCTACTAGAGTTCAAAATTGTGGGAGGGTGTGTGATGGAAACTTGTTAGGGTTTCACGAAAGGATCGAAGAAATTAATCAAGCGCAGGGTTCAATTTGCCGAATTCAGCTTAAGGAAAACATCGAAAGGAAGATCTAAAGATTTAGAGGCACAGTTTTACAATGAAAACTGAATTCGAAAGAAAGAATGATCAGAATTGATCAAAGATAAAGAATAGACAAAGCAGAGAAGAAGCGAGTGAGAGGTTCGCCGAGAGAGGGATCGCAAGAGAAGAATCGAGAGAAATCAAGAGAGTATCGTATATCAGTCCAAAAACTCTGCCATATTACAACGTATATGGTCTATTTATATAAGTGTACAGATCGTATAAAAATACACCATATAGTTAGCCCAAACGCATGATACAGCCCAACAACACAATCAGGAAATGGTCGAAATATGGGTCGAAGATAGACACTCGACCAGCCCAAAAAAATATATAAAAATCTCCCCCAAATTACAAGATAGTAATTAAACATTAATTCCCATCAGCTAAATTAACTCTAGCTAATCATGGCAATTAAGGATTGATTAATCCAGAATCCAACTAATCCATTATTATAGATCGGGTGGCGGATTACACAACCGACCTAATTTCCATTAGCTAATTCGACCGGCGAATGCATCACATAGGATTACACATAATTAACAAAAATTACATAATCTACAACACTCCAACAGTTGCAGCCAAAATCCACAGAATCCATGTGCTGCATCAATTTCCTATTTATTCACACAAATAAGACAAACAATTATAAGTAACAAATAATTCACAGCAATTATCAAAATTAATTAAGTATAAATTTTTAAGATTCATATCATTCCCCTCTTCTTGAAAAGGTTTTGCCTCTGAAACCTAAATAAATCCCATAAATGGACTAAGATTAGCCACATTTAAAGAGTTATTAGCATTCCTAAATTTAGCAGGTAAATCAATCTTATAGGCATTGTCATTAATTTTCTCTAACACAGTAAATGGTCCATCTCCTCTAGAATCTAATTTTGACTTCCTAAAATTTGGAAACCTCTCCTTCCTAAGGTGTACCCAAACTAAGTCCCCTGGTTTAAAAATCATTCTTCTCCTCCTTTTATTAGCATGTCCAGCCATTTGCTGCACCCTTTTATTGATTTGTTGACTTACAGACTCATGTACCTTTTTCATATTATTAGCTCTAGATTCAGCATCAAAATTTTGCAATTCAGCATGAGGTAAAGGACTTAAGTCTAAAGGAGTTAAAGGATTAAAACCATACACAATTTCAAATGGAGTTTTATTAGGTGTAGAATGCAAAGTCCGATTATAAGCAAACTCTACCTGAGGTAAAACATATTACCACTATCTAAGATTCTTTCCAAAGACAACCCTTAACATATTACCTAATGTTCTATTTACTACCTCAGTTTGTCCATCAGTTTGAGGGTGATAAGTTATAGAAAACAATAACTTAGTTCCTAATTTTCCCCAAAAAACCTTCCAGAAATGACTCAAAATTTTAACATCCCTATCTGAAACTATAGTCTTAGGAATGCTATGCAATTTAACTACATTAGAAAAATATAATTCAGCCACAGCCACAACATCATTTATTTTATTACAAGGTATAAAATGAGCCATCTTACTAAACCTATCTACTACAACTATTATTGAATACTTAGCTCTATTAGTCCTAGGTAATCCTAAAATAAAATCCACATGAATATCAACCCAAGGGTGGTTAGATACAGGTAAGGGAGTATATAAACCAAATGGTTTTGAAGTAGTTTTAGCCTGCCTATAAGCACTACATTTGACACAATATTTTAAAACATCTTTCTTCATGTGAGGCCAATAAAAATGATCAGTCAATATATCTAAAGTTTTCTAATATCCTAAATGTGCCATTAACCCACCACTATGAGCTTCTTGAATTAATAACCCTCTGTAATAACATTAAGGAATACATAACCTATTTTCCCTAAACAAATAACCTTCATTAATAAAATATTTTCCCTGTGTAGAAACTTCACACTTTTTATAAATTTCTTTAAAATAAAGATCTTCTAAATATAACAATTTAATACTAGAAAAACCTAACAAAGTAGTATCGACAACATTTCATAAAGCATACGTCCTAGATAGGGCATCTGCGACTACATTATCACTTCCTTTCTTATACTTAATCATGTAAGGAAAACTTTCAATAAACTCTCTCCATCTACCTTGTCTTCTATTTAACTTTGATTGACTTTTTAAACACTTAATAGCTTCTTGATCAGTATTAATTACAAACTCTCTATGCCACAAGTAATGTTTCCAAACCTCTAAAGCCCTTATTAAAGCAAACAACTCCATTTCATAAGTAGAATAGTTCAAGGTACTTCCACTTAATTTCTCACTAAAATAAGCTATTGGTTTGCCCTCTTCAGAATGTACAACTCTTATTCCTATCCTTGAAGCATCAAAATCTAATTCAAACATCTTTTCAAAGTCAGGAAGGCTTAACACAGGTGCTTGGGTTAATTTAGTCTTAAGCGTTTCAAAAGATTTTTTCTGTTCTAAACCCCACCTAAATCCATTATCCTTCTTTGTTATGGCAGTCAATGGAGCAGCTATAGTACTAAAATTCCTAACAAATATCTTATAGAATGAACAAAACTCATGAAAAATTCTTACTTCAGTCACACTCTTTGGTACAGGCCATTCTTGAATAGCTTTAATCTTATCTTTATCCACAGATATACCATCTTTTCCTACAACAAATCCTAAGAAAACCACATTTTCCAGAAAAAATCTAGACTTAGTTAAATTAGCATAAATTTTTTATGTCTTAAACACATTCAAAATAATCCTTAAGTGTCTCAAGTGTTCCTCTAAATACTTACTATAAGTATATCATCAAAATAAACAACCACAAAATTTCCAATAAACTCCCTCAAAACATAGTTCATAAGCCTCATAAAAGTACTAGGAGCATTTGATAACCCAAAAGGCATCACTGGCCATTCATATAATCCAAAATTAGTTTTAAAAGCTATCTTCCACTCATCTCCTGGTTTCGTCCTAATTTGATGATATCCACTTTTTAAATCTATTTTTGAAAATATAACAGCACCATGCAATTGATCTAACATTTCATCAAGCCTACGTATACGATATCTATACTTTATAGTTATCTTATTTACTGCCCTGCTATCCACACAAATTCTCCAACTACCATCCTTTTTAGGCACTAATAACACTGGTACTGCACAAGGACTCATAGATTCCTTAATGTATCCCTTACTTAACAATTCAGAAACCTGCTTTTTTAATTCCTTAACTTCCTCAGGATTAGCCCTATAAGTAGGTCTATTTGGTATAACAACTCTTGGAATAAAATCTATTTAATGCTCTATTCCCCTAAATGGAGGTAATCGACTAGGAATGTCGTCTGGAAACAATTCACTATATTCTTTCAATCATTGTTTTACTGTACTAGATATTTCTTCACTTATTCCTAACTGACATTCATAACATTCCTTATAAACCATTAAATACACATTGACATTTCTCTTCATAGCCTTTCCTACATCCTTACTTTTTGCATAAAACCCAGATGTTCCTTTTATGTCCTTTGAACTAATCTTAGTCTCCAAACTAGGTTTAGATAACTCCTTATAATTAGACTTAATTTTAATTTGATCCTCAAATATCTCTTTTGGAGTCATAGGTGCTAAAAAATCTTCCTATCATCCTTCTATACTGTATATCTATTCTTATAACCATCATGTATTACCTTTCTATCATATTACCAAGGTCTACCTGACAACAAGTGAGCAGCATGCATAGGAACTATATCACATAACACAGAATCTTCATATTTTCCTAATTTTAAGTTTACTAAAACTTGTTGATAAACTTTGAAATCTCCTAACTCATTAAGCCATTGCAATCTATATGGTTTTGGATGTTTAGTAGTTGTTAAACCTAACTTAGACACTAATAGAGTACTGGTAGCATTAATATAACTACCACTGTCTATGGCCATGTTAAAGCATTTATCATCAATTAAACACCTAGTATGAAATATATTTTCTCTCTGTATAGCATTAGAATCAGGTAATTTGTTACTGTTTAAAGTCCTACATTCTACAAAAAGATCCCTAATCACTGGCAATTCTATTTCTTCTTCTGAATTACTGTCATCTTCTCTGATTACTCTAATCTCTACATCTTCCTCTTCAGATTCAGATTCAATGTCTCCATATTCTCTAATTAAAATTTTTCTCTTGTTTGGACACTCAGAAGCTATATATCCCAATCCTCCACATCTAAAACATTTAATATCCCTAGTTCTATTTGGTCCATTCATAGGGTTTGTCATCACATTCTTACCCTTTCCAAACTTGTTTCCTACCTTAACTTCATTATTCCTTCCTCTAGACTCAATTTTACTAGTATTCTTCTAGTTTCCAGAAGTAGTTCCCCCAAAGTTTCTCCTTACTATACTCTTAAACCCAATCCCAGGGGGTTTATATTGTCTAGAATTCCTTAGTTGAATCTCTATCTTAGTAGCTATGTTTACCATTTCACCTAAAGTTCCACAAGGATATAATTCTACTTTATCAGCTATCTCAGAATTTAGTCCACTCAGAAACCTAGCCATGGTAGCATCATCATCCTTAATAATTCCTGTCTTAATAATCAAGACCTCTAATTCCTTATAGTATTCATCCACTGTCCTCATTCCTTAACTAATTGTTTGTAATCTCTTATGTAATTCCCTATAATAGTAACTTGGCATAAACCTTTTTCTCATTAAAATTTTAAATTCTTCCCAAGTCTGTATAGGTGGCTTCCCACACCTATGTCTAGTTAACACCAAATTATGATACCAAGAGGAAGCATACTCAGTAAATTCTACTACAGCTACCTTAATTTTCTTCTCTTCTAAGTAATTATGACACTCAAACACTAGCTCTATCTTCCTTTCCGACTCAAAATAATAACTAGGGTCATTTTTGCCATTGAACCTAGGTATGCTAAGCTTAAGATTATTTAAATTCCTATTAATGAACTCTAACTCCCTATCTTGCCTATTGTTCTACCTAGGTATCCTATCCCTATTATTATATACTTGATCTTCCAACTCTTCTAGATTAGCTATGGGTGGAATTCTGATCCTAGGGTCCATAGGAGCCCTTCCTAATACCCCTGCTTGGTTAGTTTCAACTCTATTATGTTGTAACTCATTAATTCTTATTTCCTATTCTCCTATTCTTTGCTCTAAATTAGGAGATAATACAGAAAATTGAGCTGTCATTTATTCTTGAAAAGTCCTAAGAGTCTCTAATAGGTCATTACTGGAAACAGATTGGTTAACAGACTATCCATTGTTAGACATTATGAAATTCTTTTGACTTAATCAACTAACACAATAACAGCTAATTAAACAAGATCAATTTATTTAATAAATTCAGACAGATAGAACACACAAACTAATTATAAGAAATTATCACAGTATCAATGATTAACAAATATATCAATAATACAGCTTACTCAGAATTTTCCAGGAAAATATCAATTCGATAATGATAGATAAATGAAAGGGAACGATGTTACCGCGAATGATTAAGAAAATAATCCACTTAATTAGGGACCCCTCTTCTTGAAGGTCTTACTTCTTTCCTGAAACTAAAAGGTTCGCCTGTTATTTCACCTGAATACTTATCAAATGAACAAAATAATAATTCGAAAGAATTTGGAAATTAATTATAGTAGATAGTAGTATATAACAAGAAAATTACGAGTCGAGGTTACCAACAAAAATTCATCACAAAATTAGTCAAGATTCAAATTCTTGACCAAACCCTAGGTCGATTAGGGTTTCTTTCAGGAACTTCAAAATGGTGGACAAAAATACCTCAATCATTGGTTTAAGAGCGACAGAAATCAACAAAGCCTTTGTCGTATGCAAACCCTAAAATTTCACACTTCAAAGTAGGGTTAGTGAAAACAACAGATATCAAACCAAAGGTGAAAAGAACTTAACAGTAACAATTAAACTACGAGCACTTGAATAATCGAGGCTTTGATACCAAATGATGGAAACCCATTAGGGTTTCACGAAAGGATCAAAGAAATTAATCGAGTGCAGGGTTCGATTCACCGGATTCAAACTAAGGAAAACTCCCAAAGGAAGATCCAAAGATTCAGAGGCACAGTTTTACAACGGTAACTTAATTCAAAAGAATGAACGATCAAAATTGATCAAAGACAGAGAACAAATGAAGCAGAGAAGAAGCAAGTGAGAGGTTCGCCGAGAGAGAGAGATCGCGAGAGAAGAATCGAGAGAAATCAAGAGAGTATCGTATATCAGTCCAAAAATTTTGCCGTATTACAACATATATGGTCTATTTATATAAGTGTACAGATCGTATAAAAATACACCATACAGCCAGCCCAAACGCATGATACAGCCCAACAACACAATCAAGAAATGGTCGAAATATGGGTCAAAGATAGACACTTGACCAGCCCAAAAAAATACATAAAAATCTCCCCCAAATTACAAGATAGTATTTATACATTAATTCCCATCAGATAAATTAACTCTAGCTAATCATGGCTATTAAGGATTGATTAATCCACAATCCAACTAATCTATTATTATGGACCGGGTGGCGGATTATACAACCAACCTAATTTCCATTAGCTAAGTCAACCGGCGAATGCATCACATAGGATTACACATAATTAACAAAAATTACATAATCTGCAACACTCCAACAGTTGCACCCAAAATCCACAGAATCCATGTGCTGCATCAATTTCCTATTTATTCACACAAATAAGACGAACAATTATAAGTAACAAATAATTCACAGCAATTATCAAAATTAATTAAGTATAAATTTTTAAGATTCATATCAGTGTGTGTAGTTTATAGGAAGTTGAATTCAGGACTACAAATGATCAATTATGTCAACCATTTATGGATCAAATGTTAGAGAGGTTAGCGAGTCATGCTTATTATTGTTCCCTCAATGGATATTCTTGATATGTGCAAGTTCCGATAGCTCTAGAAGATCAAAAGAAGACCACATTCATATGTCCTTATGGTACATTTGCATATCATTGCATGCCATTTGGGCTACACAACATCCCTGCCACATTTTAAAGATGTATGGTCATCCTATTATGAATATATAGAGAAAATTGTCGAGGTACTCATGCATTATTTTAGTAATCATGGTGAAACTTTTGATAAATGCCTAGATAATTAACTCTTATCTTGAAAAGCTATCTTGAAATAAATCTTGTATTAAACTCTGAAAAAATGCTATTTGATGGTACAATAGTGGATAGTTTTAGAACATGTCACCTCTACTAAAGGAATTGAAGTAGATTTGGCAAAAATTGATCTTATAACTTCATTACCTTACCCATAGACCGTTAAAGATTTGTATTCATTCCTAGACCATGCTTGTAACACCCCAAAATTTACATAATTTTTTTTAAACAAAACACTAGTAATACGTTAAAACAGTAAATTTTAGGTATTTTACCACTACACTTAGTACCAGACCCGTTTACTTCTACCGTTGCAGTACCAAGTGCTAAGGCTAAGAAAATAACTCATAACATTATTAGATAGCTCAAACTCATAAATACGGGAATCAAGTATGCACGTGTCTTTATACAATCTAAAATACGAGCGTTAGTTTTTCAGGAAAAGAGATAACTACGAACATAAAATTTTTCTGAAGTGCTTAACATAAATTAAAGAAAATAGGGAGAAAAATCTCAATGGAAATCCAACCACGCCACTCTGAAACGGATTCGGCCCAATCATCACTCGGTCCTAGCTGATGTCCCATAGACATCAATCGCATCATAGTAAACATCTCCTACATATAGTAAGTTAGATGGGTTTTCTACTCATGGGAATGAGCAGCACCTATGAAAGGGGTGATCAATATGCTATGTACTGAGTAAGGTAACCGAGCACTAAGGCCAACACATAAGCATATAATCCATGCAGAATAATAACAGGGGATAGTACAAACATTTTAACATAAAAGCAAAAAAACAGTTAGATGAAAATGCCAAGGTCTAATAAAGTTCAGATTATTTACTTTATCAAGCCTTTATCGAATGTGTTTTCACACCATATTCTTTATCAAGTCCATACAAGTGTGGGAAACCCACTATGTTAGCCGTTGGATCAGTCGCGAGGGTAATATACCCTGCCACTATTATATGTCAATGGATCGGTCTGGCCCCTTCTTGTATGGTGTTCCACTGTAAGTAATTAGTATCTTCCCACATCTTAACAACAAATATCGTTTGGTTTGTTGAGCTCGGGATCCACCACTATTATAGTTGGTGGATCGGTAGTGAGGGTAAAATACCCTGCCACTATTTTAGCTGGTGGATTGGTCGTGAGGGAATTATTCCCTACAACTATTTTCGCCAGTGGATCGGTCTGGTCCCGGCTTAACATCTTCCACTTTACGTATTTAACATTTTAAGTATCTTATTCAGATGTTCATTTCAAGACTTACAAATCAAACTCTTACTATGCTTACTCCTCGACTCAGGTTACAACTTTAACCCTAATTAACCATGACATACCATAACACCTATGCGACCCTAACTCCCATGCAAACCCTAACTCTACGTAAACCACACTTCCATGCAACCCTAACTCCCATGTAGACCCTAGAATTACATAAACCACACTTCCATACAACCCTAACTCCCATGCAAATCCTAGCATTACATAAACCACACTTCTATGCAACCCTAAATCCCATGTAAAACCCTAACAATATGTAATATTATTACCATCATGCAAAACCCAAACACCATACAATGTTAATACCATTATGTAAAACCCTAACACCATGAAATATTAATACTGTCACACAAAACCCTAACGCCATGCAATACTAGTACCTCCCATGCATGACCCTAACACCATAATTAAAATCCCCCATCATTCTTTTACACCCCTAACATGCATGTCTTAAGGGCACATCACATATCATCAGATACAAATGAAACACATGCCATATAACAACCCAAGATCATATGCGAACTCCACATTATATCGTATACATCAAAATTAATAATGCTAACATAGAATACATGGCATAAGAAGCACATAATGCACGTAACCACACAAATGCCCTTAGTAACATCCTTACCTAAAAGGTCATTAGTCTTGGTGCATGCTTTTATTCTACCTAAGGGCTTTGACTGGGCTTACCTTGAGTCAGCAGGGATGGGCGGCACTGGTGATGGTGCATGGTGGTGGCCGAAAAAAGAGTTTAAGAGGGAAAAAGATGAAGAAAAAGAGGGAAGGAGGACGGGAAAAGAGAAAATAAAGTTATGGTTCGGTGGAGGAGAATTAGAGAGAGTTTTTGGGTGGTGTAGTGGCCAATAGATGTGGCGGCAGCAGGGGCAGACGACGGCTTAAAGGTTACGCGGTACAAATTTTTGCGAGATGAGCATGAGATTTAGTATGATTATGGCAACTCGTGCAAGAAGAATCGAATGATGTTAAGGGTTTAGTTAGCTAGAGGGAATTGCAAGGAAGAATTTGGAATGTGGCAGTGGCACTGAGGTTGCCTATCGGTGGCCGAATTTACATCTGAAGTCGCGGTAGCGGGCGGTTCTCACTTAGGGTTTCGAGAAAGAAGAAGTTTCAAAAACATCCATGACTAGGCTATTTATAAAGTTTCGATGGGTTATTAGGGTTTTAGGGGTCGCCTGGATGCTATTGGATCCTAGGGTTTAGGTGATCGATGGCAAAAATTGGCCGGCGATTATTTGGGTCAGGGTTGAAATTTCACAAAGCGAAAGAGAGGGAATGAGTGAGAGTTGAGATTAATCGATCATGCCAAGCCAATGTGTGAGTCAAGAGGGAGAAAAAGAGGGGTTAATCGGCCGGTTAAAGTCCTCATGGCCGACGTTTCCATTTTCTAGGGTGGAAGTTGCAGGCTACGTCGACGGAGGAGAAGGGAGGAAGAAGGAAGGAGGGAGGGGGTGAACTGGTCAGCCGGGAAAGAAAAGAAAAGGGAATCGGGCTGGTCGCGCTGGTTAAATTGGTCATTAAATGAGACGCAACTTCTTAATAGGAAATGAGTCAAAACACGGCATTGGGATGCCGCATGAAGGAGGCAACAGTGTTGGGCCGCGGAGAAAAGAGAAGGAGAGGTGGGTTGGGCCGCACCAAGCCCAATCGGTGGGAGAAAGAAAAAAGAAAGAAAGAAAAGAAAGAAAAAGGAGGAAAGAAAAAGAAAAAGGGAAAAGGAAAATTTAAGGTTTTGGGTTTAAATAAAATAATTTGAATAATTTAGGTATCTAAAATAAAAAATTTATTTAAATTAATATTAATTTTTCTTTTTAGGCTAATTTAGGGTTTTTAAATTATTTTTCCTAAACTCCTTTTTAATTAACAAAAAGCCTAGTTTTTCTTTTATAAAAAAATATTTATAAGTTCCTATTAATTTACCCTAAATAAATCCCTCTTATTCCAAATAAAATAATAAATTAAATTAATTTTTCAATAAATCCTTATTTAATAATATATCTCAAAATAAATAATTCTAGGGCATTTCATCACTACCCCTTGAAAAATAGACTTTGCCCCCGAAGTCTCTTGCAGCTCTTTAGGGTTAGGGTTAAGGTATTCTAATTTCTAGACTAATGCATTATTAACTATACTTAAATCCACTACCCCCTTAGGGAAAAACTAGATAAAAAGGGCCTAACCTATAGCAAAAAGCTCCGGATATGTTTCTCGCATATCTTTTTCGGTCTCCCAAGTAGCTTCCTCAGTCCCATGTCGACTCTATAAGATCTTAACCATAGGCATGAAACTCATACGAGTCTTTCTAAGTTTAGTGTCGAGAATATGCACCAATCGCTCCTCATAAGTTAGGGAATCATCTAATTTGACCTCATCTAGTTAAATTACATGCAACGGATCGGCCATATACCTTCACAGCTGAGAAATGTGGAACACATTCTACACTCGTGCCTATTCCAAAGAAAGAGCTAATCTATAAGCAACTTCACCTACTCGCTCCAATATCTTATATGGCCCAATATATCTGGGGCTCAACTTGCTTTTCCTTCCAAACCTCTGCACTCCTGTGATTGGCATAACTCTTTTGTCAACTCTGAGCTACTTTCATCCGATCCTAGATTTATCTGACCTAACGAGTTATATCTTCAATCATTTCTGGTCCCAGCATAATCGTCTGGCTAATGTCACTCCAACACAAGGGAGTCCTGCACTTCCATCCATACAGCAACTCAAAGGGAGCCATCCCAATACTAGCGTGATAACTATTATTATATGAGAACTCCCCCCGATGCAAGTGCTCCTCCCAACATCCCTTGAAATCCAATACGCATGCCCTCAACATATCCTCCATGGTCTTAATGGTCCGTTCTGTCTGCCCATCTATGGCAGGATGAAAAGTGGTGCTCATCTTTAATTTGGTTCCTAAAAATTATTGTAGCTTCCCCCAAAAGTGAGAGAGGAACCTCGAATCTCGATCTGAAACTATATCCTTCAAGACTCCATGGAGGCTAACCATAATCATCATATAAGCGTTCGCCAATTGCTCCATACTCCAGGTGGACTTCAAAGGAATAAACATGGCTGATTTGGTTAATCTATCAACAATAACCCATATAGTATCACAGCCACTTTGGGTCCTCGGTAGAACACTCACAAAGTCCATAGAAATGGAATCCCATTTCAATCTCTACACCTCTAAAGACTGAAGTAATCCTGCTGGTCTTTGATGTTCAATGTTGACCTTCTGGCACACATGACACTAGGATACAAACTCTACTAGTTCTCATTTCATTCATGGCCACTAGTACACCTTTTTAAGGTCCTAATATAACTTTGATCCTCCTAGGAAAATTGAATAGGGACTTTGATGTCCTTCCTCCATTATACGATGCTTAAGATTTGGACAACTCTGGGAGCGCACTAATGGCCTCTGAATCAGATGCTGCCATCATCATGGACTTTGCACTCTTCCTCCTTGCCTTCCCGCATCTTCTATTGGATCCTTTCCAACTTAACATCTCCAACCTAGCCGGCTCAAATCTCTTCATATATAGTCGGAGTAAGCATCAAGGAATTCATACGGGGCTCGAGGTCTCCCTACTGAATCATCTCAATCTCCAGATCTGATAACTCTTTTATTGTCTAATCAACAATAACACAACATAGTGTGGAATGTGCAGTCTTCCTACTTAGAGCATCAGCAACCACGTTGGCCTTACCCTCATTGTAGGTCAACTAAATATCATAATCTTTTACTAGCTCCAGCCATCTTCTTTGTCTCAAGTTGAGCTCTTTCTGTGTGAAGATATTTGAGACTCTTGTGATCTATAAAGAATTTACACTTCATCCCGTATAGATAATGTCTCCAAATCTTCAAATCAAACACAATAATGGCCAACTCAAGGTCATGTGTAGGATAATTTTTTTCATGTTTCTTCAGCTATCACGAGGTATAACCTACCACTTTACCCTTCTGCATTAACATGCATCCCAACCCATGCTTAGATACATCGCTGTAAACCTCGAACTCCTCAGTACCCTTGAGTAAAGTCAACACTGATGCAGTGGTCAACCTCTTCTTTAGCTCTTGAAAAGCCTCTTCACACGCCTCATTCCACTGAAACTTTGTAGTATTTTTCAAGAGATTAGTTAACGGTCTTGCTATCTTAGAAAAGTTTTACACAAATTATCTATAATATCCAGCCAAACCCAGGAAACTCCAAATCTCTGATATATTCATAGGAAGTTTCCACTCCATGATGGCCACAATCTTAGCAAGGTCCACAGCCACTCCCTTAGCCGATACAATGTGACAAATGAAAGCTATCTCCAGGAGCCAAAACTCGCACTTCGGTAACTTAGCATACAGATGTTGCTCTCTCAATGTGCTCAAAATGGTGCATAGATGCTGTTCATGCTCCTCATTTCCACGAGAATACACCAGAATATGCTCTATAAATACCACCACAAATTGATCAAGGAAAGGTTTGAATATCCTCATCATCAGATCCATGAATACTACAGGAGCATTTGTAAGTCCAAAGAGCATCATTGTAAATTCGTAATGCCCATATCGGGTCCGAAATGCAGTCTTCATAATGTCACCATCAATGATCCTTAACTGATGATACCCGGACCTTAAATCAATTTTGGAAACACCGTTGCACCCTTCAGTTGGTCAAACAGATGATCTATTTTTGGGAGTGGATACCGGTTCTTTACCGTTAACTCATTCAACCCCCAGTAGTCGATATAGAGACAGAGACTACTATCCTTCTTCTTCACAAATAAAATCGGTGCTCCCCACAGCAATACACTAGGCCTGATATGATACGGACCCAAAAGGGGTACTCCCCTAGAGGGCCCTAGGGGTATTCCCCCGGGAAAAGCCCTAACTCCACCTAAAAGCTAGCTCAAGAGGTGAGGACTAACTCCCCCATATAAACTGCCAAAGATCCCCTTAGTAACCAATATGGGAATCCCACATCACCCACCCCCTTTAGACTGCATGTCCTCGTGCTGCCTTTATCGGCTATCGGCATGCAAGACTGTAGGGAGGTTTGATGAGGATAGCTTTGATACTAGATGAAACGAACCCGACTAGCCGGATTGTATTCGATCCATTAAACAGGGGTTAGGAACATACTCGTTTCCCCCTGAGCCGAAGTAATCTCTGAGCCAGACATTAATACTTCAATGGATTTTAGCATGAGTTAACAAGAAAACCCAAGAAATTTCATTCAACAACCTTTGAACCTTACAAGCAAACCTCGCTAGTTATAGATAACAGGAATCAAACACCGACAAAAGGGGAGAGAGGGAAAGGGTGAGAAAATGGTTGACCTAAGGCCTTAGATTTGGTGTCAGGGACAAGATTCGAGGCAAGCAAAAAGGTGGACGTGCGGCGATGGTGACCACCAACGGTCAACGACAAGGTGGAGAAGAGAAAAGGGGTCGAGCCGCCAAGAGAGCAATAAAGGAAAAAGGCAATCGGCGCTCCCTAAGGAAGAAATGGGGATTAAATAGGTGCATAATTAGGGCGCGAGGAGCCACCCGCCGATTAGGCCAGAACTTGGGCTTAGGCTCAAATTTTGGTTCAGTCTAACTTAGCTTAAAAGGAGGTTAATGTAATTTTCCTATTTTCATTAGATTAAAAAGGCAATTATAATGGGATAATACCAATCCTGAATCCAATGCAAATAGGGAAACAAGAACTAAGTTACCCATACTCATTTAGGCTGGGAGCGGCCATTGATAACCAACTCTGCCTAACCCGAGACAATCAATGGGATTTCCAAAAAAATAGGGTAAAATCATCATCGGCCACTAAACACGCACACCCTACAAAAATATTAATGTTCCAACCATGATTACATGTGTTACACATGCAAGCTTAATTAATTACACAAAAATATGGTTTAAAAGTGCTTCCGCCCATGCTTGTTGCCTCCACTCCTTAATCTGGCTTTGGATCCCAACTTACCCTAAAGATGGAAAACGTGGAATTATATGAGTGGAGAGACAACAGGATACAATTACCAAAAAGTGAAAGGAGAGGAGTAGTTGATGATGTGCAGTTCGTATCACTACTATTTATTCCTCCAAGGAGATGGCCTTAAAGGTTTTTTATAAGATAATGTTATCACCTTAGATGAATTTTATACAATTAGCAGAGGAGTAACAATATTATCCATATTTTTTTGGTTGTTGAGTCACGTTACCTGGTTTATCATTTTTGGTCTGGATGAAGTTTAGGACTCTTAGCTCCATTATATCTCTTTTGGTGTATTTTTTTTAATTATATTCAAAGTTAACTTTTAAACTCATATCTAAGTTTAGGAATCTCACTCATTTCCTATTTATCATGTTTTAAATTTTAAATTTTTAGCCATGCATGTGATGCTTGTCTAAGAAGCAGGACTTATGCTGGGTAGGGTAGTAATATCAAATAATATTGTTATTACATTTCCTCAAAAATGAAATTTGTAGTAGTAAATTTTGGGGTATTATAAGTAGGTATTAAATCTATGGTTTTGATTATCATATTATGTTTTCAAATGGTTAGTTCTTAGTTGATCACCTATATAATTTTATATATTTATTTCATATTTTGGGAAAACCTTGATTTTTTTAAAAAACTAATATTAACTTGTGAGGAATTGAGAATAGGTATCCCAAGTGACATTTGATTGTTTTATGTGAATAATATTCTAATAACCTAGGTATATTTTACCCTTACATAGTTTGTATCTTACATCTGGCATGTCATGACATTAAGTATTCATCGAGTTTTTTCAGGACTCACCACTAGGACCACAACCTTAGCCATCGACACCACCTTTGTATTACCCACAGTTAGGTATTAGAGAATACTAGTTTTGAAGTGTCACTAGCCTTGAAGGGTGACTAGCCATCACCCATCTACCTATGATGGTGAGGAGGATCCACTAATCTTGGAGTGATGATTCAAGTATTTTAATTGGACATTTTAGGTAGTTAATTTGCACTAGCTCGAAAGGTAAGCACAATAATCTTTTTCCTTTTGAGCGTTACAGGCACCTGATAGGTAGGTACTTTTACACAAGGAGAACAATAGATATCCTAGGGGGACATCAAGAGAGTATTTACCATAATAATTTTTTTCTAGGATTCTTAAGAGGGATAATCTTAAGGAGTTCATCCAGCTAACCTAAGGGGCATGTAAATATGATAATACAACATTTGGTTCTCAAAGTTGTTTTTTTATCTAGGTAGAGAATCTAGTGCGTCATTAGTAGTGTATAAATTTGAGGAAGGGTTTCAGTTCTGTATCTAGAAGATGATGAATGCTATGGATTCAAGGATTTATTTATTCAATATAAGTGGATATCTTTTGCGATCGTGATGGTTTAGGAGCAATTTCCATTTAAGGCACATAAAATTCAAAAAGGAGGATCTAGTTTTAGGGAGGTGGACTTCTATAGTTTCAATAAAGGGGTTATCTAGCTAGAAAGAGAAGCCATGTGAGATAGCTTGGATATTTTTTTTATCACTTGTATGGTTATGATGATCCAATATAAGACTGTCAGGGTGAATCTGTTTAATGTTAAGACTGTTGTTATTAGGGACACCAATCCTGAAAGAGAGAGTAGAGATTGGTAGTTTGAGTAGTAGAGGGGTTAGTTCTGGCAACAAGGACATGTTATACACAAAAAATAAGTTTATCAGTAGTGGACTTACCAACTAGGGCCATAACAATAACAACAACTATAGTAGAGGAAACCTACCATAGCTAATGTATAGCCTAGGTAGGATAAAGGTCAGCCATCCATGCCTATTTCCTTAGGGAGATAAAAGAAAAACCTAGGGTTTAGAGGGGTATTATGGTGGGTACTAAGGAGGATATTCAGATGAGCACTTGAATGAATGTATTTAGCTAAGCAAAGGCTTGTCAGCAATTGGGTTTGATCACTTATATATTCTCCATCCTTTCATTACCAGTATATGTTTTATTTTATTTGGGTGCATCCTTCTCATTTATTTATATCACTATTATTGCTAGAATTTGTTTTCCTTATCAGCTAGTGCATTAATATCTATTGTGTTACCTTCTAGCGATATACTATATTATAGTAGGATCTAATCAGAAGTAGCCTTAAAGATAGGTGAGGTAGACTTCATAAAAGACTTGCTTGTGATGGATCTGCAAGACATTGATGTGATATGTGGGATAGATATTGTAGGGAGATACTAAGCTATGATATATTTTACTAAGGAGTGAGTAGGGTTTCAGGGAACTCAAAGCATTATTCTCCAATAAGACAATCAATCTTAGGCTTATGATGAAGGTTATATCAACCCATATGTTATATTTGTTAATGTAGAGATGTTAGCTTCTATACTTGTGTATGGTTTAGGAGCTAAACAAGGGTGTGCCATAATTAAAGAATTATTTGGTTGCTCAAGAAGTTTCTTACATATTATGGGAGGAGATACTTGGTATATCACTAGTGTACAAGATAGAATTAACCATCGATCTAGTACTAGGGGTAGCTAAAGTTTCAAAGCCACCTTACCAAATGTCACCAACATAGTTTTAGTACTTACAATCATAATTACAAGACTTGTTGGCTCACAAGCACATCTATTAGAGTGTGTCTATATTTGAAGCACCAATTTCCTTCTTGAAAAAAAATGATAGGACTACTTATTTATGTATAGATTATCATGAACTAGTGATTGTGAAGAACCAATATCCATGTCCAAGGATCGATGATTTGTTTTCCCACCTTTAAAGTGGTGTAATCTTCTTGGCGATCAATTTATAGTTAGACTATCATCAATCACACATCACTATGGTATATATCACGAAGACAACCTTTAGGATGTAGTATGGACACATTGAGGTCATGATGTCATGCTTGTACTTCTAGACTTGATGATAAGAATCTTCCTAGCATTCCTCAACAAGTTTGTAGTGGTTTTATTCACTAAATTTTGGTATGCTATTAGAGTAGAGAGGTCTATGAGAAATATATTTACAATATTTTTTCACTCTAAATAAGTGTTATAGCTTCAGAAGGTTATCTTTTTAGGATATATGGTGTTAGTGAGAGGAGTTATTGTGGATTTAGTAATGATTGTAGCAATTATATAGTGTAAGGAACCCACTAGCATTCCTAAGTTTTCTTTTTTATTGGGTTTTGTTAGAGACTATAGGTGCTTTCTTTAGGATTTATCAAAGGTAGCTTATCCCTTAATAAACATTATGAAAGATACTACCTAATTTTCGTGAAATAATGTAAGTGAGGGCATATTTATTGAGTTAAAGTAGCATATGACTACAACACTAGTTTGAACTAGAGCATCATTTTCAAATAGGTTAGAGGCTTATAATGAAGCTTCAAAAATTGATTGGATTTTGTAATTATGCAACAAAGTAAGGTTGTTATAATATTTCTTATTAGTTGATGTTGCATGAGTAGAATTACCTAATATCGGATTTCTAGTTCACAATTGTGATCTTCATGCTGAACATTTAGAGTTGTTATCAATATAGGATACAATATAGATTCTTCACTGACCATAAAAGCCTCAAGTTTATATTCACTTATATGGAGTTATATGACAGATGGAGATGGCTAGATCTAGGGAAGGATTATGATATATAATTGATCTTCCACAAGAGTAAAGTTAATGTTGTGGTTGATTTCTTGAGCAGGAAGACATTATACTCAATGATATCTTCTGTGCTGGCTAATTAGTTTCTTGAAGCACTTGGTGAGATTGGAACATAGACAATTCAATAGAGTTATTTTGAGGTATAAATGAATGCTTTAATAACTACGATAACTTTTTTGGATGAGATCAGAACTAGGTATCTTGTGGATGTTAAGCTTTAGATGATTCAATAAAAGGTAAAAGTTGGTCAAGTGGAGGGATTCTAGATTAATTAGGATTGAATCATCCTTTTTAGAGGCCATCAATGTGTTTCTTAGAGTTACGCTAATTTGATGCATTGAATTTTGGAGGAGGGTTATTGTGTTGTGTATTTTGTTAACTTAAGAGGAGAGAAGTTGTACAAGGTTATTAAGTAGATTAATTGGTGGCCTCAAATAATGTATGAGGTAGTGAAGTTCGTGTCAACATAGCTAACCTATTAGAAGGTTACATTAGAGAACCATAAACCTATAGGGTTATTATAGCCTTTGGATGTTCCAAGATGGTATTGGTAGTCTATCTTTATAGATTTTGTGAGCAGACTATCGAGGACTTATAGTAGGTATAAGATAATTTTTCATTTACCAGTTGACTAAATTATTCTTTTTTCTACTAATGAAGATGAGTTGGAGCATGTATTAATTAGTTGACGTTTACATGGGGTATTTTGTGGGTAGGCATAGTACACCTACGTACATAGTCTCTAATAGAGATTTAAGATTTCTTTTCCATATTTGAGGGAAGTAGTAAGAGGCTATAGGCACAAAGTTGAGAATGATTACCTCCTTTCACCAAACAACAATGGGCATATAGAGAGGATGGTTAGGATCATTAAGGAAAGCTAAGGTTTGTATTTTGTATTGCAGAGAGAGTTGAGAGGATCATCTAAACCTGATGGAGTCATGTTATGATAAGAAATGTGACACCATTATAAGGATGGCATCCTTTGACACATTATATGGATTCATATGATGAAAACCTTTGTGTTGATCATAAAGATGAATCAGTAGATCTATTTTATTTAGGATAGGATGAGAGCAATTCAAAGTCAATAGAAGAGGTATGTAGATAAAAGGCATTTTAGTGATGGTTTTGAGGCAAGGGATATGGTTTTGTTTGTATAATCACATACTCTGGGAGTGTAGAGATTTGAATAGAAGCGTAAGTTGAGTGCGAAGTACATTAGCCCTTTTTAATTTCATTGTAGAGTTGGAAAGGTCATATATATCTTGGCACTTCTGTTAACATTAGTTAGAGTTCACAACATCTTCTATATTTATCATCTAAGGAAGTATGGTGTAGATCCATCCTACTTGATCATACCTAATGAGATCAAACTTAATGATTTATTATCATATGAGGAGATTTCATTACAAATTCTTAACACCAAGTTACAATGGAATTGCATAAGCTTAATTATGCTCGTAAAGATTCTATAGAGTTGTCATGGAGAAGAGGAGGGGACTTCAGAGATAAAGAGAGAGAGAGACATGTGCTACATATGTTGCAAGTTCTTCAACATAAAGGTGTTAGATTTTTAGGTTCTCTAACCTTCTTAAGGGTAGTACAAAATATTTTAGTGTTGACTCACATAAAATTAACCACCAATATCACCATTCCTTATGTCCTTTTTCTTTTAATCCCCAATAATCACTTATTGACTTTTGGGTTGAAAACTCTTTTAAAGGGGTTATAGTGTAATATTCCAAAATTTAACATCACCCTAATACTGAGAAACTAATATTTTTTATCTAATCTTAACAAAAAATAATTGATAATTAATTTACCCTAATTTTTTAATCTTAAATTTAAACCTAATTTTAATATTCACCTTAAATTCCTTTTTTTCCTTTTTTTCCTTTTGTCTTTTTCCCTTACTTTTTCCTTTTTTGTTTCTCCTTTCCTTTTCCTTCTCCTCCTATTACAATTGGCCTTCTTTATCTTTCTTCCACTTTAGACCATGAACCTTCCTCCCTTATGTTTTCATTTCCTTTTCCAACCACTGTACCTACCTCTACCTTATAAATTCTACTTCAACATGTAGTGTATTGATTAACCTTTTCATATGCGCTACTTATTGCCACAAATTGAAAACCCATTTGACTTTGTGATGGTCATTGAGGACCTGCTCAATGATTATGCTTTTCATGACACTAATTATAGAAGAGTAATTATATATCATGTATAGGGCTATGGAATCAGAGAGTTTAGCTATCCGGTTCTTATTTTTACCCAAATAAACTTTTTGGCTTTCCCCTAGGTTATTTTCCATATGTATATGAAAATTCTATTTTGAATTAGCATCCAAAACTCTTATGTTTACGATAGTTTCCAACTTTATGTTTATTTTGTTTCGCATTTTAATTTGTTTCGCATTTTAAATGATGTGGCATTGACTCGTAAACTAATATTATGTCAATTATGGGAGTTGATGAAGAGGCATCTAATGAACCTATTGATTGTGATGTTCATATTAATTCTCAAGGTAAGGAAGATTTAAATTTCTTAATGTTAGATCCTATCATATTAAATATTCTTGATAATTCTTATATGCTTGATATTGAAAAGCATTCAAGTTGTTCTTGTAGGTATGTCACATATTTGCAAGAAGAAGATGGTAATACACTTCAATTTGTACAAGTATTCAAAGCATACAAGACTATGGAATACATGAGATGATACTTTATAACAAGAAGATATGGTGATGATATTCATTAGTTGTATGAACTTGTTGTAAACCCTAACCCTAAGTATATTTTATGTAATTTAGGGTTTGATTTAATTTCATGTATGTATCATAGTTAATTTTGTAACTTTGTAATATTAATCCTTAGTATCATTTAACTAATGATATTATGACGTAGATTAAGTGTTATATGGGCTTAATTCAACCATGATAAGTGAGATTTGATTAAGGGAAAGAATTGGCTAGTTTAGGCATGATAATCACCAATTATATCCTTTCCTATATATATATACTCTTGTACGCATGATTTGGAAGGCAGAATGAATAATAATTGTAATCAAACTTTGAGCATAGTTAGCTGAAGTCTATCTCTCTCATTTGAGTTGACATTGAGTAAGGAAAGTCTAGGACATTGCCTTCCTCAATAAACACTCAAACTTGACACATTTGAAGAGCAATTCAAATCTGTCGAGACTCCTATCCATTATCAAATGATTTCTTCAACTATAATCCTTCTTAATCCTTCGTTTCTTTTGCATCATTGCATAGGTGACATCTTCTTCCATCAATCTTCAATCCAACCTTCCAGCCACTTTGATAAAACACATCTTGAGTAACACCCATTTATGTTTATTTTTTGTTTCAAGTTTCATTTCAAATTAAAATTTTAAGTTATAAACATGAGGTGTTAAAATAGTTGTATATTATAACGAGTAATATCAAATGATTTATTTGAAAAAAAAAATCAAATAAAACATTCATGAGCATTGTAATATTTTTTTTTAAATTTCCCCATGATAGTTTATTATTATTATAATAATAATTGTTCATAATTTTATATTTATGTTTTTTACCCATCACTATAAAAAACTAGGCTTTTAACGACCAACAAATTTTGTTATTAATGGCTAAAATTTGGTCGCTAATGTCAATAACGACCAAACAAATTGTTGTTCATCGGTGGTCTTCATTCCTCCCTCGCTAAAGGCTTTATTGACCAACCGTAAGTTTTTGGTCATTAACACAATAACGACGACATATAATGTTGGTCGCTAAAGCAATAGCGATGGCTTATAATGTTGGTCGTTGTAAGCAATAACAACGGCTTATAATGTTGGTCGCTATAAGCAATAATGACAACGTATAATGTTGGTCGTTATAAACAATAACGATGAAAAAAATATATCATCGTAAATAATATTGACGATCAATTATTTTTTTTGTAATTATATATATATATATTTCAATCTTTTCAATCCCTGTCTCGATTCCATATATATATCCCTTTTAACATGTGGATATAATTTTCTAAATACCTTCCTACAAACATTCAACTAAATATTCATACAAATAATTTGTATTACATGTCTGGTACAACAAAATATTTGATCAAATATAACTATATTACAAAAGAGCTATAGGATGTCATTGCATTATACAAATATTATGATAAGTAAACACCTAAAAATTAATCATTCTATTCACAGAACTTAATAGACTAAGTCAGCCTATCAAAATGAATAAGATCTGCAACAATAGAAATATAAAAACAATAATTAATATAAGTATCAAATTAACAATGATATATCATATCAAAAGTTAATGAATCTTACATTACAAGACTTGAAGTAATACATGTACAGGTATATTAATGAATTGATTATTTTATTTTATTTTCTTCAATTGATTAAAAGGTTTACATAAATATCCTACATTCACAAAATTATTTTTTCCATTACACATATTTGAATATGAGTTCTTCTGTCTAATGTTGATAAGACCAAACTAGATAGTATTGTCATGTATCTATATGGTTGGCTCAAAACACTTTAGACTAAAGATTGTCAAAGTAACGCTACACATAAAATCTTTTGTTTTTCCAAGACCAAACCGTTATAGTGAATCATGGAGATGCTACTTTTCTAACCTTTTATTTTTCAGTGTCTCAATTATTAGATAATTCTAACCATCAAAGTTCACCGAACTCCACAAGAAATGAGAAGGGATAACCAATACTCAACCAATTAACATAGTCAAATTCGAGCTGCTTGAACAGAAACATATTTAAAACAAATCAAAATGCAAAGATAGTTACAGTTCTTTAGATTCCGAACTATAAAACTCTTAATAAGACCTACTACAATTGCAATCATTTCCACACCCCCTCCACATAATAGAGAAATAATATGGAACTGAAAATTCAAAAAGAAAAACGAATTATTTGAGCCTCATAAGAAACAAACGAAATCACAATGTTCTGATACCGAAATCCAAAATACTCACACCCAGTTTTCTAGCAGAGGTGGTGGTAATGAAAGCATATGATTCATCCTTCTTAGCTTTTGATATATGTTACACCTAAAGCTTACTTGAAGATAATAACCAAATAGTAGTTAAATACAAATTTTTTTTTTGATAAATTAGGAATCTTATTAATAATAGGGAAACATTTGTCCTTCTCACCACAAACCATGTCCACCACATTCTCGAAAGATTTTGAAAATCATTTTTAATCATTTCCCTAGACAAATTCACTATAAAACGTTCATCCATCACAAACCATACAGGATAAAGGTCCCAGCCATAATTATTATGAAAGCAAAACACCAAGTTAAGCTCATAACATATTATTTTCATAATATTAAGCATTATTTTGATAATACTAAGAAAAACACATACATAATTAACCACATAATGAACCCATCCAAATTTTCAAATGCTGGACATTTCAAGCAATCCTCACACAACCGGGTCAAAATTCCAAATTTTAGAAATCAAGCATACACCACATAATTAACCCATCCAAATCAATCATACAGCACATACATACTCAATTCATCATATAATTTAGCATAATCAAAGTTAATTCATAGAAATTCTGAACATTTCGAACAATCCTCACACAACCGGGTAAAAATTCTCAAATTTTAGAAATCAAGCATGTACCACATAATTAACCCATCTAAATCAATAATACAACACATACATACTCAATTCATCAGATAATTTAGCATAATCAAAGCTAATTTATAAAAATTCTAAACATTTCGAACAATCCTCACAAAACCGAGTAAAATTCCCAAATTTTAGAAACCAAGCATATAACACATAATTAACCCATCCAAATCAATCATACAACACATACATACTCAATTCAACAAATAATTTAGCATAACAAAGCTAATTCATAGAAATTCCAAACATTTCACACAATCCTCACACAATCGAGTCAAAATTCCCAAATTTCAAAAATCAAGAATATATCACATAATTAACCCATCTAAATCAATCATAAAGCACATACATACTCAATTCAGCAGATAATTTAGCATAATCAAAGCTAATTCATAAAAATTCTAAACATTTCGAACAATCCTCACACAACCGAGTCAAAATTCCCAAATTTTAGAAACCAAGCATATAACACATAATTAACCCATCCAAATCAATCATACAACACATACATACTCAATTCAGTAGATAATTTAGCATAATCAAAGCTAAGTCATAGAAATTCCGAACATTTCAAACAATCCTCACACATCCGGGTCAAAATTCCCAAATTTCAGAAATCAAGCATATACCACGTAATTAACCCATTCAAATCAATCATACGACACACACATACTTAATCCAATAGATAATTTAGCATAGTCAAAGCTAATTCATAGAAATTACAAACATTTCAACCAATCCTCACACAATTGGGTCAAAATTCCCAAAATTCAGAAATCAAGCATATACCACATAATTAACCCATTCAAATCAATCATACAACATATACATACTCAATTCAGCAGATAATTTAGAATAATCAAAGATAATTCATAAAAATTTAATCAAAACAAAATTTAGGGTTTAGGATAGTTTATACCAAATAATATCAGCCAAAATAGGGTGGATAAAGGGCACTATAGCTTTGTCAAAGGTCGAGGAATGTCCGCCGATGGTGGGCATCACTGGAGGTGGCCGGTGGTGGCGTCACGGTGGTGTCGTGGAAATAGCGCTGGAGTTGGGTCAAGTGACCTACTCTGCTTCCCTGCTCGCGCTGCTCGTCCGACCACAGTTGCTGCTGCCTCGCTCCTATGCTACCGTCGTCCGGTGGTTGTTCTGCAGTGGTGAGGTGGTGTCGTGGTGGCTGAAGAGAGCACGTAGAGGAGTAGGAAAGGGAAGGGAGAAGGGTAGTAGGGGGTCGGGCCTCAGCGAAGAAAAAGCCAACGGGAAAGGAAGAGGGATAAAGAAAGAAAAGGAGGGCGGGGACCGTGAGTCTGTGACACTATTTTTTTTTGGTACATATCTAAAATATGATAAAAAATAATTTTATTTGAATTTTATTTAATAAAAATCGTTTACTTAAAGATTTGAGAAATAAAATTTCTTTTTATATAAGTTTAAGTGAATAATAATAATTTTATATATTTATAAAAATGTCATCCGTAAATAAAAATGGAAAAAACATAAAAAAAATCATAAATAAGTTGTAGAAATTTTAAATATAAAATTTTGCGAAGATCTTATCGACCTCATAAAAAAATTCATAGAGATAAATATTTTCAATCGATAAAAATTATTAAATTTTTCTATTATAAAAAATATAAATATATGTATATATATATATTTGAGACTTAAATTCCTTTAGCGACCAAAAAAATTAAAGATTAACGACTAAAAATTACACTGGTCATAATAGATATACTAATAATGATGAATTTTAATAGTGGTCATTAATAATATATTAATAGCGACTAAAAAAAATTTTAGTTGCTAAATTGGTCGTTAATGCACCAGTTTTTTGTAGTGCATGGTTTCCATTAAGCTTCTCATGTAATTTGGTTTACGTATGTTCGTCAAAAAATACCTACCCTTTAACTTATATGATATTAAAAAGTTGTTTTTCAACTCATAAAATATCATTTGGTGAACAGAGCATTGAGATTGAAAAACTAAAGAGATGTTTGCATAATAAGTTTTCTTGAACTAAAAGTCTCTTTCATTAGTTAACTTCTTAGGATAAATATCAAGTTACACTATTAGATATTTTTCAACTCTTCATTCTTAGAAAGAAAAGGTATCTATTTTTAGTAACAAATAAATTTCCATAGTTGTTGAGTTACTATGTCTGCATGTCTTTGAGCATAGTTTTTTTTTTTGTACGTGAAACAATTACTTCTATACAGAGAATATAAATTTTTTTCCATGTTTAGATCAAATTTGTCATTTGGTAATCATGTGAACTTATCATTCCATATTTATTCATTTAAATAGTTCCTTTATATATATTATATAAAGATGAAAATTAATATTTTAAATTAGAACTATTTTTGCTCTAACTTTTTTTTAAGTAAGGCATGTTACACTAATTAAACTTGTCAATGTACTAAAATTATATTGGACTCAAATAATTATGGCAAAAATATTTTCCTATTTCCAATTTTAAGATACAAACACACTTCATATTTTAAGAAACTACTAGTTTCCCATTTATCCTTATCCTTAATCCATGTAAATCCAACAAATCATTTGTTTTCACATCTCATATTTTGGTAAGTCAAGCTTACCGTAAGATGTTAAATCGGTTAATTCCATTTCCATTCTCTATAATTAGGTTTGAAAATATAGGGTAAACAACACCAGTAAACAACCAAAAGTTTCGCTTTATATCGTTTATTTGTTTTGATAAAGGATCTATTTAATAACAAAGGTTTGATTACATATTTTGGGTATAAATTATTTATAGTTTTGTTAAAAAAAAGGTTATTGATACAAATTTATGGTTTAAAAGGTTAGTACAATCAGTTTTTTAAACTTCTTTGGCAATTAATCTTGCCAACTTTTATTTAAATTGCAAAAAATGAAGGTTGAAAACAAACTATTGGATGAGTAATAAATTTTTTGGGCAAAATGGAAAGTAGCTAGAACTAACAAGGTCTTTAATTTTCTCAAGCGTAATTGCATTAAAGTGGGGCAATATTAGAAGGAATTAATTTAAATATGATGGAATATTTACAACCAAAATCTGGTAACCAAAATCTAATTCTAAATATGTAATTCCTACTCATATAACATAAATAAGATATTAATGATTTTTTATTTTGTTGAGTTACTACTCTCTTAACCTTAATCAAAAGGTTGCAAACACATATCATATCTCTCGTTGTATTTATATCCGACCTCAAAAATATTGAAATGAAGAAAAGGGGCAAAGAAAAAATTTAACTAAATTTATTGTTCCCATTGGTTGTGAGAATTTAAAATAATATGATTTGGTAGAGTTTCTTTGAATATGGCATATAACATACGATAATGTGGATGTCTAGCTACTAATTTTTAATTATAAGATTTTGAACGAGCAAAGACAATAAGTAATAAAATTATTGATTCTTGCAAGATTAGAGCGGTAAAAGGGAAAAAAATACTAAAGCTATATACTTAACCTATGAAATAATATATATGCTGGATTTTTTTTCCTATTAATGTTTAAGTTGTTGTACTAGATTCTAGGAAAAATCCATACATGCTTTTAAAGGTATATGGAATTATATATATTAAATTTCTTATATCTTCCAAAGATGAAATTCATATCAAATTCTACCAAAAATGTGAGTAATTTAGTAATAATAACATAGAAATAACTACATAATTCGTGTCACAAATTGAGATTACTTATGAAAATGCATTTATTGATCTAGGAAAAGAGTTATGTTACAGAAAATATCAATTTCATCATTATTGATTACACACATTCATTAATAAGAAATACATTGTTATACAATAATATTTTTTCCAAAACATTTATCACTTAATGAGTTGCAAGAATATTACATTTTCACTTGATGTTAAGTTCACTAGATTATTATCTATATTATGCTATATAAGCCTAGTGAGGCAATAATTGGGATTTTATCAATCAAATAGTGAATTGTATACTGTACGTTACTTTTCTATTACTTATTGCAAACATGGGTCATTATAAATTATTAAAATATCAACAACCAATGATGTTATCATATAATATGACTGGAAAATACAATTCAACATCAATGAAGGAGTTTGTTTACTCTTTTTTTACTATTGACTTAGTATCGATGATGGCCTATATATATATTAAGAGGGGGTCCACATTTTTAATTGTAAATGGTCAATTGTATTTTGTTATTGAACTCACATTAATGGTTCATAAAAGAATTGATTGTATATATCTCACTCAATTATAACAAACGATACTCTTGGGCAAGTCATGTCAAGGGTTATAATAGTATTAAATGTTAAATACTTTAATGGGTTGTTTTTTTTATATAAAGAATAATTTCCATTTAAGTTATGAATATATGATTTTGTGTGTGTGTGTGTGACGGTCTATATATATATATATATATAACTATTTAATTATTCTGATTCAAATTTTTATGTTAATATGCTCAAGTATGTAAATAATTCATATTATATATACATTCAAATATAATAATTTAGTACGTGTATGATAATTTAGTTACCTAGGATTGGAATTAGTTGGGAGTTTGATAATGATAGTAAACAATGATTAATTCCGAATACTAATAATTTCATTGAATCAAGGTAAATAACTTTTTTAACTTCGTTAATTAAGGAAAAATAAAAATTACAACTTTATGGAAAAATTATTTTTATATAAATTCTTTAATAATACCTTTTAACATTATACTAATCTCATATTTAATGTTTATCTTTACATAATGATGCTTTACAATTTAACATTTTACCTTTTTCTTCCCTTTCCTTTTCACCTCCCTTCCATGATTTTTCTTAGCTTAGCATGAAATACTTGATTTATGGGTAATAAGCTAAGGTTTTGGGAAATAGTGTTACTTCTAAATTTATTCATGGGTCAACTTTTATTCTCCTATAATGCCCCCATTTTTGTAGCTTTAAAAGTTTCTTTAGTTTTGAAATGATTTTGCTGAAGCTAAACAAAAAATGGAGATGACGCATTCACATTCAACATGGAGGTATAGTCAATACTTAGTTCATGGTGGGTGCAAGGCTAAAGTATCCTTATAACCTAAAGAGCGACTAGTATGAAACTTACTAATGTATATTTTAAGTCTAAAAAATCATTGAATTATAATTAATAGTGAAATAAAGAAAAAAAAGCTTAATACTCATATGGACTTAGAATAATAATGCACTAATGTTAAAATACTAGGTTATGCATTAGGGTTAAACTATAAGTGTTACAATTTTCGTAGACATTATTTATCTTTGTATAAAGCTAAAACACTACCCATCAATAAAGTCTTCACAATCTCTTCATTATAATAAAGATTAATTCATCATCTTCTTATTTAAGGTAACATAATCGTTAAATGTATGGACCCAACATGGGGTACTTTTGAAGTGTATAGAGTAGATAAGGTACCAAACCACTACTATATAGGCTATTAGCCTCTAAATTCTTAGAGATTACAAGAAATGATGTTGGTAGAGTCTTAGTGTTATGAATATGATTAATGTTGTTTTCAGAGTGAGGTTATTTATTATGATAACCCCCAACGTCTTTTCATGTTTAACACTATTACACACAATGTTACAAAACATTAAATCCTTTATACGTGTCCAAAATATAGCACAAAACACTAATAACATATCTAATACCCCATAATTTAAAACATATTAATAATTTTATAAGCAACAAATTCATTAGAGTGGTAAGATCATCATTTTAATTCAAAAAGATCACTCAACCCTTATTTAGCCAAGAAAAAAATTGAATTTGAGTTCAAAATTAAGAAATAAGGTTACATGATATTTTCAAACAAAAAATCAATTGTTCATAAATAAAGAAATAAAGATGACAAGGTTACTTTTTAGCCAAAGTTAAAAAATATTCACATGAAATGTAAAGTCATGGTCAAGGTCTTCATTTTCATTATTCATATACTAAACATTTTGAGGGTAATTTGGTCATTTTTTATCTTATTCATGATTAATCAGCTATTATTCCTAATTATATTGGTAAATCATTCCTCATAAACATGGTTAATTATTAAATAACTCTACCTATGGTGATTAAAGGGGAATTAGTAAGAACATTGTGAATGTTTATAATGAACATTCATACGAATTTTCTTAATAAACTTTCATTATGCTGAACAAAAAGATAAGTTGATATATGTGAATTTTTTTCCCAAAATATCCATAAACAACTTAAAATTCTTCAAACACCCAAGAGTATACTCAAACCCAAAGATCAAATCATAAGCCCTTGCCTAATGCTCATGCGGTAGGTTTTCGCCGATTTTAAACACTTTTAACATATTCTTTATAACATTTTACATATAATTATAAATCATAAAAGTAAATATGATCTTGAAATTAAACTCATTGAAATTTAATTTGATATAAAATAGGACACATAACTCTTATCTAATTGAGAGTTATTCACCTCATGATCAAAATCAAACTCATAGCTCTATAAACCCTCATCTGTAAGTGTTCTACTCTATACCATGGTTAAACATCCAAGAAAACTTGTCTATAAAACTAATAAACTTAATAAAATCATGATGTAAAACTCTAGTACATATTCCTATCCATATAATTCAATAATATTTATAAAAAGGCACAAACAACCTTATATCATGCTTTATAAGATTATATTAAAAGTGAGTAAGATTAACATTACTTCAACTCAAATAAAACAAAATAAAGAGGATGAAAGGAATATTTAATGATTTTTATCAAGAAATAAACCTCTCCTAAGAAAATTAATAATAAAATAATATAACTAAAAATAGAACATCATAAATAGAGGAAAGAAGGAAGAAGATTGAACCAAGTTCATTTTTGTTCCTTTTAAAGGGAGCTCCAAAAGTGTTTTAATGGTTGATGATAGTTAAGAATGAAAAGGAAAAGAGGGGAAGAGGGAGATTTTTAGTCCTTCAAAGTGGAAAATGACGTGAGTTTAAAAATATGAGGCAAAGGAATAAGTTGACTAATCTCTAAAGCTTCATCAATAAATTAAGGGGAATATATAAATGACCAACAAAAGGTACAAAAATAAAGCAAATAAACAACACACTCAAAATGTTTCTCAACCATATTTGTATTCATAACTCATATAACTAACCCAGTTTTTTCCTCATCGCATGTAAACTACTCTCAACAATGTCACAACCTCATGTGATACCATCCAATAGATTACCCATAACTCACAATACACCACTCTAATAACATGAAACTTAATATTTCCCCCTTAATAAATGTGAGGACATAGAGTAATATACCCTAATGAGTTAAGACTCTTATAAAAATCTCCTATTAGTTGTGTTACATTCTTGCTCCAATTTACACTCACATTTACCTTAAATGTTCCTTAATTGCTTTCTCAAATAATAATACGTTATAATCACCTTTTCTTAAGTGTTTTTATATTGAACATAGAAGAGGCATCTTATGGCTAAGCTTCCTTTGAGGCTTGTGATATTTTTTGTAAGGGTACATAACATAGTAAAGGTTTTTAATGTTAGGTGTATTTTTTGTGAAATTTTCTTGATGGTACTATTACAACAATAATATAATCTTGATAATATATTTTTTTTATGAAGATGTGGTATCAAATTTATTGAAACTGAGAAAAATATAAAGGCATGTAATTGTGTACATTGTTAGCTAAGGTGCTTTTACAAGTCAAGTGGGTTGGCATGAATCAATACAAAGATGTGACTAGGAATTTTGTTTCTTATTTATATATTTTTTTAATAACCTTCATGAGGGTGTGTGTTAGAGGATGAAAGCCACTCATCTTGTGATTTGTAGGATTTTTATATAAATATGGGTGTTCTGGCATCCTTAGGGATATTTAGGACTAATACAAATCTTTTGGTATTTAAATATGTTAATTGGATTGAAATATTATAAGTATATCATATGGAATAATTGGAGTAATGATAAGCAGAATAAAATAAATAATAAGAGAAATGGATTTAATTTAGGGAAAATGACCTTAGTGGAAGGGTCACTACCGCATATATATCAGATACTGTAGTTAGAATCTAAGTTCTTATTATAATGTTAGAAATGATATTCTAGGAATATGCATTAAATTTGGCATTTTTTTGAGGTTTTTTTTTTTTAAAAACATTATGCCTAACTTTTGAAATTAGGGTTTTTTAGGAATGCATGAATAATAACATTAGAGGTAAGAAATTATTGCATATGTAAGAAGCAAAAGTTAAACCTTGAAAATTAGATATGTTATTAATTATAATATTTTAGTAATTTATGATCAATTTGGTGGTTAAATAAGTATAATAGAAGATGTTATGCTCCCCTTAGGAAATTATGGTTTCCAAGGCAGATTATTATTGTTTTACCTTTAGGGATGTCTCAATATACATGTGGGTGTCTTTTACGTATTTTAAATAATTTTTTTAAGTTTTCATTATGTTTCCTACATATATATGTTTGTGTATATAATATAATATTGAGAAAGATGATAGCTAATAAGACATTAATCACTTAAAGTGAAGGATCAACTGAGTTAAGGCTGAGGACTCTGGTTTGTTCCACCTAAGGATAACTGTGGCCTAGTGTGCTTTCCCTTAGGAGGTGAATTATACCATTCCATTATTTTATGAATATTGGTTATGAGCATGTGTTGTGGAAATAGGATGATAATAATGGACAAGCATATTGGATCCTAGTTGGTGCTTCAATATGATTTAATGGTAAAAGAATAATGGGGTCATAAACTTAACAAAAAAATAAATAAATGGATTATGGATATACCTAATAAAAAAATTTTATTCAGTTACCCCTTACCTTATACTCTGTTTAATTATTAGAAAATCTTATTATTTTATATGGCCTTATATTATTACAACCCTGCTATAATTATAATTTTCCATTAATTAGTATGTATTATGTTAATTATCCATTTCAACGGTACTATCCATTTTATCAGAAGATGGCCTTAATAATATTTTACAAGTTAATGCTGTCACTTTGGATGAATTTTCTATATTTTTAGGGAGGAGTAACCATATTATCCTTGGTTTTTGGGATGTTGAATTATGTTATTTTGTTTATCACTTTCGGTCTTGATGCCTTTTGGGAATCTTTGTTCTATTATATCCCGTTTGATGCATTTTTTTTTTTACTAAGAGGTAACTTTTAAACACATATCTAAGTTTAGGAATCTTTCTCATTTCCTATTTATCTTGTTTTGAATTTTAACTTTTTAGCCATTCATTAGATGTGATGAATGTTTGATAATCATGACTTATGTTGAGTAAAGTAGTAACATGCAATGATATTGTTATTGCATTTCCACTAAAATAAATTTTTTTGGTAATAATTATTTTGATGTTATAAGTTCATTGTAGATTTATGTTCTTGATTATCATATTTTATTTTCAAATTATTAGTTTTTAAATGATCCCCTCTTTGATTTTAAATGCTCATTCATATTTTGAGAAAACATTGATTTTTATAAAACAAGGATGAAATTTTGAGGAATTGAGTATAGGTATGTTAGGTGACTATTGAAAGTTTTGATGTAAATAATATTAAATTAAGCTGGGAATATTTTACCCTTACATAGTTTATATCTTACATCTAGCTTGTCGTGTAACTAAATTGTCTCATCGGCCATATAATGAAGACCTTGGATGCATTCATCAAGTTTTTTTGGCACCCACCACAACCACATCAACCTTAGTTGCCACCACCACTGCCATGTTACCTACAAGAGGGTATTAGAAAGGATAAACATTGAAGGGCCACTTGTTATCATCCATCTATCTATGGTGGTGAGGATAATTCACTAATCTTGGACATTTTAGGCAGTCAATTTTCCACATGTTTCAAAGGTAAGCATAATAATCTTTTTCCTTTAGAGAGTTACATACTAGGTAGTTTTTTTTTTACATAAGGAGGGCGAACAATGTTCTAGGAGAACATCAAGATAGTAATTCCCACAAAAAATACTATTGCTTTGATTCTTATGAGTGATAAGCTTAAGGAGTTCATATAGCTAATCTAGGGGGCCATATAAATGTGATAGTACAACATTTGGTTCCCAAAGTTTTGCTATTTGATCGAGGCACAAAACCTAGTGTGTCTATAGTAGTTTATAAATCTGAGGAAGGGTTTAATTTCTATCTCAAGAAGATGACAAGTGTTGCGGATTTCAAGGATTTAGCTATGCTATATAAGTGGATATCTATTGCCACTGTGATGGTTTAGGAGCAAGTTTCCATTCTAGTCACATAAGGTTTGGAGGGGAGGATCTAGTTTCAGGTTGGTAAACTTCTAATCTCTCAATGAAGGAGTCATATGGGTAGGGAGAGAAGACCTAGGAGACTACTTGGATATTATTTTGACATTGTGTGGTCAATATTATCAAAGGCATGGTCATCAGAGTGCGTCTGTTTAATGTTAAGCTTATGTTTATCAAGGCCACAAATCTTCTGAGTGCCCATAGAGATAGGTTAGTTTGAGTAGTAGAGGGGTTTGTTTTGGTAATAAGGACATTTGTAACCAAAATTTAATTTTATCACTAGTGGATCTATGAGCTAGGGCCACAAAAAAATTATAGTAATAGAAGAAACCTATCATATTTGATACATAGTTTATGTAGGCTAAAGGTACACCATAAGAGTCTTCCTATTTCCTTAGGGAGGATAAGGATAGACGTGGGATTTAGGAGGGTATTATAGGGGTTACTAAGGAGGATAGTAAGGTGATGCCTATATATCATTATCTAAGGAGAGGCCCATCGATAACTAGGTTTGGTCACTTGTATGTTCTCAATCCCTTGATTACCTATATATGTGATATTTCATTTAGGTGCATCTTTATCATTTATTTATATCACTATTTTTTCTAGAGTTTATGTCTATTATGTTACCTTCCAAGGATATACTATATTATAGTAGGATCTAATCAAAAGTGTCTTAGAGAGAGGTGGGGCAGTCTTCACAATAGACTTAGTTAAGATGGATTTATAAGACTTTGATGTGATCATTGGGATACATATGTTAAGGAGATAGTGAGTTGTGATATATTGTACTCAGGATTGAGTAGTGCTTTGGGGAACTCAAAGCCCTATTTTATCCCATACAACATGCAATCTTAGGCCCATGATGAAAGTTATATCAACCCATATGCTATATTTGTTAATAAAGAGATGTTACCACATGTATGTGTGTATTGCTTAGGAGCTGAACAAGGGCCTGTCATCATTAGAGATAGTTTGGTTGCTCAAAAATTTTCTTACTTAATTTGGGAGGAGATACTTGGGACATCACTAGTGCAAAATATAAAATTCACCATCAAGCTAGTACCAGGGATAGATAAAGTTTCAAATATACCTTACCGAATGTCACTAATATAGTTATAATAGTTAAAATCACAATTACAAGCCTTGTTGGCTCATAGTACATTTGCTCAAGTGTGTATCCATGTGAAGGTCCAATTTCCTTTTTAAATAAGAATGACAAGACTACTTGTTTATGTATAGATTATTAGAATATGAACTATTAACAGTGAAAAACTAATATCCCCTTCCCAAGATTGATGATTTATTTTTCCAGATTTATGTTTTTGTAATCTCCATGAAGTTTAACTTACGGCCAGGAAATTATCAATTACACATTAGTAAATCACATATCATGAAGATAAAATTTGGGACACTATAAACTCATGATGTCATGCTTGTTTTTCTTATGGACTTGATGAGAAGGATATTTCGAGCATCCCTCAACAAGTTTATAGTGGTTTTATAAACTAAATTTTGGTATACTCTTAGAGTAGAGACATTCATGAGCATCATATTTACAATATGTTTTCATTCCAAGTGAGAATTCTGGCTTGAGTAGGTTGCCTTTTAATGATATATAGTGTTAGCGAGTGGAATTATCATAGATCTAGCAATGATTGTAGAAATTTTAAAGGGTAAGGAACCCACCAGCATTCCCAAGGCTTGCTATTTATTAGGTTTCACTGGATACTATAGGTATTTTGTTTAGGATTTCCCAAAGGTTGATATACAATTGGTGAAAAATGTAAAAAAGAATACTAGATTTTAGTGTGATAATGTAAGTGAGGTCATATTTTTGGAGTTAAAGCAGTGTTTGACTAAATCACTAGTTTAGACTATACCATCAAGGTTAAACAAGTTTGAGGACTATAAAGATGCTTCAAAGCAAATATTGGGTTGTGTAATTATACAACAAGGTTAGGTAGTTACTAATGTTTTTGTTTAGTTGACGTAGTATGAGTAGAATGAGTAATGATAATAATTGTTTGTAATTTCATATTAATGTTTTTTATCCATGGTTACCTTTAAGGTTTTTATGCAATATGACTTATCTATATTTGTCAAAAAAAATAACCTTGAACTTAGATGAGACTAAAAAATTCTTTTTTGACTAAAAAAACATTAGTTTCCTAAATAAAGCATTGAGATGGAAAAAGTAAAGACATATTTGCATAGAAGTTTTCTTGAACTAAAAGGCTCTTTCATTAATTAAATTCTTTGGGTAAATTTAACCTACACTATTAGAGATTTTTTCAAATTTTAATCCTTACTAAAAAAAGTATGCTATTTTTAGTAACAAATAGACTTCTATAATTGTTGAGTTACTATATCGCCATATATGCTAGTGTAGTTGTTTTTTTCTTATTAAATCATTATTCATATAAAGTTATTAAGGATATTCTTCTCTATTTTTAGACTAATTTCTTTTTCATTTGGTCATGATTATAGTGGTAAATTTAGCATTCTTGGTTTCTTTATTTACCAAGCTTCATTTCATATTTTGTAGAAAGATAAAAATTTTTATTTTAAAGTAGGATTATGTTCCACTATAATTGTTTGAGTAAGACATGTTACACTAATAGTCTTTGCTAATGTACTAAATTGTATTGGACTTCCATCCTTATGGCAAAAATGTTTTCCAGTTTCCAATTTCCAATTTTGAGACATACACAAGCACAAACTTTCCCATTTCTCCCTATCCCTATATCCATGAAAATCCAACCTACGATATGTTTTTGCTCTCATATTTTGGTCAGGTGTGCTTACCCAAAGATGGCAGCTCAGTTAATGCCTCTTGCATTCCTTGTAATTAGGTTTGACACTAAAGGGAAAAAATTATTCAAAGAGGTATGAACCTATTTGTTAACAATGGTTTGATTAAATATTATGATTACAAATTATCTATGGTTTTATTTTTGACTATACTCCAAAGAAAGGTTTTTCACACAAATATATGGTTTAAATAAGATATTGTATTTAATATTTAGTTAATGCAACCATTTTTCAAACTTCTTTAACAATTAATCTTGCTAAATTTTAACTAAATTGCAAAAAAATGAAGGTTGAAAATCTACTATTGGATGAGAAATACATTTTCTGGCAAAATCTTAACTAGCTTGAACTAAGATGGCCTTTAATTTTCCCTAGAGTAATTGTGTTACAGTGGGGCAATATTGGAGAGCACTAATTTAAATATGATGGAATGATTACAATCAAAATCTTATAACAAAATACTAATTCTAAATGTATAATTCCAACATGTATAACATAAATAAGATGCTAATGAATTTTTGGTAGAGTTACTACATTCCTAATCTTAATCAAAAGTTTGCAAATGCATTTCATTTCTCTCTCTGTATTTATATTGAACATCAAAAATATTGAAACAAAGGGAACGGGATATAAAAAAATTTAAATATGTTTATCGTTCCATTTGGATGTGATAATTTAAAAAATAATATGATTAAGTTGAGTTTCTTTGAACTTAATAATTGAAATTAATATATATTACTACCTTTGAATATGACTTATAACATATGATGATGTGGACGTCTAGCTACTAATTTTTAATTATAAAATTTTGAATGAGTAAAAAAATATACTAAAGAGATATACTTATATGTTGGATTATATATTTTTTTCCTACACTAATAATGTTTAGGATGTTTCTACCTTCTAGAAAAAATTCATACATGCTTATAGAGGTTTATGAAATTATGTATATTAAATTTTGTAGATCTTCCAAAGAAGAAATTCATATGAAATTCAATAAAAATGTGGGCAATTTTGTAATAATAACAAGGAAATAACTGCTCAATTTGTGTCACATGTTGGGATTACATGTGAAAATTCATTCATAGATCAATGAAAAGTGTTACACAAAATATCCATTTTTTTATTTATTGATTATGCACATATATTAATAAGAAATAAATTTTTAAACAATAATATTTACTCCAAAACGTTTACCACTTAGTGAGTTACAAGGATGTTACATTTTTACTTGATGTTAAATTCAATAGATGAATATTTATATAAGTTGATAACAATATAGTAATAGTTGCATACAATCCTAATCACAACACAGAGAAAAGAAGCTAAAGAATAAGCAGGTATTTGCTAGTTCCAAACTAGCTAGAAGAGTTTATTTATATATATTTAGGGATACGTATTACATATAATCAAAATAATGGAAAACTCAAAGATAAGAAGTTTTCTAGTGGTGTTGATCATAGTTTTGATTATGGCTATAATGAACCCTCAACTTTCATATGTAGAGAGAATTTGGTAAAAATAGTTTGTAAACCTAGAGCGTTTGTGGTGGGGTGATATGCCTAACAAGTATGGAAAACTTAGGACTTATGAACAAAAAGATATGCACTAATTGAAAATTCAAACAGGGAATGAAAATTTCAATGATCATGGCTATTAGTTTAAAAACCTAAGAAGTATAATTACCTACCAATGTAAAATGTCATTTAATAACACTAATTATACAGATATGGATTCCATGGTTGTTTTTTTAAATGTTATAATATTTCATTAAGGAATTATGAATTACTTTGAACATCAAGAATATCTACATTATGCTACATCAGCCTAGTGAGGTAATAATTGGGACATTATCAAGAAAATGGTGATTTGTATACTGTACATTACTTTCGAACAAATTATTGCTAATGTGGCTCTTTACATATTATTAAAATATCAGCAACCAATGATGCTATCATATAATATGACTGGAAAATACAATTCACCATCAATAAAGGATTATGTTTACACATTTTTTACTATTGACCTAGTATAGATGTTGGCCAATATATATTAAGTGGGGTTCCACAATTTTAATTGTAAATGGTCTATTTTTTTTTTGTTATTGAACTCACATTAAAGGCTCATAAAAGTATTGACTGTGTATATCTCACTCAATTGTAACAAATGATACTCTTGGAAAATTCGTGTGAAAGGTAATGATAGTATCATGTGTTAATAATTTAATGGGTTTTTTTTATATATAAAGAAGAAATACCATTTAAGTTATTAATAGACATATAATATATATATATATATATATGTGTGTGTGTGTGTCTACATATATATGTATATAATTATTTAATTATTCTTATTCAAATTTTTATGTTAATATGCTCAAGTGTGTAAATAATTCACATTATAGATACATTCAAATATATTAATTTAGTAGGTGTACGATAATGTATTTACCTAGTATTGTAATTTATTCGGAACTTGATAAAGGTAGTTGATAATGATTAATTATAAGTACCAATAGTTTCATAGAATTATTGTAAAGTTCATTGATTAAAGAAAATAAAAAATTACCAAATTTAGAGAAACACTATTTTTAAATAAATTCTTTAAATATACATTTTAACATTTTACAAATTTCATAAGTAATTTTTATCCGTATATAATGACTTTATACAATTTAATATTATACCATTTTCTTCCCTTTCCTTTTCACCTCCCTTGCATGATTATTCTTAGCTCTGCGTAAAACACTTGATAACCTTCAGATTTTGTAGCTAAGCTTTTATTCTTGGATTAACTTCTATTATCTTTTAACCAACCCATTTTTGTAGTTATAGAAGTTTAAGCACCCTATATAGGGTTCTTTGATGTCTATAGAGCAAATAAGGTACCAAACCACTAATATATTTGTTGTTGGTCACAAAAATCTTAGAGATCATAAAAAATGAAGTGAGTAGAATCTTGTTCTAATGAATATGATTAATGTTGTACTTTGAGTGAGGTTATTTATTGTGTCAACCCCAACATTTTTTCGTGTTTAACACTATTACACACAATGTTACAAAACATTAAATACTTTATAAGTGTCCAAAATATAGCACAAAATACTAATCATGTATCTAATACCACATAAGTTGTAACATAATCACAATTTTATATGTATAAAATTCATTAGAGTGGCAAGGTCATCATTTTAATTCCAAAAGATCACTTAATCCTTAATTAACCAAGACAAAATTTAATTTGAGTTCAAAATTAGGAAATAAAGTTGTATGCTATTTAAAAAAAATCAATTGTTCATAAATAAAAAAAATATGATAAGGTTAATCTTAGGTCAAAGTTCAAAAAAATTCACACTCAAGTGCAAAGTCTTGCTCAATGATCAAGGTTTTGGTTTTCACTTTTCATGTACTTAAAATTTTGAGTGTAATTTGGTCATTTTATATCTTATTCATGATTAATTCACTATAATCAATAATTAAAGTATTAAATCTTTGATTATTCCTAATAAACATGATTAATTCTTAAATAAGTCAACCTATGGTTATTAGCAGGAAATTAGTATGAACATTTTAAATGTTCATGATGAACATTTATACTAATTTTCTTCCTAGATTTTCATTATGCTAAAAAAAATTGTAACATGATATATGTCAACGTTTTTCCCAAAATATCATTAACCTCAAACACCTAAGAGTATAATCGAACCCAAAGATCAAACCATAAGCCCTAGCTTTTTGCTCATGCGGTAGGTTTTTGCCAATTTTGTACACTTTAGACATTTTTTTATAACATTTTACATATAAATCTAAATCAAAAAAATAAATATGATTTTGAAAATTTAGTCATTGAAATTTAATTTCACATCAAATAGGACAAATAACTCTTATCTAATTGAGAGTTATTTAGCTATTGATCAAACTCAAACTTGTAGCTCTATAAACCCTGAACTCTGAGTGCTTTACTCTATACCATAATCAAACCTCTGAAAAAATGTTCATCATACTAATAAACATATTAAAATCATGACATGGAACTCTAATACATATTCCTATTCACATAATAGCATAAGAATTATAAAAAGACATAGACAACCTTATATCATGCTTTATAAGATTATAGTAAAAGTGACGAAGTTTAATATTACTTTAAATAAAATAAAATAAAGAAGATGAAGAGACCTTTAATGATGTCTATCAAGAAATAAAATTAATAATAAAATAATATGTTTAAAAATAGAAAATCATAAATAGAATAAATAGTGTGGATTAAAGTGGGGAGAAACATTGGATCGATCATTTCTTTGTTCTCTTCGGCCACATGTTAACACTATAGGAAAAACACCTAGTTTAAGAAGCTTAAACTATACACAAGTATTGAAATTTGGCTAAGGTTATTCGAAGTTTGAAGTAGCATTCAAGCTTTGAATAATGGAAGGGAATTGAAGGAAGGAATGCCTAAGGTATTCCTAGATATAATACTCCAAAAAGGGAGAGACAATTAGAGTGTTTACTTGAGGATTGGTTCAAATGTTTTCCTATTATTCATATGCCTTATACGTGCACAACATCGGTATATATATAGGTGAGGAGTTGACATTAAGGCCTCTAAACCAGCTGGTGTTCCCCTTAATTCAAGCTAAATTATCTCACTTGAATTAAGCCTATATAAATCCTAATCTTAATCACAATATAATCATCTAAATGATATTAATGACTAATATTACAAAACAATACAATCAACTATGGAACATACATGAAATTACATCAAAACCCTAACTTACATAAAATACACTAAGGGTTTACAACAAGTTTAATATAAGTAATAATAATCATCACCATATCTTATTGTGGTGTCATCTTATGTATGTCATAGCCTTTTATACTTTGAATGCTTGTAAACTTAAAGTCTTGTTTGGTATGTTAATATCTTCTCCTTGCAAATAAGTAATATACCTGAAAAAATATCTTGAATCATTTTTAATACCAAGCATGACATGTTATCAAGAATATATAATATGATTGGCTCTAAGATTATAAAAGCTAATTCTTTCTTAACTTGAGAATCAATAGGAATATGAGAATCAATAGATGCTCCTGTATTATTCTCCCAATGTTAAGAAGAATTTGCCCTCAAATTTTTATCAGTATAATATAGAGATAAATCATCAACATTAAAAGTTCTTGAAATTCCACCATAATGGAATTAGTTTATTGTTACGTAAATTTATAAATCTTTCTTTGTGCAAATGTGACCAATCTAAGTCACCAAGGAAGCACATGTGGTTTTCTATGCCTATTCTCTTAACCTTTATACTTGGCATTAGCCTTTTCAATTTAGTTTTGATTTTCTCATGAAGCTGTTGAAAAAATTTTACTCTATCATCAGCTTCATAATCTTGTAACTCACCTCTTTTCAAAGGAATTGTGTTGATAGGCATGTGTGGGTTCAATCCATTCACTACGTCAAATGGACTAGTTTTATTAGTACTAGATGGACTATGATTATAAGAAAACTATACATGAGTTAACTTAACATCCCAATTTTTAGTACTTTTATTAACTGAACCTCTTAATAATGAACCAAGAGTTTTATTAGTTACTACAATTTGACCATTAGTTTGTTGATGATATGAAGTGCTAAATAAGAATTTGGTACCAATCATATGCCATACAGTTTTCTAAAAATAACTTATAAACTTGACATTCCTATCTAGGACTATGCTTTTAGGCACACCATGCAGTTTAACAATCTCTCTAAAATACAAGTCGCCAGCATCTGTGGCATGATTGGTTTTATTACATAGAATTAAATGAGCTATTTTATAAAATCTATCTACTACCACAAGAATAGAATATTTACTCCGTTGTGTTCTTGGTAACCCTAGGATAAAGTCCATACTAACTCCTTCCCATGGTTTATTAGGAAAGGATAAAGGTGTGTATAAGCCTTTATGAAAGTAACACTTACATTTTTGACATGTAGAACATCTACTTATCACAAATTTTATAATTTTAACCATTCGTGGTAAACATAAATTTTCTTGCAATATTTCCACAGTCTTATGTATACCAAAATGTCCCGCAATACTACCATTATGTATTTCTTTGATCAACAAATCTCGAATACTAGATCTAGGAATATAAAATTTATTTTGTCAAAACAAAAATCCATCTTGTATTATATAATTTCCATGGTATCCACTCTCTTTACATGCACTAAATATATCCTTAAAATTGTCATCTTCAAGATACAATTCTTTCAACATTTCAAAACCTAAGATTTTTACATCCATCATAACAAGTGATGTAGATCTATGAGAAAGAGCATCGACTACTACATTTTCCTTTCCATCTAAATGTTTGATAGACACAAAGGATTGTAAGAAACTCACCCACTTTGCATGTGTCAGATTAAATTTTTTTTGATTGTGTAAGTATTTTAAACTTTCATTATCCTAATGTGCAAAGGGTTTTGGTCTTAGATAATGACTCCATATCTCTAGGCTCCGTATATTGTCAGAGAATTCCTTATCATAAGTTGAATAGTTAAACTTGGCTCTATTCAACTTTTCAGAGAAGAATCCTATAAGTTTCTTTTCTTGTGAAAGTACTCATCTTATTCCAACTCCACTAGCATCATAAGTTACTTTAAAAAGATGATTAAATTTGGGTAAGGATAGAACAGGGGCATCAAAAAGTTTTGTTTTGAAGGTTTCAAAGGCTTGAGTAGCTTCTTATCCCTAATAAAATTCCCCCTTTTTCATTAGTTTTGTAATAGGCGTAGCTATAGTAGAAAAATCCTTAATGAATCTTCTATAGAAGCTACCTAATTTATTAGATATTCTAACATTATGAACATTTTTAGGGATAGGACATTCTTTTATAGCTCTAATATTATTAGGATCTACTTTAATACCCTCTCTACTAATAATATAGCCTAGGAAAACTACACTTGGAAGCAAAAAATCACATTTCTCAAGTTTTCCGTATAGTTTAGCTCTCCTTAGCTTATCAAGCAATTTCCTCAAATGCATTACTTGATCATAACCATTTTTGTTATACACAAGAATATCATCCAAATAAATAACAATGAAATCACGAAGAAAAGATCGGAGAACTTCATTCATTAGTCTCACAAATGAGCTAGGTGCATTACATAACCCAAAAGGCATAACCATCCACTTAGAGAGACCATATTTAGTTTTAAAAGCATTTTTCCATTCATCACCATCTCTAATCCTTAATTGATGATAACCACTTCTCAAATCAATTTTGGAAAATACTTATGCACCACAAAGTTCATCAAGCATATCATCTAACCTAGGTACAGAAAAATGATATTTGATAGTAATGTTATTTACTTCTCTAGAATCTATACACATACGCCAAGTTCCATCTTTTTTATGTACTAGTAAAGCAGAAACACTACACGGACTCATACTTTCTCTCACAAATCCTTTATCCATAAGCTCATGGATTTGTTTTTATAATTCCTTAGCTTCCTCTAGGGTACATCTATAAGCAGGTTTATTTGGAAGAGGCATTCTAGGGATAAGATCAATGACATGTTCTATACCTCTTTTAGGTAGTAATATTGGGGGTAAATCATGAGGAAATACATCATTATATTCGTCAAGAATCTTAGCTAGATTAGAATTCTCAATTTTTTGCTTCTAAGGTTTAGAATCTTTAGCAAATACAGCATAACAAATCTCTTCTTCTTCTATGTATTTTTCCATATCATTTTCATGTAAAAATAATCTCTTTTTGTCATCTCTCAAAGGCATATGATCACATCAAAAAGGTGTTAGTCTTTACAATTGTTTTTATTTCTTCACCATATATTCGTTAGTTGCTCCATCATGATTTTCTTTTCTATCAAATTGCCATGATCTTCCTAAAAGTAATACGTAAGCATCCATAGGCAAAACATCACAAAGAACTTCATCATGGTAATCTTTAATGGAAAATGTGATTAGGGTTCTTTTGTTTACTTTAGCTCCTTTTCTTTCTTTAGCCATTATAAAGAATAGGGTTTAGGATGATTAGTAGTCTCCAAACCAAGTTTCTAAACTATTACCTCACTAGGAACATTTGTACATTAACCACTATTAATGATGAGTCTACAAACCATGTCACCTATTTTACACTTAGTTTTAAAAAATTTCTCTCTTTGAGTAGGTGTCATATTAGGTTGGATTCGCAACACTCTATGAACTACGAAACATACATCTCCCTCTTCTTCATTGATGGTTAAGATTTCTTTAGCAGATTTAATTTCTAAATTCTCATGATCACTATATGGTTCCATGTGTTCTATTTCATTCAAGGTTGAGGATATTTGGTTAGGACATTCTCTAGAAAATTGCCCATATCCTTTACATTTAAAGCATTATTTATTAGCCATTTCAACTACTTTTTTTTTTACCTTTATCATCTCAATTATTCTTTTTATCATATGAAGATGTTGATTTACGTGTAATGGTGTTAGAAAAGAGTTTGTTGATGTTGAAACATTACGCATAACATAGGATGTGGTTGATTTAGTTTGTCTTTCAAATTTTAAGGCCAACTTAATAAAATCATCAAGTGAATCATAAGAATACATGTCAACATTATCTCTTATGAAGTTATTCAAGCCACCTACGTATCTAGCACACTTTTGTTTTTTTTTTCTCTTGAACATCACAAATAAGTGCTAGTTTTTCAAATTCTCTAGTGTTTCTTCTACATTAAATAAGCCTTGCCTTAGAGTTATCATTTTCACATACATATCTTACTCATATTCTCTAGGCACAAATTTTTTTCTTAGGTGTTTCTTAAGTTTTTCAAAAGATTTTATTTTTGACTTCTCTTGCCATTATCTTGTTTTTTTTTTCAAAATATCATATCAAATCCTAGCAAACCTTTTGAACATAAGAGTAGAAAGCTTGAATTTTATCTCATCATCATACTCCTTAAATTCAAATATAACTTCAATTTCATACAACCACTCAAGAGAATAATTCCACATTCAATCCACCAGAAAATTTAAGAAGGTTAAGTTTAATACATTGATCTTCATTGTATGCATGTCTTACTTAGAATGTATGTGGTCTTCTTTGGTTGCTTAAGCCAATGGAACTCGTCTCACACTCTCCATCTTCATTTTGATATATGTTTGAATATCCTTTTCCTCCTTTTGTATGGAATGCATGCTTCATTTTTTCCTACCACATTATCTTGTGTGGTTGCCATGTGATTTTTCCATGGTCAATACTTCTCTTGATCGGCTAACTTGGTTTCTACACTTTGTAATTGTTGTTGAATCATTGTTTGATTATGTAGTTGGGCATCCATTAGTGTGGTTAAAATCTTGATGGACTCTACAAATGCATGAACCTCTTCACTTGCCATGGTGAAGGTAGAAACACACCTCTTTATTTTGCCAAAAGAATACTAGAAATGTAATTTCCTACAATGAAACAAAATAGACAAATATTTTTCCAATTCACAAGAAATTATGAATCACTACTTATTATATTGGTCACACAAAAATGGAAGGAAATGTAGACAACATAACACTACATGAACATTTGAAACAAGCTGATTGGGAGGTGGTCTTCTTTTATGACTAAGAATCTGCCACATAAAATAACAAAAGGACCATCAACTTCTTTAAAGAAGTGTGATCTTCAAATTGAATATTTTTTTCCATATACCATAGAATATGTCTAGAAGAAATAGAAGAATATTATGTACTGGAATTGGAGAGAAAATTGGAGTGAAACTTAGGCCCAAAATATTTTGCAAAACCTTTGAACCTGGTTATATTATACTAGAGCTGTCAGGGGTTTTTTCTCCTTTCTACCAAGTTTTGAAACGGGTAGAAAAAAAATGGATGGATGATTTTCTAGATAAATGGAAAAGTGGGGATAGGAAATAAAAGATAAAGAGCCGGTTGAAGTAGAAGTGCCAGCTCGATGTTAGAACAAAACAGACATAACTATTGTAGTCTCAGTGGAAAGAAAGGAAGGCTAGTCAAAGATTTAAGGACTTTGCTAGATGGACTATGTGAGATTACAACAAGATTTTTGCAAGATTTGGAACCTTCAATCAAGAAGTCATTAAAGATTCAAGAAAGGCATCAAGAAATAAGAAAATATTAAAGATTAATGGCCATCGAACTCCTTGGAACTCTTTGCAGGTTGCTTTCTTATAAGCAATAGCAAGAAGATGCAAGAAGTGCACTGCCGAAGGAAGGTAAAGTTGTGAGGAGCTTTGATACAAAAAATTCTACGGATCAAGATCGAGAGAAGTGTCTAATCGATCACTTCTTTGTTCCCTTTGGCCACAATTTAATGCAGGAAAGAAAAACACCTAGTTTAATAAGCTGAACTCGACACTAATAATGAAAACTAGCTAAGGTTATTCAAATGTTGAAGCAACATTCAAGCTTTGAATGAGGGAACATAATTGAAGGAGGGAATGCCACAGGCATTCCTGGATATACTACTTTGAAAAGGGAGAGATGATTCAAGTGTTTACTTGAGGATTGGTTCAAATGATTTCCTATTATTCATATGTCTTAAGCGTGTATAACATAGGTATATATATTTGTGAGGAGTTGACATTAAGGCCTCTAAACCAGTCGGTCTTCCCCCTTAATTCAAGATAAATTACCTCACTTGAATTAAGCCTATATAAAGCTTAATCACAATCACAATATAATCATCTAAATGATATTAATGACTAACAATACAAAGCCACACAATCAATGATGGCACATACGTGAAATTATATCAAAACCCAAGCTTACATAAAATATGCTTAGGGTTTACGACAAGTTTAATATAACTAATGATTATCATCACCATATCTTATTGTAGTGTCATCCCATGTATGCCATAGCCTTGTATTCTTTGAATGCTTGTACAATTTAAGTCTTTTTTTGTATGTTAAAATGTTCTCCTTACAAATATATAATATACCTACAAGAATATCTTGAATCATTTTCAATACCAAGAATAGACATGTTATCATGAATATTTAGTATGATTGGCTCAAAGATTAATAAAGATAATTTTTCCTTACCTTGAGAATCAATAGATTCTTCTGCATCATTCTCCCTTTGTTGAGAAGAATTTTCCCTCAAATTTTCATCAGTATAATATGAATACAAATCATTAACATTGAAAGTTCTTGAAATTCTACCATAATGGTCTAGAAGTTCAAGTTCATAAGCATTATCCGAAAACTTTCTTAGTATTTTAAAAGTAATGTTCATTGTTGGCATTAGTCTTTTTTACGTATATTAGGAAATCTTTCTTTACGCAAATGTAACCAAACTAAGTCACCAAGAGAAACCACATGTGTGTTTCTATACTTATTCGCTTGGGCTTTATATTTGGCATTAGCTTTTTTAATATTATTTTTGATTTTCTCATGAAGCTGTTGAAAACAATTTACTCTATCTTTATCTTCATAATTTTTTAACTCACCTCTTTTTAAAGGAATCATATTGATTAGGGCTGTTCATGTTATCCGATATCTGCTTATCCGATCCGATATCCGAAGCGATCCGATCCGAAAAAACAAATATCCGATCCGATTTTTTTTTTAAATCAAATATCCGATCCGGTCAACGAAAAGTCAAACAAATCAAATATCCGATCCGACAAATACAAATAATATCCGATCCGAAGAAAAAATATTTATATATTTTTTATAATTTTTTATTTTATATATAATTGTATATAAATAAATTTAGATGTGTCTGTGTATAATTTTTACTTACTTTATTTATTATTTGAGGCAAAATTTAATTTAATTGAAATTATATTTTTAATATAATCCCTTTTTAGATATTTATAACAATAAAAATAAAAATACTCTGCATACCGATATACTCCATCCACTCCTTTCTTATTTTAGTTTTAACATTGGATATTTGTTGAGTAAGTCGGATATTTGCTAAGCGAATCAGATATTTGCTCAGCATTCGCTCAACAAATCGGATAATATAAAATATATTTGTCATTTGGTAATTTTTTATATTTGAAATTGTATTCGAATAATATCGGTTATATTTGATATCCGATGATATCCGATCCGAAAATTCAAATATCTGATCTTCCGGATATCCGAAGTTTCAAATCAAATATCAAATATCATTTTTAGATATCCGAAATTTCAAATATCCGACAATCAAATATCCGAAATATCGGATATTTGAACCGTGAACAGCCCTAATATTGATAGGCATGTCTGGGTTAACTCCATTCACCACCTCAAATGAACTAGTTGGAGTAGTACTCTCTAAGGTTTCATCAACAAATTAAGGGGAATATAGAACTAACCAACAAAAGTTACTGAAATAAAGCAAAGAAAAATCACACTATATTTGTATTTATAACTCACATAACCACCCCTTCATTGTCCTCATCGCATGTAAACTACTCTCAACAATTTCACAACCTCATGTAATACCGTCCAACAGATTACCTATAACTAGTAATACACCACCCTAATAACATGAGCCTTCACATTTTCCCTAAAAAAGGTGTGGATCTAGGGTAATAGAGCCTAAATAGTTGAGACTTTCATAAAAATCTCCTATTATGTGTGTCACATCACCATGTAAGCATTTCCCAGCATATTGAGTCTTGTTTACTTCTTTCTCCAATGTACACCCACATTTACATTGCATGTTCCTTTATTGTTTTCTCAAATAATAATAGTAAAGTATTATTACCTTTTCTTATGTGTTTTTCTACTGATCATAGAAGACGCATCTTATGGTTAAGCTTCCTTAGACACTTGAGATATTTTTCTTAAGGATACATGATAAAATAAAGGTTTTTAAATGTTAGGTATATTATTCATAGTATTTTTATAATAAAATGTTATCTTGATAATTTATTTTTTGTGTTGATGTGGTATGAAATCTATGGAAATTGAGAAAAATGTAAAGGCATGTAATTATGTACATTTTAAGCTATAGTTGTTTTACAAGTCAAGTGGATTAGCATGAATCACTACCAAAATTATGATAGGAAGTTTTTTTTTATCTATATATTTTGGTAATATCCTTCAGGAGAGTGTGTATTAGAGGGTGAAAACCACTCATCTTGTGACTTTAAGGACTTTTATATAAACATGGTTGTTTTGGCATCATTAAGGATATTTTTGTTCATATAGGATCATTAAAAAAAATTTGGCATCTAAATATGTTATTAGGGTGGAATATGTTCAGGATATATCATAAGTATATCATGTGGAAATATTTGAGTAATGATAAGTGGAATATATTAAAAAATTGGACAAATGGATTCAAATGATGGAAAACGATATATCTGCATAAGAATATAATTTTTTTGATATAATGTTAGTAATAATATTCTAGGAATGTGTACTAAATTTTGTATTTATATGAGGTTTTCAAAAAAAATTATGCCTAACTTGTGAAATTAAGGTTTTGTAGTAATTTATGAATAATAACATTAGAGTAAAGCCATTTTCACACATGTAAGATGCCCGAGTTAGACCTTGAATATTATATATGTTGTTAATTATAATATTTTAGTAATATACGATAATTTTGGTGACTAAATAAGTATTATAGAAGAAATTAAGCTCCCATAAGGAAATAATGGTTTCTAAAGCATATTATCATCTTTTACCTGTGGGGATGTCTCAATATTCTTGTGGTTGTCTTTTACATATTTTAATTAATTATTTTAAGTTTTCATTATATTCTTGCATATATATGATTGTGTATATGGCATAATATTGAGAAAGATGATAGCTGATAAGACACTAATCACTTAAAGTTAAGGATTAAGTGAGTTAAGGCTATAGACTTAGGTTTATTCCACCTAAGGATAATACTGGCCTAGTGTTCTTCACCCTAGGTGGTGAATTATAACATTCAATTATTTCATAAATAATGGTTATGAGCATGTGCCATGGAAATAGGATGATCATTATGGACAATCATATTAGATCCTAGTAGGTGTTCAATATGATCAAATGGTAAAAGAATAATGGGGGGTCCTGAACTCAACATAAAAAATAAATGGATTGTGGATATACCTAATAATGAAATTTTTATTTAGTTATCGTTTTACCTTATGATGTGTTTAATTATTATACAATGTTATTATTTTATATGACCTTATATATTGCGAGTAATCCTGCTACAATTATATTTGTCCATTAAATAATATGTATTGTGTTAATTATACATTTCATGGGTACTATTCATTCTTAGTAGAAGATGGCCTTAATGATTTGTTACAAGTCAATGTTGTAACCTTGGTTGAATTTTCTACATTTTAGGGCGGGAGTGACCATATTATCCTTGTTGTTTGGGATGTTAAATGATGTTAAATGATGTTATTCTATTTATCACTTTCAGTCTTTATGCCTTTTGGGACACTTAGTTCTAATATATACCTTTTGGTACATTTTGTTTATCTCCTTCATTTCCTATTTATCATGTTTTGAATTTTAACTTTTTAGCCATGCATTCAATATGATGATTGTTTGATAAGAAAAACTTATGTCGAGTATAATAGTAACATGCAACAATATACTTATTACATTTCATTTACAAAAAAAAAATTTAGTAGCAATTTGTTGGAAGTTATAAGTTGATATTAGATCTATTGTTTTGATAATCATATTTTGTTTGGAAATTATTACTTCTTAAATGATCCCCTCTTTGATTTTAAATATTTATTCATATTTTGATGAACATTGATTTTTCTAAAACCATGATGAACTTGTGAGGAATTGAGTATAAGTACCCTAAGTGACCCAAAAATAATTTTATCAATTGTGGACCTTTGAGCTAGAGACACAACAAGAATAAAAATAATAATAATAGTGCAAACCTACCTCATCTGATGTATTATTTAGGAAGGCTAAAGGAAGACCACAAGGGTCTTGCCAATTTCCCCAAGGCGGAGAAGGATAAACCTAGGATTTAGGAGGGTATTATAGGGGTTACAAGGGAGGATAGTAAGGTGAATGCCTGAATGTCATTAGCTAAAGAGAGGCCCATCAACAAATGGGTTTAGTCACTTGTATGTTCTCCATCCTTTCATTACCGATGTATGTGATATTTCATTTAGGTGCATCCTTATCATTTTTTTATATCATTATTTTTGCTAAGGTTTTTGTCTATTGTGTCACCTTCTAGGGATATATTACATTATAGTAGGATCAAATCAAAAGTGGTCTTGGGGACAAGTTGGGTAGACATTATAATAGACATGGTTGAGATGGATCTATAAGACTTTGATGTTGTCCTTGGGATACACATGTTGTGGAGGTACTGAGTTGTGATATATTGTACTAAGGATTGAGACGTGTTGTGGGGAAGTCAAAGCACTATTTTCTCCTATACAACATGCAATCTTAGGCCCATGATGAATGTTGTATCAATCATATGCTATATTTGTTAATAAAAAGATGTTACCCTATATGCTTGTGTATGGCTTAGGAGCTAAACAAGGGCATACCATCATTAGAGGATAGTTTGGCTGCGCAAGAATTTTTACTTATTTTAGGAGTAGATACTTAGTATATCACTAGTACACAAGATATAATTCACCATCAAGCTAGTACCAGAGATAGATAAAGTTTCAATTGTACCGTACCAATGTCACTAATTCAATTATAGTAGTTTAAGTCACAATTACAAGACTTTTTGGCTCACAAGTACATATGTTCCATTATGTCTCCATGTGGAGATCCAATTTCCTTTTTAAATAAGAGTGATAAGACTCTTATTTATGTATAGAATATTAGAATATGAACTCTTAATGATGAACAACCAATATCCCCTTCCGAGGATTGATGATTTATTTTTCGAACTTTAAGGTGTTGCAAACTCTTTAAAGTTTTCCATATGGCCGGGCTAACATCAATCGCAGATCACTAAAGCATATATCATGAAGACTAACTTTAGGCCATAGTATGCACACTATAATCTCATGATGTCACACCTGTTGTACGTGTGGACCTGATGATAAGGATCTTTCAAGCATCCCTCAACAAGCTTGTAGTGGTTTTATAAACTAAAATTTATGATACTCTAGGAGTAGAGAGGTTTATGAGAAACATATTTACACCATGTCTTCACACCAAGTGAGTGTTTTGGCTTCAAAAGGTTGCCTTTTTTGGACATATAGTATTAGCGAATGGAGTTATCATAGATCTGGTAAAGATTGCAGTGATTATAAACTGTAGGGAACCCACTAGCTTTCCCAAGGTTTGTTTCTTGGGTTTTGTTTGATACTGTAGGTACTTTGTTTAGGATTTCTTGAAGGTAGCTCATCCATTAATGAACATTATCGAAAAGAATACTAGATTTTAGTGTGATAATGAAAGTGATGCACATTTTACTTTGGACTATACCATCAAGGTCAAATGGGTTTGAGGTCTATAATAATGCTTTAAAGCATGGATTGGATTGTGTTATTATGTAACATGGTAAGGTAGTTGTTAATTTTTTTTAGTTCAAGTATCATGAGTAGAGTTACTCATTTTTTGATTTTGAGTTGGCATTTTCCATCTTCACGTTGAACATTTACAGCTATTATCGGTATGGGACATAGTGTAGATTCTTCAATTACTATAAAAGCCTTTGATTAATTTTCATTCATATAGTGTTCTTTATAAAGCAAGGAGATGGACAGATTTAGTGAAGCACTATGATATCTAATTAACCTACCACAACTGTAAAGTTAATGTTGTGGTAGACCTCTTTGGTAGGAAGACATCATACTCTTTGATTTATTATATGGTGGCTAATTGGTTGCTTGAATATCTTAGTGAGAAGAGAATATAGTTCATTAATTAGAGTGATTTGGATGTTTGAATGAGTGCTTTGACAATTACACTAGATTTTTTTTATGAGATAGGAATTCAATATATTATTGGTCTCAAGCTCAAGGGGATTTGATAAACAATATCGAATGGTCATGTAGAGTGATTTCAGAATACAGTGATGGCTTTGAGATAGGGGATAGAGTTTTGTTGATATTTTCACCCATCATGGGAGTGTGGATATTTGATTAGATGGGTAAGTCGAAAGCAAGGTACATTGGTTCTTTTTAAATTATTCATATAGTTGGCAAGGTTACCTATAGCTTGGCACTTCTATCTGAGTTAGTTATAGTTCACGACATCATCAAAATTTCTTATCTCAATATATATGGTTTAGATCCTTCCCATATGATCAAACCTAATGAGATCAAACTTAATGATTCATTGCCATATGAGGAGATTCCCTTATAAATTCTTGACACCAAGGTAAAATGGACTTGCATAAGCTCAATTACACTTGTGAATATTCTATGGAGTTTCCATGGAGCAGATGAGACGACATAAGAGATATAGAAAGACATGTGCTAGATATGTTGCAAGCTCATCAACATAAGCATGTTAGATTTTGCGGTAGTCTCTCTTCCTTAGTGGTAATACCCAATGATTAGGTGTATACTCCCATAGAATTAACAACTAATATCTATTTTCCTTAAATCATTTTTCTCTTAATCCCCAATTGTTACTTAATAACTTTTGGTTTGAACACACTTATGAAGGGGTTATAGTGTAAAATTAAAATTTTTGACATAACCCTAATACTATGAAATTAATATTTGTTTACCTAATCCTAACCCCAAATGAGTGAAATTAATTTATCCTAATTTTTTAATCTTAAATTTAAACCTAATACTAATCCTCACCTTAAATTATTTTTATTTTCCTCTTTTTCTCCTTTCTTCTTTTTCCCTTACTCTTTTCTTTTTCCTTTTTCCTTTCTCCTTTGCTTTACCTTCTCCACCTATTCCAATCATCCTCGTTTACCCTTCATCCACTTTAGGCCATGATCTTTCCTCCCTCATGGTTTCATTTCCTTTCCCTTCCAAATTATGTACCTCTCCCATATATGCACCCTACTCATTCTTACAAGTTAAGACCCATTTTACTTTATGCTGGTCATTAAGGACCTGCTCAATGATAAGCTATTTATGACGCTGATTACAAAGGAGTAATTATATATCATGTATAGGGTTATGGAATTGGAGACTTATATTATCTAGTTCTTATTTTTACCTTGATATTCTTTCGAGATTTCCCCTTAGGTTATTTCCTATATGTATTAAAAAATTATATGTTGAGTATAGCCCCCAAAACTCTTACTTGTGTTTTTGATAGTTTCCTACTTAATGTTTATCATGTTTCATATTCTATTTGCTTTTGTAATTTCATTGATGTTATTATGGCTTGTAAACTAATATTATGTTAATTATGATAGTAACACCCTTTTTTTTTAAGTTTCAATTTAAATAAAAAACCTTAAGTTATAAATTTTAGGGTGCTATCATAGTTGTATGTTATAATGGGTAATATCAAATGATTTGTTAACTAAAAAAAAATCAAATGAGACATTGATGAGAATTGTGATATTTTTTAAAATTTCCCCATTATAGTTTTGGCATCGTAATGATAATAAATTTTCATAATTACTTATTTATGTGTCTTAACCATGGTAATTTTATCTTTTTATATAAGTTCTTCAAAAAAATAATTTAGCCTTTAACGTAGATGATACTCAAAATAATCTTTTTTGACTTAAAAAACATCAATTGGGTGAATAGAGCATTGAGATGGAAAAACTAAAGAGTTGTTTGCCTAATTGTTCTCTTGAACTAAAAGGCCTTAAATTATTTGAATTATTTGGATAACTTTAACCTACACTATTAGATATTATTTCAACTTTTAATTCTTAGTAAAAAAAAGTTAGCTATTTTTAGCAACAAACATGGTTCTATACTTGTTGAGTTACTATATTGGCATATATGTAAGTGCAGTTGTTTTTTTTTAATGAAATCATTAATCATATAAAGTAATTAAGGATATTCTTCTCCATTCTTATACTAACTTTTTCATTTGGTCATGATTGTAGTAGTAAACTTAGAATTCCATGTTTTTTCATTTACCAAGCTTCATTTTATATATTATAGAAAGATAAAAATTATTATTTTAAAGTAGCATTATGTTTTTCGGTAATTGTTTATGTAAGACATGTTACAATATATATGAGTGTATTTTTTTTTAAGAAAAAATTATTCTTATAAAGTAATTAAGGATATTCTTCTCCATTTTTAGACTAACTTTTTTCATTTGGTCATGATTGTAATAGTAAATTTAGAATTCCATGTTTTCTTCACTTATCATGCTTCATTTTATATAATATAGAAAGATAAAAATTATTATTTTAAAGTTGGATTATGTTTTGTCGTAGTTGTTTAAGACATGGTACACTAATTCTCTTTCTTAATGTACTAAAATTGTATTAGACTCCCATTCTTATGGAAAAAGTATTTTCCAATTTCTAGTTTTGAGACACACACAAAAGTTTCCCATTTCTCTGTATCCCTATATCCATGGAAATACAACCTTTGATTTGCTTTTGCATCTCATATTTTGGTTACGTGTGCTTACTCGAAGATCCTAGCTTGCTTAATGCCTCTTGCATTCTCCATAATTAGGTTTGACAATAAAGGGTAGACAACATTCAAATAAAACAATATGTTCCATTCATTATCATTTACTTGTTTAATTAAGGATCAATTTGATAACAAAGGTTTGGTAAAATATAATGGGAACAAATTATCTATGGTTTTATTTTTGGTAATTTATGATTATACTTCAGAAAAAGTTTTCTAATATAAATTTATTATTCAAATAAGATATTATATTTAATAGTTAGTTAATGCAACAATTTTTTAAACTTATTTGGCAATTAAACTTGCTAAATTTTACTTAAATTGAAAAAAAAATGAAGGTTGAAAATCTACTATTGGATGAGAAATAATTTTTCTACGCAAAATCTAAAGTGGCAAGAACTAAAATGGTCTTTAATTTTCTCTAGAGTAATTGAGCTACATCAAGGAAATTTTGGTGAACATCAATTTAAATATGATGGAATGTTTACAGCCAAAATCTTATGAAAAAAATACTAATTTTGAATATGAAATTCCTACACCTATAACACAAATAAGATGATAATGACTTTGTTGCAGAGCTACTACTTCCCTAATCTTAATCAAAAGGTTGTAATTCCATATGATATCTATGAGTGTAATTATATCAAACCACACAATATTGAAATAAAGGAAAATGGCAAAGAAAAAATTTAACTAAGTTTATTATTCCCTGTGGTTGTGAGAATTTAGAATAATATGATTTGGTAGAGTTTCTTTGAACCTATTAATTGAAAATAATATATACTACCACCTTTGACTAATAACATACGATAATGTGGATGTCTAGCTACTAATTTTTAACTATAAAATTTGGAATGAGTATAGATAGTGAGTAATAAAATTATTAATTCTTGGAAGATTATTGGGGTAAAAGGAAAAAAAATAATAAATCTATATAATTAACCTATAAAATGACACACATGTTTGATTATTCATTTTTTTCCTATAAAGATTAATGTTTAGGATGTTGCACTTTCTTCTCGAAAACATTCATACCTGATATAGAGGTATATTGCATTATATATCTAAAAATTCTTATATCTTCCGAATATAAAATTCATATGATATTCTACTAAAATTTGAGGAATTTGGTAATAATAACATTAAAATAACTATTTAATTTATATTGCATGTTGAGATTACTTGTGAAATTAAATCATGGATCCACAAAAATAGTTACACATAATATCCATTCTTTGTTTATTAATTACACATACTCATTAATAAGAAACACATTATTATATAATAATATTTATTCCAAAACATTTATCACTTAATGAGTTACAAGGATGTTACATTTTTACTTGATGGTAAGTTCACTAGATGAATATATATATATATATATATATAATTCATAATAAAAAGAGTAATAGGTCAATCCAATCCTTGTGACAACACAAAGAAAAGAAGCAAAAGAATAAGCATAAATTAGCTAATTCCAAACTAACTCAAAGAGTGTATTTATATATGTTTTAAAATTCCTATTACATATAATCAAATCAATAGAAAACTATAAAATAAGAATTTTGCCAATGGTGTTGATCACAGTTATGATGATTGCTATGATGAACCCTCAACTTCCATAGGTAGAGAGTGTTTGGTATGACTTATTTGCAAACCTAAGGGTTTCGTGGTGGGGTGATAAGCGTAAGAAGTATAGAAAACTTAGGACTTATGCACAAAAATATATGCGTGAATGGAAAATTCAGACAAAGAGTGAAAATTTCAATGATTGCGGTCAGTAGTTTACAAGCCTAAGGAGTATACGTATATATCAATGTAAAATGTCATTTAATGACACTTCTATTACACACACACTTTTTATACATTTCTAGTTGTTAGGTTTGTTTTGTGAAACGTTATAATATTTCATTAAGGAATTACTCATTATTTTGAACATCAATAATATATATATTATGTTACACAAGCGTAGGTCTTTGTATTTTATTAAAATATCAACATCCTATGACGCTATCATATAAAATAATATGTGGTACATACATTGCAAGATCATCAGCATAAGCATGTTAGATTTTGTGGTAATCTCTCTTTCTTTGTGGTGGTGCACGATAATTAATTGTGAACTCCCGTAAACATAATCATCAATATCACTTTTTCTTACATCATTTTCTCTTAATCCCCAACCATTACTTTTTAACTTTTGGGTTCAAGACTCTTTTAAAAGTGTTATAGTGTAATACTCTATATTTTAACATAACCTTAATACTGAGAAATTAATTATTTTTTTAACTAATCCTAACCTAAAAGAGCGATAATTAATATCTTCTAATTTTTTAATGTTAATTTTAAACATAATTTTACTCTTCACTTTAAATTATTTTTAATTTCCCCTTTTTTCTTTCTTCTTTTTCCCTTACTCTTTAATTTTTCCTTTTTCCTTTCTCCTTTTCTTTTCCTTTTCCACCTATTCTAATCATCCTTATTTCCCCTTCATCCACTTTAGGCCATGAACCTTCGTTCTTCATGGTTTCATTTCCTTCCCATCCCACTATATGCACCTCTACCATTCATGTACCCTATTCATTCCCACAAGTAGATGACCCATTTCACTTTGTGTTGGTCATAGAGGACCCCCTCAATGATTAAGCTATTTATTACACTAATTATAGAGGAGTAATTATGTACCATATATAGGGTTATGGAATTGGAGAGTTATATTATCTGATTCTTGTTTTTACCCTCATATCCTTTTGGGGTTTCACCTTAGGTTAATTCCCATATGTATTTGAACATTGTATTTTTAGTTAGCCTCCAAACTCTTACTTATCTTTATGATATTCCCTACTTTACGTTTATTATGTTCCATATTCTATTTGCATTTATATATTAATTGATGTAATAATGGATTGTGAACCAATATTATGCCTATTATGGTAGTAACAGCCATTTATGTTTGTTTTAAGTTTCAATTTAAATAAAAAATTTAAGCTCTAAATTTTAGGGTGATAAAATAGTTTTATGTTATAATGAGTAATATCAAATTATTTTTTTTGACTAAAAAAATCAAATGACACATTGATGAGAATTGTGATTTTTTTTAAAAAAATTCACCATTATAGTTTAGTATTGTAATGATAATAATTTTTTGTAATTTCATATTAATGTTCTTTACCCATGGTTACCTTTAGGCTTTTTATGAAATTTTTCTTATGTATGTTTGTCAAAAAAATTTATCCTTTAACTTAGATGGTACTAAAAAAATCTTTTTTGACTAGAAAAACATTAGTTGGGTGAATAGAGCATTGAGGTGGAAAAATTAAACACAAGTTTGCATAGAAGTTTTCTTGAACTAAAATGCCCTTTCATTAATTAAATTCTTTTGATAGCTTTTAACCTACACTATTAGAGATTTTTTCAAATTTGAGTCCTTAGTAAAAAAATAGTTAGCTATTTTTAGTAAAAAACAAAGTTCTATAATTGTTGAGTTACTATATCAGCATATATGTGAGTGTAGTTGATTTTCTTATTATCTTTTTACCAAATCATTATTCATATAAAGTTATTATAGATATTCTTCTCCAATTTTAGATTAATTTTTTTTCCTTTGGTCCTAATTGTAGTTGTAAATTTACCATTCCATGTGTTTTCATTTACCAAGCTTCATTATATATATTATAGAAAGATAAAAAAATATTATTTTAAAGTAGGATTATGTTCTGCTCTAATTGTTTAAGTAAGAAATGTTACACTAATTTCCTTTGTTAATGTAACAAAATTGTATTGGACTCCCATCTTGATGGCAAAAATATTTTCCAATTTCTAGTTTTGAGACACACACAAAAAAGTTTCCCATTTCTCTGTATCCCTATATCTGTGGAAGTACAACCTATGATTTGTTTTTGCATCTCCTATTTTGGTTATGTGTGCTTACCCAAAAATTCCAACTCGGTTAATGCCTCTTGCATTCTCCATAATTATATTTGACAACAAAGGGTGGACAACATTCATATACAACAAAAAGTTCCATTAATTATCATTTTTTTTCATTTGATTAAGGATATATTTGATGACAAAGGTTTGATTAAATTTTTTGGGTACAAATTATCTATGGTTTTATTTGTGGTAATCTGTGGTGAGACTCCCAAAGAAGGTTATGATACAAATTTATGGTTTAAATAAGATATTATATTTTATAGTTAGTTAATGCAACAATTTTTCAAACTTCTTTGGCAATTAATCTTGCTAAATTTTATTTAAGTTACCAAAAATGAAGTTTGAAAATGTACTTTTAGATGAGACATAAATTTTCTAGGCAAAATCTAAATTATCTAGAACTAAGATGCTCAAGAGTAATTGAATTACATCGGGGCACTCTTGGCGATCATCAATCTAAATATGATGGAATGTTTACAACCGATATCTTATGACAAAATACTAATTCTGAATATGTAATTCCTAAACATATAACACAAGTATGATGATAATGATTTTGTTATAGAGTCGCTACTTTCCTAAACATATTAAAAATGTTGCAAAAGCATATCATATCTCTTTGCATATTTATATCCAACCTCAAAAATATTGAAACAAAGGAAAATGACAAAGAAAAAAAATTAACTAAGTTTATTGTTCCTTTTTCTTGTGTGAATTTGAAATAATATGATTTGGTAGAGTTTCCTTGAGCCTAATAATTTAAATTAATATATATTACAACCTTTGAATAAGAATAATAACATATGATAATGTGGATGTCTAGCTAATAATTTTTAATTATAAAATTTTGAACGAGCAAAGACAATGGGTAAAAAAATTATTGATTATTGCAAGATTATAGGGGTAAAAGGAAAAAAATGCTAAAGCTATATACTTGACCAATGAAATGACATATATGATGGATTATTTATTCTTTTCCAATACTAATTAATGTTTAGGATATTTTACTACCTTATAGAAAAAAATCATACATGTTTTAGACATATATGGCATTATATAAAATAAATTCTTATATCTTTTAAAGAAGAAATTCATATCAAATTCTACCAAAATGTGAGGAATTTGTCAATAATAACATAGAGATAACCATTTAATTTCTATCACACGTTGATATTGCTTGTGAAAATGCATTTAAATAAACATGAAATGAGTTACACAATATATCCATTCCTTATTTATTGATTATGCACACTCATTAATAAGAAATACATTGTTATATAACAATATTTATTCCAAAACATTTATCACTTAATGAGTTAAAAGGGTGTTTCTTTTTCATTTAATGTTAATTTAACTAGATTAATATCCATATAAATTCATAACAATAGAGTAATAGGTCCATCCAATCCTCGTCACAACTCAAAGAAAAGAAGCTAAAGAATAAAAATGCATTAGTAAGTTCCAACCTAGGAAAAGAGTGTGTTTATATGTACTTATGGATATCTGTTATGTATAATCAAATCAATGAAAAACTCTAAGATATGAACTTTTCTAATGGTGTTGATCATTGTTATAAGGATTGCTACAATGAACCCTCAACTTTCATATATAGAGAGAATTTGGTATAAATTATTTGCAAATCTATAGGGTTTGTGGTGGGGTGAGAGGCCTATGAAGCATAGAAAACTTAGGACTTATGCACAAAAAGATATGCAGGAATGGAAAATTCAGACAGGGAATGAAAATTTCAATAATCATGATCATTATTTTACTATTCTAGGGAGTATCCTTACCTACCAATGCCAAATGTCATTTAATAACACTACTATTACACACTTTTTATGCATATATTAAAGTCATGTTTTTTTTTTGTGAAATGTTATAACATTTCATTAAGGAATTACTAACTGGTTTGAACATCAAGAATATCTACATTATGCTACACTAGCCTTGTGAGGCAGTAATTTCGATTTTATCAAGAAAGTAGTGAATTTTATACTTTACATTACTTTTAAACAAATTATTGATAACGTGGGTCTTTACAAATTATTAAACTATCAACAATCAATGATGATGTCATATAATACGATTGAAAAATATAATTCACAAATAATAAAGGATTGTGTTTACTCATTTTTTACTATTGACTTAGTATCGATGATGGCCTATATATATATATATTAAGATGATGTCAATTTTTCATGTTAATATGCTCAAGTAAGTAAATAATATACATTCAAATATAATAATTAAGTAGGTGTATGATAATGTAGTTACTTAGGATCGTAATTAATTGGGAACTTGATAATGATGGTAGGCAATGATTAATTATGAATGCAAATAATTTCATAAAATGATGGTAAATAAAAGTTTTTAACTTCATTGATTAAAGAAAAAAATAAATACAAATCTTAAAGAAACATTATTTTTAAATAAATTATTTGAAAATACTTTTTAATATTTTACCAATTTCATATGTAATTTTTATCCTTGTATAATGATGCTTTACATTTTAATATTGTACCATTTTCTTGCCTTTCGTTTTCACCACGTTTACATGATTATTCCTAGCTCAGCATAAAACACATGATCTATGTATAAAAAGTTAAGGTTTGAGGGAAATATTGTGTTACTTCTGAATTTATTCTTGGCTCAACTTCTATTCTTATATAACGACCCCATTTTTTAAGCTATAAAAATTTTCTTTATTTTTACAATGATTTTGGTGAATCTAGATAAAAAATGGAGATGACATAGTCACATCCAACATAGAGATATAATCGATACTTAGTCCATAGTGAGTACAAAGTCAAATTACCCTTATACTCAAAGGAGCAGTTGGTATGAAACATACTAATGTATACCCTATGTCTAAGAAAAATATTTGAAACATAATGAAAGGTGAAATTAAAAAAAAAAGGCGTACCTCTCATATGGACATAGAATAATAATGCACTAAATTTAAAGTAGTGGGATATGCAGTAGTGTTAAACTATAAGTGTTACAAGTTTAGGAGATGTTATTTAACTTTACCCTAATCGAAAACACTCCCCATCAATCAAGGCTTCACAATGGCTTCATGACCATAAAAATTACTTTAGCATCTACTTATTTAAGGTAGAATAATTGTAAAGTGTATACACCTCATATAGGGTACTTTTGAAGTCTATAGAGCAAATAAGGTATCAAACCACTAATAAATTGGCTATTGACCACTAAAGTCTTCGAGGTTACAAGAAGAAATTAGGAGAATCTTAGAGTAATGAAAATGAGTAATGATTTTTTTTTAGAGTGAGGTTATTTATTGCGATAACCCCAACATCCTTTCATGTGTAACACCATTGAACACAATGTTGCAAACAATTAAAAGCCTTTATATGTATCAAACATATAGCATAAAAAATTAATCTCGTATCTAATCCCACATAAGTTATAACATAATCACAATTTTATATGTAAATAATTATTAAATTTGCAAGGTAATCATTCTTATTATAAAAGATCACATAAACCTTAATTGATTTTAGAATAGAATTTAATTTGAGTTCAAAATTAAGAAATAAGGTGATATGATAATTTGAAAAAAAAATCAATTGTGCATAAATAAAGATGACAAGGTTAATTTTAGCTTAAAGTTAAAAGAAATTCACACTCAAGAGCAAAGTCAAGGTTAATGGTCAAATTTTGGTTTTAACTATTCATATACTTCACTTTTATCCCTATTAAATTAGTAAATTTTTTATTATTCATCATAGATATGATTGATTCCTGAATACGTCTATGTATGGTGATTAGCAGGTAATTAGTAAGAACATTTTGAATGTTCATGATCAATATTCATACTAATTTTCTTACTAAACTTTCAATATGCTAAAAATAATGGTTACTTGATATATGTGAATTTTCCTCCAAAATATAAATAAAAAACTTAAAATTACTCAAACACCCAAAAGTACATTCAAACCCAAAGCTCAAAATTTAAGCCTAAGCCTAACGCTCTTACAGTAGGATTTAGCTAATTTTACAAACTTTTGACATTTTTATTATAACATTTTACATACAAATCTAAGGCATAAAAATAAATTTTCTTTTGAAATTATGTTCATTGAAATTTACTTTAACATAAAATAGGACACATAACTCATATAGAATTTAGAGATATTTAGCTCTAGATCAAACTCAAACTTGCAGCTCTACGAACCCGCGGTTTTAAATGTTTTGCTCTATACCATGATCAAACCTCAAAAAAAAAATATGTTCACCATAATAATGAAATTACCAAAATCATGATCTATAACTTTAATATATATTCATATCCATATAATTCCATAAGATTTAGAAAATCACATAGACAACCATATATTATCTTTTGTAACATTATACTACAAGTGAGTAAGATTAACATTATTTTAACTCAAATAAAATAAAATAAGAATATAAGAGGGATCGTTGATGACTTATATCAAGAAAAAAACCTCACTTGCAAAAATTAGCAATAAAATAATATGGTAAAAAATAGAAAATCATAAATAGATGAAAGAAGAAGAAAAATAACTGAAAGAGGATCCAACCAATTTCATTTATGTTCTTGGAAAAGTAGCTTTGAAAGTGTTTTAATGGAGAGGAGGAGAAGAGGGATATTTTTAGTCCTTTGGTATGAAAATGAGGTGAGTTTAAAAATTATGAAGAAAATGAAAAAGTTGAGTACTCTCTAAAGATTTATCAACAAATTGAGGGGAATATAGAACTGACCAACAAAAGTTACCAAAATAAAGCATTGAAAACAATTCTCAACCTTATTTGTATTTTTAACACAAAAAACTAACCCCTTTTTTGTCCCCATCACATGTAAACTACTCTCAACAATGTCATAACCTCATACAATATTATTTGGTAGATTAACTATAACTCAAAATACATCACCTTAATAATATGAGCCTTCACATTTAACCCTTAATAAATGTGAGGAAATAGGTTAATAGACCCTAAAGTGCTGAGGCTCTCATAAAAATCTCATATTAGCTCTATCACATTATCATGTAAGTATTTCCCTTCATGAAAAATTTTTTTACTTCCTGCTCTAATTTGCACTCACATTTAAAAAAAAAATTCCTTGATGTTTTCTTATCAAATAATAATGCATTATTACCTTTTCTTAAGTGTTTTTCTATTAATCATAGAAGAGGCATCTTAAGGTTGATCTTCCTTAGAGGCTTGAGATGTATTTTGTATGGATACAAGACATAGAAAAGGTTTTTTAATGTTAGGTGTATTTTTGGTAAAATTTTCTTGATTGTACTATTATGATGATAGTGTCATCTTGATAATATTTTTTTATGATGATGTGGTATCAAATCTATGTAAACTGAGAAAAATGTAAAGGCATGTAATTGTGAATATTGCTAGTTAAGGCTGTTTTACAAGTCAAGTAGGTTGGCATTAATCACTATAAATATTTGGGTAGGAAGCTTATTTTTATTTATATATTTTGTTAATAACCTTCATGAGGGTGTATGTTAGAGGATGAAAACCACTCATCTTGTGATTTGTAGGAATTTTATATAAACAGGCATCCTTATGCACATTTTAGTTAATATGGGACGAATATGAAATTTTTAATAATTAAATATTTTAATTGGATTTAAATATTATAAGCATATTATGTGGAATAATTGTAGTAGTGATAAGTGGAATAAATTAAATAATAGGAGAAATGGATATGAAATAGGGAAAATGACCTTAGTGGCACAGTCACTATTTCATAAATATTAGATACTAGAGTTAGAATCTAATTTTTTAATATAATGTTAGTAATGATATTTTATGAATGTGTACTAATTTTTGTAATTATTTTAGATTTTGTGAAAAATGTAAAGCCTAATTTGTAAAATTAGGTATCTGTAGGAATTTATGAACAACAACATCAGAGGTAAGCCATCATCATACATTTAAGTTGCTAGAGTAATATTTGAATGCTAATTATGTTGTTTAGCATCATATTTTTATAATTTATGATTAATTTTAAGGTTATATAAGTATTAGAGAAGAAGTTATGCTCTCCTTAGGAAATTAATATTTCTCAAGTGATTTATCGCCTTTTTCCTTTTGGGATGTCTCAATATACATATGGTTGTCTTTTATGTATTTTGAGTAATTATTTTAAATTTTCATTATGTTCCCTGCATATATATATATATATATTTGTGTATATTAAGAAAAATGATCGCTAATAAAACATTAATCACTTATAATGTAGGATCAAATTTGTTAAGGCTAAGGAATTAGGTTTGCTCCACCTGAGGATAATACTGGCCTACAGTGCTTCACCCTAGGAGAAGACTTATAGCATTCTATTGTTTTATGAATAGTTTTTATGAGATAGTTTCATGGAACATCTTGGCACCATTCCATAGGATGAAAATAATGCACAAGTATATTGGATCATAGCTGGTGGTTCAATATGATCCAATGATAAAAGAATAATTAGGTCTAGAACTCAACAAAGATAATAAATAGATTATGGATATACCTAATAATGAAATTTTTATTTAGTTATCCTGTTGCCTTACACTGAGTTTAATTATTAGAAAATCTTATTCTTTTATATGGCTTATATATTACATGTAACCGTTCTATAATTATATTAGTCCATTAATTGGTATGTATAGTGTTCATGATCGATTCAATGGGCACTATTCATTTTTACAAGAAGATGGCCTTAGTAATTTTTTACAAGTTAATGTTGTCACCTTGGATGAATTTTCTGCATTTTAAGGGGGGAGTGACCATACTTTCCTTGTTGCTTCAGATTTTAAGTGATGTTATACTATTTATCATTATCGGTCTTGATGCCTTTTGGGACTCTTATTTCCAATATATCTTTTTTGGTGCATTTTTTTTTATTTTAATAAGAGTTAACTATTAAAATAATATATAAGTTTTGGAATCCACCTCATTTCCTATTTATCATGTTTATAATTTTAAATTTTTAGCCCTGCATTTAATGTGATGACTATCTAATAAGAAAGTCTTATGTCGAGTACAATAATAACATACGACAATATTGTTTTTTCATTTCCTCTAAAATGAAATTCTTAAGTAGTAATTTTTGTGGTGTTATTAGTATGCATTAGATCTGGGGTTTTGATTAACATGTTTTGTTTTCAAATGGTTAGTTCTTAAATGATCCCCTATTTGAGTTTAAATATTTCTTTCATATTTTGAGAAAACATTGATGTTTCTAAAACCAAGATGATCTTGTGAGGAATTGAGTACAGGTATCCTAGGTGACCTTTCAAAGTTTTTATGTCAATAATATTATAGTAATTTGGGAATATTTTACCATTACACAGTTTCTATCTTGCATCTAGCTTATCATATCACTAAATGGTTACATCGGCCATCTAGTAGAGTTTTGGAATCATTCATTGAGTTTCTTTGGCACCCACCATAATCCCATCAGCCTCAGTCACCCCCACAACCTTTGTATTAACCCTAGGAGGGTATTAGAGAGGACTAGCTTTGAAGTGTCATCAGTTATCGCCCTCTATCTATGACGGTGAGGAGGATTCACTAATCTTGGAGGGATGAATCAAGGATTTTGATTGGACATTCTAGGTAGTTAATTTTCCACCAGCTCAAAAGGTAAGAAAAATAATAATTTTCCTTTTGAGAGTTATAGACGCTTGATAGATAAGTTTTTTTACACAAGGAAGAAAACCTATGTCCTAGGAGGAATTAAAGCTTAGGGAGTTTATGCAGCTAACATAGGGCTCATATTAATGTGATAATACAAAATTTGGTTCAAAATGTTTTTTATGTTTGATCTAGGCATAGAACCTATAGTGTTGATAGTTATCTATAAATTTGAGGAAGGGTTCCACATCAGTATCGATAACATGATGAGTGCTAAGGATTTCAAGAATTTAGCCATGCTAAATAGTTGGATATCTATTTCCAACATGATGGTTTAGGAAAAAATTTCTATTATAGGCACATAGGGTTCTAAAGGTAGGATCTAGTTTCGGGTAGGTGGAATTCCAAGTTCTCAATAAAATGGTAATATGCATAGGGAGAGAAGACTAATGAGATTTCTTGGATATTCTTTTGACATTTATGGTAAAGATGATCTAGGATAAGGTTGTTAGATTACGTTTGTTTAATGTTCAGCTCACGGTTATTAAGGCCACCAATACTGTGAGTGTTAGTGGAGATAGGTTATTTTGAGAAGTAGAAGGGTTAGTACCCATAACAAGGACATCTTTTACTCCAAAAATAAGTTTATCAATAGTGGACCTATGAGCTAGAGCCACAAAAAAAAATAATAACAGTAGAGGAAACCAATTGTAGCTAATGTATAGCTTAGGTAGGCTAAAGGAAGACCACAATGGTCTTCCCCATTTCCTAGAAGGATATAAATAGTATTTAGGGGGCATTATAGGGGTTACTAGGAAGGATAGTAAAGTGAGTGAATAAATGTCATTAGTTAAGGAGAGGCCTATCGGCAACTAGGTTTGGTCACATGTATGTTCTCTATCCTTTCACTAACTATATATGTGTTATTTCATTTAGGTGCATCTTTAATATTTATTTATATCACCATTTTTTATCAAGTTTATGTCTATTATGTTACCTTCTAGGGATATACTATATTATAATAAGATCTAATCAGATGTGGTCTTAGAGATAGGTGTGGTAAACTTCATAACAGTCTTAGTTGAAATGGATCTATAAGACTTTGATGTGATCCTTAGGATACATATGTTGAAGATATACTTAGTTGTGATATAGAGGATTGAGGGATTGAGTAGTGTTGTGGGGAAATCAAAGAACAATGTTCTCCCATATAACATGCAATCTTAGGCTTATGATGAAGGTTGTATTGACATATATACTATATTTGTTTATAAATAGATGTTACCCTATGTACTTATGCTGGTTTTAGAAGCTTACCAAGGGCATAATATCATTAGAGGATAGTTTGGTTGCTGAAGAATTTGCCTACACATTTTAGGAGGAGATACTTGGTATATCACTAGTGCAAATGATGGAATTCACCTTAAGCTAGTACCGGGGACAGATAAAGTTTCAAGGGTACCTTACTAAATTTCACTAATAGAGTTATAGTAGTTAAAATCACAATTTCAAAACCTATTGGTTCACAAGTACATCTCCTCGAGTGTGTTTCCATGTAAAGCACCAAATTCCTTTTTAAAAGAGAATGATGGGACTACATGTTTATGTACAGATTATTAGAATATGAATATTGATGGTGAAGAGCCAATATCCACTTCTGAGGATTGATGATTTGTCTTTCTAGCTTTAAGGTGTCGCTATCTACTTCAAGTTTGACCTATGGTCAGGACACTATAATCTCATAATGTGATACCTATTGTACATATGGACTTGATGATAAAGATATATCGAGTATCCCTCGACACGTTTGCAGTTATTTTAGAAACTAAATTTTGGTATACACTTAGAGTAGAGAGGGTCATGAGTAACATATTTACAGCATGCTTTCACACCAAGTGAGTGTTCTGGATTCAAGAGGTCGCCTTATTAGGACATACAGTGTTAGCGAGAGGACATGTTGTGCATCTAGAAAAGATTGCAACAATTAGAGAGTGTAAGGAATCCACTAGAATTCCTAAGGTTTGTTTATTATTGGGCTTCATTGGATACTATAGGTACTTTGTTTAGGATTTCTCAAAGGTAGATCATCCATTGATGAACATAATGAAAAATAACACTAGATGTTAGTGTGATAATGCAAGTAATGTCACATTTTTGGAGTTAAAGCAACCATCAAGGTTAAATGGTTTTGAGGTTTATAATGATGCATCAAAGCATAGATTGGGTTGTGTAATTATGCATCATGGTAAGGTAGTTACTAATGTTTTTTTTAGTTCAAGTTGCATGTGTAGAATTAACTGTTGTAGGATTTTGAGTTGGCTAGTACCATCTTTTTTTTTGATAGTCAAGTGAAGGAGAACAACACCAGGCAAAAAAAAAATGTAACAAATAGAAACTATGAAACAAAAGAGTCACTTCTTAATGAACCAAATATCAAGAAGTCTTGGATATTCTATGCCACCTCCTCAACTCTGTAGGGAAAATCACCTTGATCCAAAACCCAATTCTTGATTTGATGGCTATGATCATCCCTAGCTCTATTTCCATCTTGAAGTTGAAAATTTAGAATTCTTATCTATATGGGACACAGTGTAGATTATTCACTAACCATAAAAGCCTCTTGTTTATAGTCACTCGCATAGAGTTATATATAAGGCAAGGAGATGGAAAGATTTGGTGAAGGCTATGAAATGACCAACCATAATAATAAAGTTAATATTGTGGTAGATCTCTTAGGTAGGAAGACATCATACTCTTTTATTTCTTCCATGGTGGATAATTTTTTGCTTGAATATCTTGGTGAGAAGAGAATATAGCTTATTAAGTAGACTAATTTAAAGGTATGAATAAGTGCTTTGATGACTACACTAGCTTTGTTTGATGAGATAAGGACTCAGAATATTATGGATGTTAAGTTCGAGAGGATTCAATAAACGGTATCTAATCATCAAGTAGAGTGATTTAATATTCATGAGGATATCAAAGTTTGTTATAGAGATCATTAGAGTGTATCTTAAAGTTGCACTAATTTGAAGCATCTAATTTTAGAGGAGGCTTATTTTGCTTTATATTTTGATCACTTAAGAGGAGATTAGTAGTACAAGGACATTAAGAAAATTAATTGCCAGCCTTAAAATGTGTAAGAGGTAGTGGAGTTTATGTCAAGATATCTAACCTATTCGGAGTTTACATAAGAGAACCATAGACCTCTAAGGTTGTTTTAGCCTTAGGATGCTCCAAGAAGGAATTGGCAATCCATTTTCATAGATTTTGTGAGTAGGCTATTGAGGACTCATAGCAAGTATGAGATGATATATCATTTACCGATTAAATAAATTATTATTTTTTCTACTAATGAAGTTGAGTTTGAGAAAAGATTAGTTTGTTCATGCTTACATGGCATATTTTGTGGGTAGGTAAAGCAAACCTTTGAACATAGTCTCTAATAAGGATATAATATTTCTTTTCCATTTCTGAGGGAAATTGTAGGAGGCTATGGCCACAAAATTAAGAATGATTACCTCCTTTTACCAAATAACAATGGGTAGATAGAGAGGATTATTCTTTGCTCTAAGTGTTTGAGTAAGACATGATACACTAATTGTCATTGTTAATATAATAAAACTGTATTAGTCTCCCATGCTTATGGAAAAAATATTTTCCAGTTTACAAATTTGATACATCCACACACATCATAATTTATAAAATTATAAGTTCCCATTTCTTCCTATCCCTATATCCATGGAAATCCATCCTATGATTTGTTTTCACATCTCATATTTTGGTTCAGTGTGCTTACCCAAAAATACCAGCTCGGTTATTGCCTTTTGCATCTCCATAATAAGGTTTGACAATAAAGGGAAAAAAACATTCATATATAAGCAAAAGTTCCATTCATTATCATTTATTTGTTTTATTAAGGACCTATTTGAAAACAATGGTTTAATTAAATATTATGAATACAAATTATCCATGGTTTTATTTGTTGTAATGTATGGCTATACTCCAAAAAAAGGTTTCTAGAACAAATTTATTATTTAAATATGATATTATATTTAATATTTAGTTAATGCAACCATTTTTCAAACATATTTGGCAATTAATCTTGCTAAATTTTATCTAAATTACAAAAAACGAAGGTTGAAAATCTACTATTGGATGAGAAATAGATTTTGTTATAGTGGTCCAATATTGGAGAGCATCAATTTAAATATGATGGAATGTTTACAATCAAAATATTATAAAAAAAAATAATTCTAAATGTATAATTCCAACATATATAACACAAATAGGATGTTTATGAATTTGTGGTAGAGTTAATACATTCCTAATCTTATTGAAAAGTTTGCAAATAGATATCAAATCTCTCTCTATATTTATATTGAACATAAAAAATATTGAAACAAAAGGAAGGGGCAATAAAAAAAATTTAACTAAGTTTATTTTTCCATTTGGTTGTGACAATTTAAAATAATAAGATTAGGTTGAGTTTCTTTAAAATTAATAATTGGAATTAATATATATTACTACCTTTGAATATGACTTATAATATACGATAATATGGATGTCTAGCTACTAATTTTTAATTATAAAATTTTGAACGAGTAATAAAATTATTGATTCTTGGAATTTTATAAGGGTAAAAGGAAAAAAAGATACTAAAGCTATATAATTAACATATGAAATGATATATATGTTGGATTATATATTTTATTCAATTTTTTCTGTTAATATGCCCACGTAATTAAATAATTCACATTATATATATATTCAAATATATTAATTAAGTACGTATATGATAATGTAGTTACCTAGGATTGTAATTAATTAGGAATTTGATCATGGTAGTGGAAAATGATTAATCATGAGTACCAATAATTTCATAGAATGATGGAAAATTAAAAAAAAAAATACTTCATTTATTAAAGTAAAACAAAAAATACAAAATTTTAGAGAAACATTATTTTTAAATAAATTCTTTAAAAATACATTTTAACAACGTCATATGTAATTTTTATCCTCATTTAATGATGCCTTAGGATTTAAGTATAATTAGCTAAGGTTTAAAGGAAATAGTGTTACTTCTGAATTTTTTCTTGCTCAACTTCTATTCTTCTATTACACGCTAACGTATATTCCAAGTCTATGGAAAATCCTTGAAACATAATGAATAGTGAAAAAAAAGCATACCTCTCATATAGACATAGAGTAATAACTCAATAATGTTGAACTACTAGGTTATACATTGGCCTTAAACAATAAGTGTTACAATTTTAGGAGACGCTATTTAGCTTTTCCCTAAGCTAAAACCTCCCCATCAACCAAGTCTTCACAATGGCTTTATAACCATAAACCTTACTTCATCATCTATTTATTTATGGTAGCATAATCATAAAGTGTATGCACCCCATATAAGGTACTTTGAAGTCTAGAGTGTAGATAAGGTACCAAACCACTAATAGATTTCCAATGGACCATTAAAGTCTTAAAGATTACAAGAAACGAAGTTTGCAGAATCTTATTGTAATGAATATGAGTAATTTTTTCAGACTGAGATTATTTATTGTGATAACCTTAATATCTTTTCATGTTTAACACTATTTCACACAATGTTATAAAACATTAAAAATTTTATACGAGTTTAAAATATAGGACAAAATGTTAATCATATATGTAATACCATAGGAGTTATAACATAATCACAATTTTACATGTAACAAATTCATAAAAGTTGCAAGGTCATCATTTTAATTATAAAACATCACTTAATACTTAATTGACCAGGAAAAAAAATTAATTACAGTTCAAAATTAAGAAATAAGGTTGTATGCTATTTAAAAAAAAAATCAATTGTTCATAAATAAATAAATGAACAAATCAAGTTGACAAGGTTAATAACATGGGTCTATACTATGATGAAATCTCCAAATAAAATATGTTTGCATACTAATAACATTAATAAAATCATGACATATAATTCTAATAAATATTGATATCCATATAAATTGATAAAATTTATAAAATCACATAAACAACCATATATTATTCTTCATAACATTTTACCAAAAGTGAGTAAGATTAACGTTAGTTTAACTTAAATAATATAAAATAAAGAAGAGGAAAGGGATCTTTGATGATGATGTCTGTCGAGAAATAAACCTCACCTGAAAAAAATGAATAATAAAATAACATGATCAAAAATAGAAAATTATAAATAGATAAAAGAAGGAAAAAATTAGGAAGAGGAGAATTAAACGATGTTCATATATTTTTCTTGGAAAAGGAGCTCCGAAAGTGTTTTAATGGTTGATGATAGTTAAGGATGAGAAGGAAAGGAGGAGAAAAGGGTTATTTTTAGTCCTTTGATGTGGAAAATGAGATGAGTTTAAAAATTATGAGGAAAAGGAATGATTTGAGTACTCTCTATAGCTTCATCAACAAATTGATGAGAATATAGAACTAACCAACAAAAGGTAGCAAAATAAAGTAATGAAACATCACAATAAATTTTTTTCTCAACTTTATTTTCATTCATAACTCACATAACCAACACCTTTAGTTACCTCATCCCATGGAAACTCCTCTTAACAATGTTTAACCCCATGTTATACCACCCGACAGATTACCCATACCTCAAAATCAACTACACTAGTAACGTGAGCCTTCACATTTCCCCTCAATAAACATGAGGAAATAGGGTAACAAATCCTAAGAATCCCAAAAAGGTAGTATTGTTTTTGCTGATCATAGAAAGGGATCCTAAGGTTGAGTTTCCTTAGAGCCTTGAGATATTTTCCAAAAGGATACATGACATCATAAAGGTTTTTTAATGTTTGGTGTATTTTTCATAAAATTTTCTTGATGGTATTATTATGATGATAATGTCATCTTGATATTACTTTTTTTATTGTGATGTGGTATCAAATCCATGGAAAGTGAGAAAAATGTAAAGGCATGTAGTTGTGTATAATGTTAGTTATCATGGTTTTACAAGTCAAATGGGTTGGCATGAATCACTACCAAGATTTGGCTAGGAAGTTTGTTTATCATTTATATATTTTGTTAATAACATTCGTGAGGGTGTGTGTTAGAGGATGAAAACCACTCATCTTGTGATTTGTAGGACTTTTATATACATATGGGTCTTTTGGCATCCTTAAAGATATTTTAGTTAATATAAGATGAATACTAAATATTTAGTAATTAAATATGTTAGTTGGATTTAAATATTATATATATATATATATATATATCATGTGGAATAATTGGAGTAATGATAAGTGGAATAAATTAAAAAATAGGAGAAATGGATTTGAAATTGGGAAAATTACCTTGGTGGCAAGTTCACTATTGCATATATATCATATACAAGAGTTCGAATCTAATTTTTCGATATAATGTTATTAATCATATTGTGCTTCACCCTAGGAGGTGCATGATGCCATTCTATCATTTTATGAAAAGTGGTTATGAGAATGTACCATGGAACCTCTTGGCACAATTCCACATGATGATAATAATGGAAAGGCATGTTGGATCATAACTGGTGCTTCAATATGATCCAATGGTAATAGAATAATGGGGTCCTAAACTCATTACAAAAAATAAATGGATTATGGATAAATCTAATAATGAAATTTTTGTTCAATTATCATCTTGTCTTATACTATGTTAAATTATTAGACAATATTATTATTTTATATGACCTTATGTATTACATGTAGCCCTGCTACAATTATATTATCCATTAATCACTATGTGTTGTGTTAATTATCTATTCCATGGGTACTGTACATTCTAAAAAGAAGATGGCCTTAAAAAAAATTCACAAGTCATTGTTGTCACCTTGGATGAATCTCCTACATTTTATGCGAAGAGTGAGCATATTATCCTTATTGTTTGGGATGTTGAATGATATGATTTTGCTTATGACTTTTGGTCTCAATGCCTTTTGGGATACTATGTTCTTATATATCCCTTTTGGTGCATTTAATTTATTTTACTAAGAGTTAACTTCTAAAATCATATCTAAGTTTAGGAATCTCCCTCATTTCCTATTTATCATGTTTTAAATTTTACATTTTTAGCGAAGTATTGAATGTGATGATTGTCCGATAAGCATGAATTATGTTGAGTACAATAGTAACATATGGTAATATCTTCCAAATATGAAATTCATATCAAATTTAGCCAAAATGTAAAAATTTGGTAATAATAACATGGACATAACTATTTATGTTGTGTCTCACATTGAGATTACTTGTGAAAATACATTCATAGATCCACAAAAAGAGTTACACAAAATATCCATTTCTTAATTAACAATCACGCACATTCATTAATAATAAATACATTGTTATATGATAATATATATTCCAAAACATATATCACTTAATAGGTTGAAACTTGCAAGGATGTTACATTTTCACTTGATGTTAAGGTCACTAGATTAATATCTATATTAATTCATAATAATAGAGTAATAGGTCCATCCAATCCTAGTCACAACCCAAAGAAAAGAAGGTACAGAATAAAATCGCATTATGTATTTCCAAATTAGCTAGAAGAGTGTATTCATATATATTTTAAGGATAGCTGTTAAATATAATCAAATCAATGGAAAACTCCAACATAAGAAGTTTTCCAATGGTGTTGATCAAAGTTATGATGCTTGCTATGATGAACCCTAAACTTTAATTTTCAAAGAGAATTTAGTATGGCTTGTTTGTAAACCTAAGGAGATTGTGATGGGTTGATAGGCCTGAGAAGTATAAGAAAACTAAGGAATTATGCACAAAATATATACATGAATGGAAAAATCTCGGAGGGAATTCAAATTTCAATGATCGTGGTCACTAGTTTACAAGCTTAAGGAGTATACTTACCTACCAATGTAAAATGTCATTCAATAATGCCACTATTACACAGACACACTTTTTATGCATATATTGGAGTCATGGTTGTTTTGTGAAATGTTATAACATTGCATTATGGATTGCTAACTTGTTTGAATAGCAGGAATATATACATTATGCTAAGTAAGACTAGTGAGGTAATAATTGGGATTTTGTCAAGAAAATAGTGAATTGTATACTTTACATTACCTTTGAACAACTTATGCTAACGTGGGTCTTTCTAAATTATTAAAATATTAACAACCAACGTAGCCATTATATAACATGACTAGAAAATATAATTCATTATTAACATAGGAGTATGTTTACTCAGTTTTGACTATAGACTTAGTATCTATGATGGCCTATAAATGTTAAGAGGGGGTCCACATTTTTAATTGTAAATGTTTAATTTTTTTTTGTTATTAAAATAACTTTAAAGGGTTAAAAAATAATTAACGACATATATCTCACTCAATTGTAACAAACAATACTCTTGGGAAATTCCTATGAAAGGTTATATTAGTGTTAAATACTTTAATGGGTAGTTTTTATATGTAAAGTTGAATTACCATTTAAGTTATGAATATATATATCTATATCTATGCTTGTCTGTGCGTGAGTGTCTATCTATTTGTCTATATATATATAATTATTCTTATTCAAAATTTTCTATTAATATGCTCAAGTAAGTAAATAATTCACATTATATATAAATTAAAATATATTCATTAAGGAGGTGTATGATAATGTAGTTACCTAAGATCATAATTAACTAGGAAATTGATAATGGTAGTAGACAATGTTTAACTATGAGTACTAATAATTTTATAGAATGATGGAAAATAAAATTTTTTAACTTCATTGATTAAAGAAAAAAAATAAATATAATAATTTAGAGAAACATTATTTTTAACTAAATTCTTTAAAAATAATTTTTACCATTTTACCAATTTCGTATGTAATTTTTATCCTTATATAATGAGGCTTTACAATTTAATATTGTACCATTTTCGTCCATTTCCTTTTCACCTCCCCTAGATGATTATTCTTAGCTCAGCATAAAACACTTGATCTCGGTATAATAAGAAAAATTTTGAGGGAAATAGTGTTACTTCTGAATTCCTTCTCACCTCAAATTGTATTCTTCTACAACACCCTCATTATTGTAGCTATAAAAATTTTATCTTTATTATAATGAATTTGCCAAAGCGAAACAAAAAATGGAGATGAGAGAGTCATATCCAACATAAAGGTATAGTCAATACTCTGTTAATGGTGAGTAGAAGGCTAAATTACCCGTACACTTTCAGAAGCGACTAATATGAAATTTACTAATGTATATTCTAAGTCTAAGGAAAACCATAGAAACATGGAGAATAGTGAAATAAATAAAGAAAGCATACGTCTCATATGGAATTAGAATAATAATTAACTAATTTTGAAGTATTAGGCTATGCATTAACGTTAAACTATAATTGTTAAAATTTCACGAGACGTTATTTAGCTTTAGTCTAAGCTAAAACACTCCCCATCAATCAAGTCTTCAAAATCGCTTCATAACCATAAACATTACTTTATCATCTACTTATTTCAGATAGTGTAATCATAATGTGTATGCACCCCATATAGGGTACTTTGAAGTCTAGAGAGAAGATAAGGTACCAAACCACTAATAGATTTGTTATTAGCCACTATTGTCTTAAACATTACAAGGGATGAAGTCAGAAGAATCTTATTGTTATGAATGTGAGTAATTTTTTTTTCAGAGTTTGGTTATTTATTATGATAACCCTAACATCTTTTCATGTTTGACACTATTGAACAAAATTTCATAAAACATGAAAACCTTTATACAAGTCTAAAATATGGCACAAAACATTAATCACGTATTTAATACCACATAAGTTATAACATAGTCAAAATTTTATATGTAACAAATTCATAAAAGTGGCAAGGTCATCATTTTATTTATAAAACATCACTTAATCCTTGGTTGACCATGAAAAAAATTTAATTTGAGTTCAAAATTAAGAAATAAGGTTGTATGATATTTTCAAGAAAAATAATTTTTCATAAATAAATAAATAAACAAATCAAGATGAAAAGATTAATTTTATGTCAATGTTAGGAAAACAAAGTTACACATAAGTGCAAAAACATGGTCAATGGTCAAACGTTTGGTTTTTGGGATTCATATACTCAACATTTTGAGGGTAATTTGGTCATTTTTATATCTTATTCATGAATAATTTTCTATTATCCGTAATTAAATTAGTAAAGATTTGATTATTCCTCATATACATGTTTAATTCATAAATAATGCTATCTCTTGTGATTAGCAGGCAATTAGTAACAACATTTTGAAAGTTTGTGATCAACATTCATACTAATTATCTTCCTAAGCTTTCATTATGCTAAATAAAATGGTAACTTGTTATATGTAAATGCTTTCACCAAAATATAAATAAACAACTTAAAATGCTTGAAACACACAAAAGTATACTCAAACCCAAAGATCAAAATGTAAGCCTAAGACTAACGCTTACACGGTCGGATTTAGCCAATTTTACAAACTTTTGACATTTTCATTATAACTTTTTATATACTACTCTAAAGCATAAAAATTAATATGATTTTGAAATTAAGAACATAAAAATTTGTTTTCACATGAAAAAAATAACATATAAATCATATCTAAGTGAGAGTTATTCAACTATAGAACAAACTCTAACTTGCAGATTAAATGTTTTGTTCTATACCATGATAAAACCTCCAAATAAAATATGTTCATCACAAAAATATACTTAATAAAATCATGGTATATAACTCTAATGCATATGTATATCCATATAACTTCATAAGATTTATAAAATCACACAAACAACCATATACCATTCTTCATAACATTTTGCAAGAAGTGGGTAAGATTGCCATTACATTTACTCAAATAATATAAAATAAAGAGGATGAAAGGGATCTTTGATAATGTATGTTATGAAATAAAGCTGTCCAAGAAAAATTAATAATAAAATAATATTATCAATATAGAAAATTATAAATAGATAAAAGAAGGAAAAAATTAGAAGGAGGAGGATTCAACCTTGTTTAGTTATGTTTGTTGGAAAAGGAGCCTAGAAAGTGTTTTAGTGGTTGAGATGGTCAAGCATGAAAAGGAAAGGAGGAGAAGAGGGATATTTTTTTCCTTTGATTTTAAAAAAGAGGCGAGTTTAAAAATTATGACATAAAGGAATGAGTTAGGACTCTCTACAGCTTCATACACAAATCAAAGGGAATATAGAACTAACAAACAAAAGGTAGCAAAATAAACCAAAGAAACAGCACACTAAAAAATGTTGCTAAACCTTATTTTCACTAATAAATCACATAAGTAACCCCTTTATTTTCCTCATCCATGAAAATTACTCTCAACAATGTCACAACCTTATGTAATACCACCCGAGAAATTACCCATAGCTCAAAATGCACTACACTAATAACACGAGCCTTCACATTTCATGTCAAAAATGTGAGGACATGGGGTAATACACCAAAAAGAGCTGAGACTCTCATAAAAATAGTGTTATTCTGCTAATCATGGAAGCGGCATCTTAAGGTTGAGCTTCCTTAGAGGCTTGAGATATTATTTGTAAGGATTCAAGACATAGTAATGATGTTTCAATGTTAAGAGTATTTTTGATAAAATTTTATTGACGTTACTATTATGATGATAGTTTCATCTTGATATATACTTTTTTATTGTAATGAGTTATCAAATCTATGGAAAGTGAGAAAATGTAAAGGCATGTAGTTGTGTACAATGTTAGCTATAGTGATTTTATAAGTAAAATGAGTTGGCATGAATCGCTACTAAGATTATTTTTTATTTATGTATTTTGTTAATAACCTTCAAGAGGGTGTATGTTAGAAGATGAAAACAACTCGTCTTGTGATTTGTAGGAATTTTATATAAATATGGGTCTTTTGGAATCCTTAAGGATATTTTAGTTAATATGAGATGAACACAAAATATTTGGTAATTAAATATAATAATTAGATTTAAATATTATATGTATATCATGTGGAATAATTGAACTAATGATAATTGGAATAAATTAAAAATAGGATAAATGGAAAAAAATTTTGGAAAATGACCTAAGCGGCAGGGTCACTATTACATATATATATATATATATATATCAGATACTAGAGTTTGAATCTAATTTTTTGAAAAAATGTTAGTAATCATATTCAATAAATATGTACTAAATTTCTTATTTATCTAAGGTCTTATGGTAAAAGATAAGCCCAATTTTTGAAAATAGAGCTTTGTAGAAATTTATGACTAATAACATTACACGTAAGCCATTATTGCACTTGTAAGTTGCTAAAGTTAGATTTGAATGCAAGATATATTTTTAATCATAATATTTTTGTAATGTTGGTTAATTTGGTTGTTAAATTATTATTATAGATGAAGTTCTGCTTCCCTTAGCTAATCATAATTTCCTAAGTGGATTACTGGATTTTTCATTTGGGGATGTCTCAATATATATGTGGCCATCTTTTACGCATTTAGAGCAATTAATTTAACTTTTCATTATGTTCCTTACACACTTATATTTGTGTCTACAGTATAATATTGAGAAAAATGATACCTAAGAAGATAATAATCACATAAAATGAAGGACCAAGTGAGTTAAGGCTAGGGATTTATGTTTGTTCTGCCTAAGGATAACAGTGGCCTAGTGTGCTTCACCTTAGGAGGTACACTATGCCATTCTATCATTTTATGAATTGTTGTTATGAGGGAAATAGTTTTACTTCTTAATTTATTCTCAGCTCAACTTCTATTCTTTTATAACATGCTCATTTTTGTAGCTATAAAAATTTTCTTTATTCTTGTAATAATTTTGTAGAAGCAAAGTAAAAAATGGAGATGATAGTGTCACATCCAACATAAAAGTATAGTCAATACTTAGTCCATTATGAGTACAAGGGTAATTACCCTTATGCTCTATGAAGCGACCGGTATGAAATTTACTAATGTATATTCTAAGTCTAAGGAAAATCTTTGAAACATAATGAATAGTGAAAAAAAATCATACCTCTCATATGGACTTAAAATAACATTTCACTTATGTTGAAGTACTAGAATATGCATTAACGTTAAACTATAAGTGTTAACATTTCAACAAACATTATTTAGTATTACCCTAAGCTAAAACACTCTTTGTCAATCAAGTCTTCACAATGGCTTCATAACCATAAAAATTACTTCATCATCTACTTATTTGAGGTAGTATAATCAAAAATTGTAAGCAACACATATAGGGCACTTTGATGTCTAGAGAGTAGATGAGGTATCAAACCACTAATATATTTTCTATTAACTAGTAAAGTCTTAGAGATTGCAAGAAATGAAGTCGATAGAATCTTATTGTAATGAATATGAGTAATGTTTTTTAGATTTGGTTATTTATTGCGATAACCCCCAACATATTTTCATGTTTAACATTATTCTACACAATGTATAAAATATTAAAACCTCTATATGAGTCTAAAATGTAGCACAAAACATTAAACACGTATCTAATACCACACAAGTTATAACAAAATCACAATTTTATATGTAACCAATTCATAGAAGGGAAAAGGTCATCATTTTAATTATAAAAGATCGCTCAATCCTTAATTGACCATGAAGAAAATTTAATTTGAGTTCAAAATTAAGAAATAAGGTTGTATGCTATTTATAAAAAAAAATCAATTTTTCATAAATACATAAATAAACAAATGAATATGATAAGGTTAATTTTTTGGCCAAGTTAAAAAAAAAAGTTCACATTGAAGTGTAAAGTCATGGTCAATTGCCAAAGTTTTAGTTTTTACTATTCATATACCATTATGATGGTAATTTAGTCATTTTATATTTCAGTCATGACTAATTCGCTATAATTCCTCATCAAATTAGTAAATCTTTGATTATTCCTCATACACATGATTACTTCTTAAATAACTCTACCTCTGGTGATTAGTAGGCAATTAGTAAGAACATTATGAATGTCCGTGATGAACATTCACACTAATTTTCTTGCTAAACTTTCATTATGGAAATTAAAATGGTAACTTGATATATGTGAATGTTTCCTCCAAAATATAGATAAACAACTTAAAATGCCTGAACTACCAAATTAAAAGTATACTCGAACCCAAAGATCAAAACCCAAATCTAAGACTAATGCGCATATGACATGATTTAGCCAATTTGCACACTTTTGACATTTTTATTATAAAATTTTACATACTACTCTCATGCATAAAAATAAATATGCTTTTGAATTTATGCTAATCAAAATTTATTTTGACATAAAATAGAACATATAAATCTTATCCAATTGAGAGTTATTTAGCTCTACATCAAAGTTAAACTTTCTAATTAAATTTTTTATTCTATACCATGATTAAACCTCCACATAAAATATGTTCATCATACTAATAACCTTAATAAAATCATGATATATAACTCTAATATGTGTTGATATCCATATAATTTCAAAAGATTTATAAAATCACACAAACAACCATATATTATTCTTCATAGCATTTTACTTAAAGTGAGTAAGATTAACGTTAATTTAACTCAAATAAAATAAAGAATATTAGAGGTATCTTTGATAATGTGTATCAAGAAAGAAACCTCACCAAAAAAAATTAATACTAAAATAGTATGATCAAAAATAGAAAACCGTAAATAGATAAATGAAGGTAAAAAATTATAAGGAAGAGGATTCAATCAAATTCTTTTATGTTTCTTAGAAAAGGAGCCCTAAAAGGGTTTAAATGGTTGATCATAGTTGAGCATGAGAAGGAAATGAGGAGAAGAGGAATATTCTTAATCCTTTGATGTGGAAAATGTGGTGAATTTAAAAATTATGAGGTAAAGGACTGAGTTGAGTACTATCTACAACTTCATTCACAATTCAAGGGAAATATAGAACTAACAAACAAAATGTAGCAAAATAAAGCAATGAAACATCACACTAAAAACATTGCACAACCTTATTTTCACTCATAACTCACAAAATTAACCCCTTTATTTTCCTCAGCCCATGAAAACTGCACTCAACAATATCATAACCACATGTAATACCACTCGATAGATTAACTATAGCTCAAAAATACACTACACTAATAATAAGAGCCTTCACATTTCCCCCTCAATAAACATGATGGCATAGGGTGATACACCCTAAAGAGTTGAGACTCTCATAAAAATTGTGTTTTTCTTCTAATCAAAGATGAGGCATCTTAAGGTTGAGCTTCCTTAGAGGCTTGGGATATTCTTTATAATGATACATGACATAGTAAAGGTTTTTTAATGTTAGGCGAACTTTTTATGAAATTTTCTTGATTGCTAGATATGTTGCTAATATTAATGTTTTTTTAATGTTGATGAATTTATGGTTAAATAATTATTAGAGATGAAGTTATGCTCCCCTTAGGTAATTATCATTTCCGAGGCTGATTGTTGTCTTTTTCCATGGGGACGTCTCAATATACATGTGGCTGTCTTTTATGCATTTTGAGCAATTATTTTAACTTTTCATTATGTTCCTTACACATATATGTTTGTGTCTATTGTATAATATTCAGAAAAATGATACCAAATAAGATATTAATCACCTAAAGTGAAGGATCGAGTGTGTTAAGGATAGGGATTTAGGTTTGTTACACGTGAGGATAGCTGTGGCCTAGTGTGCTTCACCGTAGTAGGTGTGTTAGGCCATTCTATCATTTTATTAATAGTTGTTACGATAATGTGCCATGGAACATCTTGGCACCATTCCACATGATGATAATAATGGGAAAGTATGTTGGTTAATAGCAGGTGCTTCAATATGATCCAATTGTAAAATAATAATGGGGTAGTGCACTTAATATAAGAAATAAATGGATTATGGATATACCTAATAGTTAAATTTTTATTCAATTATCCTCTAGTCTTATACTTTGTTTAATTATTAGACAATCTTATTAATTTATATGACTTTATATATTACCTGTGGCCTTGCTATAATTATGATTATCCATTAATTATTATGTGTTGTGTTAATTATCCATTTCATGGGTACTGTACATTTTTATAAGAAGATGGCCTTAAAAAAACTTAACAAGTAATGTTGTCACCTTGGATGAATTTTCTACACTTTAGGCGAGGAGTGACCATATTATCCTTTTTGTTTGGGATGTTGAATGATGTTATTCTGCTTATCAATTTTGGTCTTGATTTCTTTTGGGATACTTAGTTCCAATCTATCCATTTTGGTGCATTTTGTTTAGGAATCTCCCTCATTTCTTATTTACCATGTTTTAAATTTTAACTTTTTAGCCAAGCATTTAATATGATGACGATCTTGTAAGCATGACTAAAGAATAAAAACCCATTTCCTAGTTCCAAACTAGTTGGAAGAGGGTATTTATATATATTTAAGGATACCTATTACATAAAATCAAATCAATGGAAAACTCCAAGATAAGAAGTTTGCCAATGATGTTGATCTTAGTTATGATGATTGCTATGATAAATATAGAGAGAATTTGGTACAACTTGTTTGTAAACCCAAGGGGTTTTGGGAGGGGTGATATGCCTGAGAAGCATGAAAAACGTAGGTTTTATAGACAAAAACATCTACGTGGATGGAAAATTTAGCCATGGAATTAAAATTTAAATCATCGCAGTCATTAGTTTACAAGCCTAAGAAGTATACATAACTACCACTACAAATGTCATTCAATAATACTTCTATTACTCACACATATTTTATGCATATGTTGAAGTCATGGTTGTTTTGTAAAATGTTATAACAGTTCATTAAGGAATTAATAACTACTTTGAACATTAAGAATACATACATTATGCTATGTAAGACTAGCATGGTAATAATTGGGATTTTGTCAAGCAAATAGTGAATTGTATACTATATATTACCTTTGAACAACTTACTGCTAACGTGGGTCTTTATAAATTATTAAAATATCAACAACCAAGGCAGCTATAATATAACATGACTAGAAAAGACAATTCATTATTAACAAAGGAGTGTGTTTACTCAATTATGACTATGGACGTAGTATCGATGATGGCCTATAAATGTTAAGAGGGGGTCCACATTTTTAATTGTAAATGTTTAAATTTTTTTATTGAAATAACTTCAAAGGGCCAAAAAATAATTAATGGCCTACATCTCACTCAATTGTAACAAACAATGCTCTTAGAAAATTCCCATGAAGGTTTATAATAGTGTTAATTGTTAAATACTTAAATCTGTTGTTTTTATATATGAAGCTGAATTACCATTTAAGTTATAAATATATATATCTATATCTATGTTTGCGCGTGTGTGAGTGTTTGTTTGTTTGTCTATATATATACATAATCATTTAATTATTCTTATTCAAAATTTTCAATAAATATGCTCAAGTAGGTAAATAATTCACATTATATATACATTCAAATATATTACTAAAGTCGTATTATGAAAGTGTAGTTACCTAGGATCATAATTAATTAGGAATTTGATACATAATGATTAATTATGAATACCAATAATTTCATAGAATGATGGTAGATAAAACTTTTTAACTTCATTGATTATTGAAAAACAATAATTAATAAAATTTAGAGAAACATTATTTTTAAATTAATTCTTTAAAAATACTTTTTAACATTTTACCAATTTCATGTGTAATTTTTATCCATATATAATGATTCCTTACAATTTAATATTGTAATATTTTATTCCCTTTCATTTTTAGCTCCATTTCATGATTATTCTTAGCCTAGCATAAAACCCTTGATCTAAGTATAACAATCTAAGGTTTGAGGGAAATAGTGTCACATCTGAATTTATTTGGGGCTCAACTTTTATTCTTCTATAACACCTGTATTTTTGTGGCTACAAAAATTTTCTTTATTTTTGGAATGATTTTGCTGAATCTAAAAAAAAAAGATGGAGATGACAGAGTCATATCTAATATAAAGATAGTGTCAATACTTAGTGCATGGTGAGTACAAAGCCAAATTACCCTTATCCTCCTAGAAGCGACCGGTATGAAATTTACTAATGTATTCGGTATGAAATTTACTAATGTATATTCTAAGTCTGAGAAAAATCTTTGAAACATAAAGAATAGTGAAAAAAAGAGCATACCTCTCATAAGGACTTAGAATAATAATTCACGAATGTTAAAGTACTAGGTTATGCATTGGCGTGAAACTATAAGTGTTACAATATCAGGAGACATTATTCAGCTTTACCCTAAGCTAAAACACTCCCCATCAATCAAATCTTCACAATGGCTTCATAACCCTAAACATTTGTTCATCATCTACTTATTTAAGGTAGCATAATTGTATAGTGTATGCACCATATAAAGGTTACTTTGATATCTAGAGAGTAGATAAGGCACCAAACCACTAATAGATTTGCTGATTTATCACTAAAGTCTTAGAGATTGTAAGAAATGAAGTCAGTAGAATCTTATTGTAATGAATATGAGTAATGATTTTTTTTATAGTGAGGTTATTTAATATTATAACCCAAAAATATTTCATGTTTAAAACTTTTACAAACAATGTTATAAATAATTAAAACCCTTATACGTGTCTAAAATATAGCACAAAACGTTAATCATGTATCGAATACTCCATAAGTTACAACATAATCATAATTTTGTATGTAACAAATCCATAAAAGAGGAAAGGCCGTCATTATAATTATAAAAGTTCACTTAATCCTTAATTGACCATGAACATAACTTAATTTGAGTTCAAAATTGAGAAATAAGGTTGTATGCTATACGAGTCACATAGAAGTGGTAAGTAATGGTCAATGCTCTAGGTTTTTGTTTTTACAGTTCATATACTTAAACATTTTGATGGTAATTTGGTCATTTTATATAATATTCATGATTAATTTTCAATGATACCTAATTAAATTATGAAATCTTTAATAATCACTCATAGACATGATTAATTCTTAAATAACTTTACCTTTGGCGATTAGCAGACACTTAGTAAGAACATTCTAAATGTTCGTGATGAACATTCACACTAATTTTCTTGCTAAATAATCATTATGCCAAGTATAATGGTAACTTGATATATGTCAATGTTTCCCCCAAAATATAGATCAACAACTTAAAATTCCTAAAACACCCAAATGTATACTCGAAGCTATAGATCAAAATGTAACCCCAAGTCTAACGCCCATACGGTAAGATTTTCCCAATTTTGCACACTTTATACATGTTCATTGTAAAATTGATATGGTTTTTAGAAAAGTAAAGGAAGGTTGGATAGAAATTTGTATTATAATCTTTCACCCACAATCTAATGCAAAACAAATGAAGTGACTTGATGGATTATAGGCAAAAAACTTGAAGATAAAAATGAAGGATGTTTCAACAGATTTATAAGCCTTTAAATGTGTCGAATTGAAGATAGATTTGATGAAGGACTAATCCTAGATTTTCCTTGCTCAATATAGACCCAAAAGGGAGGATTAGAATTTTGCTAAATTTCTCAAAGTTTAATTAAAAGTCTCATTCAATATTCTCTATACAAAGCTGCACACAAATGAAGGTATATATAGGAGAAAATAAGCTCGGTGGTGACTAGCTTAAACCAGCTGAGTATCCTACTTACCCCGGCTCATAAATCATGGTTGAGTTAAGCCCATATTAACCTTAGTCCACATCATAATATCATTGATTAAATGATAAAAAGGATTAATATTACAAAGTTATACAATTGACTAAGATACATATATGAAATTATAGCCATACCGTAACTTACATAAAATATACTTAGGGTTAGGGTTTACAACAAGTTTATATAAATAGTGAATATCATCACTTTATTCTTGTTTTAATGTATCATCCCATGTATGTCATAGCCTTACATGCCTTGGAATACTTGTACACATCAATGTGTATGAGCATCATCTTCTTACAAATATGTAACATACCTATAAGAATAACTAGAATGTTTTTCAGTGTCAAGCATATTAGAATTATCAAGAATATTTAACGTGATAGGATCCAACATTAAGAAAGCTAAATCATATTCCTTACTATGAGGATTAGAATGAATATGACAATAATTATGTTCATTTGATGCTCTTGCATCGAACTCCCCAAATTGAGAAGAATTTGCCATCAAATTTTCATTAGAGTAATAAGGAGACAAATCACTAACATTAAAGTTTCTTGAAATTCCTCCATAAGAATCTGGAAGTTAATGTTCATAAGCATTATCTCCAAACTTCCTAAAGTATTTTAAGTGGACCATCAGCTCTTTGCATTAGTTTGTTTTTAGGAAAATTAGTAAATCTTTCTTTACGCAAATGTAACCAAACTAAGTAACCAGGAGAAAACACATAAGAGTTTCTATGTTTATTTGCTTAAGCTTTATACTTGGCATTATATTTTTTAATATTATTTTAGATTTTATCATGAATTTGTTGAAAAAATTGTATTCTTTCTTTAGCCTTATAGTTTTGTAATTCACCAATTTTTAATGGAATCATGTTAATAGGCATGTTAGGATTCACACCATACACCACCACAAACGGGCTAGTTTGATTATTACTAGAAGGAATACGATTATAAGCAAACTCTACATGAGCTAACTTAGCATCCCATTCTTTTATACTTTTATTAACTAAACCTCTTAATAATGTACCAAGATTTTTATTAGTTATCTTAGTTTGACCATCAGTTTGGGGATGATGTGATATGCTAAATAACAATTTAGTACCAAGTGTATGCCATAAAGTTTTTCAGAAATAATGCATAAACTTGACATCCCAATCAGAAATTATGCTTTTCAGTATTCCTTGAAGTTTAACAATTTCTCTAAAATACAAGTCAGCAACATGCGTGGCATCATCGGTTTTATTATAAGGAATAAAATGAGCCATTTTAGAAAAATGATCTACTACAGCAAGAATATAATCTTTACCATGTTGCGTTCTTGGTAACCATAGGATAAAGTCCATACCAACTCCTTCCCATGGTTCATCAGGAATCGGTAAAGGTGTGTATAAGACTTTATAAAAGTAACTTTTACTTTTTTGACATGTAGAACATCTATTTATTATGGCTTGTACATGTTTAAACATTCTTAGCCCATAGAAATTTTCTTATTATAATTCCATAGTTTTATGTATACCAAAAGGTCCCGCTATGCTACCTTCACGTATTTCCTTGATAAGCAAGTCTCTAATACTAGATCTAGGAATACAAAGATTTTTTAGTCTAAAAAAAATCCATCTTGTATGACATAATTTTCATAGTATCCATTGTCTCTATATTCACTAAACTGTCCTTAAAATCTTCATCATTAGAATATAATTCTTTAATCATTTCAAAACCTAGGATTTTCACATCCATCATAACAAGTAATGTAGACCTACGGCAAAGAGCATTAGCAAATACATTTTCTTTACCATCTAAATGTTTGACAGAGAATATGAAGGATTGTAAGAAATTTACCCATTTCACTTATCTCGGATTAACTTCCTTTTAACTATGTAAGTATTTTAAACTTTCATGATCCGAATGTAACACAAATGGTTTTGGTCTTAGATAATAACTCCATATCTCAAAACTCCGTATAATGGAAAATAATTCATTTTCATAAGTCAAATAGTTAAGCTTGGCTCCATTCAACTTTTCAGAGAAGAATGCTATAGGTTTCTTTTCTGGAGAAAACACTCCTCTTATTCCAACTCCACTAGCATCACAAGTCACTTCAAAAATAAGGTTAAAGTTGGGTAAGGATAGAAAAGGGGCATGATAAATTTTACCTTTTAAAGTTTTAAGGCTTGAGTGGCCTCTTGTCCCCCATAAAATTTACCCTTTTTCATGATTTGAGTAATAGGTGTAGTTATGGTAGAAAAATCCTTAATGAATCTTCTATTAAAGCTAGCTAATCCATGGAAACTTCTCACTTCATGAACATTCTTAGGGACAGGTCATTCTTTTATAGGCCTAATCTTATTAGGATCTACTTTAATACCTTCTCCACTAATAATATAGCCCAAGGAAACTACACTTGGAAGCAGAAAATCACATTTCTCAAGTTTCCATATAGTTTAGCTTTCCTTAGCTCACCAAATCATTTCTTCAAATGCACTAGATGATCATAACTATTTTTTCTATACAAAAGAATATCATCTAAATATATAACAATGAAATCACCAAGGAAAGGTCGAAGAACTTCATTCATAAGTCTCATAAATGAGCTAGGTGCATTATATAACCCAAAAGGCATATCCATCCACACATAGAAACCATATTTTGTTTTAAAAGAAGTTTTCCATTCATCTCCATCTCTAATCCTTAATTGATGATATCCACTCCTCAAATAAATTTTCGAAAATACTTGTTCTCCACAAAGTTCATCAAGTATATCATCTAATCTAGGCATACAAAATCTATATTTGATGATAATATTATTCATAGCCCTAGAATCTATGCACATATGCCAACTACCATCCTTTTTAGGCACTAGTAGAGCAGGAACAATACAAGGACTCATAATTTCTCTAACAAATCCTATATCCATAAGTTCTTATATTTGTTTTTGTAATTCCTTAGCTTCTTTTAGGTTACATCTATAAGCAAGTTTATTAGGAATAGGCATACCAAGAACAAGATCAATAGCATGTTCTATACCTCTTTTAGATGGTAATCCAGGAGGTAAGTCATTAGGAAATATATTGTTAAACTCATCAAGCAACTTAATCAAATTAGGATTTTCAATTTGTTTTTTTTCAGGTTTAGAATCCTTAGAAACTAAAGCATAACAAATTCCTTCTTCTTTTATACATTTTTCCATAGCCTTTTCATGTAAAAATAATCTCTTTTTATCATCACTCAAGGGCATATGATCATATAAAGAAGGTGTGAGCCCATATTATTTTTTTTCCTTTTTCACCACATATTCATTAGTCACCCCATCATGATTTTCTTTTCTATCAAATTGCCATGGTATAACCAAAATTAATCCATAAGCATCCATAAGTAAAATATCACATAGAACTTCATCATAATATTCTCTAATAGAAAGTGTGACTAAAGCTCTTTTGTCTACTTTAGCTCCTTTATCCTTATTTATCCATTGTAGAGAATAGGGTTTAGGATGATTAGTAGTTTCCAAACAAAGTTTCTTAACCATAGCCTCACTAGCCACATTAGTATATGAACCACTATCAATTATGAGTCTACAAACCATATCACCTATTTTACACTAAGTTTTAAAAATATTTTCTCTTTCAGTTGGTGTAATACTAGGCTTTATTTGTAAGAATCTTTGAATTAAAAATCAAGGGTCTCCTTATTCTTCTTCCATAGTTAATATTTCATTAGGAGATTCAACTTCTAATTCGTCATCACTACATGGTTCCATGTTTTCTATCTCATATAAGGTTAAGGCTATTTGGTTAGGACAATCTCTATTAAAATGTTCATATCCTTTACATTTGAAACATTGTTTATTTGCCATTTGAACAACCTTTTTTTTTTACCTTTATCGTACTTTTTATTCTTTTTTATCATATGAAAATGTTGATTTAGGTGTAAAGGTGTTAGAATAGGGTTTAGTTGAAAGAGAATTTTAAAGGTGTTAGAATAGGGTTTAGTTGAAAGAGAATCATTAGCCTTAACATATGCTTTAGTAGATTTAGTTTGTCTTTCAATTTTTATAGCCAATTTTATCAAGTCATCAAGAGAGTCATAAGAGTACATATCAACTTTATCTCTTATTAAATTGTTCACGCCACCTAAGTATCTAGCACATTGTTGTTCCTTCCTTTCATAAACATCACAAATAAGGGCTAGTCTTTCAAACTCTCTAGTGTATTCTTCTACACTAAATAAGCCTTGCCTTAGAGTAGTCATTTTAACATAAATATCTTGTTCATACTCTTTAGTCACAAATTTCTTTCTTAAGTGCTTTTTAAGTTTTTTCCTATATTTTATTTTAGACTTCTCTTGTCTTTCTCTAGTTTGTTTTAAGCTATCATACCAAATTTGAGAAAACTTTTTGAAGTTTAGAGTAGCTAATTTTCACTTTCTATAATAATCATATTATCTAAACTCAAAAATAGCCTCAATCTCATACAACCATTCAAAAAATGACTCCACATTCAAATAACCATAAAAATCAGGAAGGTCAAGTCTAATACCTTGATCTTCATGATGTGAATTTCTTACATGGAATGTAGGTTCTCTTCTTTGGTTGCTTGAGCCAAAAGAATTTGCCTCTTCTTCTCCATATTCATGATGAGAAAAAATAAAATTTCCATGTCCATTATTGGCATCATACATAGGCTTCACTCTCCCTTCCACACTATCATGTGTGGTTTCTATTCGAGGTTGCCATAGTTTACACTTCTCTTAGTCGGCCAACCTTGCTTCTACACTTTGGAGTTAATGATGTAGTGTGTTTTGATTCTGTAGTTGGGCATCCATGCATGTGGTGAGGATTTTGATGGACTCTACCAGGGAACACACCTCTTCACTAGCCATGGCAAAGGTTGACACACAACCCTACTTGTTGCACACAATATATCTTCCACAAGTGTAGGTGTTGGATTTTTTTCCCTACAACCAAACAAAGCACAAATCAATTGCTAATTCTAAAACAAATATCAAACACTACCTACAGTCTTTATCTAGGCACAAAGGATATCTTTTAGCCCTAATAATAAGCACTACACCCAGATACACACAAATAATGAAAGGTTAGTAATAAAAGATGTAAAATTGATTCACATAAAATCTTAGAACATGTTTTTGTGTTTTCAACAAAAGCTTGTCTTCTAGTGGGAGATTCATGTTGAAGTCTGCATAGAAAATGTAGAGGCGGTCCAGAGGTATATGATGGACTAATTTCTTGGGATAAATTGATGAGAGATGAATCGCGAATAGGTCAATCTCAAGTGATTAGGAGCTGTCCAGGGTGTCGAACACTTCGGTGCCTTTTTGCTTGCTTGCATGAAGAGAATTGGAAATAGGTTGTTATATACTTGATCACACACTAGTCAAGAGTAGAATACAATAGAAATCAAGTGCTAGAGAGGCACAAAGGAGCGTTGCAAATAGATGAACCCAAACTCGTGCTGTTGGAATTTTAAATTATGTCGATATTTTATGTGTAGAGTTGAGGGAAAATGCAACAAGATTGTTGCATGATTGCAAGGACTTGGAGCAAAAACTTCAAGAAAAATTAAATAAGTTAATCGATAATCAAGAATTCAAATAGATGGTGGAGTAGCTATGGCGTTCCTAGTGAAAGAACACATGCAGAATTTCAGGGTCTGCAAGTCGCTGGTTGTATCTACTTTGAACAAATGAACCTTTGATACCAAAAATGATGTGGTTTGTATCAAATTAACAAAAGTTTGGATCAAAATTTATATTAGAAGCTTTTACCCACTATCTAATGCAAAATAAAAAAAGTGATTTGATGGATTATTGGCGAACAACTTGAAGATACAAGTGAAGGATGTTTCGATAGATTTGTAAGCCTTCAAATGTGTCGAATTGAACATAGATTTGGGGAAGGGTTAATCCCGGATTTTCCTTGCTCAATGTAGGCCCAAAAGGGAGGATTAGACATTAGCTAGATTTCTTATTGTTTGATCAAATTTCTTATTCAATATTCTCTACACAAAGCTACACACAAATGAAGGTATATATATGAGAGAATAAGCTAGGTGGTGACTAGTTTAAACCAGTCGAGTATCCTACTTAACCCAGCCTGTTAATCATGGTTGAATTAATACCATATTAACCTTAACCCACAGAATAATATCATTGGTTAAATGATAATAAGGAGTAATATTAAAAAGCTATACAATTGAATAAAATACATATATGAAATTATAGCCATACATTAACTTACATAAAATATACTTAGCGTTAAGGTTTACAACAGTTTTATACAAATAATGAATATCATTACTTTATCTCTTATTTTAATGTATCATCCCATGTATGTCATAGCGTTGCATGCACTAGCCTACTTGTACACATCAACGTGCATGAACATTATCTTCTTGCAAATATATAACATACCTACAAGAATAACTTGAATGTTTTTCAATATCAAGCATATTATAATTATCAAAAATATTTAACATGATAGGCTCCAACATTTAGAAAGCCAAATCATCTTCCCTACCTTAATGATTAGAATGAATATGAAAATCATTTTTTTCATTGTATTCTCCTACATTAAACATTTTACATACTACTCTAAAGGATAAAAGAAAATATTCTTTTCAAAATTATGCTCATCAAAATTTAGTTTCAAATGAAATAAAACATATAAATCTTACTGAATAAAGAGTTATTTAGTTCTAGATCAAACTCAAACTTGTAGGTTTAATGTTTTTTTCTATACCATGATCAAAACCTTCGAATAAAATATGTTCATCATACTAATTACCTTAATAAAATCGTGATATATAACTCTAATACATATTCATATCCATAGAATTTCGTAATATTTATAAAATGACACAAACAACAATATATTATTCTTCATAAAATTTTACTAAATTTGAGTAATATTATCCTTACTTTAACTCAAATATAATAAAATAAAATAGTTGAAAGGGATCCTTGATGATATCTGTCATAAAATAAACCCCTCACACAAAAATAAAAATATTAAAATAATACGAACAAAAATAGAAAATTATTAATAGATAAAAGAAGGAAAAATTAGAAGGAAGAGGATTCAACCAAGTTCATTTATGTTTCTTAGAAAAGGAGCCCCAAAAGTGGTTAATTGGTTGAAGATAGTTCAGCATAAGAAGGAGAGTAGGAGAAGAGGGATATTTTTAATCCTTTCATGTGGAAAATCAAGTCAGTTTTAAAAATTATGAGGTAATGGAATGAGTTGAGTGTTCTCCACAACTTCATAAAAAAATTAAAGGAAATATAGAACTAACCAACAAAATGTACTAAAATAAAGCAATGAAACATCACACTAAAAATGCTTCTCAGCCTTATTTTCATTCATAACTCACAAAACTAACCCGTTATTTTCCTCATCCCATGAAAGCTGCTCTCATTAATGTCACAACCACATGTAATACCACCCGGTAGATTACCCATAGCTTAAAATACACTACATTAATATAAATAGCCTTCATATTTCCTCCTCAATAAATATGAGGGCATGGGTTAATACACCTAAAGAGTTGATAATCTCATAAAAATAGTGTTTTTCTGCTGATCATAGAAAAGGCGTCATAGAGCTAAGCTTCCTCAGAGGCTTGAGATATTTTTTTCAAGGATACATGACATAGTAAATGTTTTTTTAATGTTAGGTGTATTTTTCATGAAATGTTCTTGATGGTCCTATTATGATGACAGTGTCATCTTGTTAATACATTTTTTTGTTATGTGGCATCAAATCTATGGAAAGTGATAAAAATGTAAAGGCATGTAGTTGTGTACAATGTTAGTTGTGGCGGTTTTACCAGTCAAATATATTAGTAAGAGTCATTGCCAAGATTTGGCTAAGAAGATATTTTTTTTTATATTTTGTTAATAACCTTCATGAGGGTCTGTGTTAGAAGATGAAAACCATTCATCTTTTGATTTGAAGGAATTGTATTTAGACATGGGTCTTTTGGTATCCTTAAAGATATTTTAGTTAATATGAGATGAATACAAAATTTTTTGTTATGAATTATGTCAATTGGATATAAATATTATATTTATATCATGTGGAATAATTGGAGTAATGATAAGTTAAATAAATTAAATAATAGGTGAAATGGATTCGAATTCGGGAAAATAACCTTAGTGGCAAGGTCATTATCACATATATATCACATACTAGTGTTCAAATCTAATTTTTTGGTATAATGTTAGTAATCATATTCTACATATGTGAACTAAATTTGGTATTTATCTGATATTTTTTGGTAAAAAGCAAGCCTAATTCATGAAATTAGGGTTTTGCAGGAATTTGTGAATAATAACGGTACATCTAAGCCATTATTGCACCTGTAAAGTGCCAAAGTTAGATCTGAATGCTGGATATGTTGGAAATCATAATATTTTTTAATGTTGATTAATTTGCTTATTAAATAATTATTATAGATGAAGTTATGGTCCCCTTAGGTAAATATCATTTCTTAGGCTGATTATTACCTTTTTCCATTAGGAATGTCTAATTATACATCTGGCTACCTTTTACCCATTCTAAGAAATTATTTTAGCTTTTCAATATGTTCCTTACACATATATATTTGTGTCTACAGTATAATATTGAGAAAAATGATACAAAATAAGATATTAACCACTTAAAGTGACGGGCCAAGTGTGTTAAGGCTAGGTATTTAGGTTTGTTCCACCTGAGCATAACAGTGGCATTGTGTACTCCACCGTAGGTGGTGTATTACGCCATTCTATAGTGTTATTAATAGTGGTTATGAGAATGTGCTAATAATATCTTCACACCATTCCACAGGATGAAAATAATGGAAAAGCATGTTGGTTCATAGCAGGTGCTTCAATATGATCCAATGGTAAAAGAATAATGGGGTAGTGCACTCAATATAAGAAATAAATGGTTTATGGATATACCTAATAATGAAATATTTATTCAATTATCCTCTTGTCTTATACTATGTTTAATTATTAGATAATATTATTATTTTATATGAGCTTATATATTACATGTGGCCTAGCTACAATTATATTTATCCAGTAATTATTATGTGTGTTGTTAATTATCTATCTCATGGGTACTGTACATTCTTATAAGAAGATGGCCTCAAAATATTTTTACAAGTTAATGTTGTCACCTTGGGTGACTTTTCTACTTTTTAGGTGAGGATTGATCATATTATTCTTGATGTTTGGGATGTGGAATGATGTTATTTTGTTTATCAATCTTGGTCTTGGTTCCTTTTGGGATACTTAGTTCTAATATATCCCTTTCGGTGCATTTTGTTTTGTTCACTAAGAGTTAATTTTTAAACTCATATCTAAGGTTAGGAAAATCCCCCATTCTCTATTTATCGTGTTTTGAATTTTAACTTTTGAGCCAAGAATTTAATGTGATGAGGCTCTAGTAAGCATGACTTATGTTGTGTACAATATTAACATATGACAATATCTTCAGAAGATTTAATTAAAATCAAATTCTGCAAAAATGTAAGGAATTTAGAAATAATAACATGGAAATAACTTTCTACTTTGTGTCACATATTGAGATTATTCTGATTATACATTCATAGATCCACGAAAAAGTTACAAAAAATACTCATTTATTAATTTTCAATCACGCACATTCATTAATAATAATACATTTTTATATAATAATATTTATTCCAAAACGTTTATCACTTAATAGGTTACAAGGATATTACGTTTTCACTTGATGTTAAGTTCACTAGATTAATATCTATATAAATTCCTAACAATAGAGTAATAGGTTGAAGTACTAGGTTAGGCTTTGGCGTTAAACTATATATGTTACAATTTGAGGAGACATTATTTAGCTTTATCCTAAGCTAAAACACTCCCCATCAATCAAGTCTTCACAATGCCTTCATAACCACAAACATTACTTCATCATCTATTTATTTAAGGTAGCATAATTGTAAAGTGTACGCACGCTATATAGGGTATTTTGATGTCTACAGAGTAGATAAGGTACCAAACCACTAATAGATTTGCTAATTTGCCACTAAAGTCTTAGAGATTGAAAGAAATGAAGTCCGTAGAATCTTATTGTAATGAATATGAGTAATTTTTTTAGAGTGAGGTTATTTATTATCATAACCCCAACATCTTTTAATGTTTAACACTATTGCAGACAATGTTATAAACCATTAAAACCATTATGCATCTATAAAATATGACACAAAACATTAATCATGTATCTAATACGCCATAAGTTATAACATAATCACAATTTTATATGTAAAAAATTCTTAAAAGGGGCATGGAAAACATTTTAAGTTATAACATAATCACTACAATTCATTATCAACTCAGGAGTATGTTTACTCATTTTTTACTATAGACTTAGTATCGATGATGGCCTATAATTTTTAAGAAGGGGTCCACATTTTTAATTGTAAATGTTTAATTTTTTTTCCATTATTGATATCAATATAATGGCTCAAAAAACAATTCACAGCATATATCTCACTCCATTTTAAAAAACGATACACTTGCGAAATTCCTACAAAGGGTTATAATAGTAATTAGTGTTCAAAACATTAATAGGATGTTTTTATATATAAAGTTGAATTACCATTTAAGTGATGAACATATATATATATATATATATATCTATATCTATGTCTTTTTGTGTATGAGTGTCTTTCTGTCAGTCTATACAAATATTTAATTATTTAATTATTCTTATTTAAAATTTTCAGTTAATATGCTCAAGTAGTTAAATAATTCACATTATATATACATTCAAATATATTAATAAAGTCAGTATATGATAGTGTGGCTACCAAGGATCATAATTAATTGGGAATTTAATAGATAGTGATTAATTATGAATACCAATAATTTCATAGAATGATTGTAAATAACTCAAATAAAATAAAATAAAGAACTTAAAAGGGATCTTTGATGATGTTTGTCAAGAAATAAACCACTCACACAAAAATAATAATAATAAAATATTATGATCAAAAATAGAAAATAATAAATTGATAAAAGAAGGAAAAAATTAGAAGGAAGAGGATTCAACAAATTTCATTAAGTTTATTGGAAAAGGAGCCCTGAAAGTGTTTAATTAGTTGATGATATTTCAGCATGAGAATGAAGGAGGAGAAGAGGGATATTTTTATTCCTTTTATGTGGAAAATTAGGTAAGTTTAAAAATTATGATGTAACGGTATGAGTTGAGTGCTCTCTACAGCTTCATCAACAAATTGAGGGCAATATAGAACTAATCAACAAAGTATAGAAAAATAACGCGATGAAACATCACACTAAAAATGTTGCTTAACCTTATTTTCATTTATAATTCACAAAACTAACCCCTTTTTTTTTCCTCATCCCATGAAAACTAATCTAAAAAATTTCATAAGCACATGTAATACCACTTATAAGATTACCCGTAGCTCAAAATAAACTACACTAATACAATCAGTCTCACATTTCCCCCTCAATAAACGAGATGACATAGGGTGAGACACCCTAAAGAGTTGAGTGTTTTTCTTCCAATCATAGATGAGGTGTCTTAAGGTTGAGATTCCTTACAGGCTTGAGATATTTGTTGTAAGGATACATGACATAGTAAAGGTTTCTTAATGTTAGGTGTATTTTTTATGAAAGTTTCTTGATGATACTGTTATGATGACAATGCCATCTTGATAATACTTTTTTTATTGCGATACGGTATCAAATCTATGGAAAGTGAGAAAAACATAAAGACATGTAATTTTGTACACTATTAGTTATGGTGATTTTACAAGTCGCATGGATGGTAATGAATCATTACCAAGATTTGGCTATAAAGTCATGGTTGCTTTGTGAAATGTTACAACACATCATTGAGAAATTAATATCTAGTTTGAACATGAAGAAAATATACATTATGCTATGTAAGCCTAATAAGCCAATAACTGGGATTTTATTATGTAAATAGTCAATTGTTTACTTTACATTACTTTTGAACAAATTATTGCTATGTTGGGTCCTCACAACTTATTGAAATATCAATGACCAACAATTCTATGATATAACATGACTGGAAAATAGAATTGATTATCAACTAAGGAGTATTTTTACTCATCTTTTACTATAGACTTAGCATCAATGATGTCATATAATTTTTAAGAAGGGGTTGACATTTTTTATTGTAAATGTTTAAATTTTTTTGCGTTATTAAAATCACTTTAAAGGCTCAAAAAAAATTGACGGCATATATCTCACTCAATTGTATAAATGATACTCTTGGGAAATTCCTGTGAAGGGTTATAATAGTATTATGTGTTAAAAACTTTAATGGGTTGCTTTGATATACGAAGTTGAATTACCATTTAAGTTATGAACATATATATATATATATATATATATATATATATATATATATATATATATATATATATATATATATATATATATCTGTCTGTGTGTGAGTGTCTTTCTGTCAGTCTATACATATATTTAATTATTTAATTATTCGAATTCAAAATTTTTAGTTAATATGCTCAAGTAGTTAAATAATTCACATTATATATACATTCAAATATAATAATAAAGTCGGTTTATGATAGTGTGGTTACCTAGGATCGTAATTAATCGAGAATTTGATTGATAATGATTAATCATTAAAACCAATAATTTCATAGAATGATTGTAAATAAAATTTTTGATCTTCATTGATTAATGAAAAACAATAATCAATAAAATTTAGAGAAATATTAGTTTTTAATAAATTCTTTAAAAATACATTTTAAGATTTTACCAATTTCATGTGTAATTTTTATCCTTATATATGATGCTTTATAATGTAAAATTGTACTATTTTCTTACCTTTTCTTTCCACCTTCCTTAATTGATTATTTTTATCCCAGCACAAAACCCTTGATCTAAGTATAATAATCTAAGATTTGAGGAAAATAGTGTTACTTTTGAATTTATTCTCGACTCAACTTCTATTCTTCTATAACACCTTTATTTTTGTAGCTATAAAAATTTTCTTTATTTTTGATTGATTTTTCTGAATCTAAACAAAAAATGGAGATGACAGAGTCACACCGAGTATAAAGATAGGGTCGATGCATAGTGCATGGTGAGTACAAGGCCAAATTAACCTTATACTCTTTGAAGCGACCGGTATGAAATTTACTAATGTATATCCCAAGTGTAAGAAAAATCTTTGAAACATAATGAATAGTGAGAAAAAAAAAAGCATACCTCTCATAAGGACTTAGAATAATTATTCACTAATGTTAAAGTATCAGGTTATGCATTGTCATTAAACTATGAGTGTTATAATTCTAGGAGACATTATTTAGCTCTACCCTAAGCTAAAACACTCCCCATAAATCAAGTCATCATAATGGCTTCATAACCATAAACATTACTTCATCATCTACTTATTTAAGGTAGCATAATTTGAAAGAGTAAGCACCCCATATAGGGTACTTTTATGTCTAGAGAGTAGCTAAGCTACCAAACCACGAATAGATTTGTAGATTTACCACTAAAGTCTTAGAGATTGCATGAAATGAAGTCGGTAGAATCTTATTGCAATGAATATGAGTAATGATTTTGTTATAGTGAGGTTTTTTATTGTTAACCCCAACATCTCTTCATGGTTAAAACTATTGCAAAAAATGTTATAAACCATTAAAACATTTATATATGTCTAAAATATAGCATAAAACATAAATTGACCATTGCCATCATTTTAATTGTAAAAGATCACTTAATCCTTAATTGACCATGAATATAATTTAATTTGGGTTCAAAATTCGGAAATATGGCTGTATGCTATTTTTTTAAAAAAAATCAATTTTTTATTAATAAATAAATAAACATATCAAAATGATAAAGTTAATTTTAAAGCAAAGTTAAAAAAAAAGTCACAGATAGGTGCAAAGTCATGGTCAATGGTCATGGTTTTTGTTCATACTGTTCATATACTTAACATTTTGAGGGTAATTTGGTCAATTTATATATTATTCATGATTAGTTTTCCAATATCCCTAATAAAATTAGTAAATCTTCAATTATTCCTCCTACACAAGATTAATTCTTAAATAACTCTACTCTAGTATTTAGCAGGCAATTAATAAGAACATTTTGAATGTTCGTGATGAACAATCACATTAATTTTCTTGCGAAACTTTCATTAACCTAAATAAAATGGCAATTTGATATATATGAATTTCCTCCAAAGTATAGATAAACAACTTAAAATAGATTAAACACCAAAAAGTATACTCAAAGCCGAAGATCAAAACATAAGCCCAAGACTAACCCCCATACGGAATGACTTACCCAATTTTGCACACTTTTTACAATTTTATGATAACATTTTACATACTACTATAAAGCATAAAAATAAATATGCTTTTGAAATTCTGCTCATCACAATTTATTTTCACAAGAAATAGAACATATAAATCTTATCGAATTGAGAGTTATTTAGTTCTAGTTCAAATTCAAACTTGTAGGTTTAATGTTTTGTTCAATACCATGATCAAACCTCCAAATAAAATATGTTCATCACACTAATTACCTTAATAGAATCATCATATATAACTCTAATACATATTTATATCCATGTAATTTCATAAGATATAAAAAATCACACAAACAACCATATATTATTCTTCATAAAAATTTAATTAAAGTGAGTAAGATTAATGTTACTTTAACTCAAATAAAATAAAATAATGAATTTGAAAGGGATCTTTGATGATGTCTATGAAGGAATAAACCGCTCACACAAAAATAATAATAATAAAATAATATGATAAATATAGAAAATTATAAGTAAATAAAAGAAGTAATAGAAGGAAGAGGATTCAACCAAGTTCATTTATGTTTCTCGGAAAAGGATCCCCAAAAGTGTTTAATTGGTTTATGGTAGTTCAGCAAGAGAAGGAAATGAGAAGAAGAGGGATATTTTTAGTCCTTTCATGTGGAAAATTAGGTGAGTTTAGAAATTCTTAGGTAACGGAATGAGTTGAGTACTCTCTACAGCTTCATCAACTATTTAAGGGAAATATAAAAATAAGCAAAAAATGTAGCAAAATAAAGCAATTAAACATCACACTAAAAATGTTGCTCAAACTTATTTTCATTCATAACTCACAAAACAAACCCCTTTATTTTCCTCATCCCATGAAAACTGCCCCTTACAATGTCACAACCACATGTAATACCATTGGAAATATTACCCATAGCTCAAAGTACACTACACTAATTATATGAGCCTTCACATTTCCCCCTCAATAAATGTGATGAAATAGGGTGATGCACCCTAAAGAGTTGGAATCTCGTAAAAATAGTGTTTTTCCTCTAATCATAGATGAGGCACCTTAAGGTTGAGCACCCTGTAATACCCCGTATTTTTAAAATCCAAAATTATTAAGTTTAATAATTTTATTAGCATAATTTGATATAAACAATTAATTATTTAAATTACGATTCGTTTTATGGATTTATCGAAGATTTCAAATTTATAATTGAATGTAATTAATCATTATCGTTGCGAACCATTCTAGACAAATTCGTTCATGACAATGATTTTATTATATTCTTATGAATTCGATTCTCGGTTAAAAATACGTATTCCTTTTCTTTCTCGTATTTTTATTTTTATTATTTTAGATTTATTTTCGATTATAACTTTGTCATGTGATTACAGCGTTATTTTGAAGTTATATTTCGTTGGCTAAATATATTATTTAAATTATAGAACTTCTTTTTAAATGGTTAAATTTATTTCAATGATTTTATCCGTAGAAAATATTCCCGAATTTAAATTTATTTGTTTTTGAAAGTCGTTAATATTTTCTGGAAGCTTTAAATTAAAAAAAAGTTTTTAGGAAATTATTTATGAATTTCTTTTCAGAATTAATTTTCTTCTATTTTATGCTTTTTGATTTACAAAAAAAAAACAATTTGGGAAATTACTAAAATTAGTCTCGGTTTATTAGAATTTAACTTAAATATTTTATTACATACTTTTAAATAATTTTTTTTGAGGTCTTATAATATATTTCCGTAAATAATATAAATTTTTACGTGTGTGGCTAAATTATTCAAAAAATATTTTCGAAATTCTTTATATGGTTTTTTATTAATTTTAAACCTTCGGATCGTTTTGAAATCAATTTTGTTAAATATAATTTAGATAAAATCTTCCAATAAAAATTTTAAATAATTAGTATTTTACTTTTACTTGTGTTTGTTATAAAAAAAAAAAAAACCTAAAATCCCGAAACCCACCGGGACCCCCGACCCCCCTCTCTTCTTTTTCTTTCTCTCTTCCCTACCCCGACCCCTCTCCTATTCACCCCTATTCTGCAGCCCGAAGCCCTAGCTAACCTAGCCTCCCTCGTCTCTTCCCAGCTCCTCCCCGCTCCAGCCAGCCTCGCCAGCACCCGTTGACCGCCGCCGTAGCAACCACAGCAGCAATAGCCACAACAGCCAGCCCAATAGCAACCACCGCGCAGTAGCGGGCGACAGCAGCAGCAGCAGCATACCGCTCTGGTTGCGCCGCCGTCTGGCCACGGTAGGCCCTGCTGACCACCAGCGAGCTGTCACCATTCCCCGACGAAGCTTTTCCGGCCTTCCCTTGCCCCGATTCGTTGATTTTCGTTTGGTATAATATCCGAAAAACCCTAACCCTTGATTTCGTTAATTGAGTGTGATTTAGCTTGTAAAAAGATAAATTGGTTGTTTGATTGTGTATATATATGCTGTAAGAATGATTTGGATAGGTTAATTGTATTGTTATGTTGAAATTTTGGAAAAATTGGATTTTTGGCCGGGTTATGCCCAAAATTTTTGGACTCGTCCAATTTGGTGATTTCGGGCAAATTGATTATACAATATGTTTTAAAATGTATCCAATTTCATTTTGAAACTATCAATTTGAGAAATTTATGCAGGTTTTATTGAAATTTGATTCCTAGGTGAAATTTTGGATATAATGAAATTGGGTCATATAATTGAGATGTTCCGCTCAATTGATTTTATAATATCATTTAAAATGTATTTAATTTTATATTGGAAGTGTTGATTTGGGAAAATTGTGCGTAATTGATCGAAATTGGATTTTTACGTCAAAACTCCAGTGGGTTTAAATTGGATTGTGTAATCGGGTTATTTTATTCAATTAACTATATAAATTACATTAGAATATGTTTAATTACATTTCCGAACCGTCAATTGATATGTTTTGACAAGAATTGATCGGATTTGCGTTCCGAGCTCAAAAACCCTAATTGTGCAAAATTGTGTATTTCTTTTACTAGTTTTGAGCAATTGATTATTTGATATGTTATAAAACGTGTTTAATTGTATTTCTAAACATTCAATTTTATTAAATTTATAGAATTTTAACGAATTGTATTTTTGGGCCTAAAACCCTAAATTTCAAGTGAGATTATGAAATCGATTACTTGTATTGTTGTTTTTCTAAAATTGAATGTATAGAAATAGTTGAAATGGTATTAATTTCTTTCTAATACCTTTAATTTGAATTAATTAAATTGAATTACCTGAGTTTGTGTCGTGGGCTTTAAAACCCTAATTTTGGAAATTGATCATCTGGAATTGATTTATCGGAAGATCGTTTTGTTGAGTTTGATTGTCTAGATTTGTCTAAACTTAGTTTAATTGTGTTTTAAAACTATCAATTTGAGGTAATCAAAGTGATTTTGCCGATTTGTGGTTTAGGTATTTAAAACCCTAATTTTCGGGGATGATTTTATAAAATTGATTTTGCTATGTGTATTTTATCTAATCGAATTCTATCTTTGGGTTTTAAACCATTTAAATTCAGTTTTAACCTAATCGGTTTGGATTTGATTCTATGTAAATGGTTTGGTTCCTTATTTAGTTGTAAAACCTAATAAATATGTTATTTTCGATAAATTAACTTATGATCGATTATTCTTTCTCGGGCTTTCCAAATTAAGTTGAAATGTCCCAAGTGATATTTGTATTAACCCGTTTTGATTCAGTTTTAACCATAAATCTTGATAAAGCTATGCTTTTAAGTTCTAAGTTTTGGACACGTTTTCTAAAAAAGATTATTTGTGTTGTTTGGGTTTATTTAATTAGAATACATGAATTATTGATTGATAGAATAGTTTCTAACTTAGTTTTCGATTTCTATCGGATCTAGGAAGCTTTCTCATGGATCCACGAGCTAGTGATCTCTCTCCCTCTTATCTCGCTTAGCTAACTTCGGATCTAGGTAAGTCTCTACTTACCTCTACTTGTGGGTGTTTAGTAAGGACGAAGCTATGGCCTTGTGCTATGTGTGATGTAATGTGTGGGTGAATGATGAGCATGCCAAGTTAATTTGTATTATGCATGTGTTATGAATAACTTGTTTTGTGTAGTGCAGCGTGGATCATGAGGTATGTTGTGTGTGCCTTATATTATGCGTATATGACATGTTCCATGTTTGATGTTGATGTTGATGATGTGACTTGTTATGTCCCTCTAGGACATGCATGCTAGGGTTTTGGGTAGCATGAAATGATAATAAAAGAACAACGGGGAAGTGGACGTTTGGGAAGTTTGCATGGGGGGATTAGACCTTGCATGGGCATGATCCTTACGTGCAAAAAGTTGATTTGGGTTGTAAGTAAGAGCTTGGGAGACTCTTGGAATGATTGGAGACTTAATATGAAAAATAGTACGTAAGTTAGTGAATAAGAGACCTTATTAGGGTTTTGTGGGTAAGTGGGTGTTGGAGAGTCTGCATGGAGTGGTTAAATTATGCATGGGAATGAATCTTACATGAGGAAAGTGATTTAAGAAGTAAATAAGATAATGTCAAATTTACGGGTCCATTAGAGACTTGGGTGCAAAATTTTAGGTGGGTCGATGTAAGGGTGTCTAAAGGACCCAATTAGGGTTTTGGGAGAAAATGAGGAAATTGAGGGGTACAAGGGTAAAAATGATCAAGGAAGGATGAGTATGGGTTTTCTAAAGGAGGGGAGAGATTTGGGGTCAAAGAGGGAGATTACTTATTGAGGAAGTAAAGTGCTAGGGTTTTGGGTGGCCAACTAGGGTTTTGTCGGTCACATGTGAACTTGGGAGATAAAGTAATACATTTGGGGAGTTTCCTAATAAAAATGAGGTGCGAGATAGAGAACAAAGTAACATTTGGCTAAGTAAGAAAGAGTTGGGCCACATAGGTCCGACTAGGGTCTCCAAGGAGGAACCCTAGAGGGATGAGGACATATGGAGTCGATATCATATGTGTTGGGGTAGCCTATATTCTTGGAGATCGTGCCTTACTATCTGCCACTATGCCTAAGTCTACGGGGGATGGATGTCGGGTGTGAGAAGAGGTACGGGTCTCAAAATATGGGATGGTCCCTTTGGAGGGGAAAGTAGTAGAGTATTAACCACATGCATGTCAAGGGTGATGTGTGATATAATAAGACACTGATAAGAAATTAATCACGTAAAGTGAAAGATGTTGAGTCGAGCCCATGATCCGGTCCACTAGCTATAATAGTGGATCAAAGGCGTTTTGCCCTGTGTGTTTATTTTTCGGTCCACCGGCTATAATAGTGGATCAGAGGCATTTTGCCCTGTGCGTTTATTTTCCGGTCCACCGGCTATAATAGTGTATCAGAGGCGTTCTGCTCTGTGCATTATCTTCCGGTCCACCGGCTATAATAGTGGAGGATCTCGTGCTCGACAAACCAAACGAATAAGTTAATCCATGGGAAAGATACTAAGTACTTAAAGCGAAACACCATGTGAGTCAGGGCCATGATCTGGTGCACCTGCTATAATAGTGGATCAGAGGCGTTCTGCCCTGTGCGTTTATTTTCCGGTCCACCGGCAATAATAGTGGATTAGAGGCATTCTGCCCTGTGCGTATATCTTCCGGTCCACTGGCTATAATAGTGGGGCTCCCGCGCTCACATGGGCTATTAAAGAATGTGTGGAATGAACATATTATTAATGAGAATAAAGAATAAGTCTAATTGGACCATAGCCAGCTTTTATTATCTGTATTACTGCCTGCTGCTTACGTGAGTATGCCACATATCGAGTTTTGATGATATGGATTGTTCCTACCTGAGGCGTATGAGCCACTTTATATTTTGGTGATACCATGCTTCTATGTTAAAGGGGATGTTACATATGTTTTTATATGTTACTATGGGTGTATGGCAAGATACATGGTGTGGGTTGTGAATATGTATGATACTGTATCAACGTGCTGTACCAGGATTTAATACGCACTTGATTTTATAGTATGTCTCTTCCATAAGATAGGGTAGTGGAACTCACTCAGTATTGGGCCCGTACTGATACTACAGTGGTTGAATGGGTCCTATGATGATCCACTAATGGTGGGGAGCAGACCTCTTGTGCAGGTTGATATTGTTTTGGGGTAGAAGGCTTGACTTGAGTGAGTAGGAAATTCGGATATTGATCCTTCGGGAATTATTTTTGTTTAGCTGTGTTTTGTATTACACTCCTTTTTTGAGAAACATATTCTGGTGTTGTAATCCTAAATCGTATTCTAATTTCTGTTTGGCTTACCTCTTGTTAAGGATTTATGTTAAATGTCGTCATGCGTTTTTGATACTTCGTACTAAATATTGATCAAATTTAGCCTTAGCACCTAGTACTGGAACGGTAGGAGTAAACCAGTCTAGTACTAAGTGTGGCGGTAATGCCCCCGAGTTTACAGTTTTATCCTTTTCTTCCGCTAAACCTTTTGATTTTAAAAGAAATTTTTCAGTAGTAAATTTAGGGGTGTTACACACCCTTAGCGGCTTGAGATATTTTTTTGTAAAGATACATGACAAAGTAAAGGTTTTCTAATGTTAGGCATATTTTTCATGAAAATTTCCTAATGGTACTATTATGATGACAATGTCATCTTTATAATACTTTTTTATTGTGATGTGGTAGCAACTCTATGGAAAGTGAGAAAAATGTAAAGGCATGTAGTTGTGTACATTGTTAGTTTTGTGGTTTTCCAAGTCAAATGGATTGGGATGAACCAATGCCATGATTTAGCTATGAAATTTTTTTTATATTTTGTTAATAATCTTAATGAAGTTGTGTGATAGCAGATGAAAACCACTCATCATGTGAATTGAAGGACTTGTATATGAACATGGGTCTTCTAGCATTACTAATGATAATTTTGCTAATATGAGATGAATAATAAATGTTTGTTAAAAAGTAAGCCTAATTTGTGATATTAGGGTTTTGTAGGAATTTATGAATAATAACATTAGAGGTAGGCCATCACTGCACTTGTAAGTTGCCAAGTTAGATTTGAAGGCAAGATATGTAGCTATCAAACTATTTTCTTTAATGTTGATTAAATTGGTTTTTAAATTATTAATATAGATGAACTTATGCTCCCCATGGGTAATTATCATTTTCCAGGCTTATTATTGCCTTTTTCCATTGGGAATGTCTTAATATACATGTGGCTGTCTTTTACACATTTTGAGAATTTTTTTTAACTTTTCATCATGTACCTTACACAGATATATTTGTTTCTACATTATAATATTGAGAAAAATGATACCAAAAAAGAATTTAATCACTTAGGGAGAAGGATCATGTATGTTACAGCTGGGGATTTAGGTTTGTTCAACCTAAGAATAAAGTGGCCTAGTGTGCCTCAAAATAGGAGGTGCATTACGCCATTCAAGTATTTTCTAAATAGTGGTTATGAGAATGTGCCATGGAACATCTTGGCACCATTCCACAGCATGACAATAGTGGAAAAGCGTGTTGGTTCATAGTAGGTGCCTCAATATCATCAAATGGTAAAAGAATAATGGGGTTCTGCACTCAATATAAAAAATAATTGGATGACGGATATACCTAATAATGAAATTTTTATTAAGTTATCCACTTGTCTTATACTTAATTTATTATTAGACAATCTAATAATTTTATATGACCTTATATATTATATGTAGCCATACTACAATTATATTTATCCATTAATTATTATGTGTTGTGTTAATTATCCATTTCATGGGTATGGTACATTCTCATATGAAGATGGCCTTAAAAGGTTTTTACAAGTTAATGTTGTCACCTTGGAAGAATTTTCTACATTTAAGGCGGGGAGTGACCATATTATTTTTGTTATTTAGGATGTTAAATGATGTTATTCTGTTTATCACTTTTGGTCTCGATTCCATTTGGGATACTTAGTTATAATATATCCCTTTCGGTGCATTTTGTTTACTTTTCTAAGAGTTAAGTTTTAAACTCATATCTAAGTTTAGAAATTTCCCTCATTTCTTATTAATCATGTTTTGAATTTTACCTTTTTAGCCAAGCATTTAATGTGAAGACGATCTAATAATCATGACTTATGTCGAGTATTGTATTAACATACGACAATATCTTCCAAAGAAGAAATTCATCTCAAATTGAGCATAAATGTGAGGAATTTGGAAATAATAACATGGAAATAACTTTATAATTTGTCACACATCGAGATTACTTGTGAATATGGATTCATAGATCCACGAAAAGAGTTACACAAAATACCCATTACTTAATTATGGATCACACACATTCATTAATAAGGAATACATTGTTATACAATAATATTTATTTCAAAACATTTATCACTTAATATGTTACAAGGATGTTACATTTTTACTTGATGTTAAGTTGACTAGATTAATATCTATATAAATTCATAACAAAATAGTGACTGGTCCATCCAATCGTAGTCACTACACAAAGAAAAGAAGCTAAGCATAAAAACGTATTAGCTAGTTCCAAACTAGCTTGAAGAGGGTATTTATTTGTATATATTTACGGATAACTATTACGCAAAATCAATCCAATGGAAAACTCCAAGATAAGAAGTTTTCCAATGGTGTTGATCTTAGTTATGATGATTTCCACGATGAACCCTCAACTTTTATATGCAAAGAGAGATTGGAATGATTGGTGGCTAAACCCTGGGGATTTTCCTGCTGAAGAAGATCGAAAACTTTTTATTTTTAGACAAAAACATCCAGATTGGTGGAAATTTTGGAAATTTATTTTTTAATTTTTAATTATTGTGGTCATTAATTTATATGCCTATAAAGTATACATACCTACGAATGTAATATGTCATTCAATAATACTGCTATTACACACAAACTTTTTATGAATATATCAAAGTCATAATTTTTTTGTGAAATGTTATAACATTTCCTTAAGGAATTACCAACTAGTTTGAACATGAAGAATATATACATTATCCTACATAAGCTCAGTGTGGAAATAAATATGCTCAAGTAGTTAAATAATTCACATTATATATGATAGAGTTACTTTTGAATTTATTTTCGACTCAACTTCTATTCTTCTATAACACCTTTATTTTTGTAGCTATAAAAATTTTCTTTATTTCTGGAATGATTTTACTAAATCTAATCAAAAAATGGAGATGATAGAGTCACATCCAATATAAAGATAGGGTCAATACTTAGTGCGTCATGAGTACAAGGCCAAATTACCCTTATACTTTCAAAGCGACCGATATTAAATTTAATAATGTATATTCTATGTGTAAGAAAAATCATTGAAACAAAATGAATAGTGAAAAAAAAAGCATACCTCTTACATAGACTTAGAATAACAATTCACTAATGTTAAAGTACTAGGTTATGCATTGGCATTAAACTATGAGTATTACAATTTTAGGAGACGTTATTTAGCTTTACCCTAAGCTAAAACACTCCCCATCAATCGAATCTTCACAATTGCTTCATAACCATAAACATTACTTCATCATCTTCTTATTTAAGGTGGCATAATTGCAAAGGGAATGTACCCCATGTAGTGTACATTGATGCCTAGGGAGTACATAAGGTACCAAACCACTAACAGATTTGCTGATTTACCACTAAAGTTTTAAATATTACAAGAAATGAAGTCGGTAGAATCTTATTGTACTAAATATGAGTAATGATTTTTTCATAGTGAGATTAATTATTATCATAAAACCAACATCTCTTCATGTTTAACAGTATAAAAAATAATGTTATAAACCATTAAAACATTTATACATGTCTAAAATATTGCACAAAACATTAATTGACCACGGCCATCATTTTAATTATAAAAGATCACTTAATCTTTAATTGACCATGAACATAATTTAATTTGAGTTCAAAATTAAGAAATATTATTTTATGTTATTTTTTTTTCAAAAAACCAATTTTTTGTAAATAAATATATAAACAAATCATAATGATAAGGTTAAATTTAGGGCAAAGTTAAAAAAAGTCACAGATAAGTGCAAAGTCATTGTCAATGGTCAAGGTTTTTGTTCATATAATTAACATTTTGAAGGTAATTTGGTCAATTTATATATTATTCATGATTAATTTTCTATTATCCCTAATGTAATTAGTAAATCTTCAATTATTCCTCGTAGACAATATTAGATCTTAAATAACTCTTCCTCTTGTATATAGAAGGCAATTAGTAAGAACATTTTGAATGTTCATGAATTTTCTTACTAAAGTTTCATTATGCTAAATAAAATTGTAACTTGACATATGCGAATGTTTCCCACAAAATATAGATAAACAACTTAAAATGGCTAAAATACTCAAAAGTATACTTAAAGCCTAAGATCAAAACATAAGTTGAAGACTGACCCCCATATGGCAAGATTTAGCCAATTTTGCACACTTTTGGCATTTTATTATAAAATTTTACATACTACTTTAAAGCAAAAAAAATAAATATGATTTTGAAATTATACTGACCTAAATTCAATTTCGTAGGAAATAGAACATATAAATCTTATTGAACTGATAGGTGACACTCAAACTTACAGGTTTAATGTTATGTTCTATACCATGATCAAATATCGAAATAAAATATGTTCATCATAATAATAACCATAACAAAATCATGATATATAACTCTAATACATATTGATATCCATATAATTTCATAAGATTTAAAAAATCACACAAACAACCATATATTATTCTTCATAAAAATTTAATTAAAGCAAGTAAGATTAACATTGATTTAACTAAAATAAAATAAAATAAAGAAGTTGAAATGGATCTTTGATGATTTCAGTCAAGAAATAAGCCACTTACAAAAAAAAATTATTGTTAACAAAAATAGAAAATTATAAAAAGATAAAAGTTGGAAAAAATTAGAAGGAAGAGGATTCAACCAAGTTCTTTTATGTTCCTTGGAAAATGAGCCCCGAAAGTGTTTAATTGCTTAATGGTAGTTTAGCATGAGAAGGAAATGTGGAGAAAAGGTATATTTTTAGTCCTTTTATGTGGAAAATCAAGTGAGTTTAGAAATTCTTTGGTAATGGAATGAGTTGAGTACTCTCTACAGCGTCATCAATTAATCATGGGAAATATAGAACTAAGTAAAAAAATGTAGCAAAATAAAGCAATGAAACACCACACTAAAAATGTTGCTCAAACTTATTTTCATTCATAACTCATAAAACAAACCCCTTTATTTTCCTTGTCCCACGAAAACTACTCTCAACAATGTCACAACAACATGTAATACCACTCAAAATATTACCCGTAGCTCAAAATACACTACACTAATTACATGAGCCTTCATATTCCCCCCCCCCCCAATAAATGTGATAACATAGGGTGATACACCCTAAAGAGTTGGAATGTCATAAAAATAGTGTTTTTCTTCTAATCATAGATGAGGAGCCTTAAGGTTGAGCATCCTTAGAGGCTGGAGATATTTTTTTTATAGATACATGACAAAGTAAAGGTTTTTTAATGTTAGGCATATTTTTCATGAAATTTTCCTAATGGTACTGTTACGATGACAATGTCATCTTGATAATACTTTTTTATTGTGATGTGGTAGCAAATCTATCGAAAGTGAGAAAAATGTAAAGGCTTGTAGTTTTGTACAATGTTAGTTATGGTGTTTTCCAATTCAAATTGATTGGCATGAATCATTGCCAATATTTGGCAACGAAGCTTTTTTTGACATTATGTTAATAACCATAATGAGGTTGTGTGTTAGAGGATGAAATCCACTCATCTTGTGAATTTAAGGACTTGTATATAAACACAGGTCTTCTGGCATCCTTAAGGATATTTTAGTTAATATGAGATGAGTACAAATATTTGGTAAAAAGTAAGCCTCATTTGTCAAATTAGGGTTTTGTAGGAATTTATGAATAATAACATTAGAGGTAGGCCATTATTACACTTGCAAGTTGCCAAATTAGATTTGAAGGCTTGATATATAGCTAATCATACTATTGTTTAATTTTGATTAAATTGTCGTTTAAATAATTAATATAGATGAATTTATGCTGCCCCTAGGTAATTATCATTTCCCAGGCTTATTATTGCCTTTTTTCCATTAGGGATGTCTTAATATGCATGTGGCTGTCTTTTACGCATTTTGAGCAACGATTTTAACTTTTCATTACGTTCCTTACACTAATATATTTGTTTATATAGTATAATAATGAGAAAAATGATACGAAATAAGATTTTAATAATTTAAGGTGAAGGATCAAGTGTGTTAAGGCTAGGGATTTAGGTTTGTTCAACCTAAGAATAAGAGTGGCCTAGTGTGCTTCACAGTACGAGGTGCATTACGCCATTCAATTATTTTATGAATAGTGGTTATGAGAATGTGCCATGGAACATCTTGGCACCATTCCATAGCATCATAATACTGGAAAAGCAAGTTGGTTCATAGTAGTTGCTTCAATGTCATCCAATGGTAAAAGAATAATAGGGTCATGCACTCAATATAAAAAATAATTGGATTATGGATATACCTAATAATGAAATTTTTATTAAGTTATCCACTTGTCTTATACTCTATTTAAGTACTAGAAAATCTTATAATTTTATATGACCTTATATATTACGTGTAGTCTTGCTACAATTATATTTATCCATTAATTATTATGTGTTATGTTAATTATCCATTTCATAGGTACGGTACATTCTTATACGAATATCACCTTAAAACGTTTTTACAAGTTAATGTTGTCACCTTGGGTGAATTTTCTACATTTAAGGCAGGGAGTGACCATATTATTTTTGTTATTTAGGATGTTGAATGATGTTATTCTGTTTATCACTTTTGGTCTCGATTCCATTTGATACTTAGTTATAATATATCCCTTTTGTTGCATTTTGTTTACTTTTCTAAGAGTTAAGTTTTAAACTCATATCTAAGTTTAGAAATTTCCCTCATTTCTTATTAATCATGTTTTGAATTTCACCTTTTTAACCAAGCATTTAATGTGAAGATGATCTGGTAAGCATGAATTATGTCGAGTACTGTATTAACATACGACAATATCTTCCAAAGAAGAAATTAATCTCAAATTGCGCATAAATGTGAGGAGTTTGGATATAATAACATGGAAATAACTTTATAATTTGTCACACATCGAGATTACTTGTGAATATGGATTCATAGATCCACGAAAAGAGTTACACAAAATACCCATTACTTAATTATGGATCACACACATTCATTAATAAGGAATACATTGTTATACAATAATATTTATTTCAAAACATTTATCACTTAATATGTTACAAGGATGTTACATTTTTACTTGATGTTAAGTTCACTAGATTAATATCTATATAAATTCATAACAAAATAGTGACTGGTCCATCCAATCGTAGTCACTACACAAAGAAAAGAAGCTAAGCATAAAAACGTATTAGCTAGTTCCAAACTAGCTTGAAGAGGGTATTTATTTGTATATATTTACGGATAACTATTACGCAAAATCAATCCAATGGAAAACTCCAAGATAAGAAGTTTTCCAATGGTGTTGATCTTAGTTATGATGATTTCCACGATGAACCCTCAACTTTTATATGCAAAGAGAGATTGGAATGATTGGTGGCTAAACCCTGGGGATTTTCCTGCTGAAGAAGATCGAAAACTTTTTATTTTTAGACAAAAACATCCAGATTGGTGGAAATTTTGGAAATTTATTTTTTAATTTTTAATTATTGTGGTCATTAATTTATATGCCTATAAAGTATACATACCTACGAATGTAATATGTCATTCAATAATACTGCTATACACACAAACTTTTTATGAATATATCAAAGTCATAATTTTTTTGTGAAATGTTATAACATTTCCTTAAGGAATTATCAACTAGTTTGAACATGAAGAATATATACATTATCCTACATAAGCTCAGTGTGGAAATAAATATGCTCAAGTAGTTAAATAATTCACATTATATATGATAGAGTTACTTTTGAATTTATTTTCGACTCAACTTCTATTCTTCTATAACACCTTTATTTTTGTAGCTATAAAAATTTTCTTTATTTCTGGAATGATTTTACTAAATCTAATCAAAAAATGGAGATGATAGAGTCACATCCAATATAAAGATAGGGTCAATACTTAGTGCGTCATGAGTACAAGGCCAAATTACCCTTATACTTTCAAAGCGACGATATTAAATTTAATAATGTATATTCTATGTGTAAGAAAAATCATTGAAACAAAATGAATAGTGAAAAAAAAAAGCATACCTCTTACATAGACTTAGAATAACAATTCACTAATGTTAAAGTACTAGGTTATGCATTGGCATTAAACTATGAGTATTACAATTTTAGGAGACGTTATTTAGCTTTACCCTAAGCTAAAACACTCCCCATCAATCGAATCTTCACAATTGCTTCATAACCATAAACATTACTTCATCATCTTCTTATTTAAGGTGGCATAATTGCAAAGGGAATGTACCCCATGTAGGGTACATTGATGCCTAGGGAGTACATAAGGTACCAAACCACTAACAGATTTGCTGATTTACCACTAAAGTTTTAAATATTACAAGAAATGAAGTCGGTAGAATCTTATTGTACTAAATATGAGTAATGATTTTTTCATAGTGAGATTAATTATTATCATAAACCCAACATCTCTTCATGTTTAACAGTATAAAAAATATTGTTATAAACCATTAAAACATTTATACATGTCTAAAATATTGCACAAAACATTAATTGACCACGGCCATCATTTTAATTATAAAAGATCACTTAATCTTTAATTGACCATGAACATAATTTAATTTGAGTTCAAAATTAAGAAATATTATTTTATGTTATTTTTTTTTTCAAAAAACCAATTTTTTGTAAATAAATATATAAACAAATCATAATGATAAGGTTAAATTTAGGGCAAAGTTAAAAAAAGTCGCAGATAAGTGCAAAGTCATTGTCAATGGTCAAGGTTTTTGTTCATATAATTAACATTTTGAAGGTAATTTGGTCAATTTATATATTATTCATGATTAATTTTCTATTATCCCTAATGTAATTAGTAAATCTTCAATTATTCCTCGTAGACAATATTAGATCTTAAATAACTCTTCCTCTTGTATATAGTAGGCAATTAGTAAGAACATTTTGAATGTTCATGAATTTTCTTACTAAAGTTTCATTATGCTAAATAAAATTGTAACTTGACATATGCGAATGTTTCCCACAAAATATAGATAAACAACTTAAAATGGCTAAAATACTCAAAAGTATACTTAAAGCCTAAGATCAAAACATAAGTTGAAGACTGACCCCCATATGGCAAGATTTAGCCAATTTTGCACACTTTTGGCATTTTATTATAAAATTTTACATACTACTTTAAAGCAAAAAAAATAAATATGATTTTGAAATTATACTGACCTAAATTCAATTTCGTAGGAAATAGAACATATAAATCTTATTGAACTGATAGGTGACACTCAAACTTACAGGTTTAATGTTATGTTCTATACCATGATCAAATATCGAAATAAAATATGTTCATCATAATAATAACCATAACAAAATCATGATATATAACTCTAATACATATTGATATCCATATAATTTCATAAGATTTAAAAAATCACACAAACAACCATATATTATTCTTCATAAAAATTTAATTAAAGCAAGTAAGATTAACATTGATTTAACTAAAATAAAATAAAATAAAGAAGTTGAAATGGATCTTTGATGATTTCAGTCAAGAAATAAGCCACTTACAAAAAAAAATTATTGTTAACAAAAATAGAAAATTATAAAAAGATAAAAGTTGGAAAAAATTAGAAGGAAGAGGATTCAACCAAGTTCTTTTATGTTCCTTGGAAAATGAGCCCCGAAAGTGTTTAATTGCTTAATGGTAGTTTAGCATGAGAAGGAAATGTGGAGAAAAGGTATATTTTTAGTCCTTTTATGTGGAAAATCAAGTGAGTTTAGAAATTCTTTGGTAATGGAATGAGTTGAGTACTCTCTACAGCGTCATCAATTAATCATGGGAAATATAGAACTAAGTAAAAAAATGTAGCAAAATAAAGCAATGAAACACCACACTAAAAATGTTGCTCAAACTTATTTTCATTCATAACTCATAAAACAAACCCCTTTATTTTCCTTGTCCCACGAAAACTACTCTCAACAATGTCACAACAACATGTAATACCACTCAAAATATTACCCGTAGCTCAAAATACACTACACTAATTACATGAGCCTTCATATTCCCCCCCCCCAATAAATGTGATAACATAGGGTGATACACCCTAAAGAGTTGGAATGTCATAAAAATAGTGTTTTTCTTCTAATCATAGATGAGGAGCCTTAAGGTTGAGCATCCTTAGAGGCTGGAGATATTTTTTTTATAGATACATGACAAAGTAAAGGTTTTTTAATGTTAGGCATATTTTTCATGAAATTTTCCTAATGGTACTGTTACGATGACAATGTCATCTTGATAATACTTTTTTATTGTGATGTGGTAGCAAATCTATCGAAAGTGAGAAAAATGTAAAGGCTTGTAGTTTTGTACAATGTTAGTTATGGTGGTTTTCCAATTCAAATTGATTGGCATGAATCATTGCCAATATTTGGCAACGAAGCTTTTTTTGACATTATGTTAATAACCATAATGAGGTTGTGTGTTAGAGGATGAAATCCACTCATCTTGTGAATTTAAGGACTTGTATATAAACACAGGTCTTCTGGCATCCTTAAGGATATTTTAGTTAATATGAGATGAGTACAAATATTTGGTAAAAAGTAAGCCTCATTTGTCAAATTAGGGTTTTGTAGGAATTTATGAATAATAACATTAGAGGTAGGCCATTATTACACTTGCAAGTTGCCAAATTAGATTTGAAGGCTTGATATATAGCTAATCATACTATTGTTTAATGTTGATTAAATTGGTGTTTAAATAATTAATATAGATGAATTTATGCTGCCCCTAGGTAATTATCATTTCCCAGGATTATTATTGCCTTTTTTCCATTAGGGATGTCTTAATATGCATGTGGCTGTCTTTTACGCATTTTGAGCAACGATTTTAACTTTTCATTACGTTCCTTACACTAATATATTTGTTTATATAGTATAATAATGAGAAAAATGATACGAAATAAGATTTTAATAATTTAAGGTGAAGGATCAAGTGTGTTAAGGCTAGGGATTTAGGTTTGTTCAACCTAAGAATAAGAGTGGCCTAGTGTGCTTCACAGTACGAGGTGCATTACGCCATTCAATTATTTTATGAATAGTGGTTATGAGAATGTGCCATGGAACATCTTGGCACCATTCCATAGCATCATAATACTGGAAAAGCAAGTTGGTTCATAGTAGTTGCTTCAATGTCATCCAATGGTAAAAGAATAATAGGGTCATGCACTCAATATAAAAAATAATTGGATTATGGATATACCTAATAATGAAATTTTTATTAAGTTATCCACTTGTCTTATACTCTATTTAAGTACTAGAAAATCTTATAATTTTATATGACCTTATATATTACGTGTAGTCTTGCTACAATTATATTTATCCATTAATTATTATGTGTTATGTTAATTATCCATTTCATAGGTACGGTACATTCTTATACGAATATCACCTTAAAACGTTTTTACAAGTTAATGTTGTCACCTTGGGTGAATTTTCTACATTTAAGGCAGGGAGTGACCATATTATTTTTGTTATTTAGGATGTTGAATGATGTTATTCTGTTTATCACTTTTGGTCTCGATTCCATTTGGGATACTTAGTTATAATATATCCCTTTTGTTGCATTTTGTTTACTTTTCTAAGAGTTAAGTTTTAAACTCATATCTAAGTTTAGAAATTTCCCTCATTTCTTATTAATCATGTTTTGAATTTCACCTTTTTAACCAAGCATTTAATGTGAAGACGATCTGGTAAGCATGAATTATGTCGATTATTGTATTAACATACGACAATATCTTCCAAAGAAGAAATTAATCTCAAATTGCGCATAAATGTGAGGAGTTTGGATATAATAACATGGAAATAACTTTCTAATTTGTCACACATCAAGATTACTTGTGAATATGGATTCATAGATCTACGAAAAGAGTTACACAAAATACCCATTACTTAATTATGGATCACATACATTCATTAATAAGGAATACATTGTTATATAATAATAGTTATTCCAAAACATTTATCACTTAGTATGTTACAAGGATGTTACATTTTTACTTGATGTTTAGTTCACTAGATTAATATCTATATAATTTCATAACAAAAGAGTGACTGGTCCATCCTATCTGAGTCACGACTCAAAGAAAAGAAGGTAAAGCATAAAAACGCATTAGCTAGTTCCAAACTAGCTTGAAGACGGTATTTATTTATATATATTTACAGATAACTATTACATAAAATCAGTCCAATGGAAAACTCCAAGATAAGAAGTTTGCCCATGGTGTTGATCTTAGTTATGATGATTGCCACGATGAACCCTCAACTTTTATATGCAAAGAGAGTTTGGCATGATTGGTGGCTAAACCCTGGGGATTTTCCTACTGAAGAAGATCGAAAACTTTTTATTTTTAGACAAAAACATCCAGATTGGTGGAAATTTTGGAAATTTATTTTTTAATTTTTAATTATTGTGGTCATTAATTTATATGCCTAAAAAGTATACATACCTACCAATGTAATATGTCATTCAACAATACTACTATTACACACAAACTTTTTATGAATATATCAAAGTCATAATTGGTTTGTGAAATGTTATAATATTTCCTTAAGGAATTACCAACTAGTTTGAACATGAAGAATATATACATTATGCTACATAAGCTCAGTGTGGCAATAACTAGGATTTTATCGAGAAAATAGTGAGTTGTATCCTTTACATTTCTTTTGAACAGTTTATTGCTAACGTGGGTCTTTAAAGACTATTGAAATATCCACAACCAAAGTTGGTTTCAAGTAACATGACTGGAAAATACAATTCATCATAAACAAAGGAGAATGTTTACTCATTTTTTACTATAGACTTAATATCAATGATAGCGTATAAATTTTATGAGGGTGTCCACATTTTTAATTGTAAATGTTAAAAAAATGTTATTAAAATCACTTTGAAGACTAAAAAAACAATTGACGGCATATGTCTCGCTCAATTGTGACAAAAATACTCTTGGGAAATTTTGATGAAGGGTTATAATAGTATTAAATGTTAAAAACTTTAATGGGTTGTTTATATATATAATGTTATATTACCATTTAAGTTATGAACATATATATATATATATATATATATATATATATATATATATATATATATATATATATATATCTATGTCTCTGTGTGTGAGTGTGTGTGAGTGTCTTTCTGTCAGTCTATACATATAATTAATTATTTAATTATTCTTATTCAAAATTCTCAGTTAATATGCTCAAGTAGTTAAATAATTCACTATATATATGCATTCAAATATATTAATAAAGGTTGTGTATTATAGTGTGGTTACCTAGGTTTGTAATTAATCGGGAATTTGATAGATAATGATTAATTAAGAATACCAATAATTTCATAGAATGATTGTAAATAAAATTATTTAACTTCATTGATTAATGAAAAAAAAAAATTTAATAAAATTTAGGGAAACATTAGTTTTTATAAATTCTTTAAAAGTACTTTTTATGATTTTACTAATTTTATGTGCAATTTTTTTCTTATATAATGATGCTTTATAATTTAATATTCTACTATTTTCTTTTCACCTCCCTTACCTGATTATTCTTAGCCTAGCATAAAATGCTTGATTTAAGTTTAATAATTTAATTTTTTATTGAAATAGTGTTACTTTTGAATTTTTTCTCGACTCAACTTCTATTCTTCTATAACAACTTTGTTTTTGTAGCTATAAAAATTTTCTTTATTTTTGGAATGATTTTACTGAATCTATACTTAGTGCATTGTGAGTACAAGGCCAAATTACTCTTATACTCTCATAAGCAATTGGTATGAAATTTACTAATGTATATTCCAAATGCAAGAAAAATCTTTCAAATAAAATAAATAGTGAAAAGAAAGCATACCTCTCATATGGGCTTAGAATAACATTTCCCTAATGTTAAAGTATCAGGTTATGCATTGGCGTTAAACTATGAGTGTTACAATTTTAGGAGACATTATTTAGCTTTACCGTAAGCTAAAACACTCCCCATCAATGAAATTTCACAATGGCTTCATAACCATAAACATTACTTCATCATCTACTTATTTAAGGTAGCATAATTACGAAGTGTAGGCACCCCATATAGGGTACTTTGATGTCTAAAGAGTAGATAAGGTACCAAACTACTAATTGATTTGCTGATTTACCACTAACGTATTCTAGATTGCAAGAAATGAAGTGGGTAGAATCTTATTCTAATGAATATGAGTAATTATTTTTTTAGAGTGATGTTATTTATTATTATAAACCCAACATCTTTTCATGTTTAACACTATTGGAAACAATGTTATAAAACATTAACACCTTTTTACGTGTCTAAAATATAGGATAAAACATTAATCACGTATCTAAAACCCATAAGTTATAACTTAATCACAATTTTCTATGTAACAAATTCATAAAAGAGGCAAGTTCATCATTTCATTTTTAAAAGATCACTTATTCCTTAATTGAACATAAAAATAATTTAATTTGAGTTCAAAATTAAGAAATAAGGTTGTATGCTATCTTCAAAACTAAAAATCAATTGTTCATAAATAAATAAATAAAAATGATAAGGTTAATTTGAAGGCAACGTTAAAAAAAAATTCACGCAAAAGTGCGAAGTCATTGTTAATGATTAAGGTTTTGGTTCTTACTTTTCATATACTTAAATTTTTAGGGTAATTTGGTCATTTTATATATTATTCCTGATTAGTTTGCTATTATCCCTAATTAAAGTAGTAAATCTTTGATTATCCCGATAGACATGATTAATTCTTAAATAACTCTACCTTTGTTGATTAGTAAGAACATTTGGAATGTTCGTGATGAACATTCACACTAAATTTCCTGCTAAACTTTTATTATGCTAAATAAAATGGTAACTTGATATATGTGAATGTTTCCCCCAAAATATAGATAAACAACTTAAAATGCCTAAAATACCCAAGAGTATACTCAAACTTAAAGATCAAACCAAGACTAAAGCCTATACAGTAGGATTTAGCCAATTTTGCACACTTTTGACATTTTTATTATAACATTTTACCTACTACTCTAAAGCATAAAAATAAATATGCTTTTGAAATTTAATTTCACATGAAAGATAAGATATAAATCTTATCGAATTGAGAGTTATTTAGCTCTAGATGAAACTCAAATGTGCAGGTTTAATGTTTTGTTCTATACCATGATCAAAGCTCCAAATAAAATATGTTCATCATACTATTAACCTTAATAAAATCATGATATATGACTGTAATACATATTGATATCTTTATAATTTCATAAGAATTTTAAAATCACACAAACTTCCATATATTATTCTTGATAACAATTTACTATAAGTGAGTAAGATTAACCTTACTTTAACTCAAATAAAATAAAATAAAGAAAGTTGAGGGAGATCTTTGATGATTTCTATCAAGAAATAAGCTACTCACAGAATAATAATAATAATAATAAAATAATATGATCAAAAATAGAAAATTATTACTAGATAAAAAAGGGGAAAAATTAGAATGAAGAGGATTTAACAAAGTTCATTTATGTTTCTAGGGATAGGGCCTCCAAAAGTTTCTTAATGGTTGATGATAGTTAAGCATGAGAAGGAAAGGTGGAGAAGAGGGAGATTTTTAGTCCTTTGACGTGGAAAATGAGGTGATTTTAAATATTATGAAGTAAAGGAATGTGTTGAATACCCTCTAAAGCTTCATCAACAAATCAAGAGGAGTATATAACTAACCAACAAAAGGTAGCAAAACAAGGCAATGAAACATCAAACTAAAAATGCTGCTCAACCTTATTTGTGTTCAATAAAAAACATAACTAACCCCTTTATTTTCCTCATTGCATGAAACCTAATGTCAACATTATCGCAACCACATGTAATACCAACCTGGCAGATTACCTAAAACTCAAAATACACCACACTAGTAACATGAGCCTTCACATTTCCCCCACAATAAACGTGAGGACATAAGGTAATACACCATAAATAGTTGAGAAACTTATAAAAATAGTTTTTTTCTATTGATCAAGGTATCTTAATTTTGAGCTCCCTTAGAGGCTTGAGATATTTTTTTGTAAGGATACATGACATAGTATAGGTTTTTTAATGCTAGGTGTATTTTTCATGAAATTTTCTTGATGGCACTATTATGATGATAGCGTTACCTTGATAATAATTTTTTTATGATGATGTGGTATCAAATCTATAGGAAGCGAGAAAAATGTAAAGGCATATAGTTGTATAGAATGTTAGTTATGGTGGCTTTACAAGTCAAGTGGGTTGGCATGTATGACTACCAAGATTTTTCCAGGAAGTTTATTTTTTATTTATATATTTTCTTAATAACCTAAATTAGGGTGTGTGTTAGAGGATGAAGACCACTCATCTTGTTATTTGTAGGACTTTTATATAAACATGGGTCTTTTGGTATCCTTAAGAATATTTTAATTAATAGGAGATTATTACAAGTTTTTTGGTAGTTAAATATGTTAATTGGATTTAAATATTATACTTATATCATGTTGAATAATTTTATTAATGAGAAGTGGAATAAATTAAATAACAGGAGATATGGTTTCGAATTTTGGAAAATAACCTTAGTGGCATGGTCACTATCACATATGTATCAGATATTAGAGTTCGAATCTAATTTTTTGATATAATGTTAGTAATAATATTCTATGAGTGTGCACTAAATTTGGTATTTATATAAAGTTTTCTGGAAAAAGGTAAGCCTAATTTGTGAAATTAGGGTATTTACAGAATTTATGAATAATAAAATTAGAAGTAAGCCATGATTGCACCTGTAAGTTGCCAAAGTTAGATTTGAATGCTAGATATGTTGTTAATCATAATATTTTTGTAATGTCGATTAATTTGGTGGTTAAATAATTATTATAGAATAATTTATGCTCCTATTAGGAAATTATCATTTCCTAGGTAGATTATTGCGTTTTTTCCTTTGGGGATGTCTTAATATATATATATATATATATATGGCTATCTTTTACACATTTTGAGCAGTTATTTTACTTTTTATGATGTTCCTTACATATATATTTTTGTGTCTGCACTATAAAATTTAGAAAAATGATAGCTAATAAGATATTAATCACTTAAAGTGAAGGATCAATTGACTTAAGGCTAAGACCTTCGGTTTTGTTCCACTTTAGAATGATAGTGGCCTACTGTGCTTCAATCTAGGAGTTGCATTATACAATTCTATTATTTTATGAATAGTGGTTATTAGAATGTGCCATGGAACATCTTGTCTCCATTCCACAAAATGATATTAATGGACAAACATGTTAGATCATAGCAGGTGCTTCAATATGATCTAATGGTAAAAGAATAATGGGGTCCTAACTCAATATAAAAGATAAATGGATTATGGATATACCTAATAATGAAAGTTTTATTCAATTTCCCTCTTGTCTTATACTATTTTTAATTATTAGACAATCTTCTTATTTTATATGACCTTATATATTACGTGTAGCCCTACTACAATTATATTCATCCATTAATCAATATGTGTTATGTTAATTATCCATATCATGGGTATTGTAAATTCTTATAAGAAGATGGCCTTAAAAAATTTACAAGTCTATGTTATCACCTTGGATGAATTTTCTACATTATAGGCAAGGAGTGACAATATTATCCTTGAATGATGTTATTCTATTTATCACTTTTGATCTAGATGCCCTTCAGGATACTTAGTTCTAATATATCCCTTTTGGTGCATTTTGTTTATTTTACTATGATTTAACTTTTAAACTCATATCTATGTTTAGGAATCTCCTTCATTCCCTATTTATCATGTTTTTAAATTTAACTTTTTAGCAAAGCATTTAAGAAGATGATTGTCTAGTAGGCATCTCTTATGTTGAGTATAATTGTAACTTAGGACAATATCATCCAAAGTTGATATTCATACCAAATTTTGACAAAGAATGAGGAATTTGGAAATATTAACATAGAAATAACTATTTAATGAATGTCACACGTTAGGATTACTTGTGAAAATCTTTTCGTTGATCCACAAAAGGAGTTACACAAAATATCCATTTCTTAATTATCGATTCTACACATTCATTAATAAGAAATACATTCTTATACAATAATAATTATCCAAAACATTTATCACATAATAGGTTAGAAGGATGTTATATTTTCACTTGACGTTAAGTTCACTAGATTAATATCTATATAAATTCATAAGTAATAGGTCAATCTAATCCTAGTCACAACAAAAAGAAAAGAAGTTGAAGAATAAAAATGCATTAGCTAGTGCCAAACTAGCTGGAATAGTGTATTTATATATATTTAAGGATACCTATTATGTAAAATCAAATCAATGGAAAACTCCAAGATAACAAGTTTGCCAATGGTGTTGATCATATTTATTATGACTGCTACAATGAGCCCTCAACTTTTATATGCAGAAAGAATTTGGTAAATAGGTTTATAAACCTAGGGGGTTTATGACGGGTGTGATAGGCATTAGAAGTATAAAAAACTTAGGAATTATACTCAAAGAGATATACGTGAATGGAAAATTCTAACAGGGAATTGAAATTTCAATGATTGCGGTCATTAGTTTACAAGCCTAAGGAGTATACTTCCTACCACCATAAAATGTCATTCAATAATACTACCATTACACACACACTTTTTATATGTATGTGGAATTCATGTTGGTTTGGTGAAATCTTACAATATTTCATTTAGGAATTACTAACTAGTTTGAAAATCAAGAATATCTACATTAAGCTACATAAGCCTAGTGAGGTAGTAATTGGGATTTTTTCAAGAAAATATTAAATTGTTTACTATACATTAAACAACATATTACTAATGTGGGTCTTTACAAATTCTTAATATATCAACAAAGAATGCTGCTATCATTTAATATGATTAGAACAAACAATTCGACATCACTAATGGAGTAGCTTTACTCATTTTTTTTACTATTAACTTACTATTGATGATGATCTACATATATTAAGAGGGTGTCCGCATTTTTAATTGTAAATGGTCAATTTTTTTGTTATTGAACTCACACTATAGGCGCATTGAAATGCTCCAAAAATTTCTAATTTCATAAATTATCTTGAAATGATATTTTATTAGAAAAATTATTTAAATGAATTACTTTTATTAAAATAAAAAGGAATTCATTAGGAAAAATTAATAAGAAATGTTTAAGTATTTTTATTTAAGAAATTTTTCTATTTTGGATAATTAAATATGTTATTTTGGAAATTAACAAAATAAATTATTTTATTTAAAATAAGAATGGGAAAATAGTTTTAAATTAATAATAATTTTATAATTAATTTAATGGAAGAAAATTAGGGTGTTTTGCTAATTAAAATGGAATTGATGGAAAATCTTTTAAAAATCCTAATTTAGCCTAAAAAGGAATTTAAATATTACTATTTTTAAATATCCTAAATATTTAGATTAATTTATTTGGCCCTAACCTAGCTATTGTTCTTTTTCTTTTTTTTTTCTCGTTTTCTTTTTCTTTCTTCCTTTTTCCTTTCCTTTTTCTTTCTTTTTCTTCTTTTTCTTTTTCCTCTTCTTTTCCTCGACTGGGCTAGCCGTGGCCTAGTTCTTCTTTTTCTTTTCTTCCTTTTCTTCCTCTTCGGCCCAGCCCGCGCGGCCTCCTTCCTTTAACTCTGCCGCGCCACGTTTTGCCTCCGTTTCCACCGAAACTCACCATTTCATTTTAAAACCTTACCGCTCGCGCCCGAACAGCCCGGTTCTTCCTCCTTTTCTTTCTTTCTTTTTCCTTCCCGAACCGCTCGGCCAGCCGTCTTCTTCTTCCTCCTTCCTCCTCCATCGACGCTGGCCGCCATCAATGGCTTCTCCGGCTATGGTGATTAATACCGGCCGTTTCTTGGCTCCTTGTCTTCCTCTTAACTTAAGGAATAAATTGTAATAATTATTAGATGTTAGCTCTCACCCGTTTCTTCTCCCCAGCCTCGCGAAAATTCGAAGCAAACCAAACGATGCCCGACCATTTTCTGCCATCGGCCACCCAAATTCTAGCATCTAGTGACTTCCTGCCGACCCCTAAAACCTTATTATCCCATCCACCATCTATAAATAGCCTAGTTATGGGAGTTTTGGAATTTTTTCTTCCCCAAAAACCCTAAACTAGAGCTACCGCCACCTCGACCTCAGACTCATCGTCCACTGCCGTTAGCCAACTTCAATGCCACCTCCGCATTCCAAGTTCTTCCTTGAAATGCCCTCTAGTTCACCTAACTATTTTCAACCTTCGATTCTTCTTGTACGAGTCTCAATAACCATGCAAAGTTGGTTGCTCTTTTCGTCGGAATTTTTTTACCCCGAAACCTTAAACCACAGTGCGCCGCCATGTGCCGCCACCTTTAGCTGCACCACCACCATCATTTTGTCCCTCTCCTCCTGGGAAAACATAAACACCTCTTATCTCACCTCAATTCTCCCTATCTTTTTCCCAATATCCATCTTTTCTTCTTTTTTTTTCGGCCACTGCCGCTGCCACCATGCACCACCGCCGGTGCCGCCTATCCCCACCAGCCTAGGGTTGAACCTTATACGCTCTCAACCATTTTCCATATTATTATAAGCCTTGATTTAATTTATTTCAATTATTTATATATAAATACCATTATTATTATTCTTAATATGTTTTATGATTATTATTAGTAGTATTATTGTTTTATTATTATTTATGTTGAAGGTTGAAGCCTTATTGTATTTTAATTCTATTTTATTATTAGAATAATTATTATTAACATTTTATTATTTATTCTGGAAAATCTTAAGCCCTATTTTCACATTAACATTCGCACTTATTTATTTTAGTATTATTATTTCCACTGTTCTTATAACCATTAATAATAATATTATCATTATCTTTATTATTTCAATATTATTATATATGTTATTAATTTTATTATTAATATTAAATAAATGGTAAGTCATTAGTTATAAGTAGGGTCGAAACCCCACTTTAAATTTTAAAGCTTATATATTATTGTTATTGTTATTATTATTATTATTATTGTTATTGTTATTATTATTTATATTCTCATTGATATTAGGTTTATTATCCTTGATATTATTCTATTAGTATCATTATTATTATTAGGGTAAAGTCTTTAACCCTATATTATCAAGGTTTATAATATCTCTATTATTTTTATGTCTTTAGAAAAGTTAGAATTTTGTTAAAATTATTTTATTAATATATTATTATTTGGTCAAAGCCCTTAGGAGGCGTAGGAACATGCTCCAAGACCGGTGTCATTTCAGGTAAGGGTTTACTAAGGCTATTGTCTGCTTCTATGCATTATGTGCTTCATATGGTATGCATTATATGTTTATGATTATTAATTATGTCGTATATGATATGACGTAGCGTTGAAGTATGTTTTTTTACGGGATGTGTATTATTTATGTATGATGATATGTGTTATGATCCTGTAAGACATGGATGTGAGAATGTTGATGTGGTTGTGTGGGGAAGAGGATGAAAAATAAGGATGGAGAAAGAAGTTGATCAAGAGATATGAGTTGACCTAAGTATTTTAATGATTTATGAGAGGAAGAATAAAATGGGAAATGTAGGGTTTCGTGGGAGACAATATAATTTATGATGTTATATGGGAGAATTTAATTTATGGTTTGTTAATGAGAATCTAATTTAAGATGTTATTTGGAAGAATGTAATTTATGATATTATATGGGAGAACCTAATTTATGATTTGATTGGGAGAATCTAATTTATGATTTGTTTGGTGGAATCTAATTAATCCAAATTATGGTTTTGCTTGGGAGATTCTAAATTATGATTTTATGTGGGAGAATCTAACTTATAGTCTTGTATAGGGGAATCTAAGTTGTGGTTATGAAAGGGGAGAATCTAATCAATTGTATTATGTGGACGAATCTTGAGTTTGTTATGGATTAAATTTAGGGTTTTATATGGCAGAATCATGGGTTAGATGGTGGTACTAATGGTTATATGGTGGTATTAGGGTTTACATGACGGTATTAGGGTTTGTATGATATTACTAAGGTTTGTATGGTGGTATTTATGGTTATATGGTGGTATTAGGGTTTGTATGGTGGTATTTATGGTTTGTATGGTGGTATTTATAGTCGTATGATGGTATTAGGGTTTGCATGGTGGTATTGATGGTTGAATGACGGTATTAGGGTTTGCATGGTTTGATTTAGGGTTTCACGTGGAATTTTAGGGTTTACATGAAAAAGGTTTGAAGGTTTGCATGGGGAGACTAATGTCTACATGGGTATGAAATTTACTTGTGGAAAGTTAATTTGGGATGTAAGAAAGGTAATGTAAGTGTTATTTGGGTGTTGAACTATTTTGGACGAAAAATAGTACGTGGAGCATTAAGAAGGTACGGAAGAGACTGAATTAGGGTTTGGAGTAGTGAACTCTTGGTTGTTGTGATTAACTAGGGTTGGAGTGGATAATTGTGGTTTGTTATGATTAACTAAGGCATGGAGTGGTTAACTATGGGATGTTGTGGTTAATTGAGGTCTGTGGTGGCTGCTTAGGGTTTTAGTCATATCAAGTGTAATTGGTGATTTAAGTGTAGTTATGATGGTAACAATTATGATTGGGATTCATGCATGTCCAAGGTGAAAGCCTTTGAATAAGATACTTAAGATACTAATCACGTAAAGTGGAAGATGTTGATACGGGCCTAGACCGATCCACCGACATAATAGTAGCAGGGAATGTTTTCCCTCGCGACCAATCCACCGGCTAAAATAGTGGCAGGGCATGTACCCTTGCGACCGATCCACCGGCTATAATAGTGGGGGATCCCGAGCTCAACAAAACAAAACATTATATGTTGAAAGATATGGGAAGACACTAATTATTTATAGTGGAACACCGTACGAGAAGGGGCCAGACCAATCCACCAGCATATAATAGTGGCAGGGTATGTTACCCTCGCGACTGATCCACCGGCAAAAATAGTGTGGTTCCTGTAATCGTATGGATTTGAATAAAAGTATGGTGTGAAATGATTCCTAATCAGAGATAAACGAAGTAATTGAATCGGGTTATATACATGGGCCTTTATACTTTTACTTGGATGAGCATATGAGTTATGTTATCATGATTTTGCTATTTTATTCTTATGCATGGTTTATGTGCTTACGTCTTGGCCTCAGTGCTCGGTCACCTTACTCAGTACGTAGCGTACTGATCACCCCTTTCATGGGTGCTGATCATTACCATGAGTAGCATACCCTTCTGACTTGTGCAGGTGGGCGTGACATCAGTTGGGGCTGAGTGTCGAGCATGTGTTGGCTTAAAGTTCGAGAGTGTCGTGGCCGTAATTTTCTTCATGTGATTTCATTTCGTTATGATACTTCTTCTGATTCTCAATTACTCTTTTTTAATTTATTATCTTGTGTTAAGTGTTTCGACTTAACCATTTATAAATTGTAAGATTATTCTCTTCGAGGAATTTTGAGTTTGCACTCTAATTTCTATTTATTGATTTATAATTGATTATTTATTTTCTTAGCCTTAGCACTTGGTACTGGAACGGTTGGAGAGAACCGGTCTGGTACTAAGTGTGGCGGTAATATTTCCAGGTTTTCAGTGTTTCTAATTTAATTGCTTCCGCTTAAAAAAAGGTAGTGAATTTTGGGGTGTTACACACATAAAAGAATTTACTATATATATCACACTCAATTGTAACAAATGATACTCTTGGAAAATTCATATCAAGGGCTAAATAGTATTATGTTTTAAATACTTTTATGGTTTGTTTTTATATGTAAAGTAGAATTACATTTCAAGTTTTAAAAATATGTATATATATATATATATATGATTATTTAATTATTCATATTCAAATTTTTATGTTAATATGCTCAAGTAAATAGATAATTCACATCATATATTCATTCAAATATATTAATTAAGTAGGTGTAATATAACATAGTTGCCGAGGATTTTAATAAATTGGGATTATGATAATGGTAGTAGACAATGATGAATTGTAACAAAAAATAATTATATAGAGTTATGGTACATAAAATTTTTTAATTTCAGTGAATAAATAAAAAAATATTATAAAAATTTAGAGAAACTTTATATTAAAATAAAGTCTTTCAAAATACTTTTCAACATTTCATGAATTTCATATGGAATTCTTATTCTTATATAATGGTGCTTTACAATTTAATATTATACATTTTTTTCCCTTTCCTTTTCAATTCCCTTCCATTATTATTCTTACCTCAGCATAAAGCACTTGATCTAAGTATAATAAGCTAAGGTTTGGGGGAAATAGTGTTACTTTTGAATTTATTCTTGGCTCAACTTCTATTCTTCTATAACACCCCAATTTTGGTAGGTTTAAAAATTTTCTTTATTTTTGGAATGAATTTGTTGAAGTTAAACAAAATATGGGAATGACATAGTCACATCCAACATAGAGTTATAGTTAATACTTAGTCCATGGTGAGTGCAAGGACTAATTACACTTATACCGTAAGGAGTGACCAGTATGAAACATACTAATGTATATTCTAAGTCTAAGAAAAATATTTGAAACATAATGCACTGTGAAATTAAGAAAAAATAAAGCCTACCTCTCCTATGGAATTATAATAATAATGCACTAATGATAAAGTAATAGGTTATGCATTGTCGTTAGACTCTAAGTGTTACAATATCAGGAGATCTTGTTTAGCTTTACCTTAACGTAAAACACTACCCATCAATTAACTCTTCACAAAGGCTTCATAACCATAAACATTTCTTTATCATCTACTTATTTTAAGGAAACATAATCATTATGTGTAAGCACCCTATATAAGGTACTTTTGAAGCCTATAGAGTGGAAATTGTACCAAACAACTAATATATTCATGCTTGGCTGTAGAGCACTATAGTCATAGTGATTATAAGAAATGATGTCGGCAGAATCTTAGTGTAAAAAATATGAGGAATGTTGTTATTAGAGTGAGGCTATTTATTGTGATAACCCCCAACATCATTTCTTATTTAACACTATTACACATTTTGTTACAAAACATTAAAACCTTTATACATGTTTAGAATATAGCACAAAACATTAATCACATATCTAATACCACATAGGTTATAACATAATCACAATTTTATATGTAACAAATTCATCAATGCGGCAACATCATCATTTCATTTCCAAAAGATCACTTAATCTTTAATTGGCCAAAAATAAAATTGAATTATAGCTCAAAATTAAGAAATATGGTTGTATGCTATTTACAAAAATCAATTATTTATGAATAAATAAATAAATAAAGATGAAAAGGTTAATTTTAGGTCAATTTTTTTTTTAAAAAGTCACACCTAAGTGCAAACTCATGGTCAATGGTCAAGGTTTTGGTTTTCACTATTTACATACTTAACATTTTGAGGGTAATTTGGTCACTTTATATATTATTCATGATTAATTTGCTATTATCTTTAACTAAATTAGTAAATATTTAATTATTCCTCATAACTAATGGAAACCTATTAGGGTTTCTCAAAAAAAATTTCGGATCGAAGTATAATCGAGCACAAGGTTTGATTCACTGAGATTAGGCTAAGGAATTTTCCAAAGAAAGATCCAAGAAGTGAGACTACTGAATTAAAACGACTACTGAATTTGAGAAGTGAGAACAATCAAGAAAAGATCAAAGAGAAGAAGCAGAATAATGTGAGCAAGAAGATCCCAAGAGAGAGCGAGAGAGAAATGAGAGAGAGAGAGAATAGAGCGGAAGAAAATACCAGATAATTTTTCATTCGACCAAAAGTGTCGGTAAGCACCGTATAAGGCCATATTTATATGGCGTACAAATACAGCAAGGATCCTACAAATACACATCGCAGGCCATACACACTCAGCCTAACAATCAGCCCAAACAATCAGCCGAAATAAAACAAAGGGGTCAACAGCCAGATCAAACAAAACAGCCTAAGAATTACAAGCTTATATGCCCCAAAAATATAAAGAAAGAATAATACAATCAATTCCCATCACCTAAAAATAATTTAGCTAATTATGGTTACTAAGGGATGATTAACCCACAATCCAACTAACCCATTTAATCATGGGTCGGGTGGCGGGTCATACAGCCAACTTAATCCCCATTAGCCAATTTTGCCAGTGAATGCATCACATGGGATTTCCTAACTTAAAATAAATATCTGCAACAAAAGCCTCAGCAGCTACAACAACTTTATGTCCATTCTCCATGTGCTGCATTAATTCCCCTAATCAAGCACATAATAAGAAAAACAATTATAAGCACAAAATGATTTATAACAATTAGCAGAATTAATTAAATATAAATTTTGGAGATTCATATCATTCCCCTCTTCTTGGAAAGATTTCGCCTCTAAAACCTGAGTAATACTAATAAATGGACTAAGATCAACAACATTAAAAGAATCGCTAACATTCCCAAACTTAGTAGGTAAATAAATTTTATAAGCATTATCATTAATTTTCTCTAATACAGTAAAAGATCCATCTCCCCTTGAGTCTAATTTTTATTTTCTAAGGTTTGAAAATCTTTCCTGCCTAGGATGTACCCAAAATAAATCCCTAGGTTTAAAAACCAATTTTCTTCTCATTTTATTAGCATTCTCAGTGATTTGTTACACCTTTTTAGTAATTTGTTGACTTACATATTCATGCAACTTCTTTATATTATTAGCACGAGATTCAGCATCAAAATTTTGCAATTCAGCATTAGGTAAAGGACTTAGATCTAAAGGAGTCAAAGGATTAAAACCATACACAATTTCAAATGGAGTCTTTTTAGTTGTAGAGTGTAAAGTTCTATTATAAGCAAATTCTACCTGAGGTAAAACATATTCCCACTGTTTAAGATTCTTTCCAAGGATAGCTCTTAACATATTACCTAATGTTCTATTTACTACCTCTGTTTGTCCATCAGTTTGAGGGCGACAAGTTGTGGAAAATAACAATTTAGTCCCTAATTTTCCCCTTAAAACCTTCCAAAAATGACTCATGAATTTAATATCTCTGTCTGAAACTTTGGTCTTAGATATGCCATGTAATTTAACTATATGAGAAAAAATAATTCAGCCACAGTCACAGCATCATTGGTCTTATTACAAGTTATAAAATGAGCCATTTTACTAAATCTATCTACTACAACCATTATTGAATCCTTAGCCCTATTAGTTCTAGGTAAGCCTAAAATAAAATCTAAAGAAACATCATTCCAAGGTTGATTAGGTATAGGCAATGGAGTATATAACCTAAAATGTTTCGATCTAGATTTAGCCTGTCTACAAGCCACACAATTAACACAATATTTCAACACATCCTTTCTCATGTGAGGCTAATAAAAATGATCATTTAATTTGTCTAAGGTCTTTTGAAATTCTAAATGTGCCATTAGTCCACCATTATGAGCTTCTTAAATTAATAATCCTCTATATGAACACTCAGGAATACATAATTTATTTTCTCCAAACAAATGACCTTCAAATATATAATATTTTCCCTGTGTAGCAATTTCACCCTTCTTATAAATTTCCTTAAAATCAAGATCTTCCAGATATAAAAGCATAATACAAGAAAAACCCAGCAAAGTAGTATCTGCAGCATTTAATAAAGCATGTCTCCTTGATATAGCATCTCCAACTACATTATCACCCCTTTTTTTATACTTAATTATCTAAGGAAAGCTTTAAGTAAACTCAATCCATCTACCCTGTATCCTATTTAATTTTGATTAACTCTTTAAATATTTAATAGCCTCATGATCAGTATTTATCACAAATTCCCTAGGACATAGGTAATGTTCCCAAACTTCTAAAGCTCTTACTAAAGAAAACAACTCTTTTTCATAAGTAGAGTAATTTAAAGTACTACCATTTAATTTCTCACTAAAATATTCTATTCATTTTCCCTCTTGGGAAAGCACAACCCCTATTCCTAATCCTAAAGCATCACAATCTAATTTAAACATTTTTTCAAAGTCAGGAAGGCTTAACATTGGTGCCTGGGTTAATTTATTTTTAAGTGTTTCAAAAGATTTTTGCTATTCTAAACCTCACTTAAATCTATTTTCCATTTTTTTTATGGCAGTCAAAGGAGCAGCTATAGTACTAAATTCCTAAAAAATCTCCTATAGAAAGAACACAAACCATGGAAACTTCCTATCTCAGTTACACTCTTAGGTACAAGCCACTCTTGAATTGCTTTAATATTGTCTTTATCTACAGATATGCCATCTTTAACTACCACAAATCCTAAGAATACCACATTTTCCCGACAAAACCTAGATTAAGTTAAGTTAACATACAATTGTTCTATCTTAAACACATCCAAAATAATCCTTAAGTGTTTTAAGTGTTCTTCTAAAGATCTACTATATATAAGTATGTCGTCAAAATAAACAACCACAAATTTTCCAATAATATTTCTCTAAACATGGTTCATAAATCTCATAAAGGTACTGGGTGCATTGGATAATCCAAAAAGCATTACTAACCATTCATATAACCCAAAGTTAGTTTTAAAAGCTGTTTTCCATTCATCGCCTAGTTTCATCCTAATTTGATGATATCCACATTTTAAATCTATTTTCAGAAAAATGACAGCACCATATAGAAGATCTAACATCTCATCAAGCCTAGGTATAGGATATCTACACTCAATAGTTATTTTATTTACTACCCTATTATCTATACACATTCTCCAACTACCATCATTCTTAGGCACTAGTAATACTAGAACTGCACATGTACTCATTGATTTCTTAATGTATCCTTTACTTAATAATTCAGAAACCTGCCTTTTTAATTCCTTAACCTCTTCCGGATTAGCCCTATAAGCAAGTCTGTTTGGTATAATAGCTTCTAGAAAAAAAACTATTTGATGTTCTATTCCCCTTAATGGAGGTAATCTACTAAGTATGCCTTAGGAAACAACTCACTATACTCTTCCAATAATTGTCTCACCGTAACGGGTTCTTTCTCACTTAATCCTAATTAACATTCATAACACTCTTTATAAACCATCAAGTACACATTTGCCTATCTCTTAATAGCCTTACCTATATCTTTCATCTAAGCATAAAATGCAGATGTTCCCTTAATTTCTTTTGAACTAACCTCAGTCTCTAAATTCTATTTAGATAGTTCCTTATAGTCAGACTTAATTTTTATTTGATCATCAAAAATCTCCTTTGGAGTCATAGGAGCTAAAACAATCTTTCTATCATCCTTATGTAAAGTATATCTGTTCTTATAACCATCATATATCACTCTCCTATCATCTTGCCAAGGTCTAACTAATAATAAATGAGCAACATGCAGTGGAACTATATCACATAAAATAGAATTCTCATATTTTCCTAATTTTAAATTTACTAAAACTTGTTGACTAACCTTTACATCTCCTAACTCATTAAGCCACTGTAGTATATATGGTTTTGTGTTTTTAGTGGTTGGTAATCCTAACTGAGACACTAATAAAGTACTAGCAGCATTGATACAACTACCACTATCTATAGCCATATTAAAACATTTACCATCAATCAAACATCTAGTATGAAATATATTTTCTCTTTGTATTGCATTAGAATTAGGTAATTTGTTACTATTTAAATCCCTACGTACTACAAAAAGATCTCTACTTATTGGTAGTTCTATTTCTTCTTTTGATTCACTAGTATCCTCCCTAACCAAACTAGTCTCCAAGTCTTCCTCCTCAGATTTAGATTCTATGTCTCCAGACTCTCTAATTAAAATATTCCTCTTGTTTTGACACTCAAAAGCTATATGACCCAATTCTCCCCACTTAAAACATTTAATATCCCTAGTTCTGTTTGGACCACCAATAGGATTAGTTGTTACATTTCTACCCTTTTGAATCTTAGTTCCTACCTTAGCCTTATGGTTCCTACCTCTAGACTCAAATCTCCCATTATTCCTCCAATTTCCAGAAGTAGTTCCCCCAAAATTCCTTCTCATTGTACTCTTAATCCCAATCCTAGGGTGTTTATACTATCTAGTCTTCTTTATCTGACTCTCTATCTTAGTTTCTATGTTCACCATCTCACTTAAAGTCCCACAACGATATAATTCTACTTTATAAGCTATTTCAATATTTGACCCACTTAAGAATCTAGCCATGGTAGCATCATCATCCTGAACAATTCCTGTTTTAATTATCAAAACTTCTAATTCCTTAAAATATTCATCCATTGTCCTAATTCATTGACTTATTGTTTGTAACCTGTTATGTAATTCCCTATAATAATAACTTGAAATAAATCTTTTTGATGAAAACCTGTTAAGGTTTCTCCAAAAAAAATAGGATCGAAGAATAATCAAGCCCGGGGTTCAATTCGCTGAAATTAGCCTAAACAACTTTCCAAAGGAAGATTTAAGAAATCAGAAGCATAGTATGAGAACAGCAACTGAATTTGAGAAGTAAGAATGATCAAAAATTGATCGAAGAGAAGGAGTAGAAGTAGCAGAAGATTGCAAGTGAGAGATTCGCCAGAGAGAGAGAACGCAAGAGAGAGAGTGTTTGAGAGAAAAGTAAGAATCAAATTTTCATTCAGTCAAAAAAAGTGTCGAACAATCCGTATACGCCCTATTTGTATGGCGTATAGACTCGTACAAAAATACACGATGCATGCTGGACAATACTCAGCCACAATAGCCTAAATCATTCAGCCCAAATACACAAAAAGGGGGAAGGTCAACGCTAGAATAATTCGACCAGCCCAAATATTTACAACTCCAAACCAAAATTACAACAAAATATTTATACATCAATTCCCATTAGCTAAGAATAATTCTAGGTAATTATGGTTACTAAGGGATGATTAACCCATAATCCAACTAATCCATCAACCATGGATCGGGTGGCAGGTTATACAGCCAACTTAATCCCCATTAGCCAACTTTTGCCGGCGAATGCATCACATGGGATTACATATATCAAAAACAAATTTCTGCAACAAAACTTCAATAGCTATAGCAACTTAATTCCATCCTCCATGTGCTGCATTAATTCCCCCTAATCAAGCACACAATAAGACAAACAATTATAAGTATAAAATGATTTACAGCAATTATCAGAATTAATTAAATACAAATTTTGGATATTCATATCATTCCCCTCTTCTTGAAAAGGTTTCGCCCCTAAAACCTAAGTAATACCCATAAATGGACTAAGATCAGCAACATTAAAAGAATTACTAACATTCCCAAACTTAGCAGGTAAATCAATCTTATAAGCATTATCATTAATTTTCTCTAACACAGTAAAAGGTCCATCTCCCCTAGAATCTAATTTTGATTTTCTAAGGTTTGGAAATCTTTCCTTCCTAAGATATACCCAAACTAAATCCCCAGGTTTAAAAACCATTTTTCTCCTCCTTTTATTAGCATTTTCAGCCATTTGTTGTACCGTAATAGTGATTTGTTGACTTACAGATTCATGCAACTTCTTTATATTGTTAGCACGAGAGTCAGCATCAAAATTTTGCAATTCAGCATTAGGTAAAGGAATTAAATCTAAAGTAGTTAAAGGATTAAAGCCAAGCACAATTTCAAAGGGAGTCTTTTTAGTTGTAGAATGCAAGGTTCTATTATAAGCAAACTCTACCTGAGGTAAAACATATCCCCACTGTCTAAGATTCTTCCCAAGGATAGCTCTTAACATATTACCTAATGTTCTATTTACTACCTCAGTTTGTCCATCAGTTTGAGAGTGACAAGTTGTGGAAAATAATAATTTAGTTCCTAATTTACCCCACAAAAGCTTCCAAAAAGGACTCAGGAATTTAACATTTTTGTCTAAAACTATGGTCTTAGGTATGCCATGTAATTTAACTATATGAGAAAAAATAATTCAGCCACAGCCACAACATCATTGGTCTTATTACAAGGTATAAAATGAACCATTTTACTAAACCTGTCTACTACAACTATTATTAAATCCTTAGCCCTATTAGTTCTAGGTAAGCCTAAAATAAAATCCAAAGAAACATCAACCCAAGGTTGATTAGGTACAGACAATGGATTATATGACCCAAATGGTTTTTGATGTAGTTTTAACCTATTTACAAGCCACACAATTAGCACAATACTTCAACACATCCTTTTTCATGTGAGGAAAATAAAAATGATTAGTTAATATGTCTAAAGTCTTCTAAAATCCTAAATGTGCCATTAATCCACCATTATGAGCTTCTTGAATTAATAATCCTCTATATGAACACTCAAGAATAAATAACCTATTTTTCCTAAACAAATAACCTTCAGTTATAAAATATTTTCCCTAGGTAGTAATTTCACACTTCTTATAAATTTCCTTAAAATCATATCTCTTAGATAGAGCATCTGCAACTACATTATCACTTCCTTTTTTATACTTGATCATGTAAGGAAAGCTTTCAATAAACTCAATCCATCTACCCCGCCTCCTATTTAACTTTGATTGACTTTTTAAATACTTAATAGCCTCTTGATCAGCATTAATCACAAATTCCCTATGCCATAGGTAATGTTACCAAACTTCTAAATCTATTACTAAAGCAAAAAATTCTTTTTCATAAGTAGAGTAATTCAGAGTACTACCATTTAATTTCTCATTAAAATAAGCTATTGGTTTGCCCTCTTGAGAAATGTACAACCCCTATTCCTAACCCTGAAGCATTACAATCTAATTCAAACATATTTTCAAAGTCAGGAAGGCTTAACACAGGTGCCAAGGTTAACTTATTTTTAAGTGCTTCAAAAGATTTTTGCTGTTCTAAACCCCACTTAAATCCATTCTCTTTTTTTTTTATGGCAGTTAAAGGAGCGGCTATAGTACTAAAATTCCTAACAAATCTCGTATAGAAAGAACACAATCCATGAAAACTTCTTACTTTAGTTACACTTTTTGGCACAACCCTTTCCTATATAGCTTTAACTTTATCTTTATTCATAGATATGCCATCTTTCCCTACCACAAATCCTAAGAAAACCACATTTTCCAGACAAAACCTAGATTTACTTAAGTTAGCATAGAATTGTTTTGTCTTAAACATATCCAAAATAATCCCTAAGTGTTTCAAATGTTCTTCTAAAGATCTATTATATATAAGTATGTCATCAAAATAAACAACCACAAATTTTCCAATAAAATTCCTCAAAACATTGTTCATAAGTTTCATAAAGGTACTGGGTGCATTAGATAATCCAAAAGGCATCACTAACCATTCATACAATCCAAAATTATTTTAAAGGCTATCTTCCATTCATCTCCTGGTTTCATCCTAATTTGATGATATCCATTTTTTAAATCTATTTTCAAAAAAATAACAGCACCATGAAAAAGATCCCACATCTCATCAAGTCTAGGTATAGGATATCTATACTTTATATTTATCTTATTCACTGCCTTACTATCGATACACATCCTCCAACTACCATCTTTCTTAGGTACCAGTAATACTAGAGATGTACATGGACTCATTGATTCCTTAATATATCCTTCACTTAGTAATTTATAAACCTGCCTTTTTAATTCCTTAACCTCTTCAGGATTAGCCCTATAAGTAGGTTTGTTTTGTATAACAGCTACTGGAACAAAATCTATTTGATTCTCTATTCCTATTAATGGAGGTAATCCACAAGGAATATCCTTAGGAAACAACTCACTATAGTCTTCTAATAATTGTTTCACAGCAACAGGTACTTCTTCACTTAGTCCTAACTGACACTCATAACACTCTTTATAACCCATCAAATACACATTGGCCTGTCGCTTAATAGCCTTTCCTACATCTTTACTCTTAGCATAAAATCCAGATGTTCCTTTAATTTCTTTTGAACTAATAGTTCAGCTTAGTTAACTCCTTATAGTTAGACTTAATTTTAATTTGGTCTTCAAAAGTCTCCTTTGGAGTCATTGGTGCTAATATAATCTTCCTATCATCCTTATCTAAAGTATATCTTTTTTTATGACCATCATGTATTACTCTCTTATCATATTGCCAAGGTCTACCTAATAATAAGTGAGTAGCATGCATTGGAACTATATCACACAAAATAAAATCCTCATATTTTCCTAATTTTAAGTTTACTAAAACTTGTTGGCTAACTTTTACATCTCCTAAATCATTGAGCCACTGCAACCTATAAGGTTTTGGTGTTTAGTGGTTTGTAATCCTAACTTAGACACTAACAAGGTACTAGCAGCATTAATACAACTACCACTATCTATAGCCATGTTAAAACATTTATCATCTATCAAACATCTAGTATGAAATATATTTTGTCTCTGTATTACATTAGAATCAGGTAGTTTGTTATTGTTTAAAGCCCTGCGCACTACAAAAAGATCTCTACTTACTGGTAGTTCTATTTCTTCTTCCGAATCACTAGTATCTTCTCTAACCAAACTAGTCTCCAAATCTTCCTCCTCATATTCAGATTCTATGTTTGTAGATTCTCTAATTAAAATATTCCTCTTGTTTGGACACTTAGAAGCTATATGTCCTAATTCTCCATGTCTAAAACATTTAATATCTCTAGTTCTGTTTGAACCACTCACAGGGTTTTTTATTAAATTCTTACCCTTTTCAATCTTATTTCCTACCTTTGCCTCATTGTTTCTACCTCTAGACTCAACTCTATTAGTATTCCTCCAACTTCTAGAAGTAGTTCCCCCAAAATTCCTTCTCACTGTACTCTTAATTCCAATCCCAGGGGGCTTATATTATCTGGTCTTCTTTAACTGAATCTCTATCTTAGTAGCTATATTCACCATTTCACTTAAATTCCCACAAGGATATAATTCTAATTTGTCAGCTATATCAGAGTTTAATCCACTCAAGAACCTCGCCATGGTAGCATCATCATCCTCAATAATTCCTGTTTTAATGATCATAACCTCTAATTCCTTAAAATATTAATCCATTGTTCTCATTCCTTGACTTATTGTTTGTAATCTTTTATGTAACTCCCTATAAGCATAACTTGGAACAAACCTTTTCCTCATCAAAATTTTAAATTCATTCCATGTCTGTATGGGTGGTTCTCCACACCTACGTCTAGTTAACACAAGATTATGATACCAAGAGGAGGCATACTCATTAAACTCTACTACGGCTACCTTAATTTTCTTATCATCCGAGTAGTTATGACATTCAAATACTAGCTCTATCTTCCTTTCCCATTCAAAATAATAATTAGGGTCATTTCTACCATTGAACCCAGGTATACTAAGCTTAAGATTATTTAGATTCCTATCAATGAATTCTAAATCCCTTTCTTGTCTATTGTTCTGCCTAGGTATCCTATCACTATTGTTGGATACTTGGTTCTCTAATTCTTCTAGATAAGCTATGGGTGGAATTCTGATCCTAGGGTCCATAGGAGCCCTTCCTAATACCCCTGCTTGGTGATTTTCAACTCCATTATGTTGTAACTCATTAATTCTTACCTTTTGTTCTCCTATTCTTTGTTCTAAGTTAGCAAATAACATAGCAAATTGAGTAGTCATTTGTTCTTAAAAAGTCTTAAGGGTTTCTAATATATCATTACTGGAAATAGATTGATTAACAGATTGCCCATTGTTAGACATTATTAAATTTCTTTAATATTATCAATTAAATACAATTACAGACAGTGAAACAAGATCAAATTACTTTAATAGAAATTAGACAGACAGTAATTAAGCAATCTAATTATAAGAATATCAGAGTATCAAATAATATCAAAGATATATCAACAACACAGACTTATACAGAAATTCTAGGTAAGTATTGAATCGAAAATAATAGATAGCTTGAGAAAGAAATAATATTACCGCGAGCACTTAAGATAAGCAATCCAATTACTAAAAAGCACCTCTCTTCATGGAGGTCTTACTCCTTTCCTGAAACCAAAAGGTTCGCTGGTTATTTATCCTGTACACTTATCAAGCGGAATAGAATAATATCTCAAAAGAATTTGTAAATTATTTATCACAGATAGTAGTATTTTAGAAAATAAGGTTCGAGTTTACCAATCGGAAGGTATGTCTCAAGAATAGTCAAGATTCAAATTCTTGACCAAACCCTAATCTATAAATCGTCCAAACGATTTAGGGTTTTTCCAACACTCCGATCGCCGACTTAAGTGCAACGGAAATCTTTAAAACCCTTCGTTAATCATAAACCCTAAATTTTGCACTTCAGAAATAGGGTTAGCGAAATCGACAAATAATGAACCAAAAGTAAAAATAACTTAGCACCAAACAATTAACCCATGAGCACTCGAATGATCAAGGCTCTGATACCAAATGATGGAAACCTGTTAGGGTTTCTCTAAAAAAAAGGATCAAAGAATAATCGAGCGCAGGGTTTGATTCGCCACAATCAGCCTAAAGAACTTTTCAAAGGAAGATCTAATAACTTAGAAGTGTAGTATCAGAACGAAAACTGAATTTGAGATGTAAGAACGATCAAAAATTGATCAAAGAGAAGGAGCATAAGTAGCAGAAGATTGGGAGTGACAGATTCACTAGAGAGAGAGAGAGAACATGAGAGAGAGAGTTCGAGAGAAAAGTCAGAATCAAATTTTCATTCAGCCAAAAAAAGTGTCAAACAATCCGTATACGCCCTATTTATATGGCGTATAGACTCGTACAAAAATACACAACTCAGGCTGGACAATACTCAGCCGCAATAGCCGAAATCAATTAGCCCAAATACACAAAGAGGGAGAAGTTCGACGCTGGAACAATTTGACTAGCCCAAATAATTACAACTCCAAACCAAAATTACAACGAAATATTTATACATCAATTCCAATTAGCTAAGAATAATTATAGCTAATTATGGTTACTAAGGGATCATTAACCCACAATCCAACTAATCCATAAACCATGGATCGGGTGGTGGGTTATATAGCCAACTTAATCCCCATTAGCCAATTTTTACCGACGAATGCTAAACATGGGATTATATATATCAAAAACAAATTTCTGCAACAAAACTTCAATAGCTACAACAACTTAATTCCATCCTCCATGTGCTGCATTAATTCCCCCTAATCAAGCACACAATAAGACAAACAATTATAAGTACAAAATGATTTACAGCAATTATCAGAATTAATTAAATACAAATTTTGGAGATTCATAACACTTTTCCTCATCAAAATTTTAAATTCATCCCATGTTTTTATGGGTGGTTCTCCACACCTATGTCTAGTTAAAAGAAGGTTATGATACCAAGAGGAAACATACTCGGTAAAATTCACTACTGCTACCTTAATTTTCTTCTCATCCGAGTAATTATGACATTCAAATACTAACTCTATCTTCCTTTCCCACTCAAATTAATATAAGGGTCATTTCTACCATTGAATCCAGGTATACTAAACTTAAGATTACTTAGGTTCCTATTAAATAAGCCTAAATCCATTTCTTATCTATTATTCTGCCTAGGTCTCCTATCACTATTGTTGGATACTTGGTCCTCTAATTCTTCTAAATTAGCTATAGGTGGAATTCTAGTCTTAGGGTCCATAGGAGCCCTTCCTAATAACCTTGCATGTTGAGTTTCTACTCTAGTATGTTCTAATTCATTAATCCTTACTTCTTATTCTCCTATTCTTTGTTCTAAGTTAGCAGATAACATAGCAAGTTGATCAGTCATTTGTTCTTGAAAATTCCTAAAGGTTTCTAATAAATCCTTACTAGAAATGGAAATAGATTGATTAACAGATTACCCGTTGTTAGACATTATTAAATTTATCATATGATATTCAATCAAGCACAATTACAAACAGCCAACAAAATCAATTTGCCTTAATAAGAAATCCAAACAGACAGTAATTAATCAATCTAATTATAAGAATATCACAGTATCAAATAATATCGAAGATAAATCAGCAACGCAGATTACACAGTAATTCCACGTAAGTATTAAATCAAAAGAAATAGAGAGCTTAAGAAAGAAACGATATTACCACGAGCAATTAAAGTAATTAATCCAATTACGAAATAGGGACCCCTCTTCTTGGAGTCCTTACTCCTTTCTAAAACCAAAAGGTTCTCCGATCAATCCTCCTATCCACTTATCAATTGTGACAGAATAATATCTCAAAATTTTTTGCAAATTAGTTATCACATATTGTAGTATGTAACAAGATAAGGTTCAAATTTACCAATCGAGGAGTATTCCTCAAGAATCATCAAGATTCAAGATTCTTGACCAAACCTTAGCCAACAAATTACCCAAGATACTTAGTGTTTCCAAGAAATTTCAAAATAGACGACACAACCCTTCGGTAGTCGGCTTAAATGTGACGGAGTCCTTTAAACTCCTTCATCAATCGCAAACCCTAATTTTCTCACTTTAGAAATATGGGTCAGCGAAATGAACAAAGTAATAAACCAAGAAAACTTAGTAACAAATAATTAAACCACTCAAATAATCGAGGCTCGGATACTAAATGATGGAAACCTATTAGGGTTTCTCAAAAAAAAAATTGGATCAAGGTATAATTGAGCGCGGGGTTCGATTCATTGAGATTAGACTAGGAAATTTTCCAATGAAAAATCCAAGACCTCAAAGCGTAGTATTAAAACGGCTATTGAATTTGAGAAGTGAGAATGATCAAGAATAGATTGAAGAGAAAAAGAGAAGAATATGAGCGAGAGAGAAACGAGAGAGAGAGAGAGAGAGAACAAAGGGGAAGAAAATTCAAGATCAATTTTTCATTTTACTAGAAGTGTCGGCGAGCACCGTATAAGACCATATTTATATGCCGTACAAATATAGCAAGGATCGTACAAATATACATCGCAGGCCATACACACTCAGCCCAACAATCAGCCCAAACAATCAGCCGAAATAAAACAAAGGGGTCAATAGCTAGATCAAACAAAACAACCGAAGATTTATAAGCTTACATGCCCCAAAAATATAAAGAAAGAATAATACAATCAATTCCCACTAGCTAAAAATAATTTAGCTAATTATGGTTACTAAGGGATGATTAACCCACAGTCCAAGTAACCTATTTAATCATGGGTTGGGTGGTGAGTCATACAACCAACTTAATCCCCATTAGCCAATTTTTCCGGCGAATGCATCACATGGGATTTCCTAACTTAAAATAAATTTCTGCAGCAAAAGCCTCAATAGCTACAACAACTTTAAGTTCATTCTCCATGTGCTACATTAATTCCACTAATCAAGCACACAATAAGAAAAACAATTATAAGCACAAAATGATTTATAACAATTAGCATAATTAATTAAATATAAATTTTGGAGATTCATATCAATAACACATGATTAATTCTTAAATGAATCTACCTAAGGTGGTCAGCGGGCAATTAGTAGGAACATTTCCATTATTCATGAAAAACATTCATTCTAATTTTCTTAATAAACTTTCATTACACTAAAGAAAATGGTAAATTGATATATGTGAATGTTTTTTCCCAAAATATCAATAAATGACTTAAAATTCCTCAAATACCCAAAAGTATACTCCAACCCAGTGATGAAAACATAAGCCCAAGCCTAACGCTCATATGCTAGGTTTTAGCCAATTTTGCACACTCTCGACATTTTTATTATAACATTTTACATACAACTCTAAAGCATAAAAAAAAAATATTCTTTTGAAATTATACTCATTTGAAATTTAATTTTGCATAAAATTGGACACATAACTCTTATCCAATTGAGAGTTATTTAGCTCTGGATCAAACTCAAACTTACAGCCCTAAAAACCCTTGGTTTTAAGTGTTTTGCTATATACCAGGATCCAACTTAAAAAAAAAATAGGTTAATCATACTAATAAAATTAATATAATCATGATCTATAACTATATTAAATATTCATATCCATATAATGTCATACGATATGTAAAATCACACATAGAGCAATATATTATGCCTCATAACATTATTCTAGAAGTGATTAAGATTAACGTTGCTTTAATTCAAATAAGATAAAATAAAGAAAATGAAAGGGATCTTTGATGATGTCTATTGAGAAATAAACCTCGTCTATAAAAATTAATGATAAAATAAAATGAGTAAAAAATAGAAATCATAACTAGAGTCAAGAAGGAAAAAAGGAAGAAGGAAGAGGATTGAACCAAGTTCATTTGTGTTTCTTGGGAAAGGTACTCTGAAAGTGTTTAAATGGTTGATGATAGTGAAGCATGAAATGGAACGGAGGAGAAGAGAGAGATTTGTAGTTCTTTGATGTGGAATATGAGGTGAATCTAAAATTTATAAGGTAAAGGAATTAGTTGAGTACTCTCTAAAGCTTCACTAACAAATCAAGGTGAATATAGAACTAACAAACAAAAGGTAGCAAAATAAAGCTAAGAAATATTGAACTTAAAATGTTACTTAACCTTATTTGCATTCATAACTCACATAACTGACCTATTTATTACCCTCATAGCATGCAATATACTCTCAACATTGTCACAACCTCATGTAATACCATCCAATAGATTACCCAAAACTCACCATACACTATCCTAACAGCACGAGCCTTCAGATTTTCCCATCAATAAATATGTGGACCTATAGTAGTAGACCCAAAAGAGTTAGGACCCACATTTCCATGTAAGTATTTCCCTTCTTGTCATGTTTTATTTACTTCATGCTCCAATTTACACCTATATTTATCATAAATTTTCCTTGATTATTTTCTTAAATAATAATAATAATGTATTATTACCTTTTCTTAAGTGTTTTTCTTCTAATCATAGAAGAGGTATCTTAAGGTTAAGCATCCTTAGTGGCCTGCGATATTTTTGGTGAGGATATATGACATATTAAAGGATTTTAAATGTTAGGTGTATTTTTTGTGAAATTTTCTTGATGGTACTATTATAAAGATAATTCCATCTTGATAATATATTTTTATGATGATGTGGTATCAAACCTATGAAATGTGAGAAAAATGTAAATGCATGTAATTGTGTATAGTGTTAGCTACAATGGTTTTAAAAGTCAAGTGGGTTAGCATGAATCATTACCAATATTTGGCTTTGAATTTTGTCTTTTACTTATATATTTTGTTAATAACCTTCATGAGGGTGTGTGTTAGAGGATGAAAACCACTAATCTTGTGAATTTTATGGTTTTTATATAAACATGGGTCATTTGGCATCCTTAAGGATATTTTATTTAATATAGGATATATATGAATTTTTTGGTATTTAAAAATGTTATTTGGATTTAAATATAATAATTATATCAAGTGGAATAATTAGAGAAAGATAAGTGGAATAAATTAAATAATGGGAGAAATGGATTTAAAAAATGGAAAATAATAGTAGTCACAAGGTCACTATCACAGATATATAAAATACTGGATTTAGAATAAAATTTTTTGATATAATGTTAGTAATGATATTTTAGGAATGTTTAGTAAATTTTGTATTTATGTGAGGTTTTTTTAAAAAGGTTAGGCCTAACTTGTAAAATTAGGGTTTTATAGGAATATATGAATACTAACATTAGAGGTAAGCCATTATCACACATGTAAGATGCCGTAGTTAAACCTTGAATAATAGATATGTTGTTAGTTATAATATTTTAGTAATGCATGATATATTTGGTGGTTAAATCTGTATTATAGAAGAAGGTATGCTCCTCTTAGGAAATTTTGGCTTCTAAGGTAGATTATTATCTTTTTCCTTATATGTTCCTTGCATACATATGTTTGTGTCTATAGTATAATATTGAGAAAAATGATAGCTAATAAGACATTAATCATTTAAAGAGAAAGATAAAGTGAGTTAATGCTGCGGAATTAGGTTTTTTTGACCTAATGATAATAGTGGCTTAGTGTGCTTCATCGTAGGATGTTCATTATAGCATTTTATTATTTTATGAATAATAGTTATGAGCATGTTCCATGGAATGTTTGGGTCCATTCCACACAATGATAATAATGGAAAAGTCTGGTGGATCCTAGTAGGTGCTTCAATCTAATCCAATGGTAAAGAATAATAGGGTCTTGAACTCAACATAAAAAATAAATGGATTATGGGTATAATTAATAATGAAATTTTTATTTAGTTATCTTCTTTCCTTATACTATGTTAAATTATTAGAAAATCAAATTCTTTTATATGATCTTATATATTATGTGTAACCCTGTAACAATTATATTAGTCTATTAATCAGTATGTATTATGTTAATGATCCATTTCATTTCCACTGTTCATTATTACAAGAATATGGCCTTAATAATTTTTTGCAAGTCAATGTTGTCACCTTGGATAAATTTCCTATATTTTTGGGGAGGAGTGACCATATTATCTTTGTTGCTTGGGATGTTAAGCAATGTTATTCTATTTATCACTTTTGATCTCGTGCCTTTTGGGATTGTTAGTTCCAATATATCCCTTTTATTGCATTTTGTTTATTTTACTAAGATTTAACTTTTAAATTTATATCTAAGTGTAGGAATCTCCCTCATTTCCTATTTATCATGTCTTAAATTTGAAATTGTAAGCCACGCATTAAATATGATGATTTTCTAAGAAGCATAAATTATCTTAAGTATAATAGTAACATGCAACAATATTATTATTCCATTTCCTCTTAAATAAAATTTTTTTACAAGTAATTTTTTGGACGCTATAAGTTGGTATTAGATATATGATTTTGATTATCATATTTTATTTTCAAATGGAAAGTACCTAAATGATCCCTTATTTTATTTTAAACATTTATTTCATATTTTGAGAAAACATTGATTTTTCTAATTTTAAGATGAACTTGTGAGGTATTTAGTATAGGTATCCTAGGTGACCTGTGAAAGTTTTTATGTGAATAATATTATTGCAAGCTGGGAATATTTTACCCTTACATAGTTTCTATGTTGCACCTAAATTTTCATCTCACTAAATGGCCACATCGGCACCCACCACAACCACCTTTATGTTACTCATAGGAAGGTATTAGAGATTACTAGCTTTGAAAGGTCACTAGTTATCACACGTCTATGTATGATGGTAAGGTTGATTCACTAATCTTCGAGTGATGAATCAAGGATTTTGATTGCTCAGTCTAGGTAGTCAATTTTTGACTAGCTAGAAAGGTAAGCACAAAATATTTTTTTTCCTTTAGTTATAGACACCTGATAGGTAGGTTTCTTTTGCATAAGAAGGACAACCAATGTCCTAGGAGGACATCAAGGCAACAATTCCCACAACAAATTTTTTTGGATACTTAAAATGGATAAGCTTATGGAGTTCATGTAGTTAATGGGGCATGGTAATGTAATAATACAACATTCGGTTCACAATGTTGTTGATGATTGATCTAGGCATAGATCCTACTATCTTTATAGTAGTCTATTAACTTGAGAAATGGTTCCATTTCAGTATATAGAAGATGATGAGTGCTATGCATTTCAATTATTTATTTGTCCTATATAAGTGGATATCTATTGCCGCCATGATGGTTTAAGACAAAGTTTCAATTCTTGGCACATAGGCTTTTAAAAGGGGTATGATAAGGTGGACTTTTGAGTTCTCAATAAAGGGGTCATATGGGTAGGGAGAGGAGACCTATGAGACTGCTTGGAAATTATTTTGACATTGTATGGTCAAGATGACCCAAAATAAGGTCATCAGGGTGTAACTGTTTAATGTTAATCTTGTGGTTATTAGGGCCACCAATCTTATTTGTGTTAGTAGATATAGGTTAGTTTCAGTAGTAAATGGGTTATTTCTTGCAACAAGGACTTCTTATACCCTAAAAATAAGTTTATCGACAGTAGACTTATGATCCAGAGCTACAAAAAATAATAATAAAGGAAACCTACCGTGCTCGATGTTTGGATAAGGTAGGCTAAAGGAAGGCCATAAGGTTCTTCCACTTTTCCTCATGGTTTTATAGGCATTACTAGGGATGATAATAAGGTGAGTGCCTAAATGTCATTAGCCAAGCAGTAGCCTATCAGCAATTAGGTTTGGTCACTTGTATGTTCTCCATCTTTTCCTTACCTATGTATGCGTTATTTCATTTAGGTGTACCCTTATGATTTATTTATATCACTATTTTTACTAGAGTTTAGGTCTATTGTGTTATCCTCTAGGGATATACTGTATTAATGTAGGATCTCATTAGAAGTGATCTTAGAGATAGGTGGAGAAGACATCATAATAGGCTCGGTTGAGATGGATCTATAAGACTTTGATGTAATTCTTGGGACACATATGTTTGGGAGATACTGAGTTGTGAAATATTATACTATAGATTGAGTAGTGTTTTGGGGAACTCAAAGCATTATGTTCTCCCAAACAACATACAATCTTAGGCCAATGATTATGCTTGTATCAACCCATCTGCGATAATTTTTAATAAAGAGATGTTACCCTATGTACTTATGTATAGTTTAGGAGCTGAACTAGGGTAGGCCATCATTAGAGGATAGTTTGGTCACTTAAGAATTTTCTTAGATATTTCTAGAGGCGATACATGGTATATCAAAAGTGCAAAATATAGAATACATAATCAAGCTCATTCCAGGGATAGATAAACATTCAAAGGTACCTTACCGAATGTAACTAATACAATTATGGTAGTTAAAATCACAATTACAAGACTTGTTACCTTATAGGTACATCCGCTCGAGTGTCTCTCTATGTGAAGCACAAATTTCCTTTTTAAATAAGAATGATAGGACTATTTATTTATGTATAGATTATTAGAATATGAACTATTGATGGTGAAGAACCATATCTAGTTTCGAGGATTGATGATTTATTTTTTTAGCTTCAAGGTGTTGTAATCTTCTTCAAGTTCAACCTATGATTAGGCTATCTTCAATCGCACATCACGAAAGCATATAATACAAAGACACATTTCGGACATACTACATACACTATAAGCTCATTATGTGATACCTATTGTATTTATGGACTTGATGATAAGGATCTTTTGAGCTTCCCTCAACAAGTATGTAGTGGTTTATAAACAAAATTTTTGGTATTCTATTGTAGTAGAGGGATAAGCAACATGTATACATGATGTTTTCACTCTATATGAGTGCTCTAGCTTTAGGAGGTTGCCTTTTTAGACATACAGTGTTAGCAGATGAGTTGTTGTGGATATGGCAAAATTTGTAGCAATTATAGTTTGTAGAACCCTCTAGAATTCCCAAGGTTTATTGTTTATTATGTTCACTAGATACTATAAGTACTTTATTTAGGATTTCTCAAAGTTAGATCATCCCTTGATGAACATTATGAAAAAGAATACAAGATTTTGGTGTGATAATGTAAGTCTGGCCAAATTTTTGGAGTTGAAGCAACATTTGACTACAACACTAGTTTGGACTATACCATCAAGGTAAAATAGGTTATATGTAACAAGCCTATTTTTAGCACTTGAAAATTTCTTTAAAAAGAGTTGATTATTGAAGCTAAGCTAATAAAAAATGTAGGGTGTTACCGCCACACATAGTATATATATAAGTTTGGTTCCTCTACGTTTCTTATACTAAGTATTAAGGCTAAAATGGTTATCCACTTAAAATAAGAATGACAATGGATAAGAGGAAGAGAAAGGTTTCATTACAATATTAAATTGTTCTCATAATAAAAGATTTATAACTGATAAAGGAATGAAATACATAAGCAGATATAAGAGTCCAGATGATATTCATATCAAAATATGCTGGAATGGACACAGGATAATCTTAACTCTCAATCCCTGCCAAAATCCATTAAGTTGTACCCTTAAAGTACTCATGTAAGGTAAAGACTATCCATTGAATAGGTAGGGGCTATAAAACGAAACCCATTAGTATAACGGTATACTAAGCATATAAATATCACATGGAGAATATATAAGGTAACACAAAGTATCATGTCATAACACGTTAAATAATACATACTATAGCTAAGTCCCACATTCATACCATAACTCATCTCATAGCTTATGCCATATGTCCATCACATCAAACTTAACTATATCATAACTATTTCATTAATCCAATTATACCGAGGGTGTCCCATAAAGAAAACACCAAACCATAATTAAGGCCTTTCACAAATTACTAAGACAACTACTAATTAATATACCAAATCTAAATAGTGCACAAATACAACTATGAAACCAACATACCAAAACCAAGTAGTGTGCAGAGGCAACTACAAAATCGAGAAATCATAAGAATCCATTTAAATCCTAATAAAATAATTATTTATATTTTAATTACTCTAAGAGATACAATAATAATCTAGATACATAAAAGTATATCGGTCATTCCAACGCACTAAAGCAACACATTATCCTCCCATCCTGAGACACCTAATTCTTAAGTATCGATACCCCATATAGGGCCCCTAGTAACCTATAGAGTATATTTGGGCCTAAGCTTGAATTTTGAGGCATCCAATTCAATTACCAAGAAAATTGAGGATTCTTACCTTGTCTTTAGAGTAGCTGAATCTAAAGAGCAACAATTCCCAAGTCTCAAGGTCTTCCACTTTAAATATCAATATCTTCATATGGTGATCATAAAATATCACATAATGTACAATGATTCCAATTTTATTCTTAACCATTTTTATTTTATTTTCAATTATTCAAGTCGATCATAAGGTAAACAATTCAAAAATAAATCAAGGTTAACTCAAAGGTCAACCTAGGAATCCACTAAGGTCGTCTTATTCCAATTATTCACACTTTGAGGTATAATAATCGAAAAACATACAAAATGCCATTATATGTTATTTACTCAATAGTTTTCCACTTTAATACTAATTTTTATTAAAATTAAGGGAAATTCATAGTATGAAAACCCGTGAATTGTAGGGATGTTACCGCGTCACTTAGTACTAAACCGGTTCTCTCTGTCCGTTTTAGTACTAAGTGTTAAGGCAAGAAGAAAATTAATAATCAATTATAAATCAAGATAATCTAAACTCCAAATAAGCATTAAATGGTTATAAAACAAAAATAAGAGTACACATACAGAATTATTATTCATATCTAAAAGAGAAATAGCTTACAACTAAAAATAATGTTCATCTAAAATACTCAATACAAGTAATCAATCATAAAAGGGTAAATTCGATACAAAGAAATAATATAAGAAAATAAAATAATATGAAGTGTGAAACAAGCCACATATATGCTCAATCCTTAGCTCTACTTGATGTCTCGCCTACCTAGACAAAGTGAGAAGAGCCTTTTGCTCATTGGAATGAGCATCACCAATAAAAGGGGTGATTAGTACGCTATGTACTGAGTAACATTACCATTTACTAAGGCCGACACACAAATCACATAGCCATAAAAAAAATAATAAGAGCATAGAGAACAACATGATAATAGAAATACATACTATCATCCAGGAAGATGTACAAAGGATTATTCATAATCCAGATTAATTACTTAATTAATGTCATATCAGAAATCATTTCATACCATGCATTTTATTAAATTCATGTGAGTACGAGAAACCTACTATTACATCCAGTGAACCGGGAACACAAAAGGCACAACGCACCTGACTAGTATTATTTGCCGGTAGATTATTCTTGCATAGCACATAAAGCTCCTAACCACTATTATTCGCCGGTGAACCAATTTTTCCCCGACTCTCATGGTGTTTCACTCTAAGTAATTAATGTCTTTTCCATGTCCTAGAAAATATATGTTGGGTTTTATTGAGCACAAAATCCCACACTATTATAGTCGGTGGACCGAAAATGCACAGGTACAAAGCCTGACCACTATTATTCATCGATGGACCGATCACATATAAGACATTATGTCCTAACCACTATTATATGCTGGTGGGCCAATTTGGGCTTCACTCAACAATCTTCCACTTTAAATAATGAATGTATTACAGTCTCTTATTCAGAAAATTTACCCCAGACATGCATGAATCACTCCCTCTACACTTACCCTCTAACTAAATTGTACCATATCATGATCACCATGCACCTCTTTCTTGCCCAACAACCTTTCCTCTATACTCTAACTCACACTAGAACTCCAACACTGAAATATATTGATCAAGGCCCACTGCTACACAACTCCAAGTCCATTTATTTTCTCACTCTAGGATTTTCCTTAGAAACCCTAACTTAAGCCTATGTGGCCTATACTACTCCACCTTACATAATCCAAATCATTTTAACACTCCAAACATCACAACGTATATATTCCAGCCTCATAATTACACTTTAATCACCAAGTATGCATGCTACCACAAAAACCCTAAGTAGCCACACCAAACCCCAATTGTCTACATAAACCTTAGCTCGTTCTCCTAAATACCTATATATTGCTTCACGTACTATTTTCTCATCCAAAGTATTCAAACACCTAAACAACACTTACATTACCTTCTTCACATCCCAAATTAACTTTCCATATGTAAACTTCCTTCCCATACAAACTTTACTCATCCCATGCAAATATTCAAAAATTTCATGCGAAACCCTAAAACTCCCATGGGAAATTCTATATTCAACCATGCAACCCTAGGTCCATCCATACAAAACACTAGATTCCTCCATCCAAAACCCTAGATTCCTCTCTACAAACCCTAGATTTATCCTTGCAAAACCATAGATGCATCCATATAAAACTCTAGATTCAATCCATACAAAACCCTATATTTAATCCATATGCAACCCTAGATTAGATCCTCCCATTCAACACCATAGAATATGCCATGCAAAAACCCTATGTCCATCCATACAAAAACCTAGTTTATATTCTCCCATATGAATCCTAGATTCTCTCATGCAAAACTAGAGATTCTCTCATTCCTTCATTTTACTTTCACCCCCTATTCCTTTTTCCACTAATGAATCATTAACATTTTTAGTTCAACTCACATCCCTTGGTCAACTCATTTCTTGTTGGTTAACTTACTCACCTTTGGTTAACTTATTCCCCATTTTCATTTTCAACCTTTTTCCCACACAATACCACTTGTATACATCCTCACATGCATGTCTAAAAGGTCGCAAACCCTTTCCCCATATATACATAATGCACATGCCATATACTAACACACGAACATACTTCAACTCTATGCCATACGACACACAAAATACTTATAATGATGAACTTAGAATATATAGCATACAAAGCATATAATGCACATCAACACAAATAAAGCCTTAGTTATACACTTACCTAAAATGACACCTATCTTGGAGCACGCTCCTACTCCTCCTTAAGGCTTTGACTAGTCCCACCTATATGAGGGAAAAACTAAAAATTAGACTCCCTATTATTAAAAATACTATTATTTAGTAATTTATTCTAAGACTAAATTCTGATAAAATAATACAATCATAACAATAATAACATTAACTAATTACCAACTTTCTAAAAAATATAAGAATCATAGTAATATTACAAAAGTCGATAATATTAGGGTTTAAAGATTTTATCCCAATAATAATAATAATAATGAAAATACTAATAATAATGAAAATGGAAATAATACTAATAATAACAATAATGATAATATTAACAATAGTAATAATAACCATAATCATAATAACAACAGTAATAATAAAAAGGGCATAATTCAAAAACAAAGTGAAAAAAGTGTTTTGGCCCCTTTATCAAAATAATACCAATAATAATATTAGTAAAAATAATAAAAAATTTAGCAATAATAATAATGAAATAGTAATAATAATAATGATAAAAACCATAATAATATTGCAACACAAATAATAATAATAATAATAATAATAATAATGGTAATAATAGTAATGATAATAATTGAAGATCAAATGAAATATGATTTTGACCCTACAATGAATATTAATAAACTTATTAAATAATAATAATAATAATAATAATAATAATAATAATAACACTAATAATAATAATAATAAATGCTAACAATAATAATATTAATAATAATAAGACTTGATATTTTTAATACTACTACTACAATTCAAAATAGGCATAATAGGGTTTTAACCCTATATAGAATAACAATACTAATACTAAAAAATAATAATAATAACAACAACAACAACAACAACAACAACATATTAATATTAATAATAAAGATAATAGCAAGAATAAGAATAATTATAATAAAATCAAAATAAAAAATATAATATCACCTTGACCCTCAATAGAAATAATAATAAAATTTTAATAATTATAATAATAATAACATTGATAATAGTTATAATAATAATAATAATATATTCTAATAAATGAAATAAAATAAATTAAACCTTGTATAAATAGTAAAAAATGGTTGAGGGGGTTTAGGGTTAAACCATAGGTTGGTGGTGACAGGCAGCACTAGTGGTGGTACATAGAAGTGGCGACAATGGTCAAAAAAAAAGAAGAAAGGGGAAAGGCTGAAGGCTGGGAAGAAAATAAGAAGAACGAGGGTGGGAGTAGGGGTGATTATAGTTCTGTAGAAGGAGAGGAATAGAATGAGGGTAGTGGCATAGCCAAAGGTGGCAGCGCACGGCAGCAGCAGCGGTGGCCGAATATGAGAGGAGAGAAAGAGAAGAGGAGAGGAAAGGAGAGGAAAAGAAAGGTAGGGAAAGATAAGGGAGGGTCTGTAGAACATATTGGGAGGTGTAAGGGGCAGTGGCGATGACAGTAGTGGTGGCTAAGAGTGGTGTGAAGGGCGTTAGATATGGAGGAATGGGCTGATCGGGAAGTAAATTTTACACAACAAGGGGTGGCTTGTGCAGGGAAACTTGAGGGATGTAGGTGGTTTAGTCAGTTGAGGGCAATGCAAGGATTAGTTTGGCAGGCAAAGAGGGCGGTGGAGTCAACTGGAGGTGGTGGCAACATTGTCTGAAGGGGTAGCAATGACAAAGGGTAGGTTTTTAGGGATTCAAAAAAAGCTTTGAGATCCAACTAATGAGGGATATTTATAGAGTTTAAAAGAAAGGGTAGAGTTCTATGGGTCAACGAGGGGGTAATATTGGTAGGGTTTTGGTCGCCAGCTGCAATGGCTAGCCGATAGAAGTCAATTTCAAGGCAGGGGTGATTAGCTTAAAAAAAGAATCATGCACGAAAAGGAAGGGAGATGGGGTGAGTCAAGGTAGTATACATGTTAGGGGAAGAAAAAGAGGAGTAACAATCGGTCAAACGAGTGTGGCCGGGGGAGAAAAACCAGGGAGCTCGGGCACTAATATAGGTCGACGTTGGGGGGAAGAAGAAGATGTGGGGTGGACTAATGGTTTGAAAAAGAAAGAAAGAAAAGAAAACAAAGGGAGCCGGCTAATTAGGGGTAAGGAGCAAGAACACGACACTTTGGCTACCGAAGGAAGAATAAAAGAAAGAAAAGGAAGAATTGATTATAGAGAGGAGAAGAGAAAGGAAGGAGGGTGAGAGGTAGCGGAAGAAGGAAAAAGAAAGAAGGGTATTGGGTAATAGACAGGCCCAATCAAGAAAGAGAATGGAAAAGAAAAGAAGAAGAAACAAACAGAAAAGAAGAAAAAGAAAAGAAATAGAAGAAAGAAAAAGGAAAAAAGGAAAAAAAAAGAAAAATAGTGAGTTGGGTTAATGAAATTAATTACGATATTTCGGATATTTAAAAAATATTAATATTTAAATAAAATAATATTTTAAAGTCTAGTATTTTTGAAAGGTTTTTCATAAATTCTAATTTAATTAGAAAATCGCTCTAATTTTCTCAAATTAAATTATTTATAAAGTTTCTATTAATTTGGCCCTATTTATTCCATTATTTAAAATAAAATAATTTATTTAATTAATTTCTAAAATAAAATCCTTAATTAGCTAAAATATTAAATTTTTTCTTAAAAAATATTTATTATTTTCTTCTTAAATAGCCCTAATTAATTACATTTTATTTTAATAAAAAATAATTTATTTAATGAATTTCTATAATAAATCTTTAATTAGCTATAATTGTTAAAAATAGGTTTTGGGGTATTTCATGACCAATAAAATTAAAAGAGGTACCTTAATATAATAACAAATACCATTTTGCCCCTAAAATACAATTAAGCTCATTTAGTATATAAAACCGCCATCATGCATAACTGCTTCAACACCAACAACCCTATTTTATTATGCTATCATACATATATTTAAAATACATAAATTTAACATACCCTCGCATAACAATACATTGTCACACACTTAAAGAAATTAATAACAATACATAATGAATGCATACTCTTTATGTATAAGATTATAAGAAAGCATAAATTACACTTAAGTATAAAAAAAGAAACTTTAAACATGTTATCACATGATTTATATATATTTAGTAGCAGCATATGGGTTACATCTTTCCAAGCATAAATAGAAAAATGACACAAAGAACCTCCAAAAAAGAAGCTCCAAAAGAATATCAACGCCTTCGAAAGATGGAGACACTAGAGGAGAAGATAAAAGATGACAACTTCACAATTTAACCAAAAATCTAACTTTCTTTACTTATTTTAAAAAAAAATAAAGGCTAAATAGAAGTAAATGTAGAAGTGAAATCAAGAGAATGAGGATAAAGAGGAGGGGATGGATCTTTGTTATACGCTGAACAAAGCTTAATAATACTTAGCAAAAATAACCAAAATAAAGAGAAAGGGGGAGCAATCAAGAGGAGGAAATGAGAGAAATGTTGAATATAAACAAAGAAATAAAAAAGGGGTTATAATTAGGGGATGGAGGAACCAAAAATCTGCAGCCACAAGAGAGGGGGAGAGGTAGCTTATTCAACACTTGAATGATAATGGACAAGGTGATTGAGTGTTTATGGTGGTGGAATGTATTTAGGTTTAAATGAAATTATGAAAAATAATCAATAAACTAATGGATAAGGGAGGTGATGGTGTGTGGGTCCAAGGTTTTCTTTAAGCATTGGGAATGCAAGTGAAGAAGGTTGAGTGGAAGAAGAGCCAAAGTGACATAACTAGTATAAGAAGAGAGTGTATGAGAGTAATTTTGGCCAAAAGTTACTTGAATGAATAAGAAAATGGTAAACTTGATACAAAATCTAATCATCGAAGTGTAGGAAAGTAATTTCATATATGAACAATAGCCTTAAGATTTATATATTATTTTTAGTGGTTGAAAGATCAATAAAGAGGATAAAATTGATAAAAATAGGAAAAAAGCTCATACAATTATGAAATTTTATGAACATCTGTAAAATAATATTTTAAATTTATATGTAAAATTTTATGAATTTACGACAAGATGTAATATATAAAATATTAAAATTACAACCAACTCATAAGCATATAAGGTAATTACAAACATAAATACCAAAATTATTCCTAAAATCATAAAACTTCTTATATCAAATTATTTACTAATTTAAAACCTAAATATAATTTTTCATAATTTTTAACACACATATGATATGATATTTGGCTAGCATACCTTATTTATATATTTTGCATATAAAATTCAAAAGGGATAACAAACATAAATAAAATTAAACCAAAGTTTCTAGATTTACATTTAAAATGCATTTAAACCTCAATAAAATTTTATAATAATATTTTACAAGGTTTAACTTAAAAGTTTACATATATAGATAGTATTTTATAATCAAAGTACACCTAGCTGTAAAATCGTAATTACCACCGAATCGGTCAAAACAATCTTGAGGTTATAAAATATTCTACAATAATTTATGTAATTAAGTAAAAATAATTAGAACTAGCTAAAAATGTAGTGTTACATTTTAGGTCTATAATGATGCTTCAAAGTATGGATTCGGTTGTGTAATTATGCAACGTGGCAAGGTAGTTACTGATGTTTTTTGTTAGTTGAAGTAGCCTGAGTAGAAATAGTCGATATAGGATTTTGAGTTGGCCTTCGCCATCTTAATGCTGAATATTTAGAGTTGTTATCTGTATGTGACACATTGTAAATTCTTCACTTATTATAAAATCCTCTTGTTTATATTCATTCGCATAGAGTTATTTATGAAGCAAGTAGATTGATAGATTTGGTAAAGGTCTATGAATTGACCTACCACAATGGAAACTTAATGCAGTTCTCGATATCTTAGGTGGGAAAGCATCATATTCTCTAATTTATTATGTGGCGGCTAATTAGCTGCTTGAATATCTTGGTGAGAAGAGAATATAGCTGGTTAAGTAGACTAATTTGGAGGTATGAATGAGTGCTTTTATGATTACAATAAATTTGTTTGATGAAATAAGAACTCGGTATATTATCGATATTAAGCTTGAGAGGATTCGATAAACAGTATCAAATGGTCAAGTAGAGTGATTTCAGATTCATGACGATGGTAGAGTTCATTATAGATGTTATTAGTGTGTATCTTAAAGTTGCACTGATTAGAAGCATCTAATTATAGAGGAGGCCTATTGTGCTATATATTTTTATCACTTAGGAGGATATAAGTTGTACATAGATATTAAGCTGAGTAATTGGTGGTCTTAAACGATGTGTGAGGTAGAGGAATTCATGTTAAGATATCTAACCTTTTTGAAGGTTACATAAGATAAACATAGACCTATAAGGTTTTTCTAGCCTTTGGATGGTCCAAGAAGGAATTGGCAATCCATCTTCATATTTTATGAGCAGAGTATTGAGGACTTACAGAAAGTATGTGATTATATATTATTTACCAGTTAACTACATTATTTTTTTTCCTACTAATGAAGTTATGTTAGAGTAAAGATTAGTTAGGTCATGCCTGCATGGGGTATTTTGTGCATAGCTATGGTATACCTTTGAACCTAGTCTCTATTTAGGTTATAAGATTTCTTTTCCTTTTTCGAGGGAAGTTATTGGAGGCTATGGGCACAAAATTAAGAATGATTAGCTTCTATGACCAAAAAATAATGGGTAGGTAAAGAGGATGATTAAAATATTGAGAACAAGCTATAGGCTTATGTTTTTTATTTTTGAGGCATTTCAAAGGATGGTCCACACTTAATGGAGTTATCTTATAACAACAATTTTCTTACCAGTATGAGGATGACACCCTTTGAGTCATTATATGGATGCCTGTGATTAATAGCTTTATGTTGATCCAAGAGATGAACTCCCATAAAATTAACAACCAATGTCACTTTTCAAAAGAACAATTTTCTCTTAATCCTAAATCTTTATTTATTGATTTTTGGTTGAAGACACTTTTAAAGGGGTTATAGTGTAATATTCCAAAATTTATCATAAGCCTAATATTAAGAAATGAATATGTTTTTACCTAATACTAACCCAAAATGAGTGAGAATCAATTCATTCTAATTTTTTAAACTTAAATATAAACTTAATTGTTATCCTCACTTTAAATTCTTTTTATTTTCGCTTTTATTTTCTTTTTTTTTGCTACTCTTCCCTTTTTCCTTTTCTTTTCCTTCTCTACCTATTTCTATCATATTTCTTTCCCCTTCATCTACTTTAGGCCATGAAGCTTCCTTCCTCATAGTTTCATTTTCTTCCCCTTCCACTGTATGTACCTCTATCATTTATGTGTGCTACTCATGCCCACAAGTAGAAGATTGATTTTACTTTGTGCTAGTCATTAAGGACCCACTCAATGATTAAGCTATTTATGACACTGATTATAGAGGAGAAATTATATATTATGCATGGGGATACGAAATTAAAGAGTTATATTATCCTGTTCTTATTTTTACCCTGATACCCTTTTGGGATTTCCCCTTAGGTTATTTCCTATATGCAGTTGAACATTGTATTTTGAGTTAGCCCTTAAAACACTTACTTATGTTTATGATAGTTTTCTACTTTATGTTTGCTATGTTTCATAATAATTTGCTTTTGTATTTTAATATATGTGTAATGGCTTGTAAACCAATATTATATCAATTATGGTAGCAGCACCCATTTATGTTTGTTTTATGTTTCAATTGAAATAAAAATTTTAAGTTCTAAATTTTGGGGTGTTACAATAATTTTATGTTATAATGGGTCATATCAAATGATTTCTTTGACTAAAAAAAAATTCAAATGACATATTGATGCAAATTATGATATTTTTTAAAATTTACCATTTATAGTTTAATATCGAATGACAATAATTTCACATAATCTCATATTTATGTTTTTTAACCATGGTTACCTTTAAAAATTTTATGTAATTTGTTTTATGTATGTTTGTCAAAAATAGTTAGCCTTTAACTTAGATGACATTAGAAAATCTTGTTTGACTAAAAAAAAGTCTGTTGGGTGAATAGAGCATTGAGATGCAAAAGCTAAAGAGAATTTTTCATAACACGTTTCCTTTAACTAAAAGGCACTTTCATTAATTAGATATTTGGATAACTTTTAACCTACACTATTAGAGATTTTTTCAAATTTTAATCCTTAGTAAAAAAGTTAGCTATTTTTAGTAGTTTTTGAGTTACTATATCGGCATATATGTGATTGTAGCTGTTTTTTTAATAATTTTTTTTATGAAATCATGATTCATATAAAAGCTATTAAGTATATTCTTCTGAATTTTTAGAATAATTTTTTTCATTTGCTAATGATTGTAGTTGTAAACTTAGCATTATAAATTTTTTCATTTACCAAGCATCATTTTATATATCATAGAAAGATAAAAATTATTAATTTATAGTAGGACTATGTTCTACTCTAATTGTTTAAGTAATACATGCTACACTAATTGTCTGTGTTACTGTACTAGAATTGTATTAGACATCCATCCGTTTGTAAAAAATATTTCCAATTTGAAATTTTGAGACACACACACAAAGACAAGTTGCCCATTTCTCGCTATCCCTGTATCCATGGAAATCCATCGTATGATTTGTTTTTACATCTCATATTTTTGTTAGGTGTGCTTACCAAAAGATTCTAGCTCAGTTGATGCCTCTTACATTTTCCATAATTTGGTTTGAAAATAAAGGGTAAACAATAGTCATATACAACCAAAAGTTCCATTCATTACCATTTATTTGTTTGATTAAGGATCTATTTGATAACAAAGGTTTGAATAATATTATGGGTACAAATTATCCATCATTTTATTTCTGGTAATTTATGACTATACTCCAAAAAATGGTTTCTAATACAAATTTATGGTTTTAATAAGATATTATATTTAATATGTTGGCTAATGCAACCATTTTTGAAACTTCCTTGGCAATTCATATTGCTATCTTTTATTTGAATTGTAAAAAATAAAGGTTGATAATCTACTATTCGATCATAAATTAATTTTCTAAGAAAAATCTAAAGTAGCTAGAACTAGGATGGTCTTTAATTTTCTCAATTGTAATTTCCATACATTATGGCAATATTGGCTAGCATCAATTTAAATATGATAGAATGTTTACCACAAAAATATTATAATTAAATACTAATTTAGAAAATGTAATTCCTACACATATAACACAAATAAGATGTTAATGATTTTGTTATAGAGTTACTACTTTTCTAATCTTAATCAAAAGTTTACAGATGCATTTCTTATCTCTCCGTGTATTTATGTCCAACCTAAAAAATATTGAAAGAAAGGAAAGGGGAAAAGAAAAAATTTAACTAAAATTACTGTTCCCTTTTGTTGTGAAAATTTAAAATAATATGATTTGGTAGAGTTTCTTTAAACCTAATAATTAAAAATAATATATATTACTACCTTTGTATATGACTTATAACATGTGATAATGTGGATGTCTAGCTAATAATTTCTAATTATAAAATTTTGAACGAGCAAAGATAATGATTAATAAAATCTTTCATTCTTACAAGATTACAAGGGTAAAAGTAAAAAAAAAATAATAAAGTTATATACGTAACAGATGAAAAGACATATATGTTGGATTTTTTTTTTCCAACATTGATTAATGTTTAGGATGTTGTACTACCTTCTAGAAAAAATTCCTACATGCTTATAGTTGTATATAGCATTATAAATCCTAAATTTCTTATATCTTCCAAAGATGAAATTCATATCAAATTCTACCAAAATGTGAGAAATTTTATAATAAAAACATAGAAATGACTATTTAATTTGTGTTACATGTTAAGATTAACAAAAACGCATTCATAGATTAATGAAAATAGTTACACAAAATATCCATTTTTTTATTTTTTGATGATGCACATTCATTAATAGGAAATAAATTGTTATAGAATAATATTTATTCAAAAAAATTTATCACTTAATGTGTTACAAGGATGTTACTTTTTCACTTGATGTTAAGTTCACTAGATTTATATCTATACAAATTCATAAGAATAGAGTAATAGGTCCATCCATTCCTACTTAGGACACAAAGAAAAGAAGATAAAGAATAAACAAGAATTATCTTGTTCCAAACTAGTTAAAAAAGAGTGTTTATATATATTTAAGGATATCTTTTATATATAATCAAATCAATAGAAAACTCCAAGATAAGAATTGTACCAATGATGTTGATCATAGTTATCATGTTTTACAATGAACCCTCAACATTCATATGTAGAGATAATTTGGTATAAATGGTTTGTAAACCCAGGGGGTTTGTGGTGGGGTGATAGGTCTAAGAAGTATAGAAAACTTAGGACTTATGCACAAAAATATATGCTTGAATGGAAAATTCAGAAAGGGAATTAAAATATCAATGATCGCGGTCATTAGTTTAGAAGCCTTAGGAGTACACTTACCTACCAATGTAAAATGTCATTTAATAACACTACTATTACACGCACACATTTTTTATACATATAGGGAACTCTTGGTTGTTTAGTGTAATGTTACAATATTTCATTAAGGAATTACTAACTAGCTTGAACATGAAGAATATCTACATTTGCTATATAAGCCTAGTGTGGAATTAATTTAGATGATGTTAAGCAAATAGTGAGTTACATATTGTACATTAATTTTGAACAACTTATTGCTCACGTCGGTCTTTTCAAATTCTTAAATATCAACAACAAATGATGCTATCACTTAATATGATTGGAAAATACAATTCACCTGCAAAAAAGGAGTATCTTTTCTCAGTTTTTTTACTATTGACTTATTATCGATGATGGCCTACATATATTAAGAGGTTTTCCTCATTTTTAATTGTTAATGGGCAATTTTTTATAATTATTGAACTCACCTGAAAGGAAAATAAAAGAATTTATTATATATATCTCAAATGATTGTAACATATGATACTCTTGGAAAATTCATGTCAAGGGCTATAATTGTATTAAGTGTTAAATACTTCAAATTAGAAGTACCATTCAGGTTATATATATCTCTGTGTGTGTGTGTTTATCTATATATATATATATATGTATACAAAAATATTTATTTATTATTAATTAAATTTTTATTTAGATATGTTCAAGTAAGTATATACTCAACATAAGATATACATTCAAATGTATTAATTCAGTAGGTGTATGATAATGTAGTTAGATTAGATTGTAATTAATTACAAATTTGATAAAGGTATTAAACAATGATTACCTATGAGTACAATAAATTCTTATAATGATGATAAATAAAATTTTTTTAATATCATTGATTAAAGAAATACAAAAATTTTTAGACACATTATTTTTAAATAAATTCCTTAAAATAATTTTTAACAATTTACATATTTCATATGTAATTTTTATCCTTATATAATGATGCTTTAAAATTTATTGTCGTACCATTTTCTTCCCTTTCCTTTTCACCTCCCTTTCATGATTATTCTTAGCTCAGCATAAAATATTTTATCTAATTATAATAAGCTAAGCTTTGGGGGAAATAGTGTTAGTTCTGAATTTAATCTTGGCTAAAATTCTATTGATCCACGAGCATCCAATGAACATAATAATTGTCATGTTCATAATATAATTGAAGGAAAGGAAGTTGATTTAGCTTTATTAATGTTGGATCCTATAATGTTAAATATTCTTGTTAATTCTTATATTCTTGACATTGAAAGTTATTCTTGTAAGTATGTCACATATTTGCAAGAAGAAGATGCTCATACACTTTGATGTGTATAAGTATTCTAAAGCATGAATGACTATGAAATACATGGATGATACATTACAACAAGAATATATAGTGATGATATTCATTATTTCTATTAACTTATTGTAAACCCTAACCCTAAGTGTATTTTACGTAAGTTAAGGCATTGTTATAATTTCGTGTATGTATCATTATCAATTGTATAGCTTTGTAATATTAATACCTAGTATCATTTAATCAATGATATTATGCTATGGATTAAGTTTAATATGGCTTAATTTAACCATGATTTATGGGCTGGATTAAGAGGGAATAATCGACTGGTTTAGGCTAGCTAACCACCGACTCCTTCCTTCCCCTATATAAGGCATTCGTGATCATGATTGTATGAATGAATGAATGAATAAGAAATTTTTGATAAAACTTTGATAAAATTTGGCTAAATTATAATATTCCCTTTTGGTTTGATATTCAGCAAGGAAAATATGGGATTAAACCTTCCTCAACCTATCTTCAACCATGACACATTTGAAGGCCATACAAATCTGTCGAAACTCTTCTACTTGTTTCATCAAGATCTTCACCTATAATCCATAAATTTAATTCATTTCCTTTGCATTAGATTATGGGTGAAAGCTTATAATACAAATTTAAATCCAACCTTCCATTACTTTGATAAAAACCACATCATTTTTAGTATCAAACCTAATATAAACCAAGTATTCTGTGACCCTAAAATCACGTGTGTGTTCTTGCACAAAGAACTCCACGGCTACTCAACCATTTATTTTAATTATTGATTCTTGATGAAGTTATTTGATTTTTCATGAATTTGTTGCTGAAATTCTTCCAATCTTGCAACGATCTTGTTGTATTTCCCCCAACCTTCTATATAAAATACCGACCAACACTTACCTTCCAATAGTGCATGGTTTGGTTCGTCTATTTGCCACAGATGTTTCTGCCTCTCAAACACTTGATTCCTATTGAATTCTAATCTCCATTGGGGTGTGATCAAGTCTGTAGAAATCCCTTTCAAGTTCCGTTCGTGCAGAAAGCAAGGAGAGTAGCAAAGAGGTCAAAATCCCTTAATAACTCTCAATCTCCCAAAACAGATCTAGAATTTGCAATCCTTGTATTCAACTCATATCTCATCAATTTATCTCAATATATCAGTCCATCATCTATATCTGGATCTCCTCTACATCTTCTATGAAGACATCAACACGAATCTTCCACTGGAGGAAAAGCATTTATTAAAGTCACATAAACATGTTCTATGATTTTATGTGAATGAATTTCACATCTCTTATACACTAACCTTTCATTATTTTTGTGTACCTTCATGTAGTGCCTATTTTTGGTGCTAAAAGATCTCTTTTTTCCTATAAAAAGACTATAGGTAGTGTTTAACATTTGCTTTCGAATTGGCAATTGGTTTTTGCTTTGTTTGGTTGTAGGAAAAACAAATCTAGCACGTACACTTTATGGTACCTATTGTGTGCAACAAGTAGGGTTATGTGTCAACCTTCACCATGGCTAGTGAAGAGGTGCCTGCCTTGGTAGAGTCCATCAAAATTATCACCACACGCATGTATGCCCAATTACAAACTCAAAACAAACTGCAACATCAACTTCAAAGTGTAGAAGCTATGTTGGCCGACCAAGAGAAGTGTAAACCATGGCAAGTTTGAATGGAAACCACACATGATAGTGTGGAAGGGAGAATGAAGCCTATGTACCATGCCAAGAGTGAACGTGGACCTCTAAATTTCTCTCATCATGATGATGAAGAAGAAGAAACAAATTCTTTTGGCTCAAGAAACCAAAGAAGAGCTCCTACATTCCATGTAAGAAATGCACACCATGAAGATCAAGGCATTAAACTTGACCTTCCTGAATTTTATGGTGATTTGAATGTGGAATCATTTTTTGAATGGTTTCATGATATTGAGGCTATTTTTGAGTTTAGAGAATATGATGATGATAGAAAGTGTAAATTAGCTACTCTAAAGTTTAAAACATTTGCTCGAATTTGGTGTGATAACTTAAAACGAAGTAAAGAAAAATAGAAGTCTAAAATAAAATCTTAGGAAAAAATTAAAAAGCAGTTAAGAAAGAAATTTTTATCTAGAGATTATGAAAAATATATGTATGTTAAAATGACTACTCTAAGGCAAGGCTTATTTAGTGTAGGAGAATACACTAGAGAATTTGAAAGACTAGCCCTTATATGTGATGTTCATGAAAGAAAGGAACAAAAATGTTCTAGATACTTAGGTGGCTTGACTAATTTAATAAGATACAATATTGATATGTACTCTTATTAATCTCTTGATGAATTGATAAAATTGGCTATGAAAATTAAAAGACAAAATAAATCAACTAAAGCCTATGTTAAGTCTAATGCATCTACTTCAACTAAACCCTATTCTAACACCTTTACACCTAAATGAACATTTTCATATGATAAAATGAATAAAAAAGATGATAAAGGTAAAAATAAGGTGGTTGAAATGGAAAATAAACAATTTTTTAAATGTAAAGGATATGGACATTTTGCAAGAGGTTGTTCTAACCAAAGAGCCTTCACCATACATGAAATAGAAAACATGGAACCATGTAGTGATGATGATGAATTATAATTAGAATCTCCTAATGAAATATTAACTATAGAAGAGGAAGAAGGAGACCCATGCTATTTTAATTCAAAGAGTTTTATAAACACGACCTAGTATTACACCTACTTAAAGAGAGAAGATTTTAAAAAAGTATAAAATAGGTGATATGGTTTGTAGAGTTGTAATTGATACTGATTCATGTACTAATGTTCCTAGTGAGGAAATGGTTAAGAAACTTGGTTTGGAAACCACTAATCATCCCAAACCCTATTCTCTACAATGGATAAATAAGGATAAAGGAGCTAAAGTAAAAAAAAAAAAAGAAGAGCTTTAGTCACATTTTCTATTAAAGACTATCATGATGAAGTTCTATGTGATGTTTTACCTATGGACGCTTATGGTTTAATTTTGGGTAGGCCATGTCATTTTGATAGAAAAGAAACTCATGATGGGGTAAGTAATGAATATGTGGTGAAAAAGGAAAAACAATTGTATAGGCTCACACCGTCTTTATATGACCATATGCCCTTAAGTGATGATAAAAAAAAAGGATTATTTTTACATGAAAAGCTATGGAAAAATGTATAAAAGAAGAAGGAAATTTTTATGCTTTAGTTTCTAAAGATTCTAAACCTAAGAAACAACAAATTAAAAATCCTAATCTAATTAAGTTGCTTGTTGAGTATAATGATGTATTTCCTGATGACTTACCCCCTGGATTACAACCTAAAAGAGGTATAGAACTTGCTATTGATCTTATTCCTAGTATGCCTGTTCCTAATAAACTGGCTTATAGATGTAACCTAGAAGAATATAAGGAATTGCAAAAATAAATACAAGAGCTTACTAATAAAGGATTTGTGAAAGAAAATATGAGTTTTTATATCTTTCTTCCAAATATTACCTATGTCAAGTTCATGAGTTATTTTTGGAAAATTGTATAGTATATATTTGGTACTAAATTGTTATTTAGCACTTCACATCATCCCCAAACTGATGGTCAAACTAAGGTAACTAATATAAGTCTTGGTACATTATTAATAGGTTTAGTTCATAAAAGTACAAAATAATGGGATGTTTAGTTAGCTCATGTAGAGTTTGCATATAAACATAGTCCTTATAGTACTACTCAAACTAATCCGTTTGAGGTGGTGTATGGTGTGAATCCTCACAAGCCTATTAACATGATTCTGTTAAAAAAAGGTGATATGCAAAACTATAAAGCTAAAGAGAGAATATAATTTTTTAAACAACTTCATGAGAAAATCAAAAATAATAATGAAAAATCTAATGCCAAGTATAAAGCTCAAGCGAATAAGCATAGCAACTCTTATGAGTTTTCTCTTAGTGACTTAGTTCGGTTACATTTGTGTAAAGAAAGATTTCCTAATTTACGTAAACATAAACTAATGCTATGAGCCAGTGGTCCATTTAAAAAACTAAGAAATTTTGGAGATAATGCTTATGAACTTGAACTTCTAGATTCTTATGGTGGAATTTTAAGAAATTTTAATGTTGATGATTTGTCTCCATATTATTTTGATACAAATTCGAGGGAAAATTCTTCTCACTTGGGGAAAATGATGCCAGAGCATCCAATGAACATAATGATTTTCATGTTCATACAAATCCTCATGGTAAGGAAGATGATTTAGCTTTCTTAATGTTGGATCCTATCATGTTAAATATTCTTCATAATTCTTCTATGCTTGACATTGAAAAACATTCAAGTTATTCTTGTAAGGTATGTCACATATTTGCAAGAAGAAGATGTTCATACACTTTGATGTGTATAAGTATTCTAAAGCATACAATACTATGACATACATGGCATGATACATTACAAAAAGAAGATAGAGTGATAATATTAGTTATTTATATTAACATGTTGTAAACCCTAACCCTAAGTATATTTTACGTAAGTTATGGTATTGCTATAATTTCAGGTATGTATCTTAGCCAATTGTATGGCTTTGTAATATTAATTCTTAGTATCCTTGAACCAATGATATTAATATTTAGATTAAGGTTAATATGGGCTTAATTCAACAATGATTAATGGGCTATAATAGGAGGGAATAATCAGTTGGTTTAGGCTAGCTAACAACCGACTCCTTCCTTACCCTATATAAGGCCTTTGTGCGCATGATTGTATGTATGAATGAATAATAATTTTTTGATAAAACTTTGAGCAAAGTTATCTAATGTCTTATCCTCCCTTTTGGGTCGACATTGAGTAAGGAAAATCTGGGATTAAACCTTCGTCAACCTATCTTCAACCACGACACATTTGAAGGCCATACAAATCTGTCAAAACTCTTCTACTTGTTTCATCAAGTTCTTCACCTATAATCCATCAATTTACATTGTTTCTTTTGGATTAGATAGTGGGTTAAAGCTTCTAATACAAATTTTAATCCAACCTTCTATTGCTTTGATAAAAACCACATCATCTATTCTCTTATAACACCCCCTTAGTGTAGGTAAAAAACTTTTCCTTATTTTTTGAATGATTTTGCTGAAGCTAAATATATAATGGAGATGACACAATCACATCCACCATAGATATATATTCAATACTTAATCCATGGTTAGTGTAAGTATAAATTACCCTTATACCCTAAGGAGCAACCGGTATAAAATTTACTAATGTCTATTCTATGTTTAAGGAAAATCTTTGAAACATGATAAAGAGTGAAATTAAAAAAAAAGGCATAACTCTCCTGTTAACTTATAATAATAATAATAATGCACTAATGTTAAAGTATTTCATCATCTACTTATTTAATGTCACATAGTCATTAAGTGTTTGTATCCCATATAGGGTACTTTTGAACTCTATAGAGTAGATAAGGAACCAAACAACTAATATATTTGCTATTGACCACTCAAGTGTTAGTGATTATAAGAAATGAAGTTTGTAGAATTTTAGTTTTCTTAGTGTAATGAATATGGGGAATTTTGTTTTTTGAGTTGGTTATTTATTGTGATAACCCCCATCATCTTTTCATGTTTAACATTATCACTCACTATTCAACAATGCATTAAAACTTTATATAGCAGAAAACATTAATCACATATCTATTACCACATAAGTTATGACATAATCAAAATTTTATATGAAACAAATTCATTAAAGTGGCAATGTGATCATTTTAATTCCAAAATATTAGTTTATCCTTTATTGACCAAGAAAAAGAATTTGAGTTTCAAATTAAGAAATAAAGTTGTATGCTATTTTTTAGAAAATCAGTTATTCATAAATAACAAAATAAATAAAGATGGCAAGGTTAATTTTAGGTTGAAGTTAAAAAAAAAGGTCACATGCAAATGTAAATTCATGGTCAATGGTCAAGGTTTTCGTTTCACTATTCATATACTTAAAATTCTGAGGGTAATTTTGTCATTTTATATCCTATTCACGATTAATTTTTTAATTATCCCAAATTAAACTTCTAAATCTTTGATAATCCTCATAAACATGATTAATTCGTAAATAACTCTACATATGGTGATTAGTAGGCAATTTGTAAAAACATTTTATATGATCATGACGAACGTTCATACTAATTTTCTTACTAAATTTGCATTATGATAAAAAAAATGTTAAATTGATAAATTTTAATTTTTTATCAAAATATCAATAAACAACTTAAAATTCCTCAAAATCCTAAAAATTTAATCAAACTGAAATATCAAAATGTATGCCCAAGCCTAACGCTCAATTTTGAACACTTTCAACATCTTGATTATCGCATTTTACATACAACTCTAAAGCATAAAAATAAATATGCTTTTGAAATTATACTCATCGAAATTTAGTTTCACATGAAATAGGACACATAACTCTTATCCAATTGAGAGTTATTTAGCATCAACTAAGGTAATTTTAATTTCAAATATTCAACTCTATAATCCCTTACTTTTAAATGTTTTGCTCTATACCTTGATCGAACCTCAAAAGAAATATTTTCACCATACTAATAACCTTAACAAAATCATGATCTATAACTCTACTACATATTCATATATGTATAATTCGATAAGATTTATAAAATCACAGAGATAACCATATATTATGCTTCATAACATTATCCTAGAAGTGAGTAAGATTAACATTACCTTAACTTAAATAAAATAAAATAAAGAAGATTAAATGGATCTTTTATGATATCGATTAAGAAATAAACCTCACCTACAAAAATTAATAATAAAATAATATGATTAGAAAATAGAAAATCCTAAATAAAGGAAAGACGGGAAAAAAAGAATGAAGAGGATTTAACTAAGTTCATTTATGTTTCTTGTAAAGGGAGCTTTGAAAGTGTTTTAATGGTTGATGATAGTTAAGCATGAAAAGTAAATAAGGAGAAGAGGGAGATTTTTTGTTCTTCGATGTTGAAGTTAAGTTATGAGGCAATGGAATAAATTGAGTACTCCCAAAGTCTTCATCAACAAATCAAGGGAAATATAGAGCTAACCAAAAGAAGACACCAAAATAAAGTAATGAAATATCACATTCAAAATTTTTCTCAACCTTATTTGTATTCATAACTCATGTAAATAACCCCTTTATTATCCTAATCACATGTAAAGCACTCTCAACAATGTTACAACCCCATGTAATTCCATCTGATAGATTACCTATAACTCGCAAAAAACCACCCTAATAACATGAACCTTCACATTCCCAAATCAATAAATATGATGACCTGGGGTAATGGACCCAAAAGAGTTGACGATCTCATAAAAATCTCCTATTAGCTATGTCACATTTCCATGTATGTATTTCCCTTCATATCGAGTTTTGTTTATATCTTACTACAATATAGACCCATATTTACCTTAATTTTTCCTTTATTATTTTCTTAAATAATAATAATGTATTAATGCAATTTCTTATGTGTATTTATGCTGATCATAGAGGAGGCATCTTATGGTTAAGTTGCTTTAGAGGCTTGAGATATTTATTGTAAGGACACATGATATAGTAAAAGTTTTTAAATGTTAGGTGTATTTTTGTGAAATTTTCTTGATCCTACTCTTATGGTGATAATTTCATCTTGGTAATATGTTTGTTATAATGTTATGGTATCAAACCTATGAAAAGTGAGAAAAATGTAAAGGCGTAAAATTGTTTACATTGTTAGCTAAGGTGGTTTTACAAGTCAAGTGGGTTAGCATGAATCACTAACAAGATTTGGCTATGAAATTTGTTTTTTATTCATATATTTTGTTAATAACTTTCATAAGGGTTGTGTGTTATAAAATGAAAACCACTCATCTTGTGATTTGTAAGATTTTTATATAAACATAGGTCTTTTGGAAACATTAAGGATATTTTAGTTAATATGGGATCATTATGAAATTTTGTATTTAAATATGTTAATTGGATTTAAATATTATAATTATATCACAAGGAATAATTAGAGTAATGATAAGTGGAATAAATTAAACAATAAGAGAAATGGATTTGAATTAGGGAAAATGACCTTAGTGGCAGGGTCACTTTCGCCTATATATTAGATACTAGAGTTAGAATCTAGTTTTTTGTTATAATGTTACTAATCATATTCTATGAATATATACTAAATTTGGTATTAATTTGAGGTCCATTGAAAAAAGTTATACCTAATTTGTGAAATTAATGTTTTATAGGAACTTAAGAATAATAACATTAAAGGTAAGCGATTATTGGTTATGCAAGATGCCAAAGTTAGATTTGAATATTATATATTTTGTTAATCATCATATTTTAATAATGTATGATCAATTTCGTGGTTAAATTAGTATTATAGGAGGAGTTATGCTACCCTTAAGAAATTATGGTTTCCCAGGTGGATTATTATCTTTTTCCTTTGGGGATGTCTGAATATACATATGCCTATCTTTTATGTATTTTAAGTAATTATTTGAAAATTTCATTATCTTCCATACATATATATATTTGTGTCTATAGTATAATATTGAGGAAATTGATAGCCAATAAGATATTGATCACTTAGAGTGAAGGATCAAGTGAGTTAAGGCGAAGGACTTAGGTTTGTTCCACCCGAGGATAATAGTGGCCCAGTGTGCCTCACCTTAGGAGGTACATTTTACTATTGTTTTATTTTATGAATAGTGTTTATGAGCATGTGCCATGGAATGCCTTAGGTACATTCCACAGGATGATAATAATGGACAAGCTTGTTGGATCCTAGCAGGTGCGTTAATCTAATTCAATGGTAGAAGAATAATGGATCTTAAACTTAACATTAAAACTAAATAGATTATGGATATACCATATAATGAATTTTTTTATCCTCTTGGCTTATGCTATGTTTAATTAGACTATCTTATTCTTTTATATGACCTTATATATTATGTGTAACCCTGCTGTAATTATTTGAGTCTATTAATCGGTATGTATTGTGTCTATCATCCATTTCTTAGGTACTATTCATTCTTACAAGAATATGACCTTAATAATTTTTTAGAAGTCAATGCTGTCACGTTAGATGAATTTTCTACATTTTAGGGGAGGAGTGACCATATTATCCTTGTCATTTAGGATGTTGAGGTTTTTTATTCTATTTATTCACTTTCGGTCTCGATGCCTTTTGTAGTTCCAATATATATTTTTGGTGTATTTTGTTTATTTTACTAAGAGTTAACTTTTAAACTCATACATAAGTTTAGAAATCTCCCTCATTTCCTATTTATCATGTTTTGAATTTTAACTTTTTAGCCATACATTTAATGCGATGATTGTCTAATAAGCATGACTTATGTGGAGTATAATAGTAATATACAACAATATTGTGATTGCATTTCCTCTAAAATATAATTTTTAAATAGTAATTTGTGGGATATTATAAGTTGGAATTAGATTTGTGGTCTTGATTATCATATTTTGTTTTCAAATTGTTAGTTGATAAAAGATCCTCTATTTAATTTTAAAGAATTATTTCATATTTTCAGAAAACTTTTATTTTCATAAAACCAAGGAAAACTAGTGAGGAATTGAGTAGAGGTATCCTAGGTAACGTTTGAAAGTTTTTATGTGAATAACATTATTGTAAGATGGAAATGTTTAATCCTTATATAGTTTTTATCCTGCATCTAGCTTGTCATGTACTAAATGGCTAAATCGGCCATTTAGTGGAGATGTTGGAAGCACTCATCGTGTTTTTTTAGCACCCACCACAACCAAATAAACTTCATTTGTGACTGCCAACTTTGTGTAACCCACATGAGGGTATTAGAGGGGACTAGATTTGAAGGGTCACTTGCTATCACTAGTATATCTATGATGGTGAGGAGGATTCACTAATCTTAGAGTGATGAATAATGGATTTTGATTAGACATTCACTAATCTTTTTCCTTTTACAAGTTATAGACACCTGATAAGTAGTATTTTTTTGCACATAGAGGACAACTGAAGTCCTACAAGGACATAAAGACAATAATTGCTGTGGTTTTTATCAATTAAATGGAAGGTTGGATCAAAATTTATATTAGAATCTTTCACCCATGATATAATGCAAAAGAAATGAAGTGAATTGATGGATTATAGGCGAAGAACATAAAGATACTAGTGAAGGTGTTTCGATAGATTTGTAAGCCTCCAAATGTGTCAAATTGAAGATAGATTTGAGGAAGGATTAATCCCAAATTTTCCTTGCTCAATGTAAACCCAAAAAGGAGGATTATATTTTAGTTGTCTTGCTCAAATTTTGATTAAAAGATTATTATTCATTCTAAATACAATCATGTGCTCAAGGAAGGCTTATATAAGAGATAATAAGCTCAGTGGTGAACTAGCTTAACCAGTTGAGTATCCTTACTTAATCCGGCCCATTAATCATGGTTGAATTAAGCCCATATTAACCTTAATACAAAGCATAGTATCATTGGTTAAATGATACTATGGATTAATATTACAAAGCTATACAATTTACTAAGATACATACAGGAAATCATAGCCATACCCCAACTTACATGAAATATACTTAGGGTTAGGGTTTACAACAAGTGTATACAAATAATGAATATCATCACTTTATCTCTTGTTGTAGTGTTATCATCCTGTGTATGTCATATCCTTACATGACTTAGAATACTTATACGCATCAATCTGTATGAACATCGTCTTCTTGCAAATATATGACATGCCTATAAGAATAACTTGAATGGTTTTCAATGTCAAGCATATAAGAATTATCAAGAATATTTAACATGATAGGCTCTAATATTAAGAAAGATAAATCATCTTCCTTACCTTGAGGATTACAATGAACACGACTATCATTATGTTCATTGGATTCTCCTGCATCAATAATTCCCACAACAATTTTTTGTGGGATTCTTAAGATGGATTAGCTTAAGGTGCTCAAGCTTCTAACCTAGCGGGGCATATTAATGTGATAATATAACATTTTGTTAAACAAATTTGTTCATGTTTAATCCAGGCATAAAACTTTCTATGTCAATAATTGTCTACAAAGTGGAGGAAAGTTTCTATTTTTGTATCTAGAAGATGATGACTGCTATAGATATCAAGGATTTATCCATGGTATATAAGTGGATATATGTTGCCGTCATGATGGTTTAGGAGCAAGTTTCTATTCTAGGCATATAGGGTTCTAAAGGGAGGATCTAGTTTTGAGTAGGTGGACTTCTGATTTCTCAATGAAGGGATCATATGGGTAGGGAGAATATTCTTTTGACATTTTATGGTCAAGATTATCTAAGATAAGGTCATTAGGAAGTGTTTTCTTAATGTTAAGCTTGTGTTTATTAGGGCCACCAATCCTATGAGTATCAGTAGATATAAGTTATTTTATATAATATAGGGGTTAGTTTCGATAATAAGGACATCTTGTAGCCCAAAAATAAGTTTATTAGTTGTGGATCTATAAGGTAGAGATACAATAAAAATAATAATAATAGAGGAAACCTACTGTAGCTCATATATAGCTTAGGTAAGTTAAAGGAATATCACAAGGGTCTTACCAATTTCCTTAGGAACGACAAGGAAAGACTTAAGATTTGGGAGGGAATTATAGGGGTTACTAGGGAGGATAGTAAGGTGAGTGCCTAAATGTCATCAGCTAAGCAGAGGCCTGTCAGCAATTGGGTGTGGTCACTTATATGTTCTCCATCCTTTTGTTATTTGTGTATGTGTTATTTTATTTAGGTGTATCCTTATCATTTATTTATATTACTATTTTTGCTTAAGTTTATGTGTATTATGGTACCTTCTAGTGATATAGTATAGTGTAGTAGGATCTAATCAGATATGGTCTTAGAGATAGGTGGGGGTAGACATCATATGAGACTTTGTTGAAACTATACTTGTGGACTATTTTGGAGCTGAATAAGGGGTTGTCATCATTAGAAGATAGTTTGGTTGCTTAAGAATTTACTTACATATTTTGGGAGTAGATATTTGATACATCACTAGTGCACATGATATAATTCACCATCATTCTAGTACTGATAATAGAGAAAGTTTCAAAGGTTCCTTGCTGAATGTCAGAGATAGGGTTACAGTAGTTAAACTCACAATTCCAAGACGTGTTATCTCACAGGTACATTTGCTAGAGTGTGTCTACTTGTTAATAACCAATTTCCTTTTCAAATATGAATGGTGGGACTACTTGTTTATGTATAGATTATTAGAATATGAATATTGATGGTGAAGAACCAATGACCACTTCTGAGAATTTATGATTTATTTTTTAAGCTTTAAGGTGTTCTAATCTTCTTCAAGTTCGACCTATGGTTTGGCTATCATTGATCGCACATCACTAAAGCATATATCATGATGATAAACTTTGCGATATAGTATGGAAATTATAAGCGCATTATGTGATAACTATTGTACTTATGGATTTGATCATACTGATCTTTCCAGTATCCCTCAACAAGATTGTAGTGGTTTATAAACAAAATTCTACTATATTTTTAAAGTAGAGAGGTGCATGAGAAACATATTTACACTATGTTTTCACTCCAAGTGAGTGTTTTAGCTTCTTGACTTTGCCTTTTTAGGACATATAATGTTAGCAAGAGGAGTTTTTGTGGATCTAGCAAAGATTACAATAATTATAGTGTAAGGAACCCACTAGCATTCCTAAGGTTTGTAGTTTATGGATTTCATTGGATACTATAGGTACTTTATTTAGGATTTCTCAATGGTTGACCAACTATTGATGAACATTATGGAAAAGAAAACCATATTTTACTATGATAATGTAAGTGAGGGCACATTCTTGGAATTAAAGGAGAGTTTGACTACAACATTTATTTGAACTATACCATTAAGGTCAAATGAATTTGAGGTCTATAATGATGCATCTAAGTATGGATTGGGTTGTGTAATTATGCAACATGGTAAGGTAGTTACTAATGTTTTTTTAGGTTAAGTAGCATAAGTAGAATTACCCATTGTGAATTCTGAGTTTGCTCTTGCCATCTTCATGTTAAACATTTAGTTTTGTTATAGTACGGGACATAGTATATATTCTTCACTAATAATAAAATCCTCTTATTTATATTCACTAGAATAGAGTTATATGTGAGGCAAGGAGATTGATAGCTTTGGTGAAGGACTATGAATTAACCTATCACAACAATAAAACTAATGTTGTGGTAGATCTCTTATGTATGAAGACATCATACTACTCTTTGATTTCTTATGTGGAGGTCTGCATATGTGCTATGATTATTGCAATATCTTTTTTTTTAAATGAGATAAGAACTCCATATATTATGGATATTGATCTCTAGAGGATTTTTTGAATGGTATAATATCATCAGGTGGAGTGATTTTAGATTCATGAGCATGGCATAGTTCATTATTAAGGTGATTAGTGTGTATCTTAAAGTTAATTTGATTGGAAGCATCAGATTTTAGAGGAAGTTTATTATGCTATATATTTGCTCACTTAGGAGGAGATAAGTTGTACAAGGACATTAAGCAGATGTGTCACATTTCCCCCTCAATAAACATAAGGACCTAGTGTAATACACCCTAAGGAGTTGAGACTCTCATCAAAATTATCCTATTAGATGTGTCACATTTCCATGTATGTATTTCCCTTCATGTCCATTTTTGTGTACTTCGTAATCCAATTTACACCCACATTTACCTTGATTTTTTTCTCAAATAATAATAATGAATTATTACCATATCTTAAGTTTTTTTTCTACTGACCATAGAAGAGGCATCTTAAGGTTGAGCATCTATAGAGGCTTGAGATAACTTTTGTAAGGATACATGACATATTAAAGGTTTTTAAATGCTCAGTATATTTTTTGTGAAATTTTCTTGATGGTATTATTATAACGACAATGTCATCCTAATAATAACTTTTATTATAATTTTGTATAAAATCTATGGAAGGTAAGAAAAGTGTAAAAGCATGTAATTATACATTGTTAGCTAATGTGGTTTTACAGGTCAAGTGGGTTGGCATGAATCACTACCAAGATTTTAGTATGAAGTTTTTTTTTCTTTATATATTTTTTTAATAACCTTCATGAGGGAGTGTGTTAAAAGATGAAAACAACTTATCTTGTATCTTATAGGATTTTCATATAAACATAGGTCATTTTGCATCCTTATGGATATTTTCATTAATATGGGATCAATACGAATTTATTGATATTTAAATATGTTAATTGGATTTAAAGATTACAATTATTTCATATGGAATAATCAGAGTAATGATAAGTGGAATAAATTAAATAATAAGAGAAATGGATTTAAATTAGGGAAAATGACCTTAGTGGCAAGGTTATTATCGCATATATATCAGATACTAGAGTTAGAATGTAATTTTTTTTATGTAATGTAAGTAATGTTATTCAAGTCATGTGTATTAAATTTGGTATTTATATAAGGTTTTTTGAAAAACATTATGCTTTAGGGTTTTGTAGGAATTTATGGATAATAATATTAGAGGTAAGCCATTATTGCATATGTAAGATGCTAGAGATAGGCCTGGAATAATAGATACATTGTTAATTATAATATTTTTGAAGTGTATGATCAATTTAGAGGTTAAATACCTAATATGGAAGAAGCTATGCTCCCCTTAGGACATTATGGTTTCCATGGTGGATAATTGTCTCTTTCCTTATATGTTCCATGCATATATATGTTTGTTTCTACGGTATAATATTCAGAAAAATGATAGTTAATAAGATATTAATCACATAAAGTAAAGGATCAAGTGGGTTCATGCTGAATATATAGGTTTGGTCTACCTAAGGATAACAATTGCCTAGCGTGCTTCACCCTAGGAGGTGCATTATAACATTTTATTATTTTATGAATATTATTTATAAGCATGTGCTATAGAACATCTTAGGTCCATTCCACAGGATGTTAATAATGGACAAGCGTGTTAGATCCTAACATGTGCTTCAATATGATCCAATGGTAAAAGAATAATGGGGTCCTTAACTCAACATAAAAAAAATAAATGGATATACTACATAATGAAATTTTTATTTACTTATCCTCATTTCTTATACTCTGTTTAATTATTGGACAATCTTATTCTATTTTGCGATCTTATATATTGCATGTAACACTCCAACAATTATATTACTCTATTACTTAGTATGTATTATGTTAATGATCCATTTCTTTGGTATTGTTCATTCTTATAAAAAGATGGCCTTAATAGTTTTACATAAGTCAATGTTGTCACCTTAGATAAATTTTCTACATTTTAGGGGAGGAGTGACCATATTATCCTTGTTATTTGGGATGTTAAGCGATATTGTTCTATTTATCACTCTCGGTTTAGATGCATTTTGCAACTCTTAGTTCTAATATATCCCTTTCAGTGCATTTTGTTCTTATTTTTCATGTCTTTAATTTTAACTTTTTATCCATTCATTTTATATGTTGATTTTCTGATAATCACAACTTATGTTAAGTACAATAGTAACATGTAATAATATTGTTATTGCATTTCCTCAAAAATGAAAAATTTTAATTGTAAGGCATTATAAGTTGGTATTAGATCTATGGTTTTGCTTATCATATTTTGTTTTCAAATGTGTAGTCCTCAAATGATCCGCTATTTGAATTTAAATATATATAGAAAACATTTATTTTTCTAAAACAAAGATGAATTTGTGGGGAATTGAGTATAGGTATCGTGGGTAATCGTTGAAAGTTTTTATGTGAATAATATTATGGTAACATGGAATATTTTACCCTTACATAGTTTCTATCTTTTATCAGTCTTGTCATGTCACTAAATGGCTACATTAGCACCCATCATAACCACCTTTTTGTTACCCATATAAGGGTATTACAGAGGAATAGCTTTAAAGAGTCACTGGTTATCATTTGTCTATTTGTGATGGTGAGGAGGATTAACTAATCCTTGAGTGATGAATCAAGGATTTGGAATAATTGTTATAGGTAGTCAATTTTTGATAAGCTAGAAAGGTAACCACAACAATCTTTTTCCTTTTGAGAGTTACAAACACCTGATAGGTAGGTTTCTTTTACATAAGGAGGACATCAATATAGCAATTCCCTCAACAAATTGTTGGTGGAAGTTTAATATGGTATACATTTATGGAGTTCATGCAGATAACCTAGGGGGCAATTTAGTATGATAATGTAGCATTTTGTTCACAAAGTCTTTGATGTTTTATCTAGGCATAGAACCTAGTGTGTTTATAGTAGTCTATAAATTTGAGGAAGCGTTCCATTTCAGTATCTAGAAGATGACGAGTGCTATACATTTTAAGGATTTAACCATGCCATCTAAGTGGATATCTATTGCCACCATAATGGTTTGGGAGGAATTTTCCATTCAAGGCATATAAGGTTCTAAAAGGAGGATTAAGTTTTGGGTAAGTGGACTTCTGAGTACACAATAAAAGGATTTCTTGATGGTAGATCATCCTTTGATGAACATTATGAAAAGGAATACCAAAATTTAGTGTGATAATGTAAGTGTGGGCACGCTTTTGGATTTGAAGCAATGTTTAACTACTACACAAGTTTGGACTATAGCATCAAGATCACACAGGTTTGAGATCTATAACGACACATCAAAGCATGGATTAGATTGTGTAATTATGCAACACGGTATGGTAGTTACCAATGGTTTTTTATAGTTGAAGTATCATGAGTAGAATTATCTATTATGGATTTTGAGTTCCTTGTTGCCATCTTCATGTTGAAAATTTAGAGTTTTTATCAATATGGGACACAATATAGATTCTTCACTGACAATAAAAGCCTCAAGTTTATATTCACTTGTATGGAGTTATATTTGATACAAGGAGATGGCTAGATCGAGTGAAGAACTATGAATTGACCTACCATAACATTAAAGTTAATGTTATGGTAACTCTCTTAGGTAGGAAGACATCAAACTCTTTGATTTCTTATGTGGTGGCTAATTGGTTGTTGTAATGTCTTGGTGAGAACAGAATATAGTTGATTAAGTAGACTAATTTAGAGGTATGAATGAGTGCTTTGATGATTACACTAGCTTTGTTTGATATGATAATAACTTGGTATATTATGGATTTTAAGCTCGAGAGGATTCAATAAATGATAACAAATGGTGAAGCGGAGTGATTTTATATTCATGAGAATTGAAGAGTTTTGCTGATTGGAAGCATTAAAATTTGGAGGATATTTATTGTGCTATAAAGTTTAGTCACTTGGGATGAGATAAGTTGTACATGGAGATTAATCAAATTAATCGGTGGCCTCAAATCATGCGAGAGTTATAGGAGTTCATGTCTATAGAAGGTTACATTAGAGAACCATAGGCCTATAGGGTTGTTCTAGGCTTTGGATGTTCCAAGATGGAATTGGAAATTCATTCCATAGATTTTGTGAGTAGACTGTCGAGGATTTACAAAAAGGATGAGATGATTTATTATTTACCGATTAACTAAATTATTATTTTTTCTACTGATGAAGTTGAATTGGAGCAAAGACTAGTTAGTTCATGCCTACACCTTCGAACATAGACTCTAATAGTGATATAAGATTTGTTTTCCATTTCCGAGGGAAGTTATAGAAGGCTATGGGAATGGAATTGAGAATGATTACCTCCTTTCACTAATCAATAATGCGCACATAGAGAGGATGAATAAGATATTGAGGACATGCTATGGGCTTGTGTTTTGTACTTTTGAGGCAGTTTTGGAGGATGGTCTACAATTTCTAGTGTTATCATATAATAACAATTGCCACACCATTATAAGGATGACACCCTTTGAGGAATTATATGGATGCATATGATCAACACCTTTTTGTTGATCGAGGAGATGACTCAATAGATTCATTTTATTTAGGATAGGATGAGGGAAACTCAATGTGGATAAAAGAGGTATATAGATTGAAGGTATTGTAGTGATTGTTTTAAGGTAGAGGATAGAGTTTTTTGGGATTTTCCCCCAACATGCGAGTGTAGAGATTTGATTAGATGGGTAAGTTGAGTGCAAGGTACATTAGTTCTTTTTAAAATATTTATAGAGTTGGGAAGGTCACATAGAGATTGGCACTTCTGCTAGAGTTAGTTAGAGTTCACAACATCTTACATACTTCTCATCTCAGTAAGTAGAGTGTAAATCCTTCCTATGTGAGGAGACCCAATTAGATCAAACTTAACAATTCATTGTAATATGAGGAGATTCTCTTACAAATTCTTGACACCAAGTTATAATGGACTTGTTAAAGCTCAATTACACTTTTTAATATTCTATGGAGTATATGATGTAATTTGGGAGATAGAGAAAGACATGTTCTAGATGAGTTGCAAGCTTATCTATATTCAACTCCCATAGAATTAACTACTAATATCACTTTTCCGTACACCAATTTTCTCTTAATCTCTAATCTTTCATTATTGACTTTTGGGTTGAAAAACTCTTTTAAGAGGAATGCAATGTAATATTTAAAATTTTAACATAACCCTAATACTGAGAAATTAATATTTGTTTACCTAATCCTAACCCTAAATGAGTGATAATTAATATATCCTAAACCAAATTCTAATCCTCACCTTAAATTCTTTTTATTTTTCCTTTTTTTAAATTCTTCTTTTTCCCTCACTTTTCATTTTTTCCCTTTTCCTTTTTCCTTTCTCCTTTTATTTTTCTTCTCTAGCTATTCCAATCATCCTTCTTTCCCCTTCGTCCACTTTAGGCCATGAACTTTCCTCTCACATGGTTTCATTTCCATCCCCTACCATTGTATGTACTAATATACTAATACGAATCTTAAAAATTTGTACTTAATTAATTTTGATAATTGCTATGAATCATTTGTTACTTATAATTGTTTGTCTTATTTTTGTGAATAAATAGGAAGTTGATGTAGTACATGGATTCTTGATGCAGCTGTTTGAGTGTTGAAGATTATGTATTTTGTTGTTATTTTTATGTAATCCCATGTGATGCATTCGCCGGTTGAATTAGCTAATGGAAATTAGGTCGGTTGTATAATCTGCCACTCGGTCCATAATAATGGATTAGTTGGATTGTGGATTAATCAATCCTTAATAGCCATGATTAGCTAGAATTAAATTAGCTGATGGGAATTAATGTATAAATATTATCTTGTAATTTGGTGAGATTTTTGATGTATTTTTGGGCTGGTCGAGTGTCCATTATCGACCCCCTATCTCAACCCATTTCCTGATTGTGTTTGTTAGGCTGTATCATGAGATTGGGTTGGATGTATGGTGTATTTTTATACGGTATGTACACTTATATAAATAGGGACATATACATTATAATATAGTAGTTTTAGTTTTTGGTTGATATACGACACACTCTCTTGATTTCTCTCGATTCTTCTCTCATAATCTCTCTCTCTCTCTCTCGGCGCACCTCTCACTTGCTTCTTCTTTGCTGCATCTGTTCTTTGTCTTTGATCAACTCTTGATAATTCTTTCTCTTGAATTCAGTTGCCGTTGTAAAACTATGCCTCTGAATCTTTGGATCTTCCTTTGGGAGTTTTCCTTAAGTTGAATCTAGCGAATTGAACTCCGTGCTCGATTAATTTCTTCGATCCTTTCGTGAAACCTTAACAGGTTTCCATCATTTGGTATCAGAGCCTCGATTATTCGAGTGCTTGTGGTTTAATTGTTACTCCTAAGTTCCTTTTCATTTCTAGTTCGTTATCTATTGTTGTCACCAACCTTAATTTCGAAGTGTGAAATTTTAGGGTTTGTAAACGACGAAGGAATTGACGATTTCCATCGTTATTAAACCGGCGATTGAAGTGTTTTTGTCCGCTATTTCGAAGTTCCTGAAAGAAACCCTAATCGACCTAGGGTTTGGTCAAGAAATTGAATCTTGGCTAATTACGGGACGTATTTTATGTTGATAACCTTGAATCGTAATTTTTCTTGTTATATTCTCCTGTCTGCTATAATTAATTACCAATTTCTTTTGAAATATTACTTTTGTTCGTTCGATAAGTAGACAGGTTAAAAACCATTGAACCCTTTTGATTTCGAGAAAGAAGTAAGCCCTCTAAGAAGAGGGGTCCCTAATTAAGTGGATTATTTGTTTAAGAATTTGTGGTAATATTGTTCTTTCTCATTTATCTATCATTGTCGAATTGATATTTTCTTGAAAAATTCTGAGTAAGCTGTATTATTGATATCTTTGTTAGTCATTGACACTGTGATATTTTCTTATAATTAGTCTGTGTTTTTTTATCTGTCTGAATTTATTAAATAAATTGATCCTGTTTAATTAGTTGTGACTGTGTTAATTGATTAGATTAAAAGAATTTCATAATATCTAACAACGCACAGTCTATTAATCAATCTATTTCCAGTAATGACCTATTAGAAACTCTTAGGACTTTTCAAAAACAAGTGACTGCTCAATTTGCTGTATTATCTGCTAATTTAGAACAAAGAATAGGAGAATAGGAAATAAGAATTAATGAGTTACAACATAATAGAGTTGAAACTAACCAAGCAGGGGTTTGAGGAAGAGCTCCTATGGACCCTAGGATTAGAATTCCCCCCATAGCTAACCTAGAAGAGTTAGAAGATCAAGTATCCAACAATAGTGATAGGAGACCTTGGTAGAACAATAGATAATAAAGAGAATTAGAATTCAATGATAGGAATCTAAATAATCTTAAGCTTAGCATACTTGAGTTCAATGGCAAAAATGACCCTGATTATTATTTTAAGTAGGAAAGGAAGATAGAGCTAGTGTTTGAGTGCATAATTACTTAGAAGAGAAGAAAATTAAGGTAGCTGTAGTAGAATTTACTGAATATGCTTCCTCTTGGTATCATAACTTGGTGTTAAATAGACGTAGGTATAGGGAGCCACCTATAAAGACTTGGTAAGAGTTTAAAATTTTAATGAGAAAAAGGTTTGTACCAAGTTACTATTATAGGGAGTTACATAAGAGATTACAAACAATTAGTCAAGGAATGAGAACAATGGATGATTACTATAAGGAATTAGAGGTCTTGATCATTAAGATAGGAATTATTGAGGAGGATGATGCTATTATGGCTAGGTTTTTGAGTGGATTAAACTCTGAGATAGCTGATAAAGTAGAATTATATCCTTGTGGAACTTTAGGTTAAATGGTAAACATAGCTACTAAAATAGAGATTCAATTAAGGAAGTCTAGACAATATAAAACCCCTGGGATTGGATTTAAGAGTACAGTAAGGAGAAATTTTGGGGGAACTACTTCTAGAAATTGGAAGAATACTAGTAAAGTTGAATCTAGAGGGAGGAATAATGAAGCTAAGATAGGAAATAAATTTGAAAAGGGTAAGAATGTGATAACAAACCCTGTAAATGGACATAACAGGACTAGGGATATTAAATGTTTTAGATGTGGAGGATTGGGACATATAGCTTCTGAGTGTCTAAACAAGAGAAACATTTTAATTAGAGAATCTGGAGACATAGAATCTGAATCTGAAGAGGAAGATATAGAGATTAGTGTAGTCAAAGAAGATGATACTGATTTAGAAGAAGAAATAGAATTGCTAGTGAGTAAGGAACTTTTTATAGTACATAGGGCTTTAAATAGTAACAAATTACCTGATTCTAATGCTATATAGAGAGAAAATATATTTCATACTAGGTGTTTTATTGATGATAAATGATTTAACATGGCCATAGACAGTAGTAGTTGTATTAATGCTGCTAGTACCTTGTTAATGTCTAAGTTAGTTAGGAATTTTATGAATGTCAGTTAGGAATAAGTGAAGAAATACCTAGCACAGTAAAATAATTATTGGAAGATTATAGTGAATTGTTTCCTAAGGACATTCCTAGTGGATTACCTCCATTGAGGGAATAGAGCATCAAATAGATTTTATTCTAGGAGCTGTTATACCAAACAGACCTGCTTATAAGGCTAATCCTAAGGAAGTTAAGGAACTAAAAAGGCAGGTTTCTGAATTGTTAAGTAAAGGATACATTAAGGAGTCTATGAGTCCTTGTGTAGTTCCAGTGTTATTAGTGCCTAAAAAGGATGGTAGTAGGAGGATGTGTGTGGATAACAGGGCAGTAAATAAGATAACTATAAAGTATAGATATCGTATACCTAGGCTTGATGAGATGTTGGATCTATTACATGGTGCTGTTATATTTTCAAAAATAGATTTAAAAAGTGGATATCATCAAATTAGGATGAAACCAGGAGATGAGTGGAAGATAGATTTTAAAACTAATTTTGGATTATATGAATGGTTAGTGATGCCTTTTGGGTTATCAAATGCTCCTAGTACTTTTATGAGGCTTATGAACTATGTTTTGAGGGACTTTATTGGAAAATTTGTGGTTGTTTATTTTAATGATATACTTATATATAGTAAGTCTTTAGAGGAACACTTGAGACACTTAAGGATTATTTTGAATGTGTTTAAGACATAACAGCTTTATGCTAATTTAACTAAGTCTAGATTTTGTCTGGAAAATGAGGTTTTCTTAGGATTTGTGGTAGGAAAAGATGGCATATTTGTGGATAAAGATAAGATTAAAGCTATTCAAAAATGGCATGTGCCAAAGAGTGGGACTGAGGTAAGAAGTTTTCATGGATTGTGCTCTTTCTATAGGAGATTTGTTAGGAATTTTAGTACTATAGCTGCTCCCTTGACTGCCATAACAAAGAAGGATAATGGATTTAAGTGGGGTTTAGAACACCAAAAATCTTTCAAAACACTTAAAACTAAATTAACTCAAGCACCTGTGTTAAGCCCTCCTGAATTTGAAAAGATGTTTGAATTAGATTGTAATGCTTTAGGGTTAGGAATACGGGCTGTACTTTCTCAAGAGTGCAAACCAATAGCTTATTTTAGTGAGAAATTAAATGGTAGTACTTTGAATTATTCCACTTATGAAAATGAGTTGTTTGCTTTAGGAAGGGCTTTAGAAGTTTGGCAACGTTACTTATGGCATAGAGAGTTTATAATTAATACTAATCAAGAAGCTATTAAGTATTTAAAAATTCAATCAAAGTTAAATAGAAGATAGGGTAGATGGATTGAGTTTCTTAAAAGTTTTCCTTACAAGATTAAGTGTAAGAAAGGAAGTGATAATGTAGTTGCAGATGCCCTATCTAGGAGATATGCTTTATTAAATGATGTTGATACTACTTGTTAGGTTTTTCTAGTATTAAATTGTTATACTTGGAAGATCTTGATTTTAAAGAAATTTATAAAAAGTGTGAAGTTTCTACACAGGGAAAATATTTTATTAATGAAGGTTATTTTTTTAGGGAAAATAGGTTATGTATTCCTATATGTTCTTACATAGGATTATTAATTCAAGAAGTTCATAGTGGTTGGTTAATGGCACATTTAGGATTAAAGAAAACTTTAGATATATTGACTGATCATTTTTATTGGCCTCACATGAAGAAGGATGTGTTAAAATATTTTGTCAATTGTATTGCTTGTAGACAGGATAAAACTACTTCAAAACCATTTTGTTTATATACTCCCTTTCCTATATCTAACCACCCTTGGGTTGATGTTTCGTTGGATTTTATTTAAGGATTACCTAGGACTAATAGAACTAAGGATTCAATAATGGTTGTAGTAGATAGGTTTAGTAAGATGGCTTATTTTATACCTTGTAATAAAACAAATGATGTTGTGGCTGTGGCTGAATTATTTTTTTCTAATATATTTAAATTGCATGGCATACCTAATACTATAGTTTTAGATAGGGATGTTAAATTTTTGAGTCATTTCTGGAAGGTTTTGTGGGGAAAATTAGGAACTAAATTATTATTTTCTACAACTTGTCACCCTCAAATTGATGGACAAACTGAAGTAGTAAATAAAACATTAGCTAATATGTTAAGGGCTATCCTTGAAAAGAATCTTAGACAGTGGGAATATGTTTTACCTCAGGTAGAGTTTGCTTATAATAGGACTTTGCATTCTACAACTAATAAAACTCCATTTGAAATTGTGTATGGTTTTAATCCTTTAACTCCTTTAGACCTAATTCCTTTACCTCATGTTGATTTGCAAAATTTTGATGCTGAATCTAGAGCTAATAATATGAAAAAGTTTCATGAGTTTGTAAGTCAAAAAATCAATAAAAAGGTGTAGCAAATGGCTGAAAATGCTAATAAAAGGATAAAAATGATTTTTAAACCTAGGGACTTAGTTTGGGTACACCTTAGGAAGGAGAGGTTTCCAAATTTTAGGAAGTCTAAATTAGATTATAGAGGAGATGGACCATTTACTGTGTTAGAGAAAATTAATGACAATGCTTATAAGATTGATTTACCTGCTAAATTTGGGAATGGTAGTAACTCTTTTAATATGGCTGATCTTAGTCCATTTCTAGGACTTATTCAGGTTTCAGAGGTGAAACCTTTTCAAGAAGAGGGAAATGATATGAATCTTAAAAATTTATACTTAATTAATTTTGATAATTGCCGTGAATCATTTGTTACTTATAATTGTTTGTCTTATTTGTGTGAATAACTAGGAAGTTGATGCAGTACATGGATTCTGGATGCAGCTGTTGGAGTGTTGCAGATTATGTATTTTTTTTTGTTATTTGTATGTAATCCCATGTGATGCATTCGCCAGTCGAATTAGCTAATGGAAATTAGGTCGGTAGTATAATCCGCCACCTAGTCCATAATAATGGATTAGTTGGATTATGGATTAATCAATCCTTAATAGCCATGATTAGATAGAATTCAATTAGATTATGGGAATTAATGTCTAAATATTATCTTGTAATTTAGGGAGATTTTTTATGTATTTTTAGGCTGGTCGAGTGTCCATTATCAACCCCCTATCTTGACCCATTTCCTGATTGTGTTTGTTGGGCTATATCATGAGATTGGGTTGGATGTATGGTGTATTTTTATACGTTCTATACACTTATATAAATAGGGGCATATACGTTGTAATATAGTAGTTTTACTTTTTTAACTGATATACGACACACTTCTTGATTTCTCTTGAGTCTTCTCTTGCGATCTCTCTCTCTCTCTCGACGAACCTCTCACTCACTTCTTCTCTACTGCGTCTATTCTCTGTGTTTTATCAACTCTTGATCGATCTTTCTCTCGAATTCAGTTGCCGTTGTAAAACTATGCCTTTGAATCTTTGGATCTTCCTTTGGAAGTTTTCCTTAGGCTGAATTCGGTGAATCGAACTCCGTGCTCGATTAATTTCTTCGATCCTTTTATGAAACCCTAACAGGTTTCCATCATGTACATCTTCCATTCATGCGCACTACTCATTTCCACAAGTAGAAGAGCCATTTCACTTTCTCCTTGTCATTGAGGACCTACTTAATTATTAAGCTATTTATGACAATAATTATAGAGGAGTAATTATATATCATGCATAGGGTTATGGAATTAGAGAGATATACTATCTAATTCTTATTTTTACCCCGATACCCTTTTGGGATTTCCCCTTAGGTTATTTCCTATATGTATTTGAACATTGTATTATGAGGTAACCTTCAAAACTCTTACTTTTGTTTGTGATAGCTTCATACTTTACGTTTATTATGTTTCGCATTCTATTTGCTTTTGTATTTTAATTGATGTGATAATGGCTTGTAAACCAATATTATGTCAATAATGGGAGTAACACCTATTTATGTTTGTTTTAAGTTTAAATTCAAACCAAAATTTTAAGTTATAAATTTTAGAGTGTTACAATGGTTGTATGTTATAATGGGTAATATGAAAGGATTTGTTTGACAAAAAGAAATTGATATATTGATGGGAATTGTGATATTTTTTTTTTATAATTTCCCTATTATAGTTTAATATCATAATGATATTAATTGTTCATAATTTCATAATTTTTTTTAACCTTTGTTTCCTTTAAGCTTGTTCCATAATTTTGTTTATGTATTTTTGTCAAAGAAAATAACATAGATGATGTAAAAAAATTGTTTTTGACTAAAAAAACATCATTTAGTTTAATAGGGCATTGAGAAGGAAAAATTAAAGAGATGTTTTCACAACAAGTTTTCTTGAACTAAAAGGTTCTTTCATTAATTATATTCTTTGGATAACTTTTAACCTACATTATTAGAGAATTTTTCAATTTTTAGTCCTTAGTAAAAAGAAAAAGTTACCTATGTTTAGTAACAAACATACTTCTATAGTTGTTAAGGTACTATATTGATATATCTAGGAGTGTAGTTGTCTTTTTATAGATTTTTTTAATGAAATCATTATTCGCATAAAGTTATTAAGGATATTCTTCTCCATGTTTAGACTAATTTTTCATTTGGTTATGAATGCAGTTGTAAACTTAGCATTCCATGTTTTTTCATTTACTAAGCTTCATTTTATATATTATGAAGAGATAAAAATTATTATTTTAAAGTAGGATTATATTATGCTCTAATTGTTTAAGTAAGACAAGTTACACTAATTGTATTTGTTCATGTACTAAAATTGTATTAGACTCCCATCCTTATGGCAAAAATATTTTCTTATTTCCAATCTTGAGAGATACAGACACACACATATCATAATTTATGAAATTACTAGTTTCCCATTTCTCCCTATCCCTGTATTTATGCAAATCCAACATATGATTTCTTTTCACATCTCATATTTTGGTTAGATATGATTACCCAAACATGTCTGCTCGGTTAATGCCTCTTGCATTCTCCATAATTATGTTTGATAATAAAGGGTAAATGACATTCATATATATATATATAAAAAGTTCAATTCATTATCATTTATTTGTTTGAATAAGGATCTATTTGATAACAAATGTTTGATTAAATATTATGGGTACAGATTATATGTGGTTTTATTTGTGGTAATCTACCACAATACTCCAAAAAAGGTTTTTGATACAAATTTATAGTTTAAAAAAGATATTATATTTAATAGTTAGTTAATGCAACCATTTTTTAAACTTATTTAGCAATTAATCTTGCTAAATTTTATTTAAATTGTAAAAAATAAAGGTTGAAAATCTACTATTGGATGAGAAATAAATTTTCTGGGCAAAATCTAAAGTAGCTAGAACTAAGATGGTCTTTCTTTTTGTCGAGAGTAATTGCAGTACATTGGGGTAACATTAGAGAGTAACTGTTTAAATATGATGGAATGTTTACAACCAAATTCTTATAACAAAATACTAATTCTAAATATGTAATTCCTAATCATAATAAAAGTGTTGCAAACACATATCATATCTCTCTCTGTATTTATATCCAAGCTCAAAAGTATTGAAACAAAGGAAAGGGGCGAAGAAAAAATTTAACTAAGTTTATTGTTTCATTTAGTTGTGAGGGTTTAAAATAATATGATTTTGTAGAGTTTATTTCAACCTAATAATATAAAATAATATATATTGCTACCTTTAAATATGAATTGTAATAGATGATAATTTTTATGTCTAGCTACTAATTTTAAAATATAAAAGTTTGAAGAAGTAGAGATAATGAGTAATAAAATTATTGATTCTTAGAAGATTATAAGGGTAAAAGGAAAAAAGATTACTAAAGCTTTTATACTTAACGCATGGAATGACATATATGTTCGATTATTAATTTTTTTCCTATACTCATTAATGTTAAGGATATTATACTACCTTCTAGAAACAATTTGTACATGCTTATAAAGGTATATGACATTATATATCTTAAATTTCTTATATCTTCCTAAGAAGAAATTCATATCAAATTCTGAAAAAATGTGAGGAATTTGGTAAGAATAACATAGAAATAATAATTTAATTTAGGTCACACATTGAGATTACATGTGAAAACACATTCTTAAATCAACGAAAAGAGTTACACAAAATATCCATTTTTCATTTTTTGATTTTGCAAATTCATTAATAAAAAATACAATGTTATACAATAATATTTACATCAAAACATTTATCACTTAATGAGTTACAAGGATGTTACATTTTTACTTGGTGTTAAATTCACTAGATTAATATCTATATAAAATCATAACATTAGAGTATTAGGTCCATCCAATCCCACTTAGAACAAAAAGAAAAGAAGCTAAAGAATAAAAATGAATTATCTTGTACTGAATTAGATAAAAGAGTGTGTTTATATATATTTAAGGATACCTATTACATAAAATCATATCTATGGAAAACTCCAAGATAAGAATTTTTCCGATGGTGTTGATCATAGTTATGATGATTGCTACAATGAACCCTTAACTTTTATATGCATAGAGAACTCGGTATAACTGGTTTGTAAACCTAGGGGATTTGTGTTGTGGTTATTGGACTAAGAAGTATAGAAAACTTAGGACTTATGCATAGAAATTTATGTGTGAATGGAAAACTCAAATAGATAATGCTAATTTCAATGATTGCGGTCATTAGTTTACAAGCCTTAGGAGTACACTTATCTACCAATGTAAAATGTCATTTAATAACACTACTATCACACACACTTTATATATATATATATATATATATATATATATATATATATATACATACATACATATATGGAAGTCATGGTGGTTTTGTGAAGTGTTACAATATTTCATTATGGAATTACTAACTAGCTTGAACACTAAGAATATCTACATTATGCTACATAAGCCTAGTGAGCAATTAATTCGGATTTTATCAAGAAAATAGTGAATTTCATATTGCACATTTCTTTTGAACAACTTATTGCTAATGTGGGTTTTAAAAAATTGTTAAAATATCAATAATGAATGATGCTATCATTTAATATGATTGGAAAATAGAATTCACCAACAACACAGGAGTAGCTTTAGTCATTTTTTTACTATTGACTAATTATTGTTGAAGACCTAAATGTATTAAGAGGGGGTCATCATTTTTAATTGTCAATGGTCAAATTTTTTTTTATTGAACTCACATTAAAGGCTCAGAAAATAATTGATTGTATATATCTCGCTCAAACAAATGATACTCTTGGGAAATTCATGTTAAGGGCTATGATAGTATTGATTGTTAAATACTTTTATATGTTTTTTATATATAAAGTAGAATTACTTTTTCAATTATTTGTATATATATATGTATATCTATATGCGCCTCTGTGTGCCTGTCTATATATATATATAATTATTCTTAGTCAAAGTTTTATGTTAACGTGCTCAATTAAATAAATAATTCACATTATATATACATTCAAATATATTATTTATGTGTAAGGTAATGTAGTTAATAGAATTATAATTAATTTTGAATTTGATAATGGTAATAAACAATAATTAATTTTTAGTACCAATAGTTTCATTCAATAATGGTAAATAAAACCATTTAACTTCATTGATGAATGGAAAAAATTACAAAAATTTAGAGAAAAATTATTTTTAAATAAAATTTTTAAAAATAATTTTACATTTCATCAATTTAATTTGTAATTGCTATCCTTATATAATGATGCTTTATAATTTAATATTTTACCATTTTCTTCCCTTCCCTTTTGAGATCCTTTGCATGGTAATTTTTAGCTCAGCATAAAACACTTGATCTAAGTATAATAATCTATGGTTCAGGAAAAATAGAGTCTAATCTGAATATCCAAAATTCTTATTTAAATAATTCTATTAATTGTTATATATCACTTTGTGCTTATAATTATTTTTCTTATTGTGTGCTTGATTAGGAAATTAATGCAAAACACGGGGGGAAATGGAACCAAAGCTTGTCGTAGCTCTTGAGAGGAATTGTTGCAGAAATTTTCTTTTATGCTTAGAATTTCCCATGTGATGCAATTGGCGGAAAAATTGGCTAATGGGGATTAAGTTGGCTGTGTAACCCGCCTCCCGACCCATAATTATTTAGGTTAGTTGGAATGTGGGTTATTCGTCCCTTTGTAACCATGATTAGCTAAGATAATTTTATAGCTGATGGGAATTATTTGTATCATTCATTACTTGTATTGTTATGGCATGTAAAGATTGTATTTGGGCTGTTATTTCCTTACTCAGCGATCATCCCATTGACATGCACCGACTGATTCTTTGGGCTGGATATTTGGGCTGAATTGTGTATACGGTCGATAGGCCTACAATGTGTATTATATGCTTACCTTTGTATTGTATACGCCATGTATATATGGCCTACACCGTATGTACCAATCACTTTTTGGTTGAATGAAATTTTGAGAATTTCTAGAATTCTCTCGCTCTCTACACTCTACTCTCTCTCTCAACTCTCCCTCTCTCTCTTACAAGAACTTCTTGTTCGTATTCTTCTTGATCTCTTCTTGATCTTCTTTGCTCCATAACTTCAGAAGCCATTGATTCAACTGTTCTTTGAGTTTCTGATCTTCCTTTGGAGAAATCCTTAAGTTGATTGTTTGATGAATCGAACCCCATGCTCGATTCCGTTTGCAATCCAGTGAAATTTTGTGAAACCCTTCCAGGTTTCATCATTTGGTATCAGAGCCTCAATTATTCGAGTGCTCATGGTTTAATTTGTTTTTTCTCAATCTTTTCTTGTTTTATTACTATTTTCGACTTCGTTGACCCATATTTCTGACGTGTGAATATAGGGTTTGCGATTGACGAAAGAAATCAAATGATTTTTTTTCTCATCTAAGTAGGCGACCAAGAGGGCTTCATTTTCTAATTCGAAAATACTTGGGAAACCCTAAGTAAATTTGGCAAATTTTCAGCTTGGGTTTGGTCAAGATTTTTGAATCTTAACTATACTTGAGGAATACTCCTCGATTGGTTAATTTGAACCTTATCTTGCTACTTACTCTAAATTTTGATTGTCAATTTACAATTTTATTACGAGTTATCATTTCTGTTCACGATTATAAAAAAACAAAGTGTATAGGAGTGATTGAACCGACGAACCCTTGGTTCTAGAAAGGAGTAAGGACTCCACGAAGAGGGGTCCTATCTAGTGATTGGGTTAATTGCTTAAATTGCTCATGGTAATATTGTTTCTTTCTTTAGCTCTTCGGTTCTATTCGATTTAATAAATATCTGAAAGTTAGTTGTATTATGTGTGTTCTGATATATCTTTAATCTTGTCTAGTATTATGATATCTTTATAATTAGGAGTGATTAATTTGCTGTCTACTTGATTTCATAATAAAGTAAGTTGGTTCTAGACTATCTGTTAATCATGTCTCATCTTGAACATCATGAAATAAACTTAATAATGTTTAATAACGGTCAATCTATTAATCAATCTACCTCAATATCTAGTAATGACTTATTAGAAACCCTTAGGACTTTTCAAGAACAAATGACTGCCTAACTTACTATGTTGTCTACTAATTTAGAACAGAGAATAGGAGAACACGAAATAGGAATTAATGAATTGCAATAGGAATCAATATCTAGTAAGATGGCTCATTTTATACCTTGCAATAAAACAAATGATGATGTGACTGTGGCTGAATTATTCTTTTCTCATATAGTTAAGTTGCATGGAATACCTAAGACAATACTTTCGGATAGAGATGTTAAATTTTTGAGTCATTTTTGGAAGGTTTTGTTGGGAAAACTAGGGACTAAATTATTATTTTCCACCACATGTCAGCCTGAAATAGGTGGACAAACAGAGGTAGTAAATAGGACCTTAGGCAATATGTTGAGAGTTGTCCTTGGAAAGAATCATAAGCAATGGGAATATGCATTACCTCAACTAGAATTTGCTTATAATAGGACCTTACATTCTACAACCAAGAATACCCCATTTGAGATTATGTATGGTTTCAATCCTTTGACTCCTCTTGAAATGCCCCAAAAATTTCTAATTTTATAAACTACATTTAAATGATTTTTTATTAGAAAATTATTTAAATAAATTAATTTTATTAAAATAAAAAGAAATTCATGGGAAAAATTAAGAAGAATTTTGTAAGTATTTTTATTGGAGAAATTTTGGTATTTTGGATAATTAAATATGTTATTTTGGAAATTAATTAAATAAATTATTTTATTTAAAATAAAAATGAGAAAATATTTTTAATTTAATAATAATTTTATAAATAATTTAATTGGAGGAATTTAGGGCGTTTTGCTAATTAAAATGGAATTTATGAAAAATATTTTAAATATCCTAATTTAGCCTAGAAAGGGATTTAAATATTATTTTATTTAAATATTATTATTTTTAAATATTCTAAATTTTCAGATTAATTTAATTGGCCTTAATCTATTTTCTTCTCTTTTCCTTTTTCCCTTTTTCTTTTTCTTTCTTCCTTCCTTTTTCCTTACCCTTTTTCTTTCTTTTTCTTTTTCCTCTTCTTTTCCCCGAATTGGGCCTGGCACGGCCCAGTTCTTCTTTCTTCTTTTTCTTCCTTCTTCGGTCTAGCCCACGCGGCGCCCTTCGTCGCCCTTCCAACGCTGCGTTTTGGCTCCATTTCCGCCAAAACTCGTCATTCCACTTAAACGCCTACCGCCCGCGCCGACCGGCCCGGTTCTCCCTTTTTCTTTTCTTTCTCGGTCGACCAGACCGCCTCTCTTTCTTCTTCCTTCTTCCTCCTTCCCCCTCCGTCGCTGCGACGCAAGCTTCCACCCCCATCAATGGCATCTCCGGCTACGATGATTAATACCGGTCGTTTCTTGTCTCTTTATCTTCCTCTTAACTTCAGGAATAAATTGCCATCACTCCTGTTCATTATCTCTTTCCCATTCCCTCTCTCCAGCATCGCCAACCGTCGAAGCAAACCAAACGTTGGTGGATCGTTTTCCGCCGCCGGCTGCCCAAATCATCGCACCCCATAACATCCTTCCGAGCCCCAAAACCCTATTATACCATCTTTAATTTATAAATAGCTGGATTGTATGAGTTTTTGGAGTTTGTTCTTCCCCGAAACCCTAAGCCCAAGTGCCGGCCACCGCAACTTTAGACGCCTCTTCTGCCGCCGTTAGCCAATCTCAGCGCCACTTCTTCATGTCAAATTCTTCAATGTAAGTTCCTCTAATTAACTGAATCATTTTCACCTCTCGATTCTTCTTGTACGATCCTTCATAAGCGTGCAAACTTGGCTTCTTGTCTCGCCTGAATTTTTACCCAGAAATCCTTAAGTCGACGTCCACCGCCATTTCCGCCACTTCTACTGCCTTATGAACCATCCAAAATCTTCCTCTAATCCTCCTCCACCAAATCATAACCTTATGTTGATTTTTCCCCTTCTACTTCTCTCTTTTTCTTTATCTTTTCCCCCTTAGTTTTTTCGGCTACCGCCGCCGCCGCTGAGAACCACCGCATGTGCCACCTATCCCCACCAGTTTAAGGTTGAACCCTAGACCCTCTGAACCTTCTCCCTATTTTTATAATCCTTAATTTAAATTTATTTCAATTATTTGAAATATATTACTATTACTTTTATTATTGTTTCTATTATTGTATTATTAATATTATTATGAGTAATAATGTTTTGATTATTATTTCTACAGGGTCTGAAGCTCTAATATATTTTAATTCGATGTTGTCATTTATTATAAGTATTATTATTATTGTCATTATCTTAATTAATAATATTAAGGTGTTATTATTAGTATTTTTATTATTTCGAATTACCATTATTATTATTCTGTAATTAATATTACAAATACTTTACTATTAGTTTTGTATTATTATTACACTTATTATTTTGTTGTTACATGATTTTAGTATCTTAGCTATTAATATTTTAGTATCTTTATTACTATTATGGTAAAGTCTTTAACCCTATATTATCATATTTTATAATATTTCTATTAATTCTATATCTTTAGTAAAGTTATAATTTTGTTAATGTTATTGTTATCAGTATGTTATTATTCGGTCAAAGCCCTCAAGTGGTATAGGAGCTTGCTCCAAGACCAGTGTCATTATAGGTAAGGGTTTACTAAGGCCATTGAATGTCTATATGCATTATGTAATACATATACCATGTATGCTATGTTATTATCATTAATTATGTGGTATGTGATATGACGTGGAGTTCTAAGTATGTTTTTGTATGGCATGTGTATTATGTATATGTGATGATTTGTATCGTAATCTTGTAAGACATGCATATGAGGGAGTTGATGTGTTTTGTGTGGGAGAGAGGATGAAAAATGAGGATGGAGAAAGAAGTTGAATAAGGGAGGTAAGTTGACCTAATTTTGTGGTTTTGTAAGGAATAATATAATATATGATTTTATGTGGAAAAATATAATTCATGGTTTGTTTGAGAGAATCTAATTTATGATGTTATTTGGGAGAATGTAATTTATGATATTATATGGGAGAACCTAATTTATTATTTGTTTGGGGAAATCCAATTAATCCAAATTATGGTTTTGCTTGGGAGATTCTAATTTATGATTTTATGTGGAAGAATCTAATTTATAGTCTTGTATGGGGAAATCTAAATTGTGGTTATGAAAGGGGAGAATCTAATTAATTATATTATGTGGACAAATCTTGGGTTTTGATATGGATTAAATTTAGGGTTTTATATGGCAGAATTGTGGGTTGGATAGTGGTACTAATGGCTACATGGCGGTAGTAGGGTTAGTATGATGTTATTAAGGTTTGTATGGTGGTAATTATAGTTGTTGGTGGCATTAGGGTTTACATGTTGGCATTGATGGTTGAATGATGGTATTAGGATTTGCATGGTTCAAATTAGGGTTTCACATGGAATTTTAGGGTTGGCATGAAAAAGATGCAAAGGTTTGCATAGGGAGATTAATGTCTGCATGGGTATGAAATTTACGTGTGGAAAGTTAATTTGGGATGTAAGGAAGGTAATGTAAGTATTATTCGGAGTTGAACTATTTTGGATGAAAAATAGTACGTGGAGCATTATAAGGGTATGGAAGAGATTGAATTAGGGTTTGGAGTAATGAACTCTGGGCTGTTGTGATTAATTAGGGTTGGAGTGGATAATTGTGGTTTGTTATGATTAACTAAGGTGTGGAGTCGCTAATTATGGTTATCATGGTTAAATAGGGCTTGGAGTGGTTAACTATGGTTTGTTGTGGTTAATTGAGGTCTGTGGTGGCTGATTAGGGTTTTTGTATTATCATGTGTATATGGTAATTAAAGTGTAATTATGATGGTGGAATTTTATAATTGGTGATGTGTTATGACTTATGCATGTCCGGGGTGAAATCTTTTGAATAAGATATTTAAGACACTAATCTTTAAAGTGGAAGATTATTGAGCCGAGTCCAAACTGATCCACCGGTCAGGAATAGTGGTTAGGATGCATAGTCCTATGTGCGACTGATCCGCCGGTTATAATAGTGGTTAGGACATGAGGTCCTATATATGACCAGCCCACCGATAAAAATAGTGGGGTGACTCGAGCTCAATAAACACAAACTAGAATTGTTAAAGCTCTTAAAAGATACTAATTACTTACAGTGGAATACCATGGGAGGAGGAACCAAATCGATCCACCAGTTAGGAATAGTGGTTAGGGTTTCTACCCTATATGTGACCGATCCACCGGTAATAATAGTGGTTAGGGCATGATGCTCTATTGTGACCGATCAACCGATAATAATAGTGGTTAGGGCGTGATGCTCTATGTGTGACCGGCCCACCGGTTATAATAGTGGGGTGTTCCTCTGCTCGCATGGATTGATAAAAGGCATGGTGTGAATCGAATTATGATAAGAGATTAATTAAATAATTAATCTGGACTATGATTGGACCTTTGTACTTTTATCTGAATTGTTCATATACCTTTATGTTATTTTGGATTATGCCCTGTTATTAATCTACATGGATTATGTGCTTATGTGTCAGCCTTAGTGCTCGGTTACCTTACTCAGTACGTAGCGTACTGATCACCCCTTTCATGGGTGCTGCTCATTCCCACGAGTAGTATGCCCTTCTGATTTGTGCAGGTGGGGAAGATGTTATGTTGGGATGAGTGTTGAGCATGTTGGGCTTGAGGATCGAGAGTGTCGTGGCCGTATTTCCTCTTCATGTGATTTTATATCATTGTGTTATTTCTGGTGTATTAAATTTACTCTCTTATGATTCATTACTTGTATTATGTGTTTCCAATAAATCTTTTATTGATTGTAAGATTATTCCCTTTGAGGAATTTTGATTTCGCACTCTGATTTTTATTTGATTCATGATATTTGATGCGTACTCTGACTTTGTTTTACAATCGGTTAATGATTATTTGGAATTTGGATTGTATTGATTTATAACTGATTTTCTTTTCTTAGCCTTAGCACTTGGTACTGGAACGGTCGGAGTGAATCGGTCTGGTACTAAGTGTGGCGGTAACATTCCCAGATTTCATAGGTTTTTAGTGTTTCTAATTCAATTGCTTCTGCTTTTAAAAAAAATATATAGTGAATTTTGGGGTGTTACAGCTCTAGATCTGAGTCCTTTACCTAATGCTGAATTACATAATTTTGATGTTGAATCTCATGCTGATAATATAAAGAAATTGCATGAATCTGTGGGTCAACAAATTACTAAGAGGGTTCAACAAATGGCTGAGAATGCTAATAAAAGAAGACGAAAAATGGTTTTCAAACCTGGGGATTTTGTTTGGATACACCTTAGGAAGGAAAGATTTTCAAAACCTTAGAAAATCAAAATTAGACCCCAGGGGAGATGGACCTTTTACTGTGTTAGAAATAATTAATTATAATGCTTACATAATTGATTTACTTGCTAAGTTTGGAAATGTTAGTGACTCTTTTAATGTTGTAGATCTTATTCCATTTATTATCATCAATTAGGTTTCAGAGACAAACCTTTCTAAGAAGAGGGGAATGATATGAATCTCCAAAATTTGTATTTAAATAATTCTATTAATTGTTATAAATCACTTTGTGTTTATAATTATTTTTGTTATTGTGTTCTTGATTAGGAAATTAATGCAGAACATGGGGGAAATGGAACCAAAGCTTGTTGTAGCAGATGAGAGGAATTGTTGCAAAAATTTTCTTTTATGTTAAGAAAATCCCATGTGATGCATTCGCCGACAAAATTGGCTAATGGGGATTAAGTTGGCTGTGTAACCTGCCACCCAACCCATAATTATTTGGGTTAGTTGGAGTGTGGGTTATTCATCCTTTGATAACCATGATTAGCTAAGATAATTTCTAGCTGATGGGAATTATTTGTATCATTCATTACTTATATTATTATGGCATGTAAAGATTGTATTTGGGCAGTTATTTCTTTACTTAGCCGTCCACCCATTGACATGCACCGGCTGATTCTTTGGGATGGATATTTGGGCTGAATTGTGTATACGGTCGATAAGCTTGCGATGTGTATTATATGCTTACCTTTGTGTTGTATACGCCATATATATATGGCCTACACTGTATGTACTAATCACTTTTTGGTTGAATGAAATTTTGAGACTTTTTGGAATTCCCTCTGCTCTCTGCTCTCTGCTCTCTCTCTCAACTCTCTCTCTCTCTCTCGCATGACCTTCTCATTCGCATTCTTCTTGCTCCTGCTTCTCGATCTCTTCTTGATCTTCTTTGCTCCATAACTTCAGCAACCGTTGATTTAACTATGCTCTGAGTTTCTGATCTTCGTTTGGAGAAATCCTTAGGCTGATTGTTCGATGAATCAAACCCCACACTCGATTTTGTTTGTGATCCAATGAAATTTTTGTGAAACCCTTTGAGGTTTCATCAGAGTCACTTTTGATTTTATTCTTAGCTCAACTTCTATTCTCCTATAACACCCCCATTTTTTTAGTTATAAAAATTCTCTTTATTTATGGAATGATTTTGGTGAAGCTAGATAAAAAATGGGGACGTCATAGTCACGTGCAAAATAGTGGTATAGTCAATATTTAGTCCATGGTGAGTGCAAGGCTAAATTACCCTTATACCCTAAGGAGCAATTGGTATGAAAGTTACTTATGTATACTCTATGTTTATGAAGAATCTTTGAAACATAATGAATAGTGAAATAATAAAAAGTATACCTCTCGTATAAACTTATAATAATAATGCACTAATGAATAGTTAAATAAGCAAAAGCATACCTCTCAAATGATGTGAGGGGTAGTGGAGTTCATGTCAAAATATCTAACCTGTTAGAAGCTTACATTAGAGAAGCATGGAGTTATAAGGCTGTTCTAGCCTTTCAATGTTCCAAGATGGAATTGGCTAGCCATCTTCATGGATTTTGTAAGTAGACTATCAAGGACTTACAACAAGTCTAAGATAATTTATTGTTTATCCGTTGACTTAATTATTATTTTTTCTACCAATAAATATGAGTGGGAGAAAATTTTTGTTAGTTCATTCTTATATGGGGTCTTTTGTGGATAGTTATCACCTTTGAACATAATCTCTAATAAAAGTACAAGATTTTTTTTTCAAATTACTAACTTCATTTTTAGGAGGGTATGGGCATGAAGTTGAGAATGATTACCACATTTTACCAAACAACAACGGGAAGATAAAGAGGATGATTAAGATATTGAGGACATTCTTTAGGCTTGTGTTTTGCACCTTTGAGGTAGTTTGGAGGATGGTCCACACCTGATGGAGTTATCATATAATAATAATTGTCACATTAGTATAAGGATGGCACCCATTGAGGCATTATATGGATGCATATGATGAACACCTCTATGTTGTTTGAGGAGATGATTCAATAGATTCATTTTATTTAGGATAGGATGAGAGAAGCTCAAATTTAATGGACGAGGTCTACAAATCAAAGGCATTATAGTGTTGATTTTGATTAGGGGATAATGTTTCTTTGGTATTCTCACCCATTTTGGGAGTGCAGAGATTTGATTAGATGGGTAAGTTGAGTGCAAGGTACATTAGTTGTTTTTAAATTCTTCATAGTGTTGGCAAGATCACATATAGCTTGGCATTTCTGTTAGAGTTAGCTAATGTTCACAATATCTTCCGTATTTCTCATCTCAGTTTTATTTATGGTAATCTATGACTATACTCTAAAAAAAAGGTTTTTGATACAAATTTATTGTTTAAATACGATATTATCATTAAAAATTAGCTAAAACAACCATTTTTTTTTAAAAAAAAATTGGTTATTAATCTTGCTAAATTTTATTTAAAATGAAAAAAATAAATGTTGAAATCTACTATTAAAGGAGAACAAACTTTCTAGACAAAATCTAAAGTAGCTATAACTGAGATGATCTTTCATTTCTCAAGAGTAATTGTGTTACATAGGGCCAATATTGGAGTGCCTCATTTCAAATATGATGGAATGGTTACAACCCATATATTATAGTGAAATACTAATTCTAAATATGTAATTCCTAGACGTATAACACAAATAAGATGTTAATGATTTTGTTATAGAATTAGTGTTTCCATAATCATATACAAAAGGTTGCAATAACATATCATATATCTCTTTGTATTTATATCCAACCTAAAAAATATTAAAACAAAGGAATGTGGCAAAGAAATTTTTTTTCTAAGTTTATAGTTCCATTTGCTTATCAGAATTTAAAATATTATGGTTTCGTAGAGTTTCGCTAAACCTAATAATTGAAAATAGTATATATTACTACCTTTGAATATGACTTAATATATATTATGAAGTGCATGCGATGTAGTGATGGAAACCTGTTAGGGTTTAACAAAAAAGAACGAAGAAAATAATCGAGCGTTGGGTTCGATTCGCTAGAATCAGCCTAAGGAAAACTCTGAAAGGAAGATTCAAGAATTCAGATCCATTAAACATAATGATTGTCATATTCATTCTAATCCATAAGGTAAGGAAGATGATTTATCATTCTTAATATTGGAGCCTATCATGTTAAATATTCTTGATAATTCTAATTTTCTTGACATTGAAAAACATTCAAGTTATTCTTCTAGGTATGTTACATATTTATATGAAGATGATGTTCATACACATTGATGTGTAAAAGTATTCCAAGGCATGCGCAAGGTTATGAAATACATGGGATGATACATTACAACGAGAGATAAAGTGACGATATTCATTATTTGTATAAACTTGTTTGAAACCCTAACCCTAAGTATATTTTATGGAAGTTAGGGTATGGCTATAATTTCATGTATGTATCTTAGTCAATTTTATAGCTTTGTAATATTAATCCTTAGCATCATTTAACCAATGATATTATGCTTTGGAATAACATTAATATGGTCTTAATTCAACCATGATTAGTGGGTTAAATTAAGAAGGAAAAACTTGGCTCCTTTAAGCTAGCTCACCACTAAGTCTCCCTTCTCTTATATATAACCTTTTGTGCGCATGGTTTGTGGCAGCTTTGAATGAGAATTTTTTTTATCAAACTTTAAGCAAGAGAGCTAAAGTCTAATTATCCTTTTTTCGTCTACATTGATTAAGAAAAATCTGGGATTTATCCTTCCTCAATACTATCTTCAAGTAGACACATTTGAAGACCTTCAAATCTGCAGAAACATCTTCATCTTGTAACATCAAGTTCTTCATCTATAATCCACCATCTCACTTCATTATTTTTGCATTATATCGTGGGTTAAAGCTTATAATATAAATTTTGGTCCAACCTTCTATTATTTTGATAAAAACCACATCACTTTTGGATCAAACCTTCATTTGTTTGAAGGTGATACAACAAGTGATTTATGTCACCCTGAAATCGTACATGTGTTATTTCACCAAGAACTCCAAGTCCACACCACAATTTCCTTTAATTATTGATTCTTTATGAACTTATTTAATTTTTCTTTAAGTTCTTGCTTGAATTTTTTGCCATATTGCAACGATCTTGTTGCATTTTCCCTCAACTTTCCACATAAAATATCTACAAACCTTAAATTCCAGCAGCACCATCTTGGTTCGTCTATTTACAATGATCATGTGTGCCTCTCTAGCACTTGATTTCTATTGTATTCTACTCTCTATTAGTGTGTGATCAATTTCATGACAACCCATTACATGTTCCCTTTGTGCAAGCAAGCAGAAAAGCCTCAAAGTGTTCGACATCCTTGGACAGTTCTCAATCACCGAGACTGACCTAGAATTTGCAGGCTGTGTATTCAACTCGTCTCTCATAAATTTCTCTCATGAAAATAGTCCATTATCTACCTGTGGATATTCTCTACATTTTCAATGAATACTTTAACATGAATCTCCCACTGAAAGACAAGTTATTGTTGTAAACATGGAAACATGTTCTATGATTTTATGTGAAGCAATTTCACACCTATTATTACTAATCTTTCATTGTTTGTGTGTACCTGAGTGTAGTGCCTATTCATGGGGCTAAAAGATATCATTTGTGCCTAGATAAAGACTACAGGTAGTGTTTGATAATTATTTTAGAATTATCAATTGGTTTGTGCTTTGTTTGGTTGTAGGCAAAACACATCCAGCACCTACACTTGTGGAAGATATATTGTGTGCAACTAGTATGGTTGTGTGTCAACCTTCACCATGGCTAGTGAAGAGGTGTGTTCCCTAGTAGAGTCCATCAAACGCCTCACCACATGAATGGATTCCCAATTACAAAATCAAAATATGCTGCAACATCAGCTACAGAGTGTGGAAGCAAAGTTGGCCGACCAGGAGAAGTATAAACCATGGCAACCTCGAATGGAAACCACACATGATAGTGTGGAGGGGAGAATGAAGTTGATTTACCTTGCCAAGAATGGATGTGGAATTTTCAATAATTCTCATCATGAAGATGGAGAAGAGGAGGTAAATTCTTTCCGCTCAAGCAACCAAATAAGAGCACCTACATTCCATGTAATAAATCCACAGCATAAAGATCAAGGTATTAAACTTGACCTTCCTAAATTTTATGGTGATTTGAATGAGGAATCATTTTTTGAGTGGTTATATGAGATTGAGGCTATTTTTGAGTTTAGAGAATATGGTGGTGATAGAAAGTGCAAATTAGCTACTCTAAAGTCCAAAAAGTTTACTCGAATTTGTATGATAACATAAAGCAAACTAGAGAAAGACAAGAGAAGTCTAAAATTAAATCTTGGAAAAAACATAAAATGCACTTAAGAAAGAAATTTTTTCCTAGAGAGTATGAACAAGATATGTATGTTAAAGTGACTACTCTAAGGCAAGGATTATTTAGTGGAGAAGAATACACTGGAGGTTTTGAAAGATTAGCCGTTATTTGTATTATTCATCAAAGAAATGAACAAAAATGTGCTAGATACTTAGGTCACTTGAATAATTTAATAAGAAAAAAGGTTGATATTTACTCTTATGACTCTCTTGATGACTTGATAAAATTGGCTATGAAAATTGAAAGCAAACCAAAACAAAAAAAGCCTATGTTAATTCTAATGCTTCTACTTTAACTAAACCCAATTCTAACACCTTTACACTTAAATCAACATTTTCATATGATAAAAGGAATAAAAAAGATGATAAAGGTAAAAATAAGGTAGTTGAAATGGCTAATAAAGAGTGTTTTAAATGTAAAGGATATAGACGTTTTGCTAGAGATTGTCCTAACCAAAGAGCCTTAGCATTACATGAAATAGAAAACTTGGAACAATGTAGTGATGATGAATTAGACGTTGAATCTCCTAATGAAATATTAACTATGGAAGAAGAAGAAGGAGACCCCTGGTTTGTAATTCAAGGATTCTTGCAAATTTAACCTATTATTACACCTACTCAAAGAGAAAAGATTTTAAAACTAAGTGTAAAATAGGTGATATGGTTTATAGACTTATAATTGATAGTGGTTCATGTACTAATGTTGCTAGTGAGGAAATGGTTAAGAAAATTGGTTTGAAAACTACTAATCATCCCAAACCCTATTTTCTACAATGAATAAATAAGGATAAAGGAGCTAAAGTAAAAAAAAAAAGAGCTTTAGTTAGATTTTCTATTAGAGACTATCATGATGAAGTTCTATGTGATGTTTTACCTATGGTTGCTTGTGGTTTAATTGTGGGTAGGCCATGTCAATTTGTAGAAAAGAAACTCACGATGGGGTAACTAATGAATATGTGGTGAAAAAGGAAAAACAATTGTGTAGGCTCACACCGTCTTTATATGACCATATGGCCTTGAGTGATGATAAAAAAAGATTATTTTTACATGAAAAGGCTATGGAAAATGTATAAAAGAAGAAGGAAATTGTTATGATTTAGTTTCTAAAGATTCTAAACCTAAAAAACAACAAATTAAAAATCCTAATCTAATCAAGTTTCTTGTTGAGTATAATGATGTATTTCCTAATGATTTACCCCTAGATTACAACCTAAAAGAGGTATAGAACATGGTATTGATCTTATTCCTAGTATGCCTGTTCCTAAGAAACTAGCTTATAGATGTAACCCAGAAGAAGCTAAGGAATTACAAAAACAAATATAAGAGCATATGGATAAAGGATTTTTTAGAGAAAGTATGAGCCCTTGTAGTGTTCCTACTTTACTAGTGCCTAAAAATGATGGTACTTGGCGTATGTACATTGATTCTTGGGTTGTAAATAGTATTAACATCAAATATAGATTTCCTATTCCTATATTAGATGATATGCTTGATGAAATTTATGCAGCACAAGTATTTTCCAAAATTGATTTGAGGATTGAATATCATCAATTAAGGATTGGAGATGGAGATAAATGGAAAACTGTTTTTAAAACAAAATATGGTCTCTATCAGTGGATGATTATGTCTTTTAGGTTATGTAATGCACCTGGCTCATTTATGAGACTAATGAATGAAGTTCTTCGACCATTCCTTGGTGATTTCATTATTGTATATTTGGATGATATTCTTGTGTATAGCAAAAAGAGTTATGATCATCTAATATATTTGGAGAAATTATTTGGTGTGCTAAAGAAAGCTAAACTTTACAGAAAACATGAGAAATGTGATTTCATGCTTCCAAGCGTAGTTTTCCTATGCTATATTATTAGGGGAGAAGGTATTAAAGTAGATCCTAATAAGATTAGGGCTATAAAAGAATGGCATATCCCTAAGAATGTTCATGAAGTGAGAAGTTTTCATGGATTAGCTAGCTTTTATAGAAGATTCATTAAGGATTTTTCTACCATAGCTAAACTTATTACTCAATTCATAAAAAAATGGTGAATTTTATTGGGGACATGAAGCTACTCAAGACTTTAAAACTTTAAAAGATAAACTTTATCATGCCCCTATTCTATCCTTACCTTGCTTTAACCTTATTTTTCGATGTGACATGTGATGCTAGTGGAGTTGGAATAGGAGGAGTGCTTTCTCAAGAAAATAAACCTATAGCATTCTTTTGTGAATTTTTGAATCAAGCCAAGCTTAACTATTTGACTTATGACAATGAATTCTTTGCAATTATACGGAGTCTTGAGACATGGAGTCATTATCTGAGACCAAAACCATTTATGTTACATTCGGATAAAAAAAGTTTAAAATACTTACATAGTCAAAAGAAAGTTAATCTAGGACATGCAAAGTGGGTAAATTTCTTACAATCTTTCATGTTCTCTATCAAACATTTAGATGGTAAAGAAAATATAGTATCTGATGCTCTTTCTCGTAGGTCTACATTACTTGTTATGATGAATGCAAAAATCTTAGGTTTTGAAATGATTAAAGAATTATATTCTAATGAGGAAGATTTTAAGGACATGTTTAATGCATGTAAAGACAATAGATACCATGGAAATTATGGCATACAAGATGGATTTTTGTTTAGACTAAATAAACTTTGTATTCATAGATATAGTATTTGAGACTTCCTTATCAAGGAAATATAGTCTCTGATGCTCTTTCTCGTAGGTCTACATTACTTGTTATGATGAATGCAAAAATCTTAGGTTTTGAAATGATTAAAGAATTATATTCTAATGAGGAAGATTTTAAGGACATGTTTAATGCATGTAAAGACAATAGATACCATGGAAATTATGGCATACAAGATGGATTTTTGTTTAGACTAAATAAACTTTGTATTCATAGATATAGTATTTGAGACTTCCTTATCAAGGAAATAGATGAAGGTAGTATAGTGGGATATTTTGCTATGTATAAAAATATGGAATTATTACAAGAAAATTTCTATTGGACAAGAATAGTTAAACATGTACAAGCCATGATAAGCAGAAGTTCTACATGTCATAAATATAAAAGTTACTTTCATAAAGGCTTATACACACCTTTACCCATCCCTGATTAACTATGGGAAGGAGTTAGTATGGACTTTATCCTAGGGTTACCAAGATTGCAACACGGTAAAGATTCTATTCTTCTAGTAGTAGATCGTTTTCCTAAAATGGTTCATTTTATTCCTTGTAATAAAACCGATGATGCCACGCATGTTGCTGACTTGTATTTTAGAAAAATTGTTAAACTTCATGGAATATCTAAAAGCATAGTTTCTTATCGGATGTCAAGTTTATGAGTTATTTCTAGAATACTTTATGGAATATGATTGGTACTAAATTGTTATTTAGCACTTCACATCATCCCTAAACTAATGGTCAAATTGAGGTAAATAATAGAACTCTTGATACATTTTAAGAGGTTTAGTTAATCAAAGTACAAAAGATTGGGATGTTATGTTAGGTCATGCAGAGTTTGCTTATAATCTTAGTCCTTCTAGTTGATGCACTGTCGTATGCACAACAAATTTAATAAATAAATCCTAATTTCCAAATACGTAGTATATGGCAAGAAGGAGTCGAACCCACAAGGAATGGAATATAATCAATAATTCTGTAATCGATGTTAAAACCCCGGTTATGCAATAACATATAATTCTATCATCAATATCTAAACTATGGATAAATAATAAAACATTGTACTCACTAATTAACTAATAAGGACAGGAAGGCATTGATTATGGAATTAGGATATCAAATAATCATGGAGAAACGAAAGATTCTAAATGATTTAACGTTGACCTGTAGAAACTCATAATAATTCATCTCTTTGCCTTCTCTTAATTCTAATAAATTGAACAAGCTCTCAATTTATCATCTAACCAATTGATAACCTAGGTTAAGAACACTAGATTCAATTAATGGCAGCATTACGAATGGAAAGCAGTCAACTACGACCATAATCACACAAGCTCGGATCATGCAATCGAACGAATTAATGGACAAGATTAATAATTAATCTTTTGCTACTATGGAAACGTTAATTAACAATTACGTGTTAATTCCATTATCCTAGCGTAGATTAAGATCTAAACTAGATAGGTGATCAGTCTAATTAGTTTAAATTCTTAATCTATGATGCGAGATCATTCAATTCCGTCCATCAATTCAATTAAATTCCATCTAGAATCATGAATTCAAAATCCAAAACCCTAATTCCGTCATCAAATCCTCCTACCTTATATTATCTACATAATTGCAGTAACACACAATTAAATGCAATAATCTATAATTAACATCAATGATTATAAATAAATTAACAATGAAACACTAAACACAAGAAAAATAATAATGCAGCAAAGAGAATTGAATTGCATTCAATCAAAAATCAAAACTTGCAATTAAAAGAGGAATGGAGAAGAACTTATCGAATTGAATTGCAGATTGTTGATTGTTCAATTGAATACAATGGAGAGAAAAAGAATTGGAATTACAAATTACATGTGGTATCTAGAGAGTATAGAGAGAAAGAGAAAATCCCATTCTCGAACTCCCCCGAACCCCTTTTTCGAATGTTCAAACTTTAGAAATATATCGGGGAAACGTTGCGCGAACGGTTACAGAAGTTGAGAGAAACACGGTCCGTGTTAGAAAACACGGGACCCCCGTATTTTTAAGTGCTGAAATCTGCCAAATGCTGATTTTTAAGTGCTGAAATTTGTGTGCCGATAGAAAAACACGGGCCGTGTTTCATAAACACGGGGGGGCCGTGTTTCTTGTTTCTTCATTATTTCTTCATGAAATTTCAACACAATCTTCCCTTTGATATATATTCTTCATTTCTAGTCTTTTCTTCCATTGATTCCATATCTCTTGATGTGTTCTTTGCTTCCTTTTCTCTTTTCATTGATTTCTCCTTTGAATTTCTTCATTTTTATCTTTTCCTGCAAAATCTATCCAAAAGAGAAAAGCTCGAGAAAAGATTAAATGTTATAAAAATAATGAGGAATAAATGACATTTTTACTTAGCAAAATAACATATAAATCTCATATATCAAATACCCCCATGCTTAAATCGTTGCTTGTCCTCAAGCAACATCATGTCATGCACAAAAGAAACATCAAGGATTACAAATGAGATAAGTCCTAAACTACAAGAAATATTAGATTGGATTTATTCATTCATAGAGTTTAGCAATGCATTGGGACTTAAAACACTTAAGAATCATAAAATCACAATGTTGAAAATATTTTGGATCACATATCTAACACACCTTATGAATAGTCTTATCAAATGCTCAAGTGGTTAGGGAATGAGAGCTAATATAGTTAGTATCTCACCATGCAAATTTAGATCAAGATTAATGAAATTTATATTGGTAGATGCTTACTTTCGGTAAGTGAAAATGCTCACTCTTATGTGTATAGGGTATCATGTGTTTACTCTCAAATCTTCTCCAAATGATAATGATCGCCCATATGTTTGCCATTATTCTCAATTCGCCACCACTGAAAAGAACTAAAGTATATAAGAATCAAAAGGTCTTAAATTTGGTTGTAATGGGGCTAGGGTTTTAAGGTGGGATAGAATTTTGGGATGGTAGCTAGACTCTACGAACTAGAGAAGTAATTTATTTATTTCAATTAAATCATAATTTCTCCTCTTCTCCTTTACTTCACTTCCCCTTTTTTTTTAATTTCAAACCCTTCCATTCAACCAAATAACATCAAAAGACATGAAATTTTATTCTCCTCTTATTCTTCTTCTTTTTTTTTTCTTCTTCTTTTTTTTTCTTAATTTTTTTTTGAGAAGAAAAATGCTTAGCTACTTCCTCCATTTTTTTTATGATATTCACACCCCCATACTTAGATTTCACCTTTTAACAAAACAAAAGTTCTCCTTAAATTTTTTTTTTTTGCTCCACTAATCATAGAGTAAGGAAAGAAAATGCATATGGAGAGTAGTTGTTAATAAAGGTTAGATCAATTGAATAAGGCTTTAGGCTCAAAGGGTTTATGCAATGGATAACAATTTTCAAGGTGAGCTATTTGGTCTTGTAGCTAACAAAGAAAGAAGAGTGCCTTTATCATTTTCAAATATCCTAAAGTTCTATGCAGTCTTGAAGAGAACTAATGGCAAATTCTAGTTTCACATATCATTGGAGAACACACACAAAAGAAAAATATATTTTGGATAAGCAATGTATCCAAAGAATAGGCTCAAGCGCTCACAATGTTATATCCACCAATTTTGAATTTCATTTCATCTCATTCATAATCAATGCATGGATTGATTCCTAACCATTCTAACTTTCCTTCCTTCATCACTATCAGAATCTCAATTTCTGTTTTTAAGGTTTCGGAAGATGGTGATCAAATAATTTATTATGATTTAAAATAGCCTTTGTAAAAAGATTTAGTCCCATTACTTTTCATACCCGGTGAATGAATAAATCAAATCTAACACTTCTTGTCTAGACACGAACAAAACAAACAAACACAAGATCACAAAATTAGAAAACAAGGCACATGTATGCAAACACATTACTATATATATATCTATATAAACAACATCAAAAACAGAAATAAAGATTATAATTGCCATTCCCCGGCAACGGCGCCAAAAATTTGATGCACTGTCGTATGCACAACAAATTTAATAAATAAATCCTAATTTCCAAATACGTAGTATATGGCAAGAAGGAGTCGAACCCACAAGGAATGGAATATAATCAATAATTCTGTAATCGATGTTAAAACCCCGTTATGCAATAACATATAATTCTATCATCAATATCTAAACTATGGATAAATAATAAAACATTGTACTCACTAATTAACTAATAAGGACAGGAAGGCATTGATTATGGAATTAGGATATCAAATAATCATGGAGAAACGAAAGATTCTAAATGATTTAACGTTGACCTGTAGAAACTCATAATAATTCATCTCTTTGCCTTCTCTTAATTCTAATAAATTGAACAAGCTCTCAATTTATCATCTAACCAATTGATAACCTAGGTTAAGAACACTAGATTCAATTAATGGCAGCATTACGAATGGAAAGCAGTCAACTACGACCATAATCACACAAGCTCGGATCATGCAATCGAACGAATTAATGGACAAGATTAATAATTAATCTTTTGCTACTATGGAAACGTTAATTAACAATTACGTGTTAATTCCATTATCCTAGCGTAGATTAAGATCTAAACTAGATAGGTGATCAGTCTAATTAGTTTAAATTCTTAATCTATGATGCGAGATCATTCAATTCCGTCCATCAATTCAATTAAATTCCATCTAGAATCATGAATTCAAAATCCAAAACCCTAATTCCGTCATCAAATCCTCCTACCTTATATTATCTACATAATTGCAGTAACACACAATTAAATGCAATAATCTATAATTAACATCAATGATTATAAATAAATTAACAATGAAACACTAAACACAAGAAAAATAATAATGCAGCAAAGAGAATTGAATTGCATTCAATCAAAAATCAAAACTTGCAATTAAAAGAGGAATGGAGAAGAACTTATCGAATTGAATTGCAGATTGTTGATTGTTCAATTGAATACAATGGAGAGAAAAAGAATTGGAATTACAAATTACATGTGGTATCTAGAGAGTATAGAGAGAAAGAGAAAATCCCATTCTCGAACTCCCCCGAACCCCTTTTTCGAATGTTCAAACTTTAGAAATATATCGGGGAAACGTTGCGCGAACGGTTACAGAAGTTGAGAGAAACACGGTCCGTGTTAGAAAACACGGGACCCCCGTATTTTTAAGTGCTGAAATCTGCCAAATGCTGATTTTTAAGTGCTGAAATTTGTGTGCCGATAGAAAAACACGGGCCGTGTTTCATAAACACGGGGGGGCCGTGTTTCTTGTTTCTTCATTATTTCTTCATGAAATTTCAACACAATCTTCCCTTTGATATATATTCTTCATTTCTAGTCTTTTCTTCCATTGATTCCATATCTCTTGATGTGTTCTTTGCTTCCTTTTCTCTTTTCATTGATTTCTCCTTTGAATTTCTTCATTTTTATCTTTTCCTGCAAAATCTATCCAAAAGAGAAAAGCTCGAGAAAAGATTAAATGTTATAAAAATAATGAGGAATAAATGACATTTTTACTTAGCAAAATAACATATAAATCTCATATATCACTAGTATTACTCAAACTAGTCCTTTGAGGTGGTGTATGGTGTGAATCCTAACATTCCTATTAACATGATTCTACTAAAAAAGGTGAATTGCAAAACTATGAGGATAAAAAGAATATAATTTTTTCAACAACTTCATGAGAAAATCAAAAATCATATTGAAAAATCCAATGTCAAGTATAATTCTCAAGCAAATAAGAATAGAAACTCTTACTTGTTTTCTCCTGGTGACTTAGTTTGCTTACATTTACGTAGAGATATTTCCTAATTTATGTAAAACTAAACTAAAGTTAGGAGATAATGGTTCATTTAAAATACTTAGGAAGTTTAGAGATAATGCTTATGAAATTGAACATCTAGATTCTTATGGAGGAATTTCAAGAAATTTTAATGTGGGTGGTTTGTCTCCTTATTATTCTGATGAAAATTTAAGAACAAATTCTTCTCAACTTGGGGAGTATGATGCAGGACCATCCATTGGACATAATGACTGTCATATTCATTCTAATCCTCAAGGTAAGGAAGATAATTTAGCTTTCTTAATACTAGAGCCTATCATGTTAAATATTCTTGATAATTCTAAATTTCTTGACATTAAAAAACATTCAAGTGATTCTTGTAGGTATGTTACATATTTATAAGAAGATGATGTTCATACACATTGATGTGTGAAATTATTTCAAGGAATGCAAGGTTATGACATACATGGGATGATATATTACAACAAGGGATAAAGTGACGATATTCATTATTTGTATAAACTTGTTGCAAACGCTAACCCTAAGTATATTTTATGGAAGCTAGGGTATGGCTATAATTTCATGTATGTATTTTATTCAATTGTATAGCTTTGTAATATTAATCCTTAGCATCATTTAACCAATGATATTATACTTTGGAATAAGGTTAATATGGTCTTAATTCAACCATGATTAGTGGGTTAAATTAAGAAGGAAAAACTAGGCTCTTTTAAGCTAGCTCGCCACTGAGTCTCCCTTCTCCTATATATAACCTTTTGTGTGCATGGTTTGTGGCAGCTTTGAATGAGAATTTTTTTTATCAAAATTTAAGCGAGAGACCTAAAGTTTAATTCTACTTTTTGGGTCTAAATTGATTAAGGAAAATCTGGGATTAATCCTTCCTCAATACTATCTTCAAGTAGACACATTTGAAGACCTTCAAATCTGCAAAAACACCTTCATCTTGTAACATCAAGTTCTTAGTCTATAATCCACCAATTCACTTCATTCTTTTTGCATTAGATCATGGGTTAAAGTTTTTAATACAAATTTTGGTCCAACCTTCCGTTACTTTGATAAAAATCACATCATTTTGGTATCAAACCTTCATTTGTTCGAAGGAAAAAAAATACTAATGCCTTATATATAAAGTATGAAATGATATAAACTTTGGATTATTTATTTATTTTTTCTATGCTAATTCATGTTTATGATGTTATATTAACTTCTAGGAAAAAACTCATACAAGATTATAATGGTATATCACATTATATATCTTAAATTTTTTATGTCTTCCAACGATGAAATTCTTATCAAATTCTACAAATATGTGAGGAATTTTGTAATACGAACATAGAAATAACTATTTAATTTTTGTCACATGTTGAAATTACATGTGAAAATGCATGAATATATCAAAAAATAGAGTTACACAAACTATCCATCCTTTATTTATTTATTACGCACACTCACTAATGAGAAATACGTCATTATACAATAATATTTATTCCAAAACATTTATCACTTAATGACCTACAAGGATGCCCCATACTTCCTAGATGTTAAGTTCACTAGATTAATATCTATATAAATTCATAATAATAGAGTAACAGGTCCATCAAATCAAGGTAGAAGAGTGTATTTTGATATATTTAAGGATACCCATTATGTGTTATTAAATTGATAAAAAAATTGTAAGATAAGAAATTTGTTAATCGTGTTGGTCATAGTTATGATGATTGTTATAATGAACCCTCAAATTTCATATACAAAGAGAATTTGGTATAATTGATTTATAAACCTAATTTTGTGAGTAAATGATGTAGGAGCATCTAGTGATTCTCAAAATAATGAGGAATTGGCATTTCTAATAATGGAGCCAATTATCTTAAACATTCTTGATAATACTTCTACTATTGATATTGAAAAGACTTTAAGATGTTCTTGTAGGTATGTTACATATTTACAGGGTGAAGATGTAAAGATACAAGAAGATATGTAAACTATACAATGCATTCAAAGCATACAAAGCTATGGCATATATGGGATGACAGACAATGCAACAAGCTTGATATCATGATCTCATTAGTTATATTACACTTCTAGTAAACACTATGATATATTTCATGTAAAATAGGGTTTTGATGTTATTTTGTATATGTACCATAGTCGGTTGTAATACTTTGTAATGTTTGTCATTAATATCATTTAAATGATAATAATATGACTAGGGTTAGGGACTATACAATATTAATTTAGGTTGGTTAAGGCTAGCTTGCATTAAGATTCCTAATAGCTAGTTTTCTACTACATAGTTAGTCACCTAACTAGTTGCTAAGTATCCTATAAATACCACCCTATGTCATTATACACTCATTTTTTGAGTCCAGAATAATAAAAATCAACAAGTTTAACACTTGAGCATCCTCTTTTTGAGATTAAATTCTAGATAAGAGGTTGCCCTATGTTGCATAACCTTTAAATGTTTTCCGCCAATTCATTCAAAGTTATTCCATTCCATTGAGTTATTGATTGAAGTTCATTTTGTTCCTTTAGTAGATTACTAAAACCAATAACCATACATTTTTCTTTCTTTGCAACTTCAAATCTAACTGAAGAGCAGCCAAAATTCATGATCAACACTTCCTCTACTTTGATTCACATCATTATTGGTATCAAAGCCAAAGAACTTTTTTGGCTTCCTTTGAGTATTCTAGTATCTCATTCAACCTTATTGAATTTGACTACAAGACCCACGTTCACCCAAGAACATTACCAAGTTGGTCCATCTTCAACCTTCAACTCGAGTATTGTTTTAAGATCTTTAATGTCTTCAATTTAAGTTTCAATACTCAATGTCGAGAGTGTATTACACTCCAAATCTTCTAACACTTCCTCATCTACCTTCAACCACCGCCTCTCATTACGTATGTTCAATCTAGATTCCAGATACTCCCAGCAATTTCCATTAAGATTCGAATATGACTTATAGTATTCAAATCGTATAATTCATCTTCCATCCTTCATATATTTATTCTCCTTCTCTATTACCATCTTTAATTCATATAATAAGAGAACATCTTCAACTTGAATATAAATAATATCCTCCATTCGACACTCTCCCTTTTTCTTATATGTCTTCTACATGACTTCCATCAAGAAACTATCCATACTAATCTAAGAATAATCTTACACCATTTTTCACCTACTCCTATACTTCTTATGTCATAAATCATTCAAGAATATACCAAGAATCAATTAAACCTTCTCAAGAACTACCCTACAACCCATGATTGCACTAAAACCTACCAAAAACACCTTTAGTTGTTAATCTTTATTACATATTGTGAGTTACATTGATTAATACAACATCATGGCTTGTGAGGACGTGTGAGACTTGGTAGAATCTATCAAAATCCTTACCACTAGAATGGTTGCACAACTTATGACCCATGCAGAACTACAACAGCAGCTTCAAAGTGTAGAAGCTAAAATAGCCGATCAAGACAATCTTCAACAACTGCAAAATCAGATGGAAGCAACTCAACATCGTGTAGAGGGAATGGTGAGATGTGTCATTCAAGTAAAGGGAGGACGTGTGAATTTAAAAATGGAGTACATCAAAGATAGAGAAGAAGAAGCCAACTCTCAAGGATCAAATGGATATATATCTCCAAAATTTGTATTTAAATAATTCTATTAATTGTTATAAATTATGTTGCACAAATAATTACTTTTCTTATTATGTGATTATTTAGGAAATTAACTCAAAACATGGAAGTGGATCAAGATGATTACTGTAGCTATTGCTGGGTGCTGTTACAAAAAATGTGTTGTATTAATTTGTGAATATCCCATGTGATGCATTCGCCAGCATATTTGGCTAATGGGAATTAAGCTGGTTGTGTAATCTGCCACCCGACCCATATTTATTGGGTTAGTTGGAATGTGGATTACTCAACCCTTGGTAACCATGATTAGCTAGCAGATTTTAGCTGATTGGAATTAATTGTAAATCCATTAATTTGGATTATTATCCAATGTAATTATTTTGTTGAAGTTGGGCTGTTTCTTTGCCCCAACTCTTTGATCCCTGATGTGTACATTTTTTAGATGATTTTTTGACTATGTTTGGGCCAACCTGTTGTAAATTAAGCGTGAGCCAATCGTCCATATATGGTTGTAGAATTTGTATTATATATGCCATATAAAAGGAATATATGCAGGTTGTACACTTACTTTTGGTCAAAATACATTGTTGATTGATTTTCTGGAATTCTCTATCGACTTCTCTCTCTATCTCACGACCTCCTTGTTCACATCTTCTTCTTCTTCCCAATCTTCTTTCTTGATCTGCTTCTCGATCTTTTCTATTCTACAACTTCAGAAGCCATTAATTCAACTGTGCTTTGAGTTTTTTGATCTTCCTTTGGATTAAAACCCTTAGGCTGATTATCTTGGCGAATTGAACCCCCCGCTCGATTTTTTGATCCAATGAAAACTTGTGAAACCTGTCCAGGTTCCATCACAAGTAACCATAGAAGACCACATCAAACTCAAGTAAGACATGTACATAATGAGGATAAAAGTATAAAATTAGATCTTCCTAATTTTTTTAGTGAATTAAATATGGAATTACTTTTTTAATGGTTACACGAGATAGAAGCTATGTTTGAATTTAAAGAGTATGATGATGAAAGAAAATGTAAACTTGTTACTCTTAAATTTAAAAGGTTTCCTAGGATTTTGTATGATAACTTGAAAAGGACAAGAGAAAGGTAAGAGAAGTAAAAAATAAAGTCATGGAAGAAACTTAAAAAGCACCTAAGAAAAAAAAATTGTGCCTATGAAATATGAACAAGACATATATGTAAAAATGAAAACCCTAAGGTAAATATTGCTTAGTGTGGAATAGTATATAAGAGAATTTGAAAGACTAGCGCTTCTATGTGATGCACATGAAAGGAAAGAACAAAAATGTGCTAGAAACTTTGGTGGACTTCATAATATGATACATGATAAAGTTGATATTTTTGTATATGATTTTCTTAATGATTTGATTAAGTTAGCATTAAAATTTGAGAGACAAACAAAATCTACCATAGCATATGCTAAATCTAATACTTCAACTTCATCTAAATCATATTCGAATACATCATTTATGCCTAAAGCTAGTACACATTCATCATCCACCTTCTCTTATGATAAGAAAACATATCAAGATGAAAAGGGTAAAAACAAGTTAGTTGATATCTCTAATAAACAGTTTTTTAAGTGTAAAGGATATGGGCACTTTGCTAGAGAATATCTTAACAAAAGAACATTGACCTTAAGTAAAATAGAAGAAATGGAATGCTGTCCTTATGATATTTTAACCACGGATGAAGAAGATGGAGATCCATGTTTTGTACTTCATTGAGTGTTACAAATACAACCTAATGTGACACCTACTCAAAGGGAGAAAATTTTCAAAACTAAATGTAAAGTAGGTGATATAGTTTGTAGACTCATTATTGATAGTGATTCATGCACTAATATTGTGAGTGAAGCGATGGTCAAGAAGCTTGGGTTAGAGACAACTAATCATCCTAAGACTTATACTTTGCAACGGTTGAATATAGGTAAAAGAGCTAAGGTAAATAAAGGACCCTAGTATCATTTTGTATTAGAGACAACCATGATGAAGTCTTGTGTGATGTGTTGCCTATGGATGCTTGTGGTTTACTTTTAGGATGTCTATGGCAATATGATAGAAAAGCACCTCATGATGGCTTGGCTAGGGTAAGCAATTGTATAGATTAACACCTTCTCTATGAGATAATATGCCTTTAAGTGATGATAAAAATAGATTATTTCTAAATGAAGAGATAATGGAAAGATAATGAAAAGATGCATAGAAGAACAAGGAATTTGTTATGCCTTAGTTGCTAAAGAGTCTCAACTTGGGGAAAAACAAGATAATGAGCCTAATCTAAATAAGCTACTTGATGAGTATTATGATGTATTTACTAATGTCTTACCTCCTAGATTACCACCTAAAAGAGGTATAGAACATGCAATCGATCTTATTCCTAGAATGCCTCTCCCAAATAAACCTACTTATAGATGTAACCCAAAAGAAGCCAATGAAATAGAAAAATAACTACAAGAGCTTATGTATAAAGGATTTGTGAGAGAAATTATGAGCCATTGTAGTGTACTTGCCCTACTAGTTCCTAAGAAAGATGGTACTTGGTGCATGCGCATAGATTCTAGAGCTATAAATAACATTACTATCAAATACCATTTTCCTATGCCTAGGTTAGATAATATGTTAGATGAACTTTGTGGTGCACAAGTATTTTCCAAAATCGATTTAAGAAGTGGTTATCATCAAATAAAGGATTAGGGACGGAGATGAGTGCAACACCCTAAAATTCACTACATTTTTTTTTTCTTAAAGCGGAAGCAATTAAAATAGAAATACTTAAAACCGGTGAATTATGGGAATGTTACCGCCATACTTAGTACCAGGCCAGTTCTCTCTGACCGTTCTAGTACCAAGTGCTAAGGCTAAAGAAAAGATTAACAATAAATTACAACATTAATACAAACTAAACTTCAAATAATCATTAAATGGTTGTAAAACAAAATCAGAGTACGCATCAAGAAATGTATTTCATTTCCAAAAGAGAATTAATCTTACAACCGATAAAAGGTTCATTAAAATACTCAATCGAGTAATGAATCAGAAAATGGTAAATACTATACCAAAGAAATAACAAAAGCAAAGAAACCGTGTAAAGAATGAATAAGACCACAACACTCTCAAAAATTGAGCCAAAACAAGCTCAACACACAGCCCCGATTGATGTCTCACCCACCTACACAAGTCAAAAGGGCGTACTACTCGTGGGAATGAACAGCACCCATGAAAAGGGTGATCAGTACGCTACGTACTAAGTAAGGAAACTAAATACTAAGGCCAACATGTAAATACATAAATCATGCAGGACGTAAAAGAGCATAATCATTAATGCATATGATCAACCAAGTAAAAGTACAATGGCCAAATTATAGTCTTGATTAATCATTTAATTGATCTCTTATCAGAATTCGATTCACACCATGCATTTTTATTAGATCCATGCGAGTACGGAAGCCCCCACTATTATAGCCGGTGGATCTGAGGCACATAGGGTATCATACCCTAACCACTATTATAGCCAGTGATCGAAGACACATAGGACTACGCGTCCTAACCACTATTCCTAACCGGTGGATCGGTTGGCTCCGGCTCGCATGGTGTTCCACTGTAAGTAATTAGTATCTTTTAAGCATTTTTGTCTGTAACCATTGAGCTCGGGAACCCCCACTATTATAACCGGTTGATCGGTTAAACATAGGATATCATGTCCTAACCACTATTATTATCGATGGATCGGTCACACATAGGGTAAAACCTTAACCACTCTTCTGAACCGATGGATCGGTTGGTCCCGTCTCAACGATACTCCACTTTAAAAGATTAGTGTCTTAATTATCTTATTCAGAAGCTTTCACCTTGGACATGCTTAAGTCATCAATTAACCACAAACATAAAATTCATAAAATTCAACAATCATAATTATACTTTAATCACCACGTACACATAATAGCACAAAAACATAATTATTCAGAAGCTTTCACCTTGGACATGCTTAAGTCATCAATTAACCACAAACATAAAATTCATAAAATTCAACAATCATAATTACACTTTAATCACCACGTACACATAATAGCACAAAAACCCTAATCAGCCACCACAAACCTCAATTAACCACAACAGAACATAGTTAATCACTCCAAACCCTAAATCAGTTTCTTCTATATCCTCACAATGCTCCACGTACTTTTTCTGTCCAAATTAGATCAACACCCAAATAACACTTACATTACCTTCCTTATATCCCAAATAAAATTTCTACACGTAAATTTCATACCCATGCAGACATTAATCTCCCCATGCAAACCTTCGAACCTCTTTCATGCAAACCCTAAAATTCCACATGAAACCTTAAATTCAACCATGCAAACCCTAATACCACCATACAACCACCAATGCCATCATGTAAACCCTAATACCACCATACAACTACAAATACCACCATACAACCCTAATACCACCATACAAACCATAAATACCACCATACAACCTATGATTCTGTCATACAAAACCCTAAATTCAATCCACACAAAACCAAAGATTCACACATACCAAACCTAAATTCAAACCATATAAAACCCAAAGATTCATCCTTACCTTAAAATTTATTAGATTCTCCCATTCATAACCACAAATTAGATTTTCCTATACAAGACCATAAGTTAGATTCTCCCACATAAAATCATAAATTAGAATCTATCAAGCAAAACCATAAATTGGATTCCCCCCAAATAAATCATAAATTGGATTCTCCCAATCAAATCATGAATTAGATTCTCCCATATAATATCATAAATTAAATTCTCCCAAATAACATCATAAATTAGATTCTCCCAATTAACATCATGAATTAGATTCTCCCAATTAACATCATAAATTAAATTCTCCCAAACACACCATAAATTTGATTACCCATACAACATTATAAATTACATTCTCCCAAATAAAACCATATATTATATTCTCCGCAAAAAACCATAATTCATATTCTCTCACACAAAACCCTACATTTTCCATTTTATTTTTCTATTCATACATCATTAAAATACTTAGGTCAACTCACATCTCTCGGTCAAATTCTTTCTCCATCCTCATTTTTCATCCTTTTCCCTACACAACCACATCAACATTCTCACATGCATGTCTTGTTGGGTCACAACACATATCATCATACATAAATAATACAAATGCCATGCAAAACATTCTTCAACTCCATGTCATACCACATATAAAATAAATAATATTAATAAATATAGGATACATAGCATGCGAAGCACATAATGCATATAGGCACATAAAAGGCCTTAGTAAACTCTTACCTAAAATGACATCGGTGTTGGAGCACACTCCTATGCCTCCTTAGGGCTTTGATTGATCTCATCTATTATAAGGGAAAAGCTAAAATTAGACTCCCTCCTATCAAAAAAATAATAATAATAACTAACTTAATATAAGACTAGGCTTTTGATAAAATAAAAATAACAAAAATACCAAAATAATATCAATATTAATATTAATAAGAATAATAAAAATAGTAGAAATAATAATAAAAAGGCATTACTCAAAAATAAAGTGAAATAAGGGCTTCAGACCCTTTACCAAAATAATACTAAAAATATTATTGCTAAATTAAATAACCAAATTTAATAATAATAATAATAATGATGATAATGACAATAATAATAATAATAATAATAATAACAACACATTCTTAACGACACTAAGGTTAAAATATTTGTATTAATAATAATGGAATAAGAATAATGAAAATTTGAAATAGAAAATAATAATTATAATTATACTTATAACATTTTAATATTAATAATAGTAAAAATAGAAATAATGAGAAGAATAATAATAAAATTGAATTAAAATATAATAGGCTTCAGCACTCAACATAGATAATAATAAAAACATTAATGCTAATAATAATATTAATAATGCATATTAAAATATAAATATTAAGAATAATAATAATAGTATTTATATACAAATAATTGAAATAAAATAATTTAAGGGTTATAAAAATAGGAAAAATAGTTGAGAGGGTCTAGGGTTCAACCAAATGTTGGTGGGGATAGGCGGCACCGGCGGTGGTGCACGGAGGCGGTGGCAGTGGCCGGAAAAAAAAAAGAAAGAAGGAAAAGTTGCTTGTTGGGAATAAGATAGGAAGAATTAAGATGGGAGCTAAGGTATTTTGAGTTTCCCAGAAGGAGAGGGACATAATAAGGGTGGTGGTGCAGCCAAAGGTGGCAGGGCACGGCGGCGGTGGTAGTGGCCGAATGGAGGAGAAGAAGAAAGAGAGAGGAGGGGAGGGAGAAAAAGGAAACTAAAGGTATGGGGAGATAGAGCAGGGTCTGTAGCATAGAATGTGAGGATAAAGAAGCGGCTTTAGCGGTGAGGAGGAGGCTAAGGGTGGCGTGAAGGGTGGCGTGAAGGGTGGCGGGGGCTAGAAGAAAGGTTGGTCGAGAAGGGAAATTCGCACAGTCAGGGACTATTGTGCAGAAAGAATTGAGGGTGATGAATGTTTTGGTTAGCTAGAGGAAGATGCAAGGATTACACGAGTAGCCAAGGATGGCGGTGAAGTTGGCCGGAGGCGGTGGTAAGGTTGGAGAATTATTGGCAACAACCAAAGCTCGATACAGAGCTACTTATGAGGGTATTTATCAGAAAATAAGATAGGGTAGGGTTCTTTGGTCCGGCTAGTAGATAGGGAAGGTAGGGTTCAGGTTGCCGGAGGCGACGTTTGGTCGGTGGCAGCAAATCGGGGCAAGGGGTTGCATAGGAGAGAGAAAAAAAATGCATGAAAAAGGGGAGTTGATTGGGTTTATGAGGTTGCTGAATCAGGGGAGAGAGATTGGAAGGAAAACCGCCAGTCAAAACGATTGTAACCGACGGAGAAAAACCAAGGGGTAAGGTAGCGGAGTTGCAGGCTAGCAACGTCGGGGAAGAAGAAGGAAGGAGATGGGGGAGTGGACCGGTTAGCGGGGAAGAAAGAAAGAAAAAGGGAGGGAGACCGGGCGGTGGGCGCGGGTTGAAGGATAATTAAACGCAACATGGCATTTTCGTGAGGAACGACAAAGAATGCGGCGCAGTGAGGGACGGTAAGGATGCCGGTCGCGCGGGCTTGGCCGAGGGAAGGAAGAAGGAAAATTAGGCCGCGGTTGGCCTAGTTTGAGGAGAAGAAGAAAAAGAAAAAGAAAAGAGGAAGAAGAAGAAAAAGAAAAGGAAAAAGGAAAAAGGGAAAAATAAAAAATAGTGGGTTGGCTTAATTAAATTAATTAGAATATTTGGGATATTTAAAAATGATAATATTTAAATCCCTTTTTAGGCTAAATTAGGATTTTTAAAAGATTTTCCATAAATTCCTTTTCAATTAACAAGACACCTTAATTTTCTCCAATCAAATTATTTATAAAAATATTATTAATTTAAAATTATCTTCTCCTTCTTATTTTAAATAAAATAATTTATTTAATTATTTTTCAAAATAAAATGCTTAATTAGCTAAAATACCCAAATTCTCTTTTAATAAAAATACTTATAAATTTCTTCTTTATTTTTCCTAATTAATTCCATTTTATTTTAATAAAATAATTTATTTAAATATTTTTCTGATAAAATATCATTTAAATGCAATTTATAAAATTAAAAAATTTTGGGGCATTCCAATGAGTGGAAAACCGCTTTCAAAACTAAATATGGTATCTATGAGTGGGTGGTTATACCTTTTGGGCTATTTAATGCATATAGTTCATTCATGAGAACTATTAATGAATTTATCCAACCTTTTCTTGGTGACTTTATTGTTGTCTATTTGGATGATATACTTTCGTAAAGTAGAAATGATTATAATCACCTAGTGAATTTAAGAAAATTATTTGATAAGCTAAGGGAAGCTAAACTTTATGGAAAACTTGAGAAATGTGATTTCATGCACCTAATTGTAATTTTCCTAGGCTTTATTATGAGTGGCAAGGGTATTAAAGTGGATCCTAGTATGATTAAAGATATAAAAGAGTGGCCTATCCCTAAAGATATACATGATGTAAGAAGTTTCCATGGGCTGGTTAGTTATTATAGAAGGTTCATTATGAATTTTTTTTACTAAAGCTGCACCTATTGCACATCTCATGAAAAAAGGTGAATTTAAATGGGGATAAGAAGCTACTCAAGCATTTGAAACCCTCAAAACTAAACTATATAATGCTTCTGTGCTATATTTACTCAACTTTGATCTACTTTTTGAAGTGTGTTGTGATACTAGTGGGTTAGGATAGAGGGTGTTCTCTCACAAGAAAAGAAACATATCGCATTCTTTTCTGAAAAGTTGAATACCACCAAACTTAACTATTTAACTTATGATACGGAATTATTTACCACCATACTGAGCTTTGAGTCATTATTTGAGGCCCAAACCCTTTTTATTACACTTGGATCATGAAAGTTTGAAATACTCACATGGTTAAAGAAAGTTAGTCTGAGGCATGCAGAGTGGATGAGATTCTTACAATCCTTTGTGTTCTCTATTAAACACTTAGATAAAAAGAAAAATGTAGTAGCCGATGCTCTTTCTCGTAGATCTCCATTACTTGTCATGATGGATGCTAAACTCTTAGATTTTGAGATGTTAAAAGAATTTTATCTTAATGAAGAGGATTTCATGGATGTATTCAATGCATGTAAAGAAAGTGGATACCATGGTAATTATTTCTTACAAGATGAATTTTTTTTTAGACTAAATATACTTTGTGTACCTAGATCTAGTGTTTGAGGTTTATTAATAAATGAGGTACATAAAGGTAGCATTACGAGACATTTTAGAATGCATAAAACTATGGAATTATTGCAAGAAAATTTCTACTGGGCACATATGATTAAAGGGGTAAAAGCTATGATAAGTTAATGTTCTACTTGTCAAAAATATAAAAGTTACGTTCATAAATAATTATACACACCTTTACCCGTACCTAATAAACCATGGAAAGGAGTTAGTAGTGACTTTATCCTATGGTTACCTAGAACACAATGTGGTAAAGATTCTATTTTAGTGGTGGAAGAAAATTTTCAAAAATAGCACATTTTATTCCATGTAATAAAACTGACGATGCCATGCATATTGCTAATTTATATTTTCAAGAATTTGTTAAACTTCATTGTATGCCAAAATGTATTGCATTAGATAGGGATGTCAAGTTTATTAGTTATTCTTGGAAGACTTTATGGCTTATGCTTGGTACTAAATTGTTATTTAACATTTCACATCATCCACAAACCAATGGTCAAATGGAGGTAAATAATCTAACCTTTGATACATTATTAAGAGGTCTGGTTAACAAAAGTACTAACGTTTGGGATGTTAAGTTAGCTCATGAAGAGTTTTCTTACAATCAAAGTCCATAAAATACCACTCAATCTAGCCTATATAAAGTGGTTAATGGAGTGAATCCACATATGTCGATCAATATGGTTCCTTTGAAGAAATGAGAATTACAAAGTTATGAAGCCAAAGATAGAGTCAAATTCTTTTAACAGCTTCATCAAAATATAAAAACCAACATTGAGAAGTCCTATGCCATGCATAAATCCTAAGCAAATAAGTATCGAACACCCTAGGTATTTTCTCTTGGTAATTTAGTTTTGTTACATCTATATAAAGAACAATTTCCTAACTTACGTAAAAATAAACTAATGCCAAGAGCCGATAGAACTTTTATAATGCTAAGGAAATTTGGGGATAATGCCTATGAAGTTGAAGTTCCAGATCATTATGGAGGAGTTTTAAGACCATTTAAGATTGGTGATTTGTCTCCTTATTATAGTGATGAAAATTTGAGGAAACATTCTTCCCAAATATGGGTGACTGATGTAGGAGAATCTAGTGATTCTCAATATAATGAGGAATTTGTATTTCTAATAATGGACCCGGTCATCTAAAATATTCTTGATAATACTTCTACCATTGATATTGAAGAGACAATAAGATGTTCTTGTAGGTATGTTAAATATTTTTAGGGTGAAGATGTCAAGATATAAGAAGATACAAAAGTGTATAATGCATTCAAAGCATGCAAAGCTATGGCATACATGAGATGATAGACAATACAACAAGCTTGATATGATGATCTCATTAGTTATATTAGACTTATTGTAAACCCTACGATATATTTCATGTAAAATAGGGTTTTTTTATTATTTTATGTATATACTATGGTCAATCGTAATGGTTTTTAATGTTTGTCATTAATATCATATAAATCATGATATTATGACTTGAATTAGGGATTATAAGATATTAATTTAGGTTGGTTAAGGCTAGCTTGCTTTAAGATTCCTAACAGCTGGTTTTTTACTAACTCTACATAGTTCGTCGGCTAACTAGTTTCTAAGTATCCTATAAATACCACCCTATATCATTATACACAAAAGCTTTGACTTAAAAATAATAAAAATCAACAAGTTTAACACTTGATTATCCTTCCCTTAAGATTGAATTCTAGATATGAAATTATCCGACATAGCATCCTATATAGAAGCCCCTGAGGTTTTTTCCAAAACTTCATTCAAAGTCATTCCATTCCATTAAGTTCTTAATCGAAGTTTAGTTCTTCCTTTCGTCGCTTACTCAAACCAATAATCGTGTGTTTTTCTTTCTTTATAACTTCAAATTGAATGATCAACACTTCTCCTACTTTGATTCACATAAGTAAAATGAGTAAATTTGTTAATTAATAAGTAAGAAGGGTATTTTAGTAAATCAGCATAAAAGAAGGGTGACTTGGTAATTTTGTGAGTAAAAAGAGTAATGTGGTAATACCATAACTAAGAAGGGTATTTTGGTAACGGCATTTTGGTAATTTTCTTTAAAGGAGGGATAACTTGGTAATTTTGTGAGTAAAAGGGGTAAAATAGTAAACTGTTAACAAAGAATTTTATTTTGGTAAATTGGTATAAAAGAAGGGTAAATTGGTAATTTTGTGAGTAAAAGGGGTAAAATGGTAAATTCATATGTAAGAAGGGTAATTTGGTAAACTGTATAACAGAAGGGTAACTTGATAATTTTTTGAGTAAAAGGGGTAAAATGGAAAATTAATAATTAAGAAGGGTAACTTCTTAAACTGGCATAAAATAAGGGTAACTTCATAAGTTTGTGAGTATAAGGGGTAAAATGGTAAAATAGTAGATAATAAGGTATTTTTGTAATTTTTCATGATTATGGGTAATTTTTGAATTTATCTAATCAAAAGGGAAATTTTGTATTTTAACTAACCAAAAGGGAAATTTGGTAAATTTTAATATTTACGAAGGATAACTTGGTAATTTAACTAACCAAAATGGTAGTTGGGTGAATGTAACAAGTATGATGGGTAACGTGGTAACTTAGCAAGTATGAGAAGTAAAGTTGGTATTTAATAAGTATGGAAGATACATTGATATTTTAATAAATATAAAGGGTATGTATTTGATTATACAAACATGAAGGGTCATATGATAATTAGGAAAGTAAAAAGGAGTAAACTGGTAACTTTACAAATAAAGGGTATTTTAGCAATTTAATAAGGATGATGGGCTAAATTATTAAATTACATATAAAATGACAATGGATATTCAATAATGGAATAAGGGTTTGTGGCCTTAGTAACAATTTTTTAACTATATCTATGTATACTATAAGGATAGGGGTATGTTGGTAAATCGATAAATTATAGGGTTGAATGGATGATTACAGGTATGATGTACTATTTAATTCATAATCATACAAAATGTGCCTAGGTTGTTACTAATGCATGGAAATGTGTGTTGGATATGATAGTGATACATGTTAAAGTATTATGTGTGCTATGATCTTTAATATAGAATACTTAATTGTATGACTAGTATACCTTTATGTCACTTAGTTTGTGACCTCCCTCACTAGTTAAATAAATACACTTGTTGTGTTAAATAAATGTAAAATACCAATCATGCAAAGTGAAAGATAATTGATCATGGCTCAGACTAATCCATAGGCAGAAATAGTCGCCAGGTGCAATATGCCTTAGAGACCAGTCCATGGGCAAGTAATAGTTGCTGAGTGGGTTCTACCCTTCGTGTTTATGATCCGTCGGCTATAATAATGGGGGATCTCGAACTCAATAAATCAAAACATGGATGATAGTGAATAATGGAACAAAATGTATCACTAATGGTGGAACACCATAGGAGTTGGGGCCAAACCGATCCAATAGAGAGAATAGTGGCTAGGTGTAGGGTGCCCTGGAGGCCAATCTACCACCAAATAATAGTGGCCAGGTGCATTTTTCCCTGGGTTTCTCTGATCCACCGACTATAATAGTCGGTTCTTGCACTCACATGGATATAATTTGAGAGATGATATTAAATAATGTTTAAATAAATAGCTTATGACCACAAATATTTATTTCATATGTATGATCCATTGATATATTATAAGTTTAGATTTTTTCCCTGCCCCATTCTTAGTATGTGATTAAGTTGCTAAGTACATGAATTTTTTGTTATACATTTCCTATTATATGTGGTTTAACATGGCCTAATCATTCTTATAACGATTGTGATTTTTCCTAGGCCCACCTCTGTTATCGTTTTTACGTCATTTAAGTATGATGTGTTGCATGCAAGCCCTACCATTCTATTTATATAAAGGGTTACTCAATACTATAGTACTAAAGCATTCTATTTGCAGGCCTCTACCCATTCAATGGGAAGTGTTTCTTGTAGGTTTGTTGTAGGTGTTACTCTAATTATTACCAGGTAAGAGAATAAAGATTGAGAGGGAAGATTTTAATGTTTCACTTTTAACATACTATTTTCTTCTTTAAATAATTTACTCTTGTAACCACTAATAGTGGATTTTTATCTTTCTCAATGTCTTTTCCATGCTACTCTAATTAAAGGAAAGTTGAAATTGAGTAAATTATATTATATTTTGTCAGACTTAGCACTTAGTACTAGAATGGTAGAAGGAAACCAATCTAGTATTAAGTGTAGCAGTAACATCCCCAAAAATTTCCTATTTTTTTCCACTACATTTTAAATAAAATAAAATTTTTCACTAGTAAATTTTAGGGGTATTACAATAGGTATAGCATCAATACCTTTTAGGATCACACTTAAAGGTAAAGCCTAAAAGCACCAAAAATACCTGAAGGCAGACTAACCACCCATAGCTAATCGAGAATGGGATAAATCAAACACATACAAAACTTAGCTTTACATAATTAGTATTTTATTTCATAAGGATGGGTGATCATTCAAGGCCTATACTAAACACACAATGTAAATTCCCATATCAATTCATATCAATATTTTTATTTCCATTTTTCCAACAATGTGTGTTTTCCATTTTTCTTCCTTGGTTAATATTATTCATATCCACCATATTATATAATTTAAGCCTATACTGATGATCATCACTCTTTTCTCAATATCATCATTTATCATACGTGAAATACTCATTTAGATTTTACATTACTCATAGATTATACAATAAAATATGATTCATTTGAATCTTTTCATTAGGCTAATAATCCTTGATTAAATATGTATTTTATCCTATTAATAATCATGTTATAGTCCTAAATATAACCTCAAAGTGTATCTAAACAAAAAATAACAAATCATGAAAACAAGTGGAACTAATTTACTTGTCTAGCTCAACCAATTAATTAGTTTGGGTTGACAAGTCAATTAGTTTCACTCAACAACACCATGCATTCCTCAAACTATTTAAGGGTTTGGAAAAACCAATAGTTTGTGTATAGACCACTTGATTAGTTTAGAGAGAGAGCAAGACCAAGGTCTCAACAAGCTTACTAGTAAATGATTTGGGTCAACAAATCGACTATTTGAGGAACTGGTTGATTAGCTTAGCCTAATTAGCTTAATGATTTACCATAACACAATACCAAATCATAAATTACATGTAGATTCTTACATATAAATCATTCTTAACTAGATAAAAATATGTATTAACATAGTATTATATTTTCCAACTTGATTAACATGTATTTATTGATATAGAATCATCATATCCTTTTTTTTTTCAATTTCATGCGTTGAACTCAAATCATTCCATTTAATCATCCAAGTAATTTACATAGCCTATATTCATTCATATCATAATGTAGAAACCATCTAAAGGTAACCGCTATCATGAAAGAATATTTACTAAATATTTTAGAATCAAGAATCACTTACTTATTATAGGAGAAATGCCCTTAAAAGTAAGAAATCCCAAGTGTGTGAGAACCTCCTCTTTTAAAACCTTAAAAACCAGCATGCTAACATCAAACATTACTCAAAACATAGTATATATTAAACATAAAAAATAAAAAGGAATAAGAACATACCACTTGAGGTAAAATATGGGAAGGAGACAAACTAAACCAGTCAATCTTTTTCTTTCTGGAATCTAAATCTTCCTTACTTAACAAATGAAAGAATAGAAAGCTAGATATTGGATCATAAAAGTGTGTGAATTTATATTAGCAAGGTGTCAAGTGTAGAAAGAAGAGGGGTGAATCTAAGACTTAAAAAATTAGGTGGCTGAAGGAATGGTTGATAGGAGAAATGATTTGGCCTATTTATAGCTAACAAATTGAAAGGAAATAATGAAGGTTTAATAACCACTCAAAACCCTACCATCAGCCTTTTCAATTCAAGGAGAATGGACATATTTTTTCTTGGATTTTCTAACCTCTGTTTTAGAGCTCAAATGGTGCCTTTAGACAATGTAGGTTAATAATACTAGAATTAGCATTCATAAATGGAGTAATGAAAGGTCTGTGTGGAAGGAATCTTTCAACTTCTCATAATAGTGCTTGAGAAGAAAGAAGAAGAATACAATGCTTCGGTCATCTCTTCCCCCACTTACCCTAATTGACCCTAGATTATTTTAAAGCAATATTTATGGTTAAATGTGTCATAAAAATGGTTAGGAATCTTTTAGGAACAATTAGGCATGGGTTGGTAATGTTTTATTTTAGTGTAAGGGATTTTCAGAAAAATCAAGTTCAAACTATGACCAACTCGAAAAAAATAGTTGGTTAGTTTGGGTCTACCTATTGATTGTTCTTCCACTAGTTGATCAATTTCCCCAAAAGTAGTCAAATGGTTTAGTTTAAAAAACTAGTCAATTAGTTCATGGAAACACTCAAATTGTATAACGATAAAACTAAAAAACTTAATTTTTCAACATGTTTTCTAATCAAATTCTCTCACAAAACAACTTACAATATTAAAGCAATATCAAAGGTCTAAAATTTATATAATTTCTCAGTCAACCATCTTACATAAATGTGTGGTATTATAATAGGACCCTAATATTTCTCTTTTAATGTGTGTTATCTTCCACAACTCTTCACACATGCTTCTTTTGATGAATCTTGTCCTTAGCTAGTATCTCAGTCATTGATTCTAGGTTCTCCCATGTGTTACTGACTCCTAATTTTTTATTTTTTTAATATTCATCCTTTAATATATTTGTTTTTTATTTGCACCATAAAATTCTTATCAAAGAGAACTCAAGGAAAATTCATTATATCAAGTGTAATCATTACGATAACTATGAACTTGGATATGTATCCTATAACTCTTATTCCATTGGTGTAAGATCCTTTCAATCCTTTTTTAATGAATAACAAGATATATCATACTTGAAGGTATTCATTTCGTAAGTAATTCTTAGAGGTATTTTATATGTTTGTAAGAAACATAATTCATCAAAAAATACCTAGTGTACAAGATACAAAAAAGGTACTGATTTACAAAGTGAAAGATATTATAATACTATAGGATAAATCTTCATGATTCATTAAGTTTTTTTTAACATTTTTATTTTATGTAAAATTTATAATATTAATTATTTTCTAATTGTGTTTAGTAGTATTGATTTCATATATACATACTATAGGATTTTTTTATATTATTTTAACTTTTACTAACTAGATAAACCTAGCTAACATAATTCAGTTATGTTAATAACATTCCAACAATAATAAAGCATTGGTATCTACTAACCCTAGTTACTAATGGCTTGGTTAATTAGAGAATAACAACTATATTAATTAATAAATTTAGTAATTAGTGAGTAAAGGATAAATATACAAGACCTTTATATATATATATACACACAGACATGTTATACTTTTACACACATGTAATAAAGTTGATGATTAATCTAATTTAATAATTTTCAAAATTAATCCTTCTCAAAGTGATATAGTCTTGATATTTGAGGTTGCTATGAAGAGAAAACTGTATGATTTATACTTAGAATTAGTGTAGCCTTGTGGAGATGTAATATAGCATTATAACCCATGAAAATCTTGCCATTCAAACCAAGATATGTCATTAGAGATAATAAATGAGCATAATGTAAGAACTTGTCTAGTGTATTGCTATTTCAATATCAATAGCCACATTAATTATCACTAAGACCCCCTATTGTATACACAGTTCTCCTTCCATCGTCTGTTTTCACACCTTCAGTTAGTTTCTTCATGATTTTTTATACATTTATACTTAGTTACAAACTTCCCTTAATATCCTCTTATGATGAATATCCTTGGTTTATACTTGGATTTTTATGTTGGTAACTTCTACTTTACTTACCAACTTTATTCCTTTATGTTCTATAATTTTTTAACCCTAGTTACAAGCCTCAATTAAGGCTTTTGCTCAAATTCATATGTTCCCTTCACTTTTATCCCTTTCCTTTTGATTTTTCCTTGCCCAATAATTCTTATCATAAATCACAAAACTTTCTCCAAGTATAGAAATCTTATGTTTGGGAAAATAGTGTTGTTTATTGATTTATTCTTGCTCAACTCTCTATTCTTTTAATTTAAAGTTAACTCATATCTCTCTATTTTCTTTTAAATTATAACATCTCTATTTTTAATTCTTAAGGAAAACTTATTCTATAAAAGAAATTACATAAGCTAAAACAAGAAAGCGGATGAATTGACACATGTGACAAAAGGAAAGGTGTACATGTTCACCAAACCTATAACAGATGAAAGGATAAAACATGTTCAATCAAAATGTAACCCTCACCAATATTATGGAAATAAAATCCCTCAAGGAAATAAATAATGGTAAATTATAAGGACATGTTTAACAAAACTAAATCAATACTAATAAAGATAATGGAAAATCTATGGTTCTTACCTAGATTTTCCAAAAATATTAAGTGGTAAAATGAATTAGATTCTGAAAAAGTCTCTAATGAAATTAGAATCCAAATAAATATAATAAAATTTATTATCAAAATAGGATGTCAATAATGGGATATAGCTTTGATCAGAAAATTAATCTACTCGGCAGTCTACAACCTAACCCTATATCATCAACCTAATGATGAGGCTTTCAAAATCAGTCCTACATTAGTGGTAATGTGACATTCTATACGCAACAAATTTAATAGTAATTTCCATATACATAGTAATTTGTAAGTAGGGGTTAGTGCCATAAGGAATTAATGTGAAAACCCTAGTTTGTTAACAAATAATCTCTTCTGCCACTAATCAACATGCTAATACTATCTATTATAACATGAGACTCACGAACATGTAAACTAGATAAAGAGATAGTTAATTATAAAACCTATAAATCGAATGATTAATTAAAAAGGACAATTTTATGTGTCTTTAATGTTAACCTTTAATCATTCATATACATTTGATTCTTTGTTTTCCTAATGCAAATAAATTAAACAAGCTCTTATTGTATTATCTAACGGATTAATAACCTTAGATAAGAACACTAGATTTATTTATTGATAACATTAAAAATAAAAAAAAAATACTTGACTTAAATATAATCATATACCTCTAACTAGGAAATTTTACAAATAAATAGCTAAGAAAATAAAAATATGATCCATTTTTACTCTAGAGATATCAATTAATAATTGTGTGTTAGCCTCATCATTCTAGCATTTGCTTAGATTCTAAATTGGTTACGTGATCAATCTAACTAATTCAAGTTCTAAATTTTTGATCAATGATGTTTTATTTATGCTTATTCAAAAAAAATCAAATAAACATAGAATCAATATTTAAAACTTTATTTGACAATTGAAACCCTTTTTAATAATTAAATTCTTTTTATCCCACATGAATATAACCTAACACAATCATAATAAAAAAATTTAATAACTAATGTTAATCATCTAAATATAGATACCAATGGATCAAATTAAAATAAAAGGAATAATTGAGTAATACTTTCATTCACTAAAAATAACAAATTGAAAATATAACATATGATTGAGAACAACCTATCATCATTAATTCAAAATTCTTATATTTTTGATTTGATAAAAAAGGAAAATAGAGTTCTTGAGTGGAATTCTTGAAAACTAAAGAGAGAAATGTCTTTCTTACTCTCAATGTTAAGATCAAAGTTATTACTTACAAAGTCCAATAAGGAATGAAAAGAAAAAAACCTCATGAATGGTTAGAAGAAAATAAGATAAACATGGTCCATGTTTCATAATACAAGTCCTTTGTGCTATTATTGGAAGCCTCTGCAATGAATAATTTTAATTGTTAAAGGAAAAAGATATATGTTTTAGAAACACAAGACCCTTATATTTCTCTTTTGATGTGTGTTATTTTCCACAAATCCTTTCACATGCTTCTTTTATTGAACTTTATTTTTAGTAAATATTTCAGTGTTTGATTCTAAGTTTTCATATATGTTATTGACTTGTCTTATTTACTCTTTTTATCATAATTCAACATGTAATTTGTATCATGTTTCAAACATCAAATTTCTTTTAAAAAAATTCTAGAACGAACATACCATATATGGCTTAAATGAATAACACCCTATGCACATATATGCAACTAGTTATATTCATGAAAATTCAAGGTATAATATAGTTTTTAATTTATACGAAAGCCTTCAAACATAGGCTAGATTACGAGTAAAAAAAACATAAAAGATATAATTAATAATTCAATAACTACATGATCATTTGGTACTAAAAATTTCCTTTGATATCCTATCTTTAATAAACAAGTTTTATCTTAAAATTAGGTTTTTTATTTTTGAGAAAAATATGTCATGTATATTAGTGTATTAACATTACTTTTAATATATTTCATGATCTGTAATGGAATATTTTTGTGGTTGATGTGCTAAAACGTTATTGGTTTCTATCTCAGAAGCCTAGTAACAATCAAATATTATGTGATGCAAAAAATTTTTTTATCTATTTGTTGGGTTATATATTTCTTTACCTATTTGAGTCTAGAAAACAATCAAAATCATAATAATTCTTGTAGATTTTGTAGTGAATCAATTTGTGAAATCCATAAGTTTCTTAATTACCATTTGAATTTTGTTAAGTGGTTTATTGATATAAAAATGGAGGATGATCAATGATTCCTAGCCCTTTATAAGGCCATCCATACGCTTTCAATCAATCTAGATTCTATTAATGCTCAACTGAAATAACTCTAAACAATTCAAATGTAATTATAACATATGAATTTAGGCTTACTCATAAAGAATTGATCCTGAATATGTAAGACCAATGAGACTTTCCTAGATACCTAGATGAGAGTATGGTGAGATGAAATGATCCAATAGAAGTAAGAAATTTTAACTCATGTTTGGAGTATGAATAAGTTTCTTAAGGGATTGGATTCTAATAAGCCTTTTATAAACATCAATCCTGATGTTACCATAAAGAAAATAATGTTACAAAGCTTTATCTCCTAAATTCTAATGGTGATGTTCAATTATTTATTAAGTGGTTACATGAAGTAGAGGCAATATTTGAATTTAAGAACTTTCATGATGAGAAAAAAATCTAAAATAACTACTCTCAAGTATATGAAATCTTCTATAATATGGTATGATAACTTGAAATGGACAAAAGAAAGAGAAGTAAATTTAAAAATACATTCTTGCGAAAATCTTAAGAAAAATTTTAGGAATATTTTTTTTTCTAAGAAGTATGAGCAAGAACATTATATCAAATAAACTACTCTTAGGTAAGGACTTCTAAGTGTTGAAGATTATTTTAGAGAGTTTGAGAAATGAACACTTATGTGTGTTATTTAAGAGAAAAAGGATAAAAAAAATATGCTAGATTTCTAGAAGCCCTTAATATATTGATTAGAAACAGTGTTCAAAATTTTCTTTATGACTCTATTATGATATTTAAAGATATATTTGAGATTTGAAAAGTAAATTAGATCCAAAAAGCCTAAAACTGAGCAAAGTACTTTTTTTACTATAAAGTACTTCACAAATGGATAAGCTTCAAACTATGGACCAAGCATCCAATTGATAGAAATGTTGATGAGAAATACAGTCCAACTTGAGAGAAAAAAGGTAAGGCTAAGGTTACTTAAGTAAATATAAAGAAATATTTTAAATTTCAAGAATCTGGACACTTTGCTAGAAAATATCAAAACTAGTGTGTGGCATCCATAAAAGAGATTGAAACTATGGAGACTTTTGATGAAGACAAGTAATTTCAAGTGAATCAATGGATGTGAGAATGGGATTTTATGTACTAAAAATAATTCATAAAGTTCAAACTCATGAGATACCTAAAAATCAAGAGAATATATTCAAAACTAAAGGAAGAATAGTAGATATAGTTTCTCGGGTGATCATTAATAATAGTTCGTGTACTAACATAAGTAATGAAAGGATTATAAAGGCAATGTGATTACATAAAAGAAAAAATACGAAGCCTCATTTTATTCAATGGTTCAAAAAAGAAAAAGGATTTAAGGTAACCAAACAAACCATAATCTTATTTTGAATTGGTAGTTATCAACTAAATCTTATAGATGCGTCCATTATGTTATACTTTTCCTAAAGATGTATATGGAATCTTATTTGATAAACCATTGTAATATGATAGAATTTATATTTTAATGACATTTATACTAAATATGTTATTGTGAATGATAATAAAAAGAATAAACTAAGGCCTCTTAAGTGTGATTATAATATCATAATCTAGAACAAAAGAGTTTTCTTCGTTACATGAAAAATCTATAATAGAATGCCTTAAAGAATAGATTACTTTTTATTCTTTGAGTATCAAGGATTCCCTACAAGTGTCAAAAAATTATGATAATCCTTGATTTCATGAGCCTTTTTATGAATATAATGAATTATTTCCTAATGAATTACCATTTACATTATAACCTAAAATAAGAATGAAACATTCCATAGATTTAATGCCTTGTGCACCTTTGCCTAAAAAACTTGAATATAGATCTAATTTGGAAGAGGCTAAGGAATTGCATAGAAAAAAAAACTAGAGCATAGAGGAAAAGGAGAGAGTGTATGAGCCCATATATTGTACCTACATTTTATACCTAAAATGGATTCTAAATGGCACATGTGTATTGAATCTAGAGCTATAAATAATATAACTAAAAAAAGAAATTATTATGCCTAGATTAGATCATATGTTAGATGAATTATGTGAAGCATAATTATTCTAAAAAATGTATCTAATGATTTGATATGATATAATGAAGAGAAGAAAAGGGCTTAATGGAAAATTATGTTTGATACCGAGTATGGTTTTTATGAATGGATTATAATGCCTTTTTGTTCATGTAATGTGCCTAATTCATTTGTGAAGCTATTGAATGAAGTTTTTCATCAATTTTTTATTTTTTTAATGTGTAATATGGTATACTTTTGTATAGAAAATATTAGAATCATCATCTTATTCATTTAAAAAAATTATTTAATAAACTAAAAGTAACTAAAAATTATGGAAAATTTTGACCTTAAACTTTTGAGTGTTGTTTTCCTTAGTTGTATTTTAAGTAGCAAAGGTAAAAAAGTAGATCCTAGGAATATTAAAGCTATTTAAGATTGGCCAATGGAAAAAGATACTCCTAATGTGTGGAGTTTCCATAGATTTACAAGATTTTATAGGAGGTTCATGAAGGGCTCCTTGACTACAACTTCACCTATTGCACATCTCTTGAAGAAAGGTTAATTCAATTAGGGAGGAGAAGAAACTGAAGCCTTTGAGACTTTTGAAGCACATTGATGTAATGAATTGATATTATCCTCACCCAACTTCATAAATTATTTGATGTTATATGTGATGCTAGTGGAGTAGAGATAGGTGGTTTACTCTTATAAGGAAAAATGCAAATTTCCTTCTTTAGTGAAAAATTAAATGGGGCTAAATATGATAGAGAATTAGACATCACCATAAGAAGCCTAAAAAAATAGAGTCTGACACAAATCTTCAAAGAGGATGAATATTGATGTGGAATAAATTTAATTGTAGGATTATTTATCTTGTCTTCAAAATAAGAATTATGAAATTAAACCAAGAACTCAACAAGAATTGAAAAAGAATTTAAAGAATTAAAACATAATCAAATAAATCCAATTTGACCATGACCAATCTAAGATTATTGCAAATAGTATTAAAATAGGTATTCAACCGTAAATAGAGAATTAACCAAGCAAACTACTTATATTTTACTTAAAGATCAAAAATTATTTAATAAGCTTGAAGGAGTGTCAACATCCATGCGGTTTATCAGCTTATAACATTGCTAACTACCACACTAGTTTAGCCACAACACACACAAATCACTAGCTAGTACATTACTAGTATTATAACATAACTATTTCCTATATAGTATATGGATCAACACGCTACAAAGGAAAGGGTAAATAATAATGGCTCAATAACAATGATGATTTTAAAACCATTGCCAAAGGCATGAAAATTAATGTGTGGGATAATTAAGGAAATTTTTATAACTCTTATAGTTTAAAATAGTTATTAAAACTTCTACCCTAAAATTATGCTTGGTAGTTTTACTGTACATGTAAAAACTATTGTTGAAAGTTATTTTTACATATGTTCTTAAGAGCATTATTATTAAAAGGACCATCATATTAAAATAAGATAGTTAGAGTTTTAATAACAGTTTTTCTAAGAACATTTATTAAAAGATATTTTAACAATGGTTCTAAGAAGAACTGTAATACCCCCAAAATTCACTACTGAAAAATTTCGTTTTATCAAAAGATTAGCAGAAAAAAAAACAAACTATGGATTTCAGGGATAATACCGCCACACTTAGTACCAGACCGGTTCACTCATATAGTTCTAGTACCAAGTACTAAGGCTAAACAAAATGAAATACAATTTACAAGAAATTCAACATACTTAAATCAGAGTAGTGTATCAAATTATTTACAAGAATAAAATCAACCAGTGGTTGTTACATTAACAACATTAACATTAAAACAAGGAATTTAAAAGAGAAGGAGAAAAACCCTAACAGTTTTGGATAATTCTTCACTCTCATTCCCGTTGCCCACTTGAGTAGCACCTAAATAAACTTACGAAGGGCATTGCCCATTGAATAGGCAGGGCCCTACGGATGGAACCCTTTAATACTATGGTACTGTAATCCTTTAATACCACACTTAAAAATAGGCCCATAATACAACACATATGCAAGCTATATACATATGTAATGAGAGGTGCATACATAACATTCACATACATAACAAGTCTGTCACATATAACCAAGTTACAAAGTACGATCGATATTTTTAGGCCTTAAGCCATTAGTCATCATTATTCAATCATCTCTCTGTTTATATCCAAGTGAGTGTGGGAACCCCACTATTATACCTGGTGGACCGAAATACATACAGGGCAAAACGCTCCTGACCACTATTATTACCGATAGATTGGTCTCTAGGCTAGAACGCTTCTGGCCACTATTATTCACCGGTGGACCAGTCTGGCCCTAACTCATAAGATGTTCCACTATAAGTGATTAAGATCTTTCCATAATTTATTCTCATCTAATGCTTGTTATATTGAGCTCAAGACCCCCACTATTTTAGCTGGTGGACTGGAATGTATATAATCATCATCCAGGGCAAAGTGCTCCTAGGCCACTATTATATCCAGTAGACCGGCCCTCAATATCATCTATGAGGGCAATACGGTCCTGGGCCACTATTATAACTAGTTGATCTGTACTCAATATCATAAGTTAATTGGGCCCGGCTTATTAATATTTCACTTTCATGATTAGTGTTTTTCCTTTCTTTACTCAGCATAATAATTCTATTTATTTGCCGCGGATGGGAGATCAAGAACTCAGGACAGAAAGGTACACTGTTCATACTGGTACATACAAGCTACTCAGCACCTTTCAACCATGAACCTAGGGACGCAAATGTACCCTAGTCATACTGGTGCATAAAGCTACTCAGTACCCTACCGACAAGGAAACCTAATCCATAAGTATGCATACCCTCTTAATAGGTCCGTAGAGCTAGATAGAGTAAGATATAGGGCCTAGTTGGGGCACAAAGGCACACCAACAAATACCAAAATAATTGTGGGCTACACCACATCTTTAGGGTAGCGACCCCTAAAGAGTCACCATTCCTAATCTCGAGATCTTTCACTTTAAGTATTAGGGTCTAAATTAAGCTGATCACAAAGAGTAGAATAATCAGATACTTATTCATTCCTAATTGTTTTGATATCATTAGTCATTTCTTATTCAGACGGTTATCCACGATATCATAGAGAAACCATTAAGGCCATCATAATCTCATCTAATTCCGAATTAGGATTATTTCTCGTGATAATTACTAATTAACAAATACTCTTACCTTGCTAATAAATATTATTTGAATCATATTATGAAATTCCACAATCACAATGACATGTTAGGCACAAACTACTTATTTACCCCTTACTTATGTAATTGCTAAGTCATCCCTTCCTTACTTGGCAAATTACCTATTACCCTTTAGGTTGCATAATTACCAAATTACCCCTTATCCGGTTTAGGTTACGAAGATATCTGCTACGCTTTTTAGATCAGCATTGACACCATATGGTTGCTACACTTATCATATTTTCCATTTGATTGGTTAGATTACCGAATTGCCCTTCTCCTTTGTTATATTTACTAAATTGCCCTTAAGTTGGATAAATTATTAAATTACCCTCCTTCATTATCATGATTACCAATTTTTCCTTTCAGTTGGTTAAATAATTACCAATTTGCCCTTTAGTCGGTTAAATTACCAAATTACCCTTCTCTATTATCATAATTACCGAATTGCCCTTTAGTTGGATAAATTACTAAATTGCCCTTATCTATTATCAAAATTACCTAATTACCCTCTTGTTGGTTAAATTACCAAATCATCCTTCTCTATTATCATAATTACCGATTAAACCTTTTCAATATTTATAATTATTAATTTACCATTCTCCATTATTATAATTACCAATTTCTATTTCTCCATAAGTGTAATTACCAATTTTACCCTTCATTATTATAAATACCAATGTGGTGTTCTCTATTATTATAATTTCCCATTTACCCTTCTCCATGATTATACTTACCAAGTTACCCCTCTCTATATTTATAATTATTAACTTACCCTTCTCCATAATTATAATTACCATTTTACACTTCTCCATAATTATAATTACTAATTTACTCCTTTCCGTATTTTATAATTATTAATTTACCCTTTCCATAATTATAATTACCAATTTACACTTCTCCATAATTATAATGACCAATTTACCCCTCTTCATATTTATAATTATTAATTTAATCTTCTCCATAAATATAATTACCATTTTACACTTTTACTATAAAAATTACCTTAATATCCTCTTATTTATAAAACTAACATTTTACCCCCAGATCCAAATTTACCATATTACCCTTTTACTTGCAAATACCGTAATACCCTTTTACATCCCAAATTACTATTTTACCCCTTACTTCCAAAATTACCATTCTTACCCTTTTCTTCCAAAATTGCCATTTTACCTCTTACTTCTAAAATTACCATTCTTACCCCCTTTACTCCCAAAATTACCACTTTACCCTTTACTTCCAAAATTACTATTATACCCCTTTACTTATAAAATTACCATTTTACCATTTAATAATAAAATTACCATATTTCCCTTTTGCTTCCAAAATAACCATAATGCCCCTTTTTTTTACAACTTACAATTTTGTCCCTTTACTTATAAAATTATAATTTCACCCTTTGCTTTTGAAATTACCAAAATGCCCTTTTACTTACAAAAGTATTGTTTTCCCTTTTCTTCTAGAATTACCAAAATGCCATTTTATTTACAAAAATTACCATTTTACCCTTTTACTCCAAATTTTCCAAAATACCCTTTCACTTGTAAAATTACTATTTTACCCCTTTATTACACCACTTTTATGAATTTTCCACCACTACATAAGATACTAATATTAGTACTTCATTCTTATACTTATCATTTAACTCCACCAACTTGTCATTATGCAACATAATACTCATTAGCAACTATATATATTAGATCACATGCTTACATAAGCATGTTACTAAAATATCCTTAGGCTCACAATAATATTATTCATGCTTTAATGACATAATACATTATAGATAAGCATTTAACATTTCCATCAATAATCAAACTCCTACTTTAAGTATCATCTCTACACATGGCACAAAAGCTATCATACTTTTCTTTTTATCAATCAATATAAGCAACCACATATATCATACTAGGCAACACATACCATGCATAAAATCATATGAAAATTCCTAATGTGCTAGCATATATTTTTCCATGCTTTTAAGTGGGGTTTAACAATTACCTTAATTCCCGCAAAAATTGAATATTATCGGTACCCTAGTTAATGATTCAAGCTTTAAATGGTAAAATGAACACCTAAAAATAATGTCAATAATTATTGTATTAGAAGTAGGAAATTAAAAGGATAAAAATTTATAAAAAATTAATTAATAATGCACTTTACTTAGCCATTAATATACCTCAAAAATTAAACAAGGAAAATCCCAAAATAATGTGGAACTCACGCTGCATGAGTAGCGTGAGTCATATGTAGGTTACAAGGGGAGAAGAGGGTCGAGGGTGGTGAGGTAGAAGGGAGGGGAGATGGTTCGGGTTGGGGTCTTTAAGCTAGGAGAGAAGGTAGATGGTGGAGGATTGGAGGCAAGGGAAGGGTGTAGGAGTGAAGAGGGGATGTACGTGGAGGCTGTAGATGGGTTGTTGGCGGCTAAGGGTGGCGGAGGCAATAAAAGGGGCTATTGTAGTCGGTGTTGCTGAGAAGGAAGGAAAATGGAGAAGGAAAGGGGTGAGGGGGTTTGTTTCGGCTAAAGGGGGTGTGGGCTGGTAGAGGAGGTTGTAGGGAGTGGCTTGGTAGATTAGGTGGCGGAATAGGAAGCGGTGGCTACCGAGAAGGGAGGGAAAGGAAGGGAAAAGAGGACGGGAGGAAGAAGGGGACTATAGGGTGGCTCAAGGGGGTGGTGTGATGGTGCACAACAGTAGCAGGTGGTGGCAAAAGGTGGCATAGGGGGTTACTGTGGAGGTGTAAGTGGTGGAGGATAGTGGAGGTGCAAAAATCAAGGAAAATGGGAAGGAGGAAAAATGAGAGAAAAGAATCTTGGAAGCAAAAGTAAGGCTCAAAAAAGGGGGGAAGAAATGCTAGTGAGGAGAAGAAAAAGAAGAGGAAGACCTAGGGGAAATATATGGCTAGTTGGGGTTGTAGCAGGGTGGTAGGGGTGGTCGCGTGGCAAGGAGAGGGAAGGGGAGAAGAGGGAAAGGAACAGGGTATGAAGGCTGGGGATGTAAGGGTTAGTTTGGTTCGAAATAGGGGAGAAAGGGAGTAATAGGGATGTAGGTGGTGGTTGGGCATTGCAATTGTAGGTGCGGTCGGCATGCTCGAGCATGGCAGAGGGTGGTGGTCAGGCGTGGAAGAAGAAAGAAAGTAAGGAGCAGGGGTGCAAGCGGGCGGAGCGGCACAAGAAGGAAAGGATAGGGCCAGTCTAGTCTAGGAAAAAGAAAAAGAGAGATGGGTGATGCACTGTCGCATATACAAAAAAATTATTAAATAAATCCTAACTTCCAAATACGTAGTATATGACAAGAAGGAGTCAAACCCACAAGGAATGACGATTTAATCACTAATTTTGCAATTGATGTTATAATCCCGTTTATACATTTTCATTGATTCTAATACTAAATCTAATTATACTAAGTGTTAATCACTAATTGAAAAATAGGGGAGGAATGAATTGATGATGGAATCAGAATATCTAATATTTGAGTAAGAAGAATGATTCTACACGATTTAATGTTGACCTTTGGAAATTCATAATAACACATTCCATTGCTTTTTCTCAACCTTAAAGTATTAAATATGCTCTCAATTTATTTCCTAACCATTGAATAACCTAGATTACGAATGCTAGATTCAATTAATGGCAGCATTATGAATGCAAAGCAGCCAACTACAATCATAACCACATGAGCTCGGATTATGCAATTGCACGAATTAATGGATAAGATTAATGATTAATCTTTTTGCTACTTTAGACAAATTAATTAACAATTACGAGTTAATTACAGTGCCTTAGCAAAGATCAAGTTCCAAACTAAATAGGTGATCAATCTAATTAGTTTGAAATCTTAATCTATGATACGAAATCATTCAATTCAATCCATTAATTCAATTCAATTTCATCTAGAATTAAACATTCAAAATATGCTATTGTATTTCAGAAATAATTCCATCCTCAAATGATCCTACCCTATTCGATTTACTCTAACATCTGCATATTTAAAAGTCACATCATTACATATAAATATTAAAAATTAATGCCAACACCACATTCACAAAATACACTAGTAGTACAATAAGATAACAATATAACAAACAAAAGTATAATTGCAAATAATCTACTTATATTAAATAAAAATGGAGAGACTGAAATTAATAAAGGAATAGAGAAGATTTATCAATTTAAGTGCAGATTGTCAATTGATCACTAGAATTCAAGAAGATCAAAAAGTTGGAATTGTGCATTACATGTATATTCTATGGAAATAGAGGAAGAGAATACATTCCATAATTGTTTTGATCTCTTATTCGAACCCTATTTTGATAGAGGATATATCAGAAAAAGACCGTGCAGATAGTTATAATTTTTTAATGGAAACAAGATCCGTGTTTTGGAAACACAGGACCTCCGTGTTTTCTTCCAATGGCTATACTAACATATATACTTTAAATCAATGCTCGATATATTTAACACGGGGGAACTGTTTTTTTTGTTCTTCCACTATTTTCCTTTTGCAATTTCAGCATAGCTTCTCTTGGTGTATTTGCTTCCTTTCTAATTTTTCTCCCCTTGATTTAGTGTTTTTTGATGTGTTCTTCACTTGATTTCTTCTTTTCATTGATTTCTCCTTGAATTTCCTCAATTTTTTTCTTTCTTGTAAAATCTATTCAAAGGAGGAAAACTCAACGAAATGATTAAATCTTATAAAATTAATGAGGGATAAATGACATTTTTAAGCATGAAACTAATCTTTAAATCTCATCTATCAATGGGCTAGGGCTGGGCTGTGCATAGGAGAAGGAGAGGAGGGAAGGGAATGGGCCAGAGGCCCAGGCGCAGGGGGAGGAGGAAGCAAGCTGAGTATAGGTGGCCCAAAGAAAGAGAAAGAAGGAAAAAGAAAGAAATGAGCTGAAATGCCCCAAAAATTTCTACTTTTAAAAATTATATTTAAATAAGTTCTTATAAGAAAATTTAATTTAATAAATTATTTTTATTAAAATAAAAAGGAAACTAATTAAGACAAATCAAGAAGGAATTTATAAGTATTTTAATTAGGAGAAATTTGGGTATTTTTAGCTATTTAAGGATTTTATTTTAAAAAATAATTAAATAAATTATTTTATTTAAAATAAGAAGGAGAAAATAGTTTCAAAATAACATGAATTTTATAAATAATTTAATTGAATAAAATTAAGGTGTTTTACTAAATAAAATGGAAATTATGGAAAATCTTTTAAAAGTCCTAATTTAGCCTAAAAAGGGATTTAAATAATATTTTATTTAAATATTATTATTTTTAAATGGCCCAAAAATTTTAGTTAATTTAAATACCAAACCTAATTATTTTTCCTTTTTTTTCTTTTTCCTTTTGTTTCTTTTTCTTTCTCCTTCTTTTCCCCGTTGGGCCCGCCCTCTCCCGCGGCCCAATCCCCTCCCTCCTTCCTTCCTTCAGCGTAGCCCAGCCTACGTGACTGTAGCCCTTTAACCATCATTTCCCGGCTATGTTTTATATCTATTTTCCTCAAACCATAACATTCCATTTAATTCCTTCATCCCTCATGCCGACCTCCTAGTCTCCCCTCTTTTCTTTTCTTTCTTTTCCTTTGTGAACCGCCCGAGGCAAACCCCCCTCATTCTTCTTCCCCCAGCCTTTGTACCTACCCGCTGCCTGCTTTTCCGCCAGCGATCTCGCCCGATATGATCGGCATATCTTTTTAACCCAATCAACTCCCATTTTCACGCACGTTTTCCTTCATCCTAGCCAATCACCCTCCTTGCCACGACCTAGTTTTTCGCCAGCTTTGTTTCCGCCTATGACCGGAGATCTACTTGCTTACCCCTTAGTTGACCCATAGAACCCTACCCTATCTTATTTTCTCTATAAATACCCCTTACACTATATTGTATCGAGCTTTTGTCTCCTACCCAAAATTTCCCATCCTTGTCGCTGCCACCCCTTTAGACACCTATTTCGCCGCCTCCAGCCAACACTACCGCCGTTTCTGGCCACCCGTGCACTCCTTGTACAGCCCTCTAGCTAACTCTTCCTTCCTCCTCCTTCGATTCCTCCTACACGAGCCACCCCGGCTATGCAAATTTCTCTCCTCGACCAAACCATTTTATGCAAGTGCCACCCTTCGAACCACTATTAGCCACCTCCTCCGCCGCCGCTGTCGCTTCCGCCACTTCTTTTACCTCTTAAATTATTCTGCAGACACTCCTCTACCATCTCCTACCTCTCTTTTCCTCTTTCTCCCCGTCCTCCTTTCTTTCTCTCCTTCTTCCCCATTCGGCCACCATTACCACCGCCTCACACGGCCACCTTTGGTTGTGCCACCACCCTTATTTTGTTCCCCTCCTTCTGTACAACCATAATCACCTTTGCTTCCACCCTTTTTCTCTTTTCCTTTTTCCCAGCCCTCAACTTTTACTATTTTCTTCTCTTTTTCCAACCGCCGCCACCGCTGCCATGCACCACCTTTGGTGCCGCCTATCCTCGCCGTGCCGCCTATCCTCGCCAACCTAAAGTGGAGCCATAGACAGTCTCAACCCTTTTCCTTATTTTTTTTAAGTCTTAATTTATTTTATTTTATTTATTTGAATATAAATAATATTTTCTTATTATTAATATTTATATTTTTAATATGTATTATTATTATTATTAGCATTAATGTTTTGATTTTAATATTTGTTGAGGGCTGAAGCCCTATTGTATTTTTGATTCGAATTTATTATTATTCTTCTTATTATTTCTATTATTACTATTATTATTATTAATATGTTATTATTATTATTATTATTATTTTTTATTACTGTTTAAAATTACTATTATTATTACTATTACAACTATTTTACTATTAGTTTTGCTATTATTATTATTATTCTTATTATTGTTTTTGTTGTTGTTGTTATTATTATTATTATTATTATTATCATTATTTCATCAGGATTGTTATTACTGAATTTGATTATTTATTTTACTAATATTATTATCAGTATTATTTTTGTAAAGGGGCCGAAGCTCTTATTTCACTTTATTTTTTAATAATGTCCTTATTATTATTATTATTGCTACTACTATTATTATTATTATTATTATTATTCTTATTTATATTCTCATTCATATTAGTTTTAGTATCATTATTATTATTATGATAAAGTCTTTAACCTATATTATCAACTTTTATAATATTTCCATTATTTCCTATATCCTTAGTATGTTATTATTTGGTCAAAGCCCTAAGGAGGCGTAGGAGCGTGCTCCAAGATAGGTGTCGTTTCAGGTAAGGGGTGCTAAGGACTTTTGTGTGTTAATAGGCATTATGTCCTTTAGATGTTATATATCCTATGTTTATCATTATTAATTATTTTGTATGTGGTATAACATGGAGTTGAAGTATGTTTTTGTACGGCATGTGTACTATGTGTATGTGATGATATATATTATGACCCTGTAAGATATGTATGTGAGGATGTTGATGCAGTTTGTGTGGAAGAAAGAATGAAATAGGAGGATGGAGAGAGAAGTTGACTAAGGAAAGTGAGTTGACCTAATTTTATGGTTTTATAAGGAAGAATCTAATGTATGGTTTTATGTGGAAGAATAAAATTTATGGTTTTATTTAGGAGAATGTAATTTATGATGTTATATGGGAGAATCGAAATTATGGTTTTTTTGGGAGAATCTCATTTATGATTTTAATTGGGAGAATATAATTTATGAGATAGTATATGGGATAATCTAATTTATGATTTGATTGGAAGAATCTAATTTATGATTTATCTAAGGGAATCCAATTTATGGTTTTGCTTGGGAGATTCTAATTTATGATTTTATGTGGGAGAATCTAACTTATAGTCTTATATGGGAAAATCTAATTTGTAGTTATGAATAGGAGAGTCAAATCAATTGTATTATATGGAAAAATCTTTTAGTTTTCTATGGTTTGAATCTAAGGTTTGGTATGGATGAATATTGGATTTGATATGGATGGATATTTGGTTTTATATGGATTGAATCTAGGGTTTTGTATGATAGAATCTTAGGTTATGTATGGTTGTATTAGGGTTAGCATGGTGGCATTGATGGTTAAATGGTTTTGCATGGTTGAGTTAGGGTTTTGCATGGGAGTTAATGATTGCATGGGTTATGTAAAGTTTACATAGGAGTAAAATTTAGATATGAAAAGTTGATTTGGGATGCGAGGATGGTAATGTAAATGTTGTTTGGGTGGCTGAACACTTTGGATGGAAAAATAGTACGTGGATCATTATAAGGGTATGGAGGAGACTGAGTTAGGGTTTTGAGTGATTAACTATGGGTTGTTGTGATTAACTAGGTTTGGAGTGGCTAATTATGGTTTGTTGAGTTAAGTATGGTTTGGAATTACTAATTATGCTTGTTATGGTTAAATGGGTTTTTGAGTGGTTAAATATGGTTTGTAATGGTTGATTAGGGTTTAGTGTGGTTGCTTAGGGTTTTTGTTGTATCATGTGTAACTGGCAATTAAAGTGTAATTATGATGGTGGAATTTATGATTTGTGATGTGTAAAGTGTAAAGGAAATGAATAATTCATGTCTAGGGTAAAATCCTGTGAATAAGATACTTAAAACACTAATCATTTAAAACGGAAGATTATTGAGCCAGGTCGAGACTGATCCACTAATCAGAAATAGTGGTTAGGATATGGTGTCCTATATGTAACTGGTCCATCGGTAATAATAGTGGTCAGGCTTTGTACCTGTGCATTTTCAGTCCACCAGCAATAATAGTGGGATGACTCATTCTCAATAAACACAAACTATAGTTACAAATGCTTAAAAGATACTAATTACTTACAGTGGAACACCATGTGAGCAGGAATCAGACCGATCCACTGGTCAAGAATAGTAGTGTGGACTTTATCTAGCAAGTGACCGGCCCACCGGCAGTAATAGTGGGGTGTTCCTGTACTTACATGGATTGATAAAAGGTGTGGTGTGAATTGAATTCTGATTAGAGATTAATTAAATGATTAATATAGACTATAAATGGGCCTTTGTACTTTTACCTTAATTACTCAAATGCCTTTATTTTGTTATGTTGGATTATGCCATTTTATTATTCTACATGGATTATGTGCTTATGTGTTGGCCTTAGTGCTCGGTTACCTTACTCAATACGTAGCGTACTTATCACCCTTTTCATGGGTGCTGCTCATTCCCACGAGTAATATGCCCTTCTGACTTTGTATAGGTGGGCGAAACATCAGTCGGGGTTGTGTGTTGAGCTTATTTTGGCTCAAAGTTCAAGAGAGTTGTGGCCATATTTAAGTCTTTATGTGATTCTGTTTCCTTTTATTATTTCTTTTATATTGTCGTTATCCTCTTTGATTTATTACCTTATATTGAGTATTTATCCTATTTGATTTCGCAGTTTGATTTCTATTCTACTGTGGTTCATAAACGTTTATTTGTACTCTGATTTTTAATGTATGATCTTTAGAGTTCTTTTATAAACTATTGGTTGAGTTCAATGTAAATCATTCCTTTGCCTTAGCATTTTGTACTGAAACGGTCGGAGAGAACCAGTTTGGTACTTAGTGTGGCGATAACATTCCTAGAATTCTTAGGTTTTAAGTATTTCTATTTTAATTCTTCCGCTATAAAAAAAATAGTGAATTTTGGGGTGTTACCAGAGGAATAAGGAGAAAAGGAGAAGGGAATAAAAAAAGAAAACAAAAAGGAAAATGGGAGAACTTAAAATAATTTAATTTATAAAATAATAAGATTTAATATTTTTAATAATAAATTTATTTAATAATTTATTTTAATATAATTAGAAATATGGGCTTAAAAATGCTAATTTTAGTAAAATATTGGTTTGTTGAAAATTATTTAAATAAAAAGAGTATGATAATATAAAAAATATTTGTTTTTATTTATCAAATATTACTATCCAAAATATATACTCAAAATCCATAAAATAATTAAACTAAATAATTTTAAAAGTGAATTTATTTTAAATAAATTCTATTTATTAAATTATAGGTTTTTTAAATTTTTAGGGGATTACAAGAACGGTTATTAAAAGTGCTTTTAATAACGGTTCTTATAGGAGCCGTTATTAAAACTCCAATCTTTCACCTCTTATTTCATTTAGTTCTTGTTTCATGCCAAAAGTTTTAAAATCCCTCATTTTTCATATTCCCTCTCTTACTCTCATTCTCTTGTGAACACTTGCATCACTACACTGTTTGCCACCACTCCTCCTCCTTTCAAATCTAGATAACCACCACTTATTCTCTTTCGCACTATAACTCTTAGCAACCATTCTTTCTCTTGCGTTACCACATTGTTTCCATTCTTGGCATTGCATGCCCTACCATTCTTGGGCACTTTGCTTACATTTGGTTTTTCTTTCTCTATTGTGTTCATAGGTGGTCGCCACTATTTTCTTCGTCATTGCTAGTTCTCTTAATTGCCACCACTTCTCTTAGTGCCTCCACTCCTCTTACATATGGTTTTGTTCTTCTATAACTTATTATTTTATTCTATATGTATAAATGCATGCATGTTGATATAGGTTGTAGTGTGTGTTATTGAAAATTTACAACTTGTTGTTAAAAAATATATTATTTTATATTATTGAATGTGTTAATGAAAAATATTGTGGTACATTGTTTAATTTTTTTAGTGATTTATATTAACATTCATGAGTATGTTGGCCAACCTTACACACAAACACACACACATATATATACACCATTGTTGTGCTTAGTTACCAAGAGAAATAAAATACTTAAAAATATTATTAATGTAACTTGTGAAAACTATATACATATTCATTAACAAGTATAGGACACTAGGATATTAGAAAATATCAGATAATTAAATGAAAATATATTTTACATATGTACATCATTAAATTAAAATTTCAGTTAGAGTTGCGTGTTAATAATTTTTATTTAATAAGGATTGAGTAGATATAGAAAATATAGAAGATATAAAAGTGAATAATTAAATAGAACGGAATAACTGTGTATAATAATAATGATGATCATGATCATGATCATGATGCTGATGATAACATATAGAATTTATTAGTTTTTAATTATAGTTAGCTAAATTTAGGATTAGGGTTTATCATGTTTAGGGTTAGTTTTTATTGTAATTTATTAGAGTTAGGGTTTATATTATACTAAATATGATAATTAATATGTTCTTTTATAAAAAACTATTATATACATTATTGTCAACTCTACTTTGAATATTATCATATTATTATACTTAACCTATATATTATCTCATTAATTTTACTTGATTTTACTATGCAGAGCTTGAACACTTAGATCATAGTTTGATGTTCAACCAATTTGCTAAATATATTAGTCATAATTATTTCCTTGTTTTAAACATGTTAAGTATAATAAGAGGAATTTTGATTAAACTTAACTCAATGATAAATCTAGTGGGAGTAAATGAAAGGAAGTATTTGATAATTATCTTTTCTTGATATTTAATGACACATTTACATCAAAAGAGAAATAAATAAAAACCAATTCAAGATTATAAGTTTTATAATGAGTATATTATGTGGGTATGTTTTTAGCTTTACATATTTGGTTAAGATATGGTAGAATATATTTATGATTTTTATAGCTAGTTGAATAGTTCATATATTCTATAATATAGATCCTTTCGAGAACAACCTTGATCATAAGATTTAGTGGTTGTTCTCATTTGTAGGTAGTGAGATGTCACTCATTGCCATGACATACCCTCCGCCGTATCTATGCATGGCGCCAAATGCTGATTTGTGGACTCATGCCATATGGTTATACAACAAGCTAGGTTTGTTATCGATGAGTGGCACGTCATATGACCCATTCCATTTCATATCATATCACCTACTGTTCACCCTGCCTTAGATGGAGCCATGGTTATTGGTTATATCTATCTTTTTGCATTGGTTTGTCCACCACATTGATGCACCACACTCAAGATTTATTATAGGTGAGATGTTTATGATCTAATAGCTAAAGAGTTGATGGTGATTGATGACGAGTGGAGGTTTTGTCATAGCTTGCCACCTACTATCCACCCTAGTTACCCTAGAGTATCTATGACTAGGCTTTTTATTAATGATGTTAGGGAACAATTGAAATATCATGATGGGTGGACTTTGAGAGTGATAGTTATTAATCAAGCTTAACAATGCTACTAAGGAATTGAGTGTTATGGTTATGAGTTTTTTTTGGTTAGGTGTTTGGGCTTTAGAAACCTTTTAATATATATAGTGTTGTTATTGCATTAACCACATAGTATGTATATCTTTTTTAATTTGAACCATTGTATCATGTTTTACTATATAATAATAAAAACATACACACACACACACACACACACACACATATATATATGAACTCTTTCAATGTATGTGTAGCTTGAGTATTGAGATCGTTTTACAAACATTGGTGTAGATCAAAGGGGAGGGAAGAACAAGGTTAAATCAATCCACTGATTCTATCTCTAGCTTGTTGAAGTTGATGAAGGATATGCTTATTTTAAATGGGATTAAACTTGAATATGTGCAGGTTTAATGGGAAGGTATGCTTTGAATGTTGATGCACATTCCAAGACTCTAAGAATGAAGAAATGCTTGGCAAATTCCGATCTACATAAGTCTCCAAAAAGAGAGAAAAATGCATGTTCAACTTGTAATTTTTATTCAAATGATCTTCACACTTCTTTCATGTAAAAGGCTTAGGTACTTATATAGGAAATAGCTAACTTAAAGACCTAAATTAATCGGCTTTCCCTCCCTTAATCCAAGCTAGTTTAACTCACTTTAACTAAGCTTACATAAGTCCTAATCTCAATCATAATATCATCATTTAAATGATACTAATGACTAACATCACAAAACACTAGAATCAACTATGGTACATACATGAAATTACAACAAAACCCTAGCTTACATGAAATATACTTTAGAGTTTACAACAAGTTTAATATAACTAATGATATCACCAACTATATCTTGTTGTAGTTTCATCCCATGTATGCCATAGACTTGCATGCTTTGAATGTATTATACACTTTAAGACTTTTCTTGTGTGTTGAATTCTTCACCTTACAAATATGTAATATACATGCAAGAATATCTTGAAGTGTTTTCAATATCAAATATAGAAATATCATCAAGAACATTTAGTATGATTGGATCCATTATTAAGAATGCTAATTCTTCATTAATTTGAGAATCATTAGAAGCATTTGATATATTAAATGCACCTACATCATTCTCTCCAAGTTGAGAAGAATTTATCCTAAATTATCATCAGCATAACAAGGAGACAAATTACTGATATTAAAAGTTCTTTAAATTCCACCATAATAATTTGGAAGTTCAAGTTCATAAGCATTACCCATAAATTTTCATAGTATTTTAAATGGTCTGTCAGCTCTTCGCATTAGTTTATTTTTATTTAAATTAGAAAATAAATTTTTATGTAAACTTAACCAAACTAAGTCACCAGGAGAAAATGCCTATAGGCTTTAATACTTATTTTCTTCAGCTTTATACCTCACATTAGCTTTCTTAATATTGGTATTTATTTTCTGTTGAAGTTTTTGAAAGAGTTTGACTCTATTCTTGGCTTCATAATTTTTTAATTCTCATTTCTCTAATGGTACCATAGTAATTGGCATGTATGGATTCACTCCATAAACCACTTCAAACAGACTAGCTTGAGTAGTACTTGATGGACTTCGATTGTAAGCAAACTCTACATGAGGTAACTTAACATCCCAATCTTTAGTACTTTTATTGACCAAAACTCTTAATAATGTACTAAGAGTTCGATTAACTACCTCTATTTGACTGTCAGTTTGTGGATGATGTGAAGTGCTAAATAACAATTTAGTACCAAGATTATGCCACAAAGTTCCCATGGTTTATTATGAATGGGTAAAAGTGTGTATAAGTCTTTATGAAAGTAACTCTTACATTTCTTACATGTAGAACATCTACTTATTGTAGATTGTACATTTTTAACCATACGTGGCCAGTAAAAATTTTCTTGTAATAATTTAATACTATGATGTATACCAAAATGTCCCATAATGCTACCTTTATGTACTTATTTTATCAATAAGTCTCGAATATTAGATCTAGGGATATAAAACTTATTCAATCTATAAAAAAACAACCATTTTGTATGACATAATTACCATTGTATTCGCTTTCTTTACATGCATTGAATATATCAATAAAATCGTCATCTTTATGATACAATTCCTTTAACACTTTGAAACCTAAGATTTTGTCATCCATCATCACAAGTAATGTAGATCTACATGAAAGAGCATTGGCTACTACATTTTCTTTTCCATCTAAATTTCTAATAGAGAACATAAAGGATTGTAAAAAGTTTACCCACTTTTCATGCCTCGGATTAACATTCTTTTGACCATGAAAGTATTTCAAACTCTTATGATCAAAGTGTAACACAAAGGGTTTTGCCCCTCAAATAATGAATCCATGTCTCTAAGATTCATATAATGGAAAATAATTCTTTATCATAAGTTGAATAGTTACATTTAGCTCCATTCAAATTTTAGAGAAGAATGCTATAGGTTTCTTTTCTTGTGATAGGACACCTCCTATCCTAACTCCACAAGCATCACAAGTTACTTCAAAAAGAAGGTCAAAGTTGGGTAAAGATAGAGCAATAGCATTACAAAGTTTAGTTTTGAGGGTATCAAATGCTTAAGTAGCTTCTTGTCCCCAATTAAATTGAACTTTTTCATGAGTTGTGTAATAGGTGTAGCTATAGTATAAAAACAAGCTAACCCGTGGAAACTTCTCACATTAGGTACATTTTTAGGGATAGGTCACTCTTGTATAGCTATAATCTTGTTAGGATCCACTTTAATTTCCTCTCCACTAACAATATAGACTAGGAAAACTACACTTGGAAGCATAAAATCACATCTTTCAAATTTTCCATAAAGTTTTGCTTCCCTTAGCTTATCAAACAATTTCCTCAAATGCACTAGGCGATCATGCTCATTTTTACTATACACAAGAATATCATCCAAATATACAACAATAAATTCACTAAGGAAAGGTTGGAGAACTTCATTCATAAGTTTCATGAATGAACTAGGTGCATTAAATAGCTTAAAAGGCATAACCATCCATTCATAAAGACCATATTTAGTCATTAAAGCAAATTTCCACTCATCGCCATCCCAAATCCTTAGTTGATGATAACCATTTCTTAAATTAATTTCAGAAAATACTTGTGCACCACAAAGTTCATCTAGCATATCATCTCATCTAGGTATAGAAAAATGATATTCGACAGTAATGTTATTCACTACTCTTGAATCAATATACATACGCCGTGTACCATCATTTTTAGGAACTAGTAAGGCAAGTACACTACAGAGGCTCATACTTTCTCTCACAAATCCTTTGTCTATAAGCTCTTGTATTTTTCTTTGTAATTCCTTAGCTTCTTTTGATTTACATCTATAAGTAGGTTTATTTGGAAGAGGCATTTCGAGAATAAGATCAATAACATGTTCTATACCTCCTTTTGGTTGTAATCCAGGAGGTAAATCCTTAAGAAATACATCATGATATTCATCAAGCAGCTTATTTACATTAGGATTATCATGTTGTTGCTCCCCAAGTTTAGAATCTTTAGCAATTATGTTATAGCAAATTCCTTCTTATTCCATGAACTTTTCCATAGCCTTTTCATGTAGAAATAATCTCTTTTTATCATCACTCAAAGGCATATTATCATATAGTGAAGGTGTTAATCTATACAATTATTTTACCTTTTTCACTACATATTCATTAGTTACTTCAAACTGAGTTGATTTTCTATCATATTGCCATGGTCTTCCTAAAATTAAACCACAAGCATCCATAGACAATACATCACATAAAAGTTCATTATGGTAGTCTCTAATGCAAAATGATACCTTAACTCCTTTATCTTTGTTTAACCATTTTAAATAATATGGTTTAGGATGATTAGTGGTCTCTAAACCAAGCTTTTTAACCATTACTTCATGAGAAACATTTGTACATGAACCACTATCAATAATGAGTCTACAATCCATATCACCTATTTTACACTTAGTTTTAAAAATTTTCTCTGTTTGAGTATGTGTTACATTAGGTGTAATTTGCAATACTCTTTGAAGCACAAAATATGGATCTCCTTCTTCTTTCTCATGGTTAAAATTTATTTAGGAGATTAAATTTCTAGATTCCCATCTTCACTACATGGTTCCATGTCTTCTATTTTACTCAAGGTTAAAGCTCTTTGGTTAGGACATTCTCTAGAAATTGTCCATATACTTTAAATTTAAAGCATTGTTTATTAGACATTTCAACCATCTTATTTTTACCTTTTTCATCTCGATTATTCTTTTTATTATATGAAGATGTAGATTTAGGCATGAAAGTATTCGAATAGGGCTTAGATGAGGTTAAAGCATCAGATTTAACATAGGCCTTGGTTTTTTTTTGTTTGTCTTTCAAATTTTCATGCCAACTTAATCAAGTCATCAAGAGAATCATATGCAAACATATCAACTTTTTCTCTTATCAAATTATTCAATCGACCTAAGTATCTAGCACATTTTTATTCTTTTCTTTCTTGTACATCACATATAAGTGCTAGTTTTTTAAATTTTCTAGTGTACTCTTCTTCACTAAACAATCCTTGCCTTAGAGTTTTCATCTTTACATACATATCTTGTTCATATTCCCTAGGCACAAAATTCCTCTTTAGGTGTTTTTTATGTTTTTTCCATGACTTAATATTTTATTTCTCTTTTCTTTCTCTTACCTTTTTTAAGTTGTCATACCAAATCTTAGCAAATCTTTTGAACTTACGAGTAGCAAGCTTATATTTTCTTTCTTCGTCATACTCTTTAAATTCAAATATAGCCTTAATTTCATGAAACCATTCAAAGAAAAATTCCACATTCAATTCACCATAAAATTCAGGAAGGTCTAGTTTGATACCTTGATCATCATTAGGTTCATATCTTACTTGGAATTGATATGGTCTCTTATGATTTCTTGAGGCATAAGAATTCATTTCTTCTTCTCCTTCTTTGACATATTTCACCTTTGCATGTCCACATCCTCCCTTTTCTTGGACTGCACGCCTCATCTTTTCATCCACACTATCATGCATGTCTTCTAATGGATTTGGCTATGGTTGAAGCTTCTCTTTGTCAGCTGGCTTAGCTTCCATATTTTGCAATGATTGTAGAAGTGCTGCATGAGGATGAATATCGGAATCCATAAGTGTGGTCAAGATTTTGATGGATTCCACTAATGTATGCACATCTTCACATGCCATGGTGAAGTTACAAAACAACACTCAACTTCCATAAGAAATTAATAACTAATGGGGGTCATAGAAGTGTTGTTTATAGCCAAATGATATAGGATAAATCTTTCTAATATTGAAGAAAGTATTGATTGCTTCATTGATTTCTTGGTCATGTAAATATTGAAGGGAAGGTGGTTGAATGACTTATGATAATTCTTTCCTAGGATGAGGATTTCTTGGTGAGAATCAAACTAGTCACATAAAATATAGGAAGATGATGTTGAATATGTGTCAAGGGATTGGTATCTTAAAGTTGAAGATGCTGTATTTAAATCTTGAAGAAATGAAGGAGAGAAAGAGGAGAGTATGTGTTAACAGGTTGGGACATAAAAGGTAAGGTTCAAAGGCTAAAGATTTTTATTCAAACTAGTGGACCACCGAGAGTTTTGTATCTTTGAAAAGAAGATATGTAGGAAGAAAAATGAAGTAAGTATCTGCTAGACGAATTGAAGAAAGAAAAGTAAAGGAATGCTAGAAAGTTGGAGGATAAAATAGAAGGGAATGTTGTAAGGTTGACGGATAAATGAAAAAGAACACTAGACGATTAAAGGGAGAAATGGAAGAAAAGGGTTGCATCAAAGAAGATGAGGGTCTTTTAAAATTGTAGCTATGAATACCTTCAACAAGATAAACTCAAGAATTTTAAATCTTCAACAAAGATCTACATTCTACCTTGAAGATTCAAGAAGAGGATGAAGATGCAAGAAATGGATGAAAACATGCCTTTTCTCGATGGTTCTTGATGAAGAAGTTTCTTGCATGCAAAAACAAGAATGATGATGACCCTAGATAATCAAAGGAAAACAAAGGAGTTTGGAGCTTTGATACCAAAAATGGTGTGAACCAAAGGGAAGGGAAGCATAGGATCAAATCAATCCTTCAATTCTATCTCCAGCCGGTTGAAGTTGATGAAGGATATGCTCGGTTTAAATGGGATTAACCTAGAATATGTCCATGTTCAATGGAAGGATATGCTTTGAATATTGATGCACATTCAAAATCTCTAAAAAGGAAGAAATTCCCAACACTTTCCTATCTATATGAGTCTCCAAAAAGAGAGAAAAATTAAATTTTAACTTGTAATTTTTATTCAAATAATCTTAACATCTCTTGTGTGTACAAGGCTTAGGTACTTATATAGGAAATAGCCAACTTAAATATCCCTCCCTCAATCAAAGCTAGTTTAACTCATTTGAACTAAGATTATATAATGCTTAATCTCAATCATAATATCTTCATTTAAAGGATATTAATGACTAACATTACAAATCCCTACAATCAACTATGGTACATACATGAAATTATAACAAAACCCTAGCTTAATTTTTGGGTTTACAACAAGTTTAATATAACTAATGATATCTCCAACTACATTGTGTTGCAGTGTCATCCTATGTATGTCAGATCCTTCACGTTTTCAATGCATTTTACACTCTAATTCTTTTTCTTGTGTGTTGACTTCTTCACCATGCAAATGTGTAACATACTTGTAAGAATATCTTCAAGTGTTTTCAATATCAAGTATAGAAATATTATCAACAACATTTAGGATTATTGGCTCCATTATTAAGAATGATAATTCTTCATTACCTTGAGAATCATTAGAAGCATGAGATACATTAGATTCACCTACATCAAACATGTTCTCATGATTTGTATGCATATATATATACACAATAGCATGATACATTTGAGATTAGTTATTTCTAAGCATGATTAGTTTGTGAATTATTAATTTTTTTATAAGTAAAAACATATTTATAAATAAAACAGCCAAAAGGTTAAAAATAAAACCAACTTAGTTCATGACTAGATGATTAATATAATGTCGCCATCGATCATAGTTGTTTTTGTGCAAACACCTACTAGCTATAATAAAACTAATGTCTCTTAGTATACTGCTACTAGTGTGTGCTAAATTATGAAAAATTCTTGGATAACATTCGTAGGAAATTAAAGCAATAAAGGTGATAAAGGAAACATGTAACATAGCCTTCTTCTCCTTAGGCTCTCTCGTGGTGCTTGCCAAAACTTTAATCTATTCATCCCAAGACTGAACAACATCCTGATGATTAAATGCCAATCTTATCTTACTCCATATCCCCAAAATAAAAGTGCATTCCATGAATATATGCTGTATAGATTCATCTTTATTTTCAGTACAAAGCACACCTTTTGGATCATCAAGAAGGCCCATCATCTGCAATCTCACCTTGGTAAGCAATATCTCATGAATAGCTAGCCACATGATAAACTTATCTTTAGGAGCAGCAAGAGAACACCAAACTAAAAGGTACCACCAAACCCTCTCCCTCTGACAACACAAAAAATCATAAGCCTTGCTAATGCTATAGGCTTCCTCACTAACTAGCCACTTATTAGACCTACGAAGAAAATATGGGACAAAGGTAGAGAGAAGATTAAGAACCTATTGAAGAGGCCAGGAACATAAGTGTACAACTAAGAATCTCCACACAGTACCTGACCTATGATAGATGGCATAGACCCATTTCACCCACAATGAGTCTTTTTGTTACAAATATTCCAAAGGATCTTTCTTAAAGCTACTCTATTCCATGTTGATAGATCAATAAGACTGACCCTCCTTTTTTTGGTGTGCAAACAACCTGCGACGCTATTAATGCTTTCTTGGAGGTATCAACATTACCAGTCCATAAAAAATTCCTACACATACTCTCCAATTGCTTAATCAAATTCAATGGTTGGATGAAAACCTAACACCAATACATCTACATACTAAAGATCACATATTGAAGAAGCTGGGCCCTGCCTGCATAGGAAAGAAGATGGGAATGCCAAGAAGAAAGCCTATGCTCAATCTTATGAATCAAATCCTACATCTGAGCCATAGTTAAATGAGTAGAGGAAAGAGGAATCCCAAGATAAGTAAATTGAAAACGTCCCTAAGAAAAGCGAAGCGACTGGAGAATCTAAGACTTTGTCCTCTCAACCTCACCCCCAAAATAAATACAAAATTTTTTAGGTTGAATGATTAGACCAGACCTATCCAAAAAATCATCCATCATCTCAATAAGCTTTACAATAGATTTAAACTCCCCTTGAAAAAAAATGAGCAAATCATCAGCAAATGCGAGGTTGATGATATGTAACCTTTTGCATTTAGGATGCCCTCGAAAGTCTTCATCACTCCATAACCACTTAAACATTCTAGATAAATGATCAACCACAAGGATAAATAAAAAGGGAGATAGTGGATCACCTTACCTTAGTCCTCACCAATCATGAAAAGAATAAGAAAGCTCCTCGTTTAAAGGTATGGAATAAGAATCGGAAGTAACACAAGTGAGAAGAAACTTTACCACATGGAGGAGAACACCATAAGCATGAACCACCTTTTGCAAGAATAACCAATTAATAGAATCATAGGCCTTCTGAATATGAAGCTTCATCATATATCTCAGGGAGACTTGCTTTTGAGAATATTTCCTGACAAAATTTGAAGCAAGAAGAATGTTTTCACCTATACATTTGCCTTTGACAAAACTTGATTGTGCTTGATCAATAAGTAAAGGCATAATGGGTTGGAGCCTAGCTGTGATGATTTTAGAGATTATCTTGTAAAGCACCCTACAAAACGATATCAAACGATACTCACTAATTATGGATGTATTCACTTTTTTAGGGATAAGCATGAGAGTAGTAACATTAATCTATTGGGGAATAGCCATAGAAGAAAAAGAATCAACAACAACTGCTACGATCTCTTCGCCTATCACACCCCCAAGCTTTCTAGAATGAGATACCAAAGCTAGGAGTTGACAATAATGTAATTCTAAGAGAGAACCCCCTAAATCCACCACCTCCTACTCAATAGCACCTAAAGCAGACCCTAGGGAGCTAATTGAATTGATCTGTAATAATTAATTTTGTGTGGGATACAACTAGATAAAAAAACTATGAATCAAAAATGGTTTTATGAAAATCATTTATCTAGGGAATATAATGAAAGAGTGGAGTTTTTCATCTAATTTATAATTGAACATGCTCAGGACTCTAGTAGAATAGTCTACCCTTATTTCAATAGTGCTTATATTCAACATAATAATGCTGATTATTTGAGAGGTCATTTATTTGTATATGGAATAGATACAAGTTATAGTTGATCCATATTTAAATTATAATTTTTAGCTAAGTGGTAGAATTGCAATATAGAGCCATGAAGCCTATAATTAAATGCAATAATTGATGATCAATATTGAAGTTGAATGTAAAGTTGAACTATGTGTGAGTTTTATTCAAGTTAATCGCATATATGTAAATGATTAATCTTTAAAATCATAATCTCTTAGTCTATCAGAATTAGCGATTAATTCCTACCCTTTCTTCTCTTTATAATCCATATTTTTCAAGCCATCATTATCATTTAAATACCACTTAAAATTGAGAATAATGGTAGCCCTAATTCAGATTCCACATTTGAAACCCTAAACCATCATTTAAAACCCAAATTCTCCATTGAAATGAAACATAACCATAATCCTAAAAATAGAGTTAAAACCTAACCCTAAACCCTGAAATCATATTCCATTCAAACCATAGCATTCAAATCCTCATCATCATTGAAACACAATTATCGAATACATATCTTAATTATCATAACACATTCAAACCATGAACATTAGTTATCCACCATCACTTAATCATCATCTCTTTGTTCAAAACATATTCATCATTAATTCACCCTATTTGAATTTTCTGATCATCTATCCCTCATTATTACGCCTTATTTTAATTATTATCAACATAATTTATCCTTAATATCACCAATTTGAGAATTACACCCTCCCATACACATCAATTTTAGTATTAGTGCCTTAGAGCTATTGCAATCAAGATTCAATTTTTCTTTCAAGATTCTTTAAGAAAATATCTCATCTTCAAGAATAACAAAAGACTCATCATGAATATGCCAAAGGGATGAGCACTTCAAGGGGCGTTTGGGAGAGATGTAATCAATTGGTAAAGAGAAAGGATAGAGAACTGAGGAGAGGACTTGAGGGATATTCATAAGACCATGACCGATGAAGTCAAGGAGGTAAAATTTCATTTGGGGATACTTGAAGCATCCAAAGCCCACAAGTCCCATTTGCAACAACAAACCGAAGGGAAAAAATAGAGAAATACCACGTTAGAAAGGCATAAAACCAAGCTGATGAAGAAGAACAGAGCATGAAAAATTATGTAAGACTAGGTGACACCTCAAGAAAAACCTATATTGACATGGAAAAAGGAGTCAACTTTGATCTTTCATACATTGAAGGTAATTTTGATCCATAATCTTTTCTCGAGTGGTTGCAAATTATTGAATACATTTTTGAATATGAGGAAATTGATGATGAGAAATGGTGTCAAATCCCAATATTAAAGTTTAAGAAGTTTTCTTGAGTGTGCTATGATAATTTAGAAAGAGACAGGAGAGAGAAAAAAATAATTATTAGGTCATCAAAAAAATAAATAAAAATACATGAATAAGAAATTTTTGACACAAGCATAGGAGCGAGAAAAGTTTACAAAAAACATTACGTTGAGAGAAAGGTTACTTGGCATTGAAGAACATACTCAGGAGTTTAAAAGGTTTTCTATAATATGGGACGTCTAAGAAAGAGAAGAACAAGGGTCTGCACGATTCCTTAAGGGTTTAAATATGATCCTTTGGGAGAAGGTAGAGGTGTACCCTTATGAAGTGTTTGAATATCTGGAAAATAGCCATCAAGTTTCAGAAACAGTTGAAGAGGACACCAAGCTAGTTAACTAATGCTTCATATGATTCGACTTACAAGGGTATGTCGAAGCCAGCAATTTCTCAAGTTCCAAGCCAAGACAATGTTAGAAGGTTCACTTGCGAAAAAAAGGGAAAGGATCAAGTGGTTGATAACATAAACAAAAAGTGCTTCAAATGTAGAGGTTATAGCAACTTTTCTCGTGATTGTCCAAACCAAATGGCATTAGCTCTGAAGGAGATACCAATTGTGGAGGCTTGTGAAGAGAATGAAGACCCTAATGATGAAATTGATGAATAAAGTGATATCTCAGAGGATTCTTTGGAAGAAGGCCAAGTAGATTGATATTTGTTGTAGAGGGTGCTCCAAGTAGAACAACAACCTTAAATGGGAGAAGATTTTTAAGGCCATATAAAGTTAGTGATAAAGTGTCTGAAGTCATCATAAATAGTAGCTCATGCACTAGTGTTGCTAATGAGAAGATGGTATACAAGCTCAGTTTGGAGACCAAGGGTCATCTAAGACCATATTCCCTCTAATAGATCAACAAAGAGAAATATGTAAGGGTAAAAAAAAACTCTTAACTCGTTTAAGATTGAAATTAATTTTGACATTCTAGTTATTGATACTTGTAAAATTACATTGCGGAGATACTCTGATGATGTTTAGGTGACAATCTAATGGATGATTATCATATTTTCTTGTGATATTCCCTCCAATGGCTCAATAAAGATAAAGGTGTAAGGGTAACAAAACAAACTCAATTTCTTTTAATATTGGAAATGATTTTGATGATTTTTTATGTGATATTCTACCTATTTATGCTTGTCACATTTTTTTGGGAACCTGTGGTAATTTAACAAGAAGGTTGTGTATGATGGAGTCCTTAATACATATGTGGTATTGCAAGATCCAAAGAATTTTAGGCTCAAACCTAATTTATATGCCGAGGATTTGGTTTTGAGTAATGAAAGGGTAGAAATAAGAGATCATGGATATCAAGTGAAGGAGGGAAAAAAGTGTAGCATAGAGTTGTTCATCCTTTAGGAGTGTGAGATGAATGAAGCAATTAAGAATGAGGAGATATACGATGATTTATTGGTAAAATAGGTTTAACAAGAGGATAATGATGATATCGATCCAAAATCATACTAGGTATAAAAAGAGTATGCCATGTTATTTCCAAAAAAGTTTCAAAGCAGGCTACCTTCTTTCAAAGGTGTTAAGCACACTATTGATCTCATGCCAAGAGTCCTATTATCGAACAAGTTAGCTTATAGATGTAATCCGTAAAAGGCTATGAAGCTATAAAAAAAGTGTAAGAATTTTTGAATAGAGGTTATAATCGAGAGAGCATAAGTCCTTACAGTGTTCTAGCTTTGCTGTTACGTAAGAAGAATGGTACGTGGAGGATGTGCTACAGAAAATAGCACAGTTCTGATTCCAAGATTAGAAGATGATTTTCATGGTGTTAATGCAGTCTCAAAGATTAATCATAGAAGTAATTATCATCAAATGAGAATAAGGAAAGGGGATGAGTGGAAGACAGCCTTCAAGACAAATTATAGGTTATATGAGTGATTAGTAGTGCCATTTAAACTATGTAATGCACCAAGTTCCTTCATGATATTGATGGCAAGGTTACTTCAACCCATTCTTGAAGGCTTTATCATTGTTTACCTTTATTTCTTTCTTTAGTGAGGAGTTGAATGGTGCAAGAATCAATTATTTGGCCTATGATAAAGAGTTATATACTATTATACTTTGTTTAGCAACATGGATTCATTAAGTGAGACCTAGGTGTTTTATACCTCAATCAAATCATGAGAGGTTAAAGATGTTGAAGAGTCAATATGAAATAGATGATGATTTTGCTATGGTCTTTAAAGATTGAAAGAAACAAGGAAGTTCTTGATCATATGTTGTTCAAGATAGGTACTTATTCAAAAAGAATAAATTATGTGTGCCAAAGAGTTTAGTTTGAGTCATATAAATCAAAGAGGTAAATTAAGGAGGAATTTAAGGACGCTTCAGATTTGAAAAGACTTTGGAGTTACTGCAAGAACATTTCTATTAGCCATGGTTGTTAGGTGTGGTACGTGTTAAAGGAGCAATAGTTTCTTCCATAAAGGGTTACATGTACCTTTAACTATGTCAACTCAACCATGGAAATGTGTTAGTATGGATTTTATTTTTGGATTATCTAGGACACCATGAGGCATGGATTCAATTATAGTTATGGTGGATCAAGTTTTCAAGATGGCTCATTTTATTCCATGTCACAAGATCGATGATGTTACTCATGTTGCAGATTTGTATTTCAAGGAGAACTTGAAATTGAATAGAATTTCGAAAAGTATTGTTTCATATAGATATGTGAAGTTCCTAAGTTATTTTTAGAAGATTTTATAGCACAAGATAGGAACAAAGCTTCTGTTTAGTACATCGCATCATCCTCGTACAATTGGGAAAACCTAGAAATTTAGGTACTTTTTTAAGGGGATTGGTGTGTAAGAGCGCTAAGGATTGGGTGTCAAGTTAGGACTTGCAGAGTTTGCTTACAATCAAAGTCCTTCTACTACAACAAGATCTCGTCCATTCAAGATAGTATATGGTAATAATCCATATATGCTGATTGACATGATATCATTGAAAAGGGTAAAGTGAAGAATTATGATTTGCAAGAGTGGGTAGAGTTCTTTCAAAAGCTTCAACAACAAATAAAGAATAATATTAAGAAGACATATGAAGTGTAGAAGACAAGAGAAAACAAGAATAGGAGTCAATGTTCTTCATCTTGGAGATTTAGTATGTTTACACTTGAGAAATAAGAGATTTCCTAATCCAAGGAAACATTAGCTTGCGCCAAGGGCAAATGTTACTTTTAAATTACTTCAAAAGCTTAGAGAAAGGGCTTATGAGCTTGATTTCTAGATTCATATGGTGGGTATCGACTCCAACATTATCCCTTATTATGGAAATGCAAAATTGAAGGGAAAATTCAAATCAAAGAAGGGAGAATAATGTAGGAGAAAAAACTCAAGAATTAGCTTTCATAATTATGGAACAAATTATTCCAAACTATTATTTATTTGGAAAGAGTCCCTATTAAATTTGAAGACAAATGGATGGTTACAATGGTAGAATCGTACCAAACAAGCTATTAAGTGTCTAGATTCATGTGTATGGTATGTATGGAATGCATTGCCACGTGCATGGGAATTTTATTTCTAGCTTGGTTTAGAAAAATTATTAATTTAGCTAATCAATTCATTAAGTAGTAGGTTTGGATATTAGAGAGAGTATAAAGTTAGCATAACATAGTATAATATTTTTTAGCTTGGGATCTTTTGATTTAAACTATTTATCTAAGTGATAGAATGGCTATATTAATTTAGTAATTGATAATCAATATTGAAGTTGAATTTTATTTGATTTCAATTTAAGTTAGTTGAATATGTATGAATAATTTAGCATTCAAATTATAATCTCTTTTTTTGTGTGAATTAGAGATTAATTCCTATCCTTTCTTTTCTCCATAATCTCTATTTTTTTGGCCATCATTATCATCCAAACATCACTTAAAATTGAAAATAATTGAATCCCTAATTTAGTTTCCACATTCAACATCCTAAACCACCATTCGAAACCCTAACCCTTTCATTCGAACCAAACACAACCCTTATCCTAAAAATCAAGTTAAACCCTAACCATAACCCTAAACCATGACGTCATCTTCCATTCAAACATAAGATTCAAATCCTCAACATCATCAACACACCACTGTTGAATATATATTTTAATTATCATAACTCATTCAAACCTTCACCAGTAGCTATCCATCATCACCGAATCATCATCATTTTGTTCAAAAAATATTCATCTTTAATTAACCTTACTCAAATGTTCTTATCATCTATCCCTCATTGTTGAGACTTATTCTAATTATTATCAACATAATCAAGCCTTAATATCACCAATTTAAGAACTATATCTTCCCACACACATCAAAGTGATAGGAACTTCATGGAGTTATTAACACTTGTATTGGATATGATTCCTAATGATAATATTCTATCCAATCATACCTAAAAAGCAAAGAAGATTATTTCCTCTATGGACATGAGTTATGAGAAGATACATGGATGCCTAAATGATTATATTTTATTTTATAATTAGATTGCATCTTTAGATAGTTTTCCTAACCCCAAATGCAAAGCACAACAATACAATAAAAATAAGGTTCCATCTAAGGGGTTATGGTATTTTCTTATAATACCAATATTCAGGTAGATGTTTAATGATGTTGAAAATGTCAATAACTTGAGATGGCATACTGATGAAAGGATAGATGATAGGCTTCTTATACATCTATCTAACTCTCAATAATTGATGATAATTGGTGTCTTGTTCCCTGGATTTGGTAAAAAAAGAAAGAAACATGTAATTTCACTTTCGATGGATGGAATGAATCTTCATAATTAAGGCACCTACGGTGATTTAATAAAATAGCTTATGAGGTTCACTCATGTAGAAACTTATTCGTCTCTTTTTAGATTCATCAACTAGTTAGCTAAATGGATCTTCAGCCATCCACTCCATGGGTTTTATTCCTATAGAAACCCATTCATTTATGTTTAAATACATCGACTGGTTTTTCAAAACAAATCTCGTGGTTTTTCATTTATTCCTATAAAAACTTGTTTATTTCTATTTAAACACATCAATTGGTTTTGCCAAACTTATCTATTGGTTCATAACTAATTTACTTATTTGAACAAAATAATCAACTAGTAAAGTGAACACATTAATAGATCTTACCTCAACATATAACTATTTGTACATGCTCATAAGACAGCATGTGCACTATGCATAACGAATCGATTCATTCACATAATGGTAACTTTTCACTTCTGGTATGAACAAAGAAAATCAACTCATTTGAACCATTACTCAACTTTCTATCTAACTAATCGACTAGTTCATCCATATAGTCTGAGTGGTAAGCATTAAATGCTAATTTTCTACCTATTAGACGATAATTTTTTTTGAGATTTTACATCTAATGGCTGTATAATAAGGGTAACCCTTGTAAATAAGGTCTCTTTATATTTATTACAATACATTTTTAATAACATTGATTTTCTAGTTAATCTCTTACTCTCAAATCATTCAATTGATCACTCAAAATTTTCAAACTTTGATATTCTAATATTTTACTAAAGAATACACTCTACTCACATGCCCTGGCTAGAACTATTCCCAAATTATAATATTTCTTATTACATCTATATAGTTTAAATCTCATCCAAAGTTATATGCTTCCATATCCTATATTCTTGATTAGAATTATCTATAATTATAATCTTCTCATAAAATATATTCAAAGAAGTTAGTGAGTGTTTGCTTATCATTATTGAGATATTCATCTGGAGAGTCTGGAGAAGATAAATAAGTAAATTTTGTAATCATCTCTTAGAGGGTCATTGATATTATAAGGCCCATAAAATAGAACAATAGTGATCATCAATAAAAATACATCACTTTTTCAAAATCCAAAAGGGAGAATCTTTTGGTTATAGATGTTAAGAGTAATTTTCTCTTCAACTGCTCTATATTTTATGTTAATTTTTATACTATCATTTACGTTCCATAGAATCCTTTTCACTGCCCTCTAGGGTATTTGTACCCATAGAAATCATCCCTTAACTTTTTCCATCATGTTGAGATCCTATATGACCTATTGTATCAATATTAGATAAATAATTTGTGTGAAATTAAATAACTTCCTCAACTATGTAGCTATATATAATACATCACTCTAGTTAATATAGATATCTTAGATTCCCATTTAATTTTTTTCAAATATCTCAAATGGGAATATTTAATGTAGATAGATGGGACTACACAATTTCACCTTCTTGACAAAGTGAACTATCAAATAAATAATGTAATCAAAGAAATAATGTCGAAAATACATCTCAAGTTGGCACATGGTGATGAAAATATCTATTTATACTGCATATTACATTTTAAGTTCAATAAAATTACAAAAAAATAGCTTTAAGAAGAAATAAAGATCATTAATTACATTTATAGCACATTTTATATGTATGGAACAAATAACTATTGGCAAAAATTGGTATATAAAACCATTTTAGTCATAGGATTTCTCACCCACCATTTTCAAACATATCATTAAAACAGTGTTAATAATATTGGAAGAAAATCCCATTGGAATTTTAAATCTTTCAAGCACTTATAGAAATCTAGATTAACCTTTCTTGAAGCGGTATAATGCATCATGGCAAATAAGTATCATTTTCATTCCCTTGTGGTGCTACTTCTCCTTGATTACCCATGTCAACAATTTCTCATCATTCATTGATACCATCTTTCATATTCCATGGCACATTAATTAAAGTACTAATCATATTATCACATATATTATTTTCAATGCGAATTACATCAAGATAATGCCTTATAAATAATTTTTTCGAGTATGGAAGATCAAAGCATATTAATCATTTTTTTCACAAACTAGTAGGAATTTAGTCTTTATTTATCTTCCCAAACTTAAAAATCAAACAATTTCTTCTATCAAGTATCTTTCTTCTACTATTCAATAGGGTACTTACATTCAAATGAATACATCAAATAAGTAAATAGGGAATTGGATACTTTACATGTAGTATGATGTTCCTCTAGAAAAGTCAACATCCATAACACAAAAGATATATTTTAACTTTAGTTTATCGAAATGCAGATTGCCCTCTTTTTCTTATCTTTTATTAATGACTAGAGTAAGATTTATTGCTACAAACCTTTGCACACAACAAATAAAGAATGATTGTATTCTTTCAAGTAGAAACTTCATCTTAATTGTAGGTGTTAGAACCTAATTCTTTAGCAAATGTAAGAGGATAATATAGTGTCCCTTGCATATTTGCTAAAGTGATTTTTTTCCATTAATTGAACCATGATTAAATAAGGTAACAAATAGAGAAAACATTATAAATGTAATAAGGTTAAAAATGATAACAACCACCCAATTCAATAGGAAAAGTATATATTGAAAAATATCTACAACTATGTCATAAAAGCCCAATTGACATTTTGTAAGGAACTTCAATAAAAAAATTTGGATAATACTCAAAATCCAATTAGGAAAGTGTAGAAAAATATATCAAAAAATAATAATTAGAAGAGTACTATTATGCATATACGACATTTAATCATAAAAGAAGAATTGTTAAAAAAGTAATTATGTTGCATATTCTGAACCAATCAAAATAAATAATATAGCTACATTAACACAAAATCTTAGACATAGATATTGTTTTAGGTTCAAATATCATGAGCAAAAAAGCAAACAAAATCTTTTGTTCCAATAATTATTCTAGAAAGAATTATTCTATGGATTCACTAATGTTTAACAACTATTATGTATAACCATTTTCATGAAAAAACAACAAGCAATAATTTCCGGCCACATTACCACAAAGCAATAACAATTTCTAAGAATAAAACAATGTACAAATACTAATATTCAACGATTACTTGATTGTTGACTTCTCTAACTTCACCGACAAGTAAGAATAGCCTAAAAGGAAGATAACTTCTAGTGAAAGAAGAATCAATACTTTACAACCATGTTAAAGCTTTTACACAAATTATATCAATTTCCTAAATGAATCCAACCCCTTTTCTAAATTATTTGTAACCATAAGTGAAACTCAAGGAGACACAAAAACACTAAAAAAAATATGAGGAGCAAAGAAAAAGAATTAAAGTAAGAACCCACTCATTAGGATGTTAAGACCTAATTCTCCATACATTACCCTATTATGAGTAAAATATAAAATGTGATCAACAATGACTAAAAAAAAAAGAAATTCAAAACACTATCCTAATACTAATTTAAGCTTCCTTGCTAGCTCTACCTAAAATTAAAAGAACGTTAGGCCTTTATAGACATAACATGGAAAAGCAAGTACCTTAGGCTATAAAGCATTAACAATGAGCACTTACTAAATTATTTGTAACCATAATTGAAACTCAAGGAGACATACACACCAAAAAAATATAATGGTCAAATAACAAAAATTGAAGTAAGAACCCACTCAATGGGTTGTTAAGACCTAATGCTCCATACATTGCCCTAAAATAAGTAAAATAGAAATTGTAATCAACAATGACTAAGACAACGTAAAAAAAGTCAAAACACTCTCCTAGTACTAATTTAAGCCTCCTTACTAGCTCCACCAAAAATTAAAAGAATGTTAGGCCTTTTTAGAAATAAACAGGAAAACCAAGTACCATAGCCCTAGAAAAGATCCATCAACCCACAAATCATATAAGTAATCTTTCACCAAATCAACAAGTTAAGCAAAATGACAAAAGAGAAACAAAAATACTATGAACTAGTATACACGCTAGGCTTTTGGGATCCACTAGAGCACCTTCCTAGATTACTAATAGAAAAAATAAAGACTAAATTAGAAAAAACTATTTAAAACATAAAATAATAGAAAATAAGTAAACTTTATCAAAAATGACTTTAAAATTAGGGTTTACCACCCCAAAATATCATTTCAAACAATTTTATAGAATTGATCCAAATGACAAATTAAAAACTCAGTTTAATAGATTTTTAAATCAAAGCTAGTTGATTTTAACTCAATTTAATTTATTTTATGAACTATTCCTAAAAATTAGGGTTTTAAAAGCTAAAATACAAACCGAGATAATTAAAAACAATTAATCCAAGTTATTGGTGTTAAGATATAATTAAGGTAATTTGAAATAATTTTATAAAATCACTTATAGAGGAAACAACTATACAAATGACAATTTCCATAATTTCATTTGAAAATTAGTGTTTTAGACCCAAAAAGGAAATTTGCTCAAATTTTAATAATTTTTTTTAAATTGAATTTTTAAGCATACAATTTGACCTTTTTTATAACATATTGTATACTTAATTGATTAAAAATAAGAAAGAAAATACCTCATTTAACATAATTAGTGTTTTTGAGCTTGGACTTGAAATCTAGTCAAGACTTATCAAAATATTTAAATTGATATTTTGAAAATAAAATTAAACATATTCTACCACAAATTATATAATAAGTTTAATAAAATAACTGAAGTACACAATGAAAATAAATATGTAGGAATTTGACGTAATGATCAAATTTTGATTAATTTTACATAGATTTCTCTAATTGACATTTCCAATATGAAAATAATTATATTTCTAAGTATAATACATAATCATATTATCCAAAGTAGATTAATCACACAAATCTAAAAAAAATTGGAACATAACTAGGTTAACAATGACAAATTCTAGAAATCAGTATATACCACACAATTAGCCCATCAAATTAAATCATGTAATGCATATATCCTCAATTACACAACTCATATAGCTTAATTAAAGCCAATTCTTTCAAAATTAATCAAAACATAAAGTTAAGGATTTGGAAAAGTATACCAAACAAATTCAACAAAAATAATGCAAGTAAGGGCGGTGGAGCTTTCTTCGTGGGAGAGGACCACTTACAGGTGGTAGAGTGATGCTAGAGATGGTCATATGATGATTCATCATTGCTGCCTTCATGTGTTGCGGGGTACTCTACTGATGCTAGTGTGCTACCATAGATAATGATGACCATTAGAACTTTAGGCTATGGTGGCACAGTTGAGTGGTAATGAGGTGGTGTGTTGGTGTTGATGTGGCTAATGAAATGGAGGACAAAGGGAGAAGGGCATAAAGGTTTCAGCAAAAGAAATAATGTATGCGATGAAGAGATGGAAAAAGGAAGAAAAATAAGGAAGGGGTGGGGGTAGTCGATACTCACTAACATTTTGTTTTGTAAATAGCTTTTTGGAAACAAACAAAAGACTTGTCTAAAAAAAGATTTTATTTAAAATAAATCAAAACACTTGTTAAAGTAGAAATATAATTTAAACTAAAATAAATACTAGAATGCATAAATCAAGACTAATATTTATAAAAATTAGGTTTTTAGGAAGTAGGGTGTAACATTATGTACGCTGCTTCATGGACCCCTTATTCACCTACCAATAAGCAATACCCCCATTCTAGGTTATTCAAAATGTGACTTAACAAATTATTATTTTTATTATGATATTTATTAAAATAATTCTTATAATAATAATATTAATTTATTAAGATTAAGAAAATTAAATTTAAAAAATATGAGATTTTATAATAATTATATAAATAACAATAATAATATTTTTCCTAAAAAGATCTAAGAACTAGAGGTACAACTGCCCCTATACTTCCATCACACCGATCAAGTAGTCAGACCGTATCATATAGGTTATTCAAAGTGTAACTTGATTGATTATTACTTCCATAATAATTTTTATCATTTTAAAATTAATTGTTATTATTTTAATTATCATATTTTATTTTATAATTATATTAAAAATAACTATAATATTAATTATAAATCTATTCATATATTATATTATTAGTATTTCTTATAACATTGGCAATTATGATTATAAGAGAAGTATCTCATATATAAAAGGAATAAATATGATGTGTCCAGGGATATAACAATAGTTGAATCATTTGTCTTCCTTATATACTAATACCAATAGATATATAAGTCAGTATTAATTTTATTGGTATAATACTACTAATACCCATAGATATAAAATTAGAAAAATATCCTTTGGCTTAATATATTATTACAAATAGAAGAAAAAAAATTATAGGGAAACTTTCTTCATTGCCCACAAAAGTATATCTATTACTATTTGTAACTTTTTCTAACAAAAAAAATCTATGAATAAATTACTATTGGCACAAATCATATATTTTTTAGTGACTCCTATGGGTGATATCAATAATTAAAGCTTACGGTTTCCTATGTAGTTTCATTTTTTATAGCTAATAGTGCTATAGAATTTGTAATTCCTTAGCGAGTGAGCTCTATATGTTGTTTCTTTAGTTGTCCTACCCTATATTTAGTTCCTTATATGTTGAAATATAGATGTGGGTTCATTGGCCAATTTATCTTGGAGTTCGGTAATTGGAAATCATATTGTGTGTATATAAGTGGAATATACCTTTGTCTTCATCAAGAAATAAGTATACAAGAAATGTGCTATGTTATAATATAACATGGATTTATATAATTAGTGAACCTCATAGGTGTTTAAGTTCAGTCATTTTGGTATTTTGATTATATTCTAATGTTTGGGTAATTTATTGGGTTTTGATTATTAGTAAGGAATAGTATGGCAGAGGATGAATGGTAGTAAGAAATTTTAATAATTCCCCATTTTTTTTAAAAATAGAACCTTTTATAGTAAAAACAATATGAGAAAATATTTTTTATCGATATTTATTACTTCATTGAAATGAAATTCAAACTATAGTTAAATTATAGAAATATTTTACTCTCATTTCCTTAACCTAATAAAGTTTTGAGCCCAAAAACTTCTAAGCAACTTTTGGCTATCCAGATTATTCTAAACCATTATACTCTAAAATTACTTGGATTTCTTGACTTTTTTAGTCTCCTAGTCAATTTGAAAATAATTATTAGAGACTATAAAAAAGGATTGTTATTATCTTATTTTAAATTATTTATGCTTTAAACTTCAGTTTATCCTTTTTCACTTACAAAAATATTATGAAGCTATAGTGATCAATTTATTTTCTTTTTTGTTTGGATTTAAAAATAATTTCCATACATTTTTTCTTTATTTTATTTATTTTTATCATTATTCATCATTTTTTGGGATAATTAATTATCACAACTTGCATTTCTTAACAATGATCATATTTAATTATTGAGAAACCTAATAAAAACCTTTGAATCTTATAAAGATATTTTATTAACCCTTCATCTAAGATATAAACACGCCATGAATTACAAGTGTTATAGTTGAAATATCTTACACGCCATGAATGACAAGTTTTCTAGTTGAAATATCTTAGGTAATATTCTTTAGGATATTACTAACTAACTAATCACCTTGCCATACTACTTGTAACCTTACCCCATGTTTTCCCCTTCTACCATGCTAAATAACCACCATTTGACTTCTATTTTTCGGCTCCTACATCCCATATACACTCATCCAAATGTGTCTCCTCTAATCAATTTTATCCTCCCAAATATTGCAATATCAACTCATCCACCAACAACACCTAGCATTCACCTTCTTGAACCCCTATCTTGTTACTCCAAATATACCCATTATTTTTCCATTTCCCCCCTTTCCTACTGGCTCTTATTCTACACAACCCCCTTAGGTTTCTAGTTAATAAAAGAAACTAATCATTATTCCCATGTCAAATCCCCTAAATTTTCTTTGTTGCTAAGTCCCTTGTGTGTGTGGACTTCATCTTTCTCTTTCTAAAGGTTGGAACATCAATATCTCTCTTTTCATCCTCCATTTTATGCCCCATTTCCACCATTGGAGGTCATCATCCAAAAATCAATTGAAGCTCTCAAATAATCATCAACACTCACAATTGGTACTCATATGTGCTTTACTCTCTCTTCCATTGTCGTATGTAATTAATATCATGGTTTTATTTTTAATTTGGTAGGTTGATACAGGGATTGAGAAACCATTATCTTCATTTTTTATGTATGGCTTTAGGTAAATCCAACAATTCAATTAATGGTGGAATTACTATGAAAGTATGATTTTTGGCGTTCTTGGTATGTTAATATTGATATTTTAGAAACATGGATCATATGATGTTATATATGATATCAAATTTGTATATATCATTTTTTTTGAATTATTTAATTTATTAAAGTTTCTTCTTGAAATATTTGATGCATAAGTGCTTAAAGAAATCATAAAGGTTGGTAGTTTTGAGCCTATGAGTTTAGGTTAGATGTCGAGATTAATTTCTCTAAATTAGATAAGATTTATGAGACCTATTTTTCATCAAAGTAAAGGTATATGAGTCTAATTTCTAATGAAATTTCTATATCAATATTTGGAGGTATATGGAGAAAATTATGAACATTCTTGCACATGTGAAAAATCTTACTTTTCTAGCTCTTAATGGTTAGCCTTGATTTTGGTTTTAATTTTAGTGTTTAGGTGTGTTTTGCATGATGTAGGATTCTGATGTGTTTATTCAAATTTTTATGACAAAAATTATATAAAATATGGCATAAATTAGTTTAATATAATCAAAGTTATAAATGATTAAATTGGAGCACAAACTATGAATATCTTCAAAATTGATGGTATTATTCTTTCAAGATATGCATGGTTGTTCTTATGTTTTTTATGTTCTTCATGTTAATGCTAATAACATGTTAATATTAGCTTAAACATGTCATTAATGGAAAAATAAGGATTAATGAAAGATTAATCATGATTAAATATAAAATGAATAAATTATCTTTAATACGGTAAAGTCTTAAAAGTCTCAATAATGATAGTAAAACCTTGACCATTAACTATTGATATTGACTTTGAATTTGACTTTTCCTATAGATCATTAACCATGAATACTGATTTTTCTTTGAATGGAATATGACCTTATTTTTGTATTTTAGTTTCAAATATATCTAATATTTTCAAAGATGTATTGTTTAAAGGGATTAAAAGTAATTATTTTGAAAAATGGTGACAAAAGCTTCACTTTTACTCTTTCCTAGTAAATAATGTTTTTATTAAAAAGGTTTAGGTTGATAATTTTTGGTATTATAAATTATTTTATGTGTAATATCCCATATTTTATCAAATGGTTAAATGAGATTTATATCAAATTTGGATCTTTAATTTTGATTTAGTTATATGATTTGATTTAAGGCAAAGTTTGATTGCAAACCATGTTAAAAAAATAATTTTACTAAGTTTTTTTGGTAAACCAACAAACTGTTTTCTCATTTCAGAAAATTGGGTTTTCTCGACTAAATCGATTAAATTTTGTGGGAATCAATCTATTGGGTGGTAGAATAGCCGAATATTAGGCTCAAACCCATAGTCTAGTTTGTCAAACTTGTCATATTATTTTAGATTGATTTTTAGAAAAATCAGTTACACTATAATAGAATGTTCCGAACCCATGCTAAATTATCTCTAAAGAGATTCCTAGAAACCTTAATGAAGCATTTACCTTAAAATATTGGGTTAAAATCAATCTAGAGGTTGATTAGGATGATTGAGGGGGAGAGATGACCTTAACATTATCGTCTTCGACCTCACTTATGTTCACATTGCTAAGATTAATGCTTTGATATCATGAAAGGCTTTGAGCAACTGGAAAATTCCTTCCATGCTAACCTTCCATTACTTCTCTTATGTATGCTAATTATAGAATAATTTACCTACATTCTCCAAAAATACTATTTGAGTTCTAGAGATTATGTTAGCATATATTGGATGAAATTTATCTATTTTGCTTGAATTTAAATAGTTACTTATAGGGTTTCAAGTTGATTCTTGAACCCTTGGTGATTCCCTTTGATTTTGGCATCAAAATATCTAAGATTAGTATTCTCCTTCGCTACTTTCTACACTTCTAACCTTGCAACTATCTTTCTTACTACATTCTTACACTTCTTTCATTCTATCCCTAGCTCTCTATTATTTCAATTATTTAGAAATCAATTGTTAGATCCTAGGAAAAATGTTGAGTGGTCTAGCTGATCATTTCCCTTCTTTTGCATCAAGTTGGTATTTTCTTCTTTTCTTTGATTCTAATTTTGAAAATTTAATAAATTTTTGTTGTTAATGTATGAGGTTAAGATTGTGGTTTTGGGTTTAGAATTTTTTTGTTTGAATTATGGTTAGAAAATTGATTTTTCCTACATTAAGTAAATGCTTATTTCTTGTAAGATGTTTAATAAGTATTCCTGCATTTTTTGAGTTCCTTTAAGTTTATTTTGCATGTTTTGATGAATGAATTTAGTCTACAGAAGTGATTTGGATGGATGGGTGTTATACATTAACTAAAAAGTATGAAATTTGGTAAAAATAGGATATGATGATTCCATATAGTTAAATACAAGTTAATTGGGTTGGAAATGTGTTAGACTATGTTGAAACATTTTAAATGTTGTTGAGGATGATTTATATGTAAGAATTTGCATAAAATTCAATGAAAATATGCTATGATAGGGCAAACCAATTGAATGGTTAAGCTAAACTAATCAACTAATTCGTAGATCATTTAACTAGTTGATCCAACCCTCTAGAGAACATGGTCTTTCTCTGCAACTAAACCTATCGATTGGTTGGGCACTACCGATTGACTTGTTTATGAATAGTCAACAAGGCTACCCAAATTTATTGATCATTTTGATGAAAATCATGGTTTTGTTGAGTTATACTGATCAATTGGTTGGTCAAAACTGATTGTCTCATTAGGTAGAACCTATCTACTTGTTTGTATGGTTTGTTTCCTTTTGTTTTTGTTATGCTTTAAGCATATGTTTTGGATTATACTATGATTATTAATGGAATAAAATACAAATTTTATCATAGATCATTAGCCTAACAAAAAGACTTAATGGATCATAATTTATGATATACTCTATTAGTAATTTAAGGCTAAATGGTAATTTCATTATAATAAGTGATGATATTGGGAAATAAGTAATGAAATTCAACAAGGTCTTAAATAGTAAGATAAGATGGATATAAGAATTATGGTGTAAGGATAAATGGAAACCCATATGATTAGGAAAATGAAAAAAAAAAAGATTAATATGGAATAAAAATGGAAATTGGTATACTTTCTATATATTAGCCTTATGATCGCTCCTCTTTATGAATAATATACTAATCATGTATAATATCAGATAATCAAGTTGATTATAGGCCTAGATGACCCGATCCTTAATTAACTATTGATTGTTAGTTTGCCTTTGGGTGTTTGTGGTGCCTCTGGGTGGGATCTTAAGAGGTCTTAATGCTTTACCTACTCTAAGCACTAATAACGTATTAAGAGGTATCAATACTTAAGGGTCTAGTGACCTAGTGGTTAGCTTTAGATTAGATTTATGTTCATTATGGTGATTAGCTTTGATTTAGATGTATGTTTACTTAGTGATTATATTTGGCTTGGAATTTACGCCCCTTATTTACATAATTTCATCCTCAAATCATCCTAAACTATTTTATTTACTCTAGCATATGCATAATTGTACATCCCCCTATTACATGCAATAACTTATAATTAATACAAAAAAGATCTAATAATAATAACAACACACTAAAATCAAGAGAAATAAAAACAAAATTACAGAAACTTTACTTGCATTCAATCATAATTTAGAACTTTCAATTGATAAAGGAATAGAGAACGACTTATCACTTCAATTGTAGGCCATTATTTGTTTAATAGAATACAAGGAAGATAATGGAAGTTGGAATTGTGGAGTACATGTATTTCCTATAGGGAATAGATAAAAAGAGCACATTCAATTGTTTCGAATCATAAAAACTAATCTTTTGAGCCCCGAATTGATAGAGAATATATAAGAAAATAGGTCATGTGAGCTGTTACAAAATTTAAGAAAAACACGGGACCTCCATGTTTTTCTCTAATTTCTCTTCCAAGTTGGAATTGTGAAGTACATATATTTCCTATAGGGAATAGAGAAAAAGAGCACCTTCAATTATTTCAAATCATAAAAAATAATCTTTTAAGCCCCTAATTACTAGAGAATATATAAGAAAAAATGTTGTGTGAGTAGTTATAAAATTTAAGAAAAACATAGGACCTCCATGTTTTTCTCTGATTTCTCTTCCAAATTCTAGATTATAAATATAAAATATGAGATTTTAACATAGCCCATGTTTAAGAAACATGGGGGTACCGTGTTCTTGGCTCTTTCACTCTTCTTCCCTTAAAATTTAGGCACAACTTCCCTTGGTTTATTTACTTCATTTCCAACTTTTCTCCCCTTGCTTCAATGTTTCTTCATGTGTTCTTTGCTTGATTTCTTCTTTTCCTTGATTTCTCCTTTGAATTTATTCATTTTTATTATTTCTTGCAAAATCTATTGAAAAGAGAAAACTCTAGAAAAGATTAAATCTTATAAAATTAATGAGGAATAAATGACATTTTAATGTAGGAAAATAGTCTACAAATTCCATCAATCAAATACCCCCCATGCTTAAATCATTTCTTATCCTAAAGTAACATCATAACATGCACATGAGTACATCAAGAAAATCAAGTGAGATAAGTCATGGATTACAAGAATTATAAGATTGGAATTTTTTATAAGTAAAGAAAAAATGTATAAATAGAATAACCATAAGGCTAAAGTTACAACCAAATCATTACATGACCATCCTATCAATACAATGCCGCCATTGTTGAAATTTGTGCTTACATTCCAAATGCAAACATCTACTATCTATAATAAAACTCATTTCTGGTAGCAAACTGCTAGGAGTGTGACCTGCATTATAAAAAACTCTATAATTACGTTCACACCAAATTAAAGCGACAAAGATGACAAAAGTAGCACGTAATATAGCCTTCTTCTCCTTTTGTTGTCTCGTAGATCATGCCAAAACTTTAATCTCTTCCTCCCAAGAGCAGATAGCATCCCGCCGATGAAAGGCCCTTTTTACCTTAGTGTATATCCTTGAACTAAATGCACATTCCATGATTAGGTGTTGGATAGATTTTTCTTTATTTTCATGACAAAGAACACAAGTTGAGTCATCTAAAAAAGCCCAATTTTTGTAACCTCACTTTGGTGAGCAATCTCTCATGAATAGTAAGCCACATAATAAATTTATGCTTAGGAGGAGCAATAGAGCACCACACTAAAGGGTACCACCAAACCCTTTCATGCCGATAATGCAACACATTATAAGCCTTGCTAATGCTATAAAAATCCTCCTTATCCATCATTCATTAAGGCCTATGTAGGAAATAAGGAGCAAAAGTAGAGTGTAGACTAAGAACCTGTTTAAGAGGCCAAGAACATAAATGGTCCATAGAAAAGCTCCACACACTTTCGGACCGAATATAGATGTCATGAACCCATTTAACCCACAAGGAGTCTTTCTTGTTACATATATTCCAAAGCAATTTCCCCACGGCTACTTGATTCCATACGGTAAGGTCAATAAGCCCCAAACCTCCTTCTTTCTTTGAGGTGAACACCACCCGCCACGCTATTAAGGCTTTCCTAGAGGTATCCACCTTATCAGTCCATAAGAATTTTCTACACATGCTCTCCAGCTGATGAATCACCTTTGAAGGAAGAATAAACACCTAACACTAACACATCTGCATATTAAAAATCACAGACTAAAGGAGTTGTGCCCTACCAGCATAGGAAAGCAGATGAGAATGCCAAGCATAAAGCCTTCTCATAACCTTATGAATCAAATCTAGCATTTGAGCTTTAGCTAAATGAGCAGATGAGAGAGGGACCCCAAAGTAAGGAAAAGGAAAAAAGCCTTTAGAAAACTAAAGCTCCTGAAGAATCTGGGCCTTAGTCCAGGCATCCACACCCCCAAAATAAATACAACATTTTTTTGGGTTAATGATGAGACCTGAACTTGCCAAAAAATCATCCATCACCTCCATAAGCTTTGAAACCGAAATTAAATCCCCTTGAAAAAAGATAAGTAAATCATCTGTGAATGCAAGATTTATAATATGCGACCTCTTACATTTAGGGTGGCCTCGAAACTCTAGGTCACCCCATAACTACTTAAATATTCTCGACAAATAATCAACCACAAGCACAAATAATAAAGGAGAGAGTGGATTACCTTGTCTAAGACCTCTCTTACCCTAAAAAAGCGGATTCAACTCCCCATTTATTGATAAAGAGTAAGAGGCAGAGGTAACACATGCAAGAATAAGCTTCAAAACTTTAAGGGGAAAACCATAGGCATGAAGGACCTTTTGTAGAAATAACCAATTAACATAATCATAGGCCTTCCAGATATCAAGCTTCAACATACACCTCAGAGGGATATGCTTATGGGTATATTTCTGAACTATCTCAAAAGCAAGTAGAATGTTATCACCTATACACCTACCTTTAACAAAACCCAACCGAGCTTGATCAATAAGCAATGGCATAAGAGGTCTGAGTCATGTTGTGAGTATTTTGGATATTATTTCGTAAAGCACCCCACAACACGATATCTGACGATACTCACTAACTATTAACGCATTCACTTTTTTGGAATAAGTGATATATGAGATTTATATGTTATTTTGCTAAGTAAAAATGTCATTTATTCCTCATTATTTTTATAACATTTAATCTTTTCTCGAGCTTTTCTCTTTTGGATAGATTTTGCAGGAAAAGATAAAAATGAAGAAATTCAAAGGAGAAATCAATGAAAAGAGAAAAGGAAGCAAAGAACACATCAAGAGATATGGAATCAATGGAAGAAAAGACTAGAAATGAAGAATATATATCAAAGGGAAGATTGTGTTGAAATTTCATGAAGAAATAATGAAGAAACAAGAAACACGGCCCCCCCGTGTTTATGAAACACGGCCCGTGTTTTTCTATCAGCACACAAATTTCAGCACTTAAAAATCAGCATTTGGCAGATTTCAGCACTTAAAAATACGGGGGTCCCGTGTTTTCTAACACGGACCGTGTTTCTCTCAACTTCTGTAACCGTTCGCGCAACGTTTCCCGATATATTTCTAAAGTTTGAACATTCGAAAAAGTGGTTCGGGGGGAGTTCGAGAATGGGATTTTCTCTTTCTCTCTATACTCTCTAGATACCACATGTAATTTGTAATTCCAATTCTCTTTCTCTTCATTGTATTCAATTGAACAATCAACAATCTGCAATTCAATTCGATAAGTTCTTCTCCATTCCTCTTTTAATTGCAAGTTTTGATTTTTGATTGAATGCAATTCAATTCTCTTTGTTGTATGATTATTTTTCTTGTGTTTAGTGTTTCATTGTTAATTTATTTATAAGCATTGATGTTAATTATAGATTATTGCATTTAATTGTGTGTTACTGCAATTATGTAGATAATATAAGGTAGGAGGATTTGATGATGGAATTAGGGTTTTGGATTTTGAATTCATGATTCTAGATGGAATTTAATTGAATTGATGGACGGAATTGAATGATCTCGCATCATAGATTAAGAATTTAAACTAATTAGACTGATCACCTATCTAGTTTAGAGCTTAATCTACGCTAGGATAACGGAATTAACACGTAATTGTTAATTAATGTTTCTAGAGTAGCAAAAGATTAATTATTAATCTTGTCCATTAATTCGTTCGATTGCATGATCCGAGCTTGTGTGATTATGGTCGTAGTTGACTGCTTTCCATTCGTAATGCTGCCATTAATTGAATCTAGTGTTCTTAACCTAGGTTATTAATTGGTTAGGTGATAAATTGAGAGCTTATTCAATTTATTAAAATTGAGAGAAAGCAAAGAGATGAATTATTATGAGTTTCTACAAGTCAACGTTAAATGATTTAGAATCTTTCGTTTCTCCATGATTATTTGATATCCTAATTCCATAATCAATGCCTTCCTGTCCTTATTCATTAATTAGTGAGTACAATGTTTTATTATTTATCCATAGTTTAGATATTGATGATAGAATTATATGTTATTGCATAACCGGGGTTTTAACATCGATTACAGAATTATTGATTATATTCCATTCCTTGTGGGTTCGACTCCTTCTTGCCATATACTACGTATTTGGAAATTAGGATTTATTTATTAAATTTGTTGTGCATACGGTAGTGCATCAAATTTTTGGCGCCGTTGCCGGGGAATGGCAATTATAATCTTTATTTCTGTTTTTGATGTTGTTTATATAGATATATATATAGTAATGTGTTTGCATACATGTGCCTTGTTTTCTAATTTTGTGATCTTGTGTTTGTTTGTTTTGTTCGTGTCTAGACAAGAAGTGTTAGATTTGATTTATTCATTCACCGGGTATGAAAAGTAATGGGACTAAATCTTTTTACAAAGGCTATTTTAAATCATAATAATTGATTTGATCACCATCTTCCTAAACCTTAAAAATAGAAATTGAGATTGTGATAGTGATGAGGGAAGGAAAGTTAGAATGGTTAGGAATCAATCCATGCATTGATTATGAATGAGATGAAATGAAATTCAAAGATTGGTGGATATAACATTGTGAGCGCTTGAGCCTATTCTTTGGATACATTGCTTATCCAAAATATATTTTTCTTTTGTGTGTGTTCTCCAACGATATGTGAAACTAGAATTTGCCATTTGTTCTCTTCAAGACTGCATAGAACTTTAGGATATTTGAAAATGATAAAGGCACTCTTCTTTCTTTGTTAGCTACAAGACCAAATAGCTCACCTTGAAAATTGTTATCCATTGCATAAACCCTTTGAGTCTAAAGCCTTATTCTATTGATCTAACCTTTATTAACAACTAATCTCCATATGTATTTTCTTTCCTTACTCTATGACTAGTGGAGCAATATTTTTAAGGAGAACTTTTGTTTGTTAATAAGGTGAAATCTAAGTATGGGGGTGTGGATATCATAAAAAAAAAATGGAGGAAGTAGCTAAGCATTTTTCTTCTTAAAAAAAATGAAAAGAAGAAGAAGGAGAAGAAGAAGAAGAAGAAGAGAATAAAATTTCATGTCTTTTGATGTTATTTGGTTGAATGGAAGGGTTTGAAATTATTTAAAAAAAATTATAAAAAAAAAGAAAAAGAAAAAGGGGGAAGTGAAGTAAAGGAGAAGAGGAGGAATTGTGATTTATTTGAAATAAAGAAATTGCTTCTCTAGTTGGTAGAGTCTAGCTACAATCCCAAAATTCCTTCCCACCTTAGAACCCTAGCCCCATGACAACCAAATTTGAAGACCTTTTGATTCTTATATACTTTAGTTCTTTTCAGTGGTGGCGAATTGAGAATAATGGCAAACATATGGGCGATCATTATCATTTGGAGAAGATTTGAGAGTAAACACATCATACCCTATACACATAAGAGTGAGCATTTTCACTTACCGAAAGTAAGCATCTACCAATATAAATTTCATTAATCTTGATCTAAATTTGCATGGTGAGATACTAACTATATTAGCTCTCATTCCCTAACCACTTGAGCATTTGATAAGACTATTCATAAGGTGTGTTAGATATGTGATCCAAAATATTTTCAACATTGTGATTTTATGATTCTTAAGTGTTTTAAGTCCCAATGCATTGCTAAACTCTATGAATGAATAAATCCAATCTTATATTTCTTGTAGTTTAGGACTTATCTCATTTGTAATCCTTGATGTTTCTTTTGTGCATGACATGATGTTGCTTGAGGACAAGCAACGATTTAAGCATGGGGGTATTTGATATATGAGATTTATATGTTATTTTGCTAAGTAAAAATGTCATTTATTCCTCATTATTTTTATAACATTTAATCTTTTCTCGAGCTTTTCTCTTTTGGATAGATTTTGCAGGAAAAGATAAAAATGAAGAAATTCAAAGGAGAAATCAATGAAAAGAGAAAAGGAAGCAAAGAACACATCAAGAGATATGGAATCAATGGAAGAAAAGACTAGAAATGAAGAATATATATCAAAGGGAAGATTGTGTTGAAATTTCATGAAGAAATAATGAAGAAACAAGAAACACGGCCCCCCCGTGTTTATGAAACACGGCCCCCCCGTGTTTATGAAACACGGCCCGTGTTTTTCTATCAGCACACAAATTTCAGCACTTAAAAATCAGCATTTGGCAGATTTCAGCACTTAAAAATACGGGGGTCCCGTGTTTTCTAACACGGACCGTGTTTCTCTCAACTTCTGTAACCGTTCGCGCAACGTTTCCCCGATATATTTCTAAAGTTTGAACATTCGAAAAAGTGGTTCGGGGGGAGTTCGAGAATGGGATTTTCTCTTTCTCTCTATACTCTCTAGATACCACATGTAATTTGTAATTCCAATTCTCTTTCTCTTCATTGTATTCAATTGAACAATCAACAATCTGCAATTCAATTCGATAAGTTCTTCTCCATTCCTCTTTTAATTGCAAGTTTTGATTTTTGATTGAATGCAATTCAATTCTCTTTGTTGTATGATTATTTTTCTTGTGTTTAGTGTTTCATTGTTAATTTATTTATAAGCATTGATGTTAATTATAGATTATTGCATTTAATTGTGTGTTACTGCAATTATGTAGATAATATAAGGTAGGAGGATTTGATGATGGAATTAGGGTTTTGGATTTTGAATTCATGATTCTAGATGGAATTTAATTGAATTGATGGACGGAATTGAATGATCTCGCATCATAGATTAAGAATTTAAACTAATTAGACTGATCACCTATCTAGTTTAGAGCTTAATCTACGCTAGGATAACGGAATTAACACGTAATTGTTAATTAATGTTTCTAGAGTAGCAAAAGATTAATTATTAATCTTGTCCATTAATTCGTTCGATTGCATGATCCGAGCTTGTGTGATTATGGTCGTAGTTGACTGCTTTCCATTCGTAATGCTGCCATTAATTGAATCTAGTGTTCTTAACCTAGGTTATTAATTGGTTAGGTGATAAATTGAGAGCTTATTCAATTTATTAAAATTGAGAGAAAGCAAAGAGATGAATTATTATGAGTTTCTACAAGTCAACGTTAAATGATTTAGAATCTTTCGTTTCTCCATGATTATTTGATATCCTAATTCCATAATCAATGCCTTCCTGTCCTTATTCATTAATTAGTGAGTACAATGTTTTATTATTTATCCATAGTTTAGATATTGATGATAGAATTATATGTTATTGCATAACCGGGGTTTTAACATCGATTACAGAATTATTGATTATATTCCATTCCTTGTGGGTTCGACTCCTTCTTGCCATATACTACGTATTTGGAAATTAGGATTTATTTATTAAATTTGTTGTGCATACGACAGTGCATCAATAAGCGTTAGAGCAGTAACATTAATAAGATGGGGCACCAACCCAGAAGAAAAAGAGTTAGCTATGGCTTCAAAAATATCCTCACTAATCATGCCCCAAGCTTTCTTGAAAAACATTGAGGAGAACCCATCCACCCCAGGAGCCTTATTATCACCTATAGAAAAAACTATAGTTTTCACTTCAGCATATGAAACTGAAGCCAAAAGTTGCCTCCTATGTGCAACTAAAAGCGTATTCCCATGATCCACCACCTCCTGCTCAATATCACTCGAAGCATGTCCTCAAGCACCATGAAGAATCTTAAAGAACCTCCCAAACTCATCTTTTATCAACGAAGGTTCCACGATAACTGAACCATCATCAAGCTCAATCCTCGAGATGGCATTCCTGTTTTGATTTCCTTTAACATGAGAAAAAAGTATTTATGCCCACCTTCAAACTAATAGAACCATATTTAGCCATGTTAAGGTCTTTCAACGCAGGCTTTAAGTTTTGCAACTTCTGGTGAGCATTAATGAGATGATTCCCCAAAGGTAAACATCTGAAATGCCCAGCAACAGTATCAATAAACTCCTCATCCTCCTCCCAAAAATTATTAAATCTAAAAGCCTTTCTAAAGGAACTATAAGACCATACCTAGAGCATTATACACTGCATAAGAATGTGTAAAAGACAACAACCATGGATAATTGACTAACACATGATCAAGCTTGCATGCCACCGCATCTTCCCCCCTCCTTTTTTTAAACCAAGTAAGAAAATTACGATATCCCTTAATATCCACAAGCCCTAACTCGTTAATACACTTTAAAAAATCTAATGAATCCTGCAAATAAGAAGGACCACCCCCAACTTCTATCCTACCCTCCTACCTGCCTTCTATCCCTCACTACCTTCCATTCTTGATTTTGCCGTGAAACCCCTGCTTGTTTAGGAAGATGCTTCAGTTATGCACTCACATCATGGGAAGGTACCGCACAGACTAGACAAAATGAAGTTTTCCACTCAAACACCACCGGCTAAGATAGGGAAGAACCATCAGGGTCTCGAATAATCACCCTCTCACACAACGGCTTCTTTGTGTCTTCCTCCACTAACACATGCGGAAAACAAGTTCTGTCTTTCATGAGAGTAATGGCGTTTGAGCATATGGGGGTGCCAATAGAGCTAACAATCATGCTCACCGACTTCGGGGACCAATACTCCAAAGGAAGACCCGATAACTTGATCCAAAGCGGCACGACTTGTAACTCTTCCCTTGATATCTTCATATGACGCTACCATCTTTTAAGTATTAAAGACCAGCCGAAGAAAGTCCTGTGTTTCTGCATGATATAATCACGATCTCCTACAGAATCAAACATAAAAAAAAAAATCATAATTTTCATAACATATCAAACGAGGCGTAGGAATACCACACCACTATGATTTAATAAAACCCAACATCTACGAATGGGAAGGAGAAAACCCATAGACAAAACCGATTAATGCAAACTTCCATTCAGCCAATTCCTGTTCCATGTCCTCTTTTTCCAAAGAAACAGCCACCTGCCCCTACTCAATGCATGGTGGAACATAGGACATCGCCATGCATTGATCGGGATTTCTATTCATGGCCACACAGTCCCTCTAAGAGATACTCTCCTCATCCACTTCCTTTGCATTGAAAACAGGAGGAACAAGATCACAACAATGCAGCAAAGTAATTTTTCTAATCACCTGTAGAGCCACCGGGGTAGGAATTGGAAGGGACGGAGTCTCGGCCTCCATCGCAGGAAGACCCTCCTCTTCCACCACCCCTGCACTATCACCCTGATCCCCAGAATGTGAACCAAGCATCACATGTGATTTTAAGACCGCCTGTGAATCACCCTGATCCCCAGATTCAGAACCAAGCATCGTATGAGATTTCATGACTAACTACAAGTCACCCTAATCTCCAAGTCTAGAACCACGCAACGCACAAAGTTTCAAGACCGACTACGAATCACCCTAATCCCCAGAAGGAGAACCAAGCATCGCACGAGGTTTCAAGTCTGACTGCAAACTCTCGTTGGCTGGAAGATGAGGGGACAGAGTCATTCCATTAAAGATGCAGTCCTTCTCCGTGACCTCTATACCTTGCTCTAGAGAAACTCCATCAATGGCTGAACCTTCCCGCCCTGCTGAGACCGAACCCCCGTGCCCCTCCTTCTTCAACAATGGAAACAACCCAGCAGTAACTGGTCTTTTCTAGTTTCGAGCCATGGAAACTAGGGTGGAACCCTAAAGGCGCATTCCAAGCACGTTCTCCAAGCTCTGTAAATCACCCGATAACTATTATTTTTATTATTTTATTTATAAGATTGGATTTATTCATTCACAAAGTTTAACAATGCATTGGGACTAAAACACTTATATATCATAAAATCACAATGTTGAGAATATTTTGGATCACACATCTAACTCACCTCATAAATTGTCTTATCAAATGCTCAAATGGGTAGGGAACCAAAGTTAATAAAGTTAGTATCTCACAATGCAAAGTTTAATTAAGATTAATGAAATTTAAATTAGCAGATTCTTACTTTAGGTGTTTGAAAACACTCACTCTTATGTGTGTGTGGGGTGATATGTTTACTCTAAAAACTTCTCCAAATGATAATGATCACCCATATGTTTTCCATTATTCTCAATTTGCCATTGCTGAAAAGAACTACAGTATATAAGAATCAAAAGGTCTTAAAATTGGTTGTAATGGGGCTAAGTTTATAAGGTAGGGTATAATTTCGAGATTATAGCTTAACTCTATTAACTTAAGAAACAATTTTTTTTATAGAGAAGTTACAATCCTTTCCCTTCAATGGCTCTAATGTTATTCTCAATTTTGTTTTGAGAATTTAACCTTTCCCTTCAACCAAATAAAGAATAACAGACTTTCTTCTTCTTTTTTTAGCTTCTTCATCAAAATTTTGCACCCCCATGGGATTTTACCTTATCCACAAATGTTTTCCCTGAAAATTTATTGCTTCACTAGTTAGAGAGTAAGGAGGGAAAATTTATATGGAGATTAGTTGTTAATGAAGGTTAAATCAATAGAATAAGGCCTAGGCTCAAAGGGGTGTATGCAAATGGATAATAATTTTCAAGGTAAAATTTTTGGTTTTGAAGCTAATAAAGAAATAAGAATGCCTTTATCATTTTCAAATATCCTAAAGTTCTATGCAGTCTTGAAGATAATTAATGGTAAATTCTAGTTTCATATATAATTGGAGAATACACACAAAAGAAAAATAATTTCTAGATAAATGATGTATCCAATGATTAGGCTCAAGAGCTAATAATGGTGTATCTATCAATTTTTAATTTCATTTCATCTCAATCATATTCAATGCATGGATTGATTCCTAACTATTCTAACTTTATTTCCTTCACTACTATCACACTCTCAATTTTTATTTTTAAGGTTTTGGAAGATGGTGATCAAATCAGTTAATATGATTTAAAAATATCCTTTGTAAAAAGAATTTAGGCCCATTACTTTGTTTTATCCCATGAATGGATAACTCAAATCTAACACTTTTTGTTTCATGATGACCCAAACAACAAACATAAGATTATATATTTAGGACAAAACATGCACAGAAAGAAAGATATAAAACTAAATAAATAAAAACCACATATATATGCACATAACACCCCCCAAGACTATCTTAATCTAATAAATTATCATAGTCACATCCCACTATTTATCTTGTTAATTGTCCCTAATGAAGTGATCAATGAAAAAGATACTAGGAATTGGATTTATGAAGGAGGTGGTGGGGGGTCTCTATGTCCGAGATGAAACTCGTAAAGAGATTTCATCATCCCCATCATTTGATCTTGATTTTGGCATATGAAATCTAGTTGGGAATAGACTTAGGTTTAAAATTGGAGATGCCATTTGGGATTATAAGTAGAAGAGGAAGAGAACCCGGCTTGTGAATGAGGTGGGGGAGGCGGTGATACTTGTTCACCATAACGATTGGATTTTCAATAGTAAGAGGAGGGGGAGTATCTTCATTATCAAATGGTTGCCAATTTTGTAGGTTGAAAGGGCCAGTTCTGGCAGGGTTTAGTAGAGGAAAATGAGCATGCCCTTGGTATAAAAGATACCATGCATTACCCCTACACTTGATAAGATGCGTAAGACAACAATGTTGAATTTTGATTCGGATGCTCATAGCTTCTATAGGCATATCATCGTGAACAAGTATGTCCAAACTTAAAAAAATAGTGGTAATTAAACCACCAATGACAATAGCACCCTATTTAAAATTTCCTACCCTTTGAAATTTCTTTGCTAGAAAATAAGCAGTGTTAAGTTGAGTATGATCTAGCATAGCATTAATGAAGTAAAGCTCAATGGAAAGAACAACCCCTGTACTATCTCCCCACCCAAAACCGATGGTAGCTAAGAGTCTTTGTAAATATTGGAAGACTAGATTGAAAATCCTTGATGCCTTAGCTTGAGATATTTGGAAAGTATCAGGGGTGGGCATATTAGAGATATCACCAATGTTAGCAAATAAACTATTCACATCAAACCAAGGGAATATGATATGATCGCCCCCCATAGGCAACATGAAAATATGTGCTAGTTTATGCACAGACATTCGTCTATCCTCATTATAAAGGCAAAAACAAATGTACCCTTGCTCCTCTTGAAAAGCACTAGCAACAGCACAAAATTCAAAGCTATTGAGAAATTCTAATGTTAAACGCGTATAGATATGATTATTATAATAGACCAAATTATGTAATCCTACATTTCTTAGCAATTGCATCAGTTGTGCATGTATTCCTAACGTATTTAGACAACCATCATCCGAATACCTCGTTCCAATAATGTGCCTTTCAGATAAATAGTTGTACCTTTGTTGTTTTTCTGGAGAGGTAAATATGTTACCTAGTAAATTTGGTCGGTTTTTGTTGTTCCAATGTTTAGTTGGTGATGATCGAGGTCTTAAAGTTTCTTTTTTAGTGCCATCTACAAAACCCACATGCATTAGTAAGGATAATAGGGTAGAAGGTAAAAAAAAATTGTGTTCTTCATTTTTTTCTTACCTAATCCATCACAAAAACAAAAATGCCAAATATAAATTTGATATTACAAACATTGTGATATTTGGCATTCAATTCAATAATTTTCATGGCATTGAGATTCGTCAATTATAAGCATATCTGCATCCATTCATTTTAGGGATAAAGAATTTTCATCTTGCAAGAATTATTTCAGCACATACCCCTAATTTACCAAAAATGTATTTCAATTTGCAAAAAAAGTGCAACTTTGAACATTTGCATTATGTTTCCCCTAAACATCTAGCAAATCAACAAAAAATTGATAGGCAACAAAATTTGGCAACAAATTCAAAAAACAAATTTAAATGTATTGTATTATGTTACAAATTTATCCTCACACAAACATGTATACTTCACAATTACAACAAAAATTATAAAACCCAACAAATTTGGCAAATTCAGTTAAATAGGGCACATACCTTAGGATTTGAATTTTGATCAATGAAATTGCATAATGAAGTTCGGTAATGTTCAGAAAATTTGAATTAAACAAAAGCCCTAAGATAATTTGCTTAAATCTAGATGATTTGAGCAAAAACCGTAATTTGGGTTTCAAAATCAATGTTTTTGAATTTTCCAGGAATATGAGTAATGACAAGGTTGTTTGAAACCAAAATATGGATGGAGAAGTGATAGGATGAATAATGAAAGTGAAAATGTGTGTAAAGGGAAGATTATGAAAGAAAATGGAGGATAGATGAGGGGAAAAATGGTAGTTTTTCACAGTTTACAGCGGCAGAATAGAAAGGGAGGGGTTTGTGTTCCGCAATATCTTAAAGCACGAGCAAAAGTAGTAGATTTTTAAAGATACACGATACCCCTATGTTTATTTTTCAAATCTCTATTACAGAGGAAAATAATTCCTAACAGAAAAATACAGTCCGTGTTTTGTAAGCATGGACCCCCATGTTATTTTTGAAAGTCTTGGGAATTTGGAAAAATTAACTAACACGAAAACACAGTCCGTATTTGGTAAACATGGTCCCTTCATGACTTGGAATGGTAAGATCTACCACTTCCAGGTTTCAAACACAGTGTCCTTCGCAAAAAATTTTGAGATGGTGTCCATTCACCTTCCACATTTTTCCCATTTTCTCACTTATTATCTCTACTACTCCATGAGAAAATACATTAGTCACAATAAATGGGTCCCTCCATCTTGACCATAATTTCCCTAGAAATAGCTTCAAGCGAGAATGGCATAGTAAAACCTTTTAGCCAATTTCAAAATTCTTCCTAAGAATGAACTTATCATGAACCACCTTAGTTCGAGTTTTATATCCCAATACAGTTTCAAAAGCATTCTTATTTCCTCAAGTTCTTCTATTTAGAGTTTTCTATTCCTTCCAATTTCATTTGATTCCATGTTGCATTTCTTTACAGCCCAAAAAGATTTATGTTCCAATTCAACCAAAAGATGAAAAGGCTTATCGTAGACCAAACAACATGGTGACATACCAATTGGAGTTTTGAAATTTTTGCAATAAACCCAAAAAGCATCATTGAGGTGTAAGCTCCAATCCTTTCCTAATTGTTTCACCATCTTTCCCAGAATTGATTTGATTTTGTGATTAGATATTTTGGCTTGACCATTTTTTTGTGGATGATATCCTGTAGAGATTCGATGTGTCATATGATACTTCTTTTACAAGTCTTCTATTGCTCTGTTGGAGAATTGTGAGCCTTTGTCATTTATTATAGCCTTTTTCAAGCCAAATCTTGCAAAAATGTTAGTTCGAAGAAATTCTGCAACAACTTTAGCTTCGTTGGTATGAGTGGCCTTTGGCTTCTCCCATTTTGACATATAATCTACAGCAACGAGTATATATTTGAAACCAAAATATGATGGAAAGGGACCCATGAGATCTATACCCCAAACATTAAAAATTTCACATGCAATGATAGGAGTTTGTGCATTTCATTTCTAGGACTAGTCCTCTAGTCTTCTAACAATTTTCACATGTTTTGCAAAATTCATAAGCATCCTTAAATAGGGTAGGCAAGAAAAATCCACTTTTGAAAATTTTATAGACTATTCATTTAGGATCAAAACGACCCTCAAAAGGATAAGTATGATAAAATGTTAAGATAGAAAGAATTTCACTATTAGGGATATACCTTCCAATGATTTGGGGAGCACATTGTTTCCACAGATATGGATCATCCAATACAAAATATTTTTATTGACTCTTCATCCTATCTTTTTGTGCGTTAGTAAAGTGTAAAGGAAATACTTTTGTGACCATAAAATTTACCATGTCAGAAGACCATGGTATCTCATTCAAATGGCATGGAGTTGTTCATCCCGAAATGTTTTATTGATAGGTCCTCAACTTGAACCTCCTTGATCAACCTACTAAGATTATATGCTACTCCATTTTCTGATCTTTTTTTTTATCTTTGATATGTATATTTAATTCTTTGAGTAGAAGTATCCATCTAATTAACCTTGGTTTTGCTTCCTTCTTTGCCAGTAAATATTTTAAAGCTACATGGTTAGATTAAACAATTATATCAGTTCCTAAAAGATAAGAACGAAATTTATCTAAAACAAAGATAATGGTGAGAAGCTCCTTCTTAGTGGTTGTATAATTAAGCTAAACTTCATTCAAGGTTAGTGAGGCATATTATATCATATGTGGATCTTTTCCAATCCTTTGACCTAACACTGCACCAACATCATAGTTAAATGCATGACACATTAATTCAAAGGGAAAGTTCCAATCGGGTGGTTGAAGTATGGGTGCACTAATCAAATTTTCTTTCAGATGTTCAAATCCTTTCTCGCATGCATCATCAAACTGAAACTCTATTTTTTTAAGAATCTTACATAATGGTTGGGCTATTTTAGAAAAATCCCAATTATAAATGTACATTTTTAACTATTTATGGTTAAGGTAATGAAGCTATATGATCAATTTTTGCCTTATCTACTTCAATTCCTTAAGCCAAAATTACATATCCTAAAAATATTCCTTATTGAACCATAAAATAGAATTTTTCAAAATCTACTACAAGATTTGTTTCAAGACATCATTTTAAGATGAAAGTTAAATTACCTAGGCATTACTCAAAAGTATCCCTATGAATAATAAATCATCCATAAATACCTCAATAATTTTTGTCAGCTATTTGGAAAATATGCTTGCCATACATCTTTGGAATGTGGCACGGGCATTGCATAGCTCAAATGGCATACGATGATATGAAAATGTACCATAAAGACATGTAAATATGGTCTTCTCTTGATCTTGTAGAGCTATGGAAACCTGCACATATCTAGAATAATCATCAAGGAAATAAATATAATAATAAGCATAGCCCACTAGCCTTTCTAACATTTGATCCATAAATGGTAGAGGAATATGATATTTCCTAGTCATGAGGTTCAATTTTCTATAATCTACATATAGCCTCCAACATTTTGAACTCTTGTAAGAACCATTTATCCCTTATCATTTTCCACTACTTTGATTCCCATTTTCTTAGATATAACTTGAAGAGGACTAACCCAACTACTATCAGAAATTAGATAAATGACTCCCACATATAACAATTTTAACACCTCTTTCTTCACAAACTCCATCATGATCGGATTTAACCTAGGTTGTACTTTTCTACTTGGCTTCACATCATCTTCCATTAAAATTCGATGCATACATACCGAAGGAATAATACCCTTAATATCAGCAACCATTCATCCCAAAGCAGATTTATACTTTTTCAAAACATTAACAAGTTCTTCTTCTTGTTGGGGTGTTAGGTCACTAGAGATGATAACAGGAAGTGTATTTTTGTCTCCTAAGAATGCATAATTGGATGGTTAGGTAAAGGTTTCAACTCCACTTCCAGAGCTTGCTCTATGGAAGGTAAAGGTCTATCTAATTTCAATGGTAAATTCACAAATCTTGCAATTCTATTAAGACATGCCCCCAAAATATCTACTACTTCATTAATATCTTCTTCAATATCAAATATCTCATTCAGTTCTTCCAAAACTTTAGTTTCTATATATTGAATTAAGGTTACTTCTAAAGGATCTATAGATGATAATTTGTACACCTTTTCAGTTATATCCTCAATAACATCAATCATAGGTACCGATTCACCATTTGTAAGGTATTGCATGGAGTCATATATGTTAAACCTAATGACTTCACCATCAAACTCCATGGTCAAAACTCCATCATGTACATCAATTTTTGTTTTTGAAGTTTTCAAGAATGATCTACCTAACAATATAGGAGAGGAATTATATAAATCATGATCTTGCATATCTAACACATAAAAATCCACGGGAAAAACTAATTCGTTCACATAAACTAGGACATCTTCAATTACCCCTGTAGGGTATGTGTTAGATCTATCATCGAATTGGATAACCATGGGATTTTCCTCTAAAAAACCAAGACTTAGGGAATTTAAAATAGATAAAGGTATGATGTTGATTGAAGAAACTAAATCAAGCATGCATTTTTCACACCTTGTGTTTCCAATCTTGCAAGTGATAGTAAAAATACCTACATCCTTATATTTTTGTGGAAGTTTCCTTTGCAAAATTGCTAACACATTTTTTCCCACCTTTACATTTTTATCCCCCTTTAGCTTCCTTTTCTTAGTACACAAATCCTTAAGGAATTTTACGTACCTTCACATTTAATTAATTGCATCAATAAGAGAGAGATTAACTTATACCTTTCTAAATATGTCAAATGTCTCCTTGTCATAATTCATCTTCATATTTCTTGCCAACATTCTTGAAAAGGAGCAGGTATTTTAATAGGAATGGATGACTTACCTTTACTTACCCATTGAGAATCTTCAATCTTTTCTTTTCAATAGTTATATCATCTAATTCTTTAATTATTTCTTCCTCCTCACTCACTTTTCTTAGATTTGCCAACTATTTCCCAGTTCGAGTGGTGATAGCACTAGAATTTTCCCTAAGGTTTCTTTCTGTCTGACTAGGGAATTTTAAGGATCCTTATTCTTGTAGTTTCCCAAGGGAATCTGCCAATTGACTCACTTGATTTTCTAAATTCTTGATACCATTTCTAGTTTTTTGTTAAAATTACAATGTATTGGTAGCCAAAGATTTCACCAAATCTTCCAAAGGCATTCCTCCTTATTGTTGTGGAACTTATGGTGGAGGTATTGGATGAAATGGTGGTCTTTAGTGATTTGGTGGAACTTGAAAGAATCTTGGAGGTAGATTTGATCCTTGTTGATTTTCATAAACCTGTGGTCGAAAATATGAATTACCACCTTATTGAGTATTTCCATACCTTAGATTTTGACAATTCTTCCATCCAGGATTGTATGTTGGAGCAAATGGATCATTTATTTTTGGTAATTTTTGTCCTCCATTGGCATTCACTTGTTGTTCTTCTTGTAAAGTAGGACACATATTAACAGGATGCCCATTAAAAGAACAAATTCCATATACCTTGGTCGGAATGTTTTCACCCACAACTCTTTCTACAAGAGCCCTCAAATTTGACACTTGTATTTTCAATTCAGCAATATTAGCTTCTTTCACTTGTTGAGACATAGAAGTATTACCCCCATTGCAATATTGAGAGTTAAATGCCATGTTAGTAATTAATATTTTAGCCTCAGTAGGTATTTTATCAACTAATGCACCACCACTAGAAGCATTTATCGTATTACAATACATCGGAGATAATCCTTCATAAAAGTATTGTATTAATAATTTCTCACTAATTTGATGATTAGGAAAAATATCACACAATTTATTAAAATGTTCCCAATATTCATGCAATTATTCTCCTCCATCTTGCCTAATACCACAAATTTTTTTTCTTATGTTATTTGCTCAAGATGAAGGAAAATATTTTTGAAGGAAAGCTTTTTGCAAATCAGTCCAAGTATTTAACGACCCCACTGGTAAGTTATATAACTATTTCTTTGTAGTATCTTCTAAAGCAAAAGGAAAATCTTAGAGTTTAAGTTGTTTTACACTTAATTCATTTGGTTTCATACTAGAACATGCTATATAGAATTCCTTAAGAAATTTATTGGGATTAGTGAAACAACCTAAGCCCATGGAATTGTTGTCTCTAAATTGTATAAAAATAGGTAAAGCGCATATCAATTGAGGTTTGATTTCACAAGTATCATTTTTGGTAGGATAATTAATCCATAAAATATTAGGGTTGAAGACAAGAATGGATAGCTCCCTGAGGGTTTAATCTGCCATAGGTGGATCGATGGGATAAGGCATATTAAACAAGGCCTCTATGTGGTCTTCTTCTAAATCTATGGAACTTCCTTTAGAAGGTAATGGAATATGATGAGCATATTCCAATATCCTTCTTGTTCTGTTTGTAATTGGAGAGGAAGAATTTGGATCTATTGACGGGATGATTTATCCTTGATGCCCAATTACGGACAATCTGAAATGCGAGTGTCTACGGATTACATATAATTAAAGAATAGATAAATACACTTGGAAAATCTATAGAAAGAAAAAATAAGAAACAACACCAAAAACAAAACTAAAGATTATAATTGCCATTCTCGAAAAATGCGCTAAAAATTTGATGCGTTAACATATGCACAACAAATTAAATAAATAAATCCTTATTTCCAAATACGTAGTAAATGGTAAAAAGGAGTTGAACCCACATGGAATGGTGTTTAATCAATAGCTTTGTAATTTATGTTAAAACCCTAGTTTCACAATTTCATTAATTCTATTGCTAGTTCTATACTATAGTCAACTTCACTCTCTAATTGATGAATTAGGATAAAAATGAATTAATTATGAAATTAAGTATCAAATACCTATTGAAAAAGGATGATTATAAATAAATTAATGTTCACCTTTAGAAACTCATAATAATTTATCTCCATGCTTTCTCTCAATTATAATAAATTGAATAAGCTCTCAATTTATCACCTAACCATTTAATAACCTAGGTTACGAACACTAGATTCAATTAATGGTAGCATTATGAAAGGAAAGTAGTTAACTACAACCAAAAAAACATAAGCTCGGATCATGCAATTGTACAAATTAATGGATAAGATAAACAATTATCCTTCTTGATACTCTAGACATGTTAATAAAAAATTATAGGTTAATTATGCTATCTTAGTGGAGATTGAGTTTTGAACTAAATAGCTGATCAATATAATTAGTTTAAATTCTTAATATATGATATGAAATCATTCAATTCCATCTAATAATTCAATTAAATTTTATATAGAATCAAACCATCAAATCACATTGTTATATTTGAAACATAATTTCATCCTCAATTCATTCTACCCAATTTTATTTACTCTAACATATGCATAATTATAGATCACACTATTACATGCAATAACTTATAATTAATACAAACAAAATCTAATAATAGTAACAAAACACTAAAAGTAAGAGAAATAAAAACACAATTGCAGAAACTTTACTTGCATTCAATTAAAGTGCAGAACTTGGAATCGATAAAGGAATAGAGAAGGACTTATCACATAAACTGCAGACCGTCAATTTTTTAATAGAATATAAGAAAGATAAAGGAAATTCAAATTGTAAAGTACATGTATTTTCTAAAGAGAATAGAGAAAAATAGCACATTCAATTGTTTCAAATCCTGAAAACTGACCTTTCAAACCCTGAATTGATAGAGAATATATAAGAAAATAGGTCATGTGAGCGGTTACAAAATTTAACAAAAACACAGTCCGTATCTTTCTCTACCAAATTTTGGATTCTTGATATAAGAATTAAGATTTTAACATGGCCCGTGTTTAGGAAACATGGGGGCACCGTGTTATTAAATCTTTCACTCTTCTTCCCTTAAAAAATTAGCACAACTTCTCTTGGTGTATTTGCTTCATTTCCAACCTTTCTTTCCTTAATTCAATGTTTCTATATGTGTTATTTGCTTGAATTCTTCTTTTCATTGATTTCTCCTTTGAATTTCTTCAATTTTATATTTTCTTACAAAATGTATTCAAAAGAGAAAAACTCAAGAAAAGATTAGATCTTATAAAAATAAATGAGGAATAAATCACATTTTTACTCAATAAAATAGTCTATAAATTCCATCTATCAACTTCATCACTCGATGATAAGCAATTATAAATAAGAAGTAATTGGTTGTTAAAAAATGAATGGTTAATAGTTAGATAAAGATGGAAGTACTGGTATGAATGGACAAAAAAGGGGACAAAGGCTTATTTATATACTTGGTAAATGGCTTAAATAACCGAGTTATAATTAAATGGAATATTAACTTAGTGATTGACCTATCTTATATATGGATAAGAAAATGGTATAATCTAAAGGTGTGAACAAGCAGAAAGAGACCCTAGTTGTTACTTAGATTTAATCTACTATTATATATGTGAGTACCCATGTGATGATAATGTGAAATCAATGATGAAATACTCTACTTTATTCAGTTTATACATGTTAGCATGATTTGATACAAGCTTATCATTATCTATTTGGCTTTTTCATGCATTATATATTATATCCATGTACTATAAATTAGCATACTTGTATTTACATTGAGGGAGCAACTTGGCTTACTTAGTATGTAACATATATGCTCATTTGCTTTATTTCCTACTCAATCTTATGAGTAGAGATCCATTTTTAGGTGTTTAGCGATTGAAAATAAAAGGCCTACCTAAGTAAACTAAGGGCTTGAGAGTAAGGACAACTTGAGATTTTTGTGGGGTCCCTAGCAGACTTAGATTTCTAATTTTATTAAACCTTACATATGTTTTTTAATGATTTTATCTGGGACCATGGAGGTCATTCAATGTAAATAATCTTCTAATTAATTTATGTATTCTTTTATTCATGTATTTTATTGTTTAAAATGTTTTGGTTAGTTTTAACTTTATATCTAATATAGCGTAGATAGTAGATATCTATCATATGTCACATATGGTAGTAACACCCTTTTTTCCTAGGCCTATTTTATATTTCTTTGATGTTTTAAATAAAACATTTTAATAATAAGAAATGGGGGTGTTTCATATTAGTATTAGGGAATTTTTTTAAACACACATTGCTTTTGAAAATGATTTGGCTGATAGCCTAAGTTTTATTGAAGCCTTTTGACTGATAACGTAAGTTTTATCCAAGCCTTTTGCTAATAACACCTTACTTTCAAAAAGAATTTTTATGGTTATACCACATGATGAATTGGTCTTGATTTGAGATCATTTTTTCCTTGATTTTCTAGACAAGTTTAATTATTTACAAACCTTGAATATTCATGAGTGAGAGTTAGGTTGGAAATGTCATAGAGAACTCTTGAAAATTATTGTGCAAATCTTAGTACTTAGTAGAGTTAATTATGTCCCTAAATTATTTTTTTCTTTTCGATGTGATTGCCACTAATTTCCCTATAAACACATCAAAGAATTCATGAAGACCATTTAATTTTACATGGAGGGCTAGATTACAACACCTCAACCTTTACTTCTCTTAGTTGTACAAGCTATAGAGGATTGGCCAAGGAGGGCTTGACATTATCACCTACCAATCTTTTAGGGCCAGGAGGACCTCGACATCATGGAATGATGAAAGTAGGATATAGGGAATATATTCACTATCTATGATTTCTATGGAGACAATGAGGTAGATATAGAATTCTACTATTTGGGAGGTAGGGAAAATGCCTGAAGGAGGATCATCCAATGTAGAGTTGGAGAACTAACTAGATAGGGACCATTCCTAGAGGCGTTGTGAGCCTGCTTCAACCTGACTCACCTCTGCATAATGAAATGTAATTAGTTCATGGCACTTCAATAGGGGGCATATCCATTAAGGACTACTACACTTGATTCATGGACTTGGTCCATTTCAGCTTACAATTGGAAGCTAATGTGACGATACAAGTTCATAACTTCATGATCGAACTAGGAATCTAATACTAGGATTTGTTCATCAAAGTTAATCTATCATATAATGTCGGGATGTACAAGGAGGCCCTAGAGGCTGAGTGCTCAGTTCAGATCAAGAAGATATTTAAGGGTTGCTAGCATACTGATGGCCAAAAGAAATCCTTTTTAAGGGCTATCTTGTCACATAGATTTTTCGAGAGCATGGTGTCAGTACCCTGAGGTGCAAGTTTTTTTATTGGTCATTCCAAGAAGAGGCACTAGCATTATAAGAGATGTAGGTCAGATCACCTAAGTGTCAATTATAAAGGCAATAAGGTGGCATGCCATGGTTGTGGCATGAAGAGGCATAAAGTATATGAGTGCAGAGTTAATAGTGGCAACATTCAGGGGATCCAAACTAGAGCTTAGAGTAGAGGACCTATGCGGCAACCATAACATAGATTTGGAGAGTTCCTCCTTTGCAAACTAGTGCCAATAGCTCAATTAGTTAGTGTGGAGAGATAAAGCCTTTTCTTTTCTTATAAGGGCAAAAACTAAATAGTGTTGTTGGAGTTCCATTACCAAGATATGCCAATATATGGTGAGTTAGTCACAAAAAGAATGACGGGGCTTTATGGTGATAGGTATGCTTATTATATATACTTATTTAACTTGTGTGTTGTTTGGTTCCGTTGAATCACACTCTTTCATAGCAACTAAATTTTTACCTAGAGCTACCTTATTACCATCTATTAGTATCTATACTTCTAATATGTTTCCTTTGAGGGATTGGATTGCATGCTATAGGTTGTAGCAAGGAGTAATTCTAGTAGTGGGAGGAATCAAATTTCTTTTAGACCTTGTAACGCTAGGAATGGATTATTTTGATGTGATTATCCTAATGGATATGCCAAGAAAGTATCTTATGCTGATTAATTCTGTGTAAGAACACATCATTTTGTGAGGACCAAAGGGTACAAGGGTTTAATATAGGAAGTGTAAACCTAATCCCTTTATAAAGATCATGTTAGTGATTGTATTGAGCAACATCATATGTAAGGGATATATGTTGTGCTTTTGTGGTGTTAGAGATATGAAAGAAGATGCGATACTTTTGGTGCAGATTTCCATGGACTATGAGTTTCCTGATGTATTCCTAAAGGAGATTAATAACTAATAACTCATATAAGAGGTCATAAAAATTCTATTTCTCCTAGAGTACTAAAATCTGAAATATGAAATAATGATTACATGACATAAATGGTGACACTCGTAGTTGACATCCATTCCTGATTATAAATGGAGCTTATGTCAACCGTCGATACCATGTAAGTAGCATCGTCCCTCCTAACATATTCAGGATAACATTCAATGGAAATATATTTATTCTTGAGGTAGTTTTGGGCATAAAAATATAATAAAGCCAATGCTGGTGGAGGTTGGCATATTTTCGAAGAAGGAATCTTTTGTGGGGCAACTGATTTTTTAGATTTAGCTCTCATTCCTTCAGCAGCGCCCTTTTGTGTTGCTCGTTCTACTAGAACCTTTCTTGGTTTTACTAGCAAAAGCAGTCTTCTTCTTTGATTCCTTAATTGATAATAATAATAATACAAATATATATTAAGCATATATATATGAAAAAGGTATAAAAAGTGTAACTACTAAACATGTCTAATGAAGATACCGAATGTCAATACCTCTTCAATAGTGAGATGTATCTGATCCACAGGCCAAGGCACGAAGCTTCCATGAGCTTCTAGTACTATGGCTGCCTCATCGCCCTCTTCATAACAAGGTAAAGGTACACTGCCAATGATTGGAGTATCAATACCCACTGGCCTTGTAATTAGGGCTAAGTTGTACCCATGGATAGTTTGCGTTTGGGTACTATGACTTATGCAAACCCTTCCTTTCTCCAAAAGAGTTCAAAGGTCATTCGCTAACAAGTCACATTTTTGCAAACCCTAAATGAAAATATTGCACATTATTAATTATTTATGACACCAAATACATTTAATAATAATTCAGAGTTATGAAATGCTTACCTCGGAAAGAGACTAAAGATGTGCATTAGTTTCACAACTATCTCTGACACTATTTACATTAGGTATATGAAACTGATCCTGGTCGACTGAATTGGATGGCTTATACCCTTGAGATTTAATAAATGATAACTCTTACTCCATTATCGCCATCCGTTCAAATGCAACATTTAATTTCTTGGTGAGGATGCCAACCTGCTCATTAGTGCTATGAGAACCACGAGATCAACCACATACGCTCGTTCTCATAACACCTAATCCAAGACACCTGTGTCATCCAAGATGTTCTACAATTTCTATAGCTTGGGACACAATGTTTTATGGGTCTACCCCCTCCTCACCATCTGACGCTTGAAGTTCATCCTGTAATGTATATAATGTATGTAAAGTTAGCTTACATGAATAAGCATAATATAATAGTTTTCTAAAAGAAAACTAAGCAGGGTTCTAAATATCTACAAACTTACAATTTTTGTCGCTGCAACATCTATATCATCATTAATATATCCGTCTCTTTTTGCTCTAGCCTTCTTCCATAATATACCAATATTAATAAATGAGGTACATGGGTCTAAGTCTTGGGCTATGAGCTATAAATAAAAAAATATTCTTATAATGTACCAATATTATAAAATTTGTTAATACGGTGTAAATAGATAAATCAAAAAATACATACCAACTCCTCTTCAAGGCATCCATACCCTATGTGAGCCATATTATGCAGGTATTTATTCTTCTTCGCAATCTCTTTATTTTTGACACTTTTTTCCTACATAACAAGCCAAAATATAGTTACATGGTTATTTCAATATTATGCACAATACTAGGATCGATACAAAAAAATTTAATTGTTATCTAACAAATACCTTAAAATCACCTATAAGACAATATGCAATAAATTAGTTCCAACTTTCTTGATTGATGAAATCGTATCATTTGGGTGGATTCTACCGTAGAGAACCATCCCTCCTTTTATACATTTTTCTACAAGCTAAATATGACCTAAGTGTTCTTAGATGCTCCCCATAATGTCTAAGAAGCCATTTCTTCCTACTCTCTAGCATATTAAACACTCTTTGCAAAATAAGACATATAAATGTATATTGATGTTAATGTATTAAAATTCATAACATTTGTCATACAAAAATGATTACATAAAATAGTATATTTACCGTGATTTCCCACCAAATATGCTCCTTGTGACCCGTTGGAACCTACTTCCAATTATTATAGGAGATAGGAATATGGTTACGTGTCAAAAGTGTAATGTAAGTCAAGAACATGTCTGCATAAGGGCTAATGGAAAGATTGTAAGTATTCCATCCCAATGCGACCAGTTCTCCTTTATTGCTCATATCTGTGATAATTCTCATAATCGTAGGTCCTCTTTTCCCATCTTCATCGCTACTATCCCTATCAATATTTTTGTTGGCCATATCTCTAAAAAAAGTCAATAAATAAGTTATGTTAGAATTTTATGTATTGAGCATAATTGAGTTGAAAATTGTATTTAAAAAAACCAACATAGATATTATATGTTACAATATTATTGCCCTCATTGTCTTCTTTTCTTGCTTTTTTTCCCCTTGTTTTCGGATTAGATTCAGGAGCTATTACATATATTACTTCACGATGATCATCCCTAACATATATTTCCTCCTCATTAATTTTATTGTTATCATCATTCAATAATTGAGTTGCTTGCACAACTGAAACAGACTCTTTATTCCAATTGGTATCATTTTCATCATCACATTCATTGGCATTTCTTTTTTTTGTAGATAGTACCACGGACCATTTGTTATTAGAAGGGCCAGTGGCATAGAATACTTGTTTCACTTGTGATGCTAAGATGAATGAGTCTTGTTTATGCCCTACCCTATTAAGATCTACTAATGTGAATCCATCTTTATATCTAACCCCAAAGCTATTATCAACCCATCAGCAGCTGAATACAAGGATTTTAAATACATTGTAATCTAACTCCCATATATGTTCAATCACACCTTAATAATTCATATCTGCATAAGTTAGATTCTTGTCTTTTGTACTAGAAACATGCATTGCCTCAACCACTAAAGCCACCCCACATTTCTGCATTGCACTCTTCTCATCTTTTTATTTTGTATAAAAAGTGCAACCGTTGATCACATAACTGCTATATTGAGAAACTTCATAATGAGGTTTCTGAGACAATCAATGCAGGGTTTCAGAAATTAAAGTTGGGGAATGTCCGAAGAGTAGAATGATACGATCTCTTATCTAATCAATAAATAAAATATTATGTTTAAGATAATCAATTTCTCAGTCTTTAATGGATTTTCAATCTCTAAAGATGCCATATGCTCTTCAATGTACGGCTGAACATCGTCATGTGCTGCATGGAATATGTTAGGGTCTACACACACAAATCATTTTCCTCTAGTACCCTGTCCTTCAAATTTGCCTACAAGTTGAGACTTAGGAATACCGAGAGGTTTAGTATTTGACAAGTACTTTATGCAAAACTCTATTGCCTTTTCCACCAGGTAACTCTCAACAATAAATCCTTCTAGCTGATATCGATTCTTCACATAACCTTTTATCAACCTCATAAATTGTTCAAAGAGATACATCCAATGCCCATGAACAAGTCCTAACATCTTTATCTCATAAACTAAATGAATAGTTAGATGTACCATAATGTCAAAGAATGATGATGGAAAATACATTTCAAGTTAGCACAAAATAATGAGCATCTCTTTTTGCAAGGCATCCAAACTATCAGGATGTATAACTTTAGAGCAAATGGCTTTAAAAAACAAACAAAGCCTTATGATAGTAATTCAAACACGTTTTAGCAAAATTCCAGGTATAGCTATCGGCAACAAGTGCTACATCAAGTTATAACAATCATGAGACTTCATGTTAATTAATTTCAACTTTTTCATCGACATGAGCCTTTTGACATTTCAAGATTACCCTTCCGAAACCTTGACACTATGAAAGAATTTACAAAATGAAACTTTCCTTTTTTGGAAAGAGTATGACACATCGGTGGTAAATATGTTCTTCTTCGGTTATCTCACGGTGTCAGTTCCCATCTAATACCCATTTCTTCCATATACATTTGAGAATTTATGTCATCTTTAGTCTTGCGTGGAACATTAAGTAATGTACCAACAAAACTATCACATATATTTTTCTCAATATGCATCATATTAAGGACATGTATCATGTAGAAAGATTTCCAATAAGGAAGGTGGAAGAATATTGATATCTTCTTCCACCCAACTGATGGAGGCTTATCTTTATTCTTCTTTCCAAACTTGATACTAAAATATTTCTTCTTCAGCCACACTTGTCGACCCGTCAATTGGATTAGTGCCTGCCATTCTTCTCGGAATCCATTGAATGCTTTTCTTTGCCTATGATAATGATGATTCTTCGGTAAAAACCTATGATTCCCAAGGAACACGGCCTTTTGGCCATATGTTAGCTTAACAAATGAAGTATTATCCTCATATAGTGGACATGCATAATGGCCTTTCTCAAAGTGAAATTTTCTTCACTATATGCATCAAATACTTCAACGACCATGTCCCATAAGAACTTCAAATCATCAATCAAAGGTGCCAAATAAACATCAATACCATTCCCAAGTTGATTTAGCTTTGAAATGAGTAAAGACAATATCATATACTTGCATTTCTGATGAAACTCGGACAAGTTTCGCAAATTTTCACTAGATAGAAGAAAAGTAGAGCGCGGAGTTTAATTCGCCAAGATAATCAGCCTAAGGATTTTAATCAAAAGGAAGATTAGAAAACATAGAGCACAGTTTAATCAACGACTGTTGAAGTTGTAGAACAGAAAAGATTGAGAAGTAGATCAAGAAAGGAGATCAGGAAGAAGAGGAAGCTGCGAACGAGGAGGTAGCGAGAGAGAGAAGTATAGAGAGAGAGTTCCAAAAAAAATTACAATAGTAATCTATTTGACCAAAAGTCGTCTGTACAACCGATGTATGCACCTTTTATTTGGCGTATACATTAAGACTAATAAAAAGTATACGGACGATCGCTCACGACTATTTTATAATGGATCAGCCCAAATACAGCCCAAAAAATCAACCGACTAATATACACAATATCAATCAACGAGCTAGGCAAAGAAATGACCCATCCTTACAAAAATAATTACAAGAAATAATAATCCAAGTTAATGGATTTAAAATATTAATTCCCATAAACTAATCCAACAAATATGGGTCGGGTGACAAATTACACAGCCACCTTATTCTCTATTAGCCAAATATATCTGCAAATGCATCACATGGGATTTTTACAAATTATTACAACACAATTTCTGTAACAGCACCCAACAGCAACTACAGCAATCACCTTGATCCATTCCCATCTTTTGAATTAATTTCCTAAACAATCACACAATAAGAAAAGTAATTATATGTACAACATATCTATAACCATTAATATAATTATTTAAATACAAATTTTGGAGATATATATCATTCCCCTTTTCTTGGTGAGGTTTTGTCACTGAAACTTGATTAATACCCACAAATGGACTATGGTCAAAAACATTAAAAGAATCACTAACATTACCAAATTTAGCAGGTAAATCAATTTTATAAGCATTATCATTAATTCTTTCTAATACAGTAAAAGGTCCATCTCCCCTAGGATATAATTTTGATTTTCTAAGGTTTGGAAAATGATGCTTCCTAGGGTGTACCCAAACTAAATCTCCTGGTTGAAAAACCATTTTCTTTCTCTTTTTATTAGCATTCTCAGCCATTTGTTGAACCCTTTTAACAATTTGTTGACTCACATATTCATGTAATTTCTTTATCTTTACGGCACAAGATTCAACATCAAAATTATGCAACCCAGAATTAGGTAAATGGCTCAAATCAAGAGGATTCAAAGGATTAAAACCATACACAATCACAAATGGGGTCTTTTTAGTTGTAGAATGTAATGTGCTATTATAAGAAAATTCTACCTGAGGTAATACATTTTCCCATTGTTTAAGATTCTTTCCAAAGACAGCTCTCAACATATTACCTAATGTACTATTTACTACCGCTATTTGTCCATTTGTTTGAGGGTGACATATGGTTGAAGATAACAGTTTAGTTCCCAACTTTCTCCACAAAACCTTCCAAAAAAGACTTATAAATTTAACATCCCTACCTAACACTATTGTTTTAGGTATTCCATGTAATTTAACTATATAAGATAAGAATAATTCAGCTATAGTCATAACATCATTAGTTTTATTGGAAAGTACAAAATGGGCCATCTTACTAAACCTATCTACTACAACCATTATTAAATCTTTGGCTCTATTGGTCATAGGCAAGCCTAAAATGAAATCTAAGGAAACATCAGTCCATGGCTGATTAGGAACAGGTAATGGAGTATATAATCCAAAAGGTTTTGATGTGGACTTAGCCTGTCTACAAGCTATACAATTAACATAATATTTTAACACATCCTTTTTCATATGAGGCCAATAGAAATGATTAATTAGTAAATCTAAAGTCTTTTGAAATCCTAAGTGTTCCATTAGTCCACCATTATGAGCTTCTTGAATTAACAGTGCCCTATATGAACAATCAGGAATACATAGTCTAAAATCATGTTCTTGGTTAGTCTCTCGCTTTTCGCGCCCCTCTAATGGCATTTGAACAAGGTACCTAACTCCATTGATCCATCGAGAACTAACCTGAAGCAGCCCTGCATTTTGACTCTCCTCCTTGTCTTCTTCATATCCTTTAAGTTGGTGTTCCTTTTTTTGTGTTGAAGCATGGGGAACAGGAGGAAAGCTCCCCGAGGTCGAGCACAGAAACAAGCTCTAAGTAAAAATCCAATATGTGTCCTACCGAGTCCTTAGAAGCAAGCTAGCTCGAGTGATTCATCTCTAGAAGCTTCTAGTTCATCTAAGCCCAGCAAATTCTCTTCAGATGATTCCCCTCTGCCGAATCTAGCTTTGAAAGAGCTGTAGTTTGCCATAACTGACAAGGATGAAGGAGGCCAAACCCATCCCACAAATTCGGCTTTGGAAACGATGCGAATCTCCTTACTGGAGAAACAAAATGGTTTGATTACTCAAGCTCAGTTGAATCAGGACAAGCTAAAGTCAATTGCTCAAACCACCAATTTGGGTTTGAATGATCCAATTTCCTCTATGCCTAACTTACTTTCTGATTCTGAGGAAGAATTAGACACAGTGGAAAGAATTACAGCTGCTAATGAAGATCAAACCATGCAGCAAGCACTAGGGTTAATCCAGGGAAGGAGCCTCCCACACAAGTACCATCACCCAAGCAGAGATCTTTTGTAGAGTTATTCCCTAGTATTTCTGTGAAAAAATGTGATTATATCCCCCCCAGGGGTGATGTTGTGTGGGTATCTAAGAAAAACATCCACCCTGTGGATAAAGCTTGGGGAGCATGCTTGCTGGGATGTTTTGTTGGGATCAAACCTGACAAATACAATTTGGGAATAGCTAAACATGTTATAAAACTTCCATTCAAATATATAATTCATAGTTCTGGATGGGTGGTCTTAAAATTTGAAAGTCAAGTAGAGAAGGAACAAGCTCTAGCTGGGGGACCTTACATTGTCAAAGGGAAGGTCTATGTGCTCAAAGAAATCTCTAAGCTATTTTCCTTTGGTAAGGAAGAAATTACCAAAATCCCTGTGTGGGTCAGGCTTGTCAATCTGTCTTTGGAACTTTGGAACTGCGAAGCAATCAGTGAAATTGCTTCCTACATTGGCAAGCTAATTTTAATTGATGATTTCACCCTACAGAGGTCTAAGATTGAATATGGCAGAGTTCTAGTGGAAATAGATGTAAAGGGTAAGCTCCCTTCTGCTATCAAAGTTAGGGGAGAGGATGAGGAATATTCCTAAATTATAGAATATGAAGACTTGCCCCTAGTCTGTGACTGTTGTGGTATTCTGGGTCACTTGGAAAGTAACTGTGTGATGAATCAGGAAAACAAAAGGGAGAACATAGTCAATCATGTTTCAAAAGTCAATCAAGCCCCTTCTGATATAGAGCCCAAGGAGGGAAAGAAGAATGCAGAGGTTAAAGGAAGAAAAGAACTATTAAAGAAGACTCACAACACTAGTCCAGAATAGGTTGAAGTAGAAACAACAGAGAACAGCATGAGCAAAGCTAATATGAATGTGGATGAAGGGACATAGAGTCTAATAGAGGAGGTGATCCTTGAATCACTGACTCGAGGCCAAAAGAAACCCTTAGGGGAGGGTCAGTTCCCTCAGCAGAAGACAGCTATGACTAGGGTGCCTAACCCTCCTCCTGACCAGGGACAGGAAGATAGAATGGAGCCCCCTGAAGAACAGGTGAATGTGGATGTACATGGATGGCAACAGGTTGTCAACAAAGCTGCTAAAAGGAAAAAGAAGGTGCCAGCATATAAGCAGGTTAAAAGAGGCACCATGAGAAGGCTTCCAAGGCCTAGGAAAATATCATGAATCTGCTTATTTGGAACGTAAGGGGTGTGAGCTCTCCTCTGAAACAAAAAGCTCTGAATGATTTGTACAGGGAACATGATTACTCAATTGTAGGTATTATGGAATCTAAGCTTGATAACTAAAAATTGCATATCATGGTGGATAAGTACTTCAAGGGATGGAATCATCATAACAATTTCAGTCACCATCCCAATGGAAGATTGATCCTCCTATGGAACCCTAATTTAATTAGGGTCCAGTTGATTGAGGTGTCCCCCCAGTCCATTACTGGTTCTGTTGTTGATATTAATACAGGTCTTAATGTAACCCTAACTATGGTATATGGCCTGTATACCATAAAGGACAGAAAATACCTCGGGGAAACTTTGATAATGTTGGCCAGAAACATAAAAGGCCCCTGGTTAGTGGGAGGGGATTTCAACTATCCCCTTAACTCTTCTAATAGATGTGGTTCAAGACCTATCTCTGATTATGAAACTGCAGATTCTAAAAATTGCTGCTTAGTGGCTCAATTGTCTGACCTCCCTGCCACAAGTTGCTTCCACACTTTTATTGGTTATAAAGTGAAATGTAAGCTAGATCGAGCCATGATTAATGCTGAGGGGCTGGCGGCAGGCCTCAATATCTCTACTAGCTTTCTGCCACTTGGGAGGTCTTCAGATCATTCTCCCTGTACCATCAAGCTTGGGAATCATCCACCAAGGCAGAAACCATTCCAGTTCTTCAACATGTGGTGTGCTCATCCTAAGTTCAATGAGGTGGTCTGTAAAAATTGGAGGTTCTCTATCTGTGGTACACATCAATTCAACTTTTGTAAAAAGTTATCTATGTTGAAACATGATCTAAAAAAGTTAAATAAACATGACTTTTCAAATATTATTGTTAGAGCTAACCTTGCAGAAAAGCAACTCAAGACAGCTCAAGAGACTATTATGGCTCAGGCTTCCAAGCAGGGCCTGGAAACTCTTGAGGCCTTAAGGAAAAATGCTCTCTTCCAGAAAATAGCTGCAGCTAGCTTTGTTTCATAGATAAACAGAAACAAGTTTCTATTCAACTTGGATTAGAACTCAAAGTTCTTCTTTGACATGCTCAAAGCCAGAAAAACAAAGAGCAGGATTGTGCAGATCAAAAAAAGAGATGGCCAGCCCAGCCTTTCTGATTAGGAAATATAAGAGGAATTTCTAGACTTCTACCTGAACCTGTTGGGAACTAATGCACAATATGAAGGGATGGATAACTCTGTTATTACTAGAGGACAGACTATCACTGAAGAACAAAGTCAAATCCTCATGAGACCTGTCTCCACTGCATAAATCAAAAAAGTCCTATTTTCTCTAGGAGACTCCAAAGCCCCAGGCCCAGATGGATATTCTGCTAAATTCTTCAAAGAAGCTTGGGGGACAATTGGGGATGACTTCTGTGTAGCAGTAAAGGAGTTCTTCATCAATAGAAGACTTTTGAAGAGGGTGAATCATGCTACCCTGGTTTTGATACCCAAATCTTCCCAAGCCTCCTCTGTTGGTGATTTCAGGCCCATAGCCTGCTATAACACTCTATACAAGGTGATAGCAAAATTAATTGCTAACAGAATTGCTGAGTGTTTGGATGATCTAATAAGCCCTGAACAAGGGGCTTTTGTAAAAGGGAGACTCATGTCAGAAAATATCCTGCTTATTCAAGAACTCTTAAAAGAGTATTCAAGGAAAAGAACTCCTCCAAAGTGTATGATCAAGATTGATCTCAGAAAATCTTATGACACTCTCTCATGGAGCTTCCTCAATCACCTCCTAAAAGCCTTCAATTTCCCTGCAGAGTTCATAAAGTTAGTGATGGAATGTGTCTCCACCACCAGCTTCTCCCTGAAGCTGAATGGTAACTTGTTTGGTTTTTTCAAAGGTGCTAGAGGGCTTCGACAAGGAGACCCTTTGTCCCCATATTTATTTGTTCTATGCATGGAGTACTTCAGCAAGCAACTAAAGCACCTTGCTCTGAAGCAAGAGTTTTCTTACCATTCTAAATGCAAAAAGTTGAACCTACTGCATCTAGCTTTTGCAGATGACCTAATATTATTCTATAGAGGTGACATTTCCTCTGTCAAAACTTTAATGCAGGGGCTTGATGACTTCAGCAGGTGTTCTGGACTAACTGTGAACCCCATGAAATCCCAGCTCTTTATGGCAGGTGTTAAGGAGCAGCTCCAGTAGGAGATCCTGGCTCTCACCAATATACAGAGAGGAAGCTTCCCCTTCAGATACTTAGGGGTTCCATTAAACCCCTGCAAACTGAGACCTATTAATTATGAGAACCTCACTAATTCCCTGTGTGAGCAGTTGAAATTTTGGAAAGCAAATTCACTTTCTTTTGCAGGAAAACTGGAAATCCTGAATTCAGTGGTTCAAGGCCTTCTGGGTTTCTGGCTCTCCATTTTTGCTATACCAAAGATAGTTCTACAGAGAATCATTACCCTTTGTAGAAACTTTCTGTGGTAGGGTAAACCTCCCCTAGTTGCATGGTCTAAGCTATACCACCCAAAATATGAAGGAGGGCTGGGTATAAGAGATCTCTCTGCATGGAACTCTGCCTTCCTATGCAAATATATCTGGTTCTTACAAGATGAAAAGGTATCATTGTGGACCAAGTGGATACACACACATTACCTAAAAAATGGGAATGTGGCTTCCTTCCACCCAAGTCGTGGAACCTCCCATTTTATGAGGAAACTTAGCAGTCTATTTACCCTACTGGTTCTGAATCAGGGATCACATGAACAAGCAACAGCTCTGCTGAAATCATGGGTTACTCTGAATGGTTTTTCCACTACAATGGCTTACAACTATTTTCGAGACAACGCCCCTAAGTTGAAACCTCACAGGGTGGTTTGGTTGTAGAATAGGACCAAAAGATATGCCTTCCTTCTCTGGTTATCCCTCCTCAAAAGATTGTATACCAGAGATAGGCTCAAGTTCTTGGATGGACCTAAGGACTGCTTACTATGTCAGCAGAAGACAGAGACACATGAACACTTATTTTTTGAATGTGAAGTTTCCAACAGAGTATGGCAACCCCTAAGATCATGGCTGGGCATCTCAAGAGGGTCAACCACCTTATTCAGTGCCATGAGAATCATTCAGAGGAATTCCCATAGGCACCACATAATCTGGAAGGCTCAAGCTCTCACTGTGGCTGCAGCTGTGTACTTCATTTGGAGGAGCATAAATGACATCTTATTTGAATCAAAACCTTTTGTCCATACTAGTATTATTATACAAGTCTAGAAATATGTGTATAGTGCCCTATTTTTTGAAAGAAACCTTAGGGATGGACTAAAGGAAAATTTGTATGCTTAGTACCCTAGGGTGTGGCTAGATGAGCCATGGGCCATGCTTTTGTATTGTGATCATTTTTGGTAAAAATGATCAAATTTTTTGACTAGGGCATGCCCTATGTACTTGTATAGAATGTTCATATGATATATATTTACCTCGTTTACCTAGGAAACCAGAACAACCACGGAATTGAAGTCAATGGAAAATCTAAAAACAGAATGGGACTAACCGACACTCAATCAAGCTCTGGAAGATTATTGAAGACCATAGGAACAAATTGCAACAACTCTGCAAAGAAATTTGGTCCCTGGTGTAGGATTCAGCACATGCAAAGACCAAAACGGGGCAAGTAGCACCAACCACCACCATTGCCGCCGCTACCAGCCTAACAACCCTCCGTGCCCCTGCATGTGCCCAATGAGCTCACCGACGATACTGCTAGCCCTCACATGATTGCCCTTGCCCCTACCTAAACCACTGTGCACCCATTCTCCCTCTTTTTTGCCCCTCTTACACCACATCTGCCCCTCACCAATACCCCCACAACCATCATTGCCAAATCACTAGCCCACCTAGAACTTGGGTTAGTTTATCTTTAAGAGTTTCAAAAGATTTCTATTGTTCTAAACCCCATTTAAACCCATTTTCCTTTTTTGTTATTGCTATTAAGGTATAAGCTATAGTACTAAAATTCCCAACAAATCTACGATAAAAAGAACACAAACCAAGGAAACTCCTAACCTTAGTCACAGTTTTAGGTATAAGTGAAATGCCCCAAAAATTTCTAATCTTATAAACTATATTTAAATGATTTTTTATCAAAAAAATTATTTAAATAAATTAATTTTATTAAAATAAAAAGGAATTCATGGGAAAAATTAAGAAGAATTTTGTAAGTATTTTTATTAGAGAAATTTTGGTATTTTGGATAATTAAATATGTTATTTTGGAAATTAATTAAATAAATTATTTTATTTAAAATAAGAATGAGAAAATATTTTTAATTTAATAATAATTTTATAAATAATTTAATTGGAGGAATTTAGAGTGTTTTGCTAATTAAAATGGAGTTTAAGAAAATACTTTAAATATCCTAATTTAGCCTAAAAGGGATTTAATTATTATTTTATTTAAATATTATTATTTTTAAATATTCTAAATTTTCAAATTAATTTAATTGGCCTTCATCTATTTTTCTTCTCCTTTCCTTTTTCCCTTTTTCTTTTTCATTCTTCCTTTTTCCTTCCCTTTTTCTTCTTTTTCTTTTTCCTCTTCTTTTCCCCGAATTGGGCCTGGTGCGGCCCAGTTCTTCTTTCTTCTTCTTCTTCTTCTTCCTTCTTCGGCCCAGCCCGCGTTGCGCCCTTCGTCGCCATTCCAACGCCGCGTTTTGGCTCCGTTTCCGCCGAAACTCGTCTTTCCACTTAAACGCCTACCGCCTGCGCCGACCGGCCCGGTTCTCCTTTTTTCTTTCTTTTCCGGCCGACCGGACCGCATCCCTTTCTTCTTCCTTCTTCCTCCTTCCCCCTCCGTCGCTGCGACACAAGCTTCCGCCCCCATCAATGGCATCTCTGGCTACGGTGATTAATACCAGCCGTTTCTTGTCTCTTTATCTTCCTCTTAACTTCAGAAATAAATTGCCATCACTCCCGTTAATTATCTCTCGCCCGTTCCCTCTCTCCAGCATCACGAACCGTCGAAGCAAACCAAACGTTGATCGACCATTTTCCTCCGTCGGCTCCCCAAATTATCGCACCCCATAACTTCCTTCCGAGCCCCAAAACCCTATTATACCATCTTTAATCTATAAATAGCCGGATTGTATGAGTTTTTGGAGTTTGTTCTTCCCCAAAACCCTAAGCCCGAGTGCCGGCCACCGCAACTTTAGACGCCTCTTCCGCCGCCGTTAGCCAATCTCAGCACCACTTCTTCATGTCAAATTCTTCCCTGCAAGTTCCTCTTATTAACTGAATCATTTTCACCTCTCGATTCTTCTTGTACGATCCTTCATAATAGTTCAAACTTGGCTTCTAGTCTCTCCTGAATTTTTACCCAAAAATCCTTAAGTCACCGTCCGCCGCCGTTTCTGGCACTTCTGTCGCCTTATGAACCATCCAAATTCTTCCGTTTAATCCTCCTCCACCATATCATAACCTTATGTTGATTTTTCCACTGCTACTTCTCTCTTTTTCTTCATCTTTTTCCCACTTAGATAGTTTTTCCGGCCACCGCCACCGTCGTAGAGAACCACCGCATGTGCCACCTATCCACACCAGTCTAAGGTTGAACCCTAGAACCTCTGAACCCTTATCCCTATTTTTATAATCCTTAATTTAATTTATTTCAATTATTTGAAATATATTACTATTACTTTTATTATTATTTCCATTATTGTGTTATTAATATTATTATTAGTATTAATGTTTTGATTATTATTTCTATAGGTTCCGAAGCTCTAATATATTTTAATTTGATTTTGTCATTATTATAAGTATTATTATTATTGTCATTATCTTAATTAATAATATTAAGGTGTTATTATAATTATTGTTATTATTAGTAATTTTTATTAGTTCAAATTACCATTATTATTATTCTGTAATTAATATTACACATACTTTACTATTAGTTTTGTTATTATTATTACACTTATTATTTTGTTGTCACATGATTTTAGTATCTTAGCTATTACTATTTGAGTCTCTTTATTATTATTAGGGTAAAGTCTTTAACCCTATATTATTAGATTTTATAATATTCCTATTAATTCTATATCTTTAGTAAAGTTATAATTTTGTTAATGTTATTGTCATCAGTATTATTATTATTTGGTCAAAGCCGTCAAGTGGTATAGGAGCTTGCTCCAAGACCGGTGTCATTCTAGGTAAGGGTTTACTAAGGTCATTGTGTGCTTATATGCATTATGTGATTCATATGCTATGCTTTCTGTGTTTATGATTATTAATTATGCTGTATATGATATAACGTGGAGTTTAAGTATGTTTTTATATGGCATGTGTAATGTTTATGAATTTATGTGTTGTGACCCTGTAAGACATGCAAGTGAGGTTGTTGATATGGTTGTGTGGGAGAAAGAATAAAAAAGGAGAATAAAGAAAGAAGTTGACCAAGGGGATGTGAGTTGACCTAATTAGTTAATGTTTCATGAGTAGAGGAATCAAATGGAGAATTTTAGGGTTTCGTATATGAGAATCTGATTTATGATTTTCGAGGTTTTGTATGGAGAATATATTTATGGTTTTATATGGGAAAGTTTAATTTATGGTTTTGTATGATTTTGAGGGAAAGAATATAATTTATGATGCTTTATGGGCGAATCAAATTTATGGTTTGTTTGGGAGAATCTAATTTATGATGTTATTTGGGATAATATAACTTATGATATTATATGGGAGAATCTAATTATGATTTGTTTGGGGGAATCCAATTTATAGTTTTGCTTGGGAGATTCTAATTTATGATTTTATGTGGGAGAATATAATCAATTGTAAGTTAAGGATGAATCTTCGGTTTTATGGGATTTTAATCTATGGTTTGGTAAGGATGAATATTTGGTTGGTATGGATTGAATGTAGGGTTTGGTATGGACAAATCTTTGGGTTTTATATGGTTTGAATTTAGGTTTGGTATGGATGAATCTTTAATTTTGTGTGGATTGAATTTTGGGCTTTGTATGATGAAATATTGGGTTTTGCATAATGGTTAATAGTTGTATGGTGGTATTAGGGTTTGTATGATGTTACTAAGGTTTGTATGGTGGTGATAATGATTTCATGATGATATTAGGGTTACATGGTGGTTTTAATAGATGCATGGTGGTATTAATGATTTCATGATGGTATTAAGGTTGCATGGTGGTATTGATGTTGCTTAGTGGTATTATTGGTTACATCATGGTACTAAGGATTTGCATGGGACGTATAAAGTTTGTATAGGAGCGAAATTTACGTATGGAACGTTGATTTGGGATGTGAGGAAGGTAATGTAATCGTTGTTTGGGCATTTGAGCATGTTGGATGAAAAATAGTACATAGAGATTATGTTGGTATTTAGGAAACAGAGTTAGGGTTTGTTATGGTTGCTGAAAGTCTTAGGGGTATTACGTACACTTGGGAATTAATGTGATTATGAGGATGCCATTTATGAGTTGTGATGTGTGAAGTGTAAAGGGAGTGATCCATGCATGTCTATGGTGAAGCCTTTGAATAAGATACTTAAGACATTAATTATTTAAAGTGGAAGATCGTTGAGACGGGACCAACCGATCCACCGGTTCGGAATAGTGGTTAGGGTGTTTACCCTATGTGTGACCAATCCACCGGTAATAATAGTGGTTAGGGCATGATGTCCTATGCATAACCGATCAATCGGTTATAATAGTGAGGGTTCCCAAGCTCAACAACCGCAAACCAGAGTTTTGCTAAAATGCCTAAAAGATACTAATTACTTATAGTGAAACACCATGCGAACCGGGGCCAACCGATCCACCGGTTAGGAATAGTGGTTAGGACGCGTAGTCCTATGTGTATCCGATCCACCGGCTATAATAGTGGTTAGGGTATGATATCCTATGTGCCTCCGATCCACCGGCTATAATAGTGGGGGCTTACATATTCGCATGGATTTGATAAAAGGCATGATGTGTATCGACTTTCGATAAAAGATTAATTAAATAATTAATCCGGACTATGTTTGGGCCTTTACATATGTATCCGAATGTTTATTCGTTGTTATGAGATGATGATGGTCTTTATGATCTTTTATTCTTATGCATGATTTTATGTGCTTATGTGTTGGCCTTAGTGTTTGGTTACCTTACTCAGTACATAGCGTATTGATCACCCTTTTCATGGGTGCTGCTCATTCCCACGAGTAGTATGCCCTTTTGATTTGTGCAGGTGGGGAAGATGTCATGTTGAGATGAGTGTTGAGCATGTTTGGCTCGAGGATCAAGAGTGTCGTGGCCGTGTTTCCTCTTCATGTGATTTTATATCATTGTGTTATTTCTGGTGTATTAAATTTACTCTCTTATGATTCATTACTTGTATTAAGTGTTTCCAGTAAATCTTTTATTGATTGTAAGATTATTCCCTTTGAGGAATTTTGATTTCGCACTCTGATTTTTATTTGATTCATGATTCACGATGCGTACTCTGATTTTGTTTTACAATCAGTTAATGATTATTTGGAATTTAGATTGTATTGATTTATAACTAATTGTCTTTTCTTTAGCCTTAGCACTTGGTATTGGAACGATCGGAGAGAACCGGTCTGGTACTAAGTGTGACGGTAACATTCCCAGATTTCACAGGTTTTCAGTGTTTCTAATTTAATTGATTTCGCTTTAAAAAATATATATATATATAGTGAATTTTGGGGTGTTACAATGTGGTATCAAAGCGGTTGATCCTTTCAGACACGCACTCTCATTTTAAATTTTTAAGATGATACCACAAATTTGTATCAAACTGGTTTCGACTACTCTCTCAATTTTATTTTAAACTCTTTAAGCTATACCACACTTTTGTATTAGAGTGGTTCATTATTTTAATCATGCTCTTTCAATTTCTAAATTTTTAAGTTGATATCGCAAGTTGGTATCGAATCTGGTTTTGACCACGCTCTTTTGTTTTTAATCTTTTTCAGTTGGTACCACAAGTTGGTACCAGTGAAGTTGATATTTTTGATTACGCTTGTTCTTGAAATTAAATTTGGTTTACGAAATGTTTTAGTTTTGAAGCGTGTTTTGACCGATCTTTTGGTTTTAATCTTTTTAAATTGATACCAATAGTAGTATCATTTTCAAAATGAATTGGGATTAAAAAGTTTTCCTTGATTTGAAATCCTTTTTTTTAAACCAAAAAGGAATTATTTATTTAAAAAAAAATTTATTCCAGCCACAGTGAGAAGCGAAGGGTAGAATTTTAATTAAGTTTATTCTTAAGGGAGTAGTTTATATAAATATTATTTTTTTTTCTTTCATATGGTGTCTTTTTTTTTCTGTTGATTTAAATTTTCTTTAGTAAGTTTATCCCTAAGGGGGTAGTTTATATAGATAGTAATATTATTATGGTTTTCTAACCACTTACAGCATTTTTCTCTCTAACCCTAGGCGCTCCCGGAGACTTCGGGGACGAAGTCTATTTTTAAGGGGGCAGTAATGAAATGGCCCAAAATTTTCTAATCTTATAAACTATATTTAAATGATTTTTTATTAGAAAAATTATTTAAATAAATTAATTTTATTAAAATAAAAAGGAATTCATGGGAAAAATTAAGAAGAATTTTGTAAGTATTTTTATTAGAGAAATTTTGGTATTTTGGATAATTAAATATGTTATTTTGGGAATTAATTAAATAAATTATTTTATTTAAAATAAGAATGAGAAAATATTTTTAATTTAATAATAATTTTATAAATAATTTAATTGGAGGAATTTAGGGTGTTTTGCTAATTAAAATGGAATTTATGGAAAATACTTTAAATATCCTAATTTAGCCTAAAAAGGGATTTAATTATTATTTTATTTAAATATTATTATTTTTAAATATTCTAAATTTTTTAGATTAATTTAATTGGCCTTAATCTATTTTTCTTCTCCTTTCCTTTTTCCCTTTTTCTTTTTCTTTCTTCCTTTTTCCTTACCTTTTTCTTCTTTTTCTTTTTCCTCTTCTTTTCCCCGAATTGGGCCTGGCGTGGCCCAATTCTTCTTTCTTCTTCTTCTTCCTTCTTCGGCCCAGCCTGCGCAGCGCCCTTCGTCACCCTTCCAACCCCGCATTTTGGCTCCGTTTCCGCCGAAACTCGTCGTTCCACTTAAACGCCTACCGCCCGCGCCGACCAGCCTGGTTCTCCCTTTTTCTTTTCTTTCCCGGCCAACTGGACCGCCTCCCTTTCTTCTTCCTTCTTCCTCCTTCCCCCTCCGTCGCTGCAACGCAAACTTCCGCCCCCATCAATGGCATCTCCGGCTATGGTGATTAATACCGGTCGTTTCTTGTCTCTTTATCTTCCTCTTAACTTCAGGAATAAATTGCCATCACTCCCATTCATTATCTCTTGCCCGTTCCCTCTCTCCAGCATCGCGAACCGTCGAAGCAAACCAAATGTTGGTCGACCGTTTTCCGCTGCCGGCTGCCCAAATTATCGCACCCCATAACTTCCTTCCGAGCCCCAAAACCATATTATACCATCTTTAATCTATAAATAGCTGGATTGTATAAGTTTTTGGAGTTTGTTCTTCCCCGAAACCCTAAGCCCGAGTGCCGGCCACCGTAACTTTAAACGCCTCTTCCGCCGCCGTTATCCAATCTCAGCGCCACTTCTTCATGTCAAATTCTTCCCTGCAAGTTCCTCTTATTAACTGAATCATTTTCACCTCTCGATTCTTCTTGTACGATCCTTCATAACCGTGCAAACTTGGCTTCTTGTCTCGCCTGAATTTTTACCCAAAAATCCTTAAGTCGCCGTCCGCCGCCGTGTCCGCCACTTCTACCGCCTTATGAACCATCCAAAATCTTCCTCTAATCCTCCTCCACCAAATCATAACCTTATGTTGATTTTTCCCCTGCTACTTCTCTCTTTTTCTCCATCTTTTTCCCACTTACATAGTTTTTCCGGCCACTGCCGCCGCCACCGAGACCCACCGCATGTGCCGCCTATCCCCACTAGTCTAAGGTTGAACCCTAGACCCTCTGAACCCTTCTCCCTATTTTTATAATCCTTAATTTAATTTATTTCAATTATTTGAAATATATTACTATTACTTTTATTATTATTTCCATTATTGTGTTATTAATATTATTATTAGTATTAATGTTTTGATTATTATTTCTATAGGGTTTGAAGCTCTAATATATTTTAATTCGATTTTGTCATTATTATAAGTATTATTATTATTGTCATTATCTTAATTAATAAAATTATGGTGTTATTATAATTATTGTTATTATTAGTATTTTTTATTATTTCAAATTACCATTATTATTATTCTGTAATTAATATTACAAATACTTTACTATTAGTTTTGTTATTATTATTACACTTATTATTTTGTTGTCACATGATTTTAGTATCTTAGCTATTACTATTTGAGTATCTTTATTATTATTAGGGTAAAGTCTTTAACCCTATATTATCAGATTTTATAATATTCCTATTAATTCTATATCTTTAGTAAAGTTATAATTTTGTTAATTTTATTGTCATCAGTATTATTATTATTTGGTCAAAGCCCTCAAGTGGTATAGGAGCTTGCTCCAAGACCGGTGTCATTCTAGGTAAGGGTTTACTAAGGTCATTGTGTGCTTATATGCATTATGTGATTCATATGCTATGCTTTCTGTGTTTATGATTATTAATTATGCTGTATATGATATAACGTGGAGTTTAAGTATGTTTTTATATGGCATGTGTAATGTTTATGAATTTATGTGTTGTGACCCTGTAAGACATGCAAGTGAGGTTGTTGATATGGTTGTGTGGGAGAAAGAATAAAAAAGGAGAATAAAGAAAGAAGTTGACCAAGGGGATGTGAGTTGACCTAATTAGTTAATGTTTCATGAGTAGAGGAATCAAATGGAGAATTTTAGGGTTTCGTATATGAGAATCTGATTTATGATTTTCGAGGTTTTGTATGGAGAATATATTTATGGTTTTATATGGGAAATTTTAATTTATGGTTTTGTATGATTTTGAGGGAAAGAATATAATTTATGATGTTATATGGGCGAATCAAATTTATGGTTTGTTTGGGAGAATCTAATTTATGATGTTATTTGGGATAATATAATTTATGATATTATATAGGAGAATCTAATTATGATTTGTTTGGGGGAATCCAATTTATAGTTTTGCTTGGGAGATTCTAATTTATGATTTTATGTGGGAGAATATAATCAATTGTAAGTTAAGGATGAATCTTCGGTTTTATGGGATTTTAATCTAGGGTTTGGTAAGGATGAATATTTGGTTGGTATGGATTGAATGTAGGGTTTGGTATGGACAAATCTTTGGGTTTTATATGGTTTGAATTTAGGGTTGGTATGGATGAATCTTTGGTTTTGTGTGGATTGAATTTAGGGCTTTGTATGATGAAATATTGGGTTTTGCATAATGGTTAATAGTTGTATGGTGGTATTAGTGTTTGTATGATGTTACTAAGGTTTGTATGGTGGTAATAATGATTTCATGATGGTATTAGGGTTACATGGTGGTTTTAATAGATGCATGGTGGTATTAGGGTTTGTATAGTGGTATTAATGATTTCATGGTGGTATTAAGGTTGCGTGGTGGTATTGATGTTGCTTGGTGGTATTATTTGTTACATCATGGTGCTAAGGATTTGCATGGGACGTATAAAGTTTGTATAGGAGCGAAATTTACGTATGGAACGTTGATTTGGGATGTGAGGAAGGTAATGTAATCGTTGTTTGGGCAGTTGAGCATGTTGGATGAAAAATCGTACATAGAGATTATGTGGGTACGTAGGAAATCGAGCTAGGGTTTGTTATGGTTGCTGAAAGTCTTGGGGGTATTACGTACACTTGGGAATTAATGTGATTATGAGGATGCCATTTATGAGTTGTGATGTGTGAAGTGTAAAGGGAGTGATCCATGCATGTCTATGGTGAAGCCTTTGAATAAGATACTTAAGACATTAATTATTTAAAGTGGAAGATCGTTGAGACGGGACCAACCGATCCACCGGTTCGGAATAGTGGTTAGGGTGTTTACCCTATGTGTGACCGATCCATCGGTAATGATAGTGGTTAGGGCATGATGTCCTATGCATAATCGATCCATCGGTTATAATAGTCAGGGTTCCCAAGCTCAACAACCGCAAACCAGAGTTTTGCTAAAATGCCTAAAAGATACTAATTACTTACAGTGGAACACCATGCGAACTGGGGCCAACCGATCCACCGGTTAGGAATAGTGGTTAGGATGCATAGTCCTATGTGTATCCGATCAACCGACTATAATAGTGGTTAGGGTATGATATCCTATGTGCCTCCGATCTACTGGCTATAATAGTGGGGGCTTTCGTATTCGCATGGATTTGATAAAAGGCATGATGTGTATCCACTTTCGATAAAAGATTAATTAAATAATTAATCCGGACTATTTTTGGGCCTTTACATATGTATCGGAATCTTTATTCGTTGTTATGAGATGATGATGGTCTTTATGATCTTTTAATCTTATGCATGATTTTATGTGCTTATGTGTTGGCCTTAGATTTCGTTTACCTTACTCGGTATGTAGCGTACTGATCACCCTTTTCATGGGTGTTGCTCATTCCCACGAGTAGTATGCCCTTCTGATTTGTGCAGGTGGGGAAGATGTCATGTTGGGATGAGTGTTGAGCATGTTTGGCTCGAGGATCAAGAGTGTCATGGCCGTATTTCCTCTTCATGTGATTTTATATCATTGTGTTATTTCTAGTGTATTAAATTTGATCTCTTATGATTCATTACTTGTATTAAGTGTTTCCAGTAAATCTTTTATTGATTGTAAGATTATTCCCTTTGAGGAATTTTGATTTCGCACTCTGATTTTTATTTGATTCATGATTCATGATGCGTACTCTGATTTTGTTTTACAATCAGTTAATGATTATTTGGAATTTAGATTGTATTGATTTATAACTGATTGTCTTTTCTTTAGCCTTAGCACTTGGTACTGGAACGGTCGGAGAGAACCGGTCTGGTACTAAGTGTGGCGGTAACATTCCCAGACTTCACAGGATTTCAGTGTTTCTAATTTAATTGCTTCAACTTTAAAAAAAATATATATATAATGAATTTTGGGGTGTTACAATAAGCCACTCCTAAATAGCTTTAATCTATTCTTTATCAACATATATGCCATCCTTACCTACGACTAATCCTAGGAATACTACACTTTCTAAACAAAACCTAGACTTAGCTAAATTAGCATACAACTGTTCTGTTTTAAACACATCCAGAATCATTCTTAAATGTCTCAAATGCTCTTCTAAAATCTTGTTGTAAATAAGTATGTCATCAATATAAAAACTACAAATTTTCCAATAAAATTTCTAAGCAGATGATTCATTAGCCTCATAAAAGTACTGGGAGCATTGGATAACCCAAAGGGCATAACTAACCATTCATATAACCAAATTTTTTTTTTGAGGGCTGTCTTCCATTCATCTCTTGGTTTCATTCTAATTTAATGATATCCACTCTTTAAGTGTATTTTTGAAAAAATCACAGCACCATGGAGAATATCTAACATTTCATCTAATCTTGGTATAGGATATCTATACTTAATGGTTATTTTGCTTAATGCCCTGCAATCTATGCGCATCCTCTAACTTCCATATTTCTTAGGTACTAATAGTACTGGGACTGCATAGGGACTCATTGATTCCTTAATATAGCCTTTACTCAGTAATTCAAAAACCAGCCTCTTTAACTCCTTTACTTCTTCAGGATTAGCTCTATAAGTAGGCCTATTTGGGATAACAGCTCCTGGCACAAAGTCTATTTGATGTTCTATCCCCCTTAATGGAGGTAATCCATGGGATTTTCCTCAAGAAACAAATCACTATATTCCTCTAATAATTTCCTAACATCAGTAGGCACTTCCTCACTTAACTCCAATTGACATTCATAGCACTCCTTATAAACCATCAAATATACACTTACTTGTCATTTAATAGCCTTTTCAACATCTCCACTCTTAGCATAAGACCTAGATGATCCTTTAACTTCCTTTGAACTAACTCCAGTCTATATACTCTGTTTGGATAATTCGTTATAATTAGACTTTGTTTTAATTTGATCATCAAAGATTTCTTTTGGAGTCATAGGTGCTAAAATAATTTCCTTGTCATCCTTATGTAGAGTATATCTATTTTTATACCCATTATGTGTCACTCTCCTATCATATTGCTAAGGTCTTCCTAATAATAAATGAGCAACATGCATTGGAACAATATCGCACAAAATAGAATCTTCATACTTAGCTAATTTTAAATTTATTAGAACCTGTTAACTAACATTAACATCTCCTAATTCATTTAACCACTGTAGTCTATAAGGTTTTGGATGTCCAGTAGTTGTTAAGCCTAACTTAGATACTAATAAGGTACTAGCAACATTGATACAACTACCAGTATCTATTGCCATGTTAAAACACTTATCATCAATCAAAAATCAAGTATGAAATATGTTTTCTCTCTAATTTGCATTTGAATCAGGTAATTTATTACTATTTAATTCCCTACGTACCACAAAAATATCTCTACTTATTGAAAGTTCTATCTCTTCTTCTAATACACTAGTATCATCCCTAATCAAATTAACCTCTAATTCTTCCTCTTCAGATTCATGTTCTATATCTTCAGAATCTCTAATCAAGATGTTCCTCTTATTAGGACACTCAGAGGCTATGTGACCCCACACTTAAAGCATTTGATGTCTCTAGTTCTATTGGGACCACTAGTAGGATTAGCTGTTATAGTTCTCCCCTTATCACTCCTGTTTCCTACTTTAACCTAATTACTCTTACTTCTAGATTCAAACCTCCCATTATTCTTCCAGTTTCTAGAATTAGGTCCTCTAAAATTCCTTTCTAGGATACTCCTAATCCCAATTCTTGGGGGGCTTATACTGCCTAGTTTTCATTATCTGAATCTCAATCTTGGTAGCTATATTAACCATTTCACTTAAGTTACCACAAGGATATAATTCTACCTTATCAGCTACCTCAGAGTTTAATCCACGTAAGAATCTATCCATTATAGCATCCTCATCCTCAACAATTCCCGTTTTAATCACTAATACCTCTAGTTCCTTAAAGTATTCATCCACAGACCTATTCCCCTAATTTAATGTCTGTAACTTTTTATGTAATTCCCTATAATAGTAACTTGGAACAAACCTTTATCTCATCAAAATCTTAAATTCATCCCATATTTCTTTAGGTGGCTCTCCACTCCTACGTGTAGTTAAGACAAGATTATGATACCAAGAAGATGCATAGTCTGTAAATTCTACTATTAATACCTTAATTTTCTTCTCATCAGAATAATTATGGCATTCAAACACTAATTCTATCTTTCTTTCCCTCTCAAAGTAATAATCAGGGTCATTTCTCCCATTAAATCTAGGTTTAATTAAGATTACTTAGATTCCTATCAACTAGATCTATTTCTCCTTCTTGCCTATTATTCTATCTAGGCCTCCTATCACTATTATTGTATATTTGACCTTCTAGTTATTCTAAATTATTTAAGGGTGGAATCCTAGTTCTATGGTCCATGGGAGCGCTTCCTAATACCCCAGCATGTTGGTTATTTATTCTGTTATTTTTCAATTCATTGATTCTTATTTCTTGTTCTCTTATCCTCTGTTCTAGGTTAGCAGATAAAATAACTAGTTGAGCAGTCATTTGTTCTTAAAAAGTCCTAAGAGTCTCTAATAAATCATTGCTAGATACCGAGACAGATTGACTCACAGATTGGCCATTATTAGACATTATAAATTCTACCAAGGTTTACCTTATTAAGCACAAGATAAGGCACAGATAACAATCAATCTATAGCTAAGATCACTTTACTATCAATCCAATCAGAACAACAAATTGATCACAATTATATAAAAGGTATCGTAGCACAAACAAAAGATTAAAGAGTCTACTAGAACGCAGAGAACACACAAAAATTTTAAAGAGTTGTTGAACCAAACAAGATAGAGAAATTTCAAGATAGGAACAAGATTACCGCAAGACCAAATTAAGCAATTAATCTAATTAATGAGATATGACCCCTCTTCTTGGAGTCCTTACCCCTTTCTAGAACTAAGGGTTCACTGGAATTTAACTACTACTTGTGCACTCTTTAAAATGTGAGCAGAGTATCAATTTATAATAAAAATGTTAATTGATGTCCAATAATTGAAGTAATTAGTAAAAGTAAGGCTCAAATTTACCGATAGAGGAGTATTCCTTGAATATTGTCAAGATTCAAGAATCTTGACCAAACCCTAACTAAGAATTCATGTCAATAGTTAATTAGGGTTTCCCAACTAGTTCAACCTCCATTAGAACAACCTTCTAGGTCACAGGCTTAATTGCAACAAGAATTGTTCGATTCTTGTCAGTCGTAGACCCTAGAATCAACACTTCAGAACAACGGGTTAGCGAACTCAGGAATGAAGAATAGAATAATAAAATTCCAGTAAAAAAATTAATTAAACCACAAGCACTCAAAGATTCGAGGCTCTAATAGAAAATGATGAAATGAGGACAGGTTTCACAAATTTTCATCAGATCAAAGAAAAATAAAGCCCGGGGTTTGATTTGCCAAGATAATCAGCCTAAGGACTTTACTCCAAAGGAAGTTTAGAAAACTTAGAGCGCAATTAAATCAATGGTTGCTGAAGTTGTAGAATTGAAAAGATCGAGAAGTAGATCAAGAAAGGAGATTGGAAAGAAGAAGAAGTTGCGAACGAGGAGGTCCCGAGAGAGAGAAGTCGAGAGAGAGATTTCCAGAAAAAATTGCAATAGCAATGTATTTGACCAAAAATCATCTATACAATCGGTGTATACGCCTTTTATATGATGTATACATTAAAACTAATATAAAGTATATGGACGATGGCTCACGACTATTTTACAATGGATCAACCCAAATATAGCCCAAAAAATTAGCCGACTAATATATACAATATCGATTAATGAGCTAGGCAAAGAAACAGCCCATCCTTACAAAAATAATTACAAGGAATAATAATCCAAGTTAATGGATTTACAATTAATTCTCATCAGCTAAAATAGGATAGCTAATCATAGTTACCAAGGTTTGAGTAATCCACATTTCAACTAACCCAAAAAATATGGGTTGGGTGGTAGATTACGCATCCAACTTAATCCCCATTAGCCAAATATGTTAGCGAATACATCACATAGGATTTTTACAAATTAATGCAACACAATTTCTATAACAGCACCCAACAGTAGCTATAGCAATCACCTTGATCCATTCCCATCTTTTGAATTAATTTCCTAAACAATCACACAATAAGAAAAGTAATTATATGTACAACATAATATATAATAATTAATAGAATTATTTAAATACAAATTTTAGAGATATATATTAATTTCATATAGAACCATGGAGGTAAATTGTATATAACCAAAATCACCGGCCATAAACTGTAGCTGCCTCAATTGTGCAGATTCATTCCATCCGCAGAAAACATAAGGCGCACATTTCTTGCTTCTTTACCAAATTTAAGAAACAACCCATCAATCGTCATCCATTATCGAGATTCAGATAGAGGTCTAAGAAGCCTGTCATCTATCATGTCATTAGCATGCTATCTTAGGTTATTGGCATCTTTAACATCATTAAACATCTACCTTAATCTTAGTATTATAGGAAAGTACCATAACACCTTAGCGGACACCTTGTTCTTCTTGTATTGTGGTGCTTTACATTCAAAATTAGGACAACTATCTAAAGATGCATTATCATTGCAATATAAAATACAATCATCATGGAATGCATGTATCTTCTCATAACTCATGCCCATAGACGATAGAATCTTCTTCGCTTCATTTGTGCAATCGGGTAGAATGTTATCATTAGGAAGCATATCCTTCACAAGTGAGAATAATTCTATAAAACTCTTATCACTCCATCGGTTACATGCTTTTAAGTTGTATAACTATAAAGTAGTGGATAATCATGTAAACATCTTACAATCATCGTACAAAGGTTTCTCCGAGTCATTCAATAACTTCTCAAACATCTTTGGATAATCCCAAACACTTTCCTCAACCTTTTGAGGCATCTCCTCTAACAAATGTCTCTCATAGTTATCAAATGATGATCCACTACTATCCGTCCTAACATCATCATTATCATATTTAGATTCTATTTCCCCATGCCATACCCAACAAGTGTAATTTGTATAAATTCTATACACAAACAAATGATCTCTCAAATTATTAGCGTTGACACACTAAATATAAGCACACTTTAAACAAGGAAAAACTATTCTATTAGAGTCCCAAGCATGTTCAACTACAAACTTGATGAAAAACTCCACTCCTTCATTATATTCTCTTAACAGACGATTTGCAGACAACCATTTCCGATCCATAGTTTTTCAATCTAGATATATCCCAGATGAAAGTAATTATTAAAAATCAATTGAATTATAAGTTTAGTAATTTCCAAATCGCTCATGCTTAGAAAGAATTAATCTCAAATGTATCATGTTATTCTGTATATATATATATATATATATATATATATATATATACATACAAATCATGCTAACACATTTCAGAAATTATATTAATGCTAATCATTGAAACTACTCATACTTTCAAATAGTTTATATATAAATATAAATATATATATATATATACATACATACATACATACATACGTAGCAAACCAATGTACAATTAATAGTTCAAATTACAAAAGATATACCTACTAGAGGATTTAAGCAATAGCAGCACTATATATATCAAAATGTTGCTACAACTCAAATACCTAAAAAACAAGAACTCATATCCCTAAAACTAATTCCCCCAATAGCCTCGTCGAGCCCAACTAAAAACTATAACTTTGAAAGTCCACTCATTATGATATATCATCTCATCCTTGACATGATCACAAGAGAGTCTACTGATGGATACTCTAGGGTAACCGGGGTGGATACTCCGAGACAAGCTATGATAATACCTCCACTCATCATCGATGACCATCAATTCTCTCGGTATCCTATCATGCTCTCTAGCAAACAGCTCACCCTCAATAAATCTCTGGTGTGGTGCATTAGTGTGGTAGAAAAAGTAGACGTAGCTGAAGCCTATGGCTCTATCTGAGACAGGGTCAACATAAGGTGATAAGATCTGAAATGGAAGGGGCGATAGGATGAGCCACTGGCATACAAATGACATAGCTCATCTTATAACCATATCACATGAGTCCATATATCTATATGTGGTGCCATATGAAAATATGGTGGAGGGTATGTCATCTCACTACCTACAAATGAGAACTACTAAATCTTATCATCAAGGTTGTTCTCGAAAGGATCTAAATTACAGAATATGTAAACTGATCATCAACTAGGTAGACAAATCATAAATATATTCTACTAGATCTTAACCAACTATGTAAACCTAACGACATCAAACTATTTAAAATAAGGACATAATATTTAGTTATATATTTAACAGACTAGCTAAACATCAAACTATCATCAAATCATTCAACCTACATATAGCAAAATCAAGTAGATATTAATAAGATAATATATATATATATATATATATATACATACATACATACATACATACATACATATATAGTACAACCTAATAAATCCTATACGATTATTATTATACACAATTATTCATATCTATTTAATTTTTATCACAACATCGATGCGTAACCAACCTTCTCAACTTTTTCCCATAATACCCTTATCCTTACGATTTTTCCCTATAGCCCTAGTTTATATTTAGTATAATAAATGATAAACCCTAACCCTAATCCTAACCCTCCCCCCTAACCCTAACTCTAACACTAACCTTCCCCATAACCCTAACCCTAACCCTAACAACAATGAAGCTAATAAATTATAATAAAAACTAACACTAAACCTCATAAGATAATGATCCTAAACCTTGCTAACCCTCCCCCTAACACTAACCCTCCCCCTAACCCTAACCACAATTATTTTAGATTATAAATATACATATAATAAAACACATATAAACATTCACATTTTATGGTATATAAATACACATCTTATAAAATATATATTAAAAATAGCATATAAATACACATCTGCATAATAATGTTAGTGCTAAAAAGAATATATATATATGTAAAGGTCTCGACCACAATCAAAAAAGGAAAACAAAATTTTTCACCAACATATTCAACAATTGATTTTCGAACAAAAAACCTCAATTTTGCAATAACAAACTAACACAACCCTATAACAACATGCATGCATTTGTATATATATATATATATATATATATACATATCGGTAGAGACAAAGCAATGAGGGAAAAACAATCACATATGTAAAGGGAGCGACGGCGTGCAAGTTAAGAGTAGTAATGACACGGTGGATAATGAAGGTACAAGTGTTGGCTACTTTCGCAAGAATGACACCACGCACATGGAAAGCCAATAATAGTAGAGGGGTGGTGGAAAGATGGCGGTGCTAGAGTTTTCTTTAATTTACAGTAGCTGGAGAGGTGGTGCAAGGGTTTGTAGGAGAAAGAGAGTACGAGAGGAAAGCGATAGAGTCTAAAATTGTTGGCATGAAATATAACTGAATAAAATAAAAGGGGGTTTTAATAATGGTTCTTATAGGAACCATTATCAAAAGATGTTTTAATAATGGTTCTTATAGAAACTGTTATTAAAACATTGAAAATTTTGACAACGGCTATTATTTGAACCATTATTAAATCTTCTTTTAATAATGGTTTTATATGAACCGTTGTTAAAATGGCCATGAAAATTCTAACTTTCCACTTTTAATAACAGTCATCACCTATAACAGTTATTAAAACTTCCCGCGCATTAATTTTCACGCATTTAACGATGGTTTTTGAACCACCGTTATTAATATTCTGTTATTATTTTTTTTTGTAGTAGTGCTCTTTCCTTTGTGAAATTGTTTCCCAAGTGTTAAGTATCCTTTCATTTTCCCTCTTAACCTCTCAATTAAGAAAAACATAGGCTTTTTTTCTAATTTTATCCCTTCTTTGTGAGAGCATTGTGTTCATTTCTTTTCCTCTAATATTGGTTTTAGTTCTCCTTTACTTTCATTAAGAAGGAAAAATTAACATTAAGAAAGGTTAAATATTTCAAATCTTTCCTTAACAGCTGATTTTTGAGAGAAAAGGTGTTATTTTGTATTATCCTAATTATGGTTTTTCTTGATATTTTTTTAATGAACTTTTGAAAGATATTTAAATGGTTTTAACTTTGATTCTCTTAGGAATTGAAGTTATAATAGATAATCCATGATGTAAGAGTTTTATGATAGAAGAATTGCTTCAAGATAAGTCCTTCTTATCTTTAGTATAAATAGGGTTATATAGTGTATTAGGGTCTCATATGGCTCGTGTATGTGTGAGCATGATTTAACTTATATTCCATTATCTAAGTATATGGTATAATTCTTCCTAAGATAATATTATGGGAATTTTCTAATTTTAAGTATAAAGCTAGACATTTGACCACTATTTTATTTCAGCATGTAAATTAGTATTTATCCATGTGATTTTATGTGTAGTATGTATTTTTATGCTTATTTCCGAATAAAATAATTCTAGAATTAATATTGTAAATTATGGTAAACTTTTGTGCGTGTTTTGCAAGTCAAGGTAGTGTTTTTACCCAAACCTATAGATTAATTCCTCAAACCCATCAATTTGCTAGTAGTTGAATGGTTTGGAGTTTTAGATTAGTTGGTTGTGATATCACTAAATTGGTTTAATAAACAAGTCATTTGGTTTTGATGAACTATAGATTGAATTATCAAATCCATTGACTATTGTCCTTGTAAAATAAAATGGTTCGGTCTCTAGTTAGACCCAGCAACCAATTTGACTAAACTAGTTTACTTATTAAAATGACTAATTGATCAATTGGTCAAGCCATCAACTAGTTTTTCTATATGCCTAAATCGGTTGGTCTCTATTAGACTTATTGATTGGTTAGACGAAACCAGTCAGCTAGTTTCCATGATTTGTTGATCAATGAGGCAAACCAATTGATTGATACTCTAGTGTTGTTTTAGTATAGATCTAATACGACTAGACTATTCAACTAGTCTATGGGAGTGATTGACTAGTCCAGTTGGAAGTCAAATGATTTGTTTACAAATTAATGTATTTATCTTGGCCTTTTGTGCTGATATTTTAATGTATTTACAACATTTTAATTATGAATTCAACTATGATTGGCCTAATTTAAAAAGAAACATCATAATGGTATTTGAGACTGAATTTAGCTAAGTTTTGTGCTACGTCTAAATATCTATTTGGTTTCTCTTATACTTTGTAATATGTTTGGTTTTTTGAATTTATAAACACCAAAATTGTAGCTTTAATTCCTTGTGATCTGTTTCACATTATCACTTGGAAACACTCTATATGGTTAAATAGTAGAATTTAAATGTTTTTTATGTTATCACTTGGAAACACCTAATTTTTTAATGTATGGATATTTTTGTGATTTGTGATATGACATTAAAATATAAATTAATGTTTTAAGATTTTGTTCAAGCCTTTTTCTCAAGCTCTTAGGGTATTTGATAGGAGTTAATGGATTGGTTTCTCATGGTTATATTGTTCACAAAATACCTATTTCTATCTTTGCTAGATTGTAGTCAGTGGGAGGTATACCTATATATTTAATGTATAGGGTTGTGCTATGTTAGGAAAGCATGGCATGGGTGTCTAGCTCTGGTGGGTGAGGTATCCTAATATAATCCCTCTAGTACTTCATATTTTTCATTGCTTAGGTGGGTGTAGTATACCAACTTTTTATCCCTCGCCACAGAGATATTTAAGGTGTGGTGGTTGAGGTATCCCAGTACAAGCCCCCTTGGTGTACTTCTACTACATGGTGTGGGTATGGTATCCTAATTTTTGGCTTATGCACTTAATATATGGTGGATGTGGTATCCCTAAAGAAAACCCCTTCTATGTATCTTGACCTTGTGTGATGGGTGTGGTATACCATTGCAACTATTTGTGCTTTCATGACTTTTGTTCATGGTGGAGAACTTGGTGTGGTGAACGAACTACCTTCTTAGATAGAAATTTTGTGGTTACTAAAAGAGGAATTCTAATATGGTTTATATTTTATGGAATTTATATATTTACCTTATTTCTATAGTTTCATGATTTCCATACAAGAATGCCTTGTTATGATTGAGTTATACCAATATGATATCACCATATTGTTATACGACTTCAATGTGTTGCATGAGCCTTACAATATTTTTAGTAGTATATTTTACCTATATTTCACCATATTGAAACTACACTTGTGTCGTCACGATGATGAACCAACTTTTTGTCTAGGAAGGAGAGGATGATTTGTAAGGTTATGACTCTTAGCTAAATTAATCTTAGCATAATGACATGGGCCTTTAGAGACCACTACATGCGGTTGGAGATTATGTCTATGCCAAAGAGTTAGGTTAAATTATTAGAATTATTTGTACCTAATATGTTGGGAAGTTTTTGTATTTTTGGTTATTTTAAATCTTGGCTCGAATCACTGTATTTGGTTTTGTAAACTATCATACATATTCTTTCTTTAATATTATTCTAGCCTTTATTATCTTATATTGTCAAATTAATTTTATGAGCATACATTCTTTTATTTCTTATTCTGTTTTACCTTACATTAGGAATGGCTTATGTGGTGATTACACCTCTTTTATGGTTGATGTGGTGGAAACATTCTCTAGTTCTTTTTCTCAAACGTTTTTACATTCTCATAAGAATAAAATTTCCTAGTTCAAAAATTACAAATGTTATACTTCTTTATGTTGGTATATGGATGTGATTAGAGTTATCTAGTAGTAGTTGGGCTCTGTGTTTAGTTTTGTTGGGTTATTGTTCCTTTCTTCTTATTTAATTTTATCCTAGTCATTTTATTATCTTTCATTATATTGGGATTATGTTACTTCAATACTTAATCACAAGGTATGAGACTACTTTTAAATTTAGTATATAATAAATATTTTTTTTGAAAGTATTTTTACTTTACTAGATTTAAAAATAACACCCTAGATATTCTTTTATTCTTTCACAAAACTTCCCTTAATAAAATATTTAATAAAAATCAGGGTGATACACATTTTTTTGAAAGCTAACCCATGTCCATAAGTCTAATATTACTTAATATCATAGTTTCCTTTTACTCTCATGTACACAATCCTTCAAGATTCAACTTATAATAATTTAAATAATTAAAAAAACATATGCAAATGATACACACAAATTATCAACCATAAATAATATTATATAACCAAGGTATAAAATTAACAATATTAATATGGTCAAATAACAAAAATGCTTTGTTGTATTGAAATAACTGAAATCACAACATGGATTGTTTTTTACCACAAGTAGTTTAGGATTTACCATTCCTTAAAGGATGGAAAAGTTGCCTTAAATTATGAAAAGCTCATATAATTAGGTGATACCTCAAATGACGTTACAAAATGTCAAATAGTGGCCCAAGAGCGTGTTGCCCTGGCAAGTGATATTGAATACCGGTTCATCGAATATAATAGTGGCCCAGGAGTCTTTTACCCTCGATGATGATTATATATATTCCGATCCACTGGCTAAAATAGTGGGGGTCCCAAACTCAATAAAACAAGCATTCATTGTGAATAAATTATGGAAAGATATTAATTACTTATCGTGGAACACCTTGTGAGTCGAGGCCAGACCGGTCCACCAGCGAATAATAGTGGTCAAGAATGTTCTACCCTGGACACCGATCCACCGGCAATAATAGTGATCAGGAGCATTCTGCCCTATATGTATTCCGGTCCACCAGCTATAATAGTGGGGTTTCCGCACTCACTTTGATATAACCAGAGAGACGATTGAATAATAATGGATTTATGGTTTAAGGCCTAAATATATCGATCGTACTTTGTAACTTGTTGATATGTAACAGACTTCTTATGTTAGTGAATATTATGTGTGCACCTCTCATTATATACGTATATAGCTTGCATTATGTGCCACATTACGAGCCTATTTTTAAGTGTGGTATTAAAGGGTTACTCAGTACCATAGTACTGAAGGGTTCCCTTCGTGGGGCCCCTACCTATTCAATGGGCAGTGTCCTTTGCAAGTCTTTTCAGGTGCTACTCAAATGGGCAACAAAGAGAGTAAGGAATTATCCAGTACCATTAGGGGTTTTCTCTTTCTCTTTTAAATTCCTGGTTTTAATGTTAATGTTGCTAAAGTAACCATCAATGGTGGATTTTATTCTTGTAAATGATTGCTGCGCTACTCTGTTTTGAAAATGGATTGTAAATTGTGTTTTACACTTTTAACCTTAGAAATTAGTACTGGAACGGTAGGAGTGAACTAGTCTAGTACTAAGTGTGGCGGTAATATTCCCAGAATTCAAGATTTTATAATTTGCTTCCGCTAACTCTTTCACATATAACGAAATTTTTCATTAGTGAATTTTGGAGGTGTTACAGTGGAAAAAGAAAATAATAAAAATAAATGAGAATGAGTGGGGTATGAAGTGAGAGTTGAATCTAAGGGTCGTAACGTTTAGAGTGTTAAATAGTTTTGGTGGTGTGAGGATGGGCCACATAGGCCCAAATTAGGGTTCCTAGAGAAAGCCCTAGGGTAAGGTAGTGATTCAACCTTAGGGTATAAGTGGGCCTTGACACACACACTTAGGATTTAGGCTTTCGGGGTGAAAAATTAGATTAAGGGAAGGATGTCGGGGAGAGATAGGAGGTGCAGAAGTCTCAAGATATTGGACGGGCCCTCCTAGGAGGATAACTGTGGATATAGTTAGTCATGCATGTCAAGGGTTAAATACTTTTAATAAGACATGATAAGAAACTAATCACTTAAGGAGGAAGATGTTGAGCCAGACCCAGACTGGTCCATCGGCAAATAATAGTGGCCAGGGCTAGGGTGCCCTACATGACTAGTCTATCGGCAAATAATAGTGGAGAATAATAGTGGCTAAGAGCATTTTGACTTGCATGACTGTTCCACCAACTATAATAGTAGGAGATTACGTGCTCTACAAACCAAATGCAAAAATGATAAGATATAGGGAAGACACTAATTACTTATAGAGGAACACCTTGTGAGCCAGGGCCAGACCGGTCCACCGGCGATTAATAGTGGCCAAGAGCATTTTTCCCTGCATGACCATTCCACTGGCTATAATAGTGGGGTTCCTGCACTCATATGGATATTTATAATTCGAGATGATTAAATAATGATGAACTAATGGCCTTAAGTCTCTAAAAGTATTGATTGTTCATAATGTCCTATTAACATTTGGTTGACTTATTAAGTTTATGAATGCGCAAAAGTGAACATTACCTATGCACTATTAATATCCGATTGACTTTTCAAGTATATGAATATACGGATCTAAATATTATGTTTACACATGTTGTTATGTATGGATATAGTAGTATATCATGTGTGACATTGCAAGCCTCCCTTTAAGTGTGATTTTAAAGGGTTACTCAGTGTCATAGTATTGAAGGGTTCCATTCGTGGCGCCCCTACCTATTTAATGGACATTGTCCCTTGCAGGTCTTTTTAGGTACTATTTAAGTAGGCAACGGAAAAGATTGTAAGGATTATCAAGGTTTTTAGGGTTCTCTCCTTTGCCTTTGTTTTCTTGTTTAAATGTATTCCTTATTCCTGTAACCACGTTGGTGGAATCTATTCTTAAAAAATGTTTACTTGCGCTACTTAATTTAAAAATGGTTTGAATTTCTATCAATTGATATTTTATTTGTTAGCCTTAGCACTTGGTACTGGAACGGTATGAGTGAACCGGTCGGGTACTAAGTGTGGTAGTAATATCCCCAAAATTCACCGTTTTATATTTTACTTTTGCTATTTCTTTAAATAAAACAAAATTTTTCAGTAGTGAATTTTGGAGGCGTTACAAAGAGTTTGGTTGTTAATGAAAATATTAAGTATTATACATTTTGTATTATGCTATTGTGATGCATAATGCATGATTAAAATTTTGTGAGCCTTAGGGGTATTTCAGCAATATATCTTCTATAAGAACATGGCCTAATATATATATAGGTGCTAATAAGTATTATATTAAATATAAGAGTTGTGGATGAGGTATTAATATTAATGTTTTATGTAGTAATGATAATTTAATATAAGTGGTGTACTAAAGGGTAAAATGGCAATTTTTAATTAAAAAGGGTATTATTGTAATTTTTGAGGCAAGGGTAAAATGGTAAATTTGTAAGTAAAAGGATAAATTGCTAATTTCGGAAGTAAGGGGGTAAAATGGTAATTTAAAAGTGAAAAGGGAAAAATGGTAATTTATAAATGAAAAAGGTAAGGTGGTAATTTGCAAATGGAAAAGGAGTAAATTCCTAAGTTTGGAAGTATAGAGGCAAAATGGTAATTTTGTGAATAAAGGATAAATTAGTAATTTGGATATTAAAGGTCAAATGTTAATTTCATAATTAAAGGTCAAAATGGTAATTTTGTAATTAAAGGGCAAAATGGTTGTTTTGTAATTAAAGGGGTAAAATGGTAATATTGTGAATAAAGGTTAAAATGGTAATTAAAGGGTAAATTAGTAATTTCGTAATTAAAAGGGCAAAATGATAATTTTTTGAATAAATGGTGTTATGATAAATTTTAGAAGGGGGTAAATTGGTAATTTTGGAACTAAAGGGGAAAATGGTAATTTTGTGAATAAAGGGTAAAACAATAATTAAAAGGGTGAATTAGTAATTTCATAATTAAAGGGACAAAATGGTAATTTTGTGAATGAAAGGGTGTTATGGCAAATTTTGGAAGTTAAGGGGTAAAATGGCAAATTTAAAAGTAAAAAGGCAAAATGGTAATTTTGTAAATAAAAGGGTTAAGTGGAAATTGGGAAGGAGTAACTTGGTAATTACTATAATAGAGAAGGGCAATTTGGTAATTTAAATAAATAAAGAGTAATTTGGTAAATTTGATAATGGAGAATGGTACTTTGGTAATTACGATCATATGAAAGCGTAATTTGGTAATTTAATCAATTGGAGGGTAATTTTGTAATTTATATAATGGAGAAGGGTAGTTTGGTAATTATGATAATAGAGAATGGTAATTTGGTAATTAACCAAATAAAGAGATAATTTGGTAATTAGAATAATGGGGAAGGGTAATTTAGTAATTTGAGCAACTCAAGGAAATTTATTAATTATAATAAAGGAAAAAGGGCAAAATAGTAATCTAATCAAGCAAATGCAAAATATATTAAGTGTAATAATTATGGAGGGGGATTAGTGACCCAATAACTATAGGAGACAACTTGCTAACCTAAATCGAGTAAAGGTTAACTTGGTAATTATGTAATAAGGAGGGTAATATGGTAATTTGTTAAGTAAGGAAGGGACAACTTAACAATTATATAAAGGGGTAAATGAGTAATTTAAACCTAACATGTCATTGTGATTGTGGAATTTCGTAATATAACACTAAATAGCAAGATAAGGGTATTTGATAATTAATAAGTATCACGAGAACGAATTTTAATTCAGCATTAGATGAGATTATGATGGCCTTAATGATTCTTCTATGTTATCATGGATAACGGTTCGAATAAGAAATATCTAATGATATCTGAACGATTGAAAGTGAATAATTATTTGATTATTGTGCTTTTGTGATCACCTTTATTAAGACACTAATACTTAAAATAAAAGACCTCGAGATCTGGAATGGTGGCTCTTTAGGTGTCGCTACCCTAAAGATGTGGTTTAGCCTACGATTATTCTAGTATTTGCTAGTGTGCATTTGTGCTCTAGACAGGCCTTATATCTTACTCTATCTAGCTCTACAGAACTAGTTAGGGGGTATGCATACTTATGGACTAGTTTTCCTTAGTGGTAGGGTACTGATTTAGCTTTATGCACTAGTACAACCAAGGTACCTTTGCGTCCCTAGGCTGATAGTTGAAGGGTATTGAGTATCTTTATGCACCAATGCAACTAGTGCACCTTTGTGTCCCGAGATCTTGATCTCCCTACCAAGGAAAATAAATGGAATTGTTGTACTGATTAAAAAGGGAAAACACTAATCGTTAAAGAGAAAGATTAATGAGCAGGGCCTAGTTAAATTGTATTATGAGTACCGATCAACCAGATATTAGAGGCTTAGGATGTTTTAGTCTGGATGATGTATATTTGTATTCCGATCCACCGACTAGAATAGTGGGGGTCCCGAGCTTAATAAACTTAAGTTGGTGTGAATAAATTATGGAAAAATACTAATCACTTATAAAGGAATACCATGTGAGTTGGGGCCAAATAGGTCTACCGGCGAAAAATAGTGGCTAGGGGCATTTTACCCTACATGACAGGTCGATCAGCAAATAATAGTGGTTAGGAGCATTTTGCTCTGCATGACCATTCCACTGGCGAATAATAGTGGGGTTCCCATACTCACACGGATAATTATAATCCGATATGATTGATAATGGATTAAGGGCTTAAGGCCCAGAAGTATCGATTGTTCTCTATGGCCTATTAATATTTGATTGGTTGCTAAGAATGTGGATGTATAAATATGGATATTAAGTATTTACCTTTCATTATGTATGTATGTAGTATCGTCTGTTGCATTGCAAACAGACTATTAAGTGTAATTTAAAGGTTTACTCAGTATCGTAGTACTGAAGGGTTTCATTCGTGGGGTCCTGCCTATTTAATGGGGAGTGTCCCTTGCAGGTCGTTCTTAGGTGCTATTCAAGTGGACTCTCGGGAAAGAGCGTAAGGTACTATCCAGTAAATCCTATGGTTGTACTCTTTCACCATTAAAATTTATGGTTTCAATGTATTTATTGATTTGTAACTACCATCGGTTGATTATAATCTTATAAAATGTTTAATTACGCTACTCTGATTTAATCATTGGTTTGAGTTTCTTATAAGTTGTGTTTTTCTTTCTTAGCCTTAGAACTTGATACTAGAAAGTTAGGAGTGAACCAGTCTGGTACTAAGTGTGGTAGTAATATCTCCAGAATTCAGAGTTTTATTATTTTACTTCTACTAATTCTTTTTAATAAAACAAAATTTTTTCAGTAGTGAATTTTGATGGTGTTACAAGTTGGTATCAGAGCATTGGTTCCAATAACCATGCTTTAGTTCAAAAAATTTTAGTTTAACAAAGTTTTTCTTATTTTAAAAACATTTACGTTCAGAGTTGGTTTCAAAAACCTTTTTCCATTTCAAATGTTTTAGCTGATACCACAAGTTGGTATCAGAGCTGGTTTTGACAATGCTCTTTTGATTTTAACCTTGTTAATCTGATACTACAAGTTGGTATAAAAGTTAGTTTTGACCACTCTTTAAATTTCAAACTTTTAAGCAGATACCACAGCTGGTATCTAAGCTAATTTTCAACTACTCTTATAAATTTCAATCAATTTATGCTTGTTGAGGTTTTCAAAAAATCTTTCTTGATTTTTAAATATTTTAAGATGATACTATAAGTTAGTATCAAATTATTTCACATGAGTTCCAAGTTTAAAATATTCTTGTAAGGTTTTCCCTCCTATTTCTCTCTTGTTTTAGAAAACTTGGATTAGTCCTGCGAGTTGGGTATGGGTAGATTAAGTGACCTCCACTTAGGTCACCTAGCTTGAGAAAATAGCACCTTCTCTAACACGTGTTTGTTTCACAACTAACTCGAAATGGACTCAGACAAGAGAGTAAACAATCTAGAGAGGGTGTTCGAAGTGTTCATGGGATTAGCTCAACGTCCCCCACTACCGCAACCTCAAATTGCTTTTCCTCCGATGAGTATTGGAGAGGATTGGCTTGATAGAGTTTTACGTCATTGGCCCCTAACGTATAACGGGAAAGAAGACCTCATGGTTTTAGACAGCTGGATACAAGATTTTGATAGGACATTTGAGGCGCTCAACTGCCCTAAAGAGAAAAGGATGAACATCATGGCATACTTCCTTCGACGATCAGCCGACACTTGGTGGGGAGACCTTCAAACCCAAGGAGGACAACCATCATCATAGGGAGACTTCAAGATTTCCATCCACACACGTTTCTACACAGAAAGTCTTAAGAGGGTCAAACTTAAAGAACTCATGGAGCTAATGTTGGGAAGCTTGTTGGTGAAAGAGTACTACGCACGATTCACGGAGTTGCTAAGATTTTCCCCTAGAATAGAAGCTAGTAGGCTATAGTGGTCTTTCAATTAAATCAAGGACTTTACTTCAACATCCAAAGCATGATGGGCACTAATATTTTCCCTGATCTGAGTATGGTGTACGGGAGAGCATGTAACATTGATGCCCTGGTCCAAGATCAATCCTCTATCCTAGGCAAGAGGAAGAATGAAGAGACCGAGCTTCGGAGAAAAGAGTCATAGCCCCAATAGTAAGATTTTGCAGGTACGATCTCAACCTCAATCTCAAGTTTGATGTAAGAAGACTCAGAGTGCTCTTGAAGCAAAGGCTAGCAAGAGACTGGTCCAACATTACAACTTTTGTCATTGTAGAAGAGATCATCCAGGCAAGGACTACATGGGAAAGCTTGTTCAATGCCACAACTGTGGACAGCTTGGGCACAAGAGCTACGAATGCTACAGCGCACCCCTTAAGGGATCTAGAGGTCATAGCAACCATTGGTTCAGAAGAATGAAGCACTTGGAGCAACCCATTTAGCCTCATTAATTGAAGAAAATGAGCAAGTGATCGATCATGATGTAACCTCTTCAAGTAGTCTATCTGGTCTCGTATAATTGTTGTATTGTTGAGTTATGTGTGTAGTTGTTTTCCTTCATTAAGTATGCTGTTCTTTAAGGGGGTAGTTACCCCAAGTAACTTAGAATCCCTCTTTGCAATCCCTAGTACTAAGGCTTAAACCTCGGCGACAAGGTTTTTCTTTAAGGGATTAGTGATGTAATCCCCCGAAATTTTAAAAAGCCTACAATTTAATAACTAAATTTGATTTGGGATAAATTAGCCTTTAAACCTATTTAATTTATTTATTTTATGGATTTTCAAGTATATAAAATTGGGTATAAATATTTAATCAATTAAAATAAATATTTTGTTATTTAATCATACCCTTTTTATTTAAATAATTTTCCAAGCCATTATTTTACTAAATTATTCTTTTTAAACCCTTATATTTTAATTGTATTAAATTAAATTATTAAACAAATTTATTAACAAAAAATACTATATTTATTATTTTATAAATTAAATTATTTTAATTAATCCCATTTTTTCATTTCTTTTTCCTTTTTCCCTTTTCTTGCCCTTTTTCTCTTTCCTTTCTTCTCTTTTTTTTTCCTTAAGCCGTCGGCTGGCCCTGCCAGCCCCTTCCCCTCCTATGCGTTGGGGTACTAGCCTGTCTCTCTCCCTCCTCCCTCCTTTCATTTTTCCTTCCTTGGCCTAGCTCCCCTATTCTTTCCTTTCCTTTCTTCCCCAATCGGGTCGGCCCACATTTTCTTTTCCTTCGACCGCCCGTCACATCAACCCCCTCCCCTTCTTCTTCATTCTTTCTTCTTCCTCTTTGCTCAGCAAAAATCCTGACATCCCCACCATCTTTGCCGCCCAACCTCCAACCCTCTCCCCCTACTGCTTCCCCTATCTCTCTCTCTCTCTTTCTCTCTCGTCATTTCCTACCTTATCCCAGCCCGACCATCTCTCCCTTCCCCCATGCCCTGCCATCCCTCTTCTTCTCTTCCTCCTCGCCATGGCCATTCTCCTGCCACCCTACCACCACCCCTCAAGCTCCCTATTCCCTCCCTTCTCTTCCTTTTCTTCTTCTTCCTCCTTCCCTACCTCGTTCTGCATCCCCGACCCTCTTTTTTTTCCTTTCTTCGCCTCCCCTTTCTCACCCTATTTTTGCTTCACCGCCTAGCTCCTCCGCTGTCACCACCTCAACAGCCACCTGCACCATCCCCTACAACCCTCTACCTCAACCTTGAACCATCACAACACCCCTTACGCCACCCCGTAGCCTCATCCTTTCTCCTCCCTTCTTTTTCTCTTCTTTCTCTCCCTTCTCGGCACCCACCATCCGCCATCGTTTTGCCACCTCTAATACCACCTTAGCCACAAAACTAATCCCTGCAACCCTCTCTACCACCCCTTAAACCTCCCTTGGGCAAAACCACCACCTGCAAGCCTTCATTTTCCCTCTCCCTTTTCCTTCCACCTCAGCCTGTCCATCTCGACCCACCTCGGTAGCCTCCTTTAGCGGCCTTGCTGTAGTTAACCCATCCCCGACCACCACCTACACCCCCTCTCTACTCCTTCACCCTTCACTTACCCCAAATCCTTCCCCATCCACCCTTTTTCCTAGCCCCAAAACTCCAACCCAAAAATAGCCTATTTCTCCTCCTACCACCCACCTTCGAGCCCCTCATCCCTATTTCTTTACATGCAACTCATGTTGTATGAGCAGGATGAGCTACTATATTTATCGGTTTAATTGGTTAGTAATTTTTCAGGTAAAATAATATTTTAAGTTAATTGTTTTATTAATGAAGTGTTATAAAGTCTTGCACTGGGTGTTCTCTTATTTCTAATATAATCAATCTTGATATTATTTTTAGGTATTGATTTGATAATTAGAGCTTGAACCTTAAACTGGAATACCTATAAGATTTGTTTTTGTGGGAATCAAGGTAACCGTTAAATCACACTTAAACGCATGGATTAACGTATATTAGCACATTAGGATTTTTAATATGTTATTATACTTAATATATGATGTTTAATATCACATGCGTCATCTCTTGTGAAGTTGGGTGAAAAGAAGCATGTTAGGTTATATGTTATGTATGGAAATATTGTTTAAGGTAGGAGTTTGGTTGTTAATGAAAATGTTAAGTCTTATCCTCGTTGTATTATGCTATTGTGATCCTTAATGCATGGGTAATATTTTGTGAGCCTTAAGGGCATTTTACTAGTGTATCCTGTATAAGAACATGGCCTAATATATATATATATATGGGTGCTAATAAGCATTATATTAAATATAAGAGTTGTGGATGAGGTATTAATATTAATATTTTATGTAGTAATGATAATTCAATATAAGTGGTGTACTAAGGGGCAAAATGGTAATTTTTAAATAAAAAGGGTATTATGGTAATTTTTGAGGCAGGGGTAAAATGGAAAATTTGTAATTAAAAGGATAAATTGGTAATTTCGAAAGTAAGGGGTAAAATGGTAATTTATAAGTGAAAAGGGCAAAATGGTAATTTACAAATAACAAGGGTAAGGTGGTAATTTGCTTGATGGAAAGGGGTAAATTGGTGACTTTGGAAGTAAAGGGGAAAAATGGTAATTTTATGAGTAAAGGGTAAATTAGTAACTTTGTAATTAAAGGGCAAATGTTAATTTCATAATTAAAGGTCAAAATAGTAATTTTGTAATTAAAGGAAAAAATAGTAGATTTGTAATTAAAAGTGCAAAATGGTTATTTTGTGAATAAAGGGTAAAACAGTAATTAATGGGTCAATTAGTAATTTTATAATTAAAGGGGCAAAATGGTAATTTTATGCATAAAGGGTGTTATGGTAAATTGAAAAAGTAAGAGGTAAATTTGTACTTTTAGAAGTAAAGGGGTATATTGGTAATTTTGGAAGTATAGGGACAAAACAGTAATTTTGTTAATAAAGGGTAAAAAAGTAATTAAAGGCAAATTAGTATTTTCGTAATTAAAGGGAAAATGGTAATTTTTTTAATAAAAGAGTGTTATGATAAATTTTGGAAGTTAAGGGGTAAAATGGTGAATTTCAAAGTAAAAGGGCAAAATGGTAATTTTGTAAATAAAAGGGGTTAAGTGGAAATTAGGAAGGAGTAACTTTGTAATTATGATAATAGAGAAGGGCAATTTAGTAATTTAAATAACTAAAGGGTAATTTGGTAATTTTGATAATGGAGAAGGGTAGTTTAATAATTATGATCATATAAAAGGGTAATTTTGATAATGGAGAAGGGTAGTTTGGTAATTATGATAATAGAGAATGGTAATTTTGTAATTAATCAAGTAAAGGGATGATTTGGTAATTAAGATATTAAGGAAGGCTAATTTAGTAATTTGACCAACTCAACAGCAATTTATTATTATAATAAAGGAAAAAGGACAAAGTGGTAATCTAACCAACCAAATGCAAAATATATCAAGTGTAATAATTATGGAGGGAGATTAGTGACCTAATCAATATGGGAGATAACTTGGAAACCTAAATCAAGTAAGGGGTAACTTGCTAATTATGTAACAAAGAGGGTAATATGGTCATGTAGGGTAAAACATTCCTAACCACTATTATTCGCCGATGGACCTGGCATATAGGGTAAAACACTCCTGGCTACTATTATTCACCGGTGGACCGGTCTGGCCCCGACTCACATAGTATTCCACTATAAACGATTACTATTTTTCCATAATTTATTCACAACCAAATCCAATTTATTGAGCTCGGGACCCCCACCTTTCTGGCCGATGGATCGGAATACAAATATACATCATCTAAGGTAAAACATCCTGAGCCACTATTATATCTAATGGGACGGTACTCATAATACAATTCAATTGGACCCAGCTCATTAATCTTTCCCTTTAACGATTAGTATTTTCCCTTTTTAATTGGCATAACAATTCCATTTATTTGCCTTAGAAAGGAGATCAAGAACCTGGGACACAAAGGTATACCAGTCATACTTGTATAAATAAGCTACTCGGTAATCTTCAACAATCAACCCAAGGATGCAAAGATACTCTAGTTATACTGGTTCATAAAGTTATTTAGTACCTTACCGACAAGGACACTTAATCTGTAAGTATGCATGCCCCCTAAATAGGTCCGTATAGCTAGATATAGTAAGATATAGGGCCTTGCTGGGGCACAAACACACACCAGTAAATACTAGAATAATCGTGGCTAAACTACATCTTTATGGTAGTGACCCCTAATGAGCCACCATTAGTTTCTTAATTAAAGTGATCACGAAAATCACAATAATCAGATACTAATTCACTTTCAATCGTTCTGATATCATTAAGCATTTATCATTCATACAGTTATCCAAGATAACATAGAAGAAATCAATAAGGCCATTATAATATCTTCCAATTATGATTTAGGATTTTCTCTTGTGATACGTACAAATCATCAAATACTCTTACCTTACTATTTAGTATTACTTGAGTCTTATTACGAATCTCTAGTGTCCCCATAACGTGTCAGATATTGATTCCTTATTTACTCCTTACTTGTGTAGTTATTAAGCCATCCCTTCCTTACTTGCCAATTTACCATATCACCCTTTATGATGGAAACATGTTAGAGTTTCTCAAAAAGGATCGAAGAATAATCAAGTGCGGGGTTTGATTTGCAGGAATCAGCCTAAGGAACTTTCCAAAGGAAGATTCAAGAACTCAGAAGCACAGTATGAGAACGAAAACTGAATTTGGGAAGTAAGAACGATCAAGAATTGATCGAAGAGAGGGAGGAGAAGTAGCAGAAGATGCGAGTGAGAGATTCGCCTGAGAGAGGGACGCAAGACAGAGAGAGTTCGAGAGAAAAGTAAGAATCAATTTCTTATTTAGCCAAAAATTCTGCCTGAACATTCTATATATGCCATATTTATATAGCGTACAAGACCGTATAAAATATACAACGCAGGTTGTACAATACTCAGTTGAAACAACCCAAATCTTTCAGCCCAAATACACAAAAAGAAGGGGAAGGTCGATGCTAGACAATTCAACCAGCCTAATTAATTACAACTCCAAAGCCCAAAATTACAAGGAAATATTTATACATTAATTCCCATCAACTAAGAATAATTCTAGCTAATCATGGTTATTAAGGGTCGATTAACCCACAATCCAACTAATCCATTAACCATGGATCGGGTGGCGCTTTATATAGCCAACTTAATCCCTATTAGCCAATTTTTGCTGGCGAATGCATCACATGGGATTACATAACTCAAAAAAATACATTTCTGCAACAAAAATTCAGCAGCTACAGCATTTTAATTCCATCCTCCATGTGCTGCATTAATACTTCCTAATCAATCACATAATAAGACAAGAAATTATAAGTATAAAATGATTTACAGCACTTATCAGAATTAATTAAATACAAATTTTGGAGATTCATATCATTCCCCTCTTTTTGAAAAGGTTTTGCCTCTGAAACCTGAGTAATACCTAGAAATGGACTAAGATCAGCAACATTAAAAGAATTACTAACATTCCCAAACTTAGCAGGTAAATCAATCTTATAAGCATTATCATTAATTTTCTCTAGCATAGTAAAAGGTCCATCTCCCTAGAATCTAATTTTGATTTTCTAAGGTTTGGAAATCTTTCCTTCCTAAGATGTACCCAAACTAAATCCCCAAAATTAAAAACCATTTTTCTTCTTCTTTTATTAGCATGTTCAGTCATTTGTTGCACCTTTTTATTGATTTGTTGACTTACAGATTCATGCAACTTCTTTATATTATTAGCTCAAGATTCAGCATCAAAATTTTGTAATTAAGCATTAGGTAAAGGACTTAGATCTAAATGAGTCAAAGGATTAAAACCATACAAAATTTCAAAGGGACTCTTTTTAGTTGTAGAATGAAAAGTTCTATTATAAGTAAACTCTACCTGAGGTAAAATATATTCCCACTATCTAAGATTATTTCCAAGGACAGCTCTTAACATATTACCTAATGTTCTATTTATTACCTCAATTTGTCAATCAGTTTGAGGGTGACAATTTGTGGAAAATAATAATTTAGTTCCTAATTTTTCCTATAAAACCTTCCAAAAATGACTTAGGAATTTAACATCTCTGTCTGAAACTATAGTCTTAGGTATACCATGTAATTTAACTATATGAGAAAAAAATAATCCAGCCACAGCCACAACATCATTGGTCTTATTACAAGGTATAAAATGAGCCATTTTACTAAACCTATCTACTACAACCATTATTGAATCCTTATCCCTATTAGTTCTAGGTAAGTCTAAAATAAAATCAAAAGAAACATCAACCAAAGGTTGGTTAGGTACAAGCAATGGAGTATATAACCCAAATGGTTTTGATGTAGTTTTAGCCTGTCTACAAGCCACACAATTGACACAATATTTTAACACATCCTTTTTCATGTGAGGCTAATAAAAATGATCAGTTAATATGTCTAAAGTCTTCTGAAATCCTAAATGTGCCATTAATCCACCATTATGAGCTTCTTGAATTAATAATCCCCTATATGAACACTCAAGAATACATAACCTATTTTCCCTAAACAAATAACCTTCAATTATAAAATATTTTCCCTGTGTAGATATTTCACACTTCTTATAAATTTCCTTAAAATCAAGATCTTCCAAATATAAAGGATTAATACTAGAAAAACCTAACAAAATAGTGTCTGTAGCATTTAATAAAGCATATCTCCTCGATAGAGCATCTGCAACTACATTATCACTTCCTATTTTATACTTAATCAAGTAAGGAAAGCTTTCAATAAACTTAATCCATCTACCCTGCCTCCTATTTAACTTTGATTGACTTTTTAAATACTTAATAGCCTCTTGATCAGTATTAATCACAAATTCACTATGCCATAGGTAATGTTGTCAAACTTCTAAAGCTCTTACTAAAGCAAAAAATTATTTTTTATAACTAGAGTAATTTAAAGTACTACCATTTAATTTCTCACTAAAATAAGCTATTGGTTTTCCCTCTTGAGAAAGTACAGCCCCTATTCCTAACCCTAAAGCATCACAATCTAATTCAAACATCTTTTCAAAGTCAGGAAGGCTTAACACAGGTGCCTGGGTTAATTTAGTTTTAAGTGTCTTAAAAGATTTTTGTTGTTCTAAACACCACCTAAATCCATTCTCTTTTTTTGTTATGGCAGTCAAAGGAGCAGCTATAGTACTAAAATTCCTAACAAATCTCCTATAGAAAGAACACAACCCATGAAAAATTCTTACTTTAATTACACTCTTTGGCATAAGCCATTCTTGAATACCTTTAATTTTATCTTTACCCACAGATATGCCATCTTTTCCTACCACAAATCCTAAGAAAACCACATTTTTCAGACAAAACCTAGATTTAGTTAAGTTAGCATAAAGTTATTCTGTCTTAAACACATCCAAAATAATCCTTAAGTGTTTCAAGTGTTCCTCTAAAGATCTACTATATATAAGTATGTCATCAAAATAAACAACCACAAATTTTCCAATAAAATTCCTCAAAACATGGTTCATAAGTCTCATAAAGGTAATAGGTGTATTGGATAATCCAAAAGGCATTACTAACTATTCATACAATCTAAAATTAGTTTTAAAAGCTGTCTTCCATTAATCTCCTAGTTTCATCCTAATTTAATGATACCCACTTTTTAAATCTATTTTTGAAAAAATAATAGCACCATGTAAAAGATCCAACATCTTATCAAGTCTAGGTATGGGATATCTATAATTTATAGTTATCTTATTCACTACCCTACTATCTATACACATCCTCCAACTACCATCCTTTTTAGGTATTAGTAATACTAGAACTGCACATGGACTCATTGATTCCTTAATATATCCTTTGCTTAGTAATTCAGAAATTTGCCTTTTTAATTCCTTAACCTCTTCAGGATTAGCCCTATAAGCAGGTTTGTTTGGTATAACAGCTCCTGGAAAAAAATCTATTTGATGTTCTATTCCTCTTAATGGAGGTAATCCACTAAGAATGTCCTTAGGAAACAACTCACTATAGTCTTCCAATAATTGTTTCACAGCAACAGGTACTTCCTCACTAAGTCCTAACTGACACTCATAAAATTCTTTATAAACCATCAAATAAACATTGGCCTATCTCTTAATAGCCTTTCCTACATCCTTACTCTTAGCATAAAATCTAGATGTTCCCCTAATTTCTTTTGAACTAATCTCAGTCTTCAAACTCGGTTTAGATAATTCCTTATAGTCAGACTTAATTTTAATTTGGTCTTCAAAAATCTCTTTTGGAGTCATTGGTGCTAAAGCAATCTTCCTGTCATCATTCCGTAAGGCATATCTATTTTTATGACCATCATGTATTACCCTCCTATCATATTGCCAAGGTCTACCTAATAATAATTGAGGAGCATGCATTGGAACTATATCACACAAAATAGCATCCTCATATTTTCCTAATTTTGAGTTTACTAAAACTTGTTGGCTAACTTTTACATCTCCTAACTCATTAAGCCACTGCAATCTATATGGTTTTGGGTGTTTAGTAGTTGGTAATCCTAACTTAGACACTAACAAGGGACTAGCAGCATTAATACAACTACCACTATCTATAGCCATGTTAAAACATTTATCATCGATTAAACATCTAGTATGAAATATATTTTCTCTTTGTATTGCATTAGAATCAGGTAGTTTGTTACTGTTTAAAGCCCTACCCACTACAAAATGGTCTCTACTTACTAGTAGTTCTATTTCTTCTTCTAAATCACTAGTATCTTCTCTAACCAAACTAGTCTCCATATCTTCCTCCTCAGATTCAGATTCTATGTCTCCAGACACTCTAATTAAAATATTCCTCTTGTTTGGACACTCAGAAGCTATATGTCCCAATCCTCCACATCTAAAACATTTAATATCTCTAGTTCTGTTCGAACCACTCACAGTGTTTGTTATCACATTCTTACCCTTTTCAAACTTATTTCCTGCTTTTGCCTCATTGTTTCTACTTTTAGACTCAAACCTATTAGTATTCCTCCAATTTCTAGGATTAGTTCCCCCAAAATTCCTTCTCATTGTACTCTTAATCCAAATCCCAGGGGGCTTATATTGTCTGGTCTTCTTTAATTGAATCTCTATCTTAGTAGCTATATTTACCATTTCACTTAAAGTCTCACAAGGATATAATTGTACTTTATCAGCTATCTCAGAGTTTAATCCACTCAAGAACCTATCTATGGTAGCATCATCATCCTCAATAATTCCTATTTTAATGATCAGAACCTCTATTTCCTTAAAGTATTCATCCACTGTTCTCATTCCTTGACTTATTGTTTGTAATCTTTCATGTAACTCCATATAATAATAACTTGGAGAGAACCTTTTCCTCATCAAAATTTTAAACTCATCCCATGTCTGTATGGGTGGTTCCCCACACCTACATCTAGTTAACACAAGATTATGATACCAAGAGGAAGCATACTCAGTAAACTCTACTATAGCTACTTTAATTTTCTTATCATCCGATTAGTTATGACATTCAAACACTAGCTTTATCTTCCTTTCCCATTCAAAATAATAATCAGGGTCATTTCTGCCATTGAACCCAGGTATACTAAGCTTAATATTATTTAGATTCCTATTAGCGAATTCTAAATCCCTTTCTTGTCTATTGGTCTGCCTAGGTCTCCTATCACTATTGTTGGATACTTGGTCATCTAATTCTTCTAGGTTAGCTGTGGGTGGAATTTTTATCCTAGGGTCCATAGGAGCCGTTCCTAAAACCCCTGCCTGGTGAGTTTCGACTCTATTATGTTGTAATTCATTACTTCTCACCTCTTGTTCTCCTATTCTTTGTTCTAAGTTAGCAGACAACACAACCAATTGAGCAGTCATTTGTTCTTGAAAATTCCTAAGAGTTTCTAATAGATCATTACTGGAAATAGATTGATTAACAGATTACCCATTGTTAGACATTATTAGATTTCTTTAATATTATTAATTAAACAAAATTACAGACAGTCAAACAAAATAAAATTACTTTAATAGAAATTGGACAGACAATAATTAAGCAATCTAATTAAAAGAATAACACAGTATCAATTAATATCAAGATATATCAACACACAGACTTGTACAGAAATTCCAAGTAAGTATTGAATTGAAATTAATAGATAGCTTGAGAAAGAAACTGTAACACCCCCAAAATTCACTACTAAAAAATTTCGTTAATTAAAAGGAAATTTAGCAGAAGTAAATTAATAAAACCTGAACTTTGGGAGTATTACCGCCACACTTAGTACCAGATTGGTTCACTCATACCGTTACAGTAACAAGTGCTAAGGCTAAGAACAATGAAATACAATTTGAAAGAAATTCAACATACATAAATCAGAGTAGCGCATCAAGTCATTTACAAGAATAATTTCTACCAATGATGGTTACTTAAACAACATTAGCATTAAAACTAGGAGTTTAAAAGAGAAAGAGAAAACCTAAACAATACCGGATAACTCCTTACTCTCTTTCCCATAGCCCACTTGAGTAGTACCTGAAAGACCTGCAAGGGCACTACCCATTGAATAGGTAAGGGCCCCACAAAGGGATTCCCTTCAGTACTACAGTACTAAGTAACCCTTTAATACAACACTTAAAGATAGGTCCGCGATGTAACACATAATGCAAGCTATGTACATATGAAAACAGAGGTACATATATAACAATCACACATAAAACAAGTTATAATTCATGATCGATACCTTTGGGCCTTAAGCCATGTCATAGTGTAAAACCAATACATTTAGGCTTAAGCCATTATTTTGTCATCAGTCAATCAGTCTCATATTTTATATCCATGTGAGTGCGAGAACCCTATTATTATAGCCGGTGGACCAGAAAGTATACACTCAAGGCAGAACGCTCCTGACCACTATTATTTATCGGTGGACCGGTCTCTAGGGCAAGACGCTCCTAGCCACTATTATTTGCCGGTGGACCGGTCTGGCCCCAACTCACATGGTGTTCCACTATAAGTAATTAGTATTTTTTCATAACTTTATTCACATACAATACTGGTTTTATTGAGCTTGGGACTCCACTATTATTGCTGGTGGACCGGAATATATATATATATATCATCATCCAGGGCACAACGCTCCTAGGCCACTATTATATCCGGTGGACTAGTACTCAATATCACTTGCCAGGGCAACACGCTCCTGGGCCACTATTATAACCGGTGGATCGGTACATAATATCATAAGTCATCTAGGCCCGACTCATTAATATTCCACTTTCAATATTAGTATCTTTCCTTTCTTTAATCAGTACAACAAGTCTATTTATTTGCCTCAAATAGGAGATCAAGAATTTGGGACACAAAGGTACACCGGTCGTACCAGTGCATATAAGCTACTTAGTACCCTTCAACCACGAACCCAAGGACATAAAGGTACCCTGGGCATACTAGTGTATAAACTCAACCCTATTGACAAGGACACCTAATCCATAAGTATGCATACCCTAACTAGGTTCGTAGAGCTAGAAAGAGTAAGATATAGGGTCTGGTTAGGGCACAAAGGCACACCAGCAAATATCATAATAATCATGGACTAAACCATGTCCTTAGGGTAGCGACCCCTAAGGAGTCACCATTCCCGATCTCGAGGTCTTTCACTTTATGTAATAGTGTCTTAATTAAAGTGATCATGAAAAATACGATAATCCGATACTTATTCACTTTCAATCATTCCGATATCATTAGTCATTTCTTATTCAGATGATTATCCAGGATATCACAGAGAAACCATTAAGGCCATACTAATTATCAAATACTCTTACTTGGCTAATCAGCATTATTTGAATCATATTATAATGTTCCACAATCATAATGACATGTTAGGTACAAATTACTCATTGACCCCTTACTTATATAATTGCTAAGTATTCCTTCCTTACTTGACAATTTACTCCATTGCCCTTTAGGTTGCATAATTACCAAATTACCTCTTGTCTAATTTAGATTACCAAATTATATCCTACACTCTTTAGATCGTCATTCACCCCTCATAATTACTACACTTATCATATTTCCCATTTAGCTGGTTAGATTACCAAATCACCCTTCTCCTTTGTTATAATTACTAAATTTCCCTTGAGTTGGATAAATTACTAAATTATCCTCCTTCATTATCATGATTACTATTTTGTCCCCTTTAGTTGGTTAAATAATTATCACTTTACCCTTTAATCAGTTAAATTACCAAATTGCCCCTTTAGTTGGATAAATTACCAAATTGCCCTTCTCCTTTATTATAATTACCATTTTACCCCTCTCAATTATTTTAATTGCCATTTTACCCTTTTTAATTATCATAAATCCCAAGTTACCCTTCTTCATAATTACAAATATTAATTTACCCTTCTTCATAATCATAATTACCAATTTACCCTTCTTCATAATTACAAACATTAATTTACCCTTCTTCATAATCATAATTACCCTTTTATAATCATAATTTAATTACCAATTTGTCCTTCGTTGTTATCATTATTACCAAGTAACCCCTACTCCCAAGTTTACCATAAATATCCTTTTAACTTACAAAATTACCTTTTTACCCCTTACTTCCAAATTACCATAATATCCTTTTATTTACAAAATTACCACAATATCCTTTTATTTACAAAATTACCACAATATCCTTTTATTTACAAAATTACCACAATATCCTTTTATTTATAAAATTACCATAACACTCCTTTTACTTTTCAAATTACTATTTTACCCTTTCACATCCAAAATTACCATCTTTATCTTTCCTTACATAATTACCATTTTGCCCTTCTTTTCCAAAATTATCATATTACCCCTTTACTCCTAAAATCACCATAATACCCCTTACTTATAAAAATTACCATTTCGCTATTCACATATAAAATTACCATATTGCCATTTATTTATGAAATTACTATTTTCCCCTCTACCTCTAAAATTACCACAGTGCCCCTTTTCTTGAAAAATTACCATCCTCTCCCTTTACTCATAAATTTATAATAATACCCTTAACTTCTATAATTACCACAATACCCCTTCTTACTTGTAAAATTATCATTTTTTCATTTAATCATAAAATTACCATATTATTCTTTTACCTCAAAAATTACCATAATACCCTTCTTTCTCACAACTTACAATTTTATGCATTTACTTATAAAATTATCATTCTACCCCTTTCTTTTGAAATTACCAAAATACCCTTTTACTTATAAATTTATTATTTTTCCACTTTTCTTTTATAATTTCCATAATGCCATTTTACTTACAAAAATTACCATTTTACCCCTTTTACTCCAAAATTCCTAAAATACCCTTTTCACTTATACAATTTCCACCTAACCCTTTTATTACACAACTTTTATGAATTTACCACCACTATATAAAATAATGATATTAGTACTTCATTCTTATCATCTAAGTCCACCAACTTGTCATTACTTAACATAATACTCATTAGCAACTACATATATTAGATCACATACTTTACAAGCGTATCATTAAAATACCCTTAGACAATAATATTATCCATGTCTTAGCAATGTAATACATCATAACCAAGCGTTTAACATTTTCATCAATAATCAACTTCCTTCCTTAATTATCATACCTACACATGGCACAAAGGCTATCATACTTTTTCTTTCTACCAAACAATATAAGCAACCATATATATATATATATATATATCATGCTAAGCACACAAACCATGCATAAAATCATACTAAAATCCCTAATGTCCTAGCATACGTTTTTCCATGTATTTATGTGAGGATTAATGATTACCTTAATCCTGCAAAAAACAACCTTACCGGTATCCTGGTTAAATACTTAAGCTTTAATTAGCAACTCAACACCTAAAATAATATCAACCATTATCATGTTAGGAATAAGAAATTAAAAGGATAAAACTTTATAAAAATTTATTTAATAATAAAACACTTTACTTAACTATTAATATACCTCAAAAATTTAGCCAACTAATTTCCAAAACAAAGGGGAGAGGGAAAGAGAGAAGAGGGAGCTCGGGGAAGGAGATGAGGGCTCGAAATTATGGGGAATGAAGGGCTGGGGAGATAAGGAAAAAGAAGAGGGAGAAGAGAGGGGCAGTGGCCAGTCGGCGAGAGGACGAAGGGTGGTAGGTGGTGGTCGATTAGCACGGGAAAGAGAGGGAAGAAGAAGGAAAGTGAGAGGGGCTCGTGATGTGTGGTCCAAGAGCCGGTTTGGCTCGAAAAAGGAAAGAAAATGATGGGGGAAGAGAGAGAGAGAGGGAGCAGGTGTGGTTGTAGGTGGCGGCAGTTGCAGGGCAACTTGGTGGTGGCAAACATGGGGTCGAAGCTTGTAGGGGTTAGGCGTGGAAGAAGAAAGAAGGGAAGGGGGTATGAGCAGCTGGACCGACGTAGGAAAGAAGATGAAGTCGGCTGGTCCGGAAAAAAAAGAAGAAAGAAGGCTGCATTTGGGCGGCTAGGCGTATAGGAAAGAAGATGAGAGAAGAAAGGACGGACCGCGTGAAAGAAGGAGGAAGGAAGGGAGAGACAGGCCGAGGCCCAATGCGCAGGGAAGGGCTGGCCTGGTGAGGTAGCCCGAGGGAAGAAAAAGGAAAAAAGAAAAGAAGAAATAGGAAAAAGGGCAAAAAGGGAATGGAAAAATAGGAAAAAATAAAAAAAATTAATTTATACAATCATAAAATGTAACATTCTTGATAAATTATTTAGTTTAATAATTTAATTCATTATAATCTAATATATTAATTTAAAAAGGATAAGGTTAGTAAAATATTAGTTTAAAAAATTATTTAATTAAAAATAGCATGATAGAATAACAAAATATCTATTTTAATTTATTAAATATTCCCGTCCAATTTATACACTCAAAAATCCATAAATTAATTAAATTAATTAATTCTAAAAAGCTAATTTATTTAAAATAAAAGCTATTTATTCAATAATTAGTTTTCTAAAAATTTTGGGTATTACAAAAACGTTATTACCGCAAGCTCTTAAAACAAGTAATCTAATTACTAAAAAGAACCCCTCTTCTTAGAGGTCTTACTCCTTTCCCGAAACCAAAAGGTTCGCCGGTTATTTATCCTGTACACTTACCAAACGGAATAGAATAATATCTTGAAAGAATTTGTTAATTAGTTATCATAGATATTAGTATGTAGCAAAATAAGGTTCTAGTTTACCAATAGGAAAGTATGTCTCAAGAATTGTCAAGATTCAATTTCTTGACGAAACCCTAATCAACAAATCGTCCAAACGATTTAGGGTTTTCTTCCAAGAACTTTGAAATAGCAGATACAACACCTCCGATCGCCAGCTTAAGTGCGACAGAAATCTTCAAAACCCTTCGTTAATTGCAAACCCTAAATTTCGCACTTCACAAGTAGGGTTAGCAAAATTGACAAATAATAAACCAGAAGTAAAAAGAACTTAGTAACAAAAAATTAAGCCACGAGCACTCGAATAATAGAGGCTCTGATACCAAATGATGGAAACCTATTAGGGTTTCTCAAAAAGGATCGAAGAATAATCGAGCGCGGGGTTCAATTCACCAGAATCAGCCTAAGGAACTTTCCAAAGGAAGATTCAAGAACTCAGAAGCATAGTATGAGAACGACAACTGAATTTGAGAAGTAAGAACGATCAAGAATTGATCGAAGAGAGGGAGCAGAATTAGCAGAAGATGCGAGTGAGAGATTCGCCTAAGAGGGAGACGTGAGAGAGAGAGTTCGAGAGAAAAGTAAGAATCAATTTCTTATTTAGCCAAAAAGTCCACCCGAACATTCCGTATATGCCATATTTATATGGCGTATAATAGCATATAAAATACACAACGGAGGCTTTATAATACTCAGCCGAAACAACCCAAATACACAAAAAGAAGGGGAAGGTCAATGCTGGACAATTCAAAAGCCCAATTAATTATAACTCCAAAGCCCAAAATTATAAGGAAATACTTATACATCAATTCCCATCAGCTAAGAATAATTTTAGCTAATCATGGTTATTAAGGGTCGATTAACCCACAATCTAACTAATCCATTAACTATGGATTAGGTGGTGGGTTATACAAGCAACTTAATCCCCATTAGCTAATTTTTGCCGACGAATGTATCACATGGGATTACATAACTCAAAAAAATAAATTTCTACAACAAAACTTCAGCAACTACAGCATTTTAATTCCATCCTCCATGTGCTGCATTAATACTTCATAATCAATCACACAATAAGACAAGCACTTATAAGTATAAAATGATTTACAGCAATTATCAGAATTAATTAAATACAAATTTTTGAGATTCATATCACTTTAGGTTGCCAAATTATCAAATTACCCCTTACTCGGTTTAAATTACCAAGTTATTTCATACGCTTTTTAGATCACCATTCACCCTTCATAATTGTTACACTTATCATATTTCCCATTTGGTTGGTTAGATTACCAAATTGCCATTCTCCTTCGTTATAATGACTAAATTGCCCTTAAGTTGGATAAATTACCAAATTACCTTTCTTCATTACCGTGATTACCAATTTGTCACTTTAGTTGGTTAAATAATTACCAACTTACCCTTTTTCCATAACTATAATTATTAATATACCCTTCTCCATAATTATAATTACCAATTTACCCTTCTCCATTTTTATTATTATTAATTTACCCTTCTCCATTTTTATAATTATTAATTTACCCTTATTCATTACTAAAATTACCATAATGTCCATTTATTGGTTAATTTACCAAATTACCCTTCTCTATTATCATAATTATACAATTTCCCTTCCATAATCATAATTTAATGACCAAATTATAATTACCAAGTTACCCCTTACTCCCATGTTTGCCATAAATATCCTTTTATTTACAAAATTACCCTTCTACCCTTTACTTCCAAATTACCATAATATCCTTTTATTTATAAAATTACCACAATACCCTTTTACTTAAAAATCACCATAATACTCTTTTTACTTGCAATTTACCATTTTTTCCTATTATTTCTAAAATTACTATTTTACCCTTCTACTTATAAAATTAGCATAATACCCTTTTACTTACAAATTACTATTTTACCCTTTCACCTCCAAAATTACTATTTTACTCTTCTTTTTGTTAAAATTACCATATTACCCTTTACTTATAAAAGTCTCATTTTACCATTTACTTATAAAATTACCATATTGCCCTTGCCTCAAAAATATTATATTACCTTTTACTGATAAAATTTTCATTTTACCTCGAAAATTACCACTTTACCCTTTACTTCTAAAATTACCATTCTTACCCCCTTCACTACTAAAATTACCACTATACCATTTTCTCCTAAAATTACTATAATATCCCTTTACTTATAACATTACCATAATACCCTTTCATTTCCAATTTACCAATTTTCCCTTCTCTATCATAATTATTATTTTACCCCCCTTTACTTCCAAAATTACTACTTTACCCTTTACTCCAAAAACTACCATTTTTCCGTTTACTTATAAAATTACCATATTACCCTTTTGCTTCTAAAATTACCACTTTACCCCATTTATTACACCACTTTTATTAAATTAACATTACCACATGAAATAATAATATTAATACTCTATTAACAATATCCAACTCCACCAACTATTATATTTTAATATAATACTTATTAGCACCCACATATATTAGGCCACATTGTTGCAAAAGAACTATTACTAAAATACCCTTCGGGCTTTGAATAATATTATTCATGCATAAATGGTCAAAATAACATAATATAATATGGATAAGTCCATAACACTTTTATTAATAGTCTAACTCTTCCTTTAAGCAACATTTCCACACATGGCATATAAACTAGCATACTTTCCCTTTGTATCAATCAATATAAGAATATATATATTTATATATATATATATATAATATTAAACAACAAATATCAAGTGTAATAACATATTAAAAATCCTAACGTGCTAACATACGTTTATCCATGCATTAACGTGGGGTTTAACAATTACCTTAATTACTATAAAATTGAATTTTACCAATGTTTCAATAAAAGATTCAAACTTTGATTAGCAAAACCAATACCTAAAAATAACATCAATATCTATTATATTAGAAATACAAAAACCTAAGCATAGGACTTTATAAAATTTACTAAATGAAATAATTAACTTAAATATTATCATAACTTAAAATATGAACAATAATGGGCTAATAAATGCACCAACTCATCCAGTTTATACAGCATGAGCTGGATGTAAAAATAAGGGTGGAAGGGTAAAAGGTTGTATAAAGAAGAGGATGGAATGGGTGTGTTCGGGTTGGGGTCTTTAGGCTAGAAAAGAAGGTAGATGGGGGAGGATTTATGGTAAGGGATTGTTGCAAAAGTAAAGAGGGGGTGTAAGTGGAGGCTGGGGATGGGTTGTTGGTGGCCAAGAGCAACGGAGATGGCGGCGGCAAGGTAGCGAAGATGGCTGCCGAGGTGGATAGGCCTGAGAAGGAAGGAAAATAGGGGAGGAAAATGAAGGGTGCAGGGGCTAGTTTAGGGAAAAGAAGGTGTGGGGTGGTAGAGGAGGTTGCAGGGAGTGGAAATGTGGTTTGGGTGGCGGTAGAGGTGGCCAAATGGTGGGGTTTCAAGGAGGCTACCTAGAGAAGAGAAAAATGGGGAGAAAAAGAGAGGGGAGGAAGGAGTTGTGGGGTGTCTTGGACGGTGTTGGGGTGGTGTAGGGCAAGAGTAAAAGGGTGTAGGGCAGGAGGTGGTTTAGGTGGTTTTTGAGGTAGAGGAAGTGGCAAAAGGAGGTGACGGAGCCAAAATCGAGGTGAAAATGGAAGGAGCATAAAAGTGGAGAAAGGAATCGACGAAGGATGGGGCATGAAACTAGGGTAGGAAAAGGGGTAAAGAGGAGAAGAAAAAGAGGAGGGAGGATAGGGAGATAGGTTGTCAGTTGGTGGCAGTGTTTAGCATGGCAAGAAGGTGGTAGGGTGGCAAGGAGAGGGAGGGGAAGAAGGGAAAGGAAGAGCCATGTGGGTGGGGAGTGCATGGCTGGCTGGCTTAAAATGGTGAAAAAAAGGGACGGGGAAGAGAGAGAGAGAGTTGTAGTGGTGGTAGGTGGTCATAGTAGGGTGGTGACCAGTGTGCCTAAGGTGGCAGACGTGGCGACGGAGACAGCTTAGCCACCTTGTCTTAATAACAAATTAGAAGAAGAAAGAAAAAAAGGGGGGAGAACCAGGAGCGTAGGGGGAGGGACAAGGCAAGCTGTGGCCTGGCGGCCCGGAGGAAGGATAAAGGAAAAGGAAAGAAGGAAGAAGGAGGAGGAAAAGGGAGAAAGAAAAGGAAAAAGGGAAAATAGGAAAAATAATTTAATTTAATTTATAAAATAATAACATGTAATATTTTTGATAAATTATTTAATTTAATAATTTAATTAAATATAATTTAATATATTGGTCCACAAAGGGTAATTTTACTAAGATATTAGTTTGGAAAATTATTTAAAAAAAATTATATGATAAAATAACAAAAAATCCTTAAAAAATAAACTAAATAATTTTAAAAGCTAATTTATTTCAAATAAAAGCTATTTATTAAATTATAGGTTTTTGAAATTTCAGGGGATTACACTATCACCTGCTACTAAAATAGAACTATTTTTGATGCTTTCCTCTAGTGATTAATTGGAGTATAGTTAGTTGTTTTTGATGTGGCCTTATTCATAGGCGGGCTAGATTTCTTAGTGGACCTGGTCTAGATGGAATTAAAGGATTTGGATATGATTCTGGATATGGACATGCTGGGGATATACAAGACCATCATTGACTATGCTTAAAAGGGTATGATCTTATGAGACCCAAAGGGAACTACAGTTTCATACCGAAGAACCAAACCTAAGCCCTCTACAAAGATAGTATCCGTAGTGACTCCATGCTCCTTGATCCATAAGGGGTATCCCCTATAATTATGTAGTATACATGAGTAGAACAAGAACCTAGCTAATCTCGATAGCATCTTGGTAGTCGAGAAGTTCCCAGATGTGTTTCTAGAGAAGATACTGGGTATACCCTCACTTTGAGAAAGTGATTTTAAGATCAAGTTGGTGCCAGGAGTTGAGCCAATCACAGAGTCACCCCATGGGATGTGCCTATTGAATCGATGGAGTTAAAGGCCTCGCTAGAAGAGCCGTTGGATCATGGGTAAATTCAATCGAGTGTGTAACCTTGGGGAGCATCGGTCATGTTTGTAAAAAAGAAGGATGGTAGTCTCCCCTTTTGCATTAACTACTGAGGATTGAACCAATTGACACTGAAGAACCAATACCAACTCCTAAGAATAGATGACCTTTTTGACCAGTTAAAGGATGCCACAGTGTTCTCTAAGATTGATTTGAGGTCAAGGTACCATCAGTTGTTGATATTATAAAGACTGCCTTCTGGACCCGGTATGGAAACTCCTAGTTTATAGTGATGTTGTTTGGGCTCACGAATATGCCTGCAGTTTTCATGGATCTAATGATAAAGATATTTAGGCCATTCTTGGATCAATTCATCATGGTGTTCATTGATGACATCTTAGTGTATTCCTGAGGGAACGAGGAGCACGAGAAGCACCTCCACACTATTCTAAATCTGCTGAGAGAGCATAGCCTATATGTAAAATTTTCAATGTGCGTATTCTAGCTTCAAGTGGTGGCTTTCTTGGGACATATTGTATTATTAGAGAGAGTGGTTGTGGACCCATCAAAGATCGTGCCCATCATAGAGTGGAAGCCTCCTAGCAAAGGTATAGGGCTTTATAGGGTTTGCTGGGTATTACAGAAGGTTCATGTAGAATTTCTAGGGATATTGGGAGAAGCGCCTACATTTGATAGAGTTCTCGTATAGCAACAACTACCACATGCCAGTATTGGGTTGACTCCCTTTGAAGCTTTGTATAGGCGAAAATGTCAAATTTCCTTATGCTGGAATGATATTAGTGAGACGGTAGTATTAGGGCCCGAGATGATCAAAGAAATGACCAGGTAGGTCTAATCGATTCAGGATCAGATGAGAACATGCCAAAGAAAGAAAATGAGTTATGCCAATTCGAGGTGTCGGGATAGTGACTTTAAGCCTGGAGTAAAAAAAATTATTGATGGTCTCACCAATAAAGGGCATTTAGAGGTCTGGCAGAAGGGGTAAGCTAAGATCGAGGTACATCGGCCCCTTTGAGATCCTGGAGCATATAGGAGAGGATGCTTATCATTTGGCACTACCTCCAGAGTTCGCTTGAGTTCACAATGTATTTTACATTTCTCAGTTGCAAAAGTATGTTTCTGATCCTTCCCACATAATCCGACCAGATGAGATAGAATTGGATGACTCATTAACTTATAAAGAGAGACCAATGTTGATCCTCGATACCAAGCTGTGAAAGACCTACTCATGTGTAGTTTCCCTCATTAAGGTCCTATGGAGTCAGCATGGAATCGAAGAAGCTACCTGAAAAATTGAGAAGGACATGCATGAAGCGTATCTAAAACTCTTTAATGTAGGTACAACCATTTCTTAATAACTTTCTCTTCAAGGGGGTAGTTGAGGTAATTATTGATGTAAGAGTGGTTCCCCTATCTTATTAGGATACTTTGGCCTTAACCTTAGAAAATTGGAAGTGACTTTGGGGATGAAGTCTTTCTTTAAGGGGGTAGTGATGAAATAACCAAAAACCGTAATTTAGAAAATTATGGCAAGATAAGGATTTATTAGGGAAATTAATTGAATAAACTATTTTTATTAAAATAAGAGGGAATTAATTAATGAAAATCTAAGAGAAATTAATAAATAATTTAAATAGGAAAATTTTGAGTATTTTGCTAATTAAAATGTAATTTAGCAAAAATCTTTCACAAACCCTGAATTAACAAAAAAATAGAAATCAATTACTATTTTAACATTAATAATTTTTAATATCTCAAAATGCATAAAATATATTAAATAACCCCGAACCTACCTTTTTCATTTTTCATTTTTTTTTCTTTTTCCCCCTCTTCTTTCTTCTTTTTTCTTTTTTCTTCTCATTCTTCTTCCTTTTTTTTTCTCCTTTCCCCTGACCTTGACCAGTCTGCCTTCAACCCAGTTCTCCCTTCCCTCCTGCGTAACCTTAACTCAAATCGCCCTTTCTTGTTTTTTTTTTCTCTTCTAGTTGGTCCGGATTCTTTTTCCTTTCTTTCTTCTTTTCCCCTTGACCGCTGGTCCAACCCACCTTTCTTCTTTTTCTTCTTCTTCTTCTTCCTCACACCACTACAACTCCCCCTGATCAGTGCAAAAATTTTCACTACCCATCACGCTGGTTAACCCACCATTCTTCCTTTCTCTTCCCCATCATCTACTCTGTCACTTTAACCTAGCTGGCCATTCCCTCTCCTATACGTGCCATCCCCCGCTTCCCCATCGAAATGACCTACAAAGGTAGACCTATGCTATCCTACCTTCACCGGCTAGTGCATCAATGCCCCTTGTCCCCTATTTCTCAGCACCCCTTTTTCGTTTTCCCTTCAAATAGACCTATATATATACCCCAAGGCAGCTATAATTGGGTTTCAATTTTGGCAGTCCAGAAATCCGACCACGCGCCACCGCCCAAACATATCACCGTCAACCATCAACACCACCTACTCTAGCCACCAAAACCTTCCTTACACCGCCCTCTACACAACTAAGCCACCCTCCTTCCTTGCCTTGCCCTACACGAGCCACCTTGGCTGTGCAAAGTCCCCCTCCTGAATAACTTACTTTGACTTTCCACCACCCCTTATGTCACCATCTACCACATATTCTACAGCCAATAACACTACCTCTCTACCCCCTAAAACAACGAGGGGACTCTAATCTATCTACCCATACCTCCATCTTTACCTGCGTCCCTCTCCGTCTCCCTCCTCCACCTTCCACCACCTTCGGCCACCACCTCAGTCGTCGTGCGCCGCCACTTCTAGCTTCCCATTCTACCCCTATCCACCTAGGACATCTTCCACCACTCCAAAAATCCCCTCATTCCCTATCCTCTAGCATATATCCCCATCTCCCCACCTCTCTTCCTCCACCACCGCTGCCGCTACTGGCTCTACCACGAAGCCTAGGTGGTATTCGAACTTCCTAACCCTTAAATCTTTTTTAAATATAAGTTAATGGTTTTTAATATTAATAGTATTATTAATAACTATTATTATTATTATTATTATTATTGTTATTATTATCATTGTTGTTGTTTTTGTTGTTGTTGATGTTATTATTATTATTATTATTATTATTATTATTATTATTATTATTATTATTATTATTATTATTAAGATGTTATAATTCATATTTCAGAAATATTTCTAACTAATGGTATTATTATTTAAAAGACAACAAAATTATTACTATTATTATTATTATTATTATTATTATTATTATTATTATTATTATTATTTTGTTACTAATAATATTAATACTAATTTTAGCCATTATAGTACCATTACCCCTTTTCATGATTAACATAATTATCATCATCATCATCATCATCATCGTCGTCGTCATCATTTCTAGAATTATTATTATTACTATTATTATTATTATTATTATTATTATTATTAATTTCATTATCATTATGCTGTTACACTTGACCATATTATCACCAAGCCTACTACTATTATAATTTCTAGAACCTAATTAGCATTATTCTCAAGATTGAAACTATTATCACTACTACTACTACTATTGTTATTATTATCATTATTATTATTACCATTGCCAGTAGCATAATTATTGTTGTTAATTTTATATCATTTATATCACTATTAGTATTATTACTAGACTTTGGGCTAATATTTGTATTTTTACTAAAACTAATATTATTATTATTATTATTAGTAATACTAAAACTATTACTTTTAATACTATGAATATATATAAGACTTAATTTAGTTAGTAGTGGCATGATAATTAATTTGTTAAATAATAGCCCTACTTTTTATTATAAAACTACTATTATCATCATTAGCCCTAATAGTGGGCCATAGTAGGCATAAGGTAGGGAATGTTGGTATGAGGGAGATTAACCCATAGTATTTCACTCTTATAGGTGAATCAAATCAAAACCTTAAGGAGGTGTTGGAGTGTGCTCCAAGCCCAACATCATTTTAGGTAAGGGTGTAGCTAAGGCCTCATGTGTGCTATGTGTCTTATATGCCTTGGATGTCCCATATAATTATATGACGTTTACGTTGTACCTTTATCTTAACTGTTTTATGTGTAGCACAACTTGGAATGGAGGTATGTTCATGTGCTTTCTCATGGTATGTGTTAATATAGATATGCTGTAAGTTATGATGTGATGTGATGTGGACCTTTAAGACATGCATGCTAGGATAATTAATGTGGTGATGTGGGATGGAGGCATGGAAAAGAAAAATGGGAAAGAAAGATAAACAATGGGAAGTAAGTTGGCTAACGTAGGTAAGAATGACCTAAATAATCCATGATCCATGAGTGGTGAATAAGGGGGAGACTTAAATGAATTGAAAAAGTGGGAGAATCTAGGAGTTGCCTGGGAGGAACTAAGGTTTGCATGGGAATTTTAGGATTTTGCATTAAAATCATTGAGGTTTTTTATGGCATGGTTAGAGTGTGCATGGGGGCAAACTTGACATATGGAAAGTTTCCTTGGGGCATGTGGAAGATAACAGAAGAGTCAGTTGGGGGACTAGAGGCTTCGGGTGAAAAATAATATGTGGGATAGTATAAGGGTGCATAGGAGACCAAGCTAGGGTTTGGGAAGAAATCATAATTTCAGAAGGTGGGAAAAGAAAAATAAAATAATAAAAATAAATTAGGGTGAGTGAGGTATAAAATGAGGGTTGAATCTATGTGTTGTGATGTGTGAGGTGTTATAATAGTTTAGGTTGTGTGAAATAGAGAAGAATGGGCCACATAGGCCAAAATTAGGGTTTCTAGACAAAACCCTTAGGATGACTATGAATAGGGTTGGTGGTATGAGGTGGTGGGCCTTGACCCTTCTAGTGTGAGAAGTGGAATAAGGAAGGGATGTTGGGGCAGTTAGGAGGTGCTAAAGTCTCAAGATATGGGGCGGCCCCCTCTTTAGAGGACAGAAGTAGAAGAATGGTGGTATACAATTCAAGGGTGAAAATTTATCAAATAAGGCATGAATAAGATACTAACCATTTGAAGAGAAAGATTTTTGAGCTGGGCCCAGACCGGTCCACCAGTGAATAATAGTGGCTAGGAGCCGTGGTGCCCTACATGACTGGTCCTCCAGCGAATAATAGTGGCTAGGTGCATTTTAAGCTACAGGATTGATCTATGGGCCATAATAATGGGGTTTTTCGTGCTCAAGAAAAAAAAATGTAATGATGATAAGACAAGAGAAAGATATAAAGTAATTACAGTGGAACACCATGAGAGTCGGGACCGGACTGGTCCACCGGCGAATAATAGTAGCCAGGAAAAATTTTCCCTGGATGATAGATCCACCGATGAATAATAGTGGGGTTCCTACACTCGCATGGATTGAGAATGACTATGATATGAATCAACTATATTTATAAGAGATCTAAAGAATAAGTTATCTAGACCATAATTTGTCTTCTTTGTCTTTGTTACTACATGCTCTCTATGTGATTATGCCATGTATGCTATGATGTATATTTTTATATGTTTTTCCTTAACACATGGTTATCTTACTCAGTATGTAGCATAATGATTACCCGTTTCATGGGTTCCACTCATGCCCACTAGTAGAAGATCTGTTTGAGTTTGTGGAAGTAGAGGACAACCTGGTTACCTTACTTAGTGTGTATCTTCTTTTTCGTTTCTCCTGTATCGTTATATTTAGTTTTATTCTACTGTATGATCTTTTATTTCATTTGGAACTTTAAAATAGTACTTTTGGGTTTTCAAAGTACATCTACCTATAAGTTAATGAGTTGAAATTAAAGTCCATTACAAGGATAATAATTGGTTACCTTTTATCTCTTTGAGTGAAAGTTTCTTCCTCAGAGTACATACAGTCATCTTTGATAGAGTACCTTGAGTGTGCTATTGGAGAAGCATATAAGGTATCTTCTTGTTGGATCTTATTTGAATATTTTTAGATTTGTTTAAATCCTACTTGAATCGTATCGGAATATTCTCATTCTTCTTTTATAACGTCAACCTACCAAATCATCTTTCCATTTTGTAACCTCCGCATCTTCATATGTAATCATAGGATAAACGTTAGCTAAATCAAGAATTAATATTTGATCATGATAAAAATAAACAGCTTAAACTACATTTTACTAATGTTAAATATGATTATTTTTAAGAAATATAAGTTTTGATAATTAACACAACCAACATTAGCAATTGACATTAAAAATAAAGGTAAAATATTTTAAATTAATTTTTATGTCTAGATCATGAAAATGTGTTTATCCCAAAATTTTTAAATTTGTGTGATAAGTAGAAAGCCAAAATGAGGCTTGGAACATTAATAATCATAAAAAAGGTATGATTAGTAATTTTTTGTAGTGATGTTTACATATTGTTCTAAACATAATTTTGAGACTCAAAAAAAAAAGTTTAGGGACTCAAATATGTTTTTTTTTGTAATTAATTAAAATATTATTACTAAAGGAAAGAAGTACAAACGTTTCACTTACAAACTTAAGAGGGGCTTACCCCTAAACTCATACAATCCATTTATCTAGACTTTTTAGGTACTTTGTAACATGAATATTCCTAGCATCATTGAAGCTAATAAATGTTTCAGAAATAATTTGCTTGATAATGGCTATAGGATTCCTTTCCATAAGCTGGAAAGTCACCTTGTTGCGATTGATCCAAATGTGGTAGAGGAGGGCATTGAATATGGCTCTCCAAGCAAATTCTTTCTTTTTCCCCTTGGTTTTCCTGATTAACCATGTCCTGAAGCTTAGCCAATCATTTGCATTTCTCACCAAATGCATCCATCTTAGGATATACTACCAGAGGATGTTTTCTCCATGATAGTATAAAAAAGAGATGATCTATATACTCTTTGTTGTTTCTAAAGACTTCGTAAGTATTATTAGCAGTGATCCCCCATTTGAAAAGCTTTGATTTCAGGAGGAGGGCATTATAGCAAAGCATCCATGTAAAAAACTTGTGTTTTTCAGGACTATAGTGGTTCCATAAAAAATATTTCCATTCAACTTTAGGCATAGAGCTCCTAAGTTGTTGATATACCTACTTGGTATTATATTATTTAGAAAAATACCAATTGGCATAATAATCTTTGATTTATTCTCTGACTTTTAGGAGCTGCTTAAAAGTCTAAGAGTGATCTACATTCTCTTCAATGTGCCATATATCTTTTCCTCTAATACATCTTCCATAAACCCACTTGACTTAGAAGCTTTCTTTTAATTCAATGAGTTTCTAAAGGTATTCGGCCATACATGCTGAATTCGAATGTGAGAGCTATTGTAAGCCTAGGCTACCTTCTTCTTTGGGAGTGCAGAATTTTGACCAAGAAATAAGATTGTTATGCCTCTAGGAATCCATGTTATTCTAGAGAAAATATTTACATAGACTCTCAATGTGATGGATAACAACCTTTGTCAAGAAAAAAATTGCATCCAAAAATTTTCTATACCAAAAATGACAGATTTGAGTAGCTGCATTCTTTCAGCAAAACTGAGAAGCTTGGTTACCCAAGATTTGAGTCTTCGATATATATTGTTAATAAGAGGTTAGAAGTGAGCAATATTTAAGGATCTTGGGTTTAGAGGAATACCCAAGTAATTTATAGGGAACACTCCTTTAGTGAAATTTAAAGCATGTAGCACCTGAGATTTAGTGCTATCATTTACACCACCAAAAAAGACACTACTTTTATTAGGGTTTGCCTGTAGACCTGAGGTGATGCAGAAGGTGTTCAAGATTCCATTAATAATATTAACAAATTGTAGGTGACCTTTGCAAAAAATTAAGAGATTATCAGCAAAGTATAGGTTGGTTATTTTATTTAACTTGCAATAAGGATGACCTTTGAATGTTTTTTCAGCCTATATAGATTGGAACATTTGAGAGAGGTATTCCATAGTTAGCACAAAAAGTTAAGGAGACAAGGGATCACCTTGTCTTTGTCCCCTACCACCATTAAAAGGCTTGCATAGGATGCCATTGATGACAATAGAGAATTTAGTGGTTGTGACACATTGCATAATCATATGAGAAAAATGGCTGGGAAATCCCATGGCAAGAAGAAGCTGCTAAATAAAATTTCATTCTACTGTATCAAAAGCCTTCTTTAAGTCCACTTTAAGCATCATCCTTGGGTTGATATTTTTCCTATTGTATTTCTTGAGAAGTTCTTAAGCTAGCAACACAATATCTCCAATCCACCTACCATCCACTAAAGTTGTTTGAGAACCATGAACAAGAGAGGGAAGGATATTTTACAAGCTCTTTGTGAGAATGGAAGAGATAATCTTGTACGCAACATTGCAGCAAGAGATAGGTCTGTAATCATTTATGGTAGTGGGGGAGGATTTCTTTGGGATTAGATGCTGGGATGTAATATTTAAGGCTCTTAGCAGGTAGCCAATGTCCTAAAAATTATTTACGGTAGCTATGAAATCCTCTCTAATAATTTACCATGTGGATTTGTAGAAGTGAACATTGAAACCATCAGGTCTAGGAGCTTTTTTTTCTCCCATTCTAAACACAACATTTTTAAGTTCATCTGCAGTCATAGGGGATGAAAGAATAGATCTCTAATTTGCATTAAGAATAGGCTCTTGCTTGATGACATCAGGATGAATCATTTAGAGGGTGTTTGCTGAGGAGCCCAAAAGGTCAGAGTACAAGTGCATGATCTCAGCAAGAATCTCTATGTGAGAATTCAGTTTTCTCCTAGAGTTGTCAACTAAAGAAGCAACATTGTTTGATCTTTGTTTCTCTTTGCTTCTAGCATGGAAGAAAGCATTATTTCCATCCCCTAATTTGATATGATGGATTCTTGATTTTTGTTTTAAGAAATGCTCCTCAAACCTAACCTATTACCACAATTTGTCTCTTAGAGTTTTTTCTTTGATCTGTAGGCTAATATTATTTAGAGAAACTTAGAGGGCCTGATTACAATGAAGCCAATCTTCTTTTGCTTGAGAAACTTTATGCTGAAGGTTTCCAAAATGCTCCTCAAAACTTTAGGAATTTTTTTAATAATTCGAGTTTTGTAACCAGGATGTATTGCTTAGAACCAAGAATAGGCATACTCTAGGCATGAACTACATAAGGCAGAAAATGAGGAGAAGTCCAAAACTTGAAAAAATTAAAGGGCTTAATCCCATTATTTATTGCCTACTAAGTTTTTAAGTGAAGTCTGCAATGGTTAGAAAGGCAATCCTCAATTACCTCAACCTAGACATGGTTGAATTGCTTAAACCATTCATGATCACCCAAAGCTCTATTATGTTTACAGCAAACCCTAGCATGACTAATCTAATTATTGGTCTAAGTGAATGAAGGGCCTGAGGTTTGCAGCTCTCCTAATCCATAAGTGAAGAGGTAGTCAGCAAAGTGTTCCATCTTAGCAGCATGAGTAATGCCTCCAATTTTTTCTTGATCAGATAGAAAGACATTAAAGTCACATATCACAAGGCTTCTTTTATGAATAGCATGGAAATTTTGAAGTTGGGACCATAAAATTTATCTAGCATCTCTTGTGTTATGAGCATAGACTATAAATAGGTAGTAGAAGATTCCATCTGTCCTTTCAACATAACAATGAATAACTTGCTTGAACACATTAATGATCCGAATCTTCAGGAGGTCAGGTCTCCAAAGAATCCATATACAACCATTATAATGGGTAGAGTAGTTGTGAATAATAGAAAATTGCTTATTAAAATGGTTCAAGACTATAGGCATGTTTTTCTCCTTTACTTTTGTTTCATGAAAACATACTATATGAAATTATTATTTCTAATATGATTATTCACTAATTTTTGCTTTAGGGGATTATTCAAACCCCTGATGTTCCATATTGCGATAGTCATGTGACGAGCGGGAAAGGGATAGCAGCAATATATCTACTATCTCCCCCAGGCTCAAGAAAAATCCCTTTACCTTCTTATTTTCAATTTTGTTTAAGAGACTCAAATATTTTTTGAATAATATTATTTACAAAAATTTTAATATCAAAGTAGCTCAAATGTCGTATATGATATTAAAAAAAAGGAATAAGCAAGGAAACTATAAATACTAATAAAAAAAGGAAACTATAGATGATAAAAGAGACCATACAAAATTAGAGAGGGCTTCAAAATTATTAATATATGCAATATAATATGTGAAAATTTTAATTTCATTTTCAAATCATAATGATCCTATATATTTGTAGGTTTTCAATTTACACAATGTTATATTTAATCTTGCACAAATCAAGATGACGAAAACATAATACTTTTTATAAACATAACAAGAGATATCTTGGTAACATTAAATTCCGCAAAAATAACCCAATATCTAATATAGTAAAAAAAATTAAATGGTATGCCTAAATAAAGAGGTGTAAAGGCAATAACAATTCTAATAAGTAAATAAAATGCTTAAAATACTTGAATTGAGATAGGTAAGTATGACATTTGAAGTAGAAAAATCAATAAATATCATAGAACCAAAAAATTAAAATTATTTTGAAAAAATATCCCTAGAAATATCCAAGTGGTTAAATTACAAGAAAAACCCATGAAATCATTCTTTTATGCTTTACTTGAAATGAAAACACATAAAAAATATCGATCTCTTTTGATAAAGGTTTGATAGGTTTACCATAACCTAGGATCTAAAGAAAGAAGATAAAAGATAAAGAGCACTTTGCCATTCTAAATGTAATACATTATTTCAATATGAAAGAAGCCCTAGAATTTTTATGATATCTATATTTAAATATAAATTATAATATTTAAAATCTTTTATTAAATATTTAATTTTGAAACCCAAGCTCAATTTTGAAAGTATTTCATTTTTTTTATCCTTTATCACAAGTTCATTTCTATGAGATATTTTAAGCCACTTTTAGCTATCAATTTCCCTCCAGATCATTCTAATTCTTTCATTTTTTGAATTCATAGATTTTTTAGTATTCTATTTTTTTCTAAAGTTTTGATTAGAAATCTCTAAGAAAATGTATAATTCTTGTCTCAATTAGCCCTATTTTAGTGCTTTAAGGACTTGTATTCAAGCCCGGTAAGGCTGTCATAATATAAACAAGCTAGAGTTTTATTATCCACAAGTATTAGTACTTTCTGATAGGAAATGAAAACCGTGCTTATGATATTAAATATGTAAACTAAGAATTTTACGAGTGGTTGATCATAAGTTAAAATAGTATATGTTTTATCATATTTAACTATAATATCTTATATATGGGATAGAGGATAGTATCATGCTAAGGGTTTTTTGGATGCATAGAATTAGGGTTTAATCAATGTGTTTACCCTTCCAAACAATGTTGTGATATGATATGCATGATATTGTATGCTTAGATAATTTAGTTAAATTATGATATGTAACATGATAGTATTCGAGCATGATTAGGGTTAATTTAAAAGATTATTTGTTTGCATACACTAGGGATAAAAACATCATTTTTTCGTATACGACAATTACATGCCACCATTAATGCAAATGCGTGCTCTAAATTCATTATGCATGAGTAGCATGATACCTAAACTAAGCTAGAAACAAATGCTTGTGGTTTTATATGAGTAATAAGTTATAATCTAGCTTAGGGGTATTTGAGTCATTAGTTATATTGTAGAATATATTTTCATAATAGAGTATTAAAATTGTTATATTTTATCATTTTCATAAAAAAATTCATTAAAATGAAGTGTAATAATCCTAGAGGATGATGAATAAGGTTATTAAAAATGGAAATAAGAAATTAAAATTTTATACACTAAATAATGCTTCAAAATTTATTTTTTTTTACATCTACTACTAAAAGGGTTTAACTTTTGGATTTTGAATATCCCATGTGTTTTGTTAATGATCACTCCTCCCTTAATTCATAATTATATTATCTCAATGACCTTCTAGGAACTTATTTACAAGTTGATCAAGATATCCTCTCTAGTTTTAAACATCTAATAATCTCGCTTAGGAATTCTAGGCCACAAACAACACTAGTGTAATGAGTTTTGAGGATATTTTTGGTTCATTATAATGTACTTCACAATTAATACATATATAAAATTAAAATTACAATATGTGACTGCAACTTAGATGAAAAAAATTAAATATTAAAATCAGAGAAAAATTTCATTCTACAAAGAGTCAGTACAAAAGCTTTTGAAAACACCATAAGTTAGGATGGATATAACAAAGAGTATTGATATTTAATACTGAGTAAGAGTAAATGATTGAGTTCCATAAAGAATGAGAGCACTGAATTTTTTTCTTTTATGTTTCCTTGTAAGTTCCATTCATACTCATGCATAGAAATGTAATCATTGGAATAAAAAGCATACATCTAATATGCAAGCAACATGCAAAAATGTCAACATTTAAGGCCAACAAGTTTACTACTTCAGGGATTCCCTATCCACTTGATCGCATGAATATACCTATTGAAGTATTATGTTTAGGCATGAAATAAAACTACTACTATTGTATAGAGAAGTCAATTGGTTATTGGAACAAGTGGATTTCATGCTCTTTATTTTTAGCGATTTGAACATATATGAATAATCTAATAGTTTTCAAAACATGTCAACGTGTTATACTAAAAAAATAATCATTTTTCTCAAACACATAGATAGATTCAGATCGTAAGAAAAAGTAATTTGTCACTTTGACATAACTCTTATCCTAATTAGCCAAACTAGTCCATCAATTTAATGAAACTTGATAAAGTGTTCATATGGAGATGAAATGTGTTTCTCTAGGTTTAAAACCTATATCCTAATTGATTAAACAATTTAGTTGGTTTGATGAGCTATTCGAAGTGTTCAAAAAGTGATGAGATGGATTTCTAAAGGAGTAAAACACATATCCAAGTTAGTCAATCATGTTTATTAGTTAGTAAACAAGTTGTTTAGCTTCATGAAACAATCAAAGTATTTGGCTAGAGGAAAAATCATTTTTCCAAAGAATATAATTCTATAATAACAATTGATAATTTTAAGAACTAATTGATATGTTTATTAGGTTTTTTATCATTTTGAAATTGTACTTTTGAAATAGATAATTTAATAAGCTATGAGACTAGTTAACTAACATAAGGTTTCAAAGATTGATGTTGATTTGTGTGATTAAAAATGAAATAAGATTGATGGATATCCAAATTAAAATAAGAATAAATATATTTAATAAATAATTAATAAAAATTTGAACAAAAACTCAAAGAACTCAAATTTGAATGCCTTCTATCTAAGATTACACTAAGTAGTTTTGGAAAACATTATTCAATCACAAGGGGAGAATTATCTAAGTGAATTACATGTATTAGATTTCAATGTACTAAACCATCAACATGCTATAATATTTGTTGACATCACTCATATATAATGATAGGATATTGCAAACTAATGCAAACTTATTTAGCCACATGACAAATAGATGGCCAAATAGCACATATACTTGTATTAACACTGTATTTATATCTTATATAATACACGAATCAATAATGAATATTACAAATAAAGTAAGATAATTAGTACATGAAAATAACTAATAAGAATCCTAATTAATACAATGATGTTGACATGTAATTTTGACTATGCCTTCTAGATATGTAGAATTGACTTTCATGCATAATAGCTTATTTTTTAATAGCTTGTAACACTTGAAGATCTTATGTATCTTAACTTCTTAAATGGTTTAATCTTCTTCCTACAAATATGTTACCTACATGTATGAATGAATTAATATAATTTCATTAAGGTTAGTTATATTACTATTATCAAAGACACAAAATGTGATTGGTTCCATAATCAAATATGCTAAATCATGGTAATCTAAGGATCATCTATGGATGTTCTTGCATCACTATTCCAAAATTAAAAAGAATTAATCCTCAAATTTACATCACTATAGTAAGGTGGCAAATCACCAACATTAAATATCCTTGAAGCAATGCCATATGATTCTTGAAGTTTAGTTTCTAAGCAATTTCTCAAAACTATTTAAGGATTTTAAATGTTCCATCTACTCTTGACAATATTTTGCATTTCTTTAGATTTAGAAATCTTTCTTTACACAAAAGTAACAACACTACGTTATCAAGAGAAAATAGATTTGGAGTGTAATTTTTTATTAGCATGTTTTTCTTATCATACATTAGCTCCTTCTGTGTTCCCATGTATTTCTTGATTGAGGTTTTAGAAGAAATATACTTAATCCTTGGCTTTATAGTTCTTAAATTCACCTTTTTTCAAGGGTACCATAACAATTTGCATATGAGGATTCAATCCATACATGATTTCAAATGAAATTGAATGTGTAGTACTTGAATTACTTTTATTATCAACAAAATCTTCATGAACTATCTTAATACCCTAATCTATAGTGCTTTTACTTAAGAATCCTCTTAAGAAAGTGCCAAGCGTACAATTAGCAACTTTAGTTTGTCCATCAGTTTATGGATCATGTGAAGTACTAAATAATAACTCGTTACCTAACTTGTGCCATAATATTTTCCAAAAGTAACTGAGAAATTTAACATCCCTATAAAAAATAATTCTTTTAGGTATGTTATGTAGTGTCACAGTTTATTTAAAAAATAAATGAACAATATGTGTAGCATCATTAGTTTTATTACATGGAATAAAATGAGGCATTTTATAAAATCTATCTACCACTACCATAATTGAATCTTTACCTATCTGTGTTCTATGAAACCCTAAGATAAATTCCATACTTACTCCTTCCCAAAGTTAACTAGGCATAGGTAATGGTGTATATAATTCTTTGTGGAAGAAAATTTTAATCTTTTTACAAGTAACACATAAGGTTACTACAATTTCTACACCTTTTATAACACATGGAAAGTATACATTTTCATGCAATATATCTACTATTTTATAAGTATTAAAATTTCACACAACAATGCCTTCATATATGTCTTTCATAAGTAAATCCCTTATACTTGACCATCGCACACAAAGTATACTATGTTTAAATAAGAATATATCTTTTATCATATAATGAAAATGGTTCCCATTTTCTTTAAGTGCCCTATATGTTTCAAGCAAATCATCATCACTAGGATGCAAATCTTTTAGTATTTTAAAATCTAATAATTCAGCATCTAACATGATAAGTAATATAAATATTCTAGAAAAAGCATTATCCACTATATTTTTGTTTCCACCCAATTTTTTGTTAGAGAACAAAAAAATTTGTAAGGTTTTTACCTATTTGCATGTATTGGACATATTTTATTTTTAACCATGTAAATATTTCAAAATTTCATGATCAGAATGTACTACAAATGGTTGAGGCCTCAAAAAATGACTCCATGTCTCTAAACTACATATGATGGTGAATAATTTCTTTTCATATGTAAAATTCCTTAATCTTTCACCATTTAGTTTTTCATTAAAGTAAGCTATATGTTATTTTTCTTGCGAATGAACTCCTCCAATATCTACCCCACTCCCATTATAGGTTTCAAAATGTAGTTTAAAATAAGTAATAGATAATATAAGGGTGTTGCACAATTTATGCCTGATAGTATCAAAAGATTTAGTGGCATGTACAATTATAAGGTTTTAATTGTTAGAATTTTTCTCTCCGAGTTGATATTCTTTCACTACTAAGGCATAAAAAACCCCCTCAAGCTCAATAAATAATCATTTCTTATTTAGTTAAGAATAAACACTTTTAAATTCTTTGGGTTGTTCTGTATAATCATATTGAGATGGATCCAAATTATATTTATTTTTATATTTAAGTACAATATATTCATTAGCCACATTTCCATGGTTTCAACATATATTTCTTTTTATCATTAGCTGAATAGATATGTGTCCCAAGTTTTGATATAGATGCATTAGAATAAGTTTCAATCGATGTAGAAGTTGAATTACTAAGGTTTCATGGACATAGTTTATCTTTCACGTTTTAAATCCAACTTTGTCGAATCATCAAGCTAATCATACAACTTTGTCTCTAATCAATTTATTAAAGCCACCTAAATATCTAGCACACTTTTATTCCTTTCTTTCTTGAATATCATATAAGAGTACTAGTCTTTTAAATTTCCTATTTTATTCTTCCTCCCTTAGAAGTCATTGCCTATGAGTAGGCAATTTAATATAAATCTCTTGCTCATACTCCTTAGGTATAATTTTGTTTTCTTTGTTATTTTATTTTTTTCTTAAGCTTTGACTTTACTTTTTTCTTACTATTCTTGAGTTCTCTTAAGGTTATCATACCAAACTCTAGCAAACTTTTTTAAATTTAGAGTTGGCAATTTATGACAACATTCTTCAAAGGGGATGAATATTCATTTGATTGAAATGAAATAAGATCAATGGTGGTCCAAATTATAAGAAGGAATGATGGTATTCAAGAAAGAATTTTTAAAGCATTCAACAAAAACTCAAAGAACTCAACAATAACTCAAATAATTCAACTTCAAATGTATCCTACATTAGATTATTGTAATTAGTCTTAGAAAAGTGATGCAAGAGCATCTCTAAATCAATCTCAATCGTATTCTTCAAATTTTGAAGAACAAGATGAATTGGCATACTTAGAAATAGAACCCATTGTGCTTGAAAATTCTTATAGTTCTAATGTTTTGTCAAGTAATTCTTACATATATTATATATGTTTATACGATGTTCATGCTATTGATGATCTTATCCTCTTTCTTTATATGATATTTGAGTACTAATGTGGCCACCTCATGCTTGGACTAACCTCCTCACCATGATTTCTACTCAATAATTTTTAGCCTCCACAGTGTTATATATATGTTTAAGAGTCTCTTATTCCACTACTGCAACACCCCCAAAATTCACTACTGAAAAATTTCGTTTAACTAAAAGAGAGTTAGCGGAAGCAATTTAATAAACCGTGAACTTTGGGAGTATTACCGCCACACTTAGTACCAGACTGGTTCACTCATACCGTTCCAGTACTAAGTGCTAAGGCTAAAGGAGTAAAATACAATTTTACGAGAACTTAAGCATTTGAAGATCAGAGTAGCACAGTAAATACTTTACAAGAGAAACATCTAACCACAGTGATTACAAAATAACAAATATGTCGAATTTAATGGAGAAAAATTAAAAACCCTAAAAATTTCAGGACAGTACCTTACGCTCTCCCCAAGGGCCCACTTGAACAGCATGTGATTATAACCTGCAAGGGGTACTGCCCATTGAATAGGCAGGGGCCCCATGAAGAGAACCCTTCAGTACTACGGTACTAAGTAACCCTTTAAAAACGCACTTAAAATACAGGCACGCCATATTACACATGATACTACTACATTCAGATATAACCATAGGTATAAACATGGTATTCAGATCCAATTATTTGTACATCCAATCATTGAATCATACATTAATAGCATATACGTAAAATTCACTTTCATATATTCATTAACCAATCAACCAATATCAATAGGCCATGATGAGTAATCGAGATATTTTTCGGGCCTTGAGGCCATTAATCAATCGTCTCAACGACTAGTATTTTCCCATAATTCATTCACATCCAAAATAAATTTTATCGAGCTTGGGACCCCCACTATTATTGCCGGTGGACCAGAATATATAAAATCATCGTCCAAGGCACAACGATCCTGGCCACTATTATAACCGGTGGACCAGGATATATAAAGAATCAACACCTAGGACACAATGCTCCTGGCCACTATTATAACCGGTGGACTGGGATATACAAAGAATCAACACCCAGGGCATAATGCTCCTGGCCACTATTATAACCGGTGGAACGGGATATACAAAGAATCATCACCCAGGGCACAATGCTCCTGGCCACTATTATAACTGGTGGACCGATAATCAAAATCCAATCAACTAGGCCCGGCTCATTAATATTCCACTTTCAATAATAGTATCTTTCCGTTTCTCAAATCAACACATCAATCATATTCATTTGCCTCGAACGGGAGATCGATAACCTGAGACACAAAGGTACACCGGTCGTACCGGTGCATATCAGCTACCTAGTACCCTTCAACCACGAACCCAAGGACGCAAAGGTACCCTAGTCGTACTGGTGCATAAAGCTAACTCAGTACCCTACCAACAAGGACACCTAATCCATAAGTATGCATACCCCCTAACTAGGTCCGTAGAGCTAGAAAGAGTAAGATATAGGGCCTGGCTGAGGCACAAAGGCACACTAGCAAATACCATAATAATCGTGGACTAAACCACGTCCTTAGGGTAGCGACCCCTAAGGAGTCACCATTCCCGATCTCGAGGTCTTTCACATTAAGTAATAGTGTCTTAATTAAGGGTGATCACAAAGGCACGACAATCAGAAATTTATCCTCTTTTAATCGTTCAGATATCATCAGAAATTTCTTATTCAGATGGTCATCCAAAGTAACATAGGAGAATCATTAAGGCCATCCTAAACTCATCTAATTCCGAATTAAAACTCATTCTCGTGATACGTACTAATCATCAAACGTTCTTACATCGTTAATCAACACTATTAGAGCCATATTACGAATTCCACAATCAAAATGCTGTACTAGATACGACTACTTATTTACCCCCTTTTCCTTATAAAATCACTAGGTCACCCTTCCTTATTTGATAAATTACCATGTACCCTCCTTGTTATGAAATCACCAAGTGATCCCTTATTCGATTTAGGTTACTAAATTATTTATCATACTTATTAGGACATTAATTCCCCCCTTAATAATTATTACACTTAAAATACTTTCCATTTAACTGGTTACATTACCACTTTGCCACTTTCTCCATTATTATAAGTAATAAATTATCCTTGAGTTGGTCAAATTACCAAATTACCCTTCCTCCTTATCCTGATTACCTAATTAACCCTTTATTTAGTTAATTACCAATTTACCGTCCTTTATTCTCAATTACCAAACTACCCTTACTCATTGTCCAAATTACCAAATTTCCCTTTGCTTGGTGAAATTACCAAATTACCCTTGCATATGATCATAATTACAATTTCACCCTTCTCCGTTATTAAATTTACCAAATTACCCTTTAGTTATTTAAGTTACCAAATTGCCCTTCTTAAATTGTCATAATTACCAAACTACCCTACTCCATTATCCAAAATTACGAAAAAACCCTCTAGTCGGTTAAATTACCGACTTACCCCTCACATTTATCATATTTACCATTTTACCCTTCTCTACTATTAAATTATCAAATTACCCTTTAGTTATTTAACTTATTATTTTACCCTTCTCAATAATTATTATTTCCAATTTACTCCTTTCCAATGTTCACTTTTACCCCCTTTGATTTACACAATTACTGTTTTACCCCTTTACCTTTAAATTTACCATTTTACCCCCTTAACTCCCAAAAATTACCATATCACCCTTTTACTTATAGGGTTTCCATTTATGCTTAATCGTGAGATTACTATCTTAACCCTCCCCTTTTTTCTAAATTTTCAAATTGCCATTCTACCCTTTTAATCACAAATTACCATTTTATCCTTTATTCACCAAATTACTATTTTTCTCTTTAATTGCAAAATTCCAATTTTACCCTTCTTAATATAAGATTACCATATTAACCCCTTTTACTTACAAAATTAACATAATGCCCTCCTTCATCCAAAATTACTATTTTACCCCTACTCCCACAACTACTACTTTCACCACTTACTTATAAAATTACTATTTCTCCCTTCTACCTCCAAATATTACCATACTGCCCTTTTCCCTCGAAATTACCACTTTACCCCCATTATTATACCACTTCTATTAATTTAACATTTTCACATGAAATAACAATATTAGTGCTCCCTTAACAATGTTCAACTCCACCAACCATTACATATGACATGATACATATTAGCACCTACACATATTAAGCCGTAATCTAACCTAAGGAAAATTACAAAAATGCCCCTCGGGTTCACAACAATATTATTCATGCATAAAGGGGTCACAATCACATAAAATGACATGGATAATTGATTAACACTTTTATTAATAGTCAAGTTCTTCCCTTAGGAAATATCTCCACACATATTACATAAAAGAGCATACTTTCCTTTTTATTTAAGAATACAAGCAACCATATAATTTATATTAACAACCATGTATCATCCATAATAACATATTAAAATTCCTAATGTGTAAACATACGTTTATCATGCATTTAAGTGGGGTTTAACGATTACCTTAATCCCGAAAAATTATCAAACCTTACCAAGCATAATTAGCAATTCAACACCTAAAATAACATCCATCACTATTGTGTTAAAAATAAGAAATAAAAAAAAGGATAAGACTTTATAAAAGAAATTTATTTAATAAAACACTTCAAATAATTATCATTTTACCTCAAAATTTTCCAAACAATTTCCAACACAAGGGAAAAAGCTCACGCTGCATGAGCAGCGTGAGTGTCATGCATAAATAGGAGGGGAAAGAGGCTCGAACAGAGGTGGAGGAAGAAAAACAGCCATGTTCGGGTTGAGGTCTTTTGGCTAGAAAAGAGGGTGGTTGGGGGAGGTTTAGAGGCGAGATAAGGATGCAGGAGTGAAGAGGGGGTGTTGGTGGTGGCCAAGGACAGTTTTGCGGCGGTTGAAGGCGGCGGATATGGCGGCGGCAAGGCGGCGTAGATGGCTGGTGATAAGGGGAAAAATGGGGAGAAAAGAAAGAAGGGGTGGAGAAGGGAGGAAGTGTAGGGCTCAAGGGGGCGGCGTGGGGGTGTAGGGCAGTAGGGGGTGGTGGCAAGGGTCGGCGCAGGGGGGTGTGACGGTTGGAGCGGCAGACGGCGGCGGCGCAGGGAGAAAACAGAAAAAAATAAAGGAAAGAAGGAAGGAGGGAGGAGGGAGCTCGGGGAAAGAAGATGGCTCGAAAATGGGACAATAAAATGGCCGAATGGGAGAAGAAAAGAATAGGGAAGGCAAGGGCAGATGGCAGGGCATAGGGCGGCAGGGAGGCGGTAGGGTGGCAGGGAGAGGGTGGCGACGGGAAGGAGGGAGTTGCAGAAATGGATAGGGTGCAGGGGTAGCTCGGCTCAAAAGAGGGGAGAAGAGGACAGGGTAGAGGGAAGGAGTAGCAGGGGCAGGTGCGGCGGCAGGCGGCAGCAAGCGCAGGTGGTCGGGCGGTAGCTGCAGAGGGTTGGGCTATTGTCGCCTGAGAAGAAGAAGGAAGAAGGAAAGGGCTGTGGCGGCCGGTCGGGGGAAAGGAAAATAGGCGGCTGACCGGTCCAGGGAGGGGAAAGAAAAAAACGAGCGGGGGCCGGCCGAGTAAAGTGCTGGGCGGCGCGCGAGGGAGAGAGGGGTGAGGCAGGCCGAAGGCCCAATGGGGGGGAAGGCTGGCCTAGCGAGGCAGCCCAAGGGAAAAGGAAGAAGAAAAAGAAAAAGAAAAGGAAGAAGGGGGAAAAAGAAAAATGGGAATGAAAAAAAAAGGAAAATTAGTTTAATTAAATTTATAAAATCATAAAATATAATATCCCTGGTAAATTATTTAATTTAACAATTTAATTTATTATAACCTAATATTTTAGTTTAAAAAGGGTAAAGTTGGTAAAATATTAGTTTGAGAAAATTATTTAAATGGAACAATATGATAATTAGCAAAATATTTATTTTTAACTTATTAAATACTCTTATCCAAATATACATACTCTAAAATCCATAAATTAATTAAGTTAGATAATTTTAAAAGCTACTTTATTTTAAATAAAAATTATTTATTAAATTTCTGGCTTTCTAAAATTTTAGGGATTACAACTACCCTTAACTCTAACCTTTGAATATTTCATTGAATGGAAGGGAGTTGCTGGAATTGTGCTTTTGTTACACATACACTTGCTTCAAGTTATTGAAGAGTTTCACACATAATCTTTATTAATACTTCTTCACCTATGCTTGAAATATTTTCAAAAGTTAGCTCCAACATAACTTAACCTAAAATCATAAATTAGTTTATAATGTCTTCTTGATGTAGTGGCAAGGTTCTTGGATACTTCTTAAACTTGTAAAGATGATGGTAATGGAAGATAAAAGCTATGATGTATTATCAAGTATTCTTCATAAATATTAATGCAATCTTTATAACTAACAAGATATTTGTCCCTTAAATGAAAGAATACAAAGAAATAGTGAAATGATAGAGAAAAACCAAATACAAGTGAAGAAAGCTTCTTTCCTCTTTTTGATAAAATGATAAAGAAGAGAATACAAGTTAAGTATCTAGATTATGCTTGACTAAGCTAGACAAAAATGAAATGCACTACATTGAGTCTAATCTAAATTATTGATGTTAAATATACCAAGATCATTTAACTCCAAATGATAAAAGAAAGAAGAGACCTCATAAGGGAGAAATAAGAAACTATAATGTGGAAATACTCATAAAAGCACTCAAGCACTTTGAAGATTCAAATAGCTTTGAAGAAAATTAAGGAAAATTGAAGAAGAAAAATCGAAGATTGAAATACGAAGAAGGATACTCAATCACTTACATTTAATATTTCAAGGTGTGGATGAAGAGATAAAAATCTTAAACATTCAATATTGAAGATGTGAAGAGTAAGATGAAGATATACTAAATTTTGGGATGAAGATCTATTGCTTGACTCAATTACCTTCAAACTTTGAAGTTGAAGATTACCTATATGCATATATGTGTATGGGAGAATCAAATTTGGAAGATAGATTATATGAAAGGAGAAGAGAGAAGTGAAAAAATTATAAATTTGGAACAAACCAAACTAATGCTTTGGAATAAAAAATAACAAAAGTCTTAAAAGATTGATGAAGATTCATATCATCGAAAATGAAATAGGATCAATGGTTATATATATATATAAGAATAAGGAAGGATGATATTCAAGCAATAATTTCTAAAGAACTTAAAAAGAACTCAACATTGAATGCCTCCCATTTAAGACCATAATAAGTAGTCTTCGAAAGCATCATTCAATCACAAAGAGAATATTAACCAAGTAAATTAATTGTATTAGATTTCAATATACTCAACCATCAAGGATGTGAATCAAAAGTGAGGGAAACAAGCATGATCTATCATTGATTAATATTTACGTTGGTGGGTTGAATTTGTAAGAATCACTTCAGATTAGGGAGATTAAACTCAATAAATGTTGCAGGCTAGAATGTTGAGATGTTAGAATGTTGAAGATGTATTCAACTTCAAATAAGGAAAATAATACAAAAAGGAATGCCTCGAGCACTTCCTGGATAGCTACTACTCAAATGAGAGAGACGAAACAAGTGTTAACTTGAGATTTTCATTCAAATGATATTATATATTTGGCGTGTAGAAGCTTAGGAGTATATATAAGTAAGGTGGTCGACATTCAGCCTTAAATCAACCGGCTAAATCTCTTAATTCAAGATGAATTTAATCCTCTTGAATTAAGCCTATACAATACCTAAACATACTCATAATATCATCATCTAAATGATATTAATGAATAACATTACAAAGCCACAGAATCAGCTATGGTACATACATGAAATTACAACAAAACCCTAGCTTATGTAAAATACACTTAGGGTTTATAACAAGTTGAATATAAAAAATGATAACATCACTATATCTTAATGTAGTGTCATCCCATGTATGCCATAACATTCCATGCCTTGAATGCTTGTACACATTAAGTCTCATTTGGTGTGTTAACATCTTTTCATTGCAAATATGTAATATACCTACAAGAATATCTTGAATCGTTTTCAGTACCAAGTGTAGGCATATTATGAAGAATATTTAAAATGATTGGTTCCATTATTAATAATTTTAATTCTTCTTTATCTAACGAATCAACAAAAACATGAGAATCATTAAATTCTCAAGTTGAGAATAATTTGTCCTAAAATTATCATCAATATAATATGGAAATTTCACCATAATGGTCTAGAAGTTCAAGTTCATAAGCATTATCTCCAAACTTTCTTAGTATTTTAAAAGGTCCATTAGCTCTTGGCAGTAGTTTATTTTTACGTAAATTAGGAAATCTTTCTTTACGCAAATGTAACCAAACTAAGTCACTAAGAGAAAACACATGTGGGTTTCTATTATTATTCACTTCAGCTTTCTACATGGCATAAGCTTTTTCAATGTGAGTTTTTTTTTTCTGATGAAGCTATTGAAAAAATTTGAGTCAATCCTCAGCTTCATAATTTTGTGAATCACCTTTTTTCAAAGGAATCATATTAATAGGCATGTGTGGATTCACTCCATAAACCACCTCAAACGGACTAGTTTGAGTAGTACTTGATGGACTTTGATTGTAATTAAACTCTACATGAGCTAACTTAACATCTCAATCCTTACTACTTTAGTTAACTAAACCTCTTAATACTGTACGAAGAGTTCAATTAGTTACCTCAGCTTGACCAGCAATTTTTAAATGATGTGAAGTGCTAAATAACAATTTAGTACCAAGCATATGCCGTAAAGTTTTCCAAAAATAACTCATAAACTTGACATTCCAATCATAGAATATGCTTTTAGGCACACCATGAAGTTTAACAATCTCTCTAAAATGCAAGTCAGTAACATGCATGGGATCATCGATTTAATTGCATGGAATAAAATAAGCCATTTTAGAAAATGCATCTACCACCACAAGAATAGAATCTTTACCACGTTGTGTTCTTGTTAACCCTAGGATAAAGTCCATACTAACTCCTTCTCATGGTTTATCAGGAACTGGTAAAGGTGTATAAAAGCCTTTTTTTTCCGATAAGTATGTATATAAGCCGTTATAGCAACGACTCTTACATTTTTGACATGCATAACATTTACTTATCATAGCTTGTACATGTTTAACCATTTGTGGCTAATAGAAATTTTCTTGTAACAATTCTATAGTCTTATGTATACCAAAATGTTCCGCAATGCTATATTCATGTATTTCTTTAATCAATAAGTCTCAAATACTAGATCTAGGAAGAGAAAGTTTATTTAATGTAAACAAAAATACATCTTTTATTAGATAATTACCATAGTATCCACTTTCTTTACATGCACTAAATATATCCTTAAAATCTTCATCTTTAGGATATAAATCCTTTAACATTTTGAAACCTAAGATTTTTACATCCATCATAACAAAAAATGTAGATCTAAGAGAAACAGCATTAGCTATTGCATTTTTTGTTCCATCTAAATGTTTGACAAAGAATAAAAAGGAGTGTAATAAACTCACCCACTTTACATATCTCATATTAACTTCCTTTTAACTATGTAATTATTTTAAACTTTCATGATCTGAATGTAACACAAAGGGTTTTGGTCTTAAATAATGACTTCATGTCTCTATACTCCGTATAATGGAAAAGAATTCCTTGTCATAAGTTGAAAAGTTAAGTTTGGCTCCATTCAACTTTTCAAAGAAGAATGCTATAGGTTTCTTTTCTTGTTAAAGTACACTTCCTATTCCAACTCCACTAGCATCACAAGTTAATTCAATAAGATGATCAAAGTTGGGTAAGGATTGAACAGGGACATTACAAAGTTTAATATTGAGGGTCTCAAAGGCTTGAGTAGCTTCTTGTCCTTAATAAAATTCACCATTTTTCATGAGTTGTGTAATAGGTGTAGCTGTAGTAGAAATCCTTAATGAATCTTCTATAAAAACTAGCTAATCCATAAAAACTTCTCATATCATGAACATTATTAGGGATAGACCATTCTTGTATAGCTCTAAAATATTAGGATCTATTTAATACCCTCAACAATAATAATATAGCCTAGGAAAACTACACTTGGCTGATTCTTGTGCTGGTATTTTAGATGAGGTTGAAACATTAGATTTAACATATATATTGGTTTATTTAGTTTTTCTTTCAAATTTTAAAGCCAACTTAATCAAGACATGAAGAGAATCATAGGAATACATATCAACTTAATCTCTTATCAAGTTATTCAAGACACCTAATTATCTAGCACATTTTTGTTAGACTTTCAAATTCTATAGTGTATTCTTCTAGACTAAATAAACCTTGCCTAAGAGTTATCATTTTTACATACATATCTTGCTCAGATTCTCTAGGAAAAAAAATTTTTCTTAGTTTTTTCTTAAGTTTTTCCCAGGATTTAATTTTTGATTTCTCTTGTTTTTCTTTTTAAGTTGTCGTACCAAATCCTAGCAAATCATTTGAACTTAAGAGTAGTAATCTTACACTTTCTCTCATCATCATACTCTTTAAATTCAAATATAGCTTCAATTTCATGCAACCATTCAAAAAACAATTCCACATTCAATTAACCATATAATTCAAGAAGGTTAAGTTTAATATCTTGATCCTCATTATATGCATGTCTTACTTGGATTAGATGTGGCCTTCTATGATTTCTTAAGCCAAAAGAACTCATCTCTTCTCCTCCATCTTCATTTTGATGCACTTTTGAGTATCCAAATCCTCCTTTTGCTTGGAAAGTATATCTCATTTTTCCTTCCACACTGTCTTGTGTTGTTTCCATTTAGTTTGGCCATGGTTGCTACTTCTATTGATCGGCTAGATTGGATTCCACAATTCGTAATTGTTGTTGAAGTGTTTTTTTGCTAGGGATTTGAGAATCCATTTCTATGGTTAGACTCTTCATAGATTCTACCAAGGCATGAACCTCTTCACTTGCCATGGTGAAGGTAGAGCACACTTCTTTCATTCATAAAAGAATGCCACAAATCATATAGATGTTGGAAGTTTTCTGCAGCCAAACAAAATAGAAAAGGTTTTGCTAATTCTCAAGAAAATATTGATCAATAACTATTGTCTTAGTCATGCACAAAATGAAGGAGAAGTGTAAAAAAGGACACTGCATGCACTCTTGATTGGAAAGTGGCTGAATGTTGCTCTCCTTTTTGACCCTCAAACAAGCCACATAAAATAACCAAGAAGGCTGTTAGATTTCTTCAATGAAATGAGATCTTCAAGTTGAAGATGTTATTGATATACAACTTAGAAGACGTGAAGCAGAAAAGAAGAAGAGTATAGATGGAAGTTGGAGAGAAAAGGGATAAGAACTGAGGGCACAAAAAAAAATTCAAAATTTCGAACCAGGTTCTATTGTACTAGGGATGCAAGGGTTTTCTTTTTCTTTTTTCTACCAATTTTGGTACATGGGAAAATTGAAATAGATAGATAATCTAATGAGTAAATGGAAAAATGGGGAGAGGAAATAAAAAGGAAAGGATTATTTGAAGTTGTATTAATGGTTAGAAGTTTAGCAGCAATGAGGCTGCATGTATCCTCAACAAGATTTTTGTAAGATTTAAAACCTTCAACAAATAACTCATTAAAGATTCAAGAATGAAATAAGGATGCAAAAAAGGGTTGAAGATTGCTTGGCTGTGGTTTCCTTGCATGCAATAACAAGAAGTTGCAAGAACCTACACTGAAGCAGTACACAATGGATTTAGAAGCGTTGATACAAAAATTTGATATGAATCAACGTGGAGGGAAATGAGAAGGATCTATCATTGATTTATATCTATGTTGGTGGGTTGAATTTTCCAGAATCACTTCCATTTAGGGATATTAAACTCAATGAATGTTGCAAAGAGGAATGTTGAGATGTTCAAATGGTGAAGATATATTCAACTTTGAATAAGGAAAAAGAATGCAAAAGGAATGCCTTGAGCACATCCTTGATAGGTACTGCTCCAAAGAGAGAGACAAAACAAGTGTTAACTTGAGATTTTTATTCAAATGATATTCTATATTTGGCGTGTACAAGCTTAGGAGTATATATAGGTAAAGTGGTCAACATTAAGCCTTATACCAGCTAGCTAATCTCTTTATTCAAGCTCAATTTAATCGTCTTGAATTAAACCTATATAATACCTAAAATTACTCATAATATTATCATCTAAATGGTACAAAAATGAAATTACAACAAAACCTTAACTTACATAAAATACACTTTGGGTTTACAAAAAGTTGAATATAACTAATGATAAAATCACTATATCTTGTTGTAGAGTCATCCCATGCATGTCATAGCCTTGCATGCTTTGAATGCTTGTACACATTTTGTTTCATTTGGTGTGTTAACATCTTCTTCTTGCAAATATGTAATATACCTACAAGAATATCTTGAATCATTTTCAATACCAAGCATAGACATATTATCAAGAATATTTAAAATGATTATCTCCATTATTAAGAAAGATAATTCTTCCTTACCTTGGGAATTAATAGAAACATGAGAATCATGAGATGCTCTTACATCAGTCAACATGCTAAAATGTTTGTCTACATTATGTATATATAGGCATAGGACATTGCTAACTAGCACACTACTTTAGTTATATTAAACATAAATGGATAACTAGCATATAAACTAGTATTAACAATGTATAGGTTAAGGATAAGATTGAAGGAAAATACTAGATATGCCACCTTTGTGCAACCATTAGCAATTCTATGCTATGTATTTGGATTTTTCTCCCCCTTTTAGCAAAAAAAAAATGATTAGAAGGGAAATTCATGGATGAACTCTACACATAAATGAGAAAATAGGCTAAAGAAAAAGCAATTCTCCCTCTTAGCTAGTTCATGCTCATATAAAATAGTCAGCACATATTAAAGTATTTGAGGAAAATAATAGATAGACAAGTTATTTTAAATCATCTTAATCATATATACTCAAACTATAAAACATATTTCATAAGATGAAAAATAGCTAAATAATAATGTCTAGATAATTCCTATAAAACTATGTTTATATAACAATATAATTCATGAATATAAGTATGATAAATTAGCAAAAAAATGGCCCACACATTGGTGTAACCTAGAACTATAAATATAGAGCTATGATCATACAAGAAGTACCTAAAATAGATGAAGAGGAACTTGATGGTAGGGTTATGATGAAGGTTAATAGTGAAAAAATATCTAGGTCCTCACTCTTAATATCCACAAAGTCAGCAGCCACAAAAATAGCTTAACCAATCTAAACAACCTCTACAAGTGATGCACCAAAAATAGGACTGGATGTAATAGGGCCTTTAGCATGTATCGAAGTAGCCAAAACACCTATAGTTTTAGAGCCTCTATATCATTTGGTATGTGCTCTACATCAGTAATGCGAGTGGTCAATATATTACGTAAATTATATTGATGATGTCTAATACCCCAAAACCTTTGTGTAATGGATGGATGAGAAATTTTGACAAATTTTAGGCCTTTAATTTTAATTTAATGTTATGATTTGATTAGAATAAAAATTTGACTTGAAATCATATCGGAAAATGTGGTTTATTGAGTTTTACAGGTAAACCCATTAGCTAGTTCCCTGAATAGATTAACTAGTTTATTGTTTTAGCTCAATTGAATTCCTTGACAAAACTAATCTATTGGTTTGCAGAAATTGATTGACTGGCTGGTGTCACAGTGGTGAAGATGTTGTATGAGCTTCTCTTTTAAAGTTATACGAGTTATCTTGTAATAGGGGTTTAGCATGGGTATCACTCATGCCTTTTCCTTCTATGGTGGGGAAGAAAGTCGCTAGGCTACAATGCGTGCATGAAAACTTGCCTAAATTTCCATTGTTCATCGGATCTTTCGAGCATCGCAATCATTCCTCTTCTAATGCTATGTTTGCATTGGGGTGGAAGGAGGTTAATGGAAGTGAATTAATTTTACCTAGGTGAATTGAGGTTAATATTTCACCTCCATTCACCTCAATTAACCTCATTTTTATTAATCTCTGATCTTAAGCATAACTAAGATGAAGACAAAAGAATAAGTAATTTTTTGACTTAGTAAGACCAAAATACCCCTCAATAGGACTTATTTATTTAATATAAGGGTATAGAAGGTATTTTTTTATATTAATCTTCATTCACCTTAATCTAAATGAAAATTTTAAAATATTCACCCCAATTCACTTCTATCCCCTTCACCTAGGTTAATTTTTAATGTTTAACCCCACCTCAATTCACCCCAATCCAAACGAACAATAAAGGTGCAAGTGATAGCTTCATCCCTAGTTGAAACCTCCTATTTTGTTAATCAATTAGTTCTAAAAATTCTAATGTGGTTAATAGTTTCATAACAATGGTGATGATCTTCTCCTACCATTGTAGTAGTATGTCTATATCCTCCCTTAATGCCGTCACCTTTGCTTCTAGCCCCACTTAATGTTGTGTAGGATGCAGTGATGGTGATTTGGCTTTCAGAGTTGGTAGGGGAAATCAAATATTTAATTGATGATAAATTGATTAATGGAAGGTGGGTTGGTAATCATTTCCTTGGTGGGATCTAACGGTATCGTGGCCTTGGCATGAATGCCAACAACTAAGGCTAGGTAAAAGATGGGACCCTATGGCTTGGTGGGCACTATCTCCATGTAGTCTTTTATGATTTATCCCACATTGATTGAGATCTTTGTTAGTATGCAATAGAGTAGGACCATATAGTTAAAGGAAATTGATTAATCTTTCATTATTGGTAGTAAACAACTTCTTAAGATATGGTAATAGACTTTGTCTTGACGGATGAGTTGTGGGCGGTGGTAGTGGCATGTTCCATTGATGGTAAACCACCACTAGATGCCTAGCTTAGTTAATGTTTTAAGCATATTAGCTACACTTTCTATGGTGGGATTATTAAGCATCTTAGAGTATTCATCTATATCAAACAAAGGGAGACTGTTGAGACTATTAATGGTTATGGAGAGATAAGAAATTAACTTCTCACAGGCATAAAATCATTTAGTTTTCTATTTGGTATCACGGTTGAAGTAAAATATCCAAACTACCGTGGGTGAAAATTCTAGGGGTGCTGACAAAAATGTGACCTATTTATGATGGTTTATAGGGTCGGTAAGATACAATGGTATAGAAGGTAGGGCAAAGCCTCACTCAAAATAAATATCTTGGTTAGCTGAGTTGTTGGAACACCCCAAAAAAATTCACCACCTTTTTTTTAGCGAAAGAATTTAAATTAAAACTTGTGCATTTTGGGGATGTTACAGCCACACTTAGTACCAAACCAGCTCTCTCCAACTGTTTCAGTATCAAGTGCTAAGGCTAAAGAAAAAAAAAAGTATTCAATTATAAATCAATACAATCCAAATTCCAAATAAGAATTAAACAGTTGCAAAACAAATTCAGAGTACGCATAAAGAATTATAATTCATTTCCAAAAGAGAAATAAGCTTACAATCAATAAAAGATTCATTTAAAATACTCAAATGAGTAATAATTTTATAAAAGGTAAATCTAAAACAAAAGAAATAACAGATAGATATAAATCGCACAAAGATTGGATATGGCCGCGATACTCTCGAACTTCGAGCCAAAACAAGCTCAACACTCAGCGCTGTCAGATGTCTCACCCACCTGCACAAGTCAAAAGGGCATGCTACTTATGGGAATGAGCAGCACCCATGAAAAGGGTGATTAGTACGCTACGTACTGAGTATGGTAACCGAGCACTAAGGCCAATACATCAGCACATAAAATCATGTAAGATAATAAAAGAACATAATCCATCATGATAATATAATATCAAAGAATCATTCGGGTAAATGCATAAAGGCCCAATTATAATTTGAATTAATCATTTAATTAATTTCTAATTAGAATTCGATTCACACCATATCTTTTATCAAATCCATGCGAGTACAGGCACACCCACTATTATAACCAGAGCATCGTGACCCAACTACTATTATTACCAGTGGATCGGTTACAAAGAGGGTTAAATCCTAACCACTATTAAAACAAGTGGATCGGTCACATATAGGGAAAAACCCTAACCATTATTCATAACTAGTGGATCGGTTCGGTTCCTGCTCACATAATGTTCCACTATAAGTAATTAATGTCTTTTATTTGCCTTAGTAAAACTCTAGTTTATCTTCATTGACATTGAGATCCCCCACTATTATAATCGGTGGGCCAGTCACATATAGGACATCATGTCCTAACTACTATTATTACCGGTGGATCGGTCAAAATAGGGTAAAACCCTAACCACTATTATTACCTGTGGATCGGTCGCACATAGAGTTTAACCCTAACTACTATTCTTGACCGGTAGATCGGCAGATCCCATCTCAATATCTTCTATTTTAAGTTATTAATGTCTTAAGTGTCTTATTCAAAATCTTTCACCCTGGACATGCATGAATCACACCATTTACACATGATTAAATAAAAACCCTAAGCAGTCACACCAAACCTTAATTAACCACAACAAACCATAGTTAATCACTCCAAACCCTATTTAACCATAACAAGCATAATTAGCCATTCCAAACCTTAATTAACCACAACAAATCACAATTATCCACTCCAACCCTATTTAATCACAACAACCTAGAGATCATTACTCCAAACCCTAATTTAGTCTCCTCCATACCTTTATAATATTCCACATACTATTTTCTATCCAAAATAGTTCAACACCCAAATAACACTTGCATTAACTTCCTTATATCCCAAATCAAACTCTCATACATAAACTTCACTCCCATGAAAACTTTGCCTATCCTATGCAATCATTAATCCCCTAAAAAACCCTAACTCCACCGTGCAAACCCTAATACCACCATAAAACTATTAATACCACCATACAACTATTAATACCACCATGCAACCATTAATACCACCTTACAAACCCTAATACCACCATACGACAATTAATACCACCATGCAAACCCTAGATTCCCTCATACAAAAGCCTAAATGTAATCCACACAAAACCAAATATCCATCCATACCAAATCCTAGATTGAAACCATGGAAAACCGAAAGATTTGTCCATATAATACAATTGATTAGATTCTCCCATTCATAACCACAAATTAGATTCTCTCATACAAGACCATAAGTTAGATTCTTCCACATAAAATCATAAATTAGAATCTCCCATATAAACCATAAATTAGATTGTCCCATATAACATCATATATTACATTCTCCCATACAAAATCATCGAAGCCATAAATTACATTCTCTCATAAAAAACCATAAATTATACTCTCCCACATAAAATCATAAAAATCATAAATTATATTCTCCCACACGAAACCCTAAAATTCTCCATTTTATTCTTCCACTCATGAATCATTAAAATAATTAGGTTGACTCATCTCCCTTGATCAATCCCTCTCCCCATTCTCCTTTTTCATCCTTTCCCCCACACAACCACATCAGCATCCTCACATGCATATCTTACAGGGTCACGACACATATTATCATACATAAATAATACACATGCCATACAAAAACATACTTCAACTCCACGTCGTATCATATACGACATAAATAATAATGACAAACATATGATACATAGAATGCGAATCACATAATGCATATAAACACACAAAAGGCCTTAGTAACACTCTTACCTGAAACGACACCAGTATTGGAGCACACTCCTAGCCTCCTTAAAGCTTTGACCAAATAATAACATACTAATAAAAAAACAGTAATAAAATTCTAACTTTGCTAAAGATATAGAAATAATATAAATATTATAAAAAATGATAATATAGTGTTAAATACTTTACCCTAATAATAATAATGATACTAAAATAATAATAGAAAATATACTAAAAATAATATCAATGAGAATATGAAAAATAATGATAATAATAGTAAAAAGGATATTATTCAAAAAAAAAGTAAAATAAGGCTTCGGTCCCTTTACTAAAATAATAATAATAATAACATTATTAAAATAAATAACCAAATTTAGTAATAATGATAATAATGAAATAATAACAATAATAATAATAGAAAAGCCAATATTAAAGTAGTTGTAATATTAATAATTAAATAATAATAATAGTGATTTGAAATAGTAGAAATAAAAATAAGTATAATTATAATAATAATAATAAATTAATATTAATAATAGTAATAATGGAAATAATAATAATAATAATAATAATAAAATCAAAAATAAAATGCAATAGGGCTTCATTGTCATCGTAGGTTATATAAACTATCCAATTGTTAAAAACTTTTGTCAAGTGCTAATGTAGCCAAAATTCAACACTGCCAATTTTATATTAACATAATGAAATAACATTATGACTAACAAGAGTAGAAATGTTAAGACTACAGTAACAAAGGCTATCAGCTCTTCACTTCACTAGAAGTTAGGCAAGACTAAACTTCTTCCAGCTAACATAAAATGTAGAAGAGAAAGAAGGGAAGGACTAGGGCAATCATGGTATTCCACCCCTATCTATCTTAATGACTCTTTATTTTAACTCTCATTGAACTCTACTAGGAGTCTCTCCTTTCTTCCCTTACTTCACTACTCTTCCATTGTCATTGTTATTTTCCTCTCCTTTTAGAATCCCTATCTTTTCTTATTTTTGATTGAATGATACCCTCTCTATTGTTGTATATCTTGATACTCTTCTTCCTAGGGTATTTATAACATGCATCCAAGTGGATAGGATAAGGATTCCCTAGCTTTGAAATGGTTCGATGTAATTAGACGTCAAGTAGTTGTACCTTATTGTTAAGTGGTAGTGTCTTGTAGTGGTCCCTGGATGAATGATGACAAATTTAGAAAATCCATGCATGTTGCTTTTTTCGACATGTAAACTTGTGATGGTGACTTGGGCATTAACTCTTGTTATCCTAATAAGGTAAGATATGCTTTGAGGTGTTAGGGAGTCGAGATCCTTACATATATCTTGAAAGTGGTTGAGTAAAAACATTAAGCCTATGAGGAGTCATAAAAGTGGAAAATGTTGTGAATATATAGGATAAGGGAGAAATTTTCATATTAAACTAATGAGATTCATGAGAGATCTCAAAAGGTGGAAAAATCATGTAGAACCACACCTTATAACTGTAGTATGTGAAAACATCATTAAATAAATGATGTTTGTAGGGTAATTAATTAGCTCATAGCCCCTTATATCATGTTTGATGGATGGTTGTGCTGAGGTAGAGGGAGTAGGGTGAGGTAAGAAAATCTAACAAAGGGTGGGGTAATTTAGAGTAAAAATCTTGGTAATAAATTAAGGTAAAATATATAGTAGAATTCAAGCTTACCTGACTATGTTTATTTGACGAAAAGAATACTCTTTATGAACAAATGCTAAATTTAATATCCTAAAATCTATCAAATTTTAACCTAATTAAATTTATATCTAATATGTAATATTTTAGAGATATAAATAATATTTTTAGTGTAAAAACCCATAATATTTATTATACTTAATTATAAATAATTATCGGTTTATATTTGGGTTGTAAAAATGGGGTATTAAAATTTTAGCATGTGAGAGTTTATATTTCAATCCTTACTAATTTTATTACCTCACCCTCTTATGAAATTTCCTAAGGTTCTCTTATTCATTTAGTTTAACCATCCATTTGTGGATGATGGGATGTTTTAAAGAATAGCTTAGTATCTATCATATGCTAAAGTTTCTTCAAAATTTAAATTAAAATTTTTACACCTCTATCCGACACTATACTTTTTGGAATATCATGTAACCTTACTACATTATTCAAATATAAATCTACCACATGAGTTGCATCATCTAATATCTTACATGGTATAAAATGCACCATTTTAGTAAATCTACTACTACTACTGTAATAGAATTATTTCCACTTTCTGTCCATGGTAAAACTAAGATAGAGTCCATACTAACACTCTCTTAGAGTTTACTGGGTATTGATAAAAGAGTATACAAACCTTTATGGAAGGAACCCTTATTCTTTTGACAAGTCACACATCTTCTAATAATTGCTTATATAAATTTTATCATTTATACATAGTAGATATTTTCTTTTAATATTTCCTTTATTTTATGAACACCAAAATGACCTATTATACCCCCTTATGTACTTCCTTAATAAGTAAATCATGTAAAATAGAATGAGGTATACACAAATTATTATGTTTAAAAATAAACTCACCCTATCGCAAATAATAACAACAAATATGATTTTTAATACATTCATTATAAACTTCTAATAAATATTCATATATTGTTAATAATTCTTTCAACATTTCAAATCCTATTAATTTAACATCCAACATTACAAGTATCATAGACCTTCTAGATGTTGCATTTACAATGACATTTTCTTTACCATCAAAATATTTCACAGAAAATATAAAGGAATGTAGGAAACTACCCTAGTTTACATCCCTAATACTTATTTTTTTCCTATATAAATATTTTAGACTCTAATGATTTGAATACAAAAAAAATGGTTTAGGTCTCAAATAATGACTATGTTTCCAAGCTTCTTATGATGACATATAATTCCATGTCCTATGTTGAATAATTTATTTTAGCACCATTTAAATTTTTATTAAAGAATAAAATTTCTTTTTTCCCTATGATAATACACCTCCTATTCCCATCCTACCAGCATCAGATGTGATAACACCATTGTATTATATAGCTTGTTCTTTGAAATCTCAAATGCTTTAGTGTCATCTTCTCCCAACTTAAATTCATCTATTTTCATAAGATGTGTAATAGGTAAGACAATAGTTGAAAAGTTATTAACTAATCTTCTATAGAAACTTAGTAATCTATGAAAAATCCTCACCTAATGAATATACTTAGGAATTGATCAATCATAGAGAAGCTAAATCTTAGTAAGATACACTTTTATACCTCAATTACTCATAATATATCCAAGGAAAACTATGCTTGAAAGCATAAAATCACACATTTTCATTTTTTCATGGAGTTTAGCTTCCCTTAGCTTATCAATTATGCGTGATTTTATAATTTCAAGCATTTGAGGTAAAATAACTAAGATGATAAAGCTCTTTTTTACTATATACAGTTATATAATTTAAGGTAAACAAAATTCATTCATTAATCTCATAAACTAATGAGGTGTGTTGATGAAACTCCAAATGCTCTTAGCACCCTTACTAAGAAAAACATCAATAATCCTTTAAAAATAATTAATTATCTTTGTATTTTTATTTTGCAGGATAATCAAGTAAATTGACAAATAAACCAAGAAAGCAGGAAAAAGGATTCAAGACGGTGCTATCAAGAAATGGGATTTTGTTGCTGAGAAAAAATATTCAAGTTTTAAGATTATTAGCAAAAATAATGGCATTATTGCCCAATTAGCAAAATTCTATTATTATTATTATTATTATTTTATTTATTTATTTTTATTTATCTTGTAATAGCGGTATTAATCAGCTAGACAAGTTGGGACTTGCCTAATCCATCATTAAATCACCTTTAATTCCCCCACATCAACCTTAATCTTACCATACCCAAGCCCACCATTCGTCTCAGCTTAAGAGCCCAAGTCCAAACCTCACATGCACTCAGCTAGTTAGATGCAGCCTTAAGGCCGCTCCTTCAGCTCGATTGAGTCTTTCCTACCTTCGATTGTCCCCTTCCTCTAACTCCGCCTTCTTCGTCACTCACCATCAATGGAGATTACCCACCATTAATCTACTCTGCCCGCTCCTCCTTCTCGACTGTTGCCTAACATTCGACTCCCATTAATTCCTGGCTAGTTGTTTCCCCATATAAAGCTTCCATCTTGATGTAAAGAAGCCCAATTTGCTAGACTAAATTTCAGTTTATGAAATAAATCTCTCTGCTTAACTCTTATGATTTTGTATCGTTTATTATTGGATTCCGGTGACCTCATTATTCTCTATTTGGAGGATGTAGATCGGGCAGTCCCGATCACCCTAACCCTATCCCTGTTTCAGTTGTTTTGCGATTATTGTTTTAATTTTTATCAAACCCCATCTAGGGTTCGTCTCAGCTGGTATCAGAGCGTCGATCTACTTCGCTCATCTCTGGATTAATGCTTTTAGTGTTTGAAACCCATTTAGATCTGGGGTGTGTTTAGCGTCGATTTTTGTTTAACTTATGTCATTGTTTTCAGTATCAAGTTTCCCGTGCCTTTTAAATTTGCTATCTTTGATTTCTAATATCCCTATTTGAGTCGATTGTGAATCTACATTTCTCGTGCCATGTTGAAATCATAAGTCTAAAAGTTTAGTGTTTTTCTTCTTTCCAAACAGAACCTCCATTCGCTTGAATTCGATAGTACCCTGTTTAGCTCGTTTGGGTGTTGATTTTTACTAATTTTGTTTAATATAGTTTTTTTTCCTTTCTTTTCCTTTTTTTTTAAAAAAAAATCTATCTTTTTTCCTGAGTTCATCAAGTACCCTTTCCCTTAGTTATCCGAACTTGATACCAAAATTGGGGTAGGCTATCGAGTATTAGGCGGCGATTCAAAATTCTATATTGTCTATGCCACCGTCTCAAAAATCTCATCCTATCGAAAAGTCATGGGCTAAAAGCCCAAAATTCTAATCACTCACTGCTTAAAGTGATGCCAATCATTCGTTTGACTATTTAAATATAAGCAGATTGAAATGAATTCACGAACCAGACATGCATTATCAGGACATGTGTCGGAAGGGTTCAATAGTAATTCAAACCTTGTTTCCGCGCAACTACGTATCCTAATAGAAAGACTGGATTGGATTGAACAAACAATTAACAATACAATTGAACCTATCCAGTCCCCCCAACCAAACAGACATCCAAGGAACTTCCACCCCGAACTTGATATTTTCTCGTTTGATGGCTCATTAGTCTAAGAACATGCTAGGATGGGACATCAGCCTCGCCGAAATCCAAGGCAGTACGATCAGGGGGACCAAAACTTGAATAATAACAAGTTAACAATCCTAGCATTTAGTGGAAAAATGATCCTGACACGTACTTGGACTGGGAAAGGAAATAGAATTGGTTTTTCACTGCTACAATTACTCATATGAAAAGAAGATTAAACTAGCCATTGTTGAATTTACCGATTATGCCATCAATTGGTGGGATCAGCTAGTTACTAATAGGCATCAAAATCACGAGAGGCCAGTAAAGGATTGGAACGAGTTCAAAAGGTTATTATGATGCAGGTTTGTACCTAGCTATTACTATCAAGAACTCTACCAGAAACTACAAAATCTTGTCTAGGGCTCTAAAAGTGTTGACGGATATTATAAAGAAATGGAAATCGCAATGATTTGGGCCAACATAATAGAAGATAGGGAGGCGACCATGGCTAGGTTCCTTAGTGGGCTTAACAAAGAAATAACTGGTAAACTTGAACTCCAACACTATGTGGATATCGAGGAAAGGGTTAACTTAGCCATCAAAATTGAAAAAAAAAATAAAAAAGGTTAGAACCTTTAAGCTCTAATCCAACTTCCAACCCAACTATTCAAAGAATCATACTTGGAAACAGCCTCCTAGAAATGAAGAAAGACCAAGAGTTCAATTCGACAATAAAGTAAAATCTCTTAAGGAAAAGGGTGAAGGACATACAAGTGGTAATTCTAGCAGTGGACATTGAAGAAACATCAAATGCTTCAACTGCCTAGGGTAAGGTCATACTGCATCTGAATGTCCCAATAGAAAGGTGATGGTGATTCGACCAACAGGAGAGGTTGAGTCCATGGATGATGAGCTTGTTGACCACTCCCCTACTCATGTTGACCCCTATCATAGTGACCCTAACCATGATGAGGTATATGCTTCCGAGGGAGAACTACTCGTCATACGACGTGCTTTGAACATATACGCAAAAATTGATGACGATCGAATACAATGTGAAAATATCTTCCATACCAGATGTTGAATCGATGACAAATTATGTAGTTTGATTATTGATAGTGGTACCTGTGTTAACGCCACAAGTGCTAGTCTAATTACCAAATTAGGGCTGACGGCCACAAAACACCCTCGACCCTATAAACTACAGTGGCTCAATGACACCGGTGAGGTAAAGGTCTACCAACAAGTATTACTTGCAATCTAAATTGGGAAATATAAAGATGAGGTATTATGTGATGTCATTCCCATGCACGCTAGTCACGTTTTAATTGGGAGACTGTGGCAGTTTGATAGGAAAGTAACACATAACAGGTATAAAAATAGCTACTCTCTTGTCAGGAATAACAAAAAGATTACTCTAATGCCACTATGACCCAAGAAAGTCCATGATGATCAACTCAAGCTTCAAGCTGTATCCAAAAGCATGAGGGAGGAGATAAACAAGACCTCGAAACCTAATGCGGAAGGCAAGAATAAACCGCTACATAACTTCTTTGCATGAAAAAGGGGACATCTCTTATGCCTTTTCCGCTAAATTACCTATTTATATGCTCATGCATAAGGAGTGTTATTATAATGACTTCACCTTACTTGATTTTGTACCTGATAATGTGTGCTCCTTACTTAGTGAGTACTTTGAGCTCTTTCTCGAAGAAATTCCAAAAGGGTTACCTCCAATTACAGGGATCGAGCATCAAATTGATTTCATACCTAGAGCCTCCATCCCCAATAAACCTACATATCGAGCTAATCCTGAAGAAGTAAAAGAACTAAAGAAACAGGTAACTGATCTACTTAAATAGGGGTACATTCGAGAGTCCATGAGTCCTTGTGTTGTACCCGTGTTACTGGTTCCAAAAATAGACAAAAGTTGGTATATGTGTATTGACAGTAGGGCTGTTAATAAAATTACCATCAAATACCGATACCCCATCCCTCTGCTGGATGAAATGCTTGACCAACTGCATGGGTGTGTCATATTTTCAAAAATTGATTTAAAAAGCAGATACCATCAGATTTGCATGAAGGCTGGTGATGAATGGAAAATGGCCTTTAAAACCAACTTTGGGCTCTATAAATGGCTGGTGGTGCCCTTCAGCATGTCTAATGCACCTAGTACTTTCATACAACTAATGAATTATGTGCTCAAACACTTTATTGGTAAATTTGTTGTCGTATACTTTGACAAAATCTTTATATATAACAAGTCTTATGAAGAGCACCTTGATCATCTACGATCTGTACTTAATGTGTTTAAGATCGAGAAATTATATGCCAACCTCTCCAAGAGCAGATTCTGCTTAAAAAGTATTGTGTTTCTTGCATTTGTGATAAGTAAGGATGGAATATCCGTTGACGATGAAAAAGTATGAGCCATACGAGACTGGCCCGTGCCCTAGTCAATTACAGAAGTAAGAAGCTTCCATGGCTTATGTAGCTTCTACAGGAGATTTGTGCATAACTTCAGCACTATAGCCGCTCCCCTCACCTCTATTGTAAAAAAGGAAGTCGGGTTTAAATGGGAGGGAAGAATAGCAATATGCCTTTGACTTATTAAAAGAAAAGTTGACTAATGCCCCCATATTATCACTACCTGATTTTGATAAAGCTTTTAACATTGACTGTGATGCATCAGGAATAGGTATTGGGGTTGTCTTATCTCAAGAAGGAAAACCTATTGCCTATTTCAGTGAAAAATTAAGCGATGTTACCCTTAATTACTCCACCTATGAAAAGGAATTATTTTCCCTAATTAGGGCTTTGGAGACTTGGCAAAACTACCTATGGTCCAAGGAATTCATCATCCATTCCAACATCAAGCACTCAAATACCTAAAGTCTCAGCATAAGCTAAATTAGAGACAAGCCAAGTGGATTGAATTCCTTAAATCCTTTCCATATATGGTTAAGTAAAAAAAAGGTAGTGATAATATTGTTGCCGATGCCCTAAGCCAGAGATATACATTCGTTGCTACCTTGGATGCTCATTTATTTGGGTTCACCTATATTAGGAATTTATATGCAATTGATGATGACTTTTCTGAATTGTTTAAAACCTGTGAAAATACCACTATTAGAAAATACTATCTTCATGAAGGCTTACTTTTTCATGCCAATAGAGTATGCATAACTAGATGTTCTATGTGTGAAATTCTTGTACAAGAAGCCCATGGTGAAGGTCTGATGGGCCACTTTGGCCATCTCAAGACTTTGAGTATTATCAAAGAGCATTTTTGTTGGCCTCACCTAAAATGAGATGTGCAAAGATTTTGTGATCAGTGCGTGACTTGTAAATATGCTAAATCCACTTCTAAGCCACATGGATTATACACACCTCTTCCCATTCCTAAACAACCTTGGGTTGACATTTCCATGGATTTTGTACTTAGACTACTTAGGTCCAACAAAGGGAAAGATAGCATCATGGTAGTTGTCGACTGATTCTCCAAAATGGCACATTTCATTGCTTGCCACCGTACTAATGATGCTACTACAATAGCTAATTATTTGTTCTAAAATATTGTGCGCTTACATGGTGTGCCACGTACCATCGTATCCGACAAGGATGTTAAATTTCTTAGCCACTTCTGGTGGGTCTTATGGGGAAAAGTAAGGACAAATTACTATTTTCTACTACATGCCATCCCTAGACTAATGGTCAAACCAAAGTGGTAAATTGCACTCTTGGTAACATACTTCAAGCTATCCTAGATAATAACATTAAGCATTGGGAATCTCACCTACCACATGTGGAGTTCACATACAATCAGGCCATCCACTCCACCACAAAGAAGACTCCATTTGAAATTATCTGCGGGTTTAACCCTCTTTCACCACTTGATTTTATTCCTTTACCAATAATTGATTATACTAACTTTGATGCAGAAAGTAGGGCACAATTCATAAGATCATTACACGAGTTAGTGGAGAAATAAATAAACCAATGCAATCATTAGATAGCAAGCGCAGTAAACAAACACTTCAAAAAGATTATATTCACTCTAGGAGATCTTGTGTGGGTCCATTTATGAAAAGAAAGGTTTCCTACCCAAATAACATCCAAACCTATATATAGAGGCGATGGTCCCTTTACCATCTTGGAACGCATTAATGATAATGCTTACAAGATCGATCTTCTAGGAAAATATGGCAATATAAGTGATACTTTTAATGTTTCTGACCTATCTCCCTTCTATGATGCAGGTTCGATTTCGATAAATAAACCTTTTCAAGAAGGGGAGGATGATGAAACCCCAAATACTCCTAGCACCCTTATTAAGAAAAGTGTCAATAATCCTTTAAAAATAATTAATTATCTTTGTGTTTTGATTTTGTAGGATAATCAAGTAAATTGAAAATTTAACCAAGAAAGTGGGAAAAAGGATTCAAGATAGTGCTATCAAGAAATAGGATTCTGTTGCTGAGAAGAAATTCAAGTTTTAAGATTATTAGCAAAAATAATGGCATTATTGCCCAATTAGCAAAATTCTATTATTATTTTTTGTTTTTTTATTTATTTATTTTTATTTATCTTGTAATAAGGGTATTAACCAGCTAGTCAAGTTGGGAATTGCCTAATCTATCATTAAACCACCTTCAATTCCCCCACATCAACCTTAATCTTACCACACCCAAGCCCACCATTTGTCTCTACTTAAGAGCCCGAGTCCAAACCTCACACGCACTCAGCCAATCAGACACAGCCTTAAGTCGCTCCCTCATATTCAACCCCATCAGGTCAAACGCGGCCTCAAGGCCGCTCCTTCAGCCCGACCGAGTCTTTCCTACCTTCGATTGTCCCCTTCCTCTAACTCCGCCTTCTTCGTCACTGTAACATCCCCAAATTTCACTCCTGAAAAAAAAATTGAAAGAATAAAGCGGAAGCTAGGAGAGGATTTGGGAAATGTTACCGCCACATCTAACACAAGATAAATGGAAACCATCTATCTCATGTTAGATGCAAGGCTAAAACCTATCCAATAATTAAATTCAGATTTTAAATGCTTATTAGAGTAGGAAAAATTAAAATTTGATTACAAAACCCTTGGAAATTTAAATACAACACTTGTAACTTCCCAAGATAAATACAGTTAAATAAAATAAATCTTGAAGGATCAATATCCGAATTGCCTACTCACTCAAGTCAAGCCTTCCACCCCAAAACAATATCCGACTGTAAATCTACATAGGAGGTCTGCTCTCCACCATCAGTGGATCATCACAGGACCCATTCAACTAAGGTAGTATCAGTATAGGTCTGATACTGAGTAAGGTAGCAGGTGTGCTAAGGCCAACATACAAACATATAACATAAGACACATAGCACAATCACATAGGCAACGTGTAATAATATAGATGATGTAGGTTAGCTATGGTCCAATCAGACTTACTTCCTTATAGATCTATATTAATTATATTTATTTCATGCCATAATCTTTATTAATCCATGTGAGTGTGAGAACCCCAGTATTATAGCCGATGGATCGGTCACTTATAGGGCAAAACGCACCTAACCACTATTTTATGCCGGTGGATCGGACCGGCCTCGACTCTCATGGTGTTCCAGTGTAATTACTTGGTATCTTTTAATTTTATTAACAAATTAGGGTTTGGTTTATTGAGCTCGGGATCCCCCACTATTATTGCCGGTGGGCCAATCACTTGCGGGACAAAGTCCACACCACTATTATTCACCGGTGGATCAGCCACTTGCGGGATAATAGTCCACACCACTATTCCTTACTAGTAGATCGGCTGGCCCTCACTCAATACTCTTCCACATTACATGATTAGTATTTTATCATATCTTATTCAACAAATTCCGCCCTAGACATGCATGACTAACTCCAGCTATAATTATTCCCCAAAGAAGGCCCATCCCATATCTTGAGACTCGACGCCTACTAACTCACACCCCATCATCCATTTTCCCTTACACTTACCCTTTAATGAAAAACCAACTCCTAAGGGTGCGGGTTAGGGCCCGACACCTCACGACATCAACTCCACCTACCATCACCCTCGAGGTTCTTCCCTTGAAAACCCTAATTAGACCTATATGGCCTAACTTCCTCTCACTTACACAACCATTCCTCCATCCATCTCCCCACATCTCACCTTAATTAGATCTAATCCCCAGATATATCACTTTACCTCTCGACTTCGCATATGACTGGAAAAACCCTAGTTAGCCACCTCAAATCCTAGTACCTTTCTTCTTCCACAAGTAACCTTTCCCTTTTTCTCACTCAATATCCCTTCTCTCCAATGACACCTATACTCACTCCTTACATAATAAATTCCCATTCTTAACCCGTAATCCAATCTCCCTTAATCATTTTTACTTCCACAATTTCCAGATTATTACTTCCTCCCAAAATCCTAATCGGGTCCCTTATACACCCTTACACCGACCTACGTACTAATTTTCATCCCAAGACTTCAATCACTCCACAACTCTCCCCTTATCTTATTTACACCCGAAATTAAATTTTCTCATGTAAGGATCACCCCCATGCAATTTTTGTCTATCCCATGCAAACTCCTGAAGTCCCCATGCAAACCCTAGGATTTCCATTCATGATTCCCATCTCTCGTTCATTTTGTTCAACCTCATATCCCCCTTAGCATCTCACTTCCCATTTGTTTCTTATTGTCCTTTCATTTCCTATATCATAATATCATTTTTCCTACCATGCATGTCTTAGAGGGCCATATCATATCACACCACAATCACCACTCATACATATCATACTCATGCCATAAGAACAAATACAAAACATACCTCAACTCCATGCTGCGCTACACATAAGACAAGTTAAGGAAAATCATATGATACATAATATAACATGAACTATAAAGCATCCAAGGCATACAAGTCACATAACACACATGGGCCTTAGCTACACCCTTACCTAAAGCGATACCGGGCTTGGAGCATGCTCCTACAACTCCTTAGGATTTTGGTTAGGTTCACCTATAAAAGGGAAAATAGTAAGTACTAGTTTCTCTCAAAAGTAACATCATCCCTTATTTTAGTCTAAGATTAGGATTATTATTATTAAAGAGAGTACTATACGAAAACTAGGGTTTTTATCTTAAAAATAGTCTACTATATATACTAGTCAAAAAATATTTTTATTTTGATATTTATTGCTACACATATATTATTAAACCTATTAGTTTTATCCTTCTAATAATAGTCCTAATACTAATTATAGCCAAATAGTGATAATAGTAGTACCAATAGTAATGCTAATGCTTGCAATAATAGAAACCCTAGCGTTTTTAAGGTTAAGTCTAATAATAGTGTTAGGGTTAAAATAATAATATAATAATTACAATACCAACAAAGTACACATATTCCTAAAGATAATAATGATAAAAGTTATTTTTTGAATAATAATAATATAAGGGTTCAAATTTTTTTGTCACAATAATAGAAATAATAATAATAATAATAATAATAATAATAATAATAATAATAGTAATAGTAATAACTAATAATGCTAGTGACAAGGGTATTAGGAATAATATTAGTAATATTTGAATATTAAATAGTACAATACTAAGGTTAAGTATTCTTCTTCTTTAAAAATAAAATGATAATATGCCAACTTCGGTTTAAATAAAAAAAAATAATAGTGATAGTAATAATAATGAAAATAATTTTAAGTATAATAATAATAACAATAACAAAAATAATAGTAACCGAAATGATAATAATAATATAAGGGTCTAAATATTTATATTAATAAATAAAAATGATAATGGATAAAGTTAGTATTAACAATACTAACAAGATAATGATGATGATGATGATGATAATAATAATAATATAGATAATACCATTAATATTATTAAATAATTAATATTTGTATAAAGTAAGTTTAAGCGTTGGGAGAGTTGGAGAACCACCTAAGGTAGTGGTGGCACCGGCAGTGGCACACAGCGGCGGCGGCAGTGGCTGTGGGAGTTTGAGGTAGAGGAAGAAGGAGAAAGGAGGGAGGAGGATAAGGAAGGGAAGAGGAAGAAATGGAGGTGTGGGGAGGTAGAGGAGGCTCCCCTGGTTGGTTTGGAGGGTAGAGGTGGCGCTGGTGGTAGCAGAATTGGTGGTGGGAGGCAGTGCGAAGGCTGGTAGGGGCTGAAAGGGTGTAAATTGGGTCGGCGGTTTTGCATTGTCGGGGTGGCTTGTGCAGGAAAAATTGAGGAGCAAGGAGGGTGTAGTTAGGTAAAGGGTGGTGCAAGGGTCGGCACTGGGGTTTTTTTTTACTATCGGCGATAGGCGGCGACAGCGGCTGAAGGCTCGTCTAACGGTGCGATGGCTAAGATGGCTGACGCTAGGATTTCAGGGTCCAAAAATTCGAATTAAGGTATGCTATGGGGTATATATATTGGTCAATTGGCTGGGCAAGGAGAAGGGGAAGAAGAAAAGGGTGTACAGGTGTCAGGCAGGTCGGTTGGTGGCAGCAATCAAGGTAGTGCTGCCATGGTATGGTGGCAAGGTCGAGGGAAGAGGAAAAGGGAAAGGGGAAGGTTGCTCAGGAGAGGGGAAAAGGGTTGGTTGGGGTTGAATTGGTAAAAGAAAACAACGAGAGAGGGAAGGTGAGGATGACCAGTCGGTGCAAGTGGTTGCCGGCAGGTCCAGTAGTTGCATGTCGGGGTCTAAGGAAAAAGAAAAGGAGGTAGAAGAAAAGGGAAAGGGGTGGACCGGTGGTCCAAGGAAAAAGAAATGAGGGGGAAAACTAGCCGGTCGGCAACGGTTACTTGTTGCTTAGTGAAGCGCGGAGTTTTAGTGGATATTTGGGCAAAACGTTGCATCGTCTTGTCAGTTTGCAACGGTTATTTGTTACTTAGTGTGGTGCGGCATTTCAATGATTTTAGAGGTAAAACACTACGTCGCAACCAGCGATGTGGCTGGACACACTAGGCCACAGGAAGGAGAAGGAAGGAAAAAAAAGGGAAGTTGGGTCGGCAAGACCCAACTGGCGAGGAGGAAGAAGGGAAAAAGAAAAGGAAGAAAAGGAAGAAAAGGGAAAAAAGGTTTTTCCTTTTTTAGGGTTTTGGACTTTGCATAAAATATTTAGATTATTTTTGGGTTATTTAGAGTAATAATATTTAGAAAATAATAGTTAATTCCTTTTTAGCTTAATTTAGGCTATTTTAGATAATTATCCTTAACTTCCATGTTAATTAGGAAAATACCGTAATTTTTCCCAATTAAATTATTTATTATTTTCCTCCTAATTTACCTTAATTAAATCTCTTAATTTTAATAAATTAATTTTCCTAATAAATCCTTATTTCGCCATAATTTTGAGAATTAGAATTTTGGGGTATTTCGGTCGCTCACCATCAATGGAGATTACCCACCATTAATCCACTCTGCCCGCTCCTCCTTCTCAACCATTGCTTAATGTTTGGCTCCCATTAATTCTTGGCTACTTGCTGCCCTATATAAAGCTTCCATTTTGATGTAAAGAAGCACAACTTGCTCGATTAAATTTAAGTTTATGAAATAAAGGTCTCTGCTTAACTCTTACAATTTTGTATCATTTATTGTCATATTCCAGAGAACTTATTATTCTCTGTTTGGAGGATTTTGATCGGGCAGTCCTGATCACCCTAACCCTATCCCTATTTCAATTGTTTTGCAATTATTGTTTCTATTTTTATCAAACCCCATTTGGGGTTTTCTCATGCATTACATAAACTACATAGCATAACTATCCACTTATAAAGACCATACTTCATTTCAAAAGCAATATTCCATTCATCCCCTTCTCATATTCTCATATTATATATCCACTTCTTAGATCAATTTTAGAGAATAGTTGTACTCCAAAAAATTCATATAACAGGAAAAATCTATATTTGATAGTTATATTACTCACAGATCTGGAATCAATACACATAAGCTATATGCCATCATTTTTAGGAACAACTAATTTAAGTACATAACATGGACTCATGATCGCTGTCACATATCCTTTTCCTATGAGATATTATATTTGTCTATCTAATTCCTTACCTTCTTCTTGATTACATATATATGCCTGTTTAATAGGTAAAGACATACCAAACACTAAATTGATAACATGTTCTATCCCTCTTGTAGGAGGTAATCTTGGTAGTAATGCATTAAGAAACACAAATTTATATTCATCAATAAACTCACCACCTTTAGGAATAATTTTATTCTTCTCCCTTTGTATGGATTAGTTGATAGTTATGGCACAGAATCTACCTTCTTCCTTAATACATTCTATTATAGCCTTTTCATTTAAAAATAAATTTTTTTCTTACTTGGATTATGTTCTCCTTATCACACCATTATGAATAGCATATAGATCATATTGGTGCGGTCTAAATAACAAAATTCCACATTCATCCGTAACAAAAATATCATAGAGCACATCACCATGATAATTGCATATTCTAAATGAGCCTAGGATTTGTTTTGTTACCTGGATTCATTTATCCTTATGAAGCCATTGAAGAGAATAAGGCTTTAGATCTGTTGTTTTATTTAACACCAGTTCCTTCACCATCCTCTCATTAGCCACATTTGCAAAACATCAACTAAATGATAGCCTAATAAATTGTATCACTCACTCTTGCTTTAGTCTTGAATATCTTCTTTTTTTAACTAGGTTGCTCAGTAGCTTGCAATTAAAATTTCTTAAGACCTTCATCACAAGTCTCTATAGCTTCAATCTCTTGTGTAGCTAACACTCTTTGACTAAGAAATTCTCAAACAAATCGTCAAAATCCCTAGTACTTAAAAACATATTTTTTAGATAGTTTATTAACCTTGGACTTTCCCTTTTCCTCTATTTTAATCCCTCTTTTTCCTCCATTTTTATATATCTTAAGCTATGTGTCCAGTACATAGTAGCTTGAGTGCTAAAGTAGTACTTTGTAGATAAACTACGTCAGATAAACTACCTTGCTTAGCATAAGGCTTGGTTGATTTCATTTGTTTTTCAAATCTCAAAAATATATTGATCATATCATTAAGAAAATCATATAGAAAACTCTAAAATTTATCTCAAATCATCATGTTAAGGACACTAATAAATCTAGTATATGATTGTTCTTTCCTCTCATGGATATCACATATAAGTGCTAACCTCTTAAGTTCCCTAACTTATTCCTCAATCCTTCAAATTCATTATCTAAGGGTAGTAAATATAATATAAATATCTTACTCATACTCTTTAGGTGTAAATTTTCACCTCAAATGTGTATTAAGCTAAATCTAAGATTTAATATTAGATTTACCTTTTCTTTCTCAAGTACTTTTCAAGTTATAATACCATATCATAGAAAAATTCCTAAGCATAAAAATAACTAAATTACAATTTTTCTCCTCATGAAAATCATTGGAATTAAAAATAGCCTCTGCCTCATGTTTCCATTCAAGAAATAATTCAACATCATATTTACCATCAAAATCTTGAAGATCAAGTTTGACACATTTATCCTTATTATACTGATGCATTGATTGATGATCATTATTCTTTCTACCACTTCCATTACATTGTGATTCCTCTTCGTACTCTGAAGGTTAGTTAAAATGCCTTCCTATTTCTGGATTGATAGGCTTTTTAGCACTTCCTATTCGATATCTAAAGAAATTATTTTTCCGTTGTATGTTTTACAACAAATCTTGCTTGGTTAAGCAAGATTATATCCTTTGTAATTGATTTTTTATTGTATTAAGTTGTTGAAGTTATACATTAGTTGTTGACAAATTTATTGAGAGCTTTTAGACTACCTCAAAAATGTCTTGAACATCCTATTCTCCTTTTATATGACTCAACATTACTAACAAACTTAACAAAATGTATGTAATTCACTAGGGTTTAATTATAACCCAAGTATATGAAAGTAGTTCCTTTGGTTTCCAAGTTAGTTCATGCACAAACTCTTTATTCCAATGAATCAAAAACACAATCAACAATCACTATTATCACACACACATTCAAATCAAAATATCTTACATGTTTATAATATTCTTATAAGATCTCAGATGTTTATGAAGCCATTAGATTTAAGGCTCCAAAAGTGTTTTGGTTAAGGTCAAGCTTATAACTCTTTCCAGGCTTCCTAAAAGGATCTTATGGAAAAATTTTCTTCATCCAATAGCTCACACTGCTATTTTTTCATCATGAGGAAACAATTAGTCATCTATTCGTACATTATCTAGTTTTGAAGCAGATTTGGGTTTCTATTAGAAAGGTTTTTAAAGAAAGGAGTTATTGTTCTTGGCTTACAAGGTTAAGAGCTATATCTTGGTCTGGAGGTAGAGGAATGGCTAAGGCACAAATCAAAAGTTCTTTCTATGCTATTAGCATCTATGAGATTTGAAAAGCTAGGAATTTTTTCATTTTCTCAGGTATTAGATGGAGCTTGAAAAGGATAATTATTAAAATATCCTTTATTTTATCCTCTATTGTTAATCACTCTAGTAGAAGTGCTAAGTTCGGTTGTTTCTTAGGTTATATAGATTAATTATATAGACTTGGTTGTAATTTTTTATAATGTTATAATATTCCTTTCTTTTGAAAAAAAAAATACCTTACATGTTTCTTGTCAAATTCTTGTCATAGAATTTAACAAAAGTCAACACCAACATTTAACAACTTCTAGAAACATTTATACATGTATTCTATATTATAAAATGTAAAATAACTAATTTCAATTTGAAATACAATACCAAATATATGCGTTACAAAAAATTCCACAAAAATTGGTCGAAATGATTGTTTAAACTTCACTTTTTAACATTCAAATCCTAATGAAACCATGTATCTAAATATTCATGTAAACATTAAATTACACATGAAAAATAATATTACACCTGTACATATCATTTAAAAAAATAATAAACCCTACACAATTTGCATTTTCTTCTTAAACTTGATTTTTTAAGTGAAAACTATCAAGACTCACTTCAAGATCAATATTATTCATCTTCTGTTAATGCATTCGAAAACTCAATAAAAATAATATGCATATAAGAATTCAAGAAAGGTAATCAAGATTTAAAGAATTAAATCAATAAGTATTCTAAACCTCTTACCCTTGTCAAAGGAAGTGTATTCGCTTGATTCTTCTCCAAGCCATTTCCTTATTCACTCTTATTAATCAAACTTGTGCTTTGATACCAAAATTTTATGTGTAATATATTTATGATTATCTTTACAATTACATGATCTTTAGAGTTGGATTGAAATTCAACAAAGTCAACTGGAGTAAAGAAGGATTTAGATTTGTATGTAGCAATGTTTGGTTTGATTAGTTGTGCTTGATCTATTCTCTAATCAAATATAATTATAAAGAGGAATCTATCATTTCTATAGATAAGTATACCTAAAATCCAATCCTCAATAGTATACCTAAAATCCAATCCTCAATAGTATACCTAAAATCCAATCCTCAATTGACAGAAAGATGGGAAAGTTATATTTTGACTGTTGCTCCCTCTAATCTTCAAATGCTTTGATTTCATTATCATGTTTCAATCTTCTCAACCAAATGTACAAGGATTATAAATATGTACACATATGATAATGAGTCCAAGCTTAAATCTTCTTAAGTAAACCCAAATCAACCGACCTAATTATACAGGAGTTAAACAAACATATATCCATATAGTACACACAGTAAGTTAAAATTATAATGGTAAGATATTATAAATTTTACATAAAATATAAATGTTGCATAAAAATTAATCATGATGATACATGAAATGATCAATAAACAAGCTTAGTTTCTTGTATATTTGTCTCCCATGCAACTTTGTTACTCTTTCACTTTTTATATTTCATATTAGATATCACCGGTGATGCCCTCTTCTTGCAAACATATATATTACCAAATATGCTAACTCTTGACCTTCAACATGAGAAGAATGACATGGAGATATTCTTACATCATCATCCACTTAATTCTCATTCATTTTTTAAATTCTTCTTGTTCAACCAATATATCCACTTGAATTGATGGATCTACTTCATAATAATTTACACCTTTCATAATAGATGCAGATTTATCAAAAGTAACTTGGACCAATTCTTCAACTGATAAGGTTTTTTGGTTGAAGACTCAATAAGAGATACTATAAATGGAATAGCATTAGAGTTAAACATACCTAAATTGATTTTCTTAAATTTTAAGATAAAGTTTTTGCAACCAAATATATGAAAATATTCCACATTTTGTTTCTAACCCCTATATAGTTCATAGGATGTTCTGTTAAGGTCCTATATATTAGATTGTGATTCATCATATAGTTTGCGATTAACATGGCTTCAGTATAGAAGTACTTAAGAATCTTGGAATCATAAAATATGGTTCCTGATAAATCTTCTAAAGCCTTATTATTTTACTATAAGACAGCATTTTGTTTTGGAGTTCATAGGCTAAAAGTTTGTGTAAAATCCCAATTTAATCACATAATATGGTGAAGAGGGCATTTTCTAACTCCTTACCAAGATCAATTTTTCTTGCATCAATTGTTGTTCTATTTTATACTTAGAGATTCTTGGCATGTACAAGAAACATAGTAAAATCATAATCTTTAGTAGAAAAAAATAATAATATAAACTTCTATTAAGATTAATCATCCATAATGACTATTCTTATAACTACAACCATACGTGTTATTATCCTAGTGGGTCTACGAAAAAAGGATTATGTAGCAGCTCAAGAGGTTTAGATGTTTTTATAACATTGTTAGGTTTGAACAAGTCTCTATATTGTTTTCCTTTTTGACACACACCACATAATCCATCTTTTTCAATGTTTATATTAGAAAAACCATGTACTAATTCATTTTTAGCCAATTTTTTAATAGATCCATACTACAATGGTTATTCTCTTATTTCACAACCATGCATAATTATCCATAGAACTTAACCATATAATATGAAATTATATTGATTTCACATTAACCATACAAAAAGTGTTAATGTGTGAATGTAAAAATATTATTTTTTAATCTACTCCATTTGAAATCATGGAATGAGAAAAAGAAAAGTCAAATAGATATCCCTTATTGTAAAGTTAGCTTTTATGTTCTCAAAAACATATCTAATGCACAAGCAATAGGTAGATATTTTAATATTTAATTCTAACCATTCTATTTTTTCAAGAAACCTATTTTTCGATTTCCCTTACCAGTCAGTTAATTCATTAAACTAATTGAAGGATTATGTTCCACTATTACATAATCTATTTGATTGGTTATTAGAACCAAACAATTGGTTTTTTGATGTATTTTTTTATACTTTGAATATATATATAAATGGTCAAAAGATTTAGAAAACCATTTAATGTGTCATATGAATCAGTCAATTAGTTTGCTCAAACTAGTTGATATATATAGTCCCTAGGAAAAACTTATTTTGCACTTTGTCTCAATCCTTACTTTTTTTGGTTAAACAATTCAATCAATTTATTAACTAGTTAATTAGTTTGATAAAACCATTCCAAGAGTTTAAATAAATATGATATAGGTTTGTATAAGAGTTAAACCTATATCCTGGTAAGGCAAATTAGTTAAAGTATTCAAATAGAGAAGAAATAGCCTTCGCATGTGACATATAGAATTTATAAGCTATTTTCCTATGTAAAAATATCATTTATTCCTTATTAATTTTATACGATTTAATCTTTTCTCAAGTTCTTTTCTTTTGAATATATTTTGTAAGAAAAGATAAAACTAAAGAAATTCAAAGGAAAAATAGAAGGTAAGAACAAATGAAGCAAAGAACACATAAAGTGACATTGAAGCAGTAGAAGAAAAGCTAGAAATGATGAAGAGATATCTAGGGGAAGTCTGTGCTGAAATTTTAATAGAGGAATGATGAAGGAGTAGAGAACATGGTACCCCCATGTTTCCTAAACATGGACCATGTTTCCACCAGAAAATGAAATCCCAAATTTTTATAATCGAGAAATTGGTAGAGAACTCAAAGAAAAACATGGAGGTCCCGTGTTTTCCGAAACAAAACACGGGCCATATTTTTCTTAAATTTTGTAACCACTCATAAGAACTTTTTTTTAATATATTTTCTGACAATTATAGGTTTGGGAGTCAGTTTTTAGATTTTGAAAAAGTTGAATTATGTCTTTTTCTCCATTCCCTCTAGAAAACACATGTACTTCACAATTACAACTTTCTTTATCTTTCTTATATTCCATTGAATAATTAACAGTTTACAATTCAAGTGATATGTTCTTCTCCATTCATTTCTTAATTGCAAGTTTTGTATTTTTATTGAACACAAGTAAATTTTCTTCAAGTGAATTATTATTACTCTTTCTTTTAGTGTTTCGTTACTTATTTATTAGAGATCATTTTTATTAATTATAAATTATTACATTTAATTGTGTGATCTTACAATTATGCATATAGTAGAGAAAATAATATAGGGTAGGATGATTTGAGGATGGAATTAGGTTTCTAAATAATAGCATAATTTGAAATTATGATTCTAGATGAATTTTAATTTAAGTAATGAACAGAATTGAATGATCTCATATCATTGATTAAGAATTTAAACTAATTAGATTGATCACCTATCTACTTTAGATCTTAATCTCATGTAGGATAATGTAATTAATATGTAATTGTTAATTAATGTATCTAAAGTAGCAAAAAGGCTAATTGTTAATCTTTTCCATTAATTTATACAATTGAATAATATTATCTTATGTAGTTATGGTTGTAGATCATTTCTTTCCACTCGTAATACTTCCATTAATTAAATCTAGTGTTTGAAACCTAGGTTATTAATTGGTTAGATGATAAATTGAGAGCTTATTCAATTTATTAGAATTAAGAGATAAACTGTTATGAATCTATAGTGCTCAACATTAAATCATTTAGAAACATTCCTTTTCCATGAATATTTGATACCTTCATTCCATAATCAATTCATTCCTATCCTCATTCATCAATCATTGAGTAAAGTGTTCCATAATATAGAATTAGTGATAAAAGTGATGAGATTGTATAACTGAGGTTTTACCATTAATTAAAAAAGTATTGATTAAATACCATTCCTTATGGGTTCGACTCCTTCTTGACATATAATACGTATTTCGAAATTAGGCTTTATTTTTTCAAATTTTTTGTGCATATGACAGTGCACAAAAGTTTTGGCACTGTTGGTGGGGAATGGCAATTATATTATTTAGTTTTATTTTGGGTGTTCTTTCTTATGTTTGCTTTCATTAATTTCTCCAAGTGTACTTGCCTATTCTTTAATTGTGTTTGATCTTCTAGCATTCACATTTGAGGTTGTTCGCAATTGTGCATCAAGGAAAAATCATCCCACCAATAGACCCAAATTCTTCCTCTCCTATTTCAAACCAAACAAGGAGGAGAATAGAATACACTCGTCATATTCCATTACCTTCTTAAAAAAGTACCAAATATTTGGAAGAAGACCACATAGAGGATTTGTTTATTTCACCATATCACATTAATCCAATTATGGCAGATTGAACCCTTAAGGACTTAGCTGCTCCTATCTTCAACCTTAATCTTTTATTTATTAATTATCGTACCAAAAATTATTCTTATGACATGAAACCTGGTTGATATGCACTTTACCTATTTTTATAAGATTCAAAGACAATAATTCCATGGGTTCAGGTTGTTTCGCTAATCCCAAAAAACTTTTTATGGAATTTCATATAGCATGTTTCGGTATGAAACCGAATGGAGTATGTGTAGAACAAATCAATCTCAAAGATTTTTCTTTTTTCATTGGTTAATGTTTTAAAAGAATAGTTATATGACTTACTAGTGGGATCTATAAATACTTAGACTAATATGTAAAAAGTTTTCCTTGAAAAATATTTTCCTTCATTTAGAGCAACTAACATAAGAAATGAAATTTGTGGTATTAGGCAAGATGGAGGAGAATCATTGCATGAACATTGGGAATGTTTCAAGAAATTAGTGAGCAATTGTTAATATAATACTTCTATTAAGGATTATCTTATGTAGATCGTAATATGATAGATGCTGCTAGTGGTGCTGCATTGGTTAATAAAACCCCTACCGAGCTAAAATATTAATTACTAATATGGAATTTAAATCTTAATATTGCAGTAGGGGTAGTACTTCTATGTCTCAATATGTGAAATAAGCCAGTATTGTTCAATAGAAAATATTAAGTGTCAAATTTGACAACTCTTATATAGAGAGTTATGAGTGAAACAAATCCTGCAAAGGTATGTAGAATTTGTTCTTCTACTGGTCATCATACTAATATGTGTCCTACTTTTTAGGAAGAACAACTAGTAAATGCCATTGTAGGGCAACAAATACCAAAGTGGAATGATCTTTATGCTCCAACATACAATCTTTGATGGAAGGATTATCCAAATCTAAGGTATGAAAATAATCAACAGCAAGGTAGTAATTCATATTTTTGACCACAAGTTTATAAAAATCAACAAGGATCAAATCCACCCCCCAAATTCTATCATGTTCCATTGAATCATCAAAGGCCACCATTTCAACCAATATCTCCACCACAAGTTCAACAATAATTAGGAGGAATGCCTCTGGAAGATTTGGTGAAATCTTTTGCCACCAATACAATGCAGTTTCAACAAGAAACTATAAATGGTATGAAGAATATGGAAAATCAAGTAAGTCAATTGGTATATTTCCTTGGTAAATTATGAGCACAAGGGTCCTCAAAATTATCAAGTTAAATGGAAAGGAATCCTAAGGAAAATGCTAGTGCTATCACAACTCGAAGTGGAAAAAAATTGGCAGATCCAAGAAATAAAATAAAGAGGAATAAATGAGCAAATAAGATGAGACATTTGTTGAAGAAGAAATAATTGAAAATTCTCGACAGGTAACAAAATATAAGTCTTCCACTCTTATTAAAATTCCCGCTTCTGTTCCTAGTAAGTCGGCAAGAAACATGAAGTTGAATTATGATATGGAGATATTTGACATATTTAGAAAGGTGGAAGTTAATATCCCTCTCATTGATGAAATTAAATAAGTGCCAAGGTATGTAAATTCCTTAAGGATTTGTGTAGTAACAAAACAAAGCTAAAAGGGATTGAGAAGGTAAGTATCAGCAATTTTACAAAGGAAAATTCAACCAAAATGTAAGGATCTAGGTATTTTTACTATCCCTTGCAAGGTTGGATAAATAAGATATGAAAAATTTATGCTTAATTTAGGTGCTTCAATCAACACCATGCCTTTATCTATTTTTAAAACAAAACTCATGTTGTTATTCATTTGGCTGATATATCTAACACATACCCTGAAGAGGTAATTGAAGATGTCTTAGTTTATGTGAATGAATTAGTTTTCCCAACTGATTCCTATGTGTTAGACATGCAAGATAATGGTTCATCAAATCCCTCTCCTATATTGTTAGGTAGACCATTCTTGAAAACTTAAAAAATAAAAATTGATATATATGGTGGAATTTTGACCATGGAGTTGGATGGTGATGTCATAAGGTTTAACATATATGACTCCACGAGATATCCTATAGATGGTGAATCGGTATCTATGGTTGATGTTATTGATGATTTAATAGAAACGTTTTACAAAAAATCATCTATATATACTTTAGAAGTAACCTTAACTCAATGCATAGAAATTAAAGATTTGGAAGAACTTAATGAAAAGTTTGATATCAAGGAAGAGATAAAAGAGGTAGTAGCTACTTTAGGAGCATGTCCTAGTAGAATTGGAAGATATATGGTTTACCATTGACATCAAATAAACCTTTATCTTTCATAGAGCAAGAACCAAAAGTGGAGTTGAAATCTTTACCTAACCATCTCAAGTATGCATTCTTAGGAGACAAAAATATGCTTCTTATTGTCATCTCTAGTGACATAACACCTGAACAAGAAGAAAAATTTTTAAGGGTATATGTAGATCATAGAAAGTTGAACTCCATGATTAAAAAAGATTATTTTCCTCTACCATTTATGGGTCAAATGTTAGAGAGTCTAGCAGGCCATGCTTATTACTATTTTCTTGATGGATATTCTGGATATGTGCAGGCTACCATATTTCTGAAAGATTAAGAGAAGACCACATTTACATGTCCTTATGATACATTTACATATTGTTGCATGGCATTTGGGATATGCAATGCCCTTGCCACATTTCAAAGATATATGGTAAGCATATGTTTTGAATATTTGGAAAAATGTAGTGAGATATTTATGGATGATTTTAGTATTCATGGGGATACTTTTGATCAATGCCTAAATAACTTCACTCTCATCTTGAAAAGATGTCTTGAAACAAATCTTGTACTAAATTCTACAAAATTCCATTTTATGGTTCAACAGGGAATAGTTTTGGGACATGTCATTTTGGCTAAAGGAATCGAAGTAGATAAAGAAAAAATCGACCTTATAGCTTCATTACCTTATCCACCAACTGTTAAAAATGTGAGTTCATTCTTGGAACATGCTAGATTTTATCGTCGATTCATTAAGAATTTTTTTTAAATAACAAAACAATTATGTAAATTTCTTCAAAAAAAAACTGCATTTTAGTTTGATGATGCAAGTAAGAAAGCATTTGAACATCTAAAATGAAAAATATATTAGTGCACCCATACTTCAACAACACAATTGGAATTTTCCATTTGAAATAATGTGTGATGCATCTAACTATGTTGTTGGTGCAGTGTCAACTCAAAGGATTAGGAAAGATCCACATGTGATATACTATACTTCATGAACTTTTAATGAAGATCAGCTTAATTACAAAATGACTGAGAAGTAGCTTCTCACCATTGTCTTTGTTTTGGATAAATTTCATTCTTATCTTTTAGGCACTGATATTATCATTTATTCTAACCATGAAGCTTTGATGTTGGCAAAGAAGGAAGAAAAACAAAGATTGATTAGATGGACACTTCTACTCCAAGAATTCAATCTACACATCAAAGATAAAAAAAAAGATTAGAAATTGGAGTAGTAGATCATCTAAGTAGATATATCAAGGAGGTGCAAGTTGAGGCACCCATCAATGAAGCATTTTTAGATGAAAAATGTAACACCCAAAATTTACAACTGAAAATTTTCCTTTACAGAGTTAAGTGCGAAAGCTGAAACAATAAAAACAAAGGGTGTTACCGCCACACTTGGTACAAGTCTGGTTTCCTCTACCATTCTCATACCAAGTGCTAAGGCTAAAATTATTAATCCACTTAAATTAATATTATGATTAAAGAAATTACAATAGAGAAAACATTAGATAAATACTGCTAATTAAAAATGACGTTAGCAATCTCTAAAAATTGAGAGAGAAATTATAGGAGGACACGAGGGTCCAAATACAACCGGAAATAAGATAGTAAAAGAAACATTGGATAGTCCTAAGCTCTCAAATCTGAACTATCAGCATTTAACTGAGCTCAGAGGTTGACTTGCAAAGTCCACTGCCCATTTAATAGGCAGGGGCCCACGAAAATGAACCCTTCATTACTACAGTAATGAGAAATCCTTTATACCAAACTAAAATGATAAATCAGCATGGAACACATGCAAGGCATACAATTTAACATAGGATGACATATATACATATAAATACGGTGATTGGGATACAATAATCACTTAGATGATCAATTTCCATCAAGTTCACGTACTCATTTTCATTCATATGAAACAGCTGAACTTATTAATGTACATCCCAGAAATACTCTCTGAGTACAGGTATAATATACTAAAATTCATATCGTCCCAGATATACTTACAAGTATAGCATAATAAATCCATAATATCACAGGTATGTTCACAGATATAAAACCAACACAGGTAGGCATGAAGGCTGCTGCCAAATCTACTGGTAGGCACAAGGGCTACTACCAAAACAATAGAAAAACTCAGGTAGGCACAAAGGCTACTACCAAAACCTTAGGTAGGCACAAAGGCTGCTACCAAAACCATAGGTAGGCACGAAGGTTGCTACCAAATACTAATGCAAACCCGACTAGCCGGATCGTACTCGATCCGTTAAACGGGGGTCGGGAACGTACTCGTTTCCCGCTGAACCGGAGTAATCTCCGAATCAGACGTTGATACTTCAACGGATTTGTGTGCAAACTAATGGGAAAACCCGAGAAATTTCATTCCAAAAACTTTCGACGTTTACAAGCAAACCCCGCCCGATATATATGACGGGAATCGAGCACCAAAAGGAAGGGGGAGAGGGCAAGGTGAGAAAACAGTTGACCTAGGGCCTCAGATTTGGTGTCAGGGACAAGATCCGAGGCAGGTAAACGTGGACGTGCGTCGATGGTGACCTGCAACGGTCATCAACCGAGCAAAAGGGAAACGGGGTCGAGCCACCAAGAGGGGAGCAAAAGAAAGGCGATCGGCGCTCCCCGAAGGAGGAAGAAGGATTAAATAGGTGGGTAATTAGGGCACGACGGGTCGCCCGCTGGTTGGGCTAAAACTTGGGCTTGGGCTCAAGTTTTGGTTCAACCCAAACTTAGTTTTAAAAGGGGTTAACGCTATTCTCCTATTTTCATTAGATTCAAGAGGCGATTATAACGGGATAATTCCGATCCTAAATCCAATGCAAATAAGGAAACAAGACTAAGTTTACCCATACTCATTTAGGCTCGAGGGCGGCCATTGATAACCCGAGACTATCAATGGGATTTCCAAAAATTAGGGTAAAATCATCATCGGCCACTAAACACACACACCCTACAAAAATAATAATGTTCCAACCATGATTACACATGTTACACATTCAAGCTTAATTAATTACAAAAACACAGTTCAAAAGTGCTTCCGCCCTCGCTCGCTGCCTCCACTCCTCAATCTGGCTTCGGATCCCAACATACCCTGAAGATGGAAAACGTGGAGTTACATGAGTTAGGAGACAACAGGGTTCGATTATCAAAAAGTAAAAGGAGAGGAGTAGTTGATGAAGTGCGGTCCGTATCAAATACTCCAATAATCTGACAATCATTATTTCCATCAAATCATATCATTTCTATTTTTATTTCCTTTCTCAAGGGGAGATCAATCAACCTAAAGACACAAAGGTACTCTAGTCATACTGGTGCAACAAGGCAACACAGTATCCTACCGACTATCAAGCCAAGGACTCAAAGGTACCCTGGTTGCACTGATACACGAAGGTAACATAGTACCCTATCGACAAGGACACCTAATCCATAAGTATGCATAACCCCCTATTAGTCTGCAGAACAAAATACAGTAAGATATAGGACCTGACTAGGGCACTAAGCACACCAGCAAAAATCCATATCAACCGTGGGCTAAACAACATCCTTAGGGTAGCAAATCCTAGGAGCCACCATTCCCAATCTTGAGGTCTTTCACTTTAAATATTAGAATTTTATTAAAGTTATCACGAAATCGCATATAGTACAGATAAATTCAATTCTCATACTTAACTATTCTTACTTATTTCCAATCATCCGAGACAACAATAATCAAGGTCAAGTTCAAAGCCAACATTAAAATATACCAAAGCCATCATAGGCTCAATTATTCACATCTGGATACTTTAGGTCAAAAAGACCTAAGTACCCTCAAGAGCAACATTTTCAGATTATCATCTATTTAAATATAAATCCATTTTTATTTATTCATTTGTCATGAAAAGGCTAAAACACGATAAATAAATTATTTATTATACGATTTAAATTATTAGATATGTCAAATGACTATTTTGCCCTTATGCATAATTTTACACATAAAATCCTTTTCCACACCTTTAATCCATCCAAAACACATACTCACATACTCAACAATAGCTCATACATATTATACATCATTTTGAAGACAAATACCATGATACAAAAAAATGACTAAATTGCCCCTAGGGCACACATCCATAAAAATTAATCCTTAATTATATGTAAGCATGCTCAACCTATTATTTTATACATAATTATCATACAAAATATTTTTCCATCATTAGAATCATTTTAATCTAACTTTCATAGCCGACATAATTTACATTAGATAATAAGCTCGATTTATCTATTTTCATGATAATAATAATTAACACATAATCATATGAAATAAATCATTCTTAACATATTTCATCCACCAAAAACTCTAATGTGCTATCACGCAATATTTATAATTTTAGTAAGTTATAAAAATTACCTAAATTTCAGCAAAAATATAAAAATAGCATTATCATGGTTAAGTTATCGGATCTCGCTAATCAATGTTTCATACCTAAAAATAATACCAAAATTATCAAATTAATATCTATCAGGTAAAATAATAATTATAATATAAAATATTTATTTTTTAAAAATTACTAAAATGCCCTTACACTTAAAATGGGTACTAATATATATATATATATATATATATATATATATATATATATATATATATATATATATATATATAAAAATACACGACACTCACGCTGCACATGCAGTGTGAGCCATGTACGCGAAGGAAGGGTGTTGGGCTTGGGGCTGGCTATAGGTGATGGAGTTCGGGTGGCATAGAGGGTTGGGCTTACGAGGAAGGCAGGGTGGAACTAGTCGAGGGTGGAGTTGCTGTGCCAAGGTGCTGTGCGGTGAGGGAACTGAGAGTAGGGGTTGCGATGGGCTACTGGATGTTGGGGAGTGTTGCTGGAAAATGGCAGACAAAAATAGAGGGGACCAGGGGCTGCGATGGGCTGGTGCTAGGAGGCAGGGTGGCAGCTGGTCGAGGGTGGCGGTGTGGTTGGCGACTGCGAAGGTTGGGTGGGATGTTGTAGTTTGGGTTCTACAACGGGCTACGCTGGCTGGGTGGAAGTAGTGTGTTCATGTAGAGAGGGGGCTGCGATGGGCTGTTGGGCCCGCTTGATCGAGAAGGAGATGCAAAGGGGGAGGGGGAAGAAAAGGAAAAGGGAAGTGGTTCGGTGGTGGATCTGTAGTTACTGGGTGACGTAGGATGTGGATGGTGGTTGGTTGCTTGCGGGAAGGTAAGGTTTGCTGGATAAAGAAAATTAGAGAGAGGAGGTTGCATGTAGAGAGGGGGTTGTTTGGGTGATAGGTTCATTGGGTCGAGGGTGGTTGGGCTTGTATGGTTGGTGTGGGCTGGTGTTGTGGGCAGTGGAGATAGCTATACGGGCTGGACTGCGGTGGTCAAAAGGCATAGGAGGAGAGGGAAGGGTTGCATGCGGCACCACTCGACTGAGGTGGTTGGCCCGGTGAGCTCGTCAGCTGTGCTGGTGGTGTTGGTTGCTACTGGCTGTGGTGGTATCACGGGAAGAGAGGGAGGTGTAGGGTCTGCATGCGATAGGCATATAGAGAGGGGCTATTTAGGTTTGCTGGACGGGAAGGCTAGGTGTGGACGACGAGGGTGTTGTGTGATGTGCAAGAATGTTGTGTGCGTGTGTATATGTGAAATGAAAAGGGGGGTTGTGTAATACCCCGTATTAATTAATCTTTAAATTAGACTCGTAAGGCTTAAAGTTTTATTAGTGGGCAAAGTAAACCATAAGATTATTATTATTTCTATTTTTTTTTCAATTGCCTTGTTATCTTGAGTAGTTCCATAAATAATAAGTTATAAGAATAACCCGGGTTTAGTGGGAGAAAGAGTAGAGGAAATTAAAATTTTATGTTGTTAATAATACCGATCACAAGAGGCGAGTAATTAAAATAGAAGGGATTGTAAGAATAATAATAATGTTAATAATAATTTAAAATAAAATAGAATGGGCGAAGTGATAAAATAATGATAATAATAATAATATTGGTCATAATAATAATAGTATCATGATTTCCTTTTAGAGGACATTAAGCCTTGTTTAAGTGGTAATTCTTTTTCCTAATAACCTTCTTGTTAGCTACTACCTTAGGAGTTTTTTTCTTCTTTTCTTCCTAATCTTTTCTCTAATCAACCTGCACCTTTTTCCCACCTTCTTCCCCACCTAAACCCAGCCAAATCACCCCCAGCAGGTCGCATGACCTGTAGCTCCCAGCCATGCACCCGTCACCTTCCCTCTCTCCCCATGCATGAGTCTTTTCCAGCCAGCATTTTCCCCCTCTTTTGCATCCTTTCCTCTTCCCCAAACACAGCCCTTCTCCTCCCCCAACCTCACTCTCTCTCACACCACCCCAGCCTACAAATTTTGGCAGCCATCACTCAACCATCTTCCCTCACATCACTCACCACCTGCAGCCTCTACCCTTCGACACTCAACCTCCCATCCCCTAACTTGCAGCATCATCCTTCCTTCCTCCAACCTGCACCCCTACCTTATCCATCCTCCATCTACCCACCTATTTTTCCTCCTTTCCCATGCTCTTCTTCCCTGCGAAAATCCAAGCAAATCAGGCCAGCTATAGCTAGCACGTCACCAGCCTTATGCAGCCCCAAAACCCCACGTAACCCTAGCCCCTCCATCGAGATACAGCCTGTGTCTCCCCCCTTCTCAACCTGCACCCCTATCCCATTATTCCAGCCACCTATCCCTCCTTTTTCCTCTTTTCCCATGCATTTAACCAGCCCCTCTTCCCTCCTTAAAAGTTTCGAAACTCTCCCCCCAAAAACCAACCTGCAACACCCTTCCCCACTCACCCTTGTAGTAGCCCATTTCTCTCCATCTTTCCCCCCTTTTATTTGAGTCCCAGCCTGTAGATATCACCCCCTTTCCCCCTCCCTTTAATCCCTCTAAGTTGCTCCTTGCAACCCCCTCTTCCCTTCCCTAAATTCCAGCAAGAAAACAAAGGTAAGTGCGGCCCCAAAACTCCCCTCTCCCCTCCACCGAGTTTTGTTGCAAAACTTTTCCAACTTTCACCTTGTGTTCTACCTTCTCCAAGTAGCCATTTTTCTTCCCCAAGTAAGCATTCTATCTTCTGTGGGTTCGGTGCTTGAATTTATGCACCAGCCGCTTCTTTTATTTTCCTAATCATTTTCAAGTATTATCTTATATAGGTTGTATTTTGATTATTTAATTTTTTGCATAAATACTAATGCTTGTAGTTTGGGTGGTGAATGCACTTCTAGGTAACCTCAACCTCACTTAGAGTATTTGTGGAGGAAGCTCAAGGTAAATCCAACTAATCCGTAGATGGTAGAATTTTTATGTGAAAATGATAGGCTAGTTTTCTAGGATTAAATCATGATAGGATGAAGTTGTCAAATTATTGTATGTTTGCAGGAAATGGGAGCATGATTTATTTCTTTGCTACATGAATATCATGATGTTTAAATTTACATGTGTTATCATGTAATCTTTTATATGCTGAAGTGATATTCTTAAATGTGAAAATTGTACGTTAATGGTAATGAACTTGGTTTTATGTTAGTATAATGAGACGGATATGTTTAAGGTAAAATGTAACTTTATATACCATGATTATGTTGAGATTTGTTTGTGAAAATTTTATGAGACTATAAAATATTAGAAATGCATGCTAATAGTGTTTACATGTACTATGTATGATAAATGGTTAAGGATAATATGGTCCTTTGTACTACCAAAGAGATTGTCGAATTTAAAGTATCAATAATTATTTTATGCTAGCGTTTCATGACAAATGGCTTATGTAAGTAAACTCGGTAATAAAAGTGAAGGAAAATGTGGTAGTTATAGGTTGAGGGGTATTTTGGTCATTAAGGCAAAAAGGTGCTCCAAAGTGGATAAATGGATTAATTAAATTAATTTTTGGCCTTAAAATAAATGTTGGGAATAATTGGATAATTGGTTTGAACATTGAATCGAATAATTATTCAGGCTATGAAATAATGCCAAACCCTAGGCTGTGTTGGCTTGGAATGGTTCTGACCTTGTGGTATTTGGATGTGATGTTTTTTGTTGATGGTTGAATAAGTTGAAATTTTTGAATCTCGACATTCAAAAAGGAAATAATAACCCGGAATTTCATAAGACAATAATTACTTAAACAGAAAGACTCGAGTTAGAAAGGAATCTCGTGTCTTGGACTTGGCCGTCGAGTGCATAGTTTTGGGCCTTTGGGTCAAGGGGCTCACTTCTGCCCTTCGGGTCAAGGAGCTCACTTCTGCTCTATAGGTATTCCATACACCCTATAGGGAGTACGCGTACTTAAGGTCTTGAGTTCTGAAGTTTAGTATGGGTGACTGTTATGTTGTGTGGCTTCCTTGGTGAGCTTTGCCCTGGAATCGAGTGATTTATTTTGGTACCACCCTCCTTGATGATCTTTGTCATAGATATGGGATTGTATTCCACTTGTCAATTGCTATGAATTTTATAACCGGATTAGACACCCACCATAATACTTCTATAATAATCGGAATAGGAATGATTTTACCTTGGTGAGATTACTTGGAATATCACTAATGCTTCCTATTAGGCCATAATGTATAGTCGTTGGTTAGTTAAATTATTTATGAAATTATAGGCATGCCTTAAATGCCTTTGATAGAGATTTTAACCTAGCTCGTAATGTTAAATGTGATGTGGTTGTGTCTTTCAAAATCGTGGCCTTGCATGAGAGCATATATTCTCTTTAAATTCTATACTTGTATGATGTTTGCTAAGTGGGTATGCTATCTCTCCGGAGGCGTTGTGGTTTACTCAATACGAGGAAGTCATACTGATGCTATCACTTTTTAGAGGAGTACGTCCAGGGCATGCATTGGCTAAAAGACTACGAAGAGCATCACCCCAGCGAATAGGTAGATTTAGGGAGTGAGTGGAACCCGCCCCTTTTCCCCTTTTCCTTGTAATTTTTTGGACCGTAAGAGTGTAAGGCAGACCACTAATGACTTTTACGTACTCTGTTGTTAATTTCTAAATGGTTAGTTATTTAATTTCCCAAACAATCATTTGTCATGGATAATATGTCTTTTGCAAAACTCTTGATTTCGTATTATACTTCTCTTAACTTTGGATGGTTGATTTGTTTTAAGCCTTAGCACTTGATGTACGGATGGTGAGGAGACTAGACTTATGTCAAGTGTGGCGGTAACACCCACCGGTCTTTAACTTTCACTTCCACAAAGCATAATTTAAACAAAATTTTTAAGTCATGATTTTGGGGTGTTACAGGCTGTTTGGCTTGATCAGGGTTAGGGTTGGTTCGGTGATAGTGATGTGTGCGTGTGTATATGTGTATATTGTGTAGAGTGAGTGTGTAAGTATGTAGCGTGGATATCTGTTTATAAATTCACAGAGGGGGCCGAAAAATCTTCGGGAGAAATTTTTGGACAAGGTAGAGGATAGAGTAGGAGGTAAATTAATAACATTGGATAGGAGTTTATTTATTTAGTTTTAGATTTACTTTAGGTAGATTAAAATATTAAATATAAAAATAGTTCGGGAAAAATTATCCGAATCATGATAAATTTTAAAAATAAGCTGAAAGAGTAAAATAATTGAAAATAATTCTTAGGAAATTATTTTTAGGTTACAAATCAAAAGATTATTAATAAAATAATTTAAAATAAGATTTACGAGTAAAAACTAGGATTAATTTAAATAACCTAATCTCTATTAAAATTTTAACCTAATTAGATTTATACATAAACCGTCGAAATAATACAAAAAATAATAATACTTTTAAAATTAAACCTCCTAAAGTATGGTGATTGTCAAACCTCCTAAATTAAACCTCCTAAATTAAACCTCCTAAATTAAACTATTCCTATGATTATTAATATATAATTATGGTTTTGAAAAATAGGGTATTACAAAAACTTCATATGATTGGAAATGAGATACCATAGTGTGGTGACATGGTAAATGTTTTGGTCACAAAGGTATTTCCTTCATATTGTATTATAGCACAAAAGGACAGAATGAAGAGTCAAGAAAAATAACTTATATGGGATGATCCATATCTACAGAAATAATGTGCTGATCAAATCATTAGAAGATGTAACCCTGATAGTGAAATCTCTCTATCTTAATATTTTTCATAACTACACCTATGGGGGTCATTTTTGTCCTAAAAGAACAACTCATAAAATTTTAGAAAGTGAATGTTCTTAGGCAACCCTGTTTAAGGATGCTTATGAATTTTGCAGAACATGTGAAAATTGGTAAAAGACTGGAGGACTAGGTCCTAGAAATGAAACGCCAAAAAATCCTATCATTGCATATAAAATTTTTTATGTTTGTGGTATGGATTTCATGGGTCCTTTTCCATCATCCTTTGGTTTCAAATGTATTCTTATTGCTATAGATTATGTCTAAAAATAGGTGGAGGCAAAGGTTACCCATATTGATGAAGCTAAAGTTATTGCATATATTCTTCGAACTAACATTTTTGCAAGGTTTGACTTGCCAAAGACAATAATAAACAACTAAGGTTACCACTTCTGCAACAAAGCTATAGAAGCATTGTTAAATAAATATCATCTAACACATTAAATCTCCACATCATATCATCCACAAACAAACGGTCAAGCCAAAATATCCAATCAAGAAATAAAATAAATTTTGGAAAAGATGGTGAAATGAAAGGGAAGGATTGGAGCTTCCACCATAATAATACTCTCTAGGCCTATCGTACAACATTCAAAACTCAAATTGGTATGTCACCATATCATTTGGTCTACTATAAACCTTTTCAACTTCCAGTCAAATTGGAACATATGGCTTTTTAGGCTATAAATAAATGTAATATGGATTCAAATGAAATTGGAAGGCATCGGAAACTTCAACTACAAGAAATTACATTGTGATATAAAGACCGGACTAAGGTTGTTCATGATAAGTTCATTCTTAGGAAGAATTTTGAGATCAATCAAAAATTTTTATTATACCATTCTCATTTAAAGATGTTTCAAGGAAAATTAAGGTGAATGGAAATTTTCCCCGATCCTAATGTGTTGAATTATTGCATCCTTTTTTATTCAATTCATAATCTATAAGTTGTGTTATTGATTGATTGACGGATTTATGATCCACGGCCAGGTTCTAATTTTCGGCGTGGGAAATACCGATAAGATCAAGAGATAATCCAGTATTAGACCCAATAGCACAATGAGAGATTAAATTAAAGGTCAAGAGATGATCGATTTGACCTCTACAACAATAAAGGAGGAAACATTATAGACTTTAATGCATTACATTTTGTTATACTCTAAGCTAGAGATAAATAGGGCCATAGATATGTGATAGGGTGGTTGTGGCTTGAGAAAGCACAACACTTTCTATCCTTGTTGGCATGATTGATTATGATTGTTAAATTATTTTGTGATGTGGTCTTCGATTACATGTGAGCATCGGGGGCGAAGAACCGGAACCTTAGCTCTTCTATTTATTTGAGTCACTTGACTGCTATTTTCCTTTCTTTTTAGCTTATTTATTTATTTCAGCTTACAATTTGTTAGTTCATATCATCTCGTAGTCTAGACATAGCTAAGTTCTATCATTATCCTCGTAGTCATTCACCAATCCTTGTGGGATTGACCTTGACTACTACTCTAACCCCGTGTACTTGTGGGTAGGAACATGTCAAGTTTTTAGCGTCGTTGCCGGGGATTGGCAGTGAGTGACATTAGGACTCAAGGAAATTATTGTGATCTAGACATTTAGTTTTTTTTTTCTTTTTACATTCTTTTTGTTGTGGTTGACTAATATTTGGTGTAGGAGTTCTTGGTTTAGTGCAGGTGCATTAGTGCATGACCCACGCTAGTGGGGGTGATCTAGTGCCACTTGATCTCGAGATTGAGAGGACCATCTCATATTTATGTAGATCATGCATTACAAACAATAAAATGGAAACCAATACTCCACCCCATGATGGAAAAATCCCACCACAAGTGCACATCCTTCTTCAAGAACAAGCTTCTATCCAAGAACAAGCTCCCATTCCTAGGTCACGTTAGGACTATACTACACCAAGCCTTGATGGCTCAACCTCAAGCATACGAAGACTGGCCGTACAAGCTAATAATTTTGAGATCAAGCCTACCATTATCCAGATACTACAAACATCACTTCAATTTGGAGGTAACCTTAATGAAGATCCCCACTCCCACATTACTAACTTTGTAGAATTCTGTGACACTTTTAAGCTAAATGGTGTTTCTAATGATGCAATTAGACTTATATTGTTCCCTTTTTCTTTATATGATAAGGCTAAGAGTTGGTTACACTCATTAGCCCCAGGGTCTATTACTACTTAGGGAGATTTGGTGAAGCCTTTCCTTTCTAGATATTTTCCACCATAAAAAATTGTAAAATTATGGAATGACATCACTACCTTTATGCAAAAATGACCTTGAATCGCTTTATGATGCATGGGAAAGGTTTAAGAATTTTCTTAGGAAGTGTCCACATCATGGCCTGCCTATGTGGCTTTAGATGCAAACTTTTTATAATGGTATCTCTACTACTAACTATTCTATGATAGATGCAGCTGCAGGAGGTACCATTATGAACAAAACTCCAGAGTAGGTTTATAATTTCATTGAGGAGCTAGCTTCAAATTCCCACCAATGGCATTCTGAACGTGCCCCAATACAAAGGACTCTAGGAATTCACTCTTTAGATACCATCACAAAATTAGAGGCTAAGATTGATTTGCTTGCTATAAAATTTGACAAAATTGATAGTACTTCTTGTATGAAGGTACAAGTTAATGCACCTATGTGTGAGTTATGTGGTGGATCACACTTAAGCATAGAATGTCAAGTTCGGAAGCCCTTCCAACAATCTTATGATCAAGTGAACTACATGGGAAATAGTTATGGGAGACCGAACAATCCCTACTCTAATGTGTATAATCCTAGATGGAGAAACCATCCAAACATTAGTTGGAGAAATGAAGTTCCTACAAAGCCTCCGAGATTCACACAACAACAACCAACACCTCCAGCTCCTTTACCACCCCAACAACCTCAATCTTCTTCCCTTAAAGAGATGATGTCCTCTAAATCAGTTTTTATATTATTATTTTTTAAATATGGGAATATTATCTCTTAGGAGGCATTCTCATTAACTTAATATTAGAAAGTTATAATGATACTATTAACTTCAGCTTGTTGCAAGTGTTTGTGGAAACTTAGGTTAGGTTAGAGTGGTAAGGTAATCTAGTGTCCCTTGTTATATACGTGTTTATTTTGTTCTTATGTCCTATTTTTGGGACATCAATTGTTGTAACACTTTGCTTTAAAATATTTTATTTCTCACGTCCATTTCTATTTGGTTGTTGTTTTTATTTTTCTTTTTTCCTAAGCCTTTGATTATTTGATGGCCACAATTAACCTTTGTGAATGAGTTATTTTTAGATTATCATATATGCATTTTATATATTATTCATAGCCTACTTTGCATTGGTCTTGGCGTTGTACCAAATGCTTGGATAATTGCTTCTTCTAAAATGAAAATTTTAATTACAAAATTTAGGAGTGTTACAATAATATATCATATGAATTATGGACATATCACACTCCTAACAATAAATACTTTAAATTTTATAGTGTTTGGATAAAGTGAAAAATTCTTAAGCCAAAGAAGGTCAAGTTAGGACCAAATAATCATTAATTGTGTATTCATTAGTTATGCACATAATAGTAGTTCATATTGACTTCTTTTCCATCAATAAAAATTCCTAGCATTTATGATGACGACATTATAGAATCAACAAATGCTATATTTTTCAATTATATGTTTCCCTATAAATTAAATAGTGAATTATTTTCACTAAAGAAGATAAGAAATTCTAATTGTAATAAGAAACTAAGGATGATCCAAATGGATATATAAAAAAAATAGATATGGTATCAAAATTAGTTATACCTATTTATCTTACATATTTGTAAGAAAATGTGAGTTTTATAGTCAGGGAATCCATGTTTTTTTATAAATATACTTATTTAAAAAATGCAATAAAAAGTAAAATTTAATTCATCATCTAAAACTACACATGGAGATTGGGAGACAGACATAGTATGAGTTAACCCCTGGGATGTAAGTGGATATGTAAGAAAAAATTGAAAGGGTATCATTTAATTAACCACTACAAGGTAAGCCTCGTAGTTAAGAGTTACAAGAAAAGAGAAGATATTGATTTTTTAAAACATTTGTTCACTAGTTATAACAATTTTGTCTATACATATGTTATTGGTACTAGTACATGTAAAGAGTTTAGAAATGTATCAAATTGATGTAAATACACCACTCTTAGATGGTGAACTAAAGCAATAGATCTATATGAAACAAGATGAGAATTTCCTTAAACCTATTATGGGTTAAAACAAACACACAAGCAATGACATGAAAATTTTAACAATGTAATGTGGTTAAATGGATTAAAACTAAATGAGTTTAATAAATGTGATTATGTTAACGATACTCATAAAAGCCATTTTATTATTTATATTATATGATTATAATGAGTAGTAATAATGATATCATCAAAACTACCAAACAATTTCTTGAAAGAATTTTTGATATAAGAGATATAGGTCGTGCAAATTTTATTTTAGGAATTAAGATTGTTATAATGTTGCATGGGATAATGTTATCTTAATCTCATTATTTTGAGAAAATACATGATTGTTTCATATATTATAATATTAGCCCAATTAAAAATCAATGAGATATTAATATTTATGTGACACAAAATATAGTTGATAATGTTGCACAACTGGAATATTAATGTATAATAGGCCATATCATGTATATAATGAGTTGCAAATAACCTAGAATTACTAATATAGTCAATGTGTTGAGTCATTACACCAATAACCTGTTAGGGAACATTAGAACGCAATCATTAGAGTTCCAAGACATTTGAAACATACGAAGAACTTTGGAATGCACTATAATAGATATCTTTAGGTTGTAGAAGACTAAATTAATCCAAAATGGATAAGGTTTCAATGACTATGAGTCTACAAGTGGATATGTATTCACACTTGAAGTAGTGTAATATTTTAGAAATCATCCAAAAAAGCATGTATTTTGATGTTGATAATGGTGTCTTAATTTATTGCTTGAGGTAAAAATGGGGAAAAAGTTTAATGGATCTGAAATTTCATGGAAGATATCCTATATGTTGGAAAAAAAAACTATGGCACCCATATGTATTTATTGTGATTATCACTATACAATTGGTTAGGCTCGGAGTGATATTTATAATTGTATATCTAGATAGATTCATCATAGCTATACATAATACCATAAGGAGATTGTTTTCTAGTAGAATTATCTCAATTTACTCTATGAAGAAAAAGGATAATATTATGAACCTGATTACAATGGTATTACTAGAGATTAAGTAGATAGGTACTCATGGGGGATGGGCTTAATGCCTATGGATCTTAAGAGTAATCATGGTAATAATGTAACCTTGGTTTTTGGAGATCCCAAGATCTAGGTTCAATATGATAATCAAACTAAGGAGGACTCATTCTTACAGTAAGGAGTCTATTTTCATATACACATTAATATGATGAAGTAGGGAAAAAAATGGACAAGTGTAAGTTATGGTGTGGATCAAAGTGCAAAGAAGCACGGGATCGAATCACTTCTTTGTTTTAATCATACATAGGTTGAAGTCGAAGAGAAATGGCTCAGTTTCAGGAGGATTAAAGTTGATTATAGGAAGGTTTCAATGGGAAGCAACACATAGAATTTTAATGCACATTCAAAGGACTTCAAGAGGAAGAAATGTCTGGCACTTTCCTATCTAGATATGTCACCAAAAGAGAGAAAAACATAAGCTATTAAACTTGAGAATTCATGTTCAAATGATTTTCTATTCCAATCTACATATGCGTTTACAAAGAGGATGTATATATATAGGTAGTAAACCGACACAATGGGCCTAAACCAGCCGATTACCTCCTTAATTCAAGCTAGATTTAACTCACTTGAATTAATCATATAAAATAATTAATCTCAATCATAATATTATCATTTAATTGATATTAATGATTAACATTACAAAGCCCTATAATTTTCTATGGTACATACATGAAATTACAACAAAACACTAGCTTACATGAAATATACTTTAAGCTTTACAACAAGATTAATATAGATAATGATATCACCAACTATATCTTGTTGTAATGTTATCCCATGTATGATATTTTCTTGCATGCTTTGAATGCTTGTACACTTTAAGTCTTTTCTTGTGTATTTCCTTCTTCACCTTGCACATGAGTAACATACCTGCAAGAATATCTTTAATTATTTTCAATAAAAAATATAGAAATATTATGAACAACAATTAAATTGATTGGCATTATTAAGAATGCTAATTCTTCCTTACCTTGAGAATTATTAGAAACATGAGATACATTAGATGCACCTGCATCATTCTCCCCAGGTTGAGAAGAATTTATCCTCAAATTATCATTAATATAATAAGGAGACAAATCACCAATAATAAAAGTTCTTGAAATTCCACCATAATGATTTGGAAGTTCAAGTTGATAAGAATTATCCCCAAATTTTCTTAGTATTTTAAAAGTTCCATTAGCTCTTGGAATTAGTTAATTTTTAAGTAAATTAGGAAATCTTTCGTTATGCAAATGTAACCAAACTGAGTCACTAAGAGAATATACCTGTGGGGTTCTATACTTATTTACTTTAGCTTTATACCTGACATTAGCTTTTTCGATATTAGCCTTTATTTTCTGATGAAGCTATTAAAAGAATTTAACTCTATCCTTAGCTTCATAATTTTAAAATTCTCGTTTTTCCATATGTTGTATAATAGGTGTAGCTATAGTAGAAAAATCCTTAATGAATCTTCTATAGAAACTAGTTAACCCATGAAAACATCTCACATCATGAACATTTTTAGGGATAGGACATTCTTTTATAGCTCTAATATTATTAGGATCCACTTTTATTCCCTCTCCACTTACAATATATCCTAGTAAAACTACACTTGGAAGCATGAAATAACATTTTTCAAGTTTTCCTTAATGTTTAGCTTTCCTTAGCTTATCAAACAACTTTCTCAAATGCACTAGGTGATCATGCCCATTTTTACTATAGATAAGAATATCATCCAAATATATAACAATAAAATTACCAAGAAAAGGTCGAAGAACTTCATTCATAAATCTCATGAATGAAATAGGTGCATTACATAGCCCAAAAGCCATAACCATCCATTCATAGAGACCATATTTCATCTTGAAAGCAGTTTTCCAGTAATCTCCATCCCTAATCCTTAGTTGATTATAACCACTTCTTAAATCAATTTTAGAAAATACTTGTGCACCATAATTTCATCAATCATATCATTTAACCTAGGAATAGGAAAACGATATTTAATAGTAATGTTATTCACTACTCTTGAATCTATGCACATATGCTAAGTACCATCTTTTTTGGGAACTAGAAGAGTAGAAACACTACAAGGACTCATAATTTCTCTTACAAATCCCATATCCACAATCTCTTGGTTTTAATTTTATAATTCCTTAGCTTCCTATAGGTTACATCTATAAGCATGTTTATTTGGAAGAGGCATTCCAAGAAGAAGATCAATAGCATGTTCTATACCTCTTTTAGGTGGTAATCTAGGAGGTAAATCATTAGGAAATACATCATGATATTCATCAAGCCGCTTATTTAGATTAGGATTATCAATTTGTTTCTCCCTGAGTTTATAATCTTTAGCAACTAAGGCATAGAAAATTCCTTCTTCTTCTATTCACTTTTCCATAAATTTTTCATGTAAAAATAATCTCATTTTATCATCACTCAAAGGCATATTATCACATAGAGAAGGTGTTAATCTATACAATCATTTTCCCTTTTTCACAAATATTCATTAGTCAATCCATCATGAGTTTCGTTTCTATCATATTGCTATGGTCTTCCTAAAAGTAAAACACAAGCATCCATAAGAAAAACATCACACGAAACTTCATCATGGTAGTCTCTAATGCAAAATGTGATTAAGGTTCTTTTGTTTACTTTAGCTCCTTTATCCTTATTTAACCATTATAAAGAATGGGGTTTAGGATGATTAGTAGTCTCTATATCAAACTTCTTAACCATTGCTTCACTAGCAAAATTTGTACATGAACCACTATCAATAATGAGTCTATAAACCATATCACCTATTTTACACTTAGTTTTAAAAAAACTTTATCTGAGTAGGTGTCACATTAGCTTGAATTTGTAACACTTTTTGAATCACAAAACATAGGTCTCCTTCTTCTTCTTCACCCATGGTTAAAATTTCATTACGAGTATTGATTTCTAGATTATCGTCTTCAGCATAGGGTTCCATGTCTTCTATTTCACTCAAGGTTTAAGCTTTTAGATTAGGACATTCTCTAGCAAAGTTCCTATATCCTTTACATTTGAAGCACTATTTATTATACATTTTAACCACCCTATTTTTACCTTTTCCATCTTGATTGTTCCTTTTATCATATGAAGATGTAGTTTTAGGTGTAAAGGTATACAAATAGTGTTTATATGAGGTTGAAACATTAGATTTAGCATAGGCCTTGATTGATTTTGTTTGTCTTTTAAATTTTAATGCCAATGTAATCAAATTATCAAGAGAATCATATCAAAACATATCAACTTTATCTCTTATCAAATTATTCAATCCACCTAAGTATCTAGCACATTTTTGTTCTTTTCTTTCGTTGACATAACATATAAGTGCTAGTTTTTCAAATTCTCTAGTGTATTCTTCTACATTAAAAAATCCTTACCTTAAAACTTTCATTTTCAATTACATATCTTCTTCATATTCTCTAGGCACAAATTTTTTTCTTAGCTGCTTTTTAGGTTTTTCCCATGACTTAATTTTTAATTTCTCTTATCTTTCTCTTTTCTTTTATAAGTTATCATACCAAATCCTATCAAATCTTTTGAACTTAAGAGTAGCAAGATTACATTTTTGTTCATTATCATACTCTTTAAATTCAAATTTAGCCTTAATTTCATGCAACCATTCAAAAAACAATTCATCATTTAATTCACCATAAAATTGAGGAAGATCTAGTTTGATACCCTGATCCTCATTGTATGCATGTCTTACTTGGAATGGATGTGGCCTCCTATGATTTCTTGAGCCAAACAAAATCATCTCTTCTTCTCCATCCTTGGCATGATTCAACTTTGTATATCCATTCCCTTATTTTGCTCGGATTATATGCCTCATCTTCCCTTCCACACTATCTTGTATGTCTTCTAAATGATTCGGCCATGGAGGAAGCTTCTCTTGGTAGGCTAGCTCAGCTTCCACACTTTGCAATTGTTATTGAAGTGTTGTATGAGTATGAAGCTGGGTATCCATGCATGTGGTCAAGCTATTGATAGACTCCACCAATACACACGCATCTTCACTTACCTTAGTGAAGTTACAACACAACACCTAACTTCCACAAAGAATTCAAAAACTAATGGTAATCTAGGAAGTTTACTTGTAGCCAAGTGATATAGGGTAGATCTTACTAAGATTTAAGCAAGTATTTTTTAATCCTTTTCTATCTTAGTCATGCAATTATTGGAGTAGAATGGTCAAGTAATTTTTTTGTAATAGCTCTTGGCTGGGAATTTGGTTTCCTTTGTGACAAACAAATAGGTCACATATAATACAAAAAGAGGGCATCAAATATGTGTCGAGGTAGTGGTATCTTCAAGTTGAAAATGTTGGATTTTTAAGACCTGAAGATGTGAAGAAGAGAAAAAGGAGAGTATGTGTTAATAGGTTGGGAGAAAAAGGTAAGGTTCAAAGGTTAAAAATTTTTCATTCGAACTTGGGAGTTGCCGGGAGTTTTGTCTCTTTGATAAGAAGATACAAGGAGGAGAAAATGAAAAGAGAGCCTACTGGATGAATTGAGGAAAGAAGGAAAAAAAAAAGAGAATGCTAGATGTCGAAGCCTAAAATAAAAGATAATCTTGGAAGAATGTAGGTTGAAGATATAAATGGGGTGAATGGCTAAAGAGTGGCATCAAAGAATATGATAATCTTCTTCGGTTGAAGATGTGAATAACTTCAACAACATTCCATCAATAATTTTAAAACTTCAATTAAGATTCACATTGAAGATTCAAGATGTAGATGAATCTAACCTATTTTAGTGGATTCTTGAAGGAAAATTTTGCATGCAACAGCAAGAACAACAAGAACCCTAGATAATCGAAGGAAAACAAAGAGTTTTGGATCTTTGATACCAAAAATGGTGTGGACAAAGTGGAGAAAAGCATAGGATCGAATCACTTCTTTGTTTGGAGCATCCATAGGTTGAATTTGAAGAGGAATGGCTCGGTTTAAGGAAGATTAAACTCAATTATAGGTAGGTTTCAATGGGAAGATAAACTTTAAATGTCAATGCATATTCAAAGGATCTCAAGAGGAAGGAATTCTCAGCACTTTCCTATCTACATAACTCTCCAAAAGAGAAAAAAACTTAAGCTCTTAAACTTGAGAATTTGTGTTCATATTATTTTCTATTCCAATCGGCATATGCATGTACAAGGAGGAAATATATATATAGGTAGTAAAACAACAAAATGAGACTAAACTAGATGATTACCTCCTAAATTGAAGCTATATTTAACTCACTTCAATTAAGCATATATAAAAATTAATCTCAATCATAATATCATGATTTAAATGTTATTAATGACTAACATTACAAAGCCCTACAATCAACTATGATACATATATAAAATTACAACAAAACCCTAGCTTACATGAAATATACTTTAAGGTTTAAAACAAGCTTAATATAACTAATGATATCACCAACTATTTCTTGTTGTAGTGTCATCCCATGTATGCCATAGCCTTACATGCTTTGAATGTTTGTACACTTTAATTCTTTCTTATGTGTTGACTTCGTCACCTTGCAGATAAGTAACATACTTGCAAGAATATCTTGAATTATTTTTAATACCAAGTATAGAAATATTATCAAGAACATTTAAAATGATTGGCTCCATTATTAAGAATGCTAATTATTCCTTACCTTGAGAATCATTAGAAACATGAGATACATTAGATGCACTTGAATCAAGTTTTGTTTTTAATGATCCTTAGAACTTGATATATGTAAGTGGATTAATTAAGGATTAAATAATTAGGATATAACCTATGTGAATTAAATGGGGAAAGCATTTTTTATAATTTTTAATACTAAATCATCTAAAATGTTCATTGAAAAAGGAGGTATTCATGACCGGAACAAATAATTTTGTGAGCCAAATATGATCTAAGAAAGTTGTATAACCTCTATTATCTCAGTTCACACATGATAATCGAATGCTAAACTCACACCGTTCCATCATTAGCTAGTAAACCCAATACATGATCACAATGGAAATTTAAGAGTCTTGGATAACTTATCCACTATAAATTTTTATAGTTTTACTCAATTATTTTGGAATGAAATTAATTTTATCTTTCATTCAAGAGGTAAATACATTCCAAGAAATATAATAATATCTTGTGAATGGATAATATGACAGATAACAAATTTAGTATGATTTCTTCATGCTAAAAAGGATTATGATATATTACAATATAGTAGGGGATTATTATATTAGATTAAAATATAATGAATTCATATATTTAGAAATGAAAGTTAATATTAGTTACTAATTATTAGTTTTCCATTGAAAATGATAATTAGTGTTAATTACTAATTATTATTTTGCTTTGGGAATTATAATTAGCATTAGTTATTAATTATCAATTTGTCTACAAAAAATTTATTAGTAGAAAATACTAATTAATTAATTTACTATAATGGTTAATTGGAACTTAAATTTATTCTTTCATTTTAACTCTTTAATAAAAGTTTAACAAGTGACTTCACATAGTAAGTCACTAATAACTTGAATTTTAAAGACTACATCTTATCATAAGCATAGAATTCCTAAGTCTTACTATATATGTTTTCACACACTTGGTGGTATATGTTGCTAATCATTGACAACAAAAAGGAGGGAAAATCCCACTAGTTAGGAGTTTGTTCAAGGGGCCTAAAAAAAAGTCTATAAAAAGCCCCCTATATATTTGTAAGTGAAAGAAAATTTGGAGACTTTTATGTCTAGGTAACATCTCTCTTTCTACCCTATTTAATACTAAGCATAAAATTGCATAAGGTAACAAAAAACAACCTTGAATACCATATAGAATGTGATAAATTTATCTCGATAACATATCATAAATTTGTTACGCTAGATAAATTATTTATTATTTTAGATTTTAGCTTTTTTTATTTTAACTAAAGGGATGATATTCTAAAATAATAATAATATTAATATACTTCTAATGATTTGTTCTATTTATTTATTTTAATAATATACTTAGCTTCATATTTCTTTATCTCATCTATATGGTAGAAATATACCATTAATTTGTAGTAGTATTCAGACTTGTATTTTAACATTGGTTTTGTCAAAATATCAACAAGATTATCTTTAGTTCTTATCTTCTCAAATCTGAAAGTTTTGCCTCCAATCACCTCTCAAATAAAATGCAACTTTATATACAGACATTTTTTCCTCTCATGATAGACATGATTCTTACTCAAACACAATTAACTTTGATTATCACACTATACCACCATAATCTTGAATGTGAGTTAAAATTATTTCATCAATCCTTTTAATAAAATTACTTATTTTATTACCTTTGTGCAACCAATATATTAAACCTAAATAGATGATAAAGTCACTACTCTCTACAACGATGACTTCCAAATTGTGGTGCAACCACTTAATAAAATACATAACCATATTGTGACCTCCTAGTCTCTAAATCTCATCTATAGTCTAAGCTAGTGTAAACTTGTGGCTTAACTTGATCATCTGGTTCTCGACTAAACACCAACTCAACCTTTATAGATCCAACCAAGTATCTCAGAATCCATTTTAATGGTCTCTAATGTTCCATCCTATGTTCTAACATCAACCTACTAACCATACTCAAAACATAAGTTAAGTCTAGCTGTACACAAATCATAAGATATATCAAACTCCCTATAGCACTTTAATAAGGTACTTTATCCATATATTTCATCTACTTTTCTGTTTTAGGAGCCTTAAATTTACTTAGCTTGAACTAAACTATCATTAGAGTTGACATAGGCTTTATTTCACACCAACTAAATCTTTCAAGTAATATATTAGCATAAGAGCCCTAAGAGAAGAACAACTTCCTTTCTTTCCTCTATCTCTAGATTTCATACCTTAAATCCTTTTAACTACCCCTAAATCCTGCATGCCAAATTCCTTCTCTAGTAACAACTTGAATTAACTAATTTAGATCATGCTTTTACTAGAAATAGGTGTATCATCTACATATAGTTATAAAAGTACATCATTAATACCTTTCATTATTTTTATAATAAACACACAAATAAAAACTACTTTCATTGAAGCTAATTCTCTTTACATATAATTTAAATCATAGATTCTATTGTGTAGGACTTTATTTAAGTCAATATAGAGATCTTCTCAAATGACACACCCAATCTTCCTTACCTTTCTCATCATATCTAAGGGTTGATTCTTGTATATCATTCCATCAAATTCACCATGAAGAAAGGTACTCTTATCATCTAACTACTCAAGTTCCATGTCATTTATTGCAACCAGTACTAGCTTACTCCATATTGAAGTATGTTTCACCAGAGGTGGAAATTTCTCATTATAATCCATCTATTCTTCCTACAAAAAACCTTTTACTACTAATATATCTTTAAACCTTAGTTTTAGACCAACTTCAAGTGGTTCTTTGAGCTTATATATCAACTTACACTCAACTAGTTTCTTATGTTTAGACTTAGGAGATAGTATCTAAGTATTATTACTATATAAGTAAGTCATTTCTTCATTCATAATTTTTATATGGTCCTTGCTATATATACTTGCAACTACTTACTTGTAGCATTTTGGTTCTAACAACACCTCAATAGTTATATGTAAAGCATAAGCTACTATATCGGCATAAGCCTACCCTACTTTGTGGTTTTATTTCCCTTATTTACCTATCTCTTGTTAGTTGATACTATGATAAACTCTCTTAATCATCTAACTCATCTTAACCAATAGTAGGGAAGGAATTTCGCCACCTTCTTGAGTCTGATCTCTACTAGGCCCTACCTCAATATTGAACATCTTGCATTTTAAACCATGAATCTAGTATTTCTTTGAGAAATGGTCCTCATAAAACTCAAATTTTTTGAACTTAATATACTTACTTGCTAATATTTTTAGATGTTTATCTTCTAAACTTGAAAGTTTATACCCTTTAGTTCCTTTAGGATATCCAAGTAAAATACACTTTGTTGCCCTAGGTTCTAGATTCTCATCATTGATATAAGCATAACATGTACACCCAAACACCCTTAGGAAACTACAATCTCTTAGTTCACCACATCACTTCTGTATAGGATTGTTAAATTTGATTGCACTCAAAGGACACCCCTTTATGAGATAATAGGCAGTCTTTGTTGCTTCTTAGTGAGAATGGAAAATCCTAAGAAAACCATCATGTATCTAATCCTATCCATGAATGTTTTATTCATTATTTCAACTAAGTTATTCTATTATGTTGTTCCCTTCACTTTAAGATGTCTTACAATGTCATTTCCTTTGTAGAAATCATTAAATTATATGTTGTAGAATTCTAACCCATTATTAATGTGTAACATCCTAATTTTTCTTCCAGTTTGATTTTTAACAAGTGTCTTCCATTCTTTAAAGTAATTCAAAGCTTCACCTTTCATCTTTAGGAAATATATCCGCATCTGCTAGGAATAATCATCAATTAATGACAAAAATACCCTTATCCATCGTTAGCTAACACTCTCAAAGGCCCCTAAATATTTGAATATATGTAATCCAAAACTTTTTCACTCTTATGTGTGCTTGTTGAGAACTTCAAAATGCTTGCCTTCCTATAGACAATCTTCATAGAACTTAAGGTATGGAAGTTTACTCTTACCAAATACAATGTAACACCCCAAAATTCACTAAATTTTTTTTTCTTAAAAGCGGAAGCAATTAAATTAGAAGCACTGAAAACCTGTGAATTCTGGAAATGTTACCGCCACACTTAGTACCAGATCGGTTCTCTCCGACCGTTCCAGTACCAAGTGCTAAGGCTAAGAAAATAAATAATCAATACAATTCAATTTCCAAATAAGCATTAAACGGTTGTAAAACAAAATCAAAGTACGCATCAAGAAATGTAATTCATTTCCAAAAGAGAATTAAACTTACAACCGATAAAAGATTAACAAAAAGAATTAGAGTCATATAAAGACTATAATATGGCCACAACTCTCTTGAATCTCGAGCCAAACATGCTCAACACTCAGCCCCAACTGATATCTCGCCCACCTGCACAAATCAGAAGGGCATACTACTCGTGGGAATGAGCAGCACCCATAAAAAGGGTGATCAGTACGCTACGTACTGAGTAAGGTAACCGAGCACTAAGGCCAACACGTAAGCACATAATCCATGCAGAATAATAATAGGCATAATCCAATATAACAATATAAAGGTATATGAACAATTCAGGTAAAAGTACAAATGCCCAATCATAATCCAGATTAATTGTTTAATTAATCTCTTATCATAATCCAATTCACACCATGCCTTTTATCAAATCCATGCGAGCAGAGGAACACCCCACTATTATAACCGGTGGGCCGGTCACAATAGAGCATCACGCCCTAACCACTATTATTACCGGTGGATCAGTCATAATAGAGCATCATGCCCTAACCACTATTATTACCGATGGATCGGTCACACATAGGGTAGCAACCCTAACCACTATTCCTAACCGGTGGATCGGTTTGGTTCCTCCTCGTATGGTGTTCCACTATAAGTAATTAATATCTTTTAAGTGTCTTTAACAAACTCGGGTTCGTTTTTATTGAGCTCGAGTCCCCCACTATTATTCGCCGGTGGACCGGACACTTGCGGGACAAAGTCCACACCACTATTATTTGCCGGTGGACCGGTCTCACATAGGGTAATAACCCTAACCACTACTCCTAACCGGTGGATCGGTTGGACCCGGCTCAATAATCTTTCGCTTTAAGTGATTAATATCTTAAATATTTTATTCAAAGACTTCACCCTGGTCATGCATGAATCAACACACATCACAAATCACAAATCACAATTACTCTTTAATCACCAAATATACTTGATACGACAAAAACCCTAACTAGTTGCACCAAACCCTAATTATCCACACGAACCCTAGCTCGGTTTCCTACGTACCCATATAATGCTCCACGCACTATTTTCCATTCAAATGTTCAATCACCCAAACAACACTTACATTACTTTCCTCAAATCCCAAATCAGCGTTCCATACGTAAACTTCACTCTCATACAAACTTTACACCTCCCATGCAATTATTAACTTCCATGCAAACCCTAATACCACCATACAATCATTAACCATTATGCAAAACCCAAAATCTCATCATACAAAACCCGAAATTCAATCCACATAACCCAAAGATCCATTCATACCAAACCCTAGATTCAAACCATATAAAACCCAAAGATTCATCCATACCAAACTAAGTATCCATCACTACCAAACCCTAAGTTCAAACCATATACAAACCCAAAGATTCATTCACACAGAACCCTAAATTCAATCCATACTAACACAAAGGTTCAAATCATATAAAACCCAAAGATTTTTCCACATAATACAATTGATTAGATTCTCCCCTTTCATAACCACAAATTAGATTCTACCATACAAGACTATAAGTTAGATTCTCCCACATAAAATAATAAATTAGAATCTCCCAAGCAAAACCATAATTTGGATTAATTGGATTCCCCAAAACAAATCATAAATTGGATTTCACCAGACAAATCATAAATTAGATTCTCCCAATTAAAATCATAAACTAGATTCTCCCAAACAAATAATAATTTGATTCTCCCATATAACATCATAGATTACATTCTTCCAAATAAAACCATGCAATAGATTATTCCTCATAAATTCATAAAATTAGGTCAACTCACTTGCCTTAGTCAACTTCTTTCCCCATCCTCCTTTTTCATCCTTTCTCCCACATAAAATCATATCAGCATCCTCACATGCATGTCTTACAGGGTCATACACAAATATTACACATGCCATACGAAAACACACTTCAACTCCATGTCATAGCATATACAGCATAATTAATAATCATAAACATAGAATGCATAGCATATGAATCACACAATGCACATTAGCACATAAAAGGCCTTAGCACCCCTTACCTGAAACGACACCGGTCTTGGAGCACGTTCCTACGCCTCCTTAGGGCTTTGACCAAATAATAACATATTAATAAAATAACTTTAACAAAATTCTAACTTTCATAAAAATAATAGAGATATTATAAACCTTGGTAATATAGGGTTAAAGACTTTACCCTAATAATAATAATGATACTAATATAATAATAATATCAAGGATAATAAAACTAATATCAATGAGAACATAAGTAATAATAATAATAATAATTATAATAAGCTTTAAAATTTAAAGTGGGGTTTCGACCCTACTTATAACTAATGACTTACCACTTATTTAATATAAATAATAAAATTACTAACATATATAAAAATATTAAAATAATAAAGATACTGATAATATTATCATCAATAGTTATAAGAACAATAGAAACAATAATACTAAAATAAATAAGTGCAAATGTTAATACAAAATTAGGGCCTAATATTTTCCAGAATAATTAATAAAATGATAATAATAAATATTCCAATGATTATAATATTAATAATAAGAAGAAAAATGATAATAATCCTATAATAATTTAATTAATAACTTAAAATTCGAAACTATCAATAAAATTATTTTATTATCACTCTCCACCCTGCAAGTACAATTCAGCATAAAATATCTCATCAAATAATAAAACATATTAAGAATATAAATATTATGAATAATAATAATGGTAATTATATGCAAATAATTGAAATAAATTAAATCAAGGCTTATAATAATATGGAAAATGGTTGAGAGGGTCTAGGGTTCAACCTTAAGCTGGTGGGGATAGGTGGCACCGGCGGTGGTTCACGGCGGCGGCGACGGTGGCCGGAAAAATAGAAGAAAAAGGGGAAAGATGGATGCTGGGAAAAAGATAGGGAGAATTGAGGTGATATAAGAGGTGTTTATTGTTTCCCAGGAGGAGAGGGAAAAAATGACGGTGGTGGTGCAGCCAAAGGTGGCGGCGCACGGCGGCGGAAGGCGGTTTAAGGCTTCGGGGTCAAAATTCCGGCGAGAACGAGCATCCAACTTGACACGGCTATGGAGGCTCGTGCAAGAAGAATCGAGAGGTTAGAATGGTTTAATTAATTATAGGACGTTGCAGGGAATACTTTGGCATGAAGAGGTGGCTCTGAAGTTGGCTAACGGAGGCGGAAGGGGCGTCTGAAGTTGGAATGCGGCAGCTCGGGCCGAGGGTTTCGGGGAAAGAAAAATTCTAAAAACTCCAATAACAAGGCTATTTATAGATGTTGGAATGGATAGAGAGGAGCTGGAGGTCGACATGGAAGTTTTAAATGCAATAATTTGGGTGGCCGGTGGCGGTAAACGGTCGGTCGACGTTTGGTTGGCTTCGGGGTTTCGAGAGGTTGGGGAGGAGAAACGGCCGAGAGTTAACGTCAAATAATTATATGAATTTATTTCTGGAGTTAAGAGGAAGACAATGAGACAAGAAACGGCCGGTATTATTCACCGTAGCCGGAGAAGCCATTAATGAGGTCGAAAGATGCAGCAGCGTCGACGGAGGAGGAAGGAGGAAGAAGGAAGAAGAGAGGGAGGCGGTCGGGTCGGCCGGGAAAGAAAAGAAAAAGGAAGAACCGGGCCGGTCGGGCGCGACGAGGTAAGGTTTTAAATGAAACGACGAGCTTCAGTGGAAAAGAAGTAAAAACGCGGCGTGGCACGGAGCGGACGGATGACGTCGCGCGGGCGCGGGCTGGGCCGTGCCGAAGAAGAAGAAGAAAAGAAAAAGGGGAACTGGGCCGCGAGCTGGCCCAGTTCGGCGAGAAGAAGAGGAAAAAAAGAAAAAGAAGAAAAAGAAAGAAAAAGAAAAGGAAAAAGGAAGAAAGAAAAAGAAAAAGGGAAAAAGGAAAGGAGAAATAAAATAGGTTAGGCCCAATTAAATTAATCTAAATATTTAGGATATTTAAAAATAATAATATTTAAATAAAATTAAATTTAAATCCCTTTTTAGGCTAAATTAGGATTTTTAAAAGATTTTTCATAAATTCCATTTTAATTAGCAAAACACCCTAATTTTCTTCCATTAAATTATTTATAAAATTAATATTAATTTTAAACTATTTTCTCCTCATTATTTTAAATAAAATAATTTATTTAGTCAATTTCTAAAATACAAATCCTTAATTAGCTAAAATACCCAATTTCTCTTAATTAACATACTTATAAATTTATCCTTGATTTTCCCTAATTAATTTCCTTTTTATTTTAATTAAAATAATTAATTTAATTAATATTTATGATAAAAGCTCATTTAAATATAATATTTTAGATTAGAATTTTTCGGGGCATTTCATACAACTTTTCTTTCAACGAATTTTAGTCCTTTTTCACTAACATGTCCCATGCTATGAATTTAAAGTATTCCCTCATTGAATTCCCTTTCTTCATCACTTGAAGATACATTTAACTCTTGCACTTGATTTCCCTTTAACACATATAATCCATTTTCTTTAACTCATTCTAGCACCACCATAGAGCCTTGAGTTACTCTTAACACTTCATTCTCCACTTTAATGCAAAAATTTTCATTATCTAAGTTTTATAAAGAAATTAAACTCCTTCTTAGCTCAGGTACATGTGTTACCTCCTTTAAGATAATATTATAGCATAAGGATGTATTACAAATAACATTGATTGAATATGACTTATTATTTCCTAAAAAAGCATGCCCACCATGTGTGTTCTCATACTCTTGGAACTAAATCTTTTTAGGGCATATATGATACATGCATCTTTTCTCTAGAACCCATCCATCAAAACTCTATGCACTTAAAATCATAAGAACCTCAACACTTTCATACCCATCACTAACTAGATCCATATCACCATAATCTTATTTTCTTGAACCATATTTCATAATGGTCGATCCACCCTTTTATCTATGAGAGAATTCATTCTTATAGTGACCCTTCTTATGACAATGGAAACACTTCCTTCGAGACTTACCTTGTGATTAAGACCAGCTTTTACAGTTCCTATTTTCCTTCTTCTCAAGAATACCTATTATAAAAAATCATTTAGACAAAATCTCTTCCTTAAAAAAAATTATTCATCTCCGTTAATGTTAATGTTGTTACTACATCTTCCAAGTATAGGTCTTCTGATCGGTACAGCATTGTATCAATAAACTGTTCATAAATTTCATATGAAAGGGAGTTTAATAGGATTATAGATAAGTCTTCTTATTTAAGCTCTACATAGATATTTTCAAGATCAAGAATGATCTTGTTAAACTCATCTGAATGATCTTCAAGTTTTTTATTGTGATATATCTTAAATAAGTACCGATGTTTCTTAATAATCACTCTCTTGGTCAAGGATTTCATCATGTAAAAGGCCTCAAGCTTTATCCAAATACCCTCTATAATAGTTTCCTTTGAAAATTCCCTAGTCTCCTAGTTACATGATCAATGTGTGCATGCTTATCTATTATGTCTACTCTAAATTTCTCATTTATCCCCTCTAATGTCTTCTTCTCTACCAACCAAAATAAATCATTGTCAAACTAGAAGGGATATCATTTTCACAAGCCACACTAAGAAGTCATTCTTCCAAGTAAATTTATCAACATTAAATCTTGTAGACCCCATTGATTCTATTAAATACTTTGATACCAATTGTTTTGTCTCTCAAGTCAAACAAGACTCTTTTCCAGACTTAACAATTAGAAGAACATATCATATGAATGGTAGATATTGAAGAAATGAGAGGTATAATAGTGAAAGTTAAACAATCAAATTCAAGAAGAAGAGTACTCTAGCTTCATTAATTATTTCACCAATCTTCACAAGCAAATTATCAATAACCACTCCAGTTGAGCTCCTTGATTACAACTACTATTCCTACTTGTGTGTTTGCTTTTCATTCTACTCTCTCTCTTGATGAAATAACTTGTCTATATATCCTACAAGAAGAGGATAGACAACTAAGACTTAAAACTACAAACATACACAAACTAAAAACTCAAAATGAGACTAAATCACTACATAGTTATAAGTATATAATACTCAGCTAAGTAGCTAACTTTGAGCTGTGTTGATGCTAATATGGATAAATCACCCAACTTAGCTTCACATGACTTATATATTATAAATAGTATAAATACCCAACACTTGACTCTTTCTTTTTTCTAGTGAGGTTTATAAACCCCTCGGTAACAATAAACTGCCAAGTGATAACAAATCTCAAAAAAATCTTTAGTAAATACGTGCCCTGGGAATGAGATATATGAAGAAAAATAGTGGTTATATAGATGACGAAAAATAATGGCTATTGTTCTTATGGTTGCTGGTGTAGTTTTTTTGTTATTGGTGGTATTTATGAAGAAGGGATACATGATCATGATATACTTTTTATATCATAATTCATCAACAAAACGGGGAAAATACTTTTGGAAGTAGGTTGAATTATATCATGTTTGTTCACTAGCTGTCAATTTTTGTTTCTAAGCCATCAAGAGATTTAGGATTTAATAGACAAATGTTTGGCTTGTAATGATCCTTTGAAAATTCCATTTTTGTTTGCCTCGTTAAAATAAAACTGACTCAAAAAATTTCTATATTCAACAAGGTAGAATCTGGGTTAACATAGGTGAGTGGTGTCATAATGAAGTGAAGATTTTTTATTTATTGATTATTCATTCATCTCTTATTAATTCGGAGAGTTTGGTTTGCAGAGTTATTTGTGAGGTTGCATGTGGTATTCTTTTGCAAAAAGCGGTGGATAATATTCACGATTTTTTCAATTTTTTCTATCCCTTTCTATCTCATGATCTTCCCTTCACTATATGTTCCACTCTTTGATCAGACGTGAATTAATAATCATTTGTTTGGAGGGGCCTAAAGATTGTATGTTCTGTCATCATGCAGTAGAGACTCATGAACATCTATTCTTTGCTTGTGCTGAAACCAAAAAAATATGGCATCCTATAAGAAAATGGTTGGGATTATCTACAGGAGCCATGACTTTAGCTAATACTATAAGAACCATCCATAGAAACTGCCACAGAAAGCAAAAAATTTGGAGAGCTCGATCCCTTGCTATGGCAGCATTAGTTTATAATATATGGAGAAGCAGAAATGCTATCCTTTTTGAGAAAAAAAACTTTTGACCATAGGAGCATCATTGTACAAGTTCAAAAATATGTCTATACTGTTCTTATTTTTTATGTAACCTAGAAAGGTATGGAAATTGTAAACTATGTAACCCTTAGGGAGTGACTAGAGACTAGGGTTGTAACTAATGTATTTTTTTAGACTCCAGGGCTTGTCCTGTGAGCTTTTGTTCCAACCAGGGTATGTCCTGTGTACTTGTACAGAACCTCATTTTTGATATATATATTTACCTCATTTACCTGGGAATTAATAATCACCTTATGTAAGAGATTTCAAAGAGGCACAAAGCGATCATCTTCTATATGAAAAGTATATTTCATTTTATTGGATTCGCTCTTGCCTTACATTTAAAAGGATATCCATTTTAAATCATATACTTATATGGGGATAAAATGCATCATAAAACTTTAATCTCATTTTGTAACACGCTTTGCCTACTCATGCATGGTTATAAATGAAAAACAAAATAAAAAAAGTACTCAACAACAAGAGGTTAGCCCCATCCATTTAACATTCTTCTCGTTGTCCTTCAAGTATTTACTCTACTCTATTTATTTATCGCTCCGAGTCATATATATATATATATATATATGTATGTATGTATGTATGTATGTATGTAGCACATGGCCTCACATATGATGAATTCTCTGCACTTACATCAACAAATTTAAATGTTTTTGGCTTGTCATTTATTTGGATGTAAAATGTGCCCTATATGATCAACACAAATTCCTTCATAGAGATTTTTAGCATAATAAAGGAAATAGTAAATATAATTATTACAAGTATTGCATAGTATTTATTTTAATCATAAAAAAGAAAGAAAAAAAAAAGTAAACAACATTTCAAAACAAAGCTGTTATTTGTTCCAATCTTCCTCCATGCACTAGAATGGCAAGGAATATTGTATATGAATAATCAACTTCTCATGCATGCATCCATGTTCAGCAGCTCGTCATATATGTATGTGTATTGACATTAGCAGCCACAATCGTAGCTGCAATAGCATCTGAAGAAATAACACGATCCAAAATCTGCACAATCATAATCTGAGCTCGTGCAATGTTCCTCACAGTCTTGATTGCTGGTACACAACCCTACATACGTGGCACTTGGTATGCTGCACAACCTTCCTTCCGCTGTGTAATATGTTTCAATAACAATTAACATAAAACAAAATAAAATAAAATAAATCAGATCCCCGATATGGAGTATAACATAAAATAATAGATATAATCAAATTTGTCTGCCTGCCTATGGGTAAACTTTTAGATAAACTTATTCCTTAATTAGCAAATGGGGCTATAGCAGGCCCGTCGAAGACCCTGTGTGGGGTATACAGTAAACACCCACACAGGACCCCCAAATTTGAAGGCGCCCATAGATATTAATACGTGTATACTATATTTTTAGTCCTGGGCATGTTCCAAAAAGGATGGTTTAGCGCAATGGGAGACTGGTAGTCTTGCGCGACCCTGTCTTCTACTCGTTGTGGGTTTCGGGCATGAATTTTTGTAATAGATATGATGGTAATATATCAGTAGAAACATCTTAACAATGAGTTCTTGTAGCTCTGTGGCTGTGGCTTGTTCTTTAGTTTCTTAACGAGTTCATGTATCTTGGAGTCTTTTCATTATTATCTATTGCTACTATTGTTTCCCATTACCAGAAAAAAAATGTATATATATATATATATATATATATATATATATATATATATATATATATATTTTATTTTATTTTCTCTATGTATTTTCAAAACATTTATACCTGCTATAAGTTTACATATACAAATATATATATATATGGTATTAGCTTATAATTAATTTATATTAATGTTTCACAAGTATTTTTTTCACGAATATCTTAATTTTAAAGGAATAAATCAAGGAATTAGAGAAGAAATTTGTGAGTGATAGTCTTATCCTTCTTTAAGCTATCTCATTTGAAATTAAATAGTATTATATTATATACTATGAAACCTTAAGTAAACTATATTTTTTTATAATCAATACTACGGTGACACTGCAATCAAAATTATGGCTTCAATTACCACTATCTATTTATATATTCATACTTACATCTGTTCTCCAAACATTAAATTAGAGACGATCAAAGGACAAAGTTTCCTACGGCATATTATAAAGCACACACAAAAAAAGGTACTTCGAGAAGCTATTGGTGCTTTAATTTATTCTAAGAAATCGTGAAGCGATTGATTTGTAGAATATATTTTATGTTTTAATAACTATATATATAATTATTATATTTAAATTTTGGGGGTTATATATATTGTGATTTGGAAGAGGGGCTCCAAAATATTTAAGACAATCTAGGATGACAACAATATTTACGGAATTAAATGCGCCAAAATATTTTTTCTAGTATATGTGATTGATGGGTTTTTATTTTTCTTTTGAGGGGGGGGGGAGTTATATATATACCTGAATTAGAAAGGAGGAGAAGAAACGCGCAAGAGAAAACAATAACCAAGCGTGAGAAACTGATAGATGCTGCCATGCTTGATGCTTGATGAGTGTCTTGGAACTTTCTTTCTGGCTAGTTAATTATCTTGGTTCGTAAAATAAAGTGTTGGTAAATCGATGCCCAAAATGAAAGCGGCGTGAGAATTATTTATACCGGAGACATTAGGATCGAGTTGGCTCCTATACCAAAGTTTTCGACTAATTAATTTCATATATAACCATGATTCGTAATCGCTCCTAGTTCTAGGAAAAGCTAAAAAGGGAAAGGCTATCACGCATTCTAACCAATTATTAGTGCATGTAAATATAAGTGCCGTAAGATCTTTCAACCGCCTTCCTCATTATTACAAGTCTCTTTTTTAGCGGTTCTTATTTGCTCTCGTAGACTCGTAGTAACAAGATTGCCATAAATAAATATTAAAAAAGAAAACCGAAAATTTTAATTATGCAAGATGGATCACTTCATGCATTAGGTTGGGATTGTTTATATGAGCTTTAGGTGCATGCAATTAAGTCCCAACAATTGATTTCATTTTCGGTAAAATCTCAACCATGCACAACACATGAACTAAGTTTATCGTTTCTTGCAGCATGTACAATGGGCCGTCTTAATATGATGATTATACTCCATAAGGATTTATATAAGTATCATTTTAACAACCTTTTATGCATCGTTTCAAAATTTTAATATAAAAAAAATCATTTACCCTAATTAACAATTTTATTTTTTGAAAACATTTTGCTACATATCTTAAATGTTTGTTTCCCTTGATAAATTATCTTGTTATAATTTTATCTTATCACAAAATTTAATTGTTGAATAATTGATAATTATTAATGATATATTAATTATTATTACTTTTTAGAAAAAAAAAAGATGGTATATTGTCAGATTATATTATTATTTGCCTTAAAAAGCAAATTTCCAGCATATCATTACATAAAAAGAGCTCCAATCAATGGGGAGGAGGGGATTATATGCATGTTGAGGGGGAATTTTATAGCCATATGGAAAAGGTTGTTGGTACAACTATTACTTCAAATAAAATGTGACAAATGTGGAACCCTCTATTGTAGATCAAATGGCCCATGCATTCATGGACCAAACTAACATATCCACCATTTGTCTTTCTCCTAGTAAATAACTATGTACCAACCCTTAAATTGGTTTCAAAAATAGATTGCTTAATATTCAACTCATTTGTCAACTACAAACAATGTAGGATCACCCAAATGTCTGCCTGTCCCCATGTGTTTTGATAATTCCAAACATAAACTTAAGTGATTGTATGATGATATGATGTGTATATTATATGCATGCATGGATGTACTTGAATGACTTGAAACGAATGTGTCTATGAAAAGAACCACAAATAATACTATAAAAAAGACACAATAAACCTACAACCAAGACAAAAACAATAGTAAGTATTATGTAGGTATTATGAAGACATAGTTGAGAGAAAAATGTTCCATAAATTGTCAGCATGCATTACTAAGAAAGAAACCTCATGGAGTAAAGATTGTGTTGCTTGAATAAGGATAAAAACACTTAAAAAGGAAAATATGGTATTATCACAACCACAAGAAAAAATATGGGAATAATTAAGTTAGTTCCAATTTATTTTACATATCAAGCTCAAATTTCACATGATTCTCATATCTTGTTACAGAAGGCAAATGCCAGACACTATGGAGCAAAATATTAAAGACTATGGACAACAAAAAATAAAGAAAATATTCCTTATTGCTAGAATAAGCTTGTCCTATAGGGAAGAAAATAGTGGGAATATTTCAATACTAAATTACTTCATGAATTTCTAAGCCTAATACAATATATAAAGAGATTAACCATAAAATTAGAAAATGCACAAAAAAAAAACATAATTAAACTCCAACAGTAAAGTAAGCAGAGTTGAATCCTAGCACTAGAAGAAAATCATAAAGAACTTGGCAATAAATAGTGCAATAAAATACATTTATGTTCAAGCAATTTTGATGTGGATACAAGAATAGGGTTTGGCCACACACTTGAAGTATGATATTTCTATTATTTTCCAAAGTGAAGTTAAAGTAGATTGGTTCAAATGGTAGCATTAATGGTCTTCAACTTTGGGATTAGATCATTAATAATACCACTTTGATTCTAAGAAAAAATCACAAAGTTTTTTCTTTAAAACAACCTCTACACTTAAGATCAACTCACTTGAAGAGGAAGGGAAAATTGGAAAATTCTTAATCTTTCATTCAACTTGATTATTATATTCTATGTATAAGCTCAAATACACACACACACACACACATGGGTGTACTAGCTTATCTTTCACTGACCAATCTCTAACCCAACTAACCTTAATATAGATAAATTAAATAGTTAGTAAAAGAATTACACTAATATAATACACTAAACCCTCATAATATACATATATTTATTTATAATTAAAGTTTACAAGACACTAAAAAGTATGCATAAAATCTTAAAGCTAAATAAAGCCATAACCATTTAATACTTGCAATAACCATGTAACCAAGGTTTGTGTCTTGTAGCTTTATCTTCTATGCAACTTTGTAACTCTTATCTTATCTTTTTCTTGTACACTTTATATCTTTGGTGAATTCTTAGTGTTGCAGAGATATATAATACCTGCAACAATCACTTAATAAAACATTAGTAGCATCAGTGTTCTAAATAATAATTGGTACCATCTCCAAGTATGCTAACTCTTGGCATCTAATAAAATAAGAGTGAGAGGCTTCTACATCATTCTTCCCTTGTAAAAGATAATTTTTCCTTATATCAACATCACCATAGTAAAGAGATAAATCACCAATTTTGAATTTCTAGAAAATCCCCCATAGGATTTAGGAAAAATGGATTAAATCCATCGATAAATTCAAATAGAATCAATTGAGTTAAACTAGAAGGACTCTTATTATATGTAAATTTAGCATGTGGAAGTTTTATATCTCAATATTTTGTACTCTTGTCAACTATTCCTTGTAGTAAAGTTTTCAATGTTTTATTATTCACTTTAGTTTGACCATCCATTTAGAGATGATGGGATATACTAGACAAAAACCTATTACCAAACATATGCCAAAGTGTTTTCCAAATATAGCTCAAAAATTATAATTCTCTATCTGACACTATAATTTTGAAAATACCATGCAACCTTACCACTTCTTTGCAATAGAATTTTACCACATGTGTTGCATCATAATTTTTATTACAAAGAATAGAATGTGCCATTTTATAAAAGATGTCAACCACTACCATAATATAATCATTTCCCCTTTGTGTCCATGGTAATCCTAAGATAAATTCCATACTAACCCATTCCCATGATTGACTAGAAACTGATAAAGAACTATACAAACCCTTAGGAAGTAACTCTTACTCTTTTGACAAGTCAAACATCTCCTAATAATATCTTGCACCAATTTTATCATTTGTGGCCAATAAAATTCTTTTGTAATATTTCTATAGTTGTATGATTGCCAAAATGACTAGATATATCCCTCTCATGTACTTCTTTAACAAGTTCATCATGCACACTAGATTGAGGTATACACAATTTATTAAGCTGAAAAAGAAAGTCATCTTGAAGCACATAACTACCATGACCATAATTCTCTTTACATGCATCATATTTCTCAAATAATCTTCATCTTTTTCATATAATTATTTAAAATTTTGAAAACCTAATAACTTATCATCCAACACGATAAGTATCAAAGATATTCTTGACAATGCATATGCTACCATGTTTTCTTTACCATGAAAATGTTTGACATAAACATGAAGGATTGTTAGAAGATAACCTATTTTGTATGCCTAGAACTAATTTTCTTTTACCCATATAAATATTTCAAATTTTAATATCTAAATGCAAAATAAATGGTTTAGGTATTAAATAATGGCTCCATGTTTCTAGGCATCTTAAGATCATATAGAATTCTTTATCATACGTGGAGCAATTTAATTTGGCCGAATTTACATTTTTCACTAAAGAATGCAATGGCCCATTTTCCATGTGAGAGCACACCTGATTCCGGAGCATCTCCATATCATTATTTTCATGTTAAATGGCAAGATTTATCATATTTGGAAGTGGTACCAATTATTCTTGAAAATCTTGAACACCTTCATAATAACCATACTAATGCTTCATTAAATGATTATTTTAGGTATTACTTATGTTTGCAAGAATAATAATTCACAAATTATATCTAATATACAAGATAATGACAATGTCAGTGTTACAAAGTTGCATGGAAGATAAAGATACAAGATATGAAGCTTTGATATGTTCTATGTATTATCATGATTAGGTTTTATGTAACTTTGATATTTTATTTAAGATTTGTAAAATATTATCATTGTAATTGTAACTCATTATATATACTATATGGACATATGTTCGATTAAATCTTTATTAATTAGAATGGTTGATTTGGGCTTATTTAATGGGGGTTAGGCTCGACCTCATATGTGTATATATATACCTTGTACATTCAGGGGTGGTGAACTATTGAAACATTCCATTACATAATGAAATAGAAAGAAACTTTGATTCAAAAATATTTATGAATCTATATTCTTACTCTCTCCTCAAGTGAGGATAAATCTTGAGTGAATTTTAGGAGATGTTCTACAGATAAATTAGAGGATTCCTTCTTTGGGGGACTTTGTTATTCTACAAACCAAACATAAAGGGCCTATAATTGTGAAATATATTAATCCATTATCTTACACATCAATTTTTTATATCAAAGAAATATTTTGGTTCAACACAAGTGAAGAAGGACAAGGTTTTGAGTAAAATCAAGAAAACACATTTCCTTAGATAGAGAATAGAGGTTCTTGATGATTCTTTGAATCTTGATTGATTTTCTTGAATTATTTTATGCATGATATTAACCAAAAATAGTTTAATGTGTGATTATATTAGGAGTTATAGTGTTCCTAAACTGAATCTTGGAAGTTGACATGCTAAGAATTGAATTAAAGATGGTGATTAGTTTGAAAGAGAAAAGTTTGTGTGTGTGTTGCTTGTGTGGAATTTATTTTATAGGTTGAAATAAGTATTCAACCATTTAATGATTATGATATCTTTTCATGTAAATATTACACCCTCATATGATCATTAAATGCATGAATACTTAATTAACTTTTTAAACCCTGATCGCCATTTATATGGTTGAAAGTTAAGTCAAATATATGTTTTAGTGTATTTAATTATAAGTGGCGAGTAATCCATAATTTGAACCATTTTTTGTGAAATAAATATAAATAATATATATACTATAATGTTTCTAATATTCACTAAACATATTTCATGTTAGAATATGGAATACAAGCATAAAATTTGTTAGAAAATATCAAACATGTGTTGTTAAATTTTGTTGAATTCTTTACTAAGATTTTTGTAAGAAACTTGAAAAGTGTTTTGATTTTTTTATGTATGTGATAATATTGATTTTTGATTGTGTTTTTTATCATTAGAATAAAAATTTTCTACAAAAACAAATTTTCAGAACCAAAGGAAATCCCTTTCGTGATTTGGGTTCCAATCAAAGCCTAAGGATTACTAACCATTTGTTAAAGTTTGTTAGCAAGTTGATTAATATTAAGGGAGAACCAAATGTTCAAGCTATTTTTGAGGCAATCCAAAATCTCTTGGTAAATTTGGAAGAAAATAATGCTAAACATCAACAAATTCCTACAATGCAAACTCAGCTTTAAAGGATAGAGTCTTGCTTTGCCAAGCAAGATTTGAGATCCATTGGGAAGTGCTGTAAAGTCCATCAATCCAGCAAGAGGAAGGTATTTGAAATTAGGAGTATAGTGTAAAGAAGACTCACAAATTAGTGGAAGTAATAGACGAAACAATAAACATCAATCAGGGTATCATCATAAAGAAGATAAAGATATTAAACTCGATGTTTCTGATTTTGATGGTAAACTTATTGTTGAGTTATTTATTGAATGATTGCATGTGGTAGAGGATATTTTTGAATTCAATGATTATCATGATGAGAAAAAGTTTAAATTATCTACTCTTAAGTTTGAGAAATTTTCTAGAATATAGTATGATAAGTTGAAAAGAATAAAAGAAAGCGAAGGTAAATCTAATATCAAACCTTTAGATAAGCTTATGAAACATTTGAGAAGAAAATTTGTACCTAAAGCATATGAGCAAGATAATTACATCAGATTGAATAGTTTTAGATAAGAAATTTTAAGTGTTGAAGAATAATTTAAGAAATTTGATAGGTTAGCCCTTATATGTGGCATCCATGAGCATAAGGAATGAACATGTGCTAGGTTTCAAGGTGACTTTACCCTGAGGATTCAAGATGAAGTTGAAATGTTTCGATATGATTATTGCAATGATATGATTAAGCTATCTTTGACATTGAAATGAAAATCAAATCCACTAAGCTTCACTCCAAGCAAAATACTTCTTGTATAAAGTACTACTCAAGTACTCAAGCAACTAAGTATGGAATGGGTCCTCAAGCTCTAAAAGTGTTGAGAAGAAACAAGGGATTAATTAAGAGGTGAAGGGTAAGGCTAAGCTTAATAATGTCTCTACAAAGCAATGCATTAAGTGTTCAAGATTTGGACACTTTACTGGAAATTTTCCAATCAAAGAGTATTATCCATAAAAGATATTGAATCTATGAGACTTGATGTACCAGCATCCACTTTATTTTTTTTTATTTTTGTTATCAAAATTATATTGATTATGGTTTTCATCATAAACATATGCTTAAAGTCTCTTTTGAGCCTAATTTCAATCAAGAAAGTGTCATATTATGAATGGTGTGCTAACCTTACATCAAGAAGTCCCCTTTTACACTAATTAATTTCTCTAAGCTAAGGAGCTACACTATACTTCTAACTTGGAGTAAATTAATTACTAATAAGTAGTAGCCACGCAATGGCTGAACGGCTTACCATACACATCCATGCATGAGCCACATTAGGCACCAACCATAGAGAGTACCTTGGTATATCATTCAACCCCTATCACTTCCAGTTTCATAGTTCCCAAGTCCAGCAATGAAATAGCCTACAACAACTATTTTTTTAGGTACCTTAGGCCACGAAAAAGGGAGGTAAGTAGCACAAGTTAAGCCTAGGGTACTGGAGATAATTATAACACTTTGTGACAAATTTTGGACAAGCTAACTAATCACTCATAGATAATAACCAAGAGCTGTAGAACCAGGTAGTTAATGGGGTTAATTGCCTATTATGGACTGCAAAATTTTTCATTTTTAGTAAGTAGTCAAGGGAAGGTGATGGGTGGTCTTTCCTTTTTTGAAAAATCTCTAAGGTCGAGTCACCAACCTAGAGCATAAAATTATATCCCCCAAAAGAAAAATAAAATAAGTAGAGATGCTACTTGAAGGAGATAAAGAAACTCTAATTACAAAAGTGGATGCTACAAAGGAATGTGAAGCATCGGAATTAAATAGTAAACTAGCAGAATGAGTAAAGATAGTGAGCATACTAGATACCACACCAGCTTGGCATTCTACCTTTACCTGAAACATCACGTTCAGGTACCCAACTGATGGAACTCTTGGGGAGCTAGGTGATCATCATCCTTACTGGAAAAGGCAAAGACTCTGACCTCTAGGCTGACTTACTTGGCTAACAACACTAGTTGGAAATGGAGGAACTCTTAATATCTAACATTGTGGATACTAGATAGATTCCAAAATCTGAGATTTGATTTGGCTCCTCTAAATGATACTACTGCTAACTCGGCATTTAAACACTCAGTGTCCCACATGCCACACCCATGGCACGTCACCTTTTTGCCTCTACAATCGACCCCCGGGTTGTCTGACCTGCATTTCTTGTAGTGGTAGTGCCTTTCCATGGCATAACCCCTTGATAAACCTCTCGATTGAGGTGTTGACCCCAAGGTCTCACTAAACCACAGCCACAAGCTACCCACAAAGAAAGCCATATTCTGGTCAGCAAAATGCTAGCAACCCTCGAACTTCCTCTTGTTACCTGCTTTAGCACTCCAAGCCTGAATAACTTGGGATGCCTCTAGAGCTTGCTCGTACATCTCAACCATGTCTTTTTGAGTAACTCCCACCAGAAACTCCTAACATTAGATACCTAATATGATCCTAAAGCGGTGAACTTGCATCACCTCATTGGCCTCTACTTCTAGGGCAAACTAATCCAAGTACATGAAGCGAGCATAGTTTTCTTCTAGGGGCATGCCCCCACCAAAGGGCCATGAAATCATCATACTTATTTATTCATAGATGATTCAGGTAGAATCCACGAGTAGTGCCTCCAAGAATGGCCCTTAACTTATATGTTCTCCACCCCTACACTAGACGCTCTTCTAATACTCCATTTTTAGAAATCTTAATTATAATTTGATAATTGTGTGTGATGAGTTATAATGAATATTTTAGGAGGTTTAGTATTAAATGTGTTATTATCATTTATATATATTAATTTAATCAAGTAAAAATTAGATAGAAATTGGGCTATTAAATGTAATCCTAGATTAAACTTAAATCTTAACCTAATTATTTTATTAATAACCTTTGACACAAAACTTGAAATAAGTTCCCTAAAATTTATCTTGGATTAATTTTACTCTTTCCCTCCTTTTTAATATATACCAGATTAGATTATTATTATTTTCCAATATATTTTTACCCTATACCTTAATCTATCTAAACTAAACCTAAACCTAAAATATAAATATAAATATTTTTACTCTACCATTTTACCTTCTGAACTTACCTATTATGTGCCCCATTTTTCTCTCCCTATCACTCTCCCTTGTCTCCCTCCTTACCTCACTACTCTCAACCTATCTACATATGCATCTATAAATTTTAACACACACCTGCACACTACCTTTGGAACCAAACAGCCCTGACTCCCCCTCTCACATTTACCCCCTTCATAGTCCTCCCCATCTCTACCCTGTTTGGTTTTTCAACAAACACACAAGTGCACCATCTTCCCCCCTCTTCCTTCTCCCCCCTTCTCTTGTCTTTTTTCATTTCTCCCAGCCCCAAAGAGCCCTCCTCCCTCTACATTTTTAACACCCATCGATTGCCCTTACCTACCCTAGCATCCACCATCACCATCAACTCCCAGTCCCCTTCCTTTTCCTACCCTAGTAGAGCCACCACAACCCTCACCTGTGCACTACCCTATCCACCATCGCCTCTCCTTGCCTTTAGCTCCTCTCCTCATACTACTTTCCACTCCCAACAAAACCACCACCCCTCAACATCTTACACCACTAACACCACGCATACGTACCACCACCTCCACTCTTCTCCCTGCATGAATTACTGACCTGCACCTCCCTTTGCAACTATCACTACCGAGCCACAGCAACCAAAAACACCATTGCCACATGTGCCCTATAGCACCAACCAGCCTCTACACCACTCCCTATCACCTAATAGCCTTTCCCGCAACCACCCATCTATACCTGCACCACCCATCCTATGCCTTGCCATTTCTAACTAGCACACCCGAACAATACCACCTTAGCCACCACTAGTCGTGCCTAGCCCCTACATCACCACCTCGTAGCCGATCAGCACCATCATTTCCAGTCACCTCCACCCTTGCTAGTTGCTACCCCATGCATTCCCCATGGTTTGTCGAGTCCTCACATTGCATATGTAGTGTGGAGCATAAGTAAAAATATAATGTTTTAGTAATTTTGGTACCTATTATTATTAAGGGTATTTTAGTAATTTTGAAAAATAAATATTTTAATATTATACTTATTGTTTTATATAGAAAAATTTAATTCAATAAATTTGGTATTATTTTTAGGAATAAAAGTTCATTAGTGATATCCAATAATTTTAGTAGGATACTACTATTTTACGTTTTTGTTGAAATTCAAGTAATTTTTATACTCTACTAAAATGATAAATATTGCATGATAACACATTAGGATTTTTGTATATAAAATATGTTAAGCAAGATTTTTTACATTATAATTATATGATTATTACTATTATCATGAAATATCAGAAAAATGAGCTTGTCATCTTATGTACAAAATATCAAGTACGAAAGCATTATTAAAATAATTCAATTGTGTGGAAAATATTTTGTATGATATGTGTATATAAACTAATAGGGTGATCATGCTTAGATACAATTGTGGAATAATAAATATGGATGTGTGCGCTAGGGGCAATTTAATTATTATTAGTGTATTATAATATTTATTCTAAAAACCATGTCTAATATGTATTATTTGTTAGTGATTATGCGATCATGTGTTTTGGGCGTTTTAAAGGTGTATGATAAGGTTTTGTATGCAGAAACATGTATAAGGGTAAAATGGTCTTTTGACATATCTGATAATATAAATTGCTTGATAAATAATTACATTATTATATTTTAGTATTTTCATGATGGATGATCTTAGTGTAATTTTGTAATTGGTCTTAGTAATAATCCTTTTGATGGATGTCTTAAAATAATTAGAAATTAAAGAAAAAATGGATAATTGTGGAATTAGGAATAAATGTGCAATATGTGCTTTATATGGTCACCTTGTAAAATACAAATACTCAAAGTGGAAGACCTTGAGTTTTGGAATGGTTTCTCTCTAGGGATAAAAATACCCTAGAGATGAGGTTGTGGCCATGTACCCTAGTATACTTTATAGATGACCTACGGGCCCTATAGGAGGTATTGATATTTAAGGATTAGATATCCTAGGTGTGGAGGATATTATGTAGCCTTGTGCACCAATATGACCATAGTACTATTATCCCTCAAGGTTGGATGGTTGGAAGGGTACCAAGATACCTTAAGTGCTTGTATGAATAGTGTACTTATATATCTCTGGGTTATTATTGTATCCCCCTCGAGTAAATAAAAATAAAAATGACATGGTTTGATTTGGAATGATTATTATTGGATTAGTCAGTAGTAGCCTTTGTACCTACCTATGATTTCAGTAGTAGCCTTTGTGCCTATTTGTAGTTTTGGTAGTAGCTTTTGTGCCTACCTGTGGTTATTATTGTACCTCCAAGTCTTACCTGTATTATTGTAGACTTTATTGGGATTAATGTTGATATGTAAGCTATGTTGTGAAGGTTTTTATTGTTGTGTTGGAGTTTGGTTCTATTTATTACTTTAGAGAGCATCTTTAGATGCTTGGTTGATAAGTGTTATTATGTTCTAAATGAACACACATGAAGAGTATGTAGTGCGGTAATTTTTGTTTACTTATCATGACTATTATATTATGATCATCTCGTGTATGTTTCCATGTTTATCCCATGTATTAGCATGATGCCTTTATGGTCATTGGATTGGGCTTGTTCCTAATCATATTTCAGAGAGAATGCTCGGAATGTTCGTTTGGTAAGTTTTTAGTTGTCCTAGATGAACAAATATAAGCAGTGCATGGCCTTGATAACATTTGATTATCTAAATGATTAATGTATATCAATCCTCATATGTAGATCTAAATATATTACACCATGTCAATTGTATGCCTCGTATATGTTTCATGCTGGTGTTTCATATTAGTTGTCTATAAAGGGTTATTCAGTGTCATAGTACTCATAGTATTCTGTTTCATGGTCCCCTGCCCATTCAATAGGCAAAGGTGACCTTGTAGGAATACTTTGAGGGCTCAACTTGAGGGCTTCTAGTGGAGGGTTGAGAGTTAGGATAATCTGGTGTTTGTCCCCAACAACTTTTGTTCCAGATATTTTGTGGACTCTTAAGTTCCTTGTTGTTTCCCTTTTATTATACTTCAACTCTTTGCCTGATCTTTTTGTATTTATTAGGAAAGTGTAATCTGTGGTGAAATTTCTAATTTTCCATGTTATAAATGTTATTTAAGTAAAGTAATGATTTAGCCTTAGCACTTAGTGTAAGGATTGTAGATGATACTAGACTTATATTGAGTGCGGCGGTAAAACCCATTATTTTTGTAATTAGCACTTCTATAAAATAAAAATTTTAAGTAGTAAATTTAGGAGTGTTATAGCTCTGCCATAATGTGTCTGCCCTTCCTTTTAGATAGTAGATGGCCACATCTACCCTTTTGTCCCCTGGGACACTATAGGTAGTAAAGATCTTCTCTATATCTTGGACCCAGCATTCCATGATGTTGGGGTCCTCCTTACCATCGAAGATAAGCAGGTGATGATGCTTAGCCCTCCAAAGCTAGTGCAGTTACTGAAATACCCCAAAAATCCTAATTATGGAATTATGTCAAAATGATGATTTATAAGAGAAAATTAAGAAAATATATTACTTCATTAAATAAAGAGGAAATTAATTGAGGAAAATAAGGAGAAAATAATAAATAAACTATTTAGAAAATTTTGGACATTTTACTAATTAAAATGGAAGTTAAGGGCAATTTATCCAAAATTTCCTAACTAATTTAAAAATGGATTTAATTATTATAATTAAAATAATTATTAAAATTAAATATCTAAATTAATTATATAAATAAGTAAAGACCAAATACCCCCAACCCAACCATTTTATCATTTTCCATTTTCCGTTTTCCTTTTTCTCCTTTCTTTTCTTTTCTTTCTTCCTCCTTTACTTTTTCTTCTCATCCCCCGGTTTGGGCCAGCCCGTCGGCCCAAATCTCCCTTCCTCCCTGGCCTGTCTCGCGCGTCAGCCTGCTCCCTTGCCTAGGTCGGCCGATCCTACTCCTTTTTTTCTTTTTCCCCTGGACCGACCGGTCCAGTCACCCCCCTTCTTCCCCGACTTGCACCCCGACCTAAAACTTGACTTGTAGCCCCGAATCTCGCCGGCAGCCACCAGCCCAGTGCCGACTGTCCTCCCCTGCCCTTCCCTGTCATTTTCCTTCCTCTTTTCGACCCCGACCAAGTCCCTCTCTCCCCTTCCCGCGTGCCCATCTTTTTCCCTTTTCCTCTCCCCCTCCTCGACCCAACCTGCCGTGGCAGGACCTGCACCGCCTGCCACCGGCTGACCACCTGCACACCTGCCCCGCTCGTCTCCTTCTTTCCTTGTCGTTTTTCCCTCCCAATTGCCTATAAATATCCCCCATCGACAGCCATAACCAGTGCTGCGATTTTTACCCCGAAACTCTGCCTCTCTGTCACCCGAAAAACAGACGAGGTTTCCGCCGTCGCCGGTGATCGTCGCCGCCACCGCTGGCCACCAAAAACACCCCTGCACCTTCCTCGACAAAACCAAACCACTGCCTTGCCCTACACGTGCCGCCCTGGCAGTGCAAATTAGCCACCCTGAGCACCCTCCTTCCAGCCATCGCCGCCCCTTACGCCGCCCGAAGCCGCCATCTCCGCCGCGATCCACACTCCTTCCACCTCCCAAAGTAACCTGTAGGACCTCCCCGACCTGCCCATACCCTCCTTACCCCCTACTTCCTTCTCCACCAACCTCCACCATCTTCCACCACCTACTTCCTCCTTTGGCCGCCGCGTCCACCACCGCGCGCCGCCGCCCTTCTCACGCCACCACCCTCATTCCACTCCCCTCTCCCTGCTGTCTCCTCCCCCACACTTAACTTTCCTTTTTCCTCCTCCTATCTCACCACCTCCTCCATCTTTTCTCTCTTCTCCTCCCCCATCGCCGCCGCCGGACCACCACCGTCCTCAGGTGGTCTTCCACTCACCTGAACCCCAAAACCTTCCCTTATGCCACCTATAGTAATTTTAACTAATATTAGTATTATTATACTTATTATCATTATTATTATTATTATTATTATTATTATTATTATTGTTAATTGATACCATTTTTATTATTATCCTTAATGTTATCATGCTATCACCCCTTCCAACCCTAACCCCTATTATACTTGACTTAGAGTTGATGTCATTACCTTTATTATTAACATTTCTATTATTATTATTATTATTATTATTATTATTATTATTATTATTGTTAATATTATTATTAATATTATTGTTATTCCTATTATTATTATCATTATTAATTTCTCTATCATAAATGTGTTATTTTCTTACAAGGCCATCATCCCTCCAAAACCCTAGCTTTCATCATACTTAACCATCAGTGTTGGTATTATTATTATTATTATTATTACTATCCTTATGGTTATTACCACTATTAGTGTTATTACCACTTAATCCAACCTTATGTGGGTATTGTACTTATATTAATATTGTTTTACTATACCTAACACCTTTGCCATTATTGTCATTACTATTATTACTACTACCATTATTCTATTTCTATTAGGGTGACAAAATATGAGAGCCCTTATACTATTTATTCAAAATATGACTTTTATCGTTACTACCTCTAGGAGTGTTTTAACTTGTTGATACTACAACCATTATATTAGTATTTTAACACTAACACCATTATTAGACTTAATCTTAAAAACGCTAGGGTTTTATTACTCGAAACATAAGCGTCACTATTAGTAGTCTTATTATTATTATTATTATTATTATTATTATTATTATTATTATTATTATTATTATTATTATTATTATTATTATTATTATTATTATTATTATTATCACTATTTTACTATGACTAGCGAACACTAGTATTATAAGAATGGAACTAACGGGTATAATAATATAAGTGTAACAATAAGTATCAAAAATAAATATATTTTGACTACTAATATTTAGTATACTAATTCTAAGGTAAAAACCCTAGTTTTTATATAATACCCTTTTAGTAATAAAAACCCTAACCTTAAACTAGAATAAGGGTTGATAGTATTTATAAGGGAAATTAATACTTAGCCTTTTTCCCCTTTTCATAGGTGACCTCAATCCGAGCCCTAAGGAGCTAGAGGAGTGTTCTCCAAGCCCGGTGCCTACCTAGGTAAGGACGAAGCTAATGGCCTTGTGCTATGTGTGACATGGATGTGTTGAATGTTGTGTATGCCATGCTATGCCATGTATTATATGATTTGTGGATAACTTGTCTTATGTGTAGCGCAACTTGGAGATTGAGGTATGTTGTATGTGCTTCCATGACATGAGCATGACATTTATATGTATGATGTTTATGATTTATTATGTTATGGCCCTCTAGGACATGCATGTTAGGATAAATGGTAATATGAGTTGGGAACCATCATGGGATTCTTGAAGTTTGTATGATGGTATTAATGTTCTATGGCGATACTAATGGTTGCATGGTGGTATTAGGGTTTGTATGGTGGTATTAGTGATTTTATGGAGGTATTAATGTTGTATGGTGGTATTAATGATTGCATGGTGGTATTCATGACTACACGATGGTATTAGGGTTTGCATGGTGGTATTGGGGTTTGTATAGTGGTATCATGGTTGGTATGGTGGTATTAGGGTTTGCATGGTGGTATTAGGGTTTGTATGGTGGTATTAATGATTGTATAGTGGTATTAATGGCTTATGGTGGTATTAGGGTTTGCATGGTGGTGTTATGGTTTGTATGGTGGTATTAGGGTTTGCATGGTGGAGTTAGGGTTTTGCATGGGAGTTAATGATTGTACGGGATTAGGGTTTGTGTGAAAAGTTTGAGAGGTTGCATGGGATGTGTAACGTTTGCGTGAGAGCAAAATTCATGTATAAGAGGTCGATTTGGGATGTAAGGAAGGTAATGCAAGCATTATTTGGGTGTTTAACTGTTTTGGACGGAGAGTAGTACGTGGAGTAGTATAAGGATATAGAGGAGACGAAATTAGGGTTTGGAGTGATTAACTCTGAGACGTTGTGATTAAGTAGGGTCGGAGTAACTAATTGTGATTGTTGAGGATAATTAAGGTTTGGGATGGTTAAGTATGGTTGTTACGGTAAAATAGGGTTAAAAGTGGTCAACCACGGGTTGGTGTGGACAATTAGGGTTGGTTATGGCTGCTTAGAGTTGTTTGGCGTTATCATGTGTATTATTGATTAAAGTGTAGTTATGAATGTGGAATTTTATTGTTTGGGACGTGTAAGGCTGAAAGAGAATGATTTATGCATATCAATGGTGAAAACCTTTTGAACAAGATATGTTAAGACACTAACCACTTACAGAGAAAGATGTTGAGCCGGACCCAGACTAGTCCACCGGCAAATAATAGTGGCAGGGTATGTTACCCTCATGACCGGTCCACCGGCTATAATAGTAGCAGGGCATGGCCCTCGTGACCGTTCCACCGGCTATAATAGTGGGGGATTCCGTGCTCAACAAACTAATTAGAATAATGATAAGACATGGGAAAGATACAAACATTTACAGTGGAACACCTTGTGAGTCGGGGCCAGACCGGTCCACCGGCAAATAATAGTGGCAGGGTATGTTACCCTCATGACCGGTCCACCGCCTATAATAGTGGCAGGGCATGGCCCTCGTGACCGTTCCACCGGCTATAATAGTGGGGTTCCCGCACTCACATGGACTATTAAAGAATACACCACTTTTGATAGCATACCTTAGCAATATGATAGTAGAGTGACACATGATGGTTATAAGAACAGATACACTTTACATAAGGATGATAAGAAAACTGTTTAGCACCTATGACTATAAAAGAGATTTTTGATGTTCAAATAAAAATTAAATTTCATTATAAGGAACTATCCAAACAGAGTATAGAGGCTAGGGTTAGTTCAAAGGAAGTTAAAGGGACATCTAGATTTTATGCTAAGAGTAAAGATGTGGAAAAAGCAATTAAGAGACAGGCAAGTGTATATTTGATGGTTTACAAAGAGTGCTATGAGTGTCAATTAGAATTAAGTGAGGAAGTACCTACTGATGTGAGGCATTCGTTGGAAGAGTATAGTGAATTATTTCCTAAGGACATACCTTGTAGATTACTTCCATTAAGGGGAATAGAACATCAAATAGATTTTGTACCAGGAGCTGTTATACCAAACAAACCTGCTTATAGGGCTAATCCTAAAGAGCTTAAGGAATTAAGGAGGCAGATTTCTGAATTATTAAGTAAGGGCTATATTAAGGAATCAATGAGTCCATGTGCAGTTCCAGTATTGTTAGTGCCTAAGAAATATGGAAGTTGGAGAATGTGCATAGATAGTAGAGCAGTAAATAAAATAGCTATTAAGTATAGACACCCTATACCTAGGCTTGATGAAATGTTAGACCTTTTACATGGTGCTGTGATTTTTTCAAAAATAGATTTAAAGAGTGGATATCATCAAATTAGAATGAAACCAGGAGATGAATAGAAAACAACCTTCAAAACTAACTTTGGATTATATGAATGGTTAGTAATGCCTTTTGGATTATCCAATGCACCTAGTACCTTCATGAGATTTATGAACCATGTCCTTAGAAATTTTATTGGAAAATTTGTGGTTGTTTATTTTTAAGGCATACTTATATATAGTAAGTCTTTAGAAGAACATTTGAAACATTTAAGGGTTATTTTGGATGTGTTTAAAGCAGAACAATTATATGCTAATTTAGCTAAATCTAGGTTTTGTCTGGAAAGTGTAGTATTCTTAGGATTTGTTGTAGGTAAAGATGGCATGTCTATAGATAAATAAAAAATTAAAGCTATTCAAGAGTGGCATGTACCTAAGAATGTGACTGAAGTGAGAAGTTTCCATGGTTTATGTTCATTTTATAGAAGATTTGTTAGATATTTTAGTGCAATAGCTGCTCCATTGACTACCATAACAAAAAAGGAAAATGGGTTTAAGTGGGATTTAGAACAGCAAAAATCTTTTGAAACTCTTAAAGATGAGTTAACCCAAGCACCTGTGTTAAGCGTTCCTGACTTTAAAAAAATGTTCGAATTAGACTGTGATGCTTCAGGGTTAGGAATAGGGGCTGTAATTTTCCAAGAGGGTTCAACAAATGGCTGAGAATGCTAATAAAAGAGAATAAGAAGAATGATTTTCAAACCTGGGAATTTAGTTTGAGTAAACCTTAGGAAGGAGAAATTTCCAAACCTTAGAAAATCAAAATTAGACCCTAGGGGAGATGCACCTTTTACTATGTTAGATAGAATTAATGATAATGCTTACATAATTGATTTACCTACTAAGTTTGGAAATGTTAGTGATTGTTTTAATGTTGCTGATCTTAGTCCACTTATTGGCATCAATCAGGTTTCAGAGATGAAACATTTCCAAGAAGAGGGGAATGATATGAATCTCCAAAATTTGTATTTAAATAATTATATTAATTGTGATAAATCACTTTGTGCTTATAATTTTTTTCTTATTGTGTGCTTGATTAGGAAATTAATGTAGAACATGGGGAAATGGAACCAAAGGTTGCAATAGCTGCTGAGAGGAATCGTTACAGAAATTTTCTTTTATGTTTAGAAAATCCCATGTGATGCATTCGCCGGTAAAATTGGCTCATGGGGATTAAGTTGGATGTGTAACCTGCCACCCAACCCATAATTATTTGGGTTAGTTGGAATGTGGGTTATTGGTCCTTTGGTAACCATAATTAGCTAAGATACTTTCTAGCTGATGGGAATTATTTGTATCATTCATTACTTGTATTATTATGCCATGTAAAGATTATATTTGAGTTGTTATTTCTTTACTCAACCATCAACCCATTGATGTGCACCAGCTGATTCTTTGGGCTAGTTATGTGGGCTGAATTGTTGTAGACGGATGATAGGCCTACGATGTGTGTATTATACGCTTACCTTTGTATTTTATATGCCATATATATTGCATATACCGTATGTACCGATCACTTTTTGGTTGAATGAAATTTTGAGACTTTTTGGAATTCTCTCTGCTCTCTCTCTCGAATCTCCCTCTCTCTCGTGCGACCTTCTCGTTTGCATTCTTCTTGCTCCTTCTTCTCGATCTCTTATTGATCTTCTTTGTTCCATAACTTCAGCAAATGTTGATTCAACTATGCTCTGAGTTTCTAATCTTCCTTTGGAGAAATCCTTAGGCTGATTGTTGGATGAATTAAACCCCGCACTCGATTCCATTTGCGATCCGGTGAAATTTTTGTGAAACCCTTCTAGGTTTCATCAATCCTAGTACAAGCCCCCTTGGTTTACTTTGACCACATGTGGTGGGTGTAGTATCCCAATTTTTGTGGTAAGTGTATTTGATGTGTGGTGGGTGTGGTATCCCTAAAGAAAGCCCCTTAGATGTATCATGACCCTATGTTATGGGTGTGGTATCCCATTGTGATTATCTTGTGCTACCATGACTTTTTTTGATGGTAGAGAATGAGGTGTGATCAAATGAACTATTTTACTAAGCGAAAATTGTGTGGTCACTAAAAGAGGATTTCTAATATGGTTTACATTTTACGCATCATACGTATTACTGTATTTCTATACTTCCATGACTTCCATGAAACAATTCCATATTGTACTTAAGTTGTATCATGATAATATCGATGTGATATTATCTGACTTCAATGTGTTGCATGAGACTTTCATGTTTTAGGTAGTATGTTTTACTAGTACTTCACTATAATGTTACTGCACTTGTGTGGTCACTATGATGATTCGGCTTCTATTCCGAGGAGCAAAGGATGATTTGAAAGGTTACAACTCTTAGTTATAGTATGTTAAGGGTGATGACGTGGGCCATTAGTTTGCCTTTGCTTGGAATTTGAGGTCTATGTTTGCACCTATGAGTTTGGCTAAACTGCTATTAGTATTTTACATAGTGTGTTGGGATGTTTTCAAATTTTTGGTTATTTAAACTCTTGGCTCGGAATCCTATATTTGACTTTGTAAAATATCAAGTTCATCCTCTCTATGATATTGTTCTAGTCTTTATTTCTTTATATTGTTACATTATTATTATGGTAATACTTTATTTTGTTCCTTGTTCCATTTTTCCTTGCATCAGACATAGGTTAGGTGATGATCACACCTCTCTCATGGTCGATGTAGCGGTAATATTCCTTGGTTTTGTTTTTCAATCGCTTTTGCATTGTCTTAAAAACAAAATTGTTTGGTCTAAAATTAGGGGTGTTGCATCATCTTTCTTCAAATGCTTGATTTTTGTTAGAACCTCACCCAATTCCAACATTAAGACTTAGCATGATCCAATTTGCTTAGGAATATGCATAAAGACTTATGGTGAAGACCTAGAGTTTGAGACAAATGAAGAAATTTCTAAGTGAGCCAGAGGATGAAGGCATTACTTCTTATGTGGTGCAAGGAGTACCTAAAGAGCAAGCTAAGTATCGACCTAATGAATGAGCAAAGCTATTCAAGATTAAAGGAAGAGTAAGACATACAACTTGTTGTGATGCAGGAGCATATTTTGAACACTTTCAATCTTCTTCTTCTAATCATAGGAACGTGTTCCATGACCGATGGCGTTTTAGGTAAGGATATAGGTGAGGCCCAATGTGTGCTATGTGCCTTATATGCCTTGTATGCCATGTATCATGATATATTATGTATATTATTTTTATTATTATAACTATTTTATGTGAACTGCGACTTGGAGTTGAGATATGCTCATGTGCTTTCTTATGGTGTGTGTTTAATATATATATATATATATATATATGTTGTGAATTGTTATGTGATGTGATGTGGCCCTTTAAGATATGCAGGCTACGATATTTAATGTGGCAATATAGGGTGGAAAGATGAAAAAGAAAAATGGGGAAGTAAGTTAACCAAGGGGAAGTCACTTAGGCAAGGAATGTGGGATTGACCTAAATATCCCATGATCCATGAGTGGAAGAATAAAAGGAGACCTTAAATAAAATAAAAGAGTGGGTGAATATTATAGGTGAGAATCTAGGGTTTGCATGGGAGAATATAGGGTTTGCATGGAAATTCTAGGGTTTTGTACGAAAACTTTAAGGGTTTGCATAGGGTGCATATAGTTGGCATGGGGATGAACTTTGCATGTGAAAAGTTGTATTGGGTTGTAAGTAAGGTAAGGGAAGAGTCATTTGGGTGATTGGAGGTTTTGGGTTAAAAATAGTATATGGGTTAGTATAAGGGTGCATAGAAGACCTGGCTAGGGTTTGGGAGGAAAATAATAATTTGAGATGTTGGTGATAGTAAAAATAAATGGAGGGTGAATGGAGTATAAGATGAGAGTGGAGGAATGTCATGTATAGGGTGTGTATGAGTATCACAGGAGAAGCAAGGGTGAAAGGTAAGAAATGGAGGGGTGACAGGTGGAAAAAAGGATACTAGGGTTTGGTGTGGCCATATAGGGTTTCATGGTCACACGTGGATTTGGGGGAGTAAAGTGATATAATGAGGGTTTAATCTAAGGAAGTTATGTGTGGGGTGCTGAAACAGCCTTGTTGTGTGAGGTGGAGAAGGATAGACCATGAAGGCCCAAATTAGGGTTTCTGGAGGAAACCCTAGGGAAAGGCAATGAGTGGACTTAGAGGCATTAGGTAGTGAGCCTCCAGTGTGAATAAGTGGAGGAAGGAAGGGATGTTGGGGTGTGTTAGGTAGGGCAGAGTCTCAAGATATGGGATAGGCCCTATTGGGAGGATAAGTGTAGATAGAGTGTGACATGCATGTCTAGGGTGAAAATTGTTGAATAAGACACAATAAGATATTAATCATTTAAAGAGGAACACTGTTGAGCAAGACCCAGAATGGTCTACCCACAAATAATAGTGGCTAGGACCCGCGGTGCCCTAGAACCAATCCACCGACAAATAATAGTAGTCAGAAGCATTATGCCCTATATGTTTTCAGTCCACTGGCTATAATAGTAGGGGAATCTGTCCTCAACAAACTGAACATAATTATGCTAAGACATGGGATATGTATTTATAGTGAAACATCATGAGAGTCGAGGCCAGACCGGTCCACCGGAGAATAATAGTGGCCAGGAGCATCTTGCCCTAGAGACCAACCCACCAATAATAATAGTGGTGAGGAGCTTTATGTCCTATATGTCTCCGGTCCACCGGTTATAATAGTGGGGCTCCTACACACTCATGGAATGATAATAAGCATGGTGTGAAATGAGTATTGATCAAGGATTTAAAGAATCAGTTGATCTAGACTAGAACTTGGCCTTTATTCATTTGTAATGATTGAATGTCGTTTATGTGATCATACTTTTGTTACATATTTTTGTATGCTTGGTCTTAGCTATATGGTTACCTTACTCAATACGTAGCCTACTAACCACCCTTTTATGGGTGTTGCACATTCCCATGAACAATAGGCCCCTCCGAGTTTTATATTTTTGTATGCCATGTACCATCTTTTTTTTTTGTACCTAGTAATGTAGGTATGCAATATAGGCTTATACCCTCCCACGTACCCTTTTCCTATGAGATCTTTTATTTTATTTTATTTTTGTAACTCCTTAGCCTCTTCTGGATTATATCTATATGCCAGGTCAGTTAGGTAAGAACACACCAAGCATTAACTCTATAGCATGTTCTATCCCACTTTTAGGCAGTAATCTAGGTGGCAAGTCATTAGAAAAAATATCAGTATACTCATAAATGATCTAATTAATTGATGATTGACATCATTTTTCTCCCCTTGTAGGGATTCTTTCATAATCAAAGCATAAAAACTACCTTATTCCTTTATACATTCTATCATAGCCTTGTCATGTAAAAACAAACTTTTTTAATGTTTGACTATCCTAGCATTATCACACTTACATGGTCTAAGTATGTGATTTTTATATCTTTATCAAAGAGATACTCAATAATAATACAGATATGAGTAGCACATCTGTCATATTGACATGTAATAAGACTTCACATGTATCCATAGGAAAAATATCAGATAGCACATAATCATGATAATTACAAGTTCAAAATGAGATTAAGGTTTATTTGGCTACCTTGAATCCTTTATCTTTTTTGAGCCATTGAAGAGAATATGGTTTCTGAATGTGGTGTTGTATCTAATCCTAGCTCCTTCACCATCCTCTCATTACCGACATTTGTACATGATCCACTATCAATGATAACTTGGCAAACAATGCCTCTCACTCTTCCTTTGGTATTGAATATCTTCTCTCATTAATTGGGTTCCTCATTAAATTAAATTTTAATAACTCTATATAGTACATAATAATCATTGTCGTCATCCTCGAATTCACTTGAAATTACTTCACTTGGCTCTAACTTAAGGTATTCATCAAAGTTTGCATAGATTTAATCTCTTATATAGACAACACTCTATGGTTGGGAATCTCTCTAGAAATGTATGAATTTCCTTGGAATTTAAAGCATTGGTTTATAGAGACCTAATTTAAATTGGAATTTCCTTTCTCCTCCTAGATAAGTCATTTCTTCATATCAAAATTTATAGCACTTAAGGTACCCAATTCATACTTTATACCTTGTGCGTTCAATAGCACTTCGTAGAAGTAATTTCTTAGTATGAGGCTTAGTGGACTTGATTTTATTTTTCAAATCTTAAAGATAGCATAATCATACCATCAAGAGATTCATATAAACAATTTTCAAATTTATCTGGGACCATCATGTTGAGGCCGTCTAGAAATATAGCATATGTTTGTTCCTTTTTTTTCCTCATGAATATCACATATAAATACTTATCTCTCAAACACCCATACATAACCTTCAACACTTATATACCCTTGCCTTATAGTAATCAATTTAATATAATTATCTTTCTCATATTCCCTTGGTACAACTTTCTTTCTCAAATGTTTCTTAAGAATATTCCATAATTTGATTTTAGATTTCCATTCTCTTTATCTAGCCTTTGTCAAATTATCCTACCATATCCTATCAAAATCATTTAAACTTAATAGTAGCTAGTTTACACTTTTATCATCATCATAATATTTGAATTTAATTATAGCTTCTACTTTATACAACCACTAAAGAAATAATTCAACATCAAATTTACAATGATATCAGGAAAATCATGTTTTATACATATTTCTTCTCTATTATGATGTCTCAATTGATGGTCATATAATGTTTTATTGATTCCACTTCCTTATGACTCTTCCTCATGGCCAACACATAAGTTTAGATGTATTCCTCTTGCTTGAATGGATTTCCTTGATTCACTTCCCATTTAGCCTCTATAGAACTCCCTTTGCTCTTATACATAGTAGACAAAATATTTCTTGGTAATTAGTGACTCTATCCTCTGCAATTGAGTTTGTATAGCTGAAAGTTATATTATTTCAGTATTATTTGATTATAATTTGGTGGAGTGATTTTGGATTTCTTCAATAATTTCTATAACATCTGGTTCCTTCTCCATTGGTGTCGACTTACAAACACGCACTTTGACAAATGGTTAGTACTTCATGGGTTTTTGTTAGAAATCTAAATCAAAGAAATGTTAACTCTTGGACTTTAGTTGGTTCTTATAGGATATTTTAACTAAATTAGATTAACCACATTATCAAAAATCAAATATATCACAAACAAAATAGATATTTTCATACTTAACATGTTTATTGTTAAGTTCTTGATATAGAATTCAACAAAATAAAATAACTCTAATTGCTCGGTTATACTCGATAATCATGTGTGAATCATCAACTATTGTGTAGTGTGTCAAAGCTAAGATTTTCACAATAATATACATGAAATTTATAAAGGAAAATTCATCAATAATTGATCTAAGATCAGCACTACACATAGTTTAAGTAACAACATGTTAAGGCATGAAACAACACACCCTCTTTGCATCTTAATCAAGATCATCACTCAATTATTGTGGGATATATAATGGGAATTAACTCTTCCAATTTAGTTACATAGGTAAGTAATTATCATGCATTTTATATACTTAATTAGGCACATGACCATTCATCCTCATACAAATGATCAACACACATGGTTTACTTTCTCAGTTTATTCAACAACCGTAACATGCATATGTTTATATTTGCTCGATCCTTTCATGCAAACACTCTAGGATTATGTCAAGATTATCACACCTAAATAGTCACCCAATCAAAAATTTAACATGAACTCAATTATTTAACAAATATTTCATGAAATTCTTTCAAGATTTGAAGAACACAATCAAGAACCATCAAGAATGATCAAGAACCTTAATACATGGTTGTTTGTACCTTATTACTTGTCTTTAATGTGGAGGGAAGGATCTTCTCCAAGGTTAGAGATCCAATAATTGGCTTTGATACCATAATTTATGTGGATACTCGAAAAGGGTTTGACCATACACTTAAAGCAATATCTTTTCTTTGATTTTCCAACACAAAGTCGAACTGGGCTAGTTCTAATGGTGATGATAATGCTCTTCAACTCTGAGATTATATCTTCAATAAGACCACTTTAATTTTAAGGAGAAATCACAAAGTAGTCCCTCTAGAACAACAACAATCCTCAAGATCAACACACTTAAAGAGGAAGGGAGAATTTAAAAGTCGTAAGATTCCATTCAACTTGATTATTATCTTCAATGTGCATGCTCAACTATATATATACACACACGAGTGGACTATCTTAACTTTCACTAACTAATGTCTAGTCCATTCAGCCTTAATCTAGCTAGAATAACTAGTTATTAAAAGAATTTAACTAATACTTTACATCCCCACATTATACATATAATTATCTATAATTACAAGTTACAAGACATTATAAAGCATACATAAAATCTCAAAGATAAAAAAAAGCCCTAAACATGTAATACATATAATAACCATGTAACCTAGCTTTGTTTATTGTAGCTTTATCATCTATGAAACTTTGTAACCCTTGAATAGTCCTGGTCTTGTACAATAGTTATCTTTAGTGAATTCTTCTTCTTGTAAACATATATCTTGTAAACATATATAATACCTGTAAGAATTAGTTAATGAAACATTAGTAGCATTAGAGTTTTTAATAATAATTGGTACCATCTCCAAGTATGATAACGCTTGACATTTAATAGAAGAAGATTGGGATACTTCTTCATCAAAATTAGTTAAAATCCTAAGGATATTTTGAAATGCCCCGAAAATTTCTAATTTTATAAATTATATTTAAATGAGGTTTTATTAGAAAAATTATTTAAACAAATTATTTTTAATAAAATAAAAGGATATTTAACTAGGGAAATTCAAGAAGAAATTTATAGTATTTTTATTAGAAGAGAATTTGGGTATTTTAGCTAATTAAGCATTTTATTTTAAAAATTAATTAAATAAATTATTTTATTTAAAATAAGAAGGATAAAATATTTTCAAATTAATATTAATTTTATAAGTAATTTAATTGGAGAAAATTAGAGTGTTTTGCTAATTAAAAAGGAATTTGTGGAAAATCTTTTAAAAATCCTAATTTAGAGTAAAAAGGGATTTAAATATTATTTTATTTAAATATTATCATTTTTAACTATCCCAAATATTTTAATTTATTTATTTAACCCAACCCTCCTATTTTTATTTTTTTCCTTTTTCCTTTTTTCTTTTTTCTTTCTTTTCTTTCTTTTCTTCTTTTTCTTTTTTTTTTCCTCTCCTTTTTCCCGTTTGGGTTGTCTTCTTCCGTGGCCCAAACTCCTCCCTTCTTCCTTCCTTCGGTGCGGCCCAGTCCAGCCCGCACGGCGTCCCCTTCTTTCTCCCACGCCACGCCGCGTTTTCTTTCTAATCCCACCTGGACGCTGCGTTTAATTGCCCAATTTTAATCACAGCGCCCGGACCGCCCGGTCTCTTTCTTTTTCTTTCTTTTCTTTCTTCCTTGGACCGCCCGGTCCAGCCTTACCTTTCTTCTCCCCCAGCCCGATCGCACCTGCCATTCCCCGACGCCACCGACCTGTAACCTCCGCCGCCGCCCAGCCGAGATTTTTGGCGCCAATCTGGCCCCCTTTGACCGGCCTTTTCCTTCTTTTCTCTTCCACTTGTTTTGGCAGCCTCATCAACGCAACCAAATCTCCCCTTTCTCGCGCGATCCTCTCTCTCTCCTGTGCATTCCCCCGCCCCGTTTTACTTCCACCGGCCAACCTAGCAGCCAGTAACCCTAACCCTAATTACCCTGATCTCCAACCGATCCACATAACCAAAACCTCTCCTCTAACTCTATAAATACCCCCATCATCCACCCTGTTTCGAGTTTTTGACTTCCTAACCCAGAATCCCGACCTTGCCACCACCTCTACTTCAGACGTATCTCCCTCTGTCTTCGGCCAACTTCGCCGCCCTTTCTGGCCATCCGTGTCATCCTTGCACCGCCCTCTAGCTAACCAAATCTACCTCACCCGTCGATTCTTTCTTCACAAGCCGAACGAGCTGTGCAAAGTTGCCTTTCCAAACTGCCTTTTATTCCACCTCCGCCACCCTTTGTGCCGCCCTTAGCCACCTCTTCCGCCGTTTCTACCTCTTCTTTCACCTCCAAAATCTTCTGCAAACCCTCCTCTATCTCCCCATACCTTTATTTTCCTCTTTCTCCCTCTCCTCCTCTCTCTTTCTCCATCTCCTCCATTCGGCCACCGCCGCCGCCGCCGTGCGCCGCAACCTTTGGCTTCGCCACCACCTCTATTATGTCCCTCTCCTTCTGGGGAACTCAAAACAACCCATCTCCTATTTTAATTCTTCCTATCTTATTCCCATCATGCAACTTTCCCCTCTTTCTTTCCTCTTTCCGGCCACCGCTGCCACCTCCATGCACCACCGCCGGTGCCGCCTATCCCCACCAACATTTGGTTGAACCCTAGACCCTCTCAGCTATTTTCCCTATTTTTATAACCCTTAAATTATTTTATTTCAATTATTTACATATAAATACTATTATTATTATTCTTAATATTTATATTTTAATATGCATTATTATTATTATTATTATTATTAATATTTTATTAGTATTTATGTTGATGGCTGAAGCCTAATATATTTTAATTCGATTTTATTATTATTCTTCTTATTATTTCTATATTTACTATTATTAATATTAAAATGTTATAAGTATAATTATTATTATTATTATTATTATTTTCTATTTCGAATTTCCATTATTATTATTAATACATATTTTAACAATAGTGTTGTTAATAATGTTACTATTATCATTATTATTATTATTATTATTATTATTATTATTATTATTATTATTATTATCAAAATCATTATCATTAGCATTATTATTATTATTATTATTTCTGAATTGGGTTATTTATTTTACAAATAATCTTTTTAGTATTATTTTGGTAAAGGGTCTGAATCCCTTATTTCACTTTATTTTTGAGTAATGCCTTTTTATTATTATTTCTACTACTTGGTGGTATTAATGGATGTATGTTGGTATTAGGGTTTGTATGATGATATTAAGGTTTGTATGATGGTAATTATAGTTATATGGTGGTATTAGGATTTATATGGTGACATTGATGGTTGTATGGTAGTATTAAGGTTTGCATGACTGAATTTAGGGTTTCACGTGGAATTTTAGGGTTTGAAAAAGGTTCGAAGGTTTGCATGGGGAGATTAATGTCTGCATGGGTATGAAATTTACGTGTGGAAAGTTAATTTGGGATGTAAGGAAGGTAATGTAAGTGTTGTTTGGGTGTTTGAGCACTTGGGATGGAAAATAGCACGTGGAGCAAATTAAGGGTACGGAGGACACTGAATTAGGGTTTGGAGTGGTTAACTATGGATTTTGAGGCTGCTTAGAGTTTTGGGTTATCACGTGTATTTGGTAATTAAAGTGTAATTATGGAATTTTATGATTTGTGATGTGTGGTGATTTATGCATGTCCATGGTGAAAGCCTTTGAATAAAATATTTAAGACACTAATTACTTAAAGTGGAAGATATTGAGACGGGACCAGCCGATCCACCGGTCAGTAATAGTGGTTAGGGTTTTACCCTATGTGCGACCGATCCACCGGTTAAAATAGTGGTTAGGGTTTTATCCTATTGTGACCGATCCACCGGTAATGATAGTGGTTAGGACATGATGTCCTATTGTGACCGGCCCACCGGTTATAATAGTGGGGGATCCCGATCTCAATAAAAATGAACCAGAGTTTTGCTAAGGCAAATAAAAGACACTAATTACTTACAGTGGAACACCATGTGAGGAGGAACCGAACCAATCCACCGATTAGGAATAGTGGTTAGGGCATGATGCTCTATTGTGACCGATCCACCGGTAATAATAGTGGTTAGGGCTTGATGCTCTATTGTGACCGGCCCACCGGTTATAATAGTGGGGTGTTCCTATGCTCGCATGGATTGAAAAAGGCATGGTGTGAATTGAACCCTGATAAGAGATTAATGAAATGATTAATCTGGACTATGATTGGGCCTTTATACTTTTACCTGGTTGATCATATGCATTTATGAATATGCTCTTTTATGTTCTGCATGATTTATGTGTTGGCCTTAGTGATCAAGTCACCTTACTCAGTACTGGACCCATACTGATACTACCTTGGTTGATGGGTCCTGTGATGATCCACTGATGGTGGGGAGCAGACCTATTATGCAGGTTTAAGATCAGAGACTATTTTGGGGTGGCAGGCCTGACTTGAGTGAGTAGGCAATCCGGAATTTGACCCATCGGGTTTTATCTTGTTTAAATGTATTTCTATTTGGAAGTTACAAGTGTTAATAAACGTTTATGCGTACTCTGATTTTGTTGTATGATCTTTCGAATTCTTTTATGAATTGTTAATTTGAATTTAACGTAAATCTTTCCTTTAGCCTTAGCACTTGGTACTGGAACGGTTGGAGAGAACCGGTCTGGTACTAAGTGTGGCGGTAACATTCCCAGAATTCACAAGTTTTAAGTATTTCTATTTTAATTGCTTCCACTTTTCAAAAAAAAAAGTAGTGAATTTTAGAGTATTACATATTTAGTCTTTACTGTAAAAAACTAGGAACTATATTCATATTAGAACCAATATTTAAAATATATGAATCCATCATCCATACATATTTTTTAAAGGGTACAAGAGTATTTGAGAGTAAGTAAAACAATTTGTACTTCGAAAGCTCAACAATAGTGGGTTATGGGGAGCTTAGTCTATAGTTAGAATTAAGGTACGAGTTGTGATATTTTCTTTTATAGTAGGTTTATAAATAGAAATAGATTAAATTTCGTGAAATTATGTAAAAATCCGTTTGGTATTTGTCTATTTGTTTCAAAACTAATGTAAACAATACACAGAATAGTAATAAGAAGAATAACCTTAATATATAAACAATTTTGATTACTAAAATATAATATGATCTTATGATAGTTTAGAGCACTCTTAAAAGCACTTAAAATTGCGTGAAAATTTTTGAAATTTGAAAACACTCAATTCACCTACTCCTGAGTGTATATGTAAGAACTAACAATTGGTATTATAGCATGTTTTTTCTCAAAATACTAACTTGTAGAGAATCTTTAAAGATTTTTTGAAAAGGTATCTTAGAGATTGGTCTTTTGAGAATAATCTATTTTGAAGATTTGTGTAGAAAATATGCTTTGTATAAAAACTAGATGATAAATTACATGAAGGGAGTATATTATCAATACTAGAAGATCATCCAACATGGTTCCCTTAAGATCATTAGGATCAATGAAAAATGAATTAACATGGAGAGGGACAAAAAATGATATAGGATATGACTATAATAAGATTGAGAAGAACTCCAAGGTCATGCAACTACTATAGTTCAACATTAGAATTGATGAGTTTTAAATAGTCTCTACTTTTAAAATTTTCAAATAGCTTTAGAATGGTTTGAAGATTTCTTATGAGTAAACAAGCATGGTAACACAATCAAGGATTCATTTACTAATGCATAGGTATGAATTATTTATCATGTAGTAGGATCAGTCCATAAAGGAGATGTTTAGAAGCTTCATTCAAATTCTTAATGGTTTGAAAACCCTTGTAAAGAACTTCAAAATTAAAGAAAAAGCAAGAAAGATACCATGAAGCTTAACTACAAATGGATTCCCAAAGTCACTAAAATTCGAAACGTTGGGAATCTTTCCAAAATTATCCTTGAATTATTAGCTCACTCATGACCCATGACATGCTACTAAAAACAAAGGCTCCTAAATGATCATGCAGAATTAAGGGGATCACAATTAAAGATGGAGCCAATAATGAAGAAGATGAAGATGGTGGAGAATAAAAAGTTGAGCATAATAAAGAAATAGACAAGCTCACTATATGAATCAACAAATTCTTCAACAAAAATCATGGAACCATCAAGAAAGCAAAAATATTTAGTAAAGTTAAAACTTTATCTAAATCTAACAAAAGGGTTTTGAATCCATGTTGCTTTAACTATGGCAGACTAGAACACAAAATATAAGAACACCATAATGGGTGTAATATAAATCCAAGAATAAAAGAGAAAGTTCTAAGAATGAATACAAGAAGACTATGATTGCTTCACTCTAAAAAGAATTAGGTTTAGAATAAGAAGAAGAAAGTTTGTATCAATCCAACCTTTAGCTTACCACACTACTAACAAAACAAGGGAAAACATCAACAAACACCTATTGCATCTCTTAAGTAAATCTTGCTAACTAAATTACCAAATATATCTGAGGAGGAGTTGCTAGGCTTATTTGATTATGCTATAGATAAATTTATAAACTTAGGTAATGCCTTTTATACCTTAACATTTGACTATAAAATTGCCAAGAATTTTAAAAATACTTGTGAATAGAAATTATTAAATATAATGGAATATTGCAACAAAATGAAGGAAGAAGACAACTTTCTAAACTCTATCATGCATGAGACTTATCTGGAAAATGAGATCTTAAAATAAATATGAGTTAATTGTCTATTACTCCTAGTCTAAATTTAGCTAAGGATCTCCATGTCGCATATGAGAAAAAGATTGCATGATTAATGGATGAAGTAAATGAATTGGAAAGAATCAAACTAAAAGGGATGTATCTCTTTGATATAAAATCTAGACAATGCCAAAATTGATATCAATATGATCACCAAAAAAAATGAGGAGCTTACAACAAAAGTAGAGAATCTAATAGAAAATTTACAAGCCCTTGAGAAATATAACATCAATTTATTTACAAGATATAAAATACAAATAATGCATAATATTAGAAGTGATAATATGAATAGAAGAGGCTTAGGATATATTATCCATGGAAACAATAATGATGGTAGATTTAATAATAGTAGTAGCGACAGTACCAAGATTAGAGACAACAATTGGATAAGAAATTTTAAAAGATGCAAAGATATTGATATACCTAATCTGATCATGTCTATGCACTATGGTAATAATGGGCATAAAACATCTAGTTATCAAAAAAATAACGATGCATATGTTAGAAGTAGTAACCATATTAAATAAGCGTGGAACAAAAAAATCATTTTAGATATTATGAATAAAATTAAGAGATCTAAGTTTTTTGGTGTTCCTAAATCAAAGAACTAATTTCTTTTATAAGATATTGTGAAGGGTAACAACCAATGGTTTCTTGATAATTGTTGTTCAAGGCACAAAATATGAGATTCTACACATTTCCACTCACTAACAACCTTTGATGGTGGTAATGTGAATTTTGGGTATGAGATTAAAGAAATAATCACTCATATTGGAAAGGCAAGTATGTTATCTTCATAAGCCATTAAAGATTGAAAATATAATATTTTAATCAGTTCTCAACTATCTAATAAGGGAAATAAAGTTAAATTTACCTATAATACTTATCAAATTACTAACACATTATGTAATACCCCAAAATTCACTAATTTTTTTTAAAGTGGAAGAATTTAAAATTAAAAACCTATGAATTCTGGGAATGCTACCGCCACACTTAGTACCAAACCAACTCTCTCCGATTTTTTCAGTACCAAGTCCTAAGGCTAAGAGAAATTTTTTTTAAACTTTAATTAATTCTTAAACCAATAGTTCAGAAAAAAGAACAAAAAGGATCATAACACAAAAAATAGAGGATGTATAAAAGTTTATAATCAATAATAAGATAGAAATTAGAGTGCAAAATTAAAATCCCTCGGAGGGAATAATCTTACAATCGATAAAAGGTTTAATTGAAATACTCAATACAAGGTAATAAATCATAAAAGGGTAAATACAATACAAAAGAATTACAGAAGGAATAAATTGTATCAAGAGTAAATACGACCACTACACTCTTGAACTTTGACCCAACCATAAGCTCAATACTTACCCCCACCTGATGTCTCACCCACCTTCATAAAGTTTGAAGGGCCTACTACTCGTGGAAATGAGCAACACCTATGAAAAGAGTGATCAGTATGCTACGTACTGAGTATGGTAACCGTGCACTAAGGCCAACATATAAAATCATATAAATAATGCAGACAAGATAAAGAAAAATATAGTCTAACATGATAATATAATATCGTACAATCATCAAAGTAGATACATAAAGGATCATTTATAGTTTGGATTAATGATTTAATTAATCTCTAATTAGAACTCATTTCACACCATACTTTTTATCAAATTCATGCGAGTACAGGAACCCTACTATTATAGCTGGTGGACTGGATACATACAGGGCACATAGCTCCTGACCACTATTATTACTAGTGGACCAAAAAACACATGGCATAAAGCTCTTGACTACTATTATAGCCGGTGGATCAGAAACACATAGGGTATGAAGTTCCTCACCATTATTATTCGCCGGTGGGCCAGTCTGGCCCCAACTCTTATGGTGTTTCACTGTAAGTACTTAGAGTCTTTCCCATGTGTTAGCACAAATATGTTCAGTTTTGTTGAGTATAGAATCCCCCACTACTATAATCGATGGATCGGAAGCACACAGGTACAAAGCCTGACCACTGTTATCACCGATGGACTGGTCACATATAAGACATCATGCCCTAATAACTATTATTCGTTGGTGGATCGATCTGGGCCCGGATCAACAATCTTTCAGTTTAAATGATTAATATATTACAGGGTCTTATTCAGAAACTTTACCCTAGACATGCATGAATCACTCCCTTTACACTTATCCTCTAACCAACTCGTATCATATCATGAGAACCATGCACCTCCTAACCTACCCTACAACCTTCCTCTATACTCAAACCCACACTAGAACTCCAACACCGAAATATGTGGGTCAAAACCCACTACTACACACCTCCTAGTCCACATATTTCCTTACTCTAGGGTTTTTCCTTAGAAACCCTACTTTAGACCTTAGTGGCCCATCTTACTCCACTTCACACAACCCAAATCATTTTAGTAGTCCACACACCACAACTCATAAATTCCATCCTCATAATTACACTTTAATCACCAAATACACATGATATCACAAAAACCCTAAGCACCCACACCAAACCCTAATTGTCCACACAAACCCTAGCTCGGTCTCCTACGTACCCTTATATTGTTCCACGTACTATTTTTCATCCAAAGTGTTCAAAAACCCAAACAACACTTACATCACCTTCGTCACACCCCAAATCAACTTTTCATACATAGACTTTACTCCCACGCAGATGCTAACCTCCCCATACAAACCTTCGAACTTTTTCATGCAAACCCTAAAACTCCCACATTAAACCCTAGATTGAACCATGCAAACCCTAGATCCATCCATGCAAAACTCTAGATTCCACCGTACAAAACCCTAGATTCATTCACACCAAACCCTATATTCAATCCATATAACACCATAGAATCTGTCATGCAAAAACCCTAAGTCCATCCATACCAAACCCTATTTTAGATTCTCCCATGCAACACTATAAAATCTTCCATGCAAAACCTTAATTCCATCCATACAAAACCCTAGTTTAGATTCTCCCATGCAACACCATAAATTAGAGTCTATCATGTAGAACCATAGATTCTCCCACTCTTTTATTTTATTTAAAACCCCCTTTTTTATTCTTCCATTCATGTGTCATTAAAATACTTAGGTCAACTCACACCCTTTCGTCAACTTATTCCCCTTTGGTCACTTACACCTCTTGGTCAACCTCTTTCCCTTTTAGTTAACTTACTTCCCTTGGACAACTTATTTTCCTTTTAGTGAAATTACTTCCCTTGGTCAACTTCTTTCCCCATTCTCATATTTCATCCTTTCCCCCACACAAACCACATTAACATCATCACATGCATGTCTTATAGCGTCATAACGCATAACATCACATACCATAATATTTCATCGCATACACATATTACACATGCTATGTAAATACACAAAAACATACTTCAACTACATGTCATGCCAATTACAAAATAATTAATAATGATAAACATAGAATACATAGTAGACAAAGCATATAATGCACATAAACACACATAAGGCCTTAGTAACACCCTTACCTAAAATGACACCGGTCTTGGAGCATGCTCCTACGCCTACTAAGAACTTTCACTAGTCTCACCTATATGATGGAAAAGCTAAAATTAGATTCCCTTCTACCAAAAATACTATTAAATACTAACCTATTCTAAGACTAGGCTTTCAATAAAATAATAAAATATTAATAATAATAACCATTAACTAATTACCAAATTTGGCTAAAAATATCAGAAATAATAGTAATATTATAAAATTTTAAAATATAAGGTTGCAGACATTATCCTAATAATAATGATAATAATGATATCAAAATAATAATAGAAAAGATACTAAAAATAATATCAATATGAATATTAACAAGAAGAATAATAATTGTAACAATAATAATAAAAAGGGCATTACTCAAAAACATAGTGAAATAAGGGTTTAGGCCCCTTTACCAAAATAATAATAATGATAATAACAATAACACAAAAAAAAAACAAAAAAAATAGAAATAATATAAATGATAAAAACCATAAAAATATTGAAAAATAATAATAAGCATAACGGTAATACTAATACTAAAAATACTAATAGTAATATTAATATGATTCAAAACCGATGGTGAGATAAGCGCTTCAACCCTTCACCAAAATAATGCTAATAATATCATTAGGACATTATTAATAAAAAGAGTAATAATAATAGTAATGAAATAATAATGAAAATTACAAAATAATAATAATATTAATAGTAATGATAATAATCGCATAATAATAATAATAATAATAATAATAATAATAATAATAGCAACAGTATTAATAAAATAGTTGCAATAATTATAATTAAATAATAATAATAATTTTGAAATAGTAATAATGATAATGATAATGATAATGATAATAATAATAATAATAATAATAATAATAATAACATTAATAATAGTAATAATAATAATAATAGTATATATATATTCGAATAAATGAAATAAAATAAATTAAAGCTTGTATAAATAGTGAAAAAGGGTTGAGGGGGTTTAGGGTTCAACCTTAGGCTAGTGGTGACAGGCGGTACCAGCGGCAGCGGCCAGAAAAGGTAAAACGGGAAAAGTTGGATGATGGGAAAAGGAGAGGTAGAATGGAGGTGGGAGTTAGGGTGTTTAGAGTTGCTTAGCTAATCCATGAAAACTTCTCACTTCATGAACATTTTTAGGGATAGACCATTCTTTAATAGCTTTAATCTTATTAGGATCTACTTTAATACATTTTCCACTAATAATATAGCCTAGGAAAACTACACTTGGAAGCATAAAATCACATTTCTCAAGTTTTCCATATAGTTTAGCTTTCCTTAGCTCACCAAATAATTTCTTCAAATGCACTAGATGATCATAACTTTTTTTGCTATACACAAGAATATCATCCAAATATACAACAATGAAATCACCAAGGAAAGGTCGGAGAACTTCATTCATAAGTCAAATAAATGAGCTAGGTGCATTACATAACCCAAAAGGCATAACCATCCACTCATAGAGACCATATTTTGTTTTAAAAGCAGTTTTCCATTCATCTCCATCTCTAATCCTTAATTGATGATATCCACTTCTCAAATCAATTTTGGAAAATACTTGTGCTCCACAAAGTTCATCAAGCATATCATCTAATCTAGGCATAGGAAATCTATATTTGATGGTAATATTATTCACAGCCCGAGAATCTATGCACATACGCCAAGTACCATCCTTTTTAGGCACTAGTAAAGCAGGAACACTACAAGGACTCATACTTTCTCTAACAAATCCTTTATCCATAAGCTCTTGTATTTGTTTTTGTAATTCCTTAGCTTCTTCTGGGTTACATCTATAAGCCGGTTTATTAGGGATAGGCATACCAGGAACAAGATCAATAGCATGTTCTATACCTCTTTTAGGTGGTAATCCAGGAGGTAAGTCATCAGGAAATACATCATTATACTCATCAAGCAACTTAATCAAATTAGGATCTTTAAGTTGTTGTTTGTCAGGTTTAGAATCTTTAGAAACTAGAGCATAACAAGTTCCTTCTTCTTTTATACATTTTTCCATAGCCTTTTCATGTAAAAATAATCTCTCTTTATCATCACTCAAGGGCATATGATCATGTAAAGAAGGTTTGAGCCTATACAATTGTTTTTCCTTTTTCACCACATATTCATTAGTTACCCCATCATGAGTTGCTTTTCTATCAAATTGCCATGGTCTACCCAAAAGTAATCCACAAGCATCCATAGGTAAAACATCACATAGAACTTCATCATGATAGTCTCTAATAGAAAATGTGATTAAAGCTCTTTTGTTTACTTTAGCTCCTTTATCCTTGTTTAACCATTGTAAAGAATAGGGTTTAGGATGATTAGTAGTTTCCAAACCAAGTTTCTTAACCATTGCCTCACTAGCAACATTAGTACATGAACCACTATCAATTATAAGTCTACAAACTGTATCACCTATTTTACACTTAGTTTTAAAAATCTTTTCTCTTTGAGTAGGTGTAATACTAGGTTGTATTTGCAAGACTCTTTGAATTACAAAGCAGGGGTCTCCTTCTTCTTCTTCCATAGTGAATATTTCATTAGGAGATTCAACTTCTAATTCATCATCACTACATGGTTCCATGTTTTCTATGTCATGTAAGGTTAAGGCTCTTTGGTTAGGACAATCTCTAGCAAAATGTCCATATCCTTTACATTTGAAACATTGTTTATTAGCCATTTCAACCACCTTATTTTTACCTTTATCATCTTTGTTATTCTTTCTATCATATGAAAATGTCAATTTAGGTGTAAAGGTGTTAGAATAGGGTTTAGTCAAAGTAGAGGCATTAGACTTAACATAGGCTTTTGTTGTCTTGGTTTTTCTTTCAATCTTCATATCCAATTTTATCAAGTCATAAGAGTACATATCAACGTTGTCTCTTATTAAGTTATTCAAACCACCTAAGTATCTAGCACATCTTTGTTCCTTTCTTTCATGAACATCACAAATAAGGGCTAGTCTTTCAAACTCTCTAGTGTATTCTTCTACACTAAATAAGCCTTGCCTTAGAGTAGTCATCTTAACATACATATCTTGTTCATAGTCTCTAGGCACAAATTTCTTTCTTAAGTGATTTTTAAGTTTTTTCCAAGATTTGATTTTAGACTTCTCTTGTCTTTCTCTAGTTCGCTTTAAGTTATCATACCAAATTCGAGCAAACTTTTTGAACTTTAGAGTAGCTAATTTTCACTTTCTATCATAATCATATTCTCTAAACACAAAAATATCTTCAATCTCATGCAACCATTCAAAAAATGACTCCACATTCAAATCACCATAAAATTCAGGAAGTTCAAGTTTAATACCTTGATTTTCATGGTGTGGATTACTTACATGGAATGTAGGTGCTCTTCTTTGGTTGCTTGAGCCAAAAGAATTTGTCTCCTCTTCTCCATCTTCATGATGAGAAATATTTAAATGTCCACGTCCATTCTTGGAATGGTAAATCGGCTTCATTTTCCCTTCCACACTATCACGTGTGGTTTCCAGTCGAGGTTGCCATGGTTTATACTTCTCTTGGTCGGCCAACTTTGCTTCTACACTTTAGAGTTGATGTTGTAGTGTGTTTTGAGTCTGTAGTTGGGCATCCATGCGTGTGGTGAGGCCTTTGATCGACTCAACCAGGGCACGCACCTCTTCACTAGCCATGGTGAAGGTTGACACACAACCTTTCTTGATGCACACAATATATCTTCCACAAATGTAGGTGCTGGATTCGTTTTGCCTACAACCAAACAAAGCACAAACCAATTTCTAATTCTAAAGAAAATATCAAACACTACTTGCAATCTTTATCTAGGTACAAGGAGATATTTAAGCCCCAAGAATAGCCACTGCACGCAGGTGCACACAAACAATGAAAGATTAGTAATAATAGGTGTGAAAATGATTCACATAAAATCATAGAACATGTTTTTGTGTTGTCAATAAAATCGTGTCTTCCAGTGGGAGTTTTGTGTTTAAGTCTTCATAGAAAATGTATAGGAGATCCAGAGGTAGATGATGGACTATTTTCTTGAGAGAAATTTATGATAGATGAGTCGAATACACGGCCTGCAAGTTCCAGGTCAGTTTCGGGCTTCACATAAAATCATAGAACATGTTTCTGTATTTTCAACAAAAACTTGTCTTCCAATGGGATATTCGTGTTGAAGTATTCATAGGAAATGTATAGGACATCCAGAGGTAGAATATGGACTAATTTCTTGAGATAAATTGATGAGAAATGAATCAAATACACGGCCTGCAAGTTCCAGGTCTGTTTCCGGCGATTGAGAACTGCCCAGGGATGTCGAACACTTTGAAGCTTTTCTTCTTACTTGCACGAAGATAAATTGAATGGGGTTGTCATACACTTGATCACAAACTAATAGAGAGTAGAATACAATAGAAATCAAGTGCTGAAGAGGCACACACGATCGTTGCAACCAGACGAACCAAACTGGTGCTGCTGAAATTCGAACTCTGTTGGTATTTTATGTGAAACGTTGAGGGAAAATGCAACAAGATCGTTGCAAGATTGCAAGAAATTCAAGCAAGAACTTCAAGAAAACTTAAAGACGTTCATCAATAATCAATAATTGCAATAAATGGATGAGTATCCGTGGATTTCTTGGTGAAAGAACACACCACGATTTCAGGTCTGCAGAAATCAGCTTCGAACAAATGAAGCTTTGATACCAAAAATGATGTGGTTTTTATCAAAGTAACGGAAGTTTGGATCAAAATTTGTATTATAAGCTTTCGCCTATGATCTAATGCAAAAATAATGAAGTGATTTGGTGGATTATAGACGAAGAAATTGATGTTACAAGATGAAGGTGTTTCAGCAGATTTGAAGGTGTTCAAATGTGTCGTGTGAAGATAGATTTGAGGAAGGATTAATCCCGGATTTTCCTTGCTCAATACAGAACCAAAAGGGAGGATTAGACTTTATCTCTCTTGTTCAAAGTTTTATCAAAATTCTTATTATTCATTCTATTCAATTCTCTATACAAATGTTGTGCACAAAAGGTATATATAGGAAAGAATAAGCTTGGTGGTGAGCTTCCTTAACCAGCCAAGTTTACCCACCTAATCCAGCCCATTAATCATGGTTGAATTAATCCCATATTAGCCTTAATCCATAGAATAATATCATTGGTTAAATGATACTAAGGATTAATATTACAAAGCTATACAATAGACTAAGATACATACATGAAATTATAGCCATACCCTAACATAAAATATACTTAGGGTTAGGGTTTACAACAAGTTTATAAAAATAATGAATATCATCACTCTATCTCTTGTTGTAATGTATCATCCCATGTATGTCATAGTCTTGCATGCCTTGGAATACTTGTACACATCAATGTGTATGAACATCATCTTCTTGCAAATATGTAACATACCTACAAGAATAACTTGAATGGTTTTTAATGTCAAGCATATTAGAATTATCAAGAATATTTAACATGATAGGCTCCAATATTATAAAAGCTAAATCATCTTCCTTACCTTGAGGATTAGAATGAATAGGACAATCATTATGTTCAATGGATGCTCCTGCATCAATACTTGTACACATTAAAGTGTATGAACATCTTCTTCTTGCAAATATGTGACAGACCTATAAGAATAACTTGAATGTTTTTCAATATCATGCATATAAGAATTATCAAGAATATTTAACATGATAGGCTCCAACATTAATAAAGATAAATCTTCCATACCTTGAGGATTAATATGAACATGAAAATCATAAGGTTCATTGGATGCTCATACATCATTCTCCCCAAGTTGAGAAGAATTTGCCCTCAAATTTTCATCAGAATAATAAAGAGACAAATCACCAACATTAAAATTTCTTGAAATTTCACCATAAGAATCTGGAAGTTCAAATTCATAAGAATTATCTCCAAAATTTCTTAGTATTTTAAACGAACCATCAGGTATTGGCATTAGTTTATTTTTTTGTAAATTAGGAAATCTTTCTTTACGTAAATGTAACCAAACTAAGTCACCAGGAGAAAACACTTTACACCCCCTCTCCACTCCTGCACCCTTCCCTTGCCTCAAATCCTCCCTCATCTACCCTTTTTCTTAGCCCCAAAACCCATACCCGAAAATAGCCTATTTCTCCTCCTATCACCCACCTTCGAGCCCCTTCTCCTCAGCATGAGCTGCTGCATTTCTTGATTTATTTGGGCAATAATGTTAAGGTATAATAATATTTTAATTCAAGTATTTGATTAATTAAGTGTTATAGAGTCTTGCACTTGGTTTTCTCTTATTTCTATTTAATTAATCTTGATATTATTTTTAGGTATTGGTTTTGATAATCAATGCTTGAAACTTAAACCAAAATAATGGTAAGGTTTTTTTTTGCAGGAATTAAGGTAACCGTTAAATCCCACTTAAACATATGGATTAATGTATGTTAGCACATTATGATTCTTAATATGTGATTATGCTTAATATATGTTATTTAATATCATATGCGTAGCTTCTTGTGATGTTAGATAAAAAGAAGCATGTTAGGTTATATGTTATCTATGGAAATATTGTTTAAGGTAAGAGTTTGGTTATTAATGAAAATGTTAAGTATTATCCATGTTGTTTTATGCTATTATGATCTTTAATGCATGGTTAATATTTTTTTGAGTCTTAGGGGTATTTTAGTAATGTATCTTGTACAAGAATATGACCTAATATATATATATGGGTGCTCATAAGTATTATATTAAATATAAGAGTCGTGGATGAGGTATTAATATTAATTTTTTATGTAGTAATGATAATTGAATATTAGTGGTGTACTAAGGGGGAAAATGGTAATTTTGGAGGCAAGGGCAAAGTGGTAATTTTGTAATTAAAGGGTAAAAGGGTAATTTTTTAATTAAAGGATAAAATGGTAATTTTGGAGGTAAGGGTAAAATGGTAAATTTGTAAGTAAAAGGATAATTGGTAACTTTGGGGGTAAGGGATAAAATGGTAATTTTAGAACTAAAAAGGGTAAAGTGGTAAATTGTAAATAAAAGGGGCTAAATTGGTAATTTAGGAAATAAAGGGTAAAATGGTAATTTATAAGTGAAAAGGGAAAATGGTAATTTATAAATGAAAAGCATAAGGTAGTAATTTGTAAAATAAAAAGGGATAAATTGGTAATTTTAGAAGTAAGGAGTAAAATGGTAATTTTGGAAGTAAAGGTGCAAAATGGTAATTTTGTGAATAAAGGGTAAATTAATAATTTTATAATTAAAGGGGAAAATGGTAATTTCATAATTAAAGGTCAAAATGGTAATTTTGTGAATGAAAGGATGTTATGGTAAATTTTGGAAGTTAAGGGGTAAAATGGTAAATTTAAATAAAAGGGGTAAAGTGAAAATTGGAAAGGAGTAACTTGGTAATTATGATAACCGAGAAGGGCAATTAGGTAATTTAAATAACTAAAGGGTAATTTTATAAATTTGATAATGGAGAAGGGTAGTTTGGTAATTATGATCATATAAAAGGGTTATTCGGTAATTTAACCAACTAAAGGGTAATTTGGTAATTTTGATAACGGAGAAGGGTAGTTTGGTAATTATGATCACAGAGATTGGCAATTTGGTAATTTAACCAACTAAAGGGGTAATTTGGTAATTTGACCAACTAAAGGGCAATTTGTTAATTATAATAAAGGAAAAAGGACAAATTGGTAATCCAACCAACCAAATGAAAAATATATTAAGTGTAACAATTATGAAGGGGGATTGGTGATCTAATAGGTATGGGAGATAACTTGGTAACCTAAATCGAGTAAGGGGTAGTTTGGTAATTATGTAACAAGGAGGGTAATATGGTAATTTGTCAAGGAAGGAAGGGATGACTTAGTAATTATATAAGTAAGTGGGTAAATGAGTAATTTGTATCTAACATGTCGTTGTGAATGTGGAATTTCATAATATGACTCAAATAACGTTGAATAGCAAGATAAGAGTATTTGATAATTAGTAAGTACCATGAGAACAAATCCTAATACGAAATTAGATGAGATTAGGATGGCCTTAATGATTCTTCTGTGTTACATTGGATAACCATTTGAATAAGAAATATCTAATGATATCCAAACGATTGTAAGTGAATAATTATCTGATATTGTGCTTTTATGATCACCTTAATTAAGATACTAATACTTAAAGTGAAAGACCTCGAGATCGGGAATGGTAGCTCTTTAGGGGTCGCTACCCTATTGACATGATGTAGCCCACGATTATTCTGGTATTTACCAGTGTGCGTTTATGCCCCAGCTAGGCCCTATATCTTACTCTATCTAGTTCTACGGACCTAGTTAGGGTTATGCATACTTATGGATTAGGCATCCTTGTCGGTAGGGTACTGAGTTAGTTTTATGCACCAGTACGACCAAGGTACCTTTGCGTCCCTGGGTTGATAATTGAAGGGTACTGAGTAGCTTTTTTGCACCAGTGCGACTAGTGTACCTTTATATCTTGGGATCTTGATCTCGCTATCGAGGCAAACAAATGGAATTGTTATGCTGATTAAAAAGGGAAAATACTAATCATTAAAGAGAAAGATTAATTAGCCGAGCCCAGTTGAACTATATTATGAGTACCAATCCACCGGATATAATAGTGGCCCAAGATGTTTTGCCCTGGATGATGTTTATGAGTATCGATCCACCAAATATAATAGTGGCCCAGGTGCGTGTTACCCTCGATGATGTATATTTGTATTCCCATCCACCGGCCATAATAGTGGGGGTCTCGAGCTCAATAAATTTGATTTGGTTGTAAATAGATTATGGAAAATACTAATTACTTATAGTGGAACACCATGTGAGTCGAGGTCAGACCGGTCCACCGGCGAATAATAGTGGCCAGGAGCATTTTGCCCTGCATGACCAGTCCACCAGCGAATAATAATGGGGTTCCTGCACTCATACGAATAATTATAATCCGATATGATTGATAATGATGGACTAAGGGCTTAAAGCCCGAAAGTATTGATTGTTCTCTATAGCCTATGAATATTTGATTAATTTGTTAAGCATGTGGTTGTATGACTGTGGATATTAAGTATTCACCTTTCATTATGTATGTATATAGTATCATGTGTTGCATTGCATGCCTGTTGTTAAGTGTGATTTAATGGGTTTACTCAATACCATAGTACTGAAGGGCTCCATTCGTGGGGCCCCTGCCTATTCAATGGGCAGTGTCCCTTGTAGGTCATTTTCAGGTGCTATTCAAGTGAGCTCTCGAGAAAGAGTGTAAGGTACTATCCGATAAATACTAGAGCCGTACTCTTTCACCTTTAAAATTTATGGTTTCAATGTATTTGTTGATTTATAACTACCATTAATGGACTATATTTTTTTGTGAAACATTATGTGCACTACTCTGACTTAATCATTGATTTGCGTTCTTGTAATTTGAATTTTTTTCTATTTTAACCTTAGCACTTGGTACTGGAATGATAGGAGTGAACCAATATGGTACTAAATGTGGCGGTAACATCCCTAGAATTCACAATTTTATTATTTTGCTTCCGCTAATTCTTTTTAATAAAACAAAATTTTTCATAGTGAATATTGGGGTGTTACATGTACTATGTTATGTTGTGGTTATCATTAAACTTGGTTTATGTGTAGTGCATCTTGAAGTTAAGGTATGCTCATGTGTTTTCTTTTGGTACGTGTATAATATGTATATGTTGTATGATGTGATGTAATGTTGTCTTTCAAATATGCATGCTAGGGTATTTACTATAATGACATGGAGTGAAAGTATGAAAAAGGAAAATAGGGAAGTGAGTTGGCCAAGGGGAAATAAGTTGGCCAAAGGGAAGTAAGTTGGCCAAGGGATATGGGATTAACCTAAATATCTCATGATCCATAAAAGGGAAATTAAAAAGGGGTCTACGAATGAAATAAAAGAGGGGGTGAACCTTGCATAGGAGAATCTAGGGTTGGTATGGGAGAATCTAGGGTTGCATGGGGATTCTAAGGTTTTACATGAAAACATTGGGGGTTTGCATAGGGTGCATGGAGTTTGCATGGGAATGAATTTTACTTGTGAAAAGTTGTATTAGGATATAAGAAAGGTAAGGGAAGAGTTGTTTGGGTGATTAGAGGCTTTGGGTGAAAAGTAGTACTTGGGTTAGTATAAGGGTGCACAAGAAACCTGGCTAGGGTTTGGGAGGAAAATCCTAATTTGAGATGGTGGTGAAAGTAAAAATAATTGAGGTTAAGTGGACTATGAGATGAGAGTGGATGAATGTCATGTGTAGGGTGAGTATGGATATCATGGGAGAGTAATAGTGGAAGGTGAGAAATGGAGGGGTGATAGGTGGAAAGAAGGATGCTAGGGTTTGGTGTGGCCAGTTAGGCTTTGGTGTGGCCACCTAGGGTTTTTTGGTCACATGTGTATTTAGGAGAGTAAAGTGAAATGATGAGGGTTGAATCTAAGGGATGTGATGTGTGGGGTGTTAAACGGCCTTAGTTGTGGGAGGTAGAGAAGGATTGGCCACATAGACCCACATTAGGATTTCTATAGAAACCTCTAGGGTAAGGTAGTAAGTGGACTTGGAGGCGTAGGGTGGTGGGCCTTGACTTACTCACTTAGGATTTGGGCCTCTAGTGAGGGCAAGTGGAATAAAGGAAGGTTATTGGAGACATGTTAGGAGGTGCAGGAGTCTCAAGATATAGGGCGAGCCCTTTTGGGAGGATAAGTATAGATAGAGTTGGTCGTGCATGTCTAGGGTGAAACTTATTGAATAAGACACGGTAAAACACTAATCATTTAAAGTAGAAGATTATTGAGTCGGGTCCAAACCAATCCACCGGCATAATAGTGGCCAGGTGTCGAGGTGCCCTAGAGACCGATCCATTGACATATAATAGTGGTCAAGTGTGTTATACCATATACGTGACCGATCCATCGACTATAATAGTGGGGATTCCACACTCAATAAACCAAACCCTAAGTTTGATAATACATGTAAAAGACACTAAGTACTTACAATACAACACCATAAGAGTTGGGGCTAGACCGATCTACCTGCATAATAATGGCCAGGAGCATCTTGCCTTAGAGACCAATCCACTAGCATATAATAATTGTCAGGTGTGTTCTGCCCTGTATATTTCCGATCTACCGACTATAATAGTGGGGTTCTTGTACTCACATGGAGTGATAAAGAGCATGGTGTAAAATGAATATTGATCAAAGAATAAATACTCATTTTATCCGTACTAGAATATGGCCTTTATTCATCTATAATGATTGTATGTTGTTTATGTGATCATACTTATGTTACATGTTTTCATATGCTTGGTCTTAACTACATGGTTACCTTGCTTAGTCCGTAATGTATTGACCACTCTTTGTATGGGTGATGCTTATTCCCACAATGAGAAGGCCCCTCTTAGTTTGTGGATATTGGTAAAGTTATCTTTGATGCCTTTGATGCTTACGAGGCATCAAGCAGGGCTGAGTGTTGAGCATGGACTTGGCTTGAGGATTCGAGAGCATCGCGGCTGGATTTACTTTTCATGTTCTTTAACATTGCACCAGTTTACTCAGACTTGATTTTTTTTGTATTGTAATCTTATTCCTTATGAGAAATTTTGCTTATGTACTCTAGATTATAAACCTTTTTTTGCATACTTTGATTTTCATATTATGACTTTCTAGTTCTGTTATGAATTCTTGTTTTAAGTATTGACTTGTGTTTCAAGATAATCCTCTTCAGCATTAACATTTGGTACTAGAATGATAGGAGTGAACCAGTATAGTACTATGTGTGGCAGTAATATCCCCAAAATTCATAGTTTTGTTATTTCTCTTCCTCTAATTCTTTAATAAAATAAAATAAATTCAGTAGAGAATTTTGGGGGTGTTACAGTATTACAAGTTGTATTTATAATACCCATTGAAGTAAAAAAGCATGAATTGTCATCTTGTTCATACATACTTAAGGTATCATCATTAGAATTAGTTTCATGGTCATCATTATCAACACATGGTTCCATGCCTTCTATTTCATTTAATTTTAAAAATCTTTGATTCTAACACTTTCTAGCAAAATGACCATATCATTTAAATTTAAAACATTTCTTATTGGGAATTTCATTAACCTTATTCTTACCCATTTCATGTTAGTTATGGTTTAGGTTTCTAACACGTACCAAGTATGTATGTATTCCAAATTTCTATGTAGATGCATTCGTATAAGTTTAGGTTAAAGTAGAAGTTAAAGCACTTGTTTTATCATAGGCCTTGGTTAATGTAGTTTTTTTTTCATAAGTTAAAGCTAACTTAGTGAAATCTCCAAGAGAATCATAGAAAAACATTTATACCTTAACTCCAATCAACTTAGTGAAATCTCATGTTCTTAAGAGAAAAAAGATTTGTCCATAAAGATTTTGAAGAAGTTATGTACATTAAATTAAATACTCTTAGATAAGGATTTATTAGTGTAGAATAATACAGTGTAGAATTTGAAAGCCTAGAAATCTTCTTCAAAATCTTTATGGACAAATCTATCATTGACTCTTCTTCACCCATAGTTGAAGTACTTGCTTGAAATACTCTCATTAGTATGTTCTTGTTCCAGGGATTAGTTCTTGATGTAGTTTTCATGAATCTTGAAAAGTTCTTGGATGTGGGATGAAGTAGCAGGAGAAAGGAAGTGATCAAGTATGTTGCAACAAATTTTTTGGGGGTGATGAGTGGTTCCTTAATATAGGGTAGTGGGTGTATGATCATAATTGATGAAGTAGAAATGTGAACTAGAGACTAGTTTAGAGCTAATGGTCTTTGTGGATGGATGCATATAAAGATTGAAAAAGGCATGAACACAAGGATGATGTTCGAATAATGATGGATTAATAAGAAGCCTTATTGTCTTGAAGTCAAAATTATCAAACAAGGGTTATATACATCAAACAAGGCTTGCAAAAGAAGTGATGCACGGTCCACTCATAGTTATGTTCATGGCTTTTGTGCTCTAGGATTGGCCTGGCAATGTGTGATATGTAAAATTATGCAATCTTAGTATGATCTAGTGGTTTTGGATATGTAAAGTTGTGTGATATTGGCATGATCTAGTTGTGCATGAGGATCTAAATGATTGAACAATGATATGTAGAGATGATAAGAAATCTTTAACCATGTGTTTTGAAGAATCAAGGTATAATCAAATACAAACAACTAGCAGTGAGTCTTTAAGGTTGAGTTTGAAGGTTTAGAGAATTTATTTGTGAAATGTCCCAAAAATTTCTAATTTAAAAATTTTATTTAAATAATATTTTATTATAAAAATTAATTAAATTAATTATTTTAAATAAATTAAAATAAAACTTATTTGGGTAAATCAAGAGAAATCTTATAAATATTTTAATTAGGGTGAAATTTGGGTATATTAACTAATTAAGGATTTTTATTTGGAAATTAAGTAAATAAATAATTTTATTTAAAATAAGAAGGATAAAATAGTTTCAAATTAATATTAATTTTATAAATAATTTAATTAGAGAAAATTAGGGTGTTTTGCTAATTAAAAAGGAATTTATGAAAAATCTTTTTAAAATCCTAATTTAGACTAAAAAGGAGATTTAAATATTATTTTATTCAAATATTATTATTTTTAAGTATCCTAAATATCCTAAATATTCAAATTAATTTAATTGGCCCTAACCTAATTATTTTTTCTCTTTTTTTTCCTTTTTCCTTTTTCTTTCTACCTTTTTCTTTCTTTTCCTTTTTCTCCTCACCGAACTAGGCCAGCTGACCGGCCCAGTTCCCCTTCTTCCTTTCCTTCGGCCCAGCCAGCGCCGCACACCCTTCTTCCTCCATCAGCGCTATGTTTTATGATTATTACATCCTAAATGCCGCGTTTCATTTAATGCACCCTTCCCCTCATGCCAGGCCCTGTTCGCCACCTTTCTTTTTCTTTTCTTTCTTTCCCGGTCGCTCGGTCCAGCAACCCTCATCTTCTTCCTTCTTCTTCCTTGAGCCACCATCGACCTACAACAATGCCGCCCGTCAAAGATTTTCATCGGCGATCTCGCCCGTTTTAACTGGCCGATCTCCTCCCTTTCTCTTGCCCTTGATTCAACGACTGCATAGACCAATCCAACTCCTCCTCTTATCGCGGAATGCTCTTTTTCTCTCCTACGCATTCCCCTGCCCGAATTTTGCTCCCACCGGCGAAACTAAAACCCTACTTTCCTAATCCCACGCCGACCCACAGAACCCTATCCTCCCTTCTAACCCTATAAATACCCCCCATAATGGCCCGATATCGAGCTCTTGATCCCCAACCCAGGAATACCCGACCTTGCCACTACAGCCACTTAAGACGCCTAGTCCACCGTCTCCGGCCAACTTCACCGCCATCTATGGCCACCAAAATCTTCCTTGCACCTCCCTCTAGCTAACCAAATCATCCATCCCCCTAGATTCGTCCTGCACAAGTCGTCCCGTCTGTGCGAAGTAACCCCGTCAACCAACCTATTTTCCAGCTCCGCCACCCTTTGTGTCGCCCTTATCTACCTCTTATGCCGCTTCCACCGCTTCTTTCACCTCCCAAATTCTTCTGTAGACCACCTTCTACCTTCCCCTACCTTTCTTTTCCCCTTTCTCCCTCTCCTCCTCTCTCTTTCTTCTTCTCCTCCACTCTCTTTCTTCTTCTCCTCCATTCGGCCACCACCCACCGCCGTCGTGCGCCGCTACCTTTGGTTGCGCCACCACCTCCATTTTGTTCCTCTCCTTCTGGGCAACCATAAACACCCCAACTCCCACCTTAATTCTCCTTAGCTTTTTTCCCAGCATGCAACTTTTCCTCTTTTCTTTTCTTTTTCTGGCCGCCATAGCCGCCTCCGTGCACCACCGCTGGTGCTGCCTATCCCCGCCAACCTAAGGTTGAATCCTAGATCCTCTCAGCCATTTTTCCTATTTTTATAACCCTTAAATTATTTTATTTCAATTATTTGCATATAAATACTATTATTATTATTATTATTATTTAATATGTATTATTTTTATTATTATTAGTATTAATGTTTTTATTATTATTTATGTTGAGGGCTGAAGCCCTATTTTATTTTCAATTCGATTTTATTATTATTCTTCTTATTATTTCTATTATTATTATTCTTAATATTATTATGTTATTATTATTATAATTATTATTTTTATTATTACTATTTCAAATTACTATTAATATTATTTTATTATTAATATTACAACTACTTTAATATTAGTTTTGCTATTATTATTATTATTATTATTATTATTATTATTATTATTATTATTACCAAATTTAGTTGTTTATTTTACTAATATTATTATTAGTATTATTTTGGAAAAGGGGACAAAGCATTTATTTTACTTTGTTTTTGAATAATTTCCTTTTTATTATTATTATTATTGTTACTATTATTATTCTTATATATATTCTCATTGATATTATTTTTAGTATCAGTATTATTATTAGGGTAAAGTATTTAATCCTATATTATCAACTTTTATAATATTTCTATTATTTCTATATCTTTAGCAAAGTTAAAATTTTTGTTAATGTTATTTTTATTAGTATGTCATTATTTGGTCAAAGCCCTAAGGAGGCGTAGGAGTGTGATCCAAGACCGGTGTCATTTCAGGTAACGGGTGCTAAGGTCGTTTGTGTGCTTATATGCATTATGTGTTTCGCATGCTATGTATCCTATGTTTATTATTATTAATTATTTTGTATGTGGTAAAACATATAGTTGAAGTATGTTTTTGTATGGCATGTGTACTATATGTATGTGACGATATGTGTTGTGACCCTATAAGACATGCATGAGAGGATGTCGATGTGGTTTGTGTGGGAGAAAGGATGAAAAAGGAAGATGGGGAAAGAAGTTGACTAAGGAAAGTGAGTTAACTTAATTTTATGGTTTTATAAGGAATAATCTAATGTATGGTTTTATGTGGAAGAATATAATTTATGGTTTTATGCGGAGAATATAATATATGATTTTATTTGGGAGAATGTAATTTATGATGTTATATAGGAGAATCGAATTTATGGTGTGTTTGGGATAATCTAATTTATGATGTTAATTGGGAGAATCTAATTTATGATGTTATATGGGAGAATCAAATTTATGGTTTGTATGAGAGACTCTAATTTATGGTTTGGATGATTTTGTATGGGAGAATCTAATCTATGATTTTGTATAGGAAAATTTAATCTATGGTTGCATATGGGAGAATCTAATATATGTTGTGTATGGGAGAAACCTTGGGTTTTGTATGGATGAATCTTTGGTTTAATATGGTTTGAATTTAGGGATTGGTATGGATGAATCTTTGGGTTTTATATGGTTTGAATGTAAGGTTTTGTATGGATAAATCTCTTGTTTTATATGGTTTGAATTTAGGGTTTGGTAAGGATGAATCTCTGGTTTTGTAGGGATTGAATGTAGGGTTGGTATGGATGAATCTTTATTAGATATAGATTGAAGGTTTAAGCTCTTCTTATCCCTATCAACTAGATACATATTAGTAATACTATTATGAATATAATTTCTATCATACTGCCATTTTCTACCTAATAAGATTCCGCAGGAATCTATAGGTAAAACATCATATAGATCCTCCTCATGGTAATTACCAGATTTGAATGATACTAAGGTTTGTTTTTTACCTTAACTTCGTGATCTTTATTCAACCATTAAAGAAAATAAGGTTGTGGATGTTGTGTAGTTTTCAACCCCGAATCATTAACCATCCTTTCATTACCTACGTTTGTACAAGAGCCACTATCAATGATTGTACGACTAACCATATATCCTACTCTCCCTTTTATTTTAAATATCTTCTCCCTCTGAGTATGTTGTTCAATAGATTATTCTTTAATTACTATCTCTAAGACATAAAAAACACTTTATTCTACCTGAAGTTCACTAGAAGCTTCCTCAAAAGGCTCAATTTTAGTATTTTCCACACACGTGTCCATGGCTTCAATTTCTTGGATTGATAAAAACCCTTTGAGTAGGACATTCATAAGAGAAGTCCCTAAACCCTCAGCATTTGAAGCATTACCTAGTAGAGACTTCATTAATTTTATTTTTTCCTTTATGCTCTCTAGTAATTCCTAGTTTCTTTTCAATACTAGTAGAATTTGAAGTACTTACTCCAAGTTTAGTTATTTGGTTACTTGAGTAGTACTTGGTGGATTGCTTATTTTATCTTGTATGAGGCTTAGTGGACTTAATTTTCTTTTCAAATATTAGGGAAAGATTAATTTTATAATCTAAGGATTCATAAATACAAATTTCCAACTTGTCTCGAATCATTATGTTAAGGTCTCCCAAGAATCAAGTACAAGTTTGTTCCTTCATTTCATGGATATCACACACTAGTGTCACCCTCTCGAATTCCCTAATATGCTCCTCGACACCTAGTAGTCATTTCTTAAGAGTATTTAATTTGATGTAATTATCTTATTCATACTCTTTTAGAATGAAATTTCTCCTTTGATTTTTCTTAATTTTCTCCCAACATTTAATTTTGGATTTGCCTTTTTGTTCTCTAGTTCTCTTTAGATTATCGTACCAAATTCTAGTAAACTTATTAAATTTAAGAGTTCCTAATTTGCACTTTTGTTCATCTTGATAATCTTTAAATTCAAAAATAGCTTCCACCTCATGCAAACACTCAAGAAATGAGTCTACATCAAGCTCACCATCAAATTCGGGGAGATCAAGCTTAATGACCTTTTCCACCTTTTGATGATACTTAGGTTGAAGGTCATGGAACTTCCTATTACTTCCAATCCCTATAGACTCTTCTTCTTGGTTTATTCTTGAATTCAAATTCCTCCCTTTAATTGGATTATTTGATCTCATAGAACTTCCAAACCTATCCCCATATAATTATCTATGCTCTTGGACTTTTTAGACAAAATCTTATTTGGCTAACCTAGACTCTAACATTGGAGTTGTGTTTACATAACCCATAATTATCTTAGTTGTGCATCAGTGGCATCCAAGTTATTAGAAAGCTTTTTAATGACTTGAAGAAAGCTTTTTAATGACTTGAAACATGGCTTGGAATTTTGTTCTCCCTCCATGATTGATTATTTCTGTCAAAATCACTCGAGTTCCTCTTGGTTTTAATGGGTTAAAACCGAATTCCAACACCTTCACTTGAGGTTTTCTCATTTTTTTCTTGTTTAACAATTTAGAGTTCAATTATTTACAAAACACAATCATAAACCAAACTACAAATCACTACACACAAAAAGAAAATACAAACACAAAACCACACTTGTAAAACTTTTATCACAAAACCATGCAAATTTACACAAAACCCTACTCACTCATTTGAAACATCATGTGTATTCAAATATTTCAAATCACATTGCATGCAAAAACAAAAAATTATCCAATATACATTAATGAGACATGATAATATCACCTCATGCTTGAGTATTCTTACACAAATATATATGATTCACTTGCAAACACACACACTCTAACACCCCCATTTTTACTGCTAAAAATTTTCATTTTGCGAAAGTGATAATTACAAAACCAATGGGTGTTACCGCCACATTCAGTATAAGTCTGGCATCCTCTATCGTTCTTATACTGAGTGCTAAGGCTAAAATATTACTTTACTTAAATAACATTAAAACAAAGGCAGGATAGAATTTCATTACAAATTACATTGTCCCGAATAAATACAAAAAGATAAGGCAAGAGTTGTAATGTAACAAAAGAGATAGCATGGGACTTAAGAGTCCAAGAAATATCCAGACCAAAAGAAGTCAAGGCGAACACCGGATAGTCCTAACTCTCAACCCTCTATTTGAAGTCGTCAGACCCTACCCTCAAAGTAATCCTGGAAGGTAAAGACTACCTGTGGAATAGGCAGGGGACCATGAAACGGAACTCGTCAGTACTACGGTACTGAATAACCCTTTATGCCAAACTAATATGAAAAACTAGCATGGAACACATGCAAGGCATACGATTAACAAGTACAATACATTTAAGTATTCATACGAGGATTGATATACAATAATCATTTAGACAATCAAATTCTATTAAAGCCATATGCTACTCCTTTTCATTTGTCTGAAAGAACCGACGGCTTACCAGACTAACATGCCAAAGATACTCTCGGAAGTAATGATTAGAACCTAAACTCCAGCATAACAATTATAACATCCACAGCATGACTCATATCTCAGCATAGCTCCCAACCAAATTTATAACATCACAAGTGTATTCACAGGTAAGCTATAACATAATCTACAACGTTAAATGTATACTCACAAGTAGAATATGGTAAAATACATAACATCACCTGTGTACTTACAGACACGGGATAATAATATCCGTAATCTCACAGGTACACTTACAGGTACAGTAAATTAAAATACAAAACATCAATCGTATATTTATAGATATAGTATAATAATATACATAACGTCACAAGCATACTTATAGACATAATACCCACACACGTAGGCCCGCAGGCTACTACTTAAGCCACAGGTAGGCACAGCAGCCACTACCAAACTAATCCAATACCCAATAATAATCCTTCCAATCAAATCATATTATTTCCATTTTTATTTACTCGAGGGGGATACAATAATAACCCGGAGACATAACAGTACACCGGTCATACCGGTGCACAAGGCAACATGATACCCTCCAACCATCCAACCCAAAGGCATAACAGCACTCTCGTCATACTAATGCACAAGGCACAAAGTACCCTCCTCACCTCGGACACCTAATCCTTAAGTATCGATACCCCCTATAGGGCCCGTAGGTCACCTATAGAGTAGACTAGGGCCTTACTGGGGCACAACCGGCACACCAGAAACCAAAACAAATTGAGGACTCCTACCTCGTCTCTAGGATAGCTACCCCTAGAGAGAAACCATTCCCAAACTCGAGGTCTTTTACTTTACATGTTAGTATTTTTATAAAGTGATCACAGATAACACACATTACACATTTATTCTCATTTCCATACTTATTCATTTTCCATTTATTTCCAATTATCCAAGTCAACCCTACGGTCAAAGGTATAAAGAAAAGTCAAAATCAATACTAAGGTCAACCTACCAAAATTCTAAGGCCATCCTATATCCAATTATTCACATTTGGGCGTTAGGCCAAAAATGACCAAAATGCCCTTGAAGCTAATAATTATCAGATTAGTATCCATTTAAATACTAAGTCTATCTTATTTATTAATCTATCATGAAAAGGCTAAAATAAATAATCTAATTATTTATTATATAATTTAAATCATCATTCATGTAAAAAGAGCATTTTGCCCCTAAATAGATTTCAGCATATGAAACTCTATCATAAACGTTTGAAACGTACAAAACACATGATCGTAAAATCAACAACAGATAATACATATTAGACATGATTTTCATGATAAATATCATATTACCCAAAAATGATTAAATTGCCCCTAGGGCACACATTCCTAATAATTATTTCACAATTATATCTAAACATGCTAAACTAATATTTATATACATAATTATCATACCAAACATTCTCCCATCATTAGAATTATTTTTAAGTCATACTTTTATACCCGAAATATTTTATATCAGATAACATGCTCGTTTTTATCCATTTTCATAATAATAATAATTAACATATAATTATATTGAAAGAAATCATGCTAAACATATTTCATACACCAAAAACCCTAATGTATTATCACGCAATTTTTATCATTTTAGTAGAGTATGACGGTTACCTAAATTCCAGCAAAAACGTAAAATTAGCGGTATCCACCAAAAATTATTAGGTCCGGCAAATTAAACTTTCGTACCTAAAAATAATACCACAAATACATAATTAATATCTATCAGATAAAATAATAATTATAGTATAAAAATATTTATTTTTCTAAAATTACCAAAATACCCTTAAAATTAATATTGGTACCCAAAATTTTATTAAAACACTATGCAACTCACGCTGTATGCAATGTGAGTCACGTACGAGGGGAAAGAGGGCACGACTGACTAGGCAAGAGGGTCGGGCAAGGCTACGAGGCAGGGGAAGGAGGGGAGTTAGGGCTGGTGGTCGGTGGAGCTGGTGGCTGGCTGGCGGTGGAGGGTGGTTGGTTGGCTGCGGAAAGGAGGCTGGGCTGCGACGGGCGGTGGGTGCTGCTCGACGTGGTTTAGCCGAGAGAAAATAAGAGGGGGCTGTTGGTGGTGTTGTGGCTATTAGGGCTGCTGGACACTGGTGGTGGACGCTGGTGGGCTAGCGGGAGAGTGGTGTTGCTAGGCGACTGGCTGCGACAGGGGAGGGCGACTGGCTGGCTGTAGGAAAGGATGTTGCTATCAGGGAAAGGCGTAGGGTCTGGGCGACGGGTTTGACGCTGCAGGCTTGGGCGACGGGGTGGTGGGATGTTGGGATGAAGGGAGGAGGTAGCAGGGCTGGGTTTTGCGATGGGGAGGAGTGATTACATGGGGGCTCTTTGGTTGGGAAAACCGGCGATGAGAAGAGAGGGGAGGAGGGGAGAAGGTGGCTGGGGAGGCCAAACAAAACCGACGGGGAGGGGGCTGTAGAAATAGAGGGGTTGGGTGGTGTGTGTCGAGAGAAAGATAAGAGGGAGCTGGGAGGAACGGCTGGGGTAGGTTGAGGAGTGTATGTATGTGTTATATGCAGAGAGGGATTCTGGGAGGAATAGTGGGTTGGGCTGCTACGTCGTGTGTGTCGTGCATGTATTTTGTTTTTGGCCGAAAGTGTGTGCGGTAAATGGGGACTATTTGGGGTAGAGTGTGCGAGGGTGTAGCGTGTATATATGTATATAAATGCAGAAGGTAGAGTAAAGGTAGGAAATAAGGAAGATAGGATGGGGAAGGGATAGAGAATGGCAATGGGAGAGAGAGAAGATAAATAATATATTTTATATATATGCATATATATTTTATATTAAATTTAGTCCGAATAAATTAAAATATCAGATAGAAAATTAATCCGATCTAAGGTAGATTTAAATAAAACGAAAAAGATAAACATAAGCAGGAATAAATTTTAGAAATTTATTTCGGGTTACGAGTCGCGGTTATTATTAAAATAATTCAGATAAGATTTACGAATAAAAGCTCGATTAGATTAAGGAATCAGTTTCCATCAACTTGTTAGCCTGATTATTTTTATATCTAAGTCATCGTAGTAGTAGTAGTAGTAGTAGTAGTAATAATAATAATAATAATAATAATAATAATAATAATAATAATAATAATAATACGTTTAATACTAAACCTCCTAAATTAATAATTATAACTAATCACACGTAATTATTAATTTTAATTAGGATTTCCTAAAAACGGGGTATTACACACACAAACAACAATTGTTTTCACTCAACACTAAAACCATCAACTCTTTCCACCATTCATGCTTAGTAAATTTTCACCACAATATAGGATAACCAATCATATCCCATCGGCAGAAAACATCACCTAAACTTGCATGATTCTAGACAAAAATATTCAAAGAACACACGTACAAATCATGCACATTACACATTGGAAATAATATTGCACAAAAATTCAACCAAAGATTACTACCGAATTATTATGCAATAACATGTAAGAATCATGCAAGAACCATGCAAGATTCTTCAAGAATAATGTGCAACATACAAGATTTTTACAAGACTCTACCAATATTATTCATGAAACTTACTTGAACTCCATGTATTGTGATGAAGATGGTCAAACCTTGGTTGCATTTTTGTACCTCTTATAGCTTTGACTTCAAGGTGGATTTCATACCGCTTTTCATGCAAAAGATTATCCCTAAATATTCTACAACATTTCAGGACCTTGTTTGAAGGATTAAAAAAATGCAAAATAGAAATAAAACTCTCGACTTCAAGTATTAAGACTTCGGTTGTTTTCGAATATTAATAGAACTTGAGTAGATATAATCCAGTATCTAACTCTTCTATGAGAACCTTATATTTCTCACTAGATTACCCCTGATAATTCTCAATACACACTTGAGAAAGGAGAAGAGAAGAAAAAAAAAAAGAAGAAGAATAAGAAGAAGAAACATCCCCTATAACTATTAACCCAAGTTTTGAATGAACTTTCATAAAATTTCAATTGATGTGTGTCAAATTCCTTTTAATACAATTGCTTATATAGGCATGGAACCTTGCACGCCTTTTCATTAAGAAGCCCATAAGCATCCTCATTAATGATTTAATCTTCCTAATGCATGGTCCATGGTTAAAAATAAAGTTACAATGATAATTTTACAAGAACTATAAAGTAAACAACAAAAATAACAAAGCCACACAATTTAAAAATGGTTTACATAGATGTCATCATGTATGATAAAACTTTATAGTCTTATAGGCTTGTTATTCCTTGCTCTTTGTAATCTTTTAATCACTCTTCATTACCTCTTACTTTAAAGATCTTCAACTATCATGAACTTCTTACAAACATACACATTACCTGTAAGAAGAATAACTTAACAAAACATTAGAAGTATATAAATTTTCAAGCATAATTGGTTCTATCTCCATGTATGCTAATTCCTCCGGATCTCTATCATTAGAAGAAGAAAATTGAGAGTTTTTAAGATATGCTCCTACATCATTTTGTTTACATTATTTTCTTTTGTTAGGGCCATGTCTTATTTGAGTACAAGAAAGAAGCTAAGTGCGGAGATATTGATGCATGTTATTATTATATGATATTTTATATATTTATACATGTGTTTTTAAATATATTTGAGACATATCTTATGATTTATATATTTTTTTATTTGATTTATTATTTGCTAACCAATTTTTGTAAGATTAATGATTTTGAAGCCAAAAGGATCAAAAACCCACCAAGAAGAGGATTTAGATTGCATGAAATCATTAGAGTTAAGCTAACACACTATTCACAAATCTAATAGACTAAGGATTAGTATGTTGGTCTAAATTGATTTAGCATTTGGACCTAAATTTTTTACTAGGGTGTGTAATATCAACTAAACATTACCCGTGTAAAGTTTTATTATTAGATTCATTATAAGAAACTAACATAGAGGGCATGTTTCCCAACACAACCTATGTTAGACCAATTTTCTCCCAAACACATTTTTTCTTGGGTGTAATCCTATATGCTAGTTAATGGTTAATTTAGAAGCATATAAATAGTTATATATAGTGATTTTATGCAATGAATTCAGAGAGAGTATTACTTTTTAGTTTGATTCTTGATCTAATGTTGTGTAATATTATATTTAACTCTTCTCTAGATTAATACTTTATATGTAATTCAAGTTCTTTATTCAATTTAAGTATGTCAATTTCAATTATTACCATGTTTTTTAACCAAGGATAAAATGAAGTCTTATTTTTTATATCATTTAATTGATAGAATGCTTGATTTATAGATTGTGTTTTATTCTGTTATCATTGATTATGTCTAGTTATTAGATTAATCTTCTTTAATTAGCTTTTAACAAGTTAAGTGGAGAGTGAGAGCTAATTTTCCACTATAGGTGAAATAACATTAATAGAATTTGGATAGGTTATTAGAGTAATTACATGATTTCTAAGAAAATGTGGAATGATAGTTAATTAACTGAATGTAAAACATCATCCTTTATTTAAATTATTTGACTAGAAATGGTGAAGTTGATAATTAGTGATAAGAATGTTTTTAGGATCTAGATTCTACAAAGGATTGATAGGGATCTGTAGAATTGTACCATATGATCCTACAAAAATGGAAAAGATATTATATTTGAAGATTTTATGCCATAAAATATTCACATTTGAAGTTAAATAATACCAAAAAGGTTTAGCTAAGCTTTCAAATATTTAAATAATTGATTTCAACATCAAAACATATGAAAATCATGAACTAGTTATTTTTCCTCTTCATTGAATACTCAAGTTTAGTACAATGCTTAATTAGAGTGATAAGAGTCATTAACTTATTATTTAATTTTTGTGAGAAAATAATCTAGTACCCTTAGTGACCTATATTACATGTGTCGCATATACATGTTGACATTGTAATTTTCCATCCTAAAATATTTTAAAATATACTTATATCATGTTAATATAAAAGAAAATTAGTATGGTGTTGGAAAGGATTAGAAAAAATGGGTGAAATTGTGAATTCAAGGCTACTAGCCAACTATTCATACCCAAAATTAGTCCACTAATGCATCTACGGACTTCATTTTCATTAAAGGATCACCAATCAATTGGTTCTCCCTTACCAATAAGTTAGTCATGATGTGATTCAAGTTTCTTGTATAGTTATGATTTGATTATTGAGCAACTAATTTTCTATACTCCTAGTTAGTGTATCTTTGTGCAAATAATCAAATGAAAGATCACTAGATGGGGTGAATAAGGTTTAAGGAAATGGAAATGGCAAATAAAAAAATTACACACAACTTATACCAATTCAAAAGCAAATTACTCTTTATACTTTATATCTATTACCAAAAGGTTATCCCTTTTAGATTTTAAATAAGTAACGTGTTTTATTAATGATCACTCTTCTAATAGTTTATGAGCCTTACAATATCAATGACCCTCTAAAAGATGATTTAAAATTTAACTTATTTATGTTCTCTAGATTATCAACAAGAATCTCTCAAGAATAATATAAAAACACTCACTAACCCTTTTATAATATATTTTGTAAGGTGGTTATGATTACAATTGATTATCAAAAAAAATAAAGACATGGAATTGGGAAACTTTAGATGAGATGAAATCTACCTACATATAATATGGTATATTAAAATTTTTAGAGCAACTCTAGCTAAGAGAAATGAGCAACAAACACTTTTCAAAAAAAATCAGAATATGAATGTTATGAGAGTTTAAATGAACAATTTAATGATTAAGAGAGTAGATAATTAATTAAATAGTAAATGCGGTTAAAGATTTATTTAATAGATAATGAGGATTCTTATTTATAAGGATAACCCTTGTCGGGATGACATTAGGCACAAATAGCCTAGAAAGTTGTATCACCCAATGGGTAAAAAAATGATCATTTGATATTCACCAGTCAATCGATTTAGGAAAACCACTCAATTGGTTTCCAAACCAATCAATTATTTTGATGAAACTTATCAATGTATTTGAACATAAATGAATGGGTTTTTGTAGGAGTAAAACAAATTTCAAACCACTCAATTAGTTTCCAAAATAGTTGACTAATTTGATTAAACCAATCAATGTATTTAAATTGAGATGAATGGGTTTCTATAGCAGTAAAACCTATGGTCTGGTTGTTCAAACTAGCCAATCGTTTTCCAAACTAGTTGATGTGTTTAAGTAGAGATAAATGGGTTTTTGCAAGATCAAAACCCATGGACTAAGTGATCAAACAAGTCAATAGTTTTCCAAATAAACAGATCATTTTGATGAATCAAATCAATGTGTTTAAACAGAGACAAATAATTTTCTATAGGAGAAAAACCCATGGACTACTTAATCAAATAGGTCAATTGGTTTGTTACTCTAATCAATCCATTTTATTTTTAAATGTTTAATGCCCTGAGTTTAAACCAAATTGGTTGATTAATTTTTTAACCAATTCACTAGTTCCAAGCATAACTAAATAACAAATTTTATAAACACTTGGAAATATGTAGAAATCAAGATCAACCATTAATGCACATAAAATGAATTCAAGTTAAATGTTTAAAAATTTTCAAAAATTTTAAATCAAAATGTGAAATTACTGAAATTAACTCTTTACAAGAAAACCTATGACTTAGAAATATCACCATTAAACCTTAAGTCTTGGTGATATTCATAAGATATTCTCTTCCACATTAAAACTTGATTTCTATTTTAAATTTTCATTTTGAGAAATTATTTGAGTAATTATGATTTGATCTCTTTGTTTTCAATCATAGTTCATGTACACTTAGGCAAGAACATTTGTTCTCTAGATACATTTGTTATCATCAACATAAGGATAAGGACATTCTTTCACCTATGAGGTCACAATATATTTTGGTTCCTTTATGTTATTTTTATAATATTTAGATCATGATAGAATTATTATTATTATTATTTACAAAAAAAAGTAACCCAAAATCACTTTTTAAGATACTTTTCTCACCTACTTTCTTCCTCACCTTTCTGTCCTCTACCAAGCAAGCCTTTGCACAAGCACCTCTATATAATTTTTGATATTCCTTAAATTGATGCAAGAGCATCTCCATCTTATTCATCTACTATTGGATAACAAGAGTTAGCATATTCAGAGATGGTGCCAATTATTCTAGAAAATAATGAACACCTTCATGATAACTCTAATAATGTTTTGCTAAGTGATTCTTATTGGTATTATATATGTTTGCAAGAAGAATAATTCACCATGGACATCTAGTGTACAAGGCAATAACAGGAAAAGGATTGAAAAGCTGCATAAATGAAAAAGCTACAAGAAACAAAGATTGATTAATTGATTATTGAGTGTTTTAAATGAGTAGAGTTTTATTAGCTTTGATATTTTATGTAAACTTTGTAATGTATTGTAACCTGTAATTGTAGATCAATATATGTATATACGGTGTGTAGTGCATTAGTTTAGCTCTTTATTTATCTAGATATATTTTTTCATCTAGGCTTAGTTAATGAAGATAAACTAAGGCCTCATGTATCTATATATATACATATGTGTCAAACTTGTACACAAAACAACTAATAAAGTGAAATAATAATTCCATAATTTTTGAATTCTTCCTCCTCTTCAAGTGAGAGTCAAATTGAGAGTTTGGGTTTGTTATTGAGAGATTACTTGGTTATTTCTCTTAATAATTGATTATATTTGTTGGAATTTCAATCCCACGATTGCCTTATTGTTGAATATATTCACAACTTTGAAGATATTTCTACTCCAAGGAACAACACAAAAAGGTCTTACATTGTGAGCGAATAATTATCTATTATATTACACATCAAGTTTGGTATCAAAGAAAGATATTGGGTTGACCACCATTGGAAGGAAACTCATCTTCAACATGGATTCAAGAAAACACATCAACACCGATATTAAGTTGAGGTTATTCATTCTTCTTGTTACAATCTTTTAAATCTTAATTATTTATCTTCAAATATTACATGTATAAGTATGACTTGGAGTGAAATTTTATGGATATATGTAATGTGGTATAGGTGTAATACCCCCAAAATTTTGTTTAACCTAATACCATATTATGAGCACCTGATTTGATTCTAATCTCTAAAAATCTTATTTTAGCCTTAACCCAATTTCTTAATCCCAAAACTTTAACTGAAACTGAAACAAAAACCTTGACTCAAATAAATTATAATCCATAAACCAAAATCAAAACCCATGAAAATTATCGCTAATCCTAACCACTTTGGATAATATAAAATTATCTAAACTAACCCCTGAATATTTTACTCTTTTTCCTTTTCTTTTCTTTCTTCACCTTTCTCCTGTCAATTGTCATAATATTTGAAACTTGTTATAACTTGCACATACAAATTGCCTTACCTTCCCCACTTGCACCATCATCCATCACTCTTCTACAGTCATCCATCGTCCATCACATTTTCTTCTTCTTCTCCTTCTTCCTCTAATATCTCTGCCTATCTAGACCATGTGCACACATGACTCTTTACCACTCTTCTTCTTCTTCTTATACTTACGCAATGTATACACACAACCATCCCTATCACCTACCATTATTCCCAATACTCAACCATCATTTCCCTACACCACCCTACACCATTGATAGCACTTCTCCCCTCCTCTACTTTTCATTTTCCCCGATTCACTCCACACACACACATGTCGATATATATATACATACACTACACACTCTCCTTTCTCCCTATTTGTTTTGCCTACACTTTTCCATTTTGTGTCCAAAACCACCACACAAGCTTCTCTTTCTTCTCTTCTTATTCTTCCCTTCCGAACCACCCTTTCCACCACCATCACCACGTGAGCCACCACTCACCACCCTTTAACTGGTGGACCAACCACTAAGGTCACCCCAACCATCCCCAACACCATTGTCAACCATCACCGCCGACCACTACTTCTTTTTCCTTCCTTTTCTCCTCGTCCGTCACATTTCAAAGGAACAAAATGCATGCACACGACCTCAAGCACAACCATGCAACATAAAAATTTTATATCACACGCCTATGTAACCCAACACAGCCTGCCTATACACCCTTGCACGCCTGTGCATGGTCTGAATGCACTCTTGTGCACATCTATTAAACTTGCGACCTCTTTGTCCATTGATTGAGCACAACCATGCCACTTTGTACCACTTGGCCATGCACGTTTCTTCCTCTTGGCCTAGGTGTGCACCACCTATAGCACAGCCATAAAGCCCCCATTTTTTCAGCTGTGCACCCCTATTTTCACCATCAAACCTTGTTCAAACACAACCAAATTTTTACCATAGTTGCACTACTCTTTCCACAACACATCCACACATCTCAAGCTTCTAATTGACTGTAGTTATTTCCATTTTTATCCTCTTTACCATAATTTCACCTTCGGTTAGCCTCTTTGATCCTAAGCATGGTTTTTTTTCATAGGTGGTATTCCAGTAGCTTTAGAGGAGGAAGTCTAGGATTTACGTACTTAGATCCCAATATCCTAGTTGGTAAGGATACTATTCAATGTTTAGGATTCTTGTGTTATTTCTTGTATAGTTATGTGTGTTTCATGATAGTGTTAATAAATGCTTTAAGATATGTTTATTATGATATTCTATGACAATATTGTGATAGTATGAATATTATATTATTGAAAGAAAGTAGGAATGGGTAAGAGATACCATTATGATTTTATTGTGATAATATTGTAATTGTGGAAATATATCTTATGGCATGAAATATAGGCTAAATGAATTTTGATAAGTGGAGATGAGAATTTTTATGAGGTATGATGATAATTGGTGGATTGGGAAAATATTATGTGTGGAAGGTATAACATTTTATAAAATAAAGGTTAATGTTTGTGCTTACATGTAATTTGGTCATTATGGGGTAATAAGGTAATTTTAGTATTTTATGTGTTAGGTGGATTAAAATATGATAATAATATCATAAGGAATTCTTGGAAGTATTACTATTGTTTTGGGGTCCTTCAATGAATTTATGGTTAATTGTGGAAAAATATCTTATAATTATAATATCATTATTTCATATGTAAAATCTAGAGGCTAATCGGATTTTGAATACATTAGTAATGATTAGGCCTATAAGGCTATTTATTGGTAGTGGTAATCATATGAATTTTATGGAAGGTATTATGGCTAATCTATGGATTTACCTTGGGGTAAGATTATTAATGTATGTGTATATGATAATAATTATGAGATTTAGAGATGATACAATATAAGTTGTGTGGAATAATAAATACATGAGAATTAATGCTAAAAGATGTGTAATTAGGGTTTGAAAGGATGTGAGAACTTTGACCTATGTTATGTATTTATGTGCTTTAATGTGTTCGATGCTTGAGCATCAATCTTGAATAAGATACTAATCACTTCAAGTGAAAGAGCGTGTGAGCAGGGCCTAGGTAATCTATATATATATTCCCATTCCACCGAGGAAAATAGTGGTTCAAGAGCGCTTTGCCCCGAGAAGGTGATGCTTTTAATCTCTATTCTACTAGATTAAGAATAATGGGGGCCCTACTCATCATGAAATAAAAAAATAATAGTATAATATATGGAAAAGATACTAATGATTTAAAGTGGAAGCGTACGTGAGTTAGGACCAAGGTGTTGATTTTATATATATCTCCTTCCACCGGGGAGAATAGTGGCTCAAGAGTGTGTTTCCCCAAAGAAGGTGATATTTTCATATCCGTTCCACTGGATGATAATAGTGGCTCAAGTTTGTTATCTCTAAGAAGGTGATTTAGACCGTTCTACTGATTTAAGAATAGTAGAGTTCCTACACTTAACGTATATAAAAGAATGAAAAGGGATTATACTTATAAAGAGATCAGGATCATTTTCTATCTTATAAGATGTTTCGTTTATTTGTTTATACACTTATTATCTGATGTGAAAGCATGTGCAAATTGTAACCATGTTTGATATTACTGTTCCCTTACTTAGTATATAGCATACTAACCACCCATTTTATGGGTGCAGCTCATTCCCACAAGTAGAAGATCCTAATTCTTATGTGCAAGTCTCAAAAGATCAGCTAGATGATTATGCTGCCTATGATGACATATGTAACACCCCCAAAAATCAAAAATTTTAGTTGAAAATTTTTGTTTGTTATAGAAAATCATACACTAAAAATGGGGGTCCTACCATCGTGATTGGTACAAAATTGACCCCTGGCCAATCTCATACCAACCACAAGGCTAAGGGACTACAAGTAGTAATGTGAATAATCAAATAAAACCAAAAAAGTTTCAACATTTCATAACTAAAAACAAAGTATGCAAATGTTAGAGTTAATACAAAAAGAAAATTAAATACAAACATGCTCACTATGGGGGAATAAAATCGATAGTAAAGTGGATAAGGATAAGTCAAGAGTACACCCTCTTAAACCCCACAATAGATGCAAAGGTCATCATTAGTCTCTCCTAAGGCATTTTAAGCATCAAATTCATCAAAAGCATCATCTCCTACTTGCACCGAATCAGAAGGGGTCACTAGTCATGCGAATGAGCAACACCTATGAAAGGGGGGATCGATACAATACGTACTAAATAAGGTAACCATATAGCTATAACAATGCATAAATGAAAAAGATAGATAATGCATGCAGTATGCCATTTAGATTAATCACCATTATTAAGATTTAGGCCACTAATTTAGTCTTTACACATCTCTTGAATTATATCCATGTGAGTACAGAAAATCCACTATTATAGCTGGTGGACCGAAAATGATACTCCAAGAAAAAATGCACCTGGCCACTATTATAGCCTGCAGACCAAAAAATACTACTACATGGAAGAACGCACTTACCACTATTATAGCTGGTGGACCAAAAATCATCCTAACCTAGCCCGACCCATGTGGTTTTCCAATGTAAGTAATTAGTATCTTTTCATTTATTTGTTACCATACAAGGTTTATTTTATCAAGCTTGGAACCCTCACTATTATAGCTTATAGACCAAAAATACTACTCCAGGGAAAAATGCACCTAGCCACGACTATAGCCGGTGGACCAAAATATACTTCAGGGTAAGAAGGCTCCTAACCACTATTATAGCTAGTGGACCAAAAACATTCTAACCTGGGCCCAGCTCAATAATCTTTCACTTTAAGTATTTAGTATTTTATTTGTGTCTTATTCCACAAGTAACCTGAACTAGACATGCATGCCCCCAATAGACTCCCGACTCCTTACCATACTTCCACCCTAGACTTCCTAAATGACCTAGTCCCATATCTTGGGACCTATACACTCTCCAAGACTCTAAGACCTCTTTCTCACTTTCCACCCTAATCACCATGAATCCAAAGCCCTCGGGCATATTGGTTGAGGCTCACTTCCCATATCTCCACCCATACTCACCATCACTCACTATGGTTTTTCCCTTGAAACCCCTAAAATAGCCTATGTCGCCATAGCCTCTCTTTTCCATACATAGCCCATACTTCTCTTTGACTCCAACACCATCACTCCACTCAACCCACTCCAAGCACCACAACCCTACTCTCCAATTTCCAAATGAGTATAAGAAACCCTAGTTAGCTACCCCAAACCCGAATACTCCTCTTTTCTTTTACACCATCCCATCACACACACATACCACCCTCCTTCCCACTTAGCTCACACCCTTCATAAACACCCTTCTAACCTCAACCCTAATTCCAACCAACCACTATCAACCCGCTCACAACACTCTCCTACTTAGGTATTTTTTTTTCAAAAACCCTAGTTAAGCTCCCATACACACTGCTACCAACTCATGTACTATCCCCCCCCCCAAATTACTCTTACCTCACTATATTTAAACCTTAAACCAACTTTTCCCCTATGCAAAGACTAACCACCCCATACAATCCTTACATTTCTTATGAAAGATTTATTCCAACCCTTCATTTTATTATTATTTTTCCTTTATTTTATCACCTATAGGCCATAAGGTACTTACAATTTTTCCCACTTCTTCCTATTCACTCCACCCTCTTTATTTCTTTTATATTCCCACAATCTCACAATACCACCTAAGGCCTCCTAGTATACATATCATACCATAACAACTATACATAAGAGCATGTCATAAAATACAAGTCATATCACACATATCATTAATCATACACAACTTACCTTGGCTCCATGCAAAGCAAGCTACACTACACACATTTTAGTTCACATTCACATATAATACACAATACATATCATTACACCCATGAGCACACAAATCATAGAAAAACTAAGCCTTAACCATATCCTTACCTAATAAGACACCAGGCTTGGACCACGAATCCTACGCCTCCTTATGGGAAGGGTTTGGTTTACAACCTATGAAAAACGAAACACTAAATATTAAACATGTTTCCTACTTCTTTTTCCTTTTTCTTTTATTTTTCCTAACTAAATATTAGTAATATGATTAGTAATAATAATAATAAGGTTAATAATAGAAAAATATTTGAAATAAATTATACCAAATAAATATAAGGGTTAGAGCACAACTAGAGAGGGAGTGGCAAGCTAGGGTGGTGGCGGCAACGATGCCGCACAACATTGGTGGAGGCAACAGCATAAGGTTGGTGGAGTTGGTGGTGATAGAAATGGTGAGATTTTGGATTTGGAAAAGGGGAGGTAGGTGGTGTTTTCTTGGGTGATAGGGTTTCTAGATCAGAGGGTGTTATCGTGGTGGCAGTGGTTGTGTCTCATTATGGCGGTGGTAGTGGTGGTGGCTGAGAGTAGAGGAGATGAAGGAAGAAGAAATTAAGGAGAGAAAATGGAAATGGGTGGCATTGGGAGATAGGGGAGGTTTTCTAGGCAAAGAGGGAGGTAGTGGTGGTGGCACAAGGATGCTCAAGGGGCAGTGAGGTGTGCAAAAGGGTAGCTCGGGCTACCCAATTTTCATAGGTGGGAGGAGAAGAGGAGGGAGAGTTAATGGCAAGGGAGGTTTCATTTGGTGGAGGGTAGTGTAGCGAAGAGGAAGGAAGTTGGGATGGTGGCGTGGCGTGACGGTGGCAGTGGTAGCTTCTGAAGAGGCGATGAGATAAAGGGAGAAAGGGGAATTGGGGGAGAAGAGGGTAAGGGGACTTTTATAGGTGTAGGGGAGGAAAGGAAAGGGGAGATCATGGAGGGGGAGCTGGGAAAATGGCAGTGGTGTGTGCTGGTAGTGGGCAGGAGGTAGGAGGTGAGGGTAAAAAAGGAAAAGTAGGGAAAGAGAGAGAGAGAAAAGGAATAACGGGGGTTGCGCTAGGCCACATGAGAGAGGAAAAAAAAATATGGAGTGGATCGCGAAAGGAAGGAGAGGAGAGGAGGGGAAAAGAGAGGGTTGGGCCACGCTAGGTAAGGCCCAGACCAGTGAGGGAGGAAAAAAAGGTTAAAAAGAAGAAGGAAGAAAGAAAGAAAAAGAAAAGGAAGAAAATGAGAGAAAAAGGGAAAAGATAAAAAAAAATGAGGTGGTTGAGGGTGTTTAGGAATTTTTTCAATTTTGAAAATAATAAAATTAGTAAAAATAAATAATAATTTTTTAGTAATTTTAAAATTATTTTTATTATTTACTTAAAATTTATTTTAGTTTATTAATTATTCTAGCCTCCACTAATTTGATCCGTACATTATTTTTCTTATTTTTAGCATTATTTATTTTTATTATAATAGTATTATTTTATTAAAAATGGTATATTTAAGTAAATATCACCCATTAACCCTTATTTTATTTTAAATTTCTAAATTAGGGTTTTTGAGTGTTATACCTTATGTGGGGATGAGTGACTTCATCTATATTAGGGATGGGTGAAGAGTAATATTATCTAGTAGATGTATTTAATCGAATACCTATTTGGAATCTTGATCCATAGTATCCCTTCTTTTGTATTTTTTATTGTAACTCAGGTTCAAACTCCAAACTCATTATTGCATTATAAATGTTTCTTTTGTTTCTAAGTTCCTTGTGATACTTTAAATGTTTTAGCCTTGTGATTGATGTAAGGATAGTTGCATAAGCCATACTTATGTCAATTACAGTTGTAACCCCCCAATACTTTACTTATTTACCGTCTCTATAAAACAAAAATTTTCAATAGTAAAAATTGGAGTGTTACAATAGGAATCTTGGAATCATCTTGAATGTTTTCATGCAAAAATAAGTGAACAAGATAAGTAATTGTGTGTACAATTTTCAAATGTGTTAAGAAGATAACCGAGTGCACGCATGGCTTATGTTGCATTTATTTTGATGCAATTTGTTCTACATAAAATACTACGTGATTGGAATTGATTTTTCATGAAAAATACTAACCTTTTTGAACTGGTGTAAAAGCATAATATTAGATTCAATAATCAACTCTAATCGTGACTTAAGTGAGAGACTTGTGTTGAAAATTTGTCTTCTACTTGTCAAACCTTAAGGCACAAGCATTCCATGATTTTGATGAGTTAGTTTGTGAATTATTCTGCATATGATGTGTGTAGATTAGTATATTCACCATACCTTAAGCAAATTACCTGAAAAGGACATAGACAATGTGCATGAATGTTAAGGTGCCTCAGATGATATCAAGATTGTTTGTTGAATTATACTCCACGAACTTATCATGAAATGTATAAAGTATAACAATTCATTTTTGGGTGCCTTATATTTGATTTTTTGTTGTGTTTTTGATTAATTATAGTCAAAATTTCATGAAAAAACTAACCAAATATCAAGAAAGGACACTAGTTGATTCGGGTTTCAAATTGAAATCTAAGGAAATACTAACTCTTTTGTTGAGTATGTTAGCAAGTCAATCACAATAAAAAGGGAGCTGAGCTTTCAATCTATTTTTGAGGAAATAAAAAATCTCTCAACCAACCTAGATGCAAACTAATTCTCAAATTAATCTACTTCCTAAAATGCAAACCCAATTGCAAATGAAGTATTAATTTACCAAGTAAGATTCGATCAAAAATAAATAAGAACAAAGGGAATTATATGGAGATCAAATAGGAAGTGCAGTAAAGTCAACCAACCCAAAAAGGGTTATATATTTGAACTCATGTGTAGACCATGAAGAAGATTCACAAGGGAGTGGAATCAATTGAAGGTTCTATGACCATCAACCAAAGCATCATCAAAGAGAAGATAACAGTATCAAACTTTGTCTTTTTGATTATGATGTTAAACATGAATTTATTTCTTGAGTGGTTAAATGATTTAGAGGATATTTTTGAATTAAAGGATCATCATGATGAGAAAAAGTGTAAACTAGATAATCTTAAGTAAATAATTTTCTAGCATATGGTATGATAAATTGAAAAGGACTAGAGAAAGAGAAGGTAAATCTAAAATCACATCTCAAGATAAGCTTAAGAAACATTTCAGGAAAAAAATTGTACCCAAAGGGTATGAGCAAGATAATTAAAATATATTTAATACTCTTAGAAAAAGAATTCTAAGTGTTGAATAATATGTTAGGGATTTTATATAAACTAACATGCTTCATTTTTATCAATCAATACAAGAAACTACATATATTATATTAAACAATATATACCAAGCATAATAACATATCAAAAATAAACCTTAATGTGCTAACATATATTTATCCATGCATTCAAGTGGGGTTTAATGATTACCTTAATTCCTGCAAAAATCGAACATTACCAGTATCCTAGTTAAAAATTTAAGCTTTAATTAGCAAAATTGACACCTAAAAAAATATCAATAGTTATTACATTAGAAGTAGGAAAACTAAAAAGGATAAAACTTTATAAAAACTTAATTAATAACACATTTTACCTAGCCATTAACATACCTCAAAAATTAAATAAGGAAAATCCCAAAATAATGTGGAACTCATGCTGCATAAGCAGCATGAGCCACATGTAATTTATGAGGGGGGAATGTGTTGAAGGTAGGGAGGTAGAAGGGAGGGGTGATAGTTTAGGTTGGGGTATGGGGGGCCAAGAGGAGGGCAAGTGGAGGAGAGTTAGGATAAGGGATGGTTGCAGGGATGAAGAGGGGGTGTAGGTGGTGATTAGGGATGGGTTGTTGGCGGCGATGGCGGTGGCGAGGCCACAAAGTGGGCTATAGGAGTGGACGGGGCTAAGAAGTAAGGAAAAGGGAGGAGGAAAATGAAGGAGTGAGGGGGCTTGTTTTGGTAAAAGGAGGTGTGGGGGTGGTAGAGGAGGTTGCACGGAGTTGATTGGTGGTTTGGGTGGCAGCAAAGGTAGTGGGACGACAGCGAATGGAGGGGTTGCATGGAGGTTGCCGAGAAGGGAGGAAAAGGGGGAAAGAAGAGGGGAGGAAGAAGGAGCTACTGGGTGGCTTGGGTGGTGTTGTGGTGGTGTAGGGAAGGAGTAGAAGGGTCTAGAAGGTGGTGTAGGTGGTTGTTGAGGTAGAGGAAGTGGTGACAGAGCCAAACAGGGAGGGAAAAAGAAGGAGAAGAAAAAGAGAAGAGGGGGTCGGGGAAGGGGAAAGGCTCAAAGAAATGGGGTAGAGAGAGGGCTAGTGAGGAGAAGAAAAAGAGGAGGAAGGAGAGGGTGGAAGGTAGCTAATCGGTGGCAGTGTGTTGGGTGGAAAGGAGAGGGAAGGAAAGAAGAGGAAAGGGGAAGCCATGTGTGATGGGGGTGTATGGCTGTTTTGGTCCAAAATGGTGAAAAAAAGGACAGGGGAGATAGGGAGGGTTGCAGTGGTGGTAGGGCGGTGCCAAGCGTGCTCGAGGTGCCAAGTATGGCGATGAAGACAGGTTGGCCACCTTGGGTTGATCAACAAAGAAGAAAGAAGAAGAAAGAAAGAAGGGGAGGTGCAGGAACAACAAGACGGTCGAGAGAAATAAAAGGGGAACTAGGTCGGCCCGGGTAGGAGGGGAAAAGGAAAAGAAAGAAGAGGAGGGGGAGTTGGGATGTGCACAGGAGAAGGAGAGGAGGGAAGGGAGTGGGCCGGAGGCCCAAGCGCAGGGGGAAGGGGAGAGCAAGCCTGGTGTGGGCCGCCCGAAGGAGGAAAAAGGAAAAAGAAAGAAAGGGGAAAAAGAAGAAAGAAAGGAAAAAGGGAAAAAGGAAAAATGAGGGAAATTAAAATAATTTGATTTAAAAAATAATAGAATATAATATTTTTGGAAAATAAATTTATTTAATAATTTAATTTAATATATATAAATATATGGGCTTAAATGGATAATTATAGTAAAAAATTGGTTTGGAAAATTATTTAAATAAAAAGAGTATGATAAAATAACAAATTATTTATTTTAATTTATTAAATATTCCTATCCACTTTTATATACTCAAAAATCCATAAAATAATTAAATTAAATAAATTTAAAGGCTAATTTATCCCAAGTAAAAGCTATTTATTAAATTATAGGTTTTTAAAATTTTTGGAGATTACACAATTCTTGGGATAAAACTATATTGAGATAGTTAATAGTTGAGGTGTAACGGGGGCATTGCATTCTTTGAGTGGGGGTGAATGTAATACCCTAAATTGAGCGGAGTGTTATAAGAATTGATTTAACTACTTATATCAACATAATATACCATCCTTTTGGTGATTCCTTCCTAAATAACTCTACAGTTAAGCGTATTGGCTATGGAGCAATTTTTAGGATGGGTGACCCTCTTGGGAAATTTCAAAAGTTTTCTAAAAATTTCTTGGGAAGCGTGTGAGTGAGGAAAAAGTGTGCTAAAAGGACTCGTGTTGATTTGTGGGGCTAGCCTATCAATCCGAAAGCGCTCCAATGTAGCCCCCGCATGGTCGTATCAACTATGGGTGTTACAAGTTTAGGACTACCAATTGTTTGTTCTAAAAACTAGCCAATTGGCTCCCTCAAACAGTTGATCAATTTAGTCAAGGAAACCCAATTTGCTTAAAGAACAAACCAGTCGATTGGTTTGCTTGAAAAACTCAATAAACTCCATTTTTTAACATGATTTCAATTCAAACTTTATCTCAAACCAAATCATATCATTAAATCAAAATCAAAGGTCCAAAGATTAGCATAATTCTCATTCAATAATTTATAAAAATATAGGGTATTACACTTACATCCAACATAAATTGGGTATAAAAAATATATTTTCTAAATTAAATGTTGTATAACACCCATTATTTTATTATTATTCCTTCCACACAATGAAAATTTATTGTAGTAAATTTTTGGGTGTTAGAATAAACCTCTTCTTTATACTAAAAAATATCTTGGAAAATTAGAAAGGTGGCATCATACCATTCATCGTTGCCCTATTATCTTCTTCACCCTTGTGCGCTTTGCTTGCAACTACTACCATCTTTGTCTTTGTCCAACTTCTCCATTCAACATATGCAGTGAGTCCTCTCATCTTCTTCTTCACCTACTTGGTTTACCTTCTTCCTCTTCTCTTACCCTTGACATTGAATCCATAAGACACTTGTAAAAAATAAAAATAAAACCATGGGATCAATAAAGTTAATAATCTAAGCACATGCTTTGTCCCATTAAGTTTTCGCTCATGATTTAGAAGTTGATAAAGCAAGTGAAAAATAAAATCATAGATTTCAACCATTGATCCAATATTAGGATTAGAGAAATTAAGGAGGAATAAACACTAGACAAGATAAGGGTTTATTGGTTAAATTTTCTTATTTTTTGCTCTTCCATTAATTGGTGGCTTATATAGCCATAACTTACTAATTGAAATGGAAATAAAAATAGAGTAATGCCAACATACCATTATAATAACAATGATCCTAACAAACTACGTAAAAGACAAGCAAAGGCATGACTACACACTGATATATAGATTGTCTTATCTTTTGAAAGATTAATTGAGCTAATTATATACTTTGGCTAAGAGAAAGCTATTTAGCAGATCTAGCTATTTTGAAATATTGGCATATCAAGCTCTTGCGGTGGGTACAGTTGGTTTTAAGTAGCTATTTAGGGTTGCTTCTCCCATTTTAAAATGGAATATAAAATTTGGAACAATAGGCAATGTCCCATTTTGACATTAAAGCTAGCAATAGTAAATGTAACACCCCCAAATTTACTATTGAAAAATTTTGTTTAATTAAAAGGGTTTAGTAGAAGTGAAAAGATAAAACTGTAAACTCGGGGGTATTACCACCACACTTAGTACCAGATCGGTTCACTCCTCCTGTTCCAGTACTAAGTGCTAAGGCTAAACAAGGTTAACATCAATACGAGTCATTAATAAAACACCAATCATTAGTAAAACACAAGTCATTAGTAAAACACAAGTCATACAGAATCAGAGTGCGGTTTAGGATTACAATCCAAAGAGTACGTGACTAGAGTTTTTCAAAACATAAACCACCATATGATATAACATAACTAAAATAAAATAATACATGATCCAAAAAGAAAATAGAGCCCCACTAGATCACTTTCGATTCCCAGATCAGGTCTAGGCTCCACGCTTAGTCCCACCCCATGCCTCGTAAGTTTCGTAAGCATCGAAGACGTCGTCCCCTACCTGCACAAACTCAGACGGGTCTTCTACTCGTGGGAATGAGCAGCACCCATAAAACGGGTGATCAGTACACTATGTACTGAGTAAGGTAATAGATGCACTAAGGCTAACATACAAAACACATAACACAGTATACATGGCATAATCACATGAACAGCATGTAGTAAAACAGATGATAAAGGCTAGATACAGTCCGGATAGACTTATTATTTAGATCTCTAGTAAATATAGTCGATTCACATCATAGTCTTTATCAATCCAAGTGAGTGCGGGAACCCCACTATTATAGTCGGTGGACCGGTCATGCAGGGCAAAATGCTCCTGGCCACTATTATTCGTCGGTGGACTGGTCATGCAGGACAAAATGCACCTGGCCACTATTATTCGCCGATGGACCGGTCTGACCACGACTCACATGGTATTTTACTGTAATTACTTCGTATCTTTCTCATGTCTTATCACAATTATATTTGGTTTATTGAGCATGAAAACCCCCACTATTATAGCCGGTGGATCGGTCATGTAGGGCAAAATGCGTCTGAATTCACTACTTTTTTTTGAAAGCGAAAGTAATTAAAATACTTAATTTAAAACCCGTGAATTCTGGGAATCTTACCGCCACACTTAGTACCAAACCGGTTCTCTCCGACCGTTCCAGTACCAAGTGCTAAGGCTAAGAAAAGAAATAATAAATTATAATTCAATACAATCCAATTTCCAAATAAGCATTAAATGCTTGTAAAACAAAAGTCAGAGTACGCATAAATAATTGTAATTCATTTCCAAAAGAGAATTAAACTTACAACCGATAAAAGGTTTAATTGAAATACTTAATGCACGGAATTAAATCAAAAAGGATAAGTGTGATACAAAAGAAATACAAAAAGAAATAAATCGCATAAAGAGATAATATGGCCACGACTCTCTCAAACTTGAGCCAACCACAAACTCAACACACAGCCCCGACTGATGTCTCACCTACCTACACAAAGTCAAAAGGGCATACTACTCGTGGGAATGAGCAGCACCCATGAAAAGGGTGGTCAGTACGCTATGTACTAAGTAAGGTAACCGAGCACTAAGGCCAACACATAAGCACATAATCCATGTAGAATAATAATAGGGCATAATCACCAATACAATAACATAAAAGCAAATGAACGATTAGGTGAAAATGCCAAGGTCCAATATAGTTTAGATTAATTACTTCATTAATCCTTTATCAAAATGTTTTCACACCATGCTATTTATCAAGTCCATACGATTGCGGGAACCCCACTATTTTAGCCGGTGGATCGGTCGCGAGGATACATGCCCTGCCACTATTTTAGCAGGTGGATCGGTCGCGAGGGTAACATACCCTGCCACTATTATATGTTGGTGGATCGGTCTGGCCCCTTCTCGTACGGTGTTTCACTGTAAGTAATTAGTGTCTTTTCCATATCTTAGCAACTGTAGGTTTGATTTTGTTGAGTTCGAATCCCCCACTATTATAGTCGGTGGATCAGTCGCGAGGGTACATGCCCTACCACTATTTTAGCCGGTGGATCAGTCGTGAGGGAAATATTCCCTGCCACTATTATTCCGGTGGATCGGTCTAGGCCTGACTCAACATCTTCCACTTTACGTGATTAATGTCTTAAGTATCTTATTCAAAGCTTTCACCATGAACATGTACGAATCATTAACTTCATACTTCACATACATTTAAACCACCAAATGAATATGATAATACAAAAATTGTACGCAACCACAACAACCCTAATTGTCCACACAACCTTAATTCGGTCTCCTACGGACCTTTTTATAACTCCACGTACTATTTTCCATCCATAATAGTTCAACACCCAAATAACACTTATATTACCTTCCTTACATCCTAAATTAACTTTCCACATATAAATTTCATACCCATGCAGACATTAATCTCCCCATGCAAGCCTTCGAACCTTTTTCATGAAAACCCTAAAATTCCATGTGAAACCCTAAATTCAACCATGCAAATCCTAATACCACCATTCAACCATCAATGCCACCATGTAAACCCTAATACCACCATATAACCATAAATACCACCATACAATCTTAATAACATCATGCAAACCTTAATACCACCACACAACCATAAATACCATGATTCCGTCATACAAAACCCTAAATTCAATCCACACAAAACCAAAGATTCACCCATACCCAACCTTAAACTCAAACCATATAAAACACAAAGATTCGTCCTTACCTTACAATTGATTAGATTCTCCCATTCATAACCGCAAATTAGATTTTCCCATACAAGACCATAAGTTAGATTCCCCCACATAAAATCATAATTTAGAATCTCCCAAGCAAAGCTATAAATTGGATTCCCCCAAACAAATCATAAATTAGATTCTCCCAATCAAATCAAAAATTAGATTCTCCATATAATATCATAAATTACATTCTCCCAAATAACATCATAAATTAGATTCTCCCAAACAAATCATACATTAGATTCTCCCAATCAAATCATAAATTAGATTCTCCCATATAATATCATAAATTACATTCTCCTAAATAGCATCATAAATTAGATTCTCCCAAACAAACCATAAATTTGATTCTCTCATATAACATCATATATTATATTCTCCGCATAAAATCATAAATTATATTCTCTCCCACGAAACCCTACATTTCCCATTTTATTCTTCCACTCATAAATCATTAAAATAGTCAGGTCAACTCACATCTCTTGGTCAACTTCTTTCTCCATCCTCATTTTTCATCCTTTTCCCCCTCACAAACCATATCAACATCCTCACATGCATGTCTTACAGGGTCACAACACATATTATCCCATACACATAGTACACATGCCATATAACAACACAAAAGCATGCTTGAACTCCATGCCATACCAAATATGCAATAATTACAATAATAACATAGGATGCATAACATACAAGGCACACAATGCACATTAGCACATAAAAGGCCTTAGTGAACCCTTACCTAAAATGACACTGGTCTTGGTGCACGCTCCTATTCCACTTGAGGGGTTTGAATAGGTTCACCTATTATATAAAAGTATACTAGAATTAGCCTCCCTTATAAAATTTTATTATTCTCTAGCTTATTCTAAGATTTAGTTTTTAATTAAAATAATATAAAATAATAATAATAATTAGAATCGAATTAGCATTAAAAATTAGGATAAAAGCATAATAATTATCAATAAATCGAAAGTAAGTGTTTAAAAGGTCTAGGGTTTCACCTTGAGTTGGAGGGTATGGGTGGCACCGGCGGTGGTTCCCAGAGGTGGTCGGAAAATGGATCTAAGAGAGGTAAAGATGAAGAAAAGTGGTTAGGTGGAGGAGAAAAATAAAATAAGCTTATGGTTAGGTGGAAGAGACTTAGCAGGAGATATTGGGTAGTTTATAGGGTGGCAGAAGTGGCGTATGTGGTGGCGGACAGTGGTTTAAGGTTTCGGGGTAAAAATTCTAGCGAGATGAGCAGCAAACTTTGCACGGTTATGGAGGTCCGTGCAAGAAGAATCGAAGGTTGAAAATGGTTAGTTAATTATATGGAGTTGCAAGGAATATTTTGAGATGTAGAGGCAGCGTCGAGGTTGGCTAACGGTGGAGAAAAGCGTGTCTGAAGTCGCGGTGGCAGACGATTCTCACTTAGGGTTTCGAGAAAGAAGAAGCTTCAAAAACGTCCACAACTAGGCTATTTATAGAGTTTAGATGGGTTATTAGGGTTTTGGAGGTCGGAAGGATGGTGTTGGATGCTAGGGTTTGGGTGGCCAGCGTCAGAAATCTGTCGGCGATTGCTTGGGTTGGGTCAAAGGTTCGCGAAGCCAAAGAGAGAGAATGAGCGAGAGTTGAGGGTAACCAATCATGCCAAGCTAATGTACAAGTCGAGAGGAAGAAAAATAGGGGTGAATCAGCTGGTCAGAGTCCTTGTAGTCGGCGCCGCCATTTTTAGGGGCGGGAGTTACAGCAGCGTCGACGGAGGAGAGGGGAGGAAGAAGGAAGGAGGAGGGGGAGTGGACCGATCGGCCGAGAAAGAAAAGAAAAGGGGGAGAGCTGGGCGATTCGGCGATAGGAGTAATGTTTAAATGAAACGTTGCGTTCCGTTGGAAAAACAATCAAAATGTGGCGTTGGAAGGGGGACGAAGGGTGCACCGCGTAGCTGAGCTAAAGGGAAAGGAAGAAGGGAAACTAGGCGGCAAGCCAGCCCAGTTCGGGGAGAAAAAGAAAAGAAGAAGAAGAAGAAGAAGAAGAAGAAGAATAAAAAGGGAAAAGGGAAAAAGGGAAAAAGAAAAACAGGGGTTGGTTTAATTAAATTAATTAGGATATTTGGGTTATTCAAAAATAATAATATTTAAATAATATAATATTTAAATCCCTTTTTAGGTTAAATAAGGATTTTTAAAAGATTTTCCATAAATTCTATTTTAATTAACAAAATACCCTAATTTCTCCAATTAAATTATTTATAAAATTCATATTAATTTGGAAATATTTTATGCTCCTTATTTTAAATAAAATAATTTATTTAATTAATTTCCAAAATGAAATCCTTAATTAGCTAAAATACCTAAATTTTTCCTAATTAAAATACTTCTAAATTTCTTCTTAATTTTTCCTAATAAATTCCTTTTTATTTTAATAAAATTAATTTATTTAAATAAATTTTCTAATAAAATATCATTTAAATATAATTTATAAAATAAGAAATTTTCGGGGCATTTCAGTTAGGGTCAAAAAAAGGAAAGAAAATAACAGGGAGAGGGGCAGGGAAGGACGACCGTTCGTTCGCTGGTGGCTGCCGGTGAATCGGGGCTGCATGTTGGCGTTGTAGGTCGGGGTTGGGGAAGAAGGAAGGGCGACTAGCTGGACCGGTCAGTCTAGGGGGAAAAGGAAAAGAAGAAAGAGGGTCGGTCGACTGGGGAACGAATGAAGGGCGAAGGAAAAAAAAAGGGAGATGGGGCGGGCTTGTCCGCTCAAGATGGGGAGGAGAAGGGAGTTTGGGCAAGGGAAGAAAAGATTGTAACACCCCAAAATTATTTTTTTGAAAAGCGGAAGTAATTAAAAGAGAAACTATTAAATTAAAACTTGTGAATTCTAGGGATGTTACCGCCACACTTAGTACCAAACCGGTTCTCTCCGACCATTCCAGTACCAGGTGCTAAGGCTAAAAGAAAAAAGTAATCCATCAATTATAAATCAAGACAGTGAAACTCCAAAAGCATTAAAAGGTTGTAAAACAAAATCAGAGTACGCATAAAGAATCGTAATTCATTTACAAAGGATAAATAAGCTTACAACCGATAAAAGGTTCATTAAAATACTCAATCGAGTGATTAAACATAAAATGGTAAATACTATACCAAAGAAATAACAAAGAAGATTAAATAACATAAAGAATGAATACGACCACAACACTCTCAAACCTCGAACCAAACATGCTCAATACTCAGCCCCGACTGATGTCTTGCCCACCTACACAAAGTCAAAAGGGCATACTACTCGTGGGAATGAGCATCACCCATGAAAAGGGTGATCAGTACACTATGTACTGAGTAAGGTAACCGAATACTAAGGCCAACACATAAACACATAAATCATGCAGGACATAAAAGAGCATAATCATAAATGCATATGATCAACCAGGTAAAAGTACAAAGGCCCAATTATAGTCCGGATTAATTTTTAAATTAATCTCTTATCAGAACTCATTTCACACCATATTTTTTATCAAGTCCATGCGAGCACAGGAACACCCCACTATTATTGCTGGTGGGCCGGTCACTTGCGGGACAAAGTCCACACCACTATTATTCACCGGTGGATCGGTCACTTGCGGGACAATAGTCCACACCACTATTCCTTACCGGTGGATCGGCTGGTTCCTGCTCACATGGTGTTCCACTGTAAGTAATTAGTAGCTTTTAAGTATCTTTAGCAAACTCTAGTTTGTGTTTATTGAGCTCAAGTCACCCCACTATTATTGCCGGTGGGCCGGACACTTGCAGGACAAAGTCCTCACCACTATTATTGCCGGTGGATCGGTTGCACATAGGGTAATAACCCTAACCACTATTCCTAACCGGTGGATCGGCTGGACCTGATTCAATAATCTTCCACTTTAAATGATTAGTGTCTTAAGTATATTATTCAAAAGCTTTCACCCTGGACATGCATAAATCTTCACACATCAAAATCATAAAATTCCACCATCATAATTACACTTTAATCACCACATACACATGATAACGCAAAAACCCTAATCAACCACCACAGACCTCAATTAACCACAACAAACCATAGTTAACCACTCCAAACTCTATTTAACCATAACAACCATAATTAGCCACTCCACACCTTAGTTAATCATAACAAACCACAATTATCCACTCCAACCCTAGTTAATCACAACAACCCAGAGTTCATTACTCCAAACCCTAATTCAGTCTCTTCTGTACCCTCATAATGCTCCACGTACTATTTTCCATCCAAAATAGTTCAACACCCAAATAACACTTACATTACCTTCCTTACATCCCAAATAAATTTTCCACACGTAAATTTCATACCCATGCAGACATTAATCTCCCCATTCAAACCTTCGAAACTTTTTCATGCAAACCCTAAAATTCCACGTGAAACCCTAAATTCAACCATACAAACCCTAATACCACCATTGAACCATCAATGCCACCATGTAAACCCTAATACCACCATACAACTATAAATACCACCATACAACCCTAATATCATCATACAAACCATAAATACCACCATGAAAACCCTATTACTACCATACAAACCATAAATACCACTATGCAAGCCCTAATACCACCATACAACCATAAATACCATCATACAAACCATGATTCTGTCATGCAAAACCCTAAATTCAATCCACACAAAACCAAAGATTCACCCATACCGAACCCTAAATTCAAACCATATAAAACCCAAAGATTCATCCTTACCTTATAATTGATTAGATTCTCCCATTTATAACCACAAATTAGATTTTCCCATACAAGACCATAAGTTAGATTCTCCCACATAAAATCATAAATTAGAATCTCCCAAGCAAAACCATAAATTGGATTCCCCCAAAAAAATCATAAATTAGGTTCTTCCAATCAAATCATAAATTAGATTCTCCCATATAATATCATAAATTACATTCTCTCAAATAACATCATAAATTAGATTTTCCCAAACAAACCATAAATTAAATTCTCCCATATAACATCATAAATTAGATTCTCCCAATTAACATCATAAATTAGATTCTACCAAACACACGATAAATTCGATTCTCTCATATAACATCATAAATAGCATTCTCCCAAATAAAACCATATATTATATTCTCCGCATAAAACCATAAATTATATTCTCTCACACGAAATCCTACATTTCCCATTTTATTCTTCCACTCATAAATCATTAAAAACTTAGGTCAACTTACATCTCTTGGTCAACTTCTTTCTCCATCTTCCTTTTTCATCCTTTTCCCCCGCACAAACCATATCAACATCCTCACATGCATGTCTTACAGGGTCACAACACATATCATCATACATAAATAATACACATGCCAAACAAAAATATACTTTAACTCCACGACGTCATACCATATACGACATAAGTAATAATCATAAACATAAAATGCATAGCATATGAAGCACATAATGCATATAAGCACACAATGGCCTTAGTAAACCCTTACCTAAAACCGCACCGGTCTTGGAGCACACTCCTATGCCTCCTTAGGGCTTTGACTTATCTCACCTATTATGAGGAAAAGCTAAAATCAAACTCCCTCCTATCAAAAATAAGATTAAACACTAACTTAATATAAGACTAGGATTTTGATAAAATAATAATAACCAAAATAATATCAATATTAATATTAACAAGAATAATAAAAATAGTAGCAATAATAATAAAAAGGCATTACTCAAAAACAAAGTGAAATAAGGGCTTCAGCCCCTTTAATAAAATAATACTAAAAATATTATTTGTAAATTAAATATCCAAATTTAGTAGTAGTAGTAGTAGTAGTAGTAGTAGTAATAATAATAATAATAATAATAACAACAACAACAATGATAGCAAAACTAATAGCACAATAGTTTTAATAATAATAATGGAATGATAGTAATAACAATTTCGAAATATTATTAATAATAATTATTATAATAATAACATATTAATATTAATAATAGTAATAATGGAAATAATACTTATAATAATAAAATTGAAATAAAAATACAATAGGGCTTTAGCCCTCAACATAAATAATAATAAAAACATTAATACTAATAATAATAATAATAATGCATATTAAAAATATAAATATTAAGAATAATAATAATAGTATTTATATGCAAATAATTGAAATAAAATAATTTAAGGGTTATAAAAATAAGGAAAAGGCTGAGAGGGTCTAGGGTTCAACCTTAGGCTGGTGGAGATAGGTGGCACTGGCGGTGGTGCACGGCGGCGGCGGCGGAGTTGCAAGATGGTGACGTCGGGGAAGAAGAAGGAAGGAGATGAGGGGGGCTGGACCGGTCGGTCTAGAGGAAAAGAAAAGGGAGGAGGTCGGGCGGTCGGCGCGGGTCGAAGGCGTTTAAATGAAACGTTGAGTTTCGATTGAAAAGGAGTTAAAACGCAGTGTGGTGTGGGGCGGAAGAAGGATGCGCATCGCGGGCTGGGTCGTGCCGAAGAAGGAAGAAGGAAAAAGGGAAAAATAAAAATAGGAGGGTTGGGTTAAATAAATACATTAAAATATTTGGAATAGTTAAAAATTATAATATTTAAATCCCTTTTTAGGCTAAATTAGAATTTTTAAAAGGTTTTCTATAAATTCTATTTTAATTAAAAAAACACCCTAATTTTTTCCAATTAAATTATTTATAAAATTCATATTAATTTGGAAATATTTTATCTTCCTTATTTTAAATAATTTATTTAATTAATTTTCAAAATGAAATCCTTAATTAGCTAAAATACCCAAATTTTTCTTAATTAAAATACTTCTAAATTTTTCCTAATAAATTCCTTTTTCTTTTAATAAAAGTAAGTTATTTAAATAATTTTTCTAATAAAATATCATTTAAATATAATTTATAAAATTAGAAAGTTTCGGGGTATTTCAAAGATAATTAAGAAAAGGAGAAAGGAAAAGGAAAGGAATGAAGAAAAAGGAAAGGAAAAAGGAAAAAGAAATAGGTGGGTTGGGATATTTTGGATATTTGGTATTAGTATATTTTTTTGAATATTTAAAATTAATAATATTTATTATAGTAATAATAATTAAATTCCTTTTTAGATTAATTTGGTTATTTTGGATAATTTTTCTTAACTTCCATTTTAATTAGTAAAATGTCCAAAATTTTCCAAATAATTTATTTATTATTTTCTTTTTATTTTACTCAATTAATTTCCTCTTTATTTAATAAAATAATTTGTTTTCTTAATTTCCCTAACAAATTATTATTTTTCCATAATTCCTAAATTAAGATTTTTGGGGTATTTCAGCAAAATACCTTGTTGTTTTATTTTTTCTTCATGTTCCCCGTTAAACGAAATTTAAATGAATTGAATCACTAAAGTCCTTACTCTTTGATAGTACTAGTGGTCGATTTAGATAAGATCAACATAATCCCTAATTTGATGGTGAATAAAGGTAAAGAATGCATTGGTAGAATACATTGGTGGTAATTCCTCACAAGAATACTTCACCGGTGGTTCAATGATAGTAGCTATTGGGGTGAGCACTTAATATTGCCTCGTGCACCATGGATTAAGAGTATAAAAGAAAAAAGTTCAAACAAAAGATTTTTTTTCATGTTCATTAAAAAGAGTAGGGTTCAAGTGTAGTACTCTGGTTGTGAGGTGATGTCTTCAAAATTAAAAAGGACATGTATTGTATTACTCGGTTTGTATAAAAATAAAGTTAATTTAACAATTTACATGTTTTGTTAGAAACTAATAAATGTAGCCTTAAACTTTTATTTGCACCTATTATTGATATACTTTCTCTATATAAAAAGGAAGTCATTCTATCACTAATTTTTTTAATATATAAAAATTATTTAAAAATAATAAAAACATAATTTTTATTTTTATCCTAATTTTTTTCATTATCTATACATGGAATGCTTTGTTATTTTTTAATAAAGGGTATAAGTATAATTTTAAGATTATTTTATTATTTTTTTAAAAAATATGCAGATTAATAGAATGATTTTTTTATATGGATTTAGTATAACAAAATATTTAATATAAAAATGATAACTTAAAGAAGATGATCGTAAATTTTGAGAAAAAAATATGTTTTAACCTTTTACAATAATTTTATTTTTTAATACAAAAAGTTAATGATAGAATAAAATTTTGATAATATTAAAATTCTAATAGTTTGCGACTAAGGAAAGTAGAGTAAAATCCCCCTCACATGGTCATAAATTAAGACACTATTTGGTACTAAGAAAGTTTAAGAAAAAGAAAATTAAAATTAAAATACTTTTCTTTAAATTTTTCTCAAAGAAATTATATGGTTAATCTTTAACAATTTTATACAATCTTTTTATTTTATTTTATTATCTCATATAAACTAAATAAAATTTTTTTCTTATTATTTTTTTTTTAACTTTTCATAAACCAAATCGAGGATTAATATTGTTGCCCGCATAAGCATAGCTCAGTTGGCTGAAGGCACGGTTGTTGGAAGTAAGTGGTCCAGGGTTCGAACTTCGTGGGATAAGATGCAGTGTGGAGTTTCAACCCTCCGTTTGTAGGTGTGGCTTCTTGTGGACACCACGGAATTTGACCACCGTATATTTGATCGGTGAATCGCTATAATTTATCACATCCGGTGTTGTCGGGCCGGCTGGCGAGGTCCAGAGGACGAAGAAGTAAGAGGATTAATACTGTTGCTATGATTCGAGTCACCAGCCCTAGTAGTCCGGTGATCTGTAGCATATTGTGTAGCGGTAAAAGTACACAAATCCAGGTTATTTAACACCTCCATCGCCCTCTCTTCCCTCCGAAGAATCGCCAAAGGTCCTCGTAAAATAAAATAACATAAAATAAAAAAGAAGAAGAAGAAGAAGAAGGAAACTCAGGCGAAGCATACACACTCATATTTCAGAACGGTGAAGACAGAAGGCACTGACACTGAGGACATAAAAGGACAAGGTTTAAGAATTTAATTTCCCGCCATTAAAGACTGTTGAAAAATCACTTTCGTCTTTGAGGATAGCTCGATGCTTTGGGTTCTCTTTACATTTAGCGAAACGAGATTCAATTTTGGTTGTTCTCCTTGTAATGGTTTTTGTGCAACTATTGTGTGAGTAGCGACTGATTTTAGATCACGGGTTGATTGAATTCAATTGTTCTTGTTTCTGTTCTATGGGATATTGACTTATTCTCTGGCTTAAAACCCTAGGTCATTTCCCCCTTCTTTTATTTTTTCCTCCCCCTAATTTGTGAATGAATTAGTGTGTATTACCTTTTTGTGGTTTTAGGTTGGACTATTCTTTAATATGTAGTGTTGTTAACTTATATTTACCATGAGGATTGATGAGTAGTCATTTAGTAAAATGATTGTCGTAGATGAATCGTTTTCCCGTCTGCTGGCGAAGAACTATGAGGATATATGCTGCTTTTATTCTGTGGTTCTGCCCTTATCTACTTCCCCGCTTGCTAAAATACGGCGATATTTTTCATGGCTATTACTTTTGGTTTTTTATTTACTGAATTGGGAAAGAAATCCAAGCAATTTTTTGAGCTTTTGGTCTCTTTCCTGAAGTGTTATTACTGAATTGATGGTATTTTGGGATCTGATTAGAGACTGAAGACAGAGGAGGAGAGGATCATTAATGCAGGGTGACACAGGAAGAGGCCTGGGATGCACTACGGATTCGAGGGTAATTGATAACAACAATAGATCTGAGGATGCTGTCCCGTCTTGTTGCTTAAAGGCCATGGCTTCATTGCCCGAATCTGAAGCCAAATGTCATTCAACTGTAGTTTCTGGGTGGTTTTCAGAACCTCGGTCGTGCTCCGGTTATTATCCAATATATTGCTATTGAGTTTGTTTATCAGCCAAAATATTTTTTTTACTGAAGTTTCTGATATTGACTCCAATATCCATCCAATGTAACAGGTGAGACCAGGGTACAGCGTTATTTCAACAACCCAATGTGGCCTGGTATGCCTTGCTTTGGCCTGGATGAGTATTGATCTGGAGTGCACTATTGTTGTCTGTGAACATTGCAAATCCAATGTTTTTGTCATGCTTGCTCTAGGCATAATAAGAAGCCTCTGATGATTTATGTATTGCCAAATACATGGCATACTAACTCTGTTTCTTTTTTCTGTATTTTACAGGAGAAGCCCATTCTTTGAGAGTGGAAGAGATTTTGTTCCAGGAGAAATCCAAGTACCAAGAAGTCCTTGTTTTTGAGGTTTTTTATCATGTATTTGATTTTTAGAATTGTGTTGGAAAATGTATAGCTTTCATCTGTCTTTTCTTCAGCTTATCTTTGTTCTCATTTCTTGACTTTGGATCCTATGCAGTCAACATATGGAAAGGTGCTTGTGCTCGATGGTATTGTGCAATTGACGGAGAAAGATGAATGTGCTTATCAGGAGATGATAGTTCATCTTCCCCTTTGTTCTATAGAAAGCCCTAGAAATGTAATTTTTCAGAATTATCTTGAATCCATCGTGATTATATTTCTTTGTTATTTGAAGTTGATGTTAATCACTTGCAGTTCCTTCTCGCCTGTTGCCACCTTTTTTTTTTCTTAGTTTTCCAAATTTGGCCCTACGAGAATGTTAAATTTGAAGATTATGTCTATTTCTTGCCTCATATCAAAATATCGGTGCTCAGCCACAGAAATAGGTAGATGACATGACAAATAGATCACACATGTATGTACGTGAACTCATCGCTGACTGAGTGCTAATAATTCCTGATATTCTATATTATTCAACCAGCAGACTTGATCCATACTTCTGCTGGTTATGTTTTTTGTTTGTGTATAGGTTCTGAAAAGTTTTCGATGCTTTCTACCTCATTTTACTATGGCTTTGTTCACTATTTGTCTGCTTGGTGCAATCACTGTGTTTTCTAGTATGCTTAATGGAAAAACAAAGTTGTAGCAATGCCGTGCTGTATGAGATTATGGTCTCTTTGATCGTAATCATTATCTCTGTTGTTTTTTGAGCTGCGTTTGACTACATATCTCTGTGCAGGTACTTGTTGTGGGTGGGGGTGATGGTGGAGTTCTTAGAGAAATTTCTCGCCACAGATCAGTGGAGCTCATAGATATTTGTGAGATTGATGAGATGGTTATAGATGTGAGTGTCCTGTCTATGATATTAAATAGTTTTCCTACACATCTCTTGTTCCCTTATGTGAAAATTTGAACCTCTCAGGTTTCTAAGAAGTATTTTCCGGATTTAGCTGTTGGGTTTGAAGATCCTCGTGTCAATTTACATGTTGGTGATGGTATGCCTCAATATAGCATATATTTTTTTCTGAGCATATTGCTTTGGCTTGAGCGTTGAGTTTGAAGCCATCTCTCTCATACATGTTTCACGACTACAATTGTTTTTGTGATTTAGCACAGCTGTTGAGTTTCTTCGGCATGTAGATAAAGGGAAATATGATGCAGTAATTGTTGATTCATCAGATCCTGTGGGTATGTAGCATGAATTTTATTGTTTCTGCAAGAATGGCTTGTTTGTAGGAGTCTGTGTATTTAGGGTAGGAGACTTTTGAAAGAACCAGGCATCTTTATGATCCCATGCCCCATTCAATACCCACAGAGAGAGGGAGGGGGGGGGGTGGAAGAACAAGTATGGCTAATTGTTCTAATTACCTGCCACAGGCCCTGCACAAGAACTTGTTGAGAGGCCCTTCTTTGCAACAATAGCTAGAGCGTTAAGGCCTGGTGGTGTTCTTTGTAACATGGCAGAAAGTATGTGGCTTCATACTCATTTGATCCAAGACATGATGTCCATTTGCCGTGAGACTTTTAAGGGTTCTGTTCATTATGCATGGACAAGTGTACCTACTTATCCAAGGTATTAACTTTTCTTGTAGCTTCTAGCTTTGAAATACCATTATAGTTTCACTGGTGCATCTGTTATTTGGAGGAAAACTTCAGGAGAAAATGGATTTCCAGACTAATTATAATTGACTACGTTTTAATCTGATGATATAACCTATTTTGTCCCCCTTTCTGCATATTGGATTGCTAATTTGATATGCTTCTGTCAAAGTTTACAGTTCTGTACTCTTTTGTTGAAACTCTGGCTGTTTGTCAGCACATTGTGGAACCACGTTGTATATCTGCAAGGTTGAAGCGGCCATCATTTAACATTAGAGTAGTATGGGTTTCAGTTCATATTGCTGTATGAATATAGAGCCCTCATCATAAATAGATGCTGCTGGATTCCGTCCACTAATGTCTTCCTATCATGACAGCTAAAGATAAAGTTCCCTTAAGAACAGGCCAACTTTGATGCTGTAGCTGGTCCCTTTCCCTGCAATAATTATTACTCTGATTTAAACAACAATGATGAATCCCATCACTCATTTTTTTATTATTAGGAGAGTTGGAGTACTATTTAGATTCTTAGGGTCTGGTTTACTTCTGCATTCTTTAATGCAACAATTCTCTATGTGGTGATCAAAATTCATTGTTTGTCATTATTCTTATCACCATTTAACAATGGTTTATGTTGCTATTACAGTGGAGTAATTGGATTTCTTCTCTGCTCAACTGAGGGGCCACCTGTTGATTTTCTGAATCCAGTCAATCCTATTGAGAAGATAGAAGGAGCTATTACGCATCAGAGAGAGCTTAGATTTTACAACTCTGAGGTAATAATCCTCAACTCTGTTGCAAATAAAATTACTCATGGATCTATTCCTCAGAAGAGAGAAATTAGGTTTTACTGGCAATTATATATGCTTTGCCAGGAAGTGACAATAATCTCTGAGTTGGAACTTTTATTTTCCAGGTGCATACTGCTGCTTTTGCTTTGCCGTCTTTTCTGAAAAGGGAAGTCAGTGTGCTTTGCTGTTGACAGCGTTTCAGCATCTCCCAGTCCATTTGGGTGGTGCAGTTAATAAGCAATAAGGGTTCCAGTGGCAAAGAATTGCTTGTTTGGGTAATGCCTGATTTGAAGGTGCTCGTATCAGGATTGTTAGCTTGTTGCTATTCATATGACAGGGCTGCATGGAAGTGCTGTGTAGTTGAATAGTTCATTTGAGTATCTGTTGCCTTGTTATTGTCATAACAACATCTATTGCCATGTTATTGCCATATCTGTTGTAAAATGTCAAATAGAGTTTTGTCATTCTCTAGGAGTTGCTGCATTATTCTCCAAAGATCATACTCAGGATTTCTTGCACCGAGGGATATTGAGTTTGACTCTGGCAAGCCTACACTACAATGTTGGATAGTTTTAATGTTTATTTCTGTGGTGATATTTTGTTGAGCATGGATTTTCAAAACAATGGCATTAATGTGGTCTTTTTCATTGTGGACCATTCTCCCAGCGATGTTATCTGGGTTGACACTGTCGCTTATAATTTCGTCTAATTTCGAATTCAATTGCCCATTTTTCACAGCATGGATGTGGCGGTCAGCTGGTGCCTATGTTTCATCTCCTAAAATGCAGTCAGTTTGTATTATCGAAAAAGTAATTTTACCAGAAAATACATGGAAGGTTAGAAAACAGGAACTGAATATCTCTAGCTGCACTTCATGGGAAAACGCTTTTTTTTTTTTTTTTTTTGGAAATAAGAATACGTACGCTAACCCCCAAATCCTTTGACGGGCGATATTTAATTGCGGTTGTTTTTGATACCTGGGACTGCCAGCAGCAGCACGCCGGATTTAATTGTTAGACATAATCGGACTCAAGCCATGGAAACCGCTCAAAAGCCCACGCCTTTAGCATAGTAAAAAAATGCACATCCGTTTGGATCGCACCATGATAAGGAAAGTCCATTGTACGGATTAGAGTACAATGCTAGCTGAGACTGCTTAGGTTCGCACTTAGAATATTAGAAATGGAATTCTAATATACAACATATGATACAGTTACCAAAAAAATTATGCTACAGAACATGATTCAATTACATAAAAAATATATCCTATTCAAGCTTTTCATCTACGAAACTACAACCCCTATCACTGATATTTTACAATTGCTAAACAAATCCATACAGATATTAAGGACCACCGGTTCTGCCCTAGGGATCCTCAGCAGAAAAATCAGGCTCAGCTGGCTTTGGAAGTAGTATCGGGGTTGGCCTCTCGGGTATTCTAGTTTTCCTGGAAACATTGCGCCTCAAGGCTCGAAGGGCATTAGCAGCGAATCTTGAGGCATACATAGTGGCAACCAAGCTCGGTGAGCCCCCACCCTGATTAGCCAAGGCACCCTGTAACCGGTCTTCCTCTTCCCTCAGAGACTCCTCCATCTTCTTCCTGCGGTAGCGTCTCCAAGCTGCCTGTATAAAACAAGCTGCCCAAGTCCTCCATTGTTGGGAATAAAACCTGAAAGTATGGCGAAGCTGCTTGCTATTAAGCCTTCGATACTGAGAAGCTACAAACTTCAAGTCATCAGCCATCAGGGCAAAGGCTTCAACCTCTGTAATCGCTTGCACTGTCCTTGTTGAAATAGGGAGATTGGATGAAGAATGGGGATCTAGTGCCCATGTAAGAAGCTCCTCACCACAAAAATCACCAGCTACCAAGTAATCAGAATTCAGGAAACCGGTCCTCCCACCATTTGTAGTCATAGTCAATAGCTTGCCACGCATGACAAAAAGCATCTCATCAACAGGATCACCTTCCCTTACAATGTGGCTGTCTTCCGTGTAGAGTACTGGCTTTAGGCGGTCACACATTGCATCCATCAATTGATCATCCATTTTCTCGAACATTGGAACCTTTTTATACAAACAAAATAATTTTGAGAACCTCAATCCTACAATCCTTTTAAGTATACAAGACTTCAAGTTCATTTAAACAACAGCACTAAATAATAGATATACTCACACGCGTAAGTAGATCCAAGCATAGATGACGCTTTATATCCCTTCTAAGGTCCTTGGGGAGGTTACAAAGCAGATTCTCCTCGTCCACGCCTCTGGTTTCTTGCCACTTGTATTGCTCATATCGCCTAATCCTCTCCCTCAAATGATCAGGAAGCAAGCGGTGTGACATCCACTGCTCTGCATCACGTTTTTTCACTCTCATTTCCTCCAATCTTCTAGTTGTGGATTGCAGATATGTCTGTCGAATCACCAGCTCAGTTCCATAGAGTAAATGTGAATGTAATGCTCAGGGAGTAAATCTAACACAAACTTAACCTATTATTGGTGAATTTGGGCCATGATTCATGAACAAAAAAAATTATGCTTTAGATAGGGTCAAACATGATCACACATGAAAAAAAAGGTTAAAAATGAGAAGACCTCAAAAGTCAACCCCAACACACCACCAAGTTTTTTTCTTCTTCTCATTATTTTTTTAGAGGACACTTATTATTTCTTTTTGAAATAGTACCAAGAAATAAACATACAAAGATTGCTCCTTTTATTTGATACTTTTAAGTTTAATCCAATGGTATCATTTATATGCTTCATTCTTTCTCCCCCCTCCTTTTATTTTGTGTTTGGTAAACTAATCAAAAAATACATTTTCTTTGGTAATTTTGTTCATTTAAAAATAACATATGTATTCCCATACAAATTATCAAAAAACTTAGCAACTACATTTAAATGAGTCACTAGCACATGCAAAAGGAATATTAAACAGGGCACACATACAAAAAATAAAAATTTGTAGATCCTGCATTGAAAAATGACAAGAATTCGTTCCAGTCCTATAATCTTTTCATGTATTGTATCAAATATTATTAGTTTTGATATAATTTCTTTGTCGACCGTCAAGTGAATCTTTTCCTTTTTGAACACAAAAAAAAATGTTTACTTGAATGATGCACCTGCTCCTAGGCTTTATGACATCTACATGTATAATAACTTTTTGTACTACAAAAGAAAATGTGCTTGGTAAAATAAAATTGGGTTTCTATTGATGATGAGAAAAAAAAAAAATACATTTATAAATTGATACATATAGAAAACAAATTGGGTCATGCTAGATTAAGGTAGTTTAGGATCATTTCCACTGAAATAAAAAAGAGAGAATAGGAGAGGAAAAGAGAAGGAATAAGATCAATAGATACCTCCTATGATCATATACTTATAATTACCATCTAAGGTATTCAAAACTTAGAATAAAGAAGGTAAGATTTTGAGGATAATTTAACAAAGTTCTTCACTTGAACTTTGAAGACTCAACTCATGAAAGAGAGAAAACATGGCAGCCAAATCTGCCCTTTTTTATAAGAGTGTGTTATGTTTCATTTAGTGACAATCTAACTAACTGAAAAGTTAAAATGATTAATTTGGTTAAGATCAAACTACTATCTGTCTAAAGAGACTAACTTAGCTTGTTTAATTATAACAAAGAATAAATCAGCCAATGACATTTGTGGGCTGTCAAATTCATCCAAATTAGCCCACATGCCCCTTACATCCAATCTTGAGCAGGCAATTAAATCGCGGTTGCGGTGTCACGGTATCAAAGCATCGTGAGCGATAAATTATGTATCACGGTCGTCGCAACATGAATTTTTATTTTTATTTCACCATATACTCTAATCATTATTTATTGATCATTTGAATATAAATATTTAATAAAATAGTGTTTTATATTATATTAGAAGTATTAAAGTGAGTCATTATATGCTAAATTTTCCTAATAACCCTAAATTTACCTTAGAATGAAAAAAGACATGTTATTTAATAGTAAATGTAAAGATAATAAATAGTAATACTTGATTATAATTCAATAGTAACTTAGTCCAAGATATATATAGTAAATGAATAAAAAAAATTATTATGTATGCTTTATTCAGTAGATTTAAGAATTCTTAATAAATCGCCGATTTATCGGTGATATTTTTTAATTTATCGGCGATACCGATTTATTGGCCGATTTACCGGCATTTTATCGGCCAATAAATATGAAATTTTAAAACCATAGCATATAGGTAATTTCGCATCGCAGTCGACCTAAAAACTGTTAAATAGTGGCCGCTACGCTATAGTGGGACTGCTATTTAATTGTAGGATCTTGAGGTTCCTTACAAGTTAAAGGGCTAACAAGACTAGTTAGGACATCATTTGACTTCACAAAAGTAATCATAAGCCTAAGTAACTATTGCAAGAACAATAATGATTGAATAAAGCTTGATTTTCTTCCAACAAAAAGGACACCTGCTGTTCTACTTGCTGCTGCAACTGATTGTCCTACGAAAAGTAATGCTAGGCCTTATAGTCTTTAATGTGGCAGGCTAAAATGGACCAATTAAAGCTTGCTTTCCTTCCCTAATCCATGCCAGCTTTTACTTTCTGCTGCTAGCCTATTTGGCCTGAGTTTTTGTGCAAAAAAATGTCCCAAAAGCTGTCCAAAAATTGCTGCAACACACTTCCACAAATCAGACCTAGAGTCCCTTGATTTTCCATGCCAATTCAGCCCAAAAGGTGGTCCTACATGTTGACTTGGCAGGCCATGTTTGGCAGCAGCTACTGCTGCAATTTGGCTTGGTTTTTTGTCTTCTATGGCTGATTTGGGAAGCCACACTTGAGGCAGTAATTAAGTCATTCAAGAGTACAAAAGGTGGTGGCTTTAAATCAGGCTTGCATGGCTTCATAAATCAATCTATTATTTCTAAGTGAGAAGAGTTTTTTTTTTCAAACTTAAGAAAATCAACGACCAAGATATTATCAAATGCTAGGGTGGACCTTGGATAAGTGCTCTTAATGTGTGCTTAGAAAAACAACCAATTTGTTATAATTTTTTATAATAAAAATTACAATAAAGGTGGATATTCTGCATCAATATCCAACATGATAATAAATAGGTTAGGTTCCCAACAACAAAATGTTCGCAAGCTAGATCTAAGTCAAACAGTTTGTGTTCTGTACCTTCTATTCATACAATCTTAAATCAACCCAACATGACATCATAACATGTACCTACTATAATGTCATGTCATTCATTCGATATTGCAACATATTATCATAGCCCACGAGGGAAAGAGTGAGTAGGAACACATATGCATGTTCAATTTGTGTTGATAAATGATTGGGGAGGGGAAAAAAATGTGTAATGCTGTACATACCTGCATATTTCCAATCAAGAGGGCAAACAACACCAGCCCAGCAATGGAGATAAAAACAGCAAAGCAGTTTTCCCAAACGTATGTACTTGTTTGAAGATTTTGACCAAGAGAGCTGCAAGTAAATTGTCACATAAATAGTGCTTTCATTGCAACTACAAATTGACACAAAACTCTAGGTGCAAACATAAAATTTCTGTTCCAAGGGTAAACAAACAACAAAAGAGAGAAAATGGTATATGGTTAAAAACTTGATAAACAGAAAAGAGCCACACAACATTGACCGATCCATTGCATCAAGTCAGGGCTGAGCATAGACATGTAGGGGATCACCCCAGGCCCCAAAATTATTTGGGGAGGGGGGGCTATATATGTGTGTGTGTGTGTACACACACACATATTAGCTTTGTGAAGAATATATGTATATACATGAGCAAGCTTTTGAAGATATGTTTGTTTTTTCATTTAATCCTAAGAATTTGTTTTCAATTGATCATAAAATGCAAAAGTGTTGTGATAATCTTAAGGTTTCTCTATTACATAATAACAAACCATATATTGATTTTAATGCGTTCATCAATTGCAAGTATCGCAAATGTGCTTAACTCCTGAGACAAAGTTAGTCATTAAAGTATTTGAATCTGTAGAAAAGGAAAGAAAAAAAATCACTTCATTATTTATTAAATGTTTCAATTATTTGTAAAATAATGTTAACTGTGGTACCATAGCATCAGGAGAAGTTTTTTGAAACTAAAATTAATATAATCACACTGCATAATTTACCCCCCGGGAGGGGGGAGATAACACTACATTCTACGGTGTCAAGAAAAGTTAAACAGATTATACAGCAATTTCATGCAATAAAAATAATATTTTGGAACAGGAAAACTTGGTTTTGAAGACTTGCTCATCAAAAAAAATTCAACCGACCCACAATACTTTCTTTCCTTTTAAATTTCTATATGTTGCAGCTATTGACTATTTGGGGGGTTAAACAATAGATGATGATTTAAGTTAGACAGACCAGCAACTAGCAACATTGAAGAAAAATAAAACCTAAAGTTTTTATCCAATAATGCTTGATATCATGTTATTTTATTAAATTTTAGGAGGTTCTTTAAATTTAAAAAATAAGGATGATTTTTTATGTATAATGTATACCTACTATATTATTTTAATAAAACGATTATATTTGTATTTAAAAAATGTATGCAAGTTTGCTTTAACGTATACAAGTTTTATTAGTCTCAATACAGCATTTGAGCAACAGTTCCAGTACTTTCAAAGAGCATCAAGGACCTTTTTAATCAGTAGCCCATAAAGAAGTAAGAAATTCTTATTCTTAAAGTGCACAGAACAGATAAAGAATAGAAGGAGAAAGCACAAAAATGGAGAAATCTAGAGGATGAAGATAGCAGCATTGCAGATGAAAAAGGAATACAGTGAAAAGTTTTGAATTGATACTCAGGTATACTATAGCAAAATTAAAAATGACATAAGAACTCTAACCTCAAATTCTGCAGGCCCCACCAGAAGCAGAAAAAGAACTTCTGTGGAAAATCAGTCGTTTCTACTACATGAGTTTCAAATGCATTATGAAATATCCCAAAATCAAATATAGTTGCGTTCGCTGGTGAGATAGGACAATAGTTATTCAAAAATGTGTTATTTCCAGAACCACTGTGACAGTATAAGTCTTTATATTCACATAAGTTACTATTCTTTTTACAGTTGTTCCTCCAGCATGTAGATCCTCGCTCAATTGAAAACAAATACCAAAAGGCTCCAAGAACCTGAAGAAACAATAATATTAAGAGATTAGATAAATAAAGTGGAACCAGTAAGTACAATAATGTGTCATACAACTCTCTTACTTGACCTTGCTTCCCACAGACAAATTATATCTCATAATTTCGTCACGCATCCAAAGAACACTTTCTACCAGTTGTTTTGTGCAAATCAAATCAAAATCAGCAAAGAATAGCTTGGGGTTGCTAGTTGGTCATTGTTCATGTCGACAGAGGGAAAGGAAATGGACCGAACAAGGGATAAAAAGCTATTAACCTTCAAAGAGAAAAGAGAGGAGCGGAAAGAACTAAACTAGCTAAAGAGTTAAATACCAGGAGACACCGAAAGAGAAATTCAGAGAGTGAAAAGGCAGAGAACAGGTAGAGTTTAGAGGGAGGAGACTTGTATGGCAGCAAACCTAAGAAAGTGAGGGCTTATTGCCTGAAAAGAAAAAAAGATGCCTACAAGAGCATATACGGAGAAGAATGTAAGGGTAAATAACTAATAGAGTTTCAATTTTGTTCTCAAGCTGAAGTACTGTTTAATTACCAATTCATACAACATCTACATATACCAAATTCCCATTAGCAACCACAACCTGTCTCCCTCCTCTAGGTAAACAAATAGCATACATAAGAAAATTTTTTCTACATAAATAGCCTTTGCTACATAAGAATCAATAATTCAAGATGAGCTCATCAGAATATCTAAAGCTGAGCCTTCTGGCCATCAAGCAGTTGGGGTCTAATCAATAATAGAAAATTTTTGTGTGGGGGGGGGGGGGGGGCTTCCATACAGAAGAGCTCAGCTTCTATAGAGAAATGCTGCATCAATAGTTCATCAACTATGCAGACCAAATCAAACAAAGTCAATAAATCACCTCAGAAGAGCTGAACAGACTTCAATTAGCAAATACAGTTTTAAGCAGTGATAGATTACATTATTAAAAGAGACGGGAGAAAGCAACTCTCTGCTCAAACTTACATGGCTAGCAAGCATGTAAAGAAAGAGATTGAAAGCAGCTCCAGCCCATGCAGTTTCTGTTAGTATGCCAGAGGTCCTAGTTACTTCTCTGTATAATGGAATAATTCGAAGAAACCTTGGGATGTACTGGAAGAATACAATGAACTTCAGCAAGTTTTTGGTATTCAAAGCTCTTGAGCCACTCAGCTTGGGTATAACTAAAATTGCCACCTAATTAAGAAACACCAGAAGATTTAGTCCAAAATAAGGATCAGAAACTCCAAGTCATGTACAGAAGACAACATATTAACAGTGTAATCATCAAAACTCCTGAAAGGCAAGGCAATCTTTCAGAGACTAGTCCAGCAAAGAGAAGATGATGAAATTAATAAAGTTAATCAGCTTCTTGAAAGCACAAATGTACACACCTGTGGAAGGGGAAGAACAGCTAGAATGTCAACCCAAAAGTATGAAGACAAATATCTTTTCGCAATTGTCCAGGAATCTTCAACAAGAACACCTCTGCCAAATACCCGAGAAGGAGGAGCAATAAAACCTGTCCGAAATTGTAGGACGATATGAAGTATGTAGAATATATCAGTGAAGGAGCGCAGAACACTTGCTGTAATCTCCAACTTGTGGTCCAAATCCAGACAATGCTTATTACTGTCGACTATGGGAATATAAAAGAAGAGAGGATCAAGTGAGACAGCAATCACACAGGATAATACAAATATCTTATTCCATCGCTGAAGAAATGGCCCCTGTGGATCAAGAATTTTCTTTCTAGAACACATGGCATGAGAAAAAATTGTCCTTAGAGATCCAGATTTCAATGACTTTGCAACACCAATTATGCTATCCGAACGAGATGCATATCCTCTCTGGAACCTATCCAAGATAGACCTCATTGTTGTCCCCAATTGTCCAGTTTGACCTCCATCATTTATAGGGAACTGTGCCTCTGTCCTTCTCTGTGGAGCCCAGTCTCCAAACCTGAGCCATAGATAAACAACACTCCTTTATTCGTCACTAGACAAGCATGAATTAGACACTCGAAAATATCAGCTTCCATCCTCCTGGCTTTGAGAAAAGAAGGCAATAAACTTAAGAAATCCCCTATCAATCATCTCCAAAAAAGATTATGAACTTTGTGCAGCAATGAACTAGAGAAATGATAATTTGTACAACAGCAGATGGATAAACACATATATTAGAGGAAAGGGCAAAAAACAAATAGATGCATAATGATTTATTCAATTTTATTTTTTACATATCTAACAAAGGAAAGGGAAAACAACAAAGAGATGCATAATGATTTTTTTTTTTACCAAGATCAGTGATCCGGTCAGAGACAGAGCCACAGAGTAGCAAATGAGAACTCAGCGGAAGCAGCCAAGTAACACATGGTGCCAAAAAAAGGAAGGCATTTCTAATGCTAGTTAGGGTTTAGGTCAACAGTGTAAATTTTAACTTGACCACGTATTACTAAAACTGTCAAACAACATACCTGACAATCTTATCTTGCTGATAACTCATTTCTATTGCCATCCCGATGTTCACTAAGAATACTCGATCTTCCACTCTGGAAATTGGAACTTAGAGGATGATTTTATTACAATTTCCCTGTATGATACAAATCTCCATGCCTGAATTCAAAAGAAACATGAGAGCATGTTAAAATATCTAAATGTCGACCTCATATCTTAACCCTTGTTTAGATGATAACAAACTTGTTTGATTACATTTGTAAGATAACAAACACCCATATGAGTAACAAACCACACCAATTTAAATTATTTCTCAAGTGCAACAACTTAATAAAGGAATCAAGTTTCCAAGCACAAGAAAAGATTAATGTTAAGATGCCCAAAGACTCAGGAACTTACGGTTTAATCATTAAGTCATAGGTATTATCTTATAAGGTTGAGTCAAGCAATTTCATTTTTTTTTATCTGTTGGATTATTTTTAAAATCTTACTAACAATTTATTTGAGGTAAATTCTTAGTTGGTTTTAAGATTCAAATAAATTTTAAAGTGTTTTGCAAAAATTTCAATCCAGGTGGAACTGGTCAATTAATTTCCAAACTGATTAACTAGTTAGTGTTTTCACTCTAGAACTTTAAACTTTCAAAAACCCTACCAACTGATCGACCGATTTGCTCAACCAGGCTATGAATTAAATTTCTGCAAAATCAATTTTACCTTGGTTTTAACACATTCATTGGTTTCAACTAGTTTGATTAACCAGACCATAAGTGAAATTAGTCGCAAATTTGTTTTTACCTTAACCTACACATATTAATTGGTTTTCTCAAACCAATTGACCGATTCCCCAACTAAGTTATTGGTTTGCCAAACCATTCGATGAATTTTTAATATGTACCAAAAATGTATTGCTTAAATTGATCGACTGGTTGTAGCAACGGTAACATTTTCAATCAGATCTAAACATAACCATTGGCTAGTTATACCGAACAATTGACTGGTTAGGAAAACCGATCAACTAATATCCTTAACCAATCAATTAAAAAAACATTAAATGCTAAGATTTCTACCTGTTTTCACATAATGGCTATATTGTATTATTTTTTCCTATGTTTGGCTTGATATATATATATATATACAGCGGTTGTTGGGCAGACTTAAAAATATATTTTGAGCACTAATTAGTTGTACAATTAACTCATACTTTGTCCCTCACAATTAATTATCAACTACTCACTTTCGAATCAAATTTGTTGAGATAATCCCAAAAGTATTCTTGCTCACTCTTCTCAACTAGAATTAAATCTTTTATTGTAATAATTGATTCTTCTAGCTAGATTATATCCAATAAAATTGTTCAAGATTATTGTAATCATAAACACCTTCATTGAAATTCATTATAATAGGTTCTTAAGAGATTTTGATTGTAAAAATAAAGAAGATAAATATGAAATTATAAAGCTGTCTAGAGGTTATTGGAGCTGTAAATCCATGTTCTACACGAGTTCCAATAAGCAACCAGGCATTAGGCAATGAGTTTCAACTTCCACATGATTTACAAGTTAAAATATGATGAGGAAGACAATGATTAGGTACAATATTAACTTCTTTATTCCTATGATGAGTTAAAATATGCTTTACATAATACGCTACGTAATAACGATAAGCTAGCAAAACAAAGAGATAACATGAAGAATTTTTTTGACAACCTAAATGAGATACACAGTAATCTTTTATATGACAATGCCTTACTTGAATCTCACATGCATCACTACAAGTTTGAACTTAATATAAAAATTGATGAATTGGAATCCTATAAGAAATTTCTTTCTCTTGATCATAATGTGAAGATGGATCAACCCGAAACTAGTTGATCTTTCAAACAAATGTGGCAAAATTACCTAGATAATTTACATCTTCAAAGGCTTGAATTTACTATTGGTTGCTCAAAGGTATTGTAAGAACTATGAGAGTCTAGGTTATGTTATGGTGATGAGAGAATCATGAAACGCCAAATCCTTAAAAAATTATTTGAGAAGGCTTCTAAAACACATCAATCTATTGCTTCCCCTTCTCTTATTGCATGTAATGTGTATGGAAAATTTGGTCACGTGGCATCTTCATATAGAATTGATAGAAATGTTAAAGTTGCCTCAAGGTCTAGGTGCCCAAGAGAACCATCATTCAAGGATGGGTTACTAACTTCTCAAGGACCCATTGATTGGTTACCTAAACTAGGACATTCATATTTGTAGGTTTGCTTCAAAGTCTCAACGAGAAGCCACAAATAGTTAGGGTATTCAGGGCACAAAATGTGTGTCCAAACTATGCTCTCAAAGGTAACGCACTATGATGGAGGAAAAATCACATTTGGAGACAACTTAAAAGGCAAGATTGCGGTAGTTGGTAGCATAAGTATTGATGACTCTAAACCCTCAAATCCTTAATTGATGATGTTTATCTTGTTGATGGTATTAAACATAAATATAATTTGATTAGTATTAGTCAATTTTGTGACACGGATTATGTAGTTAGTTTTTCTAACTCATATTGTATGATTTCAAATAGGATAGATAAATCCATATTATTCGTATGCCTACACATTAACAATATCTAGATGTGAAATCAATCAAAATACATAATACATGCTTAGGTATTGTAGATAATCATGCATGGTTATGGCATAAAAAAAGTATGCATGGTAGTATGGATCTACTGAACAAACTTGTTAGAAAAGAGTAGTGCATGGTCTCCCTAAAATTTTCCAAAAATTGGTTATGTAATGCATGCCAACAAGAGAAACAACAATCTCATTTAAACCGATATATGTTGTGACCATATCTAAACTACTTGAGTTGTTGCACATGGAATTATTCGAACTTACTAGGAGTCCTAGTATGAGAGGTTGTAGATATACACTCGTTATAATTGATGATTACTCAGTATACTCAAAAATTAATCTTTTCTACCAAAGATAATGCATTTAATACATTTATTGTGCTTGCTAAGAGAATTTAAGTACAATAGGAAACAATGATCCATGCCAAAAAAAAGTGATCATGGCAAGGAGTTCAAGAATACCATATTTACCAAATTATGCAATCAAAATGACATCTTTAACAACATTCCAATCTCAAGGACTCTACAACAAAATGATATTGTAGAGCAAAAGAACAGGATCTTAAAAGAAGTAACATGGACTATGATATGCGACTCTAAACTTTCCAAGTACTTATGGGCAGAAGCCGTATAAACCGCAAACTATGTGATGAACAGGGTAGTAATCCAAGCCATACTCAAGAAGACCCCTTTGACCTCTACAAGGGTAAGAAATCAAATGTGGGATACTTCAATATATTTGGTTGAAAACACTTTATCTTATACAATGGAAAAAATAATTTGAGTAAGTCTGCCTCTAAAGTAGATGAAGATATCCTCTTTGGCTATTCTTTATATAGTAGGATCGTCAAAAAACGTACCATGTTGTTTGAAAAATCCTTTCATGTTGCTTTTGATTAATATTGTTCGAGTGTGTAGGGTTCTTAAGAGGATGATGTTGGGCCTTCCAACCAAATATATAACCAATTAAAAGAAGATGAATCAACCCCTAAGGAGCACCAAGACAAAGAAGATAATGATCCTCCAATTGGCTCAACAAGAGAGTGAACAACAAATCATCTCCCAAATGCATATAGCATACAATTAAATAGCAGTCCTGCTATAGCGTAGCGGCCGTTGTTTAGCGGTTTTTGGGTTTGCCGCAACGCAAAATTACCGATACGCTATGGTTTTAAAATTTCACATTTATCGGCCGGTAAATCGGCAATTTATTGAGAATTCTTTAATCTATTGAAAAAGGCATGCATGATAAAAAAAAATTATTCATTTACTATATATATCTTAGACCAAGTTACTATTGAATTATAATCAAGTATTACAATTTATTATCTTCACATTTACTATTAAATAACATGTTTTTTTTCATTCAAAGGCAAATTTAAGGTTATTAGAAAAATCTAGCATATAATGACTCACTTTAATACTTCTAATATAATAATAAACACTAATTTATTGAATATTTATATTCAAATGATCAATAAATAATAATTAGCGTATATGGTGGAATAAAAACAAAACTTCACGCCATGACCACAACCGCGATTTAATTGGCTGGCATATAGACATCCTCAAGAACTTATGACCGGAGACACATCTAGAAAAGTGGCTACAAGATCCTCTATAGTAAACTTGAGATGGACATGATGGGTGAGTTAACATACTTCCTAAAGCTTCAAGTTAAACAACCAAGAAAGAAATTTTTGTCAACTAATAAAAGTACATCAAGAAGTTTGAAATGAACGAGAGAAAGCCTTGCAATACACCATAGCTACCATAACAAAACTTAACATCGATGAAGGAGGTAAACAAGGAAACCAAAAGTAGTATTGAGGCATGATTGGATCACCTCTTTACCTTACTGAGTCTAAGACTTAACGTCATGTTTAGTGTGAGTTTATGTGATCGTTTTCAATGTAATCCCAAGGATACTATTTCATAGAAGTTGAAAAAATCCTTAAGTATTTGTTAGGCACTCTGAACCTAAGACAATTTTACCCTAAAGACTCATTTTTAGACCTTGTTGGTATTATGATTTTGCAAGGTACAAGGTTGATAGGAAAAGTACTTCGGGTACTTATCAATTTCTAGGAGAAGGTTTAGTTAGATGGCGTAGTAAAAAACAATCTAACATTGCATTCTCTATAGCTAAGGCGGAATACATAGTAGCCGAAGCCCTACAATAAAATGTTGGTCCTGATATGCAATATCGGCCAATATTTGTCGAATTTTAGGTCAATTAGTACGCGATACGCAACAATTTTAGAATATCACGTATTTATCAGCGATATATCGGTTATCGACCAATATTTACAGATATTTACCGCTATTTGCTAATATGTGTTGTGAAATAAATTAAAAAAATTACGCCACGACAACCACAACATATAAAATATCATTCGTGACACCGTGACCGTAACCGCAATCACGACTTTATTACTTGGCCAGAACTTGATGTGCACAATTACTGTGGACGAAGCAACAAATTAGTGATGGCCTTAAGTTTGAGAAGATTCATATTAGGTGTGATGACACAAGTGCAATTTGCCTCACAAAAAATTTTGTTCAACACTCTTAAGTCTAGGCATGTTGGGATAATTTTGGACATATTGGGATAAAACATCACTTCATTAGAAGTCATGTTGAAAAAAGAGATGTGAGTGTAGAGTTCGTGGACATATTGCATCAACGTGAAAGCATATTCACAAAACCACTAAATAATTAGGATAACATTTCCTTCATTTTTTGTGAATTCATGATGTTTTGACATATGAATTAAGTGTTCAACGCATGAAAATCATGTTATGATCATGTTTGGATGGAATTAATAAGTATTGATTTGATTTTAACTAGTTTGCATAATTAATGTTTAACATGCTTAAATCAAGTATAAAATACATGATTGATTCTATGATTAGATTATTTTTCATGCTTATAATAAGTGTTTGACGCCTAATGACACCATTTGAGTTGACATGTCAAAGGGACTAGTTAATATTCCTCTTGAAATTGGTTGATACATGCAGTATTTTATTTTTCAAAAATTGGGCTGGAGCACTCAATGGGTTTTAGAAACCAATTGACTGGTTTGTCCGAGGTATATAAGGCCTCTTCGGACAAACAAACCCTCACCTTCACTTCTTTCAAAACTATTTAACTATTGGTCCTTCGCCCTCACTTTCTCCCATCCAAATTTCTCATTTCTCCACCAAATTGCACAAAGAGGATTTGTTGTGATCATTAGAGGAAATCAAACTGATCACAAATGGTGATTGAAGCTGCATTATAAGATTTGGTATAGAATTAGTGGGTGAAAGGTTCGAAAGCCCAACTCTCATTTCAAGCATAATCTAAAGTGTTATTATTGGTTAATTAGAGTTAGTTTCCTGCTATTCTAACTCGTTATAACCTGAGGGATCACCTTTCACTCTCTTTTACTTACTGTTCTTGATTTCCTTTAATTAGTCATCCTACACTTGACTTATTCTTTCACTCATTTTCTGTTCTTACTTAGTTTTGTTATTGATTCTTCATTTTGTTCATGACTAAACAAAAAAATACTGCAATCAAATCCCTTCTAAAATAGCTCGAACCATGCCCAGTCGCCCTATTAGGACTTCATTGAGGATAGATGAGACTTCCTATCCTTCCACCTTTAAGGAGTCTCCTCCGGAGCGTACTCTCTTGCTCGTAGGCCTTAATGCTCCTCCTACTCAATCCAATCTTCAACAAGATCTTCCACTAAACTAACTAGAATCACTGAGACTTCTTCACATTCTCCCTTTATCTTTCAAACCAACCATACATGAGCTCCCATAGTAAGAAAGTTCATCCTAACAAGTATATAAACGATAACACTTGCATCAATCTCTCTGTTCATATCATCGGATCTCCAATCACTAATCACATCCTTGGTGTTCCCGTAATATTAGAAGAGGTTCGGCTTGCTAGGGTACTTGGGATTACTTTCAACATCGGCACTAAGGTGACTTATAGAGAGTGGATGCGGACTCGTACCCATGACAATGTCACTTCAGAGATGACAAGAAACCACTAAATGCTTGGAGGCACTACCAACTCCTATTATCTACCACCCTCGAAAAGGTGTTACATTACTTCATCAATTTGATACTCTTCTCTTTGGCACGATTTGGGGCAAACATGACTACTAAGGGCTGGAATGGGATCAACCATATCCTTCCATGAACTAAAGTGCGTTTTGGAATCAACATATTTTGAAACATGGCACACATGGCGCGCCACAAACCAGCCGCCTTAGGATATAGGTCCCTCGTTACGAGGATACTTCAGAACTTTGAGGTCCCTTTTGGTAATTTCCAAGCTATCCCTCTTCATCTATAAAATGATTTGGACATCTTCAATAAGGTGATACTAAACATAGGGTACGAGATGAGCACGGATGGACAAAGTATAGTCCTCACTACTAAGGCTTGTGCAGCCGTGATATATTGACTCGTGCTGGTAGAATACCACCCTCTAATTACCTTCTTGCCTCTACATCTGCTGGTACTTCAACTTTTATAGTTTCTCCTTCATTATCCACAACATCTCCACAGGAAGCTTCATAAGGCAAAGTGATTGTGGTTAGTATCCACTACTCATACAAGGGCTTAAAATGTTGGACAACACCATATTAACAACCATCAAGAGGCGCCAAGCATTGTAAGGGTCAAATGTGTATGCGATTTGAACTACGCTTCAACTTAAGTTCCAATCACAAGATCAGAACTAGCCATAAGACGAGATTGGTATAGATCATAATACTATAATGGCTCATGTTTAGCCGGTAATTGGTGCTAATGAGATAGAGATTGTTGAAGATGCCACTACTCCAAGCATTAGATCTAAGCATACACTAACTAAAAATCTTCCGCCATCTAATATGATTCTTAATGACTCACTCCCATAAGCTACTCAGATAGCTCAAGATGTTGCGGTTACTGCACAATTTGAGGGCACTAAGAGTGAGGACATGACGACTTTGATCCCATCAACCATAATCACAACCTCACCATCAAATCCACCATCCTCTTCTATTCTAGGCACCACTAGTGTTGTTCAGGGCTCTACATAGTCCATGACCACCCTAAGGTATGGGTTATATGTCTTCTTTTTGCAAAGTCGCAATTGTATTGATTTTATGTTGAGATATCTAAACTCTGATGTATTTGATGATAGTAGATAACTATTTAGCATGTTTCTATTCCATCTCGTATACTTCAATGTACATTTTGATATGCCTATATAAGATGATTCAGATCTAGTTATCACTTGTCTATCATGTTTTCCACTCTTCCTACTCTGATTTGTGCTAACATCTTCATTCTAGTAATCAAAATTCGGATCTCTCTAGTGCTTATAGGCACATTCTAAGGGGGGAATGCCAATGATCCTATTGAGGATATTCAGAGCTAACAATGCTGATCAAGACAACACCTTTAGCCCTCAAGAACTCACCACTCTTTGATTGGAAACAGAAAAGAATAATTCTCTCTTAATCTATGCAACACACTACGTAATCTTGTGTAAAAAAGATGATATCTTGAATTAAAACTAGTTAGAAGAAAGATGAGGAACTAGCACAAGGAAACAGCATAAGAAGAAGGCAACTCAGAAAATATTTCAACAAACACCGAAGGAAGTTTATTAGCTGTGTTTCTCACATTACAATCAAACATGCCTGCCCTATTTGTACACAAAGAATCATAGGAATCTCAGGCTACACACCACACGTGTACATGCCTTATCCTATCTTTTATAACAGCCTGAAATATTCTCTTATAACTGCCTAATAATCAGCATGACAATAAGAAATAGTCAAACAGCCTGAAATATTCTCTTATAACTGCCTAATAATCAGCATGACAATAAGAAATAGTCAAACAGCCTGAAATATTCTCTTATAACTGCCTAATAATCAGCATGACAATAAGAAATAGTCATGAGCTGATTAACAGCTAGTAAGACTATTTCAAACTTAATTATCCTTAAGTACAAAATGTAGGCATATTTAACAATTCTCCACCTTGACTACATGTTTGTACCACATGCAAGCATCTTCAAATAGTGAAGAACTCTACATTCTTCCAATGGTTTTGTTAACAGGTTTGCAGCATTATTTGCTGTATCAATCTTCTCCAGTTTCAGCTTTCCTCCTTCTATCACTTCTCTAATAAAATGCAACCTCACATCTACATGCTTGGTCCTTTCATGATAAAATGGGTTCTTGCTTAGGTAGATAGCACTTTGATTATCACACCAAATAATCACAGAGATCTGATTTACAGAAAAAAATTTGAGTAAACCCTTCAGCCACAATGCTTCTTTAAATGCTTCAGTGCAGGATATATATTCAGCTTCCATTGAAGAAAGTGCTACCACTTTCTGCAGTGAGGCCTTCCAGCTTATTACTCCTTTGCCTAGCTTGAATATATATCCTGATTGTGACCTTCTTGAATCATAATCACCTGCATAATCTGAATCTGTATACCCTTCCAGAAGTAATTCATCATCAGTGTTATAATCATAAATCAGGCCATAATCACATGTCCCAGCCAAATACCTCAGCACCCATTTGACTACTTTCCAGTGCTCCAACCCAGGATTTGCCATGCATCTACTGATTAGGCTAACTGCATAGCACAGATCAGGCCTTGTGCAAATCATTAAGTACATTAGACTGCCTACAATACTGGCATAAGGAATTCTGCTCATCCCCATTCTATCAACTTTAGTAGCAGGGCATTGTTCCCTTGATAATTTGAAATGAGGAGCTATTGGAGTAGAAACAGGTTTTATATTTGTAAAACCAAACCTGTTAAGTAACTTCTTTGAATATGAACATTGTGACATATTCAGCAACCTTTTTTACCTTTCTCTATTTATATCAATACCAAGAATCGTCCTTGCTGGCCTCAAATCTTTCATAACAAACTCCTTACTTAGCAGTTCCTTAACTACTCTGATTTCTTCCCTGTTCTTGCTAGCAATTAACATATCATCTACATACAGTAATATATATACAGCTGCAACTGATTATTTATTCTTAACATAAACACAGGAATCAAACTTGCTCCTGCTGAAACCCATGCCTATAACCACTTGATCAAACCTTTTATTCCATTCTCTTGGTGACTGCTTCAAACCATAGAGAGATTTCTTGAGTAAACACACCATATCCTCTTTTCCCTTTTCTACAAAACCTGGTGGCTGAGCCGTATAAATGGTCTCCTTCAAATCACCATGTAGAAAAGCTGTTTTTACGTCTAGTTGTTCCAATTCTAGATCAAAGACAGCAACTATGGGTAAAAGAACCCTTATAGATGTATGTTTTACAACAGGAGAAAATTCCTCTTTGAAATCAATACCCTCCTTTTGTGTAAACCCCTTTGCAACCAACCTTGCTTTGAATTTTGGAGTTTCATTAATACCAGCTCCTTCTTTGAGCTTAAGCACCCATTTACAGCCTACCAGCTTATGGTTCTTAGGTTTAGGAACCAAAACCCAAGTTTTATTTTCCTTTAATGAGTTGATTTCATCCCCCATAGCTAGCTGCCACTCCTTACTATAACATATTCTTTCTTACTTGTGCATTTGCTCTTCTTATTTATACTAATGCACGAATTGAGGGGAGGTTCCCCTTTTATGATTTTGGATGCTTTGTATGTAGGTTTTTGCATTTGCAAACCCCTTTCTCTCTCTTTTTTTTTATGAAAAAAAGGGAGAGAAATTCAAAAATTGGATTGAGGTTACAAGTGGTAGGGGATATGGTCTTATGTTAGCATTTTGCTTCTATTATATCCTTAATCTAAGCATTATTGCACTTTTTGTTTGTCATCATAAAAAGGGAGACTATTTACCTGGGTCAATTAATATCTTAATACTTATTTTGATAATAACAAATGTGTTTAAGGGTTTAACTTGTTTGATTACGTGTGCATGTGCATGTACATGTACTACAATACTCATACAGATGAAAAACCACACAACAGATTTACAAGAATTAAGTTTCTAAGCACAAGAGAAGATTAATGTCAAAATGCCTAAAGACTTGAGAACTCAATATTAAATATTTAAGTTTCAGGTTTAATCTTATAAGGTTAAACTGAGCAATTTCACTTTAATTTTTGACCCTTGGAATTTTTTTTAAAATCTTAATTAGAAATTATTTGATATAAATTCTTAATTGGTTTTCAAACCGATTTGTGTTTCAATCTAAGACTTTCAACTTCCAAAAACTCTAGCAATCAATCAACTAGTTCATATTATCAATCAAGATTTTAAACTTTCAAATATCCTATATTGGTTTGAAAAACCGATTGACTAGTTTCTTATGAACTTTGATCATATAAAGTTTGTTTAGCCTCAAGTTTAATACATTTACTAGTTTGAGTAAACCAATCGAGACCGGTCTCCCAGACTGATCGACTAGCTTGCTTAAAAAGTCTATGGGTTGAATTTTTGCAACATTAATTTTGCCTTGACTTTAAGCTATTAACTGGTTTTTCCAAACCAATCAACTGCTTTTCCTACTAAGTCATTGGTTTACATAACCATTCATTGGGTTTTTAGTATATTCAAAGACCAAAATCTAATGATAGACTAGTTTCAATAACCCAATCAATTGATTATTGCACTGTAGCATTTCCATTTAGGTATGAACATAACCATTAGGGTGGTTGTCCCCAAGCAATAAAATCGCGGTTGCAGTGGCGATTACGGGTGCAATCGCGGTATAGGAGTGTCGTGAACGATATTTTATATGTCGCAGTGGTCACAGTGTGTTTTTTTTTTCACAATCAATATTAGCATATATCAGCAAATATCAATAAATATTGGCCGATAACTAATATATCACCAATAAATATGTGAAATTCTAAATTCGTCACGTATTGTCAACTTTGAGTATCGGCTAACACAAAAATTGATAAATATCGGCCGATATTGCGTATTGGGACTAATATTTAATTATATGGTTATACCAACAAATCAACTGACTAATACCCTTAAGTGATAGACTAGTTGGCATTAAATGCTAAGATTTTTGCTCATTATTCGCAAAACAACTATATTATTTTTGCCTCCATTTAGTTTGATATATATATATATAGTGGTTTTTGGGTATAATTAAAAATATATTTTGAGCTCTAATCATTGCACAACTATTTCTTACTCTCTTGCAATTAATTCTCAACTACTCACTAGCAAATCAAATTTGTTGACATAATCTCAAAAGTGCTCTTGCTTACTTTTCTCAACGAAAATCATTTCTTTTATTCAATATATCATTCTTCTAACTAGATTATACTTTAAAAAATTATTTTTACTAATTCATATCTATAATCTTAAAAGGATTAGTGTAATCAAAAACACCCTTCATCAAAATTCATTATAAGGGGTAGTGATAGTGCCTATTATTCTTGAAGATATTATAAGTATGGAATTTAAAGAAGATAAATAGCAGTCAATAGAGTTGCAGATCCATAAACTAGGAGAAGTTCATCACAACGGTTTCAAAATCCAAAAGGAAAGCCTTTTGGTTGTGAAGATAGAAACCAGATTTAGATTTACTTGAAGCACTATAAATTGTGCCAAATTTTTATTTTCAAATTACATTCTATTCAACCCTATTCACCCCTTCTACAGTACTTTCACTCTAAAACAGCCATCGTTATGCATTGCTTCGCAGCCAATGAACCTAAGACCACTACCAGCATGCACACAATTTCCACTGCCCCTCCCCTCGGCCCCTCCCCCTCCCCTTCACCCAATCAACCCCACACACTTACAAAATGGACAAAAACAAGAAGAAAATAAGGCAAGCAAGGAGGGGGATAAAAGGGGGAATCTTCCCTTTCAAAATGATCACAAATCGTTCCTCCCACCGGATAACATATGGTTTTTCTCATCATTTTTCTTTCACTCTCATTTCCCAGCCCTCTCTTTCGCTTTCCTACGAAATGGTTGAAGTCCTCTTCTAAATCAGAGTTCCTAAGATATAATTTTTATGCCCACATAAAATTCATGTCAGAAAATATAGCGTAACAAAACTCCTTTTCAAGATAAACAAAACAATTTCCAATCATGGAATTATAAGAACTATCCAACAGAAATCACTCCACTGTCCCTCAAGTCCATTATAGCCTTATCCTTTCCAAATCATAAAGATTATTCAGAAAATAAAATATTCAGAAATCACTCCACTCCATTTCCATCTCAATCCAGCAAAGCACCTCAGCAATAGGATTTTTCAGAAAATAAAAGGGGGGGGGGAAGCTTCACAAATTTCTCAAAGAAGTTAAATTGGAAAACAAGAAATAATTAACGAAACTCTTACTGTGTAAATTCTATTCGAAATGAGAACCATGTCCTATAAATAAAAATTAGACTTTCATTTCCATTTTCTAAAATTGGAATGAAGGATAGATAAAGAAAATACACATAAGATCCATTAGCAATCTTTTGTTTTTTCTACAAATTAATTTATCAGTCTGACCAAGACTTGTATGTCCCTGTTTCTTGGGAATAGATTTCCATTTCTAATATTCTTTTTCGCACCCAAAAATAGAACACATAAAAACAGAAAGAGGAATTCTATGAACTCCTGTATCATATATTTTGACTAATACATAAGTCTAATGCTTATCTACAAAGATAAATTCAACACAATTACTCAATGAAAACTGATCGCCTCCTCTTATCGTTCTGACTTTTCAAAATACTCATAAATTAAATGACAAGGAAAAAAAAATCTAGACAGCATACACTTCTTGACACCCATATTCCAAAGTCCAAACAGTACAGGAAAAAGATATTCATGACCTGAAGATTACTCAGGAGAGAGAAAGTAATCAAAGAAATAATAATAATAATAATGACGACCATCAAGAAAGAAGGAAAAGCAATTTAATTGTTCAAAAAATAACAACAAAAACCATTAAAAATTATTGCAAGATTCAGTATATAAAGCAGCAAATATCAGACACAAACGAAAATCGCGGAAATTAATACGGAACAAAAACTGACACTTGTTCCATTAAAAAAAAGGACCAAATTCGAACCAAGAATACGAATAATAACATATATCAATCATAGAATAAGTAAAATCAGCAAATTCAAGTAACAGACATCACCTAATCGAATTAAGTGGAAATCGATACAAGGTAGTGATGATAAAATATTAGAATGTACCCAAGATAGACAAAATGGAAGCCGTACCAGGAACAAACAGTAATTAGAGAGTAAAGGCAAGCAATCGGAACCAGAGCAAGAACAAAAAGAAGAAATTGATGGCTATGCAGACCAGGATGAAGAAGTTAAAACTGGGAATGAAGAAATTTCGCGGAAGATTTTCGATCAAGGGTTTTTTTTTTTTTCTCTTTTAAGTTCGGAGATGAAGAATGTTGATGTGGGATTATACTTTAATCGTAACCGTTTGAATTTCCTTTTTTCTATACATTTTGCAATTTGTTTTAATTTATTAATGAAAGACTGCGAAGACTAGGCTGACTAGCAAGACCAACGGGGTACTACGGTCAGAAATTTGGACAATAATTCTCGTGTTCGGGGCCCATCATCAAGTTTTGCTTTACTTTTCTCCGCTGTCTGTATTTAATTATTTTTTCTTTACCTTTAGTCTATCCTTGCTCTTTTTCTCTCTCTTTTTTTCGTCGTGAAGAAGGAGAATCTTGAATTACGGTATAACGAAATAGTATGTACTACGTAGTATAGGTCTTTACTCTTAGTCTCTAGTTCTGGAAACGATGTCCGAGTTTTCGTTTGTTCTTTAGTTAGAGAAAAATGTGGGATATTTTGTTTGGTCTTTAGTTAGAGAAAAAAAATACAATATCAATTTATCTATAGAGAAATTACTTTTCATGTTGAAAGGAAATAATAAATATCAATACAAATGTATCATTAGTTGATTTATGGGCCAATTTCGGTATGATAAGAAGAGTGCTTAATTTAGACTTCATTTAACCAATGAATTATTATTATTGTTATGATGATTATTATTATTGTTTCTTTTTTATGGATATTGTATATTTTTTTAATAAATAAAAAAATTATTAACTTTTATTATCACTATTTAAAGTACATGAAGTGAGGCTAATGTTTTTAGTTCATCTTATTTCCAACTTTAGTTGTGGAATGAGATTACCTACAATAATATAAGTTTAATACAAATTTATAAATAAAAAAATAGTGGTTAAAGCATGTGCATGAGTTCTTGTAATGAAATATATATATATATATAATACTATCCTTTATTTTTTGGACTAATTTAACGAATAGAAATATATAATTAACATATATACTTTAATCGAATTAGTCTCTACATTAAATATAATATTTTATTTTTATGTACAGAAAATATAATTGTAATCTATGATATTATTTCATGCTATCTTTATTTTCCTTTCATTAGTCGTTAGAACTTTAATGATTTGGTCTAGACAAATAATAAGTAGAATTTTTTTTTATGAATTACAAACAAAATAATTACTTTAATATAAAAGGTTTATAGTTTTTATTGTACTTCTTAAGACATTAGAAATGTCATATGACACATGCACAAGTCAATCAAATGCATAAGATATGATGTGATATTTATATGAAAAATAATATTATTCTACGGTATATTTTTGTATATGAAATAAAATGATAAGTTGAATATTAGACTTAAGTAAGTATATGATCCATGATAGGGCTATATTATGTGTAAAGAGTTAGAGATTAATTGTGACCTCAAATAAAAAGAATAAGACGTATTTGGTCAAGAATAGATAGTACTTAATAATAATAATAATAATAATAATAATAATAATAATAATAAAAGAATAATTATGTAGGTACCGGAATCAATTACATATTGGTTTTTTAATCCACTCTCAGCAATTTCATTCAAACGGAAAATTAGAACTTGAACTAATAGCAGATTACAAACATTTGTGGCGTATTTAAGCAATAGTAATCACTTCAGAACATTATTTACCTTCTTTCTGCTTTTCTTTTCTTTCTTTTCTCTTTATTTTGTGAAAAAAGATGACTTAAATAGTTAGGGAAAAGAAAGGAGCCACTTTTGACTTGTTCCAACAGCTAAATTTTTGGGATAATAGAACATTTCAGGAGTACTCCGCAGGAAGATCACGCGAAAGTGCATACCCCAAAGTCAAAACAGTTCAGTACTGGCCGGCGGTGGCCTGTTGTCTGGATTGACCGAGCGTTATCCTTTTTCTTAAAAAGATTGTAGCTATTTTACTTTATTTAAAATATATTTTACTCAATTATATATGAAAATTTTTAAAATTACAGTTTATTAACTATTTTACACGATCAAAATATTTTCATTAACGAAACCTTTAACTCATTTTTTTTTATGAACAACTAATGCAATAATAAATTGAGATACAATGACTTGTAAGTTGATTTAGTATCACTTATTTAAGGTTCAACTCTATTAATTTACTAAGTTAAATTAATAGAGTTTGAATTTTATTTTAAAGCTTGTTTAATAAAAAGGTAAAGCTCAAGTCATAATACACTCGAATTATTTGCTAAAGAGCCTATTTAAATTTGATTCAAATTTGTCTCAATCGTTTCTGACCTTAACTCATTCATCAGATCATTTATAGGTTCATTAATAAGTTTATCTACATATTTTATTTATAGGCTCATCAGTAAGTTTATTTATAAGCTTATATATATAATTTAAAAGGGTTGTGTATAAGCATCGAAAGGCTTGAATAGCATTTTTGTAATAAAAAAATTAAATAGTTAAATCAATTCTTAATTAAACCGAATACTTACACAAGTCAAATTAGTTTATATAACTTTCAAACTATCCGAATAACTAAACAAGTTGAGTTATGTAATAAATTACGATAAACTAATCGATTCAGTATATTTACTTTAATCAAGTCAAATAACTTATGAACCTTTTTGAATCATACTCATTTCAAACTCAAGTCAATCTCTAGCCTTAAGAAAGAAATTAAATGCGTTTAACTCGATCTGATGTCTATCTCTCTCATGCTGGTTTTCAATATTAATATTTTTGATTTGATGAATGAGTAGATTGAAATAAAATAAAATTATATATATAGTTTGTTAACTTTTTATTTATTCATATATATTCTATAGTAAATTGTAAAAATAAAAATATTTATTTATTTATAGAAGTAATTATATTAGTTGAAGTAAAATAATAGTATAATTATATAAAGATAACTTATCATTAACCGCACTTTTTTTTACACTAATTTGCAAGTTACAACACATGGATTGGTTCTTGATTAGGGATGTAAACGGGGCGGGTTTTACCCGAAACCCGACGGATTTTATCCAACGGATACTTAAACGGTTATGGATACGGATATGGATGATGGATTAAAATATCCGTCGGGTTCGGGTACGGATGCGGGTATGGGATATCTATACCCGTACCCATAACTATACTCGTATCCATATCCGTATCCGTTTACCCGATATATAATTACTCTTTTACCCTTAATTTTAAAATAAATATAGTATAAATTAAGGTTAAAATTGTCATTTGACTTAACTATAAATGAGTTTATCCATCGGATAATGGATTTATCCGTTGGATAATATCCATTAACAGGTAAACGGATAATCCGTCGGGTAATGAATATCCAACGGATACGGATATGGATGTGCTAGCGGATACCCATTCGGGTTCGGATACGGATTCGGGTACGGATTTTCTTATCGGGTATGGATACGGGTATAGTATACCCGACCCGAACCCGCCCCGTTTACATCCCTATTCTTGATCCTATGAAATTTGATTAAATTAGATATTTATTTTGTTGGTAAAAGTAATATAAGAAATGAAGTAAACTTCAATGATGTAATATGATCCTCCAAATAAAAATCCCCTTCATGGATAATTAGAGGAGTATCATTAGTTGAAGTTAGTGAAAATTTGAGACGGGATTGAGAAATATATAAAAATACAATATTTCTCCAAAACTTAATTCAATGGCTGTGAATTTTTTAAGAGGGCTTTACACCGTACATAATTGTGCATTTTACGTGTATTAGAAATGCTAAGATAGATCCTAATTAAATAGCTTCCTTAAGAACCATGCCATGTGTCATATTTTTTTTAGTTAATGCAAAAAAGCACGTAGTTGTAATTAGATTCTTACTTTATTTTAAACTATATAATTGTTTTAAAAAAATTAAATTTATTTTTATTTTCATCATATATAATAATTATCATATAAATACATAAAAATTAGTAAATTTTTGCATCAAAATATTAATATATATGATTTTATTTTAAATTTTCTTTGCTACTAAATCAAAAATATTAATATTGTAAACCCATATCACAATTCATTATTGTATTAGTTACATTTTTTCATCAAAATTTGAACTAAAGGTTTGATTTGTGTAAAAAAAATTTATCTTAAATCGTAGTTGTTAAACTATATTTCCTTATTTTAAATAATTTAATAAATATACATTTTAAATAAGGTAAAGTATCCAACAATATTTGTAACACACAAAAATTGCAACTAAAATATTTATTTTTGCATAAGTTTAAATATAAACACACAGTCATTATCACCGCAATTAATATAAGTCCAATTTACTCATCATTCATACTAAATGTAAGGCTAAAATATTTTATTTTAATTAATAGAAATAAACCAATAAATAGAGAAATATTGGAAAGTATATGCATATATGAAACTATTTAAATAAGAGATAACACTTTAGGTACAAAAGAAAAAGAGAAACCAAATTAGATCTAGTGGCACAAATAGACTAAGAGTAATCATATTTAGATAATAAAAATACATCAGCTTTGTCAACACTACATATCTCTACCCTAAGCCCACCCTAAATCATAACTCTATTAAGTCAACATCCTAAACAAATATGTTCTCATCGCACACCTATACATACGTCATGTAAAAAGAATATAGTATAGGTAGGATAAAATACTAATAAACATAATGAGAATACATGGGACTTCATTCAGCATAGTTTCTAGATGCAACTTGAGATTTCTGCCATATTTCTGAGGGAAATTATAAGGGATTATGGATATGAGATTGAATATGAGTAAAACTTTTCATCCAATTATAGGTGGTTAGACCAAGCAGACTATATAAACTCTCAAAAATATGTTACAATCATGTGCTCTAGACTTTGGGGTAGTTAGAAGGTATAATAGATTTAATTGAGCTTTCATACAACAATAAGTATTACTCTAATATAGGGTTGACACTATTTAAGACATTATACTAATGGAAGTGTCGTCGTTCTTTGTGTTAGAATAAAATAACTGAGATAGTTGCTTTGATACTAGAGATGAAGGAGGAAATTATTCAACAATTTGATTAAGGGTCTAATGAAAAACAACTTAGAACCAAAATATGAGTTGTGAAATATTTAGGCTACATTATGAGGGCTATGAAGTTGGTGACTGAGTTTTGTTAAGAGTTTTACCTATGAAGGGTGTGATGCATTTCATTCAAAGGGATTAGCTCAACTCAAGATACATCACACCATCAAAGATTCTCAAGAAGATTAGAAAGGTTTCCCACTTCCTAGCAGCACCCATTAAATGAACTCACATTCACAACTTCTTTCATGTTTTACCTGAGTAAGTACATTAAAAATCCATTCCACATACTAAAACTTAATGAGAGAAAGCTCGGCAAGTTGTTGGCCAATGACGATATATGTTGTAGATTCTTGATGGAAAGATGTGACATAACTAATATAGAGACCCACTAGTGTTGTTCCTTGTAGATGCCACAATGCTAAGGAAGCTAATTTAGAGATCTCAGATAAAACACGGCGTTAGTATCCAAATCTCTTTGCATAGGTACATTACCTTAAAAATAAGGTTTTCTTTTAATGGAGTAGTGTCTTATTGCATTCTTCAAGACTTATGAGTGAATATCATCTCAACATTTATCCTAGGTTGTCCTCTTTTTCACCAATTATTTGTTTTGGTTTAACTTTAGAACAAAATCTCTTTTAAGAAAGTAGTGACATAATATCCCATGATATAAGTTATTTCCAAACTAACCCACTAAAAAGCTCTTTCGGGGTTGACCCACTACATAGGCCTTATATGCCAACAAATAACCCTAACCCTTAAAAGATATATAATCACTTAATCTAGTCAACAAACAACCATAAATTAACCTAAAAATGTTGTGTCTTGCGGACAACTTCCCTTCCCTCCACGGTTCAACCATAGAAAGTAGTCCTAAGGTTTAACACCTTCATTTTTACTATTTGAAATTTTCATTTTACATATACATAATCACAAAATAGTAGGTGTTACCACTACATTTAGCATAAGTTGGGTTTTTCTACTTTTCTAATGCCATGTGTTAAGGCTATAATATTTCAATTCAAAATAAATAGAAGCCAAAACAAGTCATTAAAATATAGATAAATGTTTATGAATAATATAATATTTGTACAACAACACTAATCAAAATATAATAGGGACATAAAAGTACAAAAGGAAACCAACAACAAAAGAATACCTTATTAGTGAGACACTAATTTCCCTTTACACTCATCCCAACTACAAGCTATAATACAAACCATATAATTCATAAAAGTAGGGACCCTCGCCCCCTAAATTCCCTTAGCCCTCAAGATACCACTCCTCAAAGTCCTTTAACCACCACATGTTCTGCATGTACTCATATGAAAATTGATGGTATCAATAGGACTTCCTTGTATTAAGTAAATCACAAGACTTCTTAAGAGGTAGCATGCTCACATAAATTTAATCATAAAAAAAAATCATGCATAAATGATATAATGACATGAAATATCAGCATATAATGTTAAACATGATTCCACAAAACCCACATGGAGTAAAAACATTCAATGGAAATCATGATTCCACAATTCAACATACAATAAAAAGTTAATCATACCCTAATAAGTATCCAACTCAAGATAATTTCAACAAAATCTCAAAATCTTATAAATCTAACCTAATCTAATTATTCAAGAGGCACTAATGTGGTCTTCTAATTCAATTTACAATCAAAGTAGATTCAAATCTTGAGAGTAATACAATACCATAGTCTAAGACACTGAAACTAAGGATGACTCAACAAAATCAATAACTAACCTCCAATATAACAAGTCAAGGAAGTCACACTACTTAAGCTAGGTATACACAAGCTCAATATTCAAGTCATTAAGTATATGTACCTTCTATTGGGGTTTTCAGTCCCTATGAACATGAATGAGCCATTTGTTTTGATGATCTAACTATACACTTAAGGGTCTATTCCAAGGCATAATATCCATTTTCATACACAATTATCGCAATTAAAATGATTAGTCTCTTATTCATTGTCAATATTATTGTTTCAAAGATATTGTAATCTTCAACAACAAGCCAATCAATCTAATGACCCCAAGGGACACTACAACTCAAAGCCATCCCGGTATAGGGTTAGGCATTAAACCATTGCTAAAAAATCTTACCCTAATCAATTCGATTCCTTTTCTAATATTTTATTTTCAATTATTCAAGGGTTAATACAAGTTAGCTATTAGGGTCAAATCAAAGGTCCAAACCAATGTAAACCTAAAATTCTAACTTAATAAAAGATAACATGATAAATAAAATCCATAACCCAAGGTTAAACCTTAGTTAACCCTCAGAGCCAACCATAATAAAAATTGACAAAACTATCTTAGGGGACCAATTGACTAGTCCTACAAACTCATTGGTTGGTATGGGAATAATAACAATTAGTTGATTAAGTAAAGTAATTCAACCAATTACATTTTGAGGGTAACAATCAACTAGTAAAATAGTGGATTGGTTCCTCCCATATCTAGTTAGCTAGTGTAGGTCAAAATCAAAGCATATAAATTCTAGCTAGTTAACTGCTAATCCAAAACCATTAATTGATGGACCATTGGATTATTTTTTCCCTTACTAGTTGACTGATTTATCTAATCAAAAACATATATAACAACATAAAATTCATACCCAAATAGCTATTAACTTATCCAGATTATTCTAGCATGCATCTAAGAGACTATAACACATATATAATCATGATTAACACTACAAAAACATACATAATCATGCTTAATAATCAGTTACACAATACTTGTCATGACTAACTCATCAACACCATATTGAAGCCATAAACGACTAAAATATGATTATCCTCACATATTTCACTACACCTAACTAGATAAACGATCAATATAAATAAGGTATGTTTCTACACACATGTCTGAAAGACGTAAATACCAACTTATATAAAGTATAATAGCATATAAAAAATATATACTTTTCATAAAAAGAGAATCCTAGCATAATGCTAAGTCTAACAAGCATAACATGCTCATAAACATATATTGTACCATCTTAAGAGTTGCTTGGATTTACCTAGATATAATTTTAAGAAAAAAATACATAAAAAGATTTTCTCTAAGCCTACCTCAAACACCACCTAGATTACCATAAAAAATGCCAATAATACATAATAAGAACACACAACAACAATCATAAAATAAAATAAAAGTTTCAAAGGGATAAAGAAAATATTACCCCTTTAAGAACAAGGTAGGAATGAGAGGAAGAACCAAAATAAAAATTAACAAATGGATAGATAAGAGATTTATATAAATGGGAATAAAAAATGAGTAAGATAATATAGGGTTTTGGATTTTCTAGGCACATGAAATTGTGGAGAACATTGATAAAAAGCTAGCAAAGAAGGATATAGAAGGGAATAATAAAGGGAAAGGCCAAGGAAGCAAGACTTTAATGAAAGGGATTGGCAATTAGCAAATCAAGAAGAATAAATGGGTTAGGGGTATGACAACTAGATGCTTGATAGAGAGAGAGAGGAATATGCCTTGTGTTGGACATGTATCCTAGAACCAATCATAATTGATGATTTATATTCACATATTTAATGATTGTGCTTATTAATAAAAGATCATTTGATGTTATTTATTCAAATATTGATATCCCTAATTATTCTTTGTGTAGATAATTATGTGACTAGATTATGAAACTTTACTTAATAATAATAAGATTACTATTCAACAACTATCCCTAGTATGTTATCATCTAATTAGGGATATTAGTGATCATAAGACTAGTATGTTTATCAGTTGATGATAATTTTTTATTGATAATTGAAATGAGATATCAAACTAATAACATAGATATATATAATGGAACATAGTATTAGATTGACTCAATAGGAGGGCGCTACATTTAATATTGTGTGAAGTGTCATCAATTTTCTCCAAATCGTATATTGTCCTCTGACATGAGATCTTCGTATATGTAGGTATAATGATCATCATGTGTTTGACTTTACTAACTTTTATCCCTATTAGGGTTGATCATAAAGGTAATAATCATACATGGTGTGAATCATATAAAGGCATATAGATGATCAAGATGGGATTTATCCCTCTCATGAAATGAGAGAGATATATTTGGACCCCTCACAAGTAGCATTACTATATATAAATAAGGTGTCGTTTGTTTAAGATTAGCCTTACTTGGTTATCGAGAAAGAGTGTGACTAAATAAAGTAAGGATGGCACAATCAATGCCTACTATTCAATATAAATATCATATGATAAAAGGATAAATATATATGTTATAATAGGTTGTGTTGAGCTTATGAAATTTATGTAATTTGGGTGGTTATAATGCCTTGTTAAATACCTCTTATGATTTGTGGGATCAAAAAGAGTTCTATTCCACTGCCAACATTACATGAACCTATAAGGTTGTACACCAATCGAATTGGATCATAAAAGGACTGTAAATTAGGTAAGATGAGGTCTTAATATTGTTAATATATCTTTAAGAAAAAGGTGGTATTAATAGGATTAAACCTGAGTTAGCTTTAATTTAACTAAAAGCCCAAGTCCAATATAGATTATGTGGGTTAGGGTTTTAATATAAACCAAGCTAGGTTTTTATTATAAATACCCCTTACTATTTCTTTTGTTGATGGTAAAATTTACAACCATCAAGCTTTTTTTGCCATGAAATTGAGAGTGAGTTTCTATTAGTGCTAACATGTATCCCTAATGATCTAGTTTTGTTGTGTGTAAATACTAATAGAGGTACAATGTAATATATGCTTTCTTGGTCAAACAAGATTGAATTATATCGCTAAGAGTAATCATGAATTGAAACAAGAAGCCAACCAACTCATTCTCACCTTCAATTCAAATCAATTGGTTAACCTAGTTTGGATGACTAATAGGTTCAATCTTAATCTTGCATACATTCTTGGGTGTTTTAGCCTTTGATTTTACTCTACTATGGTATTTTCGTTAGGTTAAAATCCTTTAGTGATATTAGAGCCTCTTACTTTGATTACCTTTAACCTAATTGGTTTGTATGCATTTTATTTTCAATCTAGTTTGATTGATCTTTCCTTTCTCGATCTATTATGTTGGTTGTTTATTGTATTAATTGATTTGATCTAATTCAATAAAATAAATTGATTTTATATAAGTTGGTGCAACCTATTTGAATAGCCTTAATATGGTGATTAATTTGATTAATTTGTTTCAAGAGATTCAAATTGTTTGATCTTTTAATTCTATGAATGTATAATGTTTGTTGTTGTTGTTACATCTTTTTTAATTGGATTGGATTAATTTGAATAATCTTATAATGCCTATTTAATGGAATTAGATTAATTTGATTAATCTATAATGCATATTCAAAGGGGATAAATTAATATGATTAATTTAACAAGGGATAATTAAATTTAATTTAATTAGGGTGGTTAAGTCCAATAGAGATTTGATAATTATAGGATTAATTGGATCAATCTATTATTTTTTCCTCATTGAAGTTAATTTATGTGTTCAACCCATTACATTTAGTCCAATGAATTAATGTGATTAATTTAATAATCATTGCCTAGGGTGCTGCCCTATAACCCTCTAGGGTACTACTCCTTAACCCTACATTATCTTATTTTTGCATATGCTTGTATATTATTTTTTGTGATAAATGTTTGAATACAAGTATAGAGTTGTTGTTTACATTAATATAATATTGCCCTATAATTAGTTAATTAGGACTTGTATGTTGATGTGTAATTTTGTAATGGTTTTACGACATTTGAGTTGCTAAGTATTCTTGTATATATTTAGTTTCATTAATAGATATCTTATATTTTAGGACACCCTTTGTATGTATCCTTAGTGCTTTCAACTATATCATTATAAATTAGTGTACATCCCAAGTGATTGGATTCCAGCACTTGAACCAATTAAAGAGGTCAAGACTGGTCTCATTTGAAGATGAAAAGTGGTAATTGTTTACCAGTTTATTTTTATATAAGGGTCATGCTATCTCACACATTATTTTGTTTTTTTATTTTATATTTCTTACATAGATATCATTCATGAATATTTTTAATACATAGTTATCCTTTATAATATCATTCTTAAATACCTTCATAATACCTAAGGCTATCTTCATCAATATCATCATTGAATGGGTCTGCCAAATAGGGTATTGATGATTATCTAGGTGAAGTAGTTTTTTATGATTGTCATTTGTTAAAGATATTGGTTGAACTTCAAAAGGCCATCAAAATGGTCTTGGAACTTGAGGCATAAGTTTAGGATTGTTGGAACATGGTATGTCACCATTAACAAGGAGTTCTGCATGATTGACATAATTCGTACATATCACATACATAATACATTTGACCCCAAGCAAGCTTAAACCCAAATCACAAAAATTCTTCTTTTTAGGATATCCTAAAGAAACTAAAGGATATCACTTTTACAATTGCACCGAGAACAAATTTTTTGTTGCTCAGAATGACATCTTTATGAAAATAGATTTTCTTTATATAGGAGCTAGTGGGAGTAAAGTACATCTTGAAGAAATTCAAGAGCCATAGGATAATGATCCCAATATAGTAGAGCCTGAGTAGCCTCTAGAATATATTATGGGACAAGTGGAAAGTGCTCGACCAAGGTCTACAAGGGTGCTTTGTGAACTAGAGAGAGACATTTTTCTCATGGCTGAGCATCGTTGCATGTTATTACTAGACCATGATGAACCCTTAACATATTTAGAAGCAATGATGAGCTCTGCCTCCAATAAATGGCTGGATGCCATGAAATCTGAGATGGAATCCATTGATAACAACCATTTATGGATTTTGATTAATTCGTCTAATGGTTGTAGAACCATTATATGCAAATGGATATTTAAGAAGAAACTTGATAAGGATGCTTGTGTGGAAGTCTTCAAGGGACATCTAGGGCTAAAGGTTACAAACAAATTCATGGTACCGACTATGATGAAACCTATTCACCTGTTTCGGTGATTAAATCCATTCTGATTATTCTAGAAATTATTGCATTTCATGATTATAAGATATGACAAATGAATATCAAAACTGCATTTCTTAATGGTTATTTGCAGGCGGATGTGTATATGACATAACCTATAAGGTTTGGACATGCAGGTCTTTTGGGCATTAAAATTGACATCTTTACATGCAATTTAAGTGATCTTATTTTTCTAGAAAAATTCTATTGATGAATTTGGACTTTAGGACTTCAGTGAAATTCCATGTATTGCATATAATCTTGATTTAAGTTCTATCAAGTTTGGTTTATAGTATGCATGCTTCACTATTACAAAAAATTGTTATAATACTAAAATTATCACCAGGTTGATCTAAATATTATCATGTAACTAGGTACTTGATCAATTGAACTCATATTTTTGTTTATGTTTTTATCATTTTTAACCACTTTAATCGTAACCAATTACTCCAAAATTAATATACAACATCTAATATAAGTAACAATAGGATCAAGGCATATAACGACATCATCATAGATGCAAATTTCCCTTTCAATGTAAAAAAAATGAAAGTAGTAGAGAAACGATAATTCAAGTGGCTTCAAAATTGAATCAAATATCAGCATGAAATTACTACAATCACTAGACAGATCCTTGATTAGAAGTGTAGGAACCTAACAATCAAATTATTCAACTAGTTAAACCTGACTGAAAGCCCCTAATACACAAGGCTATCTAAAACCAAATCGATGGCCTAGACTCGATTTCAACCGAAGTACAATGAACTGAGCAATTTTCAGATTATAAGATCATGATACCTCATCAAATGATTCATTACCGACATTTAATTGACTATATAATTTCGAAAGAGAAATAAGAATGAACACAATCACACTAACAAAATAGAATTCAGTGGATGGTAATTAGACCAAAATGTTGGTAGGCTACTATATCAATTAGACATGAAATTAGACCAAAAAATTGAAATAGGAGGGATTGATACCTTCAAAGCTAACTACACTGGTTGATTCTCCCCAATTTTGCAGGAGATGAAACCAAATTTATGTGTGCTGGTTGAGCTCGGTGCTCGATGGAAAAGTTATTTGTCACTAGCCTACGAAAACCACCACTAGTTGTCGGAAGCACCACTAGACGCGTTGATTATGGTGATGGTGGGCGCTTTGGAATAAGCTATTGTGAAGGAAGGAGCTGTGATGGAAGGAATCATTGATGGCAAAGGGTCCTGAAAGCTGGAAATGTGGGTTGTGTCGTGAGAATGAGGGTGCCGATCGATGGTTTTAGGTTTAGAAAGTTTTTTTTTAAGTCATATGTTAGCGCGGAAAGGAAGAGCTAAATGTTTTGGCCCAAAATTAGATTTTCCGTAGCGATTATATCCGTTGCTAAAGTTAGTTTAAAATTTATAAATTTTTTTCTTTAAGGTCATTCATTAGCGCGGAAAGGAAGAGCTAAATTTTTTTGTCCAAAATTAGACTTTCGGTAATGATTATATCCGTTGCTAAAGTTAGTTTGAAATTTATAAAAGAATTTCTGGCCATAATAAATAAAATCCATTGCTAAAGCTAGTTTGACATTTGTAAAACTATTTTTGGTCACAATAAATAAGATTTGTTACTAAAGTTAATATGAAATTTATGAAATTTTTTTCAGCCATAATTATTGAGATCTATTGCTAAAATTAGTTTGACATTTGTGAAATAATTTTCAGCCACAATTAAAATAATTCGTTGTTAAAGTTACTTTGAAATTTGTAAAGTTGTTTTTGGCCACAATTAATAATATATGTTGCTAAAGAAGAGAGTTTTTACACGTTGGAAAAAAACTTATTATAATCTTTTAAAAAAATTATTTCTCTCTTTTATTAATTTTCATGAAATGAGAAAAATTGTGTAATATATTTTATGATTCTTCAAAATAATTTTTTTCATTTTCTCTTAGATTAATTTTCATGACATAAAAAATAGCATAATATATTTTTAAAGGGCTTTTTAGTTTAATAATTTTTAAGTTATGAGAAATAAAATAATAAAATAACCATAAAATAAAAAATGGCTATAAAATATTTTAGCCACAACTAAAATCTGTTGCAAAAAATATGTTATTGCAACAAGATTATCATAGCAAAAAAAATAGTACTCTTTACCAACGACACTATATCTTGACTATAAATATGATATATAAAATTGATTGCTGGTATACTTTTTCTTCCTCTAGTTTCGTAAATTTTTTAGTCACGACTTGACAAATTGTTGCAAAATAGTATTTTTTACAACAAAGTTTCATAGCAAAAATTATTTACATTTTATCCACGATAAATTGTTGTGGCAATAAAAATATCTTTTATAGCAACGAGATATTATTATTGCAAAAAAAAGCGGCATTTATGGAAACAAGTTTTTGCCACGATAGGTAGCAGTTGTTGCCAAAAATATTTTTTGGCAACGAAAAATTTTTGATCGTTGCTAAAACTTGTTGCCAAAGATCTATTTTCTTGTAATGTAAAGACTAATATTGAACCACAGGAAGTTGCAAAGTTTGCTACCAAACCACAAGTAGGCACAAAAGCTTCTACCAATCAATCCAATAATCCAATAATCAAATAATCCATCAATTAATTTCATATTTATTCACTCGAGTTGAGATCAATCAACATGAAAATACTAAGGTACTCTAATTATGCCCGTGCACCAAGGCAACATAATATACTACTAAATATCAATCCAAAGACATAGAGGTACCTTAGCTGCATTAGTACATAAAAGTGACATAGTACCCTACTGACAAGGACACTTAATCCATAAGTATGCATACCCCTATCACTCCGTAGAACAAAATAGAGTACGATATAAGGCTTGGTTGGGGCACTAAGGCACATCGGCAAAAGTTCAGAATCAATTGCGGGTTAAACTATGTATTTAAGGTAGTGACCCCTAAAGACACACCATTTGCAATCTCGAGATCTTTTGCTTTACGTATTAGAATTTTATGAAGTTGACTACAAAATCGCATAAAAATCATATAGATATAATTTCCATGATTAACCATTTTACTCATTTCTAATTATTTTAAGACAATCATAAACAAGATCATCGCTAATGCCATTTATAAAAATATACTAAAGTCATCATAGTATCAATTATTTATGTTTGGATGCATTAGACAAAAAATAATTTAAAATGCCCATGAGGTCAAAATTACTACATTAACATCCTTTTGAATTAATAGATCTATTTCATATATAGGTTTTTCTTGATAAGGATAAAAACATAATAATTAAAGTAATTTATCATGTAGATAAATTATTACATAAGCTAAATAATTATTTTGCCTTTATTCAGAATTTTGTATATAAAACCCTAATATGCATATCTAGTACACCCACAATTACCTAATCTCATGCTCAACAACCTATAATACACATTGAACATCCTTGTCAGGCTAAATATCATCTCACACATAAAATGACCAAATTACTCCTAAGGCACACATTTATAGTTATTATTCTAGAAATTTATCTAAGTATGATCATCCTATCTTTTTTCCACGTATTTCATACATAATCATAATAGATAATTTTACCATACTTTTGCGATGGAAATATTTTACATATGGTAACATGCTCTTTTTTACCAATTTCCATGATAATAATAATAATAATAAGTACATAATTATAGGATAACAAACCATACTTAATCTATTTTAAACAAAAAACTCTTAATGTGCTATCATACAAAATTTACCATTTCAGGAAAGTATAAACATTACCTAAAATCTAACAAAAATGTAAAATTGTGGTATCCTACTAAATACTAAAAGATCATGCTAGTAAAACTTTGTATCCAAAAATAATACCAAAATTACCAAATTAATATTTATTTTGAAAAATTATCAAAATATCCTCACATATTAATAATGGGTACCAAAAATCTTTAAACTAAAACTACCTCATGTTGCATGTGTAGCATGAGTAGTGTATGAGAGAAGGGGCTGATGGTTAGCTAGCTGGTTGTGGTGGAAGGTGAGAAAGGGGTGGTGGAGATGGTGGCCGTGAGTGGCACGACTAGTGATGGATAGGCTCAAGGTGGCACTACTATGAGGTGGTGATGGTGTAGATGGCTATTTGGTGTTGCATAAAAAGGTGGTGGAGGATAGTGGCTTCAAAGGGAGGTGATGGTTGAGGAAGGTTGGGTGACATTGGAAGGGAGGAGTTGTGGTAGATGTAAGTGGAGAGGATAAAGGTTGCAAAGAATAGAAGTAGATCAAGGGTAGAGCAACAGAGGAAAGGAGTTGAAGTGAAGGGGGAAATAACAATAATTTTTGTCGTTGCCTATGGGAGTGTTATGGAGGGGGGAAGCTAGAGTAGAGGGAGGAATAGTGGGGCAGAATGCATAAAGTGGTGGTGGTTGTGGTATGATGCAGGTTATAGGATATGGTGGCGTAGGTTGGGAGGATGTTATGATATAAGGGGTTGAAGGAGGGTGTTTGGCTGTGGTAAAAATGGTCAGTGGTTGGGGGTGGCAGCGGTAGGAATGCCTATAGGGGAAGAGAAGGAAGAAGTTGGGGGTAATGGTGGTAAGGTTAGTTGGGCGATGATGATAGAGGTTATGGTGGTGTAGGGTGGTGACCCTCAAGAAGATAAAAACCAGAGAAGGGAGGTGGTTGTGGTAGGAAATGGTGAGGTGTAGGGGTAGGTAGAATGGCTGGGGTTGGGTCAACAAATGAAGAGGGTTGTGAGGTCTAATGGTGAAGTGAAAGGGATGGATGGATGTGTGTGCGTGTGAGGAGTAAGAGAGGAAGGAAGAAGCGTTGGTGGATGGTCAAGCGAAAAAGAAAATGAAGAAGGCTTGAATAGCCAAGGAAAATGTAGAGGTTGGATATGTGAGTATGTATATATACATGTAGAGAGGGATGAGGGAGGTGAGTTCAATATAAGAGGTGATGGTGATGTGTTAGTGGGTTCGATAGAGAGGTAAGGGGGGAGGTGATGGAGTGTGGCAGCATAAGGTAAGGTGAAGGTAGGGAGAGTGACTGGGTATTAATTTTGACCTCAAGGGCATTTTGGTCATTTTTGACCAAATGCATCCAAATGTGAATAATTGACCCTAAGATGGCCTTAGTATATTTTTATGAATGACCTTGGTAATTATATTGTTTATGGCTATATTAGAATAATTAGAAATGAGTGAAATAGTTAATCATGGAAATTTGATCTATGTGATTGTGTGCAATTTCGTGGTCGACTTGATAAAATACTAATATTTAAAGTAAAAGACCTTGAGATCAGAAATGGTGTTCCTTTAGGGGTCATTATCCTAATGATATGGTTTAGCCTAAAATTGATTATGATTTTTTTATGGTGTGCCTTAGTGCCCCAACTAGGCTCTATATCTTACTATATTATGTTCTATGGACTAATAGGAGGTACGCATACTCATGGGCTAAGCATCCTTGTCGGTAGGGTATTGTGCTACTTTTATGTACTAGTATGGCCAGGGTAACTTTGCGTCCTTAGGTTAATATTCAGTAGGATATTGTGCTACCTTAGTGAGCTCGTATGACTACAGTACATAAGTATCTCTAAGTTTATTGATCTATCTTTGAGTAAATAAAAATAAAAATTATTGATGAATTATTAGATTATTAGATCGGCTAGTAGTAGCCTTTGTACCTACCTATGGTCCAATAACAACCTTTTTACCTACCTGTGTTTTGGTAGCTGTCTTCGTGCCTACTTGTGATATAATGAGTTGTTATTGATCTGTGATTGTGATCCTACCTATGTTATGATATTTATATGGATTGATAATGAGGTATGTGGCATGTGGTTATTGTCTAGGTTTGGGTTGATGTTGTTTCTAATTATACTACAAAAAGCATCTCTTGGATGTTCCATTGGTAATTTTTAGTTAATTTTTTATGAACGAGCATAAATAGTATATAACCTTGGTGGTATGTGATTATAAGAATGGTTCTCATATTTAATTGATACATGTATAGTTCGATGTTTTATGCCATATATTATTGTGATGTCTTGCATGTGTTATATACTGGTTTTTCATTTTAGTTCAATATAAATGGTTGCTTAGTACTGTCATACTAAAGAGTTCCTTTAGTAAGTCCCTGCCTATTCAATGGGTAGTGGTCTTTGTAGATTAGTTTCTGGGTTAAGTCAAAAGCTGGTAGTTCAGTTTGAGAGCATAGGGTTATTCAGTGTCTTTTGGTATATTTGATTTTGGTTGTATTTGGACATTTGTGTCATCCTGTTCTTTCTCTCTTTTAAGTTTTTTAATCACTAATGTTGCTTTTATATAGTACAATACTTACATTTTGTTTCTTCCTTTCTAATTCTTTTAATCATGTTGCAAATCTAAGCAAAATAATGATTGCAATCTTAACATTTGGTATGATAATGGTAATGGTAATCGGACTTATATCATGTTTAGTGGTAACACCCTTCTTTTTTTATAATTTTATCTTATGTGCTTAAATCAATGAACAAAATTGATGAATGTTAATCCACAAGCACACGACTTCATTATAGTATGTCAAGATTGTATCTCATAGGGAATTCGCAATTGACTACTAATATTCATCGCATTAGCTATCTATATCACTATGGAAGGAAGATATGAAAGTACATAATGAAGACAGATACAATGACTAACTCAATAAAGATTCTAAAACGATATATATAAAGTCTAAGATTGAACTTCAGTTCCATCCTCATCACTCCATAATAAATTAATGTTATATTGTAGTTTAGTCCAAATGGCTTTGAAAAATTGGCCAAATATCATTCGCTAGCTTCTTTCAAGGTCTAAGAACATATTTAACCTAATTCATTAACTACTTTCATGAATAATAAATTAGATTAAATCCATTAAGTACTACCAATTCAATAGTCCCTAAGAGTTAAATGTCTACTTTAGTGATCATTTGAATTCTTATTTATATGTTGATTTCCAATATTTATTTCCACCTTTTAGTTATAGTCAATGTCTAAATAAGTCAAATTCCATCAAATTTGACTCATAATAGTGATTACTAACATATGAAATGGCACATAAAAATCATGTATATAACATACACTTTAATTTATCATATTCATACCAAACCAAGCCTAATTCAATCCTAGGAAATGGAATTACTCACTCATGTTCATAATGGAATGTAAAGAATAAAATTGAACAACATACATATTAATAGATATAATAAATAACAAAAAAAGAGAGTGGATAGATTAAATGGTGAATTGAAGATAAATTGAGTTGATTGTAGAGTTGTATTAGATGATTGTCTACTTTAAAGTTGGAAAATAAAATTACATAAATTAAAACATATTACATAGAGTTTTTGCCAAAAATAGGGGTGAAGATGTGCTTAAAAGTGGTGGTAACCGCTATTGCACAACTATGCAAGGTGCACAGGTTAGTCGTGCAATAGTCTTCCTTTCGACTCTGACTCCTATTTTCTACACGACTATGCAAGGTGGGTGTGTTGAGGTTGGGCAACACATTTGTCTACGGGTGGACTTATCAAGGGTTACACGGGTGTGCAGCTGGTTGTGCTGAGACTATGCAATGCCTTTTTCTTGTTCCTTTTGACTCCTTCCATCTTTTTTTAACTCCTTGACTTTCTTAGCTTCTCCATAATCATGTGGGGTTGATTATTTTACTCTAGTGCCTTTTGATATTTGGTTTTTGCTCCTATTCCATGCAACACTTACTTGAATTTGTGAATTTTTATGCAAATTTCTGAAGAAAAATTTTTTACCAAGAGAACAGTAACATAAAAAGGATAACTGAACTACAATAATTCTCATGATTTGTGTCAAACAAAGTTACAAAGTGAAGGAAAATTAAGGTAAAAATATGTAAAATATTTAAATCATCAAAAAATTTCATGTCCTAAAAACCAGGGTGTTACAATTAGTCATATCTTTCTATGCATTATTGTGGCGTAAAATTTGATATTTTGTATAATTGCTTCCACTAAAATGAAAATTTTAAGTACTAAATTTATGAGCATTACAGCCGATCTCCCATACTCCAAACAACCTAATGACATACCTTACCTCAAGATTAACTTCACTAATTCACAATGAGCTTTCCCTAGATTTACCATATATTAACTCACAACACTAAAAACTTGAGCGAAATCATGGCAGATACACACCATAGTGCACATGATAAAACTAACAACATTAGAATATGGAACAATAGCCATGAAATCCTCTTCCTCTTTGGATATGGGGAAATCTAAAATGATTATCTAATAGAGTGCCCACTAACTTGGCATCCATCAGATGAAACCTCTCAAGCACTTTGATCACATAGAACTCTTGTGATAAGTATAAAATCTTCCACTCACGGTATCTCATGAACTTCAAGATCTTTCACCTTTAACTCACTCTTTAAAATTATTTTCACTTTAGCAAAATCATATGAACCTTTTTATATAACAAGTATGTCATCAACATAGAGAAAAATATATCTAAGCGAGGCACCCCAATATCCTTTAAGTACACACATATATCATATTCACTCTTATAGAAACCATGCTTAAGTATAAATTAATCAAACTATCTATATGACTATCTATAAGACTACTTCATATCATATAATAACCTCTTCAACAAGCACAAATAATCATGCATCCTCTCAAAAATGAACCTATCCAGCCAACACATATAAACCTCCTACTTGAGCTCACCACGCAAAAATGTAATTTTAACATCAAACTACTCCAACTCTAAATCATATACAGCCACAAGTGCAAGTAAGATACAGATAGAAGTATGTCTAGCCATAAGAGAAAATACCTTGTTATAGTTCATGCTTGGAATATTATTAAATCCACATGAAACTAAACAAGCCTCATACCTTAGTCTCTTAACCCCTAGAGCTCCCTGTTTGAACTTGTACACCCACTTGCAGTATAATATCTTCTTCTTTCTTGGTGACTTCAGAAGTTTCCATGTCTGATTTCTCAATAAAGACTACATCTCCTCTGCCATAGTAGCACACCTCTCAATAGAGTTATAACTTAAAATAGCCTCTAAGAATGATGCTTACTCATACACATCAATAACTATCTCTACACTAGATAAGACATGATGTAACACCCCAAAATTTACTACTTAATCTTTTTTAGTAGAAGCATAAGACAAAAATAGCTGGGTGTTATTGTTACCACCTTAATTAATATAAATCAATCTTACCATATCATCCTTACGTCAATTACAAGGCAAAACAATTAGAACATAAAACATCATAAATTGAAAAACAAGGGAAACTTCATAAAATTTAATATGAGTTTGGAGATTAATTCTGAATACAGTATCCAAAAAAAGGATACCATAGAGTGAAGAGTCCAAAAAGGTATTAGGAGAAAACTAATATCCGAATAACATGACTCTATGCCCAAACTCCAATACATAAGATCATGCCTTCCTACATAGAGCAACCTATATAAGAAGCAAAATCATCTAATGGGTCATTATTGAGCTAGACAAAGATATCTAGGTCATATACTTCTGGGAATGATAAACATTAACGAAAAGGATGGTCGGTATGATATAAAATAAGTAAGGGAATAACATGGTTGAGAAGGTGATAAAGAATTACATAAGTTTATATCAATGATTAAGCATATATGTGTGACCCATAAATCAATGTAAGGTAAAAAAAAACTAATTTGAGATCTCATTATTAAATATAACATCTTTTCTTTTATTTATATTGAGTTTAGGGACCTCACTATTCTCAATCTTGTGGAACAAATTAAAGCATCTCTCAGGGAACACACTCCTAACCACTATTCTTAAACCGATGGAATAGTCCAGAACACCTCTCGGGGAAAAACACACCTGAGCCATAATTATTGTCAGATGGAGCAAACACAACCTTTCGACCCTGATTCATGTAATCTTTTACTTTAAGTGATCGATGTCATATCCATTAATTTATTATATAAAATAATATTATCATTCACATTGATGTTAGGTCCCCACTATTTTTAATTTGGTGGAGTGGACTGATACACCTTTTAGGGAACAACACACCTAAGCTACTATCATTGTCTAATGGAAAAGACCCATATATCACCTTGGCCCGAATCACGTGATCTTTCACTTTAAATCATTAGTGTCTTATGCATAATTAGTTATATCATCATGAGGTACTCAAGTAGATATATGTGAGACATAATTAGAGCATGCAAATAACATCCACATATTGACCAAAATACCCCTAATGATAACCAAATACCTTTATTCCACAAAAAACTTTATGTTTTATTTCATTATTTCCAAATCCTCAATTTATTACATTATCGTACATCTCAAATATACTCTTTTACCACTTACTATACTTTATCATATCCACATTACAATACTATATATTATGCTCATTTACTTAGATCTTCCAACATAAGAATTATTACATAAGCACATATTCCCTCATTCTTACTCTATTTCCCTCATATAATCTACATTATCATATTATAGCATTATCAACATTAATTTAGCAACATAATGATATCAGCATAATAATACACACAATCATTTATAAAATTTATCACCAAAAATCTATTATGACTTGTATGCTTAACGAAAAGGACACTGGTCACTAAGCACATATATTCTATCTCGCTTCCTTCAAAACCTTTGTAAAAGCACCTAAGAGAATAATAATGAACAAAAATTGGAACTTAAGGGTATAAAAAAGGAATTTCTAAGGTAAAGGATAGTGAATGAAGGAGAAAAAACCAAACCAAGGTAAGGCTTTGGTGGAAACTTATGCTAAAATGGAGGGATCAATGGTGGAATGTGTCAAAGCTTAGGGATAACAATGATAGTTTGTGACATTGCTAAAGGGTAAGGAATGGAATAAAGGAGTGATGTTCAAGGAGACTTAGTGAAAGGAAGGGTCAAATGGATTGATGTTGGCTTTGGATGTTTTGGCTATAGGGGAATGGGGATGCTTTAGTGATTTTGGCTAAAGTTAAAGGGGTAGTCCGGTGGGTTTGGCCAATGATAGGGATGTGGAATGACAATAACCATCAATATACAAAAAGGGAGGAATGGAAGAAAGGAATAAAGGTAGTGGGTGGTGAAGAAAATGGGAAGGCTTCGGCAATGAAGGATGGAGCAAATAGGGAGGCTTTAATGGAATTTGCTAAAGCAAAGGAGAAAGGAACATCAAGGGTAGCCAGTATAAGGGAGGGAGGTGTGGAGAAGTGTGACATTACTTGTAGTGGTGTTATTGGTGATGGCAAGGAGGAAGGGGTTCCAATTGGTGGTGCTATCTTTTGATAGAAAATAAAAGGATGAATGGAGGTTATTAGGGGCATTTAATGTGCCAATTCTGTGAATATATATATATATATATACATATAGATACACACACAAGGGGAGATGGGGAGTCAGGCATGATCAAGCAAGGGTAAGATTTTCAACCCAACCCATGAGCATAGGGCATGGTAGTTGATAGGTGATGATGAGGGTATGGAGTATATTAGGGAAGTATAGCATATGGTATAGTAGAGGGGATATGGTTGAGAGAGTTGTTTCACACTATAGGTTGGAGGAGAAGGAAAAGAAGGTCGAGCAAAGGGAAAAGAAAATGGGGAAATAAAAAGGAGAGGGGAAAAGGAAAAAGGAAAGAGAAAGAAAGAAAATAAGTTGAGTTTTGGATTAGAATTAGGTTTAAACAATTAATGTTAGGCTATTTAGGACAAATCAATAATCAACCATCCAGGATTAGGTTTAAGTAAAAAAAATATTAATGACCTAGAATAAGAATAAGATTAGGTTAAGATAGAAACATAATTTTTTGAGGTTAGAATTGGGTTAAGATATTAATTACTCAGGATTAAGATTAGCTAAAATTTGGTGTATTATACATAGAGAACCAATTATTTAAAATCATGCCTAATTATAGGCTTAATAATCCTCCATGCTCTGCCTGGAGCAATGCCTCTTTGCTTCTTATGTTGCTTAGATCCACCAACTTCTAGAATAGTAGGTCTATCAAAAGGGTATCTATCATCCAAGTCGATCTCAACCTCCACCTAAACTGAAGTATTATCTGGCTCTACCTCCTTAGACATACCATCACAAGACTTAGTCTTTTGGAAAAGAAAAGACTCATTAAATGTAACATCCCCACTAGTCAAGAACTTGGATGTAGTTGGGTCCTATAACCTATACCCCTTCACTTCAAATATAAAGCTAAGAAAGAGACACTTCATGGATATAGGCTCAAGTTTACACATAATCATAAGTACGGCAACCAAAGACATATAAATTAGAGAAATCAACTGCTTACCATAACACAACTCCTCGGGTGTTTTCAAATCAATGGAATGATAGAGTAACTAAGTCATCAAGTATGCCACCATGTGAATAGCCTCATCCCAAAAATCTCTACCTATCCCTCCTAGTGATAACATATAATGAGCATTCTTTAATGGAGTCATGTGTATCTACTCAACAATCCCATTTTTTTGTGTTCTCCCAATATAAGTGTGGTGTCTTACTATCTTATAACATAAATTGGAGAAAATTTGCTCCACAAACTCAAAATCATTATCTATCCAAAGACACATAACTTGCTTCTCAGACTACTTCTTTAGTAAGGTCTTCCTATAATTGAAAACACCGAACATATTATTATTATATTTTAATAAATACACCCAAAGCTTTCAATAAATCTTAGCAAGTACCATAAACCTCCTCTACAAACCACTCTTATTAGACCTAAAAAATCTAAATGGATATACTTAAGAGGCACCTTCATATTATTCTTAATATCAAAAAGCTTACCTACTTCTTCTTGCCAAACACAAGTGCTCATAAAATTCTATAGTACATGTATTTTATCCATCCAGTAGATCCTTCTTAAAGAGCTTAGTCATTCATTTGATACTCATGTGCGTCAATCTCATGTGCCAAAGTATTATAACATCCTAGTATATTAAGCTCAATAATGTCACAACAACTATCTCCACAATAGTGGAATTTCCTAACTCATAAAGTACCCCAAACTATTTCCCCCTTCATCACCACAAGATCTCCTTTTGTAACTCTCAAGGTACCATCCTCAATCATACAATGGTAAATATTACAATCTAAGAAATTCAATGAAATGAAATTCTTGGTCATCTCAAGGACATGTCTCACATGAGACAGCACCCTAACCACACCATTATGCATCCTCATCATCATTTATCAGTGAACTTGGCTTGTCCATCAATGGTCATCAACATATCTCTATCACTGTCATCCTAGGCAATAGCAATTTCATCCTTTGTACTAGATGACTCATCAAACTTAGCATTGGGCTTCCTTTTAGGAAAAAACTTCATAATTCCCCTTCTTATGACACCCATGGCACACCACATTCATGTGCCAACTTTCTAACTTAGATCTAAACTTCTTATAATCACCATAACCTTAATCTTGCATCCTCCCCTAGCTATAAGCCCTCATCATGTGAGCCGCTAGAAGTACCACTATCAGTCAACTAACTATCAATCAACTCCCATTGAAGCAAGGAGGATTTCACATCCTTAAGGAAAAACTTATCCTTATCATACAACATAATCTCACAAAAATGCTTTAAGATTATAGGAAAAGAACACAAAAGTATTATAGATAAATATTAATCATAAAATTTAACTTCTATGATATGAAAATCCATCACAATAGAATCAAACTCATGTAAATGAATTTTAAATATTTCCAATCGCCTAATTTCATATCATGAAGCCAACTCTTCAATAGTAAATGATTTGCTACTAACTTTGTTATATGCAAATATTCAATCTTTAACCATAAGGTAGTCATCATTGATTCTTTTGCTACTTCCCACTATGCTTTGTTAGACAAAAATAGTTACATGTTAGAGAGGGATTCCATATCTACCTACTCAAATCTCTCACTGGTCATCTATTCTGGCTTATTCAAATTATTAGATAAAATTTTCTCCAATTCATTCTAAATAAAAAATGCTTGTATCTTTAATTTTCACAAACAAAAATGGATGGGCTAATTAAAATTATCAATATCAAATCTTATAGCCATTCTGAACACTATATCTCTTTGGTAACTAAGATTTGATACCAAATTGTTACAAAATAATTCTAATTATATTATAATAAAAGTATATCTGAACAATTATCATAATTAATAAGATAATTGAACTGATTAAGAATTTAATCACAAGGTAGAACAATAAGGGAAAAATTAGATATCTTTATTTGTGCAATTATGTAATTAAAATAGGATTAAACAAATCACATAATTAGTAATTCTCTAAAATAAAGAGAACACAATGGAGGAGAAGAAGATCCACATATTTGACTTGACGACTAGGGTTATATCACAACTTTATCAGATAAAACCCTATAGGGAGAAAAATATGTCTCGTAGAAGCCTAAAAACATGATTCATGTTTAGGAAATAAGAGGAACCCATGTCATTTTCTTTACTCTTGATATTTGCCTAAAATTCAACCTAAAACATTCTATAGACAAACATAGTCTGTGTTAGTAAACATGGAGGGTCGTGTTTGTTACAAAATGCATAATCCAAGCCATGTACTTCTCTAGCAACATGGATGGACTTAAACTCTCTTATGTTGTGCATCAAACACTAGTCAAAGCTCACACATACTCATGATAATACATACCAAAAATTACATGCGGTACTATTGCTATATCATTCTCATCCTATCACACAAGGTCATACATGACATATATGGGTCCACAAAAATATGATTGATCGTAATCATACAAGCATATAGATATATATAGGTTAGATAGTACACTTCACATTCTTGATAAATCATGACTCACTTAGACTATCCACACATTAGAGTATATGGTGTATCTTATAAAATAATGTGCATGTTAATATACATATATGACTCTTTAACCATGTATTCTTGATATGTTTGGGAATATATACTTATGGTTTGGGTGGTATTATGGTTCAGTTAGGGTTTTAAAAGAAATATGATGATTCAAAAATGATGAAAATATGATGATGATGATTCATCAAATAAGAGATAATGGTAATAATCCTCGAATGTTGAAGGGTTTAGAATGGTTTAGTTCGTGGGTTAGGGTTAGGGTTAGGGTTTACAATTAGGGTTTAGTATTGATATGAACATTATGATAATGAATGGTTGGAAATATGATGATTTGATTATTAGAATATGAATTTAATATGTTTAATATGATCACTTGATAATAATAATATTCTTATCTTAGGTTTGAAAATATATCAAATTAAGTACGAAAAAATAGGTTTAACATGAATGTTGAAGATGATGATGATGGCAATTGTATATGGAATTTAGGGTTTTGAATGGCATGGGTTTGTGGAGGTTTTAAGGATAAATCTTAATCTCTAATTCACACAGCAAATAGATTAAGGATTTCAATAATAATCACTCAAACATAATTGATTAATATTGAGAATAACTCACACAGAATTCAATTAACCAAAGCTTGCAATTTCATCAATTTTTTGTCTCCATTATGTCGTGTACTTCCTATAGTTTTTATAACCATTGGACCTCCTTAATATTACAAAATAATCCTCCTAAAAATCTGATAAGAATTGACACAAAAATAATTAGCTTGTTCCATAATCTAAACACACTAAAAAAATAGAATAAGATAACCCTAAAAGATAGAATTAAGCTACTTTTTCCTAATTCAACTTTCTTATCTTTTTAACAATTATCAACGTGATAATACTTTATATTCTAAGTCCAAAGTGTTGATTAAAGTCTCCTCATATAGATACCACATTTATCCCTTCCATGCAATACATTTTTTCCCTCCATACATGCCAAGCACACGCATCTATTGCTAGTGACTTCTTTTGCAAGTTTAGTCCATAAATAGCAATGTAGTCATCTGTTTGCCTTCAAATTTGTAGGTTTCATAACTAAATAGAGGATAATAGGTTCCATAATAATAAATGCTAAGTCTCAAACACTTGCTCCTGCATCAATTCTCATAGTGGCAGGATCATAATTATACTTAAAATAGATCATGCAATAATTCATAGAAACATGCTTGAAAAACATAATCCATGCCATAACGAAGCTTTTAAGGGAATTATGTGCTAACACACGTTGTTTACATATATATATATATATATATATATATATATATATATATATATATATGTATATGTATGTATGTATGTATGTATGTATGTATGTATGTATGTATAGCACAATAGATATGCCACATTATTCATTTAAAGGAAAAGTTTAAGGACGTGACATTTAAGGTGGGTAGCTGCATGATAAGCGTAGAACCAATCGGATAATATCTTTGGTTAAAGTGATAATATCATTCCTTTATACTAGTTTAATGAGCACATGAACAAGATTATATAATTATTTATAACTTAAGTAATGCATGAGTTCTTAAATACTTATGAGACAAAACCAAGTATCATGTCAATGAAATAACCATACCAAGATTGAGCATAAAATAAGACAAGGTTAATTTATTACATCTTTAAAAGTCATTTTGGTTATTACTTTATATTAGATGTTATACCAATTTATTGAGCAATGGGTGGGATTATTTCCCATGGTCCCTCAATACCCAAGGAAGTTGAACCGAATAAATGGAATATAAAGTCCAATTTAAGCTCAATAACATGATAGAAATAAGTCCAATTTGAAACTAAAACAACCTAGTGGACATAAGTTATAGTTGAAGACAAAAACTCTCACGTGGTAACTAGACCCTTTAGTATTGATATCCTTAATACATTATCAGTGTCAAAAGTATGAAAGGAATCGAAACCAAATAGAATCCCAAGATCAACTAAGATCCCCCCCCGAAGGCAAAAATGCCCAAAGGCAAATAGACTAACCCTTGTTAGCTAATTGAGGATCAAATAATATAGACCCATAATAATGCTCATTTGAATTTGAGTGATTAATATATTATTAGATCAAGATTTCATAACACACCAAGTACCATAGACAATATCATATAATGTAACAATCCATTACAATACAAATGTAACCGTATAAGTTTATCACATTATCCAAACTTTCCATTGAGATTATCTTAAAGTGATCATCCCATCACTTGATTAATTTTACCAAAAGGTACAATTTTATAATGCTAGTATCAACCATAAATGTCCAAGTCAACATTTGATTTCCTTAAGGATTACTGAATAGGCAAGCTGACCGCTCAATGGATCTCATAGACTAGTCGATCAATATGAGTGCTGATAAACCTTCATAGTGGTGGTGAACCAGTTCACTACAGGGGTAAAACTAGTTAATGGGTCTAAGTAGAAGATAAGACTACAAGGGTTAAAAACCAGCCACTCAATAGGTTTAGTAAAACCAGTTGATGGGTTAAATCTAAGACCAAGATCAATAGAGTTATAAGTTAACAAGTCGATGGGTCTATGAGACTAATCAATCAATTAGAGCTAAAATAGCCCCATCAAGCACATTACACACAATATGTACTCAATTAATACAAACGTCAATCATAGCTCACTCAAGGTCCTTAGCAAGCAATATTCATATATTAACATGTAAAATACTAAATCATGTTGAGAATCTCAATGTTGTGACAAATTCATGCTTGCAGCTTAGGAACTTAATAAAAGACTAGAAAATCATATATCATGTTCTTCATGCTAGGCCATTATGTAAAGCAATCCATGCATCATATTACACATGATAATGTTACCAAAATGCTCAAAATACCAAGGTTTATGATGGAAATCTAAATGATACCCATGAGGCTTATGTATAGTAAAGCTCAAGTTAGGTTATTTTCTACCAATCTTTCATTTATTAAACATTTTCATCTATTATACTCATGCTTTTATATAGATATAGAACGCATACTTATACCATGTTCCACAAGAATAGGGAAGACAATGGTTTTAACATAAAGAAAACTCAACTAAGACACCAAAAGCAAAAGTCTTTAAAAATCCAAACCCTTCCAACACTTGAACACCTTACAAGAAATGAGATTAAAACTTAACAAACCTTCAAAATCATACAAAAATCAAATAAAATCATATACTAAGGAAATAGATCAAAGAGAAACCACCTTCTTGAGAAGAAAATAGATAACCTAGAGATATAAGCTAATCCCTCCGTTTTTCCCAAATATAACACCTTTTTTGTGGATAAAGAAGGATAAGGGATATAGAAATTGATATCTCAAACCCTCTCCAAAACCTAAGCCTCTAAGTGTAGATTTTAGAGGTTAAAGTAGCCCTACTATCATTAGCAATGTGCCTTAGAAATTTCAAACACAAGAAGGGAATAAGAACTACAAGGAGTGGAAATCAAAGTTAGCAATCGGCAAGGGTTATAGGTGTGAATCACCAGCTTACGAATCTTGAAGAAGAGAGAGAAAAGGAAAAAGAAGAAGATAAGAGAGATGAGGTTATAAAAGTGACTTATGATAATTTATTTTCTAGAAATCTGTTGTGAATTGGTAAAATAGGTTAGGTATGTCCAAATTCTTCGTAAAATTCATAAAGCTCAAAATAGAACTATGATGCCGCAAAAATGTTGGAAAAAGATTCGTAAAGAAAATCGAGCTTGAAGAACAACTAACTTAATAGAACCATTCTACTCATACCCTATACTAATCAACTAGTGCCCAAAACTAATTAATTAGTATGTTAGGTTTCAAAATTCCAATTTAAGGAACAAACTAGCCAATTGATGCACTTAAACTAGTCAATTAGTTTTATGATATAATCAATTATCTTCTAAAATCCAAACCAAGCTCATCTAAAACCATACCAACCTTAAACATACCTCTAATTTATGAATAAACACATTTAGATCACAATAAAATACATAGATTACCATACATTAAAGACCATAAAAAGTGGGCAATTTAACTATTGTCATCTGGTGGAATAGAAAGGTACAATTAGTCCTAACTCACGTAATATTTTACTTTAAATATTATTTTATTAGTTTGTTCATTATTCCTCTTAAGACAATCAAGCAGATATACATATATAGATATATAGAGCACACTATTCAAACTTAACATATTTATTCAAAGCACATAAAAACACAACCACATGCAGATTGGGATATCTCCTAAGAAAAAAACTATATTTCCCTTAAGAAACCCTAATTTCACGAGATAAATACAAATTCTTCCATAATACTTATTTTATCACCAAATTTAGTTTACATCCCTAAAACATCATTATTGCCAATAAATAAAAAAATTAAGGTATACTTCCAATATATTTTATATGCAATAATAGTCTACCTCTAGGGTTATTTTTCTTAATTCCTTACGAAACCCTATTTTTATAAGTTAAGTATATTTTTTTTCATAAAACTCATATAATCACAAAATTTAGTATACATTCCTATAATATCATTATTAATATCATATCCAAAAATTTAGGCCTAAATCCAACTTATTATACATGCAATAACACCCTACCTCTAGAGTTACTCTTCTCAACTCCCTACGTAACCCTTATTTCAAAAGTTCAATGTAACTTTTTCCATAAGACTCATATGACCAAAAACTTTAGTGAAATATTTCTAAAATATCATTATTAACATCATGTTTAAAGATCAAGGTTTAACTCTAGTGTTTTACACATGTGATAATAACCTCGCCTCTATAATTGTTATTCCCAATTTAAGTAGTTTTTTCATTTTATTAGATTTAGGTCATTTATAATTACTCCAAATATTATACATAATATATTTAAAATGTTTTGATCAAATTAACATGTTAAAATACCAAAGATTATATATTTAATCCATATTAACCATATTGGCCTCAAAATAACCAAAATACCCATATTTTTACAAAAATCTTACGAATCACAACTTGATTTATTATCATCCCTTAACATATATCTTCATAAATCAGTTAAACACACACACACAAGTCAAAAATCATACCCCAATTTGGATATCATTTCATGATATCAACTTAATTTTCGAAACAAGCTTAACTAAATAATACCTATAATTACATGCTTTCACATATTACTTAATTCTCCACAATACGACACAAAATATCATACAAAAGTACTATAATCATGATATAATCTATATAATGACACTAAACATAAGATTTCGTACAAAAAATTACATTGCATACAAAAACCTAGTCATGATGTGCATCCTTACTAAAAACATCGTTAGACTCTAAGCATATATAACCTTAAGATGCCGACTCCAAGAACACTAGAAATCACCTAAGAATCAAGGATAATACATTATTAAAACTTAAGAAAAAAGAAAAAAGAAAAAAAAACTAAGGCAAATGAGGGTGGAAGCAAACCAAGTCACACAAAGGTTGAATTAGCTGTGGTAAAAGTTTATATAGCTCTAGGGGATGCACTCTTAACTCTTGATGCAATTAAGGGATTATTTCATCAATAATTACTCATCTATGGTAATGTTGGCATAAGATTGTGGTGTAAGGACGTCTAGGTTACGTCAGGTGATGGTGTAATTATAGGGTGTGGTTGAGTGAGGTTGTGGTGTATTTGGGGGTGGTTGTTGTATGAAGAATTGACATGAGCGGTTGATGGTTACATGAGTTTAATGGTGTAAATGGGGGTGGTGTGTGTGGGAATGTCATGAAAGAAGTGGTGTGCAACATGGAAATTTGATGTGGCTAAGGTATGAGTGTGGAAGGATGAAGGTTGCATGATAGTTTGGTGCAAGCAAGGTATTGGCTATGTGAAGTGTTAACACAACTAAGGGTGAGACACGTAGGTTCTTAAAACTAGTAAGGCTAAGCAACATGAGCTAATCACATTGTGGCTAGCTCATAATGTGAGGCGAGGCAGATTACATAGGGCTTTGTTGGATAAATAGGGAAAAACAATGATGAATGAAGGATAAAGCCATCGAGTAAAGGAAGAGGGAGTTCAGGGGGAGTTGTGGAATGAAGTGAGGAAGGGTAAGGAGTAATATTTATAGGAGATAAGGTGAAGGGTATGAAATGTGAATGATAAAGGTGTGAGGTTGGGGGAGTTAGTTTGGTGTGGGTTTCCCATGACAAAAACCTAGGGAAGGATGATGACGGAGCATGCTGGCTAATGCAACTAAGGTGTAGGGCAGGTGTAGTGGCTAGGAGAGGGGCATGCTTGACCCAAAGAGGAACAGGAGAAAAAGGATATCTATCCAAGGAGAATGGAAAAGGAAAAAGAAAAGGGGGAAACAAAATAAGAAAAGGAGAAAGAAAAGGGGAAAGAGTTTGGGATTAAGATTATAATTAGGTATAAATTTAAGATTAGGGTAAAATTAATCTATCAATTATTTGATATTAGGGTTATGTTAAACCATTAATGACCCAAAATTAGGATTATATTTAGGTTTATACTTAGGATTAAAAGATTAGAGTAAGATAAAAATATCAATTACTCAAGATTAGATTTAGGTTAAAATAATAATTACTTGAGATTAGAATTAGGTTAAAATTCATAGTATTATACTTCTACTATTTAGGGCATATTATCTTTATCTAATTTTTGCTGATAAGATCTAAATTATCTTATTACTATTTTACCATTATAATTATATTTTTTTGTTAGTAAATGTCAACTTTATTACTTCAAAATACTGAGTGAAGAGTGCTACCTAAGGGAATTCAATACATCATAAGGCGTTAGCCATTCCTACTAAGATCATCTACACTCTCCATTAGTCTTTGATAAAACTTACTACTATTGAACAAAAAAAAGGATTAGTAAGGTCTCTCAATATTTGTTTTTTAATACAATGACATGTTTGAGACTTCAAGGTAAAAATATGTGCATGCCTTTCCCGCCAAATGTGGTAAATTGCAACAACAAGAAGTGCACAAATCACATATTTCCTAACCTTTGGACTCCGACCCCCATTCATAGACCATCTCTTCAAATCATTCCAATTTGTGATTGCTTGCTGACATCCTACCTTGTGGAGTAAATGGAACCCCGCTATAGTAGCACAGGGGCATTAAAAGAATAGATTTGGGAGGGTTTCTACTGATATAGAGCAAAGGACACAAGTGTTAGACTGAATAATGCCATATTGAACCATTTTATCCTGAGTATGAAGACGTTCATAAATTTTAAGCCAAAATATAAATTTGTGTTTAGGAAGGGTAAGAGGAGACCAAACAGCATTGGACCAAGGAACTCTAGTATCTTGAGGCCTAATAATTCTATAAGTTTGAGAGATGTTGAATTTTCCTACAGTGCACACTTTACTTTACCCTTCATCTGAGATGAGGAAGGACTGGAAATTGGGACTAAGCATAAGAATATTCCTGAGAATCCATGAGTAGGTGTTTGCAAGATCCAAATTTCAAAGATCTTGCCCCTTAATATAGTAGGCATGCACCCATCTAAACTAAAGTAGATCCTTCTTATTTGCCAACAACCATGAAAGTCTTCCTATAGAGGCTACATTCCAAGCAACATTCCAAACTAGATGTCAGTAAATCCTAGACCTCCCTATTTCTTGGGTTTACAAACCTGTGACCAAGCAACATGAGCTTTTTTTGTTGTTTCATACAAGCCAGACCATAAGTAGCTTATGCAAATAGTATTTATTTAATCAATAACCTGCTGTAAGAGGGGAAACACTAGGCATTAGTAGGTCTAAATGCTATAAAGAACTAACCTTACTAGCTGCATTATGCTTGAATGGCTTAAAAAAGACTGTGAATCTCTAATTTTAGTAGTATATTTTTCTATGAGAGGTCAGTAGTGCTCAATTCCTAAGTACTTACTATCCAGGGGAACCCCAAGGTAAGTAAAGCGGAGGGATCCCTCAGGAATATGAAACTCAAAGAAGATGTTACTTTTTAAGTCTGAAGGTACTTCCCCTCCATAGTAAATTAAGATTTTAGAAGCATTTAGGCACAATCTTTAGAGAGAAGAGAAAGACAGGAATATGTTAAGGATGTCTTTGATAGAGGGCATATTACCATTACTAAAAAAGAGTAGGTCATCAGCAAACATCATGGTGATAAGTCTAATTCTTTTACAATTGGGGTGAGGTGAAAATACAGGGTTTGGCTAGATCTTGGTGAGAGCTTGATTTAGGAATTCCATGATCAGCATAAAAAGTGAGGGGGAAAGATGATCCCCCAATCTTAGTCCCCTTTTGGCCATAAATGGGGGGGTGCAGAACTTGATTGAACATAATAGAGAAGCTGACTGAGGTTACACAATTCATAATAAGTCTCACAAAAGCTAGGGGGAAGTAAAGTGAGAGTAGAATATGTTCTAATAAATCCCAACTTACAGTATCATAAGCCTTCCTTATGTCTAATTTGATCATACACCTAGGAGAGAGGTGTTTTGGGGTAGAGCAATTAACAAGTTTAGTTGCAAATAAGATGTTATCACTTATGCTTCTACCTTTTACAAATGTTAATTAAGATTCACCAATTAAGAGAGGAAGGATAGGTTGGATTCTATTAGTAAGAATCATAGAATTAATTTTGTAAAGAGTGTTACAACAAACAATCGGTTTGTAGTCACAAGCTTTTGTGGCATTTGGCACCTTGGGGATAAGGTGTAGAGAGGTGCCATTAAGGCTATAAGGCAGATGGCCATTTCTAAAGAGTTCACATATGCTTTGTCAAACCTCATTTTATATTATATTCCTGCATCTTTTAAAGAAAAAGGCATTGAAACCATAAGGCACTGGAGCCTTGTCATTATTCATAGAGAAAACTGCCTCCTTTACTTTTGCCTTTGAAATTAGGGCAAGAAACTAGTTGGAGAACTCCTCAGGAGCTAAAGGACTAGTGGAGATGACAGAATTGATGTGGGTTCTATCCAAAATTCCAGGGTGTGGAGGCAAATAACCTAAAAAAGATTTGTTAAAATCAGAGAATACATCAAAAATAACCTCTTGATCAGTACGGGCAACACCCCTCTCATCTGTAATCGAGTGAACTTGATTAGATTGCCTTCTCCATTTAGCAAGAGCATGGAAATATTTTATATTGGAGTCTCCTAGCTTCAACCAACTTAGTGACTTACTCTCAATTTCTTATGGAAGAAAATTTCCTCACATTTAGACAAATGTAAAAACTTTTGAAGAGTTATCTTTTTGTTTTGGGAGAGAAAAGAGTCTGGGGGTTTTGAGCTAGCTGAGCTTGAGTTAGAAGAAGATCTTCTCAATCTTGTTGAACCTTTTCACTGATTCCCCCAAACTTACATCTATTAAGTTCCTTAAGGGGAACCTTAACCATTTTCAACTTATGCTTAATATAATTAAGGGGATTGCCTGATACATTAATAGACCAAGTATGGGCAACAATGCTATCAAACTGCTCATCTTCAACCCACATATTGTAAAAATAAAAAGGTTTATTGCCTATATATGATAGAGAATATATGCACACTAAGATAGGTGAATGATAAAAAATGCTAAGAGCTTGTAAATGAGCAACCATACCTCCATAGGTGTCAAACCAACAAGTATTTTCTAAGGCTCTATCTAGCTTACAAAGAATATTATCAGCTCTAGATTGGTTATTACACCAGGTGTAGAGAGGCCTTGTGAACTTAAGGTCCACTACCTAAATCTAAGATACTCTCCCCTTACGGCTTTTGACTACTTATAACCATATTAAAATATCCCGTCATAAGCCAAGGTGAAGACATAAGTGTAAATTGAATGAGCCACTACCACATAGTCTTTCTCCTAGTACCTTGGTTAAAGGTATAGATGAAGGACACATAAAACTTGAAGTCCCCATTTGCATAATGCACCTTAGTGAGGATTCCTTGGTCTATAGCTAAGATTTCTTCTACAACTAAAAGATTGGGGTCCTAACCAACCCAAAATCGACCATTATAATGAGAAGAGTAATTATTAATCTAGTGCCAATTGGGCATGAGTTTCCTGCATAGATGAATGGTATTGCCTTCCTTTATTATAATTTCAAGAAAACCAACTAAACTATACTTATTTTGTCTACTCCACACTCAAAATTCATTTTGCTTAAGGAGATCATTAAGCCTCCTCACATTCCAGCATCCAACAATCATGACAATTGAATATGGAAATCAAGGAGGTAGTGGAACCCCTTTGATCCCCTAGTCACCAACTTCCATCCATCCTCACAAGAGAAATCTTCTATAGAACCTAATGTAGAAGAGTGTAATTCATCAATGAATGTATCGGTTGTAGTACTTGATATTGTGATTGGTCTATCTTTTCTAAATGATTAGAAGAAGAAGAAGAGGCATATTGATTAGACATAGAGTCCCTAATCTAAACCAAAATAGTAGAAGGGTTAGGTTATTTATGGATGGGTTTAGCTGGACTCTAAGATTGTTGTGTGCTCTTCCTCTTATCATTTACCGCCACCCAATGATTTTGATGTTGTTTAGGGCTAGTATTTATGTCTTTAGTAGGGTAAGAATTTGAGTTATGATAAGCTTTTGGCAGATGTGGCAATAGCTAGGCTTCCAGTCAAAGAAAACTTGTTGTTCATGGATTGAACCATCAGGCTTCTTAATAGGAATGGATTATGAGAAAGGTCTATATGTGTCCACTTCCCCTAAGCCCCTAGAAAATGATATCATTTGTCTGTTTGAGGTTATAGGATCCATCCCTTTAGGCTTACCAAGACAACTACATATCCTGCTAAGAGAGTTTACCGACCACATTGATAAAGGGAGATTGGAAAGCTTGATCCATAAAGGTAGAAATTAAAATTCCTCCCTCGTAAATGTGAATTTTGGGGACCATCTTTTGACAAGGATAAGCTTAGTATTGATTTACCAAAATCTTGCATCTAAGATAGTCATACAATCCTCTTCATTATCAAAAGCAAATAGAACAAGTCTGTTTTCATGCATCAAGATTTGAGGGGTTGATACATGAGACCAGTTTGTGCAAAACAAATTCTATAATTGGTGATAAGATGATCCGATACCACACACCAAGCCCACCAGGAAATTTGGCCATTTTAAACATTCATCTAGTAAATCCTTAGCCAAGAGTTTAGTTGTAGCTATCTCATTCACCAAGACAAGGGGTTAATAGGTTAGTTTAGTGAGATGTGTTGGCCATCAATTGATACGAACTATATCACTCCACTTGGTATTAGAAATCGGTGGTTCCATGGTATTCAAATGCAATGGTTCTATTTCAGTTGAAGTTTGAATCGGTTCCATGTTTTAATCTTGCATAGGCACAGGAAGATCTTGTATGGATTCAATCGAAGCACTTAGAATATCCAATTATTTGTGGTTCACATGTTCAATAACTTCTATTTGTGTGTCCTGACAATTCGAAGATGAAGGCGAGGGTGGCGGCAGTGCGGGGGGCTGTCGTGAAGTGGTGTGCTTCTTCTTCTTTGCCATGGGCAGACACGTAGGTGTTGGGAACCCTACAATGCGTGTGGGAAGGAGCTATAATTGCTATTATTATTATTATTATTATTATTATTATTATTATTATTATTATTATCACCATAACTAATATTTTATTTATAAGTACTATTAATATTTTTATCATTACACTCATTATTAAAGTTACTATCATTAATTATATAGTTTATTTATTATTATCTAAGTTGTGCTGAGATCATATGATTTGAATTGATCTAATTTGATAAGTCTTTGAAATAAACTAAGGAGAGTATACCCTCGTTCTATTTTTCATCTTCTAATTCTCAACTTATTTTTTTCAACTTTCAATGTTTATCTATGTTTAAAATTTTCACTTGAGCAGTTAGCTAACAACGCTAAAGAGGCTCTACATCTTATCCATTATTGGGTTGGCTCTACTTAGACCACTTATCTAAATCAAAAATTTAGGGAAAGAAAGGCTGAATTTAGGGATGATAATGGATCTATTTCAATTATAGTTTGATAAGGATACCTATCTTCATATACATACCAAGCACAAATGGATAACTATTAGCTTACCAATACTTGAACCCATTTAATATCTAATAGATAATATGTTATCCGATGCAACATATAGTTATTTGTTCATAATTACAAGTGTGTGTGTGTGTGTGTAGGATTAATATTGGGTACAAACTCTAATCTAAAATACAAATGTAGCAACTAATTATGTCCATTAGCTTGCTTATATTAATGATCTTCATTGGATTTGATATGATTGGTTTAATAGCAAACAATAAAACATATTTGTAATAAACATTTTGAAAAAACCTTCTTCATCGGCCACTATTTTCTCCTTTTTCATTTAATATCTCTTATGGTATGTCTCTATTAGGTGCATGCCTCCTCCCTCCTCCCCACCTCCCACCATACCTTTCACTAAACAAAAGCCACCGCCTCTAAATATTTTCGATCGACCATAATTAAAAGCACAAATTTTGAATCAAATCATCCGCAAACATTTAATTTGGCCAAATATTGTGTGCAAAAATACTCACCCACCCTCATTTGCTTCTTTGCATCATTAAACTACCATTAAACTAATACCACCATCACCATCTCCTCATTCCATAAGTCTTCAACCTACACTACCACTACAAGCACAAATACTAAGCTAATAAGTGATAAAGTAAATTGAGAGAAAGAGAATAGAAATCAGGGATAATTAAACATTAATTGGACTTAATGGATGAAGAAAAAAAGAAAATAAGAGCTCAAATGATGTCGAAAAAATAAAAATGGCAAAGAGAGATTGATGGAAGAAGATAGAAAAAGGAGTAGGGGTGATGCTCTTGGTCATGGACTAAATAGGTATTAAGAAATGGATAGAGAAGCAGAACAAATAAGAAATTTAATTTTTTTTAGATCAGATAATTAGTTTAAGATCATACAATCAAAACCAACATCATTATCCTTTTTCAATAATAAATTACTTGTTATTATTTATCTTCGCCATCAATTAACTATGAATATATAGTTGAAATTAGTTTATACATTTTAATTTTAGGTTTGAGTTTTTACCCGATCTTAATCCTACACACGCAAGAGGCGCGCGCTCTTTTATCCCTAAAACATATATATGGATGTTTTTTCTATAAAATTACAATGGATAAACAAATTTGGGGTATAGATGCATGTATGGATGGGTACAAAGATAATGATCTTGAAAATCTCAGAGCCATAACTGGATATATGCTAATCAAAAATTTGGTAAAAAAATAAATATATAAATGATAAAAAAAATCTAGTAAAAAAATTCAAATATCTGGAAATTTTGATATATGAAATTTTAGATCAAATTATAAATAATTTGTTAAATGTCCAAAAATTTTGATTGTACTTAAAAATAATAAATATTTGACCAAAAATTATACAATCAATAGATAATAAATCAATCACAGTTGAATTAATGAAATAATGATTAAATCTTAGTCCTAAATTGTATAATATCCATCTAATAAATTTAAATATCTAATAATAGTTCAACCTATAACAAATATAAAAGCATGATATATAAAATTTTCCAACACACAAAAATATATGATTTCAAATGTCCAATATTAAAAATTATGAGATACTACATATATGCATACATAAATACATACATATGAAAAATATATTATTTTTAAAATATGTATGCATATACATCTACAATTTATTAGATCATATATTACTTATAGTTATCAAATTAAATATTCAATTTATTTAATTTTTTTATCATATTATTTATTTGATTTAATAAATAATACTAAATTAATTATTATTTTGTTGATCAAATTGATTTAAATATCTAATTAATTCAACATCGGATAAACAATAACCATATTTATATCCAAATCTAACAAATATTTTTCTCTTATTCATATACAATAATAAACCCTCATCGATCACCACCCTAAGAGCTATGCGCATCACCACACTATTACTTGTTTGACATAACCAACCAACTATAGGCAATCAATTATTATATATTAACTAGAGTTGTACCTGTGTGATGCACAATGTGGTCAGTGTTTGAATAATCATGGTTCTATCTAATATTTGATTAAAAAAATAGTTAGGATAAATAAATTTTATATGATTAAGCAATAAGGAGACATTAATTGTAAACAGATTGTAATAAAATATGGGTATATGAGGAATAACTCTTCAAAAATACTTTATGATTATTTCTTTTCAAAAACTTTTGTAAATACAACATTTGTGGTTGAATTATTTCAGCAGAATTATTGTGTCATATAAGAATTTTTAAATCTATACAATTTGTGACTCGAGAGATAGCAACAAAAAATTGACAATGATTAAATACAGTTTTTTTTCAAGAAAATACCAACATTATGAAGGGATTGTCTTTAAATTTTGTTGATTGTTGTTGCATATAATACAATCAATGGAAATTGTCTTCGATTAAACTTGAAAGATAGCCTTAGATCAGTTGGTGTTAATGATATTCTTAGTAACAATACTCGTTAACCAAAATTATTTCTACCTAAGATATTTGCTTCCAAGACATGAGCTCAAAGCCTTGTGATTACCATCCTAGTAGTATTGCATAACCCAATTGAATGATTAATATTCCTCAATAATATAATTGGTGTACCAATATTCAAATTCAACACATGATTTGGCACACCAAAGCACCTAAGACCATTTAGAAATTCTAGAGTGTGTAGATCTTATAACAAATCATTATTTGAATCAGGTTTGCATGTTATATCTAAACTCAAATATATTTTATCTTTAACTGAGTTAATTAATAACATGTATTCATTAATAGACTCTACAATATTAAGAGTTAGTACTAGGATAGATTTGTAACATCCCCATTTTTTACTACCAACAAATTTCTCTTAAAATAATGCAGAAGTGAAAAATACATTTAAAAAAATGGGGTGTTATTGGCGTGCCTAACATAGGGTAGACGCCTGCTACCTATCCCATATTAGATAAAAAGCTAAACCAAACCATCCAACTTAAAATAGTGTGTGCAAACTTAAATCAAATAAAAAATTTAAAAATTGTTTACAATCAAGGACCTCAATGGTCCCCAACCAAGTAAAATACAAGGAAAATATGATTTAAAATTATAGAGCTATATTACTTAGAAAACAAGACTAAGGCATGACCCCAAAACCATGGACTGCACAAAATCCTCTAGATGTCCTTGCTCTCAAGTCTTAAACCCAAGTTGGGGTAGGCCCACTATTAGCCATCCCCAAAAACCTCTACATAGCTCTCTACTCATGGGAATGATTAGGTGATCGAGCAACCGGGCATATCAGTACGCTATATACTGAGTAAGCCAAACTGTCTCCTCAATGAGAAATACAAGTGTAAAAATTCTATCATACCTTGGATATCATATTTAATATACATCCTACTAATGTCATGTGCATAAAGGTAGTAGTAATGCATTAGGATATACTATCATCCATAACTTAGGAAAATTATAATGTATCATGCTTATCTTCATATTATAATAACATGGATACTCACACATATACTAGGCAAATTAATTCAAACGACCACTGGGGTTTATTTTCCAACTTGGCCAAATCAATTAGGTTATATTATTTCTTCATTAATATATATTGACATAGGTCAATATATGGTCAATCCTTCCAATTATTAACTAGTTGGTCATATAAGCTATTATCTAAGTGTACAACCAGCTTTTATCCTTCTTCTTTTTTTCATTCAACCTATTATTTCCATCATTATTCAATTATTTAACATCCACTTATTCATCAACCAAATGTTACCATCTATATCTTTATTATCGAGCGATGGATTGTGCACCATTCCATGGTATCACATACCATGGAAGCCTATCCAAAACAAGGAACATAAATTCTAGGTCGAAGCTAATCACCAAAGTGGACATAATTTTAGGCTGAAGCCAATCACTTGAATGGACATAAGTCTAGGCTGAAGCTAACCACTTAGGTAACCAAACCCTTTAGTATTAATACTCTCTAGTACATCACTAATGTTTAGAGTAGGTAAGGCATCGGGATATCTAAGATCTCGCCCGAGGACACCAATAAAAACCTAAAGGTAGATTGACCCCCGGTAGCAAATCAAGGATCAGGTAACCCTAGCCCATACACAACTTGATTGTCTTTCACTTTACATAATTAATACATCATTTATGAGGTTAAGTGATCACATAAGTCCCATACAAAGAACAAGCAAGGCATTCACATATTTCTTCCATATTAACCCTTTCAATTTTCCAACTATGTGTGGGGTTTTTTATTATCTTTATCCAATGTTATTCATGCCCATCATCCTATTTTATCCAAGCACATGCGGTGCTTCATTACTCTTTTCTCAAAGACCATCATGTTTCATAAGTGGTATACCCATTTAGCCTTTTTAATACTTATTGAGTGTGTCATAATTTATGATTTGTTGAATATATTCATTGGGTTGTTAATCCATGATAAAATTTGCTTTTATCCCTTTAATAATCATAGGATAATCTCATTCATAGCATCAAAGCATAACCAAACCGAAGGGAATGAAATCACATAACCCAACCGAACCAGTCAATCAATCTAGCCCAACTAGTCGATTATTTTGACTTAACCAACCTTGTTTTTCCTAAAATAGATCAATTAGTTTGGGTAAACCAATTGATTCTTCATAGACCAATTGATTGGTTATGTCCAACGAGTTAATGGGTTTAAGTAAAGAGCTTAATCAAGGTCTCTACAAGCTTACTAGTATATGGGTTGGGTCAATTAGTCGACTGTTCTATGAACCAATCTATCAATTTGACCTAAACAGTCAATCGGTTTGCCCTACAAAAACACCAAATAATCATTTTCATGTAGATCAGGTTTATAAATCTTTATCTTACCACATGGGAACATATCTTAACATCAAATATATATATTAGCCTATTTAATATGCACATCTCAACATTAATCACTACAACCGATCATTTCTCAAAATTCATGCTTTTCACTCAAAATGCATAATTTAGCCATCCAAATCAATTCTGTAAGCTATAAACATTCATGCCAACATATAATATCAACTTAAGAGTTTTAGATTATGCAAGATTTCTCAATACCCATTTTAGAAGTAAGAATCACTTACTTGATATAGGCAAAACTTTCTTTAAATTAGAAATCTCAGCCTATGAAAGCCTCAACTTTTAAAACCTTTAAACAACAAGTTTTAACTTAGAAATTTGTACACAACTCTAATAATTTCAAACTTAAAATGGAAAGGAAGGAATGAACATACCACACCCCAAAGGAAAAATAGAGGGTACTCAACTGAAATACTCAATCTTTTTCCTAAATATAACTCTTCCTTGATTAATAATTAAAATAAGAGGGAATAAGAGAAAGGATCAAAAGAGTAAAAGGGATTTGACTATAAGGTTTGAAGTGTAGAGGGAGAAGGTGAATATAGAGAGTTAGGTAGTTTTGTTGGCTAAAAGAAAGGTGAACACAATAGGTGATTGGGGTTATTTATAGCCAACTAATCGAGATGAATCACAATGTGGTCAAGAACAAATTGAAAACCATAATTCTTACCATTATAATTCAAGTTAAACAGACCTATTTTGTCCTGGATATGCTGGCTTATCCTTTAGAGTTCAAATGGCGATTCTAGAGACATGTAGGTTAATTGGTCAAGAAATGCAATTTATAAGAGGGGTAATGGAAGGTCAATGTGGAATGAATCTTTCAGCAGAGCAAAATCATGCTTGAGATTGAAGTAGTGATCTCAAAATTGTGCAAAGGAGAGATATGGAAGAAGATAAGGCTGAGGCCATATCCCCCCTCAATTGTCCCAATCAATCATCCAAATTTGATCTTGAAATGCCCCAAAATTTTCTAATTTTAAAAATTATAATTAAATAAGGTTTTATTAGGAAAAAATTATTTAAATAATATTTTTTATTAAAATATAAGGGAATTAATATGGAAAATTAAGAAGAAATTTATAAGTATTTTAATTAGGAGAAATTTGGGTATTTTAGCTAATTGAGGATTTTATTTTAAAAATTAATTAAATAAATTATTTTATTTAAAATAAGAAGTAGAAAATAGTTTCAAATTAATATTAATTTTATAAATAATTTAATTGAAGAAAATTAGGGTATTTTGCTAATTAAAATGAAATTTATGAAAAATCTTTTTAAAAGCCTAATTTAGCCTAAAAAGGAATTTAAATACTATTTTATTTAATTATTATTATTTTTAAATATCCCAAATATTCTATTTAAGTTAATTAACCCAACCCACTATTTTTATTTTTCCCCTTTTCCTTTTTCCTTTTCTTTATTCCTTTTTCTTTCTTCTTCTTTTCTTTTTCTTTTTCCCATCCCCCGAGTTGGGCCTAGCCGCGACCCATTTCCCCTTTTTCCTTTCCTCAGCCCAAATCCCCATCTATTTCTCCTTCAGCGCGACCCGACTCCGAAGTGCCGCGCCTCGCTTCTGTTTCCCTCAAAACTCATCGTTTTATTTAAGAAAATTTTAAGTGTCGCCCGGCCCAGTTCTTTCCCCTGTTTCCTTTATTTCTTTTTCTTCTGGACAGCTGGTCTAGGCCTTTCTTCCTCATTTCTTCTTCCTTCGCACTTGCCCAGCCCCGCCACTGACCTGCAACATTGCCACAGCTCGTCCAAGAAATTCACCGCCGATATCACCCGTTTTTGTAACACCCCATTTTTACTGTAAAATTTTTTGTTTTGCAGAAGAGTTAATTACAAAATCAATGTGTGTTACTGCCACACTCAATATAAGTCTGGCATCTGCCACCATTCTTATACTAAGTGCTAAGGCTAAAACATTTCTTTACTCAAATAACATGATGACAAAAGTCAAAATACAGAGAACAAGAGATGAATACAGTACTAATTAAAAGCAACATCAACAGTCTATCAAAACTCAGGAGAGAAATTACAAGAGGATATAAAAGTCTAAAACAATTGGAGACCAGATCACAGAAGAGACATCGGATAATCTTATGCTCTCAAAACTAACTGACAGCTTTCAACTGCACTCAAAAACTGACCTGCAAAGTCCATTGCCCATTGAATAGGCAGGGCCCATGAAAATGAACCCTTCAATACTACGGTATTGAGTAACCCTTTATACCAAACTAATATGATAAACAACATGGAACACATGCAAAGCATACCGTTAACATTGTATGAGACATATATATACACATACGAGGAATGAGATATAGTAGTTATTCAGATAATCAAACTCCATCTTGATCACAGACTACTCATATTCACTCTTCTGAAACAACTAAACTTACCAAATGAACAACCCAGAGATACTATCTGAAGTATGGTTAGAAGAAAAACCTAATATAATAACCATAAGGTATCATGACAATACAAAGTATAAACATTAAGATTTACATGAAATGACCCAAACATAATAATCATAATAGGTAAATAAATGTCACTAAACTACCTAATGTTCATGCATGCTTATTTAGAGCATAATAACACTTATCAACTAAGCATCCCTAAATGCTTTCTGAGGTGATAATCAAAACCCACTCTACGCCACCATTATAATCTTTACAACATAATTCATGCATCAGCATGAACTCCAACCAATTACATAACATCACAGGTATGTTCACAGATAAAATATACTTAGATCCCCAACATTGTAGGTATACTTACAAGTACAATGTAATAAAATACATAACGTCACAGATATACTTACAGATACAGGATAACAATATACATAACATCACAGGTATACTTACAGATACAGTATAATAACCAAATATATAACATCACAGGTATACTTACATGTATAGTATAATAACATCCATAACCTCACAAGTATACTTACAGATACAGGATAACAATATACATAACATCACAGGTATACTTATAGGTACATATAATAACCAAATACATAACGTCATAGGTATACTTACAAGTAAAGTATAATAACATTCATAACCTCACAGGTATACTTACAGGTATAGTATAATAAAATACATAACGCCACATGCTTACTTACAGGTGCAGTATAATGAAAACCATCACATCACATATATGTTCACAGACATAATACCAACATAGGTAGGCACAAAGGCTGCTACCCCAAAACCACAGGTAGGTACAACAACTACTACCAAAACCATAGGTAGGCACAACGACTGCTACTGAAACCACAGGTAGGCACAACGGCTACTACCCCAAACTACAAATAAGCACAATGGCTACTACTTAACCAATCCAATATCCAATAATAATCTTTCCAATCGAATCATATCATTTCCATTTTTATTTACTCGATAGGGATACAATAATAACCCAGAGACATAACAGTACACTGGTCATACCCGCGCACAAGGCAACACGATACCCTCCAACCATCCAACCTAGAGGCATAACAACACTCGTCATACTAATGCACTAGCACACAGTACCCTCCTCACCTTAGACAACTAATCCTTAAGTATCGATACCCCCTATAGGGCCCCTAGGTCACCTATAGAGTAGACTAGGGCCTTATTGGGGCATAACCGGCACACCAGAAGCCCAAAAAAATCGAAGACTCCTACCTCATCTTTAGGGTAGCTACCCCTAGAGAGAAACCATTCCCAAACTCGAGGTCTTCCACTTTACGTATTAGGATTTTCATAAGGTGATCACAGATAACACACATTACACATTTATTCTTATTTCCATACTTATTCATTTTTCCTTTATTTCCAATTATCCAAGTCAACCCTATGGTCGACGGTATAAAATAAAGTCAAAGTCAATACTAAGGTCAACCTACCAAAAGTCTAAGGCCATCCTATATCCAATTATTCATATTTAGGCTTACTAGGCCGAAAATACCAAAATGTCCCTAAGGCCAATAATTATCAAATTATCATTCATTTAAATACTAAAACCATTTTATTTATTAATCTATCGTGAAAATGTTAAAAAAAATAATCTAATTATTTATTATACAATTTAAATCACCGGTCATGTCAAAAGACCATTTTGCCCTTACACAAATTTTTGCATACGAAACCCTATCATATACTTTTGAAACATACAAAACACACGATCGTATAATCCACAATAGATAATACATATTAAACATAATTTTTAGGATAGATATCATAATGCACAAAAATGACTAAATTGCACCTAGGGCACACATCTATAATAATTATTGAATAATTATATCTGAGTATGCTCAACCTTTTATTTTACACATAATTATCATACAAATTATTTTCCCATCATTAGAATCGTTTTTAATCATACTTTCGTATCCAAAATATTTTATATCATATAACATGCTTGTTGTTATCCGTTTTCATAATAATAATAATTAACAGACAATTATATCAAAATAAATCATGCTAAACATATTTTATACACCAAAAATCCTAATGTACTATCACACAATTTTATCATTTTATTAGAGTATAACGGTTACCTAAATTCCAACAAAAACGTAAAATTAGTGGTATCCACTAAAATTTATTAGGTCCTACTAATTAAACTTTTGTACCTAAAATAATATCACAAATATTGAATTAATATCTATCGGATAAAATAGTAATTATAGTATAAAATATTTATTTTTTTAAAATTATCAAAATACCCTTACATTTAATATGGTACCAAAATTTTTAACGAAACACCATGCAACTCACGCTGTTGTGCAGCGTGAGCCATGCATGCGTAGAGGGCTAGGCTATAAGGCGAGAGTTGGCCGATAAGGCAAGGAAAGGGATAGGGTGGTAGAGGTGGTGGTTGGCGGAGTTGGTGGTTGGTTGGTAGTGGAGGGTGGCTGGTTGGCGCTGTAGGGAGGTGGGCTACAGGATGGTTGGGGAGGCTAGGAAGGCAACAAAATAGAGGGAGAGATGGATGGAATAGAAGGGGAAGGGATGGGAAATTAGAATGGAACAGAGAAAGGGAAGGGAAGTAAGGGATGTGAGGCTGTTTGGGTGTTGGGTTTTCTGCGTGAGGTCGGGAGCTACTGGATTGGAAAGGAAAACTAAACTAGAGAGAGGGGAGGAGAATGGAAAGGGAGAAGGTGGCTAGAAAGGCCAACAAAAACAGAGGGAGGGATGGGGGTGAGTGCTGCTCAAGGTGGTTTAGCCGAGAGAAAATAGGAGGGGGCTATTGGTGGTGCTGCGGTTGCTGGGTGCTGCTGGACGACAAAGTGGGATGGTGGTCAACTGGTTAGATTGGGGAGTGCAAGGCTGTGACAGGGGTGACGGTTCTACTGGATGCGAAGTGGTAGTCGGGGGTGTTGGGGCGCAGGAAACAAATGGGGCAGGGAGGGGAGTAAGGGCTGGCACGATCGAGCTACATGTGTGTATGTGTATATGTTGCAAGTGCTTGTTTGGTTGGGGCTTGGGGAAGGCTGCGCCGAAAGTATTAGGGGCGCTGGGATGAATAGTGGGTTGGGGGATGTTTGGGTAGAGTGTGCGGGAGTGTAACATGTATATTTGTGTATAAATGCAGGAGGTGGAGTAAAGGAAGAAAGTGAGGGAGACAAGAGAGTATTTACGGGGATGGAATAGCAAATGGCAGAGGGAGAGAGAGAGAGAGAGAAGAAACACATATATATATATATATATATTATTTTAAATTTAGTCTGGATAAATTAAAATATTGGATAGAAAAATAATTCGAAGAAAAATAATCCGATATGAGATAGATTTAAATAAAATAAAAAGATAAAAATAATTAGGAATTTATTTCGGGTTACGAGTTACGGTTATTAATAAAATAATTCGGATAAGATTTACAGATAAAAACTAGGAGTAAAATAAATAGTCGGTTTCTATCAACTTTTAACCTAATTATTTTTATATATAAACCGTCATAATAATACGAATAATAGTAGCACTTGTAATATTTAACCTCATAAAATAATAATTATAACTAATAACATGATTATTAATTTATAATTAATGTTTCTAAAAGCGGGGTATTACAGTTTTGACCGACCTTTTTCCTTCCTCTCTCTTCCCCCTAACTCTCCAGCCCTTTTAACCCAACCAAATCTCCATTTCTCGCACAATATTCCTTCTTTTTCTACGCACAACCCTACCACGTTGCTCTTAAATTTCACCGGCAATCATCGACGCCAGCGACCAAAACCCTACTTGCTTATCCCCTCACCGATCCATATAAAGTCTATAAATACACTCATAGTAGCCCTGTATCGAGCCTTTGATCTCTTACCCAGAATTTCCTGACCTTGTTGCTGCCCCTTTAAACGCCATCCCTACTGCCGTCGGCCAACGACGACACCCAATCGCCTACTAAACTCTTCCTTACACCTCCCTCTAGCTAACTAAACATCCCTCATCCCTTGATTCTTCCTACATGAGCCACCTCGACTGTGCAAAGTTATCCCCTCGAGCAGCCCTATTTTCTATCTCCGCCGCCCTTCGAACCGCCCTTAGCCACCTCTTCCGCTGCTGCCGCCAGTCCATTGACCTCCCAAATTATGCTGCAGACCCTCCTCTACCTTCCCCTACCTCTCTTTTCCTCTTTCTCCCTCTCCTCCTCTCTTTCTCTCCTTCTTCCCCATTCGGCCACCACCTTTGCCGCCATGCGCCGCCACCCTTATTCTGTCCCTCTCCTTCTGGACAACCACAATTACCCTTACTCCCACCACCATTCTCCCTATCCTTTTCCCAACCTTCAACTTTTACCCTTTTCTTCCCTTTTTTCGGCCACCACCTCCGCCTCCGTGCACCACCGCCGGTGCTGCCAATCCCCTCTGGCCTAAGGTTGGATCCTAAACCCTCACAACCCTTCTCCCTATTTTTATAAGCCTTAGTTTATTTTATTTCACTTAATTGATTATAAATACTAATAATAATAATAATAATAATATTTCTATTTTTAATATGTATTATTATTATTATTAGTATTATTATTTATATTTTTATTATTATTTCTATTGAGGGCCGAAGTCCTATTGTATTTTTAATTCAATTTTATTAGTATTCTTCTTATTATTTCTATTATTAATATTAATATGTTATTATTATTATAATTATAATTATTTTTATTTTTACTATTTTGAATTACTACTAATATTATTCCATTATTAATATTACAACTACTTTACTATTAGTTTTGCTATTATTATTATTATTATTATTATTATTATTATTATTATTATTTTGGTAAAGGGGCCGAAGCCTTTATTTTACTTTATTTTTGAATAATGCCTTATTATTATTATTATTATTATTATTACTATTACTATTATTATTATTATTATTCATTGATATTATTTTAGTATATTTGCTATTATTATTTTAGTATCATTATTATTCTTATTATTAGGGTAAAGTTTCCAACCCTATATTATCAACTTTTATAATATTTCTATTATTTATTATATCTTAGTAAAGTTAAAAATTTATTAATGTTATTTTTATTAATATGTTATTATTTTGTCAAAGTCGTAAGGAGGCATAGGAGCGTGCTCCAAGACCGGTGTCGTTCTAGGTAAGGGGTTACTAAGGCCTATTGTGTGTTGATGTGCATTATATACTTTGTATGATATGCATCATATGTTTATTATTGTAATTATTTCATATGTGATATAACGTGGAGTTGAAGTATGTTTTTGTATGGCATGTGTACTATATGTGATGAAATATTATGGTATGTGATGATATGTGTTGTGACCCTGTAAGACATATATGTGAAGATGTTGATATGGTTTGTATGAGCGAATGTAATTTATGATGCTATGTGGGAGAATATAATTTATGATGTTATATGGGAGAAGCTAATTTATGATGTTGTATGGGAGAATGTAATTTATGATGTTATATGGGAGGCTCTAATTTATGGTTTTTATAGGAGAATTTAATTTATAGTTTTGTGTCGGAGAATCTAATTTATGGTTTCATATGGGAGAATCTAATTTATGGTTTCGTGAGGGAGAATCTAATTTATGGTCTTATATAGGAGAATCTAATTTATGGTTTTGCATAGTTTTGTGTGAGAGAATTTAATCTATGGTCTTGTGTGGGAGAATCTAATTTATGGTTTTGTATGTGTTTGTATGAGAGAACTTAATCTATGGTGTAACATAGAAGAATCTAATATATGGTTTCTATGAATTGAATTTAGGGTTTTGTATGGAGAAACCTTGGGTTTTGTGTGGATTGAATCTTGGGTTTTGCATGGATGGATCTAGGGTTTTGCATGGATGGCTCTAGGGTTTGCATGGAGGAATCTAGGGTTTTGTGGGAGAATCTAATTTATGGTTTTGTATGGGAGGATCTAATGTAGGGTTTTGTATGGATGAATCTTTGGTTTTATATGGTTTGAATTTAGGGTTTGGTAAGGATGAATCTTTGGTTTTATATGATTTGAATTTAGGGTTTGATATGGATGAATCTTTGGGTTTTATATGGTTTGAAACTAGGGTTTGGTATAGATGAATCTTTGGTTTGGTGTGGATTGAAATTAGGGTTTTGTATGAAGGAATCTTGGGTTTTGCATGAAAGAATTTAGGGTTTTGTAAGGATGGACTTAAGTTTTGGCATGGTGGATTTTATGGTGTTGTATAGGATGTATAAAGTCTGCATGGGCATGAAATTTACGTATGGAAAGTTGATTTGGGATGTGAGGAAGGTAATTTAAGTGTTGTTTGGGTGTTTGAACACTTTAGATTAAAAATAGTACGTGGAGCAATATAAGGGTACATAGGAGACCGAGCTAGGTTTTGTGTGGACAACTAGGGTTTGTTGTGGCTACTTAGGGTTTTGTGTTATCATGTGTATTTGGTGATTAAACTGTAAATATGAGGATGCAATTTATGATTTGTGATGTGTTAAGTGTAAAGGGAATGATTCATGCATGCCTAGGGTGAAAGCTTCTGAATAATATACTTAAGACATTAATCACTTAAAGTGAAAGATTGTTGAGATGGGACCAACTAACCCACCGGTTCGGAATAGTAGTTAGGGTTTTTATCCTATGTGTGACCAATCCACCAGTTATAATAGTGGAGATTCCCAAGCTCAATAAACACAAACCAGAGTTTTGCTAAAGCACCTAAAAGATACTAATTACTTATAGTGGAACACTATATGGGCAAGAACTAAACCGATTCACCGGTAAGGAATAGTGGTTAGGGTTTTTACCCTATGCGCGATCGATCCACTGGTTATAATAGTGGCAAGGGCAAGATGCCCTGTGTGTAACCAATCCACCAGTTAAAATAGTGGGAGGTTCCTGTACTTGCATGGGTTAATAAAGAGCATGATGTGGAAATATTTCGATAAAGGATTAATGAAGTAATTAATCTGAACTATAGTGGACCTTGGCATTTTCACCTAATCGTTCATTTGTCTTTATGTTATCATGTTGGTGATTATTCTCTTTTATTATTCTACATTATTTATGTATTGTTATGTGTTGGCCTTAGTTTTCGGTTACCTTACTCAGTACATAGCGTACTGATCATTCTTTTCATGGGTGCTGCTCATTCCCATGAGCAGTATGCCCTTATGACTTTGTGCAGGTGGGCGAGACATCAGTCAAGGTTGAGTGTTGAGCATGTGTTTTGGCTCGAAGTTCAAGAGTATCGTGACCGTATTTTCTCTTTATGCGATTTTATTTCATTATGTTATTTCTTTTGTATCGCATTTATTCTTTTATGATTTATTACCTTGTATGGAGTATTTCAAATAAACCTTTTTTTATTGTAATATTATTCCCTCCGAGGAATTTTGATTTTGCACTCTGATTTCTATCTTATTATTGTTTATAAACTTTTACGCGTACTCTAATTTTTGATGTGTGATTCTTTCTAATTATTTATGAATTGTTGGTTTGAGTTTAAATATTAATCTTTTCTTTAGCCTTAGCACTTGGTACTGAAACAGTCGGAGAGAACCGGTTTGGTAATAAGTGTGGTAGTAACATCCCCAGATTTCACAGGTTTTAATTTAAAATTCTTTCACTAAAAAAAATTAGTGAATTTTAGGGTATTACGGATATAGGGATTTTCAAGCTAAATGCATCATAAAAAGGCTAATAATCTCTTAGGAATAATTCAGCATAGGTTAACAAAGTTTCATTTCAATACAAAACATTTTTCTAAAAAATTGAGTTTAAAAAATGTGCCCAACTCGACAAATCAATTGATCAGTTTAGCCTACCAGTGGACTATTCTACAAACCAATCAATTGGTTTAGTCAAGAAGAATTATTTTGCTAAAATGACGAATCAATCAATCAGTTCACGGAACTAGTCGATCAATTGGCCTAAAAAACTCAATAAATTTAATTTTCCAACATTGTTTCAAATCCAAATTTGCTCCAAACTAAATCCTAATACCAAATCAAAATCAACACCCAAATTTTACATAATTTCTCATTCAATATTTTCCAAAAAGGTGGGGGTATTATAATATTTTCCCTTAAAATAAGCATCATCAATGATATTGCTAGTGAATTATGTATAAGTGCTTTCTACAATAGTATAATTAGTAAATTGTTAGATAACCAATAAATTGAATGAAGAATAGTATAACATTAAATGAATTAAATTGTTAATATCTAATGAAAGTGACTTGCTTGAGAAGTAGTTTGTTAGATGAATGTGTGGAACATTATTTTCTACTGTAAAATTTTGTTGCTCATCTTGTAACCGAGTGTTGTTTGTCTCTTTGTAATAACCAAAAAAAATTGAATTAAAAATGAAGAGGGAAATTTTGGCAATGAATATGAATAAAGTGTAGATTTTAATATTCTTATATAGTTTTATGATAACATTTTATCAAATATATGACAATTGAAATTCAAGAATAACACATTTTCCATCAAAATTAAGATGCCAACTCATATGCTAATTTTCTTAATTTTACATATTAAAATTTTCAAGTTATAAAAATATTATTCTAAGTTGTTTTTTAAAATGATCCCCATCTTCCATCAAACTTGACCTTGAGGAAAGGGCGGCGAGGAATAACCTTGGTATAGAATATAACGACAATCAATAATTTGACACTTGTACTTTTCTGCAATATTAAGATATATTCTATAATTTTAATGTTTCTATAAATCAAAGTGTAAATTGTTGATCATTGATTTCATATATTCTAGGCCCTGTACTTATTGGATAGCAAAATCAACGATGAGCCAAATAATTGTGATTGATTATAAATTTTCTTATGGCATGTTTGATAGTGATGTAGGGGATCTTTCAATTATGACATAGAAATAATAATGAGGCAATGATGATTATGACATAATTTATGGTGGATTATTTATAATTAATTATTAAAAAATGATGGGAATATTCATTTTTGATCCCTTTACAAGGTAAGTAATTATTGACAAAGATTTTTTTAAAGGGAATAATCACGTATAAATCACCATTTATAAATTAATTGAATGTTAGGTGTTAGCCTATGATCAATGGTTGGTTAATAAATTACATCCCAAGTGTAATGCCTCAAAAAATTGCTTAGCCTAATATTGTATCATTAAAGCCTTAAATTGATTCTAATATCAAGAAATCTTATTTTAGCCTTAACCCAATTTCCTAATCCCGAAACTTTAACTGAATTTGAATCCTTGACCCCAGATAAATCGTATTTTGTAAACCGAATTCAAAACCCACAAAATTACCACTACTTTTATCTATTTTGTCTAATCCAAAATTACCTAAACTAATCCTCAATCTTTTTTCCTATTTCTTTTCTTTCTTCTCCATCTCTGATCAACTTAAGCCACAATGTTTGATTTTGTTGCAACTTGCATTCTCCTCTCCACTTGCACCATCTTCAATCATCTTTCTATAGCCATCCATCATGCATCACCAATCTTCTTCTTCTTCTTCTTCTCCTCCTCTTATCTCTGCAAATCTGCACACACACTCACACCCTACTCCCTACCTTCCTCTTTTCTTCCTCATCTTCACGTAACATATACACTCACCATCACCGTCACCTGCATTTTTCACCACAGCACACAACCATCACCTCCACTGCCACCCCTCATGAATTGCACCATTGCACACACACCTTCTCCCTCTATTTCTTTTCTTTCCCGATTTGCACCACACACACATGTATATATATACACTACACACTCTCCTTCCCTTTCTCATTTGTTTTACTGTATCTTTCTACCCATTTTTGCGTCCAAAATTCTGCCCCAAGCTCCCCCTCTTTATCCTTTCTTCTGTCTTCTTTTCCTCCTCTTCGCTGCCTTGTTTTGTTTGCTACATCACCATTTTCACCACCAACACCACCACACGCTGCCCAAAGTCGATGAGCTGACCACCTAAGGTTACCCGAACCTTTCCTAGCACTGTTGTTGCCCATCGCCACCAACCACTGCCTCTTTTTTCTTCTTCTTTCTCTATCCCACGACGTTTTTGAGAAACACACGACCTAATCACATCCTCAAGCATAGTCGTGCCTTACTACAATTTCCTATCGCAACCTCGTGCAACCTAGCATAGCTTGCCCGTGCACTGTTGCACGCCTGCACACGACCCAAATGCACGCTCGCGCACACCTATTCAACTTGTGACATGTTTTCCTAGGATCAAGTACGGCTGTGCCACTTTACACCGCTTGGCCATGCATGATCATACTTCTTTGCTTGGGTGTGCACTATCTGTAGCACGCCTGTGCAACCCACATTGTTGGCTGTGTACCCCTATTTTCACCCCGGAACCTTATCCAAACACCAACAAATTTTTACCATAACTCCACCACACATCAACACATCTCAATCTTCCATTTAACTCTGGTTATTTTCATTTTACCCTCTTTACTTAATCTCTCCCTTGATTGTAATCTCTAAGCCGAATTGTAGATTTTGTTATTTTTTGTAGGTGGTATTATGGTAATTTCGGAGCATAATGTTAGGATTTATGTGCTTAGAGTCCAGTGTTCTAGTTGGTAAGGATAATAATCGATGTTTAGGGTTTTTGTGTGATTTTCTTGTATGGTTATGTGCGTTTTTGTGATATTGTTGCTTTATGATTTAATATATCCTTGGGATTTTGACATTATCATTGGGATGGATATGTTAGGGAGGTATAAGGCAGTGATAGATTGTTCGCAGGAGTGAGTTGTGTTGAGAGACCTCAGAGTGCTAGGGTCTTTTATTGGAGATGCAAGTCTAGGCCTATGATGAAGGTTGTATCTGCCTATACGTTATGCTTCTTGGTACAAAGAGGTTGCCCTATTTTTTTGTGCAGAATTCAGGAGTTGAACCATGACATGTCAACATTGGAAAGCATTTTGGTTGTTTGGAAATTTTCAGATGTGTTTCCTGAGGAAATTTCAGGTATGCTGCTTTTGTGGGAGATAAATTATGTATTTCATTAAGAATCATGTACATTGCCATTTTTTTAAGATCTTGTGAATGTGCAAATATAATCGATTATGTTATTAGCAAATAAATTTGAATATATTGGTCTATATAAAGCATTATAAAGACCCAATATATTTAGTAAAGTTAAGAATAATGTTATTTTCATATTTAATTTATTTAGTTGACCAAATATTTCAACAAATTTGTCAAAATTGACAACTAATGCAATGATATATAACTTTCTAGAATATTGTTATAAGTTAACATTCGTAATAATGAGGTGTGTATATAAATAAGCATTATCATCTCTAATATTGTTGATAATATGTAAATATATAAATGTGTTTATAATAAAAGACATACTTTTACTTGATTGTTAATCAATAAACGAAGCATTCTGGCACCAAAGTTAAAAAATCTATCTAGACAACAATACAAACATCAATAAGATTAATTGTGTTCTCTCAAAGGATTAAAATATTAAGGATGATGTATATATAAGCACTACAAATAGATTTTTAACTCTAGAACCATGAATCGAATTTTTGAGCTAGTACTGATTTGACCGTCATATTTGATACTGATCTAATTAATTTTTTGACAATTAATAATAATGACACGTGACAGATATCAATACGAGTAAAATGGATGGAAAAAAGGTTATGGATATATATATATATATATAGTAAGATTGGTAAACATACTTTGATTTTAGACTCGTGAATCATTTAGTTTATTAGCAGTGTAGTACGAAAATATTTCAGTGTCGTCTTCTATTCCAAAATTTTTTTGATATTAAAATTGGTATTGAAAACTCTATTTTTTTAAACTATATATATTATGTACATATATATATATATATATATATATGTTTATATGTTTAATCCTATTTTCCACCATCTTTTACTTTCGTTTTTCCCAGTCTCGTGTAAGATAATTGGGCTCGTTTGGTATGTGATAGGGGAAGAAAATTTTTTCCCATATTTTATATCATTTAGATCAATTATTTATTGATAATAAAAATAATTTTAATAAAATATTTATTTTAAATAAAAAATTTAAAATAAATATTTATTTAATATTTTAATTATAATATATTAAATATATAAAATATAAGGATAAATTTTTTTTAGCACTTATTAGTAGAACAGTCCAGGCGCGTTATCGGGTCTCCTCCGCGACACCCTGCTTCCAGTTTTCACAGACGCGCACACACACATATATATATATATCTTTTTCCTTTACACATCACCCCTTTCCCTCGGTCCTCTCCGGTCTCCATGATGTTTCACGCCATCTTTCCGAAGACTCAAATTATTTACAACAAACACACAGCTTGTCTCGTCACCTCATTAGATTTTAGGTTCTTCTTGCTTTTTCTCAATCGAAAGGGGAAAATAATTGAATTCTCGCTTCGTTGATTTGGATTCTGATCATTTTTCCTTTTGTGGCGGTGATTTCGTTTAATTTAATATTCAACTGCTTGTAGTCTTTATTCGATTGCTTATCTTTCTTTTAATAACAAATTTGAGTATTTTAAAGGATACTGTCCGTGTGTTTTTGTGAAGATTCGGATCAATTCTGAATCTGAATCCCTATCGAATAATTCGAATATTTTTTGGGATCGAGTTGAGTTTGTCGAGGAAAATCGTGATTTAGTATGATTTGATCTATTCCTTTTTTTTTTTTTGAGTTTGTGAGAGAGAATTTTTGTTTCTCGGTTTCGAAGGTCGCTTGACGTGATTGTCACAGACGTTGTTGGATCTTGGACGGCTAAAGTCTTTGTCACTGTAAGCTTAATCTCATCCCTCTTAGCTCCGCCTTGTATGTGTGTGTGTGTGTATTTATGTGCGTGTTGTCTGCTTTTCGTTATCTTTGTCATAGGGGAAGGGATTAGCCGAGGATGAGCATTAAAATTAGTTACATTGTTATTTTAGGTTTTTAAAAGTTTTTCATATTTTGCCTTAGCTTCTCTTTGTGAATCTCATTTATGAAGATGTAGGAGAAGCCCTTGAGTTTGAGGGACGACATGATGAAAAATGAGGAATATTTGCGAGAATGAGTGATGAATGTAGGTATTTTGTTTGGGCTTTTGTTTCTTTATTTTTTATTTTTTAATTTTTTAAAATTATGCTTGTGTTAAGGAAAAAAATTCTGCAAATAGAAAAAAATGAAGAACAAAATAATATTTATTAATTTTCAAAATCAATTAGGGATACAAACTCTGTATAAACTTGTTTAAATTTACCCAATCATATTATTCAATCTCCAAAGGCGCTACAAATTTATCATATCCTCTCATTCAATCTCCAAAGTAGTCAACAATGTTGTTAACTATCACTTTGATTTGTGGTGTGGAATTTCGCACTCAACTTGTTTTGTGCTTGTCTCAAGGTTGGCGAGCTTGATCCAAATGTATTGAATGAATTTACTTGGTGAAGAAGTCATGGTGCTTGATCACTTTGAGCAGTCTCGATGATGAAGAATGATTCACTGTCTTCAACTTTGACGATCTTTGGTTCTTCGATCATTGATCTTGAACTCTTTGGTCTTGGTTCTTCAGTTTATAATTTTTGGCTTCATAGTGCTTAGGAGAGTTATCTCTTGGGCTCGTGACCTCTAGAATTTAGTGTCTGTAAAATGAGTGGCCCTCTACTAGCGAGTTTGGACTTATTGGGCTAGCTTATATAGACTTGGAAGTCACGCTTTATTAAATTTAATTTTGGTCCTGTTGTCGAAAATTAAGATAGATTCATATTTAATTAAATTAAGTCTACTTTAACATTTGGCCTGATCCAATGAAATAAAAACTTAGTTTGATAAGTTAAAATATTTTGTTTTAATTTGCATATCCTGAATAATTTTAGGAATATTATTGAGTTGACCCACATTTGAATTGGCCATCCACTTAACAATCATTTATTTTTTAATTTTTTATGTCAACAGTTTTCTCGGTAAAAATTATTGAAGTAAAAAAGAAAAAAGGTGAAAAGGAATTTGTCATCTTATCTTTAGTCTTGTTTATCATGCAGTGTTGTGGTGAAAATCCAGCATCCTGGGCTCAGCTTGTAAACTTAAATGTTATGCTGCAGCTGGTTAAGGAATGTCATACCTCCATTTGGCTATATTGGATATTTGACAAAGAGAAGAGTACAACTGAGAACTAGTATCATCACGAACCACTTGTGCGGTAGTTGGGTTTTGACGCATCCCAGGAACCAAGAACTCAGGAAATTCAGGACAAGTGTCAAAATGATGGTAGATATGGGTTCCACTGAGAATCGTCGTCCTGTGGTTTATATCATGCCTGAGAAGGAAGATGGTGGAGGTTTTATGAGTGGAGCATGCAAAAGGTGAATATTTGTTGGTTGGTTCATATTGGGCTTATGTATATTATTTACATTTGAATGATTGTGAGCTAAATAACTATCCTTTTGTATTCTTCTGCCATTTATGGTGCTATTATTTTCCTTTTAATATGTATCTAGTATATTGGAGCATGGTTTCTGTTAAAATTGCTACATGGTTTCCTTTTTTTTTTTTAAAAAAAAAACTGTTTGGATGAGTAAGCCTAGATTTTCAAATGTTTTGGCCATTATTCACTCTATTATTGACTTTGCTTGCATGTCTCAGGTTTATTTTTTTTTCCTCTTATGAAGTAAGACATACGTGGCTTCTATATATCATTGTTTGGTTGTTGTTGCCCTGTTTCTTTCTTGCTTTCTTTAGTTTTAATACTTGGCAGGAAAAAGGATGTTTGATTGACATCAAGATGTAGGTGTTGCACATGGCATCTCGTAAGTACAGGATATTCTGTATATATAATCATACAGGTAGCCACCTTTAACTTATGAGAGGAAATACAAATTTCTATTAGAAGACATATAAGATGTGAATTCTTAAGTCACTATAAGATTCTGTACTTGCCTGTCCTTTTGGGAAACCTTGCCACAGGAGGTGTTTTTAAAAGACTATTGCATGGCTAATTCAACAAATATCTGAGACAGGAACTTGGGTTATAAGTACCTCTTACCACCTTGCATTGTGTAGGAAGAGGTTATTGGGTTGATTTGAGGCATATGATTTACCAAAACCTGAGCCCTTTTCTTTAAATCTTACATAGTCAAACCAAACAATTTCTATTTCTCAATAGAAGCGGCTTTCATTATCTCTTGTGGAGCCAGGTTGCCTATGTTGGAAAACTTACTAATCATCTGCGTAGTGCTGATGAGGAGAAGTGACTATAATAAAACTTCATAGTTATGATCTTCTTTCTTTTTGTAGAGGCTTTATTTAGAAGTGCAAAGGAAAATATATCTAATGATTATATGTTACTTCAAAGGAAATCCAAATGCACAAGCTTTGATTGGGTAGGTAGCCTCAATTATATGAAACATCTTGTCATTATGTTCTGCCCATTATGCTAGCACGATGGAGGAGTTATTTACCGTATGCCTCATAAAGGTTTATGTTCTTTCCTTCATTAATCCTAAGCTTAATGGATTAGTGTTATTTATTTATCTATAGATTAAGAAAACTATAGTAATTGTGTTTCTTTCAAAATGTGGAAGATTAGGTAGACACCCATTGATTACCCAAAAGGGTATAAATGTATGCAAGTTATCCAAAAAATCCACCAAATCTATTTTTTCTTTGAAATATATGATGTCATCAACCAATGATGCTTTAACACTTGAAAAACAACCTCTTTGTTTTCAAAGATATTAAGGTTTATTTTCTTTCCCATTTAATAAAATGACGTTTTAGTGTTGCAAATAATTATTCTCTTCTATTGATTTTCCTCAAAATAACTCATGCCTTGTGAAATCTTTTTGTAAACTTTGCAAGGCTAACTAAACAAGGCCTGAAATGGGAACCACAACATAAGTGAATGTGGTGATAAATGAGATCTTCTGCCGAGCACCTTGTTTTCAATTTTTCATCCTTTGCCTTTCATTTTTGATAAATTAACTCCTATTCCAAAATACATTCAAATAGAAGAATGAAGCATTCCTTAGCTATGTTTGATGATGAAAGTGATTTGTATTGATGTTTTTGGGTATATATTATAATAGTAATTTGTGTTTGGAGATACTTTATTGTAAGTTTGGATAAACATCGAGGATAGTTTTAAGAATAATGTGTCCCATCAAAGATATTGTAGAGATAATAGATTGCCAAACAAAGCCCTTGTCACATGGTAGTTCTAAGTTACTTTATATGGAAAATATTAGTATCTATCTTGGTATGTTTTGGGAAAATGGTTCTTCACTTCAAGCCTTGATGACTCCTGTGCGATCCATCTTGTTGGCCAAAGTTGATGGATGGGCAATTTTGTCTTCATCATGTTATCAATATCATTCCCTATGGATGAATGATCCTAAAAGATGTTGGGCCTACTCAATTGTAAACGTTCACGAAAATGACTCTAAATGACGCCAAAAATAAAGGCGTCATTTGGTACATTAATTGTAAGTTCCTATGTAAGTCACACTTCTCCAAGAACTTACTGTTAGGGACATAATTATTTGGCAATGTGTTTGTTTGACACTGAAAGAGTTGGAAAGGAAATGAATTTATCTTTATTTTTAATAATTGTGTTTGGGATACAAATAAATAAAGTAAATAATATTCTACGTCCTATGGTTCTACTCAATAAGTAGGTTCTATTTTAACTAAGGAAGTAGGTGGGTCAAAGGGGAGTTGTACTTCTTTTTGACTTATTTACTTCATACCAAAAAAAAACCTACATTTGGTACTTCTTGAGAATTAAACTTCCTTAAGAAACCTACTTTATACCAAACGATACCAAAGGATATATGGATCTTTGAGTGTATTTTAGCACATGTATTCATGCCAAAATAGTCCAATGACCTATTACTAACCATAAACACCATGGTGCATTCAAATCATCTCAATTTCTTTGTAATAGATTTCTCTCAGCTTACTAGTTAGGCTCCTCTTTATATGATTTCACTACAATCATCTGCTCTTACTTAGCATGATGTCTCTCCATAAAGCATTGTCCACCATATATTTCTCTATATTTGAATTAAGTAAGATCTTTGGTTCCTCATAAAAATAGCTTGCCTCATGACCTCCCATATGATGGAATATGAAGTCCTTCCCTAATGGTTCCTCCCATGGCACATCACTTTGCTATTATTTCCACTTCCAATTTTATATTGTTGTTCAAATTTACCTATGTAAATTCAACCACCAATCTAAGGCGTGGAGCCGGTCCTAAATAATGTGAGGCCTTGTGTAGAAATTAAAATGTGGTCTTATATTTTCATATAGAATATAATCTGTCTTTCTAATTTGCTTGTATAATGTATTCATAGATATCAAATAAAATCACTACTTCTTAGGTTATGTATATTTAAGCTCATTACATGCTATAATAGCTATGCTTGAGGCATAAGATCATCGCATTAATTGTTAGATTGCCAAATTTCTTCATCGTAATGTTCTATAATCAATATGTAAATGAGAGTACCGATAATATACTGATCAATACCTTTCCAAATAATAATATGTAACCCAATAATGAGTAAAACTATAGTATACAACAGCAAAGTTCACTTAAAAACACTCTTATGTGTATTTTTAGTATATAACTACTTTCTGCATGTTGTTCTCGTTTCATTTTGCAGCAATAAATTCATCAATTAAGTATAAAGAAAATTACAATGTAAGGGTATCTAAACAAGATGTAGCCCTGAGGAAAAAACTTATTAAAAATGCAAGGAAAAGAAGAAAAGATGTGAATAATACTGAATTATGACTCAAACTTGGCAAGGTAGATGAATAATTTTGCTTTGGATACTTAACCAATTCAGCTATAGATTTAAATACTTATTTGTTCCTTATTTAATTATTACCCACATAATATATGATAATTTTTAGCCCCCCTAAAATTGCAGGCCATGTGCAGCGACCTCATTGGCATGCCCCCAGGGCTGCCTATTATAAGATAATGATTTTATTTGATAATATCTGCTGGGGCGGCTTCACTGCCTTTTGATTTGTGGATTTGCCACCTGTATTGTACCTCCCATTTGTCAATTCTTGAAAATTATTGCATGAACGATTGGAAAAGGGTAAAACTCACACCAAATAGCAGTGTCATTTTTTTTTTATCTGTTGTGTTTTTGACAGTGAAAGATCTACATTATGGCAGTGAAAACTGTTAACCTTTGTTGTTCCCAGGTGAACAGCTTACAGGTTGCGATTAAAATGAGTTTTTGTACATATTACCTTTCCACAAAATGTAGCAGATTTCCCCCCTATAAATAGTAATTTTATTACTTATGAAAATGAGTAGTTACAACCATACATAGCTGGTCAAACTATACAATCAATCATATTAATCCACTTATGACATTTAGCCTTAAATTTTGGGTGTATTAATCTTCTAACTACAGGCTAGACAGTAACCCTAATAAGACTGCGAATCTTTATTTCAATTATCAATGATTTTCATATTCTCTCATAACAAATATTATCAATATAGGACACAAAAAGAGTCCTGAGGACTTGCTTCTTCTGACCATTTTTTCTGGACGTAGTCACCAAAGATTGAAGCTTCTGTTTCGAACCTTGGATGTTATCTTGTCTTCTAGCCATTAGTCTAATTTTCCTCAAAAGTGTAACCGTGTAAGATGGTGAACAAATGATCCCTTGTTTTAGTATGTTGCTACAAAGCACACATCGATCATTCACATCAATGCCAATCTCCACTAGCCTAGCTTTTGTCATTAGTCTATCTCTTAAGGCTATCCCCAAAAGAAATCTGTATCTTGACAAGTTGAGAGGATGATACACAAGTTTGGACCACCTTTATTTATCTCGCGTTGGTCTTATAGCTTCATAAGTTGTTTTGATACTGTAATTAATATAACCATTCTGCAATCTACATTGTATGAAGCTCTATAACAGTGTTATCACAAGACATTTTTGAAAAAGCCATGAAGTGTATGCAGTGGGATTGTAATCCCATGGCTTCATAAGTTGGTTTGATACAGTAATTAAGATAACCATTCATGGCTTCATAAGTTGTTTTGATACTGTAATTAAGATAACCATTCTGCAATCTACATTGTATGAAGCTCTATAACAGTGTTATCACAAGACATTTTTGAAAAAGCCATGAAGTGTATGCAGTGGGATTGTAATCCCATGCACTATTGTGCTTGATATATACCACATTAATCTGTCTAACCTGTAAGGAATCCTTGTTGAGAGCAATATTCCAAAGGAGTTTTCCCAAGGCACGCCGATTCCATACATCCAAGTTAGGTAATCCAAACCACCCTCCTCCTTGGGGAAACAAAGTTGTTCCTAATAAACCAAAGCTTTTCTTTGTGTATGCACCTTTCTTGACCACTGATGGAGAATATTTTTTGGCAGAAGAATTACTTGGTTGAAATACAATTACAAACTAAACCTCACCAATTTGATAGGTTTTAACCTTCCAACATAAGATAGATAGACTGTGCTCCAATGCCTTAGTCTTTTAGTTGCCTTTTCCAAAATCAGCTGAAGAAGAGCCAAAGAAACCCTAGATGAGGTTAACGGTAAACTAAGGTAGGTGATAGGGAAGGTACCCTCCTGGAAACCTAACAAACCGACTACTGATCTTTTCCCTACTGGTTCCACACCACCAAAAAAGATAGATTATGGAGATTTAGGATCAATCTTGATAGCCCACAAAAATTATGAACCATATTCGATTGTTTGCATCTAGGATGGCCTTTGAAACAAGCAATAAAATTGCGATTGCAGTTGCGGTTGCGGTGTTGCAAACAATATTTTATATGTTGCGATATGATTTTTTTCCCCACAATAAATAGTAGCAAATATTGGTAAATATTGGCATATATCAGTAAAATATTGTCAAATATCGGTCGATAATCGATATATCGCCGATAAATATGTGAAATTCTAAATTTTTCACGTATTGCTAATTTCGTGTACTTGCTGACCCAAATTTTGATAAATATCGGTCGATATTACGTATCGGGACCGATATTTAATTGTATGTCTTGAAAGCCCCATTACTCTATAAAAGTTTGTGACATCTAGAAAGATAGTCCATGACAAGAACAAAAAGAAAAGAGAGAGAGGATCTCCTAGTCTCAAACCTATCTCAGGCCATGCTAGTTATGAGGGGAATGCATTGGGGGGGGGATTAGAAGGGATGGAATAAATAGGGAGGAACGAATAAAGGGGTAAGGTTTTTCATAGGCTCATGTTTAGTAAGTAAGAATGTGAGAGAGTAGAAGAGGTGAAGGATACTAAGGAGATTTCGGATGAGGATGAATAGTTGTGAAAATGGAAGGTGTAGAGTGTCGGATTGTGGGAAATTTTTTTCTTCGGAGTATGATACCCGAGGTTCTAGGTGGGAAATATATCTCACCTAGAGATTAATTTTTCGAGGAATAGATATCTCCTTCCTAAGTAGACTTTAGTGGAAGATAAGTTACCCCTGTATTTTTTCAACCCTCTTTTCATGTATACCAAGCATGTCCTTAGTCTTAAAAGGGGGAGTCTAACACACTATTACATAGAATGGAGAATGTCACTGTATCCAAACAGACCATGATGAACTTAACAAAATGATAGGAACACCCAAACAGTAGCAAGAGGTTATGAAGAAAACCATTTTGATTATACAACTTTAACATGCATCTTAGGGAGACCCTTTGCAAGTATATTTGTGCACCAACTCATGGGCCAATAACACACTATTACTTTTCCTTAAGTGAAAGCAATTTGAGCATAGTCAATAATTGAGGGCTTAATATTTTGTAGTCGTTGAGTTAGGGTCTTTGACATAATCGTGTAAAGCAGGGTACAACATGCAATAGGCATGAAATCAGTAATCCCTTGCTAATTTTGCTTCTTAGGTTACATCAAGTTATAAATCGCAGTCACAAACATTGCGGTGTTAGGGTATTGCGGAAGATATTTTATATGCCGTAGTTGTCGTGGCGTAACTTTTCTTTATTTTTTACAATAAATATTGGTAAATATTGTCAATTTTGGTAAATAACGGCAATATATATGTGATATTTCTTTGTCATGTATCACTGAGATATCGTATCGGCAAGGTCAAAATCAGAGAAGTCTCGGTCGATTTTGATTTTACCTTCCTAGGTAAGAAACCTTGAACAAAAAATTCTGTAACTATAACTAGTTCATCTCTTATTAATTTTGGGCTTTTCTTTTCTTGAAGAAACCAGCTATAAATCCATCCACACCTAGGGCCTTAGCGTCACCAACTGAAAATACAGTGCTTTTACTGGAGCATTCAGGGCAGCATGTTGATCATCTGTTAAAGAGCAGTCTGCCACATTTTGGTTGAGCTGGTCAAATGAAGGAGATTCAGTGCCCAAAATTTGCTTAAAATGATCTATGAAGGCATCCTGAATTCCTTGTGAACCCTTCACCTCCCTTCCAGCCTCATCAAGCAAGAAAGCTACAACCTTACTCTTTTGCCTCTCCTTAACTCGAGTATAGAAGAACTTATGATTTGAGTCGCCATTATTCAGCCATTGAATGTTGGCCTTTCGTCTTAAGAGTGTCTCCTGGCAATGCTACAAATGGCCATACCTTTGTTCAAGAACCTTTATCTTATCTCTATTCCTAGTATTTGAATGGTCACAAAGCCTTTCCTTCTGAAGCATAGACACTTCCTCTCTCACAGCAGCAACTTTTTGAGATATAGATCCATATTTATCCATTCAGCTGCTTTAGGTCCTTCTTAAGAGCTTGCAACCTAGCATCAATCCTGAGGAAAAAAAATCCCTTGCAGTTGTTGTTGCCAAGTTGAGTGATCCGAAGGTATGAAGTCTTCATCCTCAGCCCAAAATTGGAAAAATTGAAATGGCTACTTCCCATGGACAACCAATGGCTGAAAATTGACTATATCTAGGCTGTGATCTGACACCAAATGGCTAAGATACTCAGCCACTGAAGAAGGAAAAGATTCCAACCATTCCAAGTTTAACAATGCTTTATCCAATTTATACATGGCTTTGACATCCTTTCTTCTTTTATTGGACCAAGTAAAGTCTTGCATCTTAGTGGCATTTGGTAAATCACCTTAAAATGTCTCACTAGTAGAAAAGACAATATTGATCCCATGAGAATCCAAGGAGCTCCAATAATTCTGTACTGTTTCGCCCAATTCTAAAGCCTTCTCCTCTCAACACCACTATTCAGAGCATAAATGAAACCAGCTGTAAATGACAAGTTACTAGGTCTTAACTTCACATAGTATGGCTTGATCACACATGTTAATGGTTATAATGCACCACACAGTAGGGTCCTAAATGACCCAAATTCTAGCGTCAAGGTGATGAGAGTAGTTATTTATAATATCCCATCCTCTCCCAACTTTATTTAAAACACCAAACATTTATCCTCTTTCACACTAGTCTCCAAAAAAAAAAAGTAAAGATAAAGTATTACTGCTACAAAAATGAAAGACTTATGCTTGGAAATCTTATTCAATCCTCAGATATTCCAAGTACTAGGCATGCCCACCAGGATTAGTATGTTGAGCATCTCTCCTAGCATATTGCTTCTGAATAGACCCTGAACTAGACTTAGGAATCTCCTGTACTGCCTTACCCGATCTGTTCCTAGTAATAATTCTAACATCAAAAAGTGGACCAAGATCAGTAATCTCCACTGATAAATCAGGCCTTTCATCAATAAGAGCAGTATCAATAAATCTCGCTAATTTTTTAAGTCTTGATTGAGGTTGCTGAGGGATATTTTCAGGAAATTCCATTGATTCATCCGATCCCTTGTGAGGCTGCCGAGAAACAATTACTTCCGTTCCAAGGGTCTGCTAGTCCCTATTTTTTTGACATAATTGAAAGTGCCACCAGGATTCAATCGGACACTTGCAGTACTCACCATAGCACAATCCTTTTCTTGAGCAATCTCCTTACCTTTCCTATGGTCCCTCACAATAACCCATTCTCCTCCATTAATGGGAGCCTTAATGTTGGCATTTTGTTTCCTACAAGAGCATCATGACCTAACATATCACAAAAATGGCAGTAACAAGGCTTCCATTCATACTCAATTCGTTGTGTGATCTATCGCCCTTCTGAATCAACAATAACCAAGGAATCCAAGAAAGGTATCTTAACATCTATTTCAACCAGTACCTAGGGAAGGACACTCGATTGCTGGTTGTAGTTATGGCATCAGTGCATAGTGGCCAATGAATTGCACTTGCAATTCTGCTCAATGAATTCTTCACCCAATACTCAAGAGGTTAGTCAGAGAATTTGATCCATAAAGGTACAACCTACATCTCATGCTTATCAATCTTCATCTTCTTATGCCAAAGCTTCAACACAAATGGTCTATCAAAGAAGGTCCAATGTTGGCCAAGAATAAAATTCATATCTTCCATGCTATTGAACTTAAAAAGAAAATAATCCAAAGCATGAAACAGCACTTTTGGCAAAGTAATTGCTCTCCTATGCATACGCACTTAACGACAAATCTGGTTATAAGTTAGAGAGTCCTCAAACTCATATCCCACCAAAGTATTAGCCCATAGATTAGCTTTTGATTCAATGTACCCTTTATCTAATTTTATAGAAATCAGTCCTTTATCCATGGAGGGAGGATATATGATAAATTTTCACCTTGATTAGGATTACGGTTCCCAGCCAAAATCTCTCTCCAGGAAGGTCCTTAGCTAGGAGAACATACCTCCAACCGATTCCAAACATATGTTTTCTCTTCAACAGTTGGGGTTGATTGATTAGGTTTTACAAGACTAGGGTTCGCCTCTGCCTGGGTGTTGATAGAACCAGTTTCAGGCTTTTGTAAAATCAGCAAAGGCTCAGGCATACCAGCAGAGGTAATATCAACATCAAACAATGCAGACTCAATGGGCACTGGAGTTAAATCTCCTTGCAAAGCTTCCAGCAAAGGTTCTGACTTTCCTGGCTTTGAGAACCAACTGCACATGAAGGACTGTCAATATTCTTAGAATAAAATACCGAACGCAATTGATTAACAGTCATGGAAGAAGGCAATTTCTTCTTTCAAGCCATGGCATGCCTCACTCTAATATCTAGGAGAGAGGAGGGAGGAAACAGGCTGCATCCTTTGTAAAGTGTTTTTACGTAAATAATTGAGTCTATTTTGAAGTATTTAATATCCCATCTTATTTACACTTAATAAAAAAAAAGGCTATAAGAAGGTGGCCTGTCTACATATTTCTGTGTGCAGCAATTGGCAAATGTTGGGATGGACTTCAATTTTATGTTCTTTTTGCTCAATTACATTAATATTTCTCATGCGACCTCATATGAATAAAAAGTTTCTATATTGCATGCAATGATACTGTTGACATTATTGCGATAATTCTATGCTTACTACTTACTAGCTTGCATGATTTCTGCCTCGAATTTTTATTTTCAATCTATTCTAGTATAGGCAGCAAGGGTAATTCGTAGTTTGCATATGTCATTATGCGTATGCCACCGATTTCTATTTTGAAAGGGCAACTTTCTAGATCTGGACTATGCCGTTCATTTTTTTTTGTGGCCTTGTTTTGCAATGCTGAAGTAAAAATGATAGTACTGCCAGGCATGTCTTTAAGAATCATGTTCACCTCCTCATCATTTCTTCCCCTTTCTTCCTTTCTATGGCTATGGTACCTTATGACAGTATCACAATTCTTGTACATTTTTCAATTTTCTCCCGTATTCTCTTTCAGTATAGAAGGTTCCATATTTGTGAGCATAATAATAAGTCATCTACTGTGGAATTCAATTTGGGATGATGGTTTTTCATGCAATTTGCTCAACTTCCAACATACTTGTATACCTCTTGGTTCAAGTAACCATTTATTAGAGCTGAAAGAAAGAGACAGATAGCCAGCCCCAAGATGTTTGGTCTGGGAGTCTTAGCCAAATTGAGATTTTATTTTGTCAGATTTAATCGAGTTACATGATTTGATGATCTAAAGGGGAACTTATGCCCGAATCTGATAGAGTTCATCATAGCACGATTGTATGCTGTTACAATTTCCTTCTAAAATATGGCATGAGGTTTCATGATACCAAATGGACTTCTCAATTATTGCTGTATTTTGCACCAGCATGTATGTACATGTTCCATGTGCTTCTCATTATCACTTCATTTTTTGAAACTTCCTTCCTTTGCCTGTTGAAGCTTACTGTGTCTACAACACATTTGATTTAGAATTTTTGTTTTTATATTCTGTGGTATATGTGGGCTATATAATAGACGCGTCCATTTTTTGTGTTAATAGTGATAGTAATAGTAGTACACTTACCTTGTATGTCTTGCTTGCTCACAGTGAAGATGGGAAGTTGGATTGCGGTTATTCAAGTTTCCGTGGGAAGAGAGCAAGCATGGAGGACTTTTATGATGTCAAGATGTCCAAAATGGATGGGAAAATGGTTTGCTTGTTTGGAATATTTGATGGTTAGATTCCTTCTCATCTTGTCTTGTTGGAGTAACAACATGTTGGGTGCCTAATTTTGGGCTCTGAAATGTGCTTACTGGCATGCCAGCCTGTCTGACATACATGATACAACATTCATGCTTATATAGTCCATGTTGTCAACAAGATCAAATGTCCTCTCACTTGAGATTTGTAAAACTTGGCTTTATTGTCTTAGGTCCTGTTTTCTAAATTTCTATATTATGATGCATGCAACAAATGTGTAAACATGTTCCTTCATGATGATGCCTTTTGAAGTTTATGTTGCTGATACTGTGGGAGAGTATCTACTTTGTGGGTTTCCTGGATTAGAGATATACAAATATTCTATGAATGTCTATGTTAGATGATGATAGTACTGTCCTTGCGGCTATGCTTTATTTGATCTAGTTTTCTGATACTGTGGAAGTCAATTTAATAATTGAGACTGCGTATTCTGTGTTTTGTGCTATGAGTTGTTGATTGATTGGTGGAAGGTTTTCTGATAGGTCATGGAGGTTCTCGTGCTGCTGAATATTTGAAAGAACACCTCTTTGAAAATCTCATGAAGCACCCAAACTTTATGCAGGATACTAAATCAGCTATATGTATGTTCATTCTTTCAAAAGTATAACTTCTTTATGGTTGTCTTGAAATTTTCTTTAGTTTTTTATCTCAGGAAACAGCACGTCAAGAAACTGGCTGAAAATAGATAAAGATGTGAATTCTCTCGTGCTTATTTGTTCACATGCAATATGATGGAGAAGAGTTGTGGATGGAATACTTATCCTGAAATTATTTATTTTATAAAGGCTGATGATTTGTTTTCCAGTTGAAACCTATAAGCAAACTGATGTGGATTTCCTAGATGCTGAAAGAGATTCTTATCGAGATGATGGCTCTACAGCTTCAACTGCTGTTCTTGTTGGTAACCATCTTTATGTTGCCAATGTTGGAGATTCACGGACAATTATATCAAAGGCTGGCAAGGGTATGTTTTAGCGGTTTTATTTGCTGATTCCCTGTAGTAGTAAATGCTTGTATGAGAAAGGGAGATAAAATGTTTTTCTACATGTCTATTATATGGTAGATGAAATGTTTTGATGTGACGATACACTGCTCATTGCCAATGATAAAGATGTTCCTGGAGAGATATAGACACCTGACCAGGGTAATAAGACTGGCTGGAATTTAAATCAATGCGTCTAATCTTGATAGTTGCTCATTTTCATCAAATTTATACAAATATCATTTGTTCATGCCAAGTGGCCCTAAGTTATAGCATCCATAACCTTCGTAATATTACTACAATGCTGATCCTAAGGTATCTGATATGTTACTTATTAAGACATCATCATGGTTCATGGATCTTACAAGTATTTTTTACATGTTTTGCTTGATTTCCAGATGGCTATATCTCAGTAAGATACATTTTGTTAGAATATCAGCATGATCATTGGGCTGCATGCACTTTATGCAAAGCTGTGGACCGATGTTGATTGACAGACAGCATTTTATCTTGTAGGAGTGGCGGGCCACCTTTCCTTAGGTCCAAGTCTTGTTGATATGCCTGTTCTGTAGGCCCATGGGTAGAAGTTTTAGTTCTAGTGAGATTTACTATTCTACTAGGATTTATATTTTATTATTTAGTGTCAATCAGGTAGGGTTTAAGTTTTTCTGTTGGTGGTTGTTTCTGCATTGTTTGCCTTTACATAGACATAGATATCATTATTGGAATGTACGTCCGTCGTCCAGGTGTTATGTGATAAACTTGTAGGGAAGCGCTTGGCCTAGATTTCTATGCATGGTAAACTGCATAAGTTTGGTTGAGTCTGCTGCCAATTTGGCAGTCTATCATGAATCTAACTTAATCCTAACCATATACCACTACAACCACCACAGCCCACTTTGATGTAAACTGTCCAGCTGATCATCATACAGGTGAACGTGGTTTGACGCCCCTCCTCTTGGGGCTTCCATGTAGAACATTGCAGTCACTAACAATTTTAAAAGCTGGCGACAAGCATCAGCAGATGCCTCCTTCACCAGCTGAAGGTTTTTTTTATTTTTTTTATTTTTTTATTTTTCGGGTTAGAATTTCTGCCTGTGTTTGCACGTTCTTTACTCTTCGTAGCCACTCTCCGCATTCAATTGCTGCTGAAGTTTGTTTTTGAAGTTGAGCATCTAACCTCCAGGGCATATGTTGTAACCATCTATTTTCACTATCAATGAAAGATCCTAATCCTGTAATTGCCATTGTTGCTTTTCGGCTTCTGTTATTGGAGTTTGCTGTTCAAAGTGTCTTTGGCCCCAACTATGAAGGCCATCTTTCATCCCCTAGGTCTATTTTTGTGAAAACAACCCTAAAAGTACAATAAAATGTAAAAGAGGGTGTAAAGTAACAGATTGACTAAAAAAAGAAGTTAAAAGTTGCTTAACCAAAGAAAAAAGTATCAAATAAAGTTAGCTGTTCTGATTGATGTGTAAAGTGGCAAATAAAAAAAGAAGTTAAAATCCAATTTGGTTGAAAGATTTATTTATTTTCCCTCTTATTTAGTTGTGTGGTTTGTTATTTCCACTTTTATTAGTGATGAGGGTTTTCATTCTCTTACACATTATTTAATCGAGACAATGCTATGAGAGAGCTAGCTGCTGCCGATAGAAGTTGGTTGTACCATCATATGATGCTTACAGCCTTACACCAATAGCTGTGCACAGTTATAGTGTAATTGCTTCACGACCTCCTTCTATAGTGCTATTCTTTCTTCTAGTGTGAACATTGTCATTCCTAGTTTGCATTTGCAGCGACTCTACCTTTTTTTTTTGGATGGAAATCCTACCAGGAGGCTTGTGGCCACTTGTCAATAAGAGACACACAAGTCTTCACAAAGTCTTACCTGACTTCTAAATGATCTGCATAAGCACTTTGAAGCTTTATTCTAATGGGGATAAAGTGTAGCCTACGTATCACCTTTTCATCAAGGCTGCATGGAAATGAGAATGGGAATGGAGAAACTGGAACAGTGTAAACAGAGAAATGATGATTTTTAGAAAATTAGGAAGCAGAAACGTTAGGAAACGATATTATGTGTGTATATATATATTCATACCATAGGAACAAAATTCAAAACCCAAAAATAGAAAAAGGAAAGAAAATAGACTGACTCATAATGAAACAGTCTAAAGTGAGTTGAGACGGAGAGTGATGTTTTACCAACTGCTTGAGTGATGAGATGGACAGCTTCTGTAGCTACAGGAGCAATGAATTTCCAGTCTTCTTGCTGTGTCAATTTGACCAGCAGACATTGAAGCTGCTGGTTGCACAATTGAAGGGGTTCGAACTTTTGCCTGTCAGCTATGTGATTGATGAAATCTGTTGTTGGTGGTTGTGGCTGATTCACTGATGCTTGGGGTTGGGAAGTGAAGTAGATGGTTGAAGGCATTGGTGAGAAGTTTGTCATCTATTACTAGGTTTTGGCTTCTCCTGTCTCGCATCATGGGCCACATCGGGTATTTATTTATTTATTAGAGCTTGGAAATGCTCATGAATGGCTGCTGTAGTTTTCTCAACTGTAATTGTTTTTGGAATGGCTCACGATAGGCGTCATAGCCATAGCTTAAGTCCTTGTTGACTATTGGAAAGTTGGCATAAGGATATGCCTCTCTCTAGAGACCTAGGATTCAGAGAACTACTATTTTTAGATCTACGATCCTACTAGGACATCTTATTCACCCAAATTTTTTCAAAACATTTTTCTTGGTTCAATTGGGAACAGCCGGTTACTAGCTGTCAATGCAAAGTTGCATACGTTTGGACCACCCAGACCTGCCACTGCATGATTCATATTTCATTCTAGGTAGTAGTTGATGCCATTGCGGGATATCTTTTGTTATTTGTTCTTATTGGCAAAGATTTATTTTGATCTAGTAATTGATGTAGGTATGTTTTTTAGGTTGTTTGGTATTGGCATTATAGGAGCGTCGTGAGTTATTGAATTCATTGACTTAATAGGAGTCTAGGCTGTACGATAATCTTTTGGTTAGATTTTATCTTATATCAGCAATATGCTTTCTTGTAAGCCTTTCATGGACTTCTATGTCATTGGTAAATTTTTGTTCCACTTCATATATCTGAAGTTATATTGCGCCATTTCAACTTTTACCTTTATTTGCCTGAAGAGATTTTGCTGAAACTTTGCCATGTCTTGGAGCAGCCATTCCTCTTTCTGATGATCATAAGCCAAACAGAAGTGACGAGAGGAAGAGAATTGAAAATGCTGGAGGTGTTGTCATGTGGGCAGGTGAGATAAACATTTTCACTGATGCTGTGTATATTGTTCCATACTGTGAATTGCCTACTTTGTTCATGGCATGATCTTTGTGCATTAGTTATGATATTCTTGTATGCGATTCGCCATCTTTGAGCAGATGGAGTGTGCATACATTTCAATTCAAGGGAGTTATCAACTGAGGTAAAGAAAGGTTTTGCAATCCAGCAAGTGAACTACATCCAAAGCAAATGAGTGCAATACCGACCCCCATCCCGACCTGCGAAAATGAATGATGAAAACCTTTTTGTATGTGGCCAAATGGCTTGTGTTCTTTCATTTTGGAAATGGAAGGCCTGCTGTTTCTTCTGTTGGTCCGATAAGGGCAACTTGGTCTCCATTTTTGGCTTTTTGACAACTCACCTTTCGCTTGAAGCATTAATCTGCTCTTCATTACCAATATCCTTATTAGAATGTTCTTTTGGTTGTTTGTTATGTTGTGAAGGACTGAGCTATTATGGTATTTCAGTTTTTTAATATCCACCTTTTCATTTCAGGTACATGGAGGGTTGGAGGTGTATTGGCTATGTCCCGGGCATTTGGTAATAGAATGCTGAAACAGTATGTTCTAGCAGAACCTGAGATTCAGGTAGTCCTCACACTTAATTCTTTAGCACCATTGTATTCTGTTTCTTGTACATGATGTTCATGAAGATGTGAGGTCCTGACAAATACCTTTTCCATCTATCCTTGGCCTGTGCCGTGTTTTAGTTTTTGATAATGCCTTACTCATGCATTATCTTCTGTAGCAGCTGTCTGTATTTTGATGAAACTGGAGTAGAAGATCTGAATGGGTGCATGTAACCGGAAGTCTGTAATTGCCATCATCTTTTTAATAAACAAATTGCAGGCAGTACTGATTCAATCCATGATGGATGAAGCATTGATTAAGAATCAGCTTTGAGCATTGATGAATCATAACCAGCACTATGATAGTCCTCTCACTTAATATCTGTATTTTATTTTTCCAGATTGGTCGGTGATGATATTCTTTTAAAGATCCTGATGCTAGTGTTTTTGTGATGCTGATGATGAGAGTGGTGATATGCAGTGTTCATTTCTTGCTGTGACGCAGAATATAATTTTGAAGACTGATTTTCAAAAAAAGAATTCCCTGTTGGGGGATTGCTTTCCATTTTCTTGCCACATTATATTATGGTGGTTAGTTGGTGATTACTTCAGCAGCTTATGATATACAAAGATGTTCCAGGTTTATGGCAGCAGTTGTTCTGACTTTATGTTCATTTTTAATATATATATATATATAGATATAGATATATATGGTAACATAAATGGTCAGACGTTTCTTGTCAGCCCATATGTAGCTTGCTTTCGTTAGGAGGCTAAATCTGGCATTCTGCATCTCTGTTTCCTTCAATTAGCTGTTGTAACCACGTAAGTAAAAGGAGTCATTATTATGCATATATTGTTTTGGGTTTTGTTTCCCCTACCCCCAAAAGGTGATTCTGGAGGATATCGCTTACTCTCTTCAGCAGCAATATATGCTGTACACTTGGATCCCTCTGTATAGCACTTCTGGTTGACACATCAGCATCTATTTATCGAGGACTGCCAATCTGGAAATTCATGCTAGTTCTCGGCTATACAAGTTGTTGATCCATGCTTTCCTTCTTATTGAGATCATTTGTTTGTTTTAGGAGGAAGAGATTAATGAAGAGCTGGAACTGCTTGTGTTAGCCAGTGATGGGCTCTGGGATGTGATTCCCAACGAGGTAAACTCCCATATCAGCGCTGATGAAACACAATACAGGGAGGAACTCACTCATAATACTGAAAAGAGAGCAAGTAGTATACTATATAGGGAGATAGTTGGCTCTAGTAATATTTCCGTGTTGGTTATTTATTGTGCATTGTTGTCAGGATGCTGTTTCTATTGCCCAGACAGAGGAACAACCTGAGGCAGCAGCTCGGAAACTGACAGAGACTGCTTTTACTCGGGGAAGTGCTGACAACATCACCTGCATTGTCGTGCGATTCAACCATGACAATGTGAATCCAGCTAGAACTCTTGAGATTAGTCAAGAGGGATCTGGTCTTAACATGGATGGGCGTAGTGGTCAAGAGGGATCTGATTGTAACGTGGATGAGCGTAATGGTCAAGATGCATCTGGTATTGTGCATGAGCAGGGTGGTCTGGCTGTATCTGGTTCTGTTGTGCATAAGCAGGGTAGTCAGGCTGGCTCTGGTTCTGTTGTGCATCAGCAAGGTAGTCAAGAGTCTCAAGACGGAGCAAGTCGTGGTGAGCAAAAGCAGAGTCGTCAAGACTGATCAGGCATGAGAAGGAACAGTCAAGACGATATGGCCAAAGTGTGAAAGAGCAGGCTAGATCAGAGGCAAAAGGACAGTGTTCATCAGCGGAGGGCGGAGGATAAAGATGATGGTTCATCAGCGGAGGGCGGAGGATAAAGATGATGTGAAGGTAGGGGCAAATTGAAGATACTTGCTTTGTTCCCCTTCCCTTGTTCGTCTCAAAGCCCATTCTGTTCTATTAATCTGGGCGTTCTGTCTTTGTAACCGGTCCAGTAATAACTTTTTGCCCCCTCCCCTTCCAATTCGATGAGACTTAGTTCAGTCAGTGCTTACCCATTTGTCCATAGAATTTTTTGGCGCAGGTAGAATAATATCATTGTGGCCGCTGCGCTTAATATTTAATAATAATAATTAGAGTAAAACTTGTTCCATGTTGCTATGAATTTCTAGGCCGCAAACATGCCGGCGAGGGTATTGCACTTTTAGCACTGTTTTAAATCTGGAATAGATCGGTCGGTCTAACCTGATATCGGGCACAAGTGTCGTTTGAGACACCCAAAAGTGTCCGATATTAAACCCAACCAGGTTAACAGAATATGGTTGTATCTGAACCGATAGATGAAATTTTGGGATCGTGTAAATTAAATACAAACCCTTTGGCTTCAGCTCACGCGTCTCATCTCCACAATATTATGTTTTGTTTTCGGTGGTCTTCGACGAACCTCTGTCCTGTAGTCTTCTCGGCGTTGGTCTTCTCTTTGAATTTTTGGATAATGTATAAAATATAAACACATCAAATGAGTGGTATATGGTATAATTGATAAATGTTCATGCTCATCTTTGATTTGGCCTGTCAATAAATAAATAAATTATAATATCCTATTTTTAAGATTTCCTTCCTAAGAATATAAACCAGTATTATTATACTTCTAACGTAAAAAACCATTACGTAAACTATTATTATTTATTTTACCTAAAGTAATATTTTCTTTATTAGTATTAATGATTGCCTTACTATAACTACCAATACATCGTAAATGTTGCTGTGATATTTTATCATTACTTTTTATATTTTGGTAGTGTTTAATCGTAATTATGATTATATTTTACTATTATTGTTATGATATTGTCTTATTGTCAATTTTTTTATTTTTATTTGTATTTTTATAATTGAACTAATCTTTCACAACTATTATTGGTAATAGTTTATGATTATTATCATTGATGTTTTAAAATTATAGCTTTGAACTTCTATTATTTTTTATTTATTTTTGTTTAACATAAATTTACCATTATACAACAACTGTTATGCTTATATTTTTCCTATACTACCTTCATATTTCACCATATATGTTTTTATGTTTTTCTATACTTTTTTTTCCATTTTTTACCATATCTATTGTTAGTTTTCATTTGTGGATTTCATAAAAATTGTCATGTATTACCATAATTACTTTTATGTTTCACAATTATTATGTTATTCTTTATTGTTTTCTTTTCCACCATACTTTATTTGTGAAAAGTAAATCATTATATAATATCTATTTGTAGAGAAAAATGTTTGGGACATTATGATACACCTTTTATTTTATTTTTCTGATAATACTATTAAGAGATTTTTTTGAAAAAAATTGTTGTCTGTAGAAATTGCACACATCAATATTGTGAAAATGTAGAAGATTTAAAGAGAAGATCAATAATAAGAAGATGGGAGTATTTTTTTCAAAGACAAAACATGAAATACAATCATTAATAATAATTGTTCACAACTAAACCCAAAATTTTTAAATGAAAATCAATGGTCTGTGTATATGGTGTAATATCTCATCCTAAATTTCCTCAAAATATATTTTAAACTATAAAAGAAGCTAATTTTAGTTTTTGGAAAGTGCTTGGAAATTGGGTTAATAAGTGAGTTTTAGGAGTACCAATTAATTGTTCATACGTAAAACAAGTTCACCAGTTCATCAAGAAACTTGATATCTACTCTAGAACAACTAGCCAATTGGTGGGAGGAATTAAGTCCAATGAATTCCACTAGTATTTCACAACCAATCACTTGGTTTTATTGAAACTTTAAGTGCTTTATGGTTTTGTTTCAATTTCTCTTTCGATGATTTTATAAAATTTTAATATAACACCCTAAAATTTACTATCAATTTTTATTTATTTAAGCGGAAGCATTATAATACTATAAAAGTGTTATTATTATACTCAACATAAATTTGGCTTACCATAACATCCTTACATCAAATACAAGGCGAAATAATTAGAGTTTAAAACATGACAATAGAGAATAAAAGAAATTTCATAAACAATGGTAAGAGTTCGGAGAATTACTTTGAGTATAATATTCATAATATATAAAAGAGATGCAATGGAACTAAGAGTCCTAAAAGCTATCTAGGTCAAAGCTAACATCCAGATAACACGAGTCTATGTTCCCAAATCCTAAGTATGATAAAATCACTCCTCCTCGAGCAAAACATCATAAGAAACAAAGTTATATAATGGATCCTCAGTGACTTACACAAAACATATGAGTCGTCTATTCATAGGAATGGGTAAAACCCATAAGAAGGATGATCAATATGCTACGCAATGAGTAAGGTGAAAATATAGTCATAGTAAGGATATAAAATACATAAGATCACGTAACAAAATCATTAGGCAAAAATATTAAACATAACACGATGTTAGAGAATAACAGAGTCTAAATTTCCATCATTAGATAATATTACTATCCCTTTTCTTATTGACGTCAAGTTTAAGACCCCACCATTTTTAATCTAATGGACCATATTTACACACCTCTTAGGACAACACATGCCTATCAACTATTATTTAACTGGTGGAATAGACACAATAACTCTTAAGGCAACATGCTTCTGACTACCAATCTTAAACAGGTGGAACGGTCTGATGCACTATAATACCCCATTTCTAGAAACCCTAATTATAATAGACAATTATATGTATTAGTTGTAATAACTATTTTTGAATAAATGGTGATACATATATTGCTAATATGTATAATATTATTACAAATTATTAGATATAACATTTAATTAGGTTAAAATTTACTAGAGGATATGTATTAAATTTTAAACCTAGGTTGGGTTTTAAACGGTATCCTTTCATCGAGTAAACCTAACCTGGTAACTTGATAAATTTTTACCCAGATATTTTACCCTGATTCTTCATCTATAAATTATATTAACCTATCTCCTAAATGGATGCTAAAATTCTTTACCATCACACTACTCCCTCTACCCCGACATCTTTATCTTATGAACCATCACTGTACACCATTTGCACGATAACCACCCTCTTTGCCATGTTTTCCTCTCCTTGTTTTGCTCCTTTTTTCATGCATGCTACCTTATTCTTAATCACTTCTCCTCTCCCTCCTATGTCATGCCAAAAACTCTAGATCAAACTTGCATTTCTCCTCCTTCCCTTGAGCTCCCTCATGCATAATTTTTCCTCACCATTCTCCACCATCATTTTCTCCTTCCACCACCATTTTTATTTGCTACAATGCAACCCTCAACTGGCTTCCTTACTTGGCCACCAACCACCATCATCGATCCCTCACCCTTTACCTAGGCAACCCCTACCAAATCCTCCTCATCAACTACACTCAAATTCCCCCCAAATCACCCTCTCCCTCATGCTACTTCTCCCCTTCCATTATCTTTGTCTCTTCCCATCGAAACAACCACTAAGACACCGAATAACCTTGACATTCCACCCCCTTCAACTTCATAAATTCCTGATGAAACCACCCCTAACCTTCAACAAAATTCCATAAAGCATATCCCTTTTACCTTTGGCCATTTTGGCCAAAGCTTCCCCTTGTTCTTCACATATTTCCACCAAGACCCTCTCCTCTCCTTTGATCCTTTTGTTCCACCTTTTCTTCTCCCTTTGACTCACCATTTATTCCATTCGTGGCCTCCCTAACATCGGGCATTCTGTTGTTCATGACTCCCTAGCACTGGGCCAAGACAACTATTACTCATCCTTACCTTCTCCATAGAAAGCTTCCTCCATTGGTGCTAAGTTTTCTTTGGCTTTACCTTACTTTGTTCTACAAGTTAGTGAACCTTAAATTATCTTAGTAATTTTGAATTATTGTTGTGTAATATTTTATGCTAATACATATGTGTTTGGATGTTAAATTCCTAGGTAATTCTTGAGGACTTTGGAGAATAATTCTTTTGTGTAAGCTTGGATTAGGTAAATCTAGTCACTCATATGATGACATAACTTATGTGAGATCATGCTAAGATTTTTTATACCTAGAATCATTCTAGGGTTTTATGATTTCCAAGTATTATAGCATGCATGATAAAATGATAATATGTTAAAGGGATGATATGCATGACTATTGGTAGTTGATTTGTATTCATGGTAATATGTTAAATGTTTTACATTCGCCTGTCTAAGATTTTTTAGAATTTACATTCTTATCAAATTATAATTCAAATCCTATAGTAAATGCCTCATGATTGCTCATGCATGGTATTGAGGGTTATACTAAATTACATGGAAGCTTATGCACATGGTTCGAGTTAGTTTATGATAAATTCTATTTACATAACCTAGAATTGGAGATATTTCTCTGCATGTACTGTGGCGATAATATTCCTTATTAAATGATGTTTCATGCTTTAAATGTGTACGTATATCCTTCATGGAATCTATGGTATGTGAGAGTTGCATGATTGGGATTTTGTGGAGCGTAACTCACTAAATGCATTAAATGTAGAAAATATAGTTAGTTGTCCAAATGCAAAGATTACCTACATTCTACAATAATGTGGAATATTTCCTTTTTGCTTGCTTGTAAAAAATCTCTCGTAATAATAATGTCTAGTATTAACATGAATAAAATGGTAAAATTGGGATTTTTAAGGGTATTTTGGTAATTTTAACCTAATGTATCTTTACAAAATAATTGAATGCTAGGATGGTCTTAGACTTTGATAGGTTGACCTTAGCTTTTAATTGGCTTGACATAGACCTATGAACTTAGGGTTTGCCTTAATAATTGGGAAAAAATGGAAGAAGGTTAAGTATGGAAAATGGGAACTTGTTGTGTTGTATGTGACTTATGTGATCAAATCATAAAATAAAAATAATTAAAGTGAAAGACCTCTAGTTAGGAATGATTACCAATGATTTATCTCTAAGGGTAGCTACCCTAGAGGTTAGGTGTTAGCCCTCATTATTTTGATTCACTAGTGTGCTGTTGTGCCCTAGTTTAAGTCTCTACTCTACTCTATAGGTGATCTACATGCCCTATAGAGGGTATTGATACTTAAGGACTAGGTGATTGAGGTTAGGGGGAAATTATGCTGCCTTTGTGCACCATTATAACCCTACACATCATTATTTCCCTGAGTTTGAGGTAAGGGTATCATGTTACCTCTAGGTACTAATATGATCAAGTATACCATTGTGTCCCTGTGTTTATTGTATCCCCCTCGAGTAAGTGTAATATCCTAAGTCGATATGACCACATGGGGGCTACCATGGATCATTTTTTTGATTGATCAGTTGGCCCCACAGATTAACACAAGTCCTTTCAGGATGCCTTTTCCCCACTCACGTGCTTCTTGATAAATTTTCAAAAAACTTTTGAAACTTCTTGGGAAGGTTACCCATCTTAAAAGTTGTTCCATGATTGACATGCTTAACTGTGGAATTCTTATGATGGAATCACCAAAAATATGGTATACCATGTTGATATAAGTATCCCAATCAATTCTTATAACACTATGCTCATTTGGGGTATTACATTCACCCCCACTCAAAGAATGCAATGTCCTCATTGTTCCCCAACCACTAACTATCTCAATATAGTTTTATCCAATGAATAGTCCTGTTAGATGGCTAGCTAGCTTATCCAAGTTCAACTTGCAGTCACAATTCCACTTTGATACCATTTGTAATACTCTAAGTTGATAAAATCACTCAAGGGATACCACAGAGCACTTTTAGATTGATTGGCTAGCCCTACAAATCAACATGAGTCATTCAAGACGCTTTTCCCCCACTCACATGCTTCTTGAGAAATTTTTAAAAAATTTTGAAACTTCCTAGGAGGGTTACCCATCTTAAAAATCACTCCATGAAAAACACACTTAACTATGGATTTCTTAAAATGGAATCACCAAAAGGATGGTATACCATGTTAATATAAGTAAGTAAAAAATTATAGTAGGTAAAAAATTATAAATATTTATAATGTAATAAAATGAAAGAAATGGATATGTTGTTCGATAGTCACCTTAGTGCCCTACCTTGGTATTGTGATGGATTTATTACTTCGGTATTTGCTTCATTACCCTACCATGGTTTATTTTGGATTTGTTGGTTTGGTATTTGCCTTAGTGCCCTACCTTGGTTATTTTAGATTTATTGGTTTAGTAAATGCGTCAGTTCCCTACCATTCTATTAAGAATGTATTTAACTAATTGAATATGACTTTATACCTTAAAATGATGAGAAGTTGTCTAATTTGTTTTATAGTTGAGTTTGAGATTGGATGATTATATATGTTGTTCTATGAATATTGTTTGTGGTTATGGTACATGCTTTGTGCTCAAGTACACTTTTTGTATTTTGTATGACTATGTGAAATGTGGGTATGTTGCTTGTTGTGAGGCATTATGATTTACTTAGTACGAGGAAGTCGTACTGATACTGCTTTTGTAGATGGTTTTATGAGAGCCATGGAGTGGTATGAAGTGTATAAGAATAGGAAGGATAACTGGAGTCCTTATGAGGAAGTTCTATTTTTTAGAGTAGGCATTCAATTATAAGATTTAGGGAAAGCCGATATCGTACCTACGGGTGCTAGTTTTAGATTTGATCGATTTTCCTTTAGACTCTTATGCCCCTTGCTATATTTTAGTTATACTATTTTGTTGATAATATTTAATCATAGATTTTATTTATGTATGGTATCTTATTTTTGATAATTTAATTAGGTTATGGTTTTTTCTAGCCTTAGCACTTGGAGTAAGAAAGGCGAGGGAGATAGAGTTATACTAAATGTGGTAATAACAACTAGTAATTTGGTAATTAATGTTTCTGTAAAATAAAAATTTTAAGGTGGTAAATTGGAGGTGTTACAAGTTGTTATCAAAGATTTTGTTTTAAAATCCTATATTATGTTTTCAAAACTATTCCATTTAGAAAGTATTTTGAAACCCACTTTACTCTTGTGAAGATTGTGAGTTAGGGGTTATCTTTTATTAGTCTTAGTATTTGGAGTTATATTCCTCAGGTATTGTTAGTATAATTGTAAAAGAGAATTTAGCTTGGTTGGAAGTTGAGGAAAATTAATTGTTGGGAAATGGATTGGTTGATGAAATCTAAGTTGAGTTGTTGTGTTTTGTAGGATTCCATATAATGTCTTTTGGAGCATTAGGGCTACCTATTTCTCACCTTAGGATGTTGCTTTGTGAGGATATTAGAGTCCAAATGAGGTGGCTAGTTGATGAGTTGAACCATATGGATGAGGGCTAATACATATCTAAAATAAAAATATTAACAACATATCCTAAAACAAATTTCTAACTCCAACATTTTACACTTACAATAATGACCTACCCCTAAGGTTATTATTCTTGATTTAAACCATTTCCTCATTTTATTGGATTTAGTCCATTCATAATTGCTCCAAATATTCTATATAATATATTTAGCATATTTTGAACCAATTAACACATTAAAAATATAAACGATTCTACATTTAACCTATAATAACCAAAAAATCCTTACAAAAGTTAAAACAATCATATTTTTTGAAAACCCTATAAATCATAATATTATTGGTTTTCAAACTCTAAAAATAACCTCATCAAGATATCTAACTAAAAATATATATGAGTCACCTATCATATCAAATTTTAGATAATGGTCCAATCCAAATTGTCCGACTTACATAACAAGCTTATATACTCAATCCACATAGCCACATGCTTATATTTTACACACTTTTTCATTATACCAAAAAACTTATCATAAAAAAAATCATGAAAACCATGAAATTATCAATATAATCATAAAAACATGATAATACACACACACCACATTAAAAAATCCTTAACTACGACATGTATCTTTACTAAAAGACATTGATCTCTAAGCACATACAAACCTAACATGCCTCCTCCAATACCACAAAAAAATTACCTAATAATCAATGATAAAAGACAATTATAAATTATAAATACAGATAAGGAAAAGCTAAGACAAATAGGGTGAAAAATGGAGCAAAACTGAAGCAAACTGAGTCCTATAAAGGTCAAATTATTTGTGACAGAACTTGGTGCAACAATGGGGGGATTAACATGGAATCTTGATGTGGATAAGGGGTTTCTACATCAACGAATGATGTGGAGTGGGGGTTTGGCATAGGGGAGTGGCATTTCTAAGAGGGTGGTGGCATGGGGGGTTTGACGCATCTTGGGGGTGGTTAGCATTGAGTGTTAATGCAACTAGGCCAAGTTGGGTTGTTGTGTGAGGTTGTAAAACATATAAAGGGGGGTTGTTTGATATGTCGAAAACACCATGGGTGATTTTCTTAGGTTGTTGAATTTGTTAAGGATGGATCTGTGTGGGTTTATACATGTTATGCAAAGCTTCATGGGAAAATGGTAGATGGTGATGGAGTGAGTCTCAAATATGAAAGAGAAAGAGAGGGAGAGTTAGGAGGTAAGTTATGTGAATAAATAAATGAGGTAATGAGATATATTGGGGTGTATATATATATATATATGTAGTTGCGAGAATGGTGAGGAATGACATATAATCACAAAGCTAACAGTAAGGCACACCTAGCTTAGATTTTTGGGAAAAGTCTAATAAACCCATCCCTTGAGATGTGGGAGAATGATGAATGTAGGATAAGTAGTATTAGGTTGTGAGCTTGCCACAAGAAATTTGGTCGGGAGAATAGATAATCATGTAGGGATAAGGGGAGGAGGGGAGGGAGAAGAAAGAGACTGGGAAGGAGAAGAAGAAAATGGGAAAAGAAAAGGAGAATGAAAAGGAAAAATAGAAAAAGAAAAGAAGTTTAGATTTAGGATTCGAATAGGGTTTAAAAATTTATATTAGGGAATTTGGTTAAGATTAAAATAATAATAATCTAGAGATAGGGTTAAATTAAAATATTACATATCCAAAATTAGGTTTAGATTAAATTTGGGGTATTACATCTAATTTGCGTTCCTTTGTGCTAATATGCATATTTTTTTTTAACTTTTAGAATATTTTATATTATTTAGATCACTCTATAATTTTATTTAACTAAATTTTTTTTCTCAAATCACTTTTGAGGAACATTCTTACCTAACTTTTATCTTCTTCATTTTCTTATCTCCCAAAACCTTTAGTCCTATGCGCAAACCTTTCCCATGCACCCCTACTTACCTTGACCCTATATTATTTTGACTTCACTCCCTATCCTCCCATGCTTCATCATTACCACTTATTATACCATGTCCTTCACACTTATCCTAAGTTAATATCCTCCTTTTCCCATCTAATTTGGTGGAATTCCCATCTCCTCATGCCACTTTATTATCTTAACTCACTCTCCAACACTTTCTCTCTTTTATCTCGTTACCTTACCTTAATTAGCTAAATGTTAGGTGCTTTCTTGGTTTCTCTTCTCCATTTTCTTTTATGCAAAAATTGAGGCCCTTTCCTTTTGCTTCTTCCATTTATGACCTAATTCCTTATTAATTTTTAGATATATACCGTATGTTCTCTTTGTATTCTCTAAACAAATGAGGATTAAAGAATAATAAGAGGTTGTAAATATCTATTTTTCTTCTCTTAGCAAGTTCAACATTGGGAGGAGGTTGAGTTTTACTTCTTCTCTTTGTTCTTAAGTGGATTTTAAATTATTTTTTTTATTGATTTTTTATTATATATTTTCATAGATAATCAACGTTCTTGGTAGGGATCACTAAATTATGAGTAATTGATATTTATCAGAAGATAATTGCTTAAGGTAAGGTAATTTTATCTTTAATATTTCCAAGCGTTTGCGTTGTGTAATGTGGTTTTATGATTTTGGTGTGCTCCATGCTAAGTAGGTGTTATGTTGATTTCTAACCATAAGTATGTTAGCATGATTTTGTATTTTTGGAAGTAAGAGCATGTTTTAGCCATTTTGGCATTGTTGTGGTTTTTGATGAATTAAGCATGAGAATGTGATGTAATTCAAATTAATGAGCATGGGCCCATATTTTAAATGTGTAAGCTTATTTTTACACATAATTTAATCGTTTAGTAGCATGTTAGGATTATGTGGTTAAGTCAACAATTTGTTTTGATTAATCACATATTGTTATCCATTATTTTCCTAGGTAAACTAGTCAACTGATATGAGCAAAGCTAGTATATTGGTTCACCAATCGGTTGGTTTTTGCCTACCCCCACAAATAGTTAAGCTAGAATTTTATTGTAATAATTAATTTGTGTTTATGACAATGGCACTAGTCAATTGGTTTATCTAGATCTTATTATCCTTTCTACTTGGGAACAATCAAATAGTGTAGGAAATTTGGTTTACTAGGTACATAAGTCAACAGATCATTCTTATACCAATCAATTAGATTTTCCCTAATTTTAATTATGCTATTATGTTTAGTAAACTAGATTTTAGGATTAATAGACTAGTCCCTTTGGGCCATTGAGTGATATATTAGGGGTTTTACTTTAAGTTTGACATAATTTCTAGCATTTAAATCATTATCTTGGACTTTAATAGTTGAATTGAAGGAAAGGTTAAAAATGTTTAAATATGTGGTTATGGCTTGGCAACCTTGTTTGGATGATTTTTATTTTGTTATCTCTTAAACACCTAATTTGGTGGCTTCGATACTTTAGTTTGTGTTTATTGTCAATATTAAGAATCACTTGACTAGATTTATAAAAGGAGTTGAGTGTGAATTGTGATATCACCTAATAAATATTTATAATAGTATTAATATTTTTTTAGCCCTTCTCTCAAATTCTCAAGGTAGTTAGTTGAGAATTAGTAGGCAGGTCACCCTTGTATTTATAATTTTCACTCAAATATGATTTTCCTTCTCTATTGGGTCATAGTTTGTAGGGGTATGCACATCCTATAATGGGAAGGATAAATACTATGATAGACCGATATGACATAGATGTCCAATTTAGGTAAGTGTGGTATCCTTATACAAGCCTCTTGGGGCTTTTTATGCCCATAACTTAGGTAGGTTTGGTATCCCATTCATGTTATCCCTCACAGTAGATGCATTCAAGGTGTGCTAAGTGTGGTATCTCTAGAAAAAACCCTCTCAATGTACTTTAACCATGTATGGTGGGTGTAGTATGTCAATTGTCTGTGTTGCATTGTCATGCCTTTTATTCATGGTAGATAAATGAGTGTGTTCACTATAATATATTAATAATGGGAAAACATATAGTCACTTAATGGGACAAAAATATTTTAGCTTACCTTATATGAATTTAATGATTTGATCTATATTATTATCCTTCTTCCATAGTACGTATGTAAGTATGTATTATGTTATGTTATCATATGACCTCAATGTGTAGCATGAACCCTTCATATATTTTAGGTAGTTTTTTTTTTCATTACTTCATTGTACTGATGTTATATTTGTGTGATTATTGTGATATTCTAGCTTATGTTTTGGTGAGGAGATGATGATTTATAGGGTTATGATTCCTAGCTAGAGTACATAAAGGATGATGTTGTGGGCTAGTAGCCAACCATCACTTGGACATATATATATATATTGAGAATTAGGTTAACCAACATAGATAATTTTTACCACTACGTTGAGATATTTTTATTCTTTTCAGTTTTTTTAACTCTTGGACTTAATACCTAATTTTTAGGTTTTGTATCTTTCTTCCTTTTACCATATTTATGCCATCATTATTATTAATATTGTTAGTTGTTAGTGCGTTGACGTGATTGTCTCATTTTCCACCTACATCAAGAATACATTAGGTGATGATCATACTTTTTTCATATTTGACGTGGCAATGACATCCCCTAATATTGTTTTCAAAATGCTTGCACATTGGAAATTTTGGTCTAATGAGTTGGAAGAACATGGATATTTATCCTATGATAGTGTGTGTCTTTACAACGAAAGACCAAAATATGTCATGACCAAAGAATTAAGACAAAATAACTCCTCCATAAGAAGTTATTATTTTTGTGCAACTCTAGGTTTTAATTATTATCATGGAAGTTAAAATCTACATTGTCATCACCATACAAAATTGTTGAGATCTATCCTTATGGAACTGTGAAGCCAAAGGAAACGAAAATTGGGTAGATATTTAAAGTAAATGGTCATTGTGTGAAGTCTTATTTGGGAGGTGGATTTCAATAAAGAAGCCTAAATGGTAACCTTATATGCTTAGTGACCCTATATGGTTGTCATGCTAATGACGTTGAAGTAAGTGCTCTTAGGAGGCAGCCTAATGATTTCCCTCATCTTTATCTACTTATTTCCTATTCTCTCCTCTTATGCCATCTTGTTCTTATTATTAACCCATAAGATTCTTAGGTTAATTTTTTATCTTAATATTATATTTCTTAAACACTTATATGCTTCATCCTAAGAATAGTTATTTCTTGCAAATAATAGCTTAAGTCACCAAGCTAAGAGATGTGTGAGGAATGTATCATAGGGGAAGACAAACTAGTAGGGTTAGATAGAAAATTCTATCAACATGACTATTCAAATCTCGGGTTAGAAGGCTTGTAATTATTTTTATACTTTCCCCGTATCATCTTAGGTATAAAATATGATATGGTCCTAACCTCCTATTTTGTTATCATCCAACCAATTTTTAACCTAACCATTTTATCTCCCAACAATTTTATTTTCCATCCCCATACATCCTCTCTAAATTTTTGTTCACCATTTCTATAATCATTACTGAGCTTCCATCATCTCTGATCAACACTAAAAATGGTTGGCAACCCTTCATTAGGCCTCTCTCTACAAGACTATAAGAGAATCATGAAATCAAAAACCTCATCAATGATCCTCCTACAAGTGAACATTAACCACATGACCCAAACCTTTCCTCCCCTAAGTACTTACTTTACCTTGACATCATCAAAAATGCTAAGGATCCTACTCCACCATGCATCTCCATCCTCATATCCACTTTGTTGGATACTTCAATCCCCACCATTATTTGTAGATAGAACTGTTCAGTTTCTTAGGACTCTCTTTGAAACATTCAAACCTAGAGAAAAAAACCCAATTAATCTACTTAATCACTGAAATCATTTGTGTAATACCCCAAAACCTTAATTTAGGAATTAATAATAAAATAGGGATAATTAGGTGAGATTAATTAAATATAACATTTTTAATAAAATAATGTTATTATAATGGAAGTAATTAAGACAGAAAAGGAATTAAATTAGTGGAGGTTAGGGTAATTTGCTAACTAAAATGGATTTTAGGAAAATTTAACAAAAAGTTATAAATTAATATAAAAGGAAAATTTAATTATTTATTTTTACAAATTTTATTATTTTTGAAAAATTCAAAAAATCCCAAATACCCCAACACCTCATTTTTCTTTTTTTTTCCTTTGCCCCTCTTTTTCTTCCTTTTATTTTTCTTCTTTTCTTCTTTTTCCCTCCTTTCTGCCATTCTCGGCCGTGCCCAGCATGACCCAACTATCCCCTTCTTCCTCTCCTTCTTCCCCCTGCTCAGCCCAACCCATGTCTCTTCTTTCTTACTTTCTTTCTTTCCTCCTCAATCGGGCTGGTTCACACTTTTTTTCTTTCTTCCTTTCTTTTCCCTTGCTTGACTAGCCATTCCCCTCTCCCACTTTTCCTTTTCTTCTTCTTCCTCCCCCCACTTGCCATCAACCATGAGCACTTGTAACTCTTATGCCGGTCAGCTGTCTCTCTCCCTCTCTCCCCATCCCATTCCTTTCCTTTTCCATCCTTGACCTCCCCTACTTGCATGTACCCCCTTCCCTTCCCTTTTCTTCTTCTATCACCTATAGGACTGCATCTTACAACCCCGCTTTGGCTACCACCATCGACCAGTAGCTACATGCCCCCACTCTCCTGTCCTCATCCTCCCTTATCTTCTTCTCCTCCCTATGTCTATAAATACCCTAGCCCTCACCCTTCTCCCTCTTCTTTTTGTTCTACCCATTAAATCCTGAGGCCCCCTTTGTTACCCCATCTGACATAACCCTAGCTGCCATTGTGCATTGTCATAATCCAAACTTCCACACAACCTCTTCCTTGCATGACCCTCCACCAAACAAGATCACTCCCTACCTCTAGCTCCCCATGCATTTCCCCTACTCTTGTAAAGTGGGTATCCTGAGTTGCCCTTTGCAACCTATCGTTGCCCCATTCGGCGCCTTGTGCCACCTCCTCTACCACAATCACCACCCCCTCTACTTCCATCTCTAACAAAAAAACTTCCTCTACCTCCCCACACCCTTCCCTCTTTCTCCCCCTCCTTCCTCCTCCTTTCTTCTCCTCCACCTTTGACCACCGCAGCTGCCACCACCTACGTCACTGCTTTGACACGCCACCGCCACCATTACAATCCTCATGGTCCAGGAAACCTACCACCTCACAACCACCACATCCCTTCCCTTTTTCTAACCCCAAAGTTAGGTCTTTTTAAATCACTGCCACTTCCACCACCTTGTGCCTCCGCTGCCGTCACTATGCGCTGCCACCCTAGATTTGATCTCCACCCCTGGCTAAACCCTAACCCTTGCTTCTACTTAAGTATATATTATTTTGTATAATTTTTATTATTAGTCTTCTTATTATCATTATTATCATCATCATTATTATTATTATAATCATCATCATCATCATCATCATTACTAATATTAATCCTATTATGGTTATTATTACTATTACTATTATTATTATTATTATTGTTAGTATCATTAATAATATTAATCTTATTATTATTAAGGATAGAATTATTACCGTTACTGTTATTAGTCTTTTACTAATAATTAGTTAAGGGATAATAAAATAAATAAGAGGGAAGCTAACATTAACGTTCCACTCTTATAGGTGAACCAAACCATTACCCTAAGGAGGTGTAAAAGTCATGCTCCAAGCCCGAAGTCAATCTAGGTAAGGATGCGGTTAAGGAAAAATTGTGTGTTATATGTTCATATGTATTTGGTTATATGCTTGTATCCTATGTGGTTATGGATTATATGCTTGTATTGTAGCTTGCTAAGCATAGATGTAAGGTAAGTTGTATATGTGTTATGACATGAGTAATATGGTGATATGACTTGTATATTGCATTATGTCTTATGTATTTTTCCCTATATGACATGCATGCTAGGAGTCCTTAAGTACTATGATGAGGTTATGGGGAGATAAACAAAAGTAAAGAAAGTGGAGTGATTAGAGGGAAGTGAGAAAGGCCTAAGTACCTGATGACTTATGTGTGGATAAATAAAAGGATAATATGAATAAAATGAGAGGTTAGAATAAATATTACATGGGAAATGTAAGGTTTACATGGGTGGTTAGTTTCTACATGGAGTAAGAAAAGGTGATTTAAGGGATAAGTAAGGTATGGGAAGAGTGTTTTGGGCGATTGGAGTCCATTAGTGAAAAATAGTACATGGGTTGGTAGAAGTGTGTACGGGGGACTTCACTAGGGTTTTTGGGAAAAACCCTAAGTGGGGGAAGTGTGTGGAAGAGAGAGTTTATGGTATATGGTTGAGGTGTAGGTTGAGACTGGAAGGGTGTCACATGAAGGGGGTACGAGTTTAGTGGAAAGGAGACTAGTGTGTGCGTGATGTGATGAAACCTGGTTTGGTTTCAAAGAAAATTTTACTAGATCGTGAGTCGAGCGATGGGTTCGACCAACAAAATATAGATCAGCCTAAGGAATTGAACCAAAGGAAGATCAAGAACTCAGGGCATAGTTGTATTTAATGGAAACTGAGATTGATTCACAGAAGAGAGAATCGAGCAAGAGAATTAGCAGAGAAGAGATTCAAGCGAGGGAGGGTTTTGCGAGAGAGAGAGAGAGAGATCGAGAGAGAGAAATTGAGAGAGAGAATTCTAGAGAGAATGAGAGAAAATAATCTGTGTATTATTCTACCAAAAAGTCTGTAAAATCTTTCGTATACGCCCTATATATATGCGTATACAAATACACAATACATATAGACGGTGGGCTTAATCGGGACAATCAAGCAGCCCAAATACAAGACAACTGAGACAATTAACCCAATATAAAAGATCATTGGTGCTGATTATAATGATTCAGCCCAACTACAAATACAAGATTACATCTATTCCCAACATAATTAAATTACAACTAATTTCCCATTAGCTAAATTATGTAGCTAATTATGAAAATTAAGGGTTGCATAATTTACAGTCCTTCTAACCCAAAAATATGGATCAGATGGTTGATCATGCGAACCTACTTAATTCCACTAGCTATGATTTGACGACGAATGCATCATATGGGAATAATAATTTTCCCTCATTGATATGAACAAAAAAAATCAACTTAGGCAGCAATTTCATGTTAGCAACAGCAACCAGAAACATCTACTCACAGCATCCAACATTATGCTCCATTTCCATTAATCTGATTTTTTCCCTAATTATTCACAGAATAAGAAAAGTAATTATATGTTCAATGCAATTTACAATAATCAATAGAATTATCTAAATACAAATTATTGAGATACACATCATCCTCCTCTTCTTGGTCGGGTTTTGTTTCTAAAACCTTCATAACTCCAATAAAAGGACTTAAGTCAAAAACATTGAAAGAATTACTTACATTTCCAAATTTAGTAGGTAAATCAATTTTATAATCATTATCATTAATCCTTTATAACATAGTAAAAGGTCCATCACCTCTAGGATCCAATTTAGATTTCCTAAGTTTTGGAAAAATTTCTTTTATTAAGATATACCCAAACTAGATCCCCTGGTTGAAAAATAATTTTCCTTCTTCTTTTATTAGCAACCTCAGCCATTTGTTGAACGCTTTTATTAATCTGTTGACTTACAGATTCATGTAATTTCTTCATTTTCTCAGCACGAGACTTAGCATCAAAATTATGCAATTCAGAACTAGGTAAAGGAATTAAATCAAGTGGAGTCAAGGGATTAAAACCATACACAATTTCAAAAGGTGTTTTCTTAGTTGTAGAATGTAAAGTCCTATCATAAGCAAATTCTACCTATGGTAATATAGCTTCCCATTGCCTAAGATTATTCCCAAGTATAGCCCTTAACATATTACTCGAAGTCTTATTTACTACTTCTGTTTGTCCATCAATTTGTGGATAACAAGTAGTTGAAAATAATAGCTTAGTTCCTAACTTTCCCTATAATACCTTCCAAAAATGACTCTGAAACTTAACATCCCTATCACATACTATGGTTCAAGGTATACCATGTAATATAACTATGTAAGAAAAGAATAAATCTGCTATAGTTATAACATCATTAGTTTTATTACAAGGTATAAAATGTGCCATTTTACTAAATCTATCTACTAAAACCATTATAGAATCTCTATCCCTATTAGTTCTAGGTAACCCCAAGACAAAATCTAAAGAGATATCAGTCCATGGTTGAGTAGGAACAGGTAATGGAGTATACAATCCAAATGGTTTAGAGGTGGACTTAGTCTATTTACAAGCCACAAAATTAACACAATACTTTAATACATCCTTTTTCATATGAGGCCAATAAAAATGATCAACTAATATATTCAAAGTCTTTTGAAAACCTAAATGTGCCATCAAACCACCATTATGTGCCTCTTGGATTAATAATCCTCTATATGAACAATTAGGTATACATAACCTATTTTCCCTAAGCAAATATCCATCAAAGATATAATATTTCCCTTGGGTAGCAGTTTCACAATTCTTATATACTTCCTTAAAGTCATGATCCTCAGTATATAAAACTTTAATATGAGAAAATTCCAATAAAGTAGCATCCACTGTATTTAACAAAACATGTCTCCTAGATAAGGCATCTGCAAATACATTATCACCTCCTTTCTTATACTTAATTACATAAGGGAAAATTTCAATAAATTCTATCCATCTACCCTGCCTAATATTCAATTTTGATTGAATTTTCAAATATTTTATAGCTTCTTGATTGGTATTTATAATAAATTCTCAAGGCCATAAATAATGTTGCCACACTTCTAATGACCTTACTAAAGAAAATGGTTCTTTTTAATAAGTAGAGTAATTTAAAGTACTATCACTTAACTTTTCACAAAATAAGCTATAGGTCTACCCTCTTGAGAAAGAACACCTCCAATTCCCAAACCCGAAGCATCACAGTCCAATTCAAACATTTTGTCAAAATCAGGAAGAAATAATATAGGAGCTTGTGTTAATTTTACGTTAAGAGTTTCAAAAGCTTTCTGTTGTTCTAATTCCCATTTAAATCCATTTTTCTCTTTAGTAATTATGATTAAAGGTGCTGCTAAAGTACTAAAGTTCCTAAAAACCTATAATAAAAAGAACACAAACCATGAAAACTTCTAACCTCAGTCACTATTTTAGGTATAGGCCATTCCTGTATTGATTTAAAATTTTCTTTATCAACATATATGTCATCTCTACTAATAACAAATCCTAGGAATACTACACTCTCTAAAAAAAACCTTGACTTAGCTAGATTAGCATACAACCTTTCTTCCTTGAACACATCCAAAATAATCCTCAAATGTCTCAAATGATCTTCTAGAGATTTACTGTAAATAAGTATATCATCAAAATAGACAACTACAAATTTTCCAACAAAGTTTCTAAGCACATGGTTCATAAGTATCATAAAGGTACTTGGAGCATTGGATAATCCAAATGGCATAACTAAACACTCATATAACCCAAAGTTTTAAAAGCTGTTTCCACTCATCTCCTGGTTTCATCCTAATTTGATGATACCCACTCTTCAAATCTATTTTAGAAAATACTATTGCCCCATGTGAAAGATCTAACATCTCATCTAACCTAGGTATAGGATACCTATACTTAATTGTTATCTTTTTTAATCCTCTACTATCTATACACATCCTCCAACTCCCATATTTTTTTGGAACTAAAAGAACTTGTAATGTATAAGGACTCATTAACTCCCTAATATAACCCTCACTCAACAATTCAAAGACCTATTTCTTTAACTCCTTTACTTCCTCTGGATTAGCTCTATAAGCAGGTCTGTTGGGAATGATAGCCCCTGGTATAAAATCTATTTGGTGTTCTATGCCCCTTAATGGAGGTAATCCATGGGGGTTCTCCTAAGGAAATAAGTTAATATATTCCTCTAATAACTCTCTGACATTATCAGGTACAACCATAACTAAATCTGCATGACACTCATAACATTCCTTATACACCATTAGATGTACACTTGAATGTTGAATAATAGCCCTTTCAACATCACTTTTCTTTGCATAAAATCCATATGACTTCTTAATCCCATTTGAACAAGTTCCAGTCTCTACACTCTGCTTAGTTAACTCCTTATAACCGGAATTTATTTTAATTTAATCATCAAAGATTTCTTTTGGAGTCATAGGTTCTAAAATAATTTTCTTATCATCCTTATGCACTGTATCCCTATTTTTATAGTCATCATGGGTCACTCTCCTATCATACTGCCATGTTCTTCCTAAAAAAAGGTGAGTAGCATGCATTGGGACAATATCACATAAAACATAATCTTCATACTTTCCTAATTTTAAATTTACTAAATTTTTTTGACTAACCTTAACATCTCCTAATTGATTCAACCATTGAAGCCTGTAGGGCTTTGGATGCTTTGTGGTTGGTAATCCTAGCTTAGATACTAATAAAATACTAGCAGCATTTATACAACTTCCACTATCAATTTTCATATTAAAACACTTATCATTAATTAAACATCTAGTATGAAATATATTTTCTCTTTGTATTACATTTGGGTTAGGTAATTTATTACTGTTCAATGCCTTACGCACAACAAAAAGATCTCCACTAATTGGAAGTTCTACCTCTTCTTCAGATTCACTAATGTCACTCATAATTGTGTTGACCTCTACCTCTTCTTCCTCAGATTCAGAATCTATATCCCCAGATTCTCTAATCAGAATATTCCTCCTATTAGGACACTCAGAGGCTATATGACCTAGTCCCCTACACTTAAAACACTTAATGTCTCTAGTCCTGGTGGGACCACTAGTAGGTTTAGCTGCAATGGTTTTACCTTTATCAACTCTGTTCCCTACTTTAACCTCTTTACCTGTACCCTTAAAGTCAAATTTTCTATTGTTCTTCCAATTTTTAGAATTACTTCCACCAAAATTCCTCTTCACATTGTTTCTAAACCCAATTCCTGGTGGTTTATTCTGTCTAGCTTTCCTTATTTGACTTTCTATCTTAGTTGCTATGTTAACCATCTCTTCTAAAGTTCCATAGGGATATAATTCTACCTTGTCAGCAATTTCAAACTTTAATCCACTCAAGAACCTAGCCATAGTCGCATCCTCATCCTCATCCTCAACAATTCTAGTTTTGATTACTAACATCTCAAACTCCTTAAAATATTCATCTACAGACCTATTACCCTGATTTAATGTCTACAGCTTCTTATATAACTCTCTATAATAGTAATTTGGAACAAACCTCTTTCTCATTAAAGCCTTAAATTCATCCCAATTCTCAACAAGTGGTTCTCCACTCCTATGCCTCGTTAATACAAGGTTACAATACCAAGAAGAAGTATAGTCTGTAAACTCAACTACTGCTACCTTAATTTTCTTCTCATTTGAATAATTATGACACTTAAAGACTAAATCTATCTTCCTTTCCTATTCAAAATAATAGTCAGGATCATTTCTCCTATTGAATCTAGGTATATTAAACTTAAGATTACCTACATTCCTATATATTTGATCTAACTCCCTTTCCTGTCTATTAACTTGCCTAGGGCGTCTGTCACTATTAATAGTTATCCGATCCTCTAATTATTCTAAATTAGTTAAAGGGGGAATCCTGTTTCTAGGTTCCATGGGAGATCTACCTAATACCCCAGCATGTTGATCATTTAGTCTATTATTTTGTAGATTATTAATTCTAATTTCTTATTCGCCTATTCTTTGCTCTAAATTAGCAGACAACACAACCAATTGGGTAGTCATTTGTTCCTGAAATGTCCTAAGTGTTTCTAATAGGTCATTACTAGATACAAAAACCGATTGGTTCATAGATTGTCCGTTATTAGACATAATGGATTCTATACTTCGTATTTGATTTATAATCAAACACAGACAGTCAATCAATTCACAACCACAATACAGTTAATCCTAACAAACCAACTATGTCAACAACAATGATCACAATTATAAAGAGAATAATCACATCACAATTATATGATTAAAGAATCCAGTCAGAGTAGAAAAATAATACTAAGACAATCGCCGACCAACAACACAAACAAGATTTCTCAAAAAGGAACGGATATACCGTGCCAACAATTGTTGGCAATTAACCTGAACAACAAATTTGGGCCCCTCTTCTTGAAGCCTTTACTCCTTTCTTAAAGAATCACTGGTATTGAGTTAATACCTGCACACTCGTTCAAGATTTTAGTATGGCATCAACCCACAAACAGAAGGATTTAATTCTTACTCTCAAGAAATACATAGATTAGAGAGAAAAAGGATAGAGTTTACCGAATACTGAATTGATTAGTAATTACCGCAAAAGAATCTAGAATCCAACCAAACCCTAGCTGAGAGACAAGTATTGATTAGTCAATTTGGGGTTTCTAGAGTACTTTCATCTCGTTAGGGTTAAAATTTCTTTGTCACAAGTTAAGAATTTTCCATCGCAATTATCGTAACAAGTATCGTTCGATTCTTGTCAGACGCGAACCCTAACAATGTCAACTTACAAAATCGAGGGTTAGCGAAATCAAGAACTGGAAAGAAACAATAAAATTCAGCAATAGTACGTATTAAACCACAATCACTCAATTACTTGAGGCTCTGATACCAAATGATGAAACTTGGTTTGGTTTCAAAGAAAATTTCATCAGATCATGAGTTGAGTGATGGGTTCGAGCAACAAGATATAGATTTGCATAAGGAATTAAACCAAAGGAAGATCAATAACTCAGGGCACAGTTGTATTCAACAGAAACTGAGATTGATTCACAGAAGAGAGAATCAAACAAGAGAATTAGTAGAGAAGAGATTCGAGTGAGGGAGGGTTTCGTGAGAGAGAGAGAGAGATCAAGAGAGAGAATTCTAGAGAGACTGAGAGAAAATAATCTGTGTATTATTCTGCCAAAAAGTCTGTACAATCTTCCGTATACGCCCTATATATATGTGCGTATACAAATACCCAATACATACGGATGGTGGGCTTAATTGAGACAATCAAGAAGCTAAAATACAAGACAACCGAGACAATGAACCTAATATACAAGATCATTGGTGTTGATTATAATGATTCAGCCCAACTACAAATACAAGATTACATTTATTCCCAACATAATTAAATTACAACTAATTTCCCATCAGCTAAGTTATGTAGCTAATTATGGAAATTAAGGGTTGCATAATCTGCAGTCCTTCTAACCCAAAAATATGGATCGGGTGGTTGATCATGCGGCCTACTTAATTCCACTAGCTATGATTTGCTGGCAAATGCATCATATGGGAATAATAATTTTCCCTCACTAATATGAACAAACAAAAATCAACTTAGCCAACAATTTCATGTCAGCAGCAGCAACCAACAATATCTACTCACAACAGCCAACATTATGCTCCATTTCCATTAATATGATTTTCCCTAATTATTCATAGAATAAGAAAAGTAATTATATGTACAATGGAATTTACAATAATCAATAGAATTGTATAAATACAAATTATTGAGATACACATCATGACGAGGGGATGGCATAAAAGAACGGAGAAGAACTAGGGTTTGGGGTGACCAACTAGGGTTTTCATGATCATATGTGAAAGATGGGAAGTAAGGTTGTGATGTTGGGTGCGGACTGAGTGGGGTGATGGTGTTGGAAGCAAAGGGAGCTGGTGTGACCGTAGCCATCACGCAATTTAAACCCTCTTGCTGTTAATTGTAGCACCGGCAAATAAGAGTATCGTTCTAGGCTGAGGATTGAGAGGGCTCACCTCTATCTAACTAGATTAAACTAAAAATAAAAATAAAAATCCTAAATAATACAAAATAAATAAATAAGAAAAATACTAATGGGGGTTTATCAAAATAAAAATAATAAAAGGAAAAAATAAAATAAAATAAAATAAAATAAACTAATAAAAATAATGTGAAACCGCAGATATGAGAAATATGTTAGGAAAATAAAAATTGAAATGCCCCAAAAATTCCTAATTTTAAATAGTATATTTAAATGAGGTTTTATTATAAAAGTTAATTAAGTATATTACTTTAATTAAAATAAAAGGAATTAATTAGGGAAAATCAAGAATAAATTTATAAGTATTTTAATTAGGAGGAATTTGGGTATTTTAACTAATTAAAGATTTTAATTTGGAAATTAACTCAATAAATTATTTTATTTAAAATAAGAACGAAAAAATAGTTTTAAATTAATAATAATTTTATAAATAATTTAATAGGAGAAATTTAGGGTGTTTTGCTAATTCAAATGGAATTTATGAAAAATCTTTTAAAAATCCTAATTTACTTAAAAAGGGATTTAAAGATTATTTTATTTAAATATTATTATTTTTAAATATCCTAAATTTTTCAGATTAATCTAATTGGCCCAAACCTAATTATTTTTCTCCTTTCCTTTTTCCCTTTTTCTTTTTCTTTCTTCCTTTTTTCTTTATCTTTTCTTTCTGTTTTCTTTTTTTTCTTTTTCCTTCCCTTTTCCCCGTTTGGGCTGCCTCTCACGCGGACCACTTCTCCTTTCTCCTCTTTCCTTCGGCGCAGCCCAGCCCGCGCGACCGACTCCTTTGTCCCCCTTCCAGCGCCGCGTTTTGCTTTCGTTTCGCCCGAAACTCGTCGTCCCATTTAATGACCCCCTAACCGACGCCGACCGGCCCGGTTCTTCCCCTTTTCTTTTCTTTTCCCCGGTCGACCGGTCCACCTCCCTTTCTTCTTCCTTCTTCCTTCCCTCTCCTCCGTCGATGCTGCTGCAACTCCCGCCCTCGAAAATGGCGTCTTCGGCTACGGTGATTAATACCGGCCGTTTCTTGCCTCATTGTCTTCCTCTTAACTCCAGGAATAAATTGACCTAATTATTAGACGTTAAATCTCGCCCGTTTCCTCTCCCCAGCCTCGCGAAACTTTGAATCCACCCAAACGTTGGCCGATCGTTTTCCGTCGCCGGCTGCCCAAATTCTCGCACCCCATAACATCCTGCCGACCCCCAAAACTAGGGTGTGCAAAACCGGATATCCGTATCCATTCGGATATTTTTTTCGGATATCCGCTCCGTATTTTTTTAGGCCGGATATCCGGGATGCGGATATCCGAAAAATATAGATCGTATATAGACCGGATTCGGATATATCCAATATCCGTATGAAAATACTATTTTATCACTTTTAATAACTTTTGCTAGAATATTTTTAAAAATAAAGATCATATATCAATTAATATTCATATATATATTCATATAAATATCTTATTTTATCTAAAAGAAGTATTAAAATATTATTATAAATATTTAAAATATAAAAATAAATAAAATTTGAAAACTTAAAACTATAAAAACACAATAATATGGTGTATTATTGAAATAATCAATAAAATATCAGATATTTTTCGGATTGGATAATCAAAAAAAAAACGGATATTTGAATGTCGGATCGGATTTTTAAATATCGGATCGGATTTTCGGATCCCGGAGTTTTTGCACAACCCTATACAAAACCCTATTATACCATCTACACTCTATAAATAGCCTGATTGTATGAGTTTTTCTTCCCCGAGACCCTTAGCCTGAGTTGCCGGCCACCGCAACTTCAGACGCGTATGTCGCCTCCGTTAGCCAACTTCAACGCCACCGCCACATCCCAAATTCTTCCCTGCAACTCCCTCTAGTTAACCAAACTATTTTCAACCTTCGATTCTTCTTGCACGGGCCTCCATAACCGTGCAAAGTTGGATGCTCGTTTCGCCGGAATTTTTACCCCGAAACCTTAAACCACTGTCCGCCGCCGTGCACCGCCACCTTTGGCTGCACCACCACCACCATTTTGTCCCTCTCCTCCTGGGAAACCATAAACACCTCTTATATCACCTCAATTCTCCCTATCTTTTTCCCAACATCCATCTTTTCCTCTTTTCTTCTATTTTTCCGGCCACCGCCGTGAACCACCGCCGGTGCCGCCTATCCCCACCAGCTTAAGGTTGAACCCTAGACCCTCTCAACCATTTTCCATAATATTATAAGCCTTGATTTAATTTATTTCAATTATTTGCATATAAATACCATTATTATTATTCTTAATATTTATATTCTTAATATGTTTTATTATTATTTGTTATAAAATTTATGCTGAATTGTACTTGCAGGGTAGATAGTGGTAATAAAATAATTTTATTTTTAGTTTCAATTTTTAAGTTATTAATTGAATTATTATATGATTATTATCATTCTTCTTCTTATTATTAATATTATAATTATTAGAATAATTATTATTATCATTTTATTAATTATTTTGGAAAATCTTAGGCCCTAATTTTGTAGTAACATTTGCACTTATTTATTTTAGTATTATTATTTCTATTGTTCTTATAACTATTGATAATAATATTATTATTTTCTTTATTATTTTTATGTTATTATATATGTTATTAATTTTATTATTAATATTAAATAAATGGTAAGTCATTAGTTATAAGTAGGGTCGAAACCCCACTTTAAATTTTAAAGCTTATATATTAATGTTGTTGTTGTTGTTATTATTATTATTATTATTATTATTATTATTATTATATTATTATTATTATTATTATTATTATTATTATTATTATTATTACTGTTATTATTATTTATATTCTCATTGATATTAGTTTTATTATCCTTGATATTATTATATTAGTATCACTATTATTATTAGGGTAAAGTCTTTAACCCTATATTATCAAGGTTTATAATATCTCTCTTATTTTATTTAGAAAAGTTAGAATTTTGTTAGGGTTATTTTATTAATATGTTATTATTTGGTTAAAGCCCTAAGGAGGCGTAGGAGCGTGCTCCAAGACCGGTGACATTTTAGTAAGGGGTGCTAAGGCCTTTTGTGTGCTAATGTGCATTGTGTTCCTTCTATGTTATGCATCCTATGTTATTATTGTAATTATTGCATATTTGGTATGGCATGGAGTCCAAGCATGCTTTTGTGTTGCTATATGGCATGTGTACTATGTGTATGGAATAATATGTGTTTGCATGTGACCCTAAAAGACATGCATGTGAGGATGTTGGTATGGACTTGGGTATGGGGGAAAGGATGAAAAATGAGGACGGAGAAAGAAGTTGACCAAGAGATGCGAGTAGACCTAAGTATTTTAATGATTGATGAGAGGAAGAATAAAATGGGAAATGTGGGGTTTCGTGGGAGAGAATATAATTTATGATGTTATTTGGGAGAATGTAATTTATGATATAATATGGGAGAACCTAAGTTATGATTTGATTGGGAGAATCTAATTTATGATTTGTTTGGGGAAATCCAATTAATCCAAATTATGGTTTTACTTGGGAGATTCTAATTTATGATTTTATGTGGGAGAATCTAACTTATAGTCTTGTATGGGGGAATCTAAATTGTGGTTATGAAAGGGGAGAATCTAATCAATTGTATTATGTGGAAAAATCTTGGGTTTTGCTATGGATTGAATTTAGGGTTTTATATGGCAGAATCGTGGGTTGGATGGTGGTACTAATGGTTGCGTGGTGGTATTAGGGTTTGTATGATGTTACTAAGGTTTGTATGGTTGAATTTATGGTTATATGGTGGTATTAGGGTTTGTATGGTGGTATTTATGGTTTGTATGGTGGTATTTATGGTTTGTATGGTGGTATTTATAATTGTATGGTGGTATTAGGGTTTACATGGTGGCATTGATGGTTGAATGACGGTATTAGGGTTGCATGGTTGAATTTAGGGTTTCACGTGGAATTTTAGGGTTTGCATGAAAAAGTTTCGAAGGTTTGCATAGGGAGATTAATGTCTGCATGGGTATGAAATTTACATGTGGAAAGTTAATTTGAGATGTAAAGAAGGTCATGTAAGTGTTGTTTGGGCGTTTGAGCACTTGGGATGAAAAATAGCAAGTGGAGCAAATTAAGGGTACGGAGGAGACTGAATTATAATTTGTTGAGGTTAATTGTGGTCTGTGGTGGCTGCTTAGGGTTTTTGTCGTATCAATTATATTTGGTGATTAAAGTGTAATTGTGATTTGTGATGTGTGTTGATTCATGTATGTCCAGGGCAAGCTTTGAATAAGATAGTTAAGACACTAATTATTTAAAGTGGAAGATCGTTGAGACATGACCAACCGATCCACCGATTCGGAATAGTGGTTAGGGTTTTTACCCTATGTGTGACCGATCCACCGGTTATAATAGTGGTTAGAGCAGAATGCTCTATGCGTAAACCGATTCACCGGTTATAATAGTGAGGGTTCCCGAGCTCAACAACCGCAAACCAGAGTTTTGCTAAAATGCCTAAAAGATACTAATTACTTACAGTGGAACACCATGCGTGCCAGAGCCAACTGATCCACCGGTTAGGAATAGTGGTTAGGACACGTAGTCCTATGTGTATCCGATCCACCGACTATAATAGTGGTTAGGGTATGATACCCTATGTGCCTCCGATCCACCGGCTATAATAGTAGAGGCTTCCGTACTCGCAGGGATTTGATATAAAACATGATGTGTATCGAATTCCGATAAAATATTAATTAAATAATTAATCTGGACTATGATTGGGCCTTTATGTATGTACCCGAATGATTGGTCGATATTATGATATGATGATGGTCTTTATGTCCTTTTATTCTTATGCATGATTTTATGTGCTTATGTGTTGGCCTTAGTGCTCGGTTACCTTACTCACTACGTAGCGTACTGATCACCCTTTTCATGGGTGCTGCTCATTCCCACGAGTAGCATGCCCTTCTGACTTGTGCAGGTGGGCAAGCCATCAGTCGGGGCTGAGTGTTGAGCAAGTTTGGCTCGAGTTTGAGAGTGTTGCGGCCGTATTCATTCTTTACGCAATTTCATTCCTTTTGTTATTTCTTTGGTATAGGATTTACCATTTTCTAATTCATTACTCGATTGAGTATTTTAATGAACCTTTTATCGGTTGTACGTTTAATTCTCTTTTGGAAATGAATTACATTTCTTGACGCGTACTCTGATTTTGTTTTACAACCGTTGAATGAATATTTGAAGTTTAGCTTGTATTAATTTTGTAATTGATTGTTAATCTTTTCTTTAGCCTCAGCACTTGGTACTGGAACGGTCGGAGAGAACCGGTCTGGTACTAAGTGTGGCGGTAACATGCCCAGAATTCACAGGTTTTAAGTATTTCTATTTTAATTGCTTCCGCTTTAAAAAAATTTTTTAGTGAATTTGGGGTGTTACAAAAATCCACCAATAGATTAGGTTGAACTATAATACTAATTTCTATGACATCTTTTAATCATGAGAATGAGATCGACCAAGTTGTACACCAAAAGCAGGTCCATATACCTTATATTACTTCCCCTAATTAATTAATACCACAAAGCGCCAATATTAACCCTATTAAATATAAGCAGTATAGCAGCAACAAGTGACTCCTATATTTAACTAGATTTAATGCATTAAGTATAATTGGAAGGCTGTTAATCTAAGTACCCAAACTAGTACAAAAAGCATGTCTAGCTTTATTTCCTTTCCTTGACCCCACATGTATCGAAATATTTTACTACTTCGGTTAGAATCACAAAACTATTAGGTAAATTGTTATCTAACCTAGCTGCAATTTATACATATAAATTATAGTATATTTAGATATCCACCTAGCAGGCAAATAATCCTACATACTGTCACTTATGAGGAAACCAAAACAAGGCATGCACCAAATAAACTATACTTGACAAAATTATACATATAAACGATAACAATTAACATAGAGTCAAGAAACAATCTCACGGAACAAAGAAAATAAAGTTATATCTCAAACCCTAATCCAGAGTTTCAATTTATTCCCTAACAATAAATAATCAGCCATTCATAATTATAAAATTAATTACACAGAAATATATATCTAAAATATAAATTAAAATAAGAGAAAGAAATAACCGAAATTAATTTTGAATCAAAGATCAAGAATTTATTCCGATAAAATTAATTTTATCTAAAATAAATACTATCGATATAAATTCTTCCCTTTTATTTTCTCTTCTTCTTTGCCTTTATTTTCGTGCAAAATTCTTTTTTCTTTTCTTTCTCGGATGACAGATTCGACGTGCGTGCTTGTGTCATCCGTGCTATCGCGACTCTGCGTCTTCGTGTGCCTCCTCGTGCGTAGCCTAACGACTGAGGCCGCCTACCTGACGGTAGTGAATTTCCTCTAATTTTTCTTCCTTCCGGCTGGTGTTTGGCGGGTTGCTGCCGCGCCGAAAGCTACTGCTCAGCCTCGGTTTTAGTGCCTAACGTGCAACTCTCGTCCTTGCTGTCGCTGTGCAGCTTATTATCTTTCTTTTCATGCGGGCCCTCTTGGGTGCCTAACGGCAGAGGTAGCCTACGCTCCATTCTCCTCCATACGCCAACCCTTTTATAATTTCATGTAGCCTCTCTGTTTGTCATTCAAACCTTTCCACATCAGCCCTTCTTTTATTCTTGATCCGTGCTCACTCGTCTCGGTTCTTGCGGCGGCTACCTTTTCTTTCTTTTCGTGTGGCTGCCATGTCAGCTCTGCTGACTTTCCTCCTTCGACATGTGCGCTCACTGACTCGTTTGGCTTCTCATTTTGGGCCTTTGGTTTTGTCTCTTGCCGCTGCATCTTTTCTTTCGTTCTTGTTTCGGGCCTTTGTACCTTCGGATTTTGGGCCGTTGGTCCAAAGGTCCAAATCTTTATTTATTTATTTTTTATTTAAAAACAATACCTGCATAATAAAATTAAAAAAATATTAATAAATAATATTTTATTCTAAATTTACTTAATTTATATCATTTAGCTCAAATAATAATATTTATGCACTTTTTATCATTTAAGCATAAAACAATAATTATTCCCCTATATTAGTTAAATAAACTTCCAAAAACTAAGATTATAAGGGTATAAAATGTGTCAAAATATGAACTTATCAGGAGCATGGGCCATGTATGATAGGGAAAGGTTAGGACACATAAGCTAAATTAGGGTTTCTAAGGGAAACCATAGAAGGTGATGGCGAGTTAAAGTGGAGTTATGGGAAACGGGCCTCGATCCACATACATGGGATTTTGGGTTTTTCATGGTGAGTAAGGGAAAGGTGGGGAGAGGTTTTGGAGTCCTAGGATGCATAGAAGTCCCAAGATATGGGACAAGGCTTTTCAAGAGAGTAAGGGTGAAAGGGCTGAGAATGGGAAGTCCAATGGGGCATGCATGTCTAGTAAGAAAGTACCTACTAAATAGTATATGAATAAAAAAATAACCATTTAAAGTGAAAGATTATTGAGCCAGGCTGAGACCGATCCATCGACAATAATAGTGACTAGAAGTAGGGTGCCTTAGGGATCGATCTACCGGTGAATAATAGTGGCTAGGTGCATACTATCTTGGGTGTTTCCGATCCACTAGCTATAATAGTGGGGGATCCCAAGCTCAATAAAATAAACCTTAAATGATAATAAGTCATGGGAAAAATACTAGTTACTTATAGAAGAACATTATGAGAGTCGGGGCTAGATCGATCCACCAGCATAATAGTGGCTAGGAGCACTTTGCCCCGGAAACCAATGCACCAGTGAATAATAGTGGCTAGGAGCATTCTGTCTTATATGTTTTCGATCCACCGACTATAGTAGTGGGGTTTCCATGCTCTCATGGATCTAAATTGAGAGTTGTATGAAAATAGAAATAATGGTATGAGATCTAAAGCTTATGATTAACCAAATTGATTCGCTGCATGCATTATCTGCCATTTATGTTTTATGGTTACCTTACTCAGTACGTAGCATAATGATTACCCATTTTATGGGTGCTGATCATTCCCATGAGCAGTGACTCCTCTTGAGTTTGTGGAGATATGAGATGTTGCATATGATGATTTTAACCCCTTTGATGCATTGGGTAGGACTGAGTGATTGCTCGTTGGACTTGTCTTGGGGTCCGAGGGTGTACTGTTTGGACTCACTGTATTTTATTTTTCTTGCTGTTGTATTGATCGTTTTATTTCCCTTATAGGGGCCTTGTTAATATACTCATTTTCTATCTTTATATTGACTCTAAAATTTCTCGCTCTATTTTATTCATGAGTTATTAGAAACATTGTGGTTTTATCTTCTACTCAAATTAATGTTTTTTTTTAAAACATTTTCTAGCCTGGTAGTTAGTATGAGATTAGCTAGGGGTCAGTCTTGTACCTATCATGGTGGTAGCACCAACTATTTTAGCATATGGTGGATCATTTTGACTCCTTAGTTGTTTGTGAATTTTATTTTGAGAGAGATTTTCAATTAATAGATATGCCTAACTACTTTCTCAACCCTATCAACCATCACCCTTGGTGTGAATTTTGTAAACATCGTACCAACTTCTTTCCTGTAACTATGTTTTTTTAGAAATTAGATGCCAATTAAAATTCTAAGACTATTAGTTTTTAAAGTAAATGTGTCTCTTACTTAGCATCAATAATCAACAATATATACAACCTTCCCAATTATGAATTCAATGACTATTTTGTGCACATTGACAACCCTTCTAATGTATTATCTTCTAATACTTTGAATGCCTTGACCCTTCCTAGAACCCAATTGTAGGTGAAAAATATTGGTGTTCATCACTATCCTCAACCCATCCTTTACCCAATATCAAAGTACGATGCCACTTTCTAGATATCCATTTACTACCCATTGCCCATGATATAATTGTTTCTTTTGTAATGATGTTATTTCTCTTTTGTTTCATAACCAAGAAAACTATAGATGTTGGAAAACTATTTTAAGACTAGATATAAGTGGTCTTGGCCAAGCCTATAGGTCCAATCGTTTATCCCTCCCTAGTCACCGACCTCTATGTCTAGGTGGGTGTCGAAGTAGACCTCAAGGATGATATCCATGACAAGAAGGCCCCGATTAATGAAGTTATCATAAACTAATTATATGTTGACCCTACTAAAACTATTAAGTCTAAGACCTCTTTTCTCAAAAGGGGCTATAATGATTTTAAGACTTTAATCCAGGAAGAGCACAAGGATATGGACATTTTGGTTTATGGGCAACAAGCTATTCTTGAGACTACCACTAAGCTGCTATTCACCATGAATTTCATTAGATTATTAAATACTAACATGGGTAGTGGAACACATAACACTCTATGAAATACAGTAACCATATAGCTTAGTAAGGTTGGGAAGGAGGAAGTTAAGCTTAGGACAGATAGAAAATTGAGAAGGATACAGAGAGGAGTACGACATGAACAATATGATGAAAGAGGAAGATGCCATTAAGGGACCAACTAATTTTGTAACTCAATTTTTTGACATTTATCAGGCATTCCTTAGTAGGGTGGCTCAAGCAACGATAGAGATGACCGCCTAAGACTAGACTCATCTATTTTATATATCTTGAAAAGGTGTAGTATGTTATGGTGTTGATTATTCTATATAACAAATTTAGTAGTTTTCCCTTTCTCTTTTTTAACCTTATCCAATTATGATCTTGGTACCTCTTTGTTTTTTTTCCCAACTCGGGCCCTCGAGTTGTGAGGATAATCCCCATTTTTGTTTGAGGGAGGGTATATCTATGTTATTAGTATCTACTTAGTTAAGTAATATATATGTAGTCTATCAATATTCTCATGATATATTTCTAGGTCATCTTATTATCGTGCATATCTTAATGGAGATATTTATTATTAGTTATTTTGTTTAACTTGTTTTTTGTGGTTGTTATATATATTATATTTCTTATAGATTTTCAAAGGATGAACTACTTTGATCACTTATCCAGATAAAGCAAGGTAGTTCTCTTATCACCTTAACAGGACATGAGTTACAATATATCATCCTTATTCACCCCTATAATTATCATATTTGAATGGTATTGGCTCATATCTTGTAAATTATGATAATTCTCTCCATTTGCTTTCATGAACCCAATATTATGATATAGGATAGTATAGTGCACTTAAAAAGCCTTTAGAAGCCATTTGACTTTTTTTTTGTAAAATAATTTTGCTTTTTAACTTGTACTAAAGTAGGTTAAATTGGTCTACATCACACTTTGTTGAGCACTTTAACAAGAAAATTGTTTACCCTAAATTTAGTCAAACTTAAATGATAGGTAGCAAATCAAATAGGTAAAGCTTTCCTAAATGAGATTAATTAGGTGAGCTTGTGAAGTTCTACCTTTTATGGTGTGTAGATTGAATATTTTTGGGGGAGCCTTCCTACCCGGTAATTAAAAGTTTAACAACAAATGAATAAAAAACTTAGCAATGATAGTGGCATAAGGAGTTATGATGCCCCTTATATAATATCCTACATTTTAATATAACCGTATTTTCGGGTAAAGAATGTCCTAACAATTATTTTAATATTTTAAATCTTAATTTAAACTACATTTATGCTCTTCATCACCCTTATATTTAGATAATAAAAGGAAAAAAATAATACAAGTGAAATTTAGGCATAAGCCTTTCTAAAATGACTACTTTTTGAAATAAAACTTTATACCTAAAATAAAATTATTTATTTAAACAAATAAAATACCATATCCCCTATATTTATGGTAGTTTTTGTGACTTATTCATTAGAACGTTGTAACTATTGATTAGAAAAGACAAATAGCATAAATGATGAATTGATTAACTAGTATCGCCTCTCACCTAACTCCAACTGAGCTATAGTATATGGTATTTTGCAAGAAAAATAAATTAAGCATCTTTAGTGAGACACAAATTAATTATCTTTGATTATGACTTGACCAATGATTTTTTTTTAAAGAAAAAAAGCCATCGGTAAGTTATGAACATGTTAATGTCGACCCGTGATATTTGTTTTCTTATTTATTTATTTATTATAGATATATCCTAAAAATGAGTTCAAATCACCTTATAAATGCCATAAATAACGAGACCTAAACATGATACTTTTAGTAGTTATAGTTTTATTTTCAGTTACTAAATTACAATTTCATCATTGTCCCCTAACAATGATAATGTGTGAGATTTGTGTCAATTCCAACCAAATTCAAACCTTTTTATTTTATGAGAATACCCACTCATCATATTTTAAAAGTTTACAATAAGATCAATTAAGTGTGGCAAGTAAATAAATTTCAAGTGATTTTAAGTTCTTAAAAGGAAAGAAAAACTAATTTAATTTATCTAGATTCATGTGTAATATATATAAATGTGTATTTATATTGTTTAATTTGAGTAGTTATATTCTATAAGATAAGTAATTATATTGTGTAAGATATATTTATATATAGACAAACACACACACACACACACACACATACATGTATATTTATAGTTTGTTAAAATATAAATATACATTTATATTCTATAAGTAACGTATTTAAAATCTAAAAGAAGAATATTTTCTTAGAAAATATAAATGTTTTTATAAGGTGTGTATTATTTTTATAAACATGTATATTTAATAGGTGTAGAGTAGTAATTAATATATATATGAAAAATAATTATAAAATAAAATGACACCAATTGTAGAATGTAATTTGTTGACAAAATGGAGGGCTTGAACCCAAGAGTTCATCCTTATTCTTTCGATCATCAATATCCTAAAGTAAAATTTTTAATAATATAGTCCTTTTGATTTAAAAAAATAATTTTAGTAATTAACATATCTTTTAAAGAGCTATAAAAATTAACTTTGATATTAGACTTACTGAAAAATTATCAAATAATTTAAGATTTAGTAATAATAAAATAAAGGTAAAAAAAATTAGAACTTAACCTTTTTAATATTTTTTTTGATTTTTTATACCTAAAGTAACTTGAAGAGATGAATTACCACATAAACCCAAATTTATCATAGTTTTACCAATACTTTCATTAGATGGTTCCAACTATAAGAAAAGAAAACCTACAGCCTTTCACCTAACCCCAATTGAAATATAATATATTGTGTTTTGTGAGAAAACATAAATTTATCATTTTTGATGAGACCCAAATTAATCATATTTGATTAGGTCTTTACCTAAGCTTTTTTTTAACTAAGTTATGAACGTGTTAATGTCTATCTGTGATATTCTTTCATTATTATTATATATAATTTTGAAAATAAATAAAAAGCATTTTATTAATATAATAATTGTTATAAAGAGGTTTAAAAATATATATATAGCGAAGAAAGAGGACTAGAAATGAGACTTTTAATTCTTATAATTTTATTTTACATTACTAGGCTATAATTTGTTAATTAAGAATCACAATATGTTAGATTTGTGTAATTTTCACCTCACTTGAGACCTATTTAATTTATAAGAATACTTACCTATTAGATCTTAAAAGACTACAACAATATCTACTAAGTTTGACAATTGAATAAATCTTAAATGACTTTGAGTGTTTAAATGAAAAAAAAAACTAATGAATTTATCTTGATGCAAGAATAATATAGAATGCCATGAAATGCCTATTATCAAATATTGTGAATAAAAACTCTTCAGAATATGGAATATATTTTAAAATTCCCTTCAAAAAATAAAAAATTTCTTCAAGTTATTCCATAAAAATTTCATGTTATATGAAATATTCCAAATTTTATAAAAAACTTCTAAGAAATTTGAAATTGGAAAAAGTTAATAATATTTATAATTGTCTTAAAATATTATAAAATATGTCATGAATGCATAAAAAATTATCAAATAGCAAAATAAGCTTAAAACTTATCAAGAAAATGAATTAAAAATTCATGAAATTGAAGTGATAAAAATGCCATTTGCACAAAACAACCCTAAAACTTTCAATAACTTTTTTTTAATAGTTCAAATTGAAATAAAATTTCCTAATGGCTATGATAAATACCTTAAATTTTTTGCTAACCATAATCCTGAGCAATTAATATCATAACCTAATCCTAATATCAAAAAATAAATATTTTCACCTTATTCTAATTCTCTAACATTATAATTTAACCTAATGCCAATTCATGGATAATTAATACACCCTAGTATCCTAGCCTAAATTATATTGAACTTGTTGTGATAACAAGCATAAAAATATTAAACCCTATTATTTTTCCTTTTTTCCTTTTTCTCTCCTTCCCCTTCATGATCAATCCCCCTCTTTCTCATTTTCTCCCTTCTCCTTACATGGAACATTGTTCATAGACAATGCTTACATGCCCATCACTTCCTACCACCTCCCAAACCATCCCCTACTTCCATCAACTCCCACTTCCTATACATGAGGTTTGGGGTCAAAATTTTCCCTTTACACATGTCGCCCGTCTTTGCGGGTGCATAGTCACACACACACATACACACACACATGCTCTACATTAAATACTACCACTTCTCTTCTCTCCCTTTTGTTTCTGCAACAACTTTTAACATAGTCTAACCCAATCCCCTTTTAGTAGCATTAGTCGAAGCTGTCCCTATTTCAACAGCTATAACTACATCACCCTTCCTTCATTTCAGCACTTGCAACCTTACCACACCACACCATTTGACTTCCACCACCGAAACACTATCTCTCTTTTTTTTCTTGATCCACCATTATAGCTTCTCAAGAAATGATAGGTTGTGCCATTGCTCACCCTCCATTTCCCACACCAACAATTGTTTCCCCTTTTCTTGGTCACACAAGTTCCTCCTGATCAATAACCTTTCTTGGTTCAATTTTATTCCTTCTTTCACCCTTCTATTTTCATAATAATTTCCTTACATAGGTGTTTTAATCCTAATGATATTTTATTATACTTTTCTTACGTGATTTTTTTGTGGTCCTGGAAGAGGCAGAATAGGTTTTACGGGCTTGGAGGATAGAGCCATTTTAGTAAGGATACTTGTCGTAGTCTAGGGTCTTTGATTGCGAAGTGTTATACATAATTTTATATTGTACCATGTTATTGTGATTATATGAGTTAATATATGACTGTTGATATTATGATACTCAGTTGATATTATATGATAGGAAATGAGTAAGTAAAGTTCATGCATTATGTTATTTTATACAGAAAAGCCTTTGGTGTGGAATATGGTTTTATCATTGGTTTTTTAATGGTATGATGAGTGTGAAATGGTTATAACAAGGTATTTGGAGATAAGTGCAGATTTGGAAATAATATTACTAAACACATAATATTCATATAAAATAAGGGTTTTGTTACCAATAAGGGCATTTTGGTCAACATTGGTTAAATATGGGAATCATGGTATTTTAAGGTTTTATACAATCTAAATGTGATAAGAAATTTATACAAAGTGTTTAGAGTAGTTGAATCAAATTTTTTTTAAATAAAGTATGCAAATAGTTTGATTTGGGAATAGTAATCCTAAAACGAGGAGACTATTATCACATGTGAGAAATAATAGATTTGGACTAGTAAAAATGAATATGTTTTTAATGTTAGTGTTTTAGGATATTAAATCTGGTAATTGTTTAAACCCTACATAAAAAGTTATGATCAATTTGTGAAATTAGGGTTTATAAATCCTAAGAATAATATCTTTTGTGATAGGGTTGTTATCATATGTGCAAGACCTTAGAATTAGTCCTTAAAATTTTATTATGTTGTTAATAATAATATTTGAGGAATATGCACTAAGTTTGGTGGTTAAAAGAGTAATAGGAGAAAAGTTATGATAAAATTGTGAAATTAGGGTTTTAGGGAATATAAGGATATTAACTCTATATAACAGCCTTATGATATGCGTGATGTGCTTACCTATTTTTTTGTGTTCTATACCTAATTTAATGTGTTCTATAAGTGAGGGTGTGCATCACTGCTATACTAGTTTAGGAAAATACTTCTATGTTAGGCAAGAGAAAACTGAAGAAATAGGGTTCTGGAGGCAGAATCCAGTTTTGAGGAGGTGGACCTCCAGGGCTTTGGCAGCGAGGTTAGATCTAGCATTAAGGAGGTAATTTCCAGAACCAAGATTAGTTAAGATATCAAGGTTGATCTTGAGTTAGTTGAGGTGCTTCATGTGTTGAGTATGTAGTTAGGACCATTTAGGGAGAGGTTGTTGGGGGTACTCTAATATAGTGTAGGACGTGTGGTCAGCTAGGCCACTAGTATTTTGAGTGTTGGTGTTAGCAAGGTTAGCAACCAATAGGGAATTCTGGTACCTCAACAATAGAACTAATAGCAACAATCCTACCACCTAAAGTAGCAGCACCAATAGAGGGCACTTACCCTAGTCACTAGTTAGCCTAGGGAGGCTAAAGGGAGATAGCAGGGGTCTCACTCATTTTCTTAGAGAGGAGGATAGATCCAGGATTCCATAGGGTATTGTAGAGGATACCAAGGAAAATAGTTAGGCAGATGGCTGAATGTCATCAGCCCGATAGAGGTTGATAGGCAGTTAGATGTGGTCACTAGTACATTCTCTATCCTCTCAGTACCAAGATATGTGTTGTTTTATTTAGAGACTTCTCTATCGTTTGTATCTTTAATTTTATTACTAGATCTGATTTATCTCCATATTATTCTATATCTATATATGTGATGTTGCCTTTTGGGATAAATTGAATGTACTAGGCTCGACTTAGATGTGGCCTTAGAGATAGGTGAGGTAAATTTCTAGTAAACTTGGTTGAGATGGACCTTTAGAATTTTGATATTAACCTTAGGGTGGATATGTTTGGGAGATACAAGGCGTTAATAGATTATTTATAGGATTGAGTTGTGTTGTGGGGACCTTAGGCTGCTAGGGTCTCCTATCAAAGATGTAAGTTTAAGCCTACAACAAAGGTCGTGTCTAGCTATACACTGTATTGATTGGTGTAGAGGGGTTACCCTATATATTGTTGTAGGGTTAAATACCTAAATAAGTATGTTAGTATTATAGGATATTCTGGTTGCTTGGGAGTTTCTAGATGTGTTTTTTGAGGAGATTCCTAGCATACCGTCATTACATTAGATATATTTCATTATTAAGTTAATACTAGGGGTTGAGCCTATCTCGAAGGTGCCTTACTAGATGAAACTTATAGAGTTAAGAAGTATGAAGGCTTAGTTGGATGACTTATTAGCTCACAACTATGTCCACTTGAGTGTTTCTCCATGGAGAGCACCAATTTTGTTTGTAAAGAAGAATTACGGGAGCCTTCATATGTGCATTAACTATTGGAGTTTAAGACAACTAAAGATGAATAATTGTTATCCACTTCCAATGATTGATGACATGTTTGACTAGCTTCAGGGTTCTTCGATCTTCTTAAAAATTGACTTGAGGTTAAAAATCATCAGTTGCACATTGCCAAGGTAGACATCATGACAATAGACTTTAGGACATGGTAGAGACACTACAAGTTTACAATGATGCCTTTTAGGCTCACCATTGCACCTACCATCTTTATAGACTTGATGATGGAGATTTTTTGGCCGTTCCTTGTTCAATTTTTTTGGTTTTCATGGCAAGATTTTGGTTTATTTTTAGAGTAGAGAGAAGAAAGCACCTGTGTACGACATTCTCACTCTTTAGAGAGCATAATTTGTATGCTAAGCTATCAGGTGTGAATTTTTTCTTTAAGAGGTTATATTTTTGGTTCACGTGGTGTCATTAGGAGGATTCCCTATGGATTTGGCAAAGATTTTGGTAGTGACTGAGTGGAAGGTGCCCACTAGCTTCCCTAAGATATGTAGTTTCCTAGGTTTGGCTAGGTACTACAGATGCATTGTAAAGTACTTCTCAGAGGTAGCTCTTCCTTTGATGAGCCTACTAAAGAAGATGACCAAGTTTAAGTGCAATGATGCTTGTAAGGGAGCATTCTAGGAGTTGAAGCAATGGTTGACTGCAACACCTCTTTTAACTCTACCGTCGGGATCAAACGGCTTGAAAGTATATAGCGGTGCATCAAAGCATGGATCAGGTTCTGTTTTGATGCAGCATGGTAAGGTAGTGTCTTATGCTTCTCACGAGCTGAAAAAACATGAGAAAATTATTTGATGCATGACTTGGAGTTGACAATAGCCATCTTCAAGTTGAATATTTAGAGGTATTATCTATATGGGACTCAGTACAACTTCTACACCGACCATAGGAGCCTTTAGTACATATTCACTCAGAAGGAGTTGAGTATAAGGTAGAGGAGATGGTTAGAGTTGATGAAGGACTATGATATTAAGATGACCTGCCACGAGGTTAAGGCCAATGTTTTTGTAGATGCCTTGAAATAGAAAGCATCACACTCCTTGAGTGCTTGTGTGGTGGTGATTCGGTTACTATAGGAGCTTGGTAAGATGGGGATAGAGATAATCTAACATGGTGACTTAGAAGTCCCGATGTGTGCCTTAATGACTATGCCAATGGTTTTTGATGAGATCTAAGTAGGAAAACCTAGGGATGTTAATCTCAAGAGGGTTTTGTGGAAGGTTCAGAATCATTGAGCTAAGGGATTATAGATTCACAAGGATGGTAGCATTCGCTACAAGGGTTAATGGTGTATGTCATAAAGTTGTGCTAATATGAAGTGCCTAATTTTATAGGAAGGTCACTATACTCAGTATTCCATCTACCTAGAAGGATCCACTAGTGGTATCCCATAAAGTGAGAGGTAGCATAGTTCGTGTCAAGATGCTTGACCTGCCAGAAGGTTAAGATCAAGCATTAGAGGACTATAGGGTTTGTTTAGCCTTTAGATATTCCGAGATGGAAATGGGAATCCATATCAATTGATTTTGTGAGTGGGATACCAAGTACTCGTAGTGGTTGTGATATGATTTGGGTTATCATGATAGTTTGACTAAATGACTAGTGTTTGTGCTTATGACGTTAACTCGGAGTATGGATAAATTAGCTGTTGCATATTTGAGTCTTGTGGTGAGTTGGTAGGGTACATTTACCGACTTAGTATTTGATTGGGAATCGAGGTTTCTTTTTCACTTTTGGAGGAAGTTATGGGAGGCTATGGTCATGAGATTGAGGATAAGTATTATCTTCTACCTAGCTATGGACCGGTAGACTAAGATGACTATTTAGAAACTCAAAGATATGCTATGAGCTTGTGTTTTAGATTTCTAGGGTAATTGGGAGCAGAGCCTACATTTGGTTAAGTTCACGTACAATAACAGTTATCATTCTAGTATAAGAATGAAACCCTTTTGGGCACTATATGGACGTAAATATTGGACACCCTTGTATTAGAGTGACACCAATAAGGCTGTTGTACTTAGACTAGAGATGCTTGAGGAGATGACTTAGCAAGTTTTTTTGATCCAGAAAAGGAGGAGAGTAGATTAGAGTTGGTAGAAAAGTAAAGTATATTAGAGGTGCAGTAGTGATGGATTTGAGCTTGTGGATAGAGTTTTTTTTAGGGTTTCACCCACTAAGGGGGTGTAGAGGTTTGGTTATAATGTTAAGTTGAGTTAGAGGTTTATTCGTCCTTATGAGGTTCTTGATAGGGTTGCCGAGGATGTATAAGACCTAGCACTTCCACTAGATTTGCCTCAAGTTCATAACATATGAAACATTTTCCACCTAAGGAAGTACATTACAAATATGCTCCATGTGATCAAGCCAAATGTGATAGAGCTTAAAGACTCGTTGACCTATGAGGAGGAACCTTTGTGGATTCTTAACACCAACGTTTGGTTGACTTGGAAGAGTGTAGTTCTACTGGTGAAGGTTCTTTGGAGCCTACATGGAGAAAAGGATGCGACATGGGTGACCAAGAGGGACATGCACGAGTTGCACCCCAAGTTCTTTGTCTCAGGTGTTTTAAGCTTCGGGTTCTCTCTGTTTTAAGGGGGTAGTCTCTTGTAGTATAGTAGTGACTCTAGTAGAGTAGCCACTGAGATCACCTTCTTTACGTCCTTTTTCTCTTCTTCCCTAACATTGAATTTTTAAATTTGGGGACGAAGTCTCATTTAAGGGGGGAAGCGATGTAATACTCAATTTTTTAGGTAAACATAATGCCGAGTAATTAACATTGTAAACTAATCCTAATATCAAAAAAATAAATATTTCCACCCTATCCAAATTCTCTAACCCTAGAATTTAACATATTCCCAATTTATTGATAATTAATCGACCTTATTATCCTAATAGAAATTATATCAAGCTTGTTGTAATAAAAAAAATGTTAAACCCTATTATTTTCCTCCTTTCCCTTATGACTAATTGTTCCCTTTCTCCTGAGTGGAAAATTTTCCATAGACAATTCTTACATGCCCATCACTCCCTACCACCTACTAGACCATCCCCTACTTTCATTAAATCCCACTTCCCATGCATGAGGATTGGGTTGAAATTTTCCCTCTACACTTCTCGCTTGTCTCTAAAGTTGCATAGTTATATATATGTTTGACATTAAATGATACCACCTCTCTTCTTTCCCTTATGTTTCTCCAACCAATGCAACACCATTTCCCTCCTTCACGACCTCCTTATATTCACAAAAAAAAACCAAAGAATCCACCAACAAAAACTTGTTCCATTACTTCCTCACCACCTTCGCCCACCCTTTCCAAACATCACCCTTACCACATTCCAAAATAGCTGAAGCTAATCCCTCCTCTTTGGATAACTCCACCGCAAATCCTTTTACCTTTCTCCCTCCCTTGCACCACAACTTCTTTTACATTTATCCTTCCCTTGCTGCACTAACTTTCATCATTGTCTAACCCACTCCTATCTGGTAACATTAGCTGAACCTTCACCCCCTCTATTTCAATAGCCACAACTACATCATCTTCCTTCATTTTGGTGCCTCCAACCTTACCACACCATCCATATTGACTTCCACCACCAAAGTACCATCATTCATTTTTAGCTTCCTCCAACATTGCACCTCCCCTAGGAATAGCAGGTTATGCCATTTCTCACCATCCATTTCCTACATTAACCACCGATTCCCCTTTTCTTGGTTATGCAAGTTCTTCCCGATCAATACCCTTCTTGGTTTGGTTTGCTTCCTTCCTTCACCCTTCTACTTACTTAATAATTTTCTTACTTAGGTGGTTTAATACTCTTGATGTTTTTATGATTTTCTTAGGTGATTCCCTCGTGGTCCTAGAAGAGGTGGAATAGGTTTCGTGAGCTTTGAGGTCGAAGCTGTTTTAGTAAGGATACTTGTCATAGTCTAAGGTCTTTGATGGCTAAGTGTTATGCATGATTTTATTTTGTGCCATGTTATTGTGATTATGTGAATTAATATATGATTGTTGATACTTGTTGATATTATATAATAGGAAATGAGCAAGTAAAGTTCATGCAATAGTGTTATTTTATGTGGAAAATCCTTTGGTGTAAAATATGGTTTCATTATGGGTTTATTAATGAAATGATGAATGTGAAATTATTATGACAGGGTCTTTTGACAAAAATGTGGATTTGGAAATAATATTACTAAACACATAAGACTCACATAAAATTAAGGTTATGGTACTGATAAGGGTCATTTGGTCAATGTGGGTTAAGTATGAGAATCGTGGTATTTTAAGGTTTTATATCATCTAAATTTACTATGGAATTTATATGAAGTGTTTAGAGTAGTTTTTAATTAAATTTTTTTAAGTAAAGTATGTAAATAATTTGATTTGTGAATAGTAACCCTAAAATGAGGAGGATATTATCACATGTGCGAAACGGTAGAGTTATACTAGGAAATGTGAGTATGTTGTTAATATCTAGTTTTTGAGAATGTTTATTAAATCTAGTAATTGTTTGAACCCTAAATAAAAACTTATGACTAATTTTTGAAATTAGGGTTTATAAGCCTTAAGAATAGTAGTTTTTAGGATAAAGTTATTATTGTATGTGCAAGAACTTAGAGTTATGCCTTGAAATTCAAGTATGTTTTTTATAATAATATTTTAAGAACAAGAACTAAGTTTGATGGTTAAAAGAGTAGCAGGGGAAAAGTTGTGTAAAAGTGTGAACTTAGGGTTTTGGGGAATATAAGGATCTTAACTTTGAAGAACGACTTTATGATCTGTGTGATGTGCTTACCTTCTTTAATGTGTTCTATAACTATACATCAATCATGAATAAGACATCAATCATTTAAAGTGAAAGATCTCATAAGTCAGGCTAAGGTGATGTGTGAGTTTTAACTGAGTATTTGAGCACAACATAACATTGTGTTGGTTTGTGCATGTGTTGGAGAAGTTTGGTGTAATATGAAGTTTTATGCTAGAAACTTGGGGGTACCTGGTTAATAAACATGGATCATGTTTCTCAATGGAATTCTTGATGTATTTTGGGAAAAAATTCAAAAGTAAGGAATTAAACACGGGGGTCTCATATTTGAAAATGATGAACCGTGTTTTTGCTATATTTACAAAACACACTATTTTACTCCATAGGATTTTTTTTTCTTTCTATAAAAGGAGGCATGTTGAAACCCTAGTTACTGATAGTCATGCATCCCAACTTCTTATTCTTTTTCTCCGTATAACTCTCCCTTTAAAAAGATTTGTATATTTGTATAATTGAGTATTCCATTGGTTTAATTATATTCTTATTATACAAGAGCATGAGTAAAACTCTCTACTTTTTCCTAAATTGTTCTTTTTGTGTGTGAACTCTCAATTGTGTATAATCTTGTTAATTTTGATTTGGTGAGGATCTCTTTAAATCAATGTTTAATATGTAATAATTTTGGTATCAAAGTTGTGTTGTTGAAGAGATACAGTTATCGAGATGGGTATAAGATTTGATATTGAGTATTTTGATTGATTTGTTACTTTTGAATTATGGAAATTGAAGATGCGACTGATTCTAATTCAGAGTGGATTAGAACAATCTTTATTTGGTCATTCAAATAAGCTAAAGTTGTTGTTAGATGAGAGATTTGAAGAAGAAGATCTGAAGGCCTACTCTACCATACAACTATGCTTATTTAATGATGTTTTGTAGGAAGTGGCAAAAAATAAACAATGAAAACCCTGTGGTTGAAGCTAGAGTCATTTTGCATGATGAATTCAGTAGCAAATATCCTACTATTGAAGCATTGTCTTCATGACCTAAAACTAGGTGAACGTTAATCTTTAAAAAGTCATCTAGATGAATTGGACTATGTTGTTATGGATTTACATAATATAGATGTTAAATTAGATAATGATTATTTGGTTATTATGTTGCTATGGTCTTTGCTTGCTAGCTTTAAGCATTTTTGTGAGACTATTTTGTATGAGAAAGATGATTTAGTCCTTGAGGATGTGAAATCCACCATGTTACAATGGGAGTTGATTGATAGTCAATTGTCTAGCAATGATGCTTTTGGATACTCATATAGTGAGGGTTTGGCAGCTAGGGGGGAGGACATATGAGTGGGAGTCTAGTGACAAGAAGATGTCCAGATCTAAGTCAAAAAGTTGGAAGAAGAATGTGACATGCCATGGTTGTCGTATGGAAGGCCACATAAGGAGATACTATACCAATAGAAAATCAATAGATTTTATTAATGTTTTATTTGATGAGTATGATGCTACTATAGTTGGGGGTGATGATGATGGTTATATACTGACTACCACAAATGGACATACTAGATTAGATGATCGGTTGATTCTGGATTTTGGGTGCTCCAACCATATATGTCCAAGCTGAAACTGGTTTCATACATATGACATTGTTCGAGCTAGAATTGTTGTCTTGGAAAATGGTGCTTTGTGTGTAGAGTTATTAGGATTAGGATTGTTAGGATGAGGATGCATGATGGTTTGCTTAGGACACTATCTAGTGATCATCATGCTCCTAACACAATCAAGATATTGATTTTGCTATGTTCCTTGGATAACAAATGTTATAGGTATGTCATTAAAAATGCCACATTGAAGGTTGCTAAAGGGACTGTAATGATGATTGTTAGCAAGTTTGTCAAGACATTATATGAGCTTATTGGCACAAATATTGAGGGTGCAATTGGAGCAACATTGAGAATGTGTGGCTTAGATGTTACTGGCTTTTATTTGATGCGACTAGACAAGGTAGTGTCATTGGCATGACTTAGGGGTCATTGTGTTGTGACCTAGTTACATCTAGATCTGTTACCTTCTGTCAGTTTGAATTTCTTCTTGACAAGAAGGTGGAGTAAGAGAGTCTATTGGATATTTTAGATAAGGTAGAGGTTGTTGTTGATAAAGATGGTATAGATTCTTCTAGTGTGGAGGAATCTAGGTAGTAGGTGGAGCAAGTGGGCATTTCATTAGGTAGATTAGGTTATGCACTTTATATTATGAGTAATATTGGTGTGTAGGAGCCATTATTATACTTAGAGGTTATTTTAGGCATTGATTCTGCCTTGTGGTATTCTGCTGGTGTTGTTGAGGAGATTTGGTCTCTTTGGCAAACTTAGACATTGGTATGTGATGTTTGACTGGTTATTCTTATGTTGTGTGCTTAATTTTTACTTCTCAGAGCTAAAGAAATGTCTAAGGAGAACAAGTAGAAGACTTTAGATTTTCCCAAATCTAAAGTGGTTGTGGCGACTTGCTTAGTCACTAGTTCATAATCTACAAGTGTGAGATGCTTGATGTATGATGTGATTAGTATCGAATGCTATATTTCTTGTGTGGTGAGCATGTGTATGGTGAGTCTCTTGAAGACACCTTGGTTAGGTGTGGTGCAGATTCTGAGGTACATGGTGTGTACAATAATGACTTGTCTTGAGTATGTGTTATTGACTATTCTATTTACGGATTACTCTGATCTTGGTTGTGGTCCTAATGATTAGAGGTACATTATTTTGTTAGTGTTTGAACTTAGTGGTTCTAATATTGTGTGTTTGGCTATCGAACATGCATTTTAGAAAGCCTTGTGGCTTGGTGGTTTAATAGGAGAGTTAGATTATGGTTATGGTTTTCCCGTTGTTTGTGATGATAGTCAAAGTACTATTTGTTTAACAAAGAATTAAAATTTTTTTCATCATCGAATGAAGCACATTAACATCAAGTATCACTTTATCTAAGCTATTGTTGCTGTAGGAAAAATTGTGTTGGAGAAAGTAGGTAGTTTGGATAATCTAACTAATATGCTAACGAAACCACTAATCATGAGTAAGTTCAATTGTTTCTCTGACTTGATTGGTGTTCATAGGCCATGAGTTCCTTTTTTAGGCCTAGGATTTTTGTAGAGTTCTTTGCATGTTATACGTCACCAATACTGCATCAAGGTAGAGAATTATGAGTTTTGACTACTTATTTGAGCACAATATAACATTGTATTGGTTCGTGCATGTGCTAGAGAAGTTTGGTGTAATATGGAGTTTTGTGTGACAAACACAGGCGTGCCATATTAATATACATGGATCATGTTTCTCTGTGGAATTCTTGATGTGTTTTGGGAAAAAAATAGAAAGTAAAGAAACAAATATGAGGGTCCTGTGTCTCCTAAATGCAAACCATATTTTTGTTATATTTTTGAAATATGGGGTTTTGCTCTGTAGGGTTTTTTCTTCTATAATAAGAGATATGTTGAAACCCTAGCCATTGAGAGTTGTGAATGCCAAATTCTTTTTCTTCTCCAAATAGTTCTTCCTTAAGAGAGAATTGTAGATTTATACACTTAAGTGATTGATTGGTTTACTCATATTATAATTACACAAAAGCAAAAATAAAGATTTCTACTTTTTCTTAACTTGTTGAATTCTTAATTGTGCATAATCTTGTTAATATTGATTTAGTGTGGACATCTCTAAATCCACTCTAATTCCACAACATGATTTTTTAGATCTGTTCCACCGAATGATAATAGTGTCTTAGAAGCGTTTTTCCTTGCGAAGGTGTTTTTATGGATCCGTTCTACCAAATGATAATAGTAGCTTAGGTGTGGTGTCCCTAAGAGGTACTTCATTCCATTCCACTTGATTAAGACTAGTGGAGCCTTATACTGATGGTTAATAAGAATACGATTTGAGTAACATAATGGATAAGACATTAATGATTGAAAATGGAAGAGTACGTGAGTTAGGACTAAGGTAATGGTTTTTAGATCCATTCCACTAAATGATATTGGTGGCTCGGGGACATTTTGTCCTAAGTAGGTGTTTTTATGGATCCATTCCACTGGATGATAATAGCGACTCAAGTGTGTTGTTTCTATGAGGTTCTTTAGACCATTCTACTAGTATAAGAATAGTTGGGTCCCTAAACTTAATGTAAATAAAAGAATAAAAATAGTTATACTTAGTAAAGATGCTTAGATCGGTATTTACCATGTGAGATAAATTGTATGTGTACTTATTATCTACTATGAATGTATGCATTTATTTGTATCCCTGACTGTATATATGGTTATCTTGCTTAGTACGTAGCCTACTAATTATTCTTTTCACGAGTGATGCTCATTCCCATGAGCAGAGGACCCTGGCATTTTTCTGTAGGTTTTTGAGGACTAGCTGGATGATTTTGCTGTTTTTTATGCATTGTATGGGGATGAGTGCCCATATATCTGTACTAAGTATTTGAGCAAAGAGTCATATTATCCGATTGATATTTTTACCCAGATACCTTTTGGACTCTTTGAACCATGGTATCCCTTAGTTTATATTTTATTATTGTACCCCGAAATTAATATTTAAATATTTATAAAAGCTTCTCTCATTTCTAATTATCTTATTTTACAATGAATGATTTTAGCTTTGTGATTGATGTAAGGATAGTATGGTAAACCATACTTATGTCAATTATGGCAGTATCACTCTGTATTATGATTATATACTTTTTTTGTAAGTCAAAGTTTTTTTGTAGTAAAATTTAAGGTGTTATATATAATGAAAGTGGATTAAAAAAAATATTATTTTTACCATATAAACATGGCAATTTATGTAACACCCCAAAATTCACTAGCAAAAAAAATTTATTTTATTTAAAAATTAGCAGAAGCAAAAATCGTAAAATTTAGGGATGTTACCGCCACACTTAGTATTAGATTAGTTTGCTCCTACCATTCTAATACCATGTGCTAAGGCTAAACGGAACAAAATAAAATTCATGAAAATTCAACATTCACTTAAATCAGAGTAGCGGATCAAATTCGTTACAAGAGGTAAAGTCCATAGTGGATACAAGAGTAAAAATCATTTTGTGCAATGAAATAAAAGGTTGAAAGGGAAACCCTAATTTTTTTTTCGGACAATCCTTACACTCTTACCCGATATTAGCCTAATTAACACCTCAAACAAACTTACAAGGGACACTGCTCATTGAATAGGCAGGGATCCATAAATGGAACTCTTGAGTACCATGATACTGAATAACCCTTTATGCTAGATTGAAAGGCAGGGCCTGGATGCAATACATCATACTTAAATAGAAGTAAAGACAATATCATACCCAAGCATATAAACAATCATAATCATGTAAGAGCGATTACACACATCATCTTATAAGAATTGTACAATATGAATTCCATTTACTTATCACCTACAACACTTACCAGGAGTGGCAGACACCAAGACCATACTTATATCATATCAATAGATCATGAGGATAAAAGTAACACTTTTGGTCTTAAGCTATTAATGAAACATCATTTCTCAAATTATATCCATGCGAGTGTAGCAGCCCCCATATGAAATGCCCCACAAATTTCTAATTTTAAAAATTATATTTAAATGAGGTTTTATTAGGAAAAGTATTTAAATAAATTATTTTTATTAAAATAAAAGGAGATTTAATTAGGAAAAATCAAGAAGAAATTTATAAGTATTTTAATTAGGAGAAATTTGGGTATTTTAACTAATTAAGGGTTTTATTTTGGAAATTAATTAAATAAATTATTTTATTTAAAATAAGAAGGAGAAAATAGTTCCAAATTAATATGAATTTTATAAATAATTTAATGGAAGAAAATTAGAGTGATTTGCTAATTAAAATGGAATTTATGGGAAATCTTTTAAAAATCCTAAATTTAGCCTAAAAAAGGATTTAAATATTATTTTATTTAAATATTATTATTTTTAAATATCCCAAATATTCTATTTAATTTAATTAACCCAACCCTCCTATTTTACCTTTTTCCCTTTTCCCTTTTCCTTTTATTTCTTCCTTTTTCTTTCTTCTTCTTTTCTTGTTCTTTTTCTCCTCCTGGAACTGGGCCAGCCCAACGACCCAGTCCCCCTCCCTCATTCCTTTCCTTCGGCCGGCCTAGCCTGCACAGCTGTTCCCCCTCAATTCCCCTCTTGCGCAACACTTCACTTCTTTTTCCATCTCAACGCATCGTTTGATTTAAGTACTTTAGCCCTCGCGCCGACTGCCCGGTCCATCCTTCTTTTCCTTTCTTTCTTTCTTTCTTTCTTTCCCCGAACTGCCTGGTTCCCCCCCCATCTTCTTCTTCCTTTGCACTTAACACCCTGTCGAGCACCTGCACCATTTCCGCTACCCCTGTGCCCTGGTTTTTTGCCGCTGTTGACCGGCCATTTCAATCCTCTCTCTCCCCTGCTAACTCTTTGATATTTTCTCCCAACTAACTCCCCCTCTCCTTGCACGTTTCTCCTTTTCCTAGCTAGCCAACCCTACCTCATCCCTGAAATTCTGCCGGCCAAACAACCCCGCTGGTGAGCCCGAACCAACCTGCCTTATCCCCTCACCGATCCACATAACCCAAAACTCTCTTCTAAAGTCTATAAATACCCTCATAGTAACCCTGTATCGAGCCTTTGATCTCTTACCCAGAAAAATGACCCTTTTCACCGCCACCCCTTTAGACGCCTCGTTCGCCGCCTCTAGCCAACTTCGCCACCCACTCCGCCTACCAAACTCTTCCTTGCACCACCCTCTCGCTAACCAAACGTCCCATATCTCTCGATTCTTCCTACACAAGTCACCCCGACTGTATGAACTTCCCTCCCTGATCAACCCTCTCTTCAACCTCTACCGCCCTTTGAACCACCATTAGCCACCTCTTTCACCGCTTCTGCCACTCCTTTCACCTCCCATTCTCTTCTACAGTCCATCCTCTATCTTCCCCTACATCTCTTTTCCTCTTTCTCCATCTCCTCCTCTCTTTCTCTCCTTCTTCCCCATTCGGCCACCACCACCGCCGCCGTGCGCTGCCACCTTTGGCTGCACCGCCACCTCCATTCTGTTCCTCTCCTCTTGGGCAACCCTAAACACCCCAACTCCCACCTTAATTCTCCCTATCTTTTTCCCAGCATCCAACTTTTCCCCTTTTCTTCCCCTTTTTTGACCACCGCTACAGCTGCCGTGAACCACCACCGGTGCCGCCTATCCCCACCAGCCTAAGGTTGAACTCTAGACCCTCTGAACCCTTCTCCCTATTTTTATAAGTCTTAATTTATTTTATTTCTTTTATTTGAATATTATTATTATTATTATTATTATTATTATTTCCATTATTAATATGTATTATTATTATTATTATTATTATTATTAGTATTAATGTTTTTATTATTATTTATGTTGAGGGCCAAAGCACTATTATATTTTTTAATTCAATTTTATTATTATTATTATTATTATTATTATTATTATCTTTATTATTAATATTAATATGTTATTATTATTACTATTTTTTTTATTATTACTATTTTGAATTACTATTATTATTATTTCATTATTAATATTACAACTACTTTACTATTAGTTTTTCTATTATTATTATTATTATTATTATTATTATTATTATTATTATTATTATTAGTATTTGTATTAGTATTAGTATTATTATTAGTATTAGTATTATTTTGGTAAAGGAGTCGAAGCCTTTATTTTACTTTGTTTTGGATAATGTCCTTTTTATTATTATTATTGTTACTATTATTATTCTTATGATATTATCATTGATATTATTTTTAGTATCTTTGCTATTATTATTTTAGCATCATTATTATTATTAGGGTAAAGTCTTTAACCCTATATTATCATCTTTTATAATATTTCTATTATTTCTTATATCTTTAGTAAATTTAGAAATTTTTTAATGTGATTTTTATTAATATGTTATTATTTTGTCGAAGCCCTAAGGAGGTGTAGGAGCATGCTCCAAGACCTGTGTCGTTTTAAGTAAGGGGTACTAAGGGCTTTTGTGTGCTTATATGCATTATGCGCTTTGCATGCTATGTATTCTATGTTTATCATTATTAATTATATCGTATATGGTATAATGTGGAGTTGAAGTATGTTTTTGTATGTTTATATGGCATGTGTATTATGTATATGTGAAGATATGTGTTGTGACTCTGAAAGACATGCATGTGAGGATGTTGGTGTGGTTTGTGTGGGAGAAAGGATGAAAAAGGAGAACGGGGGATCCCGAGTTCAACAAACCAAACCATATATGTTGTTAAGATGTGGGAAGACACTAATGACTTACAGTGGAACACTGTGAGAGAAAGGGCTAGACCGATTCACTGACATATAATAGTGGTAGGGCATGTACCCTAAGTGATCGATCCATCGGCTATAATAGTGACCAGGAGCCAAAGTGCCTTGGAGACCAATCCACGGTAAAAAATAGTGGGGTTTTCGTACTCGTATGGACTTGATAAAGAGCATGGTGTGAAAACATTTTGATAAAGGATTAATGAAGTAATTAATCTAAACTATATTGGATCTTGGCATTTTCACCTGATCGTTCATTTACCTTTATGTTATTGTGTTGGTGTTTATGCCCTGTTATTATTCTACATGGATTATGTGCTTATGTGTTGGCCTTAGTGCTCAGTTACCTTACTCAGTACGTAGCGTATTGATCACCCTTTTTATGGGTGCTGCTCATTCCCACGAGTAGTATGCCCTTCTGACTTCGTGCAGGTGGGTAAGACATCCAGTGGGGCTGAGTATTGAGTGTGTTTTGGCTCAAAGTTCGAGAGTGTCCTGGCCATATTCATTCTTTATACGATTTATTTCCGTTTGTTATTTTTTTTGTATCGAATTTATCCTTTTTGATTTATTAACTTGCATTGAGTATTTCAAATAAATCTTTTATCAATTGTAAGCCTATTTCTCTTTTGGAAATGAATTACATTTCTTTAGGCGTACTCTGATTTTGTTTTACAATCGCTTAATGCTTATTTGGAGTTTAGTTTGTCTTGATTTATAATTGACTGTTAATCTTTTCTTTAGCCTTAGCACTTGGTACTGGAACAGTCGGAGATAACCGGTCTGGTACTAAGTGTAGCGGTAACATCCCCAGAATTCACGGGTTTTAATCTAAATATTTCTATTTTAATTTCATTTGCTTTAAAAAAAATAAAAAAATTAGTGAATTTTGGGGTGTTACACACTATTATAATTGGTGGATTGAAAACACCTAAGATAGAATGCACCTGGCCACTATTATTCGCTGGTGGATTGGTCTCTAGGCAGAAGGCTCCTGGCTACTATTATTGCAGGTGGATCGGTCTGGCCCCGACTCATATGGTGTTCCATTATAAATGATTGATATTTTTTTCATGATTTATCAACATCCAAGATTTTGTTTATTAAGTTTGGGATCCCCCACTATTATAGCCGGTGGATCGAAATACACTCTAGGAAAACACACACTTGGCTACTATTATAATTGGTGGACCGATACACATATACACCTTCCTTTATGCCAAGTTACCAAAATATCCTTCTTCTTTATTAAATTACCACTTTATCCCTTTTACTCACAAAAAATACCAAGTTATCCCTTTTTCATGTAAAATTACTAAAATACCCTTCTTACTCATTAATTTACCAAAATTTCCCTTTACTCTTATAAATTACCATTTCACCCTTATTATACCAAATTTACTAAAATACCCTTTATACACCAAACATTAACATCCATAGTCCATATACCTCATCTAACACCACCAACTATTATTATTTATTATTAATACTCATTGGCACCTACCATATATACTTACTAAGGTCACACCTTTTGCACAAAAAAAATGACTAAAATGCCCCTAGTTCTTATATTAACATTATCCATGACCAAATTAACTTATCATGTCATATATAAGCATTTAACATTATCCTTAATCATAAGGTGTAACAACCCAAAATTTACACATTTTTTTAAAAGCAATACTCATAGATTAAAACTGTAAATTCTGGGGATGTTACCGCCACACTTAGTACCAGACCAGTTCACTTCTACCGTTCCAGTACCAAGTGCTAGGGCTAAGAAAACATTATCAGTAATACCATACAAATTAAAATTTATAAAAGTGGAAATCAGAGTATGCACAAATCTTACATAATTCGAAATGCCAACTATTGTTTTTAAAATAATAATTAAACAACATTGATAAGGCTGTTTCTGCAACTTAAAAAAAAATAACATGAGTCATAAATTAAAAAGAGAACGGCCACGTCTCTCTAGAAATTGATCCAGCCCAGCTATCACTCTGCCCCTCCTGATGTCTCGTAGACATCGATAGCATCAAAGTAGGTATCTCCTACCTGCAACAGATCAGACGGGCCTTCTGCTTGTGGGAATGAGCAGCACCCATGAAACGAGTGATCAGTACGCTACGTACTGAGTAAGGTAACCGAATACTAAGGCCGGCATATAACACATTAATTCATGGATGATAATGATCACATACAATTACAACCCACACATATGATACATAGAAGCATAAAGTGAAATCACTTATAATCAATAGGTCCATACGTAAGGCCCAAAAAGGTCCTGATTAATCATTTAATCTTTCTTTTATCAAATGTAGATACACATCATGTTCTTTATCAGGTCCATACGAGTATGGGAACCCCACTATTTTTGTCGGTGGATCGGTCTCCAGGGCACTTTAGCTCCTGGCCACTATTATAGCCAGTGGATCGGTCACTTAGGGTACACACCCTACCACTATTATATGCTCGTGGATCGGTCTGGCCCCTTCTCGCATGGTGTTCCACTGTAAGTAATGAATATCTTTTCATATCTTATCAACATATATGGTTTGGTTTGTTGAGCTCGGGATCCCCCACTATTATAGCCGGTGGATCGGTCACTAGGATAAAATACCCTACCACTATTAAGCTGGTGGATCGGTCTCCAGGCTACCGCAGTACCTGGCCACTATTATGTCGGTGGATCAGTTTGGGCCTGACTCAACATCTTCCACTTTACATATTTAATAATTTATGTATCTTATTCAGATATTGGTTTCAAGACATGCAAATCCAGTAATGTATCCAATACTACAATAACCCTAATTACCATGAAACCTGAACTCTACGTAAGTCGTCTTCCCATGCATACCCTAGCTCCCATAAAAACCCTAGCTCCATGTAAGCCCTAACTCCATGTAAACAATATCTCCATGCAAACCTTAATTCATACACAAACTTCAACTCGATGTATACCACACTCCCATGCAAACCCTCATTCATATACAAACCCTAGTTCATACCATCTTAGGCCAAACCCCAACACCACGTAAACCATACTTCCATGCAAACTCTAACGCACATGCAAACCCTAGCTCCATGTAGACATACTTCCATGCAACCCTGATCCACATGCAAACCCTAATTCCACGTACCACACTTCCATGCAAACCATAACTCCATGACATTCCATGCAAACCCTAGCACCATGCCATTTCATGCAAACCCTAAACATCATGCTATTTCATGCAAACCCTAACATCATACCATTTCATACAAACCCCCAACTCCTTGTCATTCCATGAAAACCCTATCACCATGCCATTTCATGCAAACCCTAACACCATGTCATTTCATGAAAACCCTAACAACATGTCTCAAGGTCATATTATACAATAATGACATAAACATACTTATAGTTCTCATGCCACAATTTATTCACACCAACATACTTCAACTCTATAATCATGCCACATGCGAAATAATTAATAATAATGAACATAAAATACATGGCATATCAAACACATAGTGCATACAAACACATAAATGGCCTTAGTAGACCCTTACCTAAAACGTCACCGGTCTTGGTACACGTTCCTATTCCACTTGAGGGGTTTGACTAGGTTCACCTATTATATAAAAGTATACTAGAATTAGGCTCCCTTATAAAATTTTATTATTCTCTAACTTATTCCAAGATTTGGTTTTTAAATAAAACACTACCACTTAATAAATAACTATAGAAACTATTACTTAAAAATACAAATAAATTATTATTTTCATTCGAAGAGGGTGGTGATCTAAGGGTTTCTACCCTTCACCAAAATAGTAATGATAATAATATAATAATAATAATAATAATAATAATAATAATAATAAAACAAAAACAATAATAATAATAATAATAATAATAATAATAATAATAATAATAAAGTATAATATTATTAATGATACTTTTATTTGTAGAATAATAATATTAATAATACCAAAATTATTAAAATTACAAGGTGGTTTTTGAACAACCCCAATTTAATAATAATACCATTCAAAATTGTAATAATGATATTAACATTGTATATAATTATAATATAAAAGTTAATAAATATAATAATAATAATAATAATAATAATAATAATAATAATAATAATATAATTAGAAATAATGTTAAAAATGTTAATAATATTAATAAAAAAGCAAAGGTGCAAGGCTTAATTAAAATTTTTGGTTTCTGCCCCTCCTGAAATAATTACAACATTAATTAAATAATTACACTAATAATAATAATATTAATAATAATATTAAACATGTAATAATTCCATTAAATAAGCAAAATTTGAGAATAGTAATTTATCTTACTCAATAATACTCCCAGACCTGTCGATAAAATTTAGAAATTAGGATACGGTTGATAACAATATTAATAATAATAATAATAATAATAATAATAATAATAATAATAATAATAATAATAATAATAATAATTGAAGTCGAATTAACATTAAAATTTAGGATAAAAACAGAATAATTATCAATAAATCGAAAGTAAGTGTTTAAAAGGCCTAGAGTTTCACCTTGCGTTGGAGGGTATGGGTGGAACTGGCGGTGGTTCCCAGAGGTGGCCGGAAAATGGATCTAAGAGAGGTAAAAATGAAGAAAAAGAGGTGATGGGGAAGGAGAAAAATAAAATAAGTTTATGGGTCGGTGGAGGAGACTTAGTAGGAGATATTGGTTGGCTTGGATGGTGGTAGAAGCGGCGGATGTGGTGGCGGCTGGTGTTTTAAGGTTTCGGGGTGGAATTTTCTAGCGAGAGAACTAGCCAACTTTATATGGTTATGGAGGCCTATGAAAGGTGAATCGAAGGTTGTATATGGTTTAGTTAATTAGAGGGTGTTTTAGGGAAGAGATTGGGAGGGAGAAGAGGCGTCGAGGCTAGCCAAAGGTGGAGGAAGGGGTGTTTAAAGAGGCGGTGGCAAACGCACGATACTTAGGGTTTAGGGGAAAGAAAAATCCTAAACCCAGGCCATAAGAGAGGTATTTATAATTTTGGAGGTTAGTTTTGAGTTGGGGAAGTTACCAGGAGTTCAATTTGGGTAGGAAAATGGGTTATTCGTGCTGAAGGTCGGGCGGCAACATTTTGAAAATTTCCCGACCTTCGCGAGGAAAATGGGGGAGAACATGGGGAAGAGAGGAAGATTTGGGCAATTCAAATGGAAGGGTGTGTCAAGAGGGAGAGAATGAGTAGGAGAAGGGCCGGTCACGCCATGTGTGGCCGGCGGCGCCATTTTCGGGGAGCTACAGAGCTGGTAGTTATGGCGTCGGGCGGGAGGAGGAAAAAGAAGATGGGGGGAGACTGGAACGGGCGGTTCGGCGCGAGGGTGAAGGAGGTTAAATGAAATGACGAGTTTTGAGTGTAAAAAGGGATAATGAACGGTGTTCCGGGCTGCCGCACAACGGTAAAAATAGATGAAGTAAAACGCGACGTTCGAGAGGAAGAAGAAATAAAACTCGATGTGGAGAGAGAGGGGGGCGGCGACGATGCGCGGTCTGGGCCGCACCGAAGGAAAAGGAAAGAAGAAAAGGAATTGGACCGAGCAACAGGCCCTATTCAGTGAAGAAGAAGAAAAAGAAATAAAAGGAAAGAAAAGGAAAGAAAAAGGAAAAGAAAAGAAAAGAAAGGAAAAAAGGAAAAAGGAAAAGAGAAATAATTAGGTTAGGTCAAATTAAATAAATCTGAATATTTAGGATATTTAAAATTGATAATATTTTAATAAAATAATTTTTAAATCCCTTTTTAGGCTAAAATAGGCTTTTTAAAGGATTTTTCCAAAATTTCCATTTTAAATTAATAAATCGCTCAAATTTTATTTAATTTAATTATTTATAAAATTAAAATTAATTTGAAACTATTTTATCTTTCTTAATTTGAATAAAATAATTTATTAAAATAATTTATTAAAATAATTTCCCAAATTAAAATCCTTAATTAGATAATATACCTAATTTTTCTTTACTTAACATATTTATCAAATTTCTTTTTAAATTGTCCTAATAAATTTTCTTTTATTTTAGTAAAAATAATTTATTAAATTAAGTATTCTGATAAAACCTTATTTAAATATAATCTTTAATATTAGAAAATTTCGGGACATTTCATAAGGCTCCTTCCTTAACTATCATTTCTATATATGACACCTAAATTAACAAGCTTTTCATTTCAACAACTAATATATGCCACAAATTATATTTTACTTAACATCATACATCATGCACATAAACATATAAAAAACTCTAATGTGCTAGCATACGTAAATCCACATATTTTAGTAGGGTATAATGGTTATCTTACGTCCGACAATAATTAAACCTTACTGATACCCTGGTTAAAGGTTTGAGCTTTGATTAGTAAAAATTAATACCTAAAAATAATATAAAAAATTAGCATATTAGAAGTAGAAGATCAAATGAATAAATTTTTATCAAAAGATAAATTAATATATACAAATACTAACTATTTTTATACCTTAAAATTTTACCAACTTTGGCTCAAATAGATGTAGGACTCACGCTGCATACACTAAATAAGGGGGAGTAGGGTCAAAGGTGAGGATGGAAGAAGGAGAAGGGCTAGTTCGGGTGAGGGCTTGTGGAGGGGAGTGAGGGTGGTGGTTGGGTGTAGGTGGTGGTCGGGGGTCAAAGGTTGGTGGCTCAAGGTGGTGGAGGTGCCGGCTATGGTGCTAGGAAAATGGATGCAAGAATGGGAAAAGGAGACAAAGGAAGGGGAAAGAGGAGAAGAGTAGAGAGGTTGAAGGGGAGTTTTGGCCAAAAGGAGGCAAGGTGTTGGTAGAGGAGGTGCCAGGGGTAGGAGCGGTTGTGGAGGTTGCATAAGAGGGAGAATGGCGGTGCATGGTGGTGATGCAAGGTAGAGGTTAAGAAGGAGGGGAAGGGGGCTGTAGGGGCGAGTGAGGGTGATGGGGTGGTGTAGGGAGGTAGTAGGGGGTGCCAGGGGTGGTTGTGGTGGTTGGTTGGGTAACAACAGTGGTGGTTGGAGGTGACAAAGTAAAAATAGGGGAGGAGGAGAAAAGGGGAAGAAGGGAGAAAAAGGGCTCGATAGGGAGGGGAATAAGAGACTCGGGGAAGAAAATGGGTAGAGGAGAAAAATAAAAAGAAGAGGGGGAGGGGAGGCAAAGGTACCGATATAGATGGTGGTAGGGGGAGAGATTGTAGGTCGACATGTGTAGGGTGGTAGGGAGAAGGAAGGAAGAAAAGGAAAGAAAAGGGAATGTGAGGGGGCTGTGTTTGGCTAAAAAATGAAAGGGAATAGGACGGGGGAGAGAGGGAGAGAGTGGGTAGGGCTGTAAGTTGCCATGGTAGGTGCAAAGGGGTTGGCAGGCGGTAAGTTACAAGCAGGCATGGGGGAAGCTCGAAGAAGGAAGGAGAAGAGAAGAAGAAGAAGAGAAAAGAAAGGGAAAGATTTGCCGGGCAGAGAAGGGAAATAAGGCTCGCTTGTGCGCATGAAGGAGAGGGGAAAGAAAAAGGTTGGGCTCGCCTAACTAGGGGAAACGAAAAGAAAAAAAGAGGAAGGGAGGTGGGCTGGAGCGAGGAGGAGAGAAGAGATAGAAGGCCGGTGGCCCAACGAGGAGGAGACAGGCCAAGTGGCCCAAGGGAGAAGGAAATAATAAAATGAAAAAGGAGGAAAGGAAAATGGAAGGAAAAAGGAAAAAGGAAAAAAGGAAAAAATAAATTAAAATAATTTTTAAAATAAAGGTATTTAATTATTTAGATAGATAAATAAATTTAATAATTTAATTTATTAAAATTTAATAAATTGGTTTAAGATAGAAATTTAAGTAAAATATGGATTTAGAAAATTATTTGAATAAAATGCGTATTATAAAATAAAAAATATTTATTTTAATTTATTAAATATTCATATCTATTTTTATACGCCCAAAAAATCACAAAGTAATTAAATTAGATAAATTTGAAAATTAAATTATCTCAAATGAGGATTATTTATTAAATTCTTGGTTTAAAAATTTTGGGGTATTATGCTTTAGGTACTCAATTTTCTTGAATAAAACTAAATGAAAAATGAATACCTTTTGTTCTAGATAACCCTTCTCTAAATTTTTAGGGTTATATTGTGCAAAAAATATTTCTATCAATTTATTTCTTAAATAAATAAATAAATAGTAAAGTAATTGTTAGGCTTATTTGGTGCAAAAGGTATTTTTATCATTTTACTTCATGAATTTTTTTATTCATCGTCATATTTTTTTTCATAGTTTTCAAATTCGTTAGAAAAGTTTATATGAATTTTATAAGTTCATACTAAACTTTAAGATATTTTAAGAGGATCATGGATATTATTTGATATTCCAAATTTCAAAAGTTCTACAAGTGTTTTTATACATAAAATTGACAAACTTTGTACAAAATTCGGGAATATTTTGAAGCATTTAAACATATTTTTATTTTTTATAGGAATTTTAAGATATTTGGCATCTCCAGAAACTTTTTGTGATTTTTCAAAAAGGTTGAAACCTTTTCTTTTCATTATTACCAAAAAATACTTTATATTAATGATAAATCTTTGATCTAATAATATCTTTATTATAAACTATAATGTGTGTAATTGTGCATTATGTGTGTGTGTGTCTATATATCTATCTATCTATATATATAAATATATTCAGTCATATAAAAAGATAACGTTGGATTTTTATGAAGAATAAGGCTATATTTTAAAATGACCCACATGAATAATGGTGAGATGGAGATCCTATTTATTTATTGAGCTTGGGTATTCTACCATATCTATCCTTTGTGGCTGGTTTTATATAAAAGATAAGTGCAACTAGTTGGCATTAATATGATGTCAGTATTTTTTTAAAAATAAAATATCTCACTATGATTATTAGAAAAATAAAAAAATTATATTGTAATATTTTTAAACTTTTTCTCTTTAAATTGATACCCATATTGATATAATTTTAATTTAAAAAAAATACATATATACATACATAGATACATATATATTATCATATATGTATATATCTTTCACTACTAATGTACTAAAATTTCACTAGTGAGTTGATCTTTTAACATTATTCTAATTACAAATAGTTTTTCATGGCTAATATATTAAGCTTTCACTATTAATGTGCTAAGTTTTAACCATTAATGTATTGATTTTTCACTATAAATTTATCATTTACTACTATTACTATTCTACTTAAAAATTTATCTTTCACTGCTAATATATTGATATTTCATCACTAATGTATTAAGATTTTACCATTACTGAATTGATTTTTTTACCAGCAATTTTATCTTTCACTATTATTCTACTTAAAAAATGATATTTGACTACTAATATACTAATCTCTTACCACTAATGTACTAACTTTTTACTAGCTAATTGATCTTTTATCATTAATGGATTGAAATTTCACCACAGCTATCTATCTATCTATCTATCTATCTATCTATCTATCTGTCTGTCTGTCTGTCTGTCTGTCTATATATATATATATATATATATATATATATATTTCATCATACATTTAAGTATTTTTCACTACTATTAAACTAATCTTCCACCATTACTAAACTGATTTTTTATTATTGCGCAAGTTGATCTTTCACCATTGTTTTACTAAAAAATGATCTTTTCACTAGTAATTGTAACACCCCCAATTTTCACTACTAAGAAAAATTTTATTTTAAAATATTACATAAGTAGAAAAATACTAAACACACATAGAAAAAAATAGGGTCTTGTTTATATACCTAACATAGGATAGACGTAAACCACCCACCCGATGCTAGATATAAGGCCAAGAAAACAAACCAATCAAAACAAAAATAGAGCATGCAATAAACATGATATATAGATACTAAAAAACATTTAGAAAATAGGACCTTGGCGATCCTAAAAATATTCAAATACATGAAATATGGTTCAATCGAGATACAGAACTACAATGATAGAAAATAAAGGTAGGGCATAGCTCCAAACCTTGGTCCATTAAGGATTGAAAAATAGTCTTCGGATGTCTATCTCTCAATCCCTTAGCAAAAAATGAGGAAGGCCCACTATTGGCTATCCCTCTAGACCTACACATGTTAATCTACTTGGGGGAATGAGTAGGTGATCAAACAAATAGACACATCAGTATGCTTCATGCTAAGTAAGCCAAGTTACCTCCTTAGTGGGAGCTACAATCACACAAGGTCATAACATAATTTGGAGATCACAATAAATGTATATCATGTTTATGCCATACAATTAGGTATACATACTCTATCATAGTCATATAAAGCATTATGACTTCATTCCATACATAGTTCAGACAAATCAGAACTCATCATGCTTATCAATGTAATATAAATGTCATAGATAATAAGATACAATTTACTAAGTAGGTTATTCAAATAACTATTAGCATTTCTATAATCAATTTACATAGTTTTCTATTAGGTCTATTTTCCATATTACACAATCCATTAGGTCGTTTATTTATAAGCCATTATTTCTCAGTCCCATTTTTTATTTCTTCATCCACATCCTTATTCTTGTTCTTATCGAGCAATATACTATGCACAACCCCACGGTCTCACATACCATATAAGACTATCTAAACTAGAGGATAGAATGTCCCTTCAAAGCTAAGTAACCACCAATGGACATAAAGTCCATTTGAATCCAAGTAACCACCAATGGACACAAAGTCTAACCTCATAGTACATCATTATTTTCTAGACTAGGTAAAACATAGGAATCTACTAGGGTCTTGCATGAAGGCACCAAAAAACGCCGATGGCAGACTAACCCTCAATAGATAATTGAGGATCAAGTAACCTAGACTCAATCATATTCTACTTTAAGTGATTACTATATTATTTTCCAAGGTTATGTGATCATATAAGGCCTTTATAACATCCAAGTATCAAATCCACATACTCATTCCATCTTACCCATTTTTACCCTCCAACAATGTGGTGGGATTTCCATTAGTGCTTAATCAATATTAATTAATCCATCATGATAATCCATTTTAGGCCACAAATCCATATTACATTAACCTTTTGAGGTCATAACATGCTTGTTTTGGGGTTTTCCACTAGAGCCTTTCCAAGCACTTATTAATAAGGCCATGAATTATTTTCCATTTAATACATCCATTAGGTTAGTCAAACATTGCCAAAAAGTGTATTCCCGTCATTAAAGAATCTTATAACAATAGTGGGCATGGTCTCAAAATATATAAACTCCAAAGGATCAAAATCACAAGCTTTAGTTGAACAAGTCGATTAGTTTAGGTTAGCCATTTGATTGGTTTTGCTCCACAAAACCCCAGAGTTCCTTCAAAATAGATGATTGATTTGGTTAGACCATTCAATTATTATAATATCATTTGATTGGTTTTAACAAACTAGTTGATGGGTTTAAGTAGAGAGAAACCAATATCACCATAGACCAACTGATCAATTGGTTTGGCCCAACTAATCGACTGTTCTAATGATTGCTTAATTAGTTTGGTCTAGCTAGTTGACCGACTTGCTCCTAGACAGCAAATAGAATACATTTTTCATGTGACTAATATCTAAAATCATAACACATCAAAACCATAACATATCATCTCAAAATACCATTATTTAACAACATCATAAATTGAATCATGCTTCACATTCAAAAAAATTGTCCTAATTTTCTCTAAAATGATGCCTTTTTCTTTTAATTCTTAACTAATTTAACATGCATTAATTAGAAGCCAAACGCTCATGAAAGCATATAAAATTAATATTTTTTTATAATACATCACATCACATGCTTATTTAGGCTACATTTCAAAGGTAAGAATGACTTTCTTAATGCTTAGTAAAATTTTCCACTAAGGTTATGTTTGGTATGGGTGTAAAGCTGGTGTAAAAATTACAAGGGAAATTATTTCCCTCTTTTTTTTTTTATTTTTATTTTTATGTTTGGTATGGGTAGAAATTTATTTGGGGGTAAAATCATACTCTTAGATGAGGGAAAATTATTTCCCGAGCACACTATTTCGTAATTTTCTCCTCTTGTACTGTGGTCCAAAAGTTTCTCCAGATTCACGTATGTTTTGGCAAAGACTATGCCGTGTTCTATTCTTGGTTTGGACTTTTCCAAACACGTGGTTGTTCTCCCTTTTAGTAAGATATTTTTTTTGTGGTTCGAAACTTCGAACTCATAATTAATTTTATTTTAAGAGGTCTACCCTTTTTTTTCTTTTTTTTTACACCGAATCCAAAAACTCATAAAAAAAGTCAAACCATACTTTTTTATTTGTGTAAATAGTGACAAAACATTTTTTTGATTTATAATTTTAGTCTCAAAGTTTTATTTATTTATTTTTGTATCTTTATGTTTTTAAAAATATACATAAACATATTTTGATAATTATTATTTTCATTCTCATTTCCGTATTGATATAGCACCAATTGGAAGTGATTCCTTATTTCGCCATCGTAACAAACAGAGATGGTACCTCTTAATTCGAGAACATCAATAAAATAGCCGTTTGATATTAGATGAAGTTTGTAGACTTTTATTATGTTTTAATGGATGATTGTTATTTTTTAGCTATTGAATATTTAGTATGTGAATTAATTATAAATGTCTTATTTTAAATATTTTTATAATATATCTTGATTAGTCTCTTTCATAGATTTTTTTCTAGTTATTGTAATATGTTATTTTGATTTATAAAAATTAAATTAAAAAATATAATATATTAAATTTTGATTTATGTGATAAATAATTATTTATATTTTATATCTAATAAAAATATTACTAATTTTTCATGCTAATGAAGTAAAAGAAAATATTATTCTAACATAAGTTATTCATCCCAAACCAAACATAAGGAAAATATTCCCTAGAATAATTTACCCTTATATACCAAACAAGAAATGTGGATAAATTTTCCCCCTTAATCATTTCCACCTTAATCATTCCTCCTTAATCCATTTCCCTCATCCCAAGCATACCTTAAAGAGTAAAAAATTAAGTTGGAAGATTTCCACTTACAAAACCTTTAAAAGCAACAAATTATAACTAAAAAAAATCATTGAATAACTTTCACAAATCAAAAACTTATATGAGAAAATAAAATAGACTCACCACACCTAAGAGAAAAATGGAGAATGATTCAAATAAAAATAACTTAACTTCCTCCTAAATCTAAATCTTTCTTACTTAAGGATAAAAAATAAGAGGGTGGTAGAGAAAGGATCAGAAGAGTGAAAAGAACTCAAATTTAAGCTTGCAATGTAGAGGAAAGAACACAAGTGCTAGTGGAGAGGAAAGAAAACAAGTATTAGTGGAGAGGCTAAGATAAAAGTGAGAAGAAGGGATGAGTAAGGTTATTTATAGCCAATGAATCGGTTAAGGAATATGTGGGGTTATGCAATAGATCAAAAACCCTAACTTTACCATTTAAAAATGAGTTGAATGGGTGGATTTATCAAGGATAGGTTGGCTTCTATCTCAGAGCTCAAATGGTAATTTTTCTAGAGAATGTAATTTAAGTTTGTTTAGAAAATATCTAACACAAGAAGTAAAATTGAAGATCAACATGTGAAGGAATCGCCCAACCAAGCAAGAATAATCTGAAATCAAACCATACTTCTAGAAGTGCACAAAGGAGAGAGGAAGAATAAGGCATGCGTGATGCCATCCTCTCCCTCAATTGTCAAGATTAAGCCCTCGAATATATTTGAGGTAGCAACTAAATACAAATAAATGATAAAAAGGACTAAGAATCACTCAAGAATAGTTTGGAGTTGAATGATCAAAATTCCATTTTGATGCAATTTTTTTTGTTGAGAAAATCAAGCTTTAAAAAGTACTCGACTTAATCAACTAGTCGATCGATTTAGCCATACCAGTCGAGTAGTTTTCTAAACCAACCGATTGGTTTTGTCAAATGAAGCCCCTTTGCTAAAACGACGAACTAGTCAATCATTCCTTATAAAAACTTATTTTATTCACTCAAACTTTACTCAAATTTATTTTTACCTCAAACCCAACTATAGTTCCAAGTAGAGATCAAACATTATCAAATTTTATTAAACACCACAATTTTTCATTTTATAAATCTTAGAAAAATATGGGGTATTACAACTAATGTATTGATTTTTCATAACTAATGTATTATTTTTTCAGTAGCGAATTGATCTTTCATCATTAAAGTATTGAACTTTCACCACAATGATATATATATGTTTCATTATGCATTTAAGTATATTTCACCACTATTAAACTAATCTTTCATCATCATTGAACTGATTTTTCACCATCTCATGAATTGATCTTTTACCATAATTATACTTAAAAAATATCATTCACTTCTAATATATTATTTTTCACTACTAATGTATTGATTTTTCTCTAATGAACTGATCTTTAATCATTAATGTATTTAATATATTTAATGATTTAAGCATATTTAAATGTATTTAAATGTATTTAATCATAATTTAAGCATCTTTTACCACTATTAAACTAGTTTTTCACCATCACTAAATATATTTTTCACCAACGATATTATTTTACTAATTTCTTTCACTACTAATATACTAACATTTCATTATTAATGTATTGATTTTTCACCATACTGATTTTTTTCCACAAATGTGTTGATCTTTTACCACTAATATTTAATTTTTAGTAGTGAGTTGATATTTTCCTATTCTACTGAAAATAAATTATTTACCAATGTAATTATTTTCCACCACTAATGGACTGTTTTTTATACTAAAAATCTATTAATATGAGTATCTATTTATAAAGAAAAATTTTAGAAATATTATGATGTTTTTTTTATATTTATAACAAAACCAAAGTTTAAATAAATTAATTAGAAAAAAATAAAAGAAAATATTAAAGCTCATAATTGCAGTTAGGTCACGAGTCCTCGTTAGGTACGACATCATTCATATAAATGAAGTACCCAAACGCGACATGCTAGTAAACACATAATATGAGCCTTTGTCCCTCTCTAATGGAGATCAACTGCGTTCCAAAAGCAAAGAATGAAGAAGAGCAGCAGTACACTTCCATCAAAGAGGAAGCAGCATCAATCTTCTCGACCTTGCCAAAAGAGGGAGCGCTACCAGGAGATGTATACCAATATCAAGGTTTACTGGCTGGATGAGCGGACGTCTCTCGATCGGATGCCTGATTTCCCAGAAATGTTTCAAAGCGGAACCCACCGATGTCATATTAGCCAGTCAACCAAAATGTGGAACAACATGGTTAAAAGCTCTTGTATTTACAATCATGAACCGAAATCGCTACGATTTTGCGGCACACCCATTGCTAACCTCTAATCCTCATGACACTGTCCCATTCCTCGAGAACTACTATACCTCAGACCTCCCCGATCTGAATCCGGTCTTAGCAACACATATCCCTTATGCACTTTTGCCAGAATCAATCAAAACCTCTGGTTGTCCCAATATTATTTATATTGCTCGTGAGCCTAAGGATGCTTTTGTCTCTCGTTGGAACTTTGTGCGTAAATTGAGGCCCAGTGAAGCTTCCTCAAAGTCCTTGGAGGAACAGTTTGAAATGTTTGGTAAAGGAATTACGAATTCTGGTCCATTTTGGGTGCATATATTGGAGTATTGGAAAGCAAGCTTGGAATTTCCAAATAAGGGCATGTTCATTAAGTATGAGGATCTGAAAAAGCAACCGCATACACATGTGGAAAAGATAGCGGAATTTATAGGCCTTCCTTTCTCGGCCGATGAAGAAAAGAACGACGTTCAAAGAGTGATAGATTTTTGCAGTTTTGAGAACTTGAAGAATCTGGAGGTTAATCGAAGCGAAGTCTTCAAGCCAAATTCTACGAGGAACAGTTTCATGAATTGCGCTTTCTTCGGACGACATGATAAAGGGTATCGATGAGATCACAGAGTTCGAGTTCATGGGGGGATCAGGGTTGACATTTAGTTAGTTCATCTAAATTCAATGCGACGCGGTTCAAGTTGTCTTACCATGCATGCTACTTTTAAGTTTCGCCAGCTATATTATCCAACCTCATAATTTTTAAAAATCGTTTGATAAAGTTATGTTAGAAATCCATACTAAGAATTGGCTTAATAAATCAAATAGGATTTAAAAATTATTGAATTACTCCATTGTCGTCCCAACTTGACTCTCAATTCAACAACTCAATTGCTTCCTTCTATTTCCATTTTTCAATGACCTAATCGTACCAAATACAAGTGATTCATTAAAACCATAATAATCTTACTTTATTTTCATGGATTTCATCATAATCCCGTCATCCCTATTTCTCTTGGATTTGGATATGTCTGACCGGAGAATAATCTAATCCCTCTTTTTTGAATTTTTCATATAAATATATATCCTTACCTCATATATGTATTCTGATTGAAGATAATAATAATAATAATAATAATAATAATAATAATAATAATAATAATAATAATAATAATAATAATTTATTAGTTTTATTAATATCTATTGGCATTAATATTAATAAATATAATACTAATGATATAATTATAATTTTATTAACATTATTCTTATTATTAACATTAAATTTAATAATAATTATAATTTTATTAACACTATTCTTATTATTAAAATTAAATTTCATAATAATTATAATTTTATTAACACTATTCTTATTATTAACATTAAATTTCATAATAATAGCAACTTTAATATTAATAATGTTATTAAATAATATTAATTTTAATATTACAAAGTAATAATGTTAATTATTATTATGACCATTAATCATAACACTATTATCAATACTAAATAGTAATAATACTACTAATAAAGTTATTATTATTATTATTATTATTATTATTAGTGTAATTTTGATATTATTACTGGTTTCATTAATATTAATTATAATAATATTATTAAGGTCAATATTTTATAGTTTATTAATAATTATAATAATAACATTATATTTTTTTATTATAAAATTTATAAGAAAATTATAATATCATCAATACTATTACTTACTTAATAAATCATATTATTAGTTGCATAAATAAAAATAATATTACCAATATATATAACAATATCAATATATATATAATAATATTAATATGAATAAAATAATTGTTATTAGTGATATCATTATACTTATTAAAATGATTCTTATTATTATCATAACTATTCTTAATATTAACATATCATCATCATCATCATTCTTAGCTACGACGATGATGACATCAACAAAATAGCAACATTATTATTATTATTATTATTATTATTATTATCATTATTATTATTATTATTATTATTATTAATCTTGATGCTTATATTATTTTTATCAAGAGTATCTTAAATATTATTTTTATTGTTAATATTGTTATTATTATTGTTGTTAATATTAATAATAATAAATAATATTATTATTGAAATTAATAGCATTATGCATAATGTAACACTAGTTCTTTTTGGTAATAAGAGTTATTTATTTGTATTAGTGGAGGTTAATTTTTCTTAGGTTGAAGTTTTAGGACATCTTTTTAAAGTTAAAAAAACCCTATTTACGTTTTCGGAATGTTTCATTTAGGACTCATCATCATTTCTTATAGTTTTGTGTTCTTTTGAACTTCTTTTCACCTCTGAATCATATTCTTCTTGCAAATGGACATTTGAAAAAGGTCTTATTCTTTATAATGGATCAGCAAAAGCAAAGGTGTAAGGGTCTCTAAATAAGCCCATTTTAGTTTTAAAATTGGTAATTATGTTGATGATGCTTTATGCCACATATTACAAATGGACGCATGCCATATCTTTCTTGGGAGGCCATTACAATATCATAAACAAGTCTCTTAGGATTGAGTGTTCAATGAATAAATAGTGTGCAAGGGGAAAAAGAAGTTCATATTAAATCCCTTTGTTGTCTCACAACCAAATTCTAGGAGCCTAAAAAAAATCCCCAATTCAAGAGTTTGTTCTTCCATGAGAAATCTATGATTAAAGCCTTCAAGGAAAAGGGAGCTTGTTATGCATTGGTAGAAAAAGAAGAATCACAACAAGGGGAGAAACTAGGCGACAATTTGAGCCTTACCAAATTATAAAAAGAGATTGGTGATGTGATTTATGAAGATTTTCCACTTAGATTACCGCCTTTTTAAGGGAATATCAAAAGTTAATTATTTCATGCAAAGAGTTTCTCTTCTAAAAAAAGCAACTTATTGATATAATCCTAAAAATTATAAGGAGCTTTGAAAAAAAATCCAAGAGTCGTTAGACAAAGACAATATGTGAGAGAGCATGGGTTCATATTATGCTCTAACTTTGTTGGTACCTAAGAAGGGTGGAACTTAGAGGATGTTTAATATTTCAAAGGAAATCAACAACATTGCAATAAAATATAAATTCCCTATGCTGAGGCTAGATGATATGTTAGACAAGCTATATGGAGCAAGGGTCTTATCTAAGATTGATTTGAGAAGTGGTTATTATTAAATGAGAATTAGAGAAGGGGATGAGCGGAAAACGACTTTCAATACTAAGTATGATCTTTATGAGTGGTTAGCCATGACATTTGGGTTATGCAATGCACCTAATTACTTTATGAGATTTATGAAATGAGGGGATAAGATCATTCTTCGTTGAATTTGTGGTGGTGTAATTAGATGATATTCTTGTATACAACAAAAGTGAGGATGACTGCATTGTGTGTTTTAGGAGGTTCTTTGAGAAGTTACAGAAAGTTAGGCTATGTGGAAAGTTAGAGAATTGTAGCTTCATTGTGAAGAGTATAATATTCCTTGGTTATATGAAGTACGAGTAGATCAATCAAACATTGAAGCTATTTAAATTTAGCCATAACATATCAATGTGTATGAAGTAAGATGTTTTCATGTATTGGCATCGTTTTATGGAAGATTCGTGAATGGATTATCAAAAGCTCTCATCACCCAACTTATGAAGAAATGAGAGTTCAAGTGGATTGAAGCTGCTATAAGAGACTTTAAAGAGTTGAAGAAAAAACTATCCAATACACTCATTTTAGCTTTAAATAGCTTTGAAAAGCTATTTGAAGTGACATATGATGTTATTGGTGTAGGCATCAAAGGTGTCATTTCTCAAGAAAATATGGAGTAATGGAGCTTATGTGAACCAAGAAAATTTCCTATTCAAGAACAAACAACTTTATATTCCATGATCTTCTCTTTGAGACTTTTTAATCAAGGAAGTGTATGAGAGAGGTATAGCATAACCTTTTAAGTAAGCAAACCTTTGGATTTACTTAAGCAGCATTTTAATTGAGTGTTAGCTATGGTCAGGAAACATGCAAATTGTTAAAGTAGCAAGAGCTTCCTCTGAAAAGATCTCTATGTGCCATTTCTCATATTTAATGCATCTTAGAAGGGAATTATACTATATTTTAGGGCCTTCCATTTCCCCTAATAAGTCCAAATAACTAATTAGGTTATATATAGGGTCTTACTAGGGTACTACAACTCACCAACAAAAAAAAAACAAGGGCTAAACCTCATTCATAGGATAACTATCCCTAAGGATCCACTATTTATAAACTCAAGTTCATTCACTTTAAATATTAATGTTTTTAAGGGTGATAACAAATACCAAATAATGCGCAAAAATTCTAGTTATATACTTACCATTTTTTTCTGCATTTTTAATTATTAAAGTTAACCCAAAAGTCAATAGTCTAAGTGAGATGTCAAGAGTTAATGCTAAAGTCAACCTTAAATCCACTAAGGTCATCCTATACCTTATTATTCACACCTAAACACATCTTAGCCATGGATGATCAAAATATCCTCAAAACCGTAATTACCACAATATTATCCAATTTAATACTAAACTTTAATATAATGATAATTTCTCATGAAAATATTAAAAGAAAATAATTTAAAATATTTTATCATGAAGGAAAATTCTAAAATAAGGAAATTGATTATATTATCCTTATGCATGTATTTGTCAATTTACATATACAAAACCCTAAGAATGCATTTCTTACATGTCATGGTACATTTAACATACATGGAAGAAGGAATTTTTACCCCTAGGAAATATGAATAAAGATCAACACAAAACTAACCCTCTTTGTGCTTAAGTAATATCATGTTATACATTTTCCAAATTAAAACCCTATGTATGCTTATGTCAACCTTTTACATATTTCAACATATATATATATATATATATATATATATATATATATATATATATATATATATATATATATATATATATATATAATATTTAAAAACAAGTATAACATACATGTCAACTATTTAAGGGAATTATTTCATCCATGCAACACTTTCATAACACTTCTATTTAATAAACCCTAACATGATTCTACTTATAAACAACCTTATCATGCTAGCACACAATTTATACCATATCATGAGTGATTGGATTTACCTAAATTCAATTTGCCCAAAAGCACAAAATTTTACCTTCTCCATGACACTCAAAAACATATATTAGAACTAATTACAACAATAATAAAATTTAAAGGAAGTGAAAAAAGAACAAATGGAAGATAAGAAAAGCAAGGAATCTATGTGAGGCTACAATGCAACAAACACCATCAATTGATGCTGCCAAGGCTTAGTAGTTTGAGAACTTTATGCTTGGAGGGGGGAGAAACATCAAGTACTCATTAAGAGGAGCAGTTGTAATGTATAGGGTACACACAGGAACAGGGAGAAATGTTATAGACTCACATTGGTGGGGCTTAGCTTCGCAAGAGCCTCACACAACAAAAGCTTAAAAATACATGAATCTCATGAAGTAGATGATGCATAACGTGCACCAGTCATGAAGAAGAAGGGGGAAATCACAAAGTTTTCATACATATAAGGTTTTAGGGGTTTAAAACAAGTAACCATGAGAAAAAAAAGGAAAAATGAAGAGACAGAAAGATAAATAAAGTTGTGTATGAAAGCTTAAGGGAGCTCTAATTTGGTTCTAGATCAAACATAAATAAATGATGAAGGAAGGAGGGGTTATATAAGGTGGTAACATTTAAAAGGGTAAGGCATAGATGGGTTTGTGAAGCAATTGGACCACACGTCTTGGAATAGAAAATCAAACAATAGGGGGCCATGTGAAAGAGAAACAACATATAAGGGGTGGAGTATGATATTCAATGAAGTTATAAATTTGGTTGATATTTTGGTTACCAAAATTGAACTATAAAAAAAAGGAATAAAAAGAATTGAATGATAAGGCTGGGGTTCCATGGTTAAACAAGAAAATGTTAAGGATCCAAAATGGTTAAACTGTGATTTTTGGGGGTGTTACAGTAACCCACAATTTTCATACTAAAATGTCAACCAAAATCCACTATGACTTAGTAAAAAAGGCTTACTTTCACAATTGTGAATAGAAACACCTACTATTTTGCCACACATCCCTTAATTCTACTCCTCATGATCACATTTACTTACTTGAATTTCATGCTTTATTTGATCACATAAACCCAACTCTAACCAATCCACTTTTAGTGAATCATCTTCCATACACTTTTTTTTTTGCCAAAATCAACCAACCTCTAGTTGTCCCATTATTTATAATTTTCATGACCCTAAGAATACATTTATTTTGATTTGGTAATTCAAGAGTAGCTTTAGGGATTGTGAAGATCTTCCCATATGTTTAGAGGATACACCATTTATAAAGCTATGTTTTATAAAATGGCCTCATTGGACATAATTTATATTATGCACCTCAGTGCATCCTATAGGATGCACTCAAGATGAAGTATCAATTTCATGCTTTTTTTTAATTTGTTATTTTGGTACATGAATCTCATTTCATTTCTTTTAGGCTCTCTTATTTTGGCAATTCATATAATTTCTTGTGAATTTCAATCTTGCTGTCATCATTCTAGGCCCTCACTTATGTTCTCTCCTTTCTCTTAGTGTCCTTGTTTCTCTCTCTCTCTCTCTCTCTCTCTCTCTCTCTCTATGTTGTATGAGTTTTTCTTTCTCTCTCAATGATGGTAGTTATAGTTAGACTTTCATTCTCTATGGATCTATTTATGCTTACATTAGTTTAAATGAAACATTATGTTTTGATGCAAAATTTATGGATAAAATGACATTCAAGGTTAGTGAAAAAGTAGTAAGTTGTAATATGAATGGCATAGGACAATGAGGAAATTCATAACCATGGTAGAATTAAGGGATTTTAATTCCATGCAAATTAAATATAATTGAAGAATCAAACTTCATTATTACTTGAAATGTATGCTTTATTTTTATGATTATTATTATCTTTATTGGCATATTTTATTGTGCCATTATTTGAGTATATTTGCCAATACTAGTCAATAACATATATGAAAGTTCAAAAGGTAGCTAACAATAGGAAATCTCCAAGAAACTTTCAGCCATTATAAACTTTTCAACTATACACTTCTAAAGTTTTTTAATTGAGGTTTTTCTAGGCCAAATAAGCGAGCTGAAATTTTGATCCAAAATTATTACATGTTTGCATTACTATTTGAAATATACAAAAAGTACTTTTGATATAGGTACATACTATTTCTTTACATGATTACAATTCTATGACTCATTTTGATCATTTCATTCTAAAGTTATATTAATTGTTTTTTTTTACCAAAAAGGCATAAATATTTTAGGTTTGCTTTTACAAACCTATGAACAATTTTGAATTTTTTTGTAAAGACATAAACGTATAGACATTATTCTCATTAAGCTATATACTTTATTAAAGTTTAAATTTTAGGTAAATGTGTTATTTATGTTTATTTTTTAATGAGAACAAAGTCTAAATTAGATATTTTAATCTCATGAAAGTCTAAACATTTATCCTTGAATTTTTTATTTTAAAATGTTTACATTGTTATGAGAATACATTTTTTTTATCTATATGGAAAATTAAACAACTTTTACACTATTATTGAAACAAACTCAAAATGTTTATGTATTTAAATATACTTTTGTGATTATTTTTAAAGCAGTTTGTCATGATCTATTGAAAATAATTTGTCACTATAGATCTTGAAGGTAATCGATATGAGATTGTGTACTTCTACATCTCTATAGATCGTATTGGAGATGAGATTGTTATTTTTGCATATATGGACCCTTGATAGAAAATAAATTTACATGGAGTTTGATAACAGTAACAAACTGAGATCAATCGGAGCACACTCTACATCTGAGTGATATTAGGGCGAACACTCAAATGTACGAAACATGAAAACTATTACTACCCTGGTAATATTGTTCGTCAATAGTTACAAATGACTTATTATGATTTCCATGAAGTTGTAAATACAATCATCGATTATTTATGTTTTATTTTGAGTTGCTTATCAAAAGTAATTATATAAGATGACCATTTATTTTGAAATTTTTTAGCTTAATTTTTTTTAAATAAGTAGTTATCTTATAAAATTACTTTTAGTAAGTAAATTCAAATAAGACATTAATTAATCAAGGTTACTCTTAATTAAATAGGGATGTTACATACTGTATATTATTTTTTTTTGAAATAAATTAAAACATGATTCTAACATGAAGAACAGCAAGACCGAAGCTCCGCTTACATTGTTACAAATTAAAATATAAGAACACAAACATGAGAAGGCAAGTCACAAATACGAATCAACCTACAACCATTACCATTAATTAATACATGGAGAGCCGGATAAAGTGATTCCAATTATAAGAACAAAGGCTAATTAAACACCATTCCCGATCCTTTGAGCTTCAATTCCGTGATCTCATCAATACGTTTGATCATCTCATCGGTCAAGTAATTGTTATAGTCGCCCACCTTTCCTTGCCGAAAGAATGTGTCGTTTCTGAAACTGTTTCTTGCCGAATTTGTCTTGAACACTTCACCTCGATTAACCTCCAAGTTTTTCATGTTGTCAAAGCTGCAAAGGTCTATCACTTTTTGAACGACGCCGCCCTTTTCTTCATCTTCCGAGAACGGAAGGCCTACAAACTCGGCCATCCTTTTCACATGGGTATAAGGTTCGGCTTTCAACTCCTCGTATTTGAGAAACATAACCTTATTGGGGAATTCCAAACTTGCTTTCCAGTATTCCAGAATATGGTCCCAACATGGACCAAAGGGCGAGACTCCTTTGCAAAACATATCGAGCTGTTCCTCCAAGGAGGTGGAGGAAGCCTTTTCAGGCTTCAACTTACTCACGAATAGCCAACGCGAAACAAAGACGTCCTTAGGATCACGACAAATATATATAATCGGACAACCAGAGCTGTGGATCGACTCTGGCAAAAGTTGGTAAGGGATGTGCGTTGCTAAGAGCGGGTCGGTTGGATTTGGATTTGAGGGATTGAAGTATGCGTAGAGCTCTAGGAAGTCAACACAGTCATGGGGGTTAGATTGAAGTAACGGATGTGTGGTGAAATCAAAGCGGCTTCGATTCATGATCGTAAAAGCGAGAGCTTTTAACCAGGTAGTACCGCACTTAGGTTGACTGCCTAGAAAGACATTACTCGGCTGAGCTTTGAAGCACTTCCGGGCAATCAATATGCCCGTAAGAAATTGTTTATTGACCCAATAACCTTGATATTCATAGATATCTGCAGGTAATGCTCTTTCCGTTGGTAAGGTCGAAATGAATGATTCTACTTCCCCCTTCAAGGATGTGTACTGCGGATTCTCCTCTTCGTGTTTTTCTTTTGGAATAACAGCAGAGGATGCCATGACAGGGAGGCAGGGAGGGACGGAGATTAGCGGAGACTAGAAGCAGAGAGAATGAGTAAACACATCACTTTGGAACGCACATATATATACCCTGTGCACGTTAGAAGAGTTTATAGCGTTCCGTTTTCCGTAGGCCGGGCTCCCACTTTCATGCATGTTAATATTTTCTCATCATCAATTCATGCTGTCCACAAAAATTTGAAAATTAAGTGCCCGTTTGGTGTTTGGTATAGGGTAGAAAAATTACCTCCATATTTTATATATCTTGTATAATCTATTTAAAATTAAATGTTTTTATTCTAATAAATATCCATTTTAGATTTTAATTTAATCTAAAATAAATATTTTATTAAAAATATATTTATTATTATTAAATAAGATACAAAATAAGGAAAAATTTTTCCACCCCTATTACCCCGTACCAAACAAATCCTAAAACTAAAAGGATACTCATCTCGAAGCGGATGAATTATTTATGATGGATGCTGAAAATCCATTGGCCATAACTAAAGTACCTGACAGTCGATTAGTGGTGGCACTGGTGGGGCGGCGACATATGCGAACCTATTGTAGCTGAAAGTCCTATTGATAGGAAGTTAGTTGAGTTGAAAATCCCATTGACAGAAAGTTAGTTGAAAGAGTGGAAAGATGAAAGTCGTAGGCCATACAGGTTTGTCAAGGAGTCCGGGAGTGCCGGTACTCAATGAACCGAGGTAATGCATTAATTTAAAATACGATTCTTAATGTCATTGATTTTTTTTCCCCTTCTAATCATAAACATAGTATCTGTTTCTTTCGTCGGATATTTACCGATAATCTGCTCTCATCTATTATAATTTGATTGTTCTTCATAAGATCTTATCTAGATTAATTCTCAATAATGTAATTGGACTTCATTTCTACCATTTATCAAAAAGAAAATTTGGAAATTAAAACTTAGTTATCATCAAATTATTAATAGTATTATAATAGTTATGATTATAATGAAATAATTATGCGGGCATTGAACCAACATAAGGTTTAAATCAGCACAAAAGCAATGAATATCTATCGAGATGACCATAAATCAAGTCTGATTAGGCACATAGTCTAACTCGTTTATAGTATTAGAACCCTTACCATTTTAGGTCAGCCAAATCTCAAAAGTCGAGCAAACGAGTTCTACTAAATAGATCCAGCTAGTTCTTTAAAAAAATGAATAATTTATTTGAATATTAATATTTTTTTATGTATGTTAGTGTGTAATTTTTTATCAGAACAATTCTTCCAAAGGATATTTTGATCCTTTGACTTTGAGAATAAAACCAGTTAGGTTATAATTAAAAATGAGGTTCATATTGCTTCTATGTACATATAAGATAAATAGACAAATAAAATTGGAAAAGGCGTTACATAAAATGGTAAAGAAATAATAGAACAAAACTTAACAATGATATAATGTGTGTGCGTGCGTGCGTGCGTGCGTGCGTGCGTGTGCGTGCGTGCGTGTGCGTGTGCGCGTGTGCGCGTGTGTGCGCGCGCGCGTCTATAAAAAGTATTTTTGTATAATTTTTTTAAATAATAAATTTTAAAATGAATTATAAAAATATGTTTTAAACTGAAAACCAGTTGACTGGTACGACAAAACCAAATCAATTAGTAAATTGTGGCTTTATTTTGTTGGAGTTGACCAAAATTAGTAACTTGGTTCTATTGGAATTCATGATCTATATTATGGTTTTGACTTTGAATATACTCCAATCCTCACTTAATTTTGGGAATCTGTTTTATGTTAATTATTGTAACACCTAAAATTTTTGAACCACAAAATTTTATTTTTAAGACTATGCGGAAGCGATTTGAAAATAAAAATCGGGTAATGTTACCGCTACATCAATCATGAGAGATGTGTAACCATCGTCTAACCCGTACCTGATGCAAGGAAAAATAGAATAAGGAATAAAAGAATGCATCATTATAACAATAATGTGACACTTACAAGGCAATAAAGACTACAACCATATCATAGATATAATGAACTTGGTAGTTTACAAAATTAAATACAGGAATTCGAACCAAGAGTTTAAATAATCGAAAATACAAAAACATCTCAATGCAGTGGAAAAATAACTAATAACTCTGTAGCCTAACTCTTAGGCATAGACATAAACCTCTAACCCCATGCAATGACTAGCTAGTGGCTTACGTCATCACCTTCAGTGTACTCTAACTGAGAGTCATAACCATGCAAATTGCCATATGCTCCTTTAGTCATAAGTCAGATCATCATAGTGACCACAAAAGTGTATTATCAGTGCGGTAAATTATTGGCAAATCATACTACCTAAAACATGGAAGACTCGTGCATCATAGTGAGGTCAAATATTAGCATGGTACACACTCTACTCAAAATATAACATACTAGAACAATGCAAATATATGAATACCTTAACGAAACATGAGGGTGTACAAATACAAACAAGCATGATTTTACACAACAATCCATATAAAGGTAAAATATATAATGTCAATATCCATGATGGGAAAAATGTAGGACTGTAACTCCCAACACTGCATCATACTAGTGCTAAGGGGCTTTTCTCAAGGAACTTCAACATCTAGCTTACTTGGACACCTAGGTGAGGGGGCATGTGCTCAATTTTGGGTCTACCTCACCTACCACACTAACACTAGGGCCAAGGGACTATTCTCAGGGATCTTCAACATCCACCTTGCTTGGACATCTACGCTAGGGGCACAAAAGATATCCAAATCCTAATTATGTATACCAGGATGGCCTCTACGATTTTATGATCAAAATTCCACATATCAAACCAATTGGGTGTTTTAAGTGTTGACACCAAACACTAACTAAGGCATACAAGCCACCAAATTGCGTGTTTAGAGATGACACCAAACTCACACAAGGCATTAAGCCACCAAATACGTGTTTAAAGATAACACCAAACTCATCATACCAATTGGATGTTTAAGGATAACACCAAACTCAACCAAAATCAAGTCTCAAATTGTAATACCTCAAAAAATTCGAAAACCTATATTTTAATAAATAACTATTATCTGAAATAATATTTGCTTTTAAAATTATTTATTTTAATTATTCTATGAATTTTAGAGTATGTAAGTTTGGATAAGAGTATTTAATAAATTAAAAATAAATATTTTTCCATTTATCATATTATTTTATTTAAATAATTTTCCAAACTAATATTTTACCAACTTTATCCTTTTTAAACTAATATATTAGATTATAATGAATTAAATTATTAAATTAAATAATTTATCAATAATATTACATTTTATGATTTATAAATTAATTTAATTTATTTTTCCTATTTTTCCATTTCCTTCTTTTACCCTTTTTCCTTTTCTTCTCTTTTTTTTTCTTTTTCCCCCTCCCTTGGGCCGCCGCCCTGGCTTCCTCCCCCGCGCGTTTGGGCCAGGCCCGTCTCCCTTCTCTTCCTCACGCGCTGCCCAGCACGCCCTCCTTTCTTTCGCCTCTAGACCGGCCGACTGGCCTTATTTTCTTTTCCTGCGCCGGTCCAGCCGCCCGCCTAGTCTCCTTCTTCCCTTCTTCTTCTCCCACGCCCCGACCTGCTCCCGTCTTCCATGCACGCTCGACCACTGCAGCCGCCTGCCACCACACCTGCCTCTGCTACTCCCTCTCTCTACCCCGTCCTTTTCTTTCCTATTTTGAGCCAAACTAACCCCCCTGCACCATCCATTTCCACCTAAATTCTTTCCTTCTTCTCCCTCTCTTTCCCCTGCCAACTGACAGCCTTGCCACCATTGCAGCACCGATCGACCGCTTGCTCCCCCTCTCTTCTCCCTCTTCTTTTTTTTCTCCATCTCCCCAGCCCTTCATTCCCCTCATTTTCGAGCCTTCTCCTTCCCCCGAGCTCCCTCCTCTCTCCTTCCTTCTTCCCCATTTTTTTTTCTGTTCTCTCTCCACGCTGCCGCCAACCACCGAAACCCACCCCTGCGCCGCCTCCTGCCACCACCCCCTACTACCCTGCACCATCACGCCATCCCTCGAGCCCTACACTTCCTCCCTTCTCCACCCCTTTTCTTTTCTTTCCAGTTTTTCCCCTTACCACCGAGCCACCTGCAACCGCCGCTTCCGCCGCCGTCCGACCACCTCTTCTGCCATCCAACCCACCATTCGACACCCTGCAACCCCCTCTACAACCGCCATGCATTATTTGGCTGAAAACAGCCCTTGAACCCCTCCATTTTTCCCTCTCCTTTTTCTTCCTTCATAACTCCTCCACCTCGACCCTTCTCGGCAGCCAACTTCGCCGTCTTGCCGCTGCCGTCTCTGCTGCCCTATACCTTCGTGAAACCACCCTTAGCCTCCACCTACACCCCCTCTTCACTTCTGCACCATTCCCTTGCCTTAGAACCCCCTAACTACCTTCTTTTCTAGCCCAAAGACCCCAACCCAAAAATGGCTTATTTTTCTCCCTTCATCCTCTTTGAGCCCTTTTCTCTCCATGGTTTTGCATGAAACTCACGCTGCTCATGCAGCGTGAGCTCCCCTTTATTTTGGAAATTATTTAGCTAATTTTTAAGGTATAATAGTATTTTATGTTAAGTGTTTTACTAATTAAATTTTATAAAGTTTTATGCTTGGATTCTTATTTCTAAGGTACATAAAAATGATGGATATTATTTTTAGGTGTTGAGTTGCTAATTATGCTTGGTAAGATTTGATATCTTGCGGGATTAAGGTAACCGTTAATCCTCCCTTAAATATATGGAAAAACGTATGCTAGCACATTAGGGGTTTAGTATGATTTTATGCATGTTTGGTGTGCTTAGCATGATATGTATATGGTTTCTTATATTGTTTGATAAAAAGGAAAAGCATGATAACTTTGTGCCATATGTAGGTATGTAATTAAGGGAGGAGTTTGATTATTGATGGAAATGTTAAATGCTTGTTTATGATGTATTATGTTGCTAATGCATGAGTAATATTATTGTCTAAGGGTATTTTAGTAATTTTGCTTATGAAGTATGTGACCTAATGTAGGTAGTTGCTAATGAGTATTATGTTGAATAACAACATGTTGGTGGACTTAGATGATAAGAATGAAGTCCTAATATCATTATTTTATGTAGTGTTAGTAAATTCATAAAAATGGTGAATAAAGGGGTTGAGTGGAAATTTCATAAGTGAAAAAGGGCATTTTGGTAATTTTGTAAACAAAAGGGTATTTTGTTAATTTCAAAGGGAAGGGGTGAGATGATAATTTTATAAGTAAAAAGGATAAAATTGTAAGTTGTGAGAAAGAAGGGTATGATGGTAATTTTCGAGATAAAAGAATAATATGGAAATTTTATGATTAAATGGCCAAATGATAATTTTATAAGTAAAAAGGTATTATAGTAATTTTTGGGAGAAAAGGGTAAAGCGGAAATTTTGGAGTCAAGGGGCAATATGGTAATTTTATAAGTAAGTGGTAAGAATGGTAATTTTGGAAGTAGGGGTAAAATAGTAATTTTGGATGAATGAGGGAATTATGGTAATTTTGTAAGTAAAAGGGTTAATATGGTAATTTTGGAGGTAGAGGGGCAAAATAGTCATTTCATAAATAAATGGTAATATGGTAATTGTATGAGTGAATGGCGAAAAGGTAATTTATAAGTAAGGGGTAATATGGTAATTTTGGAAAAGAAGGGCAAAATGGTAATTTTGTAAGGAAAGATAAAAATGGTAAGTTTTGGATATAAAAGGGTGAAATAGTAATTTGTGAAGTAAAAGGAGTATCATGGTAATTTACAAGCAAAAGGGTAATATGGTAAAATTGGATGTAAGGGGTAAAATGGTAATTTGGTAAATAAAAGGATATTATGGTAAAATTGGGAGTAAGGGGTAACTTGGTAATTATGATAACGACGAAAGATAATTTAGTAATTAAATTATGATTGTAGAAGGATAATTGGATAAGTAGGATACTATAGAAGGGTAATTTGGTAAATTAACCAATTAAAGGGCATTATGGTAATTTTAATAATAGAGAAGGGTAATATAGTAATTATGATTATGAATAAGGGTAAATTAATATTTTTAATTATGAAGAAGGGTAATTTGGGATTTGTGATAATTAAAAAGGGTAAAATGGCAATTAAAATAAGTGAGAAGGGTAAAATGGTAATTATGATAAAGGAGAAGGGCAATTTGGTAAATTATCCAACTAAAGGGGCAATTTGGTGATTTAGCCAATTATGGGATAAAGTGATAATTATTTAACCAACTAAAGGGGCAAAATAGTAATCATGATAATGAAGGAGGGTAATTTAGTAATTTATCCAACTCAAGGGCAATTTAGTAATTATAACAAAGGAGAAGGGCGATTTGGTAATATAACCAACAAAATGGGAAATATGATAAGTGTATCAATTATGAGGGGTGAATGGTGATCTAAAAAGTATAGGATATAATTTGGTAATCTAAATTGGACAAGGGGTAATTCGGTAATTACGCAACCTAGAGGGTAATGGAGTAAATTGTCCAATAAGGAAGGAATACTTAGCAATTATATAAGTAAGGAGTCAATGAGTAATTTGTGCCTAACACATTGTTATGATTGTAGAACATTATAATATAATTCAAATAAGGCTGATTAGCCAAGTAGGAGTATTTGATAAATAATATGACCTTAATGATTTCTCTGTGATATCCTGGATAATCATCTGAATAAGAAACGATTAATGATATCAGAACGATTGAAAGTGAATAAGTATCGGATTATTGTGCTTTTCATGATCACTTTAATTAAGACACTATTACTTAAAGTGAAAGACCTCGAGATCGGGAATGGTGACTCCTTAGGGGTCGCTACCCTAAGGACGTGGTTTAGTCCACGATTATTCTGGTATTTGCTGGTGTGCCTTTGTGCCCCAGCGAGGCCCTATATCTTACTCTTTCTAGCTCTACGGACCTAGTTAGGGGGTATGCATACTTATGGATTAGGTGTCCTTGTCGGTAGGGTACTGAGTTAGCTTTATGCACCAGTACGACCAGGGTACCTTTGCGTCCTTGGGTTCGTGGTTGAAGGGTACTGAGTAGCTGATATGCACCGGTACGACCGGTGTACCTTTGTGTCCCGGGTTGTTGATCTCCCGTTCGAGGCAAATAAATATGATTGATGTGCTGATTAAAGAAAGGAAAGATACTATTATTGAAAGTGGAATATTAATGAGCCGGGCCCAGGTGATTATGATATTGAGTACCGGTCCACCGGTTATAATAGTGGCCAGGAGCGTTGTGCCCTGGATGATGATTCTTTATATATCCCGGTCCACCGGTTATAATAGTGGCCAGGAGCGTTGTGCCCTGGATGATGAGTTATATGTATTCCGGTCCACCGGCAATAATAGTGGGGGTCCCGAGCTCAATAAAATCAGTTATGTATGTGAATAAGATTATGAAAAATACTAATCAATTATAGTGGAACACCATGTGAGTCGGGGCCAGACCGGTCCACCAGCAAATAATAGTGGTCAGGTGCATTATGCCCTGTGTGTTTACCTTCCGGTCCACCGGCAATAATAGTGGTCAGATGCGTTCTGCCCTGTGTGTATACTTTCCGGTCCACCGGCTATAATAGTGGGGTTCTCGCACTCACATGGATATAAAATATGATATTGATTGAATGATGATGGAATAATGGCTTAAGGCCCAAATGTATTGATTTTACACTATGACATGGCTTAAGGCCAAAAGTAGCGATCGTGACTTATAAATTATTATGTATGTTATTGTTATGTATGCATCTCTCATTATTCATGTATGTAGCTTGTATTATGTGCCGTATGCGGGCCTGTCTTTAAGTGTGGTATTAAAGGGTTACTCACTACCGTAGTACTGAAGGGATTCCCTTTTGGGGCCCCTGCCTATTCAATGGGCAGTGCCCTTGCAGGTCTTTTCAGGTGCTACTCAAGTGGGCTACGGGAAAGAGAGTAAGTAATTATCCAGTACCATTAGGCCTTTTCTCATTCTCATTTAAATTCTTAGTTTTAAATGTATATGTTATTACTGTAACCACCATTGGTGGATTCTATTCTGGTAAACGATTTGATGCGCTACTCTGATTTCAGTATGTTGAATTTCTTGCACATTGTATTTCATTTTCCTTTAGCCTTAGTACTTAGTACTGGAACGGTATGAGTGAACCGGTCTGGTACTAAGTGTGGCGGTAATACTCCCAAAGTTCACGATTTATTTATTTGCTTCCGCTAATTTCCTTTTTATTAACAAAATTTTTCAGTAGTGAATTTTGGGGGTATTATACAAATACCATCATATTGGTTCATATTAACTTAGGTCAATCATGGTTGAAATCATAATTTAAATGTTGTAAATACATATAAGAATCAAAATAAAAGGCCTAAGAGAAACATAACAAAGCAGGTGGTTTCCAGCCATACCAATCGATCGGTCCTTAGACCATTTAACTGGTCTGGTTGTACCAGACCTATATTAAAACAAAAAATAGAGCACTAGTCAACTTGTTGGCCTTAGCGGTCGACTATAATGAGAACTAGTCGATTGGTTTGATCCAACCGGTTGATGGGTCTAAGCATAGACCAAAAAAATATGGCCTATAAAAAAACTGATCGATGGGTTTGAGAAGCCAATCAACTAGTTATAGTAACGAGTTGATTGGTTTGGTCCGACAGTTTGATGGGTCTAAGCAAAGACCAAACTCTTTTAGTTTTTAGGGACAATAGTCAATGAGTTTGACCAACCGATCAACTCTTCATTGAAACTAGTTAATTGGTTTACTAAACCAATTTACTATTCTCATGACCAAGTGATCCAAAATTCCAAACCATTCGACTACTGGCAAAACTAGTCATTGGTTTGAGGAACCAATCGACTGGTCTGGATAAAGCACAATCTAGACTTGCAAAACACACACCAAATTTCACCACACTTTACCATATTAAACCTAACATACTTCTATGTGAAAATACACATAAAAATACATGCTTTACACATAGAATCAAATGGACACATGGTGATATACACACTTAACTAAATCATGCTCAACAATCAAGTTCATGCTAAAAAATTAGGAAACTTAACAATACTTACTTGAGAAGGATTATCCCATATGCTCATAACATGGAGCATAATCCGATCATAATCATATAAACACTAACACATGGAACCCCAATATACCACATAAACCTAATTATGTTAAAGATAAGAATGCTAAACCTTGAAGCAATTTTTCTAGCGTAAAACTCTTACTAGATGGCCTATCTAGTATAACTTTGATTCTTAAGAGAATCAAAGTAAAACCATTAAAGATCCTCTTCCAAAACTTCATTAAAAAATAAAATCAAAAGAAAAATAGAAACATGAAAGACCACCTTTTTTACTCAAAATAGAGTGTTGAGGAGAAGTTGAAATATCCAACTTTTCTCAACTTTAATTCTTCCTTGCTTAGGAAAAAAAAGAGAGAATTAAAATCAAGATTGGAAGAAGATAAAGGAACACAATTCCTACACAATTTAAAGGAGAAAACCAAAGAGGATCTTTATTTTCCTTAGTACAAGGAAGAAGAGAGGAAAAAAGAAAAAGTGTTCAACACTTAGTTAGATTTTCACAAGAGGAAGGGAGAAGAGAGAAAGAACACAAGTGTGGAATGAAGATAGGTCAGTAGAATGAGGGGTATAGGAGCAAGCTAATCGAAATCCCTAAGGAAAAGAGGGATGTGATAGGTGAGGTTGAGTGTGGGTAAGATAAGAAGTGAATGATGACTTGATAGGGTGGTGAGGGGTTGAGTGTAGTCAGAGATGGGTATACAAGTGGGTTGGCAAGTTAGGGGAGAGTGCATAAAGTCAAGAATTGATGCCTTAGCTTCCAGAAGAGAGAAAGAGAGGTGAGGGAAAAAGTAGAAGGGAGGCTTGCCTCCAAAAGTGGCTTTTTAGGAAAATTTTGCTAGTTAAAATCATGTAATGGTTCAATTAATACGAAAATAATACTAGAAAACTAAAACATGGTTAATGTCATAATTGAACTCAAATAAAAAGTTTTTATAATAATTGGAGAGACATTTGAATCAAAATAAAAAATGGATATGAAATCGTGGGCAAACTAATCGATCAGTTTGGGCAAACTAGTCGATTGGTTTGTCGAGAATAAGAAGATATTGCTAGTACATTAGTTGACTGGTACACCAGAAATTCACATTTTCATTTGAACTTAAAGACCATTTCAAAACAAAAACTCATTTATTTTATATTAACATAATTCTAAATACAATTAGATGGATTTTGGAATCGGCTATTACAACACTATCCCCTTAAAAGAGAATTCATTCTTGAAGTCCACGAAAGAAATACATTACTGCAAGCTCAAAACATAAGACATCCTAAGCCATTGAACAATAGATTATAATAACTAAGAGTTAATGCATAAGAAAATGTACTACCCCCTTTAAAGAGGTGGTGATGCCCGCACAATGCACCTAAGCAAAAAACTTTGGATACTTTGCCTTGATCTCCTCCTTAGTATCTTAAGTAGCCTCCTCTGCCCCATGACGTGACCATTAGACCTTCATGAATGGTATGCTCTTTGAAAACGTCTTCCTAGTCTTGAATGGATGCTCTTTGTATATCAATGATTCATTGAGCTCAACTCAATCATCTCTAGTTGAATGATGTGTGATGGATCCAACACATACCTCATCAATTGAGAGATGTGAAAGATGATATACACGCACAAAAGCTCCATCAACAAGGTAAGATGGTAAGAAACCTCTCCAACATGATAGAAAATCTTGTTCTACTCAATGAAACTCAGGATAAGCTTTCCCTTATGACCAAAATGCATCACTCCCTCCGTTGGCGAAACCCATAGAAGAACCTTGTCGCTTACCTCAAACTCATATGCTCTCCTCCGCATATTAGCATAACTCATCTACATATCATGGAATACCTTTATCTGATCTCAAATCATCTTGATCTGCCTGGAAGTATCCTTTACCATCTTTAGTGCCAACGTAACCGTCTCACTATAGTTTCTCCAACACATGGGACTACGGTACTTCCATCCATAAAGTGCCTCGAAAAGTGCCTTCCCCTTGCTTGCATAATGATTGTTGTTATAGGCGAATTCTACCAAATCTAGATGATCCTCCCAACTACCCTGAAACTTAAGAAAGCAAGCCCAAAGCATATCCTCCAAGGTCTAAATAATACTCTTAGTCTGACTGTCTATAGCTAGATGGAAAGCTATGCTCATCTTAAGCTATGTCCTAAAAGCAGGTTGCAACTTTTGCTAGAAGTGAAATAAACATCTAGAATCTTGGTCCGATATAATGTCCTTAGGCACCCCATCGTACCGAACCACATGCTTCTTATAAGGACTATCCGTTTGCTCCATACTCCACGTTGACTTCATCGATATAAATACCGTTGACTTTGTCAACTACTCAACCACAACCCAAATTAAATTTGAACCACTATGGGTCTTAGGTAATCCAAACAAGAAGTCCACCAACAGACTATCCTATTTTCACTTAGGGGCCTACAATGACTGAAATAAACTCGGCGAACGCTTGTGTTCCACCTTGACCTTTGGACATGTCAAGCACTAGGCCACAGAGTCTACAATCTCCCACTTCATATGGGACCACCAATAGATCAATCTTAAATCCTTGTACAGTTTATCCCCTCCAAGGTGGATGAAATCAGTCGCATGATGACCCTCCTCAAGGATCCTCATTTTAAGTTCCCCATAGCTCTGTGGAACACACCGTCATCCTCAAAAACATATGATACCATCATCAACAATCTCAAATCTTGCTGCTTTTCCCTCGAATATTGCTTTCTTACTCCTATCAAGCTTGAAATCTCCTAGTTGCCAAGCTTGAATCTCATCGAAGATGATTAGGGTGATTGACATTGCACTCATTCTCAACTCAAGATCCCCAAGTCCATTGATCTCCATACTCAACTCCTAAAGGTCTCTCTAGATCTAATTTAACATTAACAGTGAACCCAAGGCATGTAAAGTCTTCCTACTGAGAGCATCTACTACGACATTGGCCTTACCTTTGTAGTAGGTTAACTCCAAATCATAGTCCTTAACTAATTGCAACCATGTTCTTTACCTTATGTTCAATTCTTGCTGCATGAAGATATACTTGAGGATCTTATGGTTAGTGTAGATTACAGTATACCCCTTATTAGTAATGTCTCTAGATCTTTAAGGAAAAACATTGCTACTACTAGCTCAAAGTCGTGCATAGGATACTTCTACTCATGCTCCTTTAATTAGAGAGAAGCATATACCACTACCCTCCCATGCTTAACCCAAACTTAGATGCAACACTATACACCTCGAATCCCTCTATACCCGATGATAAGGTAAGCACTAGAGCTAAAGTGAACCTCCTCTTAAGCTCCTCAAAAGCTTTTGTGCACTTATTTTCCCAAAAAAGTGCGTCGTCTTCTTCAACAAGGTAGTCAAAGGATGAGGGATCTTAGAAAAGTCCTAGACGAAACATCTATAGTATCTTGCCAAACCAAGAAAACTACAAACTTCTCTAACATTTGTAGGTGTAGTCCATTTTGACACTGCTCAAATCTTAGAAGGATCCATTGACACACCTTCCCTTGAAATGATATGATCGAGGAAAGCTACCTCATCCAACCAAAACTCACACTTCAAGAGATTGGCATACTATTGATGAGTCCTCAACAACTCCAAAGCCTACTAAAGATGCTACTCATGTTCCTCATGAGTCTGAGAGTAGATCAAAATATTGTTGATGAACACCACAACAAACTGATCAAGATGCCACTGGAATATGCAGTTTATGAGAGCCATGAAAATTTCTAGCACATTTGTGAGTCCAAAAGACATCACAGTGAAATCGTTATGGTTGTACCTTATCTTGAAGGATGTATTCGGTATGTCCTTGAAAATCTTCCACTAATGATACCCTGATATGAGATATATCTTCCAAAACATTGTAGCTCCTCGTAACTGATCAAAGAGGTCATCAATCTGTGGTAAAGGATATCGGTTCTTCACCGTAACCTAGTTCAACCCACAATAATCGATGTAAAGTCCCAACCCACTATCCATCTTTCTCACAAAAAGGACGGGCGCTCCCTAAGGCGATACACTTGGTCGAATATACCCCTTCTCCATCAAATCCTCCAATTCAGTAAGCAACTCTGCTAACTCAATTCGCGCTAGGTGATAGGGTGCCTTCGACACAAGTTCTATCCTTAGTAGAAGGTCTATCATGATTTCTATCTTAAGCACTTGTGGTATCCCCATGGTCTCATCAGAAACCACATCGAGAAACTCCCGCACCACCAGAATCTCCTCAACTAGTGGTTCCTTCACATCCAAATCCTAACACTACATAAGAAGAGTTGGTACCGCTTCCACACTAGCATACTAAGCACCACTAGGGACACCATTCTCACTGAGGGCCTAGGAGGTAAGAGATCCTATCACCCTATGCTCCCTTAAGAATTATGCACTCTTATATGTAATCAATCAATACATAATCTATCAATGCCACATCTCTATATAGCTTAGAGCATAGAAGTTTATCCCTAGACATGAGTACAAAAAAAGTCTCTATCCTAGCAGAAGGAACCATAGCTGTTCTAGCTACGAAAGTTGTAGACATGAAGGAATGTGATGCACCTGAGTCAAACATTACGTAAGTAGGAAGGGAAGAACCCATGATAACATCAGACTATTATTCAGCCTCTAACTGGCTCATCACATTTAGGTGAATACCTGGAGGTGGTCCTACAACAGTACCTAAACCTTACCCTTGCTGGAAAGCATGGGGCCTCTACATCTTCTACTGTGAAGTAGTCTTGTTTGCTCCACTATCAATTGAATGATTTCTTTGAATTGGCCATTTCTGCACCATCGTACCCTATGAACGTGCCTACCCTGGCGGAGCACTACCTCCAATGGAACAACACTCAGACTGGAGATGTCCTAACCAACCACACTTATGACATGAACTAGTTTCCTAGCATAATCCTTCCCCAGGTAGTTCTTATCACACCATTAACAGAAGGAATGCATCACGCCTGGCTGACTCAACTTTCCTCTAAAGTGGGATACTACTCCTGACTGTCTAAGTTTTTAAACCTCTTCTCTCCCCTATGATGTTGATCACCCTTAAACCGCCTCTTGACCCCCGATTGGGCATTACGATCCTGAACAATCATTGATGCCTCCAAGGCATAGTCGTACATATCCTTTAAGTCTTATGCATAAGACCTTACCAATATCTTTTAGAGCCTCAAACTCAATCTTAGCTAGAAGAGATGCACCTTCATCCTCTCATTGGTGTCTACCTCAGGAGCAAAACAAACCAAGTTTAAGTACTAGCTGTTCCAATGAAGACATTCCCTAATACAACACCATAAACTTATTGTACTTCGCCATCCATAGGTGAGTAGGATAGAACCAAGCTTTGAGCATCTCAATGAAGGTATATGTTATATTTTTTTTCCAATATTATTTATATTATTAATTATACTATAAGTATGTATTGAGTGGTTGAAAGCATAAAATTATCCTTATGAGCATTATATGGTTGGTTGTTTTGAATGAGAGATTATGAATTTGAATGTGGTGTGATTAATGTGAAATTTGGTGGTTTGGGTGTTGATTTATGGAGTAATAATGTTATGTGTGATTTGTAATAATTTTCATGAGTTATGGATATGTTTAGAGTAAGTTAAGAAGCATGCAAGTATTTGAATTGCATTTTGATCATTAAAACTAGCTAACTAGTCTGGGAAAAAACTAGTAAATCGGTTTACTAGTTAACTTATCACATGTAACCAATCAATTAATTTGCTAGAATTTGGTAGGTGGTTATAGTGTGGCTCTACTTAGTTGGTTAGGCTCATGAGCATTCAACTGGTGGCATCAGTTGACAAGTTTTTCCATACCAATTAACAAGTTTTCTTGTTTTGAATTATTTTCTCTTATCTTGTTTTCCATACTTGTCCATTAATTTGTGGAACCAATTAACTAGTTTGCTTTGGATTTTTGCTATATTTTTCTTAGGTTTGACTTCCTTACATGGTATTTAACCTTCTTTAATCATGATTATATTGAGAATAATTAGATTAAGTGTGGATGTATGATATGAGATTATTTATTGATCTTAAATAAGGCATTATTGATTATAGTGGAGGACAAAGGAATTTTGTGTTCGGCCCCATTTATAGATCAACTAGTTATTTCATTCCACCTTTATTTTGTGAACTATGTTAGCAATCTATATTAGATTAATTGGTGATTTTAGTCCACCTTATTTTGTGAGCTATATTGACAATCTATATTGGACTAGCTAGTGTTCTAAGTCTACCTTATCTTATGTTGTGCTATCTATCTATATTTTGTTAGTTGGTAGTTTTAGTCTGATTTTAATCCACCTTATATTAATTTGTATCGGCTATCTATATTGGGTTAGATTGTGGTTTTAGTCCACCTTATCTGAGTTGCTTTAACTATCTATATTGGATTAGCTAGTGATTTTAGTCCACATTTATTTGATCTACATTGGCTATTTATATTAGGCCAACTTATGGTAGATTTTTCACCTATGTAATTGTAAAAGTTGTGCTTATTATTTATATTGTATTATCTTATGGTAGATAATCCACCAAATTGAGTGAACAATATGAGTATAGTATTTGATATGAGATGAGCATAAGATTAAGAGATGATTGAGTGTTGTTGAGGCTTCCCTTAAAGATTGGTATGAATGCATGTGATAAAATGTTTGTATGTTTGTATGATTTATCAGTTTTATGCCATGCCCTATGTTTTGCATGGTGCCTCTATAGGGGAGGTCTTGTTATCTTAGTATATTAGCTTATTGATACCACACTTTTAGGTACTTGATGAGGATAATATGGATCTATATGCTAATGTAATTGGCAAAGAGTGGTGTTATTTTGGTAGAGATTTAGAGTAGTAACTATCAGGTGGTGATATAGGAATATTTTGTATTCCTAATATTTTAGACTCTTGTGTCCCATCATCCATTTTTTTGTATATTTTAGGAAGTTTATATCCACAACATTATTGTTATATTATTATTGTTTTATTTATTCTCTATTTCATAACTTGTTTGTGAGTTGCTTTTACCTTACTGATGTGGAAGATCATCAACTAATAATCTTCTACAGAACCAAGATATTTTAATGGCCTCAAGTATTGTAAAAGTCTTCAAAGTTTTGAGTAAATTGAATGCTAATGATGTTGGTTTCGAATGTCTCTTGGAGGGTGGGTAAGATCTAACCTAAGATATTTAACATTCTAAAGAGAAATCATCTATTTCTCAATAGAATACAATCCACTACTCTACAACGATCTCAATTAAAGAAGAAGAAGAGAAGAAGAAGGAACACATGACTCTTTTGTATTCTCTCTATTTGAAAGTTTTCTTATGCGTTATTATTGTCTCTACTGAGATTAAATGTGTACAAGGTACACACACACACACACATGTGTGTGTGTGTGCGCACATGCATGCCCTTTCATTAAAACACCCATACATTCGACCTTATTAATGAAATCAACCTTTGAGGCATGGAACAAGCATATGCAAAAGAGTTACAATGACATCTAACAAGTGTTAAAAAGTATATAACAAAATAGGAAAGCTACAGAAACTCTAAATATATAATATATAGATTAAATATATGTAATCCAACTTTGTGTCTTGTAGCCTTATTTTTTCATGCACTTTGTAATTCTTGTAATTCCATTGTCTTCTAAATCAAAGATCTTCAATATCTTGAACTTCTTGCAAGCACACACAATACCTACAAGAATTACTTAGTAAAAAATTAGATGCATAAAAATTTTCAAGCATAATGTGTTCCATCTCCAAGTATGATTATTCTTCTTGTTCTTTATCTCTTGAAGAATAAGATTGAGAATGAGCTAGAGATGCTCCTGTATTATTCTTTCCTTGTAAAGAGGAACGTTTCCTCAAATTAGCATCACTATAGTAAGGAGATAAGTCATTAATGTTAAAATTCCTAGATTCTCCTTTATAATGTTCAGGCAATTCAAGTTCATATACATTATTTCCAAATTTTCTTAAGATTTTGAATGACCCATCAAATTTTGGAATTTTTTTTTTCTTAAGTTTAGAAATATTTCTTTTATCAAATGCAACTATACCAAATCTCCTGATTTATACACTTGAATTCTATTTTTGTTTCCTTGAGCTTGGTATTTAGCACTAGATTTTTCTATTTTATCTTTAATTTATTGATGAACTTTTTAAAATAATTTGATTCTTTCCTTTAACATTTCAAAACCTAATAATTTAACATCTAACATAACCAATATCATAGATCTTCTAGACAAGACATCAAACACGACATTTCCTTTACTATCAAAATATTTAACAGAAAACACGAAGGATTGTAAGAAACTAACCCATGCAAATATTTCAAACTCTCATGGTTCGAATGCAAAACAATTAGATTATGTATTAAGTAACGACTCCATGTTTCTAGACTTTATATGATGGCATAGAACTCTTTATCATATGTTAACTAGTTTAGGTTTGCTCCATTTAATTTCTCACTAAAAAACTATAATAATTCATTTTTCTTGTGAGAGTAAACCTCCTGTCCCTACCCCACTTGCATCACACGTAACCTTAAATAATTTATCAAAGTTGGGTAAATCTAGTACTAGAGTATTGCATAGCTTATTTTTTAAAGTTTGGAAGGCTTGAGTTACATCCTCACTTCACTTAAATTCACACTTCTTTATGAGTTGAGTTATTGGTGTGGCAATATTAGAAAAATCCTTAACAAATCTCCTATACTCCTCACCTCATGAATATCCTTAGGTATTGGCCAATCCTTAATAGTATCAATCTTTGTGGGATCAACTTTAATACTTTCACTACTCACAATATATCTAAGGAAAACTATACTCAAAAGCATAAAATCATATTTCTCCATTTTCCCATAGAGTTTAGTCTCCCTTATTTCTAATATATATAAGTATACCATCTAAGTATACCATTATGAAAATTCCAAGAAAAGGTTAAAGAACTTCATTCATTAATCTCATAAATGAAATTGGTGTACCACGTTAACTGAAAGATAGTATAATCCATTCATAAAGACCACATTTTGTTTTGAATGCGATTTTCCATTCATCCCCTTCTCTTATTCTCATTTGATGATATCAACATCTTAGATCAATATTAGAGAATACTTGCGCTCCACATAACTCATCTAGCATGTCATCTATCTTGGCATAGGAAATTGATATTTGATAGTTATATTGTTAACAACTCTTTAGTTAATACACATGGATCAGGTACCATCCTTTTTAGGGACAAGTAATGTAGGCACACAATGTGGACTCATGCTTTCACTCACATACCCTTTTAATATGAGCTCTTATATCTATTTTTATAATTCCTTAGCCTTCTCCAAATTACATAGATGTGCAGGTCTATTAGGTAAGGACACACCAAGAAATAAATATATGGCATGTTCTATTCCCCTCTTAGGTGGCAATCCAGGTGGTAAGTCATTAGGAAAAACATTACGATGCTCATCAAGAAGTTTATCTAATTGAATATAATCATTATTTGTCTCCTCTTATAGAGATTCCTTCATTCTCATAGTATAACAACATCCTTCTCCTTGAATACATTTGACCATGTCCTTTTCATATGAGAATAAACTCCTTTTATTCTAAACTATGCTCTCATTATCACATTTATACGGGTTAAGTTTATGCTTCTTATTATCCTTCTCAATTAGATATTAATTATTAATACCATTATAAATAACATTTATACCATACTATCATGGTCTACCTAATAATATTTGACATACATTCATAGTTAAAACATTACATAGCACATCATCATGATAATTGCCAATTTTAAATGATATTAGGGTTTGTTTAATTACCTTGACTCCCTTTTCTTTGTTTAACCATTGAAGAGAATAAGGCTTTGGATGTGGTGTAGTTTTCAACCCTAAATCCTTCACCATCCTCTCATTAGCTGCATTCATACAAGATCCACTATTAATGATAATACAACAAATTGTATCTCCTACTCTTCCTTTTCTTTTAAATATATTTTCCCATTGAGTAGGTTTCTAACTAACTTGGACTTGAAGCACTCTTTCCATGGCATAAAAATCACTTTCTTATTCCTCTAATTCACTATTTAGGATCTTCTTCACATCTCTATGGCATCAATTTCTTGTTTGGATAATACCATTTGATTGGGACATTCACGAGCTAAGTGGCCCTCGACATTTAAAACATTGCCTAATAGAGACTCCATTTAATTTATTCTTTCCTTTATCCTCTCTACTAATTCCTTATTTTCTTTATCAAGATTTGTAGAATTTGAAGTACTTGCTCCAAACTTTGTAGTTTGAGTACTTGAGTAGTATTTTGTAGATGGAGTACTTGTTTAGAATGAGGCTTAGTGGATTTAATTTATTTTTCAAATATTAGGGATATTTTAATTGTTTCATCTAAATAATAATATGGGAAAGTATTAAATTTGTCTAGAATCATGTTAAGGCTGCCTAACAATTTACATGTTTATTACTTCCTTTCATGGATATCATATACAAGTGCCAATGTTTCAAACTCCCTAACATATTCTTTGACACTTAGAAGTCCCTACTTAAGAGTAGTTAATTTAATATAGTTATCTTGCTCATACTTTTTAGGGATAAGTTTATTTCTTAGATGCTTTTTAATTTTCTCCTAATATTTTATTTTTGATTTACCTTCTCATTCCCTAGTCCTCTTTAGATTATCATACCATATCCTAGTAACCTTCTTAAACTTAAGAGTAGCTAGTTTTTATTTTTGCTCATTTTGATAATATTTAAACTCAAAGATATCCTCCACTTCATGTAACCAATAAATAAATAACTCTACATCAAGTTTACCATCAAAATCAAGAAGATCAAGCGTAATGTCTTTATCTTCTTTTTCATGATACTTTGGTTGATGGTCATTGATCTTTCAATTAATTTCACTCCCTATAAACTCTTCATCATGGTCTATTTTTGAATTTAAATACCTTACCTTAGCTAGATTATTTGATTTTATATCACTTCCTAATCAGTCTCTATAGAATTCCCTTTATTCTTGGACGTTTTGGACCGATTCTTGGTTTGCAAACCTAGACTATAAATTTTGTTGTTGAGTTTGTTATTGTAGGGATTTGTCTAAGTTGAGCATTAGTCGCATCTAAAATTATTGAAAGTTTTTGAATAGCTTCAAACATGACTTATAAATTCCCCCCCTCCATGATTTGACTACTACACCCTAAAACACAGATTTCACTAGTTTTTTTTAGTTGTTTATATTTGAGATAACCTTACACCATATTGCACTTCTTGCTTTATTATTGCACAAATATTTGAATCCAATGAATCCAATATACAATAATTAGGTAAATATTGCACAGATATTTGAGTTCAATGAATCCAATATACAATAATCAAGTAAATATACTAATCACACAACAAAAACAAGTACATTTAAATAATTATCTTGCTAAATTTTTGACATAGAATTAAACAAGTTTCAAAACTCAATTCGAAAACTTTAGATTTTTTGCAAGTGTTCGAACCCTACAAGCATGAGTTTATGCAGGATAAAACAACCTATCAATCTGCGCTAACTCTACAAGATAAGAAATTCAATAATTGAACACCAAAACGCCAAAAACACATGAGAAAAAACTCAATAAAACACACACACACTACTCGCCCAAATGCTGCAACCAAGTAACTTTCATAACCATGCACATTTCATTGAGTCCAACACCAACATATAATCACCAAAGTGATTACACGAATTTAAATTCAAGTAAAAAATGCAAATTTTCATGTAAAAAAACCCCTCAAAATCCAAATAATTTAAAACTACACGTTGAATGAACAATTTTACACACATTACATGCATGAACTTTCAAAACCTATGTCGACTTATCATGCAAGAACAATCAAGATTCTTCCAAGAACCATGCAATATTGTGTTATCACATGAAAGGACAATTAAAACATATAAAATTTTCAAAATATTTAAAAATAATGCATCAAGATTCAAAGGATTCAAGCAAGAGAATCAAGGATCTTACAAGAATTTCCAAGGTTGTTTATTTTGATGTTGAAACTTTAATGGAATTTTGCACTTGAGTTGAAAACACCACTAGCCTTGCTTTGATACTAATTTTTATGTGGAAGATCATCAAGTAATCATATTTTACAAAACTAATATCTTTAAATGCCCTCAAGTATTGCAAAGTCTTTAAATTTTTGAGTAATTTGAAAGTTGATGATGTTGATTTTGAATGTCTCTTGGATGGTGGCTAAGATATAACCTAAGATCTTTAACCTTCTAATGAGAAATATTCTATTTCTCAATAGAATACACTCCACTACTCTCTAAAGATCTCAAATGAAAAAGAAGAAGCAAAGAAGAAGAAGAAACACACAGCTCTTATGTATTCTCGCTATTTGAATGTTTTATTGTGCATTATGATTGTCTCTACCGAGATCAAATGTGTACAAGGTATATATATATACATGTACACATCCAGGAAATTTCATTAATAAGACCATACATTCAGCCTTATTAATGAAATCAATCTTTGAGGCAGGGCATAAGCATATATAAAAGATTTATAATGACATTTTACAAGCATTAAAAAGTATACAACAAAATAAAAAAGCTACAAAAACCCTAAATATGTAAGACATAGATTAAATGTATGTAACTTTGTATTTTGTAGCCCTATTCTTCCATGCTTTTTGTAATTCTTGTAATGTCGTAGTATTGAGGGCATAAGCATATATAAAAGATTTATAATGACATTTTACAAGCATTAAAAAGTATACAACAAAATAAAAAAGCTACAAAAACCCTAAATATGTAAGACATAGATTAAATGTATGTAACTTTGTATTTTGTAGCCCTATTCTTCCATGCTTTTTGTAATTCTTGTAATGTCGTAGTATTGTACACCAATGATCTTCAATAGCTTGAATTTCTTGCAAACATATACAATACCTACAAGAATTACTTAGCAAAACATTAGATGCATAAGAATTTTCAAGCATAATGGTTTCCATTTCAAAGTATGATAATTCTTCTTGCTCTTCATCCCTTCAAGATTAATATTGAGAGAGATCTAGAGATGCTCCTTCATCACTTACCCTTATAATGAAATTATATAAATATTGGATTGGTGTTGTGAGCGATGGTAACACCCACATTTTAATTTTTTCTTTCACAAATCAATAACATTAAAAAAAATTGTTGACTTGAAAATTTTAGATGTTACAAATTGGTATCAATTCCTTTAGTTTAAAAATCCTTCTTTGAACCTTGTGACGATTCCATTGGGGTAGACTATGTGACCTTTATGTGATTATGTGTTGGTATTATTCCTTTGAAGCAAGGTAGTAATTAGCATTCTAATAGGGTTTCTATTTTATAACTTGTAATGGTTTAAAACACCTATATTTCACATCTCAATGATGATCATTACACCCACCTTAATGGTGCCTTTGTCTCTATTATAGAGTATGTTTAAGAGTAGGCTCAAAAACCTTTTATTTAGCTACAATCTCCACCATCACCTCTGTATCTTCCATAAGAGGTAATTATCAGCGATGATTGGGTACATAGCATCACTAGTCATCATCTATCTACATGCCACTATCTGGAGTACCCAATTGTTCTCAATTCTTAGATTCAAAGCATAAATAAGACCTTTGAGGTAGGGGATTAACTTAGGAGAGGATAGTCAATATAGAAGCCAATTTTTTTTTGAGTAGTGGTACATGGATTGTCATTCACAAAGAAAACCACCTATACACTAGGAGAACTTTAAGGTCAATATGCATACTCAATTCTATCATCAGGGACTCGGGTGTAATAATTTAAAGGAGTTAAAATTTCTCACTTAAAGGATGATGATAGCCTGAGAGTACTATAGACTATTTAGAGAGTAGTTTTGTGCTTAATATAATAGCCAATGTTGCCATGATAATGTTCCACTTTAAAAAGAAATTTTCATTCAATATTCGACGAATCATAATAGTTGACACTTAATATGACCTAGTAACTCTTTATGATAAGGTATGTAACATTTCCAAATTGGTAGAGGAGTAGAGCTTAATTCTTGGCAAGAGAAATCTGAAGCCCCAACTTAGCAATTGGAAAATGTAGCCATGTACTAGAGGCTAGCCTCATTTTCAAAGGCCTAATGATCTCAAATAATGAAACAACCCCATTTTTTACTACTATTTTTTTTTGCTAAAACATGATGCGAAAGTAGAAAAACACTTAGGAAAAATGGGGTGTTACCACCGTATATGACATAGGATAGACGTCATCCGCCCATCCCATATCAGATATAAGGCTGAACCAACCAAACATTTAAATTAAAAGAGTGCACTAATAATAAATTAATTAAACAACACCAAAAGTGTTTCCACCAGAGGACCCTAATGGGTTTTGATCAAATCTTTACAAAATAAATACTAGATTACAAAACATAAGTTGAGGCATGGCACCTAAATCAAAACCATGGTCTGCCATGGACCCCACCAAAACCTTTTGGATGTCCTTGCTCATAAGCCCCAACCCAATGGAGGTAGGCCTTTTACTGGTAATCTCCAAAGACATACATATGGTTCTCTATTTGTGGGAATGAGCAAGTGACCGAGAAAACATTCACATCAATACACTAAGTACTAAGTAACCCAAGTTGCTCCCTTAATGTACATAGGTATACTAATTTATCATTTATTAATATAATGTACAACATGCATTATGGTAAGATCATATATATAAGTAAGAGTGCATAAAACATGCTATCATATATGATTTCAGCACAGTAAAAACATCATGCTTAGGAATCATAACACTTTCACATAACCACTTACATAAGCAATAACAGAGAGTATTCTAACAACCCCTAGGGTTATATCTGATTATCTAATTCCTTTAAGACATGCCATCCATTATCCATGTAAGAGAAAGGCCAATCAACTCAATTAAAATTCCATTCCACAACCAATTAGTCAAGGTATAGACGAAATTTATTCATTTTGGTCATTTTTACCATTTCTTCCCTTCCTTAATCAATTATCAACATTCATTTGGTTACCATTCATAATTATCAACAAGTATTTTCCAATCATATTTTATTAAAATTGAGCAATGAGTTTTTCACCACCCCATGGTATTATATACAATGGAAGCCTATCTAAAAAGGGATATAAATTCCAGGCTAAAGCCAATCACCAAAATCGACATTTGTCTTGGTCGAAGCCAACCAATATGGACATAAGTCCAAACCAAAGCCAATAACCTAGGTAAATTGACCTTTTAGTATTGACATCCCCTAATACATCATTAGTATCTAGAGTAGGTAAGGCAACATGAGCTCTTAAGATCCCGCCTGAAGATAGAGCCTAAAGGTGACACAAATGCCCTAAGGCAGACTAACCTCCGGTAGTTAACTGAGGATTGAGTAACCTAGCCCTATACTCAAATTAACTTTCTTTTGATTTACATGTTTAGTATTTTATTCATAATAGGGTTGATCATAAAAGTCCCATACAAAACAAGCAAGTCAAATTTCATATTAATCCATATTAATCCTTTCCTCTCCATCTTTCCCAACCATGTAGGTTTACTATTTATCCTTCGGCAATGCTATTCATGTCCGTCATTATATTTAAGCCAAAGATGAGTTCCATTACTCTTTTCTCAATTATCATCACTTATAATAAGTGAAATGCCTATTTAATCCTTCCATTAACCATAAGGTATACCATAACCCATGATCCATTTTGATATTTTAAATCAGGCCAATAGTCCATGCTGAAATCTACATTTTATCCATTTAATAACCATGATATAATACCAATCAAAACCTTAAAGCATAACTGAACTCAAAAGAAGTAAATTAAATGAACTAGTCGATCGGTCTAGCCCAACTAGTTGATCGGTTGCACCAATCTGTCAATCGGCTTAACCCGATTAGATCATTCTTTCCTTTGATTGGTCAATTAGTTTAGGAAAACCAGTTGGCTATTCATAGAATAGTTGATCGATTTTACCAAACTAGTTGATGGATTTATGCAAAGAGCAAAATAAAGGTCTCTTCAAGCATACCGATCGATGGATTGGATCACCCAGTGGACTATTCTAGGAACCAGTTAGTTTTCCTTAATACAACACCAAATAACAAATTTCATGTAGATTCTTTCATATAAACTGTTTTAGTCATTTTAAAACATGTATCAACATCTATTAACATACTCCAACCAAATTAACATGCATTCCTCATCATGATATCATCATAGCCTACTTATACCCATTTTCATGCTTTTTACTCAAATCATGTCATTTAAGCATGCAAATAATATCTAAAACAACATTTCTTCATGCCAAAATGCATCAATCAACTAAAGGTAACTCCTATCGTGCAAGAAAAAAAGGTTCTATAAAAATAGATAGTCCACTATGGGAAATTATTAGCTTTGAAAACATTAAAATCAAAGTCTCAAACTTAAAAATTACATCAAAATCTTATCAAGTTTTGAAATCTTAATATTAGAAGAGAGTAAAAACTTACCAACTTAAGGTCACATTAGAGAAAAGGCTAGCCGAACTACTCAACCATTTCCTAGAATCTAACTCCACCTTTCTTGAGAATTGAAACAAGTAAGAGCTAGAGAAAGGATCAAAAGAGTGTGTGGAAGTAGATTAACAAGGCTCAAAATGTGGAAATAGGAGAGGAAAACTAAAACTCAAGGAAGTTTAGTGGTTGAAAGAAAGGTGCAATGCAATGATGATTGGGGCTATTTATGGCCAACCAATTGAAAGGAATTATTGAGGGATTGAAGATCAACTCCAAACCCTATCATTGACTGTTTGAATTTGATTCAAATGGACGGATTTATCAATGATTTGGTAACCTCTTCTCTAGAGATCAAATGGTAACTTTGAAGAAGTTAGGTCAATGAGGCTAGAATTTGCATTCACAAATGGAGAAATAGGAAGTCAGCATGGAGGGAATATTCCTGATGCTCAAAAGCATGCATGAGATTGAAGTATTTAATCCCAGAATTGTGTAGAAGAGAGAGGAGGAAAAGGTAATTGTTGAGCTCTTCTCTCCCCTCTTGTGTCCCACTCGACCTCTAGATTAAATCGAGTTAATATTTTGGGTTAAATGCATCATTAAAATGGTTAGGAATCTCTTAGGGACAATCTCACATATGTTGTTAAGGTTCAAATTTAGTGTAAAGGATTTTCCAAAAAATCAAACTAAAAAATATGGCCAGCTCAACAATCCAGTTGATCGGTTTGCGTCTACCGGTCAATTGTATATCCACCAATCAATCAATTTTACTCAACTAGTCACTCGGTTTAGTCAAGGAACCCAATTTGGCCTAAAATGACAAACCATTCGATTGGTTCATGGAACCAGTTGATGGGTTTGCTTGTAAAACTTAATAAAATTATTTTCCAACATGATTTCAAATCAATTCTTATCCCAAATCAAGTTATAACATTGAATCAAAATCAAAGGCCCAAAATTTGACAAAAATTATCATTCATCCATTATACAAAAGTGTGGGATATTACAAACAATTTTGAGCATAGAGGTAAGGGAAGGTGTAGTACTTGGTAATTTTGATTTAGTTATAATTAATCATAATAATAGTAATATTGATACCAACAACAACAACAATAACATATGATGAATAGAAACACACACACACATACACAGATATGAGTAACTACTTAACAAAAACATATATATAATAATAATAACAAATAAGGAGGATTTAAACTATGATTATTATTAATATTTATAAATCATGGGTTATTTAATAGAATTTTAATATAGAATAATAGTTCAAGATAATTACCTAGTCAATGTAGTTAATAGTAAATAGGTTGGTGGCCAAGTTAAACTCTTAATTTCAATAATTTATCTTGATTAATTTGTGAATCTAGAACCTTACATTAACTACAATATTTTTGGCTAACCCATCAGCTGCATTATAAAAATTTAAAAGATACTAGAAAAGTTTGTTGCCGTAAAGCACCGATTCAACAAAGGTGGCCATTTTAGTAAGTTTTTGATAAGCTAAAGCTACCACTTTGAGGGAACAAGTTATCCCCAAAATTTTGATGTGTTAATGGCTCAGATCCACTATCAAATTACCTATTTTCATTTTCTTTCCCATTCTCTATCTCGTCAGCATAATTCTACTACTACAGTCATGCCACCTAATGCTTTTTTATTTATTTATTTTTATTTTTTTCTCTTTTTAATTGAATTAGTATTATGGATATAATGAATTTACAACTAGGGTGTGGACACTAATACTACTTGGTTAGGTATTATTCTTTTCAATTTGTGGTTAGTTAGAATAATATAGATGATCTACATATTGTACAATGTAGTACCTTAAAGAGTGCATACTTGAAAGCTAAAATGTGATTAATTATCTCTTATAAATAGGTAGTACTTGCTCTTACATTTTAACAATTATCCTTAATACACGAATTTAGTATTTTATTAGTAATAGTTGTATACTACTAGCGCTAATGGTGAGGAAAAAAATTGGTAGTGGGGCAACTTACTAGGCTAGTGATCTACGGTGTTTTAAAGAATTTGGACGTAACATGAATTTTTATTAATTTACATGGAATGCATGATGATGGACTAATTTACTATATTTCCATGAATTGTTTTTGTTTTGTATCCATTTGTATTGCTCAACAAATTCAGCCTAAGTAATTAATATGAGATGTGATTAACACAATGTAGAAAAAATGTAACTTAACATATAAGATATTAGTGACTAAATAATTTTACCATAATTAACTAAAGGATAAATAATTTGGTAAATCTTAATCAAGATACATATCCTAACCTACTGTACTAGTTATAGACTACCCTTAATACTATTTACTATGTTAGTGAATTGGATAACTATTAATTGGAACACTTTAATAACTAAATTAGTTTTTATATGTAAAATATATGTATCATATTTATTTTATATTAATTATAGATTAATTCTATCATAGAAACTTCAAACAAATAAGCAACTATTGTGTGGATTGATTTTAAGGCAACACCATATCTAAACTCTCTCTCTATATATCAATAATTACATTCTTATTTTGATATACTTAAAATAATGAGTTTTATGAATATAGGTATTTATATTGGTATTTTTTAATTTTCTTGTGTAAACACATTTGAAGAATATGGCGATTATATGTTTTCAAGTGTTATTTAATAATTGTATGGAAAATGTGGTGCTTCATTTCTTTTATATGTTACTGGTTTCATATAAAATTGTGATTCATGGTCATTTATGATCTTATTATATATTCATGAGCATGGATGGCTTATTTGGTTTTAAACAATGATGTTGGTTGAAGGGTGACCCATGTGGCCTATTCTTTTTCTCTAAAAAGTTACATTGTGGAAGATTATATAGTTGGAAAATAATCTATATGGAAAGATATTTTTTGGAAAGTGTTATTTATGAAAGGTGTTAGTTATGTAAGAGCTATTACAGTAAGTTATTATTTTTAGAAGAAGATAAATATATATAAGGTACATAATATTAGAAAGGTGGATGCTCATGGTGATGAATTAAAAACCAAACCGGTCTGGCTAATTCAACCAGTCTGACTAGGTACTTGGGAGTCATATGATCACCTTGAATAATTATGTAATATGGTCTTGTGCCTCTATTATGTCATATGATCACCTTGAATAATAAACTAAAACTTAATGTGAAAGACTTGATTTAGGTTTTGGGTCCTTCATGATGGCCTCCAAATGTTTGGTTGTATTGATTATTTATATTGAGTCAGCTATAGTTGTATATATTTTTCTTTTAACTTGGTTATACTAGCTATATATATCATGTAAACTATGACTTTATATATTTCACTTTGGTTTGTTCTAGATCAACTCTACTTAGGATTGTGATATTAGTTGGGGGTGTATACACTTAGGCTTTACTTGGTTCTAAGAAAGATTCAGGGAAAGAAAATCAAAATCAAATTACTTTCCTTCAAATTTTTCTCAAAGTAAATCAAATAGTTAATCTTTTGCAATTCTATTCTTTACTCATTTTCTATTTCATTATCTTATATAAACCAAACACACAATTTTTTTTCTGTTTATTTTCTTTCTATTCACTAAAACATCTCATAAACTAAATGGAGCATTAAGGACTAGGATGATTGGTAATCCTCACTGGCTTAGTCTAATAAGAAGTTACATGTGTGAAATTTGGAGCCTCTTGTTTTGGTTTATTTGGTTTATATTCGTTATTTGTCTTAGACCCCTAATTGGTTTATGATCCTCTAAATTCTTTGTGTCTACTAAGTAACCCTCTTGGTGAGTTGGTTTCCTACACTTAAAATATAAAAATTGGTATATTATGTTATTTGGTCATTTAAGATGAAATATTTGTAAAGGATTATTGGAACATTATAATTTATAATGAATGTGTATGGTTTATATATTATTTGCATATAATATCTATATATGCATATGTATATGAATACTATTCTTCTTTATGTTTGTGTGTTACTTAGCTACTCCTCCAAGTAGCTGGTAACTTGTCTTAAAAGGGTTTGCAATGATCCATGATGTTCATAGTTAGTAGATGACGTAGTGTAGATAGAGTGTGAGCCACCTCACGGTGTTGATGGCATGTATGGTGGGGAATAATGAGAGTGATGGCAGTTTTTCAATGTTTCATCTATCATATTTACTAGATCATTTTTCTCATTTTAGTTGTTGCTAACATTTTGTTTTGTTTGTGCAGTTAGTTTAATTTGTATTAATTTTTTCAAATACTGATACTTCTTATTGTTTTGAGTTAATATTTTAGACAAAGAGTGCCTCTATGATTACATTTTATGTGTTTATCAAAGTTAGAACTTCACTTGCATGTATTTCATGTTATTATATAATAACCCTTATGTTTTAACATAACCTAAATTCTATTTTGTAGCACAATCTCTTATAATGCGTAGATGACACAAATAGAGAAGATCATGTTTAACATTGCTCGTACTTAGCCACAAAAGTAGGTGTAGTAAGTCTAGGCACAAGCCCAAGCTTAGGCTCATGTGCATGTTCAAGAAGAGGGTTGGTTATAGCTGGTTAGATAGCATCATCTACCTACCTTTGAGGGTTAAGAAGACCCAACATCATTGGAGAGCTAATTCAAAACTTAACAAGCTTTTCGTTGCTATTGGGTGCCCTCTAGAATGTATGGTTGACATAGAAATTTTTTTAAAAGGAGTTTGTAGATAAATTCTATCATAGGAATGTCAAAAAAATAAATTGCTACTGTGTTGATTATTTTTAAGGTAACCCAACATTCAAACTCTCTCTCTCTCTCTCTCTCTATATATATATGTTTTCATATATTATTTACTTGTTTTAATATATTTCAAATTATTAGTTTTATGAATATCCTTATATATGTGTGTGTGTGTGTTTTATAAATTTCCTCTTTAAACTTATTTGAAAAATATAATGATTATATGTTTTCATATATTATTTAGTTAATCAAACAATCAAGCTTCATGTCTTGTAACTTTGTCTTCCATGCCACTTTGTAACAACTGCATTGTCACTATCTATTACATTAGATATCATTGGTGAAGTCATCTTCTTGTGAACATATGTAATACCTACAAAAATTCCTTAATGAAACATTATTAGGGTTATTATGAAGGTGTTCGACATTTTCAAGAACAATTGGTACCACCTCCAAATATGTTAACCCTTACCCATTAAACATGAGGATAATGAGATGGAGATGCTCCTAAATCATTCTCCCCTTTTAAAGAAGACTTTTTCCACGAATTAGAGTCACTATAAGAAGCAGATAGATCACCAACATTGAAAGTCCAAGAAATTTCTCTATTGGATTTTGGTAATTCTAATTCATAAGTATTATTTCTTTTTTTTTCAAGATTTTAAATGATCCATTCACTCTTGGTATTAGTTTAATACTTTCTTAAGTTGGAAATCTTTCTTTTCTTAAATGTAACCATACCAAGTCTCTTAGTGAAAATATGTGATTCTATTTTTGTTTGCTAGGTTTTGGTATTTGACATTAGAATTCTCAACATAATTCTTTATTTGCTCATAATTTTTTTTAAATATTTCAAATAATTATTTAGTGTAACACCCCATTTTTCACTACTAAAAATTTTCATTTTAAAAACATTGTTGAAGCAAAAATATAAATCCAACATATGAAAAATAGGGTGCTACCATCATATCTAACACAAGATAGGTACCTCACCACCTACCTTACATTAGAAACAAGGATAAGTATTGAATGATAAGTTTATATTTTGACACATTTTATACTCTTATAATCTTAGTTTTTAGTATTTTATTTAAGTAATATAGGTGAATAATTATGATTTTATGCTTAAGTGGTAATAATTGTATAAATGTTAATATTTTAGCTAAAATGATATAAATTAAGTAAATTTAGAATAAAATATTATTTATTAATATTTATTTAATTTTATTTTGTAGGTACTGTTTTTAAATAAAATAAAAAAAATAAAAAAAAGAACTGGACCTTTGGACCAACGGCCGAAGGCCGAAGGCCCAAAGGCCAGGGAATGACAAGAAAAAAAACGTAGCCAAACGAGCCGCGCAAGAGGAGCCGAAGAACAGTCAAAGAAGAAAAAGGAAAAGGAGGGATGGAGGCTTGAGAAATAGAGGGCTAAGAGATGAAAGAAAGAGTAAGTAGGGCTGACATGGAAAGAAAAAAAAAGGCAGGATGGATGCATGGAACAAGAATAAAAAGGAGGCTCGACAGAGAAGGAAAAAGGCTGGAACACGGAAGAAGCCGTTAGCGGCTCAAGCAGAAAAGAAATGCTGTGAGACGGAAGCCACAGCAGTGAGACAGAAAAGAAGAAGGATGAGCCATCAGGCACTGAAACCGAGGTTGAGCAGTAGTCTTCAGCGCGACAACAACACATCAGCACAAAAAAAGGGAAGGAATTGTTTGCACGGAAATTTAAGGCTACTGAGAGAAGAAAAAATAGGGAAGAAACTTATCCAAAAGAATTTAATACAGATAAAATTAATATTTTTATCTGAATACATTCTTGATTTTTTATTAATAATTCATTTTAGTTATTTCTTTCTCTATTTTTAATTCATATTTTAGATATATATTTTTGTGTAATTAATTCAATAATTATGGCTAGTTAATTATTTGTTGCTAGGGAATAAATTGAAACCCTAGATTAGGGTTTGAGATATAATTTTATTTTCTTTATTTTGTAAGATTGTTCCTTGATTCTATTTTAATTGCTATCGTTTATATATATAATTTTATCAAGTATAATTTATTTGGTACATGCCTTGTTTTGGTTTCTTCATGAGTGATAGTATGTAGGATTATTTACCTGCTAGGTGTCCATATAAATATACTAAAATTTATATGTATAAATTGCAGCTAGGTTAGATAACAATTCACCTTATAGTTTTGTGATTCTAACCTAAGTAGTAAAACGTTTAAATACGTGTGAGTCAAGGAAAGAAAATACAGCTAGCCATGCTTTATGTACTATTTTGGGTACTTAGATTGACAGCCTTCCAATTATACTTAATGCACTAAATCTAGTTAAATATAGGAGCTGCTTGTTGCTCCTATACTGCTAGTATTTAATAGGGTTAATATTGGCACTTTGTCATATTAATTAATTAAGGGAAGTAATATAAGGTATATGGACCTGCTTTTGGTTTACAACTTGGTCGATCTCTTTCTCATGATTAAAAGATGACTTAGAAATTAATATTATATTTTGACCTAATCTAGTGGTGGATTTCAATTTCCTTAGCATATTTATCATATGTGGTTTCCCATTTTTTTTATTGTTTTATTTTATTTTATTTATTCCTTTTATTATTTTATTTTTTATAACCTCCATTAGTATTTTTATTATTTATTTATCTTGTGTTATTTAGAAATTTTATTTTCATTTATTTTCAAGCTAGTTAGATAGAGGGGAGCCTTCTCTATCCCCAGCCTAGAACGATGCCCTTATTTACCAGTGCTACAATTGACAACAAAAGGGTTTATAATGCGTGCTAGCTCCAACCACACCATCAAAACAATCAAAACATAAAGAAAAATCGAGTGTAGATGATAAGAAAAATAATGTTTTAAAATACAGGGCAACATAGGCCCAAATTTTTAGAAGATACCTAAAAGGATGATAAAGTGCTTAACTAAAGAAAATCAACTACAACTAGAATACAACATGATCCTTCAAGGACCATAAGAATTTATCTGCAAAAAAGCCTTCACTTAAGAACCTAATATTTCTAAGAGGAGGATGGACCATTCAATGGTTGTCATCGAAATATTAGTGTCTAGAGTAGGAAAGGTACCGGGATCTATGAGGATCCCCAGATCAAATAGAGTCCCACATGAAGTCAAAGCCTAATGCCAAAAAGTGTCGAAGGTAGACTAACCCCCAGTAGCAAACCGAGAATCAAATAATCTAAACCTTTCAAAATGCTCATTGCACTTTATGTGATTAGTGTATTATTAACTAGGAAATGTAATTTCATATAAAGTCCCACAACTATATAATACCAAACATACAAGCCTTTTTCATTCAACACACCCATATGGGGTCCTCACATCAACTAGTATTCCCATTAAAGGTCTCTTCAAGAAATTATTCCATTACACAATATATTATGACAAAGAGTTGAATTTTTTAACGATCATAACAACCATAATCATCCAAGCCAACCATTGAATTTCCATTTATTCCCTTATTCACAACTCAACTCTAGCTCATGCTAGGGTCAAGGTCATAGTTTATTATTCAATCATAGACTTAACCATTTATTAAAGGGTGTTCTAATTAATTTCAAAAGGCCAAAGGTGAAGCTCCAATTTAAAGGTCAACTAGAGTCCAATCATACCTTAAAATTATCTATCTATATATTTCATTAGCTTCATGAAAATAACTAATTGTAGATATGGCTCAACCCTCCCTATATGATTGTATTATTCTCTTTTACCTTTTCTATGTCTTTCCACTTATGGGGTTCTCAATTTAGGGCCATGATATAAGTCACTAGAGGTCTATCATCCACAATCTTAATCCATTACATCATTACTAACCATAAAGAGAATCCATTCTTAGTTAATTGATCATGTATTCATATGGTGTTTAAGAAGAGGGCCCAATGCTACACCAAGGTCAATCATTGAATGTTTTTTTTCCTTTAATCCATTATTTATCTTCATTAATCTATTAAATTTTATAGCCATCAGCCTATTAGGTCATTATCTAGTCATAAGAAATTCAAACACCACATTTAGGAAGAAAACATGTGAGAAAAATCAAGTGTGAAGGAAATAGGTTAGTTCAAAGGTTAGGGAAAAAGAGAGGAAATTTGAGGACATTAGTTCCAAATCACTAAGGGTTCTACTAAACTGAGAAGGGTGATGCACTGTCGTATGCACAACAAATTTAATAAATAAATCATAATTCCCAAATACGTAGTATATGGCAAGAAGGAGTCGAACCCATAAGGAATGACGTTTTAATCACTAATTTTGCTATTGATGTTATAACCCCGTTTATACAATTTCATTGATTCTTATACTAAATTCGATTATACTAAATCTTGATCACTAATTGACAATTAGGGGAGGAATGAATTGTTGATGGAATTAAAATGCCATACATTCAAATAAGAAGAATGATTCTAAACAATTTAATGTTGACTTAGGAAACTCATGATAACAAATTCCCATACTTCCTCTTAACCTTAATAAACTGAATATGCTCTCAATTTATTTTTGTACCCATTTAATAATCTAGGTTAAGAACACTAGATTCAATTAATGGTAACATTGTGAACGGGAAGCAGCCAACTACAATTGTAATCACAAAAGCTCAGATCATGCAATTGCACGAATTAATGGATAAGATTAATAATTAATCTTTTTGCTACTATAGACAAGTTTAATTAACAATTACGGGTTAATTTCATTGTCTTAGCAAATATCAAGTTCTAAACAAAATAGGTGATCAATCTAATTAGTTCAAGAATCTTAATCTATGATATGGAATAATTCAATTCAATCCATTAATTCAATTAAACCTCATCTAGAATCAAACATTTAAAGTATAAAATGGTATAATTCCATCCTCAATTCATCCTACCCTGTTCTAATTACTCAAATTTCTACATATTCACAATTCATACAATTACACAAAGGTTTTGGAAATTGATAACAACAATGCATTTACAAATTCTATTATTGCAACAATTAGATAATAATGTAGTGAACACAAATAAACTTACAGAAAAACAACTTAGATTCAGCAAAAACGAAGATACTGAAATTTACAAAGGAATAGAAGAAACTTATCAATTGAAGTGCAGAATGTCAAATCATCAATAGAATTCAAGAAGATCAAAAGTTGGAATTGTGCATTACATGTATGTTCTAAAGGAATAAAGGAAGAAAAATACATTCCAAATGTTTTTTCGATTCTTCCCTTCTGTCCCGAACTCTTTTCTCAGATAAAATTTATCAGAAACAAGTCGCGCGGACAGTTACACGTTTTTAAATGAAAACACGGTCCGTGTTTTAGAAACATGGGACCCCCGTGTTTTCCTCCAACTGCTCTATTGACAAGGATTTAAAGATCGATACCCGGGATAAATAACACGGTCCGTGTTTATGAAACACGGGACCCGCGTGTTTTTGATCTTTCCGCTCAATTCCTTTGAAAGTTTCAGCTTAGCTTCTCTTGATTTATTTGTTCCCTTTCCAACTTTGCTCTCCTTGATTCAACATTTCTTGATGTGTTCTCTACTTGATTTCTTCTTTTCATTGATTTCTCCTTGAATTTCTTCAATTCTTTTCTTTCCTGTAAAATTTATTCAAAGGAGGAAAACTTGACGAAAAGATTAAATCTAATAGAATTAATGAGGGATAAATGATACTTTTAGACATGAAAATAATCAATAAATCTCATCTATCAAATACCCCCATGCTTGAATTATTACTTGTCCTCGAGCAATATCATAACATGCACATGAATACCTCAAGGAACGCAAGAGAAACAGGTTACGGAACACAAGATTTATTAGATTGGAATTATTCATGTACGAATTTTAACTTGGACTGGGACTGAAAAATACTTGTAAATCATGAAATATCAATGATAAATTTTTTTTGGATCACATCTTAAATCACCTTAAAAACAGTCTTATCAAATGCTCAAATGGTTATGGAATGAAAATTATAATAATTAGTATCTCATCATGCAATTTAGATTAAGATTAATGAAATTCAAATTGGTAAATTCTTACTTTCAGGATGTGGAAACACTCACTCTTTAGTGTAGGGTCTGATGTGTTTACTCTCAAATTCTCTCCAAATGATAATGATCGCCCATATGTTTGCCATTATTCTCAATTCTCCACCGCTAAAAAGAACTAAATTATATAAGAATCAAAAGGTCTTGAATTTGGTTGTAATGGGGCTAGGGTTCTAAGGTGGGATAGAATTTTTGGTACTGTAGCTAGACTCTACCAACTAGAGAAGCAATTTCTTTATTTCAATTAAATCACAATTCCTCCTCTTCTCTTTTACTTCACTTCCCCCTTTTTCTTCTTCTTATTTATTTATTTATAAATTCAAACCCTTCCATTCAACCAAATAACATAAAAAGACATGAAATTTATTCTCCTCTTCTCTTCTTCTTCTTCTTTTTTATTTTTTATTTTTTTTAATATATATATATGATACCCACACCCCCATGCTTAAATTTCATCTCATCTATCAAAAAACATTTCTCCTTAAAAAAATAATTTTGCTCCACTTGTCGTAGAGTAAGGAAGGAAAATACATATGGAGATTAGTTGTTAATAAAGGTTATATCAATAGAACAGGTCTTTAGGCTCAAAGGGTTATGCAATGGATAACAATTTTCAAGGTGGGTATTTTGTCTTGTAGCTAACAAAGAAAGAAGAGTGCCTTTATCATTTTCAAATATCCTAAAGTTCTATGCAGTCTTGAAGAGAAGTAATGGAAAATTCTAGTTTCACATATCATTGGAGAACACACAAAAAAGAGAAATATATTTTGGATAAGCAATGTATCCAAAGGTTAGGCTCAAGCGCTCACAATGTTATATCCACCAATTTTGAATTTCATTTTATCCTATTCCTAGTCAATGCATGATTTGATGTCTAACCATTCTAACTTTCTTTCCTGCACTGTTATCACATCTTCAATTTCTATCTTTAAGGTTTCAAAAGATGTTGATCAAAACATACAATAAGTATAAGATTATCCTTTTTGAAAATAATTCAGTCCCATACTTTGTTTTACTTCGTATATGGATTACTCAAATCTAATACTTCCTGTGTTTTTTTTGCAAAGGAATAACTAGTACGTAAAGTAGATAGGAATAAATTAACTAACTACCACTTAGCATGCAAATATAGCATTTACTAACTATTTCTACTTAAGAATAATCACAAGCCTATGAATACTAATGCACCCCCCTTACTTATTATGTTCATTGTCCCTAATGAACAAATGCAAAAGAAAGATGAAGAATATGTTTCAAGAGGGAGGTGGAGGTGGGTCTCGGCTCCCGAGATGGAAATCATAGAGATTCTTCATCATCTCCATCATCTGAGTTTGGTTATGGCGAATGGAATCCAATTGGGAATACACTTGATTTTGAAATTGGAGATGCCATTCGGGGACAAAAGTCGAGGCGGAAGAAGAGCTGGCTTGGGATCGGGGTGGTGGTGGTGGATGGGCACCATGAGGCGGAATAGGATGTTCGATGGCTAATGGGGCAGGGTTATCATCATCCTCACTAGGCTGCCAGTTCAATGGGTTTAAAGGGTCAGTTTTGGTTGGGTTAGGAAGAGGAAAGAAAACACGCCCCTGATAAGAAAGGTACCACGCATTATTCCTACGCTCAATAAGATGCGTAAGGCGACTATGTTCGATATCAATGCGGGTGCTCATGGCCTCAATGGGCATATCTTTAGGAAGGGGTATGTCCAAACTTACACAGATGGTGGTAATTAAACCACCGATAACAATGTCTCCCTGTTTGGAATTACCGACCCTTTGAAATTGTTTTGCAATAAAATAGGCAGTATCAACAGAGTAGTGTTCAAGCATAGAGTAGAGAAAGAAAAGTTCAATTGAACGAACTACCCCGGTACTATCTCCCCTCCCAAAGATGGTAGTAGCCAAAAGCCTTTGAATGTATCGGAAAACTAAATTAAAAATCCTAGAGGATTTGGATTCAGAAATGCGGAAGGTATCGGGAGTAGGCATATTCACTATATCACCTATTTTAGCGAAAAAATTGTTGGCATAGAACCAGGGTAAAATGAATCTGAATCTCTGTGAAGGCAACATGAAAATGTGGGCAAGTTCATGCACTGCTAATTGCCTATCTTCATTAAAAAGGCGAAAAGAAACATACCCTTGATTATTTTTAGTATCACCAATGTCACCAACTTCAGCACACAGTTCAAAAGTACTCAAAAATTCTAAAGTCAAGCGCCTATAGGTATGATTCGTACAATAGACAAAGTTTTGCAAGCCTATAGTTTCAAGCATGCGCATGACTTGATTATGAATACCTAATGTATGCAAACAGCCATCATCCTGATATCGAGTGCCAATAATACGCCTTTGAGACAAGTAATCGTACCTTTGTTGTTGTTCAGGTGTGGTAAAAATTATACCTAAATCGTTGGATTGATTACGTCGTTGTCTCGCTTGAGTTGGTGATGATCGGGACCTTGAGGATTCGCCTTCAGCACGCTGCTTCTTTTTCGGTGCCATCTACATAAAAATTATCAATTGGATGATAAGAAACAATGTCTTAACTTGAAATTTCAGCAAACAAAATGTTGCTCTTGGAGCATATGATTAGGCTGCAATGATAACTATAACAATATTCATTGAATGTATACATATGTCCTAACCATATTATTTATCCCAATCAATAATCATGCAAGTTATGGAATAAAATCACCCAATGTCGAAACTCTTTGTATCAGCATCAAATAAGTAAAACAATGAAACCGAGACAATATTTCTGCATGATGGGGAAAAACGTACCTCGATTGTGTGACAGCAGGTTATAACAATGCAGAAATCAGAGGAAGACTATTGGAATGACAGTTTCCACGAAAACCCTAATGCAATTTCCAGAATATGGAAGGGTTTATACTCGAATTCAAATTAGGGTTTGAGAAGAAGGGCACTGCCGGTTTCTGCAGTGGAATGACACAAAAGTCTGCGGAGAAGAAGAAATTAATGGTGGAGAAAGAAAATGGAAGGTTTATGGAGTAGGATTTGGTAAGATTTGAAGTTTTTAATGAGAGATTGGAGGATTTCGAAGGAGAAGACACGCAGAGAAGAGCTGCGAAAACACGCAGAGAAGAGAACGAAAGGGCCGTGTTTTTTCAGATCTGAAAACACGGGGGAGAAAAAGGAAACTGGAAGGAAACATGGCCCGTATTTCAGAAATACGGTACCCCCGTGTTAATTGATAAGCGTTCTGTTGCTGATTGAGAAGGAAACACGGGCCGTGTTTAGAAATACGGACCCCCCGTGTTAATATTGGAGCTCTCTGGAATTTTGAAATTTTCTGCAGAGAAAGAAACACGGGCCGTGTTTAGAAATACGGACCCCCCGTGTTAATTTTGGGGCTCTCTGGAATTCTGAAATTTTTCTGCAGAGGAAGAAACACAGGCCGTGTTTCAAAATACGGACCCCCCGTGTTAATTTTTGAGCTCTCTGGAATTCTGAAATTTTTCTGCAGAGGAAGAAACACGGGCCGTGTTTCAAAATACGGACCCCCCGTGTTAATTTTGGAGCTCTCTGGAATTTTGAATTTTTCTGCAGAGAAAGAAACATGGGCCGTGTTTAGAAATACGGGCCCCCCGTGTTAATTTTGGAGCTCTCTGGAATTCTGAAATTTTCCTGCAGAGAGAAAAGCACGGACCATGTTCACAAATACGGCCCCCCCCGTATTTTTTGTTAACACATATACATATTATGTACATTCAAATTTATACCAAATATGTAAAAAGAAAAGTACGAGATACAGAAAACTTATATACAACACTTGGGTGTTTCCCAAGTGACCAAATGTGAGTCATTCAGTCCTCATAATTGGGAGTGGTAAGATCAACCACTTCCAAATTGTGCACTTGATGTCCTTCGTAGTAAGGTTTGAGGCGGTGTCCATTGACCTTCCACATCTTTCCTGTTTTCTCACTCTTAATTTCAACTATACCATGAGAAAACACATTAGTCACAACAAACGGGCCGATCCATCTCGACCTCAATTTTCATGGAAACAACTTCAATCGAGAATGATATAATAAAACTTTTTGACCAATTTCAAAACTCTTTCTAAGAATGAACTTATCATGAATTGCCTTAGTTCTATCTTTATATCTCAATGCAGTTTCAAAAGCATCATTTCTGATTTCTTCCAATTCTTGTAGTCGGAGTCGCCTATGTCTTCCAACTTCAATTAATTCCATGTTACACTTCTTTACGGCCCAGAAAGCTTTATGTTCTAACTCAACTGGTAGATGACAAGGCTTACCATACACCAGACGATATGGAGACATACCAATTGGAGTCTTGAAAGCTGTACGATAAGCCCAGAGAGCATCATTAAGATGTAAGCTCCAATCTTTTCTTGTTGGTTTCACCATTTTTTCCAAGATTGATTTGATTTTCCGGTTGGATACCTCAGCCTGACCATTGGTTTGTGGATGATATGCTGTAGATATTCGATGTGTCACATGGTATTTCTTTAATAGAGCTTCTATGGTTCTGTTGCAGAAGTGTGAACCTTTGTCGTTAATGATGGCTCTTGGTATGCCAAACCTTGCAAAAATGTTAGTTCGAAGAAATTCTGCAACAACCTTAGCATCATCAGTACGGGTGGCCTTAGCCTCCACCCATTTTGATACATAATCAACAGCAACAAGAATGCATTTGAATCCAAAAGAAGATGGAAAGGGTCCCATAAAATCCATACCCCAAACATCAAAGATTTCGCATGCTATGATAGGAGTTTGTGGCATTTCATTTCTAGGACCTAATCCGCCAGTCTTTTGACAGTTTTCACACGTCTTACAAAATTCCTGAGCATCCCTAAACAATGTAGGCCAAAAGAATCCACTCTCTAAAACTTTATAAGCTGTTCGTTTGGGACCAAAGTGTCCCCCACAAGCATAACTGTGACAAAAGTGTAAAATAGATAAAACCTCACTATCAGGAATACATCTTCTAATGATTTTATCGGCACATTGTTTCCACAAATATGGATCGTCCCATACAAAATATTTTGCCTGACTTTTCATTCTATCTTTCTGTGCTTTTGTAAAGTGTGAGGGAAATACCTTAGCTACTAGAAAATTTACCATGTTAGCATACCATGGTATCTCATTCCCAATAACATGAAGTTGCTCGTCCGAAAATGCTTCATTCATGGGTACTTCAACTTCAACTTCTCTGATTAACGGACTCAGATGATCTGCTACTCCGTTTTCGGTTCCTTTCTTATCTTTAATGCGTATATTGAATTCTTGGAGTAGAATAATCCATCTAATCAGTCGTGGTTTTGCCTCTTTCTTTGCTAACAAATATTTCAACGCTGCATGATCAGAATATACAATTATTTCAGTTCCTAACACATAAGAACGAAATTTATCCAAAGCAAAGATAATAGCAAGAAGCTCCTTTTCGGTAGTTGTATAGTTAAGCTGAGCTTCATTCAATGTGCGTGAGGCATAATATATCACGTGTGGCTCTTTCCCGATTCGTTGACCTAACACCGCACCAACAGCAAAGTTAGATACATCACACATCAATTCAAATGGGAAATTCCAATCAGGTGGTTGAAGAATGGGTGCACTTATCAATTTATCCTTTAAATAGTCAAATGATTTCTGGCATGCGTCATCAAATTAAAATTCCTTTTCTTTTTGAAGAAGCTTGCATAATGGTTGGGCTATTTTAGAAAAATCCTTGATAAATCGGCGGTAAAACCCAGCATGCCCTAAAAATGATCGCACATCTTTGACAGTTGATGGATAAGGTAATGAAGAAATAAGATCAATTTTTGCTTTATCTACTTCAATTCCTTTGGCTGAAATAACATGTCCCAAAACTATTCCTTGTTGGACCATAAAATGGCATTTTTCAGAGTTTAGTACAAGATTTGTTTCCAAACATCTTTTCAAGATAAGGGTCAAATTACCTAGACATTCTTCAAAAGTATCTCCATGAATACTGAAATCATCCATGAATACCTCGATAATTTTCTCCAGATATTCGGAAAATATACTTACCATACACCTTTGAAATGTAGTTGGAGCGTTACACAATCCAAATGGCATACGTCGATACGCAAACGTACCGTAGGGACATGTAAATGTGGTTTTCTCTTGATCTTCTGGAGCTATGGGAACCTGCACATATCCAGAATAACCATCAAGAAAACAATAATAAGCATGACCCGCTAGTCGTTCTAACATTTGATCCATAAATGGTAAACGAAAATAATCTTTCCTAGTCATGGAGTTCAGCTTTCTATAATCAACACATACCCTCCAACCATTTTGAACTCTAGTAGGAACCATCTCTCCTTTATCATTCTCCACTACTGTTATTCCTGTTTTCTTTGGGACAACCTGAAGCGGACTTACCCAACTACTATAAGAAATTGGGTATATGACTCCTACACTTAGCAATTTTAAAACCTCTTTCTTCACAACCTCCATCATTATCGGATTCAACCTACGTTGTACTTGTCTACTTGGCTTCACATCTTCTTCCATTAAAATCCGATGCATACAAACTGAAGGACTAATACCCTTAATATCAGCAACTGTCCATCCCAAAGCTGATTTGTATTTCTTCAACACATTTACCAGTTTTTCTTCTTGTTGAGATGTTAGTTCACTAGATATGATAACCAGAAGGGTATTCTTATCTCCTAAGAATGCATATTTGAGATGGTCAGGTAAAGGCTTCAACTCCACTTCATGTGGTTGTTCTATGGAAGGTATAGGTCTATCCACTATCAATGGCAAATCCACAAATTTTCCAATTCTACTCGGACATGTTCCCAAAGCGGCCACTACCTCCTTGATTTCTTCATCAACGTCATACAATTTGCTCAATTCTTCCAATTTTTCAGTTGCTATGCCTTGTGTCAAAGTTATTTCCAAAGGATCAGTTGACAAAAGTTGGTACACCATTTCAGTTAAATTCTCAATGACATCAATCATAGATACCTCTTCACCATCTGCAGGATATTTCATGGAATCATATATGTTATACTTAATAACTTCACCGTCAAATTCCATGGTTAACACTCCATCGTGGACATAAATTTTTGTTTTTGAAGTTTTTAGGAATGGTCTCCCTAACAATATAGGAGAGGAGTTAACTAAACCATTATATTGCATATCTAACACATAAAAATCTGCAGGAAAAACCAACTCATTAACCTGAACTAAGACATCTTCAATAACCCCTTCAAGATATGTGTTAGATCTATCAGCCAATTGGATAACAACACGAATTTCCTTTAAAGGACCTAGACTTAGGGTGTTAAAGATAGATAAAGGCATGACATTTATTGAAGCACCTAAGTCAAGCATGCATTTTTCATACCTCGTGTTTCCAATTTTGCAAGGTATAGTGAAAATACCTGGATCTTTGCACTTTGGTGGAAGCTTTCTTTGCAATATTGCTGATACATTTTCTCCCACACTTACCTTCTCATTCTCATTAAGTTTCCTTTTGTTAGTACACAAATTCTTAAGGAATTTTGCATACCTGGGTACTTGTTTGATCGCATCAATGAGAGGAAGGTTAACTTCTACCTTCTTGAATATGTCAAATATCTCCTTGTCATGATTTACCTTCTTGTTTTTGGCCAACCTGCTAGGAAAAGGAGCAGGAATTTTTATAGGAGAATGTGACTTACTCTTCATCGTTTGTTGTGAATCTTCATTTATTTCTTCTTCAGCCATTGTTTCATCTGTCTCTTTACTTGTGTCATCTTCTTCACTCACTTTTCTTGGATCTGACAATTGTTTTCCACTGCGAGTTGTGATAGCACTAGCATTTTCCTTAGGATTTCTTTCATTCTAGCTAGGAAATTTTGAAGAGCCTTGTGCTTGCATTTTTCCAAGGGAATCTGCTAGTTGACTCACTTGATTTTCCAAATTCTTAATACCATTTTTGGTCTCTTGTTGGAATTGTAAGGTATTAGTAGCTAAAGATTTTACCAAATCTTCCAAAGGCATACCTCCCGATTGTTGTGGAACTTGTGGTGGAGGCATCGGTTGAAATGGTGGTCTTTGCTGATTTGTTGGAATTTGGAAAAACCCGGGAGGTGGATTTGCTCCTTGCTGATTTTGATACATCTGTGGTCGGAAATATGAGCCACCACTTTGTTGAGCGTTTCCATACCTTAAATTCGGGTGATCCTTCCATCCAGGATTATATGTTGGAGCAAATGGATCATTCCTTTTTGGTAATGGTTGTCCTCCAATGGCGTTTACTTGTTGTTCTTCCTGCAAAGTAGGACACATGTCAGTTGGATGACCAGTAAAAGAACAAATTCCACATACCTTGGCAGGAATCTTTTCTCCTACAACTCTTTCCACAAGTGCTGTCAAATTCGAAACTTACGTTTTTAATTCAGCAATATTGGTTTCTTTCACCTGTTGAGACATAGAAGGATTACCCCTATTACAATATTGAGAGTTAGATGCCATATTAGCAATTAACCTTTTAGCTTCGATGGGTGTTTTATCAACTAAAGCACCACCACTAGCAGCATCTATCATATTGCAATCCATAGGAGATAAACCTTTGTAAAAATATTGTATTAATAATTGTTCACTAATTTGATGATTAGGACAACTACCACACAATTTCTTGAAACGTTCCCAATATTCATGTAAAGATTCTCCTCCATCTTGCCTAATACCACATATTTCCTTTCTTATATTAGTTGCTCTTGATGAAGGAAAATATTTTTCAAGGAAAACCTTTTGCATATCAGTCCAAGTATTTACTGAGCCCGCTGGTAGATCATATAACCATTCCTTAGCAGCATCAGCTAAAGCAAAAGGAAAAGCTTTGAGTTTAAGTTGTTCTACACTTACTCCATTCGGTTTCATACCAGAACAAGCTATATGGAATTCCTTGAGAAATTTATTTGGGTCGGTGAAACAGCCTGAACCCATGGAATTGTTGTCTCTAAAACCTGTAAAAATAGGTAAGGCTCGTATTAACCCCGGTTTGATTTCACAAGTATCATTATCAGCATGATAATTAATGCATAAAAGATTAGGGTTGAAGATAGGAGCAGCTAGCTCCTTGAGACTTTGATCTGCCATTGGTGGATTAATGTAGCAAGGTGTACTACACAAATCCTCTATATTGTCTTCTCCCAAATTTGTGGAACTTTCTTCAAAAGGTGATGGAATCTGACTATCTTGTTCCAATTTCCTTCTCGTCCTAGCTGCAATTGGAGAAGATGAGTTTGGATCTATGGCTGGAATAATTTGTCCTTGATGCTCGATTGCAAATGATCTCAATTGTGAATGCCTGAATATTTCACACAATGAAAGATTAGATGAGTTCACGTGAAAAATTTATCTAAAACTAAAATAAGAAACCAAAACAAAAACAAAACTAGAGATTATAATTGCCAATTCCCCGGCAACGGCGCCAAAATTTGATGCACTGTCGTATGCACAACAAATTTAATAAATAAATCCCAATTCCCAAATACGTAGTATATGGCAAGAAGGAGTCGAACCCACAAGGAATGATGTTTTAATCACTAATTTTGCTATTGATGTTATAACCCCGTTTATACAATTTCATTGATTCTTATACTAAATTTTATTATACTAAATCTTGATCACTAATTGACAATTAGGGGAGGAATGAATTGTTGATGGAATTAAAATGACATACATTCAAATAAGAAGAATGATTCTAAACAATTTAATGTTGACTTAGGAAACTCATGATAACAAATTCCCATACTTCCTCTTAACCTTAATAAACTGAATATGCTCTCAATTTATTTTTGTACCCATTTAATAATCTAGGTTAAGAACACTAGATTCAATTAATGGTAACATTATGAACGGGAAGCAGCCAACTACAATCATAATCACAAAAGCTCGGATCATGCAATTACACGAATTAATGGATAAGATTAATAATTAATCTTTTTTGCTACTATAGACAAGTTTAATTAACAATTACGGGTTAATTTCATTGTCTTAGCAAATATCAAGTTCTACACCAAATAGATGATCAATCTAATTAGTTCAAGAATCTTAATCTATGATATGGAATCATTCAATTCAATCCATTAATTCAATTAAACCTCATATAGAATCAAACATTTAAAGTATAAAATGGTATAATTCCATCCTCAATTCATCCTACCCTGTTCTAATTACTCAAATTTCTACATATTCACAATTCATACAATTACACAAAGGTTTTGGAAATTGATAACAACAATGCATTCACAAATTCTATTCTTGCAACAATTAGATAATAATGTAGTGAACACAAATAAACTTACAAAAAAACAACTTAGATTCAGCAAAAATGAAGATACTGAAATTTACAAAGGATTAGAAGAAACTTATCAATTGAAGTGCAGAATGTCAAATCATCAATAGAATTCAAGAAGATCAAAAGTTGGAATTGTGCATTACATGTATGTTCTAAAGGAATAAAGGAAGAAAAATACATTCCAAATGTTTTTTCGATTCTTCCCTTCTGTCCCGAACTCTTTTCTCAGATAAAATTTATCAGAAACAAGTCGCGCGGACAATTACACGTTTTTAAATGAAAACACGGTCCATGTTTTAGAAACACGGGACCCCCGTGTTTTCCTCCAACTGCTCTGCTGACAAGGATTGAAAGATCGATACCCGGGATAAATAACATGGTCCGTGTTTATGAAACACGGGACCCCCGTGTTTTTGATCTTTCCACTCAATTCCTTTGAAAGTTTCAGCTTAGCTTCTCTTGATATATTTGTTCCTTTTCCAACTTTGCTCTCCTTGATTCAAAATTTCTTGATGTGTTCTCTACTTGATTTCTTCTTTTCATTGATTTCTCCTTGAATTTCTTCAATTCTTTTCTTTCCTGTAAAATTTATTCAAAGGAGGAAAACTCGACGAAAATATTAAATCTAATAGAATTAATGAGGGATAAATGATACTTTTAGACATGAAAATAATCAATAAATCTCATCTATCAAAGGGTGAGGGAGTATATAAATCAAGACCCCCAAAACCTAGTTTGAATTAAATATTATATGTGTAGTTTTTGAAGATTCAAAGGTGACAATTTTGCCTTGAGCTAGTTTAGTAAAACTATAGGGTACAAGGTAATGCACGTGAGGAATTTCGAAGGTAAGAAGGGTATGATTACATAATGGATAAGAATTGAAGTTCAGTAAATCTACTTAGGTTTCATACAGAGTTAATTCATTTAGGAATCTTATAGAAGAGAGAGAAAATAGGGAAGAAGAAGACAAATGGGCTAAGGGCATAAAAGTGACTCCTCATGAATTACTCCTTTGTGAATTAGTCAAAAAATAAGAAAAATAGGCCAATTAGGTTCAACAGTTTTGAAAAAATTAAAAATAAACTATTCAAAATGTAGTTGTGATGTTGGAAAAGTTTTTGAAGAAATACTCTCACAAAAAAATTGAGTTCTATCGATAGTTGGGTCAGGTAAACAACTCCATCGGTTCCACAGCTTCCAAAAATTGAATTTTAATGAACAAACCAATCGTTTGGTACCTCTGACCAGTTAATTGGTTCCACGATTCAACCTAATATTTTTTATAATATAATCAAGCTTATCCAAGAACTATACCATTCTGAAACACACTTCTAAAATAAGATCAAACACACTTAGATCACCATTAAACACTTATACTAGCACACATTAAGGACTCTAAAAAGTGTAGTATTATAGTACTACCCTCTTAAAAGAGGCCTCAGCCCTGAATCATAAGAAAGGTCTTAGACTCTAAAATAATGATCTTCAATGCCTTCATGAAGGTATATAAATAACGATAGGGTTACCCTTTGGTGAAAGAATTTAGGCGCACCAAGTTTGCATCATGCAATGGAGATGACAACTAGTATGGTGATGAGGAGGTGGGAATTGATAGATCCTACTGTAGATAAAAGCTTAGATACAAAATAAAGGGTTACGAGTGTCAAGGATCTATAGAAATCGAAACAAGGGATACAAGTATCTGTGGAGGTTCTCCCTTGCTCAATAAGGAGGGACACTTACATATATACAATAGCTACTAAAATAAGGAAGCCTAGATCATGCCATATGGAACTTGTGACTGATAGAAGGTTTAGGAAGAGTGAAATAATTCAAAGTTATCCTATCTTTGGCCAATCGTATCGAGGAAAAATAAGGCCAAGGGTGCAATGAATTATGAAGTGAACAATTGGCCTTTAAGGGACTAAACAACATATTTTTCAAGAAAATGATAATCGGAGTCATGATATGATGAAGTATGTCAAAAAGAGGTGTTCTTAGTGAATGAGCACCGATGAGGGATAAGGGACATAAATTAATATAAGCTTGAAGTGTGATGGTTAATTGGGGATTGACATTGACTTAGCCAAAAAGGATAGTGATGTTAAGGGTGATCCTTCGAGGATGCTCCATATGAACAACAATAAGGAAAAGTTAAACTAGGCATTCAGAAAAAATGAAGGAGAGATCATGAATAATGAACAAAAGGATGGAGTTAATATCCCTTTAAAAGAAAGTTTCTTTTCAAATTGTAAGTAAGGTTACACCCAATAGGGTCAACAAAATATGCAAGGGTCACAATCGAGAATAAACCAAGTGTGAGAAACATCGAGTGGAAACTTGTAATTTGAAATTGTGGGGATCCTAAGGGTTTACCTTATCCTTGCTTTCCCAGATGCCATTCTTGGTGCGGCGATAGTCAAATTACCTGTGCCACCAAATATCGCAACCATAATACCAAACCTGACCTCCCTAACAATCTATACTGGGGTGGTCCTTCATATGTCGATTGCAAAAGTAGTGCCTTCTTAGGTAGTTCGAGTTGCATTGATTGTTGATCCTTTTTTTTTGTTGCTATTGGTTTGAATCCTCTTTCTGATGGAAACCGGTTAGGGTTTCGCAAAAGGATCGAAGGTTTAATCGAGTGCAACGTTCGATTTCCGCCGGTACAGCCTAAGGAAATCTTTCCAAAGGAAGGACCACAACTTTAGAAGCACAATTGATTCAATGGCAGCTGAATTTAGAAGGTGAAAGATCAAGATCGATCGAGAAGAGAACGAAACAGAAGCAGAGAATAAGCGAAAGAGAGAATCGCCAAGAGAAAGAAGAGGTCGAGAGAGTTCGAGCAAAATCGAATGAAATTTTATTTCTGTCAAAAAAGTGTCCGTATTACATTGTATTTCCCCTATTTATATATACACAAAAACCGTATATGATACACAATACATACGAACGACGAAACAGATCTGTTGGGCCAAGGATAAGTGTCAAACAACCCAAAACCAAACAACACCAACTGTAGTGTCGACCAGCCCAACGCAACCAACCACAAAAAATGATCCAAAATACAATTAAACTTAAGGCTTAATTTCCCATCAGCTAAAATAACTATAGCTAATCATGGTCATTAAGGATTGATTAATCCACAATCCAGCTAGTCCAATTTAAGGACCGGGTGGCGGATTATACAACCGTCCTAATTCCTATTAGCCCATTCCGACCGGCGAATGCATCATATGGGATTACAAGAATTTTAATAAAAAGTTACAAAAACTGTACACTCCAGGCTTAATCCGAACGGCCCAGCAGACATGTTCCAGTTCACAGAATCCCATAAGCTGCAACATTATCCTATTAATTCAACAAATAAGATAAACAATTGTAAGTAATTAATTCACAGCAAATTTCAAAATTACTCAGATATAAATTTACAAGATTCACATCACTTTCCATCATGAGAATGCCTATTATCCTCCGTTTCTCGCTTCTATCTAGCCACTGTGCTTCGGAGTTAGAGCTTATGTTCTCCCTTGTTCACTTTCTTATACTTGGAATTCAAGTAAGGTGATGTGACTCCTATTTGTAACTCCCTTAACCTAGTCTTGAGATCCATACAAAAATGATGCAACTTCAGTTCCTCAATTGACTCCACCTTTGGTGCAAAGCTTGTTGTAGTACTCCTCTACCATCATACTATCCTGGTGAAGTGCCAAGAATTATTCGTATCTCGCAAGGGGTAATCACACATGGTAGAAGAAAAGCCTCAAAGCTACCATGAATTTATCCCATAATTAAGGCGTGCCATCACTCATTCGTAACCCCTGCCACTAGTAGTTCACCTAGCCTTTCTAGTAGGAGGTTACAACATCTACCCTATTGCTTTGTAGGTATCCATGGTAAATGTGCATTCCAAGGTATGAACCTATTTTTCCAAGGTGTTTGGATCCTCCTGTCCTTCAACTATTGAAATGTGATGATGTAAGGATCTTCTTAGTCATTCTTCAAGGGTATGCGACACAATTGTAGTTAGCAGTGGTCGTATCTCCTCTTGTTGTAGCTACCTTTCCAAGTAGACCCCAATGATTACCATGCATTGCTGGATATGCTTGACATGATGAATGTTGTGCACCATTAATCTCTTTGGGATAGATTATTTCAAAATAGAAGCTAAGTTAATCAAGTATAGGGACCATCTAATAATTCCACATTATACACATAAAATGACTATTCCTATCCTACACTCACTCACAGGCTACCCTAGTTTTGAAGTTATTAGCTATAAAACGGAGAAACATTAATGATTCAAAAGAAGCCATGAAAAAAAATTCAATATTGAAATAATTTAATCTCAACCAAGAATCATTAGCCCCTAGCTTAGGGTACCTGCTAGGAATTTAAAACTGCAAGGATTCTTAAAATAATGTTCCAGCATAAAATTTTTGGAATTTCTAAAGAGCTTTATGGTGTAATGCATTTAAGGAAACTCATAAAATAAACCTTGGTACCACTTCAAATAATTTAAATGCTGGGAAGGATTTTGAAAATATTGAATGCTAACCCGTAAGGTTAGGTAAAACTTTAAAATTAGAAGAAGGATTTAAAAAAACTCTAATACCAATCGGTAGTATAAGCTTAATCATTGTTGAAAGTAATGCATTTTTAAGGAAAACACTTTGGTACCAACCTATAGCACTCTCATTTTTCGCTAAAGAAAATTTTGAATTTAAAAACATTTTAGAAGTGAAAATACAAATCTAACCTATAAAAAATGAGGTGTAACCGTCATATCTAACATAAGATAGGTGCCTCACCACCTACCTTACATCAGAAATAAGGCTAAGTATCCAACCAATCAAAACATAAGAAACATAAGGAAAGCTAGAGTGCGTAAGATCAGAAAAAATCATTGTTTACAATCTAGGGCAACATAGGCACAAATCTGTACAAGATACCTAAATGGAAGATAAAGTGCTTACCTATAGCGAATCAACTACAATAAGAATAAAAATGGTCACTCAAGAACCATAAGAAATTATTTGTGAAAAAGCCTTTGCTCAACAACCCAAGATTTTTAAAAGGAGGATGGACCATTCAATGGTCTTGCTCAGAAACTCTAAAACCCACCTTTTGCTGGTGGGATTGAGTAGGGGATTGCACCAACAACTCCATAATTATGCATACATAGTGAGGAAACCATTCTATCAGCCTCATGTAGATCCTAGTACAAGTAAGACGTACACAAAATACTCATGGTACAACTTACCAAACTATTCATGTGGCTTTCCTGTCATATCATCCATGTACAATCACATAGGTCATGCATAATATGGGTGGATCCATTTATTCATGTGTAGTTTTAATCATGTCAGCATACCAGGGTATACGAACCTTTAACATCCATATAGTCTACTCGTGGATCATGAAGTACTTGGATTATCAATTTGATAGTAGATAGAGTATAACTTGCATGGAGATGAGAAAAAAATGAATTCATGTACAACTTCTAACCATGGATGAATCATGAATGTAATAATAATAGAGTTTGTGATAACTTATGGAACCATTTCAAGAATACATGCTTGTACCATAATAGACATTCTAGAAGAACACATAACTAACATCAAATTCCAAGTAGGTGACTATAAAATATACCACATGTTCATAGCTCAAATGAGTTGTGTGCTCTTAAGTTTTCCTAAAGCAATGTGGATGCCATAATGGATATCCATTATTTCTTAATAATAGATGGTCGGTTAGATCCACCTTAAATATCATTCACGTCATCATCTTACTTTAGATAAAATGGAATTTCTATACCAAATCCTTGAGTATTAAGTGATTATATAATTATTTTACCCCAAGTTCTTTGAGCAATAGGTGGGATTATTCCCCATGGTCTCTCAATACCATAGAAGAACTCCAAATAGTGGACCTATAGTCCTAGCTCATGCCATGGAACCCTGATTGACATAAGTCCTAGATCCTGCCAAAGTAACATGGATAAAAGTCCAGGCTCTTGTTAAGGAAACCTGATAGACATAAGTCCTATTTCCTACTAAATTAATATGGACAAAAGTATAGCCATCATGAGGTAGCTCTAGACATTGATGATGTGCAAGAAATCAAATTTTAATGAACTAACTAGTCAATTGGTACATCAAAATAGGTGATTTGTTTCTAAACCCAATATTTTTCCTAATCCAATCAAGCTTATCTAAGAACCATACCATTCTTACATAAACTTCTAAAATAAGATCAAATACACTTAGATCAACATTAAACGCTTAGAATAAAACATATTAAGGACTCTAAAAAGTGAGGCATTACATTTATCATCATAGCTCTTAATATAACCTTTCTTGAATAACAACATATCAATAAGCAAATAAGGATTAACTTCGTAGGCAACTTCAAATAGACTTGAGTGAGTTGTACTAGAAGGACTCCTATTGTGTGCAAATTCATCATGTGTAGGTTTTATATCCCAATCTTTTTTACTTTAATTAACTAATCCTTGTAGTAAAGTTCCTAAGCTCCTATTAGTCACTTAAGTTTGACCATAAGTTTTTGGATGATGAGATGTATTTAGAAACAACTTATAACATTTTTGACCATGTTATCATTATCACTTTTAGAAGGTTTAAGTTTATGCTTTTTATTATAATTTTCAACAATATATTCATTTGTAATATTATTATGAATAGCATATTGATCATATTGTAATGGCCTACGTAATTAGATCCCACATGCATCCATCAGAAAAACATCACATTGTGCATCATTATGATAATTACCAATTCTAAATGAGATTTGGTTTTGATTTGTGACCTTAATTCATTTATCATTGTTAATTAATTAAAGAGAATAAGGGTTCAGATATGGTGTTGTCTCTAACCCCAATTCCTTTACCAACCTCTCATTAGCCACATTTGTATATGACACACTATCAATGTTAACCCAACAAACTATATCTCCCACTCTTCCTTTAGTCATAAATATATTCTCTTATTGATTAGGTCACTCATTAGCTTACACTTATAATACTCTTTACACCACATAACAAACATTGTCTTCATCCTTTGACTCACTTAAAATCTCTTCATTTGACTCAAAATCAAGATCCTCATCACAATTCTCCATAGCTTTAACATATTGTCTAGATAATACTCTTTGGTTGGGAAATTCTTTAATAAAATAGAAGATGGACAAGGAGGAGATGAGGATACAAATATATGATTTATGTAACCCTTAGATAATACACTTGAATCTACTAGTTAACCAATATAGAACTTAAGGTAAAAGAGTAAAGAATTTTTAACATAATTTAAACAATACATGCACTAGCTATGGAGGTGCTGCTCACTGCAAAAAGAGGAGATATGGGTAGACCAAAAGCTTCTTCGTTCAGTAATTTCTTACATTTATATATTTAAAAAAAACTTTATTTAAAAATCAACTATGCCTAGCTAATTATACATGTTGTTTAGGACTTAAGCTATTTAGTTACCTATTAATGCAACTATCCTAGTTTAATTCTAACCAGCTATTGTATGAAATTCCCAACCCTTGTCGTGTGCTCACTATCCTTCTTCATCCCCATGGTTTTGTTGTGGGAAGAGTGCAAGTAGTCTACTCTAAGTACTAGTTATTACATGATTAAAGTTAATATAATTTAAACAAGCAAACACTACCTGGAACATGGATTGTCAAAAGTACCAAAAAGTGAGGGATTAAACCTTAGAATTCTCCTATAATCCTGCACGTGTAAGTCTAAGTACTTTTCCCACCATATCCCAACTTGAAGTTGCATGGAAGTGGCTATGGTGGCAGAGGGGGCTGCGAGTGTTGGCTTAAAAGGTAATCGACAAACTAGGTTAGGCTTGGGGTGGGTTGTGGTTTCTTGGTTACCTTCATTGTTGGCTCATATTTAAGCTACAAAATATAAATTGGTTGGGAGGTAAGTTGCGTGGCTTGAATGGATCCTTTGGATGGGTAAAATGATAAGTATAGCTTAGTGAATTCCTTCCCAACTTAGGAAAATTTTTTGGTCTTCTAATTTTTAAGTTAGAGTAGTTAATGAAGAGTTTTTTTTAAGGGGATGCTCCTGCATCACAAGCTATAATAGCTCGTGTTGGATCACATGTGATGGGTCGGGCATATAAGATCTTGACATGAACACATGAAAAACATTATGCACCCTCTCTAAATCTACTAGTAGAGCCACCTTATAGGCTATTTGCCCACTAACTCCTATATCTCATAGGGCCTAATGAATCCGGGGCTCAACGTTCTTATTATACCAAATTGTTTCCCTCCTTTAACTAGTGACACCTTAAGAAACACATGATCACCCACTGAGTACTCATGCCTCCTCTCCTAATTAGCATATATTTTCTATTGACCTTGAGCTACCTTCAATCTTGCTTTGATAATAAGAATATTATTTATTGTTTGCTAGATATGCTTTGGTCCTATAACTCTCCCAATTCACACCATGTTTGTGGAGTTCAACATTTACTACCACATAAAGCTTCATTAGGAATCATGCATATGATAGCTATTATTATATGAAAACTCAACTAAGGGTGATTTTCATCCTAAGTCCTATGGAAGTCCAATGCACATGCCCTCAAAATGTCCTCTAGTGTCAATATAATTATCCCTATCTACCCATCAGTTTCTAGATGAAAAGTTGTACTAAAGTTAAGGTTAGTACCAAAAGCTGCTTGTAAAGCTACTTGAACCTAGCTTTAAACCTTGGGTTCCTGTCTGGCACAATCAAACTAAGTACCCCATACAACCTCACCTCATTATCTCCTTAATAGGTGTCAGCCAAATGCTCCAAGCTCCAATTAATAATTATAGTTATAAAATGAGCTAACTTGATCAAAAAATCCACCACTACCCCATATAACATTCATACCTCATCTTGTTGGAGGCACCCCTATCATAAAATCCATAGAAATAGAATTTCACTTCCATTTAGACACATGTGAGGATTTAGTTAATCTAGCAGGCCTTTGGTGAATGTTCATAATGTTCTAAGATTGCAAATAACAAGCCACATAAATAGTAATTTCCTTCTTCATCTTATCCCACCATAAACACTTTCATAAATCCCTATACATATTCATCTTATCTGAATTCACTAAATAAGGTGAATTGTGAGCTTCATCCATGATCTTTGTTTTAACTTCCTCATTTGAAGGAAAAAATAACCATCCTATAAATCTCAATCCTAAGTCATTGTGAGTTCTGAAGCAAGTTTTCTTTCCCTATAATTCCATCTCTCAAAGATTCTCTAAGTTCTTATCCTTTTGCTAGGCTTGGATGATCTTTGCAACTAAGTCGGACTTCTCGGCCATCATGCTCAGGCTACCTATTCCACCCTTCATTACTGCTACTCTATGTTGATCCTTCTAACTCGAGGTATCAACAACCACATTAGCTTATCTTAGGTGGTATTGAATATCTAAATCATAGTCCCTTAGTAGATTTAGCTACTCCTATTGTCTTATATTTAGACCCTTTTGAGTAAAGAGGTATTTAAGGCTCTTATGATCAGTGAACACCTAATATGGAACTCCATATAAATAATGTCTCCAAATATTTAGGTAAAATACTATTACTATGAGATCCATATTATGTGTTAAATAGTTCTTCTCATAATATTTCAATTGTCATAAGGCATAAGTAATCACCTTAGCCTACTATGTAAGGACACACCCTAATATATACTTTTAAGTGTCACCATATACTAAAAAGCCCTCCATTCTAGATGGTATTGCTAACGTAGGGGTGGGAGTAAACCTACTATTTAACTTCTATCATAAGCTTCAGTCCATTGAAATCTAAGGGTCTTCTTCATCAAGTTTGTTAATGTAGTAGCTATCTTAGAGAAGTCCTTTGCAAACCTTCGTTAATACCCAGCTAGTCCCACAAAGCTCTTTACCTTAGTCAATTTATTCAATGACATCCTCTAAGCCATTGCATTGACCTTCTATGAGTCCACCAATACCCCTTCTTTACACACAGAATGCCCAAAAAATGCCACTTCCCTTAGCTAGAGCTCACACTTTGATAGTTTGCCATATATTTTATGCTCTCAAATCAATATCAACACCTTCCTTAGATGTTGTTCATGATCCTCCTCTATATGTGAGTAGAGAAAAATATCACCAGTGAACACAACCAAAAACTTATCCAAGTAGGTCTTAAACACCCAATTCATTAAATAAATGAACATAGTTGGGGCATTTGTAAGCCCAAATGGCATAACTACAAACTCATAGTGGCCATACCAAGTGCAAAAAGTGGTCTTGGGTATATTCTCCTTTATCATCAACTAATGGTATCCCAAACTCAAATCAATCTTTAAGAATTCCCAGTTCCTCTCAGTTGATCAAACATATCATTAATCCTTGGTAATAGATATTGATTCTTGATGTTAATCATATTAATCGTTTGATAGTCAATATAAAGCGATATAGTTTTGTCATTATTATTTATGAATAACACTAGGGAAACCTATGATGACACAATTGGTTGAATGTATCCTTTTTCCAATAGTTCCTTCATCTTCTTTAACACTATTGGTGCTATGCAGTATTAGGCCTTGGAGGTTGGTGTAGAACTTGGTAGCAATTCTATTAAGAAATTCAAATCTCTCTCAAGTGGCATTCGTGGTATCTCCTTAAGATATCCATATGAAAACTTCCTCACCATAGATATCCTTTGTAACTATGGATCAAATGATTTAGTATCCACCACAAGGCATAAGCACATATGACATACTTTTTGCAAGCATTTTGATGCCTTTATTGCAGAGATTGCTTTCACTCCTAGTTTAACCTTAGTCCCCTGATGAGTAATCCTTTACTTTTGCGAACCCTTCAAGGATATTTTATGCTATGAATAATCCAATATGACTTGATACTTATTCATCTAATCCATCCTAAGTATGACATCAAAGTCTATGAGATCAAGGTCAATGAGGTTTTCTATGAATTCCACCCATCCTCTAGTTACAAGGAAATCTATATAGGTTTCACTACATGGCACCAAAGTCCTTGATGGGAGGGTTATCATCATATCACATTCACTCATATGTATAGTTTCAATCCATCAAAAAAAATTTGAGACATGAAAGAATGAGTTATACCATAATCAAATAATACATGAACAGGTAAATACATGATTGTGAAAATACTAAAAACAACTTTGCCATATTCTCCTTCCTTAGCGTTTCTTATGACATAAACACATCTACTAGTGGCTGTTGATCCTCAAAAACTACTAGAAATCTCACCTTGGTTGATATGCTCATGGTGGCCTCTACTCTACAAACTCCTTAGACCATTATCTCCAAACTTCTTCTCTTAGAAGTGATGTATAAATATGAAATGCCCCAAAAATATTTATTTTAAGAAATATAATTAAATAAGGATTTATTAGAGAATTAATTTAATTAATTATTTTATATGGAATAAGATGGATTTATTTAGGGCAAATTAATAAGAATTTATAAATATTTTTATAAAGAAAAAATTGGGCTTTTTGCTAATTAAAAATGAATTTAGGAGAAATATTTTAAAAAACCCTAAATTAGCCTAAAAAAGAAATTTAATAATATTTTAATTAAATATTTTGTTCTAAATATCCAAAATATTATAATTAATTTATTTAACCTAAACCACTTAAATTTTCCTTTTACCTTTTACCTTTTATCTTTATCTTTCCTCCTTTTTCTTTCTTTTTCTTTCTTTTCTTCTTTTTCTTTTTCTCCCATCGGATTAGGCCTGAACGTGGCCCAAATCCTCTTTCCTTCCACGGCCCAGTGCTGATCCTTCTTTTCTTTCTTCTTCAGACGCTGTGTTTTGTTCGTTATTTCCCTAGGACGTTGCGTTTCATTTAGGGAAATTATAACTATTGCGAGCCGGCCTGTTCTTTCCTTTTTTTTTCTTTTTCTCGACCGCCCGGTTCAACCCTTCCTTCTTACTCCTTCAGCGTTCACCATCGACTTTTGCCTTCGAACCTTTGAAATTGGCACTACAGCCACACGAGTTTTGACTGCCATTTCTCCCCTCATTATCTTCCTCTTGACTCACAGATTAGCCTTGTATAATCCTCATCCCTTATCTCTTGCTCATTTTCTTTCTTTTGCTTCGAGAATGCTCAACCAAGCCATAATTTTCACTGGCTGATTAACTTCGCTGGCCACCCCAAACCTAGCATCCAATACCCTCCTTTCGACCTCAAAAACCCTATCATCCCAACTAAGCCCTATAAATAGCCTCGATTGGTGTGTTTTCGAAACCTTTTTCTCCTCAAAACCCTAAGAGCTAACCGTGTGCCACTGTGAATTCAGACGAGCCATTTGCCGCCGTTAGCTAACTTCGCCACCACCTCTGCCTCCCAAATTCTTCCCTGCACTAAAATTTAGTTAACTAAGCTCTCCGCCTCCTTCGATTCTTCTCACACGAGCCACTATAGCCATGTGAAGTTCCCTATTCATTTCAAAAAATATTTTACCCCGCAACCTTTAAACCACCGTCCACCACCACATCTGCCACGTCTACTGCCTTCTCCTAAGGAAATTAAACCAAATGAACATCAAGAAAACTCAAGGAATAGTTGTAATCAACAGCAACTGAGATTGGATTTAGAGAAAAGAGAATCGAGAAGAAGATCAGCAGAGAAGAAGATCGAGCGAGTAAGGGTTTTGCAAGAGAGAGAAGTCGAGAGAGAGAGAGATAATTCTAGATAAAAGAATGATCGAGATAATATTTAATAATCTGCTAGAAAGTATCATACAACCTCCTATATAAACCCTTATATATGCGCTTATGCACTACAAGACATATACGGTTCGATGGGCTTAATTACAATAACCCAACAGCCCAATACATATCAGCCGAAACAATACCAAAACAAAAATACAAGGCCATTGGTGCTGATAATAATAATTCATCCCAACTACAAATATAAGATTACAACATTCCCATATAATTAAATTACACCTTAATTCCCATCAACTAACTTATGTACCTAATTATGGAGATTAAGGGTTGCATAATCTACAATCCTTCTAACCCATAAAATATGGGCTGGGTGGCTGATTATGTGGCCAACTTAATTCTACTAGCTAAGATGTGCCAGCGAATACATCATATGGGATTGATAATTTTCCCTCTGATATAATCAACAAAGAAAGATCAACTTATGCAGCAATTTCTGGACAGCAGCAGCAACCACCAACATCTACTTACAGCAGCCACATTATGGTCCATTTCTAATAATTTGATTTTCCCTAATTATTCACAGAATAAGAAAAGTAATTATATGTACAATGAAATTTAAAAGAATAAATATAATTATTTAAATACAAATTATTGAAATACACATCACTAAAAATAAATAACAAGTTGTAATTCAACTTATATGATTGGAGTAATTAACAATTTTTTTCTCTAGTATTATATAAATTACCACAAATTAAACTTTATAGAAAGTTTTTCCTTAAAATTACATATAACCTTTGTTACCAACCACGAGCAACACCATGATCTATTTAGGTATACAGATGGTGTCTATTAATTTGATTGTATCTAATAGGGGGCTTTAAACTAATGTATTAGATACTTGTAGTAGTTTGTAACTAGCACATGCATATTTATTTTTTAATTAGTATTTTATTTATGTTGTGTACACTATAGAATAATTGGATGAACATAATACCTAAACGTTAATAATATATATAATTCTTAATCTAGTGAACTTAATTTGGAACATTAAGTACATATATAACATCTATGTAACTCAAGAAGGTATAATGGTTTTAAAATCAAATACTATTGCATTTTTTTTACATAATTCAAACTTAATTTAGCTTCTTTATATTTTAAATGTTTTAAAACTATGATTGTGCTAGCTAAAAATTAACAATAGGAACGTATTTGACTAATAACATTCTATTAACCAACATTTTTGTAGGAAATATTCTCATAGATTATTACAAATTAAACTAGAAAGAAATTTTGTCCATAACATTTCATAGAGCCTTCTTATCTACCAAATCCTCGAAATATAACTTTTGGTATTAAGATAGTGAAAGAAACTACATATTATACACCAATATTCTTTAGTCATTTTTTACAAATCAAATTAAGGAGCTCATGTAAGGAAGTAGTTCTTCTAACATCTTAGGGTAAACAAACTAACCCTATAGACGAGTTTAGAAATAAATAAATAAATAAATGAGAATTTAAAAATATATATATAATGTATGAATATGTTGATTTAATGTAAGAGCATGTCTTATAAATTCCATAATCTATTCGTGGATTTTATTAACTTAGTTCCCCTTAGTTAATCCTCACTGAGGATTCTTTCTATTTTATTATAATGTTCCTATTGATAAAGGTGCATTATATCGCCTAGCTAATAGGAGATTAAAATGGCATCACTAATTAGGTAGATTACTCCAATGGAACCATTTATATCATAAAAGATATTAAAATAGTAATTAAGCACTTAATGAATTGTTAAAAAATAATATCAAGATGATGTCTTCCACATTTAATTATTCATTTATATGTAGTAGTAGTGTAATTGTTCCCACACTATGATGGGGATTATAGTAATAACTACTATAATCTATCAAACTAATTTTTGGCACTCTAATCCCCAACATTATGAGTCAAACAAAATTTTCACACCACCCCAATAAAATTCACTTAAAAATTGAGTTTTTTGTATAGGTCTGTTGTAAGATTAATGTGGAAGATAATGAATGATTAATCTTCTGCAATACATAAACTTTTATCTTGTGACTTGGGTAGAAAAATCTGGTTCCAAGATGTTGGAATTATCAACTTCATATGAAGTTTTTTCTATACTTTGATAGTTTAATATTGATCTAATCCAAGATCAAACCAATTTAGTAGAGAAATCACATAGTTTTCTCTAGTGAAAATTCTTTAACTTCTTATGGAAACTTTCATTTGATAAAGAATTGTAAAGAGACTCGAAAGTAGCTCTTAATGTCAAGATTATTATTCAATTTATGTTATCCATTGTGAATGGCACCTTATGTGTGTGTGTGTGTCTACACATATAGGCCTTGCTTGCTCTTTATTAACCAATCCCATCAAACTTACATATATAATGGCTACAATGACCAATTACAAACATTACAAAGTACATAATAAAATAATAAACCTACATAAACTATAAGTACATAATACATTGAATAATCATATGTAATCAAGATATGTATCTTATTGCATTATATTCCATGTAATGTTTTAGTACTTATATTGCTATTATATTGTATACTAGGTACTTTCGATGGATTGATATTACAAACATATATAATAACTACAAAAGTTACTTAACAAAAGATTAGAAGTATTAGGATCTTTAAGAACAATTGAAATTATATCCAAGTATGCTAACTCTTGTTTTTTAATATTAGAACAATGATATTGTGTTGCTCTTACATCATTCTCCCCTTTTAAAGAATAATTTGTGCAGAAATTAGCATTACTGTAGTAAGGAGACAAATCATAAATATTGCAAGTCCTAGAAACTCCCTTATGGTGTTCAGGTAATTCTAATTCATAAGCATTATTTTCAAATTTTCTTAACATTTTAAATGGTCCATCAAATCTTAGCATAAGTTTATTTTTTCTTAAGTTTGAAAATATTTCTTTTCTTAAGTTTAACCCAACTAAATATCTTGGTGAAAACACTTGTTAAATTCATTTTTTGTTGGTATTTGACATTAGATTGCTCTATGTTGTTTTTTATTATAAAAGAACTCAATTATTTCTATATCATCATAATTATTAACCTTTTCTTAATGAAAACATATAAATAGATAAATAATGATCAACCCCATAGAAAAATTCAAAGGGAATCGAATGAGTAGACTAACTCTTGCTCGGCAAATCAAGATTCTATACGTTGTAATTATTTTTGCATTGCAGTAATTTTCTAAGTTGAGCGTCGGTTGCATCTATATTGGTTAAGAGATATTGGATTACATCAAACATGCCTTGAAAGTTTGGTTCCCCCTTCAATTGCTTTGACTCACTAGCACACTTAAGCATAAGTTATAAATCCTTAGGGTTTTTTAGGACACCCGAGTCAAACAATTGTCACCATTTGATCATTGGTCGGTTCTTACGGGCAATTTTTATTCCAATGAATCAAACATATAGTGATAAATCACATACTATATACACATAAATGAATTATCACACTTTACACCTTTCTTGCTAAGTTCATGATATAGAATTCAGTAAGGCTATATTCATTCAACTCGAAACACTAGCTACTATCATGCATGTTTTTATGTTTCATTGCGTAATATTATGAAAGTAAACATAATGCACTATTCTACACTCATCCTAATAAAATATTCCAGAAATAGTCTCAACTAAACCAATAACTACACACAAATTAAAAGTTAAGAAAATCACATACACACTCAACATACTCCTAAATCAACTAAGTGGTGTTATAAAAGAAACACACACACGATATATTTCAATATATGTTTTGATCACCACACATGATAATTTGGCACAAATAATATCCTACACATGTTAGAATTAATGCAGAATGAATACTATCAATCCTAATACATTACATAGAACATACGCACATGCATTTCTTCTCGATACTTCTAAAATAAATCTCATTCAACTAGTTTTTTGTTGTCGATTCTTTTGCATGCCCTTAATCATGATTATTTACAAGATTCCTATGTTATTTTATCTATATCACGCACATGCTACTTGAAAACATTTACATGTGTTCAAGATTCAAAGAAAATCAATCAATATTCAAAGAAACCAAACTAGAAAGAACAATAATCCTTACTAATTAAACAACTAATGATGATATATTTTTGATGTTGAACTTGATGATGAAGTTTTCTCCCAATGATGTCGAATACAATACATGCTTTGATACAAACTTTGATATGGACGATAATGAATGATTAATTTTCTATAATGTAGGACCTTTTATCTTGTTACTTAGGTAGAAAAATATGGTTCTAGGGTGTTGGAATTAGTGATTATGTATAAAGGTTTCATTGGACATTGATAGTTTGACATTTTCCTAATCCAAGATCAAATCAATCTACAACTTCTAGAAAACATTCTCACTTGATGAAGGAGAGAATAGAGACTCAAATGTAGCTCTTACTATTGAGATTATTATTCAATTAATGTCATCCATTATGAATGTACAAGCACCTTATACACACACACACACACACACATATACGGGCCTAACTTACTCTTTATTAAACAAGCATTATCTTCCCCACCATTCTAGTTCCCATCTAACCACATAAGATCAACTAGAGTGCATGCTTATATTACATATATAATGGACATAATGACCAATAAAAAAGTATATAATAAACTAACAAACATACACAAACCCTAAGTATGTAAAGCATTGCATAATAATTGGTAATCAAGATTTATATCTTGTAGCTTTATCTTCAATGAAACTTTGTAATCCTTGTAATGTCATTGTCTTGTACACTAGATATTTTTTATGGATTGATCTTGCAAACATATATAATGATTGAGAGAGTAAATTAATAAAAGATTTGAAGTATTAGGATCTACAAGAAAAATTGGTACTATCTCTTAGTATGCTAACTCTTATTCATTAATATTAAAAGTGTGAGATTGAGAAGCTCCTAAATAAATGATTGTATTATCATTACTACTACTACTACTACTACTATTACTACTACTACTACTACTACTACTACTTCTACTATATTATTTATTATTTTGACATCGTATATAACATAAGAGAAAATTTATTCCTAACATTTCATCAACCATTTGTTATCAACCATATTCAAAAAATAAGATGTTTATTATCAAGACACCGAAAGTAACTATAGAATATACACTTATGCTCTTTGGTCTTTATTACCAATGTAGATTAAGGAGCACACAGAAGGAAGTAATTCAGTAAGAATATTAGGGTAGGAAATTAAAACCAAAATATGAGCTTAGAAATAAAAAAATTGGGAATTTCATAAAATATAATCTATATATTTGTAGATTTGAACCATAGACATGTCCTAGAAATAGTAGAAGCTATTTTTTTTAGCTTATTTTATATAAGTGCCCAATACTTTATCATCAATGGAGGATTTTGTCTATTTTCTTGATGTTCCTATAGATAGAGGTGCGTCATAGATCCCATCAAAGGAAGCATTAATGTTGTATTACTCAAATGATGGATCACATCCATGGGACTATTTATATATCATAAACGACACTCAAAATAGTAAATAAGCACTTAATGAGTTTTTGAAATATAATATTAAGATCATTCCCTACACATCTATATATTTACATGGATATGTAATACTAGTGTAATTATTACCACACAACAAGTGGGTACTCATAATACGGATTATAATAATATATATTAAAATCTCTAAGATTAATTTTATTTACTTTTCAACACTCTAATCCAACCATGATAGGTCACCTCATTTTCTCCAACCATCCAAGTCCCATGGCTTCGAAAATAGAGTGTTCAATATTACAATCATCGTAACCACTATCAACACCATGCTCAAAGTAGGTAGAACAAAGTTTGCCATTAATTAGATTATATCTGATAGGTGGCTTTAAATATATGTAATTAATGCTTCTAGCTAGTTCGGAACTATCAAATGAGTATTTATACTCAATTATTTTGTTTATGTTGTGGTTATATTGGAAGCACTAGATGAGCCTAATACAAAAACGTTATGAACTTATACAGATCTTGATCTAGTGAACTTAATTTGGAAAATCATGTAGATATGTAACATCTACATAGGTCATTACGTGTTAATGGCTTTATAATAAATAATATTGCATACTTATTCATATTTTAAAGAAGTTTTAGCTTCTTTTTTATTCTATATGAGTTTACAACTATGACTATACTAACTAAAAATCAATAGTAAGAATGTATTCAACTAATAAATTTTTATTAACAAACATTTTTATAGATATATTCTCATAGAATACCAAAAATTAAACCAAAGAGAAATTTTGTCCATAACAATTCATGAACCCTTATTATCAACCAATCAAGTTATTGAAAGAAACTATGTATTCTACAACAAAGCTCTTTTGATACATTTTCCATTCTAAATTTCGAAGCACTCATAAGGGAGTAGTTGTATTAGCATGTTTGGGTAAACAAACTAACCTAAAGGATGAACTCATAATTAAGTAAATGGGAATTTAAAAAAAATACTGCATAAATATGTATATTTATGCATCAATCAAAAATTAAATCACTCCAATGCGACTATCTATATCAATAAAGATATTCAAAATAATAATTAAGCACTTAATGAATTCTTTTAACAAAACAATAAGACCATGCCTTACACATTTATATATTCATATATATATAATATTAGTGTAATTATTCCACCATGAAAATTGTTACTAATGACAAGAATTATATTAGTATCTACTATAACTTTTTGGATTAATTTTTATTACTTTTATCTCTCTAACCCCCATCATTATGGGTCCAACCACTTTTTAATATCACCCGAGTCAAATGCCCCTAAATTAGAGTGTCCAATAATGCAGCCATTATAACCATGATAAAAACCATGCTCAAATTTGTTATAATTTAGTTTGACATTATTTAGATTGTATTTAATAGAAGAATTTCAAAATTATTATATAATGTTTTAGCTAGTGCAAAACCAACAAGGTGTATATATTATTTATTTTATTCTATATTTTGTGGCACACTAGGTGGATTGGTTGAGCTAAATACATAACCTTTATGAAGTTATATAGAGTTCATTTTAGTGAAATATTTTGCTACTTCTATTAGATATTTTAACTTCAATGTAACTTATTAAGTGAGAGAGGTTTCATAATGAATACTATTTCATATAAACATATTTCTAATTATTGATATTATGTAATCAAGATATTAAAATTGTATTTGTTTTGTAAGATTATTTTTTATTCATGTGTGTACTTTCATATCAAATGTCAATATATGACACCCTCTGAACTTTCACTTAGCTATTATTCCTACTATTTGAATTAAGTTAAGATAAGATGGAATTCAACATGAATATTGTCTTTTAACTATATAAGAAAGTTAATTAAGATATATAGTGTCATAAAGCTTTATTTTCATGAATTAACATTTTACAAAACATTAGATAATATCCTACTTCGTTTGGTCTAACACATAACTAGATATAGAAAATAATAAATAATTCAAAAGATATTTCATATCACACTTTTAATACATAGTTGAAGTAATATTTTTTAATCATTGTTATCTATATAGTAAGGATAATTATTTTATTATCAATTATCTATTATTTTAAACAGTTAATGATAATTAATTAACAACTAAAGCAAGTCATTATCTTATAATACTAGTCAAACTTAGATGTAGTAGCATATATTGTTTTCTGACATCCTGATTAATAAAACACTACTCGACCATATTATTTTACCCATCATCCATATTAAGAGGCTAAATCTTGATTAAGATTTTCATTTTCCCTTCCATTTCTATTAAAATTTATTTATTGAATATTAATGTAAATAATGACTCCCACTATGTTAGGGTAGTTTTATGTAAGATAATGAAAATGCTTACAGTAGTATCAAAACATTTACTGATTTTTTAGCAATATCATTAAATGTGTTCTAAAATGATTATACTATTAATTTCATTGTTGTTATTGATGTTATGAGTACATATTGGTTGTAAATATGACATCATATTAAACATAAGTCCCTCCTATATTAGGCCTTTGTAACATTACTACCCTTGTGTAAAATGAAGTCGCTTATAGTTCTAGTTACATTAGAATATGTTTTGAAGAACTTTTCATCCTCTAGTTTAATATTTTCAAAAATAATTTTTAATAATTTAACAAAATTAAGCTATTTTATATTCTAAATCAATTAAAGACATGAATTTACTAGCTAACAATGAACAACATGATGTAGTTAAAGTAATAACATTAGAGTAATCATCATTTTTTTTAGAGTGTTGCCTTATATTACTACAAATAAAACTAGATAGAAATATTGTTCCTAACATTCAATAAACCCTTTATTATCAACCACATCCTTAAAATAAAATATTTGGTATCAATACATTGAGAGAAACAGTGGAATATACACTAATGCTCTTCAATCTTTGATCCTAATCTAGATTAAGAAGCACACAGAAGAAAGTAGTTAAATTAGCATATTGGGGTAGGTAATGTGAACCTAAAGATGAGCTCAAAAATAAATAAATGGGAATTTCACAAAATAATGTGTGTATATATGTGGATTTGATTCATCGGTATGTCTTAGAAATACCATAAGCTATTGGTTTGCTTATTTTAAGTTAGCACCTATCAGTTTATCCTCAATTTTTTTAGTATTTTGTTTGGGTTGTGGCCACATCAAAAGCATTGGTTGAGCTAAATACTTAAATCTTATGATTTTATATCGATCTTAAACTAGTGGACTTCATTTCGAACATCAAGTAGGTATATAGCACCCATATTTGTTTTAGAATAAATAACATTACATAATTTGAAGAAAATTTAGCTTTTTTATAATAAAAAAGAGTTAAAAAATGTCACTGCACTAGCTAAAAATCAACAACAAAAAGTTATTTGACTTATCACTTTGTATTTACCAACATTTTTATAGGAGTATTCACATGGATTACAACAAATTAAAATAGAGAGAAAATTTTCATGTAATATTTCATAACCCTTTGTTATGAACCAGATCTATTAAATAAAACCTTCAGTATCAATAAACTAAAAGAAACTATGTATTATACACTAATGCTCTTTAATCATTTTTTCCAATCAAAATTAAGGACCACATGTAAGGAAGTAGTTCTAATAGCACCCTGGGGCAAGCAAATTAACCCCCAAAGGTTACCTCATAAAAAAAAATGGGAAACTTAAAAAATTATAATGTATGAATATGAAAATTTGATGCAAAAAGTGTTTTACAAATTTCACAAGCTATTTGTTTGCTTATTGTAGATTCGTTCTCAATAATTTAGTCTTAATGGAATATTTTGTCTATTTTCTTATGCCGGTTCCTATTAACATATGCATGACATATCTCCCATCCAAGTGGGGATTGAAGGGACGCCACTCAATAGGGAAATCAGTACAATGGTACAATCTATATTGTGAAATATATTAAAAATAATAATTAATCACTTAATGAATTGTTCTAACAAAATATTAAGACAATTCCTTACACATTTATATATTCATATATATGTAATAGTAGTGAAAATATTCCTAAATTATAGCTTGGTACTCATGACGTGGATTATAATAATATCTACTATAATCTCTTAGATTAATTTTTATTACTTTTCGGCTATCTAATCCCCACCATTCTAGTTCAAACTACTTTTTTCACTCCACAACACACATATACCTCCAAATATTCAATGTTTAATATAGCAATCATCATAACAACTATAAATGCCATTCTAAACTTTTTTATAATTGAGTTTGCCATTATTTGGGTTTAACTAATAGCACGCTTTCAAAACTATAATATACTATTCTAGCATGTTTGAAACAAGAAAATGCATATATTTTCTTTAGTATCTTTTTCTGTGTCATAACTACATTGAGAGGATTAGGTGAAGCTACAACTTGAATGTTATGAATTTATATAGATATTATTCTTGTGAATTATTTTTTACAACTTCAAGTAGATATGTAACATCCACGTAACTCATTTAAGTGTGAAAGGTTTTATAATAAATATTATTTCATAAAAAAAATTAAATGATTGATAATTGGTAATAAATAAATGAAAACTCTATTTTTTGTTACTTTTTTGTTTATTTGTATATATATATTTTTCATATCAAATGTAAATTTAAGCAACCCTTTGATCTTTTTTTCTTTCTTATTATTCTCACTATTTTGATTCACTTCTGATAGCATTGAATTTTATGTCTTTTAAATATATAAGAAAGTTAATGAAGATAAATAAAGTTGTGTACCCTTATTTTCATGATAGAATTTTTTTCTAAGAATTTTTTCCAAGAAATAAGATGAAATCTTACATGTTTTAGGTTAACTGATATATAAATATAGAAAATAAAAAAAATTATCAAAAAGATATTTCATATCGAACTTTTAACACAAAATTCTAGTAATATCTTTCAATTATTGCTATCGATTTAGTAAAGATAATTACTTTACTATCAAATATTTATTCATCTACAAATTTTAATGAGAAGTAATAAATAAATAGACCAACTCATTATCTTATATTAGTATTTATACTTAGATGTAGTAATTCATGTTGTTTCCTTATAGTATGCTTAATAAAACTCTACCTAGCCATATTATTTTATGTAGTATTCATATTAAGAAGCCACACCTTGATTAAACTTTTCATTTTCTGCTTCCCTTTATTTTAATGTTTATAGATTGGATATATATGGAAAGAAAGCTCCCCACTATGGTAGGGGAATTTTACTTAAGATATTGAAAATGGTAACTCTATTAGCAAAAAATTTACTAGTTGTTTGACAATATCATTAAGTGTAATCTAAAATGATTATATTATTAATGTGATTATTATTATTATTATTATTATTATTATTATTATTATTAAATGTTGGTTCTAAGTATGACATCATATTTAAAATAATGTACTCTAATATTGGCGCCATGTAACATAATGACCCTTGAGAAAAATGAAGTCCATTATAGTTCTTGTTATAATTGATTTTTTTAAGAATTATTCTTCCATTAGTATAATATTTTCAACAATTTTTTTTACTAATCTAAAGTAATTTTATCTATTTTATACTCTAAATGATTTTAATATGTAACTTTACTTGCTAACAATCAACAACAAGATGTAATTCATCTAATAACACTAGAATAATCAACATTTTTTTGATGTATTATCTTAGAATACCACAAATTAAACTAGATATAAATGTTGTTCATAACATTTCATAAATCCTTTGTTATCAGCTACATCGATGAAATAAAATGTTTGGTATCATGACACTGAAAGAAGCTATGGAGTATACACCAATACTCCTCATTCTTTGTTGCTAATCTAGATTAAGAATCACATAGGAAAAAAAAATTTAACTAGGATCAACCTAAACATGAGCTTAAAAATAAATAAATAGTAATTTCATAAAATATTGTGTATATGTAAATAGATTTGATTTATGGGCATGTCTTTATATGAGCTTTGCCTGGGTATTTGATGCACAATATAACTTGATTCATGCAGGTGTTGGAGAATTTTTTTATAGATTTGTGAATTCTATCATAAACATGGGGTCCATGTTTATTAACACAATATGTGTTTATTCATATAATAGGTTGATGCGAGTTTTTACAAAAAGTCAAGAGTAAGGAAATAAATACTTGGGATATGTATGTCCTAAATACAGACCGTATTTTTCTTTAATTTAGAAACTCACTATTTTACCCCATAGGATTTTTTCTAGTATAAAAGAGATGTAAGAAAACCCTACGTGTCAAGTCATATGACTCAACTTCTTCTTTTTCTCCATAAAATTCTCCATTAAAAAATAATTATAGATTTTTGTAGTTAACTGATTGGTTTGCTTATTCATCTTGTAATTACATAAGAGAATGAATATTCCCTCAATTATTCTATTTTATGATGGAATCATAAATTTTTTATCATCTTATTAATTCTCATTTTTGTTTGGATCAATTAAATCCATGTTATTCTACAAGAATTTAGTATCGAGGCTGAGCTTATTGAAGAGATCTAGTAATCAGAATGGGTATACAATTTTATATTGAAAAGGTCAGTCAGTTTGTCAATTTTATATTATGAAAAATGAAGATGTAAGTAATTCTAATTCAAAATAAATTAGAAAAAGAATTATATTGTCATTCAAATAAGCTAGATTTGAAGATGTAAATATGAAGGGCCTATGTACCGTATAACTCTACTTGTCAAACAAGGTATTGTAGGAAGTGGAAAAGGAATCAACAATGGTTGTCTTATGATTGAAGCTTGAATCATTATATATGATAAAATTAATAGCAAATTAGCTAATATTGAATAGTTGGCTTCATGACATAAAATTAGGTGAGGGTTAGTCCTTCAAATATCATCTTAATAAATTTAATTCTATTTTAATGCATTTGTGTAACATAGAAGTCAAATTACATGATGAACATTAGGCCATTATGTTATATTATGTTCATTGCATGCTAGTTTTAAGCATTTTCGGGAGATTATTTTTTATGGTATGGACAATTTAATCCTTAAGGATATAAAATATGTCTTACTACCATAGAAGTTGATTGATAGTTAGTTGGCTAGTAGTGATAGTTACAAGGTCTCCCATATAGAGGGACTTGTAGCTAGAGGAGGACATATGAACGAGGGCTTGGTGACTATAAGAAATCCATATCTAAATCAAAGAGTTGGTAGAAAAATGTGGCATGTTATAGGTTTCATAAGAAGGAGATATTAGGAAGTTTTTCCTAATTGGAAGCCTAGTGATAAGTATGGCGATTCATCCATTATGAAGGATGATTCCATCATAACCCATGATGACAATGATGGATATTAGTTGACAACCACTATTAGACATCCTAAGATAAATGATAGATGGATCTTGGATTCTAGGTGTTCTTACCATATATGTCTCGACTGAAACTGGTTTCAAATGTTTGAGGTGACTTAGGGTCGATTTATCTTGTAAGGAAACAATTCTTCCTGCAAATTTATTAAGATTAGAGTGGTGAAGATGAAGATTCATATTGGTGTGATCAAGAAATTGTCTAATATGAGGCATGTTCCTAAGATAAACAAGAACACCATATCTTTGAGTTCCTTAGATTGTAATGGTCACGAGTGTGTTATTTAGTATGATAACCTAAGAGTTAGAAAAGGGGCTCTAGCAACGATAAAGGGGAAGTGGGTCAAGACACTATATGAGTTGGTGAGTTCCACTATTGTAAGGGTAGGTAATGTGACATTGTTGAGGTTGACAGACTTAGATGTTACGAGACATTGGCATATAAGCTTAGAACACATGAGTGTTAGGGGTCTTACTAAGCTCTCTAAGAAGGGGTTATTAGATGGACAGAGTACAAGTACTATGAATTTTTGTGTGCATTATGTGTCTGGCAAGTAGAAGTAGGTTACCAAATCACCTCTAGAGTATATTCATTCAGATATATTGTGTCGAATAAGAGTTGTTTCCAAAGGTGGTTTGAGGTACTTTCTCACATTTATTGATGACTTCTCTAAAAATGTATGAGTACATTTATTAAATCATAATAATGATGTGTTTGGTGTTTACAAATGCTATAATACCTTGCCAGAGAAGCATAATGGAAGTAAGTTAGGTATTTGAGGATACATATTAGTAATGAGTTTTTTTAGTAGAGTTCCACTGATTTCTTCTAGGGCCATGAGATAGTAAGACACCACACTTATGTTAGTAGACCACGGTAGAATGTACTTACTCAGTGGATTTATAAAACCCTAATAGAGAAGGCTCATTGTATGTCATTACAAGGAGGGTTAGGTAGATAATTTTGTGCTAAAGTAGTTCACATGGTAGCGTACCTAGTGAACTGATCACCAAATTGGTTCTTTGAGGTGAATACATATGAGGATTTATGGTTAGTAAGTAACTAATTTCTCTAATTTTTATATCTTTGGTTTCCCTCTTATATTTATGTGAATGATAACAAACTTGATGCTAAAGCCAATAATTGTATCTTTCTTGGCATTACATTCAGAGTGAAGGTGCATAGGTTATAGGACCCAGCTACATCCAAGTTCTTGACTAGTAGGTTATTAACTTCAATGAGTTCATATTATTCTAGAAGATTGAGTCTTGTGATTATGTATCTAAGGAGGTGGAGTAAGATAGTACTTCGGACAAGGAGATTGAGGTTGCATTAGATGACAAACAACCTTCTGATAGACCCACTATTTCAAAAGTGGGTGGATCCTAGAAGTAGGTGGAGAAGAGGGGCATTACACTAGGCAAAGCATGGAAGATTGTTAAGCGTCTAGTCAACTATGTTTTTAAATAATTACTTAGCTATGCTTTATCTAGTGTAGAGTTTATTATTGATTTACATGAGCTAGCATCACTCTCAAAGGTTCTTTAGAGTTCTCGTTTTACTGAGTGGTGTGCTACTATGAAGGAGGTAATAGAGTCCTTAATAAAGAATCAGATATGAAAGCTTGTAAAGGTACCTAAGAATAAGATTCTTAATTCCAAGTGGATGTATAAGTTAAAATATGGAGCTTCAAGGGTCGAGAGATCAAGGTACAAGAATCATTTAGTTGTATGTAGATTTAGTTAAATTTTAGGCATGGACTATAATGACACATTTTCTCCTATTATCACACATAAGGTCACTCATACTTTGCTTATTCTTGTAGCCATTCATGAGCTTGATTTGGACCAGTTAGATGTAAAAACTATATTTTTAGATAATGATCCCAAGGAAGATATTTGCATGCGACAATTTGATGGGTTTTTTGTTGAGGGGATGTATGATCATCTATGAATATTGAAGTGGTCATTGTATAGACTAAAGTAGTTTCCTAAATAGTGGTACAAATGGTTTACTTAATTTACCCTTGAATATTGTTTCTTTAATAGTGAGTATGATGTATGCTTGTACTTGAAGGAGATAGAGAGAGGCTCTCTTGTGTATCTTTTGGTATATATTAATGGTATGCTTGTTACAGTAAGAGATATGTCTAATGCTAATAAGGTGAAGGAAATACTAAAGATTGAGCATGAAATGAAGGATCTTGGAGCTTTAAAGATGATCCTTGGTATGGATATCTTAAGATACCATGAGCAGAATATTTTATAATCATCACAAAAGTCCCATATAAACAAGGTGGTAGCAAGGCTTCATATGAGGGATGCCAAGATGGTGAGTACTCCATTGGCTACTCACTTTAGATTATTTACTTTATATTTTCCTAAATATAAAGAGGAAGAGAATTTCATGGCTAGTGTTGCATATTCAAATGTTGTTGGTTGTATCATGTACACTTTGGTGTGTACTTGGCCTGATATTGCTCAAGGTATTAGTGTGGTGAGTTCATATATGGCGAATCCAAGGAAGGCTTACTGATAAGAAAATACGTAAATTCCAAGGTACTTAAAGGGTGTGACATCAACTTGTATAGAGTATAGGAGATTAGTTGATTCACTTGTTGGGTTCATGGACTCTAATTTAGATGGAGGCCTTAATAAAGGAGATCCACAAGTAGATATATATTTTTCTTTGTGGTTTAGCTATAGTTAGAGGTCTTCCTTGCAACAGGTAATTACCTTGTCTACTATTGATACAAATAAAATGGCTATGATTGAGGATTTCTAGGAAGCCTAGTGGCTTGGTGGTTTATTATATGAGATGGAGTTTGGTTATGGTGATCCTATTATTTAAGGTGATAGCCAAAGTGTTATCTATTTAATGAAGAACCAAAATTCTTTTTATCATCTAAAAAATACATTAACATTAGTTATCACTTTATCTAAGGTTCAATTGTTGCTAGAAAATGTTGTGTTGGAGAAAGTGGATACTTTAGATAAGGATATGCTAACGAACCCACTGACCATGGGTAAATTTGAAAGTTTCTTTAACTTGACTGGTATTAATAGGCCATGAGATCCTTTGTTGAGTTATAGATTTTTTATAGAGGTATTTACATGTATGCTTCACCTATACTATGTGAAGGAGGAGAATGGTGAGCTTTGATAGGGTATTTGATGCACAACATAACATTATTTTGATTCATGTAGGTGTTGGAGAATTTTTATGTGGATTCATGAATTTTGTGATGATATGCATTGATATGAGTTCTGGGTGAAAATTTGAGAGTAGGGAAACAAATATAGGGGGCTGTGTTTTTTTCTTATTTCCAAAACACATTGTTTTTCCCCTTAGGATTTTGTTTTCTAGTAAAAAAGAGATGTGAGAGAACCTTAACCATTAAGTTGTGTAACTCACATTATTTTTCTTCTCCATAGAATTCTCTATAAAAAAAAAAGAATTGTGGACTTATGTAATTGATTGATTTATTTATTTAATCATCTTATAATTACACAAGCGCACAAATAAAGATCTTTGTTTTACCTTTAATTGTTTTGTTTTTATTGAATCATCAATTTTTTATCATCTTATTAATTTTGATTTTGGTTTGGAACCATTCAATCTACATTATTACGCCACACTTAGAAATACCGCAGGATATTTATTATCTTATTTTAAAATAGTAGTTATTAGGTTTGCCTTAATGGGAGATTTTTTTTCCCATGGCATTATTATAGATAGAGGGGTGTCATATAGCCCATCCAAGAAAGGATTAATGGAGTATCACTCAATTGACAAATCACATCACATGCACTATCTATATCATAAAATACATTCAAAATAGTAATTAAGTACTTCATAACTATGTGTAACAAAATGTTAAGGCCATACCTTATATATATATACACACACACACATACATGTATATGTAATGTTAGTGTAATTTTTACCACACAATAAGTGTGTAATTATAATGTAGATTTTAATAATATATACTTAAATCTCTTAGAATAATTTTAATTATTTTTTGGTGCACTAATAATTACAAACTAGGTCAAACCTTTTTCTCCAACAATCCCAATCCCATTCCTCTTAAAATAGAGTATTTAATATTGCTATCATCATAACCAAGATGAACATCATGACTAAGTTAAGTATAACTAAGTTTGCCATTAATTAGATTGTATTTAATAGGTGGCTTTAACTATACATAATATACACTTCAAGGTAGTCCGTAACTAGCAATGGTGTATTCAATCTTTAGTAATTTTTTTTTATTGTGGCTACACCGGGAGCATTGGATGAGCCTAACACTTAAATGTTATAAATTCATATAGATCATAAACTAGTGAACTTCATTCACAACATCAAGTAGATATGTAACATCCATGTAGCCTAACAAAATATAATGGTTTTAGTATAAATACTATTACATAATTTAAAGAAAATTTATCTTATTTATATTCTTAATGAGTTAAAAACGATGACAACACTAGGTAAAAATAAAAAACAAGAAGGTAGTAGGTTAATAACTTTATATTAACCAAAATTTTTATAGGAATATTCTCATAGATTTCCATAAATTAAACTAGAGAGAATTGTTTTTATGAACCTTTTGTTATCAACTAGATCTCTAAAATAAAATGCTTGGCATCAAGACAATGAAAGACACTATGTATTATATACCATTACTTTTTAGTATTTTTTTTTGCCAATGCAAATTAGGCACCACACATAAGGAAATGGTTGTACTAGCTTCCTAGGGTAAGTAAATAACCCTAATGCTAAGCTCAGAAATAAATAAATGGGAATTTCAATAAAAGATATAACATATAGATATGTAGATTTGATGTAACATCGTTTCCTATAAATTCCATAGGCTATTTGTGCCCAATAGTTTGACATCAATACAGGACTATGTCTATTTTCTTATTTCATTCCTTTACACAAAGGTATATCATATCATCCATCAAAATGGGGATTAAAGGGGCATTCTTTAATGGGTAGATCACTCTAATGGGGCCATCTCTATCATGAAAGGTATTCAAAATAGTAATTAGGAACTTAAAGAATTGTTGTAACATAATATAAAGACCATGCCTTAAACATTTATATATATATATTTAATACCCACACAACAATTGGGTACTCATGATAGGGGTTATAATATTATCTATTATAATCTCTAGGATTAAATTTTATTACCTTTTAGCACTCTAATCCCCACCACTCTAGGTTAAACCAGTTTTTCACACCACCCCAATCAAATGCCTCTGAAAATTTAGTGTTCAATATAGGGATAATCATAGCCATGTCAAAACCATACTCAAATTTCTTATTATTGTGTTTGAAATTAATTGGATTGTATCCAATAACAAGTTTTCAAAATTATAATATATGGTTCTTGCTAGTTCAAAACATGTAAATGTGTATAAATTCCTTAGTATCTTGTTTGTGTTGTAGCTATACTAGAAGGATTGGTTGGGCCTTGTAATTAAATGTTATGAATTTATATAGAGATTATTCTAGTGATTTTTTTTTTTGCAACTTCTTGTAGATATGTAACAACCATGTAACTCATTAAGTGATAAAGGTTTTAGACTAAATACCATTGCATAAAAAACATATTTCTATTCACTGCTATTGTGAAATCAAAAAGTGAAAACTCTATTCAATGTGTAACTTTGTTTTATATTTCATGTCAAATGTCAATATAAGACACCCTATGAAATTAAGTTTAATTAACTCAAGGTAGGGTATAATTCAGTACAAATATTTCCTTCAAAATATATAAAAAGGTTAGATGAATAAATTCATGTACCTTTATTTTCATGTTTGAAAATTCTCCAAAAGATAAGATAACATCCTACTTGGTTTTTTCTAACACAGTGATTGATATAGAAAATAACAAATAATCCAAAAGATATTTCTTGTACGACTTTTAATACATAACTTTAGTAATATTTTTAATTATCGCTATTTGTTTAGTGAAGATAATTTTTTTTAATATCAATTATCCATTATTTTTCAAACTTTTATGAGAATAAAAAAAATAACTACACTGTCTAATTATCTCATATTACTGGTCATACTTAGATGTAGTAGTATATGTTTTTTTCTTACATCGTGCTTAATAAAACCCTACTTAACCATATTAATTTACAAATTAATCCATCTAAAGAAGCTACAACTTGATTAAAATATTCGTTTCTCTCTTTCATTTCTTTTAATGTGTATACATTGGACATTAATGCAAAGAAGGACACCCACTATCTTAGGGTACCTTAACTTCAATTAATGAAACCTCTTCCTTTGTTAATGAAACATTTATTCATTGTTTAATAATATATTTAAGTGTGTTCTAAAATGATTATATTATTAATTTACTATTATTATTATTATTATTATTATTATTATTATTATTATTATTATATATTGGTTGTAAGTATGAAATCGTATTTAAAAATATGCACTCCAATATTAGCCTTATGTAACATAATTACCCTGAGAAAAAATGAAGTCCAGCAAAGTTCTAGTTAAATCAAGTTTTGTTCCAAATTTTTTTCATCCTTTTGGTTAATATATTAAAAAATAATTTGAATAATTAAATGAAAATTTATCTATTTTGTATCCTAAATGAATTAAAGATATGAGATTACTAGCTAACATTAAACAATAAGATGTAATTTAACTAATAGCATCGGCGTAATTGACATTTGGTTTGGGAATATTGTCTTAGAATACCATAAACCAAACTAGAGAGAATTTTTATGTGTAATAATTTGTAAACTCTTTGTAATCAACTTCATCCCCAAAATAAAATTTTTAGCATCAAGACACTGAAAGAAATAATGAAATACATCTCAATGCTCTTTTCCTTTATTACCAATCTTGTACACCAAGAGAAGTATTCGAACAAGCATCTTGGGGTTGGAAAATTAATCCCAAAGATGATCTCTAAAATAAATAAATTGTAATTTCATAAAAAAAATGTATATGTATGTATATTATATGCATGGGCAAGTCTTAGAAATACCACAACTATTAGTTGGCTTATTTTAAATTGGTAACCAATAGTTTATCTTCAATGAGAGATTCAATCTTTTTTCCTATGGAAGTCCTATATTTAGAGAGGTTACAAATAGCCCATCCAATAAATCATTAATTGGGAATCAATAAATTGATATATCACTTCAATAAGACTATATATATAGTGAAAAGCATTCAAAATAGTTATTATACAGTTAATGAATTTTTGTAACACGTTATTAAAACCATGATTTACACATTTATGTACACACTTGTTTATGTAATTCTAGTGTAAGTTTTCCTACACGACAAGTAGGGAATCATAACAGGGATTGTAAAAATATATACTAAAATCTCTTAGATTATTTTTAATTAATTTTTATCACTCTAATCCCCACTTAGATGGTTCAAACCATTTTCTCCAACCATCCCAATCCCATGCCTCTAAAAATAGAGCTTTCAATATTGCAACCATCATAAGAGCAATTAATACAATGATGAATTTAGGTACAACTAAGTTTTTTTAATTAGATTTTATCTAGTCGATGGTTTAAGCATATGTAATAAATGCTTTGACTAGTTCTTAACTATTAAATATGTATTTATTCTTCAGTATTTTGTTTGTGTTATGTCTATAATAGGAACATTAGAGGAGCCTAATGCTTAAATGTTATGAATTTATATAGATCTTTATCTAGTGATATTCATTTGGAACATCAATTAAATATGTAAGATCCATGTAGTTGATTAATTTATGATGGTTTTATTATAAATATGATTGTATAATTTTCATAATTTAAAGAAATTTAGCTTTCTAATATTCAAAATGAGTTAAAACTATGCCTACAATAGATAATAAACAACAAGAAGAAAATATTTGACTAATAAGATTGCATTAACTTACATTTTTATGAGAGTATTATGATATGCTACAACAAATTTGACTATAGAGAAATATTTTCTATACCATTTCATGACACTAAAATAGTTTAGCCTTTGGTATCAAGATACTAAAATAAACTATATATTATAGAATAATGCTCATTAGTCATTTTTGCTAATCAAAATTGAGAATCACAGCTAAGGAAAATGTCCTATTATTATCTTGAATTACGAAAAATAACCACAAAGATGAGCATAGAAATAAATAAATGGGAATTTAAAAAAATATATAATATATAAATATGTAGATTTGATGCAAGAGTATGTCTTACAAATTCCATAGGTTATTCATTGGCTTATTTTAAATTAGTTTCCAATTGTTTAGCCTCAATGGAGGATTTTTTCTATTTTCTTATATTGTTCCTATAGATAGAGGTAAGTTATATTGCCCATCTAAGTGGGGATTAAAGAGGCATCACTCACTAGGTAGATCACTCTAATGGGACTATCTATATCATGAAAGATATTCAAGATAGTATTTAAGCACTTAATGAATTATTTTAACATAATATTAAGAGCATGTCTTACATAGTTATGTATTCATATATTTATATATATACATGTTGGGGACTTATGTCGGGGACTATAATAATATATATTATAATATTTGGGATTAATTTTTGTTACTTTTAAGCTCTCTAATGCCATCTATTCTTGATTAGACAACTTTTTCATACCACCCCAATTAAATGACTATGAAAATTGAATGTTCAATATAGAAATCACCATGACCATGATCAACATCATGCTCAAATTTGTTATAATTGAGTTTAGCATTATTTGGATTGTATCTAATAGAAGGATTTCAAATTTATAATATATAGTTCTAACCAGTTTGTAACAAGCAAATGCATATATATTCTTTAGTTTCTGGTTTGTTTTGTGGCTACTCAGGGAGGATTGAAATAATTAAATTTTATGAATTTATATAGATGTTATTCTATTAAAAAAAATTTGCATGTTCTAGTAGATATGTATTATCTATGTAACTCATTAAGTGATAAAGGTTTTAAATAAATACTGTTACATAAATTATGATAATATAATGGAAATTTAGCTTCTTTATATTCTAAATGAATTTAAAAAATAGGACTTCACAAGGTAATAATAGACAACAAGAAGTAATTCAACTAATATATTTGTATTAACAATTTTTTTTCTAGAAGTATTTTCAAAGATTACAGCAAATTAGAATAGAGATAAATTTTATCTATAGCATTTCATCAACACTCTATTATAAACTAGATCCCTTAGCTAAAACATTTGGTATCAAGGATATGAATGAAGCTATGGATTATACACCAATGATCTTTAGCCTTTGTTGCCAATCCTAATAAGGTGTAGCTGGAAGGAAGTAATGCTACTGGCAACATGGGGTAATCAATTTAAAGCCAAATATGATTAAAGAAATAAATACATGGTAATTTCATAAAATATAATGCGTATATAAGTAGATTTGATATAGTATTATGTCTTATACATTCCACAAGCTTTTTGTTAGCTTATTTTAAACTACTTCCTAATATTTTGGCCTTAATAGAGATTTTTTCTACTTACATAAGTCATTCCTATGTATAGATGTGTGTCATATTGCCCATCTAAACTAGGATTAAAGGGGTATCACCTAATTGATGAATAATTTCAATGGGGCTATCTATATCATAAAGGCACTCAACATAGTGATTAAGCTCTTAGTGAAATATTGTAACACAATATTAAGATCATGCCTTATACATTTGTAAGCTTGTGACTCGTATTTGGTGTGTATAGTAGCTTGGATTGGTGTGCGAAGTGTTTTAGAGGAATTTGGAGTAGAGCTATGAGCTATGCTGGAAAGATGTGAAGATTTGGCCTTGATGTAACTTAAATTTGGAAAAGTGTTGCACATGAAAACTGTATATCTTTCTGTTAATTTGCAATGCATCAAGAATAAACTCAATTGGAGTTCAAACAAAGAATTTGTGTCCAAAATACTGAAGATTGTCAAAGTTGAAAAGAAATACAGGGAGCCCATGTCTTTGACAATCTCGTATAGTAAAATTACCATGCGATTAGAACCATAACTAGCATAGTGTCATCCTCTTCTCTCCTCTTAAATTCTCTTGTAATTCCTTAGTAACTTGAGTGATTTAGGTGAGGATTTCCTTAGTTATCTTTATAATCACAATTACTTCACATTAATAAGATCATCTATTTTACTAATATGTATTCTTGAGTATTCTTTCCTCTCAATTCTTATGTGTTCTACTTGATTATAATTAGATCTTATTTTTCATAATTGTCATCGATCCCCAACAAATTGGTATCAAAGTGTGAGGTTCATGTTTGGGATGTCAGCAAGATTTGATATAGAGAATTTTCATCGGTTCGTGAACTTTGGCTTATGGAGGTTAATGATGTTGGAAATCTTGACTTAGAATGGATGGAGAAGGTGTTACTTGGGAAATCAAAGAAGCCTGATTTGATGATAGATGAGAAATTAGAGGAGATACATCAAAATGCCCTTTCCACCATACAATTATGTTTGTCAAATGAGGTCTTACATGAGGTGGCTAAAGAAACAATGATGTGATCCCAATGACTCAAGTTGGAGTCTCTATAGAAGATGAAGTCGGTGACAAATCATTTTCTATTAAAGAGTAAATTGCTCAAGTTGGAGTTGGGTAAAGGACAATTCCTAAAATCTCATCTTGATGAATTTGACTATATAATTATGGATCTAAGGAATATAGATGTCAAATTGAAGGATGAATATCTTGCTATTATCTTATTGTGTTCTTTGCCTGGTGATTACAAACATTTTCATGAGACCATACATTATATGAAGGATTATGAGTTGGTTCTTGATAATGTCAAGATTGTCCTGCTACAACAACAACTAATTGAGAATTAGTTGATCAGATGTGGTTCTTGTGACTCATATAGTGAGGAACTTGTAGCTAGGGATATAACTTATGAATGAGGTTTTAGTGAGAAGAAGAAGAAGTCTAGGATAAAGTCAAGGAATAACAGATCCAAGAATATCATGTCCTATGGATTCCACAAGAAGGGCCATATCAAGAAGTTTTTTCCTAACAAAAAATGATGAGGTTAAATCTAGCAAATCATCTGGCATAAAAAATGATGTTGCTATAGCCCAATAAGATAGGGATGGTGATGTGTTGATGGTTAATGATAGTGAGACTAAGATTGTAGACATGTGGAGTTTGGACTCTGGATACTCTTACTATATTTGTCCCAATAGGAATTAGTTCTACACTTATGAGATGGCTCAAGGTGGAGTAGGTCTTATGGGTAATGATGCTGCATACAGAATTGTTGGGATTGGGGTAGTAAAGGTGTAGATGGATGGTGGTGTAGTTAGAAAATTGTTTAGTGTTTGATATATCCCTGAGATGACCAATAACTTGTTTTTTATTGAGTTCCTTGGATTGTAATGGATATTGTTGTGTGATTGAGGATGGTAAAATTTAGGATTACTAGAGGGGCTCTTGTTGCAATGAAAGGTAAGAGGGTTAGAACATTGTATGAGCTTGTTAGTTCCATTGTTGAGCGAGCAGCTACAATAACATCATCAAGTATGTCTGACTTGGATGTTGCTAGATTTTGGCATATGCAACTTGGACACATGAGTGTCAAAAGCTTACCAAACTCTCTAAGAGAGGGTTGTTGAATGGGTAGAGTACAAGTACTATAGATTTCTATAAGCACTATATGTTTGGCAAGCAAAAGCAGGTTATCTTTTCAAAGGTTACACATAGTACGAAGGGGCCTCTAGATTATGTTCACTCTAACTTGTGGGGTCCTATAAGGGTGTTTCATGATACCTACTAACATTTATTAATGACTTCTTTAGAAAGGTATGGCCTTATTTTGTTAATAATATGAATAATTTCTTTTGTGTTTTCAAGTATTGAAAGACCTTACTAGAAAAGAAAATTGGGAGATGGGTGAGGTGTCTCAAGATAGATAATAGCCTTGAGTTTGTGGAGCATAGTTTCATTGATTACTGTGAGGATCATGGTATTACTAGCCATTGCACTTGTGTTAGAAGACCACAATAGAATAGGGTTACTGAGAAGATGAATTGAACTCTTCTAGAGAAGGCTCCATGTATGTTATCATAGATTGGATTAGGCAAGGAGTTTTTGGCTAACGCAGTTCACATGGCAACGTTCTTAATGAATAGGTCACTAAATCATTCCATTGATTTGAAGACACATGAGGAAGTATGGTCTGGAAAACTAGTTGATTATTCTAATTTGCGTGTTTTGGATGTCCCGCCTATGCTAATGTGAATGATGGGAATCTTTAGCTTACAATTAAGAAGTGTATTTTTCTTAGTTATACATATGGTGTGAATAATTATAGGTCATGGGTCCCAGTTGCATCCAAGTTGTTGAGGAGCAATTTCATATGATTGATGGCAAGTTGGTTAGTACTCCTTTGGGGACTCACTTCAAATTGTCTGCTTTAGATTACCCTATATCTATAGATGAGGAGGAGTTTATGGCCACAGTTCCCTACTCTAATGCTGTGGAATGCATGATGTATGCTATAGTTTGCACTAGGTTGGATATTCTCAAACTTTGAGTATTGTGAGTAGATATGTGGTAAATCCTAGGACGGCTCACCGATAAGTGGTGAAGTGGGTTATGAGGTACTTGAAGGATATTGCATTAGCTTTTTTGGATTATGGGAGTTTGACTGATGCATTGACTAGGTTCATTGACTCTGGTTATGGTGGAGATCTTAATAATAAGAGATCCACTAGAGGTTAGGTAATTTTTCTTGGTAGTTCGGTAATTAGTTGGAGGTCATCTTTGCAAGTTGTGATTGTGTTTTCCATTATTGAGACTAAATATATGGTTATGACTAGAGATTTTTAAAAAGCTTCATGGCTTGGCAGTTTTTTTCATGAGCTTAAGTTTGGTCATGGTGCTCCCGTTGTTCGTAGTAATAGCCAGAGTGCTATCTATTTGTCAAAGAATCAAAATTCTTTCGACCGTCAGATGAGGCACATTGATATTATATACCACTTCATTTGAGATACTATTGCTACAGGCAAGTTTGTGTTGGAGAAGGTGGATACTACTAAGAATCTAGTGGATATGCTAACGAAGCCATTGATGATGAGCAAGTTCAAGCATTACTCAGACTTGGTTAGTGTTTGTGCACCATAAGGGTCTTTTAGGTCCCAAGGGTATTTACCGATGGTCTTTTATGTTCTTAGGGCTAGATACTTTAAATACGTCATCAAGGTATAGAATTGTGAGCATGTGAATCGTATTTAGTATCTATAATAGCTTGGATTGATGTGTAAATTGTTTCAGAGAAATTTAGAGTACAATTATGAGCAATGTTGGAAATTTGTGAAAATTTTACCTCAATGAAACTAGAACTTGGAAAGGTATTGAACATTAAATTTGTAGGTCCTTCTGTTATCTTTCCAAAGCATAAAGAATCAGTTTATTTTGAGGTTAAACAAAGAAGTTGTGGCTAAAATACTTAAGGTTATACCTTGTGAATATAGATGAGAAACAATTTATTTTAAAAATAAATGCTTCTTATTATAATGGTGGTCTTCCATCATTTGCTATAATCGTGTTACTAATTGAAAATTTAACCAAGAAAAGCATTGGTAAAAATGATAATTTTGGATGAAATTCCCTTTTGATTTGTAGAAAAGGAGGGATTTAGATGGTATATGGCAAAGACACAACCTAGAGCAATAATTATTTTTCAAACTACTGTTGCTAGAGATGCATTATAAATTTTTATGGGAGAGAAAACAAAGTTGAAGGCATTTGTTAAGAGTTGCATAAGTCAAATTTGTCTCACCGCTGGTACATAAACTTCTTGTTAAAAGTTGAGTTACATGGTCTTCACAACTTATTTCATTGATAAGAATTGGAAATTGTATAAAAAGATTATTAAGTGATATTATTGGTAGATCTATTGAAAGATGTTTAATTGATTGGAATATTGATAAGGTGCTAACTTTAACAGTTGATAATGTAAGTTTAAATTATAAGTGCATTGATTATTTGAGAGAATGACTCAACGGTTGGGGTGAGTCAATTTTGAATGGCTCTATATTACATATTAGATGTATTGCTCATATATTGAGCCTTATTGTGAAAGAGGGGTTGACATAGTCTAGCGATTATATTCTTAAAGTTTGATATGTTGTGAGATATGTGAGATCATCTCCCTCTAGATTGAGTAAATTTAAGACTTGTGTTGAGCAAGAAGAATTAGGGTCCACGAGAATGTTATGTTTGGATATTAAAATTAGGTGAAATTCTACATATATTATGTTGAATGCTAATTTCAAGTTTAAAAAAGGTTTTGATTTGATGAAAGAGATAAGAAATATTGTGTTGAAATGTTTTTTGAAATGCTAGTTGATGATAATTGGAGCATGTGTGTGTTGCTTCCTTTTTTGAAATGTTTTTATTAGACTACTTTGAGGATATCTAGTTCATTGTATGCCATAGATAATATGTATTTGTAAGAGATTTTTGGCATTTCTAAAATGATTAGTGTTGCTAGAGATGGTGATGATTTTGACATAAGTGTAATGGCTTTGGGTATGAAATCCAAATATGATAAAAATTGGGGAAGTGCTAGAAATATCAATTTGTTGCTATTTATTGTTATAATTCTTGATCCTAGGAGGAAGATGAGATTTGTGTGTTGGGCAATAATGGAGTATTTTTATTTTGAACTTCCAACTAACCTGCATACTAAAGTTGATAAAACTTTAAAAGAATTTTATGCCTTTTATACCTCTAAGCTTACATCTTCTCCATCTTCTAAGCCATCCTCAACTGTAAATGTAAGTGAGGTCACTTGTGAACATGGTGATCCAGTAATTAGAGTATTTGAAGAAATAGTAGTAGCTAAGACTACTTTAGCTCATGATAGGAATGATTTACACAAGTATGCCTTTTATATCTCTTAGACTTGGCATATGATTAGTATTCATTTCCATAATATTTTTTAGAAAGTGGGAAAATGTGGTACCATGATGCTTATTGAGCAATTATTTGCTCAAAAGAATGGTTACTCATAAAAAAAATCCATTTTGCTTGATTTAAATTAAGGTACGATTTTCACAAGTCCATTTTCCATCTGTTTATTTGCGCTATATAGCCCTCTGCAATAAATACAACATGTAAATGTGTAATAGAGGTAAAATTTGAGTATACAATCTATAGCATTGTTGTAAAATAATACATTCATACTCTAGCTGAGCCTTGCAGATCTTGGAGAAGAATGGTGAGAGCATTAGGGGTCTATATAGCTTGGCAAACCATAGGTTTGCTCTTGTTGTGGACATAATGGGTAGTATTTTATTGCCATTTGTTGTCCTTGATCGCCCAATGCATTCTTGATGTAGTCTCTCTCTAGATCTAGAATCTTTTAGATGAATTCTTGCAACCTATATTCAAGTACTCATACTTCTTTAACATAATTGCTCACTGCTTCCTTACAAGATATATATATATATATATATATATATATATATATATACTTTCATGTTCTTCTACATTAGATTTTAATCTTCTTTGTACCCATGTTTACTCATTCATTCAGTCATCAATTTTGTGAAATGTAATAGTATATCATTTGTATACTCTTTAAGCTATAAATTATCTTAGTTTTAAGACATGAGAGCCATGTAATGCTCTTCAAGTTTTAAGACATCAAAAGTTTCCTTAGAATAAACCATCTTAGTTTCCATTATAATGTGACACACCCTATGACCTTCATATTAGCTATTATTTCCATTCTTTTGCCTATAAAGAAACTTTTCATTTTACAAATCTTAGGATAAACCATCTTGTTGTCATTTTACATATCTTACATCATCTATCTTGCGTAGTTGTCACATCCCCTAATTATTCTGTGAACTAACAAAAAAAAGCTATATTCTTGCATATTTAATATATTGTTTAAAAAAGAGAATTTTATTTTTAAATGATCAACAACTTGTCTTGATGTTCCTAGTTAGATATCAAAGACCATACATGGGAAAAATAATCAAACCGAATCCTTAAATAGTGCGATCCATAGTTTTTATAATAAGAATGTAAACATCAAACTTCTCTTGTCTTTAAACAAATTTATATTAAAACAAATAAGAGACAATGTATTCAAAACACATAAATTTTGGATAAATATCATTATAATCATAGTAGTGAGCCTTTTGTGCTTAGTATTAATAATAATTTGATTTTCATTCTCATAAAATTTCTCTTTGTGCTTTACTCAGAAGTCATATTAGAATATGGGTATGTTTATTCAACTACCATATGCCCCACAATAGAGCATCATTAACTTCAAATTAGATAATGGTGTAATAACTAAAACAAACCTAAGAGTTCAATTTTACATGTTTTGGGTATATTCTTTGTTTATCTATAGATGATAATAGAATCTAGTCTTAACTCATATACAACTTTGAAATAAAGATATTATCATCATTGTTTGACCTTGGACTCCTTTATAGGACATCTAATGTAAGCCATGACTTAACATATAATCTATTCTGGTTAGCATGCTATAAATAATTAAATAGAAATGGTTTCCATATATAGATTTTTCTAAGTGTTAATTTAGTAGTAGATTTTACTTTTATCTAAATTGGATCGTGGTCCTTTATAAGGCATCTAAAAGCATAAAAAGATTGATTTGACTACTATTGGAAGCGTTATGTTTTAACTATTTTGAGACTTTTTCTATTGTGAATCATTAATTCAAGTGTGATGAATATTTATATTATAATATATTGTGATTTTGATATTATTATATCTTTTCCTTTCCAATTTCTAGCGTTATTAGAAGTTTCTCATATCAAAGAAGGAAAAAATATATCTATTCTAAAAACTAAGGGTATTATTATTTTATTCTTATTTTTTCATTCATATGGTGACTCTAAAAGTTTTTCTTTTGGTTTTGATGTTGATTTTGGTATTGTAGTAGGTCAACATTTATAATTGATGCTATTATTAGGTACATAATATTTGTTAACTCAATATTGAAGTTGGTTGCAATAGTTGACATTAAGTTTTTTATTCATTTATTTTTTTGTAGTAGTAGGCAATTAAGATTGAATAAATAATAGAAGAAAAAAGAAGAATATATACCATTTATGACTCACAAATGTAACTAAGGAACTATTAAACTAATAATAGTAGATGATTAAGATTGAATAAAGAGCATAAAGGAAAGTAACTGGTTGGATATTTCATATTTTTTATGCATAGATTACATGAAGAAAGTAAGAGAGGAAAATATTTAAATTACTACTATGTTTTTTTCTTGACATTCTATATATCATCCTACTTGTTTAAATTTATATGTAAATGCAAATCAAGTTTTATATATATATATATATATATATATAATGCATTCTTTTGCTTTTATAAATCATAAACTATGTTGATTATCTCAAAAGATGAAGAGTTTGATGAACCTAAGTCAAAATATTGATTCATCATATATAAATAATGAATTTGTAGTCTTTGTGGTGAACTATAGCCCAATTTATATCAAATGTTCCTTAAATGTATAAGTACACCATGTTGAAAAAGTGTAGGAAACTCTAGGTTAGCATATTGGTCTAGTCTCTAGTGCTTTGAATGAGTAAACACACACAAAGAAAGTGCTTTTATAGTACATAAAAACCTATGAAAACTTAGCTAACTTCATTCCCATGTTATGCATTGAATTTCTATTATATTCAGGATCAAAGTATCAATTTTGATGTTTGAAAGGCCTAAAAAACTCAACCCCAACTTAGCAATATATAATCCAATCATTTTGTAATAACTTCTATCAAGTTCTAGACTTTAATTTTAGTATAAAATGACAAGAAAAGTAGAAAAAACATATTTGAATGTTTATAGTAGAAAACAATACATAACATAAAGAATTTACCTTTCAAAGTGATTAAAAATTTGTCTAAACTTTTCTCACTTGATTGTGTTCTTTGTATACTGGACTCCCTTGTGTAATCAAGGTCTGTACTCATTTTTAAAAGTTAAAATAAGCCTATTTCAGATCTAAAAATTCAAACTTGCATATCTATTGCAAAACTAATGCAGAAACATGAAGAAATGGTGCATAAATATATATAAAAACTTAGCTTACTTCATTCTCATTATGTGCATTGAATTTCTATTATATTCTAGATCAAAGCATCAATTTTGACGTCTGAAATGCCTTAAAATCAACCCTATCCTAGCAATGTATAATCAAATCATTTTGCACTAACTTTAATTTCTGCATAAAATGATAGGAAAAGTAGAAAAATCAAATCTGAATGTTTACAGTAGAAAACCATACATAACATGAAGAACTTACCTTTGAAAGTGCTTAAAGAATTTTATAAAATTATCTTACTTGGTTATGTTCTTTATATACTGGATTCCTTATTGTATTCAAGGTCTACTCATTTTTAAAATTAAAAATAAGCTCATTTCACAGCTGAAAATTCAGACATGCACACCTATTGCAAACTAGTGCAGCATGAAGAAAGTGCTTTTAAGGTGCACAAAAACCTATGAACACTTAGCTATCTTCATTCTGATTTTATGCATTGAATTTCCATTATATTCTAGATCAAATCATCAATTTTGATATCCAAATGGTCTTAAACTCAATATTAACTTAGCAATATATGTCCCAAAAATTTTGCACTAACTTCTGTCTAGTTCTAGCATTTAATTTCAGCATAAAATGATGGGAAAAGCATAATAATCAAACCTGAACACTTACAGCAAAAAATAATACATAACATGAAGAATTTACCTTTGAAACTACTTAAAAACTTGTCTAAATTTATCTTAATTAATTGTGTTATTTGTATATTGGATTCCCTAGTGTACTCATTTTTAAAAGTAAAATTAAGCTCATTTCACATTTGAAAATTCATTTACGCACATCTATTGCAAAATTAGAGTAGAAACATAAAGAAAGTGCTTTTATAGTTCATAAAAATCTATGAAACCTTATCTAACTTCATTATCATTTTATGCATTGAATTTCCATTATATTCCAAATCAAAGCATCAATTTTTATATCTGAAAGGCCTAAAATTCAACCCTAACTTAGCAATATATGTCCCAAAACTTTTACACTAACTTTTTCCTAGTTCTAGACTGTATTTTGGCATAAAATGATAGGAGAAGTAGAAAAATCAAATCTAAATATTTACAACAGAAAACCATACATAACATAAAGAATTTACCTTTGAAAGTGCTTAAAAACTTGTCTAAACTTATCATGACGATCATTTATGACAAGAAAATCCTCTTTAGCCACAAAGTTGTCATTGCTAAAAACATCTTTTTTTAGCAATGATAACAAATACAATTCTTTTTGCTACGATAATATATCATAGCTAAAAGCATATTTTTTAGCAACGACAAAAAAACATTGGTGAATCCTTTAGCTACACTATGATACACTATGAAGGCTTACTGTTGCTAAAAATATAATATTGTTGCTAAAAACAATTTTAGCAATGACATTTTTTGTTGCTAAAAATCAAATTTCTTGCAGTGAAGGTGGTAGCGCAGGTGGTGGAGAAGGATGGAGAAGTAAAGAGAAGGATAAAGGGAGAAGGAAGGGTGTGGGAAGGTAGGGGAGCCTCTGCTGGGTTGATTGGGTGGTAGAGGAGGTGGTGATTGTGGTAGAGGAGGCAGTGCACGGTGGCGAGAAGGCAGTGATGAGGTACAAAAGGGCAGCTCAAGGTACCTATTTTGCACTATTGAGGTAGCTTGTGTGAAGGGATTAAAGGGCAATGAGTGGCTTATTTTGGTGGAAGGTAATGAAAGGAAGGGAGTGGATGGTATTTCGGGTGGCAGCGTTGCTTGGCAGCAGCTGGGATGGTGTTTGAAGTGGTGGTAGTGAAATGTGCTAGAATTTCTAGGCAGAGCAAAGAAGGGTAAATGGGGGGTTGGTATGGGGTATTTATAGGCTAAGGGAGGGAGAAGAAGATAAAGGGAGGAGAGGACAAGGGGAAAATACGGCAGGGGCTCGTTGGCCAGCGGTGGTAGGCCGGTATAAGCCTGCGAATAGGAGGGCGCAAGAGGTAGGTGGGGGATAAAAAGGAAAGGAAGGGGAGCATGCGAGGGAGACAAGTGAGAGAGGTCTAACTTGAAATGGGAAGGAAAATGACAGGGGGAGAGAGAGAGGAGGAGCAAGTTAATGGTACAGTGGTAGGGGAGGACGGTGGCAAATTATAGGTGTGACTCATAGTGCGAGGATAGGGAGAAGAGAGGAGGAAAAAGAAGGGGTTGCTTGGCCAGTCGGGGGAAAAGAAAAAAAAAAAGAAAAGAAAGGGGGAGAACTAGATGGGAAAAGGAGGAGAAAAAAAAAGGATGACCAGGGTTGGGCTGTGCAGGGAGAGAAGAGAGGAGGGGGAGGTGGGCTGCACGAATGAGGCCCAACTAGGGGAAGAAGAGGAGAAAAAGAAAGAAGAAAAAAGGAAAAAGGAAAATATGTTGGTTGGGGTTTCTAGGATATTTTGGTATTTTTAAATATTTGAAAATAATTAAAATTTAGTAAAATAATAATTAAATTCCTTTTAACATTAATTTAGAAAATTTTGGTTAACTTTTTTCTAAATTCTATTTTAATTAGCAAATTACTCTAATCTTTCCTAATTAAATTATTTATTATTTCCCTCTTTTTCCCCTTAATTACTCCCATAATTTTATTAAAATAATATATTTAATTAATTTTACTAATAAATCCTTATTTTATTATAATTTCCTAAAATTAGGTTTTGGAGTATTACAATTTGAATATTAGATATTGAATATTTAGATATTGGATATCAGATATTCAAATTTAAATCATTGGATTTTTAAATATTTGGTTAAAATGGGAATTTTTTTTTTGAAAAATAAATATTTTTTGGATAATAAGATGTGTAGGTTATATCCAATATCAGTATTTTATTTTTCGGATATCCGAAAACCCGGATATCTAATATTAATGGATATGGATACGGATATAGGTTATTAAATATTTGATTGGATCGTATATCCAAAATAGACTCTGATTGGATACGAATATCCATTTTTGCACAATCCTAATTACCAACATGTTTGGTTTTATTGTATCGTATTTTTAAAAAAAATATATAAAATATATATTTAACTTAGCTCATAAAAAATAAATAAAAATTATAATTTTTCCTTTAAATAGTCACTTATATTGATATATCTTTTATATAAAAATGAAAATATACATTCCACATATTTTATCCAATAAAATATACATCTTCTAGATATAAATATACACCATTTATTTATAAAATAAGAGATAAGTATATATGATGTAAATACATATCTTATTAAAATTAATATATATTTTTACGGGACATATGCACATCTTATAATTGTAAATACATTTCTTATGTTGACAAGTTTATATCTTATAGATATAAAATGTACATAGTATGGTAGTGAATACATATATTATATCAATATAAGTATATCTTATAACATCTTTTTATTTATAAAGTAATAAAGAACATAAACACATGTTATAAATATGCATCTTATTGAAAAGAATAATTATCACATATTTTATAGCTATAAATGCACTTCTTATATAAACAAATGCATATCTCACCAACATTAAATGCGCATCTTATAGTCATGAATACATATGAATACATATGTTTCATAATAATAACTAATTTATTAGTCTTAGCAACGATTTAAAATGAGGAATCTTCTGATGAAGTTTTCTTCCATTTTAAAAAATATTCGAATAACATTTTTCCCATTTTAAACTGACTAGGTAAAATACACTAATTTTTGGGTATATTTTCTACCACTCGTATCTTCATACAAAACAACCATTTTTATTTTATTTTTTCATGTAGGCCAAATAATACCATAATATAACCAAACTACGATTTTAGTATAATCTGAAAAACTCTTTCAATGTGAAATTTATTTATTTATTTATTTATTCAAAAAAAAATTCAAAACAAGAAATTATCCTAGATAATCACTTTTTGTTAGTAGCTTCAAATAAACCATAATTTTCCATACTTTATTTACTGTTCTTTAACTATAAACCTATAAAATATTTATCATGTGAGTGTGTCGTATAATTAGTGGTAGTACTATAATACTCCCCAATTGAAAGGAGTATTATAAAGATTGATATGACTACTTATATCAATATAGTATACCATGTTTTTTGAGATTTCATCCTAGAACTCCAAAGTTAACGTGTTTACTGTGGAGTACTTTTAGGATGTATAACTGAAATGCCCCAAAATTTTTAATTTTGTTATTTATTATTAAATAATATATTATTATGAAAATTAATTAAATAAGTTATTTTTATTAAAATAAAAGAAAATTAAGTAGAGCAAATTAATAAGAAATTTATAAGTATTTTAATTAGAAGAAATTTGAGTATTTTAGCTAATTAAAGATTTTAGATTGGAAATTAATTAAATAGATTATTTTATTTAAAATAAGGAAGAGAAAATAGTTCCAGATTAATATTAATTTTATAAATAATTTAATTAGAGAAATTTAGGGTGTTTTGGCTAATTAAAATGGAATTTATGAAAAATCTTTCAAAAATCCTAATTTAGCCTAAAAAGGGATTTAAATATTATTTTATTTAAATATTATTACTTTTAAATATCCCAAGTATCCTAATTAATTTTATTGGCTCTAACCCATTATTTTTCCTTTTCTTTCTTCCTTTTTCTTTCTTTTCTTTCTTTCTTCCTTTTTCCTTTTCTTTTCCTCCTTTTTCCCCCAATTGGGCCTGCCTTGTCACGGCCCAATCCTCCCTTTCCTCTTTCCTTCGACGTGGCCTAGCCCGCGCGAACGACGCCTGCGTCCCTCCCCTAGCGCCGCGTTTTACATTTTTTTCCCCTAGACGCGTCGTTTTATTTAATGCACCTTAACCCCCGCACCGACCGGCCTAGTCTTCCCTCTTTTCTTTTCTTCCTTTTCTCCCCAAACAGCCGATTCGCCCCCGCCTTTCTTTCTTCTTTCTTCTTCCTCCATTCCCCAATGTCAAGCACCTGCAATGTCGCCACTGCCACTTCCCTAGTTTTTCGCCACCAATCGCGCCGTTGACCGGTCGATACTCGTTTCCCTCTCCCCTTCTGACTCGTAACCCATTCACCCCACCTCGCACGTTTTCCTCTCTCTCTCTCTCTCCTGCACACAAACCCCCTCCCCCCAAAAATTGCTGCCACCGGCTAACCGTTGTTGTCAGTGACCCTACTTTCCTTAATCCTACGCCAACCCACAAAACCCTAACCTCCCTTCTAAGCCTATAAATACCCCCATAATAGCCCTGTATCGAGCTTTTGTCTCCTACCCAGAATTTCCCATCCTTGTCACCACCACCCCTTCAGACGTCTCGTACGCCGCCTCCGACCAACTGCTCTACCATCTCTAGCCACCAAACTCTTCCTTGCACCTCCCTCTAACCAAATCATCCATCCCCCTCAATTATTCCTGCACAAGCCACCCCGGCTGTGTGAAGTAGCATTCTCGACCAACCTATTTTCTGCCTCTGTCGCCCTTCGAACCACCATTAGCCACCTATTACGCCATTTCCGCCGCTTCTTTCACCTCCCAATATGTTCTGCAGACCCTCCCCTATCTCCCTATACCTTTCTTTTCATCTCCCTTCCTCTCCTCTTCTCTTTCTCTTCTTCTTCCTCCTTCGGCCACCACCATCACCACCGTGCTCCGCCACCTTTGGCTGCGCCGCCACCATCATTATGTCCCTCTCCTTCTGGGAAACCATAATCACCCCATCTCCCACCTCCATTATACCTCTCCTTTTCCTAGCTTTTTCTTCCATTTTTCCGGTCGTCGTGCACCACCGCCGGTGACACCCCTCACCACCAGCCTAAGGTTGAACCCTAGACCCTCTCCCTATTTTTACAAGCCTTAAATTATTTTATTTCATTTATTCTTATATAAATCCTATTATTATTATTATTATTATTATTATTATTATTATTTCCATTTTTAATATGTATTATTATTTTTATTAATATTAATTTTTTATTATTATTCTGTTGAGGGCTAAATCCCTATTGTAATTTTTAATTCAATTTTAACACTATTACCTTTATTATTTCTATTATTATTGTTATTATTATTATTATTATTATTATTATTATTATTATTATGTTATAAGTATAATTATTATTATTATTATTTCCTATTTTGAATTTCTATTATTCTTATTCCATTATTATTAATATAATTATTCTACCATTAGTGTTGTTAATAATGTTATTGTTGTTATTGTTGTTGTTGTTGTTGTTGTTGTTATTAGTACTATTATTATTATTACTATCATTAATATTATTTTCAAGTGTTAGTATTATTATATTATATAGGGTTGAAGCCCTATTGTGCTTATTTTAAATTTTAGTAGTAGTATTATAAATATCATGTCTTATCATTATTAGGGTTATTAGTATTTTAATTATTATTAGTATTTATTATTATTAATGTTATTATTATTATTTATTAAGTTATTATTACTCAATGTAGGGTGGAAACCCTACTTCTTTTTATCTTTGATCATTACCTTTACTATTATTACCATTATGGTTATTATTATTTTGTAATATTATTATGACTTTTATCATTGTTATTCTTATTATTTCATCACTATTATTATTACTAAATTTGGTTATTTATTTTACTAATATTATTATTATTAGTACTATTTTAGTAAAGGGGCCGAAGCCCTTATTTCACTATGTTTTTGAGTAATGTCCTTTTTATTATTATTATTATTACTATTTTATTGTTCTTGTTAATATTAACATTGATATTATTTTTGGTATTTTTCTATTATTATTTTAATATTTTATCAAAAGTCTAGTCTTATATTAAGTTAGTAATTAATAGTATTTTTGATAGGAGGGAGTCTAATTTTAGCTTTTCCCTAATAATAGGTCAAACCAGTCAAAGCCCTAAGGAGACGTAGGAGCATGCTCCAATACCGATGTCATTTTAGGTAAGGGGTGCTAAGGCCTTTTGTGTGCTTATATGAATTATATGCTTCGCATGCTATGTATCATATGTTTATCATTATTAATTATATCGTATATGGTATGATTTAAAGTTGAAGTATGTTTTTGTGTATTTGTATTGTACATGTATTATGTATATGTGGTGATTTGTTTGTGACCCTATAAGACATGTATGTGAGGATGTTAATGTGGTTTCTGTGGGAGAAAGGATGAAAAAGGAGAATGGAGAAAATAAGTTGACCAAGGGGTGTGAGTTGACCTATGTATTTTAATAATTCATGAGTGGAAAAATCTAATTTATGGTTTTGTGTGGAAGAATATAATTTATGGTTTTGTATGGGAGAATTCAATTTATGGTGTTATATGGGATAATATAATTTATAGTTTTATATGGGAGAATCTAATGTATGGTTTTGTGTGGGAGAATATAACTTATGGTTCTAATTGGGAGAATCTAATTTATGGTTTTGTGTGGGAGAATATAACTTATGGTTTTATATGGGAAAATCTAATTTATTGTTTTGTGTGGGAGAATCTAATTGATGGTTTTGTATGAGAGGATCTATTCTAGGGTTTGGTATGGATGAATCTTTGGTTTTGTGTGGATTGAATTTAGGGTTTTGTATGACGGAATCGTGGGTTGTATGGTGGTATTAATGGTTGCATGGAGGTAATGTTGCATGGCGGTATTAGGGTTTACATGGTGGTATTAGGATTTGTATGGTGGTATTAATAGTTGCATGGTGGTAATAATTGTAACACCCCGAGTCGACACGACCACACGGGGGCTACCTTGGAGCGCTTTCGAATTGATCGGTTGGCCCCACATATCAACACGAGTCCTTTTAGCACGCTTTGTCCTCACTCACGCACTTCCCGAGAAATTTTCAGAAAATTTCCGAAACTTCCCAGGAGGTCACCCATCCTAAAATTACTCCACGGCCAGCACGCTTAACTGTGAAGTTCTTAGGATGGAATCACCAAAAAGATAGTATACCATGTTTATATAAGTAGTCAAATCAATCCTTATAACACTCCGCTCAATATGGGGTATTACATTTTGTAACACCCCGAGTCGATATAACCACGCGGGGGCTACCTTGGAGTGCTTTCGGATTGATCGGCTGGCCCCACAGATCAACACGAGTCCTTTCAGCACGCTTTGTCCTCACTCACGCACTTCCCGAGAAATTTTCAGAAAATTTCTGAAACTTCCCAGGAGGTCACCCATCCTAAAATTGCTCCACGGCCAACACGCTTAACTGTAGAGTTCTTAGGATGGAATCACCAAAAGGATGGTATACCATGTTGATATAAGTATCCAGATAAATCCTTATAACACTCCGCTCAAATTGGGGTATTACATTCACCCCCACTCAAAGAACGCAACGTCCTCGTTGCGCCTCAACCAATGACTGTCTCAAACTCTCAATACAGTTCATCCCAAGAATCGTCCCGCTAGGTGGCTAACTGGCTCATCCAAGTTCAGCTCACGGTCGCGGTTTTGCTCTGATACCATTTGTAACACCCCGAGTCGATATGACCACGCGGGGGCTACCTTGGAGTGCTTTCGGATTGATCGGTTGGCCCCACAGATCAACACGAGTCCTTTCAGCACGCTTTGTCCTCACTCACGCACTTCCCGAGAAATTTTTCAGAAAATTTCTGAAACTTCCCAGGAGGTCACCCATCCTAAAATTGCTCCACGGCCAACATGCTTAACTGTGGAGTTCTTAGGATGGAATCACCAAAAGGATGGTATACCATGTTGATATAAGTAGCCAGATAAATCCTTATAACACTCCGCTCAAATTGGGGTATTACAATAATAGTTGCATGGTGGTATTAATGGTTGTATGGTAGTATTAATGGTTTCATGGTGGTGTTAATGGTTGTATAGTGGTATTAGGGTTTGCATGGTGGTATTAGGGTTTTCATGGTCGTATTAATAGTAGCATGGTAGTATTAATGTTTGTATGGTGGTATTAGGGTTTGCATGGTGGAGTTAGGGTTTTGCATGGGGGTTAATGATTGCATGGGATTTAGGGTTTGTATGAAAGGTCCGAGAGATTGCATGGGATGTGTAAAGGTTGTATGGGAGTGAAATTTACGTATGAAAGGTTGATTTGGGATATAAAGAAGGTAATGTAAGTATTACTTGGGTGTTTGAACATATTAGATGAAAAATAATATGTGGAGATTATATAAGGGTCCGTAGGAGATCGAACTAGGATTTGTGTGGATAATTAGTGTTTGTTGTGGTTGCTTAGAATTTTTGTATTATCATGTTGCTTAGAATTATGATGGTGGAATTTTATGATTTGTGATGTGTGAATTATAAAGAGAATGATTCGTGCATGTACATGGTGAAAACTTCTGAATAAGATACTTAAAACATTAATCATGTAAAGTGGAAAATGTTAAGCCGGGCCTAGACCGATCCACCGGCATAATAGTGGCCAGGTACCGGAGTAGCTTGGAGACCGATCCACTAACTTAATAGTGGTAGGGTATGTTAACCTAGTGACTGATCCACCAGCTAAAATAGTGGGGGATCTCGAGCTTAACGAACCAAACCATATATGTTTTTAAGATGTGGGAAGACACTAATGACTTATAGTAGAACACTGTGCGAGAAGGGGCCAGACTAATCCACCGTCATATAATAGTGGTAGGGCATGTACCCTAAGTGACCGATCCACCGGCTATAATAGTGGCCAGGAGCCAAAAAAGCCCTAGAGACCAATCCACCGGTAAAAATAGTAAGGTTCCTGTACTCGTATGGACTTAATAATGAGCATGGTGTGAAAATATTTCGATAAAGGATTAATGAAGTAATTAATCTAAACTATATTGGATCTTGGCATTTTCACCTGATCGTTCAGTTACCTTTATGTTATTGTATTGGTGATTATGCCCTGTTATTATTCTGCATGGATTATGTGCTTATGTATTGGCCTTAGTGCTCGATTACCTTACTTAGTACGTAGCGTACTGATCACCCTTTTCATGGGTGCTACTCATTCCCACGAGTAGTATGCTCTTCTAAATTTGTGCAGGTAGGCGAGATATCAGTTTGGGCTGTGTGTTGAGCTTATTTTGGCTCAAAGTTTGAGAGAGCTGTGGCCATATTTCAGTCTTTATGTGATTCCAATTCCTTTTCTTAATATTTTATCGATTGTAAGCTACTTCTCTTTTTAATTTGAATAATAACTCTTTATGCATACTCTGATTTTGTTTTACAACCGTTTAATGCTTATTTTAAGTTTAGTTGTCTTAATTTTATAATTGATTGTTAATATTTTCTTATCCTTAGCACTTGGTACTGAAACGGTCGGAGAGAACCGGTTTGGTACTAAGTGTGGCGGTAGCATCCCCAGAATTCACAGGTTTTAAGTATTTCTATTTTAATTACTTTTGTTTCAAAAAAAATAATAGTGAATTTTGGGGTGTTACAATAACTACTACACTCGCATTTTTAATTTAATTTTGCGAAAACTTTAATTACTAATTTACTGGATGTTACTACCACAGGTAGCATAAGTCTAGTTTATTTACCTTTCTTATTTCAAGTGTTAAGGCTCAAGAACAAAATACAATAAAAATAAAAATAACAAAAATGAGTGATAATACATAAATATAAGTTATAGATAATATACTTCATACAACAACAAAAATCAAAATACACCAAGGAATATTAAGAGTCCGTCAAAACAGGTAACTAAAAGTACACCACTAGTTTTCCCTAACTCTTATACTAGAAATCTCATTCTAAGAACAAGACCTCTTCCCAAGGGCTCCATTAGTATTTACCTCTATTGTATGCCTCAAACTAGTGTATTCCCTTCACATAATCATCTACGAATATAGTATTAGTATGGATTCCTCATACTGAATAAATTACAATGTCTTACAAGAAGTAGCATTCCCACATTACACATAATCACGTAATAATATGAAAATCATGCTCAAGTAAAAAAACACAAGCCATAGAAATAGGTAATAATCATAGGATCATGTATACAACATCACAGTTTCATACTCAATAGTCAATCATACAAAGTCACTTCACATCATCATGATGTACACATTAGCTATATAAGATTAATCAAATCAATCCTAAATATCAGGATATAATACTGAGGCAACTACCAAACCTAAAATCCAAAGAAATACCAATTATAAAAGGGTATGGCACTAAGGCAACTACCTAACTAGCAAATCCAATTCAAATCATTTTTATATTCTTACATAATAGTTATTTTCATTTTTAATTACTTAATGGGGATACAATCAACCTAAGGAAAATGAGGCATACCCATTCATATTAGTGTACGAAGGAAACATAATACCCTTACCCTAGAACCCAAGGACAATACCCTATCCCAAAATCCTTTAAAATATATTTAAAGTTATGTCAATATAAAATAAATTAGTTTTGGTGTTGGAATGCGCTTAAATTTATAATAAAAATATGAATTTTAAGCATATTGATCGACTGGTGCGCTGAGGAATTAACATTCTTGTTCTTGACAAACTCGCCGACCGGCTCACCCAAACCCATCAATTAGTTGTTATGTGATTTCAGATTTATTTTCAATTTTGATTCAAATTTATCTATAATGTTTATGAAAGCTTCTTAAGAGCCTAATAATGTTAATAGGCATGTTTTAGTGCTTTGGGATTATTTTTACATTATTTACATCATCGCATAATTTTAATTAGCTAATTTGTTTTCAAGAAAGCACCTTTGAGGCCAACTTCGCCTTTTTCTCTTCTCTCTCACCTATCCCTCTCTCTTCTAGAAATTGGGGTTACAAGATTGACTTTGTGCACCATCTCTTGATTTACCAATCCACAACCATTCTCACCCTTGATTGCACTCAACCCCTACCCCATCAAGCCAGCCCTCATTTCTTGGTTGCCCACACTCAACCTTACCAATTTCATCTCCCTCTCTCCTATAAATGTCGACCTAGTCTTGCCTCTATACCTTTTTATTTCTGATATATTTTTATTCTTCACTTTTTTTTTTGTGGAAACTTTCCCCAAGTGTTGAGTATTCCTTCATTTTCTCTCTTCTCCTCTCTCAAAAGAAAAAAAATAGAGACTTTCTCTAACTTTCTCCCTTCTTTGTGCAAGTATTGTGTTCCTTTCTCTTATGCTAATCTTGGTTTTATTTCTCTCCTACTTTCCTTAAGTAAGGAGAAATTAGGGCCGAGAAAGGTTGAAGATTTCACTATTTTTGAGAAAAAAGTGGTTTTTTGTGTTCTTCTTCTTATTCTAATTTTTCTTTGATTTCAATTAAGTTCTAAAATATGATTTTTAATGGTTTTGACTTTTATTCTCTTAGAAATTGAGGTTTTGCTAGATAGCCATCAAGTAGGAGCACTTGTGCTAAAATAATTGCTTTAAGGTTAGGCATTCTTATATTTAACATAAATAGGGTTTTGTGGTGTGTTAGGGTTCCATGTGTTTGGTGTATGTATGAGTATGATCTAATTTTTTTCCATGATCTCAGTATATGATATAATTCTTTCCAAGTTAGTATTGCTGGACTTTTCCGATTTTATGCATATGTTTTCCATTTGGGCATAATTTGTTTAAGTAAAAACATTACCATGTATCCATGCAATTTTATATGTGAAACGTGTATTTTTATCTTTATTTTGACATAGAAGCATGCTAGGATTAATATGGTAAAGTGTGGTAAATTTTAGTGCGTGTATCGCAAGTCTGGGTAGTGCTTTACCCAAACTAGTCGATCGTTTCCTTAAACCTATTGATAGGTTATGGGAGTAGTTGAATGGTTTGGAGTTTTGGATCAACTGGTCGTGAGATGAGTCGATTGATTCAATAAATTTGTCAATCGGTTTTGATGAAAAAATGAGTGGTTTGTCAACCCATTGACTGGTGTCCCTGTAGACCAAACTAGTTTGGTCTCGACTTAGACCCATCAACTAATTAGATCAAACTAGTTGGCTGGTTTTTATGACTCATTGATCAGTTGGTCAAACCCATCAACTAATTTCCCTGCAAGTTAAAATGGGTAGGCCTCTACTTAGACCTATCAACCAATTGGACCAAACTAGTCAACTGTTTCACTTGATTAGTTGATCAGTGAAGCAACAAGTCAACTGGTTCTCTAGTATTATTTGTGTTTATATCTAGTATGACTAGACCAATCGACTAGTATGAGGGATTGATAGATAGCTGAAAGCCTACTGGTTTGTTATAAATTTCTATATTTATCTTGGCCTTTTGTGTTGATACCTCCATGTATATACAATATTTAAATTATGATCTCAACTATGATTTCCCTGATTTAATAAGAATCATCATGATGGTATATGAGACTTGATTTGGTTAAGTTTGGTGTCATCTCTCAACACCCAATTAGTGGCTTTTGTGCCTTGTGATGTGTTTACGTTAGCACTTGAAAACACCCAAATGGTGGCTTTAATGCCTTTTGATGTGTTTGGTGTTATCACTTGGAAATACCCAATTTGGTCAGATAATGGAATCTAATTGTGTTTGGTGTCATCACTTGAAAATACCCATTTAGCTTTGTGTGGATTGTATTGTGATTTGTGATATCACTTGAAAATATAAATTAATGGTATAATATTTCATTCGAGCCTTTTTCTTCGACTCTCAGTGTAGTTGATGAGAATTAGTAGGTGGATTGCCCTGGTTATATTTTTTCACTCAGTACCTATTTCCTTCTCTATTGGGTTGTAGTCGGTAAGGAGTATGTGCATATCATTATGGTTTAGGATTATACTCTTGCAAGCTGACATGGCATCAGTGTCTAGTTTGGGTAGGTGAGGTATCCTAGTACAAGCCCCCTGGTACTTCGTATTATCCATTGCTTAGGTAGGTGTGGTTTCCCAACTTTTTAGCCCTCACGGTGTTGAAATTTAAGGTATGGTTGGTGAGGTATCCCAGTACAAGCCCCTTAGTGTACTTTTACCACATGTGGTGGGTGTGATATCCCCATTTATGGTAGGTGCACTCAATGTTTGGTGGGTGTGGTATCCCCAAAGAAAGCCTCTTTGATGTATTTGGACTTTGTGTGATGAGTGTGGTATCCCATTGTGATAATTTATGCTGCTATGACTTTTATTTATGGTAGATAACTGGATATGGTCAAACAAACTGTTCTATTAATAGGAATTTGTGTGGTCACTAAAATCAGGCATAGGTTAGGTGATGATCATACCTATCTTATGGTTAATGTGGAGATAAAATTCCTTGTTTTTTTTACAAATGTTTCCACATTATCTTAAAAAAAATTTGGGTTACAAAATTAGGGATGTTATAGACACAGTGGTACACCTGGTCGTACTAGTGCATAAAGATAATACATCATCCTCCAACCTTGTTCACCTAATCCTTAAGTATTAATACCCCCTACAGGGTCCATAAGTAACCTATAGAATATACTAAGGCCTTATTAGGAACAGTAGCACACAAAAAAACAAAAATTAATGAGGGCTACATGTTGTCTCTAGGGTAACTAATGTTAGAGAGAAACCATTCCCAAATTGTGGTCTTTCATTTTTAGTATTAATATTTTATGAGGTAATCACAAATATCACATACTACACAATTATTTCCATTTCCATACTTATCTATAATACACCATCTTCTTATAAAGTGTTGAATGAGAAATAATGCCAAATTTTGGTGTTTGATTTTTATTTGATATTATGATTGCATTTGAGTTAAAGTTAGATTTGAAATAAGGTCAGAAAACTAAATCAAATAAGTTTTTTAAGCAAGCCGATTGACTGGTTTGTTGTTTTAGCAAAATGGTTTTTACTCAAACAAACTGGTTGACTGGTTGGGGAAATGATTGATTGGTCTACAGAACATTCATCTAATACACCAAACCAATAGAATAGTTTGTCGAGCTGGGTATATTTTTAAAAGTCAAATTTTTGGAAAATTTTCTTATACTAAAATAGAACCTTGTTAACCCATCGTGAATTATTCCTAAAAGATTCTTAACCTTTTTAATGATGTATTTAGCTTGAAAATACAACCTCATATTGATTTGAGGAGCCAATTGGGACAATTGAGGGGCGTTATGACCTTAGCTTTGTCTTCTTCTACTTCTCTCCTCTACACTGTTCTAGGATCATTGCTTCAATCTCAGACTTGATTCTGTTCGACTGGGAGATTCTTTACATGCTGACCTTCCATTTCCACTCTTATGTATAGTATTTCTTGACCAATTGACCTATCCTTCTCTAGTATCACCATTTGAGCTCTAGAGGATGGGTCAGCATATTTTGGAAGAAAATTTTCCATTTAACTCAAATTCAAATGGTAAGAATTAGGGTTTTTGGTTGTAACACCCCCAAAATTCATTCATGAAAATTTTCATTTAAAAGAATAATACATAAGCTAAAATATAATTTGGAGAATGTTACTACTATACCTAACACAAGATAAATGTCCATCATTCATTTCATGCTAGATACAAGGCTAAAATGTGTTGAACAAAAATTTAAATATTATCTATTCCATGAGGATAAACTTTTACGATGAGATATCTATAGGTAGATCGTAAGTGAATAATTTCACTAAACAAAATTATCGTTGAATAAATCAGTGGAACTTGTGAAATAACCCTAGATTTTAAAAAAGCTTATCAAAGTAATGAGAAATTAAAATTCCATTACAACACCCTTGAAATTTTAATATATCACTTGAAATTTTCAAAAGTAAATATAGATAAATAAAAATAAAACCCGACGGATCAAACTCAGGATTACCTACTCTCACAAGCCAAGCTTTCAACCCAACAATAATATTTGATCTTAAGCCTACATAAGATGTCTGCTCTTAACCATCAATGGACCATCGCAAGACCCATTAAACTAAAGTAGTATCAGTACAGGTCTAGGACTGAGTAAATCATGACTGCCTAACTCATTAAAGGAAACATGATACACATAAGTTATGTTAATCTATAGCTTACAATACTAATGCTCAATTATATATATGATAAATGCACCATTCCATTTATATAATAATTCATGCTTAATTATATATGCGATACATACACCATTCTACTAATATAATAACTCATACTCGATTATACATGTGATACATACAATAAAACATGGGGTCACATATTCATGCTTATGAATACATGACTAGACACGATAACACATAGGGTACAAGCATACAAGAAATCATGATCGCATGCTAAGTAATACACAATACCCTAGAATATAATAGTATGCACTTAAGGACCATATATGGTTTAAATAATAGATCATGTGATAATTGAGTACGAACATGCATCATATGGAAACACTATTGTAAGGGAGATAACCAAGAGATATGCATAGGAAAAGAAATATAAAGCCCATGAGTAAGTGAGAATAATTCATTATTATAATTTTTATTGTGATCATAACCATTTAATTATATTATCTTGAGGACGAACACTCAAAGAGATCGTAACAACTAATCTAAAACTCGAACGGTACTAGTCCTAGCTAGCCCATCCAAAAACATAACTAGACCACCAATAAATAGGACACCAAATTAGTTAAGTATGCATACCCCTATAGGGCCAAAATATATCGAGACACTTATAGAGTAGAAGAGGGCCTCTTCAGACACCGTAAGGCACCCATAATCACAGAATAGAAAAATACTATAATGGTACCAAGTGAATACAAAACCTAACTTGGATAGCTACCTCAAGCGGTACAAGTCCCAACTCAAGATCTTTCACTTTGAGTGATTAATATTTTATTCAAGGATTTAACCAATCATAAATCAGATCCATATAACAACACTTAGCTCACTTCCATCAACTCAATGAATTTCTATTATTATATCAATTCCAAGTGTCATTAAAACTGATTGATTTCAATTAACATTAAAGCTGATAAATTTCAATCAGCATTAAGGTTGATCCAATCCAATCGGCATTAAAGTCGTCCAAATTAATGTGGCACTAAGGCCAAATAATTTTAGGTGGTGTTAGCTGAATAATTCCATGGCATAAAATACAACATAAGGTATTATATTATTTCAATCCATACTCAACTACGAATATGGTTTTCTAAACCGATTACAGCTTAAGCACATTAGAACATACTCCAAAATCACCCAATATTTCATAATTAGGTGGACATGTTAACCACATAAGCATACTCATCCCTTCACATACTACCACACATAAAATATTTAAGAGTCATACTAACATGCATTTTTTTTGAGGATATAAACTCATACATACATATATACACACAATTATCACATATAACATATCATATGCTTGACATGATTAAATAATAGATAAGCATATTCATCACCTTCTACTTCACACAGACATACATACAGATTCCGCCATAAGTAAAGGTAAGTATTGACTTACCAAAATCCTAAGCTACCTAAGAAAATTGAGAAATAGAAAGATCTATCAAGAGCTTGATAATCCATGAAAATTTTTCCTTGATTGCTAATAGAAATCCAAAAACTAGGTAAGAGACTACCTTAATGATTAATAATTCAAATACTATAATTAAATCAATACAAGGAAACACAAATGATCTTTCTTGGAAAACGTGTCCAAAATCTAAGACTTGCAAGCATAGCTCTATTAAGACTTAAAATTAAATATCAATCAAATTGGGTTTAACATATACCACTCGAGGAATATCAAATAGATTTGGAAAGTTGGGAAAATGGCAGTAGATTATAGGTTAATTCTGTTGAAAATGGCTTACTCATTAGGTTTTAAAGGTCAAACACAAACTCAGATAGTTAAAATCAATTAATTCTATTTAAAGGTGTTAGAACGCAATTAATATCATTTTAACTATTTTTATAAATTTAATTTTAGAAAAAAAAACTATACTGATGACCAATTTCATAATTTCATTTGAAATCTAGGGTTTTAGGCCTAAAAATACAAGTTGATTAAATTTGATCAGTTTATTTAAATATGATGCTTAGAAATGTAATTAGACATATTTTATAACATATTACATAATCAATTGATCAAAACCAATAAAAGAAATACCCAATTTGGCATAGTTAGGGTGTTAAATCCGGAATGCAAATTTGGCTAAATTTTGCTAAAATATTTAAATTGATGGTTCAAAATTGCAATTAAATGTATTTTAATATAAATTATATAATCAATTGAATAAAATAACTCAACAATCCAATTTATCCATAAAATGTTTGACCTAAAAATTCATATCTAATCAATTTCATGCAATTTTCCCAAATCAACACTTTTGATATAAAATTAAATATATTTCAAAGGATATTATAAAATTAATTGAGTGAAATAACTCAATATTGCAATCCAATTTCATCACACATGGATTTTGACATAGAAATTCATTGTTGATTATTTTCACATAAATTTCTCCAATTAACGATTCTGATATGAAATTAGATAATTTTACATCATATTGTACAATCAATTTATCAAAAATTGCTTAATTGGATGAATTAGCAAAATTTGAACATAATCAGGTCAAAATTTTGATTTTTTACAAATCAACCATATACACTATAATTAACCACTCTAAATCAATCATAAAACATACATATACAAACAATTTAACTTATCAAAAGCTAATTCATACCAAATTGATCAAAAAAAATATTAGCATTTGGGATAACTTATACCAAATGGAATGCAGCGAATCAGAGCAATTAGAGGTCAGTGGAACTTCATCGGAGGGAAGGACCACTCGTTGATGGTAGAACTACATTGGTGGTGACCAGATGGTGGTGCCATATTTGTTACTCGCCACTTGTTGCTGCTCATGTAGTGGAGTGGCATCGTGCTGTAGAGAGAGTTGCGATAGAGAATGGTCGATCGTGGCTGCTGGTCGGTTGGGCGGTTGGTGGTTAATGAAGGAGGAGCAAGGAGAAGGAGGTGAGGGCTAGGGTTTGGTGCAGAGAAAACATGAATGAGAATGAAGAGAGAAGGGAAAAGAAAAGAGAGAGAGAGAGAGAGAGAGAGAAGGGAAGGGAAGAGGGGGTCAGTTGAGGTAGTTTTTTTTTTTTGCTAATACAAATACATAATTGAGTCTAAAAATATAAATAAATAATTTTATCTAAATTTATTTAACAAAAATTATTTCTTAAGGATCCAAATGTATAAAATTGATATAACTCAATATAAGAATTTTGAAAATGTGTTTAGAAGAAATTACCAAGAACATAAAGATATATATTATTTACGAAAATACATTATAAGACCTTGAAAAATATTTAAAAGTATAAAAGAAAATATTTAAATAAAAATTCTAATAGTGTGAGACAAATTTAAATAATTTTCAAAGCTAGTCTTTTGCAAACAAAAAGGATAAAGTGGAAGAAAATTAATTTAAAAAATAAATCCATAAATATGCTCCAAAAATCTTTTTAATTTATAACGTTTCAAAATTTTTAAAGACTTTAGAAATGAATAAATTAAAATTCAAAATTATTTTCTATAAATAAAATTATTAAAATAAATTTGACTATTCTAAATGAAAATTTTATAATTTAAATATTATATTTTGCTAATGAAATATAAGTTCAAAACAAAGTTGTCATCACACGACGAATTTATAATAAAAAATAATCTAAAAGATTAATTATTAAAATACGAGAAATAATAAAAATACATATTTTTAACCAAAAATTAAAATCATATGAACATAATAAAATCATGGTTGCAAACTAATTTATCTAGAATGATCCGTAATGACAATGATTAATTAAATTCAAATTTAAACCTAAAATATAAATCTATAAAACGAATCAAAATTAAATTAATTAAATGTTTACATAAAATTATGCTAATAAAATAATTAAGCTTAATAAAATTAAATTTTTAAGATACGGGGTATTACATTGATATATTCTTGACTGCACTTATGATTTGTGTTGATTTATTGGCTATAAATAGCCCTAATCACCCTTTTGATTTACCTTTCTTTTAGCCATCAAAATACTTAACTGCCTAGCATTCACCTTATCTCTTTGCATTTTTAGCCCTACATTCGAAATTTCATTTACTCTTTTGATCTTTTCTCTAGATCCCTCTTGTTTAGTTGTTAAGAAAGAAAGAGTTATATTTAGGAAAAGGGTTGAATGGTTCAGCAGGTTCAACTTTTATTTTTCCTTTTGGTATGGTATGTTCATTCTTTCATTTCCATTTCAAGTTTGACTTTATAAAATTTATTCATGAATTTTTGAGTTAAAACTATTTGTTTTTAAGGTTTTAAAAGATGAGGATTTCACAGGCTAAGTATTCTTGTTTAAGATATGTTTTGTCTGCATCAAGTAAGTTATTTTTCCTTCTAAACTGGGTTATGAGTAATCTTGCATGATATAAAACTCTATAAATTTTATATTGCATTTTGATATGAATATATAGTTTACAGAATTGGATTTGGATGGTTAGATTGTGCATTTTGAGTGAAAAGCATAAGTTTTGAGGAAAGATTGGATTGTGATATTTAATGATGAAATGTAAAACTAAGGTAAGTTGAAAATGTGTTCTGTGAGAACATATTCCATTGTGTTATGATAAAGATTTATAAGCATGATCTATATAAAAATGATTATTTGGTTCTTATTGGATGAAAAATTAATTGGTTGGTTTGGTTAAATCGATTGGTTGGTTCCTAGAACAATCGATTGATTGACCCAACCCATCGAATAGTAGGCCTATATAGACATTGATCTTGCTCTTTGCTTAAACCCATCAACTTCTTGGTTAAAGCCAATCGAATGGTCTATGAACAATCAACTTGTTTGCCTAAAATGATCGACTAATTGACCCAAATTGATTAGCTAGTTGGAGTAGACCAATCGACTAGTTTGTGTGATTTGGTTCTTCTTAGTTTAGATATGCTTATAGACTATACATGAGATTGTTATATGATTATTTAAGGGATAAAATACGGATACTATCATGGATTAATGACCTAATTAATGGATTAAATGGACCATGTCTTATGGAATACTCAATGGGTATTGTAAAGGCTTAATGGGTGCACCACATAAGAAATGTGACGGTTTTTGAGAAATAAGGTGATGAAACATGGAATGTGCTTGAATTAAATAATATAATAGGCATGATTGATATTGGAAAAGGGTAAATGGAAACCACACACATTGTTGGGGAATATAAATGGTTTAATATGAAAGAGATATGGAAATGTATTAATTGTTCCTTATATGGGCATTGTATGATCATATAACCTCATGAATAATGTATTAATTATGTAAAGAGAAAAAAAATCAAGCTATGTATGGGTCTGGGTTACTTAGTCCTCAATTTTCTACCAGGGGTTATTCTTCCTTCAGGTGCTTATTGGTACCTTCAAACTTTTCCTTTCGGTGGGATCCTAGTAGATCCTGGTACTTTAGCTATTATAGACATTGATGATGTAGCAAGGGGTATCAATACTAAAGGGTTTAGTTACCTAGGTGGTTAGCTTTGGCCTAGACTTATGTCCATTGTGGTTGTTGGCTTTGGCCTAGAATTTATATCCCTTGGTTTAGATATGCTTCCATGGTATGTGAGACCAAGGGGTGATGCATAGTCCATTGCTAGATAATGAATAATTTGATAATGATTAGAAAAATGGTTTGGATGATAATAATGGTAAAAGTTGGAATGAATACTTGGATAATGGCTTGAATGAATAACTGGTTAAATAGTTGGAATGATTGACTTATTCTTAACCTATATCAGTATGTGGATAAGGAAATGGTATAACCTAACCGATTGAGTAAGTTGGAAAATAAACTCTAGTGGTTATCTGGAATAATCTACTTAGTACGTGGGTGTAGTTATCTATGATATTGAACTATGATAATAAGTATGATACATTCTGAGTTGCCAAAGTTATGCATGATAGTGAATTCTGATGTACTACTAAACTTATATGGCAATGGCGTGGCACATGTTAAATGTGATTCCATGTCATGATTAGACTTTCATACATGTAACTTTCATTAAGGAGGAAACTTGGCTTACTCAGTATGTAGTATATTGATACACCTATTTACTCAGTCACTTGCTCAATCTCATAAATAGAGGGCCATGTGTAGGTTTTTAGGGATGCCCAAAAGTGGGCCTACCTTAGCTTGGGTTTGAGGCTTGAAAGCACGGACATCTAGAGGTTTTGTGGGGTCTGTGATGGAACGTGGTTTTGTGTACACGCTTTGACTTATTTTCTACTATTATAGCTTTGTATGTTTAGCCTCTTATTATCCCTATATTTGACTACGTTGGAGACCATTAAGGTCCTTTGTTGTAAATGATCTTTTAAATATTTATGTAACTTGATTTTACGCACTCTACATTAAATTTGATACTTTGATTTCAGCTTTGTATCTAATATAGGATGGGCAATTAACATCTATCATATGTTTGGCACGACATTAGTACTCCATTTTTTCTAGGTGTGTTTAGTATTTTCCGCTTTTTCACAATTTTAAAAAGATTTTTTTGTAGTGAAAAATGGGGGTGTTACATTAGCCATTTTCCTTTTATTTATACTTATTAAGGTAAACTCTAAGGTTATTGGTCTTGGTCAAGCTAAATTCAATACTATAGTCAACCTATCAATAGTTTAAGGCGATCCTAATGTCTAATTATTCACAAAATATGCATTAGGTCAAAGATTACCAAAATAGCCTCAAAACCTTAATTTTGTTATTCTATTCATTTCCATACCAAACATAATTATTACAATAATTTTATTATGAAAAGGCTAAAAGACATTAATTCACTTTATTTTAGTACGTAAGTAATCATTTCAATTTAGAGAGTGACTATATTTACCACTTTTCGCACATATATTAAGTTGCGCCTGCAAACCCTACTCATGTGTTTCTAGCATATCTTAAATTTCATGCAGCATGTATGTACATTTTATAGCATGATACACCATTTAATAGGGTAATTAATATCATGGTGCATGTGAAGAAACATTTATAACCCTAGAATATACGAATAATAATTATCATACTCTAACCCTAATCATGCATGCATGTTCTATGCTATTTATAATAACTCTAGCTGCCATGCAATAATAATCATGAGATATTCATCAAGGAACTCACATCATCATGTTATAGGGTTGCAAACCCTCACAAAACCCTAGACATGCATACTCAAACCATTTAACATATTATTCGTGTATATAACATAATAGCCATCGTATGTACCATTTACTTAGCAAGTTATCATCTTATCATGTATGTCATAATACTTAAAAGATATAAACCCTAACATGATTCTAAATCTAAATCATCTTAACATTCCCACACATAATTTATACTGTTACATGAGTGATTAGATTTACTAAATCTAAGCTTACACACAAAGTACAAAAAACTGTCTTATTTTAGATCATTAAGAATTACCTAATAAATTAATACCTAATAACACATGTATTAACATTTAATATAACACAATAATAACCCAAAATTAAGTGAACCAACTCTAAGAACAAAGAATCGACAAAAACAAGTGTAACACTTGCAACCTTACTACTTAAAAATTTTATTTTTTGAAAGTGTTAATAACTAAATTTATAAGTGTTAACTTCCACAGTTTACATAAGTCTAATTTCTCACCTTTCTTATGCTAAGTGCTAAGGCTAAAGCAAAACATAACCAAAGTAAATCAGTGGAAATATGAGACATTATATAAAAAAAGTTGTGGGTAATATATTTTATACAATAATGGAAGATCAAAACACCAAGGGACATAAGAGTCTAAATAAACTCAATTACATCAAAAATAAGTATCTGAAGGTAAAACACCATTTTATCTTATCTCTTATACCCAAATTCCCACTCTGAAAATGGGACCTCCTCCAAGCGCTCCACTTATCCTTCCCATTTTTATACTCTGCATGCTTATCCATGACCTCTACATAGTCATCTGCAAAAGCACTATCAATACAACTTCCATATATTGAGTTAATATAATATCTCACAAGAGGTAGCATACCCACATTACACATAGTCACACCATGATCTAAAATCATACTAGATCATAAAGCATGTACCATAACCACATGTAATAATTGTGAAATAATATAAGTAATATCAAATCTCAATCTTAATAATAAAATATACTAGTCCATTTTAAATCATCTCAAGGTACAATAGGCATATCTGATTAGTCAAAAAGATTCCATATACCAAGGCATGGCATTAAGGCAACAAGAAAACCAACAAATCCAAGACAATACTAAGGTAGGGAACTGAGGCATCTATTGAACCAACAAATCCAAAACAATATCAAGGCAGGGCACTAAGGCAATTATGAAACAAAGAAATCTAAAATAAATCTTTTTATTTATTTACATAATAGGCACATCCATTTTACATTACTCGAGGGGGATGCAATCAACCTAGGGACATAGAAATACATATAGAAATATTAGCACCTAAAGGGGACATAGTACCCTTACTCTCCAACCCAGTGACCCAATAGTATGCCTAGTTGTACTAGTGCACAAACCTAGTCCTTAAGTATCAATACTCCCTATAGGGCCCATAGGTTAGCTATAGAGTATAATAAGACCTTACTAGGGCACACCAACACACTAGAAAACCAAAGAAAATGAGGGATAACACCACATCTCTAGGGTAGCTAATCGTAGACAACAACCATTCTCAACTTGAGGTCTTTCACTTTATGTATTAATACTTTATAAGGTGATCACAAATGTCATATACTACAAAATAATTTTCATTTCCATACTTAACCATTTTTTCTTTTATTTACAATTATAAAAGGTCAACCCTCAGGTCATCAATATATGCCAAGCCAAGTTAACATTAAGTTCAACCTCTCAAAAGTCTAAGTTCATCCTAACATCCCATTATTCATAAAAGATATATTAGGTCACAATTATCAAAATGCCCTTTAAAACCCTTGTTTCATCATTTTATTCATTTCCATGCAAAATATTATTATTATGAAAAATTTATCATGAAAAGGCTAAAAGACAATACTTTATATTATTTTAGCATTTGGATAATCTTTGCATATAGGCAATTATCTATATTTTTCACTTTTTATGCATTTAGTGGGTTGCACCACAAAACCCTAATCATGAAACTCTCACATGTCACATCTTCCATACAACATGTTCGTACATATTTAAAGCATAATAAATCATTTAAATAGGGAAATTATAATCAGAGTACATGTAGGGAAATATATCTAACCCTATATTATGCAAATATAAATCATCCTAAGCTAACCTTAATCATGCACATATTCTTCCATGCAAATCATCATAACCCTAACTACCATGCATAGCAATCATGAGGCATTTACCATGGAATTTAAATCATAACTTGCTAATAATAAAAATCCTAATAAAATCCTTGACATGCAGACATAAATCATATAATATATTACCATGCTTATAGCTTAACTTTCAAAAATTATACGTATCATCCATTCAATATGTTATCATTTTATTATGCATGTCATAATACTTGAAAAACATAAAACCTTAGCAAGATTCTAGGTCTAAACAATCATATCATGACCACACATAAATTCTACTATCTTATGAGTGATTGGATTTACCTTATCCAAGCTCACACAAAAAGTCTTCTCTAAGGTCATCAAGGATTACCTAATAATTTAACACCCAAATACATATGTATTAGCATGTAATATTAACAAAAATAACCCAAAATTACTAAAACAACTCAAGGATTACTAACTAGTTAAATCAAGGTAAAGTAACCCAAGAAAAACTCAAGCAATGAATGAGGAAGACTTTGGTGCCGAGAAGGAGAGGAGGACAATGATACCTTTAGCCAAAGCTAGGGAAATGTATTAGATAGGAATGGCTGATGTTAGAGAGGGGAGAATAGCATAAATGGTGCAATAAGGTGAGGAGGAAAATGTGGCACAAAAGATCAAAGGTGGAGGGAGAGACTTTAGTGGATAATGGTTTAGTAAAGGGGGTGAGCTTTGGCAAATTTGGTTGGAGGAGGAGGGGAGACCTTTGATAGTTTTGGCCAATGGTTGAGGGGTAAGGTGTGGTGGTTATGTTAAAAGGATAAGCTGGTGAAGTGGTATAGATTACCGATGGTGTGGTGGTGGTTTTGATGGGAATGGCAGAAATCAAGGGGAAAGAAGTTTCGTTGCGGTTAGATGAAGCAGGTTGGTTGATTTCAATGATGTTGTGCATTGGTGGTGGGGTGGTTTTAGCAAGTTTTGCTAGTTTAGGGGTGAATGACAAATAGAAATGGCTGGTGCTAAGGAAAGGAAGCTGGTGGTGGAGTGAATTTTAGATAAAAATGGTGAGGTTGAAGGAGAAAAAATGGAGAAATTGAGAGGGTTTTTGCATGAAGCAGCTTAGGAGAAGGACATAAGATTGCTCAGGGGGCTTAAGGCCCGACACAAAAGGGAGAGGAGAAGGGATTAAGAAGAGGATATTGTGAGGGAAAATATGGAGCAAAACAAGGTGAGTAAAACATAAGGGAGAGGGAGGTAATGTGTTGGGCAAGGTGTGTAGGAGTTAAGTGTGTTAGGGTAGAGGGAGTAGGGTGAGGTAAAAAAATCAAGAATAGTGTAGGGGTAATTATTTAGGTGAAGAACTGGGGTAAATATCTGGATAAAATTATTAAGCAACTAGAATTAGGGTTTGCTTGAAACAATAGATACCGATTGAGATTTAACTTAGTTTTAAAATTTAATAATTCACCCTTTAATGAATTTTAACCTGATGAAAATTTATATCTAATAAGTCATAATAATATTACAAATAATAATAATAATAATAATATATTTAATACAAAACATTCTAAAATAGTTATTAAAACTAATACACATAATTATTATGTTATAATTAGGGTTTTCAAAAATGCGGTATTATAATTTACATTACTACCCCCTTAAAAGAGACTTTGTCCCTAAAGTGAACCAAAATGAAACTAACTTGCAATAACCTTAGGTGGTCCACAAACAATGTTCCACGAGTTGGGGGTCACTAACCCCTTAAAAGAACTAAACCCTAATCAAGGCACATAGCTAGCACACAATCATGATGAGAAAAATCATCAATCAATCACACCCATATATGAAAAATTAATAAGAACTATAACCAATCAAGCACACAATTAAGGGTATACCAGTAGTGGTGTCCACAAATCTATGAGAATGTACATCACTAATCACATTTAGACTATTAACCATCATACCTCCTTGGGTACCTCTAATACCCGAAGTATGGCTTGCACTACTATATGGGTAGAGTGAGAACCAGTTCCCTTACCCCTAGCACCCACACTTGGGATGCTACTAGTGGGCATCTGAGTCACTAGGGAATACTGCTACTAGTAGGTGGTTTTGCCTCCTGACTGTACTTGATGATGGTGAGCTCCAACTCTAGGAGAGGAACACTTAAATCCTTTGTGGTCTATCTTGCCACACTTCCAACACTCTAATATTCTACCATAGTAGTCATTTCTTAGGCGATTCCCTCTACAAATCTTGTAGTGATAGTACATTAAGGGTCGGTCATTTTCAAACTGTTCTCTAGAAAACTAAGAAGACTGACCACCACTAGGTTAGCTCTGTTGAACACTAGACTAAACTCTTTTTTCTTCTTCGTGATCGTGAAAATATTTATTAGACTCTTAATCCCGCAAATAGCCTTCTTTGCCTCTTAAATCCTTCTTAGGGCATAAGCTCTCTCATACACCATGAGCTCATCATTCATAATCTTTCCTCCAAACATCTCTTGAGTTCGTAGGTCTAACCCTTACTCAAAGCGATGAGCAGCCATTTTTTTCATATTTACCTATTGCTGGTGAAAAAGCAAGAAGATCAAAGAACTTGCTACAGTAATCCTCAACCAACATGTTGCCCTGCTATAGGGTCAAAAACTTGGCATGTTTTGCATGAAAAATTTGCAAAGGGTAGTAGCATGCTCTAAAAACTACCAAAAATCCTTCCTAAGTCTTTACTAGCTTAATAGCTTGAAGTTGGTATCCTCTCCACCATTCATTTTCCTTTCCTCATAAATAGAATGTACCGAAATCCACCTTATATCCCATCGGGGCAATCAGAAGCCTTGGAGATCTTCTCTAGCTCTCTAGTCCACCTTTCCAATACTGTTGGATCCTCAAATATAAGTGGGTGATGAAGCCCAGCCTCTCTAAGCTAGTTCTCAACTTGAACAAGTGTTGGATGTGGCAATAAGGTTATGGTTGTGGTTGTGGCTCTACCACTCTCTCTACTATTGTGATAAGCAACTCCTCCATATACGCAATGTTAAATTTTTGAGCCACTGTGTTAAAGGAAATATAATAATATGGTTATAACCCTAATGAACATAATTAAAGGCCACCTATGAGAAGGCTAAGTAGCCTATATCATTTAAATGCTAATAGAAACATTAATATTTATCACAATGGTTGTACACAATCATACACAGACATTAAAATAATTACTAACATTCAAAATATATGGTTATAAAACATTTATGATTACAAACATCATAATAAGAATAGTTAGAACTTCAAAGAATAAAAGGAAACCTTCACCTTCTAGGGTTATGCTTATCATAAGGATAGATCGCTATGATATTAAGCATCCACCTAACATCTACCTGAAATATAAAATGCCTAAAAATTCCTTGAAACCTATCGCAAGTCAATCATTGCCATCAAAACCCTAAAGGCTCAAATCCATAGTAGTATCAAATGCCTAACTATTATGGATCACCTATTGGAACCATTTCTCATGCAATATCATCTACTCTCTCTCCTAGTATTTAGGAGGCACATCCACTTTATCTGTCTCTCTTCTGGGACATTACTCGTTGGTAGTCCCATCCTAGCTCTCTACATATCATCAATCATGATCTTCCCTCTTTCCAACCGATTGTAACATAGCAGGAAACATTCACCCTCCATAAACCTAGGATGTGGAACACCCATCACAAACAATTCCCTATACACTTCTCTTACTGTAATACATAGCTCTACCCAAGGGAGGGTCATTGGTGTGACCGTAGCCGGCACGCAATTTAAACCCTCTTGTTGTCACTTGTAGTACTGGTAAATAAGGGTATCGTTCTAGCCGAGGATTGAGAGGGCTCACCTCTACTTAACTAACTTGAAAATAATTAAAACTAAAAATAAAAATCCTAAATAACACAGAATAAATAAATAAGAAAAATAATAATGAGGGTTTATCTAAATAATAAAATAATAAAATGAGAAAATAAAATAAAGTAAACTAATAACGAAAATAATGAAAATGATGGGAAACCCGCAGATATGAGAAATATGTTAGGGAAATAAAAATCCACCACTAGATTAGGTCGAAAATATAATATTTATTTCTAAGTCATCTTTTAATCGTGAGAAAGAGATCGACCAGGTTGCACACCAAACGCAGGTCCATACACCTTATATTACTTCCCTTATTTAATTAATACGACCACGTGCCTATATTAACCCTATTAAATACTAGCAGTATAGTAGCAACATGCTGCTCCTATATTTAACTAGATTTAATACATTAAGTGTAAGTGGAAGGTTGTCAATCTAAGTACCCAGACTAGTACAAAACGCATGTCTAGCTGTATTTCCTATCCTTGACCCACACGTATCGAAACGTTTTACCACTTCGGTTAGAATCACAAAACGATTAGGTGAATTGTTATCTAACCTAGCTACAATTTATACACATAAATTCTAGTATATTTAGATGGCCACCTCGCAGGCAAATAACCCTACATACTGCCACTTATGAGGAACCAGAACAAGGCATGCACCAAATAAACTATACTTTATAGAATTATATATATAAACAATAGCAATTAATATAGAGCCAAGAAACAATCTCACGAAACAAAGAAAATAAAATTATAATTTAAATCCTAATCTAGGGTTTCAATTCATTCCCTAACAATAAATAATCAGCCACTTATAATTAAAGAATTAATTACATAGAAATATATATCTAAAATATAAATTAAAAATAAGAGAAAGAAATAACCGGAAATAATGTTGGATAAAAGATCAAGAATTTATTCAGATAAAAATTAATTTTATCTGAAATAAATTCTACCGGTATAAATTTCCTCTTATTTTTCTTCCTTCTCAGTCTTGAATTTCCGTGCCAAATTCTTTTTCTTTTTCTTTTTCTGGCCGGCGGCTGATGGCTGACAGTGCTCGTTACGTGCGTCGCTGAGGCTTCGGTTTCCATGCCTCTACGCCTGTTCCCTGTCTCTCGTCCTGTTTGTCTCTCCCGAGCCTATAAAGGCTCTCTCCCGTCTCTCTCTCTCTACGTCGTCTCACATAGCCTCGGAAGGCTCTGTCGCACCCCCTCTGTCTCTTTCCCGAGCCTATAAAGGCTCTGTCACCCGTCCCTTTGTCCTACAACTCTCCTCCTTTTATTGTCGTGCGTCTCTGCCCTACTTTTCCACGTCAGCCCTACTGACTGACTTGCGGCTCCTTTGTTTGCCTTGCCGCTGCTTCCGTTTGGTTTCGTTTTCGTGGTGTTTGGGCCTTCGGCCTTTGGCCGTTGGTCCAAAGGTCTTATTTTTTTATTTTTTTTAATTTTCATTTATTTAAAAACAAAACCTGCAAAATAAAATTCAATAAATATTAATAAATAATATTTTATTATAAATTTACTTAATTTATATCATTTTAGCTCAAATAATAAAATTTATGCAATTTTTACCACTTAAGCATAAAACAATAATTATTCCCCTATATTAGTTAAATAAACTACTAAAAACTAAGATTGTAAGGGTATAAAATGTGTCAAAATATGAACTCATCACACCCCCACACTTAGCTTCTTACTTATCCTCAAGCAAGTTATTATTCTGAACAGGTAAATTAAATTAACTAGCCACTTTCGTAGGTCTCACGATTACACTTAGCATGTGCAACAAGCCCTTTAAACCCCTAGGTCACTCATCGAGGACGAGTAAGGTCTCGTGAGGGTTTCGCAGATGATATACCCACAAAATCACACACAAATATAAAAAAATCACACCTAATACCCTTAACAATTTTTTTTTCAAAATCTTTTACTTTCAAACGTCAAGATTAACAATCAATCAAGATTCAGCATTGAGAGAATTAAAGAATCAATTTCAACATATGGTTCACACATACACATGATAGGTATGAACAGATCAATATTATGGATGAAAATCTACCACGCCTTAGTCACATCAAGATCTATCCTCACTATGGATACCCTATATTTTTTTTCTCTCTTAGATTCATGGCTACAAATGTATAGAAACACTCATGTATGTGAGCTAAGATGATAAAGATAACAAACGACTCACATATATAAACAAATAAGGCTCATGTTCTTGTGGATAAAACCTCATGAAAGACATCAAATACTTGCCAAATGGACCGAACCATATGCTTACCTCTTGTGACTAATCTCCATCAGATCAAAGGTTGCTCATCTCAAGAATCAAATAGGACTTGCTTATTGGTTGTAACGGGGTTTAAGGTAAAGAAGGGTGTGGAGTATTTTAGTAGTGTGGTGCTAAAAATATCAAGAGCTAGTGGAATCTAATAATTAGATGAAATATAAGCATAACTCCACATCAATGATTAATGATACACCTCTACACCTTCACCATAAAATGTAATATGAATAGAACTTTCTCAACATCATCTCCATAACTCCCTCTCTTCCTTATATCCTAACATTTTTTTCTTCTCATTTTTTTTGACAATTTTCATTTTTTTTTCTTTTTTTTTGACATTTTTTTTCTCCACCAAACATAACCAATCCTTTTTCTTATCATAAATACATATATTTCTTTCACATACACACATACACAACCACTCTTCATATCCATAACGATTTTATTTCCTTCCATTAGCTTTGAGAGAAGGTAAGGACATTAAGGCCCAACGGTTATTCAAAGTAGGTAATGAAGAAAAGTATATGTTCCTTATATAGACTCAAAGGGTTTCTATGGGATGTATATAATGGATACACAAATCAGATTAAGCTATTTGGTCATGTGATGGAAACTTTTCTAAGCTGCCTTCATCATTTCCTCAATCAGAGCATATTTTGACTATAAGCTTCGAATAGCACAAGAGTAAGTTCTAGTAATCTCTATAGTCCATTACAAGATCTATGGCAAATAATTTTATCAAAACAATTAAACATATATAAGGTTTACAAAAAAAATTGAAGCCAAGAGATAGTAGATGATTTTGTGTAAATTCACTCAGAAAAAGAAGGTACACATGGTTCAAAAGCTCACTAAGGAATGTGACGAAACTCAACATGCCATGTCGATGATTAGACAATCATACATATTCTTTCTCCATTCAAACTTAGGCACGTAGATATGTGTTCCCTATATCGAAATCAACATAAAAAATCTCCACTTACTTTATCTCAATTTCATGATCCTCTTTTTTGTTAGATTTCAAAGATATACTCCTCATTGGCTAATTAAGGGTCCTACGACTCTAAAAACACTAGACACTCTAAAAAAAATCAAAACAATTTTTTTTGACACGTACATAAAACAAATGCACCCCCACACTTAAATCACACATTGTCCTCAATGTGTAAACAACTAAAGAAACATGCAATTTAAAGTATGGAGATAAAAACTAAATAAATAACTAAATAAATAACTAAAGGATAGAAAACTCCCTTATGACATTGGGTTGCCTCCCAAGTAGCGCTTGTTTTTACGTATTCAGCCTGACATGATCTCGGTTTTTATCGTTCAAGGTGGATACGTCCACTTTAGAGCTGCTTCACCAAATCCTTCCTCGTGATGATCATCTTTATCCTGCAAGGAAGAAAACGACAAAATGTTAGATTTAATGAAAGATTTAACCCAACAAGAATGTAACTTACCTAGCATGGAGTTTAAACAGGTGTGTAAAGAGAGAATGTTTTGCCCCATATCCTTATATCTTGATCTCTCTATCAAAGGAAGAACATATTTTCCTATCTCAGAATCTTTAAACACATCCTTCCAACATAGCCTCTCCTTTGGAGCATCACGCTTCTTATTAAATGTATCCAAGATGATTTGATTACTCTCTTCACTCTTGGATCCATATAACCTGCTAAAAGAGGGAAAACAAGGAGTGTAGTTAGCATAAATAAAATCAAAGTGGTTCAAAGGCTTACCTTGTGTCTCATGGTCATCTCCAAGAAAAAGTGGGGAATAAATGTTCAAAGATGGTATATGGTAGGTGAAAGTGATAGTATTGTCATCCATATACTTCTCTTTGTTCACTTGATCCTCATTTTGATGAGATTCTTCTTCTACTTTTATAAGCTTTTCTTCCACTTGATCTTTCTCTTCAATGTTTTTCATGGAAACCTCCTCAACTAGCTCATCCTCACATTCAGATATGGTATCATCATCCTCATAACTCTGACTTGAATTTGGAATTGAAGTACTAGAGAGCTCTTCTTGTGCTTGTGATTGATTCATCAGGTTGACCATATAACCCATTTTCTCCTCTATCACTGACACCCTTTCATTTTGCATAATCTAACTTTGCACCAGTTGATTTTGGATGTCTACCAACTGGTTTTGACCATTTTTCAATGCGTAAAGAAGCTTATCCATTTTTTCTGAACTTGAGGGTTCTGAAAATGGAGAAGATTCTTGTTGAGGATATTGATAATATTTTAAAGCTTCATATTTGCATGTGTAAGGGTCTTGATATGGCACTTGATACTGATCATTCATCTCCCATCCAAAGTTGGGTTGATGCCTCATTCCCGAATAGTATGTGCTTGTATAGGGATCGTGTCCTTGAAAACCATTGAAAGATTGAGCACCAGATTGTGTCCATCCTCCTCCTCTCATAGCTTGTTCATGGTAGGCATATGGATTTCCTTGCGTATGACACACTCCACTTGTATTAATAACTACAGTAGCTTTAGCAACCTGCAAAACAAGAGTAGTAAGTTTGTTAAGTTTATCTTCAAGACTACTCATACTTACCTCATTTACTCTTGCGTTAAGATTCGAGCAAAGTTGTCCATAACCAAAGGATCCTTTCATAGCCACCTGAAAACACTAATACTTCAAAGGAAAAGGTTAATAACAAAATAAAACACACCAAAAATTCTAAAAAATATATATAAAACAAAACTAAAAGAAAAAATACAAAAACACTAAAAATGAAAACACACTAAAAATACTAGCAAAATAAAGGTGAAGTTACCAATCCCCGGCAACGGCGCCAAAATTTGGTGTGATCGTAGCCAGCACGCAATTTAAACCCTCTTATTGTCACTTGTAGTACTGGTAAATAAGGGTATCGTTCTAGCCGGGGATTGAGAGGGCTCACCTCTACTTAACTAACTTGAAAATAATTAAAACTAAAAATAAAAATACTAAATAATACAGAATAAATAAATAAGAAAATTAATAATGGGGTAGTCCTGATATCATCACTAGGGAACATCCTAAAGTAAAAAATGGGTAGTCCTGACATTTCAAAAGTCATTCTAACGAATTCAACAAAATACAACAAATCAACTTAGAATTTAGAAACCAATACACTTCCCAAAAAAAATAATCTCCTCAAACCTCCAATCAAGATCAAGCTCATTCCTCTATACTAAAGTTCACCAACAATACCTTAGGAATATAACTCCAAATACTAATACTACTATAAAGAAAAAATTCTAACTCACAATCCTCACAACATTAAACCGAGTTTAGAACACTTAGGAAATGAAATCTTTTAAAAATAAAAGAGAAGATTTTCAAACAAAAGATTTGATGCCAACTTATAACACTCTCATCTTTATAACTTAAAAGTTTCATTTTGTGGAAGTATTAATTATTGAGTTTCTAAATGTTACCACCACATTTAGCATAAATCTAGTTCCCTCACCTTTTTTGTATAAAAATATGAGACATTGTATAAAAAAAGTTGTGGGTTACACACTTTATATAATAGTGGGAAATCAAAATGCTAAGGGACATAAGTGTTTGAAGAAAACTTTTACATAAAAAAATAAGTATATGAAGGTACAACACTAATTTATCTTATCTCTTGGACCCAAAGGCCCACTCTAAAAATGGGACCTCTTCCCAAGGGCTTTACTTATCATTTTCCACTCTTATACGCTTCATGCCACTCCATGACCTTTATATAGTCATCTACAATAGAAGTGTCAGTATGAATTTTTGATATTGAGTAAATCGCAATACCTCATAAGAGGTAGCATACCCATGTTCCATATAGTCAAACAATGATTCGAAAGCATACTAGAGCAAAATTCATGTACCATAACCACAAGCAATAATTGTGAAATAATATAAGTAATATCAAGTTACAATCTTAATAGTAAAATATACGAGTTCATTTCACTTCATCTCAAGGTATAATAGACATATCTAATTAGTCAAAAAGATTCCAAATACCAAGGTAGGGCACTAAGGTAATTACCCAGGCAACAAATCTAAGATAATACTAAGGTAGGGCACTAAGGCATCTACTAAACTAACAAATCTAAAATAATACTAAGGTAGGGCACTTAGGAAACTATTGAACCAACAAATCTAAAACAATTCTTTTCATTTACTTACAAAATAGGTACTTCCATTTCACATTACTCGAGGGGGATACATAAACCTAGGGACACTAATGTACACTCGGTCATATTAGCACTCAAAGGAGACACACTACCATTATTCTTAAACCTAAGGACACAGTAGTATGATTGGTCATATAGGTGCATAAACTTAGTCCTTAAGTATCGATATTCTCTATAGGGCCCATAGGTCACCTATAGAGTAGAATAAAGCCTTACTAGGGTATAACGAGACACTAACAATCTAGAAAAAAATGAGTACTAACACCTTTTCTCGAGGGTAGCTAATACTAGACACCAACCATTCCTAACTCGAGATCTTTTAGTTTATGTATGATTTTTTTATGAGGTGATCATAAATTTCATATACTGCACACCAATTTACATTTCTATACTTATCCATTTTTCCTTGTATTTCCAATTATAAAGGTCAAATATAATGTCATGTCAAGCTAATTCAATGCAAATGTCAACCTATCAAAAGTCTAAGGCCAATGTAGCAACCCGTTATTCATAAAAGATACATTAGGTTAAAATTACTAAAATGCCCTTCAAAACCCTAGTTTCATCATTATATTCATTTCCATATCAAACATTATTACTACGAATCATTTTTCAAGAAAAGGATAAAAGGTAATATTTCATATTGTTTGAGCATGTAGGTAATCTTTGTATTTTTGTAATTATTTATATTTTTTACTTTTTATGCATTTAAAGGGTTGTGCCCACAAAACCCTAATCATGTAACTCTCACATATCACATCTTCCATGTAGGATGTCCATACATATTTAATGCATAATAAATCATTTAATTAGGAAAATTATCATCATAGTACGTGTAGGAAAATATCTCTAACCCTAGGTCATTTGAATAGAAATCATTCATACGCTAACTCTAATCATACGTATATGATTCCATACGCATCATAACCCTTACTACCATACATTAACAATCATGGGGCATTTACCTTGGAATTTAAATCATAACTTGAAAATAATTTAAGTCCTAACAAAAACCTAAACATGCAGACATAAATCACATAACATGTTACCAAGCGTATAGCTTAACTTTCAACAATTGTAGATATCATCCATTAAACATGTTATCATTTTATCATATATGTTATAATACTTGAATAATATAAAACTCTAGAAATTTTATAGGTATAAACAATCCTAACATGCTCATACATAAATTCTACTATCTTATGAGTGATTGGATTTACCTATTCCAAGGTCACACAAAAAGTCTTCTCTAAGATTTTCAAGGAATAGCTAGGACTTTAACATGTAAATACATATGTCTTAACATGTAATATTACATGAAAAAATCAAAATTACTAAAACAACTCAAGGACTACTAATCAATTGAAGCAAGGCGAAGGAAGATAAAAAAAAAACTCGAGCAAAAAAAGAGGAAGACTTCAATGGATGTTGTCAACAAAGAAAGGAGGAAAACAATAGCATTAGCCAAAGATAGGGAGGTTTCTTCAGCAGTAGTGGCCAATTCTAGGGAGATGAGAATATTCATAAAAATTATAGCAAGGTGAGTATGAAAATGTGGCACAAAAGACCAAAGTTTGAGGGAGATTCTTCATTGGATAATGCTACTACAAAAGGGGTAAGCTTCATGAAATTTTGCCAAAGGAGGAGGGAAGAACTTCTGTGGTTTTAGCCAGTGGTGGAGAGTGAGGTGTTGTAGTATTGGATAAAGGATAATAGGGTGGAACAAAATGGATAAGTTTTAATGTGGTTGGATGAGGGTGGTTGGTTTATTTTATTGAGGTTACGTGTTGGTGTTGGGATGGTTTTGTAACACCCCCATTTATACTACTAAATTTTTTTAATTTGCAGAAGTGTTAATTATAAAATTAATAGGTGTTACCACCACAATAAGTATAAGTCTGGCATCCTATAACATTCTTTTACTAAGTGCTAAGGCTAAAATATTACTTTACTTAAATAACATTTATAATGAAGGTAGGATAGAAATTTCATTACAAATTAAATTCTCTTAATAAATACAAAAAGATCGGGAAAAGAGTTGCAATATAACAAAAGGAAATAGCAGGGGACTTAAGAGTCTATGAAATATTTGGATTAAAATAATTCAGGGCGAACACCAGATAATCCTAACTCTTAACCCTCTATTTGAAGTCGTTAGACTCTACCCTCAAAGTAGTCCTACAAGGTAAAGACTTCTCATTGAATAGGCAGGGGACCATGAAACAGAACCTGTCAGTACTATGGTACTAAATAATCCTTTATACCAAACTAATATGAAAAACTAGCATGGAACATATGCAAGACATACAACTAACATGGTATAAGACATTTAAGTATTCATACAAGGATTGATATACAATAATCATTTACACGGTCATATTCCATCAAGGTCACATACTACTCATTTTCATTTGTCTAAAAAAACTAAAATTTACCAAACGAACATACCAGAGATTCTCTCAGAAGTAATAATTAGAACCCAAATTCCAGTATAACAATCATAACATTCACATCATGATTTAAACCTCAGCATCAATCCCAACCAAATTCATAACATCGCAGGTGTGTTCATAGGTATAATATACTAAAATCCATAACATTATAGGTATACTTAAAGGTATAATCTAATAAAACACATAACATCACATGTATTCTTACAAGTACAGTATAATAAAACACATAACATCATAGGTATACTTATAGGTACAATATAATAAAATACATAACATCACATGTATACTTATTGGTATAGTATAATAAAATCTATAACATCACAGGTATAATTATAGGTATAATATAATAAAATCCATAAAATCACAGGTATGCTCATGACATAATACCAACGTAGGTAGGCACGAAGGCTACTACCAAAACTAATCTAATATTCAATAATAATCATTCCAATCTAATCATATCATTTCCATTTTTATTTACTTGAGGGGGATCTAATAATAATCAGAGACATAAAAATGCATCGGTTATATTGGCGCATAAGGCATCACGGTACCCTCCAACCATCCAACCTAGAGGCATAACATCACTCTGGTTATACTGATGCACAAGCCACACAATACCCTCCTCACCTCAGAAACCTAATCCTTAAGTATCGATATCCTCTATAGGGCTTGTAGGTCATCTATAGAGTATACTAGGGCCTTATTACGGTACAACCGATACACTAGAAAACCTAATGAATCGAGAACTTCTACCTCATTTCTAGGGTAGATATCCCTAGAAAGAAACCATTTCCAAACTCTTGGTCTTCCATTTTTTATATTAGTATTTTATAAGGTGATCACAGGTAACACATTTTACACAATCATTCCCATTTCCATTCTTATCCATTTTTCATTTATTTCCAATTATCCATGTCAACCCTAAAGTTAATGGTCCAAAGTGAGGTTAAAGTCAACACTAAGGTCAACATATTAAAATTATAAGGCTATCATATATCCAATTATTTACATTTAGGTAAATTAGGTTGAAATGACCAAAATGCCCCTAAGACCAATAATTATCAGGTTATCATCTATTTAAATACTATATTCATTTTATTTATTAATTTGTCATGAAAAAAGCTAAAATAAAATTATTTAATTATTTATTATGTAATTTAAATTATCAGCTATCTTAAAAGACTATTTTGTCCTTACACTTGTTTATGCATATAAAACCCTACCATACACTTTTAAAACGTAGAAAACACATTATCACATAATCAACAACAAATAATACATATTAGACATGATTTTTGGGATAAATATCATAATACACTTAAAATAACTAAATTGCCCCTTGGGCACAAATCCATAATTACTATTCCATAATTATATGTAAGCATGCTCACCCTATTATTTTATACATACTTATCACACAAAATATTTTTTAGTCATTACAATCATTTTAATCATAATTTAGTACCCAAAATATTTTACAAAAAATAATAAGCTCATTTTATCGATTTTTTATAATAATAGTAATTAACACATAATTATATTATAATAAATCATGCTTAACATATTTTCATACACAAAAAAATCCTAATGTGCTATCACATAACATTTATCATTTTAGTAGGGTATAATGGCTACCTAAATTCCAATAAAAATATAAAAACAACTGTATCTTATCAAAGTTATCGGATTCTACTAATCTCCTTTTGCACCTAAAGATAATACCGTAATTACTGAATTAATATCTATCAAGTAAAATAATAATAATAATATAAAAATATTTATTTTTTTTAAATTATCAAAATACCCTTACATTTAATATGGGTACCAAAATTTATTAACACCACACACACAACTCACGCTGCATAGTAGTGTAAGCCATGCACGTGGAGGAAGGGCTATTGGACAAGGGGTTGGCCAAGTGAAGCATGGGAAGGATAGGGCAGTAGTGGTGGTGCTAGTCGATGGTCGACCATAGCTGTGGGTGGTGGGTAGCTACGGGAAGGGTGGCAGTGGTGCTGTAGGGCTAGTGTGGTGTGGGTTGGCTGTGGTGCATGGCTTGGTGGTGATATGCAGAGGGAGAAGGGGAGGCTCTGGGTAAGAATAAAAAATAGGGTGGGGCTCAATGGAGATGAAGGGATGGTGGTCGGCTGTTGGGAGGTTGCACTGTTTGTAGGAGGTTGTGAGAAAATGGAGGAGCTGGCATAGAGGTGGATAAAAATATAGAGAGGAGGAGGTGATGTAATGGCTCGAAGGTTGGGGTGTTGCTGGATGAGGATACGGAGATGGCTTGGTGGTGGCTTGAAGAAAGGAGTGGTTGGGAAAATTGACCTAATGAAAATAAGGAAAATTACATGAAACTTTTGTTTAGAAAAAAAAAGAAGAGGAAAAGTGCTATGAAATCTGCCCTAAAATCTACCAAAGAAGCCCTCAATGAACGCCTTATGAACCCCCACAACACAGGCTATGTTGTGCATGACAAATCATGGGCTAACTGTTGCTACACGGCGGTACAAGGTCTACATGGCCTAGCTGTGTAGAATTATCGCTCTCAAAACAGGGAGAAATTCAAATTTCACACGGTCTTGTAGTTTGTGCATAGCCTAATCATGCGATGCCTGCATCCTCGACTCTTTCAATAAAATTCTGTATGGCCTTGTAGATATGCACCACTTGGTTGTGTGGTGTCTTTTGCTTCAAACAAGCATGCATAAGTGTTGCATGACTGTGCATCTAAGTGTTCAACCAGCTGTACAACACCATCTTCTCATTTCTTATAGACTTCTTGGCTTATTTTTGGCCCTTTTAACTTCTATACTCCTCCATAAGCATACTGGGTTGATTTATCATCCTTTAATACCTTTCATGTTGGGTCTTTTGCTTTGAAAACATGCACTACTTCCATGGATTTGTGCATTCTTATACAAGTCCCTAAAAAAATTCAAGAGAGCAGTAGTGTGAACAATAGACTAGAACCATAGTAAAATACATATTAGACACTAAATAAAGTCTTAAAATGAAGGCAAAGCAAGGTAAAAATAAAGAAAATATTCACTTTATCAAATCCCCCATGCTTATCTTTTGCTTGTCCCCAAGCAAAAACACAAACAACAGAAAGAACAACAAAGAAAATGGAAGGAGATAAAAGCTTCAAATGATAGAACAAACTATATAAATAAGACTTTTGATTTCTAGGTCGACAAATAATGCGAGCAGTAACAATAGGAGAGAAAAATTAATGCGTGACTACCCTTTAGTCTTGACTCACAAATCAATATTATCATGACACTCTAAGATGATTAAGGATCACATAGATTCCATCCTATTGAGATAGAGGCTAAACAAGGCAGTAGACCTCTTCTCTTTAGGGAAATGTGAGCGCTATGCACTCTTGCGTTTTGAAGGTGTAATTGTTTTGCTCAAAACTCTCCAACCCAATAATGATCAACCATATTCTTGCATGGAATCTCTTTCTCCACCACTTGAAGACATTATATAGTACAAAAATTCTAAGGACTTCAAAGGGTTGTAATGGGGTCAGGGTTAAGGGTAAGATCTTTCTAGGATTGTAGCTAATGGTCTAAAAACTAGTAGAGTGGAAACTACATGTACATGTCAAAAATTTGAGATCAACAACGCACTATTCACTCCCCTAATTAACAACTAAAGATCTCTTCCAATAAAAATTTTCTAACCATAAAAAAAAGGTTTGATTTTTGACTTCCCTACATCACAACTTCTGAAATTCATTCTTCTCTTCCTTGCACAAAGATTCTTTTTTTTTACAAAGATGTGATATTTAGCTACAATTATATCATTCTCTTACACAAGCTCTACAAAACATCCTTTTTGCTCTTTTTTGTTTTATTTTGCAGGCCTCTATGCTTACCTCTTTGACATACCTACATCAAATAGGTTAAATAGATACCACTCCCTAGTTTTAGATCAGGGTAAGGTAATAACTCAAAAACATGATTAGTAAGTAGGTATATGATCAAATAAACAAGTCTTAGGCTCCAATAGCTTTGAAAAAAGGTGAACGAATGTTTTTTGGTGGCCATTTGGCTAATATAGCTATAAAAGGAAAACACGTGCCTCAATCATGTGAATGCATGCATAAGTTATATGTGGTTTCGAAGAGAATGTATGCAATTTCTAGTTTCACATATTGGAGGAGAAAATGCACAATTAGAAAATAATAAGATTGTATAAAAGATGGATAGTCTATAAAGCTCAAGGTTTCACTAGCTCTTTGCTACTAACCCTATTTCCTAAGTCTTGGCCTAGATGGGAAAATCCATGAAGATAAATCGCTATAGTGTTACAATAATAAGTGGATTGAGATTCCATTAATTAATTTCAAAACATGTTTATTATAATTGCTTGCAATTTTTTTTATAAAAAAAAAAGAAGTTCTCACTAGTATATGATCAAGAATTGTAGAAAATTCTATCATATGGTCATCATAAGCCTATCATTTCTCAAAACAAACATACTAACAACAAGCTGAAAACAAAAGTAGGAAGGAAAGAAAGAAACACCAAAATAAAAGCAATAGAAAAGGTAGAAGGCAAATGACCCTCATGCTTAAAGAACACATTAGCCATAGTGGGTAAGTGGGGTACGAGGGGGTAAGCAAGCATAATCATTGGGGTAGGGGTGGTGGTGGGTAACCATGCTCCAAATGCCATTTATACATTTATTGTATAATGGTTTTCATTTGGCTGATGGGAGTGACAAAGTCTCAAAGACTCACAATTTGGGCATCAAACATATCGCAATGCCTATTGATATGCTAGAAACATGCATCCCAAGAGGTGCTAGAGGAAGAAGAGCATGCGTTGGCACCAAAAGAGGGAGGCACTGGGAGAGGAAGTAGTGGTAGATTGGGCACCTCTTCAAGAATGTTTGAATTATCATCTGAGGGGGAATAGGTTGACTAGGGCGAGGCATGGATGGGGAAGGTAAACAGTTGGTGCTTCCATGGTGAAAAATTTGTTGGGCAATGGATACCATGCCTCTTGATTATAGAATAAGAAAAAATGAAGCCTATCTTGCACAATTAGTTTCATGTTTGTGCAAGTCTCCAGCCCTAGATAAGTTGTTTGGAAGTCAACAGAGATGTCATCTAAATTGTATCCAAGCCAGGTAGCAATTTACGTGATGTTGTCGCCGATGATGATATCACTAGTGAGGTTAGTGCTAATCATACTTAAGTGATTGAAAAGATAATACCCTCCATCAAGTGCATCATCTAAGAGAATACATCATAGAGGAAATATATCTAACTTTCATACCTTCCCTTGGTTTTCCCCCTACCAAAACGTGTCCCAGCCAAAAGTCTTTGGACATATCACAAGACTGGGTTATAGATTAATAAGGCCTTAGCATAGTGTCTGCTATACAGGCAAGGAGCACATCCCCTCCTTGGCATGGATATTTGAGTCCAAAACTCTTGAGGATCCCACAATTGTGGTTCCTCCATAAGTCTCTGAAAAATAAGGGGAAGACGAAGTAGAGAAGAAAATCTAGACAATGACATCTTTCTACTCTCACTGAAGAGTCTGAAAAGAATGATATTTCCTATCCAATCAAAATAAAATGAACTAAGGAACTCAAGGGTGAGTCCCTTACTTGTGGGATATGCACATAAAGAAGTTGGATAAACTACTTCAAGTAAGGAAATACTCAACATCCTCTTTGTTCCCTAGTCCCTTGAGACATGACCAATTGACATATTGAGTGGGTGTGATGTTTTAAGAAACAAGTGCCTCGTAAAGGCCTTTATCATTAGGGTTGGTAAAAATAATACCATAGGGATTCAAGGGTTGGGTATTTGTTGCTTTACCTTAGCCTTCGGCTTGTTGGGGTTGCAGTCTAGAGGACTCGCCTTTGTGTTTTCTCTTAGCTCATTTTAGATTGTTTCTTCATTTCTGTATGTGTGGTCTACCTATGAAAGTAAAATTTTGTTAAAATTGTTCAAAACAAACACACCCTGCAGATGAGATTAGAATCCAATAAAATGGAAATAAAAATTATACGAATTAAATTTTTCTCTATATTGTAAGAATAGCATGAAGAGGCAAGATAATAGTGAAGGAATGAAAATCCAAACTGGTCAGGATTGCTCGTGCATCTTTGTCCTAAGCCCTTGCAAGTGGAATTTTGGGGTTATAAGAAGTGGTGGTGTAGGGATGGATAGGTTGATGTAGCAGTGATGAGCTTGTGAGTAGTTAGGGTTAGTCATAGTTGAAGGTAGGAAGGGAGGAAAGAAAGATGTGTGGGTGGTGGTGTAGGTAATGTTAGTACAGGTGTGCGGTGTTGGTCTACGGTGGTGCACCAGTTGGGAGTCCAGGGGTGTAATTGTATATGGCTGGGGAGGTTCGATGTCAAAAAAAATAGGGGAGGATTAGGTGTGTCGGTAGTGCACGATTGGGGAGTGCATAGTGCAAGTTGTTATGCGAAGGTGCAAATAGTGTATGGTGGTGGCAACAATGGTGCTCGAGAGTCCCTGGGGGAGGAAAGGTGGGAGCTCGGCTAAGTTTGAAATGGGGGATTATGGAAAAGAAGAGGAATGGGGGTCACGGGCATGCACAGGTGTTTTGTATATAAAATGGAAGTGCACAACTCTGCATGGTCTGCACGGCTTGGCCATGCACAGAAGACTTTAGGAGTGCACAAGGGTGCAGGTTCAGCATGGGCAAGTCATGCATGAATTTTTTTGCGTCTTAGCATTATAATGAATAGAACGACCATGCAAGTTTGGCATGATTTAGCCATGCATCATCCTAGGACTTGGCTTTTCTTTGAATTTTAGCATCAAGGTTGTGCATAGATGTGCGTCAGGCCGTGTTAAGGTTGTGCAACCCTCTTTTCTTCATATTTTTGGTTCCTCTTCTTCAAACGGTGCCTCTGCATACTATTTCATCCATTAAATAACTTATAATCATAATGAAGTATACTAAAATGTTGAAAACGAAAGGAAAATTAAATTAAAAGGGTGAGAAAAGAAATAACAAACAAAAGAAACACTCAAGAACATGGGTTGCCTCCCATAGAGTGCTTGTTTAGGGTCTTTAGTTCAACCTTGATTTCTTCAATTCGATGGTGTGTCAGGAAGGGTAAAGGTGCCTAAATTTTCAATTGGATATCTGGTGACATAAGATTTCAATCTCTACACATTCACCTAGAAAGTTCCCATGGACTCACTTCATATTTTGATTGCTCCAAATGGATACATTTTGCGCTTTTGGAATGGTCCTAACCATCTCAAATGTAGCTTACCTTGAAAGAGTTTTAGATAGGAGTTTCATAGGAGTAAAAGCTCTTCTTCTCTAAATTCTTTAAGAGGAATATGTTTGTCATGTCATCTCTTTGTTCTTTCTTTGTATATCTTGGCATTCTAATAAGCATCCAACCGCAACTTGTCAAGTTCATTGAGTTAAATTTTCCTCCAATCTCCCACTTCCTTCAAATCTAAATGAATATTCCTAATAGCCCAATGTGACTTATATTCTACCTCCATTGGAAAATGACATGACTTTCCATAAACCAATCAAAACAGTGTTGTGCTTGTAGGAGTCTTGTAAGCTGTCTGATAAGCCCAAAGAATGTCATCTAGTTTTGAGGACCAATCTTTTCTTGATCTAAACACTATCTTTGCCAAGATTCCCTTTATCTCCCTATTTGTGATCTTCAGTTGACAACTCATTTGAGGGTGATAAGATGTAGCCATTTTGTGAGCCACACCATATTTCCTAAAAAAATGTGCTTAGAACCTTATAGGCAAAGTGAGATCCCCTATCACTAATCGTAACCCTCATAACTCCAAAACAAGGAAAAATAACCTTTTGAAAAAGCTTGACCACTACCTTACGTCATTGGTTGGATATGCCAATGCCTTTGTCCGTTTCAAGACATAATCCACCGCAACTAATATATACTTGTTGTAACATGACGAAGGAAAGGGTCCCATAAAATCAATGCCCCACACATTGAACAACTCCACTTCAAAGATGTTGTTTGACGGCATCTCATTCATCTTGATATATTTTAGATTCTTTGGCAATAATCACATCCTAGTACATAACTCCTCACATCCTTGAAGAGTGTAGGCAAGTAAAATCTAGCGAGAAGCACCTTTACTGATGTCTTGGAGGTGCTTGCATGACTCCCATAAAGTGATGAATGACAATGGGTTATGAAATTTAGTACTTCTTCCTTATGTTTGCATATCTAAAATATCTCATCCGCACATTGCTTATAAAGGTAAGAATAGTTCTAGTAGTAGTGCTTGACATCATAAAGGAATTTCTTACATTGTTGGTAAGACAAGTCTTCTAGTAGTACCTCACAAACGATATAGTTTTTGAAATAGGCGAACCAAGAGACTTGGAGGCTTTCTATAGTGAAAATATTGTCATTGGGAAATGATTCATCTAACATGTTTTCATCTCTTTCTTCTTCATTCATCTCTTTTCTAAGTCTAGAAAGGTGATCTTCCAATACATTTTTGGCACCCTTTTTTATCCTTTATCTCCATATCAAACTCTTACAATAGAAGGATCCATCTAATCAATCTCATTTTTGCATCCTTTTTGGCCAAGAGATACCTAAGAGTTGCATGGTCGGTGAACACAATAACCTTTGATCCAACAAGATAAGACCTGAATATATCCAAGGAGAACACCATGGCTAGAAGCTCCTTCTCATTTGTGGCGTAACTCATATGAGCAACATCCAAATTTTTACTAACATAGTATATGGCATATACCTTCCCTTCTTTTCTTTTCCCAAGTACAACCCCAATAGCATAATTGCTAGCATCACACATTACCTTAAAAGGAAGGCTCCAATTGGGGGGTCTCATTATTGGAACAGTTGCTAGATCTTCCTTTAACCTATTAAAAGAATCTAAACAAGACAGATCAAATGCAAAAGGAACATATTTAACAAGTAATGGGTCAAGAGTTTAGCAATTTTGGATAAGTCCTTAATGAACCGCCTATAAAATCCAGCGTGACATAAAAAACTCCTAAGTCCTTTGACATTGATGGGGGTGACATTTTGGTAACGATATCAATTTTGGCCTTATCAACTTCAATTCCATGATTAGAGATTAAGTGACATAAAGTAATCCCTTCTTGAACCATAAAATGGCATTTTTCCTAATTAAGTACAAGGTTCAATTCTTTACATCTCTTCAACACTTTAGCAAGATTATCTAGGTAGTCATCAAAAGAAGTTCCATAGACTGAAAATTCATCCATAAACACCTACATGATATTTTCAATAAAATCAAAGAATATGGACATCATATATCATTAGAAAGTGGCTAGAGCATTACATAAGAAAAATGGCATTCTTCTATAAGCAAAAGTACCACATGGGCATGTACATGTCGTTTTCTCTTCATCACTAGGGTTAATAGGGATTTGAGAAAATCCCAAATATCTATCTAGATAACAAAAGTAAAAGTGTCTAGCTAACCTCTCCAATATCTATTTCATAAATGGAAGGGGGAAGTGATCTTTTCAGGTAGCGTTACTTAAATTCTTATAATCAATGTACATACACCATCCAGTAGCCATTCTCATAGGAATGAGTTCATTTTGCTAATTTCGCATGATAATCATTCCCTTATTAAGTACTACTTACACTGAGCTTACCCACTCACTATCTAAGATAGGATAAATGATCCCTACATCAAGTAACTTAAGTACCTCTTTTTTAATGACCTCTTTCATTTTGGGTTCAATGTCCTTTTATTTTCAATGGAGGATTTATTCCCTTTTTCTAATAGGAATTTATGCATACAAAATGAAGTATTAATGCCTTTGATATCATCAATGGAATAACCTATGGCATCTTTATGCAACCTAAGGACTTCAAGTAATTTTTTAACTTCTTCTTAACTTAATCTAGCATTCACAATAAAAAAGTATTCACCATTGGAGTCTATTAATTCATACCTAAGTGAGGAAGGGAGGGGTTTTGTCTCTACCTTAGTGCAACCTTTTCTTTACATACTGAGTCATGCAAATCCCTCTCAATCTTAGCCACCAATCCTAGTTATTTTGCATATATAGGGTTTTCTTCAAGCATGGTAGTGTAGGAAGTCACCTCCTCATCATCATCGAACACTCCATCTATCATCAAGTGTTTCTCTAGTGGACCATATTAAGTTAGCAAAGTCATCTCAGATCATCTTGTCCACTATATCAAACCTACAGCAAGTGTCATCAATCAATTGAAACTTTACTGGAGAAGGTAAATCAAAATCCACCTTTTCATCCCCAATATTGAGAGAGAGCTTTCCATTTTTCACATCGACTATTTATCCTACTGTATCTAGGAAAGTTCTTCCTAATATGATAGGGATTTGCGCATCCTTCTCTATCTCAAGAGTAACAAAATCAAATGGAACATATAACTTACCAACCTAAATAGGTAGATCTTCTAATATACCCACTGGATGTTTTATTGATCGATTAGAAAATTGAAGGTAAATGGTGGTGGGTTTCAAATCTACCATCTACAATTTCTTACAAACAGAAAAAGGCATTAGACTAATACTAGCCCCAAGATCACAAGGAGCACCATTAATAGACATGTCACCAATAGTATAGGAAATAGAAAATGACCCGGGGTCTTTGAGCTTAGGTGGGAGCTGATTTTAGATAATGTCACTACATTCCTATGTTAAGGCTATGGTCTCATATTCCTCCAAACATCTCTTATTAAAAAGAATTTCCTTCATAAATTTAGTGTATGCGGGCATTTGAGATATGGCTTCTCCAAATGGAATAGTAATTTGTAATTTTTTTTAAAATCTTAACAAACCTCCCAAACTACTTCTCTAAAATTGCCTTAGCTTTTCTTTTAGGGAAAGGTAAGGCAGGTTGATATGGTGGTGGAGGGACATATTTCTCAACCTCGTGGTCTTTTCCTAAGGTGGTTTCTTTCCCAATGTTCATGGCATCTCCATTCTTTCCCTTTGTGGCCTCGACTCATCCATCTTCATCTTCAATTTATTTTCTCAAAACAAGGCCTTTTAACTCCTTTCCACTTCTAAGTGATATGGCATTGATTCACCCATTAAGATTGGTTACTAGTTGCCTTGGAAGCATTCCGAATGGCCTAGACAAAGGTCTTGATTGTTGGACCACTTAGATAATTTGGTTTTCTAGCATCTTAATATGGGTGACTAAGGATTCAACCTTAGACTTTAAGTTCTTAACTGATTTCCTCAATTCCTCAATCTATTTGTTCTGAGAGGCTATGAATTTCTCCATCATTAAATCAAGATTTGACTTCGAAGGGCTAAGAAATGGTGGTCTAAGGTTTTTAAAACTTGGTAGCCTAAAGTTTGATTTAGGAGTGGGATTCAGTGCCATCCTTTTAACTAAAGCTTGTAATAAGGTTCCTTAATTAAACCATCTTGGATAGGGGATGTACCTATTTAGGAAGGATCATGAAAGTTGATCCTAAGTGGTAATGGACACGAGAAGAAATGATTGCAATCAAGCTCTCACCTTGTCCCTCAATAAGAATGGAAATAACTACGACTCTATCGCGTCATCTGACATTCTATTCATATTCAAAATATCACAATACTCAAGGAAATTGGAAATGTCCAAATTTGAATCCTCTATTGAGCTACCACTAACCTGATTTTGCTATACCATGTTGAGTAATGCAGGCTTTAATTTAAAATTGTTAGTAGCTACATTTGATTTTCGTATACTTGATTGTGTCCCATATGCATGTGGAGATGCAAAATCCTTAAGAGAGTAGTGGTTCTCTTCTTCTTTGTCAAATTTAGCCATGGTTCCTAAAATAATGCTTGGTTTTGTTTCACATCTCCACCTCCTTAGTCCACTTAATATCTGTTCGATCTCAGGGTTAAATTTAGCTGGAGTCCCAAGACAAAAAGATTATTACATAAAATTTACCTAAAAATATAGGCAAACGAGCTATCAAATAAAAAGGATAAAAGAAAGTAGAAAGAAATTAAAGGATCTAGTATAGCCAAATAATAAAGAACCCAATATCAATCAACTAAAGTCTTTGGTAATGGCACCAAAAACTTGATGGTATCAAATCACAAGCGCATGGATTCATCGAAGCACTTCAAGGTCATATCTCATAGGGACTTTGCAAATAAGTACACAAATTCATCATTTTAGCTATCCAGATCAACATAGAGTGAGAATATACAAGTGCATAGTGAAAGTAAATATAAAAAATTTTGAATGTAAACTCTAAAATAATAGATTGAAGCCTAGGATTGAACTTTGGTCTCAAAGTTTGTAATCAATAATGAAATAACACTTTATCGTAGTTTAATTTAATGGCTATAAACAATCAGTATAAATATACTCATTAGCCTCTTTCAAGGTCTAAGAATGTATTTAATCTAATTTACTGACTACTTTTGTGACTAACAAAGTAAATTAAATCCATTAATTATCACTAATTCTATAGTGCTTGAGAACTAAAAATCTACTTTTGTGATTGCTTAAATTCTCGTTCATATACTAATTTTGAGTAATAATTTTAACCTTTTAGTTGCAAAAATCATCTAAAAATGTTGGATTTTATCAAACCCACTTTACAACAATTGATCCTAGCACTTGAAACAACATATATGAACCAAACATATGATGTAAAACCTTAATTCATCATATTATTGCCAAAACAAACCTAATTCAATCATAGAAAAAAGGATTGCTCATATTTTCAAAGAATATAAACAAATTAAATTACATAACAAATGTAAAGACAATATAAAATTACATAAAAGATAAATTAGATTGAATTTATCACAAACTGAAGGAGAACAAAGTTGATTCTGAGTTGATCATACATGAACTTGCACCTGAATCTTTGGAAAATTGAACTAATGATAACAAGGAAAATTACATGAAGCTTTTTCTTGGAAAAAATAGAGGAAAGCGCTCTGAAATCTACCCTAAAAACTACCTAAGAAGTCCCCAAAGAATGCCTTAACAACTTCCCACAACGTAGGCTACGTCGCGCACGACAAATCATGAGATAACAGTTGCTACACGGACATGCAAGGTCCGCATGGCCTAATAGTGCAACATTCTTGCTCTTGAAAAAAGAAGAAATTCATATTTTCCACAGCCATTCGATTTGTGCATAGCCTAATCGTGCAATGTCTGTAGCCTATACTCTTTTGATAAAATCTTGATGACCGTATAGAATATGCACTACCTGTTCATACGGTACCTTCTACTTTGTATAGGTATGCATAAGTGATTAGCAGCTATGCAGATAGAAGTGTAACTAGTTATGCAGGACCATCTTCTTGTTTCTTTTGGACTTCTTTGCTTATTTTCAGCCCTTTTAGCTTCTAGCCTCATCCATAAACATGTTGGTTTAATTTATCATCCTTTAATGTCTTTCATGTTGGGTCTTTTGCTCCGAAAACATGCACTACTTCCTTGGATTTGTGTGTTCCTGAAAAATAAAAATCAAGAGAGCAATAGTGTAAAAAAAGAACTAGAACTATAGTAAAATACATATTAGGGACTAAATGAATTCTTAAAATAAAGGTAAAGCAAGGAAAAAATAGAGAAAATATTCACTTTATCCCCCCTTCAATGTATTCTAACCACATGTAATGGCTATGGTATCTAAACTATAATAGCCTTCATGACAAGTACACTAAGTATGTGATGAGTGTGGTATCCTCGGAGAAAAGACCCTTTGATGTATCCTGACCCTATCTAATCAATGTGGTATCCCATTATGTGTGTATATTACGATGACTTTTGTTCATGGCGAAGAACTAGGTTTCATCAAGCTAATTATCTTAATAACTAGAAAGTATGTGGTCATTAAACAAAGATTTATAATATGTTTTTGTTATGTGAATCTAATGTATGAACTGTATTATTATTGTTATTATTATTATTATTATTATTATTATTATTATTATTATTATTATTATTATTATTATTCTGTGATTTTTATGTTAGCATGTGTAACACCCCAAAATCATGACTTAAAATTTTAGTTTAAATTTTGCTTTGCGGAAGTGGAAATTAAAGAACGGTGGGTGTTACCACCACACTTGACATAAGTCTGGTCTCCTCACCATCCTTACGTCAAGTGCTAAGGCTTAAAACAAGTCAAACCAACAAAAAAAACGAGAGAAGTATAATACATAATCAAGGTTTTACAAAAGAAAGATTATCCATAACAAATGACTGTTTAGATAATTAAGTAGCTAACCATTTTTAGAAAATAACAAAAGAGCACACAAAGTTGCAACAATGGTTTGCCTTACACTCATCCAGTCCAGCATAGTTACAACAAAAAGGGAAAAATGGGGACGCGATCCACTCACTCCCTTAATCTAACTATTCGTCGGGGTGATGCTCCTCAAAATTCTTCAACCATTGCATGCCACAGAAGAACTCTTCTGAAAAGTGAGAGCATTAGTACGACTTCCTCGTACTGAGTAAATCACAATGCCTCCGAAGAGGTAGCATACCCATATACACAATCATCATAAAAGTAAGGCATTCAAATAAAACATACAATCACATGCAAGCCATGAGTTTATGACACAAATCCACATCATAATTAATGATACTAGCTAGATCACAATCCCTAGCATGGGCATTGAAGACATGCTTATAAATCTTACAACCATTTTAACTTACCAACAACCATACTTGATAGCATAATAGGACGAAGTAGTGACATTCCAACAATCTAACCAAGGTCGAGTCACACCTAATCCAATTATTATAGAATTATTAAGGTGGGTGTCTAATCTAGTTATATCATTTATGTAACAATTCTCAAGTGTAATACAATCCCATATCCATGACATTGATTATCAAGCAGGTGGTACCAAATAATTCACTCAATTTCAAAGGCAAAGCTTGCCAAGGAAGCCACACGACATATCAGCCATCCATACAAAACCTCAGAACTTAAGTCCTTAAGTATGCGTACTCCCTATAGGGTGTATGGAATACCTATACAGTAGATGTGAGCCCCTTGACCCGAAGGCCCAAACTATGCACTCGGTGGCCAAGTTCGAGGCACGAGATTCCTTTCTAACTCAGTCTTTCTCTTTAAGTAATTAGTGTCTTATGAAATTTCAGGTTATTATTTTTAGAATATTGAGGTTCATAATATTCAACTTAGCCATAAATCAAACAACCAATGTCAAATCCAAAAGACCCTGAGGGGCCGCAACCATTCCAAGCCAACACGACCTAGGATTAGGCTTCATGCCATAGCCCGAATAATTATCCAATTCAGTTGTTCTACCCAATTGTCTAATTATTTCCAACTTAATTATTTTAAGGCCAACACTTAATTCAACTAGTCCAATTATTCACTTTGAAATACCTTTTTGCCTATAACTACCACATTTTCCTTTAATTTATTACCAGGTTTATCTCCATAGGATATTTGTCATGGAAATGCTAGCATAAGTTAGCTAATGATACTTTAACATACAATAATTTATTTAGTACGACCAAAGACCATATTACCCCTAAACATTCACCATACATAGTACATGTATACACTCCTAGCATGCATTTCTAGTATCTCGTAAACTCATGCAATTTCCGCGAATACCTTTCAAATATGAATCATGGTATATAAAATTTATATTTTTACCCCTAGAACATGCAACACATAATAATCACTATTTAAAAACATTTATACTATAAGTTAACATGCTATACATTCAAAATTATCTAAATTATCCAAGGGACACGTTTAATCCATTTATGGGTCTTACCACGAAACATGACAACTTTTCAGTTGGACTCTAATCCTAAATATGCACATTTCTCTTTTAGCATAAATCCATATATTTTGTCATAAGCATACACTTTCAATTTTTAGAATACTACCTAAGTATACAAATATAAGCATGGTAACAGATATTAGTACCCTAACATACTCATTTCCTTTTCTTAGCATATATCCATATTAGTTGTCATAAGCATACACTCTTCAAATTTTAGAATACGACTTAGGCATATGAAAATTTGCATGGTAACATATATTAATTTACACATCATAATATTCACATAGAAACAAACTACAACATGCTTCCTTTTCCCACAAAATACAAATCATTTGATATCCTCAACCTAACATGATTTTTACCTTAGAAAACTAACCTATCATTCTCACATAAAATTCTTCCATCTATAGATTAGTTGGATTTACCTTTGAGCTAAGAAAATAATAACACCACGAAGAGCTTCTTCCAAAAAACCTTAAGCAGGGTTGAGATTACCTAGAAATAAATAACACCGTCCACAACTACAAGCATTAGTATCTATGCTAATTAAAATAATCAAAATGATAACCTATGTGAACTAATACCCGAAACACAATTAGGGAGAATAACCAAGGCAACCGGTGCATGAAATTTCTATGCACCAAGCCCATCGAAAGATAGAATACTTACGTTGGAGAAATAGTTGCTGATTGGAGAGGTGAAACACAAGGGAAGATTTGGGTGATTTTTGGGCAAGGTTTCGGTGAAGGGAAGGGAGAGTTTGGGGCTGCAAATAAAGTTTCAATGCTGGAATTAAGGGAAAGAAAGAGAGGACTTGCAAGGAGAAAAATAGAGGACTTAAAGGGAGAGGGAAGGAGGGTCTTTGCTTTAGGTTGAGACTTAATAAAAGAAGGGAAAAATAGAGAGAAAAATGGGCTGCTGCAAGGGTGAGTGGGGAAGGGTGCTGCAGGTGGGTTTTTGGGGATGAGGGCATTGAAGCTTGGGAGAAGGGAAAGGGGTTGGCTGGATGCATGGGAAATGAAGAAAATGGAGGGGTAGATGGCTAGAAAAGTTGGGTAGGTGTGCAGGTTGAGAGGAGGGAAAGATAAGAGCTGCAACTTGGTGGATGGGCTGGGGTTACGTGAGGTTTGGGGCTGCATGTGGCTGGGTGACGTGATGGTTTTGGCTGCATGTGGCTGGGCTCTTTTGCTGGGATTTTGTAGGGTGGAATGGCGTGGGAAAGGAGGAAAATGGGTGGATAGATGGCTAGAAAGTAGAGTAGGGGTGCAGGTTGAGGGGAGGGGGAGATGATGGCTGCAACTTGGTGGAAAGGGTTGGGGTTTCGTGGGGTATGGGGTTGTAGGTGGCTGAGTGATGTGAGGGAGGATGGGTTGGGTTGGTGGTTGCAACATGCAGGGATAGGGGTGGCGTGAGGGAGGATGAATTGCATGGAGATGATGGTATGTGTTTGGGGAAGAGGGAAGGCTGCAAATGAGGAGTGGTTGCTGGATAAGAAGGGGGTGCATGCATGGAGAGAAGAAATGAGGAGATGGGCTGCATAGGGAAAGGGTTTTGCTCGACAGGTTGGGGGGTTTTGGCTAGGGCTAAATTGGGGGATTTGGTTAGGAATTAGTTAGCAAAAGTATCTCAATGTATTAGGCTTTCAAGTGTATGGTTATTAAGGAAAAGAATCCTACTTAAACAAGGTTTTATTTTCACCAAAAATGTCACTATTATTATCATGATCAATATTATTATTATTTGTGTTATCACTTCCCCTCTTTTATTTTAGTAATTATTTCTAAAATTATTATTCTTACAATTATTATTATTATCGGTACTATTTTTAAGATTGTTATTCGTAATAAGGTTATTGTTATTACCATCCCTTCTATTTTGATTACTATCTACTCTCTTCTTATTATCGTTATTATTACCTTCATCAACTTTTATCTTCCTCTACTTATATATACATTAATCCGAGTTATTTTATTAATTTAATAATTATAGACTCACTCAAAACGATGAAATGATCAATTAAAAAGAATCCTATGATTTAATTCACCTACTAATCAAACTTTATGTCTTGCATATCTAAATTAAGGATTTATTAATACAGGGTATTACAACATGCTTAATTATATGACAATCATGATATTAAATGTTATGTTATTTAAGTATACTTATTATAATGTTACTATGTGAATTCAATGTGCAACATGAGCCCTTACTATGTTTAAGGTGGTTTGTTTTATAAGTATTTCACTGTAATGATACTACATTTATGTGGTCACTGTGATGATCCAACTTTTCTTCTAAAGAGCATGTAGAGGTTGATATTGTATGCTAATATATTTTCATTGCTTGGGGATCGAGATTTTATATTTCTATTTAGTTAAGAGTTAAGCTAACCAATTTAAAATATTTTTGTCCCTTGTGTTCAGATGTGTTTTGTTCATTCAGGTTATTTAAACTTTTGGATTTGGTTTTTGTATTTGGGTTTTATAACTCTCATGTCTATATATTTATTCTCATACTTTTCAATATTATTAGTTTACTAGCAGAGCATGCACCCTTTCAATTCATTGCTCTTTTTGTCTTAAATTAAACATATGTTAAGTGATGATCACGCCACTCCTATCGTTGATGTGGCGATGATATTCCCCGATTTTATTTTTTGTATCATTTTTCATTTCCTTCAAAATAAAATTTTATGGTTCAAAATTTAAGGGTGTTATAGTGAAACCTGATCTATAGATACAAATACCTCAAAAATTAGAGAAAAAAAGGCCACAACCACTTTTTTGCCTTTAGAGAAAAAAAATGAAAAATGTGAATATGAATAACTTAAGCAAGTAGACATAAACTCTCATACAAAATTTGAAAAAGTTAATATTCATAAAATAGTATTCTTCAGCCAACTAAAAATATTATTTTTATATTAAGGAACTTAAATCAGAAAACTAAAATATTTTATTAACAGGATATACTATTCACTGAGATTTACTATTCATAATGTTAAAGTTATTAGTCGATGGGCCAAGATTGGCCATTGACCCTTAATTATGCTAAAAATGTGATTTTGGGTTCAGAATTAACTTTAATAAAAATAATTTTCTTAATCATAAATAATCTCAAATTAAACCCTACAAAAGGTTAAGAAGAGTAATTAGCAAACAGCGCATTCAAGATTATGAAGTACATGAAGAACATGCTAGAACATTTAAACTTTTCACTAAAATTAAATACCACTAATCATATGCTTTAACTAACATTTTATGCATTAAAGTTTATCTATTAATTTCAAATACTATCATGTTATCATCCAATTAATCAAAATCCACAAAATCATCATGATCTCTCAAGAACATCAAGAACATTCAAACTCATATAAACTCATCAAATCTTTAAGAATAATTTAGAAAATCAAAATATGCTCAAATCAAATCATGCTTAGCATCAAAGTTTATCTATAACTCAATATATAACCATAGTATCATCAATTTAATGAAACAATAGAAGGATAAAAAAATCCCCACATTGATAAAAAAATACCATTAAGCATAACACATCACAAATCAACCCCAAACATACTAAATCTTCTTTATATGTAGTAAATAGATCTTACCTACAATGTAAGTTGTAAAATAGAAAATTACAAGAAATATTAAAGACCAAACCAACTCTTCTATAAACCTAGAAAAGAACACAAAGGGATTAGCAAAGAATAACATATAAAAACCAAATAGAATAAGTTATAATAAAAGAGAAAAGGGATGTGAGTTCTTAACTTGAATTTAGAAGAAAACTAAGCTTCAATAATGAAGGAAAATTGGAGAGGAAGACACTAAATGGAGAGGAAAAATTATAGAGAACATGGTACAAAAAGAAAGAGAAGAATAGAAGAAATTATCAAGGTTTGAAGGTAATATTATCATCTTCAACTTAAAGAAATCCAAGCTTCCAACCATGGTGTAAAAATAGAGGTGGATGGTTTGAAAATGGAGGGAAGGAAAAGGAGAAGTGGTGGCATATAGGAGGAGAAAAGTGAAAGAAAGTTTGTAGGGAGTAAGACCAGAAAGAAGAAAGAAAGAAAGAAATATATGATATGGTTAAGTTAGGAATGGTACAAAAGTAATTTTATAGGAAACTTAATACATAATTCTTATAAGATATTTTGTAAATATATATATATATCAAGGGAGAAGGGGTAAGGTGGTCTACCAAATGAGGAAGGAGGAGTGAGTGGAAAATGTTTATAAATGGGTTGTGGAGAAAGAAAGATGAAATTGGGACTAAGGACAATATGGTAACTTTGCTTAAGAATTCAAACTCAATTTTGCTACTTAATAGAGGGCTATCCACGCAATTGTAGGCGCTAATAAAGAGTGGTTATAATCTATATTAAACAAAAATGGAAATTTAGGATTGATCCTCACAAGATTAAATAAATATCAAAGGAAGAAATTTAAATTTAATGATTTAGTATATTCAAAACTATTATAGCCCATCATTAATCAATCATCTGTCGGATTTTATATATCCATGCGAGTACGGAAACCCCACTATTATAGCCGGTGGATCAGTCACTTGTAGGGTAGAACACTACTAACCACTATTATATGCCGGTAGATCGGTCTCTAGGACAAAATGCTCCTAGCCACTATTATGTCGGTAGATCGATTTAGCCCCGACTCTCATGGTGTTCCACTGTAAGTGTTTAATGTCTTTTATGTGTCTTATCAAACTTAGGGTTTAGTTTATTGAGCTCGAGATCCCCCACTATTATAGCCGGTGGATCGGTCAGCTATAGGGCAGAACACACCTGACCACTATTATATACCGATGGATCAGTCTCCAGGGCACCCCGACACCTGACCACTATTATGTCGGTGGATCGGTCTGGGTCCGGCTCAATAATCTTTCACTTTACATTATCAGTGTTTTACCGTATCTTATTCAATAGATTTCACCCTAGACATGCATAACTAACTCCATCTACACTTATCCTCCCAAGGGGGCCCGTCCCATATCTTGAGACTTCTACACCTCCTAACTCATCCGACATCCTTCCCTTATTCCACTTACTCACACCGAGAGCCCAACTCCTAAGTGTGTGGATCAAAGCCCACTACCTTATACCCCCAAGTCCACTCACCGCCTTACCCTAGAGTTTTCTCTAGAAACCCTAATTTGGGCTATGTGGCCCATCCTTCTCTGCCTCACACAACCCAAACTATTTTAACACCCCACACGTCACGACCCTTAGATTCAACCCTCACTTCATACCTCGCTCATCCTCATTTATTTTTATTATTTTCTTTTTCTTTTTCCACATTATCAAATCAGGGTTTCCTCCCAAATCCTAGCTCGGTCTCCTATGCACTCGTATACTACCCCATGTACTATTTTTCACCCAAAGCCTCTTATCACCCAAATAGCTCTTCCATTACCTTCCTCACACCCCAAGGCAACTTTCCATACATAAGGTTCACCCCCATGCAGACTGTAACCATCCCGTACAAACCATAGACTCTCCCACTCTTTCATTTTATTTAAAGTCCCTTTTTATTCATCCACTCATGGATCATGGATTATTTAGGTCATTCCTACCTACGTTAGACAACATAATTCCCCTTGGTTATCTTTCTTTCCCATTTTTCCTTTTTCATCCTTCCATCCCACATTACCATATTAAATATCCTAGCATGCATGTCCTAAAGCGCCACATCACATAACTTTACAACTAACAGCATATACATATTAACACATACCATAAGAAAGCACATGAGTATACCTTCGTTTCAAGCTGCGCTACACATAAAAAAGTTAAAATAACAGCACAAGATACACAACATAACATTATATGTGGCATCCAAGGCATGTAAGATACATAGCACAGATAAGGTCTTCGCTACACCCTTACTCGGTTTAGGTTACCAAGATATTTCCCACACTTATTAGGTTACCAATCACCCTTCATAATCATCACACTTATCATGATTCCCATTTGGTTGGTTAGATTACTGAATTGCCCTTTTCCTTTGTTATAATTACTAAATTGCCCTTTAGTTGGATAAATTACGAAACTATCCTTCTCCATTATCAAAATTACCAAATTCCCTTTTGTTGGTTAAATTACCAAATTGTCCTTCTTTATTATCATAATTACCAAATTACCCTTCTCCATTATCAAAATTACCAAATTACCCTTTTGTTGGTTAAATTACCAAATTGTCCTTCTCTATTATCATAATTACCAAATTATCTACATCCATTATCAAAATTACCAAATTACCCTTTAGTTGGTTAGATTACCAAATTGTCCTTCTCTATTATCATAATTACCATTTTACCCTTTTCTATTATTATAATTACCAAATTACCCTTTAGTTGGTTAATTACCAAATTGCCCTTCTCCATTATCATAATTACCAAACTACCCTTCTCCATTATCAAAATTACCAAATTACCCTTTTTCTTACTAATTTACCATTTTATCCTTTACATCCAAAATTACCATTTGCTCATTAGTTATGAAATTACCATTTTGCCCTTGCCTCCAAAATTACAGTTTTACTCTTAACTTACAAAATCACCATATTACCCTTACCTCCAAAATTACCATTTTTCCCTTTTCACTTATAAATTTCTAATTTACCCTTTACTTACAAATTACCATTTTACCCTTTACTTAAAAAATTACCATTTTACCCTTTACTTCCAAAAGTACCATTTTACCCCTTTACTTCTAAAATTACCGATTTACCCTTTTATTTACAAATTACCATTTTGCCCCTTATTACACCACTTATATTAAATTATTATCATTGCATGAAATATTAATATTAATACCTTATTCTCATTATCCAACTCCATAACTATTATATTTAATATAATACTCATTAGCACCCACACATAATAGGCACATTACTAAAATATCCCTAGGGCTCACAATAATATTAACCATGCATTAATGGTCACAATAGCATAATACAACATGGATAAATACTTAAAAAATTTCATTAATAACCAAACTCATACCTTAAGCAATATTTCTATACATAGCACATAAACTACCATGCTTTCCCTTTTTATCAATCAATGTAAGTAACTACATATATTATATAAAACAACATATATCATGCAAATAATATATTAAAACCCTAATATGATAGCATACGTTAATCCATGTGTTTAAGTGAGGTCTACTGATTACCTTAATTCCCTAAAAAATGAATCTTACCGGTATCCCGGTAAAGATTCAAGCTTTGATTAGCAAAACCAATACCTAAAAATAATATCAATATTTATTATATTAGAAATAAGAAAAATCAAAGCATAAGACATTATAACACTTAATTAATGAAATACTTAACTTAAAATATTATTAAACAACATATACTAAGGCATGCAACAACTCATACTATTTATGGAGCATGAACTGCATGCAAAGAAATAAGGGAGATGATCGGAAATGGCATAAAAGGGGGAAGGAGAGCCAATTTTGGGTTAGGGTTTTGGGGCTAGGAAAGAGGGAAGGTGGGGGAGGATTTAGGGCAAGGGAAGGGTGCAGGAGTGAAGAGGGGGTGTAGGTGCTATTCGGGGGAAAGGAAGAAGAAGAAAGAAAGAAGGGGGTGTTGCGTGCAGGCCAGGCGAAGGGGAAGGAGGGAGTGGGTCAACTAGGTCGGGGGAGAAGAGAAAGAAAAGAAAGAAGGAAGGACGGGACAGGCGACGCATGCGGGAGAAGGAGAGGGAGGGGACGAAGCAGGCCTGCTGCCCAAGCGCGAGGGGGAGAGGCAGGCTGGGGTGCTGGCGGCCAAGGGAAGGAAAAAGGAAAAAAGAAAGGAGGAAAAAGGAAAAAGGAGAAAGAAAGGAAAAAGTTAAAAAGGAAAAGGGAAAAATACGAAAAAATAAATAATTTAATTTAATTTATAAAATGATAGAATGTGATATTTTTGGGTAATAAATTTATTTAATAATTTAATTTAATATAATTAAATATATGGGTTTAAAAATGATAATTTTAGTAAAATATTGGTTTAAAAATTATTTAAATAAAAAGGATGTGATAAAATAAAAAATATATTTATTTTAATTTATTAAATATTTATATCTAATTTTATATAACCAAAAATTCATAAAATGATTAAATTAAATAAATTTAAAAGCTAATTTATCCCAAATAAAAGTTATTTATTAAATATAGGCTTTTAAAACTTTAGGATATTGCAAATATAATAATAAAAACATTTATAAAAGTGGGGTATTAAAAAATCTGATAACACTCAAAGTGCAAGACCAATTATTTACATCTATGGCAAGAGGTAATGATCTACCTTATACCCAAGCATAAGAGTATTTCATCTTCAAGCTCTGACGTCTTGCTTTTCTTTGTCACCTTTCAAAAACCACAAAAAAAACTCAGTGAAAGCACATTTATACTCAAACTAATCTAAACCAATGGATGAAAAATAAAATAAAATAAAAACAAAGAGGTAAAACACAAAACTTGAAATCCACAAGGAGAAGAAAGCTTAAAGCCTTCAAATATTTCCTAAAATTATTCCTTTTTTACTTAAGAAAACAAAATATAATTAGATGGAGTGTTAGAGGATGGAAAGGAGAGTAGAGTAAAAAAAAAGGGAAAAGAAGTAGAGGTGGGAGCAAGAGGAAGTGCTCTTGGCAATAGAGGGTAATGAGACAAAGTGAGAGAAAAACTTATGAACTTGAAGTGTTTATGTATGAAATTAATAAAAATAAGGGGCACAAGGCTTAATATCCATAATCCCCTTCTGTTCCCACAAAGCCTAATAAGTTGTGGTACACAAGGAGGGAAAATATGAGCCAAAAGTCTTCCTATCCTAAAAATGATGAGGAAGATAGGTAGTTTGGAGACCAAGATCAAAACATAATAGCATGGAAATGGGAAATAATAAGCAGAGAAAGTTAGATAGGAGGCTCAACAATGCAGCTACCTATTGACTTGATTCACACAGTTCTGGATGTGTATGTGGGTGCACACACACATGCACATACACATGCGCTAGCGCGTGCGCACACACACACAGAGCATGCTTTTGTGTGAAAAAATAAATAAGACAAGGTGATTTTGTTACTAAAAATCTCTTTTGAAGATTTTATCCCTCCATTAGGTTCTAATCCCATAAACATAGTTAAAATAAGTTATAAATCTCATATGAAAAATTTATAATCTACATATATCAAAATCACAAGGCTTTATGAAAATTGGAAAAAGATTCAAATTAAATCAAACCCAAAATACAATAGTACCAAGGAACTAGTGGATTTGTTTGGCAAAACTAATCGATTGGTATAACTAGTTGACCAGTATACTAGTGAGCAGTTGGTTGGTTCTTTTGACTTAAAGAACTCAATGAAACCATAAATATACCAATGGTATGCTCCTAAACTAGTCAATTAGTTTCCTAGGTAAACAAAGGCTTTTTTTGTCATTTTCAAATTATTTCTTTTCCCCATTAAAACTAAACTAAAAATACATATCTAACCCTTCATTAAAAAAATTTTAAAGACCTTAAAAATGGGTATTATATCAACTCCAAAATTTAGGACTTAAAAAAATTAAAGAGTTGTTTACAAAAGCTAAAATACCCAAATATAGGATTGTTACACCTCATCTAATATAGAAGAACACTCCTCATACCTAATTTATGTCAGTTGTAAGGAAAAAGTAACCTTATACCTAGGATTGAAGTGTGAGAAGTACTTGATTCCACTAAGATATAGGAAATGAAATAAAGATAAGGAATTATGTAGTGAAAAAAGAGGATTAATATTTCATAGAGGGATAGAAATATCCATATAACCATATCCTATACCAATTTGATTTGGTGCTTACCGAAGAGAGCACACTAAAAATGGTAATTGACAATCACTACAAAACAAGGTTGTATCTGCTCATGAGAATGACCAATACCCATGAAAAGGATTATTAGTATACTATGTACAGAGTAAAATAATAATATAGTCATAACAAGATCACATAAAATACGTAAGATTTCATAGATGAATAATCTTGAACAATGATTAACATAATATAATATAAGATAATAGTAACTCTGGAAGCCCATTATTCAATACATTCATAATCCACATTCTTATTTATGTTGAGTTTAAGGACCCTACTATTCTTAATCTGGTGGAATCGACTAAAGCAACTCTTAAGGCAATATGCTCCTAATCTACTATTATCATCCAATGGAATGGACCTAATATATACTAAGGCAACGCACTACTAACCGCTATTTTTAAACTGACAGAATGGTCTGAAGCACTTCACAAAGCAAAATGCTTCTTAGCTACCATTATTGTCTTGTGGTATGGACATAACACCTCGATCCTAACAAATGTAATCTTTCAATTTAAGTGATTAATATCTCATTCATTGCTATTTATCTCAAGATAAAAATCATATTTACATTGAGCCCAAGAGCCCCACTATTTTTAATTTGGTGGAACGGAATGAAGCACTTTTCAGGTGAAACTTTCTCGAGTCACTATTATCATCTAATGGAATAGACAAAACATATACCAAGGCATCATGCTCTTGACCATTATTATTAAATCATTGAAATGGTTTGAGTCACCTTTCAAGGTAAAATGCCCCTAATATGCTATTATCATCTAATGGAACGGACACACCACATTGGCCCTAACTCATGTAATCTTTCATTCTAAATGATTAATGTCTTACTTATTGCTATCTTTCTCAAGGTCCTCATATATATAAACATATAAGTACTTAAGGCAAAAAAATCAAACTTCACATAATTTTTCAAACACTTATTAAATTCAACCACACAAAGGTCATGACGTCCCCTAAGAAAAATGCCATATTTTACTTAAGAAAACCCTAATTCCACAATGTGTCCAAGACTCCTATGGCCACCAACTTTAATAAAAATTCTTGAAATTATAATATTAAAAAAATATTATAAAGCATGGTCTAACTCTAAAATTTTACGTATGCAATAATGACCTGCCTATAGGACTACTTTTATCAATTTAAGTCATTTTCTCTTTCCATTGGACTTAGGAAATTCATAATTAGCACATTTAGTATATTCTATAGAATATAAATAACATATTATGAGCCAATTAAAAAATTAAAACACCTAATATTTCATATTTAACCCATATTAACCAAATTACCCTTATGATAGCCAAAATACAAATACTTTCACCAATTGGATAAATAATTCATGAAAATACTTAACAACGAGTATAAATTTACATATAATTCAAGAAAATAGCCTAAATTAGATAAATGATTCATATTAACCTTCTTTACTTATGAAAAAAGCTTAACTAAATGATACTTATAATGTATACTTTCACGTATTACTCATCTTTCCACAATAAATACCACACAAGATATCATACACCAATATTATCAACATGAAATTACCCATATAACAATACCAAACATGATACTTCATATAGATATACACATTTCACATGAAAAGCATTAGCTAGAACATGTATTCTTATCAAAAATATCACCAATATCTCAGAACATAAAACCTAAGACTCTTCTTCCAATAAAACTAAAAAAATACCTAAAAATCAACAATGACACATGGTTAGAGCTTCGGAAAAAAATATCCAAATAAAATATAAGTCAAAGGAGTGGGAAAGGAAAAAATCAAAGTAATGGAGCTATAAAAAGTATGGCACTAGTTGGTGGTGCAAGGGATGTGGTGAAGCGTGGCTAGTGGATGATGGTGGTGTTGTGTAAGGAGGTTGCAAGGGAATAGTGGTGTAATGATGGTGCACATTCTCTGTGAAGGGATAAAGCACCCAAGGGCTACTACATGGTTTTTTTGGTGGTCTTAAGGTGTTGTTGTATGCCTTGGTTGGTGGTTGGTGCCACATGATGGAAGTGGTGTGCGGTGGTTGGTGTTAGGTGGTGAGAAAAAATGGATGGGGGGAGGGTGTGCACAAAGGAAAGCATAATATTTAAGGAATGGTGCAAGGTTTTTTAGGGTTTGTGCATGGCTATGGACAAGGGTGTATGCACATGGTTTTGCGAGGGTATGCATAGTTGTGCATAGGGGTGTGTGCCCATGGCTATATGAGGTTGGAAATGGTTGTGCATAGCGATGTGTCTACATGGTTGTGTGAGGGTGTGCATGCAAGGGATGTGTTTGCATAGCCCGAAGGAGAAAAGGATAGGTTAGTTGGATTGGGGAGGAAAAATCTATTTTTCCTTTTTCTCTCTTCTTTTCCATTTTTTTAAAGACATTTTAGGATTAAGATTATGTTTAAATTTAAGATAATGGAATTTTGAAAAAATTAGTTTATCATTTATCTCAAGTTTGAGTTAGGTTAAAATATAAATGACCTAGAATTAGGATTACTTTAAAATATCAATTACCCATTATTAGAGTTAGGTTAAAATATGAATTAATTAAGATTAAGATTAGATAAAATTTCAAAGTATTACATGTATAGACAAATTAAATCATATTCAATTATGTGTATTTCAATTACTACCTATTTATTCATGTTCCATTAAAAAACATACAAAATCTAACCAAACATGTATTGAAGAACAATTACATTGAACATATAAATGTGATACTCCCTCTATTTTTAAATAGTTATCATTGTGTATTTTGGGGAATAACATTAACTACTAATTTCTCTCTAATTATAATATATTATACTATGAAAATATAATTTTCATATTCATATAAAAAAAAAACTTTCATGATTTTTTTAAATATTTTTAATACACACACACACACACACACATACATACATACATACATATATATATATATATATATATATAGGGGTTAAAGTTTGTCATCAAAATAAGTAAACAAGTATTTAACACCCCAAAATTTATTACCCATTTTTTATAGAAGTATTAATAATAAAATATTAGGTGTTAGGTCACATCTAACATTAAAAAAGTATTCCCCATTCCTAATATATGATGGGTGTAAGGCTATTAAATAACATGTACCTAGAGATTAGGTAATGGAAGCACTTGATCCCATAATGATAAAATATTACAAAATAGAGAAGAGAGAACATATATAACAGAAAATAATAGACATAAAGTCCTACAAGGAAGAGATATCATAATAACTATATACTTGAACTAACCCATAAAACATTTAATGTAGGTAAGCACAACAAAAGCATTGAGTCAACGTATATCTATAAATAAGATATATTTTCTCATACGAATGAATAACACCCATGATAATGATGGTCAATACACAACATACTAAGTAAAGTAACAATACAAATCTATAGGAAAGGGAATGCATGAAACAAGTAACTTAGTGACAAGATAGATACTATACACGCATAGATTCTTATATGAGCTAATCTAAGATAAAACTGTATTTAGGGTTTATCATTAGGTGATCATACAAATATATTTACTTAATCATGTTGTGATCATTGAACCTCTTGTGATATACCTACTCCTCTCCTTTTATCCCTATAGATAAGATAAAGATAGTCAAACTCACTAATTTGTATGGGAAAAACATATATAGGCAACTATTAAACCACAAATCCTTAAGTATGTATACCTCTCTTAAGTCAGTGAATCGGTTAAATAGAGTAAACTAAGTTCCAATTGGGTCGAGAAATATATAATTGCATTATTTCTACACTTGAAATCATTTTGGTCCCATCTTATATGATATTTTGCTTTAATTAGTAATGTTGTATTGGTTCATTAACCAACACTTATTATATAAAAATGCATCACTTGATTTGCTTAATGTTAGTAGACTTCCACTTTTATTACCATTCATTTACCATAGAATAGTTACTTATCAACTTATAACAAGGATATCTAATCATCATAAATTCATTTCAAAAATTGTATCTATTTAAAGTACATAGAAATGTGACAAGGTTAATCAAATTAAACATTTTATAACCATATGAAAAGAAAAAAAAGATACTACATGTGGTAAGCTAACAAGCACCAAGTAATATTACACAAGGGAATAGAGCATAATGTCCTCACTTAAACCCTAATTCACAAATAACTTCACCCATACAGCTCCCTCAATCACCAAATATAACAAATTATTCCAATATAATATTAAAAAAACCATATAAAAAAATCATAGCCTAACTCCAGCAATTCACACATAAAATACTCATGCTACCCTCTTGTTACTATTCTTAAATTAAATCATTTTCTTATAATATTGCACATATGCTACCCCCTATTTGCTCTTAATATTTCACATATCACACTTGACATTTTTATGACCCAAAAACGATTATGCAACATCAAATTTCTATATTTCACCTAATAGACTGAAACTTCTCTAATTCACTTAAACACCCAAATTGTCATTTTCATAAATTCTGTCATACTCATCCAAAGTCTTGTATATTGTATATCAAATTTATTGTAAGGCCCTCAATTGATATAATGACATACTTGTTTCTCACAAAATTCACAAAGAGACCAAACTTACCCATAAATTTTAAAATCACATATGACCCAAAAAATTCTACAAGCTTCCAAAATTCACCAAAAATACACTCAACCAACCTTACATTATTAGTACCTCAAAAATATAATGATTTTTAATTATAAAAACCTATAATCTCAAATAGCCTTAAGTTTGAAACCACCACACAACTCTAAACATCAAATCTTACAACCTTAACATACTGCATCAATTACAATATTTAAGCATAATTAAATCTAGCCATATATGGAATTAAAAAAGACATAATACACTATCATGTTTGAGATTTTATGGAAAAACCTAGTAAGGTATATAATATAGAAGTTTCACATAAAATCAAAAAGCTTATAAAATTATAAACTTACTAATTAATATATGGATATAAATAAAAGTGAAACTTAAGTATGATTTCTACCACAAAACATGATAACATGAAAAATTCATAATACTAACATAGAGCAACAATTAAACCATAAACTAAAGACATGTATCATTACCAAAACTACTCTATTTTCTTTTCTAAGCAAAAATTACTCCTAAACACCTCCTTCCATAGTTTGATAGCCTAAAACAAAAATTCAAGAATTTGATAAAAGAATTATAATATGGGTTAGAATAAAAGAGAAAAATTAAAAGAGAGGAGAATAACCTTTAAGGCTAACAAATAAGGCTTAAAACAAACTTGAATCAAACCTTTCATCAATCTATTAATTTAACGATCATTTGCATAGACTAAGCCCATAAAATTTATGTTTAAGATTTTAGAAGTAATAGAATGAAAGAAAGCTGAGAAGAGGAAGATAGGGTTTATATCACAAGGTAAAACCCCAAGAACAAACACAAACTAAAAATAAGAAGAGAGGAGAGTGGAGAGTGGAGAGAGCAAACTAGAAGATAGGGAATTTAGCTAAGTGGAAAATGAACAACTAGAAGGGTATAACCCCCTTATGGCTGTTAAAATGGGCAAGAGAGAGATAGGGAGAATTTATATGGAAGGGGTTTCTTGCAAGCAATAGGAGTGATGGGAGTAATTGACAAGGGCAAAAGTATATAAGAGAGTTCGTGGAAGGTGATTGAAGTGATTATGTGTAGATTTTTAATTGAATGAGTAAGGGCAATGTGGGATTTGATCATAGGGTGTATGAGGATAAGATTTTCAAAGTCATCCATCTCAAGAAAGCAAACAAGAATTAAAAATTATTTAGGTAGGATAAAGTGTCCAATAAATGACTAAAAGTGGGAAAAACAATCAATTAATTCCCAAAAGTCATGACAAATTAGGAAAATATGTGGAATTAATCTAGAAACCCAAATATATAAAAATATTAGGCATATGAATTAATTTAAAGTCAAAAGAAATTAAAAGAATCAAGAATAGTGAAAATTGCCCAACTTCAATTGATCGGGTGAGGTTGGCGATCAACCGCTAGATGCCCTAAATGAATAGATATGGAATGTTGTTGGTTAGTTTACCGTCGGTCACCTAAAATTAAAAGTAAAGTTTTAAAGGGTAGAAAGATATATAAAAAATGAGAGCTTAAAGCATATAAGTAAGATGTTCAAACAAGATTTAGGGGTTAAAAAATGATTAAGAGACTAATCAACTAAAAACTAGTGTTTAAATTTTTTGTTGGTGTTATAGTTAATCGCCACAACCGTCACAACACCACTAAGATAATAGCACATCGTAATGGTGGTGTTGAGTTGTCAATAGTGATTGAGGCAACAATGATTGTAGTGGAAGAGAGCATGAAAACAGTAAGTTAGCAAAAGTATATATGCGGCCCAACTCATAAAATGCAAAAGTTTTAATATATTGGGACGTAAACTTTGAATCAAGACAATACATCATAATTTTACTTAAATAAGTTAATGAATTAAGTCATGATAACTATGAATAGATTTGACCCGTAAAACCCATTTGGCGACTCCTCATTGTTAAGACCAGCCTTATAGGCATTGAGGTCCTAGGCAAATACAACACATCATGGTTTTGCTTAGATGAGTTAATGAATTAGGTCATGATAATCTTTGGTAGATTTAATCCATAAAACACATGAAAATCCCTAATTGTCAAGTTCAGCTTTACAAGCTCCAAGTCCCTATGCAAATATGGTATATGGACCTTAATAAATTAATTTTAATGGATGAATGTGTAAAAAAATTGCTAATGAATTAATTGGAAGTCTGATGCATATGGAGAATTGCATACCATTGCATATGCTTACTAATTCATACTGACTTTATTTATGTTGACATGTCTATTATCAAGGCTTTGACTTACAAATGTATGTACAGTACATTTGGAGGGACTAAATTAAATGAAAAAATGTTAAAATATCATCCTAAAGTTTCCACACTTCAAAGACCTGCAAATTCAACTGCTTCAAAGGTAAATATCTATATATCTATCAGTTGTATATAGAGAATGTTAGAGCTACCCTCAGAGTAAATTACCCTCTAAAAAAATAGTAGTATATATATATGTAATAAGTTAAAAAAATTATAATTTTATTATTGATATTTTCAAAACTTAATTGTGATTATATAATTTTAATCTTTTTTAATCATCATGAAAAATAATAATTTACATATACTATAATTAATTAATTATTATAGTATTAATTATCATTAACATAATATTAATTATAATATTAGTTATTTTTTGAATAAAAATTTAAGGAATGAAATAATTTTTTTAACTTATTACCTCACAATTAAGTTTTGAAAATATCAATAATAAAATTATAATTTTTTTAATTTATTACCTATATATATACTACTATTTTTCTAGAAGGTAGTCTAGCTCTAACATTCTCCGTTGTATATATACTAAATTTAAATTCCGGACCCTAAAAATTCGGAAGCCCTAGACCCTAACTAGACTAGGCCCTGGTCCGGCCAGCTAACTATGGAGATCCCTGTTGCACGGCGTTTTTGCCCTAATCTCTAGCAAAAAAGTGGTCCTGTACATCAAGCTTCCATACATTACACAATGTTTTCAATAGTAATACAGTTAGACAAACGCATGAAGTAGAGAATGCATCTTTACATATGCCATGTAATAAGCGCATGGAAGGTTCCTAAGCAGAAGCGATTTCTGAACCACACCTTTCTGTGCTAACAGCTTTCTGAATATGCTTGTTCGTAATTTGTTCTAGAATTTGGCTGTCATCCAACTGGAACCCAGGGATGGTGAGAGAATACGAATCCATATAAAATCCAATGTACGATACAAGAGGGTCTGCTCGAGACTCGTCAATAACAAATCTCAAGTACCGGGATTCTAGTCTAGGAAATCGCAACAGCCTCTTATAGCCAACTGTAGTTCCATTTGTAACTCTCTGCCACTGTCCCAACTCATTTTGAAAGTCTAAATGGAACTCACTGATCCGCTGTCCCATGTGAATTGGCTCCTGAACTTCCAACACATTAAAAAGTGTAACATTTCCCAAGTCTATATATATTATCCAGCCAGATTGGTGCTCCTCTGGAGCCCAATAGGTGTGAATATCATCTTCCAGTATATTATGCGCTGCAAACTGAGAATCGGTTATTCCACCACGCGTACTGTTTGCAGTAACAGTTGCGTTCCTTGCTAAGTTAAGCGAGAATATTGAGCTGCGGAGCTCCGCAAATTCCTCAAGCACTTGTATGTCTGCTTCTGAGATGAGACCTGAAGAGTTTGGAGGCACGTTCAGAAGTAAAAGACAGTTTCTGCCTGCTGATTTGTAGAATATGTCTAAAAGAGTCGCAGCAGTCTTTGGAACTTCGGCTGCATGCCAAAACCAACCAGGTCTGATAGAGACATCACACTCCGCAGGCACCCAATCATGCCCAGTTGGATCTCCTCCACGTGAGTAACTGTCAGGTTATATTGAACGTAATATGAATCAAATTGCATATACTTACTACACTATGAGGAGACATGCAAGACAGGTAGATGTTCTTGATGAATGTGGCGAACAAGTTCCATCGATTCACATCAACACCCAGATAGATATCATTTTCAATTAACATTTCATCTGAAAATAGAAAATATATTCCTTACTAAGCAAAATTTTGTTCAGCTTATACCATTACTCATGTTGAACCACATTCTACTTGGACTCGTGGGTACAAGCTTCTCAACTATACAAAACAGAACATCTAACCATGTCTGGCTGTGTGACCGTGTCAAGAAAAGGTGTTGATCTCCTGATGTCAAGAAAAGAAGCCACTCTAAGTGACACAACATGAGATCAAGTATTAGAACTAATAGAAACACACCTGTAAGGCCAGTTTTGCAGACAAGACTACCTTCCATCCATTTGAAAATGGAGGAACATGTTATGCAGAGCAACAGGACACTTGTTTTGACAAAAAAAAAAACAAAAAAGTAGATTACGCCACTAAGTTTCGGAAACCAATTGATGAATATTCAAGGAGCTCTAGAGTTGAAATTGGGGGAAGCAAACATCGCAACAGATATGGATCATAATTCAGGAACAAACAAAAAAGCAGTGAGCCAAAGGGACAGAAAACATACTGAGGATTGGTGTCGCCAATCTTTGCAGCAGACATATTGAAAAGAGACCAGCAAGAAGCTCCAGCAACACCAGCCTCATCTCCAATCCATCTTACATCAGGTCCAGCATCAGAAAAGATGACTGCCTCAGGCTGCAATTGATGGATGAGAGCAAACCAAGTATCAAAGAAATATTCCATGTCCTTCTCACTTTTCCCTTTTGCACCATCTAGCCATATCTCTTTGATAACACCATATCTGTCTCCACAAAAAAATGACAAGATTGCTTCATCAGTACTGATGTTGAAGATGATAACCAACAAGAATCATGGTCCAGTCCAAACTTATGACTAATTTTAAGATGATGAAATGTTTCCATGCATAAACACCTTCTATACTCATTTATTGTCACTTAAATATGAAGGAACATTCAGGGCTGTTTTCCATTATCTAATTAACGTTCTAAGTTCATTGTTAAGGAATCAATGCATTCACCCTTTCAAACAGAAAATCATCATTATAAAATATTTATTTAATGTATTTATACTACATGGAACACATGATACAACTATTAAGACTACTAGAGATTATACTCTCATTTTTACAATACTTGAGGTTGTAAAAATATATAAATTCTCAAAAAAAATTGGTATATCTAAACTTCTTGAGAACTAAAAAAAATAAAAGAAAAATATAAAAAGAAAAAAGTTTACAAATGTAATTTTTTAAAAGTAACTAAAAATACCTAAATACAAAATGATTCAAAAATTTAAAAACAATATCTACATGCATACATATATCTATATCTACACACATCTATCCATCTATATATATCTAATCTTTCTAAAAAGAAAAAAAATAAAGAAAATCCTAAATTCTTAAGAAATTCAGTGCTTATACACAATATAATTTCAAAAATATTTCTTTATTTTATAAAAAGCTCAAAAATTACATTAAAAAATTCATACTATGAAATCTTGAAAAAATTGTATAATGCTCGTACCATAAAATATTATGAAAGTCCTTATCAATGACTTGAAAATGCAAAATTATTATAGGAATTTTATTTCTAACAAATGTCTAAAATATTGCACTACATGTTCTTTTCATGTAACAATTAATAAAATTTAGAATTTTTTTTTCCCAAATTTATGAATATTATTCAATCATTTCTCTCTCTCTCTCTCTCTCTCTCTCTCTCTCTTTGAAATTTCCAAAGTTGTTTAATTTTTAACATAATTTTGAAACTTTTTATGAAGATTAATGTAATACCCCACACTTTTATGTATTGGACAGATGAGAAATTTTGACAAATTTTGGGCCTTTAATTTAATTCAATGTTATGATTTAATTTGGAATAGAAACTAATTGGAAATAATATTGGAAAAATGAGGTTTAATGATCTTTACACGCAAAACCATCGACTAGTTCTGTGAATTGATTGACTAGTTTGTCGTTTTAGCCAAATTGAGTTCCTCGACCAAACTGATCAATTGGTTTGGGAAAACTAATCGACTGGTAGATGTAAAGTCAACTGGTATACCTAAACCGATCAACTAGTTTGTCGAACTAATCATATTTTTTTAAGTTTGATTTTCTGAAAAATCCCTTACACTAAAATAGAACCTTACCAACTCATACCAATTGTCTCTAAGAGATTCCTAACCATTTTCATGACGCGTTTAACCCAAAATATTACCTCGACTTATTCTAGAGGTTGATTGAGACATATGAGGAAGAAAGATAACCTTAGCTAATTGTCTTCTTTCTCCTCTCTTATCTGCCTGATTCTGAGATCAATCGCTTCGACCTCAGGCGTACTTCTGAGCACCTAGAAGATTCCTTCCACACTAACCTCCCATTCTTTATTCCCTATATGTTAATTCTAGCCTGTTTGACCTACGCTCCCTAGAGTCCCAAATTGAGCTCGGGAGACTAGGTTAGCAAATCATAGGCAAATTTGTTCATTCTGATCGAATTCAAACAGTCACAAGTAGAGTTACGAGTTTCCTTCCGAACCCTTTGTGTTTTCCTTCGATTGGTTGACTATAAATAGCCTCATTCCTCCATGAATTGCACTTTCTTTCAGCCACTGAAACTTCTCTGAGTTCTACATTCTCTTCTTTTCTTCCACACTTCGAGCACTTGCCAATTTATTTGCACACTCTCCTAATCCGACCTCTAGCTCTATCTTGTTTTAATTGTTAAGCAAGGTAGAGTTAGATCTCTAGAAAAGATTGAGTGGTCCAGTTAAGCTTTTCACTATTTTGTCCCAATGGTATATCCCTTTCCCTTTTTGTTTCTTGTTCGAAATTTTATCAATTTCTGGTATAATACCCGACTTAAGATTTTAGTTTTTAAGGTTTTAAGAGTTAAGGTTTTCACAAATTTGAAAATTCTATTTTTGAGGGGGTTTAGCCTGTATCAAGTAAGCAATTCTTACACCTAAAATGTTAGCATGGCCTCTTGCATGAAAAGTGATGCCTTTTTATTAGATTATACATGTTGGTATGAAGAAATACAGTTGTATGCATAATTTATATATTTAAATGACATAAATTGGGAAAATTGCATGAAAATGGAGAAAATAGGCTATGATAATGTTATAATAAGAAATACATGATAATCTAGTTATAAATGTGTAGGTTGATGTTGATACATGTCTTAATGTGAGTAGAAATGATTTTTATGCAAGAATCTGCATGAAATTTGTGAATTTATGCTGTGTTAGGATAAACCGATCGACCAGTTCCTAGAATAGTCGATTGGTTGACCCAACCCATCAACTAATTCGCCTATAGAGATCTTAGTCTTGCTCTCAACTTGAACCATCAACTGGTTTGGTAAAACCAATCAACTAGTTTATGAACAATCGACCGATTTGCCCAAACCGATCAAAAAGTTTGAAGGAAGCATGGCCTGGTTGAATAGAACCGATCGACTAGTCGACCTAAACCGATCAACTGGTTGGCCCAGACCAATCGACTAGTTTTGCTGGTTTGTAGTTCAATTATGTTTGGGGGTCATCATTGGGAATAAATCAAAATTATTAATGAGATGAAATAATGATTATAACATGAATTATTAACCTAATTAAGGGATTGAAAGGGGTCATAAATTATGGCATACATTATGAGTAATGTAAAGGCTAAAGATGTTATTTACCTATAAATAGTGATAAAATGAAAATAACAGTAATGGAAATCAGTAAGGACTTGGATTAAAACCTATGATGAATATAAATCTCATTGGCCAAGGATAAATGGTAAACTCACATAGTTGGGGAAAATGAAAATAAAAAGGATCAATATACTTTAGTATGAGATTTACGTTGTTTGTTTGTATAAGCCTTGTATGATTACCATCCTTATGAATAAAATACTAATCACTTAAAGTGAAAGAAAGTCAAGTTGAGTATGGGTCCAAGTTACCCGATTCTTGATTAGCTATTGGAGGTTAGTCTACATTCGGGCCTTTTTAGTGCCTTCGAGCTTTGCCTTTGGGCCGGATCCTAAGAGGTCCCAGTGCCTTACCTACTCTATACACTAATGGTATACTAGGGGGTATCGACACTAAAGGATCTGGTTGCCTAAGTGGTTGGTTTCGGCCCAGACTTACGTCTATATTAGTTGACTTCGGCTTGAACTTATGTCCATTGTGGTGATTGGCTTCTGCCTAGGCCCTATACTTATATCCGCATGGCAATTGGCTTCAGCCTGGACTTTATGTCGTTTCTTTTTGGATAGGATTTCATGGGGTGATACACAGTCCATTACTCAATGATAATAAAATATGGTTATTAAGTAAGTAATTGATCAAATATAAATGGTGATTAAGACAATGACTAATTATTGGTAAGAATTGAAGTAATGGTACGATTGATCAAAAATGGATAACGCTAGCTATTAAACTTAGCTAATGGTTGACCTGACACCTTGATTATGAAATGGAATAGTAAGGGATTGACTCACTTACCTCTTACATGAATGAACTAATGGCATAACTTGAGGTTGTTTGTTTCTCCTTACCATTAAGTGTGTGTATACTCATATGGAAAGGTGGTGAGTCTATGCATCAGATATTCTACTTGTTGGAATTATACATGGTAGTATGACTTCATGTATCTTTATCTTTATGTATATATATGGCCTTAGCATGACGCGTACTGTAATCTATATTGTGTATGACAAACTGTTATACATATGTACATTGAGAGAGCAACTTGACTTCCTAAGTATGTAGTGTACTGATGTATCCGTTTGCCTGATCACCTGCTTATTCCCACGAGCAGAGGACCTTGTACATGCTTTAGGGGATGGCTAGTAAAGGACCTATCTTTGTTGGGTTGAGGTTGTGAGTAAGGACATCTTAAAGGTTTAATAAAGTCCATAGGGGATCATGGCATTTGTTTTGAGCCTTGTGCCCCAACCTATGTTTTGTAATTTTGTACTTTAATGTGTATTTCGTAACGATTTGAACAAAACCCGTTAGAGTCATTTGTTGTAAACATGGAGTTGTTTTAATTAAGTTATTATTTGCACACTCTGCTGTTTTAGTATTTTTGTTAGTTTAGTCTTGTATCTAATATAACTTAGGCGACAGATGTATAAATTGTGTCTAGTAAGGCGATAACACCCTATGTTTTAAAGTGTTTTTTTGCTTCCGTAACATGTTTTGAACGAAATTTTTTTGTAATGAAAAATAGGGGGTGTTATAGTTAATAACAATATCAAAATTTTAAAGATACATGTAAATTTTTTTATGAAATATTTGTAAAGTTTGAATTTTCAAACGATTTTGAATATTTAAATTATTTGGAATCTTTGAGGGAAAAAATGATTTTTTTAGTACATGTTTGGAGCTACTTATGAAAAGCAGTTATCCAAGATAATTACTTATTTTAAATTACTAAAATAAGTAATTATCTTGTATAACTACTTTTTATGTCCTTTAAAATAGAGGAATTCATAATAAATTTAATATTTTCTTATTCTTAAATCTAGAAAAAAAAAACATGGAATTTGAAAAAATGAATTTTAATTTTATTTGTTGTATTCTAACATTGAAAACTTTTTGGTATCTTTGTAAAACAATCGAGTTTCTTTAAAAAATTAGATTTGTTAAATAGAAACTGAATTTAAAAAATTAACTTTTTTTAAGAATTTTATATTTTAAGAATCATTTTAAAATTTCAACACCTTCGATTCAAAATAAGTATTGTTTGACTTTTACACACATATTAATCAAGTATGTAAATTGTCAAATATATTCTTTATCATGAAATTAATTTAATAAGTAGCAGTAAATAAAGTAAAATAGTCAAATTTTTACATTGAAAATCTTAAATGACTAACCAAAATAAAATTCATTTTTGAAACAAATTAAGTATGCAATTTTACAACTCATAAGTATGATATTATGTATGAATTAGGTAATACAATCTTCTGTATTATTTTTAATTAATGTATATTATATTCTATATACTTTATTTCTCTCACAGTAATACGGTCATTTATATTTTCAAACAAAATACAAAATTATATTTTACAGCACGTTCGTACTATATATATTTCAATTTACCTTCACATAAAAAATAATTAAAATTAATTTCTTTAAAGGAAGTAATACTTCATAACATGCATTACCTCACGTGAATAGAAATAAAAAAAAACATGGAACAAGTCTATATTTTGAGAAAAAGTAAATAAAATAAAAATATACTAGTAGTTTATTACTAGGAGATGTGGGGAGTAGTGTGTGTGTTGACTCTTTAATGACAAAATTCCTTAATTTTAATAAATTAAAAAGCAATGATTCAATAATAATTAAAAAAAAAACAGACATAAACCTTCCTTTCGTTTCGTGTCCAAAAGAACAATAGAACTGACGCTGAATAATTGTATCAAAACAAAAATCAAACTGTCAAAGTAGAAGATCAAGATAGAGATAAAAAGAAGCCATAAATCATCACCTTCCCCCAAACAGCAATCGTTATACTAAAAGTGCACCCTGATAAATATACAGATACTTAAAAAGAGAAGGCACGTGATACACAAAATCTTTTGGTGGCTTAATTATTTATGAATGTGTGTCTCTAACCGGTGTTATATACATCATAAGTCTGTACGATAATTATTGTACTTATGATACTTATTTAATATTACCCTAATAATGATAATAAATATAATAAAACCCAATCCAAAGGAGGAAAAACATCATCCCAAATAGTTATTATCATTATTTATTCTAATTATAATAAAATAATTTTGTGTTATAAGGGAAAAAATTATCACCAACTAAACCTTAAATAAACAAGAAAAAACATCAACTTAAACTAAACTAAATACCAACCCAAAAAACGAAAAAACACCAGCCAAGATACGAAAACTAATATAAACACCAATTAAAAAAAGAAAAAAAAAGCCATCAACCTAACAGACGGAAAACGCCAAAAATAGGGAAAAACACAAATCAAACTAAAACATAATACACGCTACTCGGGTGGAATTTGAACCCATTACTTCTAGTAGTGAAGATGCGACACTTCAACCGCTGAGACACGAGATCACTTTCGTATACTTAGTTATATGGCTACATTATAATTTTATATGAACTGGGTATAATTCGCCCACAAACCTGCAACACCGACGAAGAAAAACACCAAAACAAACACACACCAAAAAAAATTTGAGACAAAAAAGAGAACACAAAAAGTAAAAACTCAAAAGAAAAAGGAGTAATTTTAAGGATTTTCTAACATCTCGATCACAAATGTCTCGTGTCGACACCGAAGCCAGTAATGTTGTATCATGACCAAGAGAGGAGCTCGGCAAAAGCAACTTTTTATTACTTTTTTTAGCTCCTATTATTAGCATATTAAACTAATTGTAAGAGAGCATTACTCTAATCCGATGAATGTTTTGTTTCTGGCAAGGCAAAGAGTAAAGAATCATGAAGCATTCAAGTCAGCCAATCGCCAAGCCATGGACTACTGATCATCATCATAACCAATAAAGGGAGAAAAACCGAAGTAACAATCAAGAGAAACCACCTATAAGCACAAGAAAGCGAGCCAAAGTGATTCACATTTGCAGAAATCATGCAAGCCCAATTAGCTTGAATCAGCAGATGAGCTAGTCACGCTGACGTACCTAGTGAGCAATTCAGTCATCTGCCCTATATAGAACTCATTGTACTCGGCGGTCTTTCCATAAGAAGATTCATGACGATCCCAAGGCGAAACATAGAGACCGAATTGAATACCAGCTTCTGCAGAAGCTTCGGCTAGTTCAGCAACAACGTCTCCGTATCCATCTTTCCATGGGCTTGAAGCAACTGAGTAGTCAGTATAATCAGAGGGCCAAAGGCAGAATCCATCGTGATGCTTCGCCGTTAGAATGATCCGAGAAAAGCCGGTGGATTTGGCGACGTGTACCCACTGTCTGGCGTCCAAATTGGATGGGAAAAAGATGGAGGGATCGGTGGAGCCGTTACCCCATTCGGTATTTGTGAAGGTATTGGGGCCGAAGTGGATGAAAAGGGCCATCTCTGTCAGCTGCCATGAGAATTGGGAAGAGGATGGAATGGGCAGAATTGGGAGGGGAGGAAAAACAAATTCAGGAAGAGAGAGAGAAGGAAGGTAAAGTGAAAGACATAGAAGTGCTACAGAGGCGAGGGTAAGGGTTGGAATTGGAATTGACTCTGGGCGTGGGACGATATTTGATCGCGGCTGCAACTTTGAAATGCAGTCAAGCGATTTCATTTTCCTTCGGATCATGCCATCATGGTGAACAAAAATATGCACTCAACAATGGATGCGTATCGGTTACTGATCTAACTAATCCAAAAAAATATTCCCACAGCATCAGATGCAACGAAGGATTTTGTGCCGGCTGATGGAACAACGAAATGAAGGGGACAGAAAAGAAAAAGGAAGGTGGGACCGGATGTGCTGGCCGCCCTTATATTGTGTGTAAAAAGAAAAAAAACGCATCGTTGAGAGGAAACTACGGACGATACTTGTCGTTTGCATTTTTTATTTTATTTTTTTCCTTCTTCTTTACCTTCTACCAGGCTCGTTTATTTGATATCTTTTAAGCCGCTTTAAACTATCATATTATTCTAAATCTTTTTTTTTAATCCTTTGTTTTTGCAGTCTCCTAGAGTGTTCTAAATTTTAATCAAAAGTCTACAAAAAAATATATTATTATAGTGTTTTAAAACCTTAAATAGCCCTTTTTAACTATCCTAAATTTACAAAAATTTGATAATCATTATATATCAGTATTATTTAGCTTAAAATGATTTAAAAATATATTTTTATAATTTTATAATTTTTCAATTTAGTTAAATAATTTTTTTGCCATATAGGCCATCAAATTTAATATTTCTTCCTCTAATATTTATCTAATTTTTTGAGGATTAGTCTCAACCTTTCATTGTTGATTAGTAAGGATAAAAACCCCTCCTTTATGCCAAAAAGTTCATGGCTTAGCCTTTCTCCTTGTATTATCAATTTGGTTTTATATTCTTAATTAAATTAGCCTTTTACTTTGGTTTATATTACATTAAATTATCTAATATTTCTTCCTACTTCTCCTAATTTTCTATGGTGCATGGTATAATATTCTATTCTAAAATCATTTAAAATATATTTAAAATTATGTTAATATAAAATATATTAGTTTTAGTTTTGAAAAGGGCATAAAATTGTAATAAAAATGTTAATTTCAAGTGTAGTAGTTGACTAATTACCCTAACTGATCGAATGATACGTTTAGAGACAAAAACTTTTATTCTGTGATAATCCAATCGACTAGTTTACCTAAACTGATTGACGGATTGTCCTGTGATTTCATATCTTTTTTTTAACTTTGAATATCTTTCTAATGTTTATGAAAAATTCTAATTAGAGTCTTTTTGCACCAATAAACATATTTTGGGGCTTTGTGATTATTTTTACATTATTTTATACAATTCGATGATTTCATTTAGCTAATTTTTTTCCAAAAGTACTTTAGATGTATTTTTCACCTTCTCTCACTCTCCCTCACATTCCTCTCTCCTCTAACAGCTATGGTTGCTTGCAAGTTGCAGTGCACCCTTCCCTCTGATTTATATACTCCCTTCATTCATCTAATTTCACTACTTCTTTTTCACTCTCATCATTCAACCTCTTACACCTCGGTCCCCCACACTCAACATAAGTAAACTCTCTTCTTTATCCTTCCTTTTGTTTTTGAGCATAAGGATGTTGAGGAACCTCCCTCTTGATCCATTTGCACATTGTGTAACACCTCTCAAATTTTGAATTAGAAAATTTTATTATGAAGATAATGTGAAATCAAATTATAAACAAAATTAGGGGATTTTATTGTCACATCAACCATCAAAAAAGGTGTAATTATCACCTAACCATATCTAATGCAAGGCAAAATGGAAAAACAAACAAAATAATTCATGTGCTACTAATAATTCTAATGTATTGTCGTATGTACAACAAATTTAATAAATAAATCATAACTTCCAAATACATAGTATATGGCAAGAAGGAGTAGAGCCCACAAGGAATGATGTTTTAATCACTAATTTTGCAATTGATGTTATAATCCCGTTTATACAATTTCATTGATTCTAATACTAAATATAAATATACTAAGTTTTAATCACTATTTGACAAATAGGGGAGGAATGAATTGATGATGGAATCAGAATATAAAATATTCGAGTAAGAAGAATGATTCTATACGATTTAACGTTGACCTTTGGAAATTCATAATAACACATTCCTTCACTTTCTCTCAACCTTAATAAATTGAATATGCTCTCAATTTATTTCCTAACCATTTAATAACCTAGGTTATGAACGCTACATTCAACTAATGGCAGCATTATGAATGGAAAGAAGCCAACTACAATCATAACCATATAAGCTCGGATTATGCAATTGGACGAATTAATGGATAAAATTAACGATTAATCTTCTTACTACTGTAGACAAATTAATTAACAATTACGGGTTAATTGCATTATCTTAGCAAATATCAAGTTCTAAACTAAATAGGTGATCAATCTAATTAGTTTAAATTCTTAATCTATGATATGAAATCATTCAATTCAATCCATTAATTCAATTAAATTTCATCTAGAATCAAACATTCAAAATATGCTATTGTATTTGAGACATAATTCCATCCTCAAATCATCCTACCCTGTTCAATTTACTCTAACATCTGCGTATTTAAAAACCACACTATTACATATAAAGATTGAAAATTAATGCCAACAACACATTCACAAAATCCAATAGTAATACAATAAAATAGCAATAGGACAAACAAAAGTATAAATGCAGATAATGTACTTATATTAAACCAAAATGGAGAGGCTGCAATTTATAAAGGAATAGAGAAGACTTATCAATTGAAGTGCAGATTGTCAATTGATCACTAGAATTCGAGAAGATCAAAAAGTTGGAATTATTTATTACATGTATATTCTAAAGGGAATAGAAGAAGAGAATACATTCCAAATTGTTTCGATCTCTGATAAAAAAAACTCTCTCGAACCCTGTTTTGATAGAGGATATATCAGAAATAGGTCGCGCGGACAGTTATAATTCTTTAAATGAAAACACGGTTCGTGTTTTGGAAACACTGGACCTCCGTGTTTTCTTCCAACTGCTCTACCGACAGATAGATTTTAAATCAATGCTATGGATATTAACACAGCCCGTGTTTATGAAATACGGGGGTACCGTATTTTCGGGTCTTCCACTATTTTCCTTTTGCAATTTCAGCATAGCTTCTCTTGGTGTATTTGCTTCATTTCCAGCTTTTCTCCCCTTGATTCAGTGTTTCTTGATGTGTTCTTTACTTGATATCTTCTTTTCATTGATTTCTCCTTGAATTTCCTCAATTTTTTTCTTTCCTGTAAATTCTATTCAAATGAGGAAAACTCGACGAAAAGATTAAATCTTATAAAATTAATGAGGGATAAATGACATTTTTATGCATGAAAATAATCTATAAATCCCATCTATCAAATACAACAATAATAATGATAGCAATGATGAGACTAATAATGTAGATAGAAGATAATGATTACAAAATCTAAATACAAGAAATTAAGCCAAGAGTTTAAATAATTGGAAAGAACTAAAAACATCCAAATAAAGTGGGCAAACTACATCTAAACTGGTTATCCAAACTCTTAACTAATCGAAAATGTAACTCTTAAACCCTAAGAAATGACCAAATACTGACTTGTGACATCATCCTCTACATACTCTAACTTGGATTCACACCCCTACAAATTGTCTTATCTCACTGAACCAAAAGAAAAATGTAGTAACCAATACATTGAAGTACTAATACAATAAACTAGTGTATGACATGCTTAGGAAAAATTAGCACATAAGATCATGGATGACCTATATACATACATACATACATACATAAATACATACATACATACATACACACATACATACACACATACATACATACATATATATATATATATATATATATATATATATATATATATATATATATATATATATATCATGGAAAGGCCTTAGGGTACATACATACATGCATATATACATACAAGAAAAAGTCTCCATGAAAAGCCATATAAAAGAAGAACACATAATGTCAATATTATATGATTGGACAAGCGTAGGCCAGCCTCTCCCACCACCATATTGCATGGTTACCAAAGGGATATTCTCAAGGATCTTCCTCATCCATCACAATTGATTTCCTAGGCAAGGGGTCATACGATAATTTTTGGATCTCCATTACCTGAAGTACATTTCCATAGAATCAAAGCATTATCTTTATTCCAATACTAGGACAAATGTAGGACTACAATTCTCTCCACCGCACTAATCTAGTGCCAAGGGAGCTTTTCTTAGGGTCTTCACATCTACCACACTTGGTGTCATAGGTGAGGGGACATACATTTAATTTTGGATATGCCTCATCCACCACACTAACACTAGTGGCAAGGGGCTTTTCTCAGGGATCTTCCTTATCCACCAAACTTGTCTCCTAGTATAGAGGGAACAAAAGATAACCAAACCCTAAGTATGTATACTGAAAAAGCCTTTAAGATTCAATTATTTCATTACAAGTACTAAACTAATTGGATGTCTTAAATGCTGACACCAAACACCAATAAAGTATATAGCCACCAAATTAGGTTTTAATAGAACACCAACTCAACTACAAAAGACACCATAATATTAATATTTTGATGTACATTAAATTATGGTTAAGCATGGTTGAAGTTATGATTAAAACATTGTAGTTACATGAAAAAGTGAAGATAGAAGTCCTAAAAGAAGGATCATTAAATAAAAAGTAAACAAGGTGAACTTAGAAGGACTAGTCAACTGGCCTGGTTGCACCAAACTTGAGACAAGAAGAATACACAATAAATGAGTCAATTGATTTGTCCAACCAATCGAGTGTTCACATAAACCAATCAATGGATTTGGCCAAATATGTCGATGTTTCGAATATAGGTCGAGATTATTTTGGTTATAGGAATGACTTGATGGGTTAGGAAAACTGATTGACTACTCACGAGAACCATTCAACTAGCTCATCAAACCAATCAACTTCTTAAGAAACCAACCAATCGTAACGCCTAAACATATGAACCACACATAATCAATATTACCTTTTTTTGTAAATTAATCTTATCATGATTCTATTTTGTATAATATATAAAACTTTATACTCCATATATAAATTCATATAAATCATGGTGGAAACCAATAGTCAATAAGGTCATGCTTAAATTTAACAAACTTATGCATGATATCAAAATACTCAAAGTGCCCTAAAACTCCTACAATCAACATATGGTGATATACTTGAATCAAAGATCTTAACCTAATATATACACATCATAAAAAATATAAAGAACAAAAAACAACAACAAACAACAACAAACAATAGAAGATCTCATTCATCTAGAGATAAGAATGCCTTAACTCCAAGAAAATCTTCTTACACACAATTACTCCTAACTTGACAGTCTCTACCAATATCTCAATCTCCTAAGAGAAACAAGAATGAAAACCATTAAAACTCGTTTAAAAAACTTAATAAAATAAAATAAGAAGGAGACAAAAAATGGCGTGACATAATCATTTTCTCAAAAGTGATATCAAAGAGAGAGAAAACTAAGATCTTCAGCCTTTCCCAAACCCTTAATGTAATACCCCAAAAACCTAATTTAGGAATTAAAAATAAAATAAAGGATAATGAGTGAGATTTAATTAAATGTACCATTTTTAATAAAATAATGATATTATAATAAAAATAATTAAATCTAAAAAAGGAGAAAAATAATGTAGGGATCAAATTAGTGGAGGCTAGAATAATTTACTAAACTAAAATAATTTTTAATTAAATTATATTAATAATTTCTAAGTTAATAAAAAAATAATTATTTTTTACCAATCTTCTTATTCCTAAAATTTTAAAAAATCCCAACCACCTTATTTTTCTTTTCTTTTTCTTTTTTCTTTTTCTCCTTTTTCTCTCCTTTTCTTCCTTTTATTTTTATTTCTTCCTTTTTCTTATTTTTCTTTCTTTCTTTCCCCCCTCCTTCATTGACCTAGACCATGCCTAGACCAACCCAACCCTTTTTTTCCTCACTCATGCCTAGCCCCACCCAACGGACCACCCCCTTATTTCCCTTTCCTTTTTCCCTTCTTCCCCTTTTACTCTTGACTTCAACCTCCCCCGATCAGTGAATGCACATGGCTGCTTCAAAGCCATGACTCTCCCTCTCCTGTCACCTTCCCCTTGTCCTGACCTATAGGGCATGCAACTAGCACTGCCCTGTATTGGTCCTTGTCGCTCTATTTCCCCAACACCCCACCTAATCGGCAACCCTTCCAAAACCCTACCTTGTCTCCCTAACCATCGAGCTATACCGGCCTATATGTCAACCAGTAGCCAACCATCCCTCTACTTTGTCTTCTACCTTTATTTTTCCACTTCTCGAAACCTTCTTCCATATATATATATGCACTCTATTTCCTCTCCTCTTTTCTCCCCGACTCCCTCTCACCCTCCTTTCAGATGTCGCTACTGCCGTTGTTGTCCTAAATTCTACCCTTCCTCTTTCTTGCACCACCCTCCACAACATGTGACCTTCCCCTACCCCTAACTATCCCTCCTTTTCTCTCCACACCTGTGCAAAGTGGGCATGAAATGCCCCGAAAATTCCTAATTTTATAATTATATTTAAATGAGTTTTTATTAGAAAAAATATTTAAATAAATTATTTTCATTAAAATAAAAGAATATTTAATTAAGGAAAATCAAGAAGAGATTTATAAGTATTTTAATTAGGAGGAATTTAGGTATTTTAACTAATTAAGGATTTTATTTGGAAATTAATTAAATAAATTATTTTATTTAAAATAAGAAGGAGAAAATAGTTTGAAATTAATAATAATTTTATAAATAATTTAATTGGAAAAAAATTAGGGTGTTTTGCTAATTAAAAAGGAATTTATGGAAAATCTTTTAAAAATCCTAATTTAGACTAAAATAGGATTTAAATATTATTTTATTCAAATATTATTATTTTTAAATATTCCAAATATTTTAATTAATTTAAATACCCAACATAATTATTTCTCTCTTTTCCTTTTTCCTTTTCTTTCCTTTTTCTTCTTTTTCTTTTTCTTCTTCTTTTCTTTTTCTTTTCTTCTTCTCCTCGTTCGGGTTGCCTCTCCCGCGGCCCACTTCTCCTTTTCTTTTCCTTCGGCCCAGCCCAGCCGCGCGACGCTGGCTTCTTCTGCCGTCCCCCTCTACGTCGCGTTTTGATTTGTTTGACACTGAAACCCGTCGTTTCATTTAAACCTCCTCCTCCGTCGCCGAACCGCCCGGTCTCCTCCCTTTCTTTTTCTCTTCTTTCTTTCTCGGCCGCCCGGTCCAGGACCCCCCCCCCATCTCCTTCTTCCCCGACGTCACCAACCTACAACTCCGCCGCCCAGCCGAGATTATCGCCGCCGATTACATCAGTTTTGACCGGCCGTTTTTATTCCTATCTCTTCCCCCTGAATCGTCGGCCCTCTTGACCCAACTAAATCTCCATTTCTCGCGTGATTTTTCCCTCTCCTTTCCATGCGCAACCCTTGCCCCGATTTGCTGCCGCCGGCCAAACGTCGCCTCCGGCAACCTGAACCCTACGTTCCTTACCCCGTAATCGACCCAAAGAACCCTACCCTATCTTATTTTCCCTATAAATACCCTCATAAGAAGCTCTGTATCGAGCTTTGGTTGTTGCCCAGAATTCTCCAACCTTACCACCGCCGCCCATTTAGACGCTTCGACCGCCGCCTCCGGCCAACTTCACCGCCATCCCTGGCTACCCGTGTAATCCTTGCATCTTCCTCTAGCTAACCAAAACATTCATCACCCTCGATTCTTTCTACACAATCCTCCCCGACTATGCGAATTTCCCTTCTCGACCAACCTGTCTTCCAGCCCCCGCCACCCTTAGCCACCTCCTCCGCCGCTAAAGTCGCTTCTTTCTCCTCCCATTCTGTGCTGCAGACCCTACTCTATCTCCCCATACATTTAGTTTCCTTTTTCTCCCTCTCCTCCTCTCTCTTTCTTCTTCTCCTCCATTCGGCCACCACCTCCGCCTCCGTGTGCCGCCACCTTTGGCTGCACCACCACCCTCATTCTGTCCCTCTCCTTCTGGGAAACTCAAAACACCCCAGCTCCCATCATAATTCTTCCTATCTTATTCCCAGCATGCAACTTTCCCCTCTTTCTTCTCTTTTTCCGGCCACCGCTGCCGCCGCCGTCCGCCACCGCCAGTGCCGCCTATCCCCACCAACCTATGGTTGAACCCTAGACCCTCTCAGCCTTTTTCCCTATTTTTATAACCCTTAAATTATTTTATTTCTATTATTTACATATAAATACTATTATTATTATTTATATTTTTAATATGCATTATTATAATTATTAGTATTAATGTTTTTATTATTATTTATGTTGAGGGCTGAAGCCTATTGTATTTTAATTCAATTTTATTATTATTCTTCTTCTTATTTCTATATTTACTATTATTAAAATGTTAGAAGTATAATTATTATTATTATTTCCTATTTCGAATTTCCATTATTTTTTTATACAAATATTTTAACATTAGTGTTGTTAAGAATGTTACTATCATTATTATTATTATTATTATTATTATTATCATTATCATTATCATCATCATCATCATCATTATTATTATTATTATTATTATTATTATTATTATTATTATTTCTGAATTGGGTTATTTAATTTACAAATAATCTTTTTTAGTATTATTTTGGTAAAGGGGTCCGAAGCCTTTATTTCACTTTATTTTTTATTAATGCCTTTTTATTATTATTTCTACTATTTTTATTATTCTTATTAATATTAATATTGATATTATTTTTTGGTATTTTTATTATTATTATTTTATCAAAAGCCTAGTCTTATATTAAGTTAGTGTTTAATATTATTTTGATAGGAGAGAGTCTAATTTTAGCTTTTCTCTCATAATAGGTGAGACCAGTCAAAGCCCTAAGGAGGCGTAGGAGCATGCTCCAAGATCGGTGTCGTTTTAGGTAAGGGGTGCTAAGGCCGTTTGTGTGCTTATATGCATTATGTGTTTCGCATGCTATGTATCCTATGTTTATTATTATTAATTATTTTGTATGTGGTATGACATGGAGTTGAGGTATGTTTTTGTATGACATGTGTACTATGTGTATGTGACAATATGTGTTGTGACCCTGTAAGACATGCATGAGAGGATGTTGATGTGGTTTGTGTGGAAGAAAGGATGAAAAAGGAGGATGGGGAAAGAAGTTGACTAAGGGAAGTGAGTTGACCTAATTTTATGGTTTTATAAGGAATAATCTAATGTATGGTTTTATGTGGAAGAATATAATTTATGGTTTTATGCGGAGAATATAATATATGGTTTTATTTGGGAGAATGTAATTTATGATGTTATATGGGAGAATCAAATTTATAGTGTGTTTGGGAGAATCTAATTTATGATGTTATATGAGAGAATCGAATTTATGGTGTGTTTGGGAGAATCTAATTTATGATGTTAATTGGGAGAATCTAATTTATGATGCTATATAGGAGAATTGAATTTATGGTTTGTTTGGGAGAATCTAATTTATGATGTTATTTGGGAGAATGTAATTTATGATATTATATGGGAGAATCTAATTTATGATTCGATTAGGAGAATCTAATTTATGATTTGTTTGGGAGAATCCAATTTATGGTTTTGCTTGGGAGATTCTAATTTATGATTTTATGTGGGAGAATCTAATCAATTGTAAGGTAAGGATGAATCTTCGGTTTTATGTGATTTGAATCTAGAGTTTGGTAAGGATGAATATTTGGTTGGTATGGATTGAATTTAGGGTATTGTATGACGGAATCTTGGGTTTTGCATGGTGGTATTAATGGTTGTGTGGTGGTATTAGGGTTGCGTGGTGGAGTTAGGGTTTTGCATGGAAGTTAATGATTGCATGGAATTTAGGGTTTGCATGAAAAGTTCGAATGGTCGCATGGGATGTGTAAAGTCTGCATGGGAGTAAAATTTACGTATGAAAAGTTAATTTGGGATGTAAGGAAGGTAATGTAAGCGTTGTTTGGGTAGTTAAACACTTTGGATGGAAAATAATACGTGGAACATTATCTGGGTACGTAGGAGACGAAGCTAGGGTTTGGAGTGGCTAATTGTGAGTTGTCGGGGTTAATTAAGGTTTGGAATGGCTAATTATGGTTTTTATGGTTAAATAGGGTTTGGAGTGGCTAATTATGGTTGTTATGGTTAATTAGGGTTTGGTGTGGGTGATTAGGGTTTTTGTGTTATCATATGTATGTGGTGATTAAAGTGTAAGTATGATGATGGTGGAATTTATGATTTATGATTTATGATTCGTGCATGTCCAGGGTGAAAGCCTTTGAATAAGATACTTAAAACATTAATTATCTAAAGAGGAAGATCATTGAGACGGGACCAACCGATCCACCGGTTCGGAATAGTGGTTAGGGTTTTTACCCTATGTGCGATCGATCCACCGGTTATAATAGTGGTTAGGACATGATGTCCTATGTGTCACCAATCCACCGGTTATAATAGTGGGGGTTCCCGAGCTCAACAAACACAAACCCGAGTTTTGCTGAAATGCTTAAAAGATACTAATTACTTACAGTGGAACACCATGCGAGCCAGAGCCAACCGATCCACCGGTTAGGAATAGTGGTTAGGACGCGTAGTCCTATGTGTCTCCAATCCACCGGCTATAATAGTGGTTAGGGTATGATACCCTATGTGCCTCAAATCCACCGGCTATAATAGTGGGGGCTTCCGTACTCGCATGGATTTGATAAAAAAGTATGGTGTGAATCGACTTCTGATAAGAGATTAATTAAGTAATTGAATTGGATTATATTTGGGCCTTTGTAATTTTACCTGGATGGTCATATGTATTTATGTTAACATGGTTATGCTATTTTATTCTTATGTATGGTTTATGTGCTTATGTGTTGGCTTTAGTGCTCGGTTACCTTACTCAGTACGTAGCGTACTGATCACCCTTTTCATGGGTGCTGCTCATTCCCACGAGTAGTATGCCCTTCTGACTTTGTGCAGGTGGGCGAGACATCAGTCGGGGTTGTGTGTTGAGCTTGTCTGGCTCAAAGTTCGAGAGAGTTGTGGCCATATTTCAATATTTATGTGATTCTATTTCCTTTTATTAATCTTTTATTGGTTGTAAGTTAATTCTCTTTTGGAAATAAATTATAATTCTTGATGCGTACTCTGATTTCTATCTTATTCTTGATTCATGATTCTTTACGCGCACTCTGATTTTAATGTATGATCTTTTGAGTTCTTTTATGAACTGTTGGTTTGAGTTTAATGTAAATCTTTTCTTAGCCTTAGCACTTGGTACTGGAACGGTCGGAGAGAACCGGTCTGGTACTAAGTGTGGCAGTAACATTCCCAGAATTCACACGTTTTAAGTATTTCTATTTTAATTACTTCCGCTAAAACAAAGTAGTGAATTTTGGGGTGTTACAGGACACCTCAAGCTACCCTCTTTCACCCTTATCTACCTCTTACACAGCCCTACGTCACCACTAGCGCCGGAACCACCACCTCCACTACCTCCCTCTCTGCCTAAAAAACCTTCCCTCTACCTACCCATGCCCCATTTTCTTTTTCTCTCCCTCCTTCCTCCTCCTTTCCTCTCATTCACTCTTGGCCACCACCAACACCGCTGTTGTAGGACACCACCACAATCCCCTCTAACCTAGCAACCCTACCACCCAAGAAAACACCACCTTTTCTATCATCACCACCTCCACCACCCTTGCATCGCCGCCTCCACCACCCTAGCCTACCACACCCTTTCTAGTTGTGTCATTAACCCTTGTATTTATTTATTATGATTATTTTAAATAATTTTCCATTATTAACCTTATTACTATTACTATTATTATTATTATTATTATTATTATTATTATTATTATTATTATTATTATTATTATTCATCTCATTACTAATATTTAGTTAGAAAAAAATAAAATAAAATGGAAAAAGATGTAGGAAGAAGGGTTAATATTTAGTGCTCCATTTTTATAGGTTGTGAAACAAACCCTTCCTATGAGGAGGCGTAGGATTTGTGCTCCAAGTCCAGTGTCCTATTAGTTAAGGCTTGGTTTTGCTATGATTTGCATGCTCATGGATGTGATGATATGTGTTGTGTATTATATGTGAATGTGGACTAAAATATTTGTTGTGTAGCTTGCTTTGCATGGAGCTAAGGTAAGTTACGTATGATTTATGATATGTGTGATATAGGTGATATGGCTTGTATTTTATGACATACTCTTATGTATAGTTGTTAGGGTATGACATGTATGCTAGGAGACCTTAGGTGGCATTGTGAGATTATGGGAATCTAAAAGAAATAAAGAGGGAAGAGTGAATAGGAAGAAGTGGAAAAAATTCTAAGTACCTTATAACATATGGGTGATAAAATAAAGGAAGAATAATAATAAAATGAAGGGATTAGAGTAAATCTTGAATGGGAATTGTAAGGCTTGCATAGGGTGGTTAATCTTTGCATGGGGGGAAAGTTTACATGGAAAATTTTGATTTAAGGTTTAAACATGGTGAGGTAAGAGTACTTTGGGTGATATGAGTCCTTGGGGGAAAGATAGTACGTGGGTTGGTATAAGTGTGCATGGGAGCTTAACTAGGTTTTTCGGGGAAAAACCCTAAGTAGGGGAGTATGTGAAAGGGTTGAAGGTGATTGGTTGCAGTTAGGGTTGAGATTAGGAGGGTGTCTTATGAAGGGGGGTAAGTTAAGTGGTGAAGAGGGTGGAGTGTGTATGTGAAGGGATGGTATAAAATAAAAGAGAAGTATTAGGGTTTTAGGGTAGCCAACTAGGGTTTCTTAATTACATGTGGAAGATGGGGAGTAGGGTAGTGATGTTTGGATGTGGGTGGAGTGGAGCGATGGTGTTGGAATCAAAGGGGAGTATAGGCCATGTATGATAAAGAGAGGTTAGAGCCACATAGGCCAGATTAGGGTTTCTAAAGGAAAACCCTAATAGGCTAAGGTGAGCCTAGGTGAAGAAATGGGAAAGTGGGCCTTGACCCACATATGTGGGGATTTTGGATTTTATGGTGAGTAGGGGGAAAGGTGAGAAAGAAGTCTTAGAGTCCTACGGAGTGTAGAGGTTCTAAGTTATAGGATAGTGTTATTTAAGGAGTTTGGGTTGAAAGAGTAAGAATGGGAAGTCTATTAGAAGTATGCATGTCTAGTAATAATTACTTGTTGAATAAGACACGAATAAAGTACTAACTATTTAAAGTAAAAGACTATTAAATCAGGCCTAGACTGATCCATTGACGAGAATAGTGGCTAGGTACATTTTGCCCTATAGACCGATCCACCGACGAATAATAGTGGCTAAGTGTGTTCTTCCCTCGAGTGTATTTTGATCTATCGGCTATAATAGTGGGGGATCTAGAGCTTAGTAAACCAAACCTTAAATAATAACAATTCATGAGAAAAATACTAATCACTTATAGTGGAATACTATGTGATTCAGGGTTAAACCGATCCACCGGCTAGACTAGTAGCCAGGAGCATTTTTCCTTAGAGATCGATCCACTAGCAAATAATGGTGGCCAAGAGCATCCTACCTTGGGGTGTTTTCCAATCCATTGGCTATAATAGTGGGGTTCCCATACTCACATGGATATAATTTGAGAGATATATGAAGTTGGTATTAATGGCCTAAGTTCTAATGGTGGTGATTAATTAGAATGACTTATTTCATGCATTATCTGCCTTTTTCATGTTATACTCTATCTTAGCCATATGGTTACCTTACTCGGTACTTAGCGTACTAATCACCCTTTTCATGGGTACTTCTCATTCTCACGAGAAGTGTCCCCCTCCTAAGTTTGTGTAGGTAGAAGATGACTATTTTGATGACTTGGATGCTTATGATGCCTTGGGTGGGATTGAGTGATGACCTATTGTACTTTTTGTGGGGTCTGAGAGGGTGCTCTCTGGATTTATCCTTATCCATTTTACTAGCTTTTTTATTTTCCCTAGAGTGGGCGTGTTTGTATTTAATTTCTTTTCTGTATTAACTCTAATGTTTGTGTACTCTAGTTTTATTTATGAAATGTTGAACTTTTATGGTTTTATTTGATTATTTGCATTACTACTTTTAGTCCCTTAGCCTTATGGTGAGTATGAAACTGGAAAAGGTTAATCTTGTACTAATCATGATAGTAGTATCCCTAATTTTAGTGTATGGTTTTTTCATAATAAATGAAAATTTACAACTAAAATTTTTTGGGACGTTACACTTAATCCTTCCTTGATTAAGAGAAATAAAGCAGAGCTAAAACTAAGATTAGGAGGAGAAAAAAGAGATAATAATCTACCCAAGGATGAGGAGAAAAGAGGTAAGCCTCCATTTTTTCCCAATAGAGAAGAAGATGGTGGAAAAGTGAAGGATACCCCAACACTTAGAAATATTTACCAAGGAAAAGGGAGAAGATAACAAATGTATAACGTAATAAATGAAAATGAGTTGGTAATGGAGTGTAAGCGAGAGATGGTGAACACCTTTGAAGGGAAGAGAGAGAAAATGCTGACTTTGTTTGGAAGGAAAGATGAAGCCTATCTTCCATGCAAAAGGTAGGCGGAGATATTCAAACATGCATCACAATGAAGATGGAGAAGATCATATGAGTTCCTTTGGCTCAAACAACCAAATAAGGCCACATACATTCCAAGTAAGACATGCTTATCATGAAGATCAAGGTATTAAACTTGACCTTCTTGAATTTTATGGTGATTTGAATGTGGAATTATTCTTTGAGTGGTTGCATTAAATTGAAGCTATTTTTGAATTTAGAGAGTATGATGATGAGAGAAAATGCAAGCTATCGACTCTTAAGTTCAAAAATTTTGCTCGAATTTGGTATGATAATTAAAAAGAACAAGAGAAAGACAAGAGAAATCAAAGATAAAATATTGGGAAAAACTTAAAAAACACCTAAGAAAAAAATTTGTGCCTAGAGAGTATGAGCAAGATATGTATGTAAAAATGACCACTCTAAGGCAAGGTTTATTTAGTGTAGAGGAATACACTAGAGAATTTGAAAAACTAGCCCTTATTTTTTATGTTCAAGAAAGAAAAGAATAAAAGTGTGCTAGATACTTAGGTGGCTTGAATAATTTGATAAGAGATAAAGTTGATATGTATTCTTATGATTCTATTAATGACTTGATTAAATTGGCTTTAAAATTTGAAAGACAAACTAAATCAACCAAAGCCTATCATAAGTCTAATGCTTCAACTTCAACTAAACCCTATTCTAACACCTTTGCACCTAAATCAACATCTTCATATGATAAAAAGAATAATTGAGATGATAAAGGTTAAAATAAGGTAGTTGAAATGGAAAATAAACAATTTTTTAAATTTAAAGGATATAGACATTTTGCTAGAGATTGTCCTAACCAAAGAGCCTTAACCCTGCATGAAATAGAAAACAAGGAACCATGTAGTGATGATGAGAATTTAGAAACTGAATCTCCTAATTAAATCTTAACCATGGATGAAGAAGAATGATATCCATGCTTTTTAATTCAAAGAGTTTTACAAATACAACCTAATGTTACACCTACTCAAAGAGAGAAAATTTTTAAGACTAAGTGTAAAATAGGTGACATGGTTTGTAGACTCATAATTGATAGTGGTTCATGTATGAATGTTGCTAGTGAAGCAATGGTTAAGAAACTTAGTTTAGATACTACTAATCATCCTAAACCCTATTCCTTACAATGGATAAATAAAGATAAAGGAGATAAAGTAAAAAAAAATTAATCACATTTTCTATTAGAAACTATCATGATGAAGTTCTATGTGATGTTTTGCCTATGGATGCTTATGGATTACTGTAACACCCCCATTTTTACCACTTGAAAATTTATTTAAAAGAGTTTATTGCGGAAGCTAAGCCAAAAAAAACGTAGGGTGTTACTGCCACACTTAGTATAAGTTTGGTTCCTCTACCTTTCTTACACTAAGTGTTAAGGCTAAAACATTTATCTACTTAAATTAGGAATAACAATGGATGAGAAGAAGAGAAAGGTTTCATTACAATATTTAATTTTTCTGATAACACAAGATTAAACAAAAGAGTTACAACTGACAAAGGAAAGAAATACATAAGGGGACATAAGAGTCCAAAAGATATCCAGATCAAAAGATGCCAAAATGGACGTTAGATAGTCCTAACTCTCAAACCCCACCAAAAGCCATCATTTTGTACCCTCAAAGTACTCCTGCAAGGTAAAGACAACCCTTTGAATAGGCAGGGGACCATAAAATGGAACTCATTAGTACAACGGTACTCAGTAAACCAATATACAATACTAAACATGTAAATATCACATGGAGCACATAGAAAGTAACCCAAAGTATCATGTCATAACATGTTAAATAGTACATACTATAGCAAAGTGCCACATTCATACCATAACTCATATCATGCCATATGCCACATGTCCATCACAACAAACTTAACCATATTACAAATATTTCATTAATCCAACTATACCGAGGGTGTTCCACCAAAAGAAAAACATCAAACCATAATTAAGGCCTCTCACAATAACCACATCTATTTCACTTATAACATGATAAGGAATCACCGAGACAATTACCAACCAATATGCTAAATCCAAATAGTGCATGAATGCAACTATCAAACCAACATACCAAAACCAAGTAGTGCACGGAGGCAACTACCAAATCGACAAGTCACAACAATCCATTTACATTCTTATACAACAATTTTTCATATTTTATTTACTCGAGGGGATACAAATAATAACCTGGTGACATAAAAGTACACCGGTCATACCTGCGCATTAAAGCAACACAGTATCCTCCCAACTTATAACCTAGAGACATAAAAGTACTCTGGTCATATTGGTGCAATAAAGCAACACAATATCCTCCCATCCTCGAATACCTAATCCTTAAGTATCGATACCCCCTATAAGACCCGTAGGTCACCTATAGAGTAGACTAGGGCCTTACTGGGGCACAACCGACACACCAGAAAACTAAACAAATCGAGGATTCCTACCTCGTCTCTAGGGTAGCTACCCCTAGAGAGAAACTATTCTCAAATCTCGAGGTCTTCTGCTTTAAGTATTAATATCTTAATAAGGTGATCATAAAATATCTTATAATGCACAATAATTCCAATTTCATTCTTAACCATTTTTATTTTATTTCAATTATTCAAGTAGATCATAGGGTCAATAATCCACACCAAAATCAAAGTACCTCTAAGGTTAACCCAGGAATTCATTAATGTCATATTATTCCAATTATCCACACTTTGAGGCATAATAAGTCATAAACGACCAAAATATCATTATATGTTATTTACTCAATAGTTTCCCACTTTAATACCAATTGTTATTAGAATTAATAAAAATTCATGGTATGAATAAATAACATTAAAATAGGTACATTAATATAAAATAACAATTCTATAAATTTTTAGGAGTAACAAAAATACCATTTTGCCCCTAAAACACAATTAAGCTCATTTAGCACATTAAACCGTATTCATGCATACTTATTTTAACACAAGCAACCCTATTTTAATATGCTATCATACATCTATTTAAAATAAATATATTTAACATATCATTGCATAAAAATACATGGTCACACACTTAGAGAAATTACTATCAATATATGGTGCATGCATATTTTTTTATGAGATTATAAGAAAGCATAAATTACACTTAAGCAAAATATAAGAAACTTTAAACATGCTATCACATGATTTTTATATAATTAGTAGTATCATATGGGTTTACCTCTTTCCAAGCACAAATAGCAAAATAACACAAAGAATTCCCAAAAGAATATCAGCACCTTCGAAAGATGGAGACACAAGAGGAAAAGATAAAGGATAGCAACTTCACAACTTAACCAAAAATCTAACCTTCTTTACTTATTTAAAAATAAATAAAGGCTAGATAGAAGGAAATTCATAAGTGAATAAAAGAGACTAAGGATAAAGAGAGGAGGATGGGTCTTGGTTATAAGCTCAACAAAGCTTAAGAATACTTGGCAAAAATAACCAAAATGAATAGAAAGGTGGGAGCAACCAAGAGGAGAAAATGAAAGAAATGATGAATGAAAATAAATAGAGACAAAGGATGTATAATTAGAATATGGAGAGACCAAAAATCTGCAGCCACAAGAGGGGGGAGAGATAGCTTGTTCAACACTTGAATGATAAAGGACGTGATGGTTGAGTGTGTAAGGTGGTGGAGTGTGGTTAGGTTTAAATAAAGTTATAAAAACCAATCAATCAATCAAGGTATGGGATAGGTTATGGTGTGAGATTCAAAAATTCAGCTTTAATCATGGAAAATGTAAGTGAAGAAGGTTGAGTGCAAGAAAAGCCAAAGTGACACAACAAGTAAATGTAGAAAGTGTATAAAAGTAACTTTAACTCAAAATTTGGTTGAATGAATAAGAGAATGGTAAATTTGATACAAAATATAATCATGGAAGTTTAAGGAAGTAATTTCGTTCATGAACACTAATTTTAGGATTTATAAATTATTTTGAGTGGTGGAAAGATCAATAAAGAAGATAAAATTAATAAAAATAGCAAATAAGCTCATAAAATTACGCAAATTTGTAAAAACCCTTTAAATAATATTTTAAACTCACATGTAAAATTTTATGAATTGAAAACAAGATTTGATATATAAAATATTAAACTTACGGTTAATTAACGAGCTTAGAAGGTAATTAATAAAATAAATACCAAAATTATTCCTAAAATCATTAAACTTTCCATATCATCCTATTTAATCATTTAAAACCTAAATATAAATTTTAATAATTTTTAACACACATATGATATGATATTTAGCTAGCATACCGTAATTATATATTTTGCATATACAATTCAAAAGGGATAAAAAACACAAATAAAATTAAACCAAAATTTCTAGATTTACCTCTAAACAAATTTAGTACCTAGATAAAATTTTATAAGAATATTTTACAAATTTTAACATAAAATTTCACATATATAAACAACATTTTATAAACATGGTACGCCTAGCTGCAAAATTGCAATTACTACCGAATCATCCAAAACAATCTTGAGGCTCTAAAATTTTCTAAAATGATTTATGTAATTAATTACACATAATTATAACTAGTTAAAAATGGGGTATTACAATTACTTTTAGGAATACCATGGCAATATGATAGGAAAGCAACTCGTCATGGAGTAACTAATGAATATGTGGTGAAAAAAGAAAAGCAATTATATAGATTGAAACCTTCTTTGTGTGATCATATGCCTTTAAGTGATGAAAAAAAGAGATTATTTTTACATGAAAATGCTATGGAAAAATGCATAGAAGAAGAAGGAATTTGTTATGCTTTAGTTTCTAAATATTCTAACCCTAAAAAGCAACAAATTGAAAATCCTAATCTAATTAAGTTGCTTGATGAATATAATGATGTATTTACTAATCATTTACCTTCTGGATTACCACTTAAAAGAGGTGTAGAACATGCCATTGATCTTGTTCCTGGTATGCCTATTCCAAATAATCCAGCTTATAGATGTAACCCAAAGGAAGCTAAGGAATTACATAAACAAATCCAAGAGCTTATAGATAAAGGATTTGTGAGAGAAATTATGAGTCCTTGTAGTGTTCCTACTTTACTAGTGCCTAAAAAAGATGGTACTTGGCATATGTGTATAGATTCTAGAGCAGTGAATAACATTACTATCACATATCATTTTCCTATGCCTATGTTAGATGATATGCTTGATGAACTTTGTGGTGCACAAGTATTTTCCAAAATTGATTTGAGAAGTGGATATTATCAATTAAGGATTAGACATGGAGACGAATGGAAAACAGCTTTTAAAACTAAATATGGTCTCTATGAGTGGATGATTATGCCTTTTGGGTTATGTAATGCACCTAACTCATTTAAGAGACTTATGAATGAAGTTCTCCGACCTTTCCTTGGTGATTTCACTGTTTTATATTTGGATGATATTCTTGTGTATAGAAAAAAATGGTTATGATCACCTAGTACATTTGAGGAAATTATTTTATAAGCTAAGGAAAGCTAAACTATATGGAAAACTTGAGAAATGTGATTTTATGCTTCCGAGTGTAGTTTTCCTAGGCTACATTATTAGTGGAGAAAGTATTAAAATAGATCCTAATAAGATTAAAGCTATTAAAGAATGGCTTATCCCTAAAAATGTTCATGATGTGAGAATTTTTCATGGATTAGCTAGTTTCTATAGAAGATTCATTAAGGATTTTTCTACTATAGCTACAACTATTACTCAACTCATGAAAAAGGGTGAATTTTGTTAGGGACAAGAAGCTACTCAAGCCTTTGAAACCCTCAAAACTAAACTTTGTAATTCCCCTGTTCTATCATCATCCAACTTTAATCTTCTTTTTGAAGTAACTTTTGATGCTAGTGGAGTTGGAATAGGAGGAGTACTTTTCCAGGAAAAGAAACTTATAGCATTCTTCTCTGAAAAGTTGAATGGAACCAAACTTAATTATTCAACTTATGAAAGGAATTATTTTCCATCATACGGAGTCTAGAGACATAGAGACATTATCTAAGACCAAAACACTTTGTATTACATTTGGATCATAAAAGTTTAAAATACTTACATAGTCAAAAGAAAGTTAATCCGAGACATGAAAAGTGGGTAAGTTTCTTACAATCCTTTGTGTTCTCTATCAAACATTTAGATGGAAAATAAAATGTGGTCGCCGCTGCTCTTTCTCAAAGATCTACACTACTTGTTATGATGGATGCAAAAATCTTAGGTTTTGAAATGATAAAAGACTTATATCCTGAAGATGAAGATTTTAAGGAAATGTTTAGTGCATGTGAAGAAAGTGGATACCATAGAAATTATATCATACAAGATGAATTTTTGTTTAGACTAAATAAACTTTGTATTCCTAGATCTAGTATTCGATACTTACTAATCAAATAAATATATGAAGGTAGCATTACGAGACATTTTGGTATACATAAGAATATGGAATTGTTGCAAGAAAATTTCTATTGGCCACGAATGGTTAAACATGTACAAGCCATGATAAGTAGATGTTCAACATGTCAAAACAATAAGAGTTACTTTCATAAAGGCTTATATACACCTTTGCCCATTCCTAGGGTTACCAAGAACACAACATGGTAAATATTCTATTCTTGTGGTAGTAGATAGATTTTCTAAAATGGCTTATTTTATTCCATGTAATAAAATTGATAATTCCACGTATGTTGCTGACTTGTAGTTTAGAGAGGTTTTTAAACTTCATGGTGTGCCTAACAGCATAGTTTTAGATCGGGATGTCAAGTGTATGAGTTATTTTTAGAAAACTTTATGGAATATACTTGGTACTAAATTGTTATTTAGCACTTCGCATCATCCACAAACCGACAGTCAAACTGAGGTAACTAATAGAACTCTTGGTACATTATTGAGAGGTTTAGTTAATAAAAGTACTAAAGATTGAGATGTTAAGTTAGCTCATGCAGAGTTTGCTTATAATCGTAGTTCATCTAGTACTACTCAAAATAGTCTGTTTGAGTGGTGTATGGAGTGAATCCACACATGCCTATTAATATGATTCCTTTGAAAAAAGGTGAATTACAAAATTATAAAGCCAAAGATAGAGTAAAATATTTTCGACAGCTTCATGAGAAAATCAAAAATAACATTGAAAAAGCTAATGCCAAGTATAAATCTCAAGCAAATAAGCATAGAAACCCTCATGTGTTTTCTCCTGGTGACTTAGTTTGGTTACATTTGCGTAAAGAAAGATTTCCTAATTTAGGTAGAAATAAACTAATGCCAAGAGCTGATGGACCATTTAAAATACTGAAAAAGTTTGGGGATAATGCTTATGAACTTGAACTTCTAGATCATTATGGTAGAATTTCAAGAACTTTTAATGTTAGTGATTTGTCTCCTTATTATTCTAATGAAAATTTGAGGGTAAATTCTTCTCAACTTGGGAAGAAAGATGCAAGAGCATCTAATGATTCTCATATTCCTATTGATTCTCAAGATAATGAAGAATTAGCTTTCTTAATATTGGAGCCTATTATATTAAATATTTTTGATAATATGTCTATGCTTAGTATTGAAAACAATTCAAGTTGTTCTTACAGGTATGTTACATATTTGTAAGGAGAAGATGTTAACACACCTTAAAGTGTACACGCATTCAAAGCATGCAATACTATATCATACATGGGATGATACTTTACAACAAGAAGATATGGTGATGATTATCATTAGTTGTATTAATTTGTGGTAAACCCTAAGTGTATTTTATGTAAGCTAGGGTTTGATGCAATTTCATGTATGTACCATAGTTATTTGTGTGGCTTTGTAATGTTAGTCATTAATATCATTTAGACAATGATATTGTGATTAAGATTGGGCATTATATGGGCTTAATTCAAGTAGGATAATTTATCTTGAATTAAGGTAAGGAACCGACTGGTTTGAGCTTAAATGTGCCGGCTACTTCCTCCCTATATATACCCTTGTACACGTCAAGCATAATGGAAAACTATGAAGAGAATATCATTTGAATCAAAATCTACCAAGTTAGGAACTTGTTTGTCTCTCCTTTGGAGTAGTAACTATCCAAAAGTGTGGGGCATTTCATTCCACATCCTTGTTTGAAGTTGAATGCAACTTCAACCATTCGAACTCATCCAGTCTTCCAACCTGAATTCTCTTCGAGTTTAATCCATATAAACCGACCTGATTCATGAAATTTTAATACACCAATGCACCTAATCATTGGTATTAGATCCTACTTCCTTCCCTCCACTTTGATTCACATCATACACTCTATTGTTTTAGTGTTTTGGTGGTTTAGCCTTGTATCTGATATATGATGGGCGGTGAACGTTTAACCTATATCAGATATGGCGGTAACACCATGTTTTTATGGGTATTTTCAGCTTCTGCAACATGTTTTAACAAAATTTTTTGGTAGTAAAAATGGAGGTGTTACAACTTAGGATGGATTGACCTTTTCTTTATGCTTAAGGTTTGGGGACGTATAGTCATGTTATCTAGATCTTAGCTTTGACCTAATACCTTTGGGACTCTTAGTTCTTATGTATTATTTTTATGTATTTATGAATATTGTACTTATAATTAACCTCCAAACCTTTATTTATATTATGAATCTATCTCCTTTCCTACTTTACCTTGCCTTAAGTATTTGATCTAATGATAGTAAGGTAATCCAGTCTTATGTCTAGTACAATAATAACACCTAATTATGTAGTTATTACACTCTCGCTTAAACTAAATTTTTTAGTAATAAATTTTAAGGTGTTATAACCTTCGTTTCTTTCTATCTTCTTTTCACTTCTTTCTTCTTCCTTCTTCGAGGTAAGTCTTCACTCTTATTTTTGAACTTGCATATGTACACCAAATCATGCCCCCTTGCCTGGATCTTTTTGGCACAAATATATCTTACATTAGGAAGCTACAAAATTACCCTTATAATAGTTTTTCAACTATTACCTCAACAATCCCCCACCAATAGTAAAATAGAATATATATATATATAAAAGATTTAGGTAAAGAAATAATACAACTTAAGTATTAATATCAAGATGATTAAATTAATATGCATTGAAGTAAGGTAACAATCATGTATAAGAAGTGACAAAATCTTTAACTACTTAGACTTCAATGAATACGCTTATAGTATATATCTCACTTTAAAATGGACAAGTCCCACTATTGAATCTATTAAATACATCTCATTGACACCACCACAATAGATTATGAATTCATTAAAAGCATATGTTTAATCAATCTCATACACATCAAGTATTGAGATCATTAAACTCATCTCACTAAAACCACCTAAAATTTGGGCTATAAACTCAATAACTACCTAAGCACACATGTTCTTCATGCACTCCCACAAACTAAAGGGATGAAAAATATAGTATAAAAGAGTAATTATATAGTTTTATTAGAACACAAGTGGCATCCATCATACTTCTCTTAACTCAAATACTTAACTCAACCTCTCAATAGTTCAATAATAACTCCCGAGAACTTTAAGAATATTAGACCATTAGTCAACAGTTCTATCGCAAAATTGTCTCACACAAAGCTGTCTCTTCTTTCCATAATATTTAGTGCTTTTTGCAACAATAATAGTTCTGTCTGTAAATCACAATGAAAGAAAACTAACACATAAGGTGACGAATTTTTTGTTTAAAAAAAACTACAATTTTAGCATGCAGAAAGAATCTCCACCATGAAATTTTACTCAATAGCAGTCCAAGATGATGCAGGGAATGCTGCTTTATATTTCTCATTAGATTGCTACTTTAGTAATATTGACAATTAACACGGAGAAGTGTACGAAGTTCAAAGACGGAAACAGCATTAGTCAATGGCTGGGTCTTTGTCTCTCTTGAAAACTTCTTCAACTTGCCGCATCACTTCTTCTGGCAATGGTCGTTCAGTAGTCAAGAAAGCATCTATGTCTTCTTTCAGTTGTTCCACAGAAGTAGCGCCAATGATTGTGCTAGTAACAAACGGACGATCTCGAACGAATCCAATAGCAAGTTGGGTTGATGTTAGGCCATGTTTCTTCGCTAACTCAACATACTTTGCTGTTACTTCCTGCGATGCAAATCTGAAAATATTAGAAAACTGGCGCACTGCAATGCTGCCCATCTAACACCATATATTGACTGATCGCACCTTGATACATTCACATATGTATCAAGCACATTTACTTACCCTGGCATATGATTTCTTGTATCTTTCCATGTAACCAGGGAAAAGATTAAGCCTTCCTTCCCTAGCAGCTTCAGAATCCTCGTTCAAGTATTTTCCAGTTAAATTTCCTCCGCCGAGTGGTGAAAACGCAAGCAAGCCAATATTGCAGTTGTTAGGATGGCAACATTCAACTAAGTCAACTGCATAGTAAACAAGATATCGTCAAAACAACGTTGATGAAGGTAAGTGGTGATGAGCAGCGTCCTTTAGCATTTTAAATTTTTAATGGTCAGCAGGAGTAATGTTTTCTAGGTTCCATAAGCTGAAGATCATAGTAGTTGTTTTTTCATTTCCCCAGCTAATGCAAAGACCTTTGAAATTAAATCAGAGATGAATTGCATTAGGTAAGAGGCGAGGAGGGGGGTAGGGAGTCTAGGAACGAACACGAAGCAAGAGTGCAGATATCAGAAAAGCCCCCAATGTACCACCATTGAAATGTAAGAGAAGGATCGATCTGTGCATACACAGGTGGACATCAGAACTCAAAGCAAAGGGGCACTTCAAGCAGCACAGTGTTTATACAAAAATGCGACAATCTTTTCATAGTTGTAGGAAATTAACGCATGCGTTGTTTATGATTGAATCCATGTTGAATTGTGGAATATAATTGAATGATGTTTCGCCAATTTGGAAAATTGATTTCTCCCTGCAGGGTATGGAATTGAACTTGGCATGGGCCACGAACTCAGAATGATGAATGCTTAAAATAGATAAATCGTGTCATCCTAGATCCCCAACCTTAGCAACAAACAAGCTTAGCTTAGCTTTGAAGGGATCCATATAGCTGAGTATTACAATATAAAAGTGAAAATTTTTAACTGGTTAACCTTTTCTCAGCATTACAACATCAGACGATTTTTTTTCAATCGGTCACATATAGCTGAGTAAGACTTATGTTCACGGTGACTACAAACAACTTTAGAGCAGCCAAATGCCAGCCTGTTGACATGCATGCATAGAACCAGATAGTGTCAAATCAATAACGTGCAATATTTTGCGGCATAGTTCCAATGAGAAATTTATTCATGAAGTCAAAATAAAACTGACGTAGAACTGAAGAGCATTCCAGTGGGCTTACAATGCCAAAAGCATGTCGATAACAGGAAGCAACAGGCAATAGCCAAGAACAACTTGCCTTCAAAACGACATCTTGTTAGTAGATTATAACAATTCTGAATGCTAACAATCTTTGGAAGCCCTTCAGTTTTTGCTGCATGGATGAACTCCATAACTCCATATGATGTTTCATTAGAAACGCCAATGTACCGTACCTAAATAATTATTTTGAGCCACAGCTTGTATAATCTAGTTGCAGAAAAGTGCAGTGAAAAAATGGGAGCACATGCAATAACAACATAGATTTAACCAAATCAGAAAAGACCAAAGCTTAGTGAAGAAGGATACCACTTATTGAATCGGTTGCACAGCAAAAGAAATTGCTGCCTGAAATTTCGCTCGGACTTTAGTGCAATTCTCACACCGTCTTTCCCCTAAGGTTAATGCAATAACTCTCGTTGTCGTGCACTCAAGAAAGAAAATAATGGAACCATAGATCAATGCCCAAAACAAGTGAGAGCATACTAATTAAAATCTTGATTCAATCCTACAATTCTACAATCGTATGATCCAAAAATCATAAAATAATCTAGGATTCTAAGTAGAATCTTAAAGTAATTGAAAGATATAGAATCTCACGATCCTACAGTAGCATATTACAAGTGAAATCTTACTATTCAAGATAAAATCCTACAATTTTACATAATAACTATAATTTATATCAATCTATTTTCCCATATATATTTATTTTTCAATCCTCTAATTCTTAACCCTATATTATGTTACAGCATGCCTTAAAATGAGCTGAAGTAAAAAAATACAACTGAGATGCCACTAAGATAATAATGTCAATTTTTTATATAAAATGTTAACAAAGAATGTCATATTAGTTTGAAATGAATACATTAAATTTTGCAAAATTATTAAATATTAGATTCTATTAAAGCGTGTTGGCTTCAACACGTAAACAAGCTTTATTTTATACTTTATACATAAAGTGTACACATATAACCAAAACTCATTTTCTTACCTTTTTGGTTCATCAAAATTTTAAAAGGGAACATAAAATTTTCCTCAAGAGTGCTATGTATTTAAGATGTGTACACATAAAATTCTATTAAATACTTAACGTGTACACATATAACCATAGATCAATGCCCAAAACAATTGTGATTAAAAAAACAAAGAGCTAGAGAAAGAAAGAGGATAAGTGTCTATGTATCTATCAAAACAAAACCAGAAAACTTCCCTCAAATAAAGAAAAAAGAATGGCAAAAATAAAAAATTCCCCAAGATATTGCATGTCGGGAGAAAGTTTGAGAAATGTTTAAAAATAGATGAAGAATTGGAATGGTACTTTACCAAGCAAAAAAAAAAGACATTCAAAACATTTTTATTTTTTAGGAGAAAGAATAATTAGGCCTTTCAAATCTATAACCCAACTTAGGCATGCGGGCGGGGGCAGGGACAGTGGCGCATATGTGGTACATAATTCAGCCCAAGCCACCACTCAAATAAGACAATAGATGAGGGAATATAAAACCTGAACAAAAGTCAATGTCATGTGGGACTTTGTCATAGCAACAGGAGCTACAGCATACAATAGCTATTCTGCCGTTGCCCAAACAAAAAGCTCCAGGTTAAGTTCTAAATTGCCACTGATTGTTAAGCAAATTACTATCCACAAAAGTTATCAAAGAATCAACCTGACTGCAGGTTTTTGGTGAATCACCCAACAGGATCTAAATGTGGAAGAGAATATCGATGAGAAATATCTAACAAAAGAGATGAGGAAATAATTAGCTTAGAGGTGATGAAATACTTGAAAAGCACATGGCAAATATGATATGTTGAACATATCATCATTAACCTATTCCATGAAGAAAAAGTCCTAGGTAACTTACATTTCTTTTTCCTTTTCTTAAAAAAAAATAAATAAATAATAAAAATCAGATGGGGTAACTTAAAATTCCAATAACCATATTTTCAGCTCTTGATGATACCACCTAAAATGTAAGGCACAAAGAACCTTCAGACAGCACTATCTCCATTTTGTTTATGCCTTTAATTAATCATAGACTTGGGTGATTCAACAGTTTGGTACTAAGAAATAAATTGGAGGTGGGGCCTGTTCTCCTCAGCTTATTTGTGCATAAGAAAATATAAAATCATGTCCCAAACAACAGCAACAGCAGAAGTAGTTAAACAATAATAATATGTTCTTTTCTTCAGATCAGATGAAGAGATCAGGCCTTAAAGAACATGTTTTTTTTCCCCTTTTTCATAATCCCCATGCTCGGTCATCTAGGTATTGTCAATAACATATAGAATATGCCAAAGACTCAAGTATACCGTGGTCTCAAGCCATCATTCTTATAACATTTTCTTGATATATAGAATTCCTTGCTTATGCAAAGATATATTGGTAAGGGAGCAAATAATTGCCAGATCGGCATACATTCAGCATATAAATTTGTGACATTAGGTAGAAAGACAACTTAATGTCAGGTCCAGTTCAAGCGGGATTTTTTGTGATCAACAGGTAGAGTTTGGGTGAGATTTTTCTGTATAGTTTAGAAGGATAAAGAGGCATGAAGATGGCTATCATTCCTTGGATCTTTATATAAGAGTAAGGAGTTAATATTTATTACACAATTCGAAGCAAGCGAACAACACGTGTCTGTTCTCCAAGAAGCAATACCTTTCCTTCATCAATGAGTTCTTGAAAGGTCCGGAGTTGATCTATAAATGGCACACTTGGTCTCCACCTTTTGAAGTCATAAGAAAATTGTCCAAATACAGGTACATATCGATCTGGCCTGAAAGATACAAATTTTAAAGGAGAAAAATGAGAAAATAGAAAACATGATAAAATGATACTTCTTTGTACTTCACACTTGAATTTGTATATAGCTTACAATAAATGTAAGCTTACCAATGTATCTGTATTAAGTCAATGTAATCTACATTCAGTCGCTTAAGGCTTTTTTCAACACTCTCTCTTATGTTCGCAGCATCAACCCGTAAAACATTTCCACTGTCACGCAGATAAGTCATTTGCTCAGTGCAACCACTTACTTTTGTGGCCACAATAACCTTGAAAAAAAGGATGATAAGTTTTCAGTGATTTAAGATTTTACAAGGTTGGTTTAGAAGGAAAATAATAAATAATTAAAAATAAAGCTAAACATTTTCAATGCAAGTTGTAAGGAAGTAACCCAAATTTTCCAGCACACGCTAGGGGAAAAATTTATCTAATCATAAGAAAAGGACAAGTTGTTTCTTACCCCTACAACAAGAGATAACATTTTGTGGAAATAAATACAGAATGCAAAGCGGCTTGCAACACGTTTTATTCTTACTAACATGGGAAAACCCATTGAAAGTAGAAATAAATACGGCATCTAAAGGCTAATGTTACCTTATCACGGGGCTGAGACTTCAGCCAGCTACTTATGTATACATCAGTTCTTCCTTGAGTTTCCTTCTTCATAGGGATAGGATACTATGAAAAGAAGATGAATTACATTGGCGTAGTGCACAGAGAATTGATTCAAATTCTCAAGATTGAACTTCAGTTGATGAATTGATAATAGAAGCAAAAGAGATTGTAGTGCAGAAGCAAGGCGAGAGAAAAAGAAGAAGGTACATACAGCCTCAGCAGTGTCTAAAATATTGACACCATGCTCAAATGCATAATTCAGCATTTCGTGAGCTTCTTTCTCAGTATTTTGTTCTCCAAATGTCATCTGAGAAATCAATAGCCATATGGATTCATAAGTGTAGAGCTTGACAAATGTGCATGTGAAAAAAGAAATAATTTGTTAGCCAGAAATTAGATACAAGAAACTAGCTTGTACTGTCTGTAAGGAATAATAGGAACTACATTAATTGTTTCACAATGCGTCAAACTGTACTAGAGCATGCGAAGAGATATATACCATTCTGAAATGCTTTGAATCATTTTGAGAAAATATTCATCTGGTTTCGAAATTATGTATGATTATCAGTCAGTATACCAGAAAAAGTACCAATGAAGGAATCTTCCAAAGTCTTCAGAAATACAAGTTATTTTCGGTTTACACGACCCTAAATTTCAAATAAAAGTTAGATGCACAAAATTCCTGTGATTATGATACCAGATTACGTTTGCAGATGAACGGATTGAATCATAAATTGAACGGATTGAATCATTCAGTACAAATCTGGTAAAGATGCATTTGTGGGCTGAGCCTATAGTCGGGCCCGGTCTGTCAGGGCCAGGTCCAGTATCAGTGCTAGGTTTGAGTCAATTAATAAGTAGCAGGCAATAGTTTAACACTCCTCCCATATCAAAACAGAAGTCATTTTAATATTTTGTTTTTTAAGAACTAATAAAAACAGTCCTAAAATTATACTTATACCTTTCATTGAAATATAGAAAAATATTTAATACACAAATAATGAAAGAAAAAATACGAGGTAAAAATTTAGTGATATAATGCCTTGTTTTTTGATAAGTACAGAGTATTTTCTAGCAAGCCTTAGTAGGGTTTATTAATAACCTAAGCCAGCTACACCCTATCTTGTAATAGCCTATATATAAGAGGTTGTGGCCTTGCCTCAATAATAGACATGTTAGAGTGGCTCCCTTTTCTCTATCTCTCTCTCTCTCCCTCTCTTACCTACACAACCCCCTCCCCTACTGATATCTTCTCCCTTTTGGATATCATCAGCTTCCCCTTTCCCTTTCCCGTCTCCCTCCTACATCTACACCTTAAGTAAGAGTAAGAGATCCTTCTCTTCATCCTCTTATAACCCAAATCAGCCCCTCCTCCATCATCCTAGTGTCCAATCCTTAACCTAAGAACATACCAATTTGGTATCAAAATCAAAGGATATGGAGGAGAACATAGCTTATCTTGTGGCGGAATCAAAAGTTGTAAAGGCACGAAGGGACCAATAAGTGACAAACAAGGCCAGAATGTTTGAGCAAACCAAACAACAAAGGGATCGACGGATCGAGAACATAACCAAGATGGTGGAACAAACGTTTATGAAGGTTAAGGGAATATGCGATAAAACACTAGAAACCAACAGATTGGCAAATATCATACCCCAGGACCAACCAGCCACATTTACTGATTAGTGGTGTCTGCAGCCCCCAAAAACAACACCCAACAGTGAGCCTGCCTCGAACCGCATACCGACACCAACAGACCAAGCAATTTTCTCATAGTGACCCCAACCACGGTTTTTATACCTTAGTATTAGTAGTGGAACCCCTCGGTATATAAAATGGAAATTCCAACATCTATTCAAGAAAGCTCAATAATGGTATCATACTACTTTAGAATTGGAGGAACCTGTCTTTAATTCAGAATCTTTTATGCATCACTATGAATTACAATTTAGCTAACCACTATATAGTAATGCCTCAGGCAAACTATCAAAGTTGGCTCATACTAGAACCGTGGAAGAGTACCAGCAACAATTCCAATCATTATTAGCTCGTGCCACCATAGTCCAACCATGTCATTCTATGCGTTGTCCTTACCCATTAACATGGAAATTGCTAAGCCTAAAATTTGAGTATAGCCATGAGTCTTGCCTGTGCCTACGAAAGAAAGATGGGAGGGTACCTAGGTGATAATAGAACCTTGGGCACTGCCAAATCCTCACATACGAACTTAGCTATCAATACAAGCTACACGGATAGTGCTAAAAGTTCCTCAAAACCCCCATGGCTCCCTACGTCACCCAACAGTTAAGTGGGCTAAGATAATGGGCAATGGGAGAAAGGTATATGTTTCCAGTATCATTATCGCTACACCTCGGGGAAAAAGTGTAACATGTTCTTCTAGATTGAGGTCGATGACTTCACGGTCGGGGCCCAAGGGTCTGACTGCTTGGTAGAAGGATAAGAAGAGGCAACATATATCCCTTTGCAAGCCTTCACGGGCATTCAAACTCACAAATGATGCAATTGAAGGCTGCGGTTACGAGGAGACCAACCCTTGTTCTTATATATTAAGGAAATACCCATAACTTTATTGATATCGCTACAACCAATTGAAGAGCCTTGAGCTTGATCTAGCGATAAAGTGGCCAATGGAGAGCAGGTACCAAGCTTTGGTACAATTGAGCTTTGGCTATGCACCCTACACCAATCCTCTGCAACTTTGTGGCCTTAACTATGATGGTTGAGATCAATGTAATGTGGCAGGGCCACATTGTTAAATGCACTAAGGTTCAGAGTTTAAATATTGAAGGAAAAGAATGTGACCAACACATGCTCAAAAAGACACTTAAACTTTGTGGGCTTGTTTGGGGAGCCTACTAACCACCTCCATGATCACAAAATCATTGTATCCATCTTCAGGCTGCACAAAGACAGTGGCTGCCCGCCCCTATTAATATCCCTACACTCGAGGACGAAATAGAAAAGCAATGCCACGATTTGCTACAACAAGGTATCATCCAACACAGCTGCTCCCATTTTTCTTCACTCATGCTCTTGGTCAAAAATTAAGATGGTATATGCCGTTTCTATGTGGACTGTTTAGCAGTCAACGCATGAACCAACAACAATAAGTTTCTAATGCCAGTAGTTGATGAACTTGTAGATGAACTACATGGGTCCCAAATACTCAAATAAGTTAGAAATGTGGTTATAGTACCATCAAATCCAAATGACCCCACAAGAGGTGGAAAAGATGGTGTTTCATAGCAACTTTAACTTCTTAGTGATGTTGTCTAATGAATGCCTCCTCCAACTTCAAATCAATGATGAATGAGATCTTTAGACTATTAATTGGTCTTTCTTTGATGACATCCTCATCTATAGCTAAACTTAGGTTAAACACATATCTCATCTCCTATTGGTCCTCTAGGTCCTTAAGAATCACTTCGGTTGATGCAGGAGCATGCATGGCGCATGAGGAGTTAACTTTATTTGATCATAAAGCCCATTACCATTGATTTATTTGAAGACTTAGATAAAAAGAGTTTAATTAGACCAAATAAGGTGGTAGCATATATATGGTTGAATTAACATTCACGCATATGGAGTAAGGAAGGATATAGGAGGAACTTGCATGATATTATTAAAAGTTAATGGACTTCATGTAACACACATAGTATTGTTCGATACTGTTCATGAAATCAAGCTGGTTATGATTAGGATATATTAGCCATTAGTTAATTAGTGTACTTAATCATTAATAAGCTTGATTTAGTTAAGATATAGTTAGTTAGGTTTTAAATTTATCTTATTAAGATTATATTGTTCACCTAATAGTGAGACTCAAGTATAAACTTCAATTGTTCACTTTGTGAGATTCATTTTGTCCCTTTTCTATGTGAATCATAAACTAGAATCCCTCAATTTTAATTCTATGTGAGTTATTACAAGAGCAACTAGTTAAGCATATTGTGTGTGTTCGATATTTTGAGAGTCATTTGTGTGAGTCTTTTAAAGTTAGTTTGAAAAATTACTTTGTATATTTCTTCGTTTACATCCCTACCCTATAATCATTCCATACTAGAACATCAACCCTATTTAATATATTTCATATGATTTTATTAATCCTTATAACCCTAACCCTATCAACAAGTGTTATTGAAAACATAATTCATTCATAAAATAACCCATTCATCAAACCATTAATTTTGTAATGCATCATTTCTTAAGGAAATCTAACCGCGCCTATAGGACAAGTTCAGTAACTTACTTGGCACGCATCGTTCATGGTTCAAGAGTCTCCATAGCTATAGGTAGTTTCAAAGTGGCCCAAGTCAAAATCAATGCCCAGTCTACACAAATTATTGGGGTTGACAGGATATTACCAGAAGCTCATTAAAGGAAATAGCAAGGTTATTAGAATCATAATTTTACCTAAAAGCGATAAATATCATAAGTTTCAATAAATACTATAAAAATATGACCCTAATATACTTATATGCTATAAAACTCATAATTAAAGTTAAAAATATTACAAAAAAAACTCATTCTTTATTGATTCACTAATTAAGTTGCAGCAATAGGAAGATAATTCACCGCCTCCAAGCTAAGATTTATTGGCATGGCCGCAAGGCCAGATGTACAACTTGTGAGAAAAACAAAGCTGACAATGTGCACCTAGCAAGCCTCCTACAACCCTTGTCAATTCCCACCTAGATATGGACTATCATTTCCATAGATTTCATTGATGGCCTTCTGAATTCTCAAGGAAAAAGCATCTTGCTGGTTGTGATGGATTGCTTTGTACGTCGGAGAACCTCCTCCCGCTAAACCAAATGCCACTTCCATATCCCAATCACATCACAAAGCTAAATGGGCTATTGAAGTCCATCATGTCCGATCAAGATGTGGTCTTCCATAGCAATTTTTGTAGGCAGCAATTCAAGCTAAGCAGCATCAATTTGGCCTTTTCATCAACTTATCATCCTAGCAAAACAAAGGTTGTCAACAGAGTTACCAAACTATAACTCCATGGCTTCGTAAGCCACCACCCCCACAAGTGGATGCGATAGGTACCTTAGGGAATGCTATTACAATATGATAGGCCTCTAACCAAATATACCCATGTAAGGAGGGGCAAAATATAAGATGGGTGACTATTTTAACTAGCCCAACTCAGTTAACTACTTATTCTTTATATTTTGTCTATTACTAAGTCAAAGTCTATTTTGTTGAATTAAGCTAAATTTGTTATTTAGTTAGGTTTCTGTTTTAGTAGTTATGCCGACTCAAAAGGATGGAGAGTTATGTCCACCTCTATTAGTAACGGGGAAGAAAAAGAAGAGGCAGGCTAAAATTAAGTGGGATAGGGAGGGCACCGGGACCTCCTTTCTTCTCTCTCAAATTTAATTTGTTATTTACTCTTTGATCATTGTGATAATTGATTTGCAAGAACCTGACAATTTAGTATCAAAGCAGTACATGTCTAGGAAACATGACTCAAAAGAAAATTGAAGTTTTGGAGGAGAAACTACAGGTCGTCTAGGAGGAATGGCAGAAGGAGATAGAGACCATTCGGAAGGATACCAAGAGATTACCATTGTTGGAGTAAGCCGTGGAGGATATTAGAAGATAGATGGGGCAATTATTAGGATAAGGAAATGGGGAGGCTTCATCCACTGATTGGGATAAAGAAGAACCATTAAGGCATGCAAACTAGAACTAACTGTGCCAACGGAATTTCAGGGACCTCCTCACACAGATAGCCATTGATTCTATTTTTGCTCCACCAAGCAACTAGAATTTTCCATATTCAACAGCATAGATCAAGACAGGTGGCTATTTTGAGTCCAACAATTCTTTAGCTTAAATCAAATGAATGAAGCTGAGACGTGAGAAGCAATAGCAATAGCCATGGAAGGTAAGGCTCTAGCATGGTTGCATAATATGGGGGATAGGCGGAAATTTGCAAACTGGAGGGGATTCATAGAGGCGTTTCTCACCAAGTTTTGCCTGAAACATGAGGGATCCCTATGCGAGAAATTTTTCTCAATTCGACATATTTCAATGATAGAAGATTGTCTGCAAACCTTTGAGCTCCTCGCTACTCCGTTGTGGGGTCGACTGACAGAGGAGGTACTAGAAGGGACCTTCTTCAAGAGTTAAAACCAATGATTAGGATTGAAGTACAGATGATGAAGCCCAGAGGATTATGGAGATAATAAAGACAGCCCAATGGTGGAGGACAAGAATAGAGTGACCCATACCGAGAGAAATGGAGCCAGGATTGAGGGCCCAACAAACACGGGCTTGACCCATAATAGTTGGCAACCAAAAAACAACACGTACATCAAACCTAACTTACTGGCAACCCAACCCATTATGGCAAACAACACCCTAGCAAACAACCGATCGAGCTTAGAGGATATTGCAGGGGGGCGACAAACACCAAATGCTAAAAGATTAATGGATTCCAAGCTCCAACGCGGGCATGAACGGGGCCTCTATTACAGGTGTGATGAGTGATTCTTTCAAGGTCATGCCTTTAAAAACCTGATGTTGTAGCTTCTCTTGGTTAACAACTCACAAGTTCACACTGAAGAAGAGGAGACGCCACAAGATGAAGTGGTGACATACAGAGTTCCAATCGAACAAGTGGAAGGTCAAGTCGAACTCTTAATGAATTTTGTGGTTGGGTTTACTTCACCCCGAACAATGAAGCTAAAAGGGAAGATTGAAAGGGAGTCGGTGATGGTGCTAGTAGACTGCGGGGCAACTCATAAATTCGTTGCACAGGAGCTAATCAAGAAAATGGACTTACCACTGTCCAAATCATCGAAATATGAGCTACTCATGGGGATAGGGACAAGGAGTTAAGAACTAACAGAAGGCATTTGTAGGGGCGGGGGGAATTTGTCGTTGCTAGAGGTGGAAATTGTTGAAGATCCCCTACCTTTGGATTTAGGGAACCCGGATGTAGTACTAGGAATGCAATGGTTGGAAAAGCTGGGGGTTCAACAGGTGAATTGAAAGGCTCCGCGGATGAAGTTTCACATAGGCAGTCCACCGGTAACACTAAAGAGGGATGTAGAATTACAAAAATCCCAGGTGTCACTAAAGGCACTTATTTGCACCATATTAAAGACGGGGCAGGTTATATTGCTAGAATTTCAGGCTCTACAAGAGGTGGCAGGAACAACAACTAATTCCACTAGTAGTCCGACACCTATTCAAGATGTGGTGAACCAATTATTGGAGGTACCGAAGGCACCAACAGGGTTATCGCCACCTCAAGCAATGGATCATAGAATTCCCCTACTGCCTAGGGCTGCTTCAGTAAGCGTACGACCTTACCGGTACCCCTATATACAGAAGTATGAGACTGAACAACCAAAGGGGGAGATGTTGACAGCCAACATGATTATGCTAAGCTAGTCTTTTTTTCAACCCCACACTATTGATGAAAAAGAAAGACGGTAGTTAGCGCTTTTGTGAGGACTACCAAGCCTTCAATAAGGTTATAGTAGTAGATAAATTTCCAATTCGATGGTAGATGAGTTACTATATGAACTGCACAAGGCAAAAACAAATTCAAAATTAGACCTCAAATTGGGATATCACCAGCTCCAAGTACATCCTAATGATGTACCAAAGACAATGTTTCGTACGCATGAGAAGCATTATAAGTTCTTGGTAATGCCGTTTGGATTGACAGATGCTCCAACCACTTTTCAAGGGTTGATGAACGAGGTATTTTGTCCCTACGTCTATAAAATTGTGTTGGTCTTCTTTGATGATATACTAGCTATAATCCTTCGATGGAGGCTCAAGTCTAACACCTCAGCATAGTTTTTGAGGTACTAAAGGCACATTTATTATTGGTAAATATTAAAAAGTGTGTTTAGGCAATTGGAGCCGAATATTTAGGGCACACCATCTCCTCAAAGGGAGCGGCTACAAACATGCTAAGATTCAGCATATAAGGGAATTAGAGCTAGAATATTACCATAAGTACTTGAGGGAATGCCCATGCACGGGAGGCCTTTGAAAAACTTAAGGGGGTTATGATGACAATACCCGTTTTGGGTCTTCCAAATTTTAATGAGCCTTACATATTGGGAACCAATGCTTCAAGATCAAGCAATAAAACAGCTGTTATGGTTGTGATTGCGGTAGCGGCCGCAGTATCGCGGTATCAGGGTGTCGCGAATGATATTTTATATTTCACAGTTGTTGTGGCGTGATTTTTTAATTCTTTTACACAACAAATATTGGCAAATATCCGTAAATATCAGCTAATATCGGCAAATATTGGTAAAATATCAGCTGATATCCTAAATTTCATCGATATCGCAGCGATAAATATGTGATTTTCTGAAACGGCTGCATTTTCAGAATTTCGCATCACAGCTAACCCAAAAACCACGAAATTGCAGCCGATACACAATTGCGATACCAATATTCCATTGTATGTTCAGGATTGGGATTAGGTTGTTTTGATGCAACTACAACGCCCAATTACTTTTTTCAATCAAGCCTTACAGCAACGGGCTCGCATGAAATCGGCATGTGAGAGGGTATTAATGGATGTGGTATTTGCAGGTCAACAATGGCAACATTACCTCATGGGTCAGAAGTTTACAATAAGAACATATCAAAAAAGTTCAAAGTTTGCATATGAGCAGCGAATAATTCTGAAAGAGCAACTAAAATGGGTTAATAAACTCTAGGGTTACTAGTCTGACATTGAGTACAAGCCTGGGGGAAAAAATAAGGTTGCGGATGCCTATCCAAAGTGAAAATGGAAGGTATGTTAGCTACCTTATTTATTGCCTGGGCTAAGAAATGGAGCACCCTTCAATCCAAAATTGAGACAGACCCGGTCCACGAGCCTTTAGAGACCAAACTGTAACAAAAGTAGACTATGGACGGGTACCAACTAACTCAGGGCAACCTCTTCTTCAAGCAACACCTGATTCTACGGGCAAGTTCTTCATTAATCTCACAGTTGCTAGTTGAATTTCATGGTGGGGGAATGGGGGGACATCCTAGAGCATTAATGACCTATCACTGCCACTAGCTGGCTAGAGAGGTATACCGGGCTGGTATGAGGAAGAAAATATATGTCTGTGGCAGGTTGTGTCATTTGTCAGTAGCACAAATACCTTGCTATGAGCCCAGCAAATTTGTTGCAACCACTGCCTGTTCCACAGCTGACTTGGGAGGATATATCACTTGAATTTGTGGAGGGATCATGCTGTCGGAGGGTTATGGCTACAACTTGGTTGTGGTGGATAGATTGCCTAAGTATATCCACTTCATATCACTTAAACACCCATTCACTGCACGCACCATAGTAAAGGTGTTTATTAGAGAAATTGTAAGGTTGTATGGAATTCCCAACTCTATTGTATTAGATCAAGATAAGATGTAGGAAAGAATTTTTTAAATGTAAGGGACAACACTCAAATTCAGCTCAACCTATCATCCGAAGATGGATGGCCAAACAGAGGTCATTAATTGCAATATGGAAACTTACATTGTTTTGAGTGCGACAAGCCAAAACAATGGGTCAAGTGGGTTCCCTAGGCAGAATATTGGTATGATACGTCCTTTCATTCGGCACTACAAACCACACCCTTTATTGTCATGTATGGGTGAGATCCTCCACCGTTGTTACAATATAATATTGGAGGCAGTCCCTTCACTGCTGTGGACCACAAGCTACTAGAAAGAGATGCAATTTTAGAGGAGTTGAAGCAGCAGTTGCAGGGGGCTCAGGTGAGAATGAAAGTTTATGCTAATAAGAAGAGATGGGAGCAGAACTTTGAAGTCAGTTGCTGGGTGTTTTTAAAGCTCAAGCCATAGCAGCATAAATCATTAGCAAGGAGGACGAATGAGAAGCTCTCCCCACAATATTTTGGCTCATACCAAATTTTAGCCAAAGTAAGGCCAGTTGCCTATCGTCTCAAGTTACCCAAATCCGCATCCATTCATCTGATGTTTCATGTGTCAATACTTAAGGCTGCAATGAGTGAAGGACAACATGCGCAACCATTTATCCCGATGCTTACGGTAAAAGTGGAGTGGCAGGTGAAGCTAGAGCCTGTGCTCAACTTGAGGTACAATGCCAAAGGGCTACCGAAGGTCTTGATTAAGTGGAAAGGGTTGCCGGAATTTGAGGCATCTTGAGAAGCATTTAAGCTAATTAACTAGCAGTTTTCACCTTGACAATTTGAAAGATCGAGGGGGGAGTAATGATAGGCCCCTAATCAAATACGCCTAAGTAAGGAAGGGCAAGATATGAGAAGGCTAACTGTTTTAGCTAGCCCAACCCGATTAACTTCTTATTCTTTACATTCTGTCTATTAGTAAGTTAAAGTATGTTTTGTTGAATTAGGCTGAGTTAGTTATTTGGTTTGGTTTCTATGTTGGTAGTTCTACCGAGTCGAAGGCTGGGGAGTTGTTCCCACCTCTATTAGTAGTCGAGGAAAGAAAGGAAGAGGCAAGCTAGAATTGACTGGGATAAGGAGGGCACCAGGATCTCGAATACCTAGGTGAAAACCCTTTTCCTCTCTTATCAATATATCATATAGCCTTTCTTCTCTCCCATATTTAATCTTTTATTTACTCTCTAATTGTTGTGATAATTGATTTGCAGGAACCTAACACAATACATCCTATCAAACGTCACATTAGATAACAACCTTAAAATTAATCTATAGGCGAGATCCACTATGTTTGCTTTCTTACCAAGTCAAAACCACCAAAATTGATGCCTTGGACCAGATTTTGGCCGAGCGAGATCTCATTTTATGCGAGGCCAAAGTAACAAGCTTAGAAGCATGTCAAGTAGCGACATGACAAAGGTCAGCCAAAATTTCACTTCTAATCGACGAATTTTCTTGAAGCTCTCTATTGTTCATCAACCGAATAGAGCATCCGGGTTGTTCTCAATTCTTTAGAGGGTGGGCACAGAATTGTACAGGCTTGCTCTTTCAAATGATGGTCGTCCACACGCAGCATTCCATGCATTGCAACATAAGAAGAGTGTAGGAACCCCTTCAACCACCTTTGCCCTAGCTCTAATAGAGGTTGGTAGTGCAGCTTTCCTACCTTCTTTGGTGCTTTGCCTGCATCTTAGCCATAGGGAGTGTGAGATCTTGGTTGAGTGGGTTGGCTACCTTCAAAAGAAATATCTTGGGAGCCCTTTGAGGATTTCAAATGCAAATTCCATAAATTCCAACAATTTTTTTTAGCGAAAAACACACCCATTGCAGATGTAGATATATTAATGAAAATCAACTAGGGTTGCATCAATGAAAGGAGAGAGTAGTGTTCCTTCCCAAGAAATAAAATTTGAGTAAGAGAGTTATCATTTCTTTAAGTATGGCTCCATTCAATGCCATCACTTAACTGTGCTTGCTCTAAGATTCTTTCCACCATGAAGCCAAAACAGGATCTTATAATGAGCTTCTCTCACAAGATATTGATTAAAGATAAGCAGTCTAATTAAATAATGGCACTCCTTTCCCGCCTAATACCAGCCTACTCAATTGCCAAAATACATGTAGTCCTTCAGCATCTTCCATTGACCACGAACACTTCCAAACGCACTTACATGCCTAACAAATTTCTCACAAGTGACTCTTGCACGTCGATGCAACACCCTAGGATCCTATTCGGAGCTTTCAAGCATTTACATTGATTTTAACCTAGAGAAGCTACTCCATATAATCACGCACTTGCCTTGGGTCACAACTTTTTGCTTCAAAAGTTAAGTCATTCCTACACCACCAAATGACCTCTCCGTAGGTAAGCAACCATGCTACCGTGAAATTGTCCGGCTTCCCCATATGCGTCATCCATTCCTCCACAAATTGGTTGGTAGCTCTTTGGTTCGCCATGACAAGACACCACCACCACACAACTTTTGTAGCAGAGCATTCAAAAATAGCACATTTTGTCATTTGTCATAGTCCACAGCAAGCATACATTGTTGGGACAAAGACACCCTCATGGTTAAACTTAGCTTTTTCTGGCAAAATTCCCTTACAACATCCCCACATAAATAACTTTACCCTCAGCCATGTTTTGGCTGGCCATATCTGCCACAAAAGTCCCTCACTGTTATTTGAAGAGTTGGTTGCACCATAAACCAACTTGTAAGCCCTCTTAACAAAATAAATCACGCTCTTTGAATAATGCCAAATGAGCTAGTCATTTGGCCTATGGCAATGGATGGGTATGTTAAGTATTAGTATAGATGCATTCGTGGGCCAAACCTATCAGGCTCAAACCTGTACGAACCAAGTACAATCTTAGCCTTGAAGTATTAGGTTTGAGTCCAATAATAAGTAGTAGGTATTAGTTTTTATAAACTCTTAGTAGACATCAGTCTATTAGGTGATTCTTGTATTATAGTTAGCATTTATTAATATATATATATATAAAGGCTTACGAACCTAGCTTAAGCATGCTACACCTTAATTTGTAATAACCTATAAATAAGAGGTCAAGGGACATGATGGAGAATTAACTCCATAATTAATTTCCTGACTCATTTTTATCTCTCTCACTCCCTCTCTCTTGCCTTATGCCACCCCTCCCCTCTCTAACACAATCTCGCCATCAGTCTCTTCTCCCTCTTGGAGATCGCTGGCCTCCCCTTTACTGTTCCCCTATCTCTCTCGCACATCTACACTCTAGGTAAGAGTAAACGATCATGCACTTCATCCTCTTTAAACCAAACCAATCCCTCCATTATCTCATTAAACCCAAAACATACCAAAGTTAGCAGTAAGGTACATTAGTTATAATTAGACATGTACACATCTAACTACATTACACTTCCATCCAAGGATACATATAACATCCTTTACTTTAGAAACCTCATGTGTAGAAAACTTCATATTTAAATATTGGTAAAATAATTTTAAAAGGATTACTATTCTAAAGAATCCAAAAGGTATTATTCTCATTTTGCTAGATTCAAGTCCTTAGCAAATTTCAATGCTTGTTTTATCCATTTGTTTGCTCTCAAGTTTTATTTCGTTTATATTTAATTCATTTTACTAATAACTAAACATGAACATAATCAATTAATTACAAAAATTAATAAAGTAAAATGATGTGAATTTATCTAAATTAGAATTGAAATTAAGCAGATGAATAATTGAACTATACAATAAAATTATCCATGGGCTTTTATGAAACAAAGAGTAATACATATTGAATTGTTGATAATGGAAATTTTATTAAAAATTAACAATAATTTTAACTACAATTTCTACCAAAATTTTCAATACATGAGGCTTTCTCAAAAAGAAGTAGCATTTTTCCAACCCTGCCTTCACAAACGAGTCTACGACCCTATTGTAAATAGAGCATAAATATTTGTTACACAAAATTAAACAAGTTGGCATGAAGAGTGAGTTTGCATTATTAAATATAATAAGTGAACAAATATAGAGATAGTGGACATATATGATTCTCCTTGAATGAAAAACTTGATGCACTTCTTCCCTCTTTGTGGGAGGCAAGTTTTTATGAGTGTTTTGATTATTTGCATGAATAATGCAGACTCGACAATCTTGGATAGCCATTTGCATGAATAATGCATAGCAATGGACAAACATGGATAGTGTTCTAATCTTTCTTATTTTGACAATATATTTTTTCCTATATTGTGGGTACCAGCATCTTTTGCTTATTTTGGCATTTGATTTTCCCTTACTGTAATTCTAACCAGCCTATAGTTGTGCTCTAATTGCACGTATTTCCCCCGTCTCAACCTCATACACAAAAATGGTTATTTTCTTCTAGGAATTGTATACATTCACCGGTCAATACCGAAGAAACATTCATAACGCAAAAACAAGCATCAAACAATGAAAAATCGACCAATAATTTGACCCCAGGGGGAATCAATTATGTATTATGACATTTAAGCTAATTTTAACTTATATACCATCTTTTTAAATAATCTCATTTAGATTCTATACATTTTAACTTCTTTTTTTTACTTTAATACCATCTTATTAATGTTTTTAGTTTCATATAATTCAAATAATAATTTACTAATATTGCACACTTTTTAAAATATGAATTAAAAAATTACAATATTTTAAATATAATTTTTTATCTTTTTGGAATTTTCTAGAATTTTTTAAAAATAATATATATGAAAATGTTGAAAAAATCCAAATAATATGGAAAACAACCTAGAAAATTCTTTAAAAATTGAAATAAAAAAAAGTAAAACAAAAAAGCTAAAGCATATAATATCCAATAAGATTGTTTAAAATACATGAGGAATTAGACAAGATGTCATGTACCTAAGTAAGAAAAAATTATTGGGGAAACATGAGTAAGAAAAGCGATCCATTTTAGAGTTGTACTGTATTATGGTCCCACATATCACCGAAAGATAAAATAAATGTAATAACTGGACTCAATAGAGATAGTTGCAAGCTTAAGATGAAATAAATTTGTGGCAGCATTACATTCGCAAAAATTTGGACGAATAATTATATTTAAGATTCGCCATTAAAGCTAACCCTTAAGATATACGACTGTAAAGCAGTGAACGAAACAGAAACAATAATTTGCCTTCAAGAGAGAGAAATAGTACCGTTCCGAGAGTAATTTCGCTAATATTAAGATCGGAATCTCCGAGTTTCCTGTGCTGTAGAGCGTGCATCGCACTAACTGCGATCCTTGAAATCGAAGATTTGCTCCGCCCCGCACGACGCTGGAAGGAGGGGCTCGTGAAGTCCAGACGACCGGCCCTGCCATTTCTTTCTTTGATCAGAAAAGATGACAAAGCATGGGAGCAGGTTGAGGAAGCCATTGTCGCCAACCAATTGTTGCATACTTCTTATCAAGAAGTAGCAAGTACATTGCAGTATTGGACCACTTCCTATCCTTGTCTTTCATTTCTATTTTCGAGATTTTTTTCCATAATGGGCCACCTGCTTTCGCTTACGACCCTGAACTGACCCGACAATCGACATACAACGATTATATATTTGAGTTGATTTTTATATTTTTCGATCTAATTATATATACGTTCGCACTAAAAAAAATTACAAACATTTTTATATATTTATCAATCCGGTTATTTTTTAATATATCTATTAATATAAATAAAATAATTATCACTTAGCACTACTTGTTTCTATTATATTTTATATTTTATGACTTAGTTATTAAATAATATATTTTTAAACTAGTCATTATTTAGACAATAAATATAATGATAAAATTATAATAAATAATAGCATCATTTTCATTCTTTTTTGAACTAGAATTAATTTTTTGAAAAAATGAAATGTCATCAAATTCAAGCCTAGTTTAAAAGTATACTTATATAGAAAAAATATTAAATGGAAATGATGACTTGCTAAACCCAATACAAATTATTTTCACGTCAACATAATATTTACTAGTGAAATGTTGTTAGTGTAAGGTAATATATGATTTTATGAATGAATATTAATAAAGGTAGTATTAAAATTATTATGGGTAGGCATTCTAATTTAATTTTTATATTTAGAAAAAAAATATTAAAATACACATCTAAAAAATAAATAAAATTATATTTCTAAATTGCATTCAGGGATGGGCGGATATGTATGTGTTTGTGTGTGTGACTATGTGTTACATTCATTAATTTCTAAATTGGTCTCTTTCCCATGATCATTTGCCTCAATATTGCTTCTTCTTTTTAACTCATGGCAACAATAATAATTATTTGATTAAGGATTTAAATTATAACAATGTGTGTGTTTTCCAATCATTATCCAAATAATAAATTTAATTTTTCTAGTGATTCTTGTCAAGTTATAAGTAAAGTGATATTAATCTATATAATTTCTTTTAATAATATTACTTGTATGAGTGTCATATATGATGATCCATGGTTGTGGGAATAGGATTGGTTAGGTAGGTCCTATACTTCTAAACAAACTAAAACTCAAACTTGGTAGAAGAAATAACTACTATCAAGTTTTAGAAGGATAAAGGTTGTAATATATATAAAGGGTGCAAACATATATATTCCTCTTTTGAGGTTTGAATAGACTAATTAAACTCATTCACATTATACTTTGATTTATTATTATTATTATTATTATTGATAATTTCTCAATATTTTCTTGGACTAATTTTCTTCTATTCAAGGAAGAGGTATTCAATGATTTTTTGGTACGAGTAAACCAAAATGTTAAAAACTAAGTAAATCATCACCCCACCTCCAAATATTTGAATCATGGTACATAAGTTATAGAATAATATATTTTCAATTTTAAAAAAAAAATATTTCAAATCTTTAAAATCTAATTTCCACTAGTTATCAATTTTATCATTAGAATTTGACTCAAACACTATTTTTTATAGAACTTCTCATAAAGTATTTAAATCTACTTTTGAAATACAAGCTGAGTAAATGGTAATGATTTTTCCAACGAAAGATTTTATTACTATTGAGAGTTGATCAACTTTATTTAAGTGAAATTCACATTAGTGAAAATATTTAATAAAGACTTCAATCATTTTATTTTATAGTTTTGTGATGATCCTTTTGTCAACCCTTTTAAAATATTTTTTACAATCCTTTAAATTTTCATAATAAGATATTTATGATTTAAAATATGATTTTGATGATATTTTTGTATCTTCTATGTGTAATGACTTTTCCTTTTTTTCAGTAACAATAGTAACTTTGCCTATAAAAGCTTGTATTTACTTCTTTTCTTTCTTTCTTTTTTCTTTTTTGAATGATTAAGATTCAATTATTTTATCTACAACAACAAATATTATTTTATAGAGTAACTAACAACTTCAACTTCATAATTGTAAGATATTCATTTTTCACTACCAATTTTTTTTAAACAAATTGAATGCAAAAGTTAAATTAAAAAATGTGAAATGTTACTACTATATCCAATGTAAAAAAATGGTATGGTCATTTCCCTAAATCATATGAAAGGTAAAGCCAAAACATTAACTTGAATAAAACTCAACACATAAAGAGGAGCTAAAGGATATGATTAGTGTAACATCCCTGTATTTTATTACTTAAAAATTTCATTCAAATTGAAATCTATGAAGGAAAAATAAGAACATAAGAATGGAACTGCCACATTGACTATGAAAAGTTGTGTTTTCATACACTTGACTCATGTTCAAAGTAAGGGTAAAATGTAATAGTATTCATAAATCTATATAATAAAATATTTTAAATAATGGTACACAAAATGTAACACCCCCATTTTCATAACCTGAATTTATTTTTTGTTTTACAAGAAATTTTGTAGAAATTAAATAAGGAATTTAGGGTGCTACTGCCATATCCAGTATAAAGAAAGTTCAACCATAACCTAATCTATGTTGACTTTTAGGCTAAAAAGTAAACTCATATCCCAAGATACACATATGGTTATCACCTAACTCAAGCCGATACAAGACTTACAAAACTACATGGAAAATAAACATAAGATCAAAAGATTTAACAGAGCTTAACAAAAGTAAAAAGAAATAGAATGCAGGATCTCGATGATCTAAACCAAAACACTTATTGAACTAACCAAGGACTTATTATTCTTAAGCCCATATAAGTAAAGCACAAAAAACTTGCATATGAATAGATATAGTGTGGTATTAATAAGGTAATAATACTGACCTACTATAAATGATAGCATGCCCATATAAGGTATTTATTTAAGAAGTGTAATTAAATAAGGATTTATTAGGAGATTAATTTAATTAATTAATTTTCTTAGAATATGAAGAAATTATCTAGGGTAAATTAAGAGGAAATTTACAAATATTTTTATAAGGGAAAAATTGGGCATTTTGCTAATTAAAAAGGAATTTAGGAAGAATCTTTTAAAAATCTTAAATTAGCCTAAAAAGGAAATTTAATATTATTTTATTTAAAATATTTTTATTTTAAATATCCAAAACATTATAATTAATTTAATTTACCCCAACCTACCTATTTTTCTTTTTTCCTTTTTCCTCTTTTTTTTTCTTTCTTCCTTTTTCTTTACTTCTTTCTTTTTTCTCTCCCACGGTCCATCCTCCTACTTCTTTTCTTTTCTTCCTTCGGTAGCCAGAGCACTGCGTATTGCTTCTTTCCCCCCTAGAATGTTTCATTACCGCTTCTTTTTCTTTTCTTTCTTTTTCCCCAGTCAGCTGGTTCACCTTCTTCTTCCTCTTTCCTCCTCCACCGTTGACCTACAAATTCGTCACATTCGAAAATGGCGCCACCAGCTATGCTTGACTTGACCGGCCAGTTCTCCTCTCTTCCTCTTCCCCTTGAATCGCAGTTCAACCTAACCTAACCCACTTTCCTTTCCTTCTGTGCAAAACCCTTCTTTTATTGTGTGAAAAGTCGACCACGACTTGAATTTGCACCAGTCAATTAACGTTGCCGGCTACCCCAAACCCTACCTGCATTACCTTCTTGCCGACCCTCAAAACCCTACTTTCCCCTCTAAATTCTATAAATACCCCCTATTGAGTGATCTTGAAACTTTTTTCCCAAAACCCTAAGAACCTACCCTGCACACCACCGCAACTTCAGACGTCCTTTCCTCCACCGTCAGCCAACTATGTTGCCAGCTCTACCTACCTAAGTCTTCCTTGCACCGCCCTCTAACTAACTAAACTACCCATCTCCCTCGATTCTTCTTGCACGATCTACCACATCCGTGCAAAGTTCCTTACCCATCCAGCCAAATTTTACACCTACAACCCTTCGTGCCACCGTCCACCACCACATTTGCCACTATCACTGCCTTCTGCACCTCCCAAAAATAGCTACCAACCCTCCTCTACCTTCCCCTACCTTTCTTTTCTCCTTTCTCCTTCTCCTCCTCTCTTTTTCTCTCTCTCTTCATTTTGGCCGCCACCATTACTGCTATGTGCCGCCGCCACTTGCTACGCCACCACCCTTACTTTACTCCTCTCAATCTAAGCTACCACCAACACCTCAACTACCACCCTCATTTTACACCTCTTCTTCTCAAACCTCGACTTTCTCCATTTCTTTCCTCTTTTCCGGCCACTGCCGCCTCCGCCGTGCACCACCGCCAGTGCCACCTATCTCCGCCGACCTAAGGTGAAACCGTACAACCCTCTCAGCCTTTCTCCCCTATTTATTTAAGCTTATTCTATTTTATTTCAAATTTTAATCTTTATTCGATTATTATGATTATGCTTATTATTATTATTATTATTATTATTATTATTATTATTATTATTATTATTATTTGGTTCAATATTAATGTTATTATTTCTTAGCAGGGTCGAGAGTTTATATGAATTATTTGGGCTATTAGTTTTGAATTATTAATATTATTAGTATTATTATAAGTTTTATTATCATTATTATTATTATTATTAGTAGTAGTAGTAGTAGTATTCTTACTATTACTATCATTTATTTAGAGGGTCAAAGCCCTATTTTTATTTAAATAGTACGATTACTATTATTTTTATTATTAATATTATTACTACTACTATTAGTATTATTATTATTATTATTATTATTATTATTATTATAAGTAATATGTGTTAATAATAATATTATTATTACTAATGGTACTTATACTATTTTAGGGTAGCGTTGAAAACCCTGCCTTTTATTACTTTCGGTTTAAGTTATTTTATTATTATTATTATTATTATTATTATTATTATTATTATTATTATTATTATTATTATTATTATTTTATAATTTGATTATTATTTCATTAATATTATTAGTACTATTTTTATTAATAATGTCTTAATGATATTGTTAGTATTATTTTGCGTGGAGCATAGGAGCCCTTATACCACCATCCGTTTTGAATCGTATTAATATTATTATTAGCATTTTTGGTAGTATTTCATGTAGTTATTATTAGTATAGTATTATTTTATTTAAAAACCTAATCTTAGGATAAGTTAGTAAATAATAGTATTTTTAGTGGGAGGGAACCTAATTTTAGTTTTCCCTCATATAGGTGAGACCAGTCAAAGCTCTAAAGAGGCGTAGTAGCTTGCTTCAAGACTGGTGACGTTTTAGGTAAGGAGTAACTAAGGCCATTTGTGTATTATGTGTTTTATATGCCATACATGCCATGCGATAAGAAATTATAATGTATTTTATGTGCAATTGTATAACTGTTATATATGCAGCATCATATGGAGTTGAGGTAAGATCGTGCATTGAATTGTGGCATGTGTATTATGTGTATGGGTTATGTTTTTATTGTGGTATGGTGTGGCCCATAAGACATGCATGATAGGTTTTGTAATATGATGATGGGGAGTGTAATAATGTGGGGTTCGTTTGTGTGTTAGATGACCATGCCTTGTGGCATCGAAAGATGAATGGTGAGTTAGGGTTTTACATGGAGTTAGGGTTTGCATGGAAGTTAGGGCTTGCATGGAGATAGGGTTTTGCATGGAGTTAGGGTTTTCACGGGAGATAGGGTTTGCATGGGGGACATAAAGTGTGCATGAGAGAAAAATTTACATGTAGAAAGTTGATATGCGGTGTAAGGAAGGTAATAGAAGTGTCGTATGGGAATTTGAAAACATTGGGTGGAAAATAGTACGTGGGATATTATAAGGGTATGGAGGAGACTGAGTTAGGGTTTGTTATGGTTAATTATGGGTTGTGGTAGTTAACTAGGGTTTGGAGGATGAGAATAGTAGAAGTCAGTCATGCATGTCTGGGTGAAAGCTTCTGAATAAGATACTTAAGACACTAATCATTTAAAGTGAAAGATTATTGGGTCGGGTCCAGCCGATCCATTGGTTAGGAATAGTAGTTAGGGTTCTTACCCTATAAGTGACCGATCCACCGATGAATAATAGTGGTGTGGACCTGATGTCCTACAAGTGACCGACCCACCGGCTATAATGTGGGGAATCTCGAGCTCAATAAACGCAAACCAGAGTTTTGCTAAGGCACTTAAAATATACTAATTACTTACAGTGGAATGCTATGCGAGTAGGAACCGAACCAATCCACCAATAAGGAATAGTGGTTAGGGTTTTACCGTATAAGTGACCGATCTACTAGCAAATAATAATGGTGAGGACATGATGTTCCGCAAGTGACCGGCCCACCGGCTAAAAGAGTGGAAGGTTCTTGTAACCGCATGGATTTGATAAAAATGCATGGTATGAATCGACTTCCGATAGTGATTAATTAAATAATTAATCCGAACAATTTGGGCCTTTATGCATGGGCTTGAACGTTTATAAGTTGTATATTATCCTGCATGACTTTATATATTATATGTTGGTTTTGAATGTGTGTAAGTTGAATATTATCCTGCATGATTCTATGTACTTGTGTGTTGGCCTTAGTACGTGGTTACCTTACTTAATACGTAGCATACTGATCACCCTTTTTATGGGTGCTACTCGTTCCCAAAAGCAGAAGGCTCGTCTGGCGTGTTGTAAGTAGGAGACATGTTCTTTGATGCTATTGATGTCCACGAGATGTCAGGCAGGGGCAAGTGATAATTTGGCCTGGATCAAGTCTTTGGAGTAGCGTGGCTAGTTTTTCCATTAATGAGATTATTATCCCTTTTTCTATTTTAGCTATGTTATGAAATCCAGAAACTATTTTACCGTCATGGACATCTTTCTACTTTAAGAAACTTTCTCTCGTATTTCGATTATGTAAGAATTCATGTGCACTCTGATTTTATATTGCTAACCTTGATTTATATATTGATATGAGTTTATGGCAATGTTTTCTTAGCCTTAGCACTTGGTACTAGAACTGTAGGAGTGAACTGGTCTGGTACTAGTGTGGCGGTAGCATCCCCAGAATTTACGAGTTTTAAATTAGAGGTTTTGTGGCAAAAAAAAGTAAATTTTGGGGTGTTACAGTACATGCTAAGATAGAGAAATAATCATGGATCATGTTGAAATAAAAGAAGACACGGTCATGTTGATAAGAATACATACTTGATACATGTTGATAATTAACCAAATAGGACAACTTCAAGCAAGCAACTTAGGTAAAAAAAATAATATACACTTTGTTATACCATGAGGGTAAACCAATTATGTAAGACTTGGCACACAAAGTATACTCAAGATTCAAGAAGGTGTGTTGAATTAAGTATTTGGCAATTATAAATTGTCAAACTTAATGAAGATACACATTAAAACTCCATATGAAGATAATGAGTATCAATCTGAATAGGATGTGAATTGAGTTGATTAATTTGCATGCAAAAATATTCTTGTTTGGACTTACTTCCCTATTCAGCCCTTTGGTACCCTATAGGAATGATTATGAAATAAAAAAAATGTAAATGCCACATGATATTATGAGGTTTATCTACTTAAGATATACTTTTCTCTTAAGTAACATACATCTATAGTCCCAAATCTACCTCTTTATTTATCAAAATAACTCATATAAATAAAGTACAAGTTGTTTGAAACTCTTCAAACATGTATAACCTAACTCTAGGCTACCAAACACACATCATTATCTAGATACCAATTCCCATCTTAACTCTAAGATGAAGAGCACAAGCTTAACCTCTTAAACTTTCCCAAGTGATCGATGCATAGTGATTAGTAAGAATTAAAACTTGATAAAGAAAAATAGTAGATGAAACTAAACAGGTTACTATTATAATTAAGAACCACTTCCTTAAACCATAGAAAATAATACGTAAGACTCTAAATAGTTTATGCTCTTAAAACAAATGTTTTCTTAAGTTTTTTCTTTCTCTCAAATCATCACAATTTTGTTGTTCGTGTACTTAGTCAAATAGGAAAACAAAGCCAAGATTTTTAGTAAAAAACTCTTAATAAACTCCATTTTCATGATTAATTTTTTCTTAAAATATTTGGTCAACATGTTTATAGATAAACTCTTAGACAAACACAATTTCAATTAGTGAAATATCTTAATTAATTTAGACATAAAATAGAGATAAAATGAATGCATATTTTCCACAAAACAATCAATAAAATTAGCCAACAAAATCCAGTGAAAAACTCTTTTTAGATTTTTCCAGCCATCAAGAATATCTTTAATTTTTAATTACACTTTTTTCTTACAATCATTTTCATAAAACCAAAAACATGATCAGATATATCATCAAGATATTATCAAAACAAAATTGATAAAATAATATTAAATACATCGTAATCAAATCTCCTATTTTATTAAACACCAACGGATTTAACATATAGGGAACTTGGCAAGGACCTCAGCCAAGTTTCATCTAAAAAAACTTTCAATTTAGAAATTAATTGTTGTAAAAATCAAGGTTCTAAGAAAAATATTTGTCCTAAGCTAGTAATTCAATGAGAATTATAATGCCTTTGAATGATGACACTTAACATTGATGCTCCTTTAAGCTTTAGGATCTTCATGTATTGCAATAGTTCATTCTATCAGTACCATCGAACTTTTTCTAGCATAGCTTTAGCTATACAAAATAGTTTGCATTAGGAACATAAATAAACTCGTCATTGTTTATTATCATCAAAAACAAAAACCCAACAAAGTAAATATAAGGAATCACAAAGGATTTAACAAGCATAGAGAGGGATGTGGCAAAACCTATAAGCATCTTTAGCATATATCTCAATCATAAAAGGAAATATATCCCACTATATGGGCCAGAAGGCACAATCAAGAAAAGTCACATAAACCATAGGTGCATAGGCACAAACTTCGAGGCAAAAGCCTCGACATTAAGCCCCATCATAAATTGACATAACCCATAGGGAACAAATAATATGTAATACCTTATTTTTCAAAAACCCTAATTGAATTACGATTTTAGTTATTTATAAATAAAATTATATTATTATGTATGATTTATTACACCCCTTAAAAGAATAGAAACCCTTTTTACATTTTAACAAATCATAATAGAGGATATCTATAGGACAATCCCAACCCACTCTCACTCATGGACATTTTAGGTTTAAAAATACTTCAACTTTCAGTTAAATACTTAAAAGGTTGGGAAATCATTTAAAACAACCTTCTATGCCAACCTAAAATATTTTGAGGGTTGAGAAATTCATAGCAATGTCCAAAAAAATAATCATGTGGTACCAATTAAAAGTACATAAAAATGAAACACCTTTAATAGAAAGCTTTGATCCAACCTACAACACCCTCATTTTTTGCTACTAAAAAATTTTATCTTAAATTTTTTGCAAAAGCAAAATATATGAAATACACTAAGGAGAAATATGTTGGTACCACTACACCTAACAAAGGATAGGCATCAGTTGGCCACCATGTTAGATTCAAGTCAGATGAACTAAATAAATGAAAACAAGGGTAAAGTGCACAAGTAACATGATATATAGGTACTAAATAAAATATTTAAAAAAAGGACCTCAATTGTCCCCTAAATGTTTAAAAGAAGATTAAACTAAATTATAGAATTACAATGATAGAAAAAAAAGGTAGGGGGTGCCCCATAACCTAGTCCACTGAGGATCGAACAACAGTCTCCAAATGTCCACGCTTTCAAGCCTTAAGGCCAAAATAAGGTAGACCCACTACCAGCCATCCGCAAGAACCCCTACATAGAATTCTTCTCATGGGATTAAACTAGTGACCAAACAAACGGACACATTAGTACGCTTTATATTGAGAAAAAAAAATTTGAATCCATAATAGGAGTCATAAGCATTCATGGTCCTATCATAATGTGGAGATTATTCTAAACACGGATCATGTTTATCACCTACAATTAGATATTTATGCTCTACTATAATCATATAATGCATCATGACTTCATCCCAAACATGACTTAAACAAATCAAGACTCATCATGCTTATCAACATAACATGAAAATCAAATATAAAAACACACAATTTACTATTTAGGTTAATCAAACAACTTATTAAGGCATATACCATCTATTCACATAATTTCTCATTAGGTTTATTTTCAAATAGTACATAATCACTTAGGGTGTTTATTTGTAAGTCCTTATTTCTCTTTAACTATTATTTTATTTTCTTTCCCTTACCTACACATTTATCTATATTCTTATTCTTATTCTTATTCTTATTGAGTAATGGACTATGTACCACCACATGGTCTCACACACTATGGAAGGTTATCCATTCTGGAGGACATAAAGTTCAGCTGAAGCCAAGTAACTGCCAATGCACATAAATTCTAGCCAAATCCAATTAACTCACCTAGGTACCTAGAAACCTTTAGTATTTATACCCCCTAATACATCTACAATATCTAGAGAAAGTAAGGCATTAGGATCTAATAGGATCCTGCCTGAAGGTAAAGCCCAAAGACACCAATAAACACCTAAAGTTAGAATAACTTATAGTATCTAATCGAGGATTGGGTAACCTAGACCCATGAGTAACTTGATTATAGTTCACTTTAAGTGATTAGTGTATTATTTTCCAAGGTTATGTTATCATACAAGACCCATGCAACATTCAAGTAACACATCCACATACTCATTCCATCTTAACCATTATTTCCCTCCAACCATATGGTGAGATTTCCATTAGTACTTAGCAAAGTTTGAATCAACCCATTATAATAATCTATTTATGCTAAAAATATGGATTATCTCATTTAAAGGTAGCATGATAGCATACTCATTCCAATTTACTCATTAAAGTCTTCCAAATGCACTAAATAGGATATTAGAAATTATGATCACTTAATCCATACAATAGGTTTGTTTATTCATTCCAAAATGTTTATTTTCATTATTAAAGGATCATATTATAGCATTATGCAAATTCTCAGAGCATAGTAAATCCAAAAAGAACAAAACATCGCACTTTAGCTAAATTAGTTAATTGTTTTGGCTCAACCAAACTCTAGAGTTCCTTTAAAATTATCGATCGGTTTTGTTAGACTAGTTAATTGTTTTAAGACTATTCAATCACTTCTAACAAGCTTTTTTATGGTTTTAAGAAGAGAGCAACTAAAGTAACCACAGACCATCCAATCGATTGGTTTGGGCCAATTAATTAACTATTCTAAGGACCAGTCAATTAGTTTGGCTTAACCAATCGATTGGTTTGCTCCCAACCAACACATATCATACATTTTACATGCAATTCACACTTTAAAATATGACCACACCTAAACCATAACATAGAATAACAAATTATCAATATTTAACATGCTCATAAACTTAATTGTGCTTCATTTTCAAGAAAATTGACCATCTTTTCTCTAAATTAATCATTTTTCATAGAATTCTTAATTAATTTAAAATGCATCAATTAACAGCCAACTTCTCATACAGACATATAAAATTAACATTTTACTAAGTACATTAAATCACATTCTTATTCAAGCCACATTTTAAAGGTAAGAAAATAGGCATAAAGGTATTTGAATCCAAAGGATATCAAAAATAGAAGAAATGGTGTAGCTCTATGTTAAACAAGGGTTGGATGTGACATTGGACAAAAATATGTTGTGAAATAATTTTTTTTTAAAAAAAGAGTTTTCTTTGTCTAACATAGTGTATTAATGTTTCAACACAAGGCCAAATGGAAATATTGTTATAAAACATGCTCTCTAGATGTGACACAACCATATTGGACTATGGATAAAAGAAATGGTATTTGGAGCACTATAACATCTTTTACCATATTTTCAATTACACCCTAGCACCTCCTACATTTAAACATCCACTACCCTAACCATCTCCCAACTTCGGCCACCATTCCTTCACTTACCACCGATCTTACTTCATCACTTCCCATCCCCAATTGTCATGCCTCATCTACCCACTACTTTAACCTCCCACTCATTTCATCACCGCCATCTTTGCACCAAGCCATCACCATCCCCAAGAATTGCACCACCGACCAGCAGCACCATAACTATCTCGTCATGAACTAGAAATATGAACCTTCACCATGCCACTAGTTCTCTCTTTTGTCAAATGGAAAAAATATAGAAAACTTATGTTTTTCTAATCAAATCATATTTTAGTTATCCAATTCTAAAATTATACCTTCTCTACTATATGTTTTGATTTCCAATTATCAATAGCATTGCTAATTTTATTATTAGACAATTAATTTCATATCAAATTTTCAAGGCTCAAACACAACATTATAATATACTATCTCATTCTATACTTGCTTAGTTTCTAAAATTATATGCACCTTATAATTGAGTGTATTTGTGTTGTCTTAGATTTTTTTTTACCTCTATTTATTCTTTGTGTAAATTCACATCACTTATTTGAACCAAGATTTATGGCTTTAAGATGCCTAAAAGTTAATGATGCATCCTCTTCTAATCTGACATGACAAATCCATCCTTGTTGATGCTTAAGATAAACAATTGGATTAAACAAACAAGGAAGATATATATATATATATGGGATTCAGTTACACGCAAATGAAAATGAAAAGGGGAAAGTGAGAGGATACTAATAGGAATTTGATAAACACTTATAATCACCACAATAGGTATTAACTCTAAGGATAAAAAATATGATAATTTTGAGGTGTAAGATAGAGTTATTCACTTGAACTTCGAATGCCAAGGTTAAACAAAGGCTTCAAGTTTTTGGCCAAAGGATTAAGTGCCCAATTATCATGAAGGAACTAACACATATAGGATATGTGTTAGACTCCTCAAGTTATAGGATGACTATATTAGCTCTTAAGGTCAATTACAACTCGATTTTTATTATCTAGTTACATTATCATCTAAATACCTAGTTATAAGATTAGAAATGAGCTTATAAATACCTAGCAGATTTTAAACTTAAAAAAAAACTATAGCACATTCCATGCTCCAACATAACAAGCCATGGGGGTTTATCAACAACTTAATTAAACTAGGAAATAACTTAAAAATGGTAGAAGAAGCTTTCAATTACTCACAAGTTAGAGGAGTAGTTACTGCCAATATTCCATCATCTTATCAATAAAATATGTCCAAAAAATGTACAAATTTTCCTTCTTGTCTATGTGACCGAAGAGTGCAAAATGGCTTTTGTATGACTGTTTCAAAGGTTAGTCTTACAAATCTTGAATTTAGAAAAGTTTTTATTGATTTTAGCTCAGACAAAGTCAATCCTTAGATATTTTTTGAGTGGGGTGGGTTTTTATTTTTATTTGTTTGGGGATAAGCCATAGTAGGCGGTGGCTTTTTTTGTTGCTAATTGGTTTTCATGGCTTGAAAACCTAGCTAAAAGTTATTTATCTATGTTAGCAGTGTTTTGACACTTTTTTACCTAGAGAAATTAATTAGTATATTTATGTCATATGTGGGGGATGCTACTACATCATCCTCCCTTTTCTAAGAGGCGACCTTGTATTTGTATGGCTCATGATATAAATATGGAAATATATCACATTAAATGTGTTTGATAAGCCCACCCATTTCAATTGGAATTTCGAGCTAATAAAGATTGTTATTTATCTTCTCAAGGGTCTTAAACAATCCAGCACTTAGGGGCATAACCATGTTTCATCTCTTAAATGGAGACCTCTCCTTTCAAAGATGTAACAACAAAAGTTGATTGGTTCAAAAATTTGCTGTTTTTGGTGCTTATTTGTCCTATTTTTATTCATTTCATTGATGTGGTATATTCCAGACATTACTTACTCGTGAAGTTGCTTAAATTCCTTGGCCCTATCACTAACCTCAATACTTTTGTATGCTTTGATTGAAAGATATAGGAGCTTGATTGGAGTGGTAGGGTTTATCCTATAGATGACTTCAAAAAGGGGATGCCCCAAGGCATATGTGGGGGACGTGATATAGGAAAACTCAATATGGCTTACCTTGAAAGCCCAATATTGGAGGGACTTGTGAACTAAGCTCGTAAGAATCATCATGATCATATGAATGGTTACCTCTATTTTACCACCTCTTTGGGGATGATAGGAGATACTAAATAGAATTTTAATAAAAATGAGCCTCCAAATAGTCTCCAAGAAGTAGCTAATAAACTTGGCATCTATATTAGAAATAAATATTTTTGGTGTACCATATAGCCTAACTATCTCCTTAAATAAAATATGAACTATGTAAGGGGAATCATTTGTCTTATGACAAGAGATAAAATGAAATATCTTAGATAATTGGTCTACCACCACCATAATAACATCATTTTACCTTATGGTATTAGGAAATGCTACTATAAAGACCATGCTCATATGGTCCCATGGAAGGTGTGGGATAAAAAATGGAGTATAGAGCCCTTTGTGGCAAAGGTCATTGGACTTTTGCTGAGTATATCACGTTGCCACAACTCCTGGTACATCCCCCACCATCCTAACCTAAAAATTTTGTTTGTTTAGTACATCACAAGTCTTGTTTATGCCAAAGAGTCTAGCTAATCTTCCTCTATAAACCTCACAAACAAACAACTCACAAAATAAACGCTTGAGGACGCTCAACTTCTTATTCTTGAAAACAAAATTGTATTGGGGCCTCTAACATTATTTTAATCTTCAAATATACAATGAATCCTAGAGAGGAATTCAACTATAACATTTTTCTTACCACTCTTTTACTAGGAGACAAAGGAAAAATAATGCAAAAACATGGCCCCTAGCCTTTCTAGGGTTGAGCTTATGTTCCCCATTTATGTACTTTGGGGACTCATGATCTATATGTAATAAAAATTGGGATGGCCTAAGGTAATGAGACCAATGATATAAATCCTTAACACTAGCATAGAATTATATATCATAAGTTTTATAGTTGGATTGAGAAACACTAAGCTTTTCACTAAAGTAAGTGATAGGTTTTCCTTCTTCTAGTAAAACAAATCTAGTTCCTACTCCACTTGTATCATATTCCCAAAGACTTTAGCCATGTCAAACAATCTTATAATGGGGTCTTAACTTAACTTACCCTAACCTTGATCAACTCAAAAGATTATTAAGAGGTATTGGTCTAAATAAACTCTCCCTTCTTGAAACATTTAGTAATAGGGGCTAACATGGTACTAAACCCTTTTGATGAACCATTTATAGAATAAGGTAAGTCTATGGAAGGACCTAATATGGGTAATGGATGTGGGTGTATGCCATACTATTATTACCTCCACCTTTGAAGAATCTAATAATATACCTTTTTTAGAGAGACAAAATCCTTAGAAGGTGACTCATGGCACAAATAACTCAAAATTCTCTAGCTTACCAGACAACTTATTCTTTCTATGTCCTACAAATACAATCTTCAAGTTCCTTACATGCTCTTCTTTACAATAATGCATAAGAAAATCATCAAAATAAATTACAACAAACTTTGAAATCAAAGGCCTAATACCTTCATTCATAAGCCTCACAAAAGTGCTTAGTGAATTTGATATTCTAAATGTCATAACCATCCACTCATATAATCCTTCTTTGGTTTTGAATGCGGTCTCCCATTCATCCTCATCCTTCATCCATACGTGATAATAACCACTTTGTAGGTAAATCTTGAAGAGCACTTGATCCCCGTGCAAAAAATCTAACATATCATCAAGCTTAGGAATATGATATGTATATTTGATGGTAATGTTGTTAGTTACCCTACTATCCATGCATATTCTCATAAACCCATACTTTTTGGGTACTAAAAGGGAAAGTGTGGAATTAGAAATATAGGATTCATATGTGAAACCCGTTAACAACAACTCATCCACTATCCTTTGTCATTCCAAAGCCTCCATATGGTTACACCTACATGGGATATTGTTTAGAAGAGTAAAACCAGGGGCCAAATCACTTTGGTTCTCTATGCCCCTTAAAAGGAAATTCACTTGGTAGATCATTTAGAAAGTGTACTAAAACTCTTCTAATAAGGGCTTGACTTGAGGGTAAAGAATGGTACCTTTCTCATTACTTTCGAATGGTAACAACAAATACATGGACTACCATTTTCTAATGGTCTTATCTAACCCTCTACAACCTAAGAAAAATTATTCTCATATTCAGTAGATTCCATTAGAAGTTATGTTTGATTGCTATGAGGGGTAAATATAATGCTTTGTTGGTAAAATTAAGACAATAAACCTTCTTCCTACCATCATGCTTGACACTCCTATTGTATTGCCAAGGCCTACCGAATAACAAGTCGTATACATGCATTAGAAAAATATCACAAAAAATAGTGTCTTGCTAAGTTTTTCCTACATAAAGTGAAACCAAACGCTTGTTTAGTGACTTCCACCTCATTACCATAATTAAGCCATTGAAACTTATAGGGTCATTCCTATGTGGTAGTGGGTAAGCCGAGATTCTCCACTAGGGTATGGCCACCACATTTGAACAACTTCCCCCATTCAAAATAAAGGAGCGAACCTTGACATAAATCATGCACTGTGTATGGAAAATACTCCCCCTTTGTGTCTTTTTCCATAACCTCCTTAGTATATAACACCCTCCTTACCATAAGGGTGTCCTCTACATCTAGTGGTTTTACTTCATGTTCTTCTTCCTCTTAGGTCGAGACATCTTATTCCTCATTTCCTTCTAAGTTTGACTTATCCAAATCTAAAAGGGTCATAAACTTTTTATTTGGGCACTGATTTTGGTAATCTTTGTACCATCCCCCATCTTACTATTCCAATTGCGTGCAACCCTTTACTTTTCTAGTTTCTTTCCTTTCACACACATCAAACCAGCCTATAGTCATGTATGCCTTTTATTTTCACATCACCAAACCAACCATTTAACCTCCATTTATAATACCCCATCCTAAAATCCGATAAAATATGTTTAAAAGTATGTTGATATAAAATAAATTAGATTTGGTTTCGAAAAGGTCTTGAAAGTCTAATAAAAGTGTGGATTTCAGGACTACTGATCAACTGGTTTACCTAACTAATCAACTGGTATGCTTAGAGATTGAAAATTTTATTCTTGATGAACCAGTTGACTGGTTTGCCCAAATCAATCAACTAGGTATCCTGTGATTTCATATATTTTTCTAATTTAGATTTGAATCTCTTTATAATGTTTACAATAACTTCTAATTATAATATAATTTTTCAATAAGAATATTTTGGTGCTTTAGATTATTTTTATATTATTTAGATCATTCTATAATATTATTTAGTTAAAATTCTCCATAAAGTACTTTTTGAGACATACATCACCTTCTCTCTTCTCCCTCACCTTCCTCCCTCTCTCTCTTCTGGCAATTAGGTTTGTGTTTAAATTCTTTCCCATCCCTCTTTACTTACCAACATTATACAATTATTCCCTCCCTAATGACACACAACCTCCCTCACCCCATTAAGTGTTCTCTTACACTTAGCTACCCACATTTAACCGTACCGGTCTTATCTCTGTTCCTCATGTGGACTTCAATAAGCCATCACTCCTATACCCTCTATTCCTTATTCATTTTCATTTCTTACCTCTTTTCTTTCTCTCTTATTCCATTATCTTAGTCAAAATTGCTAAGTGCTAAGTATTCCCTATTCTTCTCCCTTTTCCCCTCTATTAAGAAAAAAATAGAGACGTGCTCTTATTTTCTTCCCTTCATTGGTCAAATTCTTATCTTTTCTTTCTTCTTCTAATCTTGTCTATAATTCTCTCTTGTTTCTCTTAATTAAGGAAGGATTAAGGTTTGAGAAAAGTTGAAGATTCTATCTTCTTTTTCCTTGAAATTTTGTTTCTAAGAAAAGGTTGATTTGTGTTTTTATTCTCCTTCTTCTTCTTTTAATTTTATTTGATTTTAATGGAGTCTTTAAAATGAAGTTTAATGGTTTCAACTTTTTTTACTCTATTAGGAATTGAGGTCTTACTAGATAGACATCAAGAAGGAGTTTTGTACTATAATATTTGCTTTAAGTTTAGAGTAACTCCCTTAATTTTTGAACTAGAATTTTTTTTCTCTTTAAGCCCTCATTTGGTAGCACTTATTTTTAATAGTTACTTTTAGAAAAAAAAATTATTTTTATAAATCTACTTTTAAAAAATTACTTTGGTAAGAAAAATATATGTTTATTTTTACTTTTGTTGTATAAGTGATTAATACTAAAAAACTACTTATTATACCTCATTAAAGTTTGGTTTTTATTTTTCTACAAATGTAATTTTTATTTCCCATCTTCAATTTTTATCTTCCTATATATATATATTATTAATAATTATTATATAAATTATGTAATATTAAATATTAAAAATCATATGAAACATTAAAAATATATTAAAAAATATAAAAAGTATAATAAATTTTATAAAATTTACTAACATCTGAAATTCAAATAGTGACAATGATCAAAGTTTATATTATGTAATAAATATTCTTACATTCATCATAAAATCAAATAGTTCAATGACGGGCTTGGTAAATATCATCTATGATCCTACACCATACCATTTCTATTTATCTAGCAACTTTAACCTCTACATGTTGTCCTACATCTCTATTCCTGTTGTTTTTTTTCATATATTTCTCTACTATAAAAATCATCAAACAATATGTCATTGATTCCATTTAACCTAATAATTAGAGATAAAAATTATTTGTTCCAAAATATAATTCGGCATCTACTTTAAGATGGAAATATAATCCTTCAAAACACCAAAGCAACGCTCAACCACATTTCATACTAATGAGTGTAAATGGTTAAATAACTCCTCTTTTCCTCGTGGACTACCAACTCTTTAAAAATCGGATAGATGATGCCTTATATAATTGAATGGAGCAATATAGCCAAATGTATTGGGATAATTTGAATCAACGACATAATATTTACCTACATAAAATGTAAGTTTATACTATTCAACTATAATATTTTATACTTAATATATAAATAAATGTTCTATTTACCTTAAGGAGGATGAGAAAAGTTTTTGTTGGTATCTCAAATAGAGTGTTGGAATATTTGAGAATCATGAGTCATGCCCTCCCATCCAGCTTCCACAAATGTGAGCAACATATTAAAAGAACAAAGTACCATAATATTTTGGGAATACACTCCTTTAAGATTACGATAGGGCATTTGTTCATTCTTTGGAATATAGGCATCGATATGTGTTCTATCTATTGCTCCTACATAATCTTTAAAATAAGGCCAAAGTCTCAAATCATTTATGATCTCAGGAGGGACCTCGTCAAGGTGTCAAAGAGGCCTTATAATCTCACCCACAATATTTTATATGGAAATTAAAACCTTGTTGAAATATCTACTAATGGTCTCTTCAGAGTGCTAAAATCAATCTTGCACAACTCTATTCCTTTCATTGTGACCAATTGTATATAAAAAAATTTCCAATTGTTCTTCAAAAATCACATTATAAGTATCACTTAGCAACCTCCTTAATCTTAAAAAACTTGATAACCTTAGAAAAGCATCCTTCTTCAGTCTAAATAAATTATGATATAGCCTATCATGACCATTTAATATTCGTTGAACAAACTAGTAACCTATTTTAGAAGAATCCAAACAAACTTGCTTCTCAATAGATTTCTTCCTTCTCTTTCTCAAACTTCATAGTACAAGTAAAAGTAGTAGTATTCTTTTTTTTTTCCGATCATCCATCTATTCAAAATCAAGGCATCACTTGTATTATATATATATACCCAATATATGCATAAAATTATATACAACAAAGAATATTTACATTTTTCATCAAAAAACATGAATACTTCAAACATAATTCAAGAAAAAATGATATGCATGTGATTTATTGGCCGAAGTCTATCAAAGGAAGACCATTCTACAATACTAAAAGTCAAAAGTTAAGAAAAATACACACAAAAAATAAAAATAAAAACCCTGAAAGAAACTCAATCTTTTACAAGATACCATAATAATTTAACATTCTTGATCAATTCTTAGATGGATCTCTTAAAGATTTCAACCAAACATTACGTTGTTGGGGAGCCATATACATCCATACGTCTCCATTATTAGAATCCTTAAAAGCATTAGTACTAAGGATAAATACATCATCAGAAATTTCATTAACCATGGCACTTAGACTAGTTAAACATTCGTTTATGGTGGGGGTTGTTGAGCCTTGAGGTGTTGGCAAACAAGGATCATCGTTACTCTTAAACGTCAATTCACATAATTGTAGAAACTTATTATCAAGCTTTTCACTAGCTGACTCTTTTCTCTTACAAGAACTAAATTGTTGACTCTTGGAATGCTTGTTGGTTGACCTTTCCTTTTGGCATGTCTCACCATCTAAATCACTAGAATCACAACCCTCTATATCAATGACTTTTTGGAATTTAGAAAGACTTGCAGTACTTGCTCTTCATCATCCTTATCAAAACTTAGATGAATGGAACCCATGAATGTTCCCTGGTTACATGAGTACTACAAAAGATTAACCAAAGCTCATCTAAAGGGGCAGTTGGCTTGTTGCAAAAGTTCTTACAACTTGGGTTTTGCTAGAATAAAAAAATTAAAATTATTACACACTATATATCATAATAATATAAAAATATGTGAAAATAAATAATAGCTATAATTTACTTGAATAAATTTCTTCCATCTATCCTCCCCACAAGTGATTGCTACTATTATTAGGTCTCTCCGAAGTCCAGTTTCACTTTCAAGTTTCACCTATAATCTTTTTTCGTTGAGGTAAAATAATTTTTCACTTAAACTTTTTTGTGTCGCACGTTTTTTCACTTAAACTTTTTGTGTCGCACTTTCTTAATCCTAGTAAAACCATCAACAATATTGGACTATCTAATCTTTTTGAAACTTGAGCTAGGCCTATTACCTTTCTTAACCTCCTCAATACACAATTGAACAAAGGTTTGTTGCCTTAATTCAGTCCAATGTGCAATATCTGATGAAGATGTCATAGATCCTACAAATATACTTATATGCTATCAATGATGAGAGATCATTTATAAGATTTAACTATCTTCTAAATAGATAATTTAAGCATTTTGGATACAATATAATATAGAGAATTTGCAACATGAATTTCAAGGAAAAAAATCATGATAGTAATTATTTAGAAGCTGCAACCAGCACAAGTGGGTATAATAAGGGGTAAGATATAGAACATTATTTTCATTAAATGCACTTAATTTATTTATAGACGGAGTCTTGCTAATCCATTCAAACACCTCTTTGTGGATATAAAGCATATATATAGAATTTGATGTAGACAAAACGAGAATGCATACCACAAATATACATAAGTGTGAACTTTTCAATTTAGTATCTTTATATTTTATTTAAAAAAAATATCAAATACATAAATAGTAGTTACTATCGAATATTGAAAAAATTTTCTACTTCTAATTTCTTAAACATAATCATTAAGATTATTATTAGCATTTTACGATAAATATATACAAAATGGAATTTAAAACTAACAAAAACTTCATTTTATTTTCTGACTACCGCAATAACTTATGATGTCCTACAGGTGTGTCACGCCTCTATCGTTGAACTCCCCAAGTCCTTCAACCTTAATTCTTATCAATCAATTAGGCATAAATACTGAAGTTCACTTAGATAAAATAAGAATGCGTACCATGAATATGCATGAGTGTGAACTTTTCAATTTAGTCCATAAAATTTGTTTGGCAAGCCTACACAATATTTTCAATCTTTTATAATCCTATACTTGTTTTTGAAGAGTACATGAAGTGCAAACAAAATCTGTGAGAGATGCATAGAGGTGAAATAGAGCAGTCCGGTGACACTAAAAGCACACAAAACGTCATGATGTACATATGATTAATAGAGTCAAAAGATAAATTGGTGAGGAAAAAAGGGTATCTTGTCTCACTAGTGAGGGTCATGCTCGCTACCTTTTTAATTTTCCGCAGAGATGACTCCATGAGTCATATATTATAGGCCTATATAGCTTATGATAATATAATTTCCAACTGGGTTTTTGTAACACCCCCAAATTTACTACTAAAAAATTTCGTTTAAAATCAAAATGCTTAGCGGAAGCAAAGGATAAAACCGTAAACTCGGGGGTATTACCGCCACACTTAGTACCAGACCGGTTCACTCCTACCGTTCCAGTACTAAGTGCTAAGGATAAATCCGATCAACATTTAGTACGAAGTATCAAAAAAACGCAAGACGACATTTAACATAAATCCTTAATAAGAGGTAAGTCAAACAGAAGTTAGAATACGATTTGGGATTACAACCTCAGAATATGTTTCTCGAAACAAGAACGTAATACAAAATATAGCTAAACAAAAATAAATCCCGAAGGATCAATATCCGGATTGCCTACTCACTCAAGTCAAGGCTTCCACCCCAACATAGTATCCGATCTTAAACCTGCACAAGAGGTCTGCTCCCCACCATCGGTGGATCATCACAGGACTCATTCAACCAGTGTAGTATCAGTACGGGTCCAATACTGAGTAAGTCTCACTACCCTAACTTATAGGAGAGATATCATCAAGTGTGTATTAAATTATAGTACAATACGTTAATACAATATCCTACATACTCACAACCCACAGCATGAATCTTGCCATACACTCATAGTAACATATAAAACATATGCAACATCCCATTTAACATATAAGCGTGGTATAACCAAAATATAAAGTGACTCATTATGCACATAAGCAGCATGTGGTAATACATATAATAAAAGCTGGCCATGGTCCAATTAGACTTATTCTTTATTCTCATTAATAATATGTTCATTCAACACATATTCTTTAATAGTCCATGTGAGTGCGGGAGCCCCACTATTATAGTCGGTGGACCGGAAGTAAACACACAGGGCAGGACGCCTCTGACCACTATTATAGCCGGTGGACCGGAACGAAACACACAGGGCAGAACGCCTCTGACCACTATTCTGACCGGTGGACCGGACTGGCCCCGACTCACATGGTGTTTCACTGTAAGTATTTAGTATTTTTCCCATGGATTAACTTATTTATTTGGGTTTGTCGAGCCGAGATCCCCCACAATTATAACCGGTGGACCGGATGTACACACACAGGGCAGAACGCCTCTGACCACTATTATAGCCGGTGGACCGGAACGAAACGCATAGGGCAAAACGCCTCTGACCACTATTCTAACCGGTGGACCGGATTGGGCTCGGCTCAACATCTTTTCGCTTTACGTGATTAATGTCTTATCCGTGTCTTATTAAACCACACTTCACCCTTAACATGTATGCCAACAACGGATAATCATGCGTTACACAACATAACATGATATATAAAGCATACAAGTCACGTAACACATAGGGGCCTTAGCTACATCCTTACTAAACACTCATAAGTAGAGGTAAGTAGAGACTTACCTGGATCCGAAGCTAGCTAAGCGAGATAAGAGGGAGAGAGATCACTAGCTCGTGGATCCACGAGAAAGCTTTCCTAGATCCGATAGAAATCGAAAACTAAGTTAGAACTATTTTATCAATCAATAATTCACATATTATAACAAAATCCAGACAAACGACATTTCTTGGAAAACATGTCCAAAACTCAGGACTCAAGAGCATAGCTCTATTAAGATTTAAGATTAAAATATAAATAAAATGATTTAAAACCCAAAGACAGAAATCGATTAAATAAAAGACACACAGCACAATCAATTTATAAAACAATCCCCAAAGATTAGGGCTTTAAAGCCAACGACAAAACTCAGGTAATTCGAATCAATTAATTCCAATTAAAGGTATTAGAATACAATTATGATCATTTCAACTACTTCTATAAATTTAATTTTAGAAAAACAACTATAAACATGATCAATTTCATAAGTTCACTTGAAATTTAGGGTTTTAGGCCCGAAAATACAATTCGTTAAAATTCTATAAATTTAATCAAATTGAATGTTTAGAAATGTAATTAAACACATTTTATAACATATCAAATAATCAATTGCTCAAAACCAATAAAAGAAATACACAATTTAGCACAATTAGGGTTTTTGAGCCCGGAACACAAATTCGATCAATTCTTGCCATAACATATCAATTGACGGTTCGAAAATGTAATTAAACATATTCTAATGTAATTTATATAGTCAATTAAATAAAATAACCCGATTACCCAAACCAATTTAAACCCGCGGGAGTTTTAACCTAAAAATCCAATTTCGATCAATTACGCACAATTTTCCCAAATCAACACTTCCAATATAAAATTAAATACATTTTAAACAATATTATAAAATCAATTGAGCGGAACGGCTCAATTATACGACCCAATTTCATTACACCCAAAATTTGACCTAGGAATAAAATTCCGATAAAACCTGCATAAATTTCTCAAATTGACGGTTCCAAAGTGAAATTGGATACATTTTAAAACACTTTGTATAATCAATTTATCAAAAATAGCTAAATCGAATGAATCCGAAAAATTCGGGCATAACCCAGCCAAAAATCCAATTTTTCCAAAATTCCAACATAACCATACAATTGACATATCCAAATCAATCTTACAGCACATATATACATAATCAAACAATTAATTTAGCTTTTTATAAGCTAATTCATACCCAATTAATCAAAATAAGGGTTAGGGTTTTTCGGAAATTATACCACATAAAAACCGACAAATCAAGGCAAAGGAAGGCCGGGGGAGGTTCGTCGGGGAACAGGGACAGCTCACTGGTGGTCAGCAGGCGTCGACGGTGACCGGCGGCGGCGGCACGACCTGCGCATTGCTGCTGTTGTGCTGTCGCTGCTGTTGCTGGTTCGGCCGCTGCTGCTGCTGCTACTTCGGTGGGCTGCTGGGGCTGCTGCGCGGCGTCGTCGGCGGTGGTCGGTCGTGGCCAGCGAAGGAGGAGGGAGGAGTTGGGGAGAAGAAGAGAGGTGGCTAGGGCTTCTGCGCAGAGGGCAAGTCGGGAGCAGGGGTAGGGAAAGAGAAGAGAAAAAGAAAAGAAGAGGGGGGTCAGCCGGTCGGGGCTGTGGTTTTTTTTATAAAAAAAATAAATACACATAAAATAAACTACTAAAAATATCAAAATATTATTGAGAGATTTTATCTAAAATTTATTTAACGAAAATTTATTTCGAACGGATCCGAAGGCTTAAAATTAATAAAACGCTATTTAAAGAATTTCATAAACACTTTCGGAAGAATTTACTAACGAACGTAAAAATTTATATTATTTACGGAAATACATTATAAGACCCTGAAATAATATTTAAAAACCTATAATAAAATATTTAAGTCAAATTCTAATAAATCAAGGCTAATTTTCATAATTTCCAAAATCGGTTTTCCGCAAACTAAAAAGCGTAGAACGGAAGAAAATAAATTTCAAAAAGAAATTCTTAAATAAGTTCCGAAACTATTTTTAATTTAAACTTCCCAAAAATATTACATTCAATTAATTAAAACGTCGATAAAATATTACTTCCCGAAAATGATTAATTACATTCAATTATGAATTCAAAATCGTTGATAAATCCATAAAACGAATCGAAATTAAAATAATTAATTGTTTACATCAAATTACGCTAATAAAATCATTAAACTTAATAAATCTAGATTTTAAAAATACGGGGTATTACAGTTTTATTGTTATGAACGCACTTCTTCCTGAGGCTATATATGTATTATCTGAAACTATATTTCCAATTTGTTTGTTTTATAATATGTTTTATATATATCTGAAACTGGTTTTAGGGAAAGTGGCTCATGCTTTTCTTCATATCAATTTTAAACTTTACCGACTTTATTATCTTATGTCCCTTTGCCGGTCATCCATTTTATTCTAGTTTTGTGCAGCTCATGAATCTTTTTCTCAAGAAATAAAGTATGGAGTCATATATATCTCTTCTCCTCCCCATAAAGCTTATACCAACTTAAGTTTATACCAATCTTTTTCTCAAGAAATAAAGTATGGAGTTAGATGGGAAAGTGGCCTTTTTACCTTTTTTGCTTGTTATCTAATGTTCTTCCTTTGAGCCTTTTATATTAATGGTTCTATATAATTACAACATTTAAATCATGATTTCAATCATGTTTAATCTCAATTGAATATGGATCAAAATGATAATATCTCATGGTACCTTATTTGGTTGAGTTTGGTGTTCCCTTGAAACGCCCAATTTAGTGGCTTTGTATGCCTTGTTTAGCATTTGGTGACAATACTTAAAACACCCAATTGACTGGTATTTAGAATTTGATCTTAGAATTTTAGAGGCCTTTCCAATATGCATAATTAGGGTTTGTCATCTTTTGTGCCCATAGTCTAGGAGACCAAGTATAGTAAATGTTAAAGATCCTTAAGAAAAACCCCTTGGCACTAGCACTAGTGTGGTGGATGAGGTATACCCAAATTTAAACGTATGCCTCCTCACCTAGGAGACCAAGTGTGGTGGATGTTGAAGATCTATAATAAAATCCCTTTGACACTAGAGTGATGTGATGGTGGGATTTGCACTCCTACATTCATCCTAGTCTTAGAAAATAGATAGTTTTTTTTATTCTATGGTAATGTACTTTGGGAGAGGCAGACCCAAAATTTAGCATATGCCCTAAGAGACAAAGTATGGCAGATGAGGAAGATTCCTGGGAAAATTCCCTTGGCACTAGTGCGATGTGGTGGTGGGAGAGGTATTCCTACACTAGTCTTGTCATGGAATATTGGCAGTTTGTGTTCTACTTTATATGGCTCATTATGGAGACCAGTGAATTTATGGAAATGTGTATCCTAAGGCCTTGTCATGATGTATATATGTTATCCATGCTCTTATGTACTATCTTTCTAAGTATGTTGTATACCATATTATCGTATGACCTCAATATGTAGCATGAGCCATTGTCATGTTTTAGATAGTACGTTTAACCGGTACTTCAACATACTAACACTATATTTGTGTGGTCACTATGATGATCCAACTTTTGGTTTGGTGAGCAAAGGATAATTTTTAGGGATATTATTATCAACTAGAACAAGTTGAGGATGATATCATGGGCTAGTAGTTGGCCATTGCTTGGAGTTCAAGAATTACCTTCCTATTTAGTTAAGAATTAGGCTAACCAATTATATGTTTTTTCACAGTGCATTAGGATGTTTTTGGTTCTTGCTAGTTATTTAAACTATTATCTTTAGTTCCTATATTTGGATATTATATAATCTCTTCTCTATATATTATTATTCTCATTGTTGTTATCAATATTATTGTATTAATAATAGAGAATGCATTCTTCATGCTTCATCCCATTTTTCCTTGCATCAAGCATGGGTTAGTTGATGATCCCACCTCTCTCATGGTTGAAGTGCCAATAACTCTGGTTTTACTTTTATAATGCTTCCACATTATCTTTAAAATAAAATTTTCTAGTTCTAAAATTAGGGGTGTTACATCATCATTCCTCCTTTATTTTTTCTTGTAGTCTTTGATTTCCTTCACCAAAAAATCCCTCATTCCCTCTATTCCTTTTGTTCTTTGACCTCCCTAGTAAGCCAACGTCTCCATTTTCCTCTATAAAAATTACCATTTATATTCACTATGTTCCCTGCATTTTATTTTTGCTACCAACCACCACCATTGTAGCCTTCCGTTGTTGCACCAACCTGATCTTCTTTTGAATGCAGCACCAATGAAAGGTCTTTGGCAACACAACTCACCAAGCCACTACCAAAAATTTCCCCTCGTAGTATAGACTCAACCAACCCCCACTCGTTCTCATTTTTATGATCTCCAGTCTACATTTTCCCTTCATATGACACTATGCACCACTGAGATTCCTTATGTAATTCCATCATCTAGACCAACCACTGAGGTACATCAAGCATGTCATCCATCACCATCGACCAATGTGAGGTGTTAGTGTTGGCCCTCCTTTTCTGCATGTCTACTTCATCTTAGGAGCTAGTTGTAGTATAAACTTATGTTAAGCCTAACCCCTTTGAAACATGGAGTTAGACAGAACCGAGCCATAGAAATGTAAGCTTTGGTTAATTGTTACCTTCCCTACTTTTGTTGGTGCACTTGTTTGTGCATGGAGAATCATTGCGGTCTAGCTAGCTCGCTATCAACTACTCACATTGAGTGGCTTAGGTAGCAAATCATTTACATTTATAGTTTAGTTTTTCCCTTTATCCTATGCTTTAAATTGTTTAACTCATACTCGTTATGATGAGATGTTGTGAAGAAGGTTTTTTCTGTTGGTATATGTTTGTGTGATAGCTTAGAGGTGTTATAAATATTTAAAATTAGGATATCATGTTATCGAGTTTATATCATGAATGAGTTTTTACATGTATTTATATAGTGAAATTTATGCATGAGAGAATATGTGAATGTGGCTAGAATAATATACATGACTTAGGTGTTAGCCTCGGTTAGGGTTTTCCCTTCCAAGAAATTTCCATTAAATTTTAAGGTTTCTATTACATCCCTTACATGTTGTAGATTAGGTTGATATATAAGATGTTAGTGCTTGAACATAACTAAAAGAAATTTTACATGATCTTTGTTTGCATGCTCTATGGATGAGAAGGTAAATTTTATGTATATCATGATTGATTTATGCCATGAGTTCCAATCCATGCCTTTAAATTACTATGTATATTAAGCATAAAATAAATGATGTGGTAGAAATGTGTGCTTATGAATTTATATGCTCATCATGCTTGATTTTTGAATCGAGATAAAACAATTAATTACCATGATTAGAATTTTAGCATTTTCATGATAAATTGATAATTGTAGTAAGTGTTGGGAATAAATGGTTACAATTGAGGTACTTAGGATTTTGAGATAATTTTGGTAATGTGTGATTGAGATGTGTCTAAGTGTAAATATTTGATCAATATTGGCTTAGTTAACCTCTAGTTGACTTATGGTTAACTTTAGGATTGGACTTAAATAAAATGGGAATAAATATTAAAAGAAGGATTGAAGTTACTGAATAGGAAATTGATCTAGCTAAGGTATAAAGCCTAACCCTACGTTGTGATGGCATTGCTATTGTGACTCGTGTGATCCTTTGGAATTAATTAGATAATTGGAGTGTTGTGTGGCCCTAGTTGTCATTGGTTGATTTGATTGGTTTTTTTTGGACCTCCATTCCCTTGGAGGAATGATTGTAACACCTCTAAAGTTTACTACTTAAAAATTTTATTTTGGTAGAGGTAGGTATACAAAATATAGGGCGTTACACCATAACCAATACAGAGAGAGGTATGACTAATACCTAACTTATGCCATTTACAAGGCTAAAATAACTCAGACACAAAGATTAGGTGTGGTTAACACCTAATCCAAGGTCAAGACCAAAACCAAAAGAAGCAAAGGAGAGATTTTAAATACAACACAAAAAGAATTTTACAACATTTGAAGTCTTAAAAGAAATCTCAAGAACACGACATAAAACTAGGATAAAGGATAACAGATAGCCCTACAACACTCTAATCAACCCAGGCTACCACCAAAAACCTACAACCACCTAAAATTAATAATATCAGTAAGACTTCCTTGTAGTAAGTAAATCATAATACCTCTAAATAGATAAAATGCTCACATTGCATATAATCATACAATAACTAAAACATGATTAAAGCACAAAAACACATACAAGAACAATATCGATATATATGCTATACCATATATAGCACAAATGCCTCATGCTTATCTTACCAAAACACCAAGCATATAAAAATTCATAATTGATAGGGTAGTGCACTAAGGTTATACTAAAAAAAATATAAAGTTTCCAAATACCAGAAAGTCACTTTCTTATTATTTAGCGTACTCAATGGGAGATAATATTAACCTGGAGACACTGACATACACCTAATTATACTAGAAAACAAGGGCAACACCATACCCTTATACCATAAGACTTAGGGAGGTAAGGACACTAAAATACGCCAAGTCATACTAGCACACAAAGGTAACACAATACCCTTATACCATAAGATCTAGGGATGGTGACATACACCTAGTCATACAAGCACATGAAGGCAACAAAATGCCTTTATAAATCCTAGGTCATCATATACTTAAATAGATACCCCTTAAGGAGTCCCAAGGACTAAATACATTAAAATAGGACCTTACTAGCAATGATGCACACCAGCAAAACAAACCAATTCAAATTGAGGGTGAAACTTCATCCTTAGGCTAGACATTTCCCAAACTCAAGGTATTTCACTTTAGATATTAATGATTTATTTTTTCATCACAAATATCACATAATTATAAAAATAAGTCCAATTCCAACTTGAATATTTTTCCTTTATTTTCATCCAAACTAATCCTAAGGTCAACTGTCCAAGCTAAAGTCTGAGATCAACCTAACTGCCTACTAAGGCCAACCTAGTCCAATTATTCACCTTGAGGCACTTTTTTTTTCATCATGGTTAAAATTTCCTCCAAAACCCTAGCTATCACTTTATAGCTAATTTGTCACCCAATTTTGTTATGAAGAAATTTCTCATGAAAATGCTAGAATACAATATTTCAAAATTATTTATCATCATAATAAATTCGACAACATGACAACCTACTATAATATCCCCTATGCATGTAAAACTCTAGCATGCATTTCCTCACATATGATAACTTTTGTGCTAACCCTCCATAATAATTGAAGACATGAATCATGATATATATAAATTTACCTTTCTATCCCTATAACACAAAAATGAAGAATTGTCTAAAAAAAAATTAAATATATTAGCAAGTTATATATCAGTTATATATCAAAATGTATCAAAAATGTGCTAGGAATTTGTTAAATTACTTATAGCATAGCAAGTAAGGCATGGAAAGGCAAAAATTCCAAATCAAACCTTAACCTTAAACATGCATAATATTTCTAGTAAAAATGTATATATTAGCACATGCATAAATCCTCATATTTTAAATACTACAAAGCATACAAGATAAGTAATTTTATAACATGCTAGCGTACATTATTTGTTGGATTTTATGGAGCTAAAAATAATAATAGCAAATGATCTAAACTATATTTTATACTCATAAAATTAATTTTATAAAAACTCTAGTATTAAAAATATGGGTTGTTCTAATTTATCAAATAAAAAGCTTATATTCATCAGCTTAAAAGTCAACATTTATCAACTAAAAAATCTCAATTGTTTATATTCATAAACTAAAACTGAAAAAAGAAATTATCAATTGAAACTAAAGTAACTCCCTTCAACTAAAACTGAAAAAAATGTATCGACTATAATCAACCTAGAAAAAATGAATCCACTGTAATCAACCTCAAATAATTTAATGCTAGACAAACTTTTACGTAAATTATGAACAGCCTTTGGTACGATGACTATTTACTTTTTGAAAGCGCGTGCAAGCATACGATGCATACTGCCGAAATATGACTGGAATTTTATTCTCATTGCGAGTTTTAAATATATATCTTTGAGCACATATTTGACTGGAATGTCAATATCATCTTCGATTCCATAATTCTCATAATTGAGCACAAATTGGCCATCTTTTTCATCAGCTACGCCGACTTGATTGTGAGAAATGTGAGCAATGAATAGAAGTTGAAACAGCGTAATTTGGCTGACGAATTTTTACCGCTGCAACCCATACAATAAGCGATAGAGACGGTCTATAAGGGTATTGGCGAATACGAGCCTGTGAGGAAAAAAATATAAGCATCTTGAGCTAATGAATTTTAGCATTTTAAGCAAATGAACATTGACATGTCCAGTATAATGTCTGGGTATTATTCACAATAATTTTTTTACAACAGTATAGCTATATTATCTATTCATAAAAATAAAATAAATTTGGTACATATTTTTTTTAATAAACTAAATTGAAAATAATATATTTTAAAATATTGGTGTAACATAGTTCATTTAAAAGAACAGGAGTAGAGAGGACGCAGATGAGATGTGTGGAGCTCGTCGGATAGCCTTTTTATTTTTGAAAAAAATGCCACCGTCTTTAATATATCTTATCTCATACATAAAGGGTGCATTTTGCAGGTTTGGTAACTTGGGTTGACTAGTCAAATCAGCCAAGGATGAACCGAACCTAGTCGCGCCAACATCATGAAATACAAAGCATAGAGCAGCAGTACGAGTGTACGACTCTGAAGATGACCCGGCTACATATCTGTGGCGTCGTTCAAGAGTGCCAATGATTTGTTTTAGGATGCAGATGCGCAAGTGCCTGAGTGGGCCCATAACTTCATGCACAAAACCTGAAGGTTTAAAAAAGACCATTTCTGGCATAGCGAAACATGTCCCTTTCATATAGAAAAACATCATAGACCATGTCGTATGTTGAATCAGGGCAATAGATACCATCATTACTGATGGATGACAAGGAAGCGCTCTCTAAACTAAAAAATTATTAATAGTACAGCGACAATTACAAATTAACTTCTTATAACATACTTACATTGACGGGTTTACATATCATACGAGGAAATTTGGCTATCTTAGTCCCAAATCCGCGTCATCTTCCTCATCTGGATCAGCGTCATTTGACACCCGAACTCGTTTTGCATCTCTGGGAGCCAATCTTCCCTTCTTCGGTTTTCCCCTGAGCAATTTATACGTATTAAACAGCGCCTGATAATCGGTCACAAAACATAAGGAAATAGAACCAGCCAGCATCCCCATACTAAAGGCTTGTTATCCTCATCTTATTTTAGCTGATCCAACTTGATCTGAATTAAAATTTTCAATAAGTTATTATTCTTTTACCAATATTATTGACAAATAATTTTTTCCTCACAAGAACTATTACTATTATTATTGTTATTATACTAATAATTTTTATCATTAGTTATATATATTTGTATATTATTATCAAAATTTTGCGACAATAGGATAAGTACTAAAAATAAGTCAAGTAAACCAGGCCCTATATATAAGATAAGAATGCTCATTTTAAGAGAAGCAAATAGCTCTCACGCAGGTATTGATAAAACTTACTGCCCGTAAGTAGGTACACTTCCACCCTTGGACCGTCCAGGACCAAAATCTGGATTTCCAATCAGAAAAATGTAAACAGCAATCAGACACTAAGAACAGCTAAACCAAAACACCCTTCTATAGTCCCAAGAATCCTCACCATCTCGTCCAGCTCCATGCTCCTCAACCTGCAAAAATTAAAAATAATAATAATAACAAATAAATAAATAACATTTAGAGCTATTTCTATATGACACTGTCATATTCTCAGTTTCAACATGAAAAACCAATTTGATTATATGCAAATGTCACAGATATGAAAGCAATGAATTATGGTACAAGATAAATAATGTCCATGAAAATTCAACCCATGATCCTGCATCCCAATTCCCATATAAACCTCCTAAGATCTAAATAAGAAATGTGGAAAAGATAAGCATCTTCCTAGAACCATGAAAGAAGCATCCTGCATCAGCTATTCTATGAACTCCCCATGGCAGACGAGAATCCCGACTTCTTCCCCCCCCCCCCCAAAAAAAAAAAAACACACAAAAACAATCAAAACAGAGCTGCACACTGCAAAAAGGAAAAGCAGGTAATATGGCATTTTTGTATACAGTGAAAACCCCATGAAAGGAAAATATCATCACTTTCATAATACTTTATACAATCCGAGTAAAACCTGATTAAACAAGAGGGCCATAAAACCCAATAGTCAGGCAACAATACAGAGTATTTATAATGCAAATGGAATATGTTGAGTCTACTCAGCAGCAGTGAGCAGGACAGCCAATTCTAATTGATAACAAATTATGACCTAATGCTTCCCATCATGACAACAGATGATTTAGAGGATAGAAAGCATGAATTCAAATAAAGCCAAATTTACCACAACCAGAAATCCTCATCATTGAATCTCCAACAATGAGAATCTTTAATCTGTAGATGAGGGCAGAAGATAATAACAGATTCAAAGCTAAGCTATATGATTGATAACCTTCATATTTCATATATCCAAAGGTAAAATCTAAAGACTAGTCGATCAATGTCACAAGCTGCACTGCAAATAGTCATCATCAGCAGATTCAATAATTATATCTTAAACTCTCTAAATAACAAGATCTCTCTCGTTTACAGCCCTTTCAAGCCAAGCATGTTTCCTCAAATCAGATAGGTTCACAAAACTCAATCCTCTTCAGAATAGTAGCAGAGGTTGGTAGGGCTGTGAAGGGGGAATCAAGTATCCGAAAAACCAACTCAAGAATTTGGATTTCTGATCCAACATTTTGAAGCCAAAGCTTATATTGAATCTGGAAAATAAAAAGTTGATTATAATGAAACCCAATCCAGTCAAATATACAGTACTTAAAAGATTTAGCGAAGGAATCCCCATTAGCCAGATTTTATATAATTTACTTTGGATACTTATAGAAATATTGTTTCTTATATTTGCTATCTTTTGCTTTGTAGAAAAAATGGTTCAGGTCACAGATGTTGACCACACTTGGTTTTCGGGAATAACTGATAAAATTTCGATTTGGTGGAATACATATGACTATAAGCCCATGAGGCCTTATTGGCTCATTGTGATTATGGACCAATATTCCTATTAATTGTAATTTAACTGAAACAATTTGTTAGAAAATTACTAGGCCTGAAATGTATTTTTCTATTGGGCTAGATCTTGTTAGTTGGGCTCGGTCTATATTATTTGGCCCATGTACGTATTCCCCTACTGGCTGATGTGTTTTGTAATAGCTTTAGTTGCTCCCAAGCTGGTTTTCTTAGGTTTAGTATCAGCTGGTTAATTGGTCCCACGTATCATTAGGCTTTCTCACTCATTCTGGCTTTATGGTTCATTAGGCAAGTACTTAAGCATCATTTCTTAATGGAATTATTCAGAGTTGAAACAGCTGGTGAGATTCAAATTGAATGGAAGGCTGAATGCCCCTTCTTCCTCCTTCCACCCTTCTCCTTTCTCCCTATCTTCTTCTTCCTCCTCCAACCTTTCTCTTCTTCTCTTCTCTCAATCTCTCTGGCTCTTCTTCCCTTTGATCTAACTCATATCTATGTCACATTCTATTTGCTTGACTCTCTCTCTCCCTTCCTTTCTCCTCAATCCCTACTCATGGTTTGATTATCTTCTCTAGAACGCATTGGGTTTCAATCTTGAGTGGCTTATCATGAAGCTCCTACCCAGGCTTCATCATTCCTACCCGCCCTTCATCTTTTTTGTTCTCAAAGCCAAGTTTGTGTGTAGTGATTTCAATCATGGCTGTTGTTGTTGCTTCTTTTGGTTCTTGTTGTTCATAATGGATCTTGCTTGTTTATTCAATTTTTGGTTACTGGATGTCAAATTCAACATTTCTGCTATAATTCAGTGATTACTCATGAGAATTGCCAGGAATCATCTTCAATTTACGGTAATTATTTAAGTTTGGCCTTAATTGCTGGTAGAAGACGTTAATCCATTAGTTAGAGGTTTGATTTATAATCTTAAGTTGTTGGATGAAAATCAAGAGAAATTAATTTCGATAATCCCTTGTTCACTTCAATTTATTTCTTTGGTTCATGAATAGCTTTTATTCTTGGTTAATCATATTTATCTGATTTTGATTTTTGGAACTAATCATAAAAATATTGCTTCCGATATTGTAGGTATTTTACAGTTTTTGGGTCAACATAGCCGAAACATGACAGTTTCAAAAAGTATATTGTAATACCTAATAAACTAGATCATGCTAAGAAAGATGGTGAATTAAAGCAATCACTGCCTAAATTGAAAACAGAAATGGAGGTTGAAGAAGAGAAAAAATTATGAACACAGGTAACCCTCAAGATAATATACTTGCAGCTACTCTTGAGACACCAAAAAAAAAATTAAGATTTGATGATAAAATTCAAACTCTCTCACCAATAGGGAGGAAAATAATAGGCAACCAAATCTGGTTTTCTTTCATATGTGACTAACATTTATTAGGAAATTTTAGACCATTTGAGTTACAAAAAGACCATGATGACCTTCTATGACCAGATTTAGTTGCACACTAACTAGAATATAAAACCACAAGGACTGATTCAGTTAGGATCAAATGAGTAGTTACTTAATGAGGGCTAGCTTGACTAGTTTAAGTCTAACCAAAAGCAAACCAGCCATTAAATTTCTTTGGCTCAAAATTTTGTGCACTAGCAACCCCATACTCCCTTACATTCTGAAAAGTGTTGCTTGCACTTAAAGAGCTAATCTAGCTAACTTAGACCATCATTTAAATCATAAAAATAAGTCTAAGGGATAGCATCTTACAAGAGCTGATTCTAAGTACAATAATAATCTAAAAAGTAATAAAAATGCTACAAAAACGTTTCCCCAATCAGGCATGCTATTGTACTTGTTTTTCCTCCATTTTTGTTCCCAAAAAGTGTCCCAATTTTGGCTTATGATTTTTCTGCTACACTAGTTGTGAAATGGCTTCATCTGTTGTTTTTCATCCATAATCAACAGATGATTTGTCCTTGTAGCTTCTTGTCCTTTGAACTCTGTTTGTGTACCAAAATTCCACCATAAAGTTGGCTAAAAAACGCAGCTAAGGGCTGATGATGCCGTGTTTTAATTTAACATATCCCAAAACTGTCCAAAAATGTCTGTTGTGATTGCTGCTCGTGTAGCCTTTATTTTTGTGTCAAAAGTAATGAAAATGATGGGAAAATAATTGCTATCTATCCTTTAATTGTTCTGCACACAATCAGAACTAGAAACCTCCTAATCTGTGCCAAAAGAGTCAAAATATTGGTTGTTGCTGTTGTAAAATCGTGGATTGATTATGTCTTTCATGGCCAACTTGTGAAGCCATTTATGAGCCTCTTTTAAGCCACCTAAAAGTTGCCAAAAGGTGGCTTAAAATGAAACTTGCATGGCTTTGCATGCCTTGATATGGCTTATAACCTTGTGCCCAAAAAAAACATTAACTCAATTAGCTGCTATAATAGCTATGTTTTTGGAGCATGAATCTCGACTCATGAAAGCATGTTTTATCCTCCTTGTCACTAGGATCATATATTCTTCACTAAATATATCTTTGAATGGATTTGAACTCGAATAAGGATTCTTCAAGAGAACAACCACTCCATGATTTTTTTATAACAAAAATAAACATAAACATAGATGCTCTTGTACTGGTCTATAAAAAGTATTTTTGTATAATTTTAAAGAAAAATAAGTTTCAAACAAAGGAACCAACCGATTGGTAAATTGTGGCTTCATTTTACTGGATCTTTGGAACTTGCGATTCCTATTATGGTTTCGACTTCAAATCACTTCCATCCCTTCACCTCACTATCTCTTTCAACCCTTCACCTAGCTATAGGAATTTGTTATATGTTGATTATAAATGACTTAGCCAAATCCTACCATTGCCCAACGAACCTAAATCCTACCTTTTGCAGCTTCCTTTTCGGCTAATCTATGACCCTCTTAACCCCTGGTCATATCCTACACCATAACCCACCCTTTTCATTCCTCACACTCAAGTGTGCCTGGTCCTTGTGTTCCCCCTGCCTTTTTGATCTCAACCCAGACCACTCTCCTCTCTCATATTTTACTCAGCTAAATCCCCAGCAACCTACATGGTAGCCTTACTCTCCCTTTCAAGAAGAGAACCTTCTTCAAGTGCTCTTTTACCTCCTCCTTAGCTTATTCTCTTCCGCCTTCTTCTTTTCCAAATTTTCTTTAGTTTTTAAGATCTAAATGTTATATCCTTGTTAGAATTACATAGGAGTCATCTTCTTTGCTTGAAGACTTGCTAGGTAAATTTGGCTAGACCTTAAAGATATAGAATGATGTGTTATGTATTAATTATTTTCTAGCATGATTTCTATGATTATATTCTGTTTTTAAGTGATTGAAAGCATAAAATTGGCCTTAGGAGTATGATAGACTTGGTTGCTTTGAATGAGAAATTATAAAGTTAAATGTGGTATTATTAATGGGCAACTTGGTGATTTGGGTGTCTATTTATAAAGTATTAATGTTATGTGTGAATTCTAGAAAGTTTTATGAGTTATGGATGTGTTTAGATTCATCTGAAAGCATGTAAGGCTTCAAATTATGGATGAGTTATGGATGTGTCCACCTTATCTTGTGTTTGTTATCTAATGGTTTTAGTCCACCTTATCTTGAGTTGTAGTGGGTCAGTTGGTGGTTTTAGTCCACCTTAATATTGAATTATGCTAATTATCTACATTAGATTAGCTAGCTGGTGGTTTCAGTCCACCTTTACTAAAATTGTGATGGCTATCTATATTGGGTTAGCTAATGGTTTTTAGCCCACATTATTATTGAGTTGTGCTAACTATCTATATTGGGTTAGTCAATGGCTTCAATCCACCGAATTGAGCATGAAATATAGTTATAGTATAAGTTGAGCATGAGATTAGGACATGATTGAAAGTTATCGAGTTCTCTCTTTAAGATTGGTACGAGTATTTGTAACGGAATGTTTGTACGTATGCATGATTTACTACTTTTATGCCATGCCCTCTACATTACATGCTGCCTATATAAGGAGGCTTTGTTTACTCAATACATCGGCACATACTGATATTGCACTTGCAAGTGACTTGTCGTAGGTACTCATTGGGGATGGCATTGATTTGTATGCCAATGTACCTAGGCAGGAGTTAGGTTGTTGTATCTTTTTGGGAGTAAATCTCCACAACTTTACCTTCATATTTTATTATTGCTTCCATTATTCTCTATTTCTTGAGTTGTTCATGAATTGTTTTGTCTTAACCATAACATGAGAAAGGTACGGACACCAAACTCATGTTGAGAGTGGTGGCAACACCTATGTTTTAGTTTTCGCTTCCACAAATCAGTAGTTTTAAACGAAAAAAAAATTGGCTTGAAAATTTAGGGTTTATAGATATAACAACCAATACAATATGTTCCAACTGATACTTGACAACATTAGTTGTAAAAAATAATAATGAATCATGTCACCAAAATCCCGACATATTAATTTGGCTTTTCACCATTGCTTGGATTTAATATGTATACCGTTTCACCTTACAGTCTTATAGGTTATTTGCATAACATATTTTATCAGTTCATATGCTGATGTGGTTGCTGCCTATTCATTTTGGATATTTTTTGATATTTCTTGGCTTTGATAGTCTTGAAATCAACCTGTGTTCCTCTTTAATTTCAGTATCTTATTCCTTTCAACTAAATTCATAAAAATTGTGTGTCTGTGTTTTAAGTCCTGTTATAGGTCTAATCTTGGCTGTTGAAGTCTCAATATTTTCTTTTCCTGATTTGGTCTATGTTCAGTGATTTGTGACCTAAGTAGCTTACTAGTCAGTCCTGAATTCTTTGGCTACATCAATAGCTTGCTCAATACAGCCTAGTCAGCTTGATTATTCTATTTTGTTCATAAGTTTGTAGAGTCTGATTATGGTTTTTAGATGTACCAGTGCACGTATTGTTGTAGTGTCAACTGAAAGTTGAGTCTTATATGGTTTTTGGTTTGTGAATTTCACCTGTGACTCAGTCCGTTCTTTTTTTCTATCTGATTATGGTTGGTAACCTTTGTTTGTTCACTGAGGATGTACATTCGCTGAGGGTGTACATAAAAGCTCTCTGAACTTATACCCCTCACCAGCTGAGGCAACATGAGGTTGGTGCAGTATTTGAAAAGGCCTAAGGCACACCTAGGCAGTAGGGTTGTGGAAGTCAGATGCTAGGTGCTAGGCACAGGCACAGGCACAGAAGCAGGTGCAGGTGAGGCACCAAAATTACTCAAGAAAACTAAAAAAATTAAAAAAAAAAAACACATTGACAGTGAAGAAAACAGTGAAAGGCACAAATCAGCATAAAAGGCACAGATGCATATAACAGAAGAAAAAAGAGCACTCTAACAGTGAAGGCATGCTACTGTAACATATCAGAGGTTAAAAAATATGCATAAAATATACAAAGAGAAAATAGAGATGGCATTAAGGAAAATAGAGATACGGAGGATCATTACAGCGTATATCAAAAAGGTAAATGGGGAAAAGGTTAAAAAAAAATGACAACAAATTCAATAGAGAGAAGAAAGATGAAGGATAAAAATTGAGGAAGAAATACAGTGGAGAGCAATTCAGAGCTTGAGTTCGATAATAGTCATTTTCTTCTTTCTCTGTTTTTGGTGAAGAAAGTGCCTCTGCTATTAGGTGAAGAACAGTGTTTATGCATCATTCCTTCTTCATATTTGGTGAAGAGTTTAATCGCCCAAAAACTCAGATTTTTTCTTACCTAGTAAATATTTTCATTTTCAAAAAAAATGCCTATTAGCCTTGCCATAATCTTCTTTCCCTCCTTGTTTTCCTTCTCAACCTAAGAATTAATTACCATATTAATTATATAATTTTCTGAAAGACATTAAAACACTACTAACAACCTAAACATAGATGGTGTGTGCCTTGCTAATGTCGCCTCATCTGGGATAAAAGGAGCACCTGACCCCGTCACTTTTCAAACATTAAGTTGGTGCAAATTGCCAACCAATACTACACAAGGAAGGGGTGGGAGTATGATCCCACAATTATTATTGTTGTAACACCCCACTTTTCAAAAACTGATTTCCATAAAATTGGATTATTTAGATTGGCTTAATATTTGTTAAAGTTTCTGATTCATTTTATAGTTTTATCAACAGTTTTGAATTCATATTGAAACCATTTAATTGTTTGTTGTAGATAAATTATTCATAACTACAATTTTTACTAAATTTATATGATGTTTATTTTCATTTAAAAATATATATTCCACTTCCGTTGCACATTTTGTTTCAATATTTAAAGTTGTTTTCCGATCATGACTTTGTTTTAGACTTATATTTCATTAACAAAAAAAAAATTATAAAATCTCTTTGAAGTAGTAAAGTCATTTAACAATTTTTACCAGTAAAAAATATTTTTGTTTTTAAATTTATTTATTTTACGAGGTCAACAAGATCTTTGAAAAGTTTGAATGGAAGCTTTCCGCAACTAATTTATGATTTTCTTTCCAAAATTAATTATCTTCAATTTTTCAGTTTCGGTTTACAAATGAGTTTTTCACAAATATTTTAAATTATTTATAGTCACTCAAACTTTTTACAAAAGTGTTGCTCTAATGTATTTAAAATATTGTTTTGAAATTGCATTTCGATTTTAACAAGTGCTACAATTTATTTCAAATAATAGTGTTCAATTGCTTAAACCTTTTGTCTTTCCTCAAAAAGCCATTTACTAAATTATTTCCACTAAATTTTATCCTAATAGAAAATATCCTTTACCTATCTTATTTTTAAATATTTTTTTGTTTAATTTAGTTTTATATAAATATTGTTAAATTTATAAATAAATAAAAATGACCAGTTAAGACTTCCATATTTCCCATCTCTCTCTTTTTCTTTTCTCATTTGGGTTCTCATTCTCAACCCACCCAAACTTGCACCCCATCACCCCCTGCATCACCACCATCCCCCACTCCCTCAACTCCCTGTCCCCGCCCATCCAACGCGAGCAACCAGCAGCTGTCGGTGAAGCCACTCTAGCCCACTAACAGCAGCAAAGTGGCACAACCAGTGGCTACAACGTATGTCAGCAACACCAACAGTAGCGCACCACCACCATTGGCCGAAGACAGCAACTGCCACCCTTCTCTTTGCTTCCATGAGCTCCTGACAAGCTACTCTGGCTCTGATTTGTAACATTTCGTTGGTATATTTCTGCACCTCCTCTTTCCAGTTTTTGATTGATTTATGTGATTTGGCTTTGATTAAGCCAAATTAGTTATTAGAATTTGTTTACATGTATTTGTTGAGTAATTGGGATGGATTGATTTGTGTTAATTCAATCAATTTCAAGAATCTTGATTTTTAACTCAAATATATCCATGTATTTCAGATTCGTCCAATTTAAACTATTTTTACCAATTGATTACATATAATGCTTTGAAATGTACTTAGTTGCATGTTAGAAGTTAATGCCAATGCGAAGTGGTTGATTACCTTAATGCGAAGTGGTTGTGTTTGATGGAATGTGGTCATGGGTATAAATTTTGAATAATTCAAGTGATAAGCAAAAAAAATTGATACAAAGATGACTCGTGTGGCTACCCATAGTGGGTCAATGGGTGGTTGTACTTGTATATAGTCCACTGCGAGTAGCCCATACAATCAAATATCGGTACCGAAATTGTGTATCGGCCGCAATTTCGTGGTTTTCGGGTCAGCCGCGACGCAAAATTCCGAAATTGCGGCCGTTTCAGAAAATCATACATTTATCGCCGCGATATCGGCTAAATTTCGGATATCAGCTGATATTTTACCGATATTGACCGATATTGGCCGATATTTGTTGTGTAAAATAATTAAAAAATCACGCCGCGACAACCGCGATATAGAAAATATCATTCGCGACAATCTGATACCGCGACACCGCAACTGCAACCGCAATCGCGACTGTAACCGCGGTTTTATTGTATGGAGTAGCCTTAGGATGGCCTCCTAGGTAGAATTGTGCAGTAAACACCTTCCTCATTATTTTGTATGTTGTTATTCGTCTCAAAGTGGTAGCATATTTTGTGTTTGCTATATGTCTTTGTGCCTTTGGCATGGTTCGTTGTTTTATTTTATAGGTGACTTGCGAACCTTATAGAGGGTGCACACTAAAGGAATTAAGGTATTAACTAGTATTCGTGGATATCTTAAATCTCTATGCTCTTAACAATTATTTTGTGGATGTGATTATTTTGTGGGTATCTTGAGTCTTTATGCGCTTGATGAATATTCGTGGGTGTCCTGTAGCTTCCATGCTTAGAAATTTTATATGTTAAATAATATATTATAGAAAAAGAATCACTTATGTGAAATTATGTGAAAGGATTTCAATGGAAACAAATATATGAGAGCAGTAATATCATGTTTTGGAAGAGGACAAGTGAATCGTATATCATATGAATATGATAAATAAGAACATATATGAGTGATTTGTGATGTCATATATGAGAACATAAGTAAAAATGTTAAATGGAATGTGTGATGTAATATCTTTTGGTGGAAATGATTATGTGAATGTAAGTGGAAAGTTTATATGAATAGCAGGAATAATAACAAATAGTATGAATAGGTGTATGCAAGTAAATGTAGCTATGTTCTCTCACAATTGCATGCTTAATCGATTATCCTATGATAGTATGCTTTTCTCATTCTTCTCCTTCCCAAGATATGTTATTCATGCTCCACCTATTATGCCATGTACATGATAATATGGGAGCTTACTATCCACATTGCTTACATTATTGCTAGTTAATCAATACTTCATTTTTCCTATGTCACAATTAAATGTTAAGTGCGAGCATGTTATTCCTATGAATTAGGTGTGTTTACTTAGTATGTCATCGTACTGATGCTAAACTTGCTTAGTCATCCATGTGCAAGTATCCTTGCTTGATTTAAGATGTGGTTGCAAAGAGTTAGGGCTATCCATATGTCTTGTCCCTCCAAACCCTCCATCTTCTCTCTTTTGATATTTTGGGAATTTCAAACGTTGTAATATAAATCTTTTAGTAGTGGTTTACCTCACATGTTTTGCTTAATTTATTAGCGTCGCTTTAGTTTAGTGAGACTATTTACTTTACACCTGCCATTGGATAGCTCCTTATGGGAGCTTATTCTCTTGATAATGTTTAAGTTTTAATTGTCTAGTTCCTCACATCAAATATGAGATGGGTGGTAAATATCTATCTTATGTTAGTTGTAGTGGTAACACTCCTCATATCTTGTTTTAACTTCTGCATTATTATTTTCAATGTGATAGCCTCCTTATGGGGGTGTTTAAATTTTATAAGAGTAAAAAATGGAAGTGTCATAAGAGTGCAAATGGGTGTTACAACTGTTGCCTTCTTATGGATGAATATGCGTTAAGTCGCATACTTGTTAACATTTCAATCTTGTTCATTGTTAGCCTTAAAGGTCAGATAGGGTCATGGCATATGTTTATGTAGATGTTGTTTGCATCATTATCATGCTTGCACATTTGTGTATGTATGCGGGTGTGCATGCTTGTGAGTATAGTAAGCCTATGATGACGAAGATTATGTGAAATAAGTGTCAATCCCTTTAAGTGTTGTCTACTCCCTTCAGGTTGAAATGTTGCACTTAAGGTTTGAAGCAACCTTGTTAGTCTAGCTTTGAGTTAGCAAGACATTGGGAAATTTATTATATGTACTTCTCTACATTACTAGGTTAATTTTCAACTCGAGTTATTTGTTATCTTTGTAAGTGAGAATTCTTGATGATTTTACACTTAAATTTGGTTGGTAATGGTAACTCATTAGATTTGCCTTCAATTCAAAAGCTAATGTTAACTCATTAGACCTACTTTGTCGTTTATGTATTCCAAATTGAGATTAGCTTGTAATGTTTGATGCTGATCTTGTTGTCTTATGTTCTCCGTTTAAGTTTTGGGACAAAACCTTTTAAGGGGGGATGATGCAATCCCCAAATGAAACCATATTATATTTGTTATTAGGAGTAAAGGGTTCGGATCATAGATGTTGATTGGACTTGGCTTTCAGGAATACTGGATCAAGATTCCATTTGGTGGAATACGTATTAGCCCATTGTGCCTTACTGTGATTATAAGCCAAGATTCCTATTATTTGTAATTTAACTCAAATATATGTTTGAAATTTGTTAGAAAATTACAAGGTCCGACATGAATTTTCTTAGATGGGCTTTATGTATTATTTGACCCATGAGTTGTAAGCATGTAGTTCTAACTGAGGCAATGAGTTTGTAATAGCTTAGATTACTCATGAGCAGGTTTCCTTAGGTTTATTTTCAGCTAGTTGTTTGACTCCAACGCGGCGTTAACCTCTCTAGCTCTTTTGGGCTTTATGGTTCATTTGTCAAGTACTTAGAATTGTTTGTAATTGAATTATTCAAAATTGAAACTGTTGGTAAGCTAGAATTGAATGGAAGGCTGAATAATTCTTCTACCTCCTTTTACCCTTCTCTTATTATGGCCCGAATTTTGGATCTAATTTATGGGGCAATTGAGGAATTTATTGATTATGTAATTGTTAAGAATTAGAATTCTTGATTTTTCTTACTAGAACGAGGGAGGAACAAGGGAGGAAAAGAAGAAGAAGAATCTACTGCTAGGGTCAGGGTTTTGACAGAATTGGAGAGAAGAGTGCAACGGAATTAGCAATTAGTTAATTCTCCCAACTTATTTATTACTATTTTAGCCACTTATTTATAGCTAAATACAATCTTGGAGAGCAAGCTAGGATTTCTAACAGCCTAGGGTTTAACATGTTTTTATTAAATAAGACCTACTAAACCCTAATACATAAATTGCTTAATAAACAAGGGTCTACTAATAAATATTAAAAACTAATGTTTGGTACTTATCAATAGAATTGAAACTAGACCTAACTCAAACAGGCTCGACATTGGCCTAATCCACAACCAAGGTTCCTAACATTACTACACTCCTAAAAAACGAGCTTGTCCTCACGCTCTTAGCAAGGAAAAGAGCAACCAAAATCATACTTTTCTGTAGCTTGATCTGGAAGTAAATTGTTACCCATAACATGCCCAAAGCAAATGCAAACCATCACAGAGCTCCAACAATGTATCGTGGGATAGCACAACAAGACTGTTAAGCAACGTCCACTTATTCAAGCAGTCAACATATCATTGGATAGCACAACAAAACCGTAGAGCAACGTATACAAACAACTATTCAAGCTGACTGCCAAAATAACACGTATGATGTACCCTTTATACATTAACAGTTTTCAAGCCCCGAGCAGAGATAAATCAAGCCAATGACATCCCATTGAGAACATTCACTTATTAAGGAGCACACAATTTCCCTATATCCAAGAGAATAATTATATATTGACTTATTATTACAGGAAAATCTCTTTTCTCCACCAACGCAAAGAAATCATGATTCATCCTGGCACTCCAACAGACTATTTAATTCCTCATCTAAGAATTATCATGAACCAGACACAGCACAGACAATACACATCTTCATCTTACGGACAATAAATATTCTATAAATTGAGAGAAAATGGAATTACGATTAGGAGAATTGCCTTCCCTGAAATCATTTAAATCTGGTAAAAAATTTATGATGAACCCAAAATTTACCTAACCTTCAATTCAACAGAATACTTAACAACCAGAATTTTCACTAAACATGATCCTGCAGAAAAAGATTGACTTGGTGCAAACACTATACTATCACACCCAAAAGCAGTGTATTCATCCCACTTAGATAATTAAAATTTTCAAAGCACATTAAAAACAAAATGGAGCTATAAATCCTACAATGATATCACAGATGCAGAAGCTCCAAAAGCTAAAACGTAAGATATATAGTGTTCATATAATTAGAGGTTCCTGTAATATCTTGGTTGGGTAATAAAGAAGTAAGAGTGGAAAGTCACATGGTTGCTAAAAGCATGACAGAAGTCACGATGGCGAGCTTAGGGTTTACTTACTGCAGGAGAAGTGACTGAAGACAAAGAAAATACTCTATCCTCAGGTTGGAACTTCCTGGACCTCTTTAAGCTGAAACCAAAATCTCATCAAAACTTTTGTTAGTGAAATAATCCCACCAAGACAAGCTTTTTATAGAAATAAATAGGTGAAATACATAAAAATAAATATATCAGCACCTACATTCAGGATATAATTGCAGGATGATAGGAAAAGTTATACAGTACAAGGGCAATTCCTATATTGTGGGACTGATAACTATAGAACTGCAGATCAAAAAAGGAGAGAGAAAAGAATTGACAAAAAAGGGAAGGATTTGGATTTAGAGAGCTTTCTATTCTCCTTTCCGGTCCACTTTTTATAGCTAAACCTGAACCTCATAAGTAACAATAGTTCAGACTAACAAATAAACAATCTGCTCTAATAGGACAATTTGCTCAACAGATATTAAATACACCTTATTAAATTACCAAATAACAAACCACTTTCTAAAAGCATCTAAACAATATTCTTGTTCTAAAAGGCCACATCTAAAAGGCAGAGTCACAGACATAATCTAGTGGCTTCATGGGCTGGGTTGTGTCATTGCTTCATAAACCTGTTCCAATAACAGACTCATCTATTGGCATCAAGGAATACAACCTGTAAGCAGGTTTACAATGGTGGATTGATTTTGCACTATATTGCATTGTTTATTCAAAGCATAGTTTGGCTTTAGTAGGAATAAACATGATAGTAATATTAGCTAGGCAACCTTAGTCATGGTCCAATTGAAAGGAAATGCAAGACGTCTATGTGCATTATACTTTAGTATTTCATGAACAACGATGTTTCATCAAAGTGGCTCCAGAATTTGACCATAGCTTTAATTCTAAAGTTGTCAGCTTGTCCACTAGATAAGTGTCCCCCACTCCTCCCTCAGATTTGAATAATGGAGAATGCATGGATTTTTATGCATACCCTATCATTCATATAAAAGCTTGTCAGTCAACAATACAGAAACAAAACTTTAAAGAAAAAAGAAAGCACATCAGGGAAGCACAAGAATTGAACAAAGCAAATAAAGGTGCATACTTCGCAGAATTCTTTGACGAAGACAGGAAACCTTCAAAACCTTTGAAGAGATTCCCAAAATGGGTTGAATCTTGTAGATAGGTCGTCTCCAATTCATACACCTGCGTGACACAAACAGATGCTTTTGAACTAGTAAACCCAGCTCTTTCGTAAATTGACCCAGGTCATGTAAAACTTCAACAGCCCAGCAATGAATACATCATATGATAACCTAAAATCATTTTCCATCAATCAACCGCAGAGCACACTGTAACCTGTTTCTCGATGCTACGGAGCTCCTCTTGAAGCTTTTCCCTCCTGTTTATAAGAGAAGACAGCTTCACCGCTGGATTAGTAGCAATTTTTTGCCCTAAAAAGAATCGCAAACAAGAAGAAAAAAGTGATCGAACAGGCATATTCAAACAGACAAAACAAAATCAAGAATTAGGATTCGAAGGTGTTACCACTATGTTCCATCGGCTCTTCTTCAATTTGATGACTTCTCTCTGAGTAAACTCACCGCGGTCAATTCTCCTCTAAAATCCACCTTTTTCCTTAGTATAAAATTCTACAGTGGAATGAAATTGGAAACCTAACACAAAGAAACGATATTTATGTAAAACAGCACTCGTATGAAAACCTTCAACACGCAACAAGTGCAATAAATAGTAATTCCGAGCAGCGTGTAGTTCGCAATTTCAAAGCATTATATGCGAGCAGTTTCCGTAGTGGAAAGATTAATTCGCAGTTTAATATATGAAATATAGATGAAACATTGAATTTATTACCTCGTTCTTGGTTGCACAAGTTATATAGTAATTCGCTACTTGAGAACAAAGATTTAGTTAATGCAGTTCACAGACAAGCTCCCTGCAGCTGACAGTTTTGGTTCGGCATTCAAACAAGATAGAGAGCCCGGCTCTGGCAATTTTTTCCCCGATTCGAGTTTCCGTCGGAAATTTTCCGTTAAAGTTTCGATTTTGAGTAGAGAATTCGAAAATCAGATTCAGGTCTGGAGATTCTTCGTAGAAATTTTTTGAGAATGGGGCAGAAACAGATTTGGAGTCCCCGTTTCTAAACTTGTTCCAAATAATTTTTTTATATTTTTTTATATAATTATCTATATATATATTTATATATATATATACATATATTTATAGAATATAAATTAAAAGTCTAATATAAAAAAAATGATTAAGGATCGAAGATCGAATATAAAGTCGAATTTTAGGGATCGAGTCGGATTTTAAGATCGGAAAATAAATCAATGACGGAAAATAGATCGGGAATCAGATTGAAGATTCCCCGATAAAAAATTTAAAAAGAAAAATAAAAAGGATTGGATAAGATTTGGGGATTATTTTTCTTATTAAATTTAAATATGGGGATGAAGTCTCCATCCCTAATCCGTTTCATTGTCATTCCTATACTAGTCTAACACTAGATTTGTTTGCTTGTTAGGGACGAGCGGCCAAAATCCTGTCGGTCTGTCAGTCAACTCGGTCTAACTTACTAAAATTTAGATTTGGCTTTATTATTTAAAAAATTAAAATTAAATCTTATTTTTTAGATAATTTTATTACCTTATTTGAGTTTGAGTCAAGAGACGATGGGCTCGTTTGTTTGTGAGTTAGTTTGATTTGTTTATAAGCTAGACTCATTCGTTTATAAGCTAGGGGTGTATAGAATTTATTTAATAAATGAATTGAATAGTTAAATGAGCTTTTAAACTAATCGAATAATTAAATAAGTTGATTTAATTTGTTTTACTTTCAAACAAGATAAATAGTGAAAGGAGGCGAGTCACAAATCAAATCCTAATAAATGAGTCAATTTGATTCGATATTTTTTTTTCTAATTTAAACTAGCGAGCCCAGCCGGCTCGAGCTGGGCTCATTTGGCGCCTTTCAAACTTGAGCTGAGCTCAAGTCTGGAAAAAAAAAAAACACTAAACAAGCCGAGCTAAAGTTAAGGGCATTTGACTTTATTCGCCTCGTCAACGACCCTAGATGAGGTAATACAGAATGTTTGGATACATACATACATACATACATATATATATATATATTATTTAAAGTTTTATTTTTATAATAACCGAGTGAAGATAGAGTGTGATAGCTTAAAGAAGAAGAAGATATAATCTATTTGGATTTTAATGAATCAAGGTAATGATAAATATTAAAAACTAATTTAGGTTGAAAAAAATGGAGGTAAATCAAGATGAATATTTTAAAATATTATTTGAATGATATTAATATTACTTGGATGAATCGATGTGAGTGTTTTAAAAATCATATTTAAATTGAGGTTAACTAGGGTGAATTTACTTATATTTTCACTTTTACATCAATTATCTCCAAAATCCAAGGTTAACAAAAATGAGATTAATCAAAGTGAATAAAAGTACAACATTAACCTCAATTTACCTAGTTGAGCTTAAAAAAAATATTTCAAATAGAGTGAATCAATTGATTCATCTTCGTTAACCCTCGTTCACCCAAAACCAAATGAAGCATTAGAGTGAGTGAAGCGAGACCTTGGTGTGGTGTCAGTAAGTGAGACTCTGTAATACCCCATCTTTTCGTGAAGTTGTTAAATGAGAAGTTATGGTATTTATTGAGATTTGATAATTTTTTATTTTCTTTTTATTTTTTGATTTGGAACTACAATTAAATTTGAGGAAAAATTGGATTTAAATAAGTTTTAGAAGTAGGATAAAATGAATTTTCAAGAAGATCAATCGACTAGTTCCATAAACTGATCGAGCGGTTCACCGTTTCAGCTAAAGGGATTTTCTCAACCAAACCAATCGCCTAGTTTGGGGAAGCAATCGAATAGTCGGTAAAACAATCGACTAGTAGGCTAAATCAATCAATTGTGTTTGTCAATACGAGACATTTTTAAAACTCTATTTTTTGAAGAAAAAAAAACTCCTTATACCAAAATGGAACCTTAATAATCATGTTCCAAGCTATTATTAAAAGACTCTTAACCTTTCTCATTATTCATTTGATTGAGGTTCTACCTCAAACGGATTCAAGGATTCGATTGAGATATTTGAGGGAGAGGGTAACCTCAGTCTTGTCTTCTTCCGACTCTCTCAACTGCTTGCTCTGAAAATCGTTGCTTCAATTTCCAAACCTGTCTCTACTTAGCTGGGAGATTCCTTCCGCATTGATCATTCATTTCCTCTCTTGTTTTAACATTTTTTGGTGAATTCGACCTACATTTCTCTAGAAAAATCACCATTTCATCTTTGAAAGGGATTTCACCCTATCTTTGATGAAATCCACCTGTTCAGCTCAAATTTGAATAGTAGAAGTTAGGGTTTTTTTATGTGAGCACGACCACAATTGTTCATGTATTGATTTATAAGATATAAATAGCCCTTAATCTCCCATGCCACTCACTTTTTTTTCAACCACTAGAATATTATAGCTCGCTCTAAGCTTGTGTTCTTTTTCTCCAATTCGAGCTTAGTTTTGGTTAATTTTCACTCTTATGATCATTTCTCTAGCTTATTTTTATTTATCTTGAAGCAAGGGAGAGTTAGATTTAGGAGGAAGTGGAGTATCTCTTTCAGTAAATTCTCTATGTTTTCTCTTAGGTTTGGTAAGTCATTTTTTTCCTCATTCGAACCTTGATTTACAAAATTATGTGTTGGATTTCCTAAGCTTTAACTTATGTTCTTAAGGTTTTGGAATTTGAGAATTTTCTAGGTTGAGTTTTTTCTCATAAATGGGAAATTTTGATAAAACACCAAGTAAGTCATTCTTACTTTTGAAATATGACTTGGTTAAACATGGGTGTGGTGAAATCTTTAAAATCCTAAGTCTGTAAGTTGATATGAAAATTTGGTTTTAGATTGATACATGTGGATTTAATTATAAGTTATGAGATAAATGTATGATTTTAGGGAAATTATGTCTATTTGATTAATTATGGAGCATGCAATAGTTTATGAGTTGAAAAGTGTTAGTATGATGTCAGTACATGCTTCAGTTTGGATGTGGTAGGAATTTCGAGCATGCATGTAACACCCCCAAAAATCGCAATTAAAAATTTTTGTTTAACTAAAACATACACAATCACGGGGGGTGCTACCGCTGTGATCAGCACAAACCTGGTCCCCGACCAATCTCGCAACAACCACATTGCTAAGAATAATTTCACAAAACATTAAACACACTTAAGATAGAGAACCGTAGAAATTCAAAATATTCATTAAAAGAAAATCAAAGTGTGTGATTAAAATTCATTACAAACCGGAAACAATTACATGGTAAAAGCCCCTAAGGGGATAGAATAATACAACACAGAAAGATAAAAACCGAAATAAGGAGAGTCCGGGCTATATCACTCTTGGGTCCCATGTCAAGTCTCAAAATATCAACACTAAGCCCCCCTCGACGCCTCAAATGCATCATAGGCATTGAATACGATATTTCCTACCTACACAAACTCAAAATGTGCCTCTAATCGTGGGAATGAGTAGCACCCATAAAACAAGTGATCAGTACACTACGTACAAAGCAAAATAACCATGCAGCTAAGGCCATACACGAAATACAAATAACACAAGCAAGTAACTATGTAGATAAGTCATACATGAAAGACAAACAGTATAAGCTATGATTAAGTCCGGTTAAACTTAATCATTAGATCTCTAATCGATATTCTCATTTCACACCATTCTTATTAAAAGTCCATGTGAGTACGGTAACCCCATTATTATAGTCGGTGGACCAGAAAACACCCAGGGTAGAACACACCTGGCCACTATTATTCGCTGGTAGGATGGTCTCTAGGGCACAAGGCACCTAGAAAATATTATTCGTCGATGGATCGGTCTAGCCCTATCTCTCGTGGTGTTTCATTATAAGCAGATAGTATCTTTCCATAGCTTATCATCATTAGGTTTGGTTTATTGAGCTCAGGATCCCCCCCCCACTATTATAGCCGGTGGATCGAAAATATCTAGGGTTTTAAAGAATGCACCTGACCACTATTATTCACCGATAGAACAGTCTCCAAGGCACAAGACACCTGACCACTATTATTGTCCGGTGGACCGATTTGGGTCTAGATCAACAATATTTCTCTTTAAATGATTAGTATCTTATTCATGTCTTATTTGATAAATATTTCCACCCTAGACATACATGTCCTTTGGAATACCACCTCACACAACCCGTCTACTCCTATTCTCCTTAAAGGGTCATCCCATATATTGGGACTTCTACACTTCCTAGTGCATCAAGACATCCTTTCCCCCTTTACCTTAGTTACCATGAATACCCAACTCATATGTACATGGGTCGAGGCCCACTTTTCCATATCTTTGAGTCAACCCAATATCGCCATCTAAGGTTTTCCCTAGAAAACCGTAATTTAGCCTATATGGCCCAACCTTCCTCTATCTCATACAACCCATGTTTTCTTTGCCCCCAACTCATCACCTTACTTGATTTATCCCCAAGCATCACACTTTAATTCCCATTTTGCACATGTGGCCATGAAACCCTAGTTGATAATCCCAAACTCTAGCACCTCTCGTTTCTCATATGTTGTCCCTCCACCACTCTCACTTACTATTCCCTCTTCCATATGACACATATTCACCCTCCATGTGACATCCTTTCACTCCCACCCCATACTCTAATCCTCTCCATTATTTATCCCTTCCACAATCTCCTCCACTTAGGGTTTTCCTTCTAAACCCCAGACAATTCCCCCCCTATACCCTTATACCAACCTACGTACTATTTTCCACCTATAGACTCCAATCACCCAAATAAATTTTATTTGTCCACCCATAAGTCATGAGATACTTAGGTCATTCTTACTTCCCTCTAGTCAACTCACTTCCTTTACCCCTTTCATCTTTTCATCCCCACACCATATATTTTAAATCCTCCTAGCATGCATGTCCTAAAGGGCCATATCACATAAGCACCATAAAGCACAAGACACATTATCATAATACACATGCCATAAAGAGAACACATACAACTTACTTTAGCTCCATGCCATGCTACAAGTACACAATCATAATCACATAAAGTACACAAATATATCATCACACCTAACATACAATGCACATAATACACATATTAGGCCTTAACCACATCCTTACCTAAAACGACACTAGATTTGGAGCATGCTCCTACACCTCCTTAAGGGTCAGACTTGGTTAACCTATAAGAGGAAAAATACTAGGGTTAACTTCTCTCTTATTAACATTTTCATTATTTCCTACTTACCTCTATTATGAACTAGTATTAGGGATAATAATAATAATAATAATAATAATAATAAATTTAGTAGTAAAAATAAGGATATTATCCTTTAAATGGTTAATCATGCTCTTATTAGCCAAAATAGGTATATGTAGTTATATTAGTCAACAACAAGATATTATTAATAATATTAGCAATAATGATGATGATGGTAATAATAAAGTTAGAATAATAATTATACTAAATAAATTATACTTAAGGGCTAGGAAGGGTTAGGGCACAATCTAGTGAGGGTGGCAGCTAGGTGGTGGAAGTGGTGATAGCGGTGGCGGTGGTGGAAGTGGTGGTTTGGAGAAGTTGGGCCTTTTAAGGCTAGAAGATAGAGAGTGAGATGGTGTTTGTAGTGATGGTAGACTCTCTAGGCTGAGAGGGTTATAGTGGTGGTGGTGGTGTATCAAAGGTGGCGACACAAGTGGTGGTGGTTGTGGTGGCCGAGGGTGGTGGGGAAGGAGGGAGGATGAAGGAGAGAGAGAGAAAGGGAGAAGGGAAGGTAGGAGAAGGTAGAAGAGGTTCTGCTGGGTTGATTAGGTGGTAGGGGAGGTGATGATTGTGGCATAGGAGGCGGCGCACAGTGGTGATGGGGTGCAAAGGGGCATGTCGAGCAGCCAACTTTGCACAATTGAGGTGATTAGTGTAGGGGGATTCAGGGGTGGTAAGTGGCTCGGTTCGGTGGAGGGTAATGTTGGGAAGGGTTTGGGTGGTGTTTTGAATGATGGTGGCTGAAGTGGCGGCGGTGAAAATATGTAGGAAATTCCGGTTCTTTATCTTTAGCTGATTTAACCTTCGACAGACGATGTAGAGAAGAAGATTACCATCCTTTTTCTTCACGAACAAGACCGGTGTTTCCCAAGGTGACACACTCAGTCAGATGTACCCATGCTTCACTAACTCCTCCAGCTGGGCTTTTAACTCCTTTGGCTCAACAAGCGCCATCTAGTAGGGTGCCTTTGTGATAGGCTCAGCTCCTGGTACCAGCTCAATTATGAAGTTAATTTCATGAATTGGGAGCATCCCCGGTATTTCCTTTGGGAATCTCTGACCACCATGATGCTTTCTAGTGCTGCTAAGTCTTTATTTAGCTCTTATACACTGCACAAGTACAACATATACCCTTTCTGAATCAAAGAGTGCAAAGCAATTGCCGATACCACCTTAGTAGCGGGCTTAGGCTGGGTCTTTCTGTACGAAACCCTACGGGCCTCGCAATATCACTATAATCCCCCAAAATTTTAAAAGCCTATAATTTAATAAATAAATTATATTAGTGATAAAATAGCCTTTAAATCTATTTAATAGAATTATTTTATGGATTTTTGAGTAAAGAAAATTGGGTATAAATATTTAATAAATTAAAATAAATATTTTGTTATTTTATCACACTCTTATTATTTAAATAAATTTTTAAACCCTTATTTTACTAAAATTATCCTTTTTAAACCCTTATATTTTAATTATAGTAAATTAAATTATTAAATAAATTTATTACCCAAAAATATTATATTTTATTATTTTATAAATTAAATTATCTTCTTTAATCCCATTTTTTCCTTTTCCCTTTTCTTCTCCTTTTTATCTTTTCTTTCTTCTATTTTTTTCTTGGGCCACCAGCTGACCTGCTTCGGCCTTCCCCTCCTGCGCCTTGGGCCGCTAGCCCGCTTCCTATCCCCCTCTCCTTTCTCCTTTAAGCGTGAGCCTGGCTGCCTCTCTCCTTTTTTTCTTTTCTTTCTTCCCTGACTAGGCCGACCCGCATCCTTTTCTTCGGCCGCCCGCTCGCACCCAGCCCCCTCCCCTTATTCTTCTTCTTCTTTCTTTCTTTCTTTCTTCTTCCTCTTTCTCTGGCGAGAATCCCGACCCCCGCCATCTTTGCCATCCCACCTACAACTCTGTAACCCCCCTAAATGTTATAAAACCTATAATTTAATAAATAACTTTTATTTGAAATAAATTAGCTTTTAAGATTATTTAATTTAATTATTTTATGGATTTTTGAGTGTAAAAATTTGGATAGGAATCTTTAATAAATTAAAATGAATATTTTATTAATTTATCATACTCATCTTATTTAAATAATTTTTCAAACCAATATTTTACGAAAATTATCCTTTTTAAGCCCATATATTTAATTATATTAAATGAAATTATTAAATAAATTTATTATTAAAAATATTAAATCCTATTATTTTACAAATTAAATTATTTTAATTCCTTCCATTTATTTTATTACTTTCCTCTTTTTTTTCTCTCTCTTCCCTTCTCTTTTTTTTTTCTCCTTTTTCCTCCTTTCTTATTTTCTTTTTTTCTCCTCCTTTGGGACGCCAGGCCAGCCCTTTCCCTCTCCCCTGCGCATTGGGCCTCGACCCATCTCTCCCTCCTCCTTCCTTCCCCCCTCTCCCTCATGGCCCGTACGACGCAGCCCGCCTCTCCTTTCTTTTTCCTAGACTGGACCGGCCGACTCCCCGTCTTTCCTGCACCGGTCCAACTGCCCGTTCGCACCCCTCCCCTTCCTTTCTCTCTTCTTCCACACCCGACCACCATTTTCTTCCATTATCGAGCATGTCGGTCGCCTGCAACTGCCATACCCGGCCACCACCTACCTCCCTGCCACTCCCTCTCCCTTCCCCGTCATTTTCTTTCCTATTTCGAACCAAACCAACCCCTGGACCACAGCTCGCATGCCCCTTTTTCTTTCCCTATTCTTCCCTTCACCTCCCTGTCACCCGACCACCATCTGCCACCCTACAACCTGCCCTGGCCGGCCACCTACTCCCCTCTGCCTCCTCTTATTTTTCTTCATCCATCCTTGCCCCATCCTACTCATAACTTTGAGCCCTCCTTCCCTTCCCCGATTCTTTTCTTTCATTTTCTCCTCCTTCCCATTCTTCCCTGGTTTTTGCACGCCGCCGCTCCAACCACCGCACCAAGACCCTACGCCACCCACTGCCACCCTATTCCTCAGCCCTGCACCACCACGAGACCACCCAAGCCACCCTCGAGCCCTACAGCTCCTCCCTTCTCCACCTCTTCTTTTTCTCCCTACTTTTCTCCCTTATCGTCAAGCCACCTGCAACCGCCCCATTCGCCGTTGTCCGTCCACCTCTTCCGCCACCCAAACCACCAACCCACACCCTGCAACCTCCTCTACCACCCCCATACCCTACCTTCTCGAAACCAACCCCTTCACCCCTCCATTTTTCCCTTCTCTTTCCCTTCCTTCTCAGCCACACCCAGCCCGACAGCCATCTTCGCTGCCTTGCTGCTGCCGTCTCCGCCGCCTTATGCTACCGGAAAACTATCCTTAGCCTCCACGCACACCCCCTCTTCACTCCTGCACCCTTACCTTGCCTCTAATACTCCCCCATCTACCTCCTTTTCTAGCCTAAAGATAGTAAACCGAGCCATCTCCCCCTCCCTTCTACCTCATTAGCTTCGAACCTTTCTTCCCCTTAAGCTTCGTGTGGCTCACGTTGTTCATGCAGCGTGAGCTCCACATTGATTAGGAATTAACTTTTTTGAATCTTTGAGGTATATTAATGGTTAATTAAAGTGTATTATTATTAAATGAATTTTTATAAAGTTTTATCCTTTTTAATTTCCTACTTCTAATATAATACTTATTGATATTATTTTTTCGGTGTTGAGTTGCTAATTAAGCTTTGAATATTTAACCAGTAATGTTTGATTTTTACGGGATTAAGGTAATCGTTAAACCTCACTTAAATGCATGGAAAAATGCATGCTAGCACATTAGGGATTTTAGTATGATTTTATGCATGTTTTGTGTTGCCTAGTATGATATATATATGGTTGCTTATATTGATTGATAAAAAAGAAAAGAAAAGAAAATTATGAGAGCTTTTGTGCCATGTGTAGAGATGATACTTAAGGAATGAGTTTGATATTTGATGGGAATGTTAAATGCTTGTCTATGATGTATTATGTTGCTAATGCATGAATAATATTATTGTCTAAGGGTATTTTAGTAACATGCTTATGTAAGTATGTGATCTAATATATGTAGTTGTTAATGAGTATTATGTTGAATAATGACAAGTTGGTGGAGTTAAATGATAAGAATGAAGTGCTAATATTAGTATTTTATGTAGTGGTGGTAAATTCATAAAAGTGGTGTAATAAAAGGGGTTAAGTGGATTATAAGTAAAAAGGGTATTTTGGAAATTTTGCAGTAAAGTGGTATTTTGGTAATTTTGAAAGAAAGGGGTAACATGGTGATTTTGTAAGCAAAAGGGTATTTTGGTAATTTCAAAAGAAAAGGGGTGAAATGATAATTTTATAAGTAAAAGGATAAAATTGTAAGTTGTAAGAAAGAAGGGTATTATGGTAATTTTTGAGGCAAAGGAACAATATGGTAATTTTATGATTAAATGGCAAAATGATAATTTTATAAGTAAAGGGGTATTATGGTAATTTTTGGAGAAAAGGGTAAAGTGGTAATTTTGGAGTTAAAGGGCAATATAGTAATTTTATAAGTAAGTGATAAGAATGGTAATTTTGGAAGTAAGGGGTAAAATAGTAATTTTGGATGAAGGAGGGTATTATGGTAATTTGCAAGCAAAAGGGTAATATGGTAAAATTGGATGTAAGGGGCAAAATGGTTATTTTTATAAATAAAAGGATATTATGGCAATTTGGAAGTAAGGGGTAGAAGGGTAATTTTGTAAATAAAAGGATGTTTATGGTAAATTTGGGAGTAAGGGGTAACTTGGTAATAATGATAACGACGGAGGATAAATTGGTAATTAAATCATGATTAAAAAAAGGGTAATTGGATAATTATGATAATAGATAAGGGTAACTTAATAAATTAACCAATAAAAGGGCATGATGGTAATTTTAATAATGGAGAAGGGCAGTATAGTAATTATAAGAATGGAGAAAGGGTAAATTAATAATTATAAATATGGAGAAGGGTAAATTAATAATTATAAATATGGAGAAGGGTAAATTGGTAATTATAATTATGAAGGAGGGTAAATTAATAATTGCAATTATGAAGGAGGGTAATTTGGGATTTATAATAATTGAAAAGGGGTAAAATGGCAATTACAATAATTGAGAGGGGTAAAATGGTAATTATAATAATTAAGAAGGGTAGAATGGTAATTATGATAATGGAAAATGGTAATTTGGTAATTTAACCAACTAAGGGGCAATTTGGTAATTATGATGATGGAGAAGGGCAATTTGGTAATTAATTGACTAAAGGGTGAGTTATTAATTATTTAACCTACTAAAGGGGGGAAATTGGTAATCATAATAGTGAAGATGGGTAATTTAGTAATTTATCCAATTAAAGGGCAAGTTGTTAATTGTAATAAAAGAAAAGGCCAAAATAGTAATCTAACCAACCAAATGGGACATATGTTAAGTGTAGCCATTATGAGGGGTGAATGGTGATCTAAAAAGTGTAGGAGATAACTTGGTAACCTAAATTGGATAAGGGATAATTTGGTAATTATGCAACCTAAAGGGTAATATGGTAATTTGTCAAGTAAGGAAGGGATGACTTAGCAATTATATAAGTAAGGGGTAAATAAGTAATTTGTACCTAACATGTCGTTGTGACTATGGAATTTCATAATATGATTTAAATAATGCTGATTAGCCAAGTAAGAGTATTTGATAATTAGTATGGCCTTAATGGTTTCTCTGTGATAGCTTGGATAACCGTCTCAATGAGAAATGACTAATGATATCAGAACGATAGAAAGCAAATAAGTATCTGATTATCGTGCCTTCTTGTAATCACCTTAATTAAGACACTAATAATGAAAGTGAAAGACCTTGAGATCGGGAATAGTGACTCTTTAGGGGTCGCTACCCTAAAGACGTGGTTTAGTCCATGATTATTCTAGTATTTGCTGGTGTGCCTTTGTGCCCTAGCCAGGCCCTATATCTTACTCTATCTAGCTCTACGGACCTAGTTATAGGGTATGCATACTTATGGATTAGGTGTCCTTGTTGGTAGGGTACTGAGTAGCTTTATGCACCAGTACGACCAGGGTACCTTTGCGTCCTTGGGTTTGTGGTTGAAGGGTACTGAGTAGCTTGTATGCACCAGTACGACCGGTGTACCTTTGTGTCCCGGGTTCTTGATCTCCCATCTGAGGCAAATAAATAGAATTGTTGTGCTGGCTAAAGAAAGGAAAAACACTAATTACGAAAGTGAAAGATTAATGAGCCGGACCCAGTTGACTTATGATATTGAGTACCGATCCTCCGGTTATAATAGTGGCCCAGGAGTGTGTTGCCCTGGCAAGTGATTATGAGTACTGATCCACCGGATATAATAGTGGCCCAGGAGCATGTTGCCCTGGCAAGTGATTATGAGTACCGATCCACCGGATATAATAGTGGCCCAGGAGTGTTTTGCCCTGGATGATGATTATATGTATTCTGGTCCACCGGCTAAAATAGTGGGGGTCCCGAGCTCAATAAAACAAGCATTGGATGTGAATAAATTATGGAAAGATATCAATTACTTATAGTGGAACACCTTGTGAGTCGAGGCCAGACCGTTGCACCGGCGAATAATAGTGGCCAAGAGCGTTCTGCCCTGGAGACCGATCCACAAACAGTGATAGTGGTCAGGAGCATTATGCCCTGTATGTATTCCAGTCCACCGCTATAATAGTGGGGTTCCCACACTCACTTGGATATAACCAAAGAGATGATTGAATAATGATGGACTAATGGCTTAAGGCCCAAAAGTATCGATCGTACATTATAACTTGTTGATATGTGGCAGCCGTGTTATATATGTGATTGTTATGTATGCACCTCTCATTACATATGTCTATAGGTTGCATTATGCGTTGCATTGCGGGCCTGTTTTTAAGTATAGTATTAAAGAGTTACTCAATACTATAGTACTGAAGGGTTCCCTTCGTGGGGCCCCTGCCTATTCAATGGGCAGTGCCCCTTGCAGATCTTTTTCAAGTGCTACTCAAGTGGAAAATGGGAAAGAGAGTAAGTAATTATTCAGTACTGTTAGGGTTTTTCTCTTTATCTTTTAAATTCCTAGTTTTAATGTTAACGTTATTAAAGTAACCATCATTGGTGGATTTTACTCTTATAAATGATTTGATGTGCTACTCTGATTTGAAAATGGATTGTAAATTGTATTTTACACTTTTAGTCTTAGCACTTAATAATGGAACGGTAGGAGTGAACCGGTTTGGTACTAAGTGTGGCAGTAATATCCCCAAAATTCACAATTTTATAATTTGCTTATGCTAACTCTTTCAAATAAGATGAAATTTTTCAGTAGTGAATTTTGGGGGTGTTACAAACTCCCTCTCCCCCATTGCTTCCCATATCTCTCTCTCTCTCCCTCTCGTCGTTTTCTCTGCCCCATCCTGGCCCCACCATCTCTCCTTTCCCCATGCCCTGCCATCCCTCTTCTTCTCCCTCTCCCTGCCATGGCCATTTTCCTATCACATACCACCACCCCTCGAGCACCCTATCCCTTCCTCTCTCTCCTTATTCTTTTTCTTCTTCCCTTCCTGTTGCATTCGGCCATTTTTCAAGCCCCATATGCCTTGCCCGAGCCTATTTTCTCTCCCTTTCTCCTCATTCCCTCACCCTCCCTGTTTTGCTTCGCCGCCGCCTCTCTGCCGCTTTCGCCGCCCCAATAGCCACCTGCACCACCTCCTGCCACCCTCTACCTCACCCCCGACCGATCACAACACCCCTCAAGCCACCCCACAACCTCCTTCTTCCTCCTCTCTTCTTTTTCTCTTCTTTACCTCCCTTCTCGGTAACCACTCTGTTCCCCCCTTATCCACCGCCATCTCGCCTCTTCTGCCGCCACTTGAGCCACCACAGTAATCCCTGCAACCCCCTCTACCACCCCCAATCATCCTTTGCACGAAACCGCCACTCGAAAGCCTTCATTTTCCCTCTCCCTTTTCCTTCCTTCTCAACCCCCCATCTCGACTCCCTCCTCGGCCACCACCTTCGTAGCTTCGCTGTTGCCTCCTCCGCCGCCCTTAGCCTCCTTCAACCCATCCCCGGCCACCACTTACACCCCCTCTCCGCTTTTTCACCATTACCTTGCCCCAAATCCTCCCCCACATGCCCTTTTTCTTAGCCCCAAAACCCCAACATGAAAACACCACTCCCTCCTCCCATTCTTGCCATTTTGAGCCTCTCCCCTCATTTCTTTGCATACAACTCATGCTGCATGAGCAGCATGAGTTGCTGTCTCTCTTGATTTAGTTGGGTAATGATTTTTAAGGTATTGGTTATGATAATAAAAGCTTGAACCTTAAACCGGAATACCAGTAAGGTTCATTTTTATGGGAATCAAGGTAACCGTTAAATCCCACTTAAACGCATGGATGACATATGTTAGCACATTAGGCATTTTTAATGTATATTATACTCGATATATATTGTTTAATATATTATATGTGGTTTCTTGCATTGGTTGATAAAAGGAAGCATGATAGGTTATATGATATGTATGGAAATATTATTTAAGGTAAGAGTTTGGCTGTTAATGAAAATGTTAAGTATTATCCATGTTGTATTATGCTATTGTGATCTTAATGCATGATTAATATTTTGTGAGCTTTAGGGGTATTTTAGTAATATATATATTGTATAAGAATATGACCTAATAGGTGTGGGTACTAAAAGTATATATTAAATATCTTAATTGTGGATGAGGTATTATTATTAATATTTTAAGTAGTGGCGATAATTTAAAATGAGTGGTGTAACAAGGGGCAAAATGGTAATTTGTAATTAAAAAAGGGTATTATGGTAATTGTATAATAACAAGGGTAAATTGGTAATTTTATAATCAAAGGGTAATGTGGTAATTTTGTAATTAAAGGGTAAAATGGTAATTTTGTGATTAAAGGGTAAAATGGTAATTTTATAATTAAAGGGTAAAATAGTAATTTTGTAATTAAAGGGGCACAATGGTAATTTTGTAATTGAAGGGGTAAAATGGTAATTTTGTGATAAAAGAGCAAAATGGAAATTTTAAAATCAAAAGAGGTCAAATGGTAATCCCGTGATTAAGGATAAAATGATAATCTTATAAGTGAGAGGGTGTCATGGTAATTTTTGGAAGTTAAGGGGTAAAATGGTAAATTTGAAAGTAAAGGGGTAAAATGGTAATGTTGTAAATAAAATGGATAAAGTGGAAATTGGAAAGGAGTAACTTGGTAATTATAATAATTAAGAAGGGTAAAATGATAATTTAATAAAAGAGAAGGGTAAAATGATAATTTAATAATGGAGAAGGGTAAAATTGTAAATATGATAAATGTGAAGGGTAATTTGGTAATCTAACCAACTAAAGGGGTAATTTGGTAATTAGGATAATGAACAGGGGTAATTTGGTAATTTGACCAACTAAAGGGTAATTTGTTAATTATAATAAAGGAAATGGGCAAATTGGTAATCTAACAAACCGAGTAAGGGTGTAGCTAAGGTCGAATATATGCTATGTGTCTTACATGCCTTGGATGTCTAGTATAATTATATGTCGTGTTTTATATGATATTATCTTAAATGTTTCATGTATGGCGTGGCTTGGAGCCGAGATGTGTACATGTGTCTTCTTTTAATATGTGATAATACGAATATGTTGTAAGTTATGATGTGATGTGATGTGGCCCTTTAGGACATGCATGCTAGGATAATTAATGTGGTAATGTGGGATGGAGGCATGAAAAAGAGAAATGGGAGAGAAAGATAACTAAGGGGAAGTAAGTTAGCTAATGTAGGTATGGGAGGAACTAGGGTTTGCATAGGATGGTTAGAGTCCGCATGGGGGTAAACTTTACGTATAGAAAGTTGCCTTGGGACGTGAGGAAGGTAATGGAAGGGTCGTTTGGGTGTCTGGGGGCTTCGTTGGAAAAATAGTATGTGGGACAGTATAAGGGTGCGTAGGAGACTAATCTAGGGTTGGGAGGAAACCCTAATGGGAGAAGGTGGAAAAAGAAAAAGAAAATAATAAAAATAAACGAGAGTGAGTGGGGCAGAAAGTGAGGGTTGGATCTAAGGGTCATGGCGTGTAGGGTGTTGAAATAGTCGGGATGTGTACGACAAAGAGGGATGGGCCATATAGGCCCGAGTTAGGGTTTTTGGAGAAAACCGAGTTAGGAGGTGCAGAAGTATCAAGATATGGGACGGGCCCTCCTGGGAGGATAAGTGTGGACATAGTTAGCCATGCATGTCAAGGGTGAAATACTTTCTAATAAGATACATTTAAGACACTAATCACTTAAAGAGGAAGATGTTGAGCCGGACGCAGACCGGTCCACCGGCAAATAATAGTGGCTAGGGCCGGGGTGCCCTACATGACCGGTCCACCGGCGAATAATAGTGGCCATGAGAATTTTGCCTTGCATGATCATTCCACCGACTATAATAGTGGGGGATTCTATGCCCAACAAACCAAACGTAAAAACAATAAGACACGGGAAAGATACTAATTACTTATAGTGGAACACTTTGTGAGTCGGGGCCAAACCGGTCTACCGATGAATAATAGTGGCCAGGAGCATTTTTCCCTACATGACTGGTCCACCGGTGAATAATAGTGGTCAGGAGCATTTTTCCCTGCATGACCGTTCCACTGGCTATAATAGTGGGATTTCCGCACTCACATGGACATTTATAATCCGAGATGACTGATTAATGATGGACTAATGGCCTTAAGACCCTAAAAAGTATTCATTGTTCATTATTGCATATTAATATTTGGTTGACTTGTTAAGGATATGAATTAACGAAAGTGAATGTTACGTATACACTGTTAATATTTGATTGACTCGTTGAATATGCGAATGTATGGATTTGAATGTTATGTTTATACCTGTCATTATGTATGGATACAGTAGTACATCATGTGTTACATTGCGTGCCTACCTTTAAGCGTGTTTTTAAAGGGTTACTCAGTACCGTAGTACTGAAGGGTTCCATTCGTGGGGCTCCTGCCTATTCAATGGGCAGTTTCCCTTGCAGGTCATTTTAGGCGATATTCAAGTGGGCCTTGGGAAAGAGCGTAAGGAACTACCCATCACTTTGTACATGAAAGTGATGCATCGGCGGTCTCATCGCTCATCACTACATACAGATATCAACACTTGAAGTTGACTGGAGAATATAGTGCAGACTTCAATTGCCCTAAGTTAATAGAGGGCCACCAGAAGTGGCTAAAATTTTTCCACATACCCAAAGTATGGATGGGTGATCACACAAGTGTCGGTAGAAACACAAAGCTCCCAACCAATTATATTATTTACAAGCATGTGCCTGAGGTACAAAATGAAATGATATAATTAAGGTGGAAGTTAAAAGCTTCACCTAATGGTTAAATGGTCTTGAAGACCATATGTATAATTCAATCTTGAAGATCGAATAATTAAAGGGTAATGAATACCTTATGTGTAATTTGATCATGGAGATCAAATAGTTAAAATTCTTTCAAGACTTATATAGCACTAATAAAGAAGATCGGATGACATTAAATACCTCAAGTGTTTTTCAATCTAAAGCATTGAACTATTTGGTAGTTTATAGACCCTCGCACTAATTTTATTTTTACACTTTCTATTTATACAATGTTAATTCTTACAATTTAGTTCATGTAATTTTAATTTTCACATTATTTAAAATATTTTTTCTAATCACGAAGTATTGATGATGGCTTTGAGCATAATTTTTTAGCCATTTATTTATGAGACTATACACCTATTTTGCAATTGGTAGTGGTTAAAACCTATCATAGTCAAGTCTCCACCACCATTGTAATGGTTGGAGTATTTATAATAGTCTCTCCATTATATTATAATTTTAGCGGATAAAGATATTTTGATAGTTGAAGCATAAAGCTTCCTATACAACAAGTAGTTTAATGGTTGAAGCTTGAAGCTTTCCATTCAGTTATTAGTATAATGGTTAAAACATGAAATTTGCCATTTGACATAAGTAATTTAATGGTAGAAGCTAAATGCTTCCCGTGTTATAGACTTAAATACAATCTAGATGATCAATTTATCTGATTGAAATGCCTCTATACATTATATTTTAAAGATAAATGATTTTATGAACTTATAATTGATAAGAATATACACGTGTATGTGGTGTGATAAATTTGTTAAAGGTTTTTCTGATTTAACAATCGGATAACAAACTTATGCGTGATTGTAATATCCCAAAAAATTTAAAACCTATAATTTAATAAATAACCTATATTTAGAATAAATTAAAATTTTAATTTATTTAATTTATTTAATTTAGTTATTTTATGGATTTTTTAGTGTATAAAAATGGATATAAATATTTAATAAATTTAAATAAATATTTTGTTCTTTTTATCATACTCATTTATTTAAATAAATTTCCAAACCAATATTTTACTAAAATTATCCTTTTTAAACCAATATATTAATTTCTAATAAATTAAATTATTAAATTAATTTATCTATCAAAAATATTAAATGCCATTATTTTAAAAATTATTTTATTTTATTTTTTCCTCTTTTTCCCTTTTCCTTTTTCTTCCCTTTTTTCTCCTTTTTCTTTTCTTTTCCTTTTTCTTTCCCCTTCGGTTTGCCCGACCCACTTTCCTTCACCTTCCCCCTTGTGCTAGGCCACCGACCCACTTCCTCCCCTCCTTCTCCCTCTCCCATGTTGAAGCCCCAACCCACCTCTCCCCTTTCTTTTTCTTTCCTTTCTTCCTTCCCTAGCTGGACAGTCCATCCTCTCTTTTTTTCTCCCCTCTCCCTCATACATAGGTCGGCCAACTTCCCCTCCTTTCTACCCCAGCCTGACCTCTTCTTTCTTTCCCTTTTCTTCTTCCCTTCTTCTTCTTCTGTGACTGTTGAACCTACACACTATGGCAACCTCCTGCACAACCTGTAACCCTACTCCCTCTCCCTCTCCCCCATCCCTTTCCTTCCATTTCTAGGCCATACACGCCCCTTCCTTCCCCTTTTCTTCCTTCCTTCCTCCTGCCACCTACTACCCTACCCGTCCACCTACAACCTCCCCTTACCACCACCTGACAACCCTTTGACCTCCCTGCACTACCTCATCACCCCACTTTCCCCTACAACCCCTTCCCTTTCTTCTTTTTCTTTCCTCTCCTCCTCAGCCTCCTCCATGCACCACCACTATTTGCCGTTGTTCGCCCTCTTCCGCCGCCTCCATAACCACCCATCAACTCCCTAGAACCTCCCCTACCACCACCCTTCCTCCCTTGGCCAAAACCTTCCCCTATAGCCATCCCTTCTCTTCTTCTTTTCCATTCCTTCTTCTCCTTTGCCACCCTTGCATCCAATTTCCCAGCCTTGTAGCCACCGCCTCTACCGCCCTCATCCACCGATCACTAACCCCCAACCACCACCTACATCTCTACTTCATCCCTACACCCAGCTACCCCCATAACTCCCCTCCATAAGCCCTCCACCCAACCCTAAAACCCTTAGCCAAAATAGCCCCCTCCTTCTCCTATTCCTCTCTTCTACCTCCTTTGTCCTTAATTTTATGCATGCAACTCACACTTCTCATGTAGCGTGATTTTGCTACCTCCCTTTAATAATATTAGCTAATAATTTTGAGGTATAATAATGGTTAATATTAGTATATATTTAATTAATATTTTGATAAAATTACTCTTTTAAATTTCTACTTCTATTATGCTAATTTTTTATATTATTTTTAGGTATTGGTTCTTACTAATCAAAGCTCAAACCTTTAATTGGGAGTACCGATAATGTTTAATTTTTACTTAAAATAAGGTAACCATTATATTCTACTAAAATACGTGGAAATCTTATGCTGGCATAGTAGTATTTGTAATATATTTATATGCATGATATATGTTGTTAAGTATAATGTATTTAGTGGCATATGTTGGTTGATGAAAAGAAAAGTATAATAATTTATGTGCCATGTGTAGAAATAATACTTAAGGGAAGGGGCCTTGTTATTAATGATAATGCTAAATGTACATGTGTGATATAATATACTAACGTGGCCATTTTTTGCATAAATAATGTTATTATAGGCCCTAGATGCATTTTAGAAATATTTCTTGTATAAAGGTGTGGCCTAAATAAGTGTAGGTGCTAATGTGTATTAATGATAAATAATAATAGTTGGTGGTGTTGGATGATATGTATGGAGCATGTATATCAATATCTTATGTACTAAGGATATTTTGGTAAAATTGGTATAATAAGGGAAAAATGGTAATTTATAAGTGTAAAGGGGGAAAAATGGTAAATGGATAAGTAAGGAGGGTAATTTAGCCGATATTTGGAGTTGCTTATCAAAATTAGCTATCCATGATAATCACTTATTTCAAAAATTGTTTAGCCTATAAAAATTCTAAAATAAGTAGTTATCTATGATAACTACTTTTGATAAATAACTCCAAACAAGCCATTAATAATTTTATATGGAAAAGGGAATAACTTGGAAATTTTTTGGAGTAAGAAGGTATGTTGGTAAATTAATAAAAAGGAAGGACATTTTGGTAATTTTGAAAAGTAAAGGGGTAAAATGGTAATTTAATAAATGAGAAGGGTATTTTAATAATTTAGCATAAAGGAAGGGCATTTTGATAATTTTGTAAAAGTGAAGGGGTAAAATGATGATTTAATAAAAGAGAAGGGTATTTTAGTAATTTGGCATGAATGAAGGGCATTTTGCTAATATTGTAAAGTAAATGGATAAAATGGTGATTTAATAAAGGAGAAGGGTATTTTGGTAATTTTGCTTTAAAAAGGGTATTTTGGTAATTTGGTATAAAAAAGGGTATTTTAATAATTTGGCATAAAGGAAGGATGATTTGGTAATTTTGTAAGTAAAAGGGGCAAAATGGTAGTTATAACAATTAAGAAGGGTAATTTGGTGATTTAACCCACCAAAAGGGCAATTTGATAATTTTAATAAGTAAGAAGGGTAATTTGTTAAAGTAACCAACCAAAAGGATAATTTGGTAATTTTAATAAATAAAAATGGTACTTTGGTAATTTAACCCACCAAAAAAGTAATTTGGTAATTTTAATAAATAAGAAGGGCAAATTAATAATTTAACCTATTAAAAAGGGCAAATTAGTAAGTTTAATAGATAAGAAGGGCAATATGGTAATTTGACCAACCAAAAGGGCACCTTGGTAAATTAATAAGTATGAAGGGTAATATGGTAATTTGGCAAACAAAAAGGGGGTAATTTTGTAGTAATTTTGTAAGGATGATGGGGGTAAATTGGTAACTTGTATATAACATGTCAATGGATTAGATGAGTATCTTTGATAAGACATAAGTAATATTGAATAATTAGATAAGAGTGATTGATAAGTCAGTGGGTGCCATAAAAGAGTATTATAAGAACATGGTATAATCTACGGTTGGATGGATAATTAATGGTGTCATGTAGTGTTTATCTTATAATTATACAAGAGGTACCTGGTTTGTAAGTATGCATGGAAATGTGTGTTAGATATGTTTGATGAACGTGTTAGGATTTTGTATATGCCATAATCCTTGATATAGAATGCTTGATTCTATGGCCAGTATATTATTGTGTCTACAGATATGTGAACTTTTTATTTCCCTCGAATTAAATAAATGGACCCGTTGAATAAGACACAAATAAAGTGCTAATTATGTAAAGTGAAAGATTATTGAGTTGGGCCCAGATCGATCCACCGGCATAATAGTGGCTAGGTGCAAGATATCCTAGAGACCGATCCACCAATGAATAATAGTATTCAGGTGCTTGTTGTCCTGTATATTTTCGATCCATTGGCTATAATAGTGGGGGATCCCAAGCTCAATAAACCAAACATTAGATATTAATAAATTATAGAAAAACACTAATCACTTATAGTAGAACACCATATGAGTCGAGGCCAAACCAATCCACCGACGAATAATAGTGACTAGTTGTAGAGTGCCCCGGAGGCCGATCCACTGATAAATAATAGTAGTCAGGTGCGTGTTGCCCCAGTATGTTTCCAGTCCATTGGCTATAATTTTGGGGTTCCTGCACTCACATAGATATAATTTGAAAGATGATGAGTGAATAATGATGAATTAATGGCTTAAGACCAAAAGTATTGATTTCACGTTATGATCTATTGATATAACATGAGTTTGGCTTTAGTGATTGTCCCTTCGTAGGTATATGACGGTTTTGCTAAGTATACGGATTGTGTGTTATGCATCTTTCATTATATGTGCTGTTGGCTTGTATATTGGTTCTAGTGTTAATTATGATTTTCCTAAGCCTGTGTATGATATTGCCTTATCTCGTTTTGTATCATGTGTTGCATGTGGGCCTTGCTTTTTAGTTTGGTATAAAGAGTTATTCAGTATTATAGTACTGAAAGGTTTTATTTGTGGGCCCTTGCCTATTTAATGGGCAGTGTCCCTTATAGGAATATTGTAGGTGTTATTCAAGTGGGCATCGGGGACAAGCGTAAGGATTACCTGGAAAACTTTTAGGGTTTCTCTCCCCACCTTATTTCTTCCTTGTTCAAAATAATTTTACTCTTATAACCACTAATAGTGGGCTTATATCTTTTGTCATGAATTTAGTGCGCTATTCTAATTTAAATAAAGTCTAAATTTGAATAAATTGCATTTGGTTCTTTTTAACCTTAGCACTTGGTACCGAAATGGTAGGATGAAATTAATCTGGTACTAAGTGTGGCAGTAACATCCCCAAAATTTATGGCTTTTGCTTTTTGCTTTCGCTAATTTTTAAATAAAATGAAAAATTTCAATAGTGAATTTGGGGGGCATTACAATGATATTGTACCTAAGTTTCTAGAGAACTTACTATGGTAAATGAGTATTTGATGGTATTATTACCATAATATTTTATGGTCTACTAACTTTTAGTTAGTAATACCTTTTGATTTTTATGGCATGCCAAATGATATCACAAAATTTAATTATCCACTTAAACGACATTTTAGTGGACCATTTAAATTTACCATGGTTTATAATGATAGGAAACTTGCACAAGTGTCCACTTATAATTCTAAAGATCAATTTTTTAATTGGTGATCTCATATAATGATAGGAAAGATCATTGAAACTTGCACACGTATCCACTCAGAATCCTAAAGATCCATTTTTTAATTGGTGATCTCATATAAATGACATATTATTCTTGTTAAATTTATAGTTGTGATAATGTAATAAAACATAAAATCTCCTATGTCATTGATAGAATTCAAGTTGACACATGTGGACCATTTAAATTTACCATGGTTTATAATGATGCATTAATATAAGGTCAAATGTTATATTTTGTAATAAATATTATTGCATTGTCACAAAAGTGAATAGTCATCCAATCAGGGTAAACATACAATCAATGATTTAAGATGGAATCAAAATGACCTAGTAGAGCAATTAATTATGCATTTGATTCATGGAACATTGTTAATGAGGTGTGGAAGTGATATGCCAATATACATACAATGATTTTTGGTATGTACCAATTGCATATCACATTAACCCTTAAGCCAGATTAAATGAGATTATTTTTATAAAAAATTGTATGAGTCTTATGTGTACCTATAATCCCCATTGAATATGAAATTAAGCCACAAAGAAGGCTAGAAATGTTTGTTTCCTTATCCTTTGGGAGAGAGAATAGGAGATTGAGATTATAAAGCAAGTAGGCACTTAGAAGATGTCTTTCATGAGATATGGACCCAAAGAAAAATCAAAGTGCACTTGATTATGCTTATGTTTGTTAGATGTAGCTTAGTTATGATTTGTGTTTATTATGGATAAGAAATTATGAAATTAATATGTGTTTTGACTAAAGTTCTAACTCACATAGAAATTCTTGTGGTAATTTCAAACAAGTTAATGGCAAGTATGTTACAAATACACCAAAAGCGTATGATATGGGTCTAAAAAGCTAAACCCTCAAAATAGGAGTTATAATCCTTTAAAGAGAAAGAAAACTTGCCTTGTTGAATTAACATATCCATATAGATAGATTCTGAGAATAGATTCTACTAATAAATAAAATATCAATTAATTATTCTTACACTGGTGTAAGGTGGTATGAGACAGATATTAGTGTTGTCTTTACTTAAATAGTTGTAACTATAATGGATAAAAATAATAATTATTCTCGATTCATCATGGAATGTCATTAGATAAATTATTGCCTAATTGTAATATTCAAATGTATCCGCTTAATGAGCATGATGTTTATGGACAAAAAGTTTAACATTTGAAGGAGTCAGACCAATTGCCTATAAGTGGATATTTTTGAATAATTAATTCAAAAGTCAGTTTGGTAACACGTGGTTTTATACAAAAGCTAGATATTTGTCTATGATAGGATTTTTATTAGCGAAGTTTTTAAATATGAACACTATTAAAGTATGCTTGTACATACAAATATAACCATATGTAATATGACATGTGAAAGAGACATACTAAGTTGAAGAAGGAAAACTATACTCTTTTCCTTAGCCGTTTATCCCACTAGGTTTGCTTGATAAGGATTTTGATAAGATAATATTTTAGAGATATACTCTTATAGGGGATTATTGTAAATATTAGAAGATGTACATCTAAGGAGGAGTGTTGTAATTATCCTATTTATATATCGTGGATGTACAATATATGAATGTGTATTATATTAAATCATAGGTTTAATAGTCTCATTAGTATCAGAAGTTGTAACATCTTTTTCATTATAATTCCACCCCCAACTTTACATATCCTCGATCTCCTTTCATATTCTCTAACTCCTTATAATGGATGTAATAGGTTTGAGTATTATATATTGTGAATTGTAAATGTAAGAGAGAACTCACACATATCAATGAGAATAAAAAGTCACATTTTCTCTTCCTCTCTAAGTTGTCATATTATCTATCATTGAGTTTATCAATATTATAATAATTATCACATTATAGTTTCTTAGATTACTACAATCATTTTTTTTCATCAAGAGGCATATGACCATGTGTCATTTTACTATTTGGGATTTATCTTGATTACAAATATAAATTAAATCCAGATCTATAGATAAAAAATAAATTTTTAGTACTATTAAACTAACGATGTCTTTTCACCTCAAACCTTTCTCCTCAAAAGATAATGTACTTAGACATAGTTCTCGCCATCAACTCCACCGTAGACAAATGCTACGAAAATAATTTACAAAATATGACTCAAAATACAAAAATTTAGCATTTGCTAATGGGAGTCTCTATAAGAACGAACCCAAAATAAGTGGCTTTCCTGAGATACTTTCCCAACAAACCAAGTCTAAGGTATGACCAAATGTCCTGCAACACCGGGGTTATCTTACCACTTTAATGAAGCGTTTTATTTGGAGTGAATGGGAATTAATGGTGGTGAATTAATTGATTGACCCTACTTGAAAACGGATTTTATTAACCTCAACAAACTAAATAGAGGTTAAAATTTTACCTCCGTTCACTCTTGTTAACTTTACTTTTATTAACATCTAATTTCAGGAATAACTAAAGTAAATGAAAAAATATAAGTAAATTTTATACATTTACTATAATTCAAATGAGATTTTAAAAACATTCATATCAATTTATCTATATTAAATTAATATCATACAAATAATATTTTAAAGTATTTAATTTAATTTACTTTTATTTTTTTATTTAAGATAATTTTTTATATTTATCTTGGTCTTAATTTAATCTCATTCGAACCGAACATTAATATTTGGAAAAATTTCTTTGTAGTCCATTTAGGTGAAATTAATTGGATAAAAATCAAAATGGTCCTAAAATATTTAGTGACAAATACAAAATATTATGTACATATAATGATACTAATATGTACGTCTAATTATACATAAATGTACAGGTAATATTCTCTATATATATATGTATATTAAAATACAAAAAAAAAATTAAATATTAAATAAATTGATTAACTTTAATTATTTTGGTCCAAATAGACTACCGCTATTTTTTCGAGACATTTCTCCCTATCTAGTGCCGGCGGTATAATTTTCTCTCTCTTGATTTGCTTGACAGCCGAAATTGGATTCCTTGCAGAAGTGGGCGGCTGCAGATAACATTCTTTATTGCTTTGCCGTCATCATGTTGTGCCTAGTCCTAGTACGATGCTCCATGTCCATGGTCTGCTCTCTTCCCATTCTCTGCTCTTGTATTCCTGGTTGCCCATCGACTATCTGACGAAGTACCTGGAAGAGTTTGAAATTTTTCTCTCGGGCATGTATCTTAGAAACTTTTCATGGTTTATGACTCATGAATAAGGTTTTCCCACCGTCTCTTATAAAGCTCAAGTTGGTAATTTATGGCAACTGGATTCAAGATTCTTGCTTACAAAAGAATTCGATCCATCTTTCGATTTAATATGATCTCGGTGTTTGCTTGTCAGGGGCAAAGGACCAAATCTAGTGATATGATCTTTCCTTGTCAGTGTTATCTACGGGGAGGGTTCATCGCTTTTCAAAAATAAAAAATGTTAAATAAATGAATTGATACTTGTGCGGGAAAAATACTGGAAACTGAACTGGGTCCTCAGCCGGTTAAGATCTTGGTATGCTCTAAGTAGTCTGGAGACGTTAGCTGCTTTCATTTTTGCGTGTTGGTTGTGACTCTGCTATGTATATGCTGTTCACCTTTTATTTTCTCGTTGCTTTGGGCAATTTGAGTTAGATTTTCCATCATAATTGTACGGAGGTGTTGATAGTTTTATGTTATACAGACTCGTGAGTATTTAGGGAGATGGGCAGCAGTTCTGTGACAGTAGTTTGGTTTAGAAGGGATCTCAGGATTGAAGACAATCCTGCTTTGGCTGCTGCAGCCAAGGATGGGTTTGTTTTCCCTGTTTATATATGGTGTCCAAACGAAGAAGAACCGTTCTACCCTGGTCGAGCTTCAAGGTGGTGGCTTAAACAATCTCTTGCACATTTGAGACTGGCACTAAAGTCGCTCGGAGTTGAACTTACATTGATTAAAGCTGAGAGATCCCTTGACGCTCTCTTAGAGTGTGTCTGTGCTACTGGGGCGAGCAAAGTAGTTTTCAACCATCTCTATGGTATGTTTTTATTGCGCCTTCTTCCTTTTTTTTTTGTTTTAATTTTTAATTTTTTATATTTCATTTTACCATTGTTCGTTTATTTGGGCTCAATATCAGCGATGTGCCTAATTTCTTGACAGTATTTTACATGTATATTGTAGGATTTATTAGTCATTTGTTTCTGGATTTGTCATAAAATAAAAACAAAATGATAGAGCGTTGCTATGCCAGTTTGTAGAAAAGGAGGTTTGTGTACAACTCCTAGCACAAATTACTTAGATGGTTACACCCATTTTGGTTGTTTTGTGGGCTATTCAAAAGTGACAAATCTTCTTCTCGCTCTTTATTTTTGGCAAATTACTAGATATTTCTTTGCATATTTAATTACATATGCAATTTCTCATTATTAACAGCTATGATAGTTGCCTGGAGATGTTGCGATGATGTCCCCGGCAGCAAGTTATACTTGTATGTCAGTCTCTGTGTCTTAGGCCATGGCACCTCCACAGCATGAAAAGCCTCACCCCAATTCAGGGACGCACACAGAAATATCCTGGCTTGAACACACTAGGTTAATCATGAATTCTTAGCTGCTGTTGTGGTATTCTTGACTAGGAAATATATGTTATTCTGATTTGATAAAGTATATTATGTGGTATAGAAGAAAAGAATCATGTGACAGAGTAATCTTGTCACTTAGTTGTTTTTTCCGATGTATGTATTTGTTTGGATGAAATATCATCTGTGATCAGAGGTCTTTGTGCTGTGATGAAGCTAGCAAGTTCTTAGGAGCGATCTCTCACTTAGAACCTTCCAAACAGTCTTATCTTGCATGTGAAATTGTTTGTCTTGTGCTTGATTGTTTTCTTCATAGTAGAAGGTGGCTCTGCTGCTCTTCTTTTATGGTCTCTTTTCAACCTTTTGTCTTTTTTTTTGGTTCATTTTTTTTGTTGGTTGGGGCAAGGGTTTGAAATTGTGGCCCGTAAAGAATATCATGTATTTGTACTTGTTTAAGTCAATCAGCATGTTGACTTGACTGCTATTTTTTCTAGCGCAGATCCTGTGTCACTTGTCCGTGACCATAAAACCAAGCAAAAGCTTGTTGACATGGGCATCACTGTGGAAAGCTATAATGGAGACTTGCTTTTTGAACCATGGGAGGTGTATGATGACAATGGGCATGCTTTTACTACCTTTAATACATATTGGGATAAATGTATGAGCATGCGAATGGAACCTTCTTCAATACAAATCCCGTTGAGGTTGGTAGCAGCTGCAGGTACTTGTTGAGACAAGCAAAATGATGTTTCTTCTGATAACGTAGTCTCAATAGCATTATGACGTGGAATATCATTGAAGAAAGTATTTTTGATTCATTTCTCCTTGAGAACTTTGATCATTGTATATTTAGATGATCTTTCAGTTGGACTTGGCAGCCATCAAATGGACACTGATTGGTTATTGTTGTTTTTGCTGCTGCTGCAGGATATGTAAAAAGTTGTCAAATCGATCAACTGGGTCTTGAAAACGAGTCAGAAAAGTCTAGCAATGCCTTACTTGGAAGGGCTTGGTCACCAGGTTGGACTAGTGCCAATAAAGCTCTGACAGAATTTGTTGAGAATCATCTGCATGAGTATTTCAAAACTAGGACCAAGGTTGAGGGAAACTCATCATCACTATTGTCTCCGTATATCCACTTTGGGGAGCTTAGTGTTAAAAAGATTTTTCACACTGTGTCAGTGAAGCAGTTGGTTTGGGCAAAAGAAGGTGATTCTTCTGGTCTGGAGAGCATCACACTATTTATTAGGGCCATTGGACTTCGAGAATATTCTCGTTACCTTTGTTTTAACTTTCCTTTTACTCATGAGAGATCCTTGATTAGCAGCATGAAGTATTACCCTTGGACTTCTGACCATGCCTGTTTTAAGGCTTGGAGACAGGGCAGGACAGGTTATCCTCTGGTTGATGCTGGAATGAGAGAGCTCTGGGCAACTGGATGGATTCACAATCGAATGAGGGTTATAGTCTCAAGTTTCTGTGTCAAGTTTCTTCTTCTTCCATGGAGGTGGGGGATGAAATACTTTTGGGACACACTCTTGGATGCAGATCTGGAATGTGATATCCTTGGCTGGCAATACATCTCTGGGAGCTTGCCTGATGGCCATGACTTGAATCGTCTTGATGATCCAGAGGTACTTTTTTCTTGCCTCTACAAAAGCAGAATTCCTTTTTATGCATCGTACATAATAAGTATAGTGGAATCATTTTAATGTTTTTGTTATATGTCAAGCATTTGCGAAGAAAAGCATGTATTTCCTGATGGTCGCTTGATGTATCTAGACTCTAAACTGAAACCAGATTTGCATCCTTTCTTTTCTATCACTACTCTGCAGATGCATACTTGTTATTGATCATGTAGGATTTCACTAGACTCTTATCTGCTTTGTTCTTTTGTGGCAACACACCATATAATAGGAATTTGATCCATTACTCTCACAATGAACATGTCATATAGATTAACTAGATGCTCTATTGTACACCTATTCTTTTTGAAGTTTTTATAGGATAGATAAAAATATGTCGATTCTCCAAAGTTGATGTTTCATTTAAGATTTACCTGCGTTGAAATTTATGTTGCCTGAGGATTAACAGAGATGGTGTTGTTTGCTAAATTGTGAACTTGTGAAGATTACGTGACCGCGTAATAAAGCTACAGATGCTTTTCCTAGACTTGGGTTGGGTATTGCATTTACACCTTGCCAAACATTATTAAAAGCACTTATTTAGTAGGCACTTGTGCTCTTCGCACTATCATGCAAGTCGTGTGATCAATTTTTTGCTAGAACAAAGGTAGCATATGCGGGGTCCACTGTAACAACATTTTTTCTAAGCTTGTCACTAATCAAATTTTATAGTGTCTTTGCCAATAGAGCACGTTCCCATGGCCGTGCTAACAAAAGGCTTATGATCCTCCCTTCTATTCAAAACCTTCCTCATGGCCTGAAGAATATGTATGCTTTGGTCCCCCACAAATTCTGGCTCTTTTAGTACATGTTATGGATCTAATTGATCCCAAAACCCTCTCTTTTTTCTTTTTTTTTTCCTTCTTCTTTTAACTAGTTTATAAGCTTGTGCATATGTGTAATTTTGAATGAAAAAAATTATATGCGATATGTTTAAATTATAATTAGTGAATTTCACTGATATGTTATTGAAACATTTGCAAATTCTTTAATTATAAGGGAAATAAATATTAATTGAAAACTTCACATTATCACGATGGAGACATCATTCTCCAAATTTAAACAAATAAGATACACAATCAAGCGATATACTTACATAGTCCATGTTATTTCCATGGAAATTGACTGAGATGCTAGTGTTTTAATTATTGAAAATAGGAAATATTTGTCTAAAAAATATAGGTAATTGTGATCGATAATCTGCATCAACAATTTTAAACTTCTCATAAGAAGTAATCTCAAGTAGATTAATACGTATAAAAAATAATTACAAAATTGCTTTCTTCATCGATACAACAAAAAATCTACAAAATTCAATGACCATGTCAAATATGTCAAAGAAAGTCATTTCAGTAAAGGTAAATTTAAATTTTTTTTTTGATAAATCTAAAAATTTTATGTAGTAGATGTCTTGTCTATTTGAAATTTACCAATAAGTAGATATGTGGGAGAAAGAATATAATATAGTTTATCTATTGTGTATGGTCAACCATAGGGACAAATGAAGTATCAACAAAATTTTTGGTGGCAGACCTTGAATATAATTTTTGATATTGAATTTAGAGAAAAGTCAAAAATGACAAAAAATATATATGGTTTCTAGAAAAGGTAAAATGCACGTTTCTCAATTTATAGTATAGAGGATAGAAGATGTCCAACTTTTTTTTTTTTTTTTTTTTTTTTACTTTTTTTTAAAGTTATATAAAACAAGAGAGTGAGTGTGTATATATATTTAATGGATGATAAAAATTAAATAAACTAATCAAAAGTTTTATGGACTGTTATCCTTATCTTATTTCGTATCAATCAACTCACTAAAATTTTGATAATGATAAGAATATTATAAACTAATGGCATTGATTATAATACTAATGATAGCAATAATAATTATAGTAAAATAATAATTATATATATATATTTTTAAATTAGTTCAATTTCATATGAGCAAAAATCTATCGTAGAGAAACACATTCATTGGTGACCCCGTACAATATTAATGGAATTGGATTGAGATAGGTAAGAAAGGAGAAAATTAGATAACTATTTTAGGTATAGAAGATCTTCGGCTTACATATATACTATTATCATATAATAATTATAATTGTAGAAAGTAACAATATTTTATCTAAATGATATTATATTGTGAACTGCATAATTAAATGAAATAATTAAAAGTGTTAGTGAGAGACCACAAAATTTACAAATGAAATTGAATTGAACGGAAATGTGATAATGGAAATAAATAGATACCTATTCAAAGAACAGTAAATCATAAATAGATATGTTTTTCCACTCAAATTATAGTATAGAAGAACTCCAACACATATATATTATTATAATAAAATTGTAATATAAAAGTAAGAATATTTATGTGTATAATTATTTATAATCGACTATAGAGTTAAATAAATTATTAAAATATGTGAGGTAGACTCCATAATTTATGAAGTTGGTAGAAGAAAAAGAAGATAAAAAGGGGAAAAAAAAAGTAGCGATAAGGCCATTAGCCAAACAATAGTGGATTGGGCTTTTTAGCCTTAGATGTAGGATAGGCTGCCATGCTGTAAGGCTTACAAGTCTCAATCTCTTTTCACCTTCTCCTAGTTATATTTACTTTTATAAATAGGGGTACCCACTCCTCGTTTAAGGTAACTAATACCGTTCACTTTTGGGATTTCTCTCTTTCTCCACACTCTTTACTTTCTCTCCCCCTCCTCTTGTGATCCGCATTCCTAAACCCCTAGGTTTCCAACTATGCAACAACAATGAGACTCGACACAAAAACAACATGTCTCCTACAGCTTGAGAGCCCCTAAAGGAGACACCCCAGGAGAGGATCAACTAGTTATGATGGCTTAGGTGTGAGCCAGTAACTTGAAGCTAAGGCCTCATTGCACGAAATGGTTTTGGACATGCTAACCCCCTAGCCCACATGTTGGTTCCCTAACTTTTGGAACCACCCCCTGCACCAAGTGTCACCAAGGTGGCATGCAGATCAGTCTTTTCTCAAGGAAACATTCCCCGACCAGCATAAGTAGCCTACTCGGTGTTGAGCTTGGAGCATTGAAGCCTTGGATGAAGTGAGTGGATAGGCGGAAAATTCAGAGTGAAAATTTCTGAGGGGGCATAACCCTAGGGGGAGTTGAGGATTGCTATTAAAGAGAACTATGCCTTGGAGCTTGGGATTAGGGAGGAACGAGACATGGAGAAGCTGATTGCCCGGAGGATAGCAGACATCTTTCATGCCCAAGATAATAGAGGCCTATCCTTGGCAAATTAAGATGCCACAGTTGGACACTTATGACGGGATCTGTAACCTGGAGGACCACCTAAATGTATTTTGAAACACAATGCTGTTGACAGGGCTTGGAAAAGAGGTTGACTTTGAGGTGGTTTGTGAAGTTGAAAAGGGGTTCCATAGACGCATTCAACTAGCAGATAAGGGTATTCATTCACCTCTTTGAATTATGCAAGAGGTCATGTAAGGACTTCTTCTTCCTTATGGGGCTCACACAAGGGGCATTTGAAATTGTGTAGCGTTTTTTGGATCACTTTGGCAGGAGGATAGGAAAATAAATGGGTTCGATGATGGTATTACCAAATCAAACCTTATTAGAGGCATATACAACAGAGGTTTGATGAAGAGCTTGTACATAGCAAAGCACAAGACCTACACAAGTCTTTAGCAGGATGTGCAAGACAAAGTTGAGGTTGAAAGGATGGGTGAGGCGGTATTTGGGAGTTAGCCAAGTTGCGATGCTCATAAGCAAGAAGGATCAAGGTAGGGGTAGAGGAGTGTCCATAAACAACTAGAGACCCTAAGGTAGGGCCCATGACCCTTGTTGGAGATATGGTGCGGGTAGAGGGACCAACCCCATCGACCTACTCTCATTGATAGGTATGTGCCCTTAGTGGTGAGCATTATAGAGATATACTCTAATGAAGATGGCAGGAAGTGCTTCCCAAGGCTGCCCCCGATGAGGGCTAATGCAAAATACAAAAACGTGAATAAGTGGTGTGCGTATCATGAGGAGGTGGGTCATGCTATAAAAGAGTGTCGAACTGTTGATCCCTCAAGGATGTTATGGAGGAACTGGTACGTAAGGTGCATTTGAGTTGGTACTTGGTGCATAATGGTTCATGAGGTGAAAGGATAGAATCTAGCCCCTACAGGGGTCTTCCACAACCACTTGCTGAGGGTCAGCCTTGTAGGATAATCCACGTGATAGTTGGTGGGGACCATTGGCGGGGGTTAACAATCGATAATGAAGGTGAACATTCGTCGAGTAGGCATAAGTGGTGAGACAAATATATTCAAGGGATCGACAACTCCCATACTCTTATATATTCAAGGGTGCAAGTAACATCCCGTATCCTTCCAATGCTATTGAAAATCTAAAGATAGCTCCTATACTCTTACATTTTCAAGGGTGCAAGCAACATCCCGTATCATACCCTAAGGGTATTACTAGACTGTGATAGATGACGGTCTTTTCTAGTTTGGTTGTAACTTTGTATGCTTCTATATGGCCTAACTAAGACCCTTTCTTTTAATTGCAATTACTTTTGTTCTCTAACTCTATAAAGTACTAATAAGCAGAAATCAAACTTGAGAATTGAATCAAACTTATTCTGTAACACCTTCATTTTTCACTACTGAAAATTTTTATTTTAAAGCATTTGCAGAAGTGGAAATATAAAAACCATTTTATGAAAAGTAGGGTTTCACCAATGTATCTAATAAAAGATAGGTGTCTTACCTTCGGTCCCATGCAAGGTATAAGATTAGGGTATTCAAAACGTAATACAAGAAAATTAGACTACGAAAGGTAAAACACATGAAGAGAAGAGAGTTAGGGTTTTACGGACGAAGACCCAAAAGCATTTACAAAAATACATGAGAAGAAACACAAAGAAAATATAGCTAATACAAAGTCTCGGTCTCTCAGGACCCTCAAAAGAGAAACATAACGCCATATAGTTTTTCTCTCAAAGCCTCAACCCCAACTAGCAGATGGTCATCTATTGGCCCTTCATACTAGGCTGCACAAAGTCTTCTGCTCGTGAGACTGAACAAGTGATAGAATGAACAGGCATGTCAGTACACTACATACCGAGTAAGCCAAGTTACTAATGTTCACAAAACATAAAGGTTATAGAAGATAGACATGGTTTATATGAAGTTCTTGCACAACATGTTCATGCATCATAACATACCAATTCATGCACTAAGCTTGAAGGATATTCTTGCAAAGTATAACTATACATGCACTTGTGTATGACATGGATATCCAGGATAATCGTAGACTTGATAGAACGTAGGAAAAACATGGTTTATAACATGTATACATACATAAGCCACATATTAGTAAGATAAACCTCCTAAAGCATCTTTAAGGCTTACCCTTTTGAGTCATTACCATATTATGATCACGTGATTATATATATGTATTTTATTCTTTTGATCAATGGGCTGGATCATCCCCATAGTCTTTCAATACCCATGGAAGTCAACCAAATAACAAAATGGCATAAAGTGGTCTAAGCCAAATAAGCTCACTAAGGTAACTGGACCATTTAGTATCAATACCTCATAGTATATCATAAGTGTATAAAGTAGAAAAGATACCCGAATCCTTAGATCTTGGCCAAAGGCAAATAATAATGTGAAATGCCTAAAGGCAAACCAACTCCCGATAGCTAATCGAGGATTGGATAATGTAGACCCATGTAGTGCTCTAAAATCTTCCTCTTTAAGTAATTAGTTTTTTATTAAATACATGTTGAGAACATAAGTTAAGAAAATACCCACACATCATATCAATCCGACGTGCCTACATAATTACTCCACATTATCTACCATAACCTATCAAAGTTACTTAGAGGTGATGCCATTGTTCCCATAGCCAAATCACACCAAGGTGGTGATTAAAATACTCATAATGAACAAGCAAATCCAAGACCATCATTTTTTTTCCTGTTTTCAATATTCAAAGTTTAGGTCAACTCCTAGTACTTTGGTTAAATCCATGGTCAAAATACCAAAAATAACCTTACAAAATATCACAAGTATCCCTAAGATACCTGTTGACTAACCCTTAAAACTAGTGGACTAGTTTTGATATTGTAACAACAAGCATTCAAGCCAAAACAAGAAACTTTTCAATTGGTTTAGACAAACTAGCTGTCTTGTTTTGTTTGAACTAGTGGACTAATAACCTGCTAGGAGCAAAATAGAGAAACCATAAACCATTCAATAAGTTAGAGAACACAAGTGGACTGCCTTTTTTTTTTGGTAAGTAATGAAGTATTATTTACTACCAAAAGAGAAGTTACTACCACCAAAGAGATATAAAAAAGTGATACAAATAGTAAGGAAACTAGCCTCAAACCTTTAGCAGATTATTAATATAAAATTTCCATGAAGCAATCTTATACTCATTACTAAGTAAGAAACACCTACGAGGAATAGTAAAACTAATTTCCTTCAGTAAAGAAAAGGTGGTTCTCGAGCAGTTCTTGAAGATCCTAGCATTTCTTTCACACTAAACAGTAGTAATGTAAGTAACATAGCAAGCACTCAGTACACTCTTCTTCTCCTTAGACTGTCGAGTCTTCTTTACAAGTATCTTCATTTTTCTAGTCCAAGTTGTAACCGGGTCCCTTCTATCAAATGTTCTCCTGATTGTGCTTCAGATTTCCCTGCTGTAAGGGCATTCAAAAAATAGGTGTGCATGGTTTTCGTCTCCATTAGAGCAAAGGTCATATCCCATATCCATGTTGATCCCTATATGTTGCATTCTATTTTTGTAAATAATCTACCTTGGATAGCAAGCCACATAAGGAATTTGTGTTTAGGTGCTGCAATGCTGCCCCACACTAGGGAGAACCACCAATTTTTTGTTTTGTTTTGTGCCTTAATTCCTCATAAGTATTGTGTATATTGTAGTGATTTTCTAGAAAAGTCAAGGTGCTGAGATAAGGCGCTCTGGAAAATGTTGACAAATAAAGGCATAAGTCAGAGAATTTGGTTTAGGTGCCATGAACATCTCTTCAACTTGCTGTATGTCCACAAATAAGTCCCTTGTAAGTATATGGTATGTACCCATTTTACCCACAAGGTGTCCTTCTTTTTCCATATATCCCAAAGTAGTTTTCCTATTACAGCTCTATTCTAGGTCTGTATATCTATCAAGATTAATCCACCTTCCTGTTTTGGTAGGCACACAATCCTCCATGCTACCATTGCTTTCCTTGAGCTATCTGCCTTCCCAGTCCATAGGAACCTCAATTTGGTGTATTAATTTCTAGGGGAGAATAAACATTTGACTTCAATATAGTTGCATGCTAGAAATTACTGATTTGATTAACTATGTACGTCTAGCAATGATAGGAGCTAAGTGTGCTAGGATTGGATTTTCTTGGTTATTTTTGCTACTAAATCTTGCATTTGAGCACAGGACAAACGAGTAGTAGAGAGGGGAACCCCCAGGTAAGTAAAAGGGAAAGTTCCTTCCTAGAGATTGAGCACCCTAAGAATATGGGACTTGAGCCATCTTTCAACACCTCCAAAATTAAACATTTTTAGAGGTTTATGTTTGGTCCAAACCTATTAGCAAAATCCTTGATGACTGTCATGATTTGTTGGATATGATCTTCAATTTTTTGTATCTAGGATGACCTTTGAAGGTAAGATCAGTCTAGAGGTATCTAAGTTGCCTAGGTAAGTATTCTCTAACCAGGACAAAAAGATAGGGGGAGAGTGGATCACTTTGTCTCATGCCTCTTCTTCCTTTGAATGGCAGGGTAAGCTCTCCATTAAGTAGTACAGAAAATGAAACCGAGTCCACACAAGCAAGGATCAACCGAACAAATTGTAGGGGAAAGCCAAGAGCATGCAATGTTTGTTGTAGAAAGTCCCAATTAACTGTATCATAAGGTTTCTTAATATCCAGTTTGAGCATACTCCTGAGAGAGATGTGTTTCTGAGTATACTTCTTCACTAACTCAGCTGCTAAGAGGACATTGCCACCGTTCTTTCTTCCACTAACAAAACTATCTTGGGATTGATCAATCAAATATGACATGATTGGCTTGAGCCAATTAGGTTGAATTTTCGATATGTTCTTATAAAGAACACTACAACAAGCTATTAGCCTGTAGTCTGCCACTTTGGTAGCATTCTCCTTCTTTAGGATGAGAGTGAGAGATGTAATGTTAACCTTCTTAGGTAGGTTACCTGTGGAAAAGAATTGGATGACAACAACGACTACATCATTAACCACAATGTTCCAAGCTTTCTTAAAGAATAAAGTTGAAAAACCATCTACCCTAGGAGCCCTGTTGTCTCCAATTGAGAAGACAACTTGTTTCACTTCTTGATAAGTAACCGGGACCAAAAGAGCATGTTGATGGTCTTCTAACAGAAGAGGACCCTGGGCCATCACTTGTTCTTCAACGCACCCAGTAGCTTCCCCTTTATTGCCAAGTAGGTCCTTGTAAAATTAAGGAAAGCCTGCCTAATATATTCCTTATTTTCCACTGTGTGTCCATTATCCAACTCCAGTTTAGATATGGCATTCTTGTTTTGATAGCTCTTTACATGGGCAAAGAAGTACCTGTTGTCTGCATCCCCAACATTCATCCAATGAATTTTTACTTTCTATTTGAGGAATAAGGCTTGATAGTGGTTAAGTTTATGATAAGTGCTCTCACATTCTAGGGTTTTTTGTCTTTATGTTGTGCTTGACACATCTTGCAAATATATAAGTTGATTTTTGTGCATCTTATCCCTTGCTTGTTCCACCTTACTTACCCAGAGATCTATATTTGGCCTGATTGAGAGTTTTAACGGTAGAGTTGAGCTGATTTAGAATCTTCATATTGGCTAGGAGGTAATTACCATAAGTCTGCGTTTTCCAATTCTCCTTGATAGTCTTCAAGAAATTCCCATCATTCATAAGGAAATTATTGTATCTGGAAGGTTTCTTGGCTGGACTTTGGTCACCTAGATGAACACTTACAGGGTGATGATCAGAAATGGAAGGTGCCAAAAACTCAACAAAGGAACGGGTGAAGGTAATGAGCTAACCTACATTAACCATAGCTCGGTCTAGTTTACAGGCCACAGTCTCTACATCTGTTCTTTTATTGTACCATGTTAGGAAGGAGCCATATCCTTTGAGATCTACAAGGCCTAGGGAATTCACCATTTGAGAATATTCATCCGTTTCTCTTTAGGTAGGGGGCTACCTCCAATCTTCTCAATCAACTTCATAGCTACATTGTAATCTCCTATGAGAACAAATGGGGTAGTAACCTGCATAAGTTCTCTTATCAGTCAAGATCATAAGGATTTCCTAGCTTCTGCAGTGTTAAAAGTATAAATGAAACCCACAATGAAGTTCTTTCTGTCTATTAGGCAGTGCACATCACAGAGAATACATTGATCACAAGCTTTTAAAAGTTGAATCTTCCAGTAGAGAGGATCCCACAAAATCCATATTCGGCCATTGTGATGGTAGGTGTAGTTATTTAGGCTATACCAATGCGGGGCAATATTCTGTCTTATTTGATCAGCTTTACCTTGGTTTACTCTAGTTTCTAATAATCTTATAAATTTATGTCTACCTCTAATGATTCAGTCCTTTATTGAGTATTTCTTTGGACTGATCATTCATTCCTCTGACATTCCATATTACTAACATGATTCACCCGGATCAAAAGTAATTTGCCTCTCCTCCTCTTGCTCCTCCCTATCATTGTCTTCTTGTTGCAGCATTTGAAAAGTATTAGCTATAGTTAATGCTTGGCCATTTCTCATTCTAGATCTTAGAGCATAATTTCCACTAGGAAGTTTCAAGTTCTGGATCATCATTGAGTCGTTTTACCTCCTTGCTGATGTATTATCATCTATGTTGTCACTTTTAGATGTAAAGAAAGGATTTTACCTATCTTAAAACTGAACTTCTTTACGGTTGGCTGTGCTAGGGCCTGGTATGTTTGACTCTTTTGTTTGTTGGATTGTAGGGGGTGCAATTTGTCTTCTATCCTTAACCATTAACCACTTCTGCTTCTACTTCTCGAAAGTGGTAGCCTTCCTATTCAGGGGCAAAAAGCTCCATCATGATAAGAATTTGAACAGATTGGACAATACTTTGGCTTCCATTCAAATTCGACTTTCTTCTGGAAAACTATGCCATCAGGATCTTGAATGGTAATACTCTCACATAGAGGTCTTTTTGTGTCTACTTCCACTAACAATCTAGGGAAGGCTATACATTCTTTCCTTATAATGATTGCATCAGCACATACTGGTTTGCCCATAGAGCTAGCTATCATACTTAGAGATCGTGGAGACCAATATTCAAGAGGGAGATTGGGGAGTTTAATCCATAAAGGAACAAATTGAAATTCCTCTTATGAGAACTTCATCTTCCTCATAGTGATTGCATCAACACATATTGGTTTGCCCATAGAGTTAGCTATCACTTAGCGATCGTGGAGACTAATATTTGAGAGGGAGATTGGGGAGTTTGATCCATAAAGGAACAAATTGAAGTTCCTCTTACAAGAACTTCATCTTCCTCTGCCATCTCTTAAGTATGAGTGGTTTGCTGTAATAAGTCCATTGATGAGAAAGTAAGCTATTGTAGTCCTCTTCATTTGCAAATTTGAAGACATAATGTTCATCTCCACGACATATAATCTTGGGCATAATGATGTTCCTCTAATGGAATCTAACAAACCCTTACATCTGATTGTATGAAGGGGAATCCCCGTACACATATCCAATTAGTGCACACTTCCAGTCATCTACCTCTTTATCTATTTTAGTCTGTTCAATTTTAATAACAACCTAGCTATTCTCAATGTATGTTGGAACATAGGAGAGATTTAATCATTGATTTGGGCATCTATTCAATGAAGCCCGATCTCTCCATGAAATTACAAGTTCATTCTCAGTACTTGGTTTACAAGTAATTGGCGAAGGATTAGTTCTGGATTCGATCACCACATGTTGGTAACTCTGATCTTCCTTTACTCCTTTAGTCATCGAGGTAGAAATCACAGGCGAATGTACATCATTCATCACAAATTGGGCTGCCATATCCTTTTCTTGATCTGTCAGGGAAATAGGTGTATTCAACATTTCTTTCATCTTATCCATCATCTTTAAATCCCTTGATTTCAAATTTGAAATTAGGGATTGAGTTTTAGATTCTTCTACAAATTTATTAGGATTCTCCATATCCTTCGATTTCGATTGCTTACCAATCACTGATTTCTTTCTAGCCATGGAAATCGGCGTATACCATAGGGTAGAGGCCAATTCTTGGAACTTCGGTGAGGGAGAGAATTTAAAATTCAAACTTTCAATAGTTATTTAAACATAAATATCATTCCTCTTGAAGAGTTAAGTGGACTAGTTTTCACCTTTACAAGTTGGTTGTTTTACTCAGACCACACACCCAACATGCTGTTCGAGGGTGAAACATGCTTTTATAGTTCAACCTAAGCATTAGCTATGATGCATACAAGGTTATCAATATATGATAATGAAGGATTAACAAGAATTAAATCATGCTCAAGACTTCATGAGTCCATCAATATTTCAACATATTATTGCATCTTATCCCATAAATTAAGAAAACTTGAAAATCATGCTTCAAACCTTGACACCATCACTTCATGCTATAAAAATAGACATGCTCACATGTTGGATTCATAATAGAGATTAGATAAACCACAATTATATGTAGAATCCACAGAAGGCCATTCGAGTAAACATTATTTCTATATATGCTCACACATACTTTATCACAACGTGCTTGTATTGGCCAACCCATTATCATATACCTCTGCACACAACTCAAAACCTATGGCCTACCCAACCTTCATGCTCCATGTCACCACGAATTAAGTTTAGATCGACTTACCTAGCAAAGCAATCAAAACAGAGGGAAATAGGAGAAAAGCTCCATCTTGCTAAAAACCCACCATTCGTTGAATACCTTCAAAAATACCCAAGGCAAATCAAATAGGAAGTCGAGAATTCAAGAGGAAAAATAGAACTTAACCTTGGCTCCAAAATCATAAACGTAGAGAGTAAAAGATGGCTCAAATCCTCAACCTTCTCCTAAGCCTATTCTCCTTTTGCAATGGGAAAAAAAGGAATATTAGATAAAGGATGAGAGGAGATGAGAATTGAGGTAAGCATAGAAGAAAGAGAGATTCGTTTAAGCTCCGAGGAAGAGAAAGAACGAAGAAAACGTAGAGAGACTTGGAGGTTTTGGGGAAGGCAGTGAAAAGAAAGGCTATGACCTTATAATTTGGCATGATCCAGTAGGAAATGGGTTAAGAGGTCATGTAACTCGAAACCCTAATCATCCAGTTCGAATTTGGACCAACATGGACGAATTTTAAAGTTGTACAAAGCTTATTGTGGCTCAAGAGCTAAAAGGTTGAAAGATGTGGTATTGTAAGAGTTGTCACTCCAAAATAGTAATAACAAGGAAGGGGTAAAGGAGAAAAAACGTAAGGGGGATGAAAGCTTCCCATAGCTGAGAAAATCTAGTATGGTATTGGCCTTTCTGAGGCAAATAGTTGAGAGATATAATCTTAGGCCATCAATTTCCCTTCTGCACAAATTTGGGCCCTCGAATCTGATTTAGGCTGATAACATTCAGGATAAGGGTCATGACTTTCGTGAAAATGATTTAGAAACATCTATGGGCTTAATTATCAATTTTCAAGATCATTTCAGAAGATTTGGATTAAAAAACTTGAATGCGAAGAACTTCCAAGTTGCATGAACCAGCTTATGGTATGACAGAACTAGTTGATTGGTTTTCATGAGGTGACTAGTTTGTTAGAAACAGTTGTTTGGTTCTTCCAAACCAAAAACTCTAAGAGCAGATAAACTAGTTGATTGGTACGGGCTAACTAGTCGGTCAGTTTCTGCAGAAACCAAGTCTTCTATAAAAATGAACCTTCCTACAAAGTCTTTCAAAATCAAACCAAAAAGCAACTCCAAAACACAATTAAACACATTTAGATCATGATCAACCGCCCAAATTAACACACCTTAAAGGATCTAAAAAGCAGGGTATTACCTATCCTCTTAGCTGGCTGCCACAACCACATTCAAGTTTGAATCTTTGCTCCAAAATCTCTTTATCCTTGTTAGGAGATGAATACCATAATTAATGATTGAAGAGTGAGTGTTACCTTGTTTTATTAAGTGGACTTTCTTATCTTTCATTGCAATCTTTGTTTTCTTTGATAGGATTACAATCCATGTACTATTTCTTAAACTCAAATCCAGCTTGTATTTCATGGGCATAACAAAGTGGAAACAGTAGTTCGTTAGAGGTCCTCTTTTTATTTCCTTTCAGGTCAGCCTGAAGACAGAAGCAAAGGGTGAGTCGGCTGAACCCCACGCATTGAAATGGATCTGTTCTATTGATCTCCGTTGGATTTCTTTTGCTTTTCCTTGTATGGAAGTATATTGCTACTATAGAAACTAAACTCTGCGCTGTAGGGTTCTTGCATAGGTGGCGTAAAAGAAAAAGTTGTACTTCTGAAACATAACTGCACTATATTATATGGAAAATTTATGGCTTCTGCTGGAGGATGTTCTGTAGTAGATTCAGGCTTTTTACTGTTTGCTTATTATATTTCCACTTACTTTCTTATGGGATTCAGGTTCAGGGTTCTAAATTTGATCCAAATGGAGAATATGTGAGGCAGTGGCTGCCGGAGCTTGCAAGACTGCCGACAGATTGGATTCATCATCCTTGGAATGCCCCTTATTCTGTTCTGAAAGCTGCAGGAGTGGAACTGGGGTCCAACTACCCAAAACCTATTGTTGAGGTAGATTTGGCCAGAGAACGTTTGACTGAAGCTATTGTGTTCATGCAAGGAAGAGCAGGTGCTGAAATGGCTGAAAACGCAGATGGGACAAATGAGAAAGTTGTTGACAACTCCGACAATCTTGCAGCAATTCCAGTAGCTGTCTTGAAAGAAAAGGTCGTTTGCCCTTCTCGTTCATTCCATGATCAAAGGGTTCCCTCAATGCACAGTTCAAAAAATGTTTTGGGGAATAGAAAGAGGTCAATATTTGGCAAAGAAAAGGTGGTCAATGATAATATGCAAAGTATCAACAACAATGCTGGAACATCTAGAGTGGATGAAGAATTTTACTCTACCGCTGATTCTTCTTCTGTCAAGAAACAGGTTATCAGCGGATCTTCGTTCTCTGTTCCCAAGACTTGTTCAAGATTATCAGAAGACGAGGTTTCGTTGGATTGTGAATCTTCTGATCTGAGTGAGTCATGTCCCAAACAGATTGATGCACAACAGTGTTCCGAACAAGATGATAAGTAATGTACCGTTCAAGTAAGTTGCTTATTGCGGGTTTCTTCAGTTCTCTCTTTCATTTCAGTCTGCATATATGATTTGTAATATTCTATGTATCCTCTCCAGCAATGTAAGATTTCTTAGATGGTTAAGAAGTTTTTTTCTTTCCCATAGTGCGATCATTGCGAAATTCTGCAAGTTATCTGTAGTATGGGTGACTGACATTATACTAGTATACCGGTGGGAATGCGTACGAGAGCTGAAACAAGTTTAACCGACACGGTTGCTGATCGAGTGATGCTACATCATCCACATCTTGGACTTCGACTTTTCAAGGCCTATGGTAATTTTTTGTGGCCGTCTTTACCTAACAAAATATTTAACCTATGTTAATTTTGAATTAACTTATACTAAAGTTGTTTGGCATTGAGATAAGCGTACAAGAAAATGAGTACTTCTATTTACACAACTTTAGAAGCATGATGGCATAATTTGTTAAATTAAGAATCGGATGAGCTAATAGGCTCAATACCAAGTGATACATCTTATTGAGGTAAAGTTGAAAAGCATATGTGAAGCAAAAAATACTTCTCAAAGCATAATTCACAATATTTATGGTTCAGCTTCCCAAACTGTTGTATTATTATCAAGCCATGAAAGTAGAAAGTAAAAGAAATAAAAAATAATAATATAAATATAATGTCATTAACAACTCTACTGTCTATATGAGACTTTCTAATACAAATATTTTTCACATAGTTGTATCAACTTTTACTATTTTGGTAAATTGATTAAAGCAAAATCCATTCACTTATAAGACCATAGAAGTTAAGACATAATTTATATTTAGGGTCTTGGTTTGGTTATTTATACAGCTAATTGAGCAACTAAGCCCAAACTGAACACTAACATCTTTAGTAATGGTAGTATATGTTGCTTTTGAAAATAAGCTACCTATTTTATTTTTTTGGACCCAAATGTATCTGATCGATCAAGAGATCTATTAGAACTGTGTCTATGTCTTCATCTCAAGTTAGATTTTTCTTTTCATTTGATGGTACGTCGCCAACAATTTATTATTGTGCAAATAAAATCCATGATAATCTTATAGTGATAACCCTATCTTATGAATAAATACTACAATACAAATATTACAAAAGATGAACATCGAAGCACTTTCCAAATTGAGATAAGCATGTAATGTTCTTAATAATTAAATAAGATTCACAATCAAATTCCATAAAAATAGATCATTGTCAATTACATTTTCATAAAGTACACATGTTGATTATATATTTTTTTTCTAAGTGAAATTAACAATAATAATATCTTTACTATTAGTTATTTAAAATCTCTCTCTACATTAAAGCTATAATTTTTTCTCTTAATTGTTCAACTTCTTTACACTATTCTACTAAACTTGGCACAACATTCGATTGTGTGTTGTAAATTTTAATCTCATTATCAACATTCAAAATCAATTTTTTATTAGGTTCTACTTCTATAAGATAGTTCTACAAAATGCATTTGGTTAAAACTATGTCAAATTAAGTTTTAATGGCTTAGAATGCTTCAACCACTTTCTAATATTGGTAAATGCTTCTTTAAACACCAAATGCCCTCTTAATAACATTTCTCAAGGAAGTGTATCTTATTGAAAAGCTCCTAGGTATTTTGAGGATGTTGAATGTTATGTTCCTTGAGATGGAACCGAGTATCGCAATATGGTATAATATATCTAGTCTTCACTTGGAAACCTGCATTACCCAAGTAAAATTTACTTGGTGGCACTACCAATCTGTGTATTTCTTTATATAAAGCATTGTTTAGTATCTTTAAATTAGATCTCGATCTTTCCCATCCTGCCATCTAATATAAAAACCTTAGATCACAAGAGCAAGTGACTAACACATTTTAGGTCAGGAATCTTTTTTGCCATGATATCTTTGCACCACGTTTGGTAATTTTACACAAAAGTGTGATCCATCTATTGCTCCTACACAATCTTATGCCTAAATTTCAAATTTTTTATTGAAAAAAATTCAAGTTGTAATATGTACGTATTCATTTGTTTTATAACATTATAATATTTACCTTAAAAGGTGACCAAAATTTTGAATTGTTTGATATTTCAAAAGGATAGTGAGATCTAATAGGTTGTTGTAGAAAGAGCTCTAAAGAAATGATAGCATTCAACACTTGGTAGAAATGTTGGCTCGCTATCTCCTCTATGCCATTGGAATAAGTATTATTGAGACTCCCATAATCTCTTATTATTGAGACAAGCCTAGCAAAAGCCTAATTTCCCATCCTCAACTAGTTAAGGTAATCCTCGTCTTATATATATATATATATATATATATATATATATATATATATATATATATATATATATATATATATATATATATCGGTCTAAAAAAAAGCTCATTGCTTATAATATCCCAAGTGAGAAACATCCCTATCAACATAATTATTAGGGAAAACAACAAGTTAGATGGAGGACAAAATTGAAAGATACACATCGGAAGAAAGACATTTTCCTTTTTTTCTTTTATTTTAGTAAACTTTAACTCTTTCTTTCACGATGTCTCCTTCCATTTTTCTTTGTAAATCCACTTGGCAATCATGGAAGGCAAATAAAAATGACCTACTTGTAAAGGATAAAAGCATTGTACTTGCATTTATATTTTGACACTTGAGCTGTGCTAGTTTAATTTCTTGAGCATCTTAATGAGCAAACATAAATAATAATAATAATAATAATAATAATAATAATAATAATAATAATAATAATAATAATAATAATGGTCAATTTAAAATAAATCTTGGTTCAATTTTATGGTAATTAGCCCAACATTCAAGATTATGCAACTTCAATACTAGAAGAAACACTAGGTTACACAACTTTCTTTAAAGGCCCATGATTTGTAAGGAAATACATATTAGTCACTAGTATACCTAATACAAATTCTCTAATTTTCCTAGAGAATCAAGAACAAAAAATTCCTTTAATCTCTTATGTAACACGCCTATTTTTTACAAATGAATTTTTTTTGAAACATTATGGAAGTGGAAAAATACCAAACACATCTAGGAAAAACAAGATGTTACCATCGCATCTAACATAGGATAAACGTTTGTCGCCTGTCCTATGTTAGATATAAGGCTAAGAAATCCAACAAACTAAAAGTAAGAATAAAGTGCGCTAGAAACATGATATATAAATAATAAAAGAAAACGTCTACAAAATAATACCTCGATGTGTCTCTAAAATATTCAAATACATGAGAGAGGGTAAATCAAAAGTATAGAGACATAATTGGCATAAAATGGAAATATGGCAAAGCCTCAAACCCTGTCCCATTAAGGACTAAAAAATGGTCTTCGTATGTTCATGCTCTCAAGCCTTCAAGCTTAATACGAGGTAGGCTAACTACCAGCAATTCTTAAAAGCCTACACATGGTCTTCTACTTATGGGATTGAGCAAGTAACCAAACTAACAGGCACATCAATATGCTACATACCAAGTAATACCTTCTGATTTTCATTATCGTTTTGAATTCATAGCATACTCATTCCGATTTTTCCATTACGACCTTCCAAAGCATTTAGTGAGAATAACATGAATTATGAACCATTTAATCCATCCAATAAGTTAGTTAATTCATGTAAAGATGTGTATTTTAATTATTAAATAATCATAATATATCATTGTTTATAGTCTCAAAACATATCAAGTGCAAAAGACCAAAAATATATTGCTTTGGTTGAATTGATCAATTGATTTGGCTTTACCAAAGCCTAGAGTTCCTTTGAACCAATCGACCAGTATGGTCAGACTAGTCAACCGTTCTACGACTAGTTGATCGATTCTGACAAGTTTTTTGATGGATTTAGGTAGAAAGCAACCAAATTCATTGTAGACAATCCGATTTATCAGTTTAGGACAACTAGTTGACTATTCTAAGGACCAATCGATCGGTTTGGTTCAACCAGTAGATCACTTTGCTTCCACAAAACACATAATCAACATTTTAACATGATTCAAACTCTAAAATCTTACTACATCCATACCATAACATTGTCATAGCATAAGACCAATATTTAACATGCTCATAAATTGAATCATGCTTCATTTACATACAATTAACCTTATTCTCATAAATAAAGCCCCTTTTTTGAGAAATCTTATGCTTATAGGCATCTAAAGAGTAACATTTTACATAGTACACTAACTCATAGGCTTATTCATGCCACGTTTCAAAGGTAAGAATGACTTACTTAAAACTTAGCGAAATTTTCCACCGAAGAGGAAAAACCTTAAGTTGGAAGATTTCAACTTCCAAAACCTTAAAAAAAAAGTTTGAAACTTAGAAATCATCAAATAACCTTTGCAAATCAGGAAATTTGAATAAGGGAAGAAAACAAACTTTCCACCTCCAAGAGAAAAACAGGGGAAGAGTTTGTTGAAAGCAAACTCACCTAAACTTAACTCTTTCTTGCTTAAAATAAAATGAGAGGGACCTAGAGAAAGGATTACAAGAGTAAATCAAATAAGAATGAAAGCTTGAAGTGGATAAAAATTAGCACAAGTGTTTTAGAAACTTAGGTCTTTTGGAGGCTGAAAGAAAAATAATTAAAAAGATGATTAGAGTTATTTATTGCCAACAAATTGGCTAATTAATGAGCAAATATATGAAACAGAAAAAAAACCCTACTTTTACCATTCAAATTTAAGCTAGATAGGTGAGTTTATCAAGAATAGATTGACTTTCATTTTAGAGCTTGAATTATTATTTTCTGGAGAATGCATGCTGAGTTCATCCAGAAAGGATCAAACAAAAGAAGGGAAATGATAGATTGGTGTGGGAATAAAATCTTCTAACTGTGCAGTGATAGTCTGAAATTGAAGTATATGTTCCAGAGCTGTGTACAGGAGAGAGGAGGAAGAAGACAAGAGTGATGCCATTCTCTTTATCTGTTGAAATGTGTCCCTTGAATTTGTGTGAGGAAGAAATTAAACCTAGATAAATGATCAAAAGGGTTAATGATTACTTAGGAATAACTTGGAGTTGGATTATCAAATTCTCATATTGATGCAATAAATTTTCTAAAAAATAAGCTTCGAAAAACACTCAGTCGGACAAACTAGTTGATTAGTTTGGTAAGAACAATCGATTGTTCTATAGATCAATTGATTAGTTTTTTAAAACCTCTCGATTGGTTATATTGAACAAAAACCCTAGCTGAAACGACATACTGGTTGATTGATTTATAGAATTAACCGATCAGTTCATTAGAAAAACTCACTTTATTCAATTTTGCAATTTTTTTTAAATTTCCTTTTACATAAAACCCAAACTATATTTCCAAATCAAGATAGAAATAACCCAAATTTCATTAAGTAGAATAATTTTTTATTTTATAAATATCATAAAATATGGGGTATTATAGTAATATCCTCCTTAAAAGAGGTTGTGTCCTTGGAGCTTACTAACTAGAAATCTAGGGACATTATATAATATATAGTAAGTCATACATCACATATAACAAGCAAAAGGGGTTGCCACCCCCTTAAAAGAAGGGTTCCACTAAGGGAACAAATCAGAGTACTTCACTTAGATCTCTTCTTCGACCTCTCACGTTGTCTCCTCAATACCATACCGTGAGTAAAGAACCTTCACTAGTAGGACGATCGCTATGCGCATCACTTTGGTCTTCGTGTCTAGAATGTTTACTGGCTATTCTTCATAAGTTAGAGACTCGTCATGCTCTAAAGACTCTAGTTGGATGACACTTGTAGGATCTACTATGTACTTCTCAATTGGGAAATGTGAAAGACATTGTGCACACGGGATAAATCTACTGGTAAGGCTAACAATATGCAACTTTGGCGACTCGATCTATGATATCGTACAATCCAATGTATCTTGGATTAAACTTACCCTTTCTATTGAACTTCATTACTTTTTTGGCAAGAGAGACCCTCAAAAGGACTCTATTACCCACCTTGTAGCCATCAGTCTGTCTTCTCAAATCTGCATATCTTTTTTGTCGGTGTTGGGATGCTCTCATACTATCTTAAATCAATACAATTAGCCTCATCATCTACTCGACCATGTCTGATCCCAACACAATAATCTCGTTGATATTGCTCATACGACACCTCCTCTTGTATAAGGTTTCAAAAGGTGTGTATAAGGCCTCTAAAGGTGCCATCTTGATACTTGCATGATAACTATTATTATAGGAGAACTCAATCAAGTTTAGACAGTCATCCTAATGGCCCCCACAATCCAACACATTATCCTAAAGCATGTCCTCTAAGGTTTGATTAATCCTTTCTGTTTGACCATCCATAGTTGGGTGAAAAGTAGTATTAATCATCAACTAAGTCCCAAAAGTGGCTTGAAACTTTTGCCAAAAGTGTGACAAGAATCTAGAGTTTTAGGCTTACATGATGTCTTTAGGGACCCGATGTAGCCTCACAATGTGCTTGCTATAAGTATTGGCTTCCTTGGGTATGGGCATTACCAACATAGTCAGTCGATCCACAATGATCCATATAGAATCAAAACCACTATAGGTATCCGAAAGACCAACCACAATACATAGATATGTTGTTCCACTTCTACTCTAGAACTTCTAATAGTTATACTAATCCTATTGGTCTTTTATGTTCATTCTTGACATTCTGACCAGTTAAACATCATGCAATGAACTCTACAATCTCACGCTTCATATGGGGCCACCACTAGACCCTCAAATCCTTGCACAACTTATTCCCTCTAGGATGGACAGAATAAGAAATACAATGACCTTCCTCTAGAATTTTCCTCTTGAGTTGAACACATCCTCTAAGTACACACTAGCTACCAAGGTATCTGACACTCCTGTATTCGTGGATTTGAAATCCCTTGGCTCTACCTTTTTCAATACCCTACTTGATCTTTTCGGGCTTAACATCACCAAGTTGACTAGGTCGGATCTCCTCAAAGATTGAATGTGTGATAGTGATTGCATTTATCCTTGCAACACATTAATATGAACTCATAATGTCTATATCTTGTTTAAAATGTTGCCTTCAGAATATCCTACTCAATTATTCTCACCTAATGTTAAGCTGGCTGCAGATCATTCTTGGAGAACACTGTGGCTCCTCTATGATGGTCAAACATATCATTGATTTGTGGCAATGGATAATATTTCTTCACAATAACCCGATTTAATCCATGGTATTTGATGCAAAATATTAGGCTCCCATCCTTCTTCTTAACAAATAATACTGCTGCTCCCTAAGGCGATACAATGTTACCATTTTCCAATAATTCTTCTAGTTGAGCCTTAAGCTCCTTCATCTCCGCGGGTTCCATGCAGTATGCTACTTTGGATGCTAGCTCCATCCTTAGTAATAAGCATAACACCCCAATTTTTACTACTAAAAAAATTTATTTCACAACAAAAGCATATAAGTAAAACATTAAGGGTCATCGTTGTAATTGACATAAGTCTTGTTTGCCCAATTATTTTTACATCAATCACAAGATTAAAATTATTTATAGTAAAACAAGGAAATTAGAAATGGAACAAACATTTATAATACAATATGAATTTAGAGGTTAATTCCGAATTACAATAACAAAATGCAAATTAAGGGATACCATAGATTAAAGAGTTCAAAAAGGTATTTGGGTAAATACATCAATCGAATAACATTACTCTTCACCCGGACACCCAGTACAAATAACATGTCACTCGTCCTCATATAGTATATCATTTCTTAAGTATTATCATTGTTAACACATCCAAAATTCATGGTTTAATGCCCATGTTTCACACATACAATATTAACTTTATCCTAAACGTTACTATTTATAGAGCTCTCAAAACCCCAATTTTAAGATTAGTTACAACTCTTCTCATAAGGCTCGTACAATCACCCAAATTCAAGAAAACCTCCTTAAATTACCAATATTGACAACATATACAAAATTTGTAGTCTAAGTCAAAGGTTTTATACATAGAATAATAATATTACCATTTAAGGTTACTGTGCCCTAATTTAACCATGATCTCATTTCGAAGAATCCATAACATTCAGTAAGTATTCCAAATACTTCTCCTGATATCATTATCATATTTGATACACTTAGCACATTAAAATATCAAGATTTCCATATTAACCCATATTACTACTCTATAAATTACAATTTCCCACAAGTACGGCTTAGCATATTAAGATTATATCAATACATCTTTCCCATTATCACTTCCTTGATATCATATAAATTCGCATTATCACAACATTTCATTAACAACAACTATATTACTTAAAAATAAATAAATAAATTAGCACATCAAGAACGTTAACTACCTAAGATAACTCTAAGGTCCACTTTATATATTTATGAGATTGTAATCACAATACTATATATCCTTTTACTTTTGAAAAATGGTATTGATTGAAAAATCACTTATAACTTAGATCATGTGTTAGCTCTTGAATAATCATGAGGGAAAATCACACCATGTCAATGAAATCAACATACCAAGCATATAAATATTACCATCTATTTAAAACATTTCCAAGTCTCATTCTAATTATTGTTGTTTTTGAGTGATGATTACATACTTTATATCCATGTATGTTTATAAGAATTTTCAAGACATAGTATTACCAAGAAACCATCATTGTAATATCCTATCATAAAATCTTTTAAAAATGTGTTTAAAATTATGTTGATATAAGATAAATTAGTTTGGTTTTGAAAAGAGCTTGAAATTATAATAAAATTGTAAATTTTAGACATATCGATCAACTAGTTTACCTAACCAATAGATTGACATGCTTTGAGATTGATAATTGTATTATCGATGAACTAGTTGATTGGTTTGTTCAAACTGATCTACTGATTATCCATCGATTTTATATTCTTTCCTAATTTTGATTCGAATTCCTCTCCAATGTTTATGAAAACTTCAAATTAGAGTATATTTGTGCTAATGGGCATATTTTAGTGCTTTGGAATTATTTTTACATTATTTAGATCACTTTATGATTTTTATTTAGCTAAATTTTCCAAAAAGCACTTTTGAGACATATCTCACTTTCTCATTTCTCCCTTTTTTTCCTCTCTCTTTTGGTAGCTTGGTTGTGTGTTTGACTTCAAGCACCCCTTCCCTAACTTACCAACCTTTTGCCATGCCTCCCCCCAACTACACTCAACTCCCTAATACCATCATATATTCTCTTACACCTTGATTGTCCACACTCATTCATTCCGGTCTTCTCTCTCTCCCTCTTATGGATTTTAACTAGCTCTCTCTTTTATACATTCCATCTCTTATTCATTTTCACTTCTTATCTATTTTCTTTCTCTCTTCTTCCTTTCCTTTGAAAATTTTGATCAGTTGGTTGTGAGATCAGTGGATTGGTTCAATGAGCTAGTTGATTGGTCCCTACGAGCAGATGATCGATTTGCTAAACCCATTGACTGGTGACCTTATAACCAAAGTGATCTGGTCTCTACTTAGACCCATTAACTAGTTGGACTAAACTCATCGACTGGTATCCTATGAACAATCGATTAGTGATACCAACCAATTGATTGGTCTGTTGATGTTATTTTTGGTTTAGGTCTGGTACGACTAGAGTAGTTGACTTATCCAGTTGTATTACACCTTTTTTGTTGTTAGTAGTTGTTCTTTTTTGGGCCTTTTATGTTAATACCTCCATGTAATTATAATATTTAAATTATGATTGCAACCATGTTATCATGTAATTAATAAGAATTATATTTATAATATTTTGGACTTGAATTCGTTAAGTTTGGTATCATCTCTAAACACCACATTTGTTGCTTTTATGCCTTGTGATGTGTTTTGTGGTATCACTAGGAAGCACCCAATTTGGATAATAACAAATTTTTTTTTTGGTATTATCACTTGGAAACATCCAATTGGTCATTTATAGAATTAATTTGTGATTTGTAATGTCATTATACCCCAACCAGCTCATCATAAGCATTAAAGTCCTCTTGGGCCTCATTGCCTACCTGTACAGACTCAAGAAGGGCCACTACTCATGTGAATGAGCAACACTCATGATAAGGGTGATCAATACACTACATACTGAGAAAAGTAACAATATAGCTAAGACACAACATAAAAACACAATATAGATATTATGCAAGTAGTAGGTCTCATTAGATTAATTACTACTATCGGAGTTAAGCCATTAGTACCGTCTTTACACATCTCTCGAATTATATCCATGTGAGTACAGAGACTCCACTATTATGGCCGGTGGAAAGAAATAACTACTCTATAGCAGAACACGTTTGGCTACTATTATACCCAGTTGAACAGTAAACATAAACATCTCTAGGAAAAAAACGCTCTTGGCGACTATTATAATCGGTGGAATGAAAAACATCCTATGTCTGGTCCCGACCTATGTGGTGTTCCACTGTAATTAATTAGTGTCTTTCCATAATTTTTTATCATCTAAGGGTTTAACTTATTGAGCTTGGAACCCCCACTATTATAACCAGTAGAACATAAATAACTACTTTAGGGCAGAACACGCTTGGCCACTATTATAACCGGTGGAACGGTAACACATACATATCTAAGGCAAAATGCTCCTAGCCACTATTATAAGAGATGGAATAATAACATCCTAAGTTTAGGCTTGGCTTAATGATCTTTCACTTTAAGTGATTATTATTTTATTCATGTCTTATTTAACAAGTAACCTCCATCTAGACATTCACACCCCAGTGGGCACTCCTAACTCATTACCACTCTACCAACCTAGACTCCCTAAAATACCCTATTCCTTAACCTAGGACCTCTACCTCCTCCAAAACTCTAGGACCCCATACACTTTACACCATCCTCACAACCAACTTAAAAACCTCACAGATATGGGTCAAGACCCACTTCCCCATTTCTCCACCTATACTCAACATCACCCAGTAGGGTTCCCCTTGAAACCCTAATCTGGCCTATGTGATCGTAACCTCTCCTCTTCTTACTTAACCCACATTCTACCTTGATTCCAACACCAACACCATCACCATACTCAACCTAACTCCAAACCTCACAAACCAACTCCTCATTTCCCATATGTGATAATAACACCCTAGTTCGTCAACCCCAAAAACCCTAATATTTTTCTTTTTTTCCCATCCTCTTCTCATACACAACTCTATCCTTCATTTGACTTAACTCAAACCCTCCATGTAGCACAACCCTCATCACAACATCGATGTTCAACCAACCTCCTCAACCTTTCCCCACAATACCCTTATCCCTAAGGCTTTTACCCCAAAAACCCTAGTTTATGCTCCCATACACCTTTCCATCAACCCATATACTAAATCTTTCCCAAGCACACCAACCACCCAAAATACACTTTCCTCCCCATGGTTAACCTCCAAACAAGATTTACCCACGTAAAGCTTTCCCATATGTAAGACTCACACTCCTTGTGCAAGATTTTACCATAACCCCTCATTTTATTGTTTTCTCCTTTTATTTTATCTACCATATTTCATGAGATGCTTAGTACATTCTCCACATATCACCTCACTCACCCACCCTATTTATTTTCTTTAATCTCACATAACCACTCAAAACCCACCTAAGTTATCTAGGCATACATATCATAATATTTCAACCAAACATAAGAACATGTCCATCCATAACAAGTTATATCCACACATACAACACATAATAAAAATCAGGCTCACCATACCTTAGCTCCTTGCAAGCTAAACTCCACTACACACATACTTAGCTCACATTCACATATATTTTCACATAACATACCAATACACCCATACAAACAAGATTCATAACATAACCTAAAGCCTTAACTATATCCTTACCTAGTTGGGCTCCAAGCTTAAAATAAGAATCCTACACCTCCTCACTGGGAAGGGTTTGTTCAAAACTTATAAAGAGAGTATCACTAGGTCACTTCACCTTCTTCTTACTTCTTTTCCCTTTTTCTTTATTTTCCTAACCAAATATTATTAATAATGACAGTAATAATAATAACACTAATATTAATAATAATAAGTTATTAAACAAAATATAATACATAAGTAAGAGGGAGAAGGTATAACCAGAAAGGATAGTAGGTAAGGGCGTAGTGGCAACGACAAAGACATGCGGTGGTTGTGGAGGATGGTGTAAAAAAGGAATTTTAGGGGTTGGAAGAAGAGAGTGAAGGTAGGGTTTCTTAGGTGGCAGAGTTCCCTAGTTCAGGAGGGTTGTGGTGATGGTGGTGGCATCACGGTGGCGATGCAGTTATGGTAGTTACAGTGACCAAGAGGGAGAGAATGGGAAAGGGAAGAAAGGAGATGGGAGAAGGGAGAAGGGAGAAGTGATGGTGTGGGTAAGGTAGGGGGCTTTCTATGTAGGAAGGGAGGTAGGGAAAGTGGTGGTAGTGTGTGCTAGTGGTAGAGGAAGGTGCAAAAGGGTGGCTTGAGCTGCCCACTTTGCATAGGTAGGAAGAGAAGAGAAAGGGGAAGGAAGGGCAGAGGAGTGGCTTGATGGGTATAGGGCGAATTAGGGAAGAGGAAAGGAGGGAGTAGCAATGGTGGTGCGGCCTGGTGGAAACGTCTATTAGGGTGGTGCAAGTAAGGGGGCAAGGGAATGTATCAATAGAAAAAGAGGGGACAAGAGGGAGTGGGAGGGATATTTATAGGTGTAGGGGTTGGGGAAAGTGGATAAGAACGAGAAGAAGACAAAGGAAGGGGGATTGGTGGCTGCTTGCTAGCATGTATGCTAGAGTAGTTGTGCAGCTAGGGGGTAGATTTCGTAGGGTAAAGGAGAGTAGGTGAGGGGGAGAGGGGCTAGTAGGAGGAAGGGAGACCATGTAGAGACGTACCTATTGCACCCCCTGTAGGGCCAAAAGGGGAAAGGAGGAGGGAGAATGGGGAGGGAGAGCTGCGAAGTGCAGCCATGTGCAGGGCTGCGTAGATCAGGGAAGAAGAAGATGGGGGCAAAAGGGATAAGAATGGAAGAAGAGAGGGAGAGAAAGGAAAACAGGGGGTGTAGGCGTGGTTGAGCTGATAGGGGGGAAGAATTAGGCCGGGGAAGGAGAAAGGAAAGAAAATAGGAGGAGGGGTGCGCTAGGAGCAATCCATCCACTTGAAGGAGGGTGAAGAAGAAAAAAGGAAAAATGGGGTGGTGGGGTGTTTTAGATTTTTTTTTGAAGTTTTAGGGATAATAAAAATTAATACTACTATTATTATTATTTTATTAAAAACAGTACATATAATTAAATTTTATTTAATAATTTCTTATTTTGTTCTTAAATCCTAAAATTAAGTTTTGGGGGTATTACACTTATGATCCTATAGAAGGACCCTACAATCCTAAGTAGAATCCTACCATTCTAACAATATTTTTTTAATCTATTTATCTCTAAATTTATTTATCCTTTTATTCCACATATATGTCTTGAATAATTCTCAAATTCTTGACTATACACTACATCAAATCATCACATAGATCACTAGAAAATTCATGGTTAATAAGTAAAAATTTTGTGGCTATATTATTTTGTAACTTGTCTTGTAAATTAAAGAAAATATGTTTGATATCCTTCTTAACATTAAAATGTATATCTTAAATTTTACAATGTTATTAATTATTAAATTCTACTAAATTCCAAATTAATATTTATTTATTTATTTTTATGTTCATATTATCTTCAAAATATAAACAAAAATTTGTTTATAGTTTAGACATAGTTTATATAGTAACTTAACACGTGTGTAGTTAAAACTTCTCTTCTTTTTCATATTTTTTCATCAAAATTTGAAAATCCAACATAATTTTCATCAAAAGATACTAATACTTACGGTGGAACACCATGTGAGAAGGGGCTAGATCGGTCCACCAACGAATAATAGTAGTTAGAAGCTTTATACCCTGTGTGTTTTCGGTCCACTGGCTATAATAGCGGGGTTCTCGTATTCCTATGGATTTGATAAAAAAGTATGGTGTAAAACGAATTCTAATAAGAGATTACTTAAATAATTAATCCGGACTATAAATGGGCCTTTATGTATCTACCCGAATGATTGTTCGATATTATATTATCATGTTGGTCTTTATGTTCTTTCTATTCTTCTGCATGGTTTATGTGATTTTATGTACCAGCCTTAGTGCACGGTTACCTTACTCGGTACGTAGCATACTGATCACCATTTTCATGGGTGCTGCTCATTCCCACGAGTAGTAGGCCCTTCTGACTTTGTGTAGGTGGGTGAGACATCAGGCGGAGCTATGTGCTGAGCATTTTTGGCTTCGAGTTCGAGAGTAGTGTGATTGGATTTACTCTTCTTGTTATTTTACCTTCTTCTGCTATTTCTTTCGTATCGGATTTTCCCTCTTATGATTTATTACTTGTATTGAGTATTTTAAATGAACCTTTTATCGGTTGTAAGCTTATTTCTCTTTTGGAAATGAACTACAATTCTTTACGCGTACTCTGATATTTGATATTATGACCTTTCTAGTTCTTTTATAAACTCTTGGTTTGAGTTTAATGTTAATCTTTTTAGCCTTAGCACTTGGTACTGAAACGGTCGGAGAGAACCGGTTTGGTATTAAGTGTGGCGGCAACATCCCCAGAATTCACAGGTTTTTAAATTTTAAATTCTTCTGCTTTAAAAAAAGTAGTGAATTTTAGGGTGTTACAGAAATAAGGTGGATTTGAAGGATTTTTTATGGTGGAGGTGGGTGGTGGAGCTTAGTTTCATTGGAAATAGTGGAGGAGGAATGTGGTGTAAAGGAAAATGGAATGAAAGAGATAGAGGATAGTGTAGGGGTAATGCACTAAAACCAATTAGCTAAGTGAAATGCACATGGGAAATAAAGCACATGGTGAATGGTGTTAAGTAATGATGAGTTTGTGTGAAATTATCTATAACTGGATACGAATGAGCAAGGGCTAAATTCTTGATCAAGGGAAATTAATGGCTATTGAGTGCTCATTTACAATAAGGGTGTGCAAACCATAATATTTACATTATTTGGATGGGATATCTATTCCATATTTCTTAAATTGGATTGTATATCCTAAAAATAGCATAAGATTATCGAATATATTCAAAATATTTGGCTATACTAATGTTCATAATTCAATACATAAATTTGAAAAAAGATATATTACAATATAGTATAATATACTATATAATACATTAAAATAGAGTATAATATGCTTTAATATGTATTACTACAATATGATATATTTTTCTCGAATACAATATAATATTTTCAAAATACAATACAATGTACTCAAAATATAGTATAATATAATGAAAACCAATATATTATATCATTTTGGACAATCCAGTCAAAAATTGATTCAAATGTTTGCTTCGGTAACAACTAAAATTTCTTGAATTAGTGTTTTTTTGAATTTTGGATTAGATTTTCAAATCTTGGAGTTCTCACACAATCCTTATTTACAAAAATAGAGGGTATTGGTTGGTTCTCACAAAAGTTACCGAAATCTAGGTAAAGATATGTTAAGTTTTTGTAACTTAAAAATAATAATTTAAATCCAAAAATTGTACTAATATAAATAAATCATCTCATACTTACTTTTAACTTAAAAATGTTAATATAAGATAATTTTTAAATTTTCATAATTCCCATATAACAACTTACAAACTAAAATAGAGCTTACAACACATGTAAGAGTTAATCGGATTATGAGTATTACCTTTTTGTCATAATCTCTGTTTATCATGTTAAATGTAACTAAGAGATTTAGATAAAACAACAACAACAACAACAACAACAAGGGTTTCATATATGAATAAATTAGAATAATGTAGATAGAGGTGGGTAGTCAAAATAGTTGAGAAAGTCTTACGATAGGCAAAACCACAAGATTAGTCATTGAAAGTTTGAATGGATTATTATCAAGCATAACAAAGGTTTATAATTTCTCAAAAGATATATGAAAATATTTAGAATATATTCTTAATTGAAATCACTCCTTCATAAGTTAGGGTTTTTAGAGGATAAAGAATTACATTGGTCCTCTTGGACCACCATACTTACAAGAAGTCTCTTTTTGTTGTCTAGTATCTCTCAGTCTTAGTCTATTTTTTAAAAATCTGGATTATCTATGTGTGCCACTTGGATGTTTACATTTTAACTCTACTGTACGATGGCTAGCATGTTGCTAAAAAGTCTCCAATGGATGCTTGCAACTCTTCATTAGCTAGTACTAAATGAGTCATAATGACCGTTTGTTCTTGTATCCCTTTAGGAGGATAACTCATGTTGATCCTTATAAATAACATCAAGTATTAGTAGAAAAATTGAGACAAAAGAAAGAGTGAGTTAAGGAGGAATGAGAGAGATTTGGAGAGAAAGTGGAGGCTCAAACGTAGAAGTATATCTTTAGTTTTAGATTTGAGCATCATATTTATAGTAGATAGAAGCTATCCCTATTGTATAAGGTTTAATGACTTTAATTCTACACATATAAATATATCAAAATGTATATTTGTGTAATTATATTATTTATTAATTTAAGATAACGTGATAAATTATATTGTATAAGTTTTTGAAATTATTCTTTTTTCAATCATAAATTGTTATATAATAACTTTAAATAAATAAATTAACATTAAAATACATATTAAGAAATTATTAATAACTTTAAATCAAAATAAAATTAATATTAATTACGGCACTTCCACATCAAGGTATATATTTTGCACCATATAATGCGGGACTCCTGGCTGCAGCACGACAGCCACAAACGCCTGCGGCATACACATTGGAAAACTATGAAGGCGCTGGCATCGACCGCAGCGAGGCACACATGTCTGAAGTTAGAAGTTCCCAGCAACTCCGATGCCCAACAAATGGAATCCGTTTTCGTTAAGGGCACCTGGTTCTCCTCTCATTTTACACTCTACGTCACGGATGGGCAGGATGCTTGGGTTTGCAACGGTGAATTTTTCCTCTCCGTACTCAAAAATAAAACTTTCATAATGTATTTGCTCAAATTAAGTTTCCTTTTCTATGTCACTTTGGTTTGGGAAATTTAGCGTCGGAAGAAGATGTGAAAGAAAGGGCAAGTCAGTGGGACCAGCCAGTGGTCGAATATATTGAATTGGCGGAGCGGTATTTGGGTTTGCAGCAGCCTGGTTCAGTTTATGGCTTCTCCGATGCTGGTAATGGACATAGAAGGGTAAGTGCGATCGTGTTTGTTGGTTCTCGGTTGACCAGCTGTCAGGCCTGTTTACTTATAGTTCGTAGATTGTGGGATTAAGAAATTGTCTGATGTGGCTTTACATGACCCACGCCCCCATGCAAATACCACCGAGAATGAACACCGATTCGAATGATATAATTTGAACTCAAAGTATAGGAAATGGATATGATTGAAAGTGAATTTCACAAAGTAACAAACTACCAACTAAGGATTCACAAGGATTTTCTCATCGGGATCTCGCAAGAAAAAAATAAAAATAAAAATACAAAGTAGACTTCCTAAAGTATGAAAAACTTTAAAGAAATTCACAAAGTACATAAATCCAAACTACCAAGATGAATGAATATGCATAACTTCAATTCACAAAGAATATGAAATAGAACGATATTCACGAAGATAATTATATTACTCAACTCAATGTTAAACTTCTTGAAAGAGTTGTATGTATGCCATACATATGCATAACCCATGAAATATCCATCCTACCAGCCATATTGCATGATGGGACAGGGGGGAATTAGTTAAGAACAAATCTTGGCTAAGTGGGAAACCTTACCTAAGAAGTTTGAACCAAGCTGACTTTAACCTCCACGTTGCATGGTTGTTTTTCCATGTCCAAGCTATCACATTATCATCTTTGACTTGTCAACAAATGTCCCATTTAGCAAGGCTTTGGTTGGTTGTACAAAATTGCCTATTTGTGAGATTTTTCAATTTTTGTCCAAATCATCAAGAAAGTGTTTGCAATTTGGAAAACACCTCCAATGAATTTAATAAACATCTAAAACATATCCAAAATACATGTTTTGATGAATGAATGAAGTTGCATCTGTATCATTCTCATTGCTAAGTATAGTTTGTGATAAAAAGATGTTTGAAGAATTGCTTTATTAGAGTGCCTGTTGCTGCTCTGATGATGCATGGTCGACTAATTTTTATTTAAGACTGAATTAATTATATGCTTTTCACCAACCTTGTGGTTTCTCTCTTTAGTTGCTTATAAAGTGGTGTAATAAAAATAGTAGTCCAGTATAAGCTCTAGTGGTAGTCCATGGTGATTATCTTAAGCCCTCTCAAGCTGGGCTGATGGATTGTGTTTATCTGTATCTGGCAAACTGCCAAACATTATAGATGTTGGGGAGAATGATAATAGAGGGTTGATGTACCATATTATTTTGGGTCAGGGTTGTGTGGTTTTACAAGCAAACTATTGAGCACATCATGTGCTAATGCACTATTTTCATTCTTGGTCTTTTATTATTGTTATTATTATTATTTTCAGTTGTCATGGACATTTGAGAAGGAAGGAACTATGCTAGAATGGCGATGGAGGTGTAAGCCATCACCAAATTGTAAAATGACTACAGCAGATATTTTGGACTTCCTCATGGATGCAAACATTCGATTAAGTGTGAGTCTTCTTACTAAAAGCACTTTGACTGATTCCTGGTAACTACAAAGTATCAGCTTTGTAAGGCTGTGTAGAATTAATTTGGCTGTTTCAGATTCCAAGGACAATATATTGATTAAGGATACACCTGGCTTGTTTTTTCTGCAAGTGGGACCATTTCTTGGTGTATTAGGCGTTACTATTGTTAAGTAGCCTTAATGATTTGAGCAATAGGGTCTTGTTAGTGGGATCACCTATGATTTTTTTTGGGAACTTCTTTGCATCTTTTCTAGAGGTGGGGTTTTTGATGCAGAGATGAGACTTTTAGGGAGAAATTACAGAAACAAAAGACTTAACTCAACCTTAATTCATTATTTATTCAGCTATGGAGAAGGAATGCAAGCCAAAGGCCCCATGTATAGTCCAAGGGTCCTAAAATGATATCAGTCCAGAGAGATAGAATATCAGCTAAAATGGTAAAATTCAATCACAAAAGTTAAGGGTCTGTTTGATATTGGTTTTTGTTTTTGGTTTCTGATTTGAAAGTGTCATTTTAAACTTGGAACATGTTTGTTTGCAACTGTGTTGATCAAAAATGAGTTTTAGGGAACTAGAAAAATATAGTTATTAATATTTTGTATTAGTAATAGAGAAATAAGTCACCACCAAGACAATGATGACCACCACACCACTTTAGCCACCACCTCTCCCACCTTAGCTGCTGCCGCTGCCACCACCACAGCCAGCACCTATGCCACCACCACCAACTGCACCACTATTGTTGCAACAACCTCCACTTCCCCCTTCGCCACCATCTCTACCACCGCTGCCTCTAGGCACCACAACCACAACCACAACCACTACCTCCATCGCCACCTCTGCCACCGCAGTAGCGCAACCACCACCATTGCCTTTTTAGTAGTAGCTGTAGTAGTGTTAGTAGTGTTAGTATTACTATTATTGTTGTCATTATTATTACTACCACTACTGCTACTACCACTACTATTACTATTATGATGTAAGTGGTGGCAGCTCAAATGGAAACACATTTTAGAAATTAAAACTAATGAAAAATAAATGTGGTTAAAAATTTTCTATAAATAAAAGCCAGAACAGAAACTATATCAAATGGGCCCTAAAGAAACATAAAAGATGAAATTCTGTCTACTAGTACAAATATACTCCCTCAGTTTCTTGAAGAAAGTCCTTTTAGGAAAGTTAATGCTTATTTTTTATTTTTACCCTTACCTTTTCTCTTTTTTATGCATTAATTGTTATGTTGTTTTTTAATTAAGGGTGTAATTATAATATTAAGGGCATATTTGTTGTTTCCTAAAATAGTATACAAATTGCTAATATGATTTTCTTTAAGAACAGAGGGACTGATTAGTGAACATCATTGAATTTTTGAAATTGGGTTGGTTAGGTTGTCTTTGAGGCCTAAGAATTTTGTTTTGATGAGACCTTGGCAAGAGTTTCCATATGGGAACTATAGACACTTGATATAGAACAAGAAGAAGTGAGATTAGAGGAAAGAGGGAGAACGAGAGAAGAGGTTTTACAGGAAGAAGAGGGGAAAGAAAGAGAGTGCAAGAAGTTTAATTGATTTTATATTCACTTATGAGATTGGAATACAATGGCCTCAAAACTAGCACTTTTATACTTATTTACATCTAAAAGATAACTGAAATTTAAAAGATAATAATAATAATAAGATAAGATATGGATAAAAATTGAAAAGATAACAGCTAAAGAACAGTTCCTAGAAACAGCAGCTAAAAATTAGCTAACTAAATATCAATCTCTAAAAATTAGCTCCTCATAAAATATTTCAGCAATGTTTATCATCCTTAGCTAAAGGACCTACATCAACACTTCTTTCAAATCAACTATGTTGGACTGAGACTCTTGTCTAAGTGTTTCATGATTGGGTTTGTCCATGGGAAGCTATCCTATCATCTTTCCCATGGCTTTAGCTAGGTTAAGCATAGCTTGTTTTAATTGGTCATATGAGAAGTATCATTTTTAAGCTCTTGACAAACTTGGTGAAAATTGATAAAAGAAATCATTTTACATGGACGACATCATTCATGTTGTGTTCCACAATTTTTTTTTCTACCGTTTCAAACTTGGATTTCATCCCAAATTCCCAATATGGGGAAGGGTGAAAGTTGATAAAAGAAATGATTGCACATGGAGGACATCATTCATGTGGTGTTCCACGATCCTTTTTCTGTCATGTCAAACTTGAATGGCATCCCAATATGTAGTCTTTCAAGTATAAAAGTGAATAATGTTTAGCAGCAGCAGCAGCAGCAGCAGCAGTACTTCTGTATCTAACAGTCCCTGGTATAACTGAGGTTTGAATGGGGGCCTGAATGGCATCCCAATATGTGGTCTTCCAAGTATAAAAGTGAATAATGTTAAGTAGTAGCAGTAGTACTGCTGTACCTAACACTCCCTGTTAAAACTCGGATCTGAATGAAGTTAAGGAATTTGCTAAGATGAAGTATCTTGATGTCAGTTGCTGTAATTTTATTGTCAGTGGATTTTGAAATCATGCACTAAGATAAGATCTTGCAGTGGATCAATATGATATTTAGTAACATGACTAGAATTACATATTTGTTTGGTCATGCTTGGTATGGGGGATATGGATAAGGGGAATTAGGAAAGGGAAATCGATAGGAGAGGATTAATTATGGTTGGCGTTGTTCCTTTTTTAAATCTTTGGTATATCATATTGTTTATCTTTAATAACCCTTCCATATTTGTATACTCATTTGTACTTGTGTATACTTACTTATAAATTGTATTATTATGTAAAATGGTATATATTAATATTATTACGTAAATAAGAATAATTATGGATTAGTTATTGTGAAAGTCAAATTTAAGTTTTTTTTTTTGGGTATTACAATGATAAAGCATTAGTACATGAGCTTGATTTGTGAAAATCTGATGCGGGTGCATCCAACTCCATTGATATCGATTTGAGAATTAATTTTCCTAATGGAGGGACACACAAATTCTTTTATCCTTGAGAAAATTAATGGCTTGAATTGAAGCCATGATGAAACCATTGACTTTTTCATCAACAAGTGGCCTAATTTTGGCTCAATATGGTACATGGAGCCACATAAAGCTCATGGATTACACAGGCAACAACAACAGATTTTCAACATATCAAGGCATTTTCCAGCACAAATTAAGGAAGATTAGCAGCTGCAATTGGAGTTTTCAAGGCTGTAGAATCAACATTAATCAAGGCACAATTAACCTCAAAAGCCTTGGTAAAGCTAGGTGACCCTGACCAGCATGGAGAGTTATAGTTTTACTTTGTTTTAGGATTTACAAGGTTAGCAACTAGTTTACACTTTCCCTAATTATTTACTAGTTGCAGCCAACCTGTAATGTTAGCTAATCTAGATTTAGAAGTGATCAAGCCAGCCCATGCACCAAGGACGGATTGAAACCACTAGTAAACACTAGAGGGGACATGATTACCCTAACTTAGGATATTTTTCATCTTTCCTTAGTAACTAGCTGATTTGTTTCTTAAGTGTTTCAGTCCATTTCTAATTGTCTTGGTTAGGTTGCAACTAAATGAGCCTTAAAACTCTCTTTTAGTGTTGGGCAAAGCTTGGAATGAAAAACAATAAACATTTGATGCATTTTATCCCTAAACAAAGTGCTTATATTGATTCTTACCATCAGATTGTTCATTCTTTAGTGTGGTGAATGCAAGTATATGGTGTTAGGAGGTGCCTAAGATCGTACTCATTTTATTCTTATTCAACCTTTCATTCTCTTTTCTCTTTAGGTGTGTCTTGCCCAAAATCATCATCATCGTAGTTCAAACCTAATTTATATCTTATATTCATCAAGTTGATACCAGAGCTTTAGTTGATTAATTGAGTATGATTTCTATCCTTACCCATCCTTGTCTAAAACCAAACATACATACAAAAGCGTTTCTGGCTAGCCAAACCATGTGCTACTTTTGCTCCTTTCAACTTGCTTGATTTTCATCAATTTCAAACTTCAATGGATAATTAAATACCAAGAGGTTTGTGCATTGATGAAGCTTAAAATCTATAGAGAGGCCGTGTTATTGAGAGCTTACAAAATGACACAAGGAGGGTTATTCAAATGTTGGAGGCCTTAAAGGCCGAATGCAAATCAAAGAAGAAGACATCCTATCCTACATGATGATGAGGATGGTTTTCAAATGGAAGATGATTCAAGTGATCTTGATTGTAGTTCAAATGATATCCTGGAAAAAGAGATCATCTTCAATATGTTAAGACCAAGCTACCCGAGTTTGATGGAAGCCCAAATCTGGAAGTGTTATTTGAATGGGAGTTGAGATGTACTAGGATGATTTTAGCTAAGGGATATTTGGATGAAAAGCCCTTCAAAGTTGTTGCTTAGAGGCTTAAAGGGTGTGTTTCTCTTTGATGAGAAAATCATTGCCATCAAAGGAGGAAGAAAGTCAAGTTTAAATTGAATTCATGGATTTAGAGGAGGAAGCTCATGAAGTAGAGGTTTCTTCCTTCATAAACTCAAGGCCTTTGCAACTAGATGTCTTCATTAAAGGAAGGCTTCATGAGTGTTAAAGATTACCTTGAAGAGTTTGAAAGACTTATGGTGAATATTGAATTAGAAGAGATACTTGAGCTACCATGTCTAGATTGGTGGATGGAGACATGATAATGCTAGGAAGGTGGAGACGAGCCTTTCGATTTAGCCACAAGGTTGAGAAGCATAAAAAGGATAAAGGTGGTGTTCAACATTCAACTTCAAGGGAGTTGGTACTTCTAAGGAGATTGCTATTTCTAAGCCACCATTTTCTCCCAAACCTTTTGATATCAACAGGAATGGTAAAGAAAATGAGCGTGAGAAGAAACCAAGAGGAGTAGTGTGCTTTATGTGTTAAGGAATTAGACATTATCAATCCTAATGTCTAAACAAGAGGATGATGGTGCTTAAATACTTGGATAGACAATTCAAGAGGAGGAGGAAAAACAAGCCACGACAAATGAGGAAGAGGAAGAGGCGCCACTTGATCAATGTGCGTATTTGATGATTAGGAGGATGTTGGTGTGTTACATAGCTAGAAGCCATGGTTGAAGACGCGCAATGAGAAAACATTTTACAAACCAAGTGTACTATACTTGGTATGGTGTGTTCTTTCATTGTGAGTTATGCAAATGTAGCATTAGGCACACTTGTGGAAAAGATTAATCTTCTCACCACATGGCATTCAAGACCTTACAAGCTATGTTGGCTTGATAGTGGTAGTATGGTAGAGGGATACCAAAATAAGTACTTGTTTCTTTTTCATTTGGCAAAAGCTATCATGATGAAGTACTTTGTGATGTTGTGATTATGGATGCTTATCACATGTTAGGAGGCTATGGCAATTTGATAGAAGTGTTAAACATGATGGTGGGAAAAATACTTATTGCTTGAGATTTGCTAACAAAACCATCAGAGTCACTCTGCTTAGTACACTAGCACACATAGTTGGCAAGGATGTTCAATGAAAAAAATTCTTTATTTGTTATGTAGAGAAGGCTATAATGGAGGGCAACATTGTTTACATATTATTTTTACTTGTGATTTAATTCGAGAATCATTTAGATCTTGTGTAATTCTGCCCATTTTGTACCAAAGGAAGATGGTACTATGATGATGTGTGTTAAAAGTTGGCTGCTAACAATATTACTATCAAGTATAGGAAAACAAATATAGGTATCCTATTCCTAATCTTGATAATTTGTTAGATGAGCTACATGGTAGATGTTTGTTTTCAAAGATTGATTAGAGAAGTGGTTACTAGCTCATTTGATTGAAGAAAGATTATGAGTGGAAGATATCTTTTAGGATTAAGGGTGGTTTGTATGTATGGATGGTTATGCTATTTGGTTTGTCAAATGCACCTAGTATTTTTATTAGGTTTATGAATGAAGTTCTGCATCCATTCATTGGTGAATTGGTAGTAGTTTACTTTGATTATATACTTGTGTATAATACTTGCTTGGAGGATCATGTTAAGGACCTCAAACTTGTATTTCCAGCTCTTAGGGATAGCAAGTTGTATGTTAAGATAGAAAAGTGTAAACTCTTTGTACCAAAAGTCACTTTCTACATTTTATTATTTTCAAGGATGGAAGAGCCATAGACGAGTCTATGTTGGAAGCAATCAAGGCATGATCTACACCGACAAACTTGACAAAGATGGGGTCATTTTTTATATGAGGTTCATTAAGGGAGTTAACACCGTCTTGGCCCTTGCAACCAAATGCATGTAGGAGGGAGATATCAAGTGGATAAGGGAATCTCACAAAGGTTATGAAGTTGGCAAAGGAAAGCTTAGTGAAGTACCATATTTTGACAAGTAGTTTGAAGTGGAGTTTCATGCAAGTGGAGTTGGTATAGGGGTTGTTTATTACAAGAAGGAAAACAAATTGCTTTCTCTAGTGAAAAACTCAATTTATCAAGGTTGAGCCATAGTGCCTATGATTAATGTAAGGGCTCTTGATCAATAGTCATATTACTTTAGGTTACAATAGTTTTTCCTACACATAGATTGGGAATCTCTCAAGGACATCAACAATCAATACAAGATCATCCCAAACATGCAAAATGGGTGTAAGTTTGTTGATCCTTTTCTTTTGTAGATAAGCATATGAAAGACAAATGTAATAGCTAATGCACTTAGAATGAGGAGATATTATATGCTTTAATTTAATAGAAGCTAGGGTACTAGGGTTTGGTTGCATTAATCAAAGAGCTCTACAAGGAAGATTAAGACTCACAAGCTACAGTTAAGATAAAGACAAGCTTTGAGGCTCCTATGTGGTTCAAGACGTATTCAAGAACTAAAAGCTTTGCGTCCTTTAGTGTCCTATGAAGGAGTTGCACTTGAGGGAGAAGCATGGAGGAAGCTTCTATTAGATGAGCATTTTTCTTGGCTTAGGATGGTAGTGGTAAGGTTTTCTACTTGACAAAAGTCCAAAAGTAATTTCCTTCAAGGAATTTATTCCTCTCACTAATCCCTCATCAATGATGGGATCATGTGGCCATGAACTTCATTGTGGCATTACCTAAAACACAATGGCAAAATGATGCCATAATGGTGATTGCGGATTGATTCTCTAAGATGACTCATTTTGTTGCTTGTCATAGTTAGGCTAAATGATATCTCTTGTTTCATGAAGATATAAAGTTCCTTTGCTACTTTAGAAGACCTTATAGAGGTTAGGAGGTACTAAAGTTATGATCCACAAACAGAAGTCACTAATATTAGTCTTACTACACTTATAAGTTTTGTTGACAAGTCTTTGAAGGGTTTGACTTCGGACATCAAACTTGGTCATGTGGAGTTTGCGTACGATCGTTCACCTATGCCACAAAGAGATCATCATTTGTAATAGTGTATGGAATCAATCCCATCACTTCCATTTTACCCTTGACACACACAAGTTTTGAGGCTAAGGAGAAAGACAAAAGCAGTGAAGAAATTCCATGAGTAGGATAGGGAAGGAGTTGAGAAGGTGAATGAAATGAAGAGTACAAGTCTAATAAACACCACTAACATTTGTATGAGGCAAGGTATCTAATTTGGCTTCACCTTAAAAAGGAGAGATTTCCTTCTTGGAACAAACTTTTGTCTAGAAGTGATGGTTTGTTGATGATTTGTTCAAGTTCATTCTACCACCTTCAATGTATGGGATTTACTTCCTTATGTTGATGGTGAGTCGTTTGAAGTAGTGACAATGCTTACAAGTTTAGAGATTCCTCTTGAAATGGGAAACATTTTTACCACCTTCAATGTATGGGATTTACTTCCTTATGTTGATGTTGAGTAGTTCGAAGATAAGTGGTTTCTTTTCACGAGAGGGAGGATAAGTGGGTGCATCCAACTCCATTAATGTTAAGTTGAGTATTAATTCCCCAAGGAAGGGACACACAAAATCCATCTTATTTGGGAGAATTAATGACTTAAGTTGAATCCATGAAAGCCACAATGAAACCACTAATTTTCTCAGGAACAAGTGCTGTAATTTTTTCTCAACATGGCTCATATAGAGCCACATAAAGTTCACGGATAACACAAGCAACACCTGTAGATTTTCAACATTTTCAAGGCATTTATTAGCAGGTTTTTCATTTTCATTTTCTTTTTTCTAGCTCAAATCAAGGAGAATTAGTATTTGGAATTTAAGTTTTCAAGGCTATGAAATCACATTATTCATGGTGCAAGTAACCCCTAAGTCTATGCTTGGTATGAGGGAGATGGAGTGTGGAATGGATAAAGGAGTAGTTTTTTTTTCCATCCTATGGAAAGATATCCTTTTTGGATGTTTGGTATGGGATATGAGATGAATAATTTTCTAGAGTAAATACTTTTTTATAATTTGTATTGATCATTTCAATCACCTCTGTAGTTTCATATTTAATTGATAAATTTAATATGCTTAATAAAATAATATTACTAAATACTTAATTTATATATATATTTAAAAAATAATAAATATTAAATTAATTAGTTAGATACAAATAATTATTGAGTAATTATTGCATACATCAATTCGTGAATACAATCAATATATTAACAAAGTTCATGATTTGCTAGGGGCTATGCACTGTACATTAGATTATTTTAGCAACCTTTGATTTTTTTTTTATTTCTACTCGTGAAATAATTATTTACAAGTCATGTTATGCTATTATTTAATTTTCCTTTAGAATGCTCCATTGGATCACACTAGGTTAATCTATAGAGCGTTCTATGTGTGTATAAAAGGGAAGGATTCTAGGGACATCTCCTCTAGAACCATCTATACAATTGTAGAAGCCTCTACATCTTCATATCTCTACACATATCCACATTATTCTAGAATATTCTGAAAAAAACAAAGGTGCTTAAACAGGGCTTGACAACCTTCTCCACTTGAGCCATTATTGTCGTTGAGGTTGACAGAAAAGTATTGATCAATTGCATCCTTGAATTACCACAATTCTGCTGCCTTCTTCTAGCTATTTTGACTCTCAGGTATTCCCTTCTATCGAACCAGATGCTCTTTGTAGTTAGGCATACCACGCTTCTTGACTACCCAATCATCCAAGATCTTCTCACCCTCACAATCAAAGGAAGTCACATTCGCGAGAGGAGCACGCTTGGACTCCTTTCTTGACCTTTCCGATGAGGTTAGGGCCTTTCATATCTCCTCACCAAGCCTTTGTTGATTTGGCGGTAACCTTGAACACTTGTGGCAACAATTTTACCACCACCAAGTCTCCTTCTTTAAACTTCAAAGGACTTCTTTCCTTGTTTGCCCATTTTTTCATCCTCCTTGAAGCCTTCTCTATATGTGCCTTGGCTAGGTCAAGTTGCTTCTGCCATCCTTGCGTTAAAGAGTGTGCTGCAGGACTACTCCCCTTTAGTTGTTAGCCACCTTGTGTGGAGTGAGGGATTAGAGCCCCATAACCAACTCAAATGGACTATGTCCAGTGGACTCACTCCTTTGAAGGTTATGGGAATAACTGGGCACATAAATCTACCATATGATCCCTTGAGGAAGGGATAAATGTCCCATACTTGCTTAGCTTATCAACCACCACTATTATCGATCCTTATCCTTCGAACGTTGGGGGTGCTGAGATGAAGTCGATCAAGACACTCTCCAAAGGTCTTTCATGGGTAAAGGCTCCAGCAATCCTATGTGACACCTTTGCTCATTCTTGTCTTTAGAAATTTTTTAAAACATCCTATTTGGATCACCCACATTAAAAATTGCTCTATGATAAGTATGCTTAATTGTGAAGGTTTTAGGACTGAATTATGAAAAGAATGGTATACCATCTTGATATAAGTAGCCATATCAATCCTAATAACACTGTTCAATTTGGGGTATTACAACTGCCTTTATCTTTCCTACTTCTTTGGTGACCTTAATATCCATTATTTGATCTTCCTTCGGGTTAAGGAAGTTATGTGATGCTTTAGTGTCCACTAAGGCCTTGCTTGTGACACCTTTCACCTGTGCCTCCATATACATCAATCTCTTAGCTTGCTCTTTTGGTTTGGAGTTGATGGAGTTAAGTAGAGTTAGAGACCCTATGTGAATCTTGCTCTGATCATCCTTTCCTTTGGTGGAAGCCATGACAGTTAAAGCTTTTTTTTAAAGGCAATCTTGCAAGAGATGGTTATGACCACACTTAAAGCATTCACGCTTATATTTAGAGAAATCCTTACCTCCATGCTCCTTCTCGTTGCCCTTTAAGTCATGGTACTTGGGACTGGTCTTGTGGGGCTTGCCTTCCCTACCTTTGTTTGAACCATTCTTCTAGCCTTTTCCTTCCTCTCCTACTTGTACTCGATCAAGGACTCTACCTCTTGATAGGCTGTGGGGAGGTCTTCAACATTCCTCCTCAGCTCTTGTTTGGCCCAAGATTGCAACTCATCCATGAAATACACTAACCTTTCCTTCTCGAGCATGTCGAAGATCTTAATCATCAATGATCTAAATGCTTTGATGTACTCCTTGATGGTCCTAGTGTTCTTGTGATTCCTCAATCTCCTCACGGCATCTAGCTCGGCATTAGCCGGGTTGAAGTGCCTCTTGAGATTCGTCTTAAACTCTTCCTAAGTATTTATTATGCAAGCACTGCTCTCAATATCTTGGTGGTGGTACCACAACATAACATTTTCCTTAAGAAAAAGGGTAGCCATGCTATCATCAAGTAAATGAGTAGTGGAGAAGTGTTTGTTAATGCTCTAAAGGAAGTTGTTGATCTCCTTAGCATTTCTTGAGCCTTTGTACTTGTGAGGTCGGGATGTATCCAACATAGAAATAGACCCCTTTGAGCTTCTAGCACCGAACAAGATTGCCTCCTTACACAGAGCGCAATCCTCCTCAACACCTGTAAGCCTCTCCTTTAGTTTGATATTTTTGGCCACAAGTTGATCAATTTGCTCCAACATCTCATCCATGAACTTCTTATTGGACTCCATTATTTCTTCACGAAGTTTGGTGGCAAGAGCATTCACCAACCTGTGCACCTCATCTTTGTTAGTTAAAGCTTCCACATTCTTTCTCCAACCCTTTCGCCCTTCCCTTCAAGGTGGCTATATCCTCATGTCATGATTGGAAGAACCTATCCATCATACTTCAAGTTTGTAGTAGGATCCTTAGGGGTGCCCTTGGCTTTCCTCTTCTTCTCCACATTAGCAACTTAGGTGACTTGTGAGGCTGTGGGGTTCTATGCCATAGCAACTCCTCTTGGTTACTCCCTCACATAATTGTGCTTTGATATCTGACTTCTTCCTAAGCCAATTGCGTGTGGTACTTAGCCTTTTTTCCACTCCTTGGAAGGCTAAGTCACACCTTAAGTGAACCCACTATTGAACAAGGAAACCTTACTTAGCATAAAGCCTTAAACACTCTCAAAGGAACACGAGAGTTTGAGAGAATGAGAGTTTTATTAGAACTCTTGAAAACTTCCCTACTTGTGGATGGTGGAAATAAGACCCTTAGTCTCCTATTTATAATTGAGGCCTCATCCACCTTCTGCACCAAGGAACATTCTAGAGTAAACTAGGTCATTTTCCTTCTAGATTGCTCCTTTAGAACACACTAGGTTAATATAGAGCATTCTATGTATGTGTATATAAAAGAGAAGGGTTCTAGAGACATCTCCTCTAGAACCATGTATGCAATTGTAAAAGCCTCCTACATCTTCTACATATCTCTACACATATCCATATTATTCTAGAATGTTTTAGAATATTTTGGAAAAATAAAGGTGCTCAAAGTGAACTGTGATAATATGCTCTAATTATTATTTATTGATCATTTAAATATGAGTATTCTCTAAAGTAGTGTTCTATATTATATGAGAAGCATTTACATGAGTCATTATATGTTAAATTGCCCTAATAGTCCAACATATGCCTTGAAACGAAAAACAAAGACGTTATTTTATGTGTGAAGGCAATAAACAACAATATTTTATTATAAGTTAATAGTAATTTGCTCAAGATATGTATAGTAAATACATATCAAGAATTTATCATGTATACTTTTTTCAGTAGATTTATAATTGCAATGTATTGGTAATTTCACGTTGTTGCTAATCTTAAATTTGTGAAATAGCGGGTGCTACTGTGATACTCTAAAATTTACTACCGTAAAATTTCGTCTTAGTAGAATCGTAATAGCAAAATAATAGGGTGTTATTACTTTAATTAATGTAAGTTTGGTTTACCATACTATCCCTACTACTTAAAATTTAAAATAAGATAAAATAGAGAACAAGGAAACTTTTTATAAAACTTGAATAAGCATTTGGAAATTAACTCTGAGTATAAATAACAAAATTCAATCGAAAGAGATTCATTGGAACTCAAAGTCCATAAAGATATTTGGACAAAACTGACAACCAGATAACAAGACTCTATGTTCAACCCCAAGATACATAGATCACTCTTCTATAGGTAGATCACGCTATATAAGGCCACATGAAAGACTAATCACGCGTAACACTGTAATATGATACAATGCAAGAGAAGAACCGAACTAGAGTTCCATTATTAGGTATAAACACAGTCCAATCTCTTATTTATGTTAAGTTCATGGCTCCACTATTTTTGATCCAGTGAATCAAACTGAAGAACCTCTAAAGGTAAAATGCTCCCGAGTTACTATGATCATTCGATCGAACGGACTCAACACTTCCTAAGGAATCATGCTTCTGACCACAGTTTTAAAATCCGGCCTTGATTGGCCGGTCTGATTGATGAATCAGTCAAGTATCTAGCCATATTGCATGTACTGGCTCTCAGGATCTTAGAATTAGTGAAAACAATTCAAAAACTGGTCGGACCAATGAAAACTGGTAAATTGGTAAAAAAACCGGTGAACCAATAAAAAAAACTGGTCAGTTGAAGTAGTCAAATTCATGTGTAGTTTAATTTTTTATATATTTCGCATAACTTAATATGCATCACTGGTTTGACCAGTCCAAACCATTAATCCAACCATTAAACTAGTGATCCAGTTATGATACCGGTTCGATTAGCGGTCCGGTTTAAAACTCTACTTTTGACTACTATTTTTAAACCAATAGAATGGTCTAAAACACTTATATAAGGGAAATCGCTTTTGGGCTACTATTATTGTTCGATGGAAATGACTCAACATTTCGATCTTCATCTTTCACTTTAAGTAATTAATAATTATTAAAATAACGTTTATCTTGATATCATGATACAAATATAAATATAAATACGCAAAACACATAAACCACTCTTAATAGAAATAAACAAGGCACAAACCACACAACCATATGATGATTGGGACATTCTCTAGGGAGTAAGGCCTTAACTTTCCTACGAAATCCTAATTTCACAAGCTAAACATAACTTCTCTTATAGGACTTATCTTATGACCAAATTTAGTACACTATTCTAAAATAACATTATTAACAATATATCTGAAAACTAAGGTCTAATTCCAACATCTTACCCATTTGGTAGCAAGCTTGTTTCTAGGGTTATTATTCATGATTTATCCATTTCTCATTTTATTAGAATGATGCTATTCATAATTACCTCGAATATTTTATATAACATACTTAAAATATTTTAAACTCATTTCCAATTCAGAAAAAGCAAAATTTCATATTTAACCTAATGTTACATTTAATAGACCAGAGATGTTATAATTAAGATCATCCATTTTTTCATGGGTGTTACTCATTTCCATGAGCAGACGGTGCATACTTTGTTGTACAAGTCAATGAGGATCGCTTGGATGATTTCTCTGCTTTGGGGTTGGATGCTGAGTTATGTTATCCAGTTGACTGTTTTGTCTGATATCTTTTTGGAATTTTAATTCCAATGGATTTTTTTTTATTGTATTTTATTATATTGTACTCAGAGTTAATCTCTAAATGCTTATTTAAGTTTTATTAAAGTTCCTTTGTTCTCTTTTTAATCTTATTTTAAGTTTTAAGTATTTTGTTTTGTAATTGATTTAAGGATAGTATGGTCGGCCAAATTTATGGCGATTATGGTAGGAATGCCCATTTACATTATTGTTACACTTTTGATAAATGAGATTTTTCAGTAATAAATTTTGGGGTGTTGCAATTATGCTATAGCAACACGACTATTTAATTGTATGGCAGATGGTGTGGTGGTGGTTGGCCGATGAGGTCAAAGTTCTAGGTGGGCTAGTGATTTGGCAATGATGGTTGTGGGGGTAGTGGTGAGGGGCAGATGTGGTGTAAGAGGGTCGACAAAGAGGGAGAATGGGTGCACTGTGGTTTAGATAGGGCAAGGGCAATCATGTGAGGGCTAGCGGTATCGCCGGTGAGCTCATTGGGCACATGCAGGGGCACGGAGGGTTGTTAGGTTGGTAGTGGCGGCAATGGTGGTGGTTGGTGCTACTTGCCCTGTTTTGGTCTTTGCATGTGCTGAATCCTGCACCAGGGACCAAATTTCTTTGTAGAGTTGTTGCAATTCGTTCCTATGGTCTTCAATAATCTTCCAGAGCTTGATTGAGTGCCGGTTAGTCCCATTCTGTTTTCAGATTTTCCATTGACTTCAATTCCGTGGTTGTTCTGGTTTCCTGAATAGTAGGGTTCTTGGGTTTAATTCAGCAAATTTTTTTCTTAGATTGGTTTCACTTACGTCCCATGATTGAGACTGGTGGAGATTGAAGTAAAAGAATAAGACTGAATAGTTGGCTAGGAGGACAAGAGAGAGAGGAGAGTTGAGTTTAGTAGGAGGTTGGGACTCGGTTAATTCCCTAATGCATGTCTTCATTAGAAGACATGATGAATATTAGCATCTCTTATTCATAGCCGTCATAATTGTCACTGTTTGCATCTTCACTTCCAAAATTGTCATCTCCACTAGTAGGTGCCAGTCCTAGTTCCATTCTCATCATCACGGGCATTTGCTTCAAAATCGTCCAAATTATCAGCTTTATTGAAAGTAACACAAGTCGCAACTTCTTCATTTTCACTTAACTCCTGGATTTCATTTGCGACTTGTAGACAGGATTCAACATTAATGTGAGTTCCAGCTTGGTAATGTTTTAGCCTAAAAACTCTCCCTAAATGTACAACCCCACAGTAATTACTAGGGGTGTTTACAGATCAAATATTTGATGTTTTAGATATCCGATCATCGGATATCCGGTATAAAAGCTTTGGATATCCAAAATTCGGATCGAATAATAGATAATCCATCGGATATCCAAAACTTTCTAACAAATACAAATGAGGTTGTATCATATAAAAAATTATAGAATCAAAAAATAATAAATTGATCCAATTTGAAGGAATATGATCTAATAATTTTATTTGAATATTAAATTATATTATATTCAATTAGTAATACCAAATTTTGAATAATATTTTTATATTTGATCAAAATAGTAATTAAAAAGTTTAAAATTTACTTACAATAAATACTCATTTCAAGTTACACACACATGCTTGTATGCAATACAATTTTGTAAAAAATAAATAGTGTTTAGAGTATATATGTATATAATTTATCGGATTAGATATTATTTGTATTTGTCGGATCAGATATTTAATTTATTTTATCTTTTATTGATTGAATCAATTATTTGATTTGGGAAAAATATCTGATTGTTATTTGATTTTTTGGATTGGATAGATTCAATTATCAGATCAAATCATTAAATATTGGATAACATGAATAATCCTAGTATTTACAGCATCATCCACGTGCATTCCGTGCTCCCAACCTAGATCTTATCTATTAGCGGAACACTTTTTTCTTTTATTTTTTCCAAATCTGGAAGTTGACATTGTATAACCTTAACAAAAAGAAGGAAAATAAAAACAACATAATAATTATTCAGCTTTGCAACTATAGATTAGTTTTAAATCCATATTTTCTTATGAAAAAGACTACAAAATGCACACTAGTCCACTCCAAGTAGCACAACAACTGAAATTCAGATCTGAATATTCAAGTTCAACCATTGCAATATGATCTTATATGGCTACCTTAAAATGGATTATAGATACACGAGTAGCAATAGACACTAAACATCCAGCAGATAATTACATGAGATAACTGAAAATTAAAACTTAAACGAATCTTGCAGATCAAGCAAGTAGCAATACATACCAAATGGATCGTCAATTTTACACTCTAAGCTCCTTGATTAGTGACTTTTGCACGATTGTTGCAGCTGGAGTTTCCACTGTTCGTTGATGGTGTTGCTGCTTTGCTTGATGTCAAAATTGCAGTGCTAGGCTGGTAGTTTGTCAGCATCGCTTGAAGCATGCAACACGAGAAGAAAAATAAGTGTAAGGCCTATGCAAAATTGCACTGCAACTGCAAGCAAAATCAAAGAAAGGATGAAAAGCTAAAACCATAAGCATAAAAGAGGAATTGAAGTACTAGGAGGTTGAAGATGAAGCAAAATGATGTAGAAGAAGACAAACCAGAAGTAGATTGAAGGATACTTGGAGTCGTAGAGATGGAAGGAAGAGGCGAGAAGGAAATTGAGTGAAAAGTATGGGCAATGTATGCTTTGCTGGCGTTTTTTTTTGGGTAGGATTGATTTGATTTTTCCTCTCTTTTGTTAATTGACACATAAGGGAAACTTTAGAATTAGTAGAATTGGGTCTAAAATCGCAACTATGACTAATTCTACCCTATTTACTCTGACTCCACCTATTAAATTTGTGATTCTATATTTGTTCCAATTTTATGAATGATTCAAACTGGTAGGCTGAGGTAGAATCGTACTAGAATTACAATTTTAATAACATTGGTTGGTAGTGGTGGAGATTCGAAAGTGTGAAGCCTTCTACTCGTGCATCATTTTTTTGACCTATAACTATTTTGAGTCTAAAAAGAGTCGGTATGACTAATAAAAATTGTGCAAAATTAAGGGATTTGAAAAAATAGTAAAGTTTCTTGTTATTATTGTTGTATTTCTTTTAGTCTTTCTACATAGTTGCAACGTTGAAGCCTTATATGGGTTAAAGCTTGTCGGCACTATGAAGAAATTATGAAAGAGATAAGAGAACGTGTTGGTTTTAGTCAAAGTATGACCAAATCACTAAACTCAAGTGTTACATGTGTTGCGCCAAATGTTGTACACATTTATAGTCTACCAGTTGGGCTTGCTTGACCCTTATGTGAAAATGGTGCCAAGATCAAGTTATCGCCATCATACGGTTGATTAAGAGTGTAATTTAAGGAGGCTAGTTCTGGTTGGAAGTCCTCTCGATTGTCTCGTGGTCGATCTAAGAAGCCAAGGTGTTCTTTTTGTTGGCACAGCTTCGCCTAGGTCTTTCCAGATGGGCCATATTTTCTGGATTTGTACAAAACAAGACTCTTGAGCTCTTAATAGGTTTGAGGTCAAACTTTCATCTAGTTGGGAAGATTAAGGCAATGTGTATGATGGTAGGGCTTCTTGTTGTAGTCTCAAGCATACAATTAAATAGTGGTCCTGCTATAGTATAGCGGCTACGAGGCGAAATTACCGATATAGTATGCTTTTAAAATTTCACATTTATCGGTCGAGAAATCGGGATAAATCAGTGATTTATTAAGAATTCTTCAATCTACTAAAAAAATATGTATGATATTTTTTTTATTCATTTACTATATATATATATATCTTGGATCAAGTTACTATTTTTTTTTTGGTAAAAAATGTAATTTTATTACCAGAAAGGAAAGTACATCCATGGATCATTAATACATCATAACCTCAAGCCATCTATACATCAATTCCCCCATTTGTCTATCATGCTAAGGTATTTTTGGGCATTAATGTTTTTGATAGTGCTAAAGCAGATAAAAAGATCTGCTATCATATTTCTAGTGATTCTGGCTGGGAGGGGCTGTTTGTGCTGGAAGATGACAATGTTTCGGCTGGACCAGATTTGGTATATAGTGGCTGCAAAGGAGGCTTTCCAGATTTTCCCCTTATCTTGACTTTTGCTGGTGATGTTGATCATCCAAGAGAGGCAGCTCTGCCATGTAGTGAACCTGTGAGGTAACATGAGCCAATTGAGGGTAGATCTCCAAATAATGTGAGCAGTTGGACAGTGAATTAGGAGATGATTGATGTCCTCATCTTCTTGAAGACAGCTTGAGCATTGAGCATCATTGAGGAAGTTCCAATTCTTCAGCTGGGTTTTGACAGTCAATCTTTCATGGCAAGCCATCCAAGTTACAATCTTATGCTTGGGTAAACCAGGGTGATTCCAGACCAGGTCTGCCCATGGAACATTAGGGGCTTGTTTTCTGATTTTATTGTAGAAGTTGCTAATACTGAAATGTCCTGGAGAGTCGCAGGTGCTGAAAAAAATAGCTCCATATTTCTGCACGATTAGGATTTGCTTTAGAGTCCAAGATGTGTCTTGTGGAGGTTTGATCTGCCATATAGAGATATCCTTGATATATTTTTCATGGACCCATTTTACCCACAGACTTTCTTTGAGTTCAAAGAGCTTCCAGAAATTTTTTGCAATGCAGGCTAGATTCTAGGTTTCCAGACTTTTAATGTTGAGACCCCCTTCCTGTTTGGGTAAGCAAATGGTGGACCATGCAATGGGAGCTTTCCTTTTGGAAGAGTCCATATTTGACCAGAAAAATCTTCTGCAAAGGGATTCAATGTGATGAATGACATTTTTGGGGAGGAGAAAGACCTGTAGCCAATAGTTTGTTATGCCAAAAATTACAGATTCCAAAAGCTGCAGCCGGCCAGCATAACTAAGGAGAGTATTTGTCCAGGAATGAAGCTTAGCTGTGATTCTATCAATGAGGGGCTGGTAGAAGGAGATAGATAAAGCTTTGGAGCTTAGGGGAACCCCTAGATATTTGAAAGGAAAGGTACCTTCTTTAAAACCAAGCTGGGACAGAATGGGTAATTTTCTTAAAGCATCAAGACCACCAAAAAAGGCTTCACTTTTGTGGGGATTGACCATCAGTCCTGAAGTTTTCCCAAAAGAATCCAGGATAGAAGCAAGGCATTGAGCAGAATCTTTATTTCCTTTGCAAAAAAGGAGGAGATCATCAGCAAAGCAAAGGCTGATGATTTTAGAGTTCTTGCAGTCAGGGTGAGGTTTGAAGTGCTTGCAGTCCCAAAGGGTATGAAGCATCCTAGTGAGGTATTCCATAGCAATAACAAAAATATAAGGGGACATTGGATCTCCTTGCCTAATACCTCTTTTTCCTTGGAAAGGATTGGATAGAGAGCCTTGTATGGAAATTGAATATCTAACAGTAGAAATACATTGCATAATGAGATGCACAATGTGAGAAGGAAAGTTCAGGCCTAACAGGATTGATTGGATAAAAGGCCATTCCAGAGTATCAAAAGCTTTTTTAAGGTCAACTTTTAGCATCATCCTTGGACTAATGTTCTTCCTGCCATATTTCCTGAGGAGCTCTTGAGCAAGCATGATATTGTCTCCAATACCTCTCCCTGTGATAAAAGCTGATTGGTTGCAGGTAATAATTTCACCCAGGACTGCAGTGATTCTGTTGGCTAGCACTTTTGAAAAAAATTTGTATATAACATTGCAGCAAGAGATGGGTCTGTAATCAGTGATATTTGTAGCATTCTTCTTTTTGGGGATGAGGTGGAGAGTGGTATTGTTCATTGTCTTTAAAAGATGCCCAGAGTTCTAAAACTGTTTGACAGCTAAGGTAATATCATTCCCCACCACAGGCCAAGCTTGTTTGAATAAGTGAGCATTAAAGCCATCTGGACCTGGAGATTTTAAGTCACCCATACTGAATAAGGCATTCTTAATCTCCTGGTTAGAAATGGGATGCAGGAGATTGTTTCTGCCATGCTGAGATAGAAGAGGGCCATTTTGCAAGATTTGAGTATCAATGGCAGAGAGCCTGGGGGTGGCAGTACCCAGGAGATGATGGTAGAAGTTTTGAATTTCAGCTTCAATATCTTTCCAATTGGTGTGTTGAAAGCCCCTTTCATTGTGAAGACGAGATAAAGGGTTTGAGCTCTGCCTTTCTTTAATCCTGGCATGAAAGTATGAGTTGTTTCCATCCCCCAGCTTGATGTAATTGATTTTTGCCTTTTGTTGCAGAAAATTCTCTTCAATGATCCTTCTGTTCCACCAATGCTGTCTGGATGATTTTTCATTCTGTATAAGAGAGGGGTTCATTGGATCATTGAGGAGGAGAAGGTGGCTTTCCTCCCAGCTCTTTTTTGCCTGTTCCACAGCTTCAACAATGCTCCCAAAGTTGTTTTTAGTGAAAGATTTGCAGACAGCTTTAAGCCTCTTCAATTTTTGAACAACCTGGAATTGTTTTGATCCTGGAATATGGACATCCCATGACTCTTTCACCCTTGTAAGGAAGTGAGGATGGGTGGAAATGAAATTACAGAATTGGAAAGGCTTCCTGCCTTTTATATCTAAGCTTGTGAGGGAGACTTCCAGGCAATTATGGTCAGAGAGGCAGTGAGGAATATTTCTGATATAGCCTTTAGTGTATTGGTCAAACCAGTGACTGTTTCCCAACCCTCTATCAAGAAGGCAATGAACTCTGTGAGGGGGGTCTTGATTGTTGCTCCAGGTAAAAGGAGGGCCTGTAGAGGGGATGGAGCCCAGGCCACAGACTTCAGTACAGTCTTTAAAGTCTTTCATATCTCCATGGTGCAAGATGCCACCTATTTTTTCCTCAGCATTTAAAATGGTGTTAAAATCTCCAATAACAATCTAGGGTAAATGGGTGCTCAAATTGATTTTGGAAATGTCTCTCCAAAGAGAAGTCCTGGCTTGACCTGTGTTGAAAGCATAAACAAAAGTCACGGCTAAAGGCTGCTGTCCAGGGAGAAAAGTTAATTGGCAGTGAAGGAGCTGGTCAGACATCTCAAGAATCTGAAGGTGGATGCAATCAGGCAGCCAAAAAAGAAGAATCCTACCATTGTAATGGTGATCATGGTTGGAAATGCAACTGTAATGGGGAGCAATCTTTTTATGACAGGAATGAAGGTTGTCTTTTTTTTATTCTAGATTCTAAGAGGCAAAATAAAGGAAATTTCTTAAGGTGGATGTATTTACAGAAACTCTTTTGTTTCAGAGGAGCATTCACTCCCCTGATGTTCCAAACAGCAAAGGAAGTCATGATTGAAGAGAGGATGTTCCACTTGGTGGAGGAGGAAGACTCACTTCTTGGCCTGTGTCAGGGTGCTGTGTTGAGAAATTAAAAGGATGCAAGGAATGGGGCAGATTAACAGAAAGGCTGGAATGATCACACTCAGCAAGTTTTTCTTTTCCTTTGTCTTTGATAATCTGTCTTGGGTCATGAGGCTCAGGTCTCTTATCAGAATAGGAGGCATGGGAAGCCGATTTTGTCTGAACAGAACTGATAGTTCCAGTTGTTCCAGTTGTTGTTGTTATTGGCTGATCTGGCTGGTCTTTGTTGATTTCAGATTTTGGCTTCCAAACCTTATGTTCTTGATGGTGGGAAGAGTTTTTCCTGCAGTAAGCAGTGTCATGTCCAAGAGAGTCACATTTTGAGCAGAAATAGGGACGCCAATCATAAGCAACCGGTTGTTTTCTAATTCCTGTAGGAGTTTCAATAGGAATATGATCAACAGGAGGAAGGCTAATGTCCATTTCAACTAAAATTCTTGGATAGGAGATTCTACTCCTAGTAGCAGTCACCATATCAGCACATATAGGGGTGCCTAAGCAGCTTCCAATTCTGCTGAGTGAATCAGCTGACCATTGTGCTAATGGAAGACCAGGAAAAGTTATCCAGAGGGGCATACGTCTCCATTCAGTTTCAGTGAAAGGTATGTTTGGATTCCATTGTTTGATCATCAATGGCCGAACACCAAAGGACCAGAAGGGTTTCTCTAATATAGTGAGGCAATCCTGTTGAGTTTCAAACCGAAAGAGAAAGAATCCTTATTCATGGGGAAGAACCTGTGGTGCAGCCGAGATACCAGTCCAATGATCACTAATAAATTTTTTGATTTGGCTAATCGAGGGTTTAAAACCTGGCACCATGCCAATAAGCGTATGGGTCCAGCGCTTCTCTTCTCTTTCAATTTCCTCCCTCTTGAGTTTCGCTGTAGCTTCACCATTGATTATCTCAGGAGGAGTGAAAGAGAGGTTCAATACCGGTTGTTCTCTTCGATTCTGAAGGATAATATCTCTCCAGGAAAGAGAAATATGAGGTAAAGGATCGGGGCATTGATTGGAAGTCAGGGAAGAGTCACGTGGTTGATCTGGGGTGAGTTTCGGGCGTTGCGGGGAATCAAGATCAACATCGAATGCTTCTGCAGAGTTCTGGGGCGATGCAAAGAGAGAATTGCAAATGGAAGATTCCAAAGTGTTGGGAGAACGATTGAATTTCTTCGACATAGTAGGGGAACCAGGAGACGAAGGAGGGTCGGAAGCAATGGGCTTCGGAGAGGGTTTCTTCCGGCGATTTCCTCTTGCCATGGCTGGGCCAAGCGAGAAGAACAGGAGGGACAGTTAGGAGGCGCGTGGGGCGCGTACAAGCGTCATCAACCTTGATCTAATTGGTATAAATTTCATCAAGTAAACTTAATCCAGTCACATTGAACTCGATCAAGTTACTATTAAATTATAATAAAGTATTCCTATTTATTATGTTTACATTTACTATTAAATAACATGTCTTTTTTCATTCTAAGGTAAATTTAGGGTTATTAGAAAATTTTAGCATATAATGACTTACTTTAATACTTCTGATATAATATAAAGCACTAGTTTATTGAATATTTATATTCAAATGATCAATAAATAATAATTAGAGTATATGGTGAAATAAAAATAAAAATTTACGCCGCGACGACCGCGACATATAATTTATCGTTCACGACATTCCGATACCATGACACTGCGACTTAATTGCCTGGTCTCAGGTAATAAAACCATTGTTGCAGTTGTGGTCACGACTAGGGTGTTGTGGTATTGGTGTTGTAGTGTTGCGAATGATATTTAATATATCACGATTTTGTTTTTTGTTTTTTTTTCCATGATAGATATGTCGTTAAACATCGATAGTATTGGATGAAACGTATCGTTGGTCGGTATGTATGTGATTTCATTTCTATGTCGTATATTGGCTGGCCAAAAATCCAATATATCAATTTATATGGTCTTATCCCTTGTTTGAAGATACCATTAATGAACAATTCAAAAAAAAAAACTGCATTTTTTTTTTGAAAAAATTCAAAGAAAAAGTTCCCAAAAAAGTAATATTTTTAGATAACTAGTTTTCAAAGTAGCTCTAAATAATGAACTAGTTTATTGCTAAACTATTGAAAAAAAGGCCATGGTCAAAACAGTTGTGCCTCTTTCCGTTGGCCTTGGTCCAAACTGATATGCCTTTTTTTTTTTTTTTTTTTTTTGTATGGTCCAGCATGTCCAAATAGATATACATAGGCTCATGCTCTGTACAACTAGTAGTAATATAGGCACGATCAAAATTTGTGAGCATTTATGTTTATTTTGTGGTCCTTTGTCTACGTATCATTTCTATAATAAAATCTGACGCTTATACCTTATGCTTATCAGCTTATGCTATTCAGTGGGTTTTCATAATAAAATCTGATTGTGAATTGATGTGAGGTTTTGGGATAGACCTTTGGGTTTTGTTTGATAAATTAGCCTCGCATCATTTTGCACCTGATTGTGGTGTGAAGTTTCTATTCTCAATGTTCATACATTGTGATACCACTTCCATGCTGGTGAAGGTTTGGTCAGGGTAATTGCTGCTAGCATCCATGTTTGCAGTATCTGCAAAAGTATATCCAAGTATATCTGTTAGATTTTTTTATTTTTTTCCTATTATTTGTTTGGTATTGGCAGGAGGAAATTGTTAGAAAAACACAGGCATTTGACATGATGAAAGAAAAGGCTGAAAAATCTTTGGCACAAAGTGAAAACCTAGCAAATGACAAAGTGGAGTTCGAAAGTGAATTGTATGCAAAAGTAAGTTTATTAATGTCTTTCAATCTGATGCAGTACTGATATATTTTAACGTTATTCCCGGAAGGCAGAGACATTTGTGAATGGAAATTTATTAATGCCTTTCAATCTGATTCTGTTCTTATATTTTTTACGTTCATTAATGCAAGGCAGGAACATTTGTCAATGATTAAAAAGTTGTGGCTTTAATATTTGGCAATGTGACTAGAAAATATTCGTAATAAAACAAGATACAAGGAGAGCGGAGTGCTTTAACTTGTAGCCTACCCTAGTTCTACATGCTATAAAGAAATTCTACTACAAAACATAGATTAAATTCTACTTAGAACCATAGCATTTGGTTTTTCAAAATTTTAGAATTATTAAAATATTTTAACGCTTATTCAAAAATTTGAGGAATTTAAAAAAAAACATTAACTTTTTTCCCATTCACCTTTAAAAGATATTTAAATATTAATTTTTATTTATCTATCATATAAAACTAAGAAGAATGATAAAATGAAAATGAAAATAAAAATATATAGTCTAAATGAGATTGTTTAAAATATATGGTACTTAAGTGAGATTAGCTCAAATGTCACGATATCTAAATTGAAATTACTGAAAAACATGAAGGCTAGCATTTGTGGTTTGTTGGCAAGCCACCTAAGTCCAAAATATCATTTTATGAAGCTAAACTAGTGTTTGAGAGTATGAGCTATGCTCACAGAATGCTATCGGACTCGTAACTCAACTTGAAAAACACTATCAGCTCACATTGTTTACCTCGTATCATGAGGCATACAAACTCTACACCTCATCCTCACGTTTCATCATCCGCCAAGGTTCCTGCGTTCTAAGCATTGGATGAGCAAAATTTCTCTATGCGAAAACATTAGTCAGCCCTCCTTGTGGGAAAAGGTTCTCTACATGTGACTTATCGCGTCAGAAACGAAGAGGTGCATAAGTAGCTTAATGCATGTTCTCTTTGAGCCTAAATCTTTGTAATACAGCATTGACTTTAGTCATGTACAATTGAGAAAATCTGGAGAATTGAGTGCTGGATTTGGCATCCTCCTTGTAGCAACTTGTCCTCCTATACATATCTGGCCTAACATTCCATCTAATTTGCTAATATCTGTACTTTTCGGTCCCTTGTTGATTCTTTTTCGTTTTCGCACTGCATCCTGAGTGTAACGTTGTACTCCTTACATATAACCCCTTTTGTCAACGTCCTGCCAAAACCAAGTTGTCATTTGATTGCCTATAATGAATGTTATTCATACATTAATTTGTCATTTCAGTTTGTTAGTGTGTTGAATTCAAAGAAGACAAAGCTCAGGGTGCTTCGTGATCGGCTATCAAAAATGGATTCTAGAGGCAAGTCACCGCAAGAGGAAGAAGATTCCTCATTTAGAACGGAATCTATGGACAGTTCAAGCTATGATGATGGATCGAACGATGAATTGGCAGCTTCTGCTCCACAATATAATTGTCCTGGGCGAAAGAAGATTAGAAAATAAATGCCTCTCGCTTCGTTCTTTACCCCGGCCCCTTTCTATGTTGAACCCAATTTCAGGGATTTGGGGGTTTATGAATTTTTTTTTGGTTTTGTTTCGTTTCTCGCAAATCGAAGGACAGCTGCTAAAATATCTATCATTTCATCTTCGTTAGGTTGAATGTAAATCCAATTATCCACCAAGAATATTCACCCGAAAATGCCCCCTCTATATTCGTCAAAATCCTTGGTTCTATCTAATTGTATATTTGTTTGCAAATTTTAGATGTCTTATAGTTTATTATACTTTAAAAAAAACTTTTGATTAAATTAAGAAGATTTTGGATGATGAGCTGTTTTGAGTTTAATTTTTTATATATTATTTTGTAAGTAGTTTATAAAATAATTTTTCCATTTTCTTGAGCTTTTGGTATGATAAAGCAATTGCACATAAAGAATGTGATGCTTTTTGGTGAGAGCATGGCTCGCCCTCATAATCCTAGACCTAATCCAATCACTTGCAACTCTTTTCAAGTGAAAATATATTTTAGGTTATTATGGTTAGTAACAGTCTTATACTAAATATTATAAAGATAATGCCTACATATCTATCACTCTAAATCATAAGTTAGATAATTCTTTTTATGCTATTTAATTTATGAGAAGCATAATCTGTTATTCTCCCTTATTGCATCAATATACAAGCCAATATATGCTTAGAAGCGTTGACATAGACCTCAAAACCCTTTGAACTATATGACAAAATGAACATTAAAGTTGAAGTTAACTATTTCTTTAATTCCTTGAAGGACTCATCCTCAAAGTCCGCACATATTCAACTTAACCCACTAGAAATGTGTTATATTCTTTAATAAATTTGTTAACTGTCATACTTTTGGAGAAGTCTTGGATGATTTTACTATAGTAGCTAGCTAAACCTAAAAAACTTTACACTTCTTTGATTGATGTTGGTGTTAGTCATTGTAAAACAACTCTAATATTTAATGGATCTATTAACAACTCATCCATTGAAATCAAATGATTGATGAATGCTACATGATTTGACCAAAATTCACACATTGAGAACTTGTTGTGCAATATATATGCCCTAAAAAAGCTAATGTCAACCTTAGATGTTGTTTGTGCTCCTTCCAATTATTAGAGTAGATGTGCATCGTCAATGAACACCACAAAAAGTAGTCCAAGAAGTGCATGGAGATTTGGTTCATGAGAATCATGAATGATGTTGATACATTAGTGAGTCTAATATGTATAATTGTGAATTCATAATGACCATATCTAGTCCATAAAGCTATCTTCGAGATGTCTTGCAATACAATCCTTAATTGATGGTAGCTTGACCAAAGATCAATCTTAAAAAAACACTTTAGGCCCTTTCAATTGGTTAAATAGACCATCAATATGAGAAAGAGGATAATAATTCTTTATCATAACTTGGTTTAATCATTGATAGTTGATACACAACCTCAAACTCCCGCAATGTTTTCTGACAAAAAAGATTGATGTTCTCTAGGATGATACAGTCAATCAAATATAGTTATTATCAAACAAACCCTCAAAATGAGCTTTAAGGTCCTTTACTTAGTAGGTGCCATAAAGTACAAAGCCTTGAAAATCGACTTGGTCACTAGCAATTGATTGATCGTGAATTCAACATCTCAAACTGAGAGCATACCCATGATCTCCTTTGAAAACACACATGGAAACTTCTAAATCATTAAATTATGCTCTAAGGGTATCTCACTAGCTTCAACATCTAGAAGACTCCACAAGAAGAGAAGATACCCTTACTAATCACAAAAGTGGACACAATCTTCTTTGACGTCCTAGGCTTGCATCGTTAATAAAAAAAAAGAACACTTACACCTTGTGGTCCCCTAATAACTACTTGCTCCTATGTGCAATCTATCAACACTTAGTAATTCCCCAACATGTACATACCTATTGTAACACTCCCATTTTTTCTCAATTTAAAATTTTCATTTTAAAAGAATAATGTGGTAGCTAAGGCTAAAAATAAGGATGCTACCACTACATCTATTATAAAACGAGCTGTGTGTGTTTAACTAACCCGTAGTAGGTGGAAGATTGGGTGTGAAAAATATTAAACATCTTCAAGGTAAAACTCTTTACATAAAAAATTTTTTAACACAAGATTACAAGCTGAATGATAGTGATAAAAACTAAAACTAGAGAATCCTAACTCCTACCTAAAATACAAGAAGCCCTTTTAACTCAAACTCAAGCTCCAATTATATCTAGCTCACATGCTCCCGAAACCACTAAAAAATAATTTTTTATAATAAAATTACCAAGTAAATGCACCCTATCAAAAGCACATAGCATGCTCACAAAATATTATTCACATATAATAACATCAATTCATGTATAAACATTAAGGTAAAACATACACTCATATGTAATAACTTCAATTATCATAACCATCTAAACAAGGTGTTAACCGAAATATATAAAGGTAGCATCTCAATTATTCTCAACTCATCATATATGATAACATCTAGCAACTTCATTAACAAACCACATAACAAGGATAGTGCATAACATGCGACTATCACTACTCAACACAAAATCAACATGTTAAGGGTAGTCCACAATGGGTAATTATCACTACTCAACAACAAATCAACATAATAAGGGTAGTGCACAATGGGAAACTACCACCAATAACAATAACTACTCACTTTCTAGATAGATAGTCTGAGAGTGTATCATAATGTTCTAGAATTTTATTTCCTTATGCATACCTCTCTTAGGGTTTGTGAGTTCCCCTATAAAAGTATAATTAAGACCTTAGCTCTGAATGTTAATATTTGCATTCAGGGGTTGCTCTAAGGCACTTCTAAGTTGTCTAGCCAAGGAAGACACAATAATCACTAGCCATGAAAGGCTAGGGTTAGGTATATTGCCACAACTTCACAATATATAAATGTTCTCTTCTAACTCAATTATTTCCCCCCTCTTGAAATCACTAGAATATCCTTCTAGTACATATTAAGTCAACAAAGGATCTTAATATCCACATATAACATTTAATTCATATTCTCAACAACTCTTGACCACCACAATCACAATAACTCTTAGCCTCAAGAGGCTGAAGGTTTGACCAACTACCAAAACCTCTACTCTTAGTTACTTTATTTCAATTTACTCTCTCAGATTCAATTATTCAAGGACATCATGAGGTCAACTAAAATTTCTCTAGGGCCACGCTGAGGACAACTTACTTAGCACATAAGCATATTTAGTTCACTAAAACACATCACAAAAGGTTACATTTTCAAAATTTACCAACATAAAATAAGGTTTCAACCAAAAGCCTAACTAAAAGCAAACCAAACCTTAGGTCCAAATCGAAACAAAACCACTAAAACTATGGCCTCAAGCCCAAAAATACTAGTAACAAAAGGCATATTAGCTAAATTAAGATCAAGAAACTTCTAATCAAGTATAACAATTTGTATCTAAAATCCTAAAAATACTTCAGAGCCCAACAAATCACATTTTAGGCCATAAAAGATAAAACTAATGACAAAGAATAACTTAAAAAATAAAAGCATATCAAAAGAAAACATTTTATTGAAAATAATATTTACAATCGACGAAAAATGTCATTTTATACCGATAAAATTAAATCAATAAATCAAAGATATTTATTACTAGGAATTACTATTTACCAAAAACTATCAACTCACTATTCCCAAATGATACTACTCATAATAAGACCAAACCTTTCAAAATATCTCAAAATCACTAAAATATCTAAAGGATAGCAAAATATCTTAACTTGCTTGAAAATTTATTATAAGCTTAATTAGCCAAAAAACTTATTTAATTTGAAATCTAACCCTACATAGGGTAATTAGCACATGATTAGACCAATAACACTTTGTATTTATCAAGAACAATATGAATATCTCAAGAACACTTTGAATAAAATCTAAGGCATCCTAAAATTTAACCAAAATTAAAGCACCATAAACATGATCAACTCAAAGCAACTTATATATAAAACTTATACTAAACATGCCAAAAATCACATGGTATCATTAGTATTCCATATAAAAATATTATAACACCAACTAGGATAATCATGGTTGATTATAATAGAAAATATGCCAAATTCATACTTTTCATGCTCAACTTTTAGTCAAAATAAATATTACCTTAACATTATAATATCCCAAAATTAACCTAACACTAATTTTGGGTAGTTAATATTTTTAACATTACTCTAATCTAAGATAATTAATAATTTAATCTTACCCTACTTCTTTAATATTAATTTTAAACCTAATTCTAATCCTAACCCTAAACTCCTTTTCATTTCCCCTTTTTCCTTTCCCTTATTCCCTTTTCCTTTTCCATTTTCTTCATCTCCTTCCTAGTATTTTGCTTCCCCTTCTTCCCTGCGTGATTCCCTCATTCTCTCGATTAAATCCCTTCGCTAGCCTCCCCTATAATTATACTTAAGTCTAACTCGTCATCTCCACTATCATCTCCCTCATCCTTAGGGATGTGTTGCATGGAAAATTTCACCCAAACATCTAATCTCCTGCCTCTACCCATAATCCCCCTATGTGCCCCACCTTCTACCATTATAGACTTTTGCACAATCCTCCTATATATATATATATATATCCCTCCATTCTCTCTCATCACCTAATTTATTGCCTCACCTAAATTCTCCATAGGCTTTCTCTTCCTTCAAATTCTCTCCGTTATCGTCCACTATAACCCACTAATTTCATCTAGCAAGCTTTGTGTAACTTATCCAACCTTACACAACTCACCCTTTGCTACATCCATAACCCATGCAAGACCCTACTAGCGTGACAATCTCACACATTACACCCCTTAGTTGTGTCAACTTCTCATGCATAACACTCCTAAGTTGTGTCCAAACCTCACGCAACCTTCATCCTTCAACAACTTTCTTCTTTAATAGCCTACGCCTCACGCCACCCATACCCTACATGCATCAACACCCCACACAAACCACTAAGCCATTTCACCCTTTAATGCAACACCCCTAATTTTTTGCACCATAATCTCACACAAGTTACCCCACACCTACATCATCACCTTACTCAATCTACCTCCATTTTTAACCCAAACCCATGCCACACCACCCTATTTTCATGGAATCCTCACATTGGCATCCCCATAGATGCATGAGAGACTCACACAACACCCCCATTGTTGTGCCACTTCCTCACATGGTAAGATCAATCTTGCACCACTTTTATTTGTGACTTCTTTTGCTTTGATTTTTATCCTTTTCCATCCTCTTTCTCCTTAGGTTTTCCTTGTTATTTTTCTTGATTTCTAACCATGTTCTATTCTTAGTTTTTAGGTGGTTTTTCAGTGGTCTTAGATAAGGAGTCTTAGGATTTTGCTTGCTTAGATATAAGTGTTATTTTGGGTAAGGATATATATCGTAGTTAGGAATTCTTGAACGACAAGTATTAATGGTATGAAATCTCATATGTGATATTCTTATGTTTCATAATTTATGTTGTTAATGACATATTATGATATGGTTGTATGTTATAATGGAAAAGTGAAAAATATGTGAAAGCATGCGATGATGTGCATTGTTTGGTAAAGCTATGTTTAGTAAGTCAAACAGGTTGGCACGAATCACTATCTAAATTGGGTTACGATGAATGAATAAAATATATTTGTGGTTAAGTATATTTATGATGATATGTGTTGGAGGTTGAAAATCAATTGTTAGGACTTTTAAGATTTTTGTGAATATATGGGCATTTTTGGGTATTTTAAGGGTACTTTGGTCAATATGCATTAAATATAGAATATTTAATATTTTCAATGTGGTATTTATTTAAAATATTATAATTTTATCATGTGAAATACTTGGTGTAATTATAAGTGGCATAAGTGCATTAAAATGAGAAAATTGACTTAAATTAGAAATAGTAACCCTTATAAGCAAGTGCGTTATAGCATGTGTAATACGTTAGATTTTTACCTTGATTTTTTAATTGGTTTTAAATAATTATATTTGAGAATGGTGTAATAAATTGGGTGGCTAAATGATTCTTATGAGAGAAGTGATGTTTAACTATTCAAATTATGGTTTCTAAAAATAGTAACCCTCAAGGTAGTTGTTTTATTGCATGTGTAAGACATTATAATTTAACCTTGATTTTCATCTATGTTTTTAATAAGGTTATTTTAGGGTGTTTTAGTAAATTTGATGATGAAATGAGTATTTTGGGAGAGGTTATGCTTATCTTATGAAATTAGGGTTTCATATGGGAGTGATGACCTTTCTTTTTAGAGAATGCCCCAACCATCATATAGATTATGTCATTTGGGGCTTATTATTATATTATTTTTTATGTTCCTAATATATTTATATTTATGTCTTTATGATGATATTAAGATAAACAATATTTTAATAAGGCATTAATTAATTAAAGTGAAATAGCACATGAGTTTAGATTGAGAAGTTGAGTCTGTTCCACTGAACAATAATAGTGGCTCATGAAAAATTTCACTTGAGAGGTTCTTTAGATTGTTCCACTAGTTTAATAATAGTAGTCAGGAGCATGATGCCTTACAAGGTGTTGAATCTGTTTCATCCAACAATAATAGTTGCTTAGGAGTGTTTTGTCTTGAGAGATGCTTCAGTCCATTCCATTGAATTAAGAATAGTTAGGTCTATAAACTCAACAAAAATAAGGAAATGGATTGTGTTTATACCTAATAAAGGAAAATATGATGTATTTCTTCTCTAATATCGTATCATGTTTAATTAATATGCATGATTATTCTTCCACGTGGCCTTATGTATATATATACCCTTGATATGACTATATTATTCCCTTAGTTAGTATGTAGTGTACTAACCATCCTTTTTATGGGTTTTGATCATTTCCATGATTAGACAACTCAACTTTGTTGTGCTGGTTGATAAGGATTACTTGGATTATTTCTTTATTTTTGATGAGATATCTACAGAGGAGTGATCTTTATATCTTCAAGGTTCAATATAGAATCTTGTTATCCGGTTTCTTAGTTCTAAGGGATCCCTTTTGATTGTATTTTATTATATTGTACTTAGAGTTAATCTCAAAATGCTTATTTAAGTTATATAAAAATTTCCCTTATTCTCTATTTTGCCTTATTTAAATTCAAAGTATTTTACTTTATAATTAATGTAAGGATGGTATGGTAAGCTATAATTATTTTGATTATAGTGGTAAAACTCATTTATCTTGTTCCTATGATTCTGCTTAAATGATTTTTTTAGTAGTAAATTTTAGTGTGCTAAAAGTTGGCATAAAATATTTGGTTCTAATTATTGTTTTTTTTGTTTTAAAATTTTTTTTTATCAAATGATCTCTTATATGATTTTAACAATCTATTTCATATTTAGAAAACTTGATTATTCGAAAAATTGATTATTTGAAAACTTGGATTAACTTGTGAGGAATGGAGAATGGGTAGCCTAGGTGGCCTATAAATGTGCTTATATCTAATATGTGTTAGTGAGCTAGGAATATTTATCCTAATAAGTTTTCTGTCTTGCAACTACTCCCCATGTCACTTAATGATCATGTTAGCTATTGGGATCATGCATTTAAGGCCTTTATCATGTTCATGGGGTATCCACCACCACCACCTCAACCTCAACTGCTATAAACACCTTTGCATTACCTACATGAGAGTATTAGAATGGACTAGCTTTAGAGTGTCCATGGTTATCATCCACCAACTTACGTTAGGGAGAAGGATCTGATTATTTTAGAGGGATAGATTTAGGATTTGGATCAGGTTTTTGAGGTAGTTGATTGTCCAAAAGCTAAGAAGGCTAGTATATCAACCTTTTTCCTTTAGAGATTTGTAGTCACCTGGTGGGTAGATTATTGGACACAAAGAGTACTATTGATGTCCTTGGAGGACTTTAAGATGGTTCTCCACTCAAAGTTTTATCTTGAGATCCTTAGGAGGGATAATATTAAGGAGTTTATACATCTAACTCAGGGGATCATAACTATGCAAGAGTACCGTGCTCAGTTTTCATATTTTCCTCTAGTATAGCAACCATCAAGTTGACAATGGTCTTTTAGTTAAAACAAGGGATCCACTTTATCAATCAAAAGATGATGGGTGTTGTTGCCTTCCGTGAATTAGCCACATTGTATGAGTGGACATATGATGCCCCTACTATTGTTTAGAAGCATACTTTAATTTTTGGTAAGAGGAAACTTGATACATTGGGTTCTATAGGATGGATTCAGTTTTAAGGAGGTGAACCTTTGAGTTTTTAGTATAGGGGTTAGGCGAGTGCACATAACAGACCTATGGGGCTACTGAGATTCTTTGTTTATCATTTTTGTGGTCAAGTTCATTTAGGATGAGACTACTGAGGTGCATCTTGTAATACCCCATATTTTTTTGTGAAATTTATGAAATGGAATATTATTATGTTTAATGAAATATAGATGATCCCTATCTTGATTTGGAATAATAGTTGGGTTTGATGTAATAAGGAATTTATAAAATTTTGGATAAAGTTGAATAAAGTGAGTTTTTTGGCTAACCAATTGACTGGTTCATCATTTCAACTAAGGGTTTTTTTAGCTGAACTGATTGTTTGGTTTCGGGAAACTAATTGATTGGTCTGGCAACCAATTGATTGGTTTTTTAGGTTTAGTTATTTTTGAAGATTGACTCTCTAGAAAAATTTCTTGCAATAAAATGATCTTTAATAATCAAACCCCAAACTATTCTTGAGTGATTCTTTACTCTTTTGATCATTTATCTAACGTCAATCTCTGCCTCAAATAAGTTTGAGGGCTTGATTTTGACAGATGAGTGGAGAATGACCTCACTCTTATTTTCTTTTACCTCTCTCCTCTGCACACGTCTAGAAGTATGCTTTGATTTCTAAACTATTATTGCAAGCTGGGATATTTTCTTCCCACACCAATCTTCCATTTCCCTTCTTATGTTCGATATTTTCTAGATGAGGTTGACATGCATTCTCCAAAAAATCACCATTTGAGCTCTAAGATGGAAGTCAACTTATTCATTGATAAATTTACCTGTTTAGCTTAGATTCAAATGATAAAATAAGGGTTTTCAATATATTACATAACATCACTCATTTCTTAACCGAATCATTGGCTATAAATAGCCCTAATCATCCATTTTTCTCACCTTTCTTTTATACCCCAGAATACTCAAGTTCTCAAGCACTTCATAAATTCCTCTATACTTTGAGCTCTCATTCAAATTTAATTCCCTCTTATGATCCTTCCTCTAGCTCCCTCTTGTTTTATTTTCAAACAAGAAAGAGTTAGACCTAGAAAGAAGTTGAGTTTGCTTCAGCTAACACTTCCTCTATTTTCTCTTGGAAGTGGTAAGTTTTTTTATCCCCTAATTAGATTTCTTGATTTTTAAAGGTTATTTGATGATTTTTGAGTTTTAAAATTATTTATTTTATGTTTTTAGAAGTTGAAATCTTTCAACTTAAAGTTTTTCCCTAAGGTGGAAATTTGTGCTAATCTTAAAGTAAGCCATTATTAAGTTGAAATGTGGCATGAATAGGCATATGAGTTTTGTACTATAGAAAATGTTAATATTTAGGTGCCTATATAAGAATTTGGCATATTAGTGATGCATGTTAAAGTAAACAACCTTTTTGAGAAAAAGGGCTTGAATTATAAAGAATAGGGTCGATTGCATGAAACTGAAGCATGATTCAGTTTATAAGCATGATAAATCTTGGTATTATTCTATGTTATATTATGGTTTGGATTTGGTAAGATTTTAGAGTATGAATCACATGTAAAATGTTTGTTATCTACTGTTTGGGAGTAAACTGATTAACTAGTTAAGCTAAACTTATTGATTGGTCCATAGAATAGTCGACTGGTTGGCTCAAACTAATCGACTAGATTGTCTATGGTGATTATGGTTGCCCTCTACTTAAAACCATTGATTGATTTTTTAGAACCAATTAACTGGTCATAGAATAATTGATAGGTATGACCATAATGATCGATTGGTTCAAAGGAACTCTAGAGTTTGGCTGAGCTAAATCGATTAACTTAAACCGATGTACTAGTTCAGCCAAAGCATGTTATTTTTGATCTTTTGGACTTGATATGTTTTGAGAATATGCCCAATGCTATTATATGATTCTTTAAGGATTAGAACACAAATATTGACATAAATTAACTAACCTATTGGTTGGATTAAATGGTTCATAATTCTTGGTATTCATAATAAGTGCTTGGGAAGGCTTTAATGGAAAATTTGGAATGAGTATGTTATGAATTCAAAAGGATAATATAATATGGATTATGGGCCTAAATATATTATCATGATGGATTAATTTAATATTAGTTAAGCACTAATGGAAATCTCACCACATGGTTGGAGGTTACTAATTCTTAAGACAGAATGAGTAAGTGGATGTGTTATTTAAGATGTTATATTGGCCTTGTATGATAACATCACCTTGGAAAATTACCAACTAATCACTTAAAGTGGAAGATAATCTAGCTATGAATGCATCTAGCTTTACCTACTTTAGATGTTGATGATGTATTACCTAAGGGGATGAGAAGATGCATGGTGTAGGAGCGTCTAGAATAGAGACAGATAGCCTACTATTTGGGGACCCTTCTTTGAGGTGCTTCAAGCCTAATTCTACCCACTCGTCTGCTTATGAAGAAGTATATTGAGTTTATGGTTTTTCGGTAATGAGGCATGTTAAAATAGGAGTACTACATGAAGTTTGAAGACTTGGTCCAGTTTGATCTGGAGGTAGAGGTTAGCAAGGTGATATCAGTTCACTACTTTAAGATTGGCTTAGGGATTAGTTATAAGGAGTTGTTGGTGGGAGTTACTCTTCTAGACATGGTTGGGAAGTACAAGCAGGCCTTAGAGGCTTCTTGAATCATTTAGGCTAGGAGTGCCTAGTTGGGGGGGGGGTTAAGAGGAAGTTTGAGGGTTGCTAGAGTCCCAATGATAGGAATAAGGCCTAGTCTAGGGTTAGCTTGCTATGTGGGTATGGATAGGGTATGGGGTCAACAACTTGATTAGGAGGCCAGGTTGGAGGATGATTTAAGGAGAGGAACTTCTATTGCAAGCATTGAGAAGTATATTATCCTGGAGTGGATTGCAAAGGCAATATGGTGATATGCCATAGTTGTGGTATGATGATACACACTTATAACTTATTTTTTTCTCATTTAAAAGGGGGAACTGATAAGATAAAAGGACGAAAGTTTTAGGAGCACTAAAGAGATATCTAGGGTTCATTTGCTTAGCATCATCCAATCCAATCCTACCCTTATTCATTGATAATCTTTCATCTCTTACTCTCAATTTCTTGTTCTCGGTCAGATGAATTAAATAATGATTTTCTCATCTTGAATAAAGAGGGCATTATATTTTGACTTTAGATTCTATTTGTTTTTCAATTGATGTAATTCTCTATATTTAAGATGTTAAGCTTAATGAAAACCATTCCTAGCTAATTTATTTATGCCGAGGTGAAGGAAAATTCCCTGATTGAGATGTGTTTAGAATTTGAACCCTAATTAATCTAATTCTTTGTCATATGTGTTGTGCCAATGCTTTAATTGGTATAATAGAGAAATTGATCAGTTTTCTATTATTATTTATATAAATCTAATGAGATTTGAGAGATGAGTCAGAGTGGGCTTCATTAGCAATACTAGAGTTGAAACCACAAGGTCATGATACATTGGTTTGACCTCTACAACTTAGAAAGGGAATATGATATATAATAATGTGTTGCCTATTTTCATATTCATATTAGATTTTGATGAATATCAATATACAATAGGGTGTAATGGCTTGAGAGAGCATTGCCGCATATACTTTTGTTGGCATTCATGACTATTTGGTTTGGTTTGTGATTTGGGGTTAATACTTGATCACATCGAGGTTAAAGGGATTAACCAAAACATTAGTCTATTCTCTAACTAAGTTTCAATTGTTCTTATTTTATAGTTGGATTTTGTTTGCACATTTTATTTTTTATTTAGATTTAGACATCATCTTCCCCCTATAATTAGTCTAGACATAGGATATCTTTTTACCATCCCATTACTCACTTCCTAGTCCTTGTGAGATTGACCTTGCATGCTACTTCAACATTATGCACTTGTAGTTAGAGTAGATCAACGTTTTGGTGCCATTACAAGGGATTAAGTAATAAGTGAACTTGGGATGCGAGAGATTTTATTTACTTCAGATGTTTTTGTTTCTTTTTAATTTTATTTTTGATCCATTTAAAGTTTGTTCAAGTGTTTCTTCTTTTTTTGTGAAAATTCTCTAGTATACGGCCTACTCATGTGGGGGTCAACTATAGCCATTCTATCTAGTGATTAAGAGGACTTTTCTTACGCTTCATAGATTTGATAGAAGTGATGAAGGTATGGACAACACTGAGAACCATCAAGCTCTTAATCCACAAGACCGGTGTCCTCCATAGGCGCTGAATCCAAATTTACAACGCAATCCGACTCTTCAACAATCACTGCTTTGGGTGCAAGTACAAGCTCTAATGGTTAGATCTCTTAGAGACTATGCCACCCCAAATCTAAATGGTACATGTTCTAGCATAAGATGGCTAGCCGTGTAAGCACACAACATTGAAATTAAATTGGCCATTATTTAGATGATTCAAACACCATTTCAATTTAGAGGATTGCTAACCGGTGACCTAAATGATCATGTTGCTAACTTTAAATTTATGGTACTTTTAAGTAGATAGTGTATTTGATGATTCCATAAGGTTTAGTCTTTCCCCCTTTCTCTCTTAGGGATAAATCTAAGAGTTGGATACATTATTTACCAATGGGATTTATTACTATATGGGGTGATATGGCTAGATAATGTCTTGCTAATTTTTTTTCACCAGAAAAAAACTTCTAATATGAGAAACGACATTACTAATTTTATGTATGATGATCAAGAATTGTTATATGAAGCATGTGAACAATTTAATGTACAATTGAGAAAATTTCCTTACCACGATCAATCTATTTAGATGTAGGATTTAGAATTTTTACAATGATTTGTTTTCTACTAACAATTCCATACTTGATGCAGCTACAAGTGGAAAAAAAAATCATGAACAAGACCACAAAAGATGCTTATGATTTTTTTGAAGAGCTAGAAGCTAAAAATCATTAGTGGCATGTTGAGAGATTTCCTAGTAAGATTGAGAGCATCCATTATGTTGATGCGGTCACTACTCTTTTGTCTTAGTTGGATGCTTTGACTAAACAAATGACTAACTTGAGTGCTTATGTTGTATAAGTCTTGATTGTTATATGTGACTTATGTGGAGGACCTCACTCTGATACTAGGTGCTAAGTTAGTTATCATTTTGTGTAGTAGTTTGAGTAGGCTAATTTTGTTTCAAAATTTTTCTAGTCTAACAACGGTCCTTATTCAAACACCTATAATCTAGTTTGGAGGGATCACATAAAAATTTATTGGATAAATCAAAACCAAACTCTAGCTCTAAGTCAAGTAAGAACACCTCCAGGATACCAAGCCATGACTATTGAACCAAAACCAAGTTTGGAAGACTTGCTGCCTAATTTCATAAACCAAACTGAGTCTAGATTCTGAAATCAAGACACTTGCATGTAAAATTAGGAGGTTTCTTTGAAGAACTTGGAGTTATAAGTAGGATCATTGGCTAAATATGATCTTTAAAAGAGACCGGGGAACCCTGTTTAGTAATACAAAAAGGAACATATGAGAGGATGGAATTGCAATAACTTTGAGGAGTGGTAAATAGTTGTCTGATAAATCATATATGATCTTAGAAAAAAGGTTAAGGAAAAGGCAATTGATGAGCATCCCATGGAAAATTTTGATTCCAGAAAGGAGGTAAAAGATAAAACCACAACTAGTGAGAGTTCAAACCATGATGTAAAACCTTGGAATTCTTACATCCCGTTGCACTAAAGGTTGAAATGACAAAAAATAAATACACAGTTTTATAAGTTTCTAAATTTTTTTAAGAAATTGCATATAAATATTCTATTTATTGATGCCTTACTTTAGATGCCCGATTATGCTAAGTTTCTAAAAGAAATTTTAGCTAAGAAAAGAAAATTGGAAGATTGTGAGATGGTTTGATTGATTGAGGAGTGTTCCATTTACAATATTGGTAGTTTACATGTTTATAAGGTCCTTTGTGATTTGGGTGTTAGCTTTAGCCTCATGCCTTTATTCATCTTTAGAAAACTTAGAATCAGTGAGCCAAAGAGCACCATAGTATCTTTCACCTAGCATATCACTCAATAAAGTATCCATGGGGTATAATAGAAGATGTGTTAGTCAAGGTCAACAAGTTCATATTTCCCATGGAGTCCATTGTTGAGGACATGGAAAAGGATAGTGAAGTACCTCTTATCTTTGGGAGGCCTTTCCTTGCTACATCTGGCATGATCATTGATATGAAAAAAGGGAAGTATTCTCTTAGTATTGGAGATGAGAAGGTGAATTTTGATTTATTTGTTGATCTAGGCATTCCCCTAAATAATGATGCTTGTTATAGGATTGATTATATTGCTAAAGTATTGAAGGAAGATGTTAAAGATCAACTTTTAAGGATTCCTTAAAAAAATTGTGTTTAAAGTTAAGGAAAGAAGGAAGGGAATGAATGTATTAGCTTCTGTTACTGCTACTTGTGCAAATCAATGAGGCAGATGGTATGGAAATGAAAGCTTCGATGACCTAGGACTCAGCAACAAACTGGTGTGGGTTGAGCAATGAAGGAGCCAAGCTAACTACTTTAAACAAGTGCTTCTTAGGAGGTAAAAAAAATTTATGCTTTCATTTAGCTATTTTTTTCTTTATTTTCTTTTGATTATCATAGTTCGTACTAACTTGAATATCTTTTTGTGTTTATATTAGTCTAGGCGATGAAGTCTCAAAGAGGATGATATGGGTTCCATAGAATTTTAGAAAAATGAAGGACGAAGTTCACATATTAAAAATATAAAGGCTAATGCCCAACTCAAACCAATGCTCACCCATAAACTAAACTAGGATCTACTAACTTGTATAAGGATAAAGAAACTAAGAGTTATTGATTCAACATCATTATTTAAAACTATGGGCTATAATACTGATTCATATACTGCCCCTCATTGGCTAGCTATGAATGTTACCTATATGTTGATAACTTGTAGCTATTATGATGAGTATTAATGTATAGAGTGTGGTTTGTAGATAAGGATTTGAGATGGTGGGTTTTTTCCTTATGTAATGTCCCTATGTATGTGGAAGAAAATATGTTCTACAATGGGCTAACTAGATAAAGTGATAAGCTTGGAGAAAGAATTTCATGTGTTGTTAGCTCGATCGAGACAGGAGAAAAAGAAGAAGGAAGTGTTTAGTTCCTTATTGGGAGCTTATGTGGCCACAATGTTGCATGAAAGGAACCTCATAATTTTTAAAGTTAAAGAACAGGATGTTAGAATTTTATTATTTTCTATTATAACAATTATCGCTTTGAGAATTGATCGTTTGCACTATAATGGGAAATATAGGTCGTGGCTTAGATGCATTGAATATAATTTACCTAGTAATTTCTTGGATGTAAACACTCATTTTTGAAGTAATGAAATTCTTATGTATAAAAAAATGCCATCTCTTTAGCGATACACTTAATTATGTAATCAAAATATCTTCCACTTCTTCCTAATTCGATCTTATCTCTTCCACCTCATCATATTCATCTTTAAGTCTCTAATTTCTCTTATAAAAGCAATGCATATCACCAACTCCATGGACACCATATTACAACACCATTCTCCACCACAAGAACCACCAAAACATCTCCACTTTTATTTATTTTATTCTCTTATCCTTATCCTTCCACTTGCCATTTCTCTTCTCCATTTTTGGAGCTTGGTTTTCTTCAAAATTCAAGATAAGGATTACTCATCCTTTCCTCTTTGACTACACCCTATTTAAATTTTTTGTGATTGTTTTCCTAATATTTTATTTGATTTTATAAGTTTAAGGAGGTATTTTGGGGGAGTTTGGTTTAGTCTTTAATTTATTTTCTTTTTCTAATTTGTTGCTTAGGTTTAGGGTAACCTATTTTTTTATTACATCTATGCATGTTTTTTGATTGTGTGATTAATGGGATGATATGTTAGTGGTGATTTGTTCTCGATGATGGGTTTTTACCCTTGTGATTTAAGGCGTGATTCTTATTTTTTTAACTTAATGTAATTATCTTGTGTGAATCTTTTCAAGTTTAAGTACATTTTGGTATACAACTAATCTATTTTGATTTTTTTAAACATGTGTTTTTTTCCTTTGAAAATCTTGAAACATTAAATACTTTTGGTGTTCTTGAGTGTTCTTGATGGGACTTTATGATATTAAGCATTATTTTACCATGATTGGCCTTGTTTAGGGTATTTATCCATTTAGGTAAGATTTGTGTTCATTGACTTTTTTATATTTAATTATACCATTTTATAGGTTGCATTTTTAGATGATTTTTGATATATAACATGCATTTATCTATGCTTATTTTGATGGTTTAATTTATGATTGACCATTTTGTAGCTTTAGGTGTTCTTCACCCTGTTCTTCATGTTCTTGATAATATGCGAAGTGTTCTTGACTAATGTCATTCTAATTACCTGAAGTAGGATTTCATTTGATGTTAATCATATTTTGGGATAATGAAACATAAACATAACATGATTAACCCTAAATTTTTTTTTGCCTGTGTTAGAGTTGGAGGTTAGCCTTTTGACCCTCAAAATAGTAACCGAGCATGGATTGTAAATTCTAATGAATAGTAATCTTTGATAATAAAATATTTTTTCTTGTTAGTTTTAAGCTTCTCAACATAAAATAATATTTCCCATTGACTTATAGGTAGTGTTTTGATGAATAGTTTTTTTTTCAAATTTGGCATAAGACTTTGTTTTAACTTAGTTAAGTTATTTATATTTGGATTTTTAGCTAATTTTAGTATTAGAGATTAAAGGTGTTTTTTTTTGCTTTTTTATTTGAAATTTGAGGTATTTTATCTTATGAATTATGTTTTAGGTCTTTAAAGAGTATTTTGATCATTGATGAACTAATAATAATGAATAATAAGTTTGGTTGGCCTTTAGGGCCTTGTTGACCTTAGTTTTACTTATAAAAAGTGTTTTGGTTTTAGATGTTTAAAAGTATGTTTTGTGGCCTTTCACCCTTTTTTTGGGTTTTTTTTCCTGAAGTTCTTATGGGATCATATGATTTGTTGTTACCATTTGGATAAGTGGTTTTCATTGTTTTGAACGTTCTTTGAGGTTTTATGTTAACAAAAACACTTAAGTGATATGTTTGATATATGCTCCCTAGGATTCCCTTTGTGGATACATTTACTGTTAACATTTGAAAACATAGTCTTCTAGACTTTCATTTTATGTACTCATAAAATACAATGGGCTAATAGCTATATAGTATCCTAGTCCCTTCTCTACTTTATAAGTCTCTTTGAATCTTATAGGAGGATTAGGATACTATTGGTGAGGTCACTTTAGCCAAAGACCATTGGTGGTGGGTATTGGATAGCCTAGACACCATGGCATTTGATGATTGATGTGATGTGGCCATGTTGTCTCTCTATCAGCCCTGATGGTTGTTAATCCTCAAGCTCACGGCTTTGTTATAGTATGTCAAGGTCGTATTCATAGGGATTTCACGATTGATAACTAATTTTTATTATTTTAGCTATTTAGATTATTATAAAGTGATAATATAGAAGTAAATAATAAAATGACTACTAAATTATAGATTATGAAATTATAGATGTAAAGCCTAGTATTAAATTTCGGTCTAGTTTTCAATATTAAAAAATGAATTAATAATATAATTCAAAATTACTATGAAAAATTAGTCAAATGTGATTCATTAGCCTCTTTCAAGGTCTAGAAACATTCCTAATCTAATTGATTAACTAATTTTGTCACTAATAAATTAGATTAAATCCATTAAACACTACCGATTAAATAGCCCATAAGAATTTCGTGATCATTTGAATTCCCATTTGTATATTAATTTTCCAAAATTAATTTCAACCCTTTAGTTATAGCCAACATCTATATATATATATATCAATAAGATTTTATCAAACCCAACTTATAACAATAATTTGGAACATATGAAACAACCTATATGAACCATACATATAACATATGACTTAACTCAATTTGGTGGAAACTGATGTTCCAACTTGACATTCTATGGCAGTATGACTAATGATTCCACAAATTTCACATGATGCTTGGTCAGTATAAGATGATAAGGAATTAATATTTAATTTATCAAATCGTTTGAACAAATTATCTACCTTAGATGTAAGATGATATAGTGCATCAACATCACACCTCCCGCTCTTTTTGGGTAAAGAGCACTCACCCGACCATTGGAAATGATTTTGGGTCATATCTTCAATGAGTTGTCTTGCCTTTCAAACACTTTTTTTCATTAGTGCACCACCAGTTGTAGCATCAATAGTCATCTTATTGTTGTAGAGCATACCATTTTAAAAGGTATGCACAATCAACCAATCTTCCAACCCATGGTGTGGGCACATCCTCAAGATGTCTTTATACCTCTCCCAAGCATCGTATAATAATTCCCCCTTTTTTGTGTAAAGGCTTTTATTTGGTTCCTCAATTAAGCAATCTTTCTTTGAGGGAAATACTCTACAAGGAATGCATGTATGAGTTGATCCAAAGTAGAAATAGAGTCGGGAGAAAATGACTGCAACCAAACCTTTACCTTGTCTTGTAATGAAAAGGGAAACAACATTAGCTTGATAGCATGATATGAACCTCCATTCATATTCAATATATCACAATATTGCAGGAAGATTGAAATAAGAAAATTCGGGTCCTTTGTCGGCGGAGTCTAGGCTTTAACTTGTTAGTGAAGATATTAGGCTTCCTAACATGAAATTGCATTCCATAAATATTAGGAGATGTAAAATCCTTAACGGAGCGATTTTTCTTGTCTCCTCCAATTGCATCATCCATGACTTTGGAGCTTGTGCTTGATTTCATCTCATGTAACTAAATTCTTAATTAACTCAAAGTTCTCTTGATTTCAAGATTCAATGCAACTGGAGGTCCTAAATGGAGAGATCGTTGCTGATAGACATGAATTATGTCAATTAGATGGAATTTAATAAGAAGATTTAATGCGATTATATTATGATTTTTTTTCATACTTTAGTCCACTTATTCTTGTTTACTTATTTTGATCATATTTTGTAGGTATTTTTAGAATATAGGATTTAAAGGAGCTAAAACGCAATAGTTAGAACAAAATAAAAGAAAATACAAGTGCTCAAAGTATGAAAAGGAATAAAGACATACAAATACAACCATGATGTGATTTAACTTTGGAAAAGTTTTGAACATTAAAGTTGCTGATATTTTTTTAATCTTTCCAATGCATAAAAAATCGTCTCAATCCAAATTCAAACAAAGAAGTTATGGCCAAAATACAGAATATACACAAAAGGTGAAGCAACAACATGACACTGTCATGTTGATTTACACGGTCGTGTTGATGGCCAGTCATGTATATATAAACTTATATTTTTTTTTAAGTTTGAGAGAGAAGTAAATGGGATAAAAAGATGGAAATTTTAAGAGCACTAAAGAGAGATCTAGGGTTATTTTTTTAGCATCACCCAATTCAATCCCACCTCTAATTTATCCACAATCTTCTATCTCTTGGTCTCAATTTCTTATTCCCAGTCGGATGAATATAATAATGAATTTCTCATTTTGAATAACACCGTTATTATATTTTTCCTTTGGATTTTTTTCCATTGATGAAATTTTCTATGCTTAAGATGTTGAGCTTAATGAAAGCCATGATTGGCTAATTGATCTATGCCGTGATGAAGGAAAATCTCCTGATCCAGATGTGTTGAGAATTTGAACCTTTCCCAATCTAATTCCTTGTCATATGTGTTTTGCTAATGATTTAATTGGAATAATAGAGAAAATTGATTACTTTTCTATTATTATTTAGATCAAACAAGGTAGATTCGAGAGATGAGTTAGAGGGGGCTCTATTACCATAATTAGAGATTAAACCACAAAGTTGAGAGATATTGGTTGGCTTGTACAACTAAAAAAAGGGATATGATGCATAATAATGCATTACTTATTTTTACATCCATACTAGAGATAGATGAGTCTTAATAGACAATAGGATGTAGTGGCTTGAGAGAGTATTACACTAAATACTTTAATTAGCATTCATGACAAAGTATTTTTATTGAAGATTTGAGGTTAATATCCAATCATATTGGTGTTAAGGGGATTGAATGGAACCTTAGCCTTTTCTCTAACTAAATTTCACTTATTCTTATATTATAGTTGGATTTAGTTTACACATTTTCTTTATATTTAGACTTAGACATCATCTCCTGCTATCATTAGCGTAGACATAGAAGATCTTTTCACTATTCCATTTCTCACTTCCTAGTCCATATGGGATCGACCTTGCATGCTACTTCAACACCGTGCACTTGTGGTTAGAAGTCATCGTGTTTTTGGCATCATTGCCTGGGACTAGGCAACAAGTGACCTTAGCATTTGAGAGATTTTCTTTACTTCAGAAATTTGTATTTCTATTTATTTTATTTTCTTTCTATTCCTTCTAAATTTTATTCAAGTGGTTTTCTGACTTTACGCAGGATCTCTAGTGCATAACCCGTTTTTTTGGGAATGAGCTAGGGCCATTTGATCTAGAGATTGAGAGGAATTTCCATAGGTTGCACATATTGGATAGGCATGCTGAAGGAATAAAAATGCCGGGAATTAATAAGCTCTTAATCTACAAGAATTGCGTCCTCCACTAGTGGTTAATCTAAATTTACAATACAATCTGACTCTTCCACATGCACCACTTCAGGTGCAAGTACAAGCTCCAGTGGGTAGATCTCTTAAAGAATATGCCACCGCAAATCTAAATGGTATAGGTTTTAGCATCAGACAGCTAGCCATGCAAGCACACACCTTTAAAATTAAAATAGCTATTATTCAGATGATTCAAACAACGGTTCAATTTGGGGGTTGTCAAATGATGGTATGAATGCTCATATTCCTAATTTCCTTGAGAGAATGATATTTCTGATGATGCCATAAAGCTTAGTATGTCCCCCTCTCTCTTAGGGATAAAGCTAGGAGTTTGCTACATTCTTTGCCGGTGGGATCAATTACTACGTGGGATGATATGGCTTGGCTATTTCTTGATAACTTTTTTCCACCATAAAAACTACTTGGATGAGAAATGATATTACTACTTTTGTGCAGTATGATAAAGAATCATTATATAAAACACGGAAATGATTCAAAGAATTACTATGAAAATGTCCTCACCATGGTTTACCCATCTTGCGATTTATTTTCCACTAACCGTTCTATGCTTGATGCAGCTCTAGGTGGGACAATCATTAACAAGACCCTAGATAATGCCTATGTTAGATAAACAAAAACTTGATAAATTCTAACTACAAGTGCACGGTGTTGAAGTAGTATGCAAGGTCGATCCCATAGGGACTAGAAAATGAGCAATGTGATAGTGAAAAGATCTCCTGCGTCTAGCCTAACGATAGTGGCAGATGATTTCTAACTCTAAATGGAAAGAAAATGTGCAAACTTAATCTAACTATAATATAAGAACAAGTAAAATTCAGTTAGAGAAAAGGATAAGGTTCCGGTCAATCCCCTCAACCCCAATATGATTGAATATTAACCCCAAATCTCGAATTAAAACACCTTGTCATGAATGGCAATTAAAGTATGTAGTGTAATGCTCTCTCGAGCCACTAAATCCTATTGTCTATTAAGATTCATCTATCTCTAGTATGAATTCAAAAATAGGCAATGCATTATGATGTATCATATCCCTTTTGTTGTCGAAGCAAACTAATGTATCTCAACTTTGTGGTTTGATCTCTAGTCATTCTAATGGAGCCTACTTCGACTCATCTCTCAAATCTCGCCGGGTTACTCTAAATAATACTATAAAAGTGATCCATTTTATCTATTATTCCAATTAAATCATTAGCACAAAATATATGACTAGGAATTAGATTGGATAGGGTTCAAATTCTTAACACATCTGGATCAGGGGATTTCCCTTCACCTCGGCATAGATCAATTAGCCAATTATGGATTTTATTAAGCTCAACATCTTAAACATAGGAAGTTGCATCAATTGAAAAAATTAAATAAAATCCAAAGGAAAAAAATACAATAACCTCTTTATTCAAGGTGAGAAATTAACTGTTATATCCATTTGATTGGGAAGAAGAAATTGAAATCAAGAGATGGAAGATTCTGGATGAATTGGAGGTTGGATTGGATTGGGTGATTCTAAACAAATCACCCTAGATCTCTCTTTAGTGCTCTGAAAATCATCATCTTTTTAGCCCATTTGCTTATATTTCAAACTAAATGAAAAATAAGTTTATATACACGTGACTGACCATCAACACGGTCGTGTAAATCAACATGATAGTGTTATGTCACTGCTTCAACTTTGCGCATGTTTCATATTTTGGCTATAACTTCTTCATTTGAATTTTGATTGAGATAATTTTTGATGCGTTGGAAAGAAAAAATATATATACAACTTTAATGTTCAATACGTTTCCAAATTAAAATCTAATCTTGATTGTGTTAGGAAGTCTTTATTCCTTTTTATACTTTGAGCACTCGCTTTGCTTTTGTTTTGTTTAAGCTATTGCATTTTAGCTCCTTTTGATCCAATATTCTTAAAATACCTAAAAAATATGATCAAGAGGAGTAAAAAAAGAAAAGGTGGAATAAAGTATGAAAATAAATCATCATATAATCACATTAAATCTTCATATTAAAATCCATATAATTGACATAATTCATGCTTATCAAATCCCCTATGCTTGACTTATTGCTTACCCTCAGGAAACCAACACATATAAAAACACATAGTAGAAGTGATAGGTAAAAATCCTTTCTCAATAAAGATTGTTTGAACACTCATATTACACCAAATCAAATCAACTCATTTTCATCAAAATTTAAAAACATAATTCTTGAAAATATTTTTCATGTTGCATACTTAGGGAAGAAGTGGAAATGTATTGTTGAATTCTCAAGTCAAAATCATGCAAGGATAACATTTTTTGTGGGTTGTGGGATGGCATAAGCTAAACTTGTACAAGACTCAAGTTTCAAATAGCAACCTTAGTTTAGGTATTGGGACACTCCTCTCGTGTTTATTTATATAAATTAATTTTGAAGTTTTGCTCAAGTCCTTGAATTTATAAACATGATCACCCATATTCTTGCAATGCTTCTTGATTCTCCACCACTATAAAGACTTAGAACACACAATAATCAAGAGGTCTTATTAATTTTGTAATAGAGTGAAAGGTAAGAGGGTTAAGATGTCCTTTTAATTTTTTTAAAAAATGGGCCTACAAGTCTAGAACCATTGAGGTGTGATCAATAATAGCTATATAAGTCTCTTTCACCTTATTTAATCTTTTTTCTTTTTCTTTTTTCCCTCTTTTTTTTAATAGTCCCAACTAGCTGAATATTATCATTCATCGACATGATCTCTTTTATTTAATCTCTTCAACATGAAAAAAAACCCAAATTTCTTTTTTTTTCATCCTACATGATCATTCACCTTTTCATGCCTCCCCCATGCTGAAGATATACCATACTCATATCTTTGTTCTCAATATAATCATCACCCCACTAGCTTTAGACTAAGGTAGGGATACACAGATAAAGGTTACAAGTATATGATTAGATCAACAAAGTAGGCCAAAATCTCAAAAGGGTTAAAAAAAGGATAAAACATTAAGGTTAGGTTATTTAGCTGATGTAGGGTTTATAAGAAAAGAAAACATGCCTCTATCATCTTAATGCGTATCATAAGTCATATGTAATTTTGAAGAAAATTATTACAAGTTCTAGTTTCACTAGCCATGGTGGGACATCACATACAAGAAAAATATTGAGATTACTTTTTGATGAATCAATCTTTTAGGCTCAAAATCTCACAAGGTCCAAACAAAAAATGATAGTCTAATCCTTTAAATCATAGAACAAGTCACCGCATCAGTTACACTACAATGAATCATAGAAAAGTCGCAATGCATATATGACCCTCAATTTCACCAACATAATTACACTCATCCCTTAATAATGGAATTAAACCATTTAAGCTCAAAACTCAAAATCATTTTCAAGAAAACGTTAAGGGGTCTCAACAAGTCAAGTCAACTTATTGCAACCTTATGTTAAATTGTTTTTTATTATCATTAATAAAAGATCCTTTTTTTACTTTTATTACTCTTTTTTTTTTTCAAATTTCAAAATTTTAAATTTTCAACTTTTTTTCAATTCAATATGTTTAAAGAAACATAATAAATGTACAATTATAAACATAATGCAAGACACAAAAGAAAAGCAAAATGTAGCTCTATAATATCTCCCCTATGCTTATAATTCACATAGTCTCCAATGTGTTGACAAAGTAAAAAGGAAGAGAGGAACTCACATACCATGTTTACTTAGTGGGTGGTGGTGCAGTAGTGGCAGAATGTCCCTCACCAGTTCTGGATCACTTTGGAGCCATGAGTAATCTACAATTGTGGTTGGACTAGGAGATGGCATGATATGGTTTATCAAAGTGGATGGAAGGTTGGATCAAAGATTGATGGTATAAGATATCACCCATGAATTGATTCAAATGAAACAAAGAAATTAGTAGGATTACAGTAGAAGAAATCAAGTAACAAAGGATAATGGTTCTCGACAGATTTGAAGTGGTCTTCAAATGTGTCGAGTTTGAATGTTGAATGAGGAAGGTAATGTCCCAGACTTGCCTTGCCCAATTTTGAACTAAATGAGAGAGATAGACTTCATCTAGCTATTCTCAAAGTTTGATAAAAAAATCATATTCATTATGCTATGCAAATCATGCATACAAGTGAGGTATATATAGGTAAGTTCCAGCTTGAAGTTTTGAAGCTTTCAGCCGGCTCTTATCCTTAATTCAGCCCATTAATTATGGTTGAATTAAGCCCATATTACCTTAATCCTAAGCATAATATCATTGGTTAAATGATACTAAGGATTAACATTACAAAGCTATACAATTAACTAAGATACATACATGAAATTATATCAAACCCTAACTAACATAAAATACACTTAGGGTTAGGGGTTACAACAATTTAATACAACTAATGAATATCATCACTATATCCTCTTGATATAAAGTGTCATCCCATGTATGCCATAGTCTTGCATTCTTTGAATACTTTCACACATTAAAGTGTATTAATATCTTCTTCTTGCAATTATGTGATATACCTACAAGAACAACTTGAATGTTTTTCAATATTAAGCATATACGAACTATCAAGAATATTTTACATGATAGGCTCCAACATTAAGAAAGCTAAACCTTCCTTACCTTGAGGATTAATATGAACATGACAATCATTAGGCTCATTAGATGCTCCTGCATCATGGCAACTCCCTCATTTCTAATTTTTGTTTGTCATGATAATAATGGTCTTGAGTTGTTCAATACCACCACCGTTAAATGGTTTTAATCATTGACCATTAATCATGAATGTTCCTTTTTTCAATGTGAAATTTCCACTGCACCAGAGGGATATAAGTTTACAACTAAGAATGGGCTAGACCATTGGGATTTCAAATTTCTAGGGAAATACCTCAACCTAGAATTAAATTGAAGCACCTATTGTCCCTTGAAAAAAAGGTGCTTGAAAATATGCTTATCGTGTAACTTTTTATTACTTTCTTTATAAAGCTTTACATTCTCATACGTGTCAAAATTAAAGCCATTCATATTGTTTAGCTAAAGTTTCTTGTGCTTACCTACATCACTCAAATTAAAATTTAGAAATTTTAATGCCCAATATGCTTTATATTCAAGTTTGACTAGGATATGACATGAATTCCCATATAGCAAATGGTAGGGGGACATGACAATTAGAGTTTTGTATGCCATTATATAAGCACAAAGTGTGTTTTCTAATTTGATAGACCATTCTTTTCGAGTTACACTTATAGTTTTATCCAAAATCCATTTAATCTCCATATTAGTTATTTCAACTTGACCACTTATTTGAAGATGGTAGGGAGTTTCCAATTTATGCATGACTCCATATAGAAAAAATGCTTCCTTCCATTGCTAATGATGGCTCTAGGTGTGCCAAATCACGTGAAACCATTTTGTTTCAAGAATTTGACAACCACCTTGGCGTCATTCATGGGAAGTGACACAGATTCTACCCACTTGGACACATAGTCTATAGCCATAAGAATATACTCATTACCAAAAGAACAAGGGAATATTCCCATGAATTCTATGCCCCAAACGTCAAAAAACTAACAAACCATGATATTAGTTAAGGGCAATTCATGTTTTTGGGAAATATTCCCAGTCCTTTTACAACTATCACAAGAAAAAGCAAAGATGTGAGCATCCTTAAAAATATTAGGCCATTAAAAGCCACACTGTAAAATCTTAGTTGTGGTCCTCGTTGGTCCAAAGTGACCTCACCCTCCCTATTATGACAATGTTCTAGGATGGAATAAATCTCTTCATCACTCACACATCTTCAAATTACTTGATCAAAACAAATTCTAAATAGGTACGAATCACACCAAAAATAATACTTTACCTTAGAAAGAAACTTCCTTTTTTGATGATATGAAAGATGAGCGGGTAAGATGTTACATGCTAAGAAATTGGCTATATCAGCATACCATGAAGTAGGTGTGATTTGTACATTGTAAAGGCTCTCATTTGGAAATTCTTCATTTATGGAATTGGTTGGCTCTTTTATGATAGATTGGGGAAGTTGTGAGAGATGATCCACAACACTTTCTCACTTTCCTTTTTTATCTTTGATCACCAAGTCAAACACTTAGAGCAGTAATATCCATCTTATTATCCTAGCCTTAGCATCCTTCCTAGTAAACAAGTACTTTAATGTAGTGTAGTTTGTGTAAACAATGACTTTATTCACCAACAAGTAAGAATGAAACTTATCAAATGAAAATACTATGACAAACAATTCTTTTTAGTAGTGGCATAATTTAATTGTGTAGAATTTAGAATTCTACTAGCATAGTAAATGGTTTGAAAAAGTTTATCTTTCTTTTGGCCCAGCACAACACCAACAGAAAAATCACTGGCATCACACATTAATTTAAAGGGAAAATTCCAATAAGGAAATGCCATACTAGGTTCACTAACCAACTTTTCTTTCAAGGTATTGAATGCATGCAAGCACTCATCATAAAAAATGAAAGTAGCATCTTTAACAAGTAACTCACACAAGGGCTTAACTATTTTTGAGAAGTCTTTAATGAACCATTGATAAAAGCCATCATGTCCCAAAAAACCCCTGACACCTTTAATAGTAGAGGAAGGGGAAAGTTTCTCAATTACTTTAATTTTTGCCTTGTCAACTTCAATCCCCTTGTTAGACATTTTGCAATAGAGAACAATCCCCTCTTAGACCATAAAATTACATTTTTCCCAATTGAGGGCTAAATTTGTGTCTTCACATCTTTTCAACACATTATCCAAATTAGGCATGCATCAAAAGAACATCCAAACATGGAAAATTCATCCATGAAAATTTCCATGAAATCCTCCATCATATTGTAAAAAATTGCTATCATACATCTTTGAAAAGTAGCAAGAGCATTGCACAATCCGAAAGGTATTCTCTTATATGCAAACATACTGTAAAGACATGTGAATGTTATTTTTTTCTTGATCTTCTGGTGTAATGGAGATTTGTATGTAACCCAAATATCCATCTAGAAAATAGTATAATTTGTGGCCTACTAGTCCTGCTATCATCTAATCAATGAAGGGAAGAGGGTAATGGCCTTTTCTAATGGCATCATTTACTTGTGTATAATCTATTCAAACACACTGGATTATTATGCTACATGTAGGGATCAATTCATTCTTTTCATTAGCCAAAACAATAATACCCCCTTTTTTAGGAACCACCTATACCAGAATAACCCACACATTATTAGATATAGGATAAATTATACCCGCATAGAGTAATTTTATCACCTCTTTTTTCACCACTTATTACACTGTGGGATTAAGTCATTGTTGAGGTTGAACCACTAGCTTGCAACCCTCCTCCATCAGAATTTTGTGCATGCATATAGATGGACTAATTCCTTTTAAGTATGTAATAGTCCACCTAAAAACTCTTTTGTGCTCCTTCATCACCCTTACTAGCTTCTACTCCGTCAACCTGCTCAAATAAGAGGAAATAATCACTGTAAGATAAGTAGAACCATCTAAAAACATATGTTTCAAATGAGAGGGGAGAGGTTTGAGCTCAAGATGAGGAGGCTCTTTGATGGAGGGTTATAATTTTTTTTTATCTCATCACTCTCCATGCCTCTAAGTGGTGGCCTTGAAAATTTGGGATACGAAGAAGACACCTCCAAATAGTATGTTACATTTTTAAGGCTTTCATATTCCTAATGCTCATCAAGTCCATTCATGATACATGCTTCTAATGGGTCATCTGAGCTGTTCACAAGAAAATACTCACCAACACACTCATCAATAGAATTAATGTGTAAGCAAGTATTATCTTTGTGAGGGTGTTTCATGCCATCAAATACATTAAAAATAATTTGCTCATCATTAATCCTAAAAATTAGGTTACCTTCATGAACATCAATAAGATTTATAGCCTTTGCAAAAAATGGTCTCCCTAGAATTTGAGGTACCTCATGGTCCTCTTCTATCTCCAGAATGACAAAGTCCATAGGAAAGATGAACTTGTCAACTTTTACCAGCACATCTTCAATAATACCACATGGATACTTGATCGATCGCTTTGCCAGTTGGAGAGATATGGCCATGCCCTTTGTTTCACCTACTCCAAGCTTCCTAAAAATGGAAAAGGGCATGAGGTAATATTTGCACCAAGATCCAAAGAGCCTTATCAAAATATAAACTACTAAGACTCTAATGAATAGTAAAACTCCTTAGATCTTTTAGCTTAGGTAGTAGTTTGTTTTGAAGCAGAACAAAACATTCTCGGTAAGTCTAACCATCTCACAATCCTCTAGTTTCCTTTTGTTAGATAAAATTTCCTTTAAAAATTTAGCATAACTAGGCATTGCGGTCAAAAGCATCAGCAAATGGAATATTTATATGCAATTTCTTAAAAATTTCAAGAAACTTAGAAAATTATGTATCTAATTTCTATTGTTTCAACCTTTGGGGAAATGGGATGCAAGGTTGATAAGGTTTTACCTCATGATGCAAACCCTCACCTGGTGTGGGGTCATCTCTTACCTCCTTTTGAGAATGAGAAATTTCTATGGGCTTCTTACCAACTACCTTTTTCTTATCCTTTTCTTCAAAGCTCAGAGATACTATATTAGATAACTCTTTACCACTCCTCAAAGTGATTACCTTTGCATCCTCTTGTTGGTTCCTTTCTATATTTCTAGGCAAGGTTCCCTGGTCTCTTTTAGAGATCTTATTTGCCAACTATCCTACTTGCACCTCCACGTTCTTTAAAGAATCCTCCTAATTTTGCATTTGAGTTTCTTGATTTTGGAATCTGGACTTGCTTTGGTTTATGAACTTAGTAAGCAATTCTTCTAAACTCAGTTTTGGTTTAGGGGTTGTGGTTTGGTATCCTGGAGGTGGTCTTACTTAACTTGGAGCATTAGTTAGGTTTTGATTTCTCCAAGAGAAATTTAGGCGATTCCTCCAATAAGGATTATAGTTGTTCGAGTAAAGATTGTCGTTGGACCTACCAGAATTTGAAAAAAAATTAGCCTACTCAGATGATTGTACAAAAAGGTTAGCCACCTAGCACTCAGTGCTAGTGTGAGGTCTACCATATTAGTCACATCTCACAATCTGCTAACTCCTTAAGAAAATTAGTTGCATATAAGGCATGTGAAGAAAAAAAAACACAACAAACTATCAAGGAAGGAAAGAAAAGCATAGAGGCAAAGGAAAGTAAGTAAAGAAAAATCTAGTTTAGCATAGTAACAAAAGAATCAATATCAATTTACCAAAGTTCCCGACAATGGCACCAAAACCTTGATGATTGCTACTTTGTAAGTGCAGGGCTTCGTTGTAGCATGTCAATGTCATATCATTAGGGTCTTTGTGATTGATTACTTATTTTTATTATTTTAGCTACCTATATTATTAAAAAGTGAGAAAATGAAGTAAATAATAAAATAACTAATAAATTATAGATTATGAAACTATAGAATTAAAGCCTAGGAGTGAAATTTGATCTCTTTTTTGGTATTCAAAAATAATTTAACAATATGCCATAGTACAGTTAAAAATTACGGTGAACAATTGGTTAAATGTGATTCACTAGCCTATTTCAAGGTCTAGATACATTTCTAATATAATTTATTTACTACTTTCGTGACAAATTATTTAGATTAAATCCATTAAACACCACTGATTAAATAGTCCCTAAATATTAAATGTCTAATTTGTGATCAGTTGAATTCTCGTTCGTATATTAGTTTTCCAAATTGATTTTAACCTCTTTTTTTTTATAGTCAATGGATATATATGTAAATCATATTTCAATAAACTCAACTTATAATAATAATTTCTAACGTATGAAACAACCTATATGACCAATAAATATAACATATAATTTAAATCATTATATTCACATGAAATAGAGCCTAGATCAATCCTAGAAAAGATAGGTACCCACTCATGAATCAGAAGAAATGTAAAAAATGAATGTAAATGACATACTTCTCGTAGGTATAACAAATAATGGAAAATAGAATGGAAATATCAAAAAGTAGATTGAAGATAAACATAAGTGTCTGCAGAGTTGAGATACACACTTGACTAATCTTGATTTTAAGAACAAAATTTGCTTAAGAATTTAAAGTAAATTACAAAGAGTTGTTTATGCTTAGGAATAATGGAGAGAATTTTAGCCTTCGACCCCCATTTGTCGTCCACCTTCTCTCCTTTATATTCCCTTCAAGGTTGACGTAGAGGAAGTGGGAAGAACATGGGAGAAAATCATGCGAATGTGTGATAATTGTTGGCTGCATGACCGTGCAAGGATGCATTACGTGGCTATGCAACTTTTCTTCTCTCAGTAGATTGCACATGCATAGTTGTGCAATGAATTAAGATGTTGTGTGTTTGCTTGTTAGTTGCACTAGCTAGTTGTGCAACTTTCATTCTCTCATAGATTTGCTGATTAAAGTGGCATGGTTGTGTAGTTGGTTTTGCTGCATCCGTGCTACAACCATTTCTTCCTCCTCTTGCATCCCTTGCTCCTCTTTTTAACTCTTTAAATTTCTTCACTTCTCCAAAGACACGTGGGGTTGATTATCTTCATTCAATACCTTCCATATTTGATTATTTTCTTGAATCCATACACCACTTCTTTGGATTTTTCATTTATTCAAAATTTCTTGAAAACAATAACCAAGAAAGCAGTAACACAAACAAGATTACATAAATGAAGGAAAATTAGGGAAGAAATATGAAAAATATTCAATTTATCAAGTCCCTCAGCCAAGATTGTCATATATAACGGAGCTGAGCTCTAATTATTTGATACCTTTGCTAAGATGGCTATTTGTTAATTTCTCACTAAGATGCCTATATATTGATTCATGGTTAATATGATAAGTGTATGTTCCTAATGCATGAGGAGCAAGATTGTAACACCTCTAATAATCACAACTGAAAATATTCATTTGTTTAAGAAAAATCATACATCAAATAGGGGGTGTTACTACTGTTGTAACACTCCCAAATTTATGACTGAAAATTTTCGTTTAATTAAAAGGTTTTAGCAGAAGTGGAAAGATAAAACCGTAAAATCGAGGGCATTACTGCCACACTTAGTACCAGATCGGTTCACTCCTACCGTCCCGGTACTAAGTGCTAAGGCTAAACAAGAATAACATCAAATACGAGTCACTAATAAAACACAAGTCATATGGAATTAGAGTGCGGAAATCAAAAGGTACACCCCAAAAGTATAGTTTTAAAGTACCAAATGTCAGAGGACATCATACAGCGAGATAAAACAAAATATAATAATACAGGGAAAAAAACAGAGGGTGGACTCCGGCCACATCACTCTCGACCCCCAAGCTAGGTCCAGGCTCAATTCTCAGCCCCGCCCAATGCCTCGTAAGCATCGAAGGCATCAAAGACATCATCCCCTACCTGCACAAACTCAGACGGGTCTTCTGCTTGTGGGAATGAGTAGTACCCATGAAACGGGTGATCAGTACGCTACGTACGGAGTAAGTTAACAGACGCACTAAGGCCAACGTACAAAAAACACATGGCATAGCATACATGGCATAATTATGTAGTCAGCATGCGATAACACAGATAAACAATACCGGCTATGGATCAGATAACTTATTATTTAGATATCTGATAAATATAGTCGATTTACATTATAGCCTTTATCAATCCATGTGAGTGTGGGAACCCCACTATTATAACCAGTGGAACGGTCATGCAGGGCAAAAATGCTCATGGCCACTATTATTCGTCGGTGGACCGGTCATGTAGGGCAATGTGTCCTGGCCACTATTATTCGCCGGTGGACCAGTCTGGCCCCGACTCTCATGGTGTTCCACTGTAAGTAATTAGTATCTTCCTCGTGTCTTATCATTATTATGATTGGTTTGTTGAGAACAAAAACCCTCACTATTATAGCCGGTAGAACGGTTGTGCAGGGTAAAATGCACTTGTCCACTATTATTCGTCGGTGGACTAGTCATGTAGGGCACCCCGGCCCTAGCCACTATTATTCACCGGTGGACCGGTCTGGGTCCGGCTCAACATCTTCCTCTATAAGTGATTATTGTCTTAGCATATCTTATTCAAGAGAATTTCACCCTTGAAATGCATGACTAACTATATCCGCACTTAACCTCCTAAGAGGGCCTGTCCCATATCTTGAGACTTCTACACCTCTTAACTCGCCCCAGCATCCTTCCCTAACCCACTTTCTCACACCGGGAATCCAACTCCCAAGCGTGTGGGTCAAGGCCCACCACCTTGTACCCCAATGTCCACTCACCACCTTACCCTAGGGTTTTCTCCAGAAACCCTAATTTGAGCCTATGTGGCCCTTCCTTCTCTGCCTCCCACAACCCACACTATTTTAACGCCCCACGTGTCATGACCTTTAGACTCAACTCTCCCCTCATACCTCACTCCTCCTCGTTGATTTTTATTATTTTATTTTTCTTTTTCCACCTTCTCAAATTAGGGTTTCCCCCCAAACCCTAGTCGATCCCTAGGTACCCTTATATTATCATACGTACTATTTTTCACCTCGAGCCTCCAGTCACCCAAACAAACCTTCTATTGCCTTCCCCACATCCCAGAGTAACTTTCCATACATAAGGTTCGCCCCCATGCCGACCTTAACCTCCCTATGCAAATCCCTTGATCTCTACCATGCCAAACCCTAAGATTTCCATGCAAACCCTAGTTCCTGCCATGTAAACCTTAGTTTCTCCCACTCTTTCATTTTATTTAATTCCCCTTTTACTCATCCATTCATGGATCATAGATTACTTAGGTCATCCTTACCTACGTTAGCCAACTTACTTCCCCTTGGTTATCTTAATTTCTCATTTTTTCTCTTTCATTCCTCCATTCCACAACACCTCATCAAATAACCTAGTATGCATGTCCTAAGGGCCACATCACATCACATCATACTTGCAGCATATCCATATTAGCACATACCAGAAAAGAGCACGTGAACATACCTCGATTCCAAGCTGCGCTACACATAAAATAGGAAAGATAATAGCATATAGAACACAACATATAAATTGTACAAGGCATCCAAGGCAAGTAAAACATGTAACACATAGGTGGACTTAGCTACGTCTCTACCTAAAGCATCGCCGGGCTTGGAGTACGCTCCTACGCCTCCTGAGGGTTTTGACTAGATTCACTTATAAGAGGGAAATACTATGGGTCAATCTTCCTCTACCAGAATTACCATATTTTCCTATCTTACCCCTATCATGGCCTAATACTACGGCCAATATTAATAATAATAGTTTATAATTAAAAGGTAGGGTTATTATTATTCTCAAGATGGTTAATCGAATCACTACTAATCAAAGTAAGTCTTATTAATATTCATACTATTAAAGTAAGGGTTTCAATATTACTAATAACAATATTATTAATAATACTAATAATAATAATAAGAATACTACCACTAATAATAATGGTAATAATGATAATAATAATTGAAATCATAGTAGTAGTAGTAATAACAACAACAACAACAACAACAACAACAACAACAACAACAATAATAATAATGATAATGATAAAAAAAATAATAATAATAACCACAACCATAATAATGAAAATAATAATAACAATGATAATGATGATAATAATAATAGTATTAATAATACTAATAATAATAAGAATACTAAAAAAAATAATAATAGAGATAATAATGATGATAATCATAGTTAGAGTAATAAACATAATACTAATAATAATAATAATAATGATAATAGTAATAATAATAATGATAATAATAATAATAATAATAGTAGTAGTAGTAGTAGTAGTAGTAGTAGTAGTAGTAGTAGTAGTAGTAGTAGTAGTAGTAGTAGTAGTAGTAGTAGTAGTAGTAGTAGTAGTAGTAGTAGTAGTAGTAGTAGTAGTAGTAGTAGTAGTAGTAGTAGTAGTAGTAATAATAATTATAATAATAATAATAATAATAATAATAATAATAATAATAATAATAATCATAATAATGATGATGATGATGATGATGATGATCATAATAACACTAATAATAATAGTTAATAATATTAAAATCATTAACACTTTTATATACAGGGTTTAGGGGTTAAGGAGTTGGGATACAACCTAGGCTGGGTGGTGGAGTCAGCGGCGGCGCGGCGGCAGTGGAGGAAGGAAGGAGTGGAGAGATGGATGTGGAGGCTAGGGGAGAGGGAATTAGGGGAAAATGGAGGTGTGGGGAGGTAAGGCAAGGTTTCCTAGTTGTTTCGGGAGGTAGAGGCGGCGCTATAGGTGGTGGAACCGGTGGCAATAGGTGGCGTGAAGGGCGGCACGAGGTTAAAGGGTGCTGTTCGGGAAGGCAATTTTGCACGACTGGGGTGGCTCGTGCAGGGCAGGGCAAGGAAGGCTAGTGGCTCGATTATGTACAGGGCGGTGCAGGGAGTGTTTTGGTGGCCAAAGTGGGTGGCAAAGACGGTCGACGGTGGAGGAATAATGGGTTGAATAGGTGGTGGCGTGCGTCTTGATTTTCTGGGCTGCCAAAATCAAAACCCGATTATGGCAGCCTTTGGGGCTATTTATAGCTCGATCAGAAGGGGAAAACGACAAAGAGGAGTGGGAGAGTAGAGGGGCAAGGGTTATGGGTCTCTGTCTGGCGAGAATGGTCGGCTCAAGTCTGCTTGTGTAGACCATAATTTGTCGGGGAGAGAGGGATGGCGTACAGGAGAGGGGAGGGATGGTCCTGTCAAAATGGTAGGGAAGTCAACAGGGAAGAGAGGGGAGGGATGGCCGGAGTAGGCGGTGTGGTTGGTACAGGCTTTTCCGATGCTGATTTTGGGCTGCAGGTGTGTGTTGGAGGTTAAAGATGATACAGGTGGGAGGGGCTGGACCGTCGGTCTAGGGGAAAAGAAAAAGATAGAAAAGGAAGGGCCGAACCGGCCAGGAGAGGGAAGGAGTGGCACGGGGAGGCTGGGCCACACAGGGGGAGGGAGAATCTGGGTTAGCGGGCTGGCCCAGGTCGGGGAAGAAGGAGAAAAAAAGAAGAGAAAGAAAGGATAGAAAAGGAAAAAGAGGGAAGAAGAAGGAAAAGGAAAAAGAAAAGAAAAATGTGGTTGGCTTAATCAAATATATTTTAGGTAATTTGCGATATTTAATAAAATACAATTATTAAAATAATAATTAAATTCTCTTTTTAGGCTAATTTAGGGATTTTAAAAGAATTTCCTTAAATTCTATTTTAATTAGCAAAATACTCAATTTTTTTCCTATTTAAAATTATTTATAATTTCTCCTAGATTTACCTTAATTAGCCCCATAATAATAAAAACAAAATAGTTTATTTAATTAATCTTCCTAATAATTTCTTATTTGGCCATGATTCCCTAAATTTGGGTATTTCAGCCGCGATTAGTATAAGTTTGACCCTTATCCAGCCTCATACTAACCATAAGGCAAAAAGACAATGAGGAACCATAATAAGAGATGATTAAAAATATAAAAGAGTCTAACATTGCAAGAGTCAAAGTTAGTATATCAGTGAAATGAAATACAATGTAACATTCCACTATAGGGAATAATAATAGGAAACATAAATGGAAAGTAGTCAATAGTACACTAAAAGTAGTCCAAAGTACACTATCTCTATCCCCGACCCTCAAACATCAAAACATCACTCTGCCACAACCAGTTCATCATAAACAGCAAAGTCCTTTAGGGCCTCATCTCCAACTTGACCAAACTTAGGAGGGGCCACTGCTTGTGGGAATGGGCATCACCCATGATAAGGGTAATCAATATGCTACATATTGAGTAAGGTAATAATATAGCTATGACAGGGCATAATAACATACAATACAAATATTATGCAAGAAGAAGGTTTTTTAGATTAATTACCCCTTTATGAGTTTAAGCCATTAGTACCATCTTTACATATTTCTCAAATTATATCTATGTGAGTAAGGAGTTAAAGGCCCCGAAATTTCTAATTTTAAAAATTATATTTAAACAAGATTTTATTAGAAAAATTAATTAAATAAATAATTTTTATTAAAATAAAAAGGAATTAATTAGGGCAACAAGAAGAAATTTATTAGTATTTTAATTAGTAGAAATTTGGGTATTTTAGCTAATTAAGGATTTTATTTTAAAAATTAATTAAATATATTATTTTATTTAAAATAAGAAGGAGAAAATATTTCCAAATTAATATGAATTTTATAAATAATTTAATTGAAGAAAATTAGAGTGATTTACTAATTAAAATGGAATTTATGAAAATTATTTTAAAAATCCTAATTTATCCTAAAAAGGGATTTAAATATTTTTTTATATAAATATTATTATTTTTAACTATCCCAAATATTTTAATTAATTTATTTAACCCAACCCTCCTATTTTTCTTTTTCCCTGTTTCCTTTTCTTTCTCTTTCTTTTTCTTTCTTCTTATTTCCTTTTTATTTTTCTCCTCCCCAAACTGGGCCAGCCTAGCAGCCCAGTTCCCCTTCTTCCTTTCCTTCGACCAGCCCAACCCATGCGGTGCCTCCTTCCTTCTCCCTGCCTTGCCACGTTTTGCTTCTCTTGCCCCAACACGCATCGTTTTATTTAAAACAATTTAGCCGTGCCCGACCGCTTGGTCTCCCTTTTCTTTCTTTCTTTTCTACCCTGAACCGCCTGGTCTAGCCTTTCTTTCTCCTTCCTCCTTCCTCCCCTCATCGTCGATAGCCTACCATTTCCGTCGACCTGCACCGCCGCCCTTGTGCCCTGGTTTTTTGCCGCCATTGACCGGCCATTTCGCTCCTCTCTATCCCTTGTTGACCATTGACCTTTTCACCCAATCAAATCTCCCCTATTATCGCGTGATTCCCTTCTTTTTCTACGCAACCAATCCCTGCCTGAAACTTACTCCCACCGGCCAACCTCACCGTCGATAACCCTAACCCTACCTTCCCTATTTCCTAGCCGACCCACAGAACCCTACCCTCTATTCTAAAGTCTATAAATACCCCCTTACACTGCCATGTATCAAGCTTTTGTTTCTTACCCAAAAATACCCGACCTTGCCACCGCCACCAGTTCAGAAGCTTCTACTACCGTCTTCAGCCAATTTCGCTGCCTATTTTGGCCACCCGAGTACTCCTTGCACCGCCCTCTAGCTAAGTAAATCATCCATCCCCCTTGATTTTTCTTGTACAAGCCACCCCGGCTGTACGAATTAGCCTTCCTGATCAACCCTATTTTCTACCTCTACCACCCTTTGCGCCACCCTTAGCCACCTCTTCTGCCGCTCCTTTCACCTTCCAATCTATTTTACATACCGCCCTCTACCTTCCCCTACCTTTCTTTTCCTCTTCCTCCCTCTCCTCTTCTCTTTCTCTCCTTCTTCCCCTTCGGCCACCACCGCCACTGCCGTACGCCGCTACCTTTGGCTGCTCCACCACCCCCATTTTATCCCTCTCCTTCTATACAACCATAAGCAATCCATCTCCCACCTCCATTCTGCGTCTCCTTTTCCCATCATTTAACTTTTTCCCTTTTCTTCCCCTTTTCTATCCACCGCTGCCGCCTTTGTGCACCACTGCCGGTGCGGCCCATCCCTTCCAGCCTAAGGTTGAACCCTAGACCCTATCAACCCTTTTCCCTATTTTCACAAGCCTTAATTTATTTTATTTCATTTATTTGAATGTAAATACTATTATTATTATTTTTTAATATGTATTATTATTATTATTAGTATTAATGTTTTGATTATTATTTCTGTTGAGGGCTGAAGCCCTATTGTATTTTTATTTCGATTTTATTATTATTATTATTATTATTATTATTGTTTCTATTATTATTATTATTAATATGTGTTTATTATTATAATTATTATTTTTATTATTAATATTTCGAATTACTATTATTTTTATTTCATTATTAATATTACAATTACTTTACTATTAGTTTTGCTATTATTATTATTGTTATTGTTATTGTTATCATCATCATCATCATCATCATCATCATCATCATCATCATTATTATTTTCAAGTGTTAGTATTATTATTTTATATAGGGCTGGAACCCTATTATGCATATTTGAGTTTTAGTAGTAGTAGTATTATAAATATCAAGTCTTATTATTATTATTATTATTATTATTATTTGTTATTATTATTATTATTAGCGTTATTATTATTATTATTATTATTTAATAAGTTTATTATTATTCAATGTAAGGTAGAAACCCTACTTCTTTTTATCTTCAAATATTATCCTTACTATTATTACCATTATGGTTATTATTATTTTGTAATATTATTATGGTTTTTATCATTATTACTACTATTATTTCATCATTATTATCATTACTAAATTTGGTTATTTATTTTACTATTATTATTATTATTATTTTGGTAAAGGGGCCGAAGCCTTATTTCACTTTGTTTTGAATAATGTTATTATTATTATTATTATTGTTACTATTATCATTATTCTTATTTATATTATCATTTATATTATTTTTAGTATCTTTGCTATTATTATTTTAGTACCATTATCATTATTAGGGTAAAATGTTCAACCCTATATTATCAACCTTTATAATAATTCTATTATTTCTTATATCTTTAGTAAAGTTAGAAATTAGTTAATGCTATTTTTATTAATATGTTATTATTTTATGAAAACCCTAAGGAGGCGTAGGAGCGTGCTCCAAGACCGATGTTGTTTTAGGTAAGGGTGTTACTAAGGCCTTTTGTGTGTTTATATGCATTGTGTGCTTCGTATGCTATGCATTATATGTTTATTAACTATTTCGTATGTGGTATGATATGGATTTCAAGCATGTTCTTGTGTTGTTATATGGCATGTGTATTATGTATATGTGATGAATGGTTTGTGACCCTTTAGACATACATGTGAGGATGTTAATGTGGTTTGTGTGGGAGAAAGGATGAAAAAGGAGAAGGGGGGGGGGAATAAGTTGACCAAAGGATGTGAGTTGACCTAAGTATTTTAATGATTTATGGGTGGAAGAATAAAATGGAAAATTTAGTGTTATGTGTTAGAGAATATAATTTATGATTTTATATGGGAGAATCTTATCTATGGTTTTATATGGGAGAATCTAATTTATGATTTTATATGGGAGAATCAAATCTATGGTTTTGTATGGGAGAATCTAATCTATGGTGTTATATGGGAGAATCTAATTTATGGTTTCGCATGGGAGAATCTAATATATGGTGTTATATGGATGAATATTTAGTTTTATATGGTTTGAATTTAGGGTTTGGTAAGAATGAATCTTTGTTTTTTTATGGATTAAATTTAGGGTTTGGTATGGATGAACCTTGGTTTTATACAGGTTAAATCTAGGGTTTGATATGGATGAAACTTTGGTTTTGTGTGGATTGAATTCAGGGTTTTGTATGAAGGAATCTTTGGTTTTGCATGAAAGAATTTAGGATTTTGCATGGATGGATCTAGGGTTTGCATGGTTGAAACTAGGGTTTCACATGGGATTTCTAGGGTCTCGCATGAAGGATTTGAATGGTTGCATGGGATGTGTAACATTTGCATGGGCATGAAGTTTACGTAAGAAAAGTTGATTTGGGGTGTGAGGAAGGCAATGTAAGTGTTGTTTGGGTGTTCGAACACTTTGAATGGAAAATAGTACGCGGAGCATTATTTGGGTTCATAGGAGACTAAGCTAGGGTTTGGAGTGGCTAATTATAGGTTGTTGTGATTAATTAGGGTTTGGAGTGGTTAACTATGGTTAGTTGTGGATAACTAGGGTTTGGAGTAATTAACTATAAGTTGTTGTGGTTAACTAAGGTTTTGATATGTCTAACGAGGGTTTGGTGGTAGTACGTGTGTACTTGGTGATTAAAGTATGATGATGAATATGGAATCTATGATTTGTGATGTGTGAAGTGTAGAAGGGAATGATTCATGCATGTCTAGGGTGAAAGCTTTTGAATAAGATACTTAAGACATTAATAACTTAAAGTGGAAGATATTGAGACGGGATCAGCCGATCCACCGATTAGGAATAGTGGTTAGGGTTTTTACCCTATGTGCGACCGATCCACCGGTTATAATAGTGGTTAGGTTATGATGTCCTATGTGTGACCGGTCCACCGGTTATAATAGTGGGGGATCCCGAGGTCAATAAAAACAAACTAGAGTTTTTGTTAAGACATTTAAAAGATATTAATTACTTACAGTGGAACACTATGCAAGCAGGAGCCGAACCGATCCACCAATTAGGAATAGTGGTTAGGGTTTTACCCTATATGCGACCGATCCATGGGTAATAATAGTGGTTAGGGTTTTACCCTATATGTGGCCGATCCACCAATAATAATAGTGGTTAGGGCATGATGCTCTATGTGTGACCGGCCCACCTGTTATAATAGTGAGGTGTTCCTATACTCACATGGATTTGATAAAAAAGCATGGTGTGAAATGAGTTCTGATCAGAGATTAGTTAAATAATTAACTCGGACTATATTTGGGCCTTATGTATCTATCAGAATGTTTGAACCATATTATGTTATCATTATGGTCTTTATGTTCTCTTCATTTCTTCTGCATTATTTGTGGTGTTATGTGTTGGCCTTAGTGCATTTTTTGCCTTACTCAGTATGTAGCGTACTGATCACCCTTTTCATGGGTTCTGCTCATTCCCATGAGTAGTAGGCCCTTCTAACTTTGTACAGGTGGGCAAGACATCAGTCGGGGTTGAGTGTTGAGAATGTTTTGGCTCGAAGTTCGAGAGTATCATGGCCGTATTTTCTCTTCATGTGATTTTATTTCATTATGTTATTTCTTTTATATCACATTTATTCTTTTATGATTTATTACCTTGTATGAAGTATTTCAAATAGACCTTTTTATTGATTGTAATATTATTCCCTCCGAGGAATTTGATTTCGCACTCTGATTTCTATCTTATTATTGTTTATAAGCTTTTACACGTACTCTGATTTTTGATGTATTATTCTTTCCAATTATTTATGAACTATTGGTTTGAGTTTAAATGTTAATCTTTTCTTTAGCCTTAGCACTTGGTATTGGAACAGTCGGAGAAAACCGGTCTTGTACTAAGTGTGGTGGTAACATCCCCATAATTCACGGGTTTTAATTTAAAATTGTTCCGCTTTAAAAAAAGTAGTGAATTTTGGGGTGTTACACGGAGACCCTACTTTTATGACTGGTTGATTGCGAATAACTACTCTAGAGCAAAACGTGACTGACCATTATTATAACTAGTGGACTGGTAACATATACAAATCCAAGACAAACACTCCTGGCTACTATTATAGCTAGTGGACTGGTAAACATCCTAAATCTAGGTGTGACTCAATGATCTTACACTTTAAGTGTTTAATATTTTATTCACGTCATATTCAACAAGTAATACCAATTTAGAAATGCACAACTTAATGGACACTCCCAACTTATTACCACTTTACCAACCCGAACTCCCTAAAATACCCTATCCCTTAACCTAGGAAATCTACATCTTTCAAGACTACAGGACCCTCATACACTTTCCACCATCCTCACTATGAACTTAGAAACCTCATATATATAGGTCAAGGGCCATTTCACCATTTCTCCACCTATACTCACCATTTCCCACTAGGGTTTCCCCTTGAAACAATAATTTGACCTATGTGGCCCTTACCTCTCATCTCCATACCCATCCCATGTCTCCCTTAAATCTAGTACCATCACCATAATCACCTCGACACCAACCTCATAGCCCAAATCCTAAACTCCCACATGTTATAATGATATCCTAATTGGTCACCCCTAGAACCCTAACACTTCCCCTCCTTCCATACCATCTTCTCGTTTTCAACTCTATCATCTATTTAACTTGACTCACACCCTCCATACCGCAAACCCCTCATCCCAACACCAATGTTCAACCAATGTCCTCAACCTATCCCTACAACACCCCTATCCTTAGGGTTTTCCCTCAAAACCCTAGTTTATGCCCTATGCACCTTTCCACCAATCTACATACTAAATATTCCCCAAGTACACCAACCACACAAAACACATCTTCCTTCCCATGGTTAACCTCCTAGCAATATTTCCCATGTAAATATTTTCTCCATGCAAAGCATACTCCTCTATGCAAGGCTCACACATCCCATTCAATATTTTACCCTAACCCCTTTTTTTTTTTATCATTTCTCTACCATATTTCATGAGACACTTAGGACATTCTCCACATATCATCTCACTCACTCCACCCTCTTTACTTTCTTTAATCTTCCATAGCCACTCAAGTCCCACCTAAGGAATCTAGGCATATATATTTTAATATTCAACCATACATAAGAACATGTCCATCCATAGCAAGTTATAACCACACATACAACACATAATGGAAATCAAGCTCACCATACCTTAGCTCCTTGCAATCCAAGTTGCACCCCATACATACTTAGTTCACAGACATATATTTATAGATAACATACCAATACACCCTTACACACAAGATTCATAACACAACCAAAAATCTTAACTATATCCTTACATAGTTGGAGCAAGAATCCTTCACCTCCTCATAGGGAGATTATTGTTCAATACCTATAAAGAGAGTATCTACTAGGTCACCTAGTAGTAGTAGTAGTAGTAGTAGTAGTAGTAGGAGAGAAAAAGAAAAGGAGCTGCTTGAACTGATAGGAGAAATATGTGACCACTTTACTATTATGCATCAATACACATCCTAAACTTTGTTTGGATGCGTCATTGTAGAATACAAAGCCCTTGTAACCCTTTGGAAGAGTCAAGACAGGTGTTGTGGTCATCCATCTATTTAGCTTCTAAAAAGCCTCATCACATGAATCATCCCAAAGAAACTTGTTGTTCTTCTTCAGGAGGTTGGTTAGAGGGAAAAAAATTGTTGAGAAGTTTTGCAAGAATCAATAGTAATATCCAACTAGACCCAGGAAGCTATGAACCTTTAAAATATTTTTGGGAGTCTCTCATTCTGTGACCGCCACTATCTTTGTCGGGTTAATAGCTACTCCCCCAGTTGACACTACATTCCTAAGGAAAGACACTTCAAAAATATAGAACTCACACTTAGACAAATTTGTATAAAAATGGTGATCCCATAGAAGGGACAGAATAGTGTGGAGATACTACTAATGCTCTTCATTTCCCTAGGAGTACACCAGGATGTTGCCAAAGAATACCACCACAAATTGGTCAAGGAAGGGTTTAAAGATCCTCGCCATCAAATTTATGAATACTATAGGGGTGTTGGTGAGCCTAAAAGACATCACTGTGAACTTCTAGTGTTCGTACCGAGTTTTGATTGTGGTATTCATAATATATGCATCTACTATGCACAACTAGTGGTATTCAGACCTCAAGTTGACCTTAGAAAAGACTATGGCACCCTGCAACTGATCAAAGAGGTCATCTATCCTTAGAAGCGGATACCCATTCTTAACTGTCAATTGGTTCAATCCTTAGTAGTTAATGTAGAGATGGAGACTCCCATCTTTCTTCTTCATAAATAGGACCTATGCTCCCCATGGTGATACACTTGGTCAAATGTACCAGTGTTCCAAAAACTCCTCTAGTTGAGTCTTGAGCTCCTTCAATTCAATTGGTGCCATCTGTAGGGTGCTCTTGAAATGGGTTCCTCTCTGGTACTAGCTCGGTTGTAAATTCAATCTTATACATTGTAATGTCATCTAAGGTTGTCAAATCCTTGTTCGGTTGTTGTACACTGCATAAATAGAATAGATACCACTTTAGTAATGGCTTGGGCTTAGTTATTCTATATGAAACCCTAGTACCCTTCGTGCCTTGTAACACCACTTGCTCTTGAGCACAATTGATCACCATACAATATCTCCTAAGCATGTCCATCCCTAAAATGACATTGAAGTCCAGTAATTCTATACCATTCAGGTCCATTAAAAATTCTACCCCGCCTACAACTAAGGCCACATCTGAGTAAATTTCAATATAGTTTATCCTATCTCCTAAAGGTAGCATCACAAATAATGATAAGCTAGCAAATGGTGATAGTTTAGCCTCAACAACAAAAGTAGTGGATACAAACGATAAGGAGACACCCGAATAAAATAGAACATGTACTGGTAAGGAGAGAATGGTAAATATACCCGTAATTACATCCAACTGGCTATCAGCCTCTACCTGGCCGATAATGTTCAGGTGTATTCCTAACTGGCCTCCCTGGTAGCTCCCCAGGTAACCTTTCGAGCTATAAGTCTAACCACCTCTCTAAGGGAAGGGCCGTGGTCCCAAAGGCTTTCCCTTAAATTCCCAAATTGGTGCACCGACTAGGGTAGATGCTCTCTGCTAACTTTTATAGGAAGAGGTCTAGGCCTGTTGTTGGGGAATTAGGGGTCCCCTCTGCTAGAACTATTGGCTTTGGGGCTATAAAAAGATTTGCTGCCTCTAGCACTTGAAGACATGATGGCCCAACTTGCCATAGTTTCTACAACACACGAGTCTACCTTCACAGTCTTTGCTCGAGTGTTTCTTGCCATAACATCTACATGAGAATCCCTTTGGTGGTCCCTGACCTTTGATCGGACTCCTCTGCTAATTTTCTAAGGGTCCTCCTACTCGAGGTTGATTCCTCTTTCCAAAGCTTTAGTCCTCTGGTGTTTTCTTCTTTAGAATGGATGCTTACTTCTAGAATAGAGTGGTAGTGATGTAGGCATGGTCATACAAAGTGGCCAAGTCTGAGAAGGTCACTGATCCCATCATCCGACTGATGTTGAAGTGGAGCCCTTGCTTGAATTGATACACTACGGTGGACTTTCTGGTAGTAATGCCTGGAGAAAACTTGAGCATATCATTGAAGCGAGTCATACTACCTTGGTTTAGTTGCATAAAATCCTTAGGCTTATGCCTCTTTAGGCTCTCTAGGTAGACCCTAGTTCGTAGGGCATCCTTGAAGGCTTCCTAGGTCATCTAAGGACTGTCTTGAGTGTGGTTCTTTACCAACCAAGCATTTGCTACACCTGTAAATAAAAATGCCCCAATGTTGGATGGTAGTCCACATCCTTAAAGGTTTGATCCATATACTAGATCCACCCTTCTAAGATCATGTGATCCTCCTCTCTTGTGTATAGCAGAGGGTGATGGCCGATGACCCTCTAGAGTCAGTCCTCCCTAACACCCTCAAAATGCTGCTATAGAGGTGGGGGTGGTGGCAGTGTCAGGGACTAGTGTTGGACAAACTCCATGTAGGCCTCAAAGGCCTCCTCTAGGCACCCAACCCTTCCATTCATCATGTATGGATTATGCAAAACAAAAGATGCATTAGAAAGGAACTTGTCGGTTCAACATTTACACACATTATTCCCCTTTTGTGGAATTCTAGTCCATCCCTTTTGTTTCCTGACCAGTGGACCTGGACTTAGAGATCTTAAAGTAGGAAAGCATTTTCTAGGGTATAAAACACTTTCAAAACTAGAAAAAACCTTATTGCAACAAAATTTTTATTTGATACCAACTTGTAACACCCCCAAAAATCCCAATTGATTTTTTTTTATTTATTTAAGAAAAATCATACAACAAATAGGGGGTGCTACAGCTGTTGTCATTACAAGTCTGGCCGTTGACCAACCTCATACTAACCACAAGGCTAAAAGATAATGAGGAACTGTAATAGAAGATGATTAAAAACATAAAACGGTTTAACATTGAATATCGAAAATACTAGAGTACACAAGAGTCAAAGTTAGTACATTAGTGAAATGAAATACAAAGTAACATCCCACTATAGGGGGAAAAATTAGGAAACACAAATGGAAAATAGTCCAGAGTACACTCTCTCTGTCTTCAGACCTAGGACATCAAAACATCACTCTACCTTGACTACCTCATCATAAGTTGCAAAGTCCTATAGGGCCTCATTACTTACCTACACTAACTAAGGAGAGGCCATTGCTCATGGGAATAAGTAGCACCCATGAAAAGGATAATTAATATACTACATACTTAGTAAGGAAAAAATATAGCTAAAACAAGGCACAATAACATAAAATACATATATTATGCAAGGAGTAGGTTTTATTAGATTATTTACCTCTACCAGAGTTTAAGCCATCATTACCATCTTTACACATTTCTCAAATTATATCCACATGAGTATGGAGACCACACTATTGTGACCAATAGATTGGTAAATATCTTCGTCTGGTCCTAAGCCATATGGTGTTCCAATGTATGTGATTAGAATCTTTTTCATAACCATCTGAGGGTTTAAATTATCAAGCTTGGGGCCCCCACTATTATAACAGGTGGACTGGGAATACTACTACAGGTAAAAACCCTAGTTTATGTCCCCATGCACCTTTCCACCAATCCATGTACTAAATCTTCTCCAAGTAGACCAACCACCCAAAACACACCTTCCTCTCCATGGTTAACCTTCTAGCAAGATTTATTCACCTAAATATTTTCCCTGCGCAAAGCACACCGCCCATGTAAGGCTCACACTTCCCATGCAAGATTTTTTTTCCTAACCCCTTATTTCATTATTTCTCTACCATATTTCATGAGACACTTAGGAAATTCTCCACATTTTTCCTCACTCATTCCACTCTCTTTATTTCCTCTATATATTTCAATAATTAACCATACATAAGAACATGTCCATCCATAGCAAGTTATAACGACACAGACAACACATAATGGAAATCATGATCACCATACCTTAGCTCCTTGCAAGCTAAGCTACACCACACTTATACTTAGTTCACACACACATAATAGTTACACATAAAATACCAATACATCCTCACACATAAGATTCAAAACACAAACCTAAATATTAACTCTCTCCTTACCTAGTTAGAGCAAGAATCCTTCGCCTCCTCATGGGGTGATGTTTGTTCAATACCTATAAAGAGAGTATCACCTAGGTCACTTCACTTTCTTCCTACCTCTTATTCCTTTTATCCTTTTTTTCTTAACCAAATAATAATAATAATAATAATAATAATAATAATAATAATAATAAGTTATTAAATAAAGTACACTAAATAAAGAAGAGGGAGGAGGGTGTAACTAGAAAGGGCAGTAGGTGAGGGGTGGTGGTAATAACTGTTGTGGTAGCATGATGGTGGTGGTGGAGGAGATGCAATGAGGGGCTTTTAGAGTTGGAAAAAATATAGGGAAGGTAGGGTTTGTTGGGTGGTGGGGTTCCTTGGTTTAGGAGGTTTATGGTGGTGGTGGTGGCCTTATGGCGGTGGCATGGTGGTGGTAGTAGCGATGCTTGAGAGGAAGATAAAGAGAAAGGGAAGAACGTATAGGAAAAAAAGGAGAAGTGGAGGTGTGGGAGGGGGTTTTTCTATGTAGGATGGGAGGTAAAGAGGGTGATGATAGTAGTGGCAGCGATGGTGTAGGGCGGTGCTGGCAGTGGAGGAAAGTGCAATAAGGCATCTCTAGCTACCCATTTTACACGAGTGGGGAGAGAAGAGGAGGGGAAAGGATGGGAAGGGGAGTGGTTTAGTGGGTTTAGGGTGATGTAAGGAAGAGGATGGAAGGGAGCGGTGATGGAAATACAACCTAGTGGCGTCAGTGGCAGCATTTTTTTGAGAGGCGAGAGAAAAGGGGTAGGGGAGATGATTGGCAGAAAAAGAGGGGGAAGAAGGAAGTGGGGAGGGTTTGTATAGGTGCAGGGGAGTGAGGAAGTGGATAAGGAGGAGAAGAAGGAAAAGGGGGGCTCGGTGGCTGGCGATTTGTGTGCTAGCTTGTATTGCTGTATAAGGGGCATGGAAAGGGGTGGGTTTTGCAGGGAGAATGGGGGAGGTGAGGTGGATAGGGAGGTTATAGGTGGAGGAGGACCATGTAGGGACATGCGTGCTACACAATCTATAGGGATAAGAAAGGAAAGGAGGAGGAATAGAGAGGTGGGGAGGGTTGCGATGTGTAGTCACGCGCAGGGTCATGCAGGTCGGAAGAAGACGATAGGGGTAAAAGGGGAAATAAGGGAAAAAGAGAGGAAGAGAAAGGGAAAAGAGAGGGTGGACAAGCTGGGTTGGGCCGATTAGGGGAGAGAAAAAGAAAAGGAGCCGCTGGAAAGAAGAGAGAGAGGGGAGAGCTAGGCTATTGCTAGGCGTAGTCCAGCCGACAGAAGGAAAGGAAGAAAATAGGAAAAAGAAAAAGAAAAAGAAGAATAGAAGAAAGAAAAGAAGAAAAAGAGAAGAGAAAAAAAGGAAAAATGGGGTGGTAGGGTGTTATGTATTTTTTGGAGTTTGAAGGATAATAAAAATTAATAATAATAATAATAATAATAATAATAATAATAATAATAATAATAGTAGTAGTAGTAGTAATAGTAGTAGTAGTAGTAGTAGTAGTAGTAGTAATAATAATAATTTTGATTAATTTATAAATTATTATAATTTATTTATAATTTATCTTAAGTTAGTTAATTAATTTAGTCTGCACTAACTATGTCCCTACATCATTTTTATTTCTTTATTACCTTTATTATTATTATTATTATTATTATTATTATTATTATTATTATTATTTTCTTAAAAATGGTATATATAATTAAATCTTTTTCAATAATTTCTCATTTAATTCTTTAATCCTAAAACAAAAGTTTCAATTATTACAAGGATGCCCATTTTTTATTATGATTATTTATGTGGCTCTTTTAGCAAGAATACACGAGTGTGGTAGGTGTGGAGCCCCTTAAAATCTACCCTTAGTATATCCTTATCATGTGTGGTAATCCCCTACTATTAAATAATATGGGTTTTGTGTAAATGGTCAAAAGCACTTGAACGATGATGGGTTGAAAGATAATACATCATACTTATATGATCACGATATATGAAAGAGTAATAATTATAATTGAATTCCTAGAGATACCATAGGGCTTTGCTTTATTTCTTACATATGATATATACTTGGATGTTAGCATGCAATCCTATGTTATTTTATAATACCCTTAGTATTTTGTGCTATTATATGATGTGATAATGTGTTTTGTATAAAGCATCCTTATATTTGATAATTAGGCCTTGGTTAGTACACTTGTTGTACCAATGCCACATTATTTGGGTCTTGTCTAGGTTTCTTAAGCTTTGCTTATGTAGGATTGAGAGTGTTGATTCCTTAGTTAGCTCAACTAGCATTTCAATTTGGATCCTTAGGATCCCATATTTTCTTTCTTTTATCTCTTGTTGATCTCTATTAGATCTTATTGATTATTTATTTATTTTTCATATAAGTTTGTAGGTCTTAAATCAGACTTGAGTTAGGTGGGAATCACGCCTAACACTGGAGATATGGGTTTAATTTTTTCCTTTTTACCTAATATAGGTTAGGTAATGAATTTACTTCTCCTATGTTAGATATAGTAGTAACACCCTAAATTTCCTATTTAGCTTTTGTTAATAAAAATTTTTTAGCAATAAAAATTGGAGTGTTACATGCACTTAAGTGGGTTGTAACCCTATTTAGTTTTTTTTATTAGAATAGATGGTTGGAAGGGTTATATGTTCATAGTGCTTGATTGAAGAGTATGGAATATAGAAGAGGAATGATTTCTTACATATTATAAATGACTAACTTTGTGGTGGTTAAAATAGAGATCACCATTAGGATTTTTGTTACCATTAATGTTTTTTGGAGGATGGGTTGATGTAGGATTTGTGGATTGTGTTTGAGAGTTGAGAGGGTGAGTATTGATGACTAGAGTGTCTTGCTCTGCTAAAATAGTTGTTGAGTGTTTTGAATGCTTAAAGAGTTGTTGGATGAGTTGTGATAGTGAAGAGATATTAGTTATTTTGGTTAAGGAGGCTGTGAAATCATATTCGTGAATGATAAATGGTTGATGAGTATTGTGAGTTACAATAGTAGTGAAGTGAAATCAAGGTGATTTGATAATTGAGGTTTATTGTGAAGTCCTATAATATTTGGGAGGTACGATGAGAGTTGAGTGTTATAGTGGTGAGTACTTCCTAAAATGTTTACTGGGGAGTTGAGGAATGTTTAACTTGTCATATTGTCATATATTTATGTGTTTCTTGAGTGCCATTATATGTGATGTTTTGTGTGATCTCAAGTGTTTGTTAGTATTAGCTTATGCTTTGCCGATTCATGTCTCTTGGTAGAATTTAGCTATGAAGTCTCTCTTTAGTGTGTAGGGATGTAATATTCCACTTTTCAAAAATATTTTTTATAATATTAAAAATGAGAAAACATTGTTATTTAAAGATTTATTACATCTTTTGAAGGAAACCTAAGCCTTAATTGTGTTTTAGAAATATTTTATTTTGTTATTCTTATATTTTCTCACAACTTTCTTTAGTGAGATTTTTTAAGCAACATTTAGCCATCTAGGTTGTTCTAGATCATTCTAGACTAATCATAATTGAATTTTTTGGATTTCTCTAAGTTTACTAGCCATTTTCAAAAATGGAAAACTAAGGTTTTGAGGAAAAATGCTAATTTTATCTCATTTAGTTTCTTTCAAGTTGTGTGCTTCAAAATGATAATTTTCATCATCTAAAATTTATGAAACTTTGAGGATAAGTTTGTTTTGATTTTTTTAAGTTAAAAATGATTTAAAAATATTATATATATATATATATATATATTATTGTTATAAGGTAAAATATTATTTTTTAGGTAAAATAAGGCAATAAAACAGTATCTGTACTTAGATATTATCCTTATCTTTAATGATATGATCTTAGCCCTCCATATCCCTCAAGATTTAATCTGGGCCATCTATTATAGTCTATATCACTACCATACACCAAAGCCCTACATGTGGTTGAATGTTATGTGCACAATCATCATTAATATTCTTCTAATGATTAAGTTCATCCCTCCTAACTGCTTATTCATTCCTCTTATCCTCCTTAACTCACGTGCATCTCCCTTTTTTTATTTACTTCTCCTTTCACTTGATTTTATTCCATCTCCCTATTAGGAGCCCATAAGACATCACCCCTTGAGGTTTATAATTGATGATCGTGCACAATCATTACACCACCCAAGTTAATCCCCGCTTTGTTTTCCTAACAACCTAATCTTTCTCCTTTATGCTATTTAGCATAGGGATCATCATTGTCATCATCTAACCATTGAATCCATTTCTTTCTTCACCCTCTCCATCTTTATTCCACCCTCATCCTTCATATTAGTCCATTGAAGCATTGACTAAACACCTACTACTCAAACTTAGTGAATGAAGATCATTCACTTTATTTCCTTTCTTCTTATTATGATTCTATATATTATCTTTCATGTTTTGATCATTGAATTTGCTAGGTTGGGTTTCAAGTTTTTTTTTGAGATACCTAAGCATCTCCTACTCTTTATTTAGTTTATATTTCATAAGCCCGAGTAAGATTAATCTTATTAAATTCTAAGTATGATCGTATGCTACATAATAAGGGCGTTTGACAAGTTAACCTTGATATTTTTGTAACTTAACTTAATGGATGTGATTTGTGGTTAGGAAGCTATGTATATAATGCCCATAAGTTTTATTAATCATTAAATTTTTTTAGAGTTGATACATGAAATATTAAAGATAGTATGACACTGCTTCATTACATATTTGAGAATTTTATATAACTTTTGATGTAATTATCTCTAATTTGACTGTGTTTTAAGTTTTTTTTTAATTTAAATTAAATATTTATGTGCCTATTTTACAATGTAGCTTTTGGACCTAAAAAATATTAACTATTGAAAAATTCATGATATTTATAGTGCAAGTGTGCAAATTTATTTTTCCAAATCAAAAACCTAAGCCTTGAGTTGGGGTTTGGTTTTATGATTGAGATAATTAGTGGGTGTTGTAATGATTTTAATATGTTTATCAATAGTTTTTGGGATAAGTTTGATATATAATATGTTATCATTTAGATTAATATAACCTAAGTTATGACCGAGTAAAGTTTGAAAAAGTTTAGTAAAATGAGTTTGAATATTTTTCATAAATATTCCAAGTGTTCTTTACTAATAACCCACTAATCACCATAACTAGGTTTATTTGAGAATTGATTTATGAGGTTCAAATAAAGATTAGTCAATTATATTAGGGTTAATAGTGGATTAATCATGATCAAACATATAATGGCATAACTAGCCTTTAAATGGCAAAATGGTGAATACATGAATTGTAAAAGAAAAACCTTTACCATTAACCATGGCTTTGAACATTGAATTTTACAAAATAGTTTAAAATTTAGTCTTATTTCTTAATGAATTGTGAATTTTTTAAATGTATCCTATTTGATTTCGTTTTCCATTCAAAGTGGTGTTTTGCTCTTGGTTTAGTATTTTATTGTCTAGAAGCAGACTCCTTGGTCTCCTAAGGTATTTTGAGATTGTTTAAAGTAATAATGTTTTTTGTTAAATGTGAGTGGTCTTGCATTGGCCTTATTACTTTGACTATGCTTTTTTTAGCAGATATCCCATTAATTTATTTTATGACCTTAGATGGTTACTTTTGTCTAAGTATTTAATAAAAGAGAAATAGTTAACTTGTATTTCACTTTATGTTTGAATATTGACCACAATATTGGTAATTAGCTCTATATTAACCTTTAAATGTTTGGAGTTAAAGGGGAAAATTGGAATGAATTAGTTATGTGTTATGGGGTTTTGTCTTGTGAGCTAACCCCGACCTTTTATGGCTTGATACTATTTGTGGTGAAGTCATGGATTTTTTCTTAAACTTTATCTTTTATAGTTTACTACCTAACCTTAATCCTTTTATGGATAATTGTTGAGTTAAATCTAAATGGTCAAAGTCATTCATGGCTAGTTGTTTGTCACCTTGAGTTTTTAACTTCTTTAAGGACTTGATTGATTATTATTTTTAGATCTTAATATATCTTATTAAATAATAATTTAGCATTGAATAAAACACTAACCATTTAAAGATAAAAGCTACTTAAGCTAGAAAAGAAACCACATGCCTCAAGCATAGACACCCGAGTTCATAATTAGACCTTAGGATCAAAAGGTCCACTTCTAGTCTTAGGGATTCACAATCCTATAGGGGTTACACGTAATTAAGGATTTAAGTTTTGAGGTTTTTGTATGCATGACTTTAGGCCATGTGAATTCCTTCATTTTCTACCTTAGAAGTTAGAGATGTGATTGCTGATTTATTTTAGTGATCTTTGCCTTAAATTATGAAATTATATTCCTCTCAAGGTTTAATTAAATTCTTTGTTTTTGTAATACCTCAAATTTTAATCTAAACCTGATAAGTGTACATTATATGGTAGTATTTGAAATATGTTGACTTAGCTTTTACTATTTGTATTTTCCTCAAACTTTATTTATTAGCCTAGTTTTGCAGGAAAAGATGAAATCAAGGCACGTTAGGTAGATAACTAAGGAAAAGGAGCACAATATGATGATAAAAGCTTTGAGTCATAGAAATTTTTATGCAATATCATGAAAGACCATAAAAGTGATGTCATGTGTAGAAAAATAAGGACAAGGCAATGAAGGAACAAGAGATACTAGTGCCTATTATTTAAGAGCAAGAAATATTAGGCCCTCGTATTTATGGAAATATGATCCATATTTATGTAAATAAAATTCATATTTCCCAGTTTCTCCTCCCACATTCTCCATTAATTCAAGTCACATGCAAAGTGTTAGAGAAAAAATAAGGGTGCCCAGTATTTACTAATATGGACCGTATTCTTACCAAACTTTAGATATGCTTTGTATGGCCTTCTGTCTATATATACAATATATATTAGGTCAAATAGAACATTGAGGTCACTGCCATCTAACTTTTGACTTTTTTTTCTTTATTTTGAAGCCATTCGGGCTCTTATGTTTCATTTACTTCATTTGTTAGTTCATGTCTTGTAATTGAAGGATTGAAGATCAATCGGTGCTTGTGTTGCCACATTATTATACATTCTTTCTATCCTTAGTTTCATTTAATTGTTTCATATTTTTTTATTCATTTAATTTAGTTCTCATCCTATATGTACTTAATTGAGTTTTGTGAATTTCCATAGTTTAGTTTAATCTTTGTTATTTTGTTATTTTATTCTAATAGAAGTTATGGTTTTATGTGCTTAGGTTCTCCATTTTCTTATTCAATTAATATGCTAGACTATATTAGTATAGGGTAAAAGGATAAATTAAGGTTATAGGATAATTAATCATGAGATGTGAATTGGATTTAGTTGTTATATATATTTTTGGTTAGATGAATAAACTAATTTTAATGATTACTAATATAATATTATGACTTTATTATCCAGCTTGATAAAGTGGTTAATTTGATTGCTAATTGGATTATAGGGTATTATAGTTAATTTATAATTGTTAATGTATACATACTAAAGTAACAAATAGGTTATTGACTTAATTTATATTTATTAATCTTTAGAACTACATAATTCAAGATGATCATAATAATGGTTCTACTTAGCTTCTCTATTATTCATAATGTTGCTACTAATTGAATCTAGAGATATTATCCCAGGTGATTAATTAGCTAGATAATAAATCATAAGTGCACCTTAGTTTATTTGCATAAGGGAGTGCAAGGGAGACAATGTGTGCAACCATCTATAAGTTACATTGAAAATACTAGATAACCATATTTTTGATGATTGATTGATATTCCTACGGTGAATACATCCTCTAACCCCTATTATCTCATTATTGTTATTTTATTATTCTATTAACTATTTTTTCCTTCTTTTTGTTATTTTAATTAGTTTTTCATAATTTGATAAATGATTAATTAATTTGATAATAGAAATATATGGATTAAGTTATAATCCTTTTGGGATTGACTTCTACTTGTTGCTTACTACTTGTTTATGCGTTTAAGGGTTTAATTTGGAATGTCTACAACAACACACAAAATTTTAGTGCCATTGTCGAGGATTGAAAACTTTAATTCTAATTTCTATTTTCATTATTTTTATTTTCTCTTTTTCTAATTACAACTCTCTCTTCTTTTCTTATGCATGTCTAATAGGAATCAATGTTTGAAAGCATTGGCTATCGAAAACACACATCAAATCACTTAACAAGTGGGTCATACTTCTTCATCTCTTGTGGAAAATGGAACTCAAAGGCTATGGGAATACATTTTTATTACCCCTTTACCTCTAGGTGATTTCTCAACATAATCTAAATAGAGCATGGAAGATAATTAAGAGAAAATTATTCAATAATCTATGGTGAATCAACCTTTAAAGGAGCTTGCAATTCATAATTTTATCACCAATCTCCTTTGAATCAATTAACCTGATTAATAAGATGAGTGGGAGATTATACATGAATTGATAGAAACATTACCTATTTTCATAGGTTTTTAGGACATTAGCTCTTTGAGATCAAGCGACATTACTGATCCAAATAAGTTTATCAAGGAATTTCATATAGCATAGTCTAGTATGAAACTAGCAAGGGTAAGTGTATATAACTTTAAATTAAAAGGTTTTCCTTTTGCTTAAATTGATGCTGCTAATGAGTGGTTCAATGATTTTCCTATTGGATATGTTCATACTTGGGTTTATATGAAAGTAATTATTTCTACAAAATTACTTTCCATTAATTAGGGCCACAAATAATAGAAAAGAAATATGTGGTATAAGGAAAGATGGGGGAGAGTGTAACACCCCCATTTTACCATCTGATTTTTTTATTTATTTTTGCGGGCACATTATTACTTAATTATTGGGTGTTACCACTATACTAAGTATAAGTTTGGTTCCTCACCTTTCTTAGCCAAGTTTTAAGGCTAAATCAAACTCAATGAGAGTAAATCAGTGAAAAGAGAAGTAACATATAATAGAGTTATGAATAAACGCGTAGTACAATAGAAAATCTAAAGTACACCAAGAGACATAAGAGCCTAAGGTAAAACTGATTGTAACAAAAACTAACACTCGAAGGTACATATCTAGTTTTCCCTAACTCTTAGACCTAAAGGCCCATTTTTCCTTTCCAAGGACTCTACTTGTCCTGCTCACACATATAAGCTTCATACCTTTCCATGTTCCTCACATAGTCATCTATAAAAGTAGGATCGATATAACTTTTTTGTACTGAGTAAATCACAATACCTCACAAGAGGTAGCATACCCACATTTTACATAGTCATGTAACAACCAAAAGCATAATAATATAGATGGCATGAACCATATAAACAATACTCATAGAGAAACTCATATCATGGTTTAAGTCTCAACTCAGCAACAAAACATAACAATCCACTTCTCATCATTTGAAAGTGTAAAATCATATTTGATTAGTTAAATTTATTCCAATCATAGTGATAAGACACTAAGGAAATACCAAAACAATAATCCAAAACAATACTAGGTAGGACACTAAGGAGACAACTAAACCAACAAATCTAATGTAAACTAAGGTAGGGTACTGATGCAACTACCGAACCAATAATCCATCACAATACCAAGGTAGGAAACTGAGGTAAATACTGAACCAACAATCCATTTCTTTTATTTCCCAACAAACAATTCCATTTTACTTCCTTACTTAAGAGAGATATAAATAAAATAAGGGACATAGTGGTACGCTAGGTCATATTGGAGCAAGAAAGCAATATAGTATCATACCAATCTTTGTCACTTAATCCTTAAGTATCAATAAACCCTATAGGGCCTATAGGTAACCTATAGAGTAGATTTGGGCCTTAAACTTAGGAACAATGGGACATTGAACAAAAAAAGGAGGGCTAACAACTCACCTCTAAGGTAGTGACACCTAGAGAGAAACCATTCCCATCTTGATGTCTTTCACTTCATGTATTAATATCTTATAAGGTGAGCACATAAGTCCCATATGACACATAAATTTTTATTTTTCAAACTTAACCATTTTCCTTTTTATTTTTAATTATTTAGATAAACTCTAAAATCATAGGTTTATGTCAAGCCAAGTCTAATATAAGGTACCCTATCAAAAGGCTAAGGCCATCCTAACATTCATTTATTTGTAAATGATATACCAGGTCAAAAATACTAAAATACCCTTTAAAACCCTATTTTCCACGTTTTACTCATTGTTTCATATAAAACATTATCATTATTTGAGATTTTTCATGAGCATGCAACTTAGAAATGTTTCACAATATTTTAAAAAATAGGTAATATTTACATTTCAATGATTCATTTTATTTTACAACTTTTCATGCATTTACTTAGTTACGCCCATTAAAACCCTAATCATGCTGCTATCAAATATAATATATTTCATGCAGCATATAAATACATGGTTAAAGCATATAACATCATTAAATTATGAATATTATCATCATAGTACATGTAGGAGAATATCTCTAATATGAGGCCATGCAAAATTGAATTTATCATAGGCTAACCGTAACCATGTGCACATATGTCCATGTGAATTGTTGTAACCCTACTTCTATGCATGAAAATTCTTGAGGCATATATCATATTATTTGAATTATAACATGATAATTATGGAATCCATAACAAAATCTTAGACATGTTGACATAAAACCTTTGACATATTACTATGCATATAACTTATTATCAATAATCATGCATATCATCCTTTCGGCATATTATCATTTTATCATGCATGATAAAATACTTGAAAGCATAAAATCTAGCATGATTATAGGTCTAAAATTTTCTAGCATGATCACATATGATTTCTACCATGCTATAAGTGATTGGATTTACCTAACCTAAGCTTATACAAAATAGGTCATCTCTAAAGCTCTTAAGGAATGCCTAGGAATTTAACATCCAAACACATTCATATATTAGCATATAATATTACATAGTAATAATACACAATTAATAAAATAATTTTAGCTAATAACCGGTGGATTAATTAAGAGTAAAGCTAAGAAAAGTTGAGGAACTAGAGAGGCAAGCTTTCGAGGGTGTGGCCCAGATGGAGGGAAGATCAATGGTGCTATGTGCCATTATTGGGGAAGTTTCCATAGGAGAACATGTCAGTAGAGGGATTAGAGAATTAGAAGGGTAAGATGTAGCAGAGGTGGAATAAGGGAGGGGAAATTCAACAAAAATAAGTGCAGGTAGAAGAGGGGAGGTTCGGCAAATTAGTCAAAGGTGGGTGTGTTGGACTTTGGTGGTTATGAATGAAATGAAGGGGGAAAGAAAAATATGTTTGGCCGATGGATATGGCTTAGGAATGGTAGGTTTCATTGGTGGTGGGAGGAGGAAATAGCGAGGGGTATCAAAGGTAAAGGGAAAGGGAGAAGATACACGAGGGAGGGAATGGCTTTAGGGGTTATATGGTCAGATGGTGGGGAGGTTACAACAACTAATTTTGGTGTAAGGTATAAGGCTTCAATGGTGGTGGCCTATGGTTCGATAAGGAGACTGGGGGGCTGGTGTTGCATAATAAAATTAGTGGAAGAAGGGGCTAAGATAGGGATAATAGAGGGGGAGTTTCGTGTGGCTCTATTAAGGTAGGAATTCTATAGAGTGTTTGAGAGTTTTTAGCACACACATAGGAGGATGGGAAGTGTATAGCAATGAGGTTTTGTGTAGTGAAATGAGGAGAAAAACCGAGAGAGTAAAACAAATGGGAGAGGGGAGGTATGGTGTTGAGTGATGAGGTGATAGTTTACAGGTAACATGTAGGGGTAAGGAAGGTAGGGTGATGGTTAAGGAAAATCTAGCACTGGTTAGGGATATGTTAGAGTAAAAATATCTAGGTAAATATTTAGGGTAAAAATATCTTGTAGAAATTAAGGTTACCAAGTTAGGTTTATATGATAAAAAAAAGACCAGTTATGACCCAACCTAGGTTTAAAAATGAAAATGCACCCTTTAATATATTTTAAGAAAATCAAAATTTATAATTATTAATTCATAATAATATCATGCATACTAACAAATATATTTATTATCAAATATCCTCAAATAATTATTATAAATAATACACATAATTACCGGTTATAAGTAGGGTTTAAGAAAATGCGGCATTATATTACTACTCCCTTAAAAGAGACTTCCCCCTTAAAGTCTACAAAATAGAACTAAATCACTACAAACTTAGGTTATCTACAAACAACGATTTTCCTTAAAAGAGACTAAACCCTAATCAAGACACATAGCTAGCACACAATCATGTAGAAAAATCATTAGTTAATTGCATCCATGTATGCACAAATAATAATGAAGTATAAACACTCAAAATAATAAAGGTATACCATAAGTGGTGTCCATGAATGCATGAGCTTAAGCCTCACTTATCATGTTTAAACTATTTCCCTTCATTCCTCCTCAAAAACCTCTAATACTTGAAGTCTACCCTGCACTATTCTATGGGTAGGGTTGAGAAGCAGGTCCTTTGATCTTAGCAGTCACACTTAGGATGCTATAAGAGAGCACCTAAGTAACTGGAGAAGATTGTTGCTAAAAGGTGGGTTCTCCACCTAACTATACCTGCGCACACTAAGCTCCAGCTCTAGAAGAGTAGCATTTGAATCCTTTATGGCTCATCTTTCGACACTTCTAGCACTCAATCATTCTACCTTGGCAGTTCTTACCTCGATGGTTGCCCCTACACATCTTTTAGTGATAGTGCCTCAAAGGTCGGTTATTCTCAAACTGCACTCCAAAAAACTATGAAGGATGAATGTCATTAGGGAGACTATGTTGAATGCTCGATTGAACACCCTTGTCACCTCTATGACACTAAAAGGATTTTGTTGGCCTCTTAGTCCGACTAAAGGCCCTCTTTACTTTCGATATCCTTCTTAGGGCACACATCTTCTCCTGTACCATGAGCACGACAATCATAATCTCTCCTCTAAAATCATCCTAGGTGCATAGGTCTAACACTTGCTCAAAGAAATGAGAAACCATCTCCTCATTACCAGCTATCTCTGGCGCAAAAGAAATAAGCTTGGAGAACTTATTTAAGTAATCCTTAACCGACATGCTTCCTTACTATAGAATCAAAAACTCAACATGATTCACACAACGCACATGCAAAGGGTAGTAGCATGCTCTCAAAGCCATAAAAATACTTTCCAAGTGTCTATTGACTCAACCATTCAAAGCTAGTATCCTCTCCACCATTCATCTATCTTTCCTCATAGGTAGAATGTTTCGACATCCACCTTCTTTCCACTAAGGCAATAAAAATCCCTAAAGATCGTAACTCCCAAATCCACCTCTCTAAAACTTTTGGATCCTCAACTCCCTCAAACATAGGTAGGTGATGAAATCCAACCTCTATAAGACAATTCTCAACTTTTATAGGTGTCGAAAAAGGCGGTTGAGGTTATGGCTCTTGTTGTCGCTCTACCATTCTCTCTTCAAATGTAATGAGTAACTCTTCCCTGTGCACATGTTCAAGATCCAATCCATAATACTAAAAGAGGATAGGATAATAGGGTTAAAACCCTAATGAAAACAAATAAAGGCCACCTATAGGAAGGCTAAGCACTCTATGTCATTTAAAGGCCAACAATAACATTAACATGTTCACAAGGGTTTCGCAACATCGTACATATATGTAAAAAGAAGTACTGACACTCATATCATATGGTCAAACATCATTCATGCTTATAAACATTAAAATGGTAGCAATGAGAATGCCACAATCAAAGGAAATTTAAATCTATTAAGGTTACATGTACAATAAAGATAGATCAATACCCTACTAATCATTCACCTAATATCAACCTTAAGTACATAATGCTTAACCAAAACCTCAAGACCCATGTCAATTAATCATCAGCATCAGAACCTTTGAGGATCAAATCCATAGTGGCATCAAATGCCAAACTATCTTGGATCACCTTCTAGAACCAATCTTCATGCAATATCATCTACTCTCTCTCCAAGTCACAAGGAGGGCCATCTAATTCATTAGACTCACTCGGATAATCTGGGGTAGTACTTAGTGGTATTCCCATCCTAGCTCTCCAAGCCTCATTGATCATGATCATCTCTGTTTCTAGTTGATCACAATGTACTAAAAGCAACTCACCTTCTAAAAGCTTGGGTGCGGGGCACTCATCATGAACAAATCCCTACACACGTCTCTTACCGAAATCCATGGCTCTACTGAAGAATGGATCCTTAACAAATGCTTAGATCAGAATATATAAGGCCCAATGTACAAGCCTTCATCCACCATGTGGTTCAACTCTATATCTAGCCACCTTAAATAGACTCTGATATCCTCACCAGGCAACATCCTAAGGCATGCAATAGGCAGTCCCTCTGCTATAAGAGACATTCTAAAGAATCCTTTAAGATATAACAAATCAACTAAGACTTCACCAACCAAGCCATCTCCCCATAATAAATTTTCCTCAAACTCCCAACTAAGACTAAACTCAATTCTCTATTCTAATGTTTACCAATAATACCTCAGAAATATAATGCCAAGTACTAAGACCAATAAAAAGATAAACCCTATCTCACAATCCTCACAAGGCTAAACTAGGTTTCAAAACACTTTATAATGGAACCTTTTGAAAATAGAAGAGAGATGTTTCAAAACAAAAACTTTGATAACAACTTGTAATACCCTTATTTAACCTGCTAAAAATTTTCATTTTTGTCGAAGCATTAATAATGAATTCATGGTTGTTACAACTACAATTGGTATAAGTCTAGCTCCTTACCTTTTTTAAACCAACTTTAAGGCTAAAAAAACTCAAACATAGTAAATTGGTGCAAAGAGAAGTAATACATAATAGAGTTATGAATAAATGTCATAGTACAATAATATATCCAAAGTATAATAAAGGACTAGGAGTCCAAAGGAAAACCTATTGTATCAAAAATATGAACCCAAAAGATACAACTCTAGTTTTCCCTAGCTTTTGTACCCAAATGCCCATTCTAAAATGTGATTTACTTGATTAATGGATGTCGTACTATTAATGGATGTCGTACTATTAGTTAAATACATTCCAATCATAGTGGTAGGGAACTAAGGCAACTACCAAAATAACAATCCAAAATAATACTAGGGTAGGGTACTAAGGTAAATACCAAACTAAAAAATCTAATGTAAATAAAGGTAGGGCACTAAAGTAACTACCATACTAACAATCCATCACAATACCAAGTCAGAGCATTGAGGTAACTACCAAAAAAATAATCCATTTATTTTATTATCCAACAAAAATTATCATTTTACTTCCTTACTTGAGAGGGATGCAAATTAACCTAGGTACATAATAATAGAACTGATCATATTGGCGCCCAAAAGTAATACAATACCCTTACCTCAAAATCATAAATACAATGATACACCTGATCATACTAGTGCCCAAAAGAAACACAATATCCTTTCATCCTCATTCGCCTAGTCCTTAAGTATTGTTACCCCCTATAGGGCCCATAGGTCACCTATAGTGTAAAATAGGGCCTTAAAATAGGGTACAACAATAGATGAGTGAACAAAAAATGAGGGAGACCACCTTACCTCTAAGTTAGCAACCCCTAGAGAGCAACCATCCTCAACTCTAGGTCTTTAACTTTAAGTATTAATATCTTATGAGGTGATCACATAAGTCACATACAACACATAAATTTCTATTTTCCTTACTTAACCATTTTCATTTTTATTTTTAATTATTTAGATAAACCCTAAGGTCATAGGTCTATGCTAAGCCAAATTAAAGCTAAGGTTAACATATTAAAAGGATAAGGCCATCCTATCATTCATTTATTTGTAAATGATACATCATGACAAAATTATCAATATACCCTTCAAAGCCTTAATTTCCACATTTTACTCTTTTTTTTTGTATCAAACATTATCATTATGAGATATTTTTCATCAATAGGAAACAAGGAAATATTTCACATTATTTTATCATGTAGGTAATCTTTCCATTTCAGTGTTTAACTATAATTTTTACTTTTCATGCATTTAGTGGGTTGTGCCCACCAAACTCTAATAATACAACTATCATGTCTCACATATTTTATGTAGTATATATGTACACATTTAGAGTATAAAATTAGAAATATTATCATCAAAATACTTGTAGGAAAATATCTCTAACCTTAGTCTTTGTAAAATAGAATTTATCATAAGTTAACACTAATCATGCGTATACGAGTCTATGTGAACTGTCGTAACCTTACTTCCATGCATGAACATTCATAAGGCATATATCATAGGATTTGAATCATAAAATGATAATAATGGAATCCTAACAAAATCTTAGACATGATGATGAAAAACATTTGGCATATTACCATGCATATGGCTTAATTAGCAATAATCCTACATTTCATCCTTTCAACATATTATCATTTTATCATGGATGCAAAAATACTTGAAAAGCATAAAGCCTAGAATTATTTTAGGTAAAATTACCTATAATTCCCTCACATAATTTCTATAAACCTATGAGTGATTGGATTTACCTAACCCAAGCTTAGACAAAAAAGGTATTCTCCAAAGCTCTTGAGGAATACCTAGGAATTTAACATCAAAACACATCTATATATTAGCATTTAATATTACACAATAATAATCCACAATTAATAAAAAAATTTAGGCTATAAACTGGTGGATTAAGCAAGAGGAAACCCTAGGAAAGTTGAGGAACAAGAAAGGTAAGTTTTGAGGAGTGTGGTTGAGAATAAGGGAAGAGCAATAGTGATGTGTGCTATTTTTAGGGAAGTTTACATGGTATGATGGGCCTATTTAGGGAAAGGAGAAATGATAGTATAAGGTGTAGAAAAGGTCAAATAAGGGAGGGGAGTTTAGGTCTAAAAGGGTGCAAGTAGAAGAGAGGAGATTTGGCCAAAATGGCCAAAGGTGGGTGCATTGGGATTCAGTGGTTATGACCAAAAGAAAGGGGGAGGGATGGAAATTTTGGCTAGTGTATATAGGCTAGTAAAAATAGGTTTTTCTAGTGGTGGAGAGGAGGAAATGGTGAGGGGTACCAAAGGTAAAGGAAAAGAGAGAAGATGCATGAGGGAGAGGACGATTTTAGTGGTTATGTGCATGGATGGGGGAAGGTTGTGGCATGGAATCTAGTGTAGGGTATGGGGATTTGGTGGTGGTTATCGGGGTTGGCTAAGGAGAACATTGGGGGTTGGTGTTGTAGAATAAAATTGGTGGTGGAGGAAGCTACTACGGGGAGAATAAAGGTGGAGTTTTGTGCAGCTTGTGTGAGGTAAGAATTCTATAGAGTGGTTGAGAGCTTTTGGCACACATATAAGAAGATTAGAAGTGTATAAGAATTGGGTTTGAATGCATTAAAATGAGGACCAAAACCAAGAGAGCAAAACACAAAGGATAGGGGAGGTATAGTAGTATGATGATGTGATGGTTCTCAGGTAACATGTACGGGTAAGGAGAGTAGGGTGATGGTTAGGGAAAATCTAGTAGAGTTAAGGGGTATGTTAGAATAAAAAATATTTAGGTTAAAATTATCTAGCATGAATCAAGGTTACCAAGCTAGGTTCATTAGACAAAATGGATACTAGTTAAGACTCAACCTAGGTTTAAAAATTAAAATGCACCCAATAGTATATTTTTACCTTATTAAATATTATAACCAATAAGTTGTAATAATATTAAACATATTAAAAACTATATTTATTATAAAATATCCTCAAATATTTATTATAACTAATACATATAATTACCAATTATAATTAGGGTTTCTAGAAATGAGGTTTTATAGGGAGTCTTTACATGAATATTAGGGAATATATAACAAAATGTGTGGTAGTTGTCTTAACCACCAAATTAGTGAAAAGTTATGAATATAGTATTTCTATAAGGGATTAATGCCCATGGATCGTAATATGGTAGATTTAGTGGCAGAGCATTGATAGATAAGACTCTAAACTGAGCATAGAAGTCTAATATCAATTATGGTGTCCAATTTCCAATATTGTGGTAAAAGAAATACTACCTCTTCATCTTACTATATAAATGATACACGTGTAGTAGAACTTGATGGAAAATTGAATAATTTAATTTCTTTAGTTGAAAAGGTATTAAAGGGGGGAGTGTTGGCTTAAGTATGTGAAATTTGTTAATATGCAGGTCATGCTATAAATACATATCCCACATTATAAGAAGAGAAGGGAGTTAAGTGATATATGGATCTTAGGGAAACTCAACGTATGATCCTTATGCTCCAAATTACATGCTAGGATGGAGGGATCATCCCAACCAAAGTGAAATGCCTCAAAAATTTCTAATTTTAAAGATTATATTTAAATGAGGTTTTATTAGAAAAATTAGTTAATTTTTTTTTAAAATAAAAGTAAATTAATTAGGGCAAATCCAGAATAAATTTATAAGTATTTTAATTAGAAGAAATTTGGGTATTTCAACTAATTAAGGATATTATTTTGGGAAATTTATTAAATAAATTATTTTATTTAAAATAAGAAGGAGAAAATAGTTCCAAATAGATATTAAATTTTATAATAATTTAATTGGAGAAATTTAGGGTATTTTGCTAATTAAAATGAAATTTATGGAAAATCTTTTAAAAATCCTAATTTAGCCTAAAAAGGGGATTTAAATATTATTATTTTCAAATATCCCAAATATTATAATTAATTTATTTAACCCAACCCTCCTATTTTTCTTTTTCCTTTTCTTCCTTACTTTTTCCTTCTTTTTCTTTCTTTTCTTCTTTTTCTTTTTCCTATCCTTTTCCCCGATTGGGCCTGCCTTCTTGTAGCCCAATCCTTATTTTCCTTCCTTCAGCCGACCCAGCCCACGCAGCCATCCCCCTTCTCCTTTCCGTCCCAGTGCTGCATTTTATTTATGTTAACCCGCGCAACCCAGCTTTTGATATAAACACCCCCACCCTCACCGCACCGACAGGCCCGGTCTCCCCTCTTTTCTTTTCTTTATTTTCTTTCCCAGGCGCCTGGTCCAGCTGCCTTTTTCTTTCTTCTTCTTCCTTCCTTCCTTCCCCCGTTGACATTGAGCACCTACAACCTCCGCCGCCCGTCCCTGAATTTTCGTCACCGGTTACACACTATTGACTGGCTGTTTTTCTTCCTTTCTCTCCCCCTGATTCAGCAACTGCACATACCAATCCTTATCCCCCTCTCCTCGCACATTTCTCCCTCTCCCAGCCAGTCAACCCCCTCCCCCGAAAATCGCTGCCACATGCCAACCATCACCGCTGATTACCCTAACCCTATTGTCCTTACTCCCTCGTCGACCCACATACCCTAACCTTTCATTTAGACCCTATAAATACCCCTTACAAACCCTATAGTTCAGTTTTGTTTTTTCGAACCCAAGGAATCCTTCCTTTTCGCCGCTGCACCTTTAGACGCGTCGTCCGCCGCCTCCGGCCAATTTCACCACCCAATTCGCCTTCCAAACTATTCCTTGCACCGCCCTCTAGCTAACCAAATGTCCCATATACCTCAATTCTTCCTACATGAGCCACCTTAGCTGTGTGAATTAGCCTTCCCAAACAGCCCATTCTCCTACCACCGCCACCCTTCGAACCACCCTTAGCCACCTATTCTGCCATTTTCGCCGCTCCTTTCACCTCCCAAATTGTGCTACAAACCCTCCCCTATCTTCCCCTACCTTTCTTTTCCTCTTCATCCCTCTCCTCCTCTCTTTCTCTCCTTCTTCCCCATTCGGCCACCGCCACCGCCACCATGCACCACCACCCTCATTCAACTCCTCTCCCTCTAGGAAGTCTAAAACACCCCAACTCCCACCTTAATTCTCCCTATCTTTTTTCCAGCATTTAACTTTTACCCTTTTCTTGCCTTTTTCCAGCCACCACCATCGCCGCCGTGCACCACCGTCGGTGCCGCCTATCCCCACCAACCTAAGGTTGAACCCTAGATCCTTTGAACCCTTCTCCCTATTTTTATATGCCTTAATTTATTTTTGTTCATTTGTTTGAATATAAATACTATTATTATTATTATTATTATTATTATTATTTCTATTATTAATATGTATTATTATTATTATTAGTATTAATGTTTTTATTATTATTTCTGTTGAGGGATGAATACCTATTTTAATTTTTAATTCGATTTTAGCATTATTACCCTTATTATTTCTATTATTACTATTATTATTTTTAATATGTGTTTATTATTATAATTATTATTTTTATTTTTATTATTACTATTTCAAATTACTATTATTATTATTATTATTTCATTATTAATATTACAACTACTTTACTATTGGTTTTGCTATTATTATTATTATTATTACTAAATTTTATTAATTATTTTACTAATATTATTATTAGTATTATTTTGGTAAAGGGGTCAAAGCCCTTATTTCACTTTGTTTTTGAATTATTTCCTTTTTATTATTATTGTTACTATTATTTCTATATCGTTAGAAAAGTTAGTAATTAGTTAATGTTATTTTATTAATATATTATTATTTATTTAAAAACCTAGTCTTATAATAAGTTAGTGATTAATAGTATTTTTGATAGGAGGGAATCTAATTTTGGCTTTTCCCTCATAATATGTGAGACCGATTAAAGCTCTAAGGAGGCGTAGGAGCATGGTCCAAGACCGGTGTCGTTTTAGGTAAGGGTATTACAAAGGCCTATTGTGTGTTTATGTGCATTATGTGCATTGTATGCCATGTATGTTATGCATCCTATATAATTATTGTAATTATTTCGTATATGGTATGACGTGGAGTTCAAGCATGTTCTTATGTTGTTATATGGCATGTCTATTACGTATATGTGAAGATATGTATTGTGACCCTATAAGACATGCATGTGAGGATGTATAAAAGTGGTATTGTGTGGGAAAAAGGTTGAAAATGGAAAGTGGGAAGTGAGTTGACTAAAGGGAAAATGAGTTGACCTAAGTATTTTAATGATCTATGAGTGGAAGAATAAAATGGAAAATTAGGGTTTCGTGTGAGAGAATATAATTTAAGGTTTTGTGTGGGAGAATCTAATTTGTGGTATAACATGGGAGATTCTAATATATGGTTGTGCATGGAAAGATCTATGGTCATGCATGGGAGAATCTTTGGGTTTTACATGGTTTGAATCTAGGGATTGGTATGGATGAATCTTTGGTTTTATATGGTTTGAATTTAGGGTTTGGTATGGATGAATCTTTGGGTTTTATATGGTTTGAATCTAGGGTTTGGTATGGATGAATATTTGGTTTTATATGCTTTGAATTTAGGTTTTGGTATGGATGAATCTTTGGGTTTTATATGGTTTGAATCTAGGGTTTTGTATGGATTGAATCCTTGGGTTTTGTGTGAATTGAATCTTGGGTTTTTGCATGGTAGATTTTATGATATTGAATGAAAGAATCTAATGTAGAGTTTTGTATGGATGGATTTGGGGTTTACATGGGTGAAACTAAGGTTGCATGGGAGCTTAGGGTTTTGCATGAGAAAGTTTGAAGGTTTCCATGGGAAGGTTAGCGTACGAATGGGAGTAAAGTTTACATGTGAAAAGTTTACTTGGAATGTAAGGAAGGTAATAGAAGAGTTATTTGGGTGTTTGGAAGTTTTGGGTGAAAATAGTAAGTTGGACATTATAAGGGTATGGATGAGACTGAATTAGGGTTTGGAGTGATTAACTATGGTTTGTTGTGGTCAATTAGGGTTTGGTGTGGCTGCTTATGGTTTTCGTGGTATCATGTGCATTTGGTGATTAAAGTGTAATTATGATTGTGGAATTTTATGATTTGTGGTGTATGAAGTGTAAAGGGAATGACTCATGTATGTCCAGGGTGAAAGCTTTTAAATAAGATACTTAAAATATTAATTACGTAAAGTGGAAGATGTTGAGCCGAGCCCACACTGATCCACCAGCATAAAAATAGTGGCAGGGAATGTTTCCCTCATGACCAATCCACCGGCTAAAACAGTGGCAAGGCATATACCCTCACGACCAATCCACCGGCTATAATAGTGGGGGATCCCAAGCTCAACAAAATCAAACCTTATAGTTGCTAAGACATGGGAAAGACACTAATTACTTACAGTGGAACACTGTATGAGAAGGGGCCAGACCGATCCACGGGCATAAAATAGTGGCAGGGTACGTTACCCTTGCGACCGATCCACCGGCTAAAATAGTGGCAGGGCACGTACCCTCACGCCCAATCCACTGGCTAAAATAGTGGGGTTCCAGTACTCGTGTGGACTTGATAAAGAAAATGGCGTGAATTGATTTCTAATAAAAGAGTAAGTAAATAATTAATCTAGAATAATCATGTACTTTATGTGTGGCCTAGATCATTTGTAGGTTGTATAATTTCCTTCATGACCTTATGTACTATATGTGTAGGTTTGAAAGTGTAAGTTGAGTATTATTTTGCATAATTCTATATGCTTATGTGTTGGCCTTAGTGCTCGGTTACCTTACTTGGTACGTAGTATACTGATCACCCTTTTCAAGGATGCTGCTCATTCCCATGAGTAGAAGGCCCTTTCTGACTTTTTGCAGGTGGGCGAGACATCAGTCAGGGCTAAGTGTTGAGCATGTTTTGGCTTGAAGTTCGAGAGTGTCGTGGCCGTATTTCCTCTTCATGTGATTAATGTCCGTGTGTTATCTCTTTTGTATAGGATTTATCTTTTTATAAATTATTACCTTGTATTGAATATTTCAATTAAACCTTTTATTAATTGTAAGATTGTTCCCTTCGAGGAATTTTGACTTTGCACTCTGATTTCTATTTATTGATTGATTTTACTCTATTAGTTTGTAAACCTTCATGTGCACTCTGATTTTGATATTATGATCTTTCTAGTTCTTTTATGAACTATTGGTTTGGTTTAGCACTTGGTACTGAAATGGTCAGAGAGAACCGGTTTGATACTAAGTGTGGCGGTAACATTCCCAAAATTCACAGATTTTAATTTCAAATTTGATTACTTCCGCTTTTAAAAAAATGTGAATTTTGGGGTGTTACACTAAGGTATGGTAATAATTAAAGACCACTATCGTACCAAAATCATCAAGGCTATAATTAACCCCTTGAATTTTATCGTATCCCTTAGAATAAACCAAAACAACCATTTGTGCAACCTCTTTAACCACTGGTACCACTAAAATATGGAGGTTTGTTATTATAGGATGTAGTTAAGACCTTGGATTCTAACATCCTACAATTTTACAAAGAAATTATAAATGGGATGAGGAACTTAGAAAATCAAGTGAGTTGTTTGGTAGATTATGTAGGAGAATTACAATCTTAAAATTCCTCGAATATCCCTACTCAAATAGAGAAGAATCCTAAGGAAAATATGAGTGTTCTCGCCATTATAGGTTGAAAATAATTAGAAGGTATAAAGAAATTTAAGGATGATTAAATGAAAAACAAAGAAGATAAAGAATTAGTGAATGTAGATGAACTGATCAAAGAAAAAACTTCTAAGGCATGTAAAATGTATTGTCATAAACTTTGTGAACTTGTGGCTCCTTTTCATAGTTGGTTACCTATGTGTAAGAAGCAAGATTGTGAGGACATGTTAGACATTTTTAAGAAGGTGGAGGTAAACATTCCTATGATAGATTCAATAAAAAAGTACCTAGGCATGTATAGTTTTGACGAATATTTGTGCACCGATAAGAAAAAATTAAGATCGGATGAAAAAGTTAGCATGGGGGAAAATTATTTATAATTTTGCAAAGGAAACTCCCACTTTAGTGAAAGGATTTGGGTATTTTTATTATTCCTTATGAAATTGGAAAAATGAGCTATGAAATATTCATGCTAGACTTAGGAGCTTCTATAAATGCCATACCTTTATGTGCCTTTAATACCCTAAGTCTATGACACGTTAAAGAGACCCATGTTATGATCCAATTACCTAATAGATATAATAGATATCCTTATTGGGTGATAGAGTATGTTTTTCTTCAAGTGAATGAATTTGAATTTGTTACTGATTTTTATGTTTTATACATGTAAGATGATAGATCCTCTAACCCTTCTCCTATTTTCTTTGTAAGATCATTTCTAAAAACTTCTATAACTAAAATCAACGTTCAAGATGGGGATATTACTATGGAATTTGATAAGGAAAAAAATTCATTTTAATATGATGACTCCATGAGATATCTTGCTGATTATGAATCCATTTCAATGGTAGATGTAATTGACACTTTATTTGAACAAGTTTTTTTAATTAACATGTGGTGATCCACTAGAATTTGTTCTTGCAAAGCCAATAGAAATAGACTCTTATGAGGAATTAAACAAAAATATTTAATTAAATAAGGAAATAGAGGAAGGCTTCTCTACTTTTGGAGCTCATCCTACTAATATAGGGGAGCATGTTGAATTACCTATTATTATAGGGAAAAAAAACATTAAACCTTATTAAAAAAAGGTATAAAATTAAAGTTTAAACCTTTATTGAGTTATCCCAAGAATGCATTTCTTGGAGAAAATTAGACACTTACTATCATTATTACTTATGGCCTTATATCATTACAAAAATAGATGTTGATTAAAATTATAAAAGAGTATAAAACTAGAGTATATCATTAAATTATAATCTCAAAAGTGATAAGGCATGTCCAACATGGAAAATTAGTGGGAATTGACAAAAAAATTTCACAAAGGACATCAAGAGGAAGATCTAAAGTTTTGTAGCTAATAAATTCAACATACAATGACTGAATAAAGGATGGTTAACCTAATGACCTTAAAAGAGAGTTGTTTGAGAGAAAACCTTGATAGGGGGTTTCTTTACTATTTACTGGCTTTTATTTTTTTTATCTATGCATGCTTATGTTACATGTCATTTACTTGTGTACACATTGAGAATAATGTGTGATTTATGTGTAGGGGTGTGAGCATCTATTTGACCTTGCATTTATTTTTTCCCTTTTTAGCATGCTTTTGTAATACCCTGTAATTTGTGAGATTCATAAAATGAAATATTTTTGTGTATAATAAAATTTAGATGATTTTATCTTAATTTAGAATTATAGTTTGGATTTGAAATAATAAGGAATTTGGAAAAAAAAATTAATAAAGTTAGTTTTCCTAGCAAACTGGTCAACTAGACTATTATTTTAGCTAAGTTTTTGTTAGACATAACTAATCCAATGGTTTAGGAAAATTAATCAACCTATCCGTAAAATAGTTAACTAGTCTGACCAAACATATGGACTAGTTAGTCGGATTGAGTACTTTTTGAACTTGATTTTCTTATAAATTTCTAGCTTTAAGATTGGAATTTGATAATCTAACTCTGAGCTATTTTTGAGTAATTTTTAACCCTTTTAATCATTTATCTAGCTTAAATGTATTCCTCACACATGGGCTTAATTTCAATAAATAAGGGGGAGGATGACTTATAGCTTTACTTCTTTTTCCTCTCTCCTATGGACAACTCTAGAACATATGCTTCAACTTTATGCTATCAATGCATAGCTGGGATATTTGCTTCTCATGCCAATCTACCATTTCCCTTCTTTTGTTTGATCCTTTCTAGATGAACTTGACCTAAATTCTCTAGAAAATCACCATTTAAGCTCTAAAACGGAAGTCAATAATATATTATTAACAAAATATCACATTGAGCTTAAATTCAAATGATAAAATTAGGGTTTTTGATTTTTTTTTTCATATCCTCACTCATTCTTTAACCTTTTTTTTTTGCTATAAATAAACCTAATCATCTCTTTTTCTCACTTTTATTTCAGCCTCCAAAATACCTAAGTTTCTCATACACTTACTAATTCTTCTCCACTTTGAGCTTTTATTCTAATTTGATTCACTCTTTTTATCCTTTATCTAACTCTCTATTATTTTATTCTTTATCAAGAGAGATTTAGATTTAGGAAAATTTTGAGTTTGCTTTCAACTGCCTCTTCCCTTTTTTTTCTCTTAGAGGTGGTCAGTTTGTTTTATTCCTTAATTTAAGTTTCTTGATTTGTACAGGTTAATTGATGATTTAGAGATTTAATCTTTTGTTTTAAGGTTTTGGAAGTTGAAATCTTGTAACTTAAGGTTTATCCTCTTTAGTGGAAAATTTTTCTAAGCTTTAAGTAAGTCACTCTCACCTTTAAAATGTGGCATGAATAAGCATGTTAGTTAATGTAATTTGTGAAATGTTAATCATTATAATCCTATATCAGCGTTTGACATTTTAAATGATGCATATTAGGTTACTTAATATTTCTAAGAATAAGGGCTTGGTCTATGAGAAATAGGATTGCTTTTGTTATAAATGAATCATGATTCAATTTATGAGCATGTTAAATCTAAGCCTTAAGCTATGACAATGTTAAGGTTTAGATGTGGTAAGATTTTAGAGAATGAATCATGTTAAAATGTTTAAGCAAACCAATCAACTAGTCCATAGAAAAGTTGACTTGTTGGACCAAACTGATCGACTAGATGTGCTTTGGTGGCTTTCGTTGCTCTGTACTTAAACCCATTAGCTAGTTTGTCAAACTCAATTGACTAGTCATATAACATTTGATGGGTTTGACCATACCAATCAACTAGTTCAAGGGAACTCTAGGGTTTAGCTGAGTGAAACTAATTGACAGGTTTCGCTAGAGAGTGTTATTTTTTCTTTTAAAATTTAAATCTTTTGAGACTATACGTAATCCTATAATATGATTCTTTAATGATGAGAACACACATCTTAGCATGATTTATCTAACTTATATGGTAGATTAAATTATTTATAATTCATCTCACTAAGTATTTTGGAAGGTCTTAATGGAAAATTCAGAATGAGCATGCTATGAATTCAAAAGGATAATATAATATGGATTTTTAGATTAAACGAATTATCATGATGGATTTGTTTGATATTGGTTAAGCACTAACGAAAATCCCACCACATGGTTGGAGAGTAATAATAGTTAAGATGGAATGATTATGTGGATTTGTTACTTACATGTTATATAGGCCTTATGTGATAACTTAACCTTGAAAATTAACATAATAATAACTTAAAGTGAAAGATGATTGAGTTGTGCATTGGTCTAGGTTGTCTAATCTTGGATTAGCTATAAGGTATTAGTATGCCTTCATGTGCTTATTTGTACATTTGGGTGTAATCCTAGTAGATCTAGGTTCCTTACCTACTCTAGACATTGATGATGTACTAGGAGTATTAATATTAAATGGTTTGCTCACCTAGGTGATTTATTAGCTTCAGCTGAACTTTATGTCCATTGGTGGTTACTTGGCTTTGGTTGGACTTTATATCCTCTAGTGGTAATAATAATAAGGATATGGATATAGAAAATAAAAAAAGGGAAAAAGGAAATAATGGGTTACAAATAGTTAATCTAATGGATTGTGTAAACTTGGAAACGCACCTTATGGAATACTTCTATAGGTAGACAGTAGAAGAGCCTAGTAAGATGTGGAATAACTTGTTATTAATTATATATTTTTATCCATAATATATATTTTATATGGTTATGCATGATGAGCCACCAATTTTCTAAGTCCTTGCATGGCAAGAAATCTTGATGCATGATATGATTATGATAACACATGTATATTTAAGCGTGGTGTGTAAGTCTGATACTATGATAAATGTAACCTCTATTACTGCCTATGGCCTTGTATGCTTGTGACTCTCATTGAAGATGTAACTTGGCTCATTCAATATGTAGTATACTAATATGCCCATTTGTTCAGATTTCTACTCAATCCCATGAGTAAAAGACCATGTGTAGATTTTTTAGGATGACCGGTAGTGTGTTTATCTCTTATTAGGCTTGGTGTCCTGAGAGAGTGGATATTTTGTTTAATAACCCTAAATTGTATAAAATTTTAATATCAATTTATCAACATTTTAACCTAATATAACTTTTAATATTTTATTTTAGCCTAACCCCAGCCTAGAAAAATTTATAGATAAAGTTTTAGACTTAACTTTTTAAAAATTTAAAACTAAACCCAGATCTAAATTCTAAACACAAAATTTACCCTTTTTATTTTTTCTTTTTTTCTTTTTTACTTTTTACTTTTTCCTTTTTCCTTTTTCTCCTTTTCCTTTCCTATTTATCCTTTTCCTTTACTTTTTCTTTCTTTTCTTTTTCTCCTCCCTTCCTTCCTCGGGCCATGACCAACTTAACCTAAACTTTTTCTATTCTTTTCCTTCCTTCCTCGGGTTACGTTTACCCCTCCCAACCTCCCCTTTCTTTTTGTTCTTTTCTATTTTCTTTCTCCTCCACCCCATCTCCTCCTTCATTTTCCATTCCCCTTTCCTTTTCTAGCCTAGATAGAGCCTTACCTGCACCCCCTACATGTCATCCTTCTTTCCTCTTCCAACCATATAACCTACTCACCTGTCGCCCTACCACTCCCTCACTAACCTTGCACAACCCTTCACTGACAACCCTCTGCACCACCAGTCATCCCTACATACTTACTTTGACACCTTACAACCCCTAAACCCTATGTAACAACCCCTAAATCATAGTTAAAATTTTTTGCTTAATTAATATATACATAAGCATGGGGGTACTACCGCCGTGATTAGTATAAGCCTAGCCTCGACTAGTCTCATACCAACCACAAGGCTAAGAATAATCGCACAAAAAATTAAACATAAATAAGACAAAGAACCATAAAATTTTGAAATATTCATAAAGAGGAGATCAGATTGCATGCTTAGAAGTCAATACAACACAAAATAGTTATATAGTCAAAGCCCCCAAGGGAAGAGAATAATACAACACAATAAACTGAAAGTAGAAATAAGAAGAGTCCAAACTACATCGATCTTAGGCCCCTTGCCAAGTCCTAAAAGATCAACCCTCAGCCCCTCCCAAAACCTCAAATGTGCCATAGGCATCAGATACGACGTCTCTTAGCTGTAGTCTCAAAAGGGACCTTTACTTGTGGGAATGAGCAGCACCCATGAAACAGGTGACCAGTATAGTACATATTGAGTAAGGTAACTGTGCAGCTAATACCATACATGAAATACAAAAAAAAAATGTAAGTAGGTAATTATACATGTAATCCATACATGAAAGACAAATAGTACGAGCTATGATTCAGTTCGGTTAACATTAATCATTATATCTCTAGTCAATATTCCCATTTCACGACATGCTCTTTATAATTCCATGTGAGTACAAGAACCCCACTATTATAGTTGGTGGATTGGAAACATCTAGGAAAAATGCTCCTGGCCACTATTATTCGTCGGTGGATCAGTCTTCGTGGCAACGTGCTCCTAGCCACTATTATACTAGTGAATCAATCTAACCTTGACTCTCATGGTGTTCTTTTGTAAGTAGTTAGTATTTTTTCCATATCTTATTATAACTTAAGGTTTATTTTATTGAGTTCAAGATCCCCCACTATTATAGTCAATGGATTGGAAACATACAAGGCAAAACACACCTGGCCACTATTATTTGCCCATGGATTAGTCTCTAAGGCACCCTACACCTGGCCACTATTATACTAGTGGATTGTTTTGGGCTCGACTCAATAATCTTCTTCTTTAAATGGTTAGTGTCTTATCTGTGTATTATTTAATAGATACTTTCACCCTCGACATGCAAGTCCTTTGGACTACCCGCTCACACAACCCATCTACTCTTAGTCTGCTTAAACGACCCATCCTATATCTTGGGACCTCTATGCCTCCTAGTACATCTATGTGTCCTTTCCCCTTTCCTTACTTACCATGAATACCCAAATCCTATGTGGTGCATCGAGCCCCACTTTCCCATATCTCTAACTCAACTATCGCCTTTTAGGATTTTCCCTGGGAAACCCTAATCTAATCTATATGACCCAACCTTCCTTTATCTTACACAACACATGTTTCCCTGCCCCCAACTCATCACCTCACTCATTCCATCCCCAAGTATCCCACTTTACTTCCTATTTTGCACATGTGGCCATGAAACCCTGGTTGGCCATCCCAAAACCCTAGCACCTCTCTTTTCTCATATGATGTCCCTCCATCATACTCACTCACCATTTCTACTTCCACATGACAGGCATTCAACCTCCATGTGACATTTAATCCACCCTTACCCCATACTCCAATACTTTCCATTATTTCTTCTTTCTATAATTTCCTCCACTTAGGGTTTTCCTCCCAAACCCTAGGCAAGTTCCTCATATACCTTTACACTAACCTATGTACTATTTTTCACTTATGGCCTCCAACCTCCCCAAAAACTCTTCCTTCACCTTACTTAACTCTCAAGTCAACTTTTCCCATGCAAGGGTCATCCCCATACAAAGACCATCCATCCCATGTAAACCCTAGACTCCCCATACAATATTCATTTAATTCTCTTATTTTACTCATATTATCCTTTTATTTTTCCACCCATAAATTATGAGATACTTAGGTCATTATTACTTTCCTCTAGTCAACTCACTTCCTTTTCCCCTTTGGTCTTTTCATCCCCATGCTATATATTTTAAAGCCTCCTAGCATGCATGTTCTAAAGGGTCATATCATATAAGCACCATAAAGCACAAGATACATTATCATTTTGCACATGTCGTAGAGAGAACACATACACGTACCTTAGCTCCGCACTGTGTTACAAGTACATAGTCATAATCACATAAGATACACAAATATGTCAACACACATAACATACAATACCATAATAAACAAATTAGGCCTAACCAAATCCTTACCTAAAACAACACTAGGCTTGGAGCATGCTCCTACACCTCATTAGGGGTCAAACTTTGTTCACCTATAAGAGGGGAAATGCTAGAGTTAACTTCCCTCTTATTAAAATTTTAATTATATCCTAATAATCCCTAATATAACCTAGTATTAGGGATATTAATAATAATAGTAGTAGCTTTAGTAATAAAAATAAGGATATTACCCTTAAAATGGTTAATCATGCTATTATTAGCCAAAATAGGTTTAGGTTGTTGTATTAGTCAATGACAAGATATTATTAACAATATTAGCAATAATAATGATAATAACTTTAATAATGATGATGATGATGATGATGATGATGATGATGATGATGATGATAAGGTTATAATAATAATTACACTAAAATAATTATACTTAAGGGCTAGAAAGAGTTATGGCACAACCTAGTAAGGGAGACCGCTAGGTGGTGAAGGAGGTAGCGATGCACGGTGGCGGAGACGGTGGCAGAAGTGATGATTTGGAGACGGTGGATCTTTTAGGGTTAGAAGTGAGAGGGTGAGATGGTGGTTGCAGTGGCGGTGGACTCTCTAGGCTGAGAGGATTGTAGTGGTGGTGGTGACGCAGCAAAGGTGGCAGTGTAAGTGGTGGTGGTTATGGTGGACGAGGGTGGTGGTGAAGGAGAAAGGGTGAAGGAGAGGGATAAAGGAAGAAAGAAAGGTAGGGAAAGGTAGAGGAGGTTCTACTGGGTTGATTGGGTGGTGGGGGAGGTGATGATTGCGACGGAGGAGGGGGTGCACAGTAATGAGAGAGGCAGCGATGGGGTACAAAGGGATAGGTCAAACAACCAATTTTGCATAATCAAGGTGGTTTGTGTAGGGGGATTCAAGGGTGGTGAGTGGCTCGATTTGGTGGAGGGTAATGTAGAGAAGGGTTTGGGTGGTGTTTCAAGCAGCAATGGTGGCTAGGGCGACATCTAAAGTGGTGAGGGTGCAAATACGCAGGAAATTTTGGGTAGAGTAAAGGAGGCTAAATGGGGAGTTGGTTTGGGTATTTATAGGCCAAGGGAGGGGGAATAAGACAAAGGGGGAAGAGGATAAGGGAGTGAGTGTTGTAGGGGCTCACCGGCCTACGGTGGCTGGCTAGTATGAGCCTACAAAGTTGTAGGGTGCAAGCGGCAGGTGGGGGGAAAAGGGAATGGAGGGGAGCACGTGAGGGATATGTCGGTTGTTGGTAGATTTACAGGCTTGACCTACAACATGAGGGAGGGAGAAGTGAGGAAGAAGGAAAAGGGGTTGGGCTGGCTAATCAAGGAAAAGAAAAGAAAGAAAAGAAAAGAGGAGAATCGAGCCAGCAAAGGAGGAAAAAAAGTGACGTGGGCTAGGCCTAATAGGAGAGAGAAGAGAGGGAGGGGGATTTGGGCCAACAAGCGTGTCCCAAGGAAGAGGAGAACAAGAAAAGGGAGAAAGGAGAAAAATAAGGGAGAAAAAGGAAAAAGGAAAAAAGGGGAAAAAGAAATATAGGTTGGTTAGGGTTTTTAGGATATTTTGATATTTTTAAATATTTACAAATAACAAAAATTGGTAAACTAATAATTAACTTCCTTTTTATATTAATTTAGAATATTTGAGGGTAATTTTTCCAAAATTCAATTTTAATTAGTAAATTACCCTTATCTTCCATAATTAAATACTTTATGATCTTCCTCCTTTTTTAATCTTAATTACTCCCATTATTTTATTAAAATAATATATTTAATTAATTTCACTAATAAAATTTTATTTTATCATAATTTCCTAAATTAGGGTTTTGGGGTATTACACCCTACTTATGTGTTCTACATACCAAAAGCCATGATTGTCACCCTCATCGTCTTATTCCCCTCCTAATCATCTATATATATATACATATACCTACACAAATGCACACCTCTCCTCCTTTATCATCTTCCTTCTTTTCACCTCCAGTCATGACACACCACACCAAGTCTACCCTATTTTTCTTCTTCTTTACATCATCTCCCTTATGCTACCACCACTGCCTTTACCGTGCCATCACCTCCATCCAAGATCTTTCCCTTCTTTCTTCCCTGTATGCTCGACCCGACACCACCTCACTATAGTGCCACATTTTCCCACCACCATTATGCCTTGAAGCCCCAACCAAATCCCTTATCCCATACGCACCTGCTACCTTTAGCCCCACCACCTCTACTGGCCACACCTTCCATCTCTACCTCATCTTCCTACCTTTATCCTCCCGCCTTACATGCTAGTGACTACAGTGTCAACCCAACTTCCCTTGCATTTTTTTTCCCTATTACTGGCCACACCACCCTTTGACACTAGCCACATCACAACCACCATTCCTTGCTACAAACTCTTATGAGTCCAAGCACACCCATTATCTCAACTCTTGCTCCCAACCATCATCCTATTCTTAACCATCACCATCACCACCACCTTCACAGCCACTATGACAATCATTGTGACCACCACCCTGCCCCATCCTCTCACTTTAGGTTATCTCTATTTTTCTTCCCTCACAATTGCCTTAGATTTCTTAGATTAAATTCTCAAGTTTGAATTTTATATATTTTTACTTCTAGGTGATACCCTGGTTGTAATGGAGGAGGAAGTGTAGGTCTTACATGCTTATATATTGGAGCTACTTTGGTAAGGATACATCTCATAGCTAGGGATTTTATGTGCAAAATGTATATATTTGTTTGTGTATCAAACATGAAATTGTTAAACAAAAGTTATTGTTATGATAATGGTACTATATGATATACATTGTTATGAAAGCATGAGCTTGTGTATATGGTTGGTTGAGATGCATTTGGATATAAAACATCTATATATAATTGTGACTATCCATTTTTATGATGATAGTATGTGTGAAAGGTCAAAAAGATCATTCATATTGAGAATTATGAAATTTGAGTGGAAGAATAGGCATTATGGCTGCCTTAGAGGCATTTTAGTCAACATAATTTAGAAATAGAATATTTGGTATTTTAAAGTGTTAAAGGTTTCAAAATATATTAAGGATATTATATGAAATTCTTAGAGTGAAAATGAATGGTTTATGTCTAATTAATAAGGAAAATAGATTTAGGTGTGAATAGTAAATCCTAAAGGTGGAATTATGATCATATGTACAAAATTTTAGAATTTGACTATAAAACCTAGATATGACATTGATGTTGGCATTTTAGGCATACGCATAAACTCTAGTAGTCATATAAATCTCATGGGAAAGTTATGATTGAATGGTGAAATTAGAGTTTAGCAGGGAAGGTTAATAATAACCCTAATGGTAGGTTATTATATCATGCAGAAGATGTAAGAGTCAGACCTTGATTATCATATATAAACTCAATAATAATATTTTGGGGATTTATATTAAATTTTATGGTTATATTGGTTTTTGTGGAAAAAGTTATGATCAAATTATGAGAATAGGGTTTTATAGGGAATGTAAATAACAACCCTGAAGGTAGTCGATTATTGCATGTTTAAGGCATGTGAGTTAGACTATGATTTTGGATATATAGTTAATAATAATATTTTAAGGATGGGTATGGAATTTTGGGATGAAATGAGCACTGGTGTAACACCTAAAATTTTAATAACCTAAAGTTTAAATGTTTGACCTTTTATCATAAAAAATATAATCTGTAGCTATTGATTTAATTATTTTTGTGAAACTTTCACTTACAAAAATGGATAAAACTATTTAATAAATTAATATAATTATTTTATCATTTTATCTTACTTTTTTATTTAAATAAACCCTACACCTATAATTTTACCAAAATTATTTTCTTAAATTAATACCTTAATTTTTGAAAAAAATAACATAATATTTTTCCAATAGCCTAATTTTAATCTAATTTCTAACCCTAAACCAAAATATATTTTCCTTTTATTTTTCTTCTTTTTTATTTTCCATTTTCCCTTTTTATTTTCTTCCTTTTCTTTATTTTACCTTTTATTTCCATCTTCCTTCTTCCTTTGGGCTAACCTAAACCATTTCCCTCTTCTTCTCTTTTCTTTTTCCCTCAGGCCATGCCAGGTCTCCTCCTCCTTCTTTCTTTTCTTTTCCCTTGGGTCGACCCATTTCCCTCTTCTTCTTTCTTTTCCGGCTCGCCTCCTCCCTCATGCATCCTACATGCTCCACCCCTAAGACACCACTCCCTTTTTCGCCCATATACCATCCACCACTGCCCTGTTACCTATCCTTCTTTTCCTCTTTTGGCCTTGTAGCTCCTTTGGTCCCCTCCCCCACAAGCCCCTTCCCAACCATTTTCATTCCTTGCCTCAGCCTACCACCCCCTACACCAGCAACCTCTCATACTAAACCTCCATCTCCTCCTCTTCTTCCTTTCCTCACTTCTCCCTTATGGTTTTCCTTCTCCCCGACCTTCTCTTATCCTTTTTTCCTTCTTCTCCCCCCACTATTTTTCCCCATTACTCTCTCCATAGCCACCTCTAGCGCTTCCACCATCACCCATCACATTTTCTCCTTCTTCCTCCTCCTCTGCCTCTTTACCTCTCCTTCTCTTTCCTTTGTATTATTTCCTACTGATTTCCTCCACTACCATGTCCATTCTCCCTGCATAACCCAACCTCCACTATGACAGCCACTAGCTCCTCCACCCTACACGACCTTAAGCAATCAATGCCTAGCCTCCCTTACAGCTCTTCCTCCTTTTCCTTCTCTACACCATTTTCCTTACAGCCTATTCTGCCTCCTCCTCTACCTTTAAGCCACCTTCACCACACCCCAAATCACTAACCATCTCCTCCCTCACCTCCTACACCCAACAACCAAAACCCACACCTTTCACCACCATCTAAAAACCCTTAATCGAGCCACTTTTCTCCCCCATTCCACTTCGTCCAACTATATGGGGTTCATGCTGTATATGTAGGGTGATTCATGCTGTGTATGTATTATATTTTTTGGAAAATATTTAAGGTATAATGGTAGTTTGTTAATCTTATATTTAATAACTATTTTAATAAAAATCATTATTTTATTTATCCAATACTAATATGGTATATGTGATATAATTTTTAGTACCAAAGTTTATTAAATAGATCCTAAGCATTTTTAGCTAGTTATGGGTAAAGTTTGCTTGTACTAGAAATTAGGTAACCTTTATACCCAACTAAAATGTATGGATATCATATGTTATCACATTTGGGTTTTTTACATGTGATTTGTGTAGATATGATGTATAGCAAATAATCCCATGATTATTAATGTGTTTTTGGAAAATGGAAAATGAAGGCATATTATATTGTGTAAGATGTTATGTGCGTGAAAGGGTGATTAAGAAGGGGTTTAAAGTTGGGAAGTGATGACACATGTTATGAGTACATAAAAGGTCAGGTTAAGTATGTATGGACACTTGTAGTAAAAATATTACTACTATAAGCCCTAGGGGTAATTTGGTCATATATATATATATATATATATAATGATATTTAACCCTAACTAGGATACTTAATGTGTTATAAATATTTCTAAGAATGGATATAGGGGTTTGATGTATTGTAAACACATGTTACAACATGAACATCAATGTTTTATGGTCTAAGGGTATTTTGGTAATTTTAATGTATGGTGGTGATCATCCTAATAAATATGCATGTTGAGTGTTATGTGATGTTGGGAATGATAATAAGGGTTTGTGGTGTTAGTACCATATGTTTGAGCATACATAATAATATTATGTAACCTAAGGGCATTTTGGTAATTTTAAATATGCAATGGTGGTCATCCTAATAAATATGCATGATAAGTAATAATTGATGCTAAGTATGAGAATAGGGGTTTGTTGCATTAGTAACTCATGTTTGAGTATGGTTATCAATATTACATGGTCTAGGGGTATTTTGGTAATTTTGTGTGTACTATGTGATTAATTTAATAAATATATATGATAAGTACTAATTGATGTTAAATATGAGAATAGGGGTTTATTGTCTTAGTATCACTTAATTCGGCATGATAATCAATATTACATGGTCTTGGGGCATTTTGGTAATTTTTCATGTACTATGGTGATTAGTCTAATAAACATGCATGATAATATTAATTAGTGTTAAATATAAGAATAGGGGTTTGTTGTCTTAATATCATTTATTCCAAATTGATCATAAATATTATAGGGTCTAGGAGAATTTGCCATATTGACCTAAAGTGTCCAAGTGTGAGTATTTGAGCCTAGGAGGGCCTTAGTAAACTACTTATGTTGACATTGATAATGATCTTGATTCTAGATACCTCAAATTGTTGGAAATAAATAAAAATGGTTAAGTATGATGGATGGATTATATGTGATTAATGTGTGATTTTTATGGTCACTCTCTTGAAATACTAATACTTAAAGTGAAATATCTCGAGATCTAGAATGGTGGCTCTTTAGGGGTCATTACCCTAAACACGTGGTTTAGCTCTACAGACATAAGTAAAGGGTATGTATACTTATGGAGTAGGTATCCTTATTAGTAGGGTACTATGCACCTTCATGTACCAGTACAATTAGGGTACCTTTGCGTCCTTGGGTTGATAGTCAGTAGGATATTGTGACGCCCTTATTTGCCAGTATAACCGGTATACGTTAATGTCTTAGGGTTCGTTGATATCCCCTTAAGTAAATAAAAGTTAAATTGTTTGCTAATTGAATGGAAATGATTATTAGGATGATTCAGTAGTAGCCTACAACCTATGAGTTAGTAGTAGCCTTTGTGCTTATCTATGATTCAATAGCAGCCTTTAATCCTTCTTGTGTTTCGTTAGTGGCCTTTGTTACTACTTGTATGTTGGTAATAGCATTTGAACCTACCTATGTTTCAATAGCAACCTTTATGCCTACTTGTGAGTTGCTAATAGCCTTCGAACCTACCTGTTTCTCAGTATTAGTCTTTGTGCATACTTGTGAGTTCCTAGTAGCCTTCGAACCTACATGTGTTTCAGCAGTAGCCTTTGTGCATATATATGATGATGTGTGTATTGGATTGTGTTGGTAGGCCTACCTATGAATTGAGAAATTGTGGGTTGGTTAAGAGAGTTGTGCATATTATTGAGAATGATGTGGCTTTCTAATTATATTATAAACAACATCAGTTGAATGTTCCATTTGTAAGTTTTAGTTATTTTTAGGAGAATGAGTATTGGTAGCATATGATCTTGAAGCATGTGGTTATATGAATGATTATCACATTTGCATTACTTTATGCATAATTCATTATTCATATGATTGATGTGATGCATCTGGTGTGTTGTATTTGGGCCTTACATATTAGTCTTTTATAATGGATTACTTAGTACGATTGTACTAAAGGGTTCATGTCTTAGGCCCCTTCTTATTCAATGGGCAGTGGCATTTTTAGGTTAACTTACAAGCTCTGTTCAAGGATTTTTTTTTATTGGGCTAAGAGCGTAATGCTATTTGAGATTCTGTCCCATAACTTGAAGCTAATTTATATATTTTTCCCTTATATTTTTTATATTTTATTTTTCACTGACTTTATTTTATAACAACAATTAGTGGGTTTTATTTAAAAGGTGAATTAACCTCCCTAACCATTACTCTACTTTAATTTATTATTATATTCTTGACTTTAAGTAAAGTAACATTTTAGCGTTAGCACTTGGTATCAAAACGATGGAGGAAGCCCATTTAGTAATAAGTGTGGCAAAAGAACCCTAAAATTTACTATCTTAGCTTTTGCTTGTAACTTTCAAAAAAAATATTCAGTAGTAAATTTTGGGGGTGTTACAACCAGGGGAAAAGTTATGCTAAAAATGTGAAACTAGGGTTCTTCGGGGAGTATGGCTTGGGAGGATATATATTAGGACATGTGCCTTGCATGTTTATGTGTGTGTTTGTATGATGACCTTGGATTATATAAACATAATAAGATATTAATCATTTATGGTAAAAGCTCATATGAGTGAAGACTGTTGTACATGTTTGTTCCACCATATGAAAATAGTGGCTAAGAGTATTTTACTCTAAGTTATACCTATCTATTTCACCAAATAAGAATAATGACCAGAAACATTTCTCCTTGAGTTGTATATCATTGATTCCATTCTACCACTCGAGAATAGTGAGGGTCCCTAAACTTTATATATATAATGATTGCACCATTACTATTGTTAGGCCTAGAAAGTAAGAAATGAGTTGGTACCTTCATGTTATTCTCTATGAATGTTTATCTTTTGCTCTAGTCTTATGATTTCGTGTGAGTTTACTTAACTGTATTTTTACCTTACTTAGTATATAACATAGTGATCATCCTTTTTATGGGTGTTTCTCATTCCCACGCAGAGAGGATCTAATTGAGTTTGTGTAGGTCATTAAGGACATGCCAAACGATTATGCTTCTTATAACTCTCTACTTTGGGTGGAGTGATTATATCTCACATATGGGGTTTGGAAATCGAAGAGCTATGTTATTAAGTTCTTGTTTTAAACTGGATGACCCTTTTGAGATTCTTCCTAGGATATTTACTTTATATATTTGAACATTGTATTTGAAGTTAGTCTCCAAAATCTTACTTATACTTATGCAAGTTTCATTTTTTTATGTTCGTATTTTTTGCATTGTAAATTGTTTTGACTTTTAATTGATGTGAGAATTGCATGTAAGCCAAACTTATGTTAATTATGGTGGTAACACGGGTTAATATTTCTTTTTCCTCTTCTACTTAAATGAAAATTTTTTAGTTACAAATTTTTGGGTGTTACAAGTTGGTATCACAACTTTAGTTGTGATTATCGTGTTTTGTTTTCAAAATTTTAGTTTTCAAACCATTCCTTACTTGATTTAATAAGTCCATTTCATAACTCAAAAATATCAATTCTTTAAAAACCTAAATTAACTTTTGAAGAATTGAAGACGGGTTGCCCAGGTGGCCTTTCAATATGTTATGCATAATATGTGTTAGTAAGCTAGGAAAATTTTTACTTTATGCATTTTCTATCTTGTAGATAGCTCACCTCGATAATAATCAGTCAAGTCAAACACTTGGAGGCATTTAAGGCTTTCATGGAGTTCATAAAGGGTCAACCTCAACCTTTTCTACCACCACCACCACTACATTACCCACAAGAGGTTATTGGAGAGGACTGAATTTATAGGGTAACTGGATGCCAACCACCGATTTATGCTGGTGATGTGGGTTTGGTCATTCTGGAGGGGTATATTAGGGGCATGGACAAAACTTATATGGTAGTTGACTATCCACCTGCTTGAAAGGTGAGCATAGCAATTTTCTTCCTTCGTGGTGCCACAAACGCCTAGTGGGTAGGCCGTCATGCGTAAGAAGGACTACTGATGTCCTAGGAGGACTTCAAGACACAAATCCATACCATGTTCTATCCAAAAAGCCTTAAGAAAGACAGGCTAAAGGAATTCATGGCAGCCCACCCACTTGGCATGATAGTGAGACAATACCATGCATAATTCAGAAAATTACTAATGTTTGTACTTGGCATAGCGACAATTGAGCTGATAGTGATCTACTAGTTTGATTAGAGGCTCCATTTCAGCATCTGTAGGATGATGGGTGCACTGGCCTTTTAGCTGTAGCCACCTTGAATGAATAGGTCTGTGTCGTTGCTACTCTAACCTAAGAACAAGCTTCCATCTTGGGTAATATGACGTTAGAGAAATAGGGTTCTAATGGCAAGATCTAACTTTAGGGAGGGGAACCTCTAAGTTCCTAGTAAAGGAGTGAGCACATAATCTTGTTAGATATCAAGGTCCATCAAGATAGTTTATCTGCCCACAATGTGGTGGGGATCATCTGGAGTGTACTAGGCTCTACTTGGATGTGGCCTTTGAGATAGGTAGGGTAGACTTCCTAGTGGACATAGTCGAGATGGACCTACAGTTCTTTGAATTCATATTAGGGATTAATATGTTTGGGAGATACCAAATGATGGTAGACTAAGGGCAATATCTTGTAGTGTTGTGGAGACCTCAAGGTGTTAGGGTCTCCTATAGGTGATGCAAGCCTAGACCTATAATGAAGGTCATATCTACCCATACATTGTACTATTTGGTGCAGAGAGGTTACCCTATGTACTAGTGTAGTGTTTAGTAGTTAAATAAGGATATGGCAGCCTTAGATGATCTTCTAACTGTCTAAGAACTTTCTAAATGTATTCCCAAAGGAGATACTTGGTATGCCACTAGTATGCGAGATTCACTTCACCATCGAGCTAGTGCTAAGGGTGGAGATAGGGTTGAAGGTACTTTAGCAGATGATACTAGTAGAGTTGTAGTAGTTGAAGACTTAGTTGGAAGAGTTGATGACTCACGAGCACATCTACTCGAGTGTATCTCCATGGAGTGCAAAAATTGTGTTCATGAAGAAGAAGGATGAAAGCCTTCATTTTTTTATTGAATATTAGTGTCTAAACCAGTTGATAATGAAGAACTGATATCCACTTCTAAGGATTGATGTCCTCTTCAACCAACTTTGGGGTGCTACAATCTACTTAAAGATCGATCTAAAGTTGGGTTATCACTAGTGTATTATAGATGTTGAAATCATGAAGATGATATTTAGAACACAATACATGCATTAAGAGTTTATGGTGATGCCTTTTTGGCTCACCAATGTGTCTACTGTCTTTATGGACTTGATGATGATGATTTTTTGGCCATTCCTTAATTAATTCATGGTTGTGCTCATTAATGATATTTTGGTGTACTCTCAAAGTAGAGAGGAGCATAAGAAGAACCTAAACACCATTATTTCACTTCTTAGAGAGCACAAGTTATATACCAAACTCTCTAAGTGTGAGTTATCACTTTAGGAGGTTTCCTTTTTGGAACATGTGTTATCCACGGGAGGAATTGTTATTGATTTGGTGAAGATTGTGGCAGTTATAGAGTGGAAAGTACCCACTAATGTTCTTAATATTCATAATTTCCTAGGTTTGGCTAGGTACTATAGGCTCTTTTTTCATAACTTCTTGAAGGTAGCTCATCCTTTAAGTAACATTTTGAAGAAGACTACTATGTTTCAGTGGTATGATACTTGTATGGGTGCTTTTCAAGAGTTGAATAGGCATATAAATACAGTACTAATTTTGACTCTACTAATAGGATCAGAATAATTTGAGGTTTATAGAGATGCATCTAAGTAGTGGTTGGGTTGTGTATTGATGTTGCATGGTAGGGTAGTTACTTATGATTCTATCTAATTGAAGTAGAATGAGTAGAAATAGCAGACACATGATTTAGAGTTGACCACGGTCATCTTTGCATTAAAGATCTAGAGGCATTATCTATATAGGACATGGTGCAAATTTCACTAATAAGGAGATGAATGTAAGGCACGGGAGATGGTTAGAGTTGGTAAAGGACTATGATATTAAGTTAACTTACCATGAGGGTAAACAAAATGTTGTTTTTGATGCCTTGAGTAGGAAGACATCACACTCTTTGAATTTGTGTGTGGTAAGTAATAGGTTACTTAAGGAACTCAATGAGATGGGGGTAGAGCTAATCTAATAGGCCGATTTAGAGTTTCTCATGAGTGCCTTAATGATTACACTGATAGTGTTTGATGAGATTCAAATTGGGCAGCTAGGAGACGTTAAGCTCTGGAGGATCTAACAAAAGATATATAAGGGTTGAGTGGAGGGTTTTTAGATTCATGAGGATGGTAGTATTCACTATAAGGGTCACTGGTATATACCTCAGAGTTGTGTTGATCTAAATCATTGGAATTTAGAGGAAGATTATTTTACTCCCTATTTTGCTCACCTAGGAGGGGATAAGGTGTGTAAGGACCTTAAGCAGGTTTATTGGTGGCCTCTCATGAAGTGACAAGTAGCAGATTTCATGTCGAGATGTACCACAGACCTGTATGATTAGTCTATCCCTCTGACATCTCAAGATGGAAGTGGGACTCCAGTTCCATGGATTTTTTGAGTTGGTTATTGAGGACTCACAACAAGTGTAACACCCCCAAATTTCATAATTAAATTTTTTTGTTTGCATAGGAAACATACACTAAAACAGGTGGTGCTACCACCGTGATCAGTACAATACTGAACCAAGCCCAATCTCATACAAACCACCAGGCTGGAAAATTTAAAAGATATTAATTCAAGTATAAGATAACACCACAATGTTTCTAATAATTCATAATGAAAATAGAGTGCACCATGTAAGAGTTAATATAGGAATAGAAGATAAGTACAGTAATAATGCCCCTATGGGGGAACGAAAATGATAAATAAAACAATAAGAAAGATAGAAATAGGTGAGTTCGAGTAACACTTTCTCGGGCCCCATGACAAGTCCAACAGGCCATCACTTAGTCACGCCTAATGCATCAAAGGTGTCAAAATCATCATATGAAACATCTCCTACATGCACTAACTTAGAAGGGGCCACTCCTCATGAGAATGAGCAACACCCATGAAACGAGTGATCAGTACGCTACGTACTGAAATGCCCCAAAATTATTTATTTTAAGAAATATAATTAAATAAGGATTTATTAGGAAATTAATTTAATTAATTATTTTATTTCGAATGGGAAGGATTTATTTAAGGCAAATTTACAAGAATTTATAAATATTTTTATAAGGAAAAAATTAGGCTTTTTTGCTAATTAAAAAGGAATTTGGGAAAAGTCTTTAAAAAACCCTAAATTAGCCTAAAAAGGAATTTAATATTATTTTATTTAAATATTTTTATTCTAAATACCCAAAATATTCTTATTTATTTATTTAACCCCAAACCGCTTAAATTTTATTTTTCCTTTTTCTGTTTCTTTCCTTATTTTTCTTTCCTTTCTTTCTTTTTCCTTCTTTTCTACTTTTTCTTTTTCTTATCTCACCAAATTGGGCTCATGAAGCAACCCAATTCCCTTTCCTTCCTTCCTTTCTCCCACAGCCTAAACGGCCCGCTCGCCTCCTTCCTGTGGTAGCCAAGATGCCATGTATCGAGGCCTTCTTCCTTGGAATGCTGCGTTTCGATAAATTTTATAATCGTAGTTTACCGGCCTAGTTCCTTCCCCTTTTTCTTTTCTTCTTTTTCCCCTCGACCGCTTGGTTCACCTTCTTCTTCTTCCTCCTTCCTCTGGCATCAACGACTTGCACCATCAAAGGCCGAAAATGGCACCGCTAGCCATGTGTAAGTTGACCGGTTGTTTTCCCTCTCTTTCTCTTCCCCTCGATGCACATTACAGCATGCACTACCCCATTTTCCTTTTCTCCCGCACGATCTCCCCATTTTCCCTCATGAAGGTCGGGCACAATTTGAAATCATGCTGACCAATCAACGCCACGTTTACCCCAATATTTCACCAGCATTAACCCCCTGCCAACCTCCAGAACTCGACCCTCCCCCTAACACTATAAATACCCCTCGTGTAGTATAGTTTCAATATTTTTTCCTGAAACCCTAAGTGCAAATATGTGTGCCACCGTGACTTTAGACTTGCTATTCGCCGCCGTTACTCAAGCTCGCTTCCACCTCTGCCTCCCAAATTCTTCCCTACATCGCACTCTAGCTAACTAAGCTATCCATCTCCTTTGATTCTCTTTGCACGAGCCACCATAGTCGTGCGAAGTTCCCTATCCATCCCGCAAAAGAATTTTACCCTGCAACCTTCAAGCCGCCGTCCACCACCATATCCGCCACTTCTACTACCTTCTACACCACCCAAAAGCTTCTACTAATTCTCCTCTACCGAATCATAACCTCCTTTTCCATTTTCTCCTTCTCCTTCCCTTTTTTTCTTCAACTTTCTCATTCGGACGCCACCTCTGCCGCCGCCGCCGTGTACCACCGCCGGTGCCACCCCTCTCCGCCGACTCAAGGTGAAACCCTAGACCCTCTCAACCCCTCCTTTCTATTTATTGAAACTTATTCTATTTTTTTCTAATTTCCAATATGTATTCGATGATTATTATTATTATTATTATTATTATTATTATTATTATTATTTATTATTATTATTATTGTTGTTGTTGTTGTTGTTGTTGTTGTTGTTGTTGTTGTTGTTGTTGTTTTTGTTGTTGTTGTTGTTGTTATTAGCTGTAATATTATTGATAAATTGTGTTGGCAGGGTTGAGATTATTCTTGAGTTAATTAGATTGTTAGTTTCAAATTTTAGGAATTTATCCGAATTATTATAAGGTTATTATCATTATTATTATTATTATTATTATTATTATTATTATTATTATAATTATTTTATTATGTTAGCAATTATTTAAGGAGGGCCAAGACCTAAATTTTAATTAGGTTTCACACCCTTGTATTTTTATTACTATTTTTACTATTATTAATATTATTATGATTATTATATTTATTATTTTTAATATTATTATGAGTAATATATATTATTAATATTATTATTACTATTATTGAATAGTACTTTCATTTTTGGAGGTAGGGTCAAAAACCCCACCTTATAATTTTAGGCTTATATTATTACTATTATTATTATTTCTATTAATATTATTATTATTACTAATATTTTGTTATTATTCAAACCATCATCATCATCATCATCATCATCATCATCATCATCATCATTATTATTATTATTAGCATTATTTTTGTGAAGGGTAGAAACATTTATATCACCATTCTTTTTAAATTACATTAGTATTATTATTGGTATTTTTAGTAGTATTTTGTATGGTACTTTTAGTATAGTATTATTTTAATAAAAAACCAAATCTTAGGATAAGTTAGTAAGTAATGGTATTTTTAGGAGGAAATCTAATTCTAGTATTTTTTCCCCATAGTAGGTGAGCCCAGTCAAAGCCCCTAAGTGTTATAGGAGCATGCTCCAAGACCGGTGACATTCTTAGGTAAGGGGTGCTAAGGCCATTTGTGTAATATGTGATTTATATGCCATTCATGCCATGTGATATGAGTTATAGTGTACTTTATGTGTTTATTGTATAATTGTTATGAGTGCAACATGATATGGAGTTGAGGTATGTTTGTGTAAATAAATGATGGCATAAGAATGATGTGTATAAATGTGTAATTATTATGGTATAATGTGGCCTTGAGACATGCATGATAGGGTTGTAAAATAATGATGGGGAGTTTCTTGGTGTTAGGGTTTTGCATGGAGTAGTGGTTGCATGGTGGTATTAATGGTTGCATGGTTGTATTAGGGTTGGCACAGTGGTATTAGGGTTTGCATGGTGGAGCTAGGGTTTTGCATGGGAGTTAGGGTTTGCATGGGAGTTAGGGTTTGTGTGGGAGTAGGGTGTACGTGGAGCTAGGGTTTGCATGGGTGTTATGGTATGTCATGAATAAATATGGTGGTGGTGGTTAACTAGGGTGGGAGTGGTTAACTTGAGTTGAAGAGTAAGCATGGTAGGAGTCTGACTTGCATGTCTTGATGGGTTTTCTGAATAAGACACTTAAAACATTAATTACGTAAAGTGGAAGAGGTTGAGCCATGCCCAGACCGATCCACCGGAATAATAGTGGCCAAGTACTACAGTATCCTAGAGACCGATCCACCGGTGTATAATAGTGGTAGGGTATGTTACCCTAGTGACTAATCCACCAACTAAAATAGTGGGGAATCCCAAGCTCAACAAACCAAACCATATATGTCGTTAATATATGGGAAGACACTAATGACTTACAGTGGAACACCATGCGAGAAGGGTCCAGACCGATCCATCTGCGTATAATAATGGTAGGGCATGTACCCTAAGTGACCGATCCACCAGCTAGAATAGTGGCCAAGAGCCAAAAGTGTCCTAGAGAATGATCCACCAGCAAAAATAATGGGATTCCCGTACTCGTATGGAATTGATAAAGAGCATGGTGTGAAAATAAATTCGATAAAGGTTTGATAAGGTAAATAATCTAATATGTATTGATCATGGCACTTTGCCTGAGCATTTATTTTATCTTATGCTACTTTGATTGAATTCTATGCTCCTTTACTATTATGCATTGATTGTGTGGATTTTTTATGCTGGCCTTAGTACTCGGTTACCTTATTCAGTACGTAGCATACTGATCACCCGTTTCATGGGTGCTGCTCATTCCCATGAGCAGAAGGCCTATCTGACCTATTGCAGGTAGGAGACACTTATTTCAATGCTATTGATGTCTATGGTACATCAGGTGGGGCTGAGTGATTGTGGGCTGGATCAGGTCCTGGAGTCGCGTGGTTGGTTTCCTTTTGAGATTATTATTCATGTTACCTTTTTATTATATTTGAGTTTGTAGAAATAATTTTATTAATGTTGTTAATTTATTCTCTGAAAAATAATAGCTAGTATTTCGAATTATATAAAGACTTACGCATACTCTGATTTTTATATTTATGAATTGGGATTATTAATGATGTTATATGTAGTGTTTTCTTAGCCTTAGCACTTGGTACTGAAATGGTAGGAGTGAATCGGTCTGGTACTAAGTGTAGCGGCAGCATCCTCAAAATTTATGACTTTAATTTATAAGTATTGTTTTTTAAAAAAATTGTAAATTTTGAGGGTGTTACACGTACTGAGTAAGGTAACCATATAGATAAAACCATACAAGTGCAAATAGAAAAATAATACATATAGTACTTTTTTCATATTCACATCATTATTAAAATATAGGCCATTATTTTTGTCTACACATTTTCTGGATTATATCCACCTGAGTACGGGGACCCCACTATTATATTCGGTTGACCAGAATGCACTCCAGGATAGAACGTACCTAACCACTATTATAACCAGTAGAATGAAAATTATCCCAACCAGGTCCCAACTCACGTGGTGTTCCACTATAAGTTATTAGTGTCTTTTCCATGATTTATTACAATACTAGGTTTGGTTTATCGAGGTTGGAGCTCTCACTATTATAGTCGGTAGAATGGAAAACACTTTGGCTTGGGCCCAACTCAATAATCTTTCAATTTAAGTAATTAGTGCTTTACTCGTGTCTTATTCTACACGCAAACCCTAACTAGACATGCATGACCCACCAAACTTGGAGCACATAGGATACAAGCATATAACCAATCACCCATAAACATATAACACACAATTTAGCCTTAACCATTTCCTTACCTAAATTGACACCGGGCTTAGAGTACACCTCCTTAGGGGAAGGGTTTGGTTCACCTATAAGAGTGGAACACTAACATTAACTTCTCTCTTATTTCCTTTATTGTACCCTAACTGATTATTAGTAAAAGACTAATAATATTAATGATAATAATAATAGTCTCAATAATAATAAGATTAGCATTAATAATAATAATGATAATAAGAATAAAAACAAAAATTATACAAAATAATTTATACTTAATTAGAAGCAAGGGTTATGGTATAATCAAGGGTGGAGGTGGCTGCTAGAGTGGCAATGGCAGTGGTGACAACGGGTGGTGGGAGTGGTGGTGATTTGAAAATAAGAAAATTTAGGGTTGGAAAAGGGGAAGGGAAGTGGTAGTTATAAGGTGGTAGGTTTCCTAGACAAGGAGGGGTGCAATGGTGGTGGTGGCCTGTCAAGGCAGTGGTGTAAGTGGCAGTAGTAACGGTGACCGAAGGTGGAGGAGGAGGAAGGTGGAGTAGAAAGGGTAAAGGAAGGGTATGGAGAGGTAGGGGAAGTTTCTTGGGTTGAGAGAGAGGCAATGGGGGTGGTCGTATGGTGAAGGAAGTGACGCGGGGCAACGAATGGGGCAGCACTTGGGTATAAAGGGTAGCTCGAGCTACCCACTTTACACGAATAGGGTGAGTTGTGTAGGGGAATTTAGGAGAGGGCAGTGGTCTTATGTTATGGAGGGTAATGTAGGGAAGAGGTTAGGGGGAAGTTTGGACGACGGTGATGCATAGCAGCAGCTGGGGCTGTATCTAATAGGGCGGTAGAGGGAAGCTTTGGGAATTTCTAGGCAGAGCAAAAGGAAGAGGAAGAAGGGTGAGGGATGGGTTATTTATAGGTGTGGGGAGGAGAAGAAGACAAGAGAAGATGAGAACAAGGAAGTGAGGGCAAGTAGTTGTCGATTAATGGTGGTAGTCGGTGCAAGGCTGTAGGGGAAGAAAAAAAAGGAAGGGAGGGGGACATGAGAAGAGGGGAGGTCAGGGCTAGAAAAGGAAATGAAAGGGATGAGGGAGAAAGGGAGAGGGAAAAATAGCCATCGTAAGAGTTGTAGGCATGCATCGTCGATGACTAGAGGGGGAGGAAGAAGAAGAAAAGGAAAGGAGGGAGAGGGACGTCTGGCTGGCCAAGTTAGGGAAAAGAAAGGAAGAAAAAGAAGGGTGGACTAACCTGTGAGAGGAGGAAAGAAGAGAGAGAGAGAGAGAGAGAGAGAGAGAGAGAGAGAGAGAGAGAGAGAGAGAGAGAGAGAAAGGAGAGGTAGTCTGGGATGCGTAGGGGAAAGAAGTGGAGGAAGAGGGGAGATTTGGGTCGTGTTGAGGAGGAAAGGAGAGAAAAAGAAGATAAAGGAAGATAGAAAAAGAAAAGGAGAGAAAAAAGGAAAAGGAAAATGAGGTGGTTGGGGTATTTAAGATTTTTTGAAATTTTTTTTAAAATAATAAAATTAATAAAAATAGATAATTAAATTTTCTTTTTATATTAATTTAGAACTTTTTGTGAAACTTTCCTAAAATTCATTTTAGTTAGCAAATTACCCTAATCTCCACTAATTTAATTCATACATTATTTTCCTCTTTGTTTTATCTTAATTACTTCCATTATAACAATGTTATTTTATTAAAAGTGTTATATTTAATTGATCTCACCTATTAATCCCTATTTTATTATTAATTCCTAAATTAAGGTTTTGGGGTAGTATAGCGTGTGTGACATGATTTGGTTTGTTGTTGATAGGTTAACTAAAGCAACAACTTTTGAGCTAATGAAGTCAACTTGGAGCATTGACCAGTTAGTAGATGCTTACTTAAGGTTTGCGGTGAGGTGACATAGTACACCTACCAACATAGTATCTAATAAGGATTTGAGATTCCTTTCCTACTTTTGAGGAAAGTTACAAGAGGCTATGGGCATTAATTTGAGTATGAGTACTACCTTTCACCTAGCTACAGATGAGCATATTAAGAGGAATCTCCAGACACTCAAGGTCATTCCACGGGCCTATGTTATGGTTTTTTGAGGTGCTAGGGAGGATCATCTATATTTTGTGGAGCTCTTATACAACAATAGTTAAAAACACTGGCATAGGGATGGCCCCCTTAGACATTAGCGAGGCACTATATGGTTACAAGTGCCACATACCTTTATATTGGAGTAATATTAGTGAGACTGTTATACTTAGACAAGAGATGATTGAGGATACAACTTAGCAGATTCAATTGATTGAGGACATCATGTTAGCATCTCAAAGTCAATAAAAGAGCTATGTTGATCATAGATGTCGTACTGATGGTTTTCAGGTACGAGATAGAGTTTTTTTTAGGGTCTCACCAACCAAAGGGGTGTAGAAATTTGGTATGAAATTCAAACTAAGACCAAGATATATTGGTACCTATGAGGTTCTTGATAGAGTTTGTGAAGTCACTTACCACTTGGTACTTCCACTAGATTTAGCTCGAGTTCATAACGTCTTCCACATCTCATAACTGAGGAAGTTTATTACAAATCCTTCCCAAGTGATTAGGTATGATGAGATCAAGCTTGATGATTCATTGTATTATGAGGAGAGAACCTTTTATATTCTTGACACCATGATACACTGAACTCGAATGAGTTTAATTCTACTCGTGAAGATTTTGCAAAGAATCCATGGAGCAAATGAGGCAACATGGAAGACAGAGAAGGATATGAGTGAGTCGTAGCCTGAACACTCTAGCAAAGTTTTGTTAGGTTTTAAGGTTCTCTATCTTTTAAGAGGGTAGTAATTGGTAGCATAGTATCAACTCCTTTGAAATTAACCATTTTGATCACCTTTCCTTACATCCTTCTCTTTCCATACCCAACCTCGACTTCTAACTTCGACGATGAAGTCCTTAACGGGGTAGTGATGTAATACTCTAAAATTTTAAAAAATTTAATCTCAATTTATCAACATTTGAACCTAATATATATCTATGATTCAGGTCTTTTATTTGATTTTAGCCTAACCTTAACCTCAAAATATTTATAGGTAAAATATTAGATTTTAACTTTTCAAAATTTTAAAACTAAACCCAAAATTCTCCCTTTTTCTTTTTTTTTTCTTTTTCCTTTCTCTCCCTTTTTTCCTTTTTCTTTTCTTTCTTTTTCCTCCTCACTTCCTTCCCTAGGCTATGACTAACCCAACCTGAAATCTTTTTTTCTTTTCCTTCCTTACCTAGGATACGTTAAGCCCAAGCTAGTTACCCATTTCCTTTTTTTTATTCTTTTCTCTTTTCTTTCTCTCTTGGTGTTGTCTTCTTCTTCCTTTCCCATTCCAATTTCCTTTTATGGACCAAATAGAGCCTTACCCAGACAACCCTATTTTTCTTCTTTCTCACAACACCTCCTTTCTGCTAGCACCACAACCCTCACTATCACCTCCAACTGAGCTCCTTCCCTTCCTCCTTTCCCAACCTACCTAACCCAAAACCACCTCAACACCATGCCACATTTTCCCGCCACCTTCGTGCCATGCAAACCTGACTAAAACCTTTATCTTATCACCACCTGCCTCCTCCAACGCCTCCAAAGTTTCTAACCATATATTCTTTCTCTAAATCTCCTTCCCTTCTCCTCCTACCTTGCCCAGCTAGTGACCACAACCTCAACCCCACCTCCCTTTTCTTCCTTTTGTCTTCCTACCATCAGCCACACCACCTTTGTTGCCACTATGATAATATTAAATTATTAAGTGACTTCTAAGTGATACTCTAGTGGTAGTGGAGGAGGAAGTGTAGGTCTTATATGCTTAGAGACCAGAGCTACTTCGATAAGGGTACATGTCTATTTTGTTAATGGTAAATAAATAAATTTTATTACCAAAATGAGAAATATGTACATCAAAGTATCTATATATGAGATGACATACAAAATATACTCAAGCAAATCAAAATGACATCTAACCTCCTAATCACCTATCAACTACATCCAATGATTTATAAGCTTCAAGAAATTTATTTTTTTTTTCATTCTTTACAAGGCTACCTCTTATGAAAATTTCTTAGATAATCTACTTATTTATACTCTCTAGGATAGATTGCTTCTTTTGAAACACAACTTCATTTCTATTGATCCAAATCTTGTAAATCAAAATAGCAAAAACAATCCTTAATACTTCAGCATGCCCATGTTTGCTCCTTGTGCTCTTGATCATCCATTGAATATATCTTTACCATGTAATAAAGAAATGTGGTAATAGCATCCAGTTGAGCATTCTTCTCCAAAGATGATTTACAATAGCACATTGAACTAAGAGATGATCAAGGTATTAATCAGCCTGTTGACAAACTTCATAAATAGAAATATCAGTAACTTGCCATGTTTGAAGCTTAGTCTTCACTAGTAGTGCTTCATGGCAAGCCATCCAGCAGATAATTTTGTATGTGGGCAATCTAGGCATCTATGACTCTCTAAAGGAAGTAAGATGATATGCTTGCCTTCCAAGCATGTGGACAATCAAACACCTCATATGTCCTATCATGTCCTAAATTCATCCCCCCAAAATGACAGAAACCTCCTCATCGACTTAGAGCGGTGTGTGATGACCAATAAGCCTCCAAAGCCAAACCTTTCAAATACCTTCTTATAGGTAATGTGGAGGTGGTGGAGGCAGCTAAGGCTGAGGTGGCAATGTTGGATGCTTGATGAGCTCAATAATCTCCTCAAAAGTCTCCTCTAAATGGTTGGTGTGACCATTAAAAGTCATGGAGAGCTAGCTGCAACATAGAATATATTAGGAAAAATATTCCTAGCTTAATAACACATAACACATATAAGAACATTCAAATGCCACCTAGACTACCCATTCTTTATTCCTCGTAGGTTAGTTCATATTTTTTGAAGAATCAAGTTTTTAAAAATATGAAATTGACTAATAAAATTAGATAAGGGATTCTTTGAAAACAAAACACTGTAATGAAAACTAAAGCTCTGATACCAACTTATAACACCCTAAACTTTATTACTAAAAATTTTCATTTAACTAAAAGTGTGATATCAAAATAGTTGGGTGTTACTGCCATAATTAGAGCACCCAAACATGATAAAATAGAAAATAAGAGAACCTTTATAAACTTAAATACGAGTTTGGAGACCAACTCCAAGAACAATATCTAAAAATACATAAAATGGATCCTACGGGACTAAGACTCCAAAAAGGTACCTAGGCTGAAAACAATAATTATAACATGACTCTATGCCCAACCTAATATAATACATCACTCCTCCATACATAAGGCATCATATGCAAAAAAAATTCATTCAAGAGGTTCTCATCGATCTACACAAAAAAATCCAAGGTATCTACTCATGGGAATAAGCAACATGTATAGATAAGATGATCAATACAATATGTACTGAGTGAGGTAATAATACAATCAAAGTAATTTTATACAGAAATCATGAGTTCACATCAGAGAATAAGCATACATATGTGTTAACTTAAAATGATGCAAGGTGAATACTGATTCTAGATCATATTATTGGGTATACACATAATCCATTTTTTTACATTGAGTATAGCTGGTCTACTATTCTTAATTCAGTGGACCAAACTAAATTACATCTTAGAAAAAATGCACTTTAGTTATTATTATTATCTAGTAGAGCAGACCCAATATATAATTAGGATAACACACTCATAAAAGCTATTCTTAAACTAATTGAATGGTCAAAAATACCTCTAGGGCCGAACACACCTAATCCACTATTATCATTCCATGAAATAGACCTAACACCTTGGTTCTAACTCATGCAAACTTTTGCTTTAAGTGATTAATAGCTTATCCATCAATAATTATCTTCAAATCATATTCTCATTAAAATTGATTTTAGGAACCCCATTATTCTTAGTCCAGCAAAATAGACTAATGTACGACTCCTGATCCACTATTATTGTTTGGTGGGACAGACACATATAACACCTTAACCTCGCTCACATAATCTTTCAATTTTAATGATTAATATCTTATTCATAGTGGATTATATCATCATGTAGGACTTAGATATTCACAATAAATAATTGAAACACATATAAGCACAATCATAGTATTACCAATATTGTCATGAAGTAATAAGTCTATAATTTTCCTATTAAAAAAACTCTTAATTTCACGTTATAAGCATAACCTATTCCATATTTGGCATTTATTCACCAATTTTATTATACCTTCCTAAAATATTATTATTATCATCATATCTAAAAATTAAGTTCTTACCCGTCTTACACATACGATAACAACCCTATCTCATAATTTATTATTGACAACACCTACAAAGCCTTACTTTTATAGGTTAGGTATAACTTTCCTCGAAAGACTAATATAATCACAAAATTTAATATACATACCTAAAATTTCAATATTAACAATATATCAAAAAATCACAATCTAACTTCAGCATTTTACATATGGGATATTACCTCACCTCTAGGGTTCTTATTTCTAATTTAAGTCATTTTCCCATTTTATTCAGACTTAAGACATTTATAATTGCTCCAAATATTTCATAAGATATTATTAACATATTTTAAATCAAATAACACATTAAAACACCAAAATTTCCATGTTAAACCCATATTAACCAAAATACCCTTAAGGAGAGCCAAAAACCCTTATTTCATAAAAAAAAATGTTTTGTATCATTATTTTAAAATCTTAAATTTATTACATCCTCATTAAAAATAAATATACTCATTTACCACTTAAAATAATTATTAAAATTCACATTATCATACTATATATAATGCTAATTCACTTAAGGCTTACAACATAAGGGTTAGTGTAACAATATTGTATAGATGCATGATTTCCCATTATTACCTGATTTCCATCATAGAGTACCACATTAACACATAATAATATTAAAAAATGGAATTAACTATGCAATCATAATAATATGATAATACATAAATCATAATATTCAGCTCAATACTCCTAACTACGACTTGTGTCCTTATTGAAAAGGACATCGGTCTCTAAACACGTATAACCTATCCCACCTCCTCTAAGACCTTTGAAAAATCACCTAATAAACAATGATAAAACACAATTATAACTTAGGGATATAACTAAGGAAAGGATATGGTAAGGAGAGTAAAATAATGGAGTAAAAACTGAATTGTAAGGCGCAAAGGTGTATTAGTGGAACTTTGCAGAATAAGGGAAAGGGAACAACAACTAATACTGAAGAAATGAGGGGAGAAACAAAACTAGCTATCATTTTTAGGGGTATGTGAATGACAACCAACACCAGTTCTCAAGGGGGAGGAATGAAAGTGGAGGTCATTGGTGAGGGGTGGTTTTGGTGGTGGATACCAAAGCTAAGGGGGAGGTTTTGGTGGTGATGGTCGAAGGGTGGGGTAGTTTCAGTGGTAATGGTTGGTGCTAAAGGGAAAGGAACGACACGGAGGGCTGGTGTAAAGGAGTAAGGAATGGTGGAGGGTGTTAATACTAGGTTGTTGTCGCGATGGTGAAAAGGAGAATGGGAGGAATACAAGAAGCTTAGAGATTATTGCTGCCCATTGACATAAATGGAGGTGATTGGGCATTAAATGTGGATAAATTTTTTAGGGCATGTATACACACACACACACACACACACATAGTTATGTACATGGTGAAGATTTCGGAGGGAAGTAAGGGGAGTAAGGAATATGATTGGGAAAGGTCTTCAACAAAACACATCAATGCAAGATGTCAGAGTTGATGGGGTAGGGATGAGGGTAGGGGACATAGGTTATAGGAGCATAATAGAGGGGATTTGGTTGGTAGGTATGATCCATGTAGGAAGAAGAGCAAGAAGAAGGAAAAAGGAAACCGAGCAGGAGGGAAAGAAATATTAAAAGGAAAGGAGAAGAAAAATAGAAAAAAGGAAAAAGGTGATAAAATAAGTTTGGGGTTAGAATTAGAATTAGGTTAAAATAATTTAGATTTAGATATTAGAATAAAATTAACTATCAGCCGTTAGGGGTTAGGTTTATGTTAAAAATATTAATGACATAGAATAAAGATTATGATTAGGTTAATATTTATGAATAAGGAATTAGGTTAAGATAGAAATATTAATTTTTTGAAATTAAAACTAGTTTAGGATTTTAATTACTTAGGATTAATATTGGATAGAATTTGGGGTATTACAATTAGCTCATTTTTGTTTATCATAATCAAATAGGAGGATATTATTGACATTATAGATTATTCAACCATATTTTAATGATAAAAAAACTTTTTTAAGTGGTTACCTTATTTGTTTAAGTGTGTATAGTTTATATAAGATCAAATGATGATGAAAAAAATTCAAAATAAGCATTTAAGTGCAAGGATAGATATAAGATCTATGAAGTTTCTCAAAGTACTAAAGAAGGGATCACATTCAACCATGAAGTGCTAAGGACATAAAAGATTATTCAAGGTTAGCACTTAATGGATGAAGGCTCTCAAAAAATGTCTAAATTATTTTCATATCATGATCAAACAAGACCTATAGACTTAGTGCTTATGTGATATCTTTTAATCTTAAGTCTTAGGTTTTAGGTTTGAGTTGTACATGTGTTTGATCATTGAGCCTTGCAAAATTCTTATAAAACTATGTTTAAAAAGATTTTTAAAATTTTTATCCAAAAAGGTTTTAAAGTAATTTTAATTTTGAAAAGAATTTCACTTGAAATCAAATAGGTTACTAATTTTCTTCAAACACCAATCAATAAGTGAATTTCACTTGAAATTGAACAGGGTACTAATTTTCTTCAAACACCAATCAACTATTGGTATGTACTAATCAATTGGTATTGTGTGTGAAAAACACTATCTCTAGAATTCATGAATCAATCAATTGGTACATAAATTTTTTTGTAAAACTAGTCAATTAGTCGTGTGTCACTAGTTAATTGGATTCAAGTTTCATCATGTACGTGTAATACTTAGTACTAAAAACCTTCAGATTGTATTTAGAATTTTGTAGATATAAAATAAATAAGGTTTTTTTTAAATGGGCTTGAAATTCTAATAAAAATATAAATTTTAGGCATTCCAATCGACTAGTTTACATAACTAATCAACTTTTGTGTTAGGGAAATTTATGTTCTTGTTCTTGACAAACTAGTTAACTAGCTTACCCAAACCAATTGGTTGGTTTGCCTATAATTTTAGGTCCATTAATGATTTTGATTTGAATTTCTCTACAATGATTATAAAAACTTCTTATTTGATTTCAAGTATGCTAATAAGTATGGTTTAGTGTTATGGTATTATTTTCAGATTAATTAGATGAGTATATGATTTTAATTAGCAAAATTCTTCCAAAAAGCCACTTTTAGAGTTAAGCCTCCTTTCTCCTTTTCCTTCACCTCTCATTCTCTCTTCTGGCGGTTAGGGTAGCAAATTTTGACTTTTTGAACTCTCTTATGACTTGACAACCAACTTGCATATCCATCTCTAACTGCACTCAACTCCTCACCACCTCCATCAAGTTATCTTTCACTTCTTGGCTTGCCCATACTCAGCCTCACCTTTCTCATCCCCATTTTCCTTGAGGATGTTGACTAACCTATCCCTATACCTCTCATTTTGCTAACTTATTATCACTCGTCACTTGTGTTCTTGCTCTATTCTTCCTTCTACTTGGGAAATCTCACTAATTGTTGACTACCCTTCCATTTTCCTCTCTTCTTCCTTCTGCTAAGAAAAAAAGAGATCCTCTTTGGTTTTATCCTTTGATTATGCAAGCATTATGCTCCTTCCTCTTCTTACAATCTTCGTTTTAGTTCCCTCTTGCTTTCCTTAAACAAGAGAGAATTAAATTTGAGAAAAGTTGGAGATTTTAGCCTCTCTTTAATACCTTTTTTTGAGTCAAAAGGTGGTGTTTTGTGTTTCTCTTCTTCTTTTGATTTTCTTGGTTTTTAATGAATTTTCGGACAAGGATTTTTAATGGTTTTACTTTGATTCTTTTAGGAAACAAAATTCTACTAGATAGGCTATCTAGTAGGAGTTTTGTGCTTGAAGAATTGCTTCAAAGTAAGGCATTCTTATCTTCAACATAATTAGGTTTATGTGGTATATTAGGGTTCCATGTGTTAACAGTTATATGAGTAGAATCTAATTGTGTTTTATAATTCTTTCCAAGTAAGTGTTGTTGATTTTCCTAATTTTTAAGCATAAAATTAATTTTTGAGTATGATTTGGTTAAGTGTATACATCACCATGTGTCCATGTAATTCTATATGTGAATCATGTGTTTTTATGTGTGTTTTGACATAGAAGTATATTAGGACTAATATGGTAAAGTGTGATAAAATTTGGTATGTGTTTCACAAGTCTATGTTGTGACTAGTCGATCCATTCCTTGAACCAATTAATTGGTTTTGTGAGTAGTTGAATGGTTTAGAGTTTTGGATCAGTTGATCACAAGACCAGTCGATTGGTTTGGTAAGCTAGTAGATTGGTCTTGATGAATAGTCGCTCAATTGGTCAAATCCATTGATTGGTATCCCTGCAGATTAAGGTGGTTTGGTCTCTAATTAGACCCATTAACCAGTTGGACTGAACCAGTCGATTGGTTACTATGACTCTTCAATCAGTTGGCCAAACCCATCAATTAGTTTTTTCTATAGGCCAAAATGGTTTGGTCTCTACTTAGACCATTGACCAATTGGACCAAATATGAGTTTGGTGTTATCTCTAAACACTCAATTTAGTGGATTTAATGCTTTATGTGAGTTTGTTGTAATTTTAAACACCCATTTGGTGGCTTGTAGGCCTTGGTTAGTGTTTGATGTTAGCACTTAAAATGCCCAATTGGTTTCATATGTGGATTTGGATCATGGAATCTTAGAGGCTTTCTTGGTATGCATACTTAGAGTTTGGTTGTCTTTTTTACCCTTATCCTAGGGGAACAAGTGTGGTGGATGTTGAATATCCCTAAGAAAATCCCCTTGGTAATAGTGTGGCGTAGTGGTGGGAGTTGTAATCCTACGATAGTCCCGTCATGGTATATTAGCATTATGTAATTTACTTTTATATGGATTGTTGTGGAAAACCATGCTTGTGTGTAAATGTATGTCCTGGGATCTCGCTGAGGTATTTATATGTTCTCACTATTCTCGTATATTATCTTTCAATTAGATTGAATACCATGCTACTATATGACCTCAATGTGTCGCATAAGCCTTCCATGTTTTAAGTAGTATGCTTTGCCAATACTTCACTATACTGATACTACATTTGTGGGGTCATTGTGATGATTCGACTTCTTGTTCGAGGAGTAGATGACGATTTGGAGGATTATTACTCTCAGTTAGAGTAAGCTAAATGTGATGACATGAGCCACTAGTGGGCCATTGCTTGGGGTTGGAAATTTATGATTATGCCTAAGAGTTATGTTAAGTGGTTATTAGTATTTTGCTCATTGTGTTAGGAGGTTTTTGTATTTTTGGTTATTTAAACTCTTGGCTCAAATTCCTGTATTTGATTTGTAAAATTATCAAGTTCACTCAATCTGTAAAATTGTTCTAGTCTTATTTACCTTTTATTATCATATAAATATTATGATCATGCAATCTTTATTTTCTTATTTTGTTTAGTCTTGAATCAGGTATGGGTTAGGTGATGATCGCACCTCTCTTATGGTAGATGCGGCATTAACTTTTCTAGGCTTTGCTTTTCAAATTGCTTCTACGTTTTCTTAAAAATGAAATTTTATGGTTTAAAAATTAGGGGTGTTACAATACTAGTCAACTAGCCCATGACATTGGCTGACCATATTGTGTTTCCCAAATTCTTGCTCTATGTCTTTACACTCACTTGTCTTAAATTTGTTGAACTAGTCACAAACCAATCCGACTGACCTTACCAGACTAGTCTTTTAGCTTATACATAAGCTATTTTATGATCTCTAATGATAACTTTTTATTAGGAAAAATTTAAGCTCCAATCAACAAGTTCTCTAACATTAGCCAACTAGTGTGTCTATTTTGTGAAACAAATAGATTCATCGAGCTGTCCTTTCTCACATTAAATGCAACCAATGACTCTATTCTTTAGAGAGAGTTACAAAAAGGTTTTGTTGAAGATTTCAAATAGATTTAAGGAGCTCATTTATTGCACTTAATTCTTTCATTTTCTCTCTCGATACCTCTTAAGAATTCAAATCTAAACTTTCATATCTTAAATTCTCTTGAGAAATTTCTTGAGCTCATAGATTAAAATCATTTTATAGAGTGAAAAACACTTTCATATATATTACTTATGGTCAGATTACATCCTATCAATATTTATCACATTTATATTTTGCAATTTGAGAGGATTTCATTGCAATCACCATAAACTCTTAAAATTTTGATTATTTAATAGTTGTGTGTGTCTAGCATACATAGAAGATGTTGTTGAGTTTGGAATCTTATAAACCTAGAAGAGGGTAACTAGGAAAAGTTGTAAATCATCTCCCAGAGGATTATTGGAATTGTTGGAATATAAATGAAGAGATGAATGATCATCAATAAATATACAATACCATTTGAAATTTAAAAGGAAAGACCATTTAGTTATAGAGGAACATGAAGAACCTTCAACCACTATAAATCTTAAGTTCAAAATTTTAATTTATCATTAGTGTTGTTAAATACTCTTTTCATCCCCTAAAGTATCTAGGTAGGTTTTTAGTATATCCATAGCTTTTGCTAGCTTAAGCAGGTGTGCGCCCTTATTTTTGTTAGTAGGTATATTTAAGGTGTGGTAGGTTTAGTGTCTCAATTGTGCGTATTGTGCTACTATAACTTTTGTTCACAATGGATAAATGTGTAAAATCGCTTAAATATCATAATAATTAGTAAATATGAGGTCACTTAATGGAATGATAATAATTCAACTTACCTTATATGGGTTTAATGGGTTGATCATATCTTTTCTTTTATCCTTCTACCATGATTCCTATGTGAGTATGTTTATATTATGTTATCATGTGACCTTAATGTAAAAAATGATCTCTTACAATACTTTAGGTACTTTATTTCATTATTATTTCACCATACTAACACTATACTCCTGTGGTGACAGTGATAATCCAACTTATTTTCTAATGAGTAGAGATAATTTGTAGAGTTATAATTCTCAACTAGAATATATTGATGATGATGTTTTGGGTTGGTGGTCGGTTATTGCTTGGGGATCGAGAATTGTTTTATCATTTTAGTCAAGAGTTAGGTTGACTAAGGTTTTTTCTACTATGTTGGGGTTTTTTATTTTTTTTTTGTTATTCAAATTCTTGGCTTTGATCTTTATATTTTGGATTCTATATCTCTCTTCCATGTATCATATATATGGCATGATTATTATCACTATTGCTAGTTGTTAGTACATTTGCTTATTTGTCTCATTTCGTTATGTCTTGCATTGAACATGTGTTAGGTGCTTATTACACCTATCCCATATTCAGTGTGAATATGATATCCCCCAATTTTTTTTGTTTCAAAATGCCTTTTCATTATCTTTAAAACAAAAAAACTTTAATGATAAATTTTGGGGTTATTATAGTATTGGAAACATATAGCAATAAGAAAAGTAGGGGTAAGTATACAAATTATGCTTTAAATTTTCTAGTATTATTTTTTGATATAATAATTTGAAAGTAAAGTGACTTGGTTTTATATAATGAGATACTCTCTCCATTTCATAATATAAAACACATTATATTTTTTATTTTTTCTTACAATATAAGATATTTTATGAAAAGCATAACTAATTAAATGCTTTATTTTTAATTATAACTATAACCCCCAAATTTTATAGTTGAAAATTTTTATTTGCACAGAAACCATACTCTAAAACAAAGGGTACTACCGTCGTGATCAGTACAAGACTGACCCCCAACAAATTTCATATCAACCATAAGGCTAAAAAATTTAAAAGACATTAAATTCGAGTAGGAGATAAAACCACAATGTTTCTAACAATTCATAAATAAAATAGAGTGTGCAAAGTCAAAGTCAATACAAAAGTAGAAAACAAGTACATTAACAAGAATCCTATAGGGGAAATAAAATTATCAATACAACGGTGCGAAAAAAATAAAGTGAGTCTGGAAAACACTCCCTCGGACCCCAGGAAAAGTCCAACAGGCCATCACTGGGTCTTGCCCAATGCATTAAAGGCGTCAAAATCATCATATGCAACATCCCCTATCTACACCAACTCAAAAGGGGCCACTGCTCATAGGAATAAGCATCATCCATAAAAAAGGTAATCAATATGCTATGAATTAAGTAAGGTAACCATATGAATAAGACCATATAAGTGCAAATAGGAAAAAGATGCATATAGCTTCATTAAGGTTCAACATCATTATTAAGACATAGGCCATTATTTTCATCTTTGTACATCCCCCGTATTATATCTACGGGAGTATGGGGACCCCACTATTATAGCCGGTGGATTAAAAATGATACTCCAGGGAAAAAATTTCCTGACCATTATTATAGCCGGTGGACCAAAAATGATACTCTAGGACAAAATGCATGTGGCCACTATTATAGCCGGTGGATCGGAATACACTCTAGGGCAACAAGATTCCTGGCCCCTATTATAGCCGGTGGACTAAGCAATACACTAGCTTGGGCCTAACTTGATAATCTTTCACTTTAAGTAATTAGTGTTTTACTTGTATATTATTTCACACACATCCCTAGCTAGACATGCATGACCCACTAGACTTTCCATTCTCACCCCTTTACCCCAACTCTCTTGAAAAACTCCGTCCCATATCTTAGGACCTCTACGCACCCTAGGACTCCAAGACTTCTTCCTTACCTTTCCCCTACTCACCATAAAAAACCCAAACTCCTATGTATGTGGCTCAAGGCCCACTTTCCCATATCTCCACTTTAACTGATCATTGCCCTCTAGGGTTTCCCTCAGAAACCCTAATTTGGTCTATGTGGCCTAACCTCTTCCTATCACACATGGTCGATACTCCCTTTGCTTCCAACACCATCAACCCATTCAATCCACACCCAACACCACAAATTTACTTCTCATCCTTCACATGTGATCATAAAAAACCTAGTTGTCCACCCCAAACCCTAGTACTTCCCCTTTCCTTTATATCATCCCCTCATCACACACACACCACTCTCTTTTCCACTAGGTTCATCCCCCCTTCATGTGACACCCTTCCAGTCTCAACCTACACTCCAACCATCAACCATCAACTCTCTCTTTCACACATTTCACCTACTTAGGGGTTTTTCCATAAATCCTAGTTAAGTTCCCCATGCATACTTCTACCAACCCATGTACTATTTTTCACTCATAAACTCCAATCACTCAAAATATTCTTCCCTCACCTTGTTTAACCCTTAAATCACCTTTTCCCACATAAATGTTACCCCCATTTAAAGACTAAGCACCCCCATGCAAGCCTTATACTTTCCATGTAGATTTACTCCAACCTCTCATCTTATTTCCATTATCCTTTTATTTGTCTACCGATAAGTCATAAGTTAATTAGGCCTTTCTCACTTCCCTCTAATCACTCCACTTTCTTTATTTCTTTTATCTCCCCATAACCTCATAATACTATTTCATAACTCCTAGCATGCATGTCATAGATGTAAACAATACATAAAGCATAACACAAAATATATGTTATATCACCATATTAATCATGTCATAACGCATATACAACTTATCTTAACTCTGTGCATAGCAAGTTGTGCTACAAGCATATAATCCATAACCACATAGGATACAAGCATATAACCAAACACACAATTTTCCCTTCACTACATCCTTACCTAGATTGACACTGACTTGGAGCATTACTCATGTGCCTCCTTAGGGGAAGGGTTTGGTTCACTATAAGAGTGGAACACTAATGTTAACTTTTCTCTTATTTCTTTTAGTATCCCCTAACTAATTACTAGAAAAATACGAATAATACTAATGATAATAATAATAATAATAATAATAATAATAATAATAACCATAATAATAATAACCATAATAAGATTAATAGTAGTAACGATGATGATGATAATAATAGTAATGGTAGAAATAGTAATAATAATAACAATAACAATAATAATGATAATGATAATAAGATATATAATAAAATTTATAAAAAATAATTTATACTTAAGTAAAAGCAAGGATTAGGGTACAACTAGGGGTAGAGGTGGCAGCTAGGGTGGTAGCACATAGCGGCTGTAGTGGCGGCAGTAGCCGGGTGTAGTAGCGGTGATTTGAAAAGGTATAAACTTTGGGGTTGGAAAAGGGAAAAGGAGGTGGTGGTTGTGAGGTAGTAGGTTTCCTGGACCAGGAGGGTTCTAGTGGTGATGGTGGTGTTTCAAGGCGGTGACGTGGGTGGCAGCAGCTGCAATGGCCAAAGGTAGAGGAGAAGAAAGGAGGAGGAAGGAGGGGAGAAAGGGGGAAGTAAGGGTATGGGGAGTTAGGGGAAGGTTTTTTGGGTTGAGAGGGAGGTAGTGGGCGTGGTTTTTGTGGTGGAGGAGGTAACACAGGGTGGCGAATGGGGTAACAATAGGGTGCAAAGGCAGCTCGAGTTGCCCACTTTCCACGAGTAGTGCTGGCTGTGTAGGGGGGTTAGGGGTGGGGAGTGGTCTATTTTGGTGGATGTTAATGTAGGGAAGAGGTTGGGTGGAATTTTTTACAATGACGATGCACGATGACAGCTGGGGCTACGTTTAATGGGGTGGTGGAGGGAAGCTACAGGAATTTCTAGGCGAAGAAAAAAGAAGAGGAAGAAGGGTGAGGGCTGGGGTTTCTATAGATGTATGAAGGAGAAGAAGACAAGGGAGGATGAGGAAAAGGGTGTGGGAGGGAGAGGTGGCTGTTGGTTGACGGTGGTAGGCCAATGTAGGCTTACATGTGTGTAGGTTTGTAGGAGGCAGTTTTGGTAGGTTTGTAGGGAGGATAGGTGAGGGTGTCTCTAGCAACCCCAAATTTTGTAACTTAAAATTTTTATTTTAAAGAGTTAATAGCATAAGCCAAAACACAAAAAGTAGGAGTGTCATGACACATCCAATATAGAAGAGGCACTCCCTATGCATAGTTTATATCGGATGCAAGGCAAAAGTAACCTTATACCTAAGAATCAAGTGTGGGAAGCACATAATTCTACCGTGACATAGGATATGAAATAGAGAGAAGGGAATAATAGTAAAAAAAGAGGACTAAGAGTCTAAAGAGAGATAGAGATATATAGATAACCATACCTTTTACCAAAACATTTAACATTCACCCATTGCAAGCACATTATGCTAATAATAATCAATCACCTACAAAATAAGGTAGATCTTTTCATGGAAATGAGTAACACCCATAAAATGGGGGGTTAATACGCTACGTAATGAGCAATGGAACAATATTATCGAAATAGGGATATAAATAGCACATGATTTCTTATTAGATAATAAAGGAATAATCAAATAAATAAAACATCTCATAAGACAGAATACGATCCAGATTTCTTTATTAAGTACAATCCATTTTCATTCTTTTATATACATTGAGTGCTGGAATCCCATTATTCTTAAACCGATGGAATGGTTTGAAACATCATCTCGAGGATAACACACCTGAGCCACTATTCTTTCTAGTGGATAGAGATTAAAAGCATCTTCTCGAGGTGAAACACTCCCAAGCCACTATTCTCCTTTATATATATATATATAGGAAGATATATCACCTTGGTCCTCACTCACATATTCTTTCACTTTAAATCATTAGTATCTTTTTCATAAGTTATAATAATATAATTTCATTTTAAGATGAGTAGCGGCCCCACTATTCTTAATCCGGTGAATTCTTAAATCCATTTATCAAAACTTATTTAACCCATATTTCATACCATAAGATATATTTCCACAAATATGACATTATATCAACAAAATTATAATGGTACCTCTCAACCATTCTTATTTTCTTTTAATAACTTAATATATTTATGCTCTTATTTCATACTATAAGATATAAATCTACAAATATGACATTATCACAATAAAATCATAACATAATGGTATCTCTTACACATTCTTACTTTCTTTCAATCACATAACATTCTTAAGCCCTTATTTCGTACCTTAAGATATAATTCCACAAATATGACAATAGCACAACAAAATTATAACATAATGGTACCACTCACCCATTTTTACTCTTTTTCAACATAACATTCATATCATCACAAGGTGTCATGATCAACACATGTTACATCATATATCAATAATATTATGAAAAACATATATAACCATACAAGAAAATAACACCAAAAAAATCCTAAAAATCGAACAATATCCTTATCAATTAGGACACCAGGTTCTGAGCAAGAAAATCCTAGACTTCCTCCTCTAAAGCTACTGGAATACCCCTTATGAAAAATAATAAAATTGATGATTAGGCTCAAAGAGTTAAATAAAAGGAGAAATAAAGGTAAAGAGGGTAAAAATAGAAATAACCATAGTTAAATGGGAGCTTGAGAAATGTGGAGGTGTAGAGGAGTATGTGGCGGAGTTATGGTAAAATTTTGGTGGTGTTTGGACAAGGTTTGGGGGTGAAAATAGGGGTGCATGGCCAAAAATAGGAAGTTGCATGGTTGTGTAGCAGGTGATGTTGCCCTGGTCGAGAGAAAAATTAATACACAACCCGGTGGTGCAAAAGTTGCATGGCTGTGCAGCACTAGGCCGAGAGGAAATATCACGCATGACCAGGATGTGCAAAGGTTGCACGGCTATATAGAAGGAGATTTTAAGTATTGCATTACTGTGCTGAGGCCGTGCATAAGTCGTGCACTCTACAAAATTGCGATGGACAAGGCAAAGAAGAAGGAAAAAGAGGCAGTGGTCGGCGGTGATAGATGGTAACTATGTTGGGGAATGTTGGGATGACCTTAGTGGTCGATCCACCGGTTAATAGATAGTGAGTGGTGGCCAAGGTGGTGCACGGTGGTAGATTGGTGGTGCACAAGCCAAAAATAGGGAAAGAAGGAGGAAAAAGAAGAAGAAACGAGAGAATGAGGAAAGGAGAAGGAAGAGGGAGTGCTTTGATAGTGTTTTAGACACAAAATAGCAGAATGGAGGCAAACTAAAGAGAAGGGAAGAAGAGTGTGTAGTGTGTGTGTGTGTGTGTACATGTGTACATGTGTACATGTGTGGTGTGAATTGGGGAAGGAGAAAAAGAATAAGGGGTGAGGTGGTGATGATGGTGATGGTGCAGTTGCAAGGTGATGATGTTGGTGATGGTTGCATAAGATGGTTAGGAGTATGGTAGTAGCTGTAGGGTGAGGGTGGTGATGGTTGTATGTACGTGTTGCATGAGAAGTAAAATGATAGGGGGAAAAGGAGTGTGTAGGGTGTGCGGTCAGGCAAGGATAAGGGAGAAGAATGAGAAGAAGAAAAAGAAGAAAGGAAGTAAGGTAATAGGTGCGGGATATAGAAAGGTGATGTTGCAAGTGGGGGTACAAGTTGCGACAAATTCAAATGTGTGTAGCTTAAGATTAGTCGAAGGAGGAGAAGAAAGAAAGAAAAGAAAAGGATAAAGAAAAGGAAAAAGAGAAGGGTTGGGGGATTAGTTAAGGGTGATTTTAGATTAGCCAAAAGTAATTAGGATTAGCGGAAATTTTAGCGGGTTATCATTTAGTTTACGAATTACTATTTATCCGAGTGAAGGTTTCGAATTCGGTTAAATTTTTCGGATTAAGAAACTGGGTTAAGACTAAAAATAAGATTTCTTGAAATTAGAATCAAATTAGGGCACTAATGGCATAGGATTAGGCTAAGCAAATTTTTTGGGTTATTATTGTAATCCCCCAAAATTTTAAAAACCTATAAATTAATAAATAACTTTTATTTGGGATAAATTAACTTATAAATTCATTTAATTTAATTATTTTAAGGATTTTTTAGTGTATAAATTGGGATAGGAATATTTAATAAATTAAAATAAATATTCTATTATTTCATCATACTCTTTTTATTAAAATAAATTTTCAAACCAATATTTTACTAAAATTATCCTTTTAAGCCCATATATTTAATTATATTAAATGAAATTATTAAATAAATTTATTCCCAAAAATATTATATGTTATTATTTTATAAATTAAATTATTTTATTTTTCCTATTTTCCCTTTTTTCTTTTCTTTCTCCCTTTTCTCCTTTTTCTTATTTCTTTTCTTTTCCTTTTTCCTTCCTCTAGGCCGCCAGGCCACGGCATGCTCCCCTCGGTGTGCTTGGGCCGCTGGCCCATCTCCCCCCTCTCCCTTCCTTCCTTCATTCCTCTCTGGCACTGCCCACTCCCTTCTTTCCCTCCCCTCCTCTTCCGCGCGTCATGACCCGGCCCCAGCCCCTTCTTTCTTTTCTTTCCTCACCCCGATCGAGCCAGCCCACACCCTTCTTTCTCTTCGCCGGCCTACACCTCCCCCTTCTTTCTTCTTCGTTGATCACCCCAAGGTGGACGACCTATCTTCATCGCCATACCTACCACCTCGAGCATGCCAGCCACCGCCCTACCACCTCTCCCTGCCACCACTACAACCCTCCCTCTCTCCCTCTCTCCTCCCCATCCTTTTTTTTCACCATTCTGGACCAAACCAACCATGCACCCCCATCATGCATAGCTTCCCCTTTCCTTTTCTTTCCTCCCTCTCCCTGCCACCCTACTACCTTCCTACCACCCTACATGCTGCCACGACTAGCTCCCTACTTCCCTCTTCTTCCTCTTATTTTTCTTCTCCTCACCAGTCCTTCCTACCCCATATTTTCGAGCCTTATTCTCCCTCTTTGACCTCCTTCTCTCATTTTCTTCTCCTTCCATTTCCATCCCTATTTTGGCTCTACCACCTCCCTCTGTCGCTTCCTCTACCTCAACAACCACCTTCACCACCTTTTGCACCCTTCTACTTCCACCCTGCATCACCACAACACTACCCAAGCCACCCCGCAACTCCTTCTTCCTCCCCTCTTCTTCCCCCCTTTTCTCCCTTCTCGATGGCCACCCTGCACCGCCTCCTTCCGCTGTCATCCCGCTGCCTCTACCACCACCAAAGCCACCAAACCACTCCCTACAACCTCCACTACCACCCCCAAACCTCCTTTAGCCGAAAAAAGCCCCCTCACACCTTCATTTTCCTCCTCCCTTTTCCTTCCTTCTCAGCCCCATCCACTCATCAAACCTACTTTGCGGCCTCACCGCCGCCACCCTCGGCCGCCAAAAACCTATCTCCAACCACCACCTACACCCCCTATTCAATCATGCACCCTTCCTTTGTCCTAAATCCTCCCCCACCTACCTTCTTTCATAGCTTCAAGACCCCAACCCGAAAATAGCCTATCATTCCTTTTATTTCACCTACCTTCGAGCCTTTCATCTTTTATTTTGCATGCAGCTCATGCTGCATGAGCAGTATGAGCTACTGCATACCTTGGTTATTTTAGTTCAAAATTTTCTAAGGTATAATAGCATTTTAAGCTAAGTATTTCATTAATTAGATTTTATAAAGTTTTATGCTTTGATTTCTCATCTCAAATATGATAAGTTTTGATACTACTTTTAGGTGTTGATTTTGTTATCTAAAGCTTGAATCTTTAACGGGGATACCGATAAGGTTCGATTTTTGGGGGAATTAAGGTAGTTGTTAAACCCCACTTAAATGCATGGATAAAAGTATGCTAGCACATTAGGGTTCTAATATGTTATTTTGCATTATATATATGTTGTTTAATATATTATATATAGTTGGTTATAGTGATTGATAAAAAGGAAAGCATGTTAGTTTATATGCTATGTGTGGAAATATTACTTAAGGAAAGAGTTTGGTTATCAATGAAAACGTTGAGTACCTATCTATATTGTATTATGTTATTGTGATCATTAATGCTTGAAAAATATTATTATAAGCCCTAGGAGCATTTTAGTAATATGTCATGTGCAAGAATGTGGCCTATTATGTGTGGGTGCTAATGAGTATTTTATTAAAATATAATAGTTTGTGGAGTTGGATGATGAGAATGGAGTAGTGATATTAATATTTATGTGGTGATGATAACTTAATAAAAGTGGTGCAATAAAAGGATAAAATGGTAATTTTATAAGTAGAAGGGTGTTATGGTAAATTTGGAAGAGAACAGGAAAATCGTAATTTGTAAGCAAGGGATAAAATGGTAATTTTAGAAGTTAAGGGAAAATGGTAAATTGTAAGTAAAATGGTATTATGGTAATTTTGGAAGTGAAGGGCAAAATGGTAATTTTGGAGGTAAAGGGTAAAATAGTAATTTGGTATGAAAAGGGTATTATGGTAATTTTGGAAGTAAGGGGTAAAATGGTAATTTTGGATGTAAAGGGAAAAATGGTAATTTTATAAGTTAAAGGGTATTGTGGTAATTTTGGAAGTTAAGGGTATTATGGTAATTTTGGAAGTAAAGGGTGAAAAGGTAATTTTGTAAATAAAAGGGGTAAAGTGGTAATTATAATAATGGAGAAGGGTAAAATGGTAATCATAGTAATTAAGAAGGGTAAAATGGTAATTATGATGAGGGAGAAGGGTAAAATGGTAATTTGTTGTAAAAGAAGGTAAAATGATAATTTAATAAAAGAGAAGGGCAATTTGGTAAATATGATAATAGAGAAGGGCAATTTGGTAATTTAGCAAATTAAATGGTAATTTGATAATTATGATTATAGAGAAGGCCAATTAGATAATTATGATAATAAAGAAGGGTAATTTAGTAAATTAACCAACTAAAGGATAATTTGATAATTGTGATAATGGAGAAGGGCATTTTAGTAATTATGATAATGGAGAAGGGTAATTTGGTAATTTAACCAAATAAAGGGTAAATTGGTAAATATGACAATGGAGAAGGGTGGTTTGGTAATTACGACAATGGAGAAGGATAATTTGGTAATTTAACCAACTAAAGAATAGGTTGGTAATTATGATAATGGAGAAGGGCAATTTGGTAATTATAACAAGGAGAAGGGCAAATGGGTAATCTAGCCAACCAAATGGAAATATGATTACTGTAATGACTATGAAGGGTGACTGGTGACCTAATAAGTATGGAAGATAACTTGGTAACCTAAACCAAGTAAGGGGTAATTTGGTAATTATACAACAAGAGGGTAACAAGGTCAATTGACAATAAGGAAGGATGACTTAATAATTATATATATAAGGGGATAAATCAGTAATTTGTATCTAATATATTGATGGGATAAAGGAGTTTCGTAATAAGACTCAAATAATCCTGAATAGTAAGATAATGGTATTTAGTGAGTATCACGAGGACGAATCCTAAGTTAGAATTGGATGAGGTTATGATAGCCTTAATGATTCCTCTGTGTTATCCTAGATAACTATTTGAATAAAAAATACCTAATGATATCAAAACGATTGAAAGTGAATAAATATTTGATTGTTGTACTTTACGTGATCACCTTAATTAAGACACAAATACTTATAGTGAAAGACCTTGAGATCAATAATGGTGGCTCTTTAGGGGTCATTACTCTAAATACGTGGTTTAGCCCATGATTATTCTGGTATTTGCTGGTATACCTTTGTACCCTAGCAAGGTCGTATATCTTACTTTATCTAGCTATACGGACCTATTTAGGGAGTATGCAAACTTATGGATTAAGTGTCCTTGTCGATAAGGTACTAAGTACCTTTATGCACCAATATGACCAGTGTACATTTGCATCCCTCGGTTGATGGTTGAAGAGTACTGAGTAGCTTGTATGCACCCGTACGACCGGTGTACCTTTATGAAATACCTCAGAACCCTAATTTGGGGAATTATGGAAAAATAATAATTTATTACAAAAATTAAGTAAATAAATTATTTTATTAAAATAAAGGGGGAATTAATTAAGGCAAAATAAGGAGAAAATAATAAATAAGTTATTTAGGAAAAATTTGGACATTTTACTAATTAATATGGAAGTTAAGGAAATTTGTCCAAAATAGCCAAATTAAGCTAAAAATGAATTTAATTGTTATTATTATTTTAAATATTATGGTTTTTAAATATTCAAGGATACCAAAATACCCTAAAAACCTATTTTTCTCCTTTTCCTTTTCATTTTTCTCTTTTTCCTTTCCTTTTTTTTTTCTTTCTTCCCCCCTTCCTCCTTTTTCTTTTCTTCTTCCTTCCCTAAAATGGGCCAACTCACTGGCCCAATTATTTTCCCCTCCTTTCCTCCTGTGACGTGTCCTAGGCCCGCACGACCACTCCCCTTACCCATCGCTGAGCCGCCCCTTTTCTTTTTCTTTTCCTTCCCCTAGATCGCCGGTCCACCCCTTTCCTTTTCCTTCTTCTTCCTTACACAACTACAACCCCAACCTGCAATCCTGCACCTGCTGGTAGCCACCTACACCGTTCGGCCATCCTTCCCTACCTCCCCCATTGTTTTCTTTCCAATTTTGGCCCAACCAATCCATCCTTCCCCCTCACGCATGCCTGCCATTCCTTTTTTTTCCCTCACCTGACCAAACGTACCCTGAAATTTTGCAGGGCATTCGACAACCTGCCTCACCTGCCCCCAATTGTCCTCTTCTTCCTTTATCGTTTTCCCCTCAAATTAGCCTATAAATACCCCCATAGTCAGCCATAATCAGGTCTTTGTTTTCACAGCCCAGAAACCCCAATTTTTGCACCGTCACCCAAACAGCTCCCTATTCTGCCGCTGTCAACGACTGCTGCCACAAATGCCGCCCACCAAAACCTTCCCCACACCACCCTCTACAGAGCTGAGTCACCCCTCCCTTATCTTGCCTTGCATGAGCCACCCCAACCGTGCAAAATCGCCATCCCGACCAACCCACTTCGACCTCTCGCAGCCCCTCGCACCACCGTCCGCTGCCAATTCCGCTGCAACCAGCACCTCCTCGACCCTCCAAAACAACTTCGCCCTACCTTCCTATACCTCCATCTTTCCCTACCTCCCTCTCCTTCCCCCTTCTCCACCTTCCACCACCTTCGGCCACCGCACTAGCCACTATGCACTACCACTTCCGACTGCACCACCACCTCCATTCCACCCCTGTCCACCTGAAACACCTTCCACCACCTCAAACACCCCGTCATTCCCTCTCCTTTAGCCTATACCCCCATCTCTCCACCTCTCTTCCTCCTCCACCGCCGTAGTTGTCGCCGCCGCGTGCCCCACTGGTTCCGCCACCAACCCAAGGTGGTATTCTAATTTCCCTAGCCATTAAACTCTTATTTCTATAAGTATTAATACTTTTTACTAATATTAATAGTATTACCCTTATTATTATTATTATTATTATTATTATTATTATTATTATGTTATCATTCTTATAATCTAACCTAACTTCAAAAATATTTATAACTATGGTACTATCATTTAAAAGGCTACAACTTTAGTACTAATATAGTTATCTTTATTATTATTATTATTATTGACAGGTTCCTACCCGCAAGTGAACGGGGTCAGAGTAATAGTCAAGGTCGATCCCACAAGGATTGGTGAATGACCACTAGGACAATAATAGAACTTAACTATGTCTAGACTATGAGATGATATGATATAATAAATTCTAAGCTAAAATAACTAAATAAGCTAAAAAGAAAGGAAAATAGCACTCAAGTGACTCAAATAAATAGAAGAGCTAAGGTTCCGGTTCATCACCCCCGATCCTCACATGTAATCGAAGATCACATCACAAAATAATTCAACAATCATAATCAATCATGCCAACAAGGATAGAAAGTGTTGTGCTTTCTCAAGCCACAACCACCCTATTACATATCTATGGCCCTAACTATCTCTAGCTTAGAGTCTAATAGAATGTAATGCATTAAAGTCTATAAAGTTTCCTCCTTTATTGTTGAAGAGGTCAAATCGATCGTCTCTCGACCTACAATTTAATCTCCCTTTGTGCTATTGGGTCTAATACTGGATTATCTCTCGATCTCACCGGTATTTCCCACACCGAAAATCAGAACCCGGCCGTGGTTCAAAAATCCGTCAGTCAATCAATAACACAACACATACATTATGAATTGAATAAAAAGGATGCAATAATTCAACACATTAGGATCGGGGAAAATTCCCCTTCACCTTAGCACAAGATCTAGGGCATCAAATTCATAGCAAGAATATTAAAAACAATAAGAGATTCCATAGATAAAGAAAATATCATTAGATAATACCCTTGATGTTCACAAATTCTTGCAAAAATTTAACTTCTTGAACCTCCGTCTCTAATTTACAAGAGAGATCTTGATGAATTGGGGAAGAGGATAGAGAAGAGAGAAAAGAGAGGGAGTGGAGGCTCCTTGTAACACCCCAAAATTTACACATTTTTTTTAAAACAATACTCATAAATTAAAACTGTAAATTCTGGGGATGTTACCGCCACACTTAGTACCAGACCAGTTTATTTCTACCGTTCCGGTACCAAGTGCTAAGGCTAAGAAAAACATTATCAGTAATGCCATACAAACTTAAATTTATAAAAACAGAAATCAGAGTACGCGTAAGTATTACATAATTCGAAATACCAACCATTGTTTTTCAAATAATAATTAAACAACATTAATAAAAATTATTTCTGCAACTTAAACATAATAAAAATAACATGAGTCATAAATTAAAAGGAAAAACGGCCACGTCTCTCTCTAGAAGTCGATCCAGTCCAGTTATCACTTTGCCCCTCCTGATGTCCCATAAACATCGATAGCATCAAAATAAATATCTCCTACCTGCAATAGATCAGACGGGCCTTCTGCTCGTGGGAATGAGCAGCACCCATGAAACGGGTGATCAGTACGCTACGTACTGAGTAAGGTAACCGAATACTAAGTCCGACACATAACACATCAATCAATGTAAGATAACATTCCACATGCTTATCACAATCCATACATACAATACATAGGAACATGAAGTAAATCATTTAACGTCAATGAATCTATACATAAGGCCCAAGAGATCAATTATTTACTTAATCTTTCCTTTATTAAAAGTAGATACACACATATTCTTTATCAGGTCTATACGAGTACGGGAACCCCACTATTCTCGTCGGTGGATCGGTCTCCAGGGCACTCCGGCTCCTGGCCACTATTATAGCCGGTGGATCGGTCACACTAGGGCACATGCCCTACCACTATTATAGCCGGTGGATCGGTCTGGCCCCTTCTCGTACAGTGTTCCACTGTAAGTAATTAATATCTTCCCATATCTTATCAATTTTTATGATTGATTTGTTGAGCTCGGGATCCCCCACTATTATAGCCGGTGGATCGGACACTAGGGTAACATACCCTACCACTATTAAGCCGGTGGATCGGTCTCCAGGCTACCGTAGTACCTGGCCACTATTATGCCGGTGGATCGGTCTGGGCCCGTCTCAACTTTTCACTTTACGTTTTTAATGTCTTATGTATTTTATTCAGAATATTCATTTCAAGCCAGGAACATCCAATAACACATTCGAAAACAACAATAATACTAATTGAAATGAATTCAAAATCCACGTAGATCCTCTTCCCATGCATACCCTAGCTCCCATGCAACCCTAACTCCATGTAAACCCTAATTCCATACACTCCATGCTTTCATGCAAACCCTAATTCATGCCTCACTTTAACTCCCCGTACACCCCATTCCCATGTAAACCCTAACGGACATGCAAACCCTAGTTTCATGCATACGTATTCTCATACAATCTCTACAAAACCCTAATCCTCATGCAAAACCCTAGCTCCACGTATACATGCTTCTATGCAACTCAGATCCCCATGCAACATTAATTCCATGTAGGCATGTTTTTATGAAACCCTAATCCACATGCAAAACCCTAACTCCACATACCATACCCTTATGCAGTCCCAATTCATATGCAAACCCTAACTCCATTTAAACATGCTTCCATGAAGGTCCCAACCTCAGGTAACTTATGCAAACCCTAACATCATACCAATTCATGCAACCCGACACCATGTCATTTCATACAACCCTAACATCATGCCATTTCATGCAAACCCTAACATCGTACCATTTCATGCAAACCCCAACTCCTTGCCATCCCATGCAAACCCTAACTCCCTATCATTCCATGCAAACCCTAGCACCACGCCATTTTATGCAAAACCCTAACACATGTCTCAAGTCATATCATACATTAATGACATAAACATATGCATAATTCTCATGCCACGGTATATTCACAACAACATACTTCCATTCCACAACCATGCCACATGCGCAATAATTAATAATAACGAACATAAAATACATGGCATATCAAACACATAGTGCATGCAAACACATAAATGGCCTTAGTAGACCCTTACCTAAAACGTCACCGGTCTTGGTGCACGCTCCTATTCCACTTGAGGGATTTGATTGGGTTCGCCTATTATATCAAAGCATACTAGAATTAGACCCTCTTATATAATTTTATTATCCTCTAACTTATTCCAAGATTTATTTATTTTTTTAATTAAAATACTACTACTTAAAAATTAACTATAGAAACTATTACAATTAATTTATTATTTTCATTCGAAGAGGGTGGTGATACAAGGGTTTCTACCCTTCACCAAAATATTAACAATAATAGTAATAACAATAATACTACTAATAATAATAATAATAATAATAATAAAATTATTAATAACACTCTTATTAGTAGGATATTAATATTAATAATACCATAATTCTTTAAATTACAAGGTGGCTTTCAAAATCACTCCATTTAATAATAACACTATTCAAAATGTAATAATGATATTAATATTATATATATACTTATAATATAAAGTTAATAAGGATAATAATAATAATAATATGATTAGAAGTAATGTTAAAAATGTTAATAATATTAATAAAAAGTAAAAGTGCGAGGATTAATTAAAATCTTAAGTTTATGAACCTCCTGAAATAATTACAATATCAATCCAATAATTACACTAATAATAATAATCTTAATATTATTATTATTAATAACATTAAACATGTAAAAATTTAATTAAATAAGTAAAGGCCGAGATGAATAATATTTCTTAATCAATAATACTCCCATACCTGTAACAAAATTTTAGAAATTAGATACAGTCAATATTACTAATAATAATTATAATAATAATAATAATAATTAAAGTTGAATTAACACTAAAATTTAGACTAAAAATAGAATAATTATCAATAATTCAAAACTAAGTGTTTAAAATGTCTATGGTTTCACCTTGAGTCGGAGGATGTGGGTGGAACCGGTGGTGGCTCCCGGAGGTGGCCGGAAAATGGATCTAAGAGGGTAAAAATGAAGAAAAAGAGGTGAGGAGGAAGGAGAAAAATAAAATAAATCTATGGGGCTGTGGAGGAGATTTATCAGGAGTTAATGGTTGGTTTGGAAGGTGGTAAAAGTGGCGGATGTGGTGGTGGCTGGCGTTTCAAGGTCTCGGGGTGGAATTTTCTGGCGAGATAACTAGTCAACTTTACACGATTATGGAGGCTTGTACAAGGTTAATCGAAAGTCTTAGATGGTTTAGTTAATTAGAGGGTATTTCAGGGAAGAGATTGGAAGTGAGAAGAGGCGACGATGTTGGGTATCGGAGGAGAACGAGGCGTCTAAAGTCAAGGTGGAGCATAGACTGTACTTAGGGTTTCGGGAAAAAAGGAAGCTCGATTTCAGGCCAAATGTGGGGTATTTATAGTAGTGGAAGGTAGGCTCGGATTGTGGAGGTTACCAGAAGATCAATTTCGGTGGGAAAATGGGTTGGTTTTGTCGTTGGTCGGGCGGCACAAATTCAAAATTTTGCCCGACCTTTGAGAGGGAAATGGGGACAAACGTGGGGGAGAAATGAAGAGTGGGGAAATTCAAATGAACGGGAATGTCGAGAGAAAGAAAACGAGTGGGAGAAGAGCCGCTCACGCCACGTGTGTCCGGCAACACCATTTCCGGGGAAGGAAGGAAGGTGGGCGGTTATGGCGTCGGGCGGGAGGAGGAAGAAGAAGATGGGGGGGGGGCTGGCCGGCCGGTTCGCAGGAGAGAAAAGAAGGAAAGAGGAAGGACGGGTCTGGCGGTTCGCGCGACGTAAATCGTCGTTTAATGAAACGACGAGTTTTGAAGAAACGAAAGGCTGAATCACGGCGTTTTGGGTTAGCTGGTAACAGTTATAACATTTAAAGTGAAACGCGGAGTTTAGTTGGAAAAACGACATGAAACGCAGCGTGGGGAGGGGCGAGGCAGGCGGCGGTGCGGGATGGGCCGCACCGAAGGAAAAAGGGTGGATTGGGCCGTGCAATGGCCCAATTCCGGCGAGACAAAAGAAAGAAAGAAAAAAAAAAGAAAAAGAAAGAAAGAAAGAAAAGAAAAATAAAAAGGGAAGGAAAAAGGAAAATTAAATAATTAATTTGGGTCCATTTAATTTAATCCAAATATTTAGGATATTTTAAAAATATTAATATTTAATGAAAATAATCTTTTTACCCCTTTATTAGGCTAAAATAGGCTTTTAAAGGATTTTTTCATAAATTCTATTTTAATATAATAAATCACTCAAATTTTATTTAATTTAATTATTTATAAAATTATAATTAATTTGAAATTATTTTATTTTTCTTAATTTGAATAAAATAGTTTATTTAAATAATTTCCCAAATTAAAATCCTTAATTAGATAATATACCCAAATTTCCCTTACTTAACCTATTTATAAAAAATTTCTTATTAATTTGCCCTAATAAATTTCCTTTTATTTTAATAAAATAATTTATTAAATTAAAATTTTAAATACAACCTTATTTAAATATAATATTTAAAATTAGAAAAATTTCGGGGCATTTCACTCCTTGAGATATTAGAATGAGAGTTTTTATATTACCGTCTCGTGGATAGCTAGGGTTTCGGTAAAGATGGGCTTCCCGTGTCAGCTTTGATAATGATGCGTATTTTGACCATAACATTTTCATCATAACTCCGATTAAGATGATTTTGGATGCTTTGGAAAGCTATTAAAAAGATCTAAAACTTTTATGTTGAAAGCTTATCCAAATTCAGACCTTTCTTGGTCTAAATTTTACTTCTTTCAGGCCCATATACTTTTAATATGCATTCTTTCTTTCATTTTATTCCATAATTTACATTTTAGCTCTAAATCTCTTTCCACTTCAAATTTTTCTCCTCTTTGCTCCTTTTTTCTCCTTTATTCTCCCTTTAAGGTTATTCTTTTTCTTCATCCTTCATATTTTTTTTGTTGCTTGAGACCCTGCAAATGTTCACAACACAAAGGCAGTAACAAGAACAAAAAGGGAGAATTCTGACTGAAATTAAAGGTAAAAACTCTTATAAACCTTAGGAATAAGATGTAAAAGTCACACTTATGAATTATTATTATTATTATCACTACTACTACTACTATTGCTACTACTACTATCATTATTATTATTATTATTACTATTTTCTTGCTAATACTATTAATACTAACTTGGCCATTATCACTTTTATTATTGGTGTAAATTTTGGGACTTTCATATTACCCTTACCCTTTTCAATTATTATCCTTATTATGCTTAACATTATTATTATCATTATTACTATCATTACTACTATTATTATTATAATAATAATAATAATAATAATAATAATAATTATTATTATTATTATTATTATTATTATTATTATTATTATTATTATTATTATTATTATACTTGACTACATTATCACTAAGGCTACTACTAATATGATTTCTAGGACCTTCATTATTATTATTCTTAAGATGAGAACTATTATTAATATTATCACTATTATTATTATTATTATTTAATACTACTATAAATATTATTATTGTTAACTTGTCTTTTGTCAATATTTCATAATCACTAACCTATTATCACTACTATCATTATTAATATAAGAATCAGTATGGTCACTACTTCTATATTACTTATATCACTCTTATTATTATTATTATTATTATTATTATTATTATTATTATTATTATTATTATTATTATTACTGGGTTTGGGTCGATAGTAGCATTATCACTAAAACTAATAATAATAATATTAGTAATATTAGAACTATTACCTTTAATACTATGAATATCACTATGACTACTTTAACATAAACCATGATGGCTACTAAGATTTATTTAGGTTAGTAGTGGTACGATTAATTATTTTGGGAATAATAACCCTACTTTTAATTATAAAACTACTATTATCATTATTAGCCCTAATAGTAGAGTATGATAAGAGTAGGGTAGAAATAATGGTAGTCTTTGGTAAGAGGGAGATTAACCCATAGTATTTTCCTCTTGTAGGTGAATCAAGCCAAAACCCTAAGGAGGCGTAGGAGCATGCTCCAAGCCCGGCGTCGTTTTAGGTAAGGATGTAGCTAAGGCTCATGTGTGTTGTGTGACGTGTATGCCTTGAATGCAATATATCATGCTATGTCATGTATCGCATAATTGTCATTAACTTGTCTTATGTGTAGTGTAACTTGAAGTTGAGGTATGTTTATGTGTTTTCTTATGACATGAGTATGATATGTATATATGGTGATTATGATGTGATATAGTATGATCCTCTAGGACATGCATGCTAGGATGATTGATAATATGATATGGGAACGAAATGATAAAAAGAAAGAAAATGGGAAATGAGTTCACGAAAGGGGATATGAGATTGACCAAACTACCTCATGATCTATGAGAGGAAAATAAAGAGAAAGAGGTGACCAAAATGAATAGGAAATGGGAACCATGCATGGGAATTCTAGGGTTTGCATGGGGACTTTGAGAGGTTGCATGGGATGGATGAAACTTGCATGGGGATGATCTTTACGTGAGAAAAGTTGTTTTAGGGTGTAAGTAAGCTAAGGGGAGAGTTGTGGAGTGATTGGAGACTTAGGACAAAAAGTAGTACGTAGGTTGGTGTAAGGGTTTATAGGGGACCTGATTAGAGTTTTGGGAGGAAACACTAATCTAGAAAAGAAAATTTGGACGTAAAAACAATTAAGGGAGAGTAGAGTATGAGTTAAGAGTGGGAATTTATTTTATGAGTGGTGAGTATGGGTGCCATGGGAGAGAAGAGATATTAGGTAAAAATAGAGAGGTTACTTGTGGGGGAAGAAAGGTACTAGGGTTGAAGTGGCCAACTAGGGTGTTCTGGTCACATGTGAAATCAAGGAGTAAAGTGATATGATTTGGGAGTGAATCCAAATGAGATAAGGTGTGGGGCGATAAATAAAATAATGGTAGTATAAGTGAGAGAAAGTTGGGCCACATAGGCCCAATTAGGGTTTTCAAGGGAAAACCCTAGAGGGGTGATAGCAGGTGGAGGTTGATGACATGAGGTGACATGCCTTAACCCACACCCTTAAAAGTTGGGTTTTCCTTATGGGTAAGTGTAAGGGGTAAAGGATGTCAGGGCGTAATGAGGGGTGCAGAAGTCTCAAGATATGAGACAGGTCCCCTTGAGAGAATAGAGTAGAAGGTTGGTGAAATGCATGTCAAGGGTGAAATACTTTGAAATGCCCCGAAATTTTCTAATTTTAAATATTATATTTAAATAAGGTTGTATTTGAAAATTTAATTTAATAAATTATTTTATTAAAATAAAATAAAATTTATTAGGGCAAATTAATAAGAGATTTTATAAATAGTTTATGTAAAGGAAATTTGGGTATATTATCTAATTAAGGATTTTAATTTGGGAAATTATTTAAATAAATTATTTTATGCAAATTAAGAAAGATAAAATAGTTTCAAATTAATTTTAATTAAATTAAATAAAATTTGAGGGATATATTAATTTAAAATGGAAATTTTGGAATTTTTTTTAAAAAGCCTATTTTAGCCTAAAAAGGGATTTAAAATTTATTTTATTTAAATATTATTAATTTTAAATATCCTAAAAATTCAGATTTATTTAATTTGACCCAACCTCAATTAATTCTCTTCTCCCTTTTCCCTTTTTCCTTTTCTTTTCTTTTCTTTTCTTTTCCTTTTTCTTTCCTTTTCTTTCTTTTTCTTCTTCTTCACCGAATTGGGCCTATTGTGCGGCCCAATTCCTTTTCTTCCTTCCTTTTCCTTCGGCACGGCCCAGCCCGCGCGTCGTCGCCCCCCTCTCCACACCGCGTTTCACTTCTTCTTCCTCTTGAACGTTGCGTTTTACTTCATCTGTTTTTACCGTTGCACGGCAGCCCGGAACGCCGCTCATTGTCTCTTTTTACACTAAAAACTCGTCGTTTCATTTAACCTCCTTCACCCTCTCACCGAACCGCCCGGTCTCCCTCCTTTTTTTTCCTTCTTTTCTCCCCCGCGAATCGGTCGGCCACCCCCCCCATCTTCTTCCTCCTCCGCCCGACGCCATAACCACCCGCCTTCCTTCTCTCCCTTGAAAATGGCGCCGCCGGCCACATGTGGCGTGACCGGCTCTTCTCCCGCTCGTTTTCTTCCTCTCGATCTGCACATTCATTTGAAACCATCAAATGCCTCTCTCTCCCGCTTGTTTGTGCACTCTTACCTCGTGAAGGTCGGAAAAAATTCAAGTTTTTGTCGCCCGACCTTCGGCTTGAATTAAACCATTTCCCCCCTAATTTAAACACTTAGTAACCTCCCTAATTCAAATATAATCTCCCCAACTATAAAAACCCCCTCATTTGCATGATTTCGGGATTTTATTTTCCCCGAAACCCTAAGTTGTGCCTGTGCGCCACCGCCCCATCAGACGTCATTTTCTCCTCCTTTGACCAACTTCAACACCTTATCTTGATACCAACCTCTTCCCTGCAATACTATCTAATTAACTAAACTAACATCATCCCTCGATTCATCGTGTGCAAGTTTCTATAATCATCTAAAGTTGGCTAGTTGATTCGACAAGAATCTTGACCCCGAGACAGTGAACCACCGTCCACCACCACATCCGCCACTCCTAACACCTATTAAGCCAACTATTAACTCCTACTAATTATCATCTACAGCCCCATAGATTTATTTTATTTTTCTCCTTCCCCCTCACCTCTTTTTCTTCATTTTTAACCCTCTTAGATCCATTTTCCGGCCACCTCCGGGAGCCACCGCCGGTTCCACCTACATCCTCTGACTCAAGGTGAAACCCTAGACATTTTAAACACTTAGTTTTGAATTATTGATAATTATTATAATTTTAGCCAAAATTTTAGTATTAATTCAACTTTAATTACTATTATTATAATAATAATTATTAGTAATATTGACTGTATTCTAATTTCTAAATTTTATTTATAGGTGTGGGAGTATTATTGAGTAAGATATAGTAATTATCTCGGCCTTTACCTATTTACTTAGATTTTTACATAATTGATGTTATTATTAATAATATTAATAATAATATTATTATTAGTATAATTATTTGGTTGATACTGTGATTCTTATTGGAAGAACAGAGGCCTTAAGTTTTAATTATGCCTCGCATTTATTAATTTTATTAACATTTTTCAACATTATTTTAATTATATTATCATTTTTACCTTTATTAAAATATAATATAAGTATATATATATACATTATTAATTTTATTATCACAATTCTAAATAGTATTATGTTTATCATTGTGAGATGGTTAGAAATCCAACTTTTTAATTTTAAGAATTTTGATATCATGAATATCTAATATTCTATTTATAAAAAGTATCATTAATATTATTATACTTTATTTATATTACTAATTATTTTTATTACTATTATTCTTATTATCATCATCATTATTATACTATCATTTCTATTTTGGGTGAAGGATAGAAACCCTTAGGTCACCAACCTCTTCGAATGAAAATAATAAATTAATTGTAATAGTTTCTATAGTTAATTTTTAAGTAGTAGTATTTTAATTAAAAACTAAATCTTGGAATAAGTTAGAGGATAATAAAATTATATAAGAGAGTCTAATTCTAGTATGCTTTGATATAATAGGCGAACCCAATCAAATCCCTCAAGTGGAATAGGAGCGTGCACCAAGACCGGTGACGTTTTAGGTAAGGGTCTACTAAGGCCATTTATGTGTTTGCATGCACTATGTGTTTGATATGCCATGTATTTTATGTTCGTTATTATTAATTATTGCGCACGTGGCATGGTTGTGGAATGGAAGTATGTTGTTGTGAATATACTGTGGCATGAGAATTATGCATATGTTTATGTCATTAATGTATGATATGACTTGAGACATGTGTTAGGGTTTTGCATAAAATGGCGTGGTGCTAGGGTTTGTATGGAATGATAGGGAGTTAGGGTTTTCATGGGATGGCAAGGAGTTGGGGTTTGCATGAAATGGTATGATGTTAGGGTTTGCATGAAATGGCATGATGTTAGGGTTGCATGAAATGACATGGTGTCGGGTTGCATGAATTGGTATGATGTTAGGGTTTGCATAAGTTAACCTGAGGTTGGGACCTTCATGAAAGCATGTCTAAGTGGAGTTAGGGTTTGCATATGAATTGGGACTGCATGAGGGTTTGTATGTGGATTAGGGTTGTATGGAAGTATGTCTACGTGGAGTTAGGGTTTGCAGTTGCATTAAAGTTTGCATGGAAGTATGGTTTACGTGGTGTTGGGGTTTTGCCAAGATGATATGAACTAGGGTTTTCATATGAATGAGGGTTTGCATGGGAGTGTTGTATACATCGAGTTAGGGTTTGGGTACGAATTAGGGTTTGCATGGAGTTACGATTTACGTGGAGATAGGGCTTACATGGAGTTGGGGTTGTATGGGAGCTAGGGTATGGGAAGATGGACTATGTAGGGTTTGGGTTTCAGGGTAATTAGGGTTATTGTAATATTGGTATCTGTTACTGAATTTTCCTGTCTTGAAATGAATATTCTGAATAAAATACATAATTTATTAATCACGTAAAGTGGAAGATGTTGAGACGGGCCCAGACCGATCCACCGGCATAATAGTGGCCAAGTACTGCGGTAGCCTGGAGATCGATCCACCGGCTTAATAGTGGTAGGGTAGTTTACCCTAGTGACCGATCCACCGGCTATAATAGTGGGGGATCCCGAGCTCAACAAACCAAACCATATATGTTGATAAGATATGAGAAGATATTAATTACTTACAGTGGAACACTATACGAGAAGGGGCCAGACCGATCCACCAGCATATAATAGTGGTAGGGCATGTACCCTAGTGTGACCGATCCACCGGCTATAATAGTGGCCAGGAGCCGGAGTGCCCTTGAGACCGATCCACCGGCAAGAATAGTGGGGTTCCCGTACTCGTATAGACCTGATAAAGGACATGTGTGTATCTACTTTTGATAATGGAAATATTAAGTAAGTAATTGAACTATTGGGCCTTATGTATGGATTCATTGATTTCAAATGATTTACTTCATGTTCTTGTGTATTGTATGTATGGATTGTGATAAGCATGTGGAATGTTATCTTACATTGATTGATGTGTTATGTGTTGGCCTTAGTATTCGGTTACCTTACTCAGTACGAAGCGTACTGACCACCCGTTTCATGGGTGCTGCTCATTCCCACGAGTAGGAGGCCCGTCTGATCTATTGCAGGTAGGAGATATTTACTTTGATGCTATCAATGTCTATGGGACATCAGGAGGGGCAAAGTGATAGCTGGGCTGGATCGACTTCTATAGAGAGACGTGGCCGTTTTCCTTTTAATTTATGACTTATGTTATTTTTATTACGTTTAAGTTGCAGAAACAATTTTATTAATGTTGTTTAATTATTATTTGAAAAAAATGGTTGGCATTTCGAATTATGTAATACTTGCGCGTACTCTGATTTCTGTTTTTATAAATTTAAATTTGTATGGTATTACTGATAATGTTTTCTTAGCCTTAGCACTTGGTACTGGAATGGTAGAAATAAAGTGGTCTGGTACTAAGTGTGGCGGTAACATCCCCAGAATTTACAGTTTTAATTTATGAGTATTGATTTAAAAAAAATTGTGTAAATTTTGGGGTGTTACATACTTATCGAATAAGACATGAATAAGATACTAACCATTTAACAAGAAAGATTGTTGAGCCTGACCCAGACAGGTCCGCTGGCGAATAATAGTAGCCAAGAACGTTTTGCCCTGCACGACCAGTCCACCAGCTATAATAGTGGGGGTTTATGTGCTCAATAAACGAAACATAATGATGATAAGATATGGGAAAGACACGAAATAATTACAGTGAAACACCGTGTGAGTCGGGGTTAGACTGGTCCATTAGCGAATAATAGTGGCTAGGAGCATTTTGCCCTGCATGACCGGTCCACCGACGAATAATAGTGGTCATGTGCGTTCTGCCCTGTATGTATTCCAGTCCATTGGCTATAATGGTAGGGTTCTCGCATTCGTGTGGATTGATAAAGATTATGATGTAAAATGATTATATCTATCGGAGATTTAAAGAAAAAATCTATCTAGACCATAGCCGGCCTTCATTATCTGTAGTTCTGTATGCTACTTATATGATCATGTTATGTTGTATGCTTTACATGTTTGGCCTTAGCGTATGGTTACCTTATTCAGTACGTAGAGTATTGATTACTCGTTTCATGGGTGCTGCTCATTCCCACTAGCAAAAGACCCGTCTGAGTTTGTATAGGTAGGCTATGACATCTTTGATTCTAGACCGTGTATCGTTTCAGGGTAAGAAAAACAGATACGACACCTATGAGGCATTGGGCAATACTGAGCGTTGAGCCTAGAACTGACCTGGGGATCGAGAGTGAATCGGCCGAACTCTGTTTTTCTTTTGGCTTGACCGTGTATCGTTTTATATTAGTTATGTGACATCTCATGGTATTTTATGTTTTTGAAAAACTCTAGTCACTTACTCTTTGGGTTGTAATTCTAAATTGTACTCTAAATTCTGCACAACTGTGAGGGAGTCCTCTCATGGACTCTCATTGTTTTATTAATGACTTGTGTTTGATGTTAACCCTGTTTAGCCTTAGTACTTAGTACTAGAACGGTAGGAGTGAACTAGTCTGGTACTAAGTGTGGCAGTAATGCCCCCTAAATTTATAATTTTATTATTTCATTTTCATTAAAACTTTTTATTTAAATGAAATTTTTTAGTAGTAAATTTTGGGGGTGTTACACTTTGTGTCCCGGGATCTTGATCTTCCGTTTGAGGCAAATAAATAGAATTGTGGTGCTGATTGAAAAAGGGAAAAACACTAATCATGAAAGTGAAAGATTAATGAGCCGGACCCAGTTGAATTATATTATGAGTACCGATCCACCGGATATAATAGTGGATAGGAGCGTGTTCCCTTGAAGATGATTATGAGTCTCGGTCTACCGGATATAATAGTGGCCTAGGAGTATGTTGCCCTAGATGATATATATATGTATTTTGATCCACCGGTTAAAATAGTGGGGATCCCGAGCTTAATAAAACCAATCATGAATGTGAATAAATTATGGAAAAATACTAATAACTGATAGTGGAACACCATGTGAGTCGGGGTCAGACCGATCCACCGACGGATAATAGTGGCCAAGAGCATGCTGCCCTGGAGGCCAATCCACCGACAATAATAGTGGTCAGGAGCGTTATGTCTTGTATGTATTTCGGTCCACTGGCTATAATAGTGGGGTTCCCGCACTCGCATGGACATATATATATAATCCGAGATGATTGAATAATAATGGACTAATGGCTTAAGGCCAGAAGTATGGTTATACATTATGACTTATTAACATGTGATGGACTTGTTAAGTATGTGATTGTGCTGTATGCATTCTCATTGTATATGTATATACTTTTGTATCATGTGTTGCATTGCGGGCATACTTTTAAGTGTGTTTTAAAGGGTTACTCAGTACCATAGTACTGAAATGTTCCATTTGTGGGGCCTTTACCTATTCAATGGACAGTGTCCTTTGCAGGTCTTTTTTTAGGTGTTATTCAAGCGGGCAACGGGAAAGAATGTAAGGATTGTCCGAAATTTGATAGGGTTTTGCTATTTCCCTTTTAACTCTTGTTTTAAATGTAATCTTTGTTCTTATAACCACCTTTGGTGGATTTTATCCTCGTAAATGGTTTATTGCGCTACTCTGATTTAAGTATAGGTTGTAAATTGTGTTTTACTCTTTCAGTCTTAGCACTTGGTATTAAAACGGTATGAGTGAACTGATCTGGTACTAAGTGTGGCAATAATATCCCCAAAATTCATAGTTTTGTTATTACGCTTTTCTAACTCTTTTAATAAAATAAAATTTTTCAGTAGTGAATTTTGGGGGTGTTACAATTATAGGGTCGGAGTTGTAGAGGGGGAGGAGACTAGTGTAGGGCAGTGCTAGCTACACGTCTTATAGGTTAGGTCAAGGGGAGGAGGAGAGCCATGCTGTCAAGCAGCTATGAGCACCAGCGATTGGGGAGGGGGTGAGGTAGGAAACGAGGGTAGAAAGGGGAAAAATGGGAAAAAGGCAAGGATAAAAGGGGAGGACAAGCGGGGTGTTAGGCCGCGCGAGGGGGAAAGAAAAAAAAAGAAAGGTGGGCTAGGCTGTGCGGAGGAAAAGAAGGAGAGGAGGGATAAGGAAGAGTTGGGTTGCATTGGGTGGGCCCCAGTCTGGCGGAATGAGAGAAAAAGAAGAAAAAAGAAGAAAGAAAAAAAAAGCAAGAAAAAGAGGGAAAAAAGGAAAAAAAAAAGAAAAAAAGAAAATGAGGAGGTTGGCGTATTTGGGATTAATTTTTTTTGAAAATAATAAAACTAATAAAAATAAATAATTAAAATTTCTTTTTATATTAGTTTAGAACTTTTGGTTAAATTCTCCTAAAATTCATTTTAGTTAGCAAATTACCCTAACCTCCCCTACTTTAATTCCTATATTATTTTTCCTCTTTTTTTTCCCTCTTAATTACTTCCATTATAACAACATTATTCTATTAAAAATGTTATATTTAATTGATCTCACCTATTAATCTCTAATTTATTATTAATTCTTAAATTAAGGTTTTGGAGTATTATAATAACCTTATGTTAAATTCTTTTCAATTAAAGGAGCAAGATATATTAAATTTAATAAGATGGAATATTAGTAATAGTAAATAACTTTTTATTTATAATTTAATATTTTTGAAGAAATGAGTAAAAATCTAATATGTTTTATACTATAAATGAAAACGAGGAATACTTGAAAAAAGATTCCTTGTAGATTAAATGGATACATAGTTACTACATTAAACAATAATCCTTTGAAGTGACTCAACTTACTAGTACTGCCTTGAGCTTGAAAAGGAGATTTTTTTTTTTTTTTTTTATCTTTGACCAAACCTAATGCCATGGATAACGAAGCAAGCACCATGATATGTTTTCCATATTGGTGATATGTAGCTTTCCTAAGATACAAAGCAATTGTAGTGCCTTAATGAAAGACAATCTAGATTAACCTCACAACTCCTAAGTACAAACACATTTTTTCGATTGTTACCCACAATAGGCCACCTACCAAGGTGAGTTTGATAAGATCTTCCCTCTTATTGATATAAAATTATGATTCTATGATAAAAAAGAAAGTGTACAATACTTGATGCTGCATTGTCCCATCATAAGCAAGATTTGGAAACTAGCTAAGAAGCCCCTAGTCGAATGAATTGAAAGTTGTTATAATAATAAGTAGGAGATCTTTAGATCCGGCTTAGCAATAAAATTATATGAGGTTTGAAAATTAATTTTTATTTTCTAATATTGACTTAGTATAGCTCAACCTTGTTAAATGTATTGCTTATACTATGGCTATTCAATCCATCATTTAGATAGGATAATTAAGTTTAGTGATCATGTAATATGTATAGATAAATAATATAGGAGTACATGCAATCTCCATTGAATGTTAATAACAAACTAAGAAATAAAAGAAGAATAGGAATACCTAATTACTTGTATTGTATAACCACGGCATGTAATTATTTCGTCCCAAACAACCTTTAAATCAATTTTCTCCATCAACAGTCAACTTATGAACTTCATCAGCGCCGATCCTAATACCTGTTTGTTGTTCTTTGGTCCTACCCATCTATTTACTAATTTTCCCAAAATACAAAACAAAAAGCAAAAATGTGTGGTTTTCATGCACTAACGTGGCTGTAGCTAAGCCTCAGGATCAGGAAACAATGCAAGGAATGTCGACGCAGAGCGGCACTCTCATCATATTGTGTATGGAAGAAGACCCTATTTCAGTACTTCCTTTGCTCTTTCTTCTGGTGTTAAATTAGGAGTTCTGTCTTTTCTAAGATAAATTTGGAAAAGGCAAAAACTTCAAACTGAACTAGCGAGTGAAGGATGAAGATATTGTGCCGGGCAAAACGGAGCCATTAATTCATGGCCGGGTACGTCGAGCTTCTAAATAAAGTCGAAGTGTTTTTGGTCACTCTTAATTTTGTTGCTGCTGCCCTTTACCCGCACACTGAATCACTGTCACCGCTTTTAATGCATTAAGTGATTCGAATTTAGCTGTATTTCTGAATTTATAAGGAGCAGAGATCGATACTTGCATCTTTTTAATTCCAACATACAAATTCATAGTTTATTTATCAGTGTACTGTTATTTTCTTGGGATAATTGAGCGAAGGCTTTTCGTGATCATTTCGGAACAGTACCGGTTATCACTTATCGGGACGTTTTTCTCGGTAATAAATGTTTGAGATTACGGGTTCGTGATTTCAAGGACGCGTCTTTTGGTTTTGAGGTCATGGACTCGGTAGATTAGGTTTTTGCTCATGTACGATAAAGTTTTATTTATTTATTTAATTTTTTCCGAATGATTGAGCCGGAAGGACAAGTTCGGTTATGGAGCTTAGGGACCGAAAATCCAGTTATGTCTAGAAAGGCAAAAAGAAAACAATTGATTGGTCGTTAAAAGACGCAGAGGATGCACGAGTGGATGACGCATTAAAACGAGTGAAGGTTCATCCATGTGTAAACGCAATTTCGTGGGTCAAAATGAATTGGAAGATCGCTAGTAGCTTTAGTCAATTAAGAAGTTTCAAGGAGAGGTAAATCATGCCTAATTATTTTGTAGTGATATTATTGGGAGTCATAACTGTTTCCACACCGGAAAGTACAACTTCTGTGGCATTCTTTATAATTCAGACGTCTTCCTCCATTATCTCTTTATTAATAAACGAAGAGAAGATTGAAAAATTAATGGCCTATAACAACGAACTAGAAGCATGACTTTGTATTTTATCCATTCTATAGTTTCATACATGTTTAGATGATCATATCTTCTCCTCAGGAAGAGGGGCTGAAGATGGACACACTAGACTCTCAAACAGTTTAGATTAGACTAGAGAGTGGGGTATCATGTATGTGATTGTTTCATGGTGATAAACTATGAAAACTTGATCATTTGAGTGAGACTATGAATTGGAAGATCACAGCATTGATGCCACACTCTTTGTGTTTCATTAGTTATTGCAGAATAATGAAATGAATTGATGTGTATTTAAAGTTTTTCACATGTACTTTAATGTTTATTTTTTGTTTGGACACACTTTGCTGCAAATTGGTATATAAAGTAAGAATAGTTCTGAAATTTTGCAAATGGTAATCAGGAAATGAATGATTAAGTTGGTTTATCAAATGATGCTCGACACTCATTATTAGCTGTATCAATATTTTCTTCTACTGTTACTTTGTCATAGTGGCTTAGTATCATCATTGATGCCTTGAGCTTCCATTAGACATTAAATTCAGAAGTATGTATTGACGAAGAATATCACATATTTAAAATGTTCATGTGAATACCTTGTCATATGTGTAAGTCCCTAAAAATTTACAACAGAATTTTTTGTTTAAGAAGAACTGTAAAATAAATGTAAATGGGTGCTATCGCTATACTTGACGTAGGTCTGGCTTACTGTGCCATCTTTACATCGAATACAAGGCAAAACAATCAAATATTTAAACATAATAAAATAGAGAAAGAAATAGGTTTCGAAAACTTGAACAATTTTTTTGAGGATTTTTTAGAATACAAAAAGCTAAAGTAAATAAAAGAGATATATTGAAATTAAGAGTCCTAAGAGTTATTAGGGCAAAAAGCATCAATTGGATAACCTTACTTTGCACCCAAATCCAGATACGCTCATCACTCTTCCCAATAAGCACATCATATGCAACATACTTTTTCAAGGAGTCCTCAAAGACCTACATAAATTCAAGTGGTCCCTCTACTTGTGGGAATGAGCAATACTCTTAAAAAGGATGATCATTATGCTACATATTGAGTAAGGTGACAATATAGTCAGCATAAGATGACATAAGGGATAAACATACGTATAGATTAATATATGTTGATACTGATTTATTTATTGATTTCATGTCTCCCAATATAAATGGCATAATCATTATCCATAATCTTATTTACGTTGAGTTTGGGGACTCTATTATTATCAACCGGTAGAACAACATTAATAAAATACAACATTAGGATATAAAGTTCCTAGCCATTATTTTCTATTGGTGGAACGGTATCAATATTATTCAGCCCTGGGACTTAAAGTTCCTTGTCATTATTCTCGTGTAGGGAAACAGATGGGTACAACTAGTTCTGACTCACGTGATCTTTTATTTAAAGCGATTAATATTTTATCAATGACTATCATTCCAATGATTTAATTCAATTTGAGTTCCAGTGATGGAACAGTATCGATCATATATAACATCATGGCATAAAGCTTCTGATAACTATTCTTGTCTAGTTGAACGGACAAGTAGAGTTGGTCTTGAATTATATGGTTTTTCATTGTAAACAATTAAGATTTCATTCATGTTTATTTGTTTTAAAGTCATTATGCAAACATGCATATAGTCATGTACAGAACATGACCAAATATATTTTCTCAAGGGCAAGCCATATCCAAGCAATAAAATCATGATTGCGATTACGGTCGCAGTGTTACGGTATCGAGGTGTCACAAAAAATACTTTATATAGTTATGCAAACATGCATATAAACGATTAATATTTCATTCATGTTTATTTGTTTTAAAGTCATCATTCAAACATGCATATAGTCATGCAAAAAACATGACCAAATATATTTTTTCAAGGGCAAGCCATATCCAAGCAATAAAATCACGATTGCGCTTGCGGTCGCATTGTCGCGGTATCGAGGTGTCGCAAACAATATTTTATATGCAGCAGTTGTCATGGAACGATTTTTTGCTCCAACAAATATTAGCGTACATCGGTAAATATTGATAAAATATATGCAAATATTGGCTGATAATTGATATATTGCGAAGAAATACTTGATATTCTAAAACTGTTGCATATCGGCTGACCAAAAATTTGATAAATATCAGCCGTTATTATGTATCGGGGCTGATATTTAATTGTATGGCCATATTGCCCCGTAGAAACCCTAATTTCATAAGCCAAGCATAACTAATCTCTTAGTACTCTTTTGATCACTGAATTCAATACCCATCTTTAAAATATTATTATTTAGAGCGTACTAAAAAATCAAGGTTTAATTCCAATGCCTTACGCATGCGATAATAGGCTACCGTTAGTATTACTATTCAGCTTTTTCTCCATAACCCTAACTTTACAAATAAGTTATAACTTCTTCCATGAGATTCATATAACCACCAAATGGCAATAATAACTATATATTATGAAATTAAGGTTTAACTCGAACATTTGACACATGCGATGATAACCTCACCTAGTGTTACTATTCCCACTTAAAGCTACTCTTCTCATTATTGGAATTAAGCCATTTATATTCGCTCCAAACCTTTCACAAAATGTACTTAACATATTTTGAAAAGATTCTATTTATAACCCTGATTGACCAAATTAACAAAGCTAAAATACCCATTCATCCATAATGATCTTACGATTACCAATATGGATATTTTTCATACTCTAATTCATACTATCATCATAAAAATGCATAACCACAATTATATATATAGATTTTACATAACCTAATTCATGTCAACCCACAATATACACAAACACATGCTTTCCTAGCTTTCTCACTTTTACATCATAAGATATAACATATGCATCATCATCATAATAATATTATCTATATAACAATCTCAAACATGATATCATATACAGATACACATTATATGTAAAGGCCTAGCTTTGACGTGTATTTTTACTGAAGCAGCTTCAGTCTCTAAGCATGTATGGCCTATTGACTCCTCTAACTAAGGAAACTAAGATAAAGGATTGGGAGGAAAAATGCAGTTAACCGAAAGGGGAGGTCCGACAATGGGTGTTGCATAGTGGAGGGCACAACGATGCTCTAAGGAGAAGGCAAGGTGGCATGGTTGGGGGAGGAGTTCGCACGGGCTAAGGGAAATGGCGCATGACTGGGAATGAGGCGTGCAAAGGAGGCATGATTAAGGCTTGTGCGGGTTGAAGGGCAAAATGGTGCACGGGCGGCGTACGGGTGGCGCACGGGCTAGGCTTGCAAGGGGTGCATGATAGTGTTAGATGCACACGAGCCAGGCGTGGCTCGACGAAATCGAACCAAGCGAGCACGAGAAGAAGGAGAAGAGCATGGCTTGGAGTGGCAATAGCTGGGCGATGGTAGGGGAGGTTGATTGGGATGAGGTGGCTATGGCCAAGTGAGAAAGTGGCGGTGCTTGGTGGTTAGTGGTGGTGAGGGGTGTGGTGTTGGTGTTGACGAACAGAGCTAGGAAAGGGAGAAGAAAAGAAGAAGATGTTGGCTTTTTTCTGTGGATGACAAGAGTGGAAAGGAAAGAGGGGGGAAGGGAAGAGGGTGATGCATGTATATATATATACAAGTGCATGGGGTTGAGGTGAGGCGGCTGGGACTCAAAGGGTGAGGGCTCTGGCCTGGGTGGTGTGGTAGGTGTGTGTGCAGGTGGTGTAAAGGTTGATGCAGTGTAGGGGGCTGGTGCAAGGGAGTAGGTGGTGCAGGCTGCAAGTTGCATAGCTGGGAAGGGAAAGGGAAAGGGAGTGGGACGTGGGTGCATGGGGTTGTGGCATGTTTGGTCTAATAATGGGAAAGGATACAAGGGTAGGTGGCTGGGCGACTGGGTGTGTAGATAGGGAAGGAGAAGGAAGAAAAGAAAAAGAAAGAAGGAAAAAGGAACAAGGGAAAGAAAATTATAAGTTAGGTTTAGGATTAAGTTTAGGTTTATAATTTTGGAAATTGGTTAAAAATTTAATCTATCAAATATCTAGGTTAGGGATAGGCCACAAAAAATAAGTGACCTGTAAATTAGAATTTAGATTAGATTAAAATATTAATTAGTCAAGGTTAAAATTAGATAAAATTTGGAGGAATTACTATATGCTACTACCATACTCACTAATAGAACTTATTATTGCGACTGTGTCCCATTCTTCAACATGTACTAATGCCAAAGTTTTAAGAAATAGATAAATGAAGTAAGCCTATAGTAGTGGATGTAGTAATTTTCATGTGGGAAGCCACTTGTATGTCCTTATCTAAAATGGTATGTTAATCTGATTTTGAAAAGGTTATAAATGCTGAATGATGCAGGGAAATGGATGCCTGTTTGTAGGTAATTACTTTGGTATCAACTGATTTCAAGGTTGGTTACTTGTATTCTGAAAGACAGGGAAGGGATTATGCTGTATATAACACCTCAAGTCTATGGAGTTCCTTCAACTGCTAATTTATAAGGATTCAAGTAGTCCCCTCCCCTCATTGATTTAACCCGGTGCTCATAGGTTGCTAAGTGTCTTGGCAAATCTTATAGTCTCTTATCTATGTGTAGCACGTATACTATCTTGATTGCACATTTGTTCCGATTAAGCATTTTCTTTCATATGGATTGTAGTTTAAAATTTAACCTTATCTGTTAGAACTTGCAAAAGGTTGTATGGAAATGGTGAAAGCCCTTCTTTCTTTTGTCTGGTTCCCTTTCTTTTCCTACATTTTCATTATCTTTCCTCTATCTTCAGTCTTTTGATGTGATTATAATGTGATTTGCTTTATGTGGAACTTATGCAGCCAAGATGAAAACAGAATATGATCAACTGAAATTAATAAATGATCTAAGGCTTGCTCTGGGTACTTGTAATCACTGTGCTCAGGGAAGCTCAAGTGAGAATTCAGGTGTAGGTGCAAATGCGGCCTCAGAGGTAGATTTTACATTTGTGGCCAATGATTCTCTCTCTGAATTAGTTTGGTCTCCGCACAAGGGTTTGAGTCTGAGATGTGCTGGAAGTTTACTTGAGAGGAAACCTTCGACCGTGCGGGTCAATGGATCAAGTGATATGGTTCTTTCACCTTCTCATAATATTATTATTGGGGGGAACACTGTCAATCATGTTAAACAAGAAGATATGATTTCATTGCAGAAAGCATTTCCTCCGAAAATTGATGTTGGTGCTGAAGCTGCTGAAGTCCATGCTGCACGGAGCAATGATGTAATTACACAAACATGTAGATTGGATTCAGGGCATCACTCCGGTAATTATGATTTCGATATTGGTTATAGATCCGTGACAAACCTTCTGCAAATTATGCCTTAGACCTTAGCATTGTTTCTCATAACAATGTATTGCAGGATCCTATGAGAAAATGGAGGGTATGAAGAATGATGTAGGAGTTTATGCACAAGGTGATATTGAAAATGTGAAGAATCCAAAGAAGGACGAGGGTGTAGCTATAAGTAATATTCATATGACAAAAATCTTGGATACAAGTGAAGCGAATTGGCCATGCTGTCAAGGTTTGCAGCAGTTTCTTTGAATCCTTCCCCCCCCCCCCAAATATGTGGAGACTGAATGAAACTTGATATCACCAGATATACGTAGTCAGTTGTTGATATCAATGTAACCTAATACAAAGCAACATTCTCTTCTGGAGTGCTTTACTTGCTATTTAAATTTTTTATATATGAGTTGGTACTTCTCTTTCAACTTATCATAGTAAAAATTGAATAAGGTTATTCTGCTGATACGTTGCTGTTGTGTGAAGGCCCAGGAATCACAGGAACAAGTGATGAAATCACGTTCAAGTCTGATGGTGCTATCCCTAATGTTGCACCTGCTATGTTACAGTTTGGGGCTTCTGATGATTTAATGATGCCCAACTCATTCAATCAAAATGGGACCTGTGGCCATAGCCAACAAAAGTTGCCAATTGAAGGGTGCTACCTCTCTGAATTTCATGCTTCAAAACAGTACCAACACCCTGATGCTTCAAGCCCTCCATCCGGAGGTAAAAGACACCAAGATTCAGATGCAGTCCTTAAGGAAGTGAGCAAAACCACAATTGTAGAGGCAGTTCCTACCAGTGCTGTTCCTCTTTATAAGATGGAATCAACAGCTTTAAACCATTTGCAACCCTCTATTAAAGTTGCCTCAAATGGTATTTTTGACTGTAGGAATGACAACAGCAATAGAGAAGAACAGGTTCATCTAGTTGCTTTTGTTGCAAGTGAAGCTTCTCCTACCATATTTAGTGCATCACTCTCTGAGAGAAAAGGGAAGGGTAAGGCTTTGTCAGACGGATTTGTGAATGGAAGAACATCAAGAAGGAATGATGATAGTGATGATAGTGATGAAAGTGATGAAAGTGTTGAAAGCTGCAACAGTAGTGGGGTTTTTGGTGGTGAAAAGAAGTGGTTATTGAGCTTTGAACAGCAGTTGATTGTTGGTAAACGATTGAAACAGCAATGTCAAAAGAGCCCATGTTCTGTGTCCCTTACCCGACATGACAATTCATTTATGAATTGGATCTCTAACATGGTTCATGGGGTAGCCTATCACAAGAAAGACAAGGTGCCTTCTCTGGCTTTAATAAATCTGCCTCCATCTGCTAGTTATAACATCAAGAGGGATGGTTCCCACAATGAAGATCAAGTGCTGCAGGACAGTAGCATCGGTTTCACCTCATTTTTCCAGGCCCTTTATCTGTCAAAACCAAAACTGCAGGATAGAATGATGATGAATGCTCAATACGAAACTCAACAAACTTGCAGAGAACTTAACTTTTTCAAAATGCCCAATTGTGATGGTGATTCTCCCTCTTGTGTTGATAATCAGGATATATCTAAGTCTAATATTCTTTCCAATGTGTGCCATAATCAGTCTCCTGGAGAAGGGTTGATCCCTGATCAGACTTCTGATGAAAATGGTGCTAGTTTTCAACAATTGGGGAAGGCTTACTCATCAATTAATGGATATCCATTTGACCCAGCATCTGGCTCACTAGGAGAAGAGATTTCACATCATTCCTCTTTGGGAAAAAGGAAGACCAGCTGCTCTAAGAACAATGATTCCTGCCTTCCGTCTGATGTGAACACTCATAACATAGTTAACAGAAGTGACCCTCTACACAGCTCATGGATAACTCGTTTCTCTTCTAAGACTTCAAGTCCTTTTGTTAACTCAGCTCCTTGCAAACAAAGCAGAGGTGATGAATTAGGACATTTTTCTAACTCTGCTAATATTCTTAGCAATTTAAAGTGTCATTATTCTTCCAAGGACTGTAAGAGTTTGCAGAATCAGGTGTACAGTTCTGCCGACCCACTTGATACTCCTGGCGTGAAAGTACAGAATTGTGCAGCAGATAATGAAGCCAAATTTTGTTTAAGAACAAGGAGAAGTCCAAGGATCAGCCCTCTTGAACTGTCCCAGAGATTCCGATGTTCACAAGCATTGGCTTCCATCTTAGCTCAGAGATTGGGTGTCCTCAAACACATCACGTCTTCAGAGTCATTTGATAGTTCAGGACAAGCAACTGCAACTTGTTTCTACTGTGGTATAAAAGGCCATGATTTACAAGATTGCTCTAAATTAACAGAACCTGAATTGGAGGAGCTCCTGTATAACATCAGTGCTTATGGAGGAGCCGAAGAGTCTCCTTGCTTGTGCATCAGATGCTTTCAGCTCAATCACTGGGCTGTTGTCTGCCCCAATGCATCTTCAAGGAAGCAATATGAGGCTGAAAGTGGTGGAGTTTGCCTTAATCACCTCAGTTTTGACCACCTGCAGGATAAAATGAGAACCGAAAGAAGTTCTCAGTGTCTGGGAAGTTTATATAGCAAAAACCAGGTTGGAATATCACTTGGCTTCAATTCATACACAACATGCCACAAACGTCCTAGGACAAGTGCCTGTCTGAATGTGAACCTTGAAAGGGATCCAGTACTCAAATATAGTGAAAGAGATTCCATGTCAGATTTGAACTTAGATGGAAAGGGTATTGGTCTGTCTTTTGTGAAAAGTTCATTGCAAGCAACTGGGCTTAGGCATGATGATGGAGGGAAAATGTCAGATTTACCTGGCAGAATATTTGAGGCTATAAAGAGACTGCACTTGACACGCATGGATATTCTCAAGTAAGTTGCTTGTCAATTTTACCATTCACCAAGTGGCATGACATTCTTGTATAGATTTTCTTTGTCTGATCCAAATGTCATTTGTCCTTAGATGGATAAATTCTGCAGTTTCTATCTCACAGTTGGATGGGTATTACCTGCGTTTGCGGCTTGCAAAGTGGGATGAAGGAATTGGTGTCACTGGCTACCATGTAGCGTGCATAACTGGTACAGTTTTGATAAAGCTGGCTGTTGACAATTGCTTATGATCTTTTCATAGTCTAGAAAAATTAAACATGTGGTTGTCAATCTTAGATTTCCTGGTCACTGTCAACGTCTAAGCAGTTCCATATTTAATAAACAGCTGCACAAGGCGAAGGGTCATCGGAGAGCTCAAACAAGTGTATTTTTGCAAATGTGGAAGGGATTCGGTGTTTGGTTGAAAGCCAATACATTTCCAACCAAGACTTCCAGGAGGTGATAATGTCTCTGTCTGCAGTATGCCATGAATTTAAATACATCATCTGCCTCTTATGTTGTTAATTGCAAGGTTCACTTATATACGTTTTACTCCCTCTTTTGTCAGCAATTTGATTGTTTTGTTTTATTCAAATCATAAGAAAATATCCCAGCATAGTCATTCAAAGTTGACCCGAAGAATCATTTTTCTCCATAGTTATGATTATTCTTAGGAGAGTTATCATGAATTCTAGCCCCTAATTTTCATCAGAATCTAAACTACCCCTTAATTTTCTCCATAAATTCAATAGTGCCTATTGTACATTATAAAGTTCATTATATGGCTACAATTGAAAGCCTAATCGGTATATCTTACACCTGCCTAGTTGAGACTGCTATAGAGGTGGTTGAAATATATACTGAGAAAACAAATTTGTCCATAGCATCTTTTAAGGCACGGGAAGAAGGAACCATGACCAAGGAGATATAATAGTGAAACCTGCTATGTTTTAGCTATATGAATTCAAGAGATTCACAATTTTCTATCACAGAACTTTGAATAGACCAAGTGTTGATTATCCTCCCTACTACTCAGTTTACTGTTTTTCTGCTGTTGTACCTTAACATTATGAATGAATGCATTACTGTTTTTCTGCTGTTGTACCTTAACAACTTAGATATGTGTATTTGTATTTACACACACATATAAATATACTTTAATTCATTCGTAGTTATCATGTTGAGATGCCATTATGATATGCGTATCAACTGATTTAGACAAAATGTTTTCATCATAATGCGTGCTATCTAAATACATAGGTGCATATTTCATTGCTACCATCTTTAATATCACTATAACATGGCCTTAGGAATGATACTCTCTCTCATGTCGTCCTTCTAAATCCCAAATACCTTTACTCAATCCTCAGAATCTGTTCTCTTTATAGTAGTGTCTCTTTTGTTATACCTTGATTCCTTCCATTCTGTAAGTCTTTGCTCCCTATTTAAGCCATAAGAATGCCCCACCAGTTCTTCAGGTTTAGGAGGGTAATTAGGATAGTCTTCCATTTCATGTCGAGACCTCCATTCATCATCTATTTTGATAACCTTCTTGGCTTACTGGTCATATTATTTTGTGAATGGCGCATTTATGGAAATCTACACTGTAGCATTTTACCTATATATCAGTGGGACCATATTACCATATTATTATTGCTGCAGCCCATATCACATGGTATCTTGGATTTTATGATTTTAGGGCATACTATATTTCTTCACCTGATAGGAATTTGAAATACTTGGCATCTCCAATAGGTCAAAATCTTAATATCACTATATTTCTAATGCCCATACTCAAAATACCAACCAACATGCTGCACATAGTCAATAATTGGCTATGAAAAATAATATGAACACAGCACAAGAGGTGACACACCACACCAATTACCTCTCATGCTCTCTTGAATATGGCCTCACCCTCCATCCAGTTCATCTTAGTAAAGCATTCACGCATATTCAAGAGATAACTTATCCAGATTTTATTTTTCTTGTGCTATTTTGTGGCAAACCTGTTTTGTACTCAAAATTACCTACTAAATTTTAATTGTGTTATTTAATTTCAGTTTTTGTTGGTTCCGAGGTCAGAAGCTTATTATTTAACCATCTTTAACATAAGGTGTTACCGCTACATCTAACTTTTTTGATGTGATGTAAGTAAAATTGATACTAAACTATAACAATTATTAATTCACATAATATGAAGTTAACAAGATATGTCCAACGTCCAATATCTCTTATAACCATAATAATTATTGAAGTTTTTAAATATTCATAGCGTGAAAAATAAGATTCACTAATTCTTGCTCCCAGTACTCTATGCAAGTTCAAGTAGCGGAACAACTTGCTACTTACTCAATATCTGTTACTCCCATCAAGATATCCTGGTTAATCATTAGAGAATTGAGCTAAAACACAACATGACCAAACACACATTAGTGTAATGATGGTAAATCATATACATCACCAAAGTTTACTCTTGACAAGTATTTATTATAGTTTTACCTTTAATCTCATAGAATAATCATAGGCTCTTTTTGTTCATTAATCTTTGATTGAGAAACCAATACTTGAATATAACATTGTTTTTGCGTGTTAGCATGCATCCAAATCACTTATAACATGCTCATATATCATCCGCATGTTAGCATGCATCCAAATCACTTATAACATGCTCATATATCATCCGCCTAGCGTCATGGAGCATCAAAAGAAAATTAAATATTGTACCTCATAATTGGCATCCTATTTATAACTTTGCACGTAAACTTAAATTACTTACCATACTATGAAAATATTTTTAGCATCCTATTTATAGCATGTTCGTGCACTAACTCAAGCGAATCAAAGTACTATAAATCATGAATATCATATACTTTCAACTCATGCCATTGAGCATAGTTTAGATCTATGTTTGATCCTTTAAAATGCTCATGTTAAAGGTCTACTTTGCCTTTTGGAGATCCAAATATATATATATAGAAAAAATAAGAGCCCATTTACTCCTTGACCTGGGACTTTCTTTTCAACAACTCCTCAAACTCCCTTAAGAGCTAGTTAAATTTTTTTTTCTAAAATATCTATTGTGAGTATTTAATCATCAAAATAAGATTAGAAATACGAGGTAAATGGAATAGAGCAACTTGCTGCTTCAACCAAAGAAATGTATTGAAGTGCTTGCTTAGGTTTCTTTGATTTTCGATTCTAGCTCTAACCATAGCTGCTTTGGTTGAGTACTTAGCTTAAGAAGGAAGCAAATCACAACCTTTTTTTGGTTGTTGAAAGAATTGAAGAAGAGATTGAGACTTAGGAATGAAATTGGAAAGAGAATTGGAAAATTGAGATAAAATTATTCTAATAATTTTATTTATTCAATGATACTAATAATAATGATAAGCCTAAGACCCTTTATATAACCTAAGGTAAATTATATCTAATCATATCTAACTAATAAAGAAAAATCATATCTAACTAATAAAGAAAAATCATATCTAACTAATAAATATAGGAAAAGATAAAAGATAAAAAACAAAAGAGATGAATAATTTATTTTTTATTTCTACATTAATACTTTTTCCTATAAAAATCTATCCTATCTGCATCATTCTCTCCCACCAGAAATGAACTCGACTCCGGTGAGTAAGATCGAAGAAAATGCTTAATCAATGTTGGAGCTATGTTGCGAATATCTTCTTCATGGACCCAAGTAGCATCATAGTTAGGATGATTTTTCCAGGTGACACAAAAACAATGAAAACCTCCCTGGGAAGAAGTACATACTTAATATCAACAATGGAAACAACTTCTTCCTTGCGTAGATGAATAGATGGCAACGTCAACTCCTTCAGACATTTAGAGATACTAGATGACAAAACCGGAGGCTCAAAGTTGCCTTTGTAGTGTGACAAGTCACGCACATTGAAAACAGGACTAATACCCAATGTATTTGGTAAATCAAGCCTATAAGCGTTTGGTCCTTGTTCTTTCAAAATCTCATACGGGCCCATGGCTCATGCGTGTAATTTTCTAAAACATCATTTTAGAAAATGTTTTGGACACACGCATACCATCACAAAGTCAGCTTCATTAAAATCCTTATCTCTATAACACATCAACAAGAAGTTTATAATCCACATTATTCAATATAATCTTACGTCTTATTTCATCATACAATGAATGTAATGAATGGATACGATCAACAAAGGACTCAATAGATGTAGACACATGTACATGTGGGGATAAGGGACCAAAGTCAACAAGAGTATAAGGGGTAGAACCATAAATAATTTCGAAATGACTCTTTTCCGTGAACCTATTAGACGTATGATTATAAGCAAACAAAGTTGTGGATAACACTAAATCCCAAGTAAGAGGTAAGACAACGAAAAAAGTCACCTAAACCTCAATTTACTATCTTTGTTTGTAGATGATGGGTAGTAGAAAACTTTAATTGGGCTATACTGAGGCCTAAAGTGTCCTCCAAAACCAACAGACAAATCTAGGATCTCTCTCGGACACTATGGAAGAAGGAAGACCATATAATCTTACTACATCATGAAAAATCAATCTAGTGACATGAGCAGCAGGTATAAAATGGGCCATATCTTAGATAACCTATCAACCACAACAAGAATTGAATCATGTCCGCTCGGCGTCTTAGGGATGCCTAGAATAAAATCCATGCTAATATCCTTCTATGGCTCATGGGGAATAGGTAAAGGAGTATATAAACTTGAGTTTTGTTTTTTTTGGCTTTAGCTAACTAATAGGTACAACACTGGGATACAACTCGCTTAACATCATATTGCCAAGAAGGCTAGTAGAATCGATCACCTACCAAGGTACTAGTATAATCCATACCAAAGTGACCAGTATGGGGTACAACACTGGGATACAACTCACTTAACATCCTATTGCCAGGAAGGCTAGTAGAATCGATCACCTACCAAGGTACTAGTACAATCCATACCAAAGTGACTAGTAAGACCATCGGCATGTAATTCCCAAATAAGAAAGTCTCTATAGGAGGTGTGGGGAATTCATAATCTAGTATCTCTAAAATGGTATCCATCATGAACCACATAGTCCATGAATTCCTTACAATGGCTACTAGAGACGTCTTGGTAGATATGACCAAAATTAGGGCATGAAGAGTAATCATCCTTCATTTGTCAAAGTTAGTAGCCTTAATGCTCCATTATAGTACCTATCCAACTAAGAGCATTAGCTACCCTATTTTCTACACCGAAACTATGTTTGAGGACAAAAGTATACTCTCTTAGAAACTTAAGCCATTTAGCATGCTTCTTGGGGAGTTCTTGCTTTGAGTTCAAATATTCTAATGCTAGTTGATCAGAGTAGACTAGAAAGTCCTGGGGTAAAAGGTAATATCGCCAATGATGGAGGGACTTAACCACAACATGCAACTCCTTAAGATGGATTGTGTACTTCGGTTTAGATGTGTTGAGCTTCTCTCTAAAGAATGCTATGGGATGACCCTCTTGGCCTAATACTTCTCTATGCCCGTCTCACAAGTATCATAGTGAACCTCAGAGGCCTTGCTAAAATCAGGATGCCTATGAATAGGGGCCTTAGTCATACATTCCTTAATTTCTTTAAAAGCTCTAGAGGCTTTAGAAGTCCACAAAAATGTGCCTTTCTTTAAACAATCAGTTGTAGAGACCATGGTGGAGCTGAAACTACAGATGAATCAACGATAAAAAGATATTAGGCCATGGAAACTACACATTTTTGAAACAGTTTTTGGTTCGGACCACTCCTTAACGATTTTAACTTTCTCAGGTTGGTAGAGATTTTGATGTGGATTTACATGCCCACTCCAACATGCAACCACCATCATACATCAACTCCAACTCGAATGATGAAATATGAACTCAAAGGGTAGGACATGGATAGGAATGAAAGTGATTTCACAAAGTAAACACTCCTAAACTACCAACTAAGGATTCACAAAGATTTCTTTACTTGGGATTCCTCAAAAAGAAGACACAAAGTAGACTTTCAAAGGTAGGAATAACTTTGAAGAGATTTATAACATATATCTTCAAAGATACAAACTCAAACTCACTAAGATGAATGTACATGCACAATTTCAATTCACAAAGAATATAAAATCGAATGAAACTCACAAAGAGAATTTTATTACTCAAATCAATATTACATTCTATAAAAGAGTCATAGGTATGCCATATACAGGCATAACCCACAAAATATTCATCCAACAACCATATTACATGTTGGGACAAGGAGGGGATTAATTTAGAATAAATCTTAACTAATTAGTTTTGAACCAAGATAGGTGTAAACACCATGTTTCATAGATGTTTCTCTATGTCCAAGCTGTCACCTTGTCATCTTTGATTGGTCAACACATTGTCTAACTCAGCAAGGTTTCATTTGGTTTCACAAAATTGCTTATTTTACAAGATTCTTTAATTTATGCTCAAATCTTCAAGAAAGTGTTTGCAACTTGAAAAACACCTCCAATTACTTTAAGAAACATCTAAAACATATCCAAAACACTTGTATAGATGTACGAATGAAGATGTACTTGCATCATTCTCCCCCTTTTGAAGAATTTGATCTCAATTTCAAAGATTTGAGTGTTCACAATATCGAGATGAACACATATTCTTCAAGGTGATGTTTGTTCTTGAATGTCTTCCAATGTTTCTTTAAGGACTCCATTGGATCGTAAAAAAAACACCTTATGACCTAATACATCATGATCATCAAACATTGGATATGGCTTCGAGTCAACCTTCCACTTCATGCATTCTTCACGTATGAAATCCGAACCATAACAATCTTGATCGCCAAGCTTTAAATCATCAATACAACTCATGGAATAATCATCATGAAGCTTCGAATCACACCATGGCTGAAATACCAATGTTGAACCATATAGTCAAAAAGAAATCCTAGGATAATGATGAACATTATCTTTGATAGGTTTCGATTTTCTTCATCATGAAACATGGTTATCCTTTTTCTTCAAAGATAATAGGACAACCACCATCTTCACTTTGCCATCCATCGCTAGAATAATCTTTGACTTCTTCCTTCTTTTCCTCTTTTCTTGCCACTTCAATTTCTTTCAATGTCAAGATGCATTTGTTAGGGCATTCTATGGCAAAATGTCCATAACTTTTACATTTATAACATTGCTTGTGCATGTCTTTAACCACCTTATCTCTCTTTCTTTCTTCATGTGGCAGCAACTTTTTGTCTTCGATACTTGTGTTCGATGTAGAAGTAATATCATGTGAAATGGATGAAATAGGCTTGGATATTGCCTTGTTCTTCTTAAGTTGTTTTTCAAACTTCATTGCTAACTTTATCATGTCTTCAAGTGAGTCGTATAAAGAAACCTCCACCTTGTCTCTAATGTTGAAATTCAAGCCTCCAAGGAACATTGCACAAGTTTGCTCCTTTCTCTCTTGAATATCACATATCAAGGAAAGTTTTTTGAACTCTCTCGTGTACTCTTCCACACTTGAAGTTCCTTGTCTCAAGGAAATCTTTTTGATAAATTTGTCTTGCTCACACTCTCTTGGGATGAACTTTCTGTTCATATGTTTCTTTAATTTTTCCTAAGATTTAATTTTTTATTTGCCTTTTCTTTCTCTACTCCTCTTGAGATTATCAAACCAATTTCTAGCAAACTTTCTTAGTTTGAGTATGGCAAGCTTACATCTCATTTGATCTTCATACTCTTTGAATTCGAATATAGACTCCATTGTTTGCATCCAATCAATAAACACCTTGGCTTCCAACTCTCCATAAAATTCTAGAAGTTCCACCTTGATGTTCTTCTCGTCATCACCATGATCATGCATTGGATGTCTTCAAATGGATCCACTTGATTTGCTGCCATCCACATCTTTTATATGTTCCAATCTTTCATTCAAATGTCCTCCTCTAAATTGCAATGCTTTCCTCAACATGCCTTCATATCTATCTTGATCCGCTTGTCTTTGATCATCCATATGTTGTAGTTGCATTTGCATCTTGGTTATGGTCTCAAGTAAAGACCTCATTACATCATCACTAGCCATTTGTATTTGGTGGAAGTGAAGAATACCAATGTTTGAATGTTTTTTTTTGGTTAAATGCACAATCCAACCAAATATGTTCTTCCTAAACAAAGCACAGCCAAAAGGAAAATCACTCGAGGGGTAGGTTTTTGCTTGTGTAGTCACAAAAGTCACAAAAGAAAAGGATGTAATACACAAGAATAAAAACTGAATAGGTTTTATGAAGAAAAGAATGTGTATATTCAAACTTATGGGAATCTTGATGAAGTTTATCAAGATCTTGGTGGAATATGCATAGAAACGATCGAGCTGGATTCTTAAAGGATAAAGAGAGAGAAAAGAAATCAATATGTTGATGAGTTTCTTGATAGGAGATGTACTAGCAAGATGAGTATATGCTAATGAATGATTTCTTGATAGAATTCAAGAAAAAAAAAGACAAAATGAAGAGAAAAATGGTTAGAAAAATTGAAAGAAAATAAGCTAAATTAGTGGAACAAAAGTCTTAGAAAAGTGATTACCTTTAAAAAAGATAAACCTATGCTTTGATACCACTTTTAATGTGGATTTACATGCCTACTCCAACATGAAACCGCCATCATACATAAACTCTACCTCGAATGATGAAATTCGAACTCAAAGGGTTGGAAATGGATATGAATGAAAGTGATTTTACAAAGCAAATACTCCTAAACTACCAATTAAGGATTCACAAAGATTTTCTCACTTGGGATCCCTCAAGAAGAAAATCCAAAGTAGATTTCCAAAGTTAAGAACAACTTTGAAGAGATTCACAAAGTATATCTTCAGAGACAAACTAAAACTCACTAAGATGAATGGACAATGCACAACTTCAATGTACAAAGAATATGAAATCTAATGAAGCTCACAAAGAGAATTCTATTACTCAACTCAATATTACAATCTATACAAGAGTCATAGGTAAGCCATATATGTAGGCATAACCCACGAAGTATCCATCCAACCAGCCATATTACACAGTGGAACAAGGAGGGGATTAGTTTAGAACAAGTCTTAACTAATTAGTTTCGAACCAAGCTAGTTGTAAAGACCACATTGCATGGATGTCTCTCCATGTCCAAGCTGTCACCTTGTCATCTTTGACTGATCAACATGTTGTCCTACTCAACAAGGCTTCGTTTGGTTGCACAAAATTGTTTAGTTTTGTATGATTATTCAATTTATGCCCAAATCTTCTAGAAAGTGTTTGCAACTTGAAAAACACCTCCACTAACTTTAATAAATGTCTAAAACGTATCCAAAAAGCTTGTTTAGATGTATGAATGAGGATGCGCCCGCATCAAATTTCCTGAGTAGAAACAATAAATCCCAAGAAAAGAACATGAGACTACAAAAAGGAGCATTTCTTAAAGTTAGCATAGAGCTTAGCTTCTTGAACGGTAGTGAAGATTTTTCAAACGTGATTCATATATTCATCTTTGGACTTGCTATAGATCAGAATGTCATTGAATTAGACTATGAGAAATTTTTCTATGAATGGTTGTAAAATAAGGGTCATAAACCTCATGAATGTGCTAGGGATATATGTAACCCAAAAGGCATTACTAACCACTCAAAGAGACTATCTTGTGTCTTAAAAGCTGTTTTCCACTCATCTCTTAGTCTAATATGAATCTGGTGGTACCCGCTTCATAAATCAATCTTAGAGCAATAACGAGAGCTAGTTAGAGTGTCCAACATGTCCTCTAGACTAGGGATAGGTAACCTATACTTAATAAAAATTTTATTTATGCTACTATCTATACACATTCTCCAAGATCCGTCTTTCTTAAGAGTTAATAAGGTGGGTACCGCATAAAGGCTCATGCTATATTTTGCAAATCCCTTATTAAGGAGTTCCTCAACTTGCCTATTTAATTCAACACATTGGGATTGACCCTATAATGAGGAAGATTAGGCAGCTGGAACCTAGTAACAAGATCAATGGCATGATGAATGTCTCTTATAGGTGGTAGCTCATTAGGTAACTCTTCAGGATTCAATAAGAAATTCACCCGATCACCTTTGATCTTGGCAGGAATTGGTAAAGTGGAATTTGGAGAGACCTCTTGAGCACATATGGCTAGCATGAAGTTGTTTTGTCTACTTTCTTGATTGAAAGCATTAGGGGTGATGATTTGAAGTCCATTCTGAACATTTTCTTTAGAGGCATAAGTGGGTTTAGGAGGTGAAGGGTCAGATGGCTTTGCAGGATTAAGAATGATATGTTTTCCTTTAAAGAAGAAGTAATGAGTATTGGGCTTGCAGTCAATCTTAACTGTATGATCATAAATCCAAGGTTTGCCTAGGAGATGGTGGGCTACATCTATGGGAATCACATCAAAATAATCTCTTCCTTATAATGTGGTTCTTAATGGAGGGGAACTAGAGATCTTTGGACAATAGAAAGAGTGGTCTTATTGACCCAAGTTATCGTGAAAGGATTAAGATGAGGCTCAACCTTAAGGTTTATCCTTTTTATCGCACCTTGAGATACGGCGTTAAGGGTACTACTATTACCTACTTAGCAGTTTTTCCATTACACTTAAAGTAAATGCAAAAGTTGGAAGTTCACTTCCACTCTTTAGGACAGGTACCTTGCGAGAGAACACATTGAACCACGTTGCGGTACTCACTTAGCGGAGGGTCAACAATCCTAACAAGGCTACAATGTTGGGGATTGTCCTCTTGTAATTCCTCATCATAATAATTGGTTCCACTATAAGATCCTCAATGGGGGGTGTATCAAACTCATGTTCTAAGACCATAGTATGATGGGGACAATGAGATGCAATATGCCCTCTTTCATGATTGTTATGACACTAGATGGAATTAGTAGCCGATTGAACAGTGTTGGATCGACTGCCTGGAGTAAAACTAGAATTATTAAATTAGGAAGCACTCTTAGGGGTAATCTTAGAGGATGCAGGAGTGAGTTACTTATTTGGACAAAAATCATTCAAATAAGAGGATAGATATTGAGTGGATAAGACGCTTCTTAAATTCAAGAGCCAGCTTGAAGGCTTCTTCTACACAAGTAGGGCCATGAAGCTTAACATATTCCCTTATAGACATCTTAAGGCCATTAATATATTGAAATAGGGTAATGTCGGTGGGTTTAGGGTAGTCACACAGAACGAAATGATCCTCGAATTTCTGGGTATACTTAGAATCACTAGAGAAAAACTATTTAAGATTATACATTTGCTTTAGGAGTTGATTTCAATGAAAGGTAGGGTGATATTTTTCCTTCAGCTATTCTTTCATGACAGCCCATTGACGAATAGGTGTCTCTCCTAAACAATCCATTTAGGTTTGAACAAATTTTCAGTATTACTTTGCAACTCCAGAGAGCTTCATCTTAGTGAAACGATCTCTCTCTAAGTCGTCCATGTTGTAGAAGTAAAAAACAATCCTCCATTTTTTCTAACCAATCATTGAAAAGTTTTGGTTCAAGAGTGTCGTCGTAAGAGTTTACTTTAGTTTTGACCTTTCTAATAGTATCGTCCTTGTAGCTTGGATAAAATTGGCTATCATGGTGATTGAGTTACTTATGATTCCTATGGCGAGGCAATTCTATGTCATCCTTGAAGTCTTCCTCATTTGAATCATTGAAATTAGGTGGGTCTAGGTGACCTTGAGGCCTGAAAGATGTGGAAGAATATGACTAGAAGCTTGCTTATGGGAGCTAAGGATGTTACGGTTTGAGTTGATTAAGTAGGCAACTAAATCGTGGTCGCGGTCGTGTTGTTATGTTATTGGAGCATCGCGAACAATAAATTATGTGTCGCAGTCGTTACGTCGTGAATTTTTATTTTTATGTCGCCATATATTCTCATTATTATTTATTGATCATTTGAATATAAATATTCAATAAACTAGTATTTTATATCATATAAGAAGTATTAAAGTGAGTCATTATATGTTAATTTTTTTTAATAATTCTAAATTTACCTGAGAATGAAAAAAGACATGTTATTTAATAGTTAATGTGAAAATAATAAATAGTAATACTTTATTATAATTTAATAGTAACTTCATCTAAGATATATATAGTAAATAAAAAAATTATCATGCATGCTTTTTTCAGTAGATTTAAGAATTTTCAATAAATCGGCAATTTATCTTGATTTATCGGCCGATAAATGTGAAAATTTAAAACCATAGCGTATTGGTAATTTCGCGTTGTGGCTGACCCAAAAACCGTTAAATAGCAGCCGCAACGCTATAGCGGGACTGCTATTTAATTGTATGCAGCTAAGTTAAATGGAGGCACTATGTGTTGTCTAATTGATTGAGGGTTAGATTTATCTATAGGCACTTTTCCATTATTCATTTACATATTTAGCTAACTTAAGCACTGATTGTTCTAACTGATCAACACAAGAAGGGTCAGATTGCTCTATTCACTTGAGACTTTTAGAAGACTTTTTTATTAAAAATATTTTTGAACATTTGTGTGGAGCTAGAAGGAATCTCTACACATGTACAGTAGCATTTATGTGGTGACCCACGATTCCTTTTTTACTACATAGCCTTTCAAGTAAGAAGGTGGAACAAAGGTTTGCTTAAGTACCTTCAAACCTTTCAGCATTTTAAGCCTTTGTGACAACGAATTTTGTAGGATAGCACTGACTTGTTTATGATAAGTTAATTTTCTTTTTGACATGACACAAAAAAGATGGACACTAACAAATATAATGAAAAATAGGCAATAACCCTACCTTATGCATGTCACAAAGATAAAAATATCAATTAAAAGACTAAATTAGATAAACAAGTATCCTTTTTTTTTTGGGTAATTTTTCTTTTGATAAAAATAAGTACCTAAGCAAATATGCTAAATAAACCAAATAATTCAAGCAAAAGTCAAGTAAGGACATCACCTTCCCAAAGCTTAAAGCTCCTGTTGAACCGTTGAGTTTGACTGCAAGACTAATATTGCCAAAATTGATCGCAACTCTTTTTTTTTTTTTTTTTTTTTTTTTTTTTTTTTTTTTTTTTTTAGAACAAAAAGTAAAAAAAAAAGAAAAAAGAAAATTTAAACAAAAGGTGCTAGTCATCCACGCACGATGCACTATCAATGAGCATGAATAGTGCTGACCAGTGGTGGTTTGCGACTGTAGTGGTGGAAGCCGGCAAGTGTGGCAAGGCTCTAGTGACCTGCGAGCATAGGGTGGCCGACGGGTTCTGTGATCGTCAACAAAAGGAGTGGTGCGCGACCATTTCGGTACTTGGCAAAAATTCATCAAAATCACATAATTTCTACCAACGTTATGTGTTTTTCTCCCTCTCTTGCCTGGATTTGAAGTTTAGTTGATATATTTAGGCTCTCAATTGCTCCAATTTCTTCGGGGGGTAGGGTTCTAGTGATTGTAGCAAAAGTGGGCAAATTGGGGTTTGATTGAAGTATGAGTGTCGAATTTGAAGTTTTATGGCTTCAATTGCTTTGATTTGTGGCTGATTTTTGGTGATTTTAGGCGTTTGGGTGGTGGTTAGGGTTTTGGGCGCAGATTTCGAATTTGGAGAATCAATTGGTTGTGATCTACTCAAGTAGGCTTTGATTTGATTGTGGGTTATGTTTATGGTGGAGGATGGGGATTGAATTAAGGCTTTGATGCCAAATTGATGCAAGGGTGAAAGAATTGAAGAAGAGATTGAGACTTAGGAATGAAACTAGGAAGATAATTGGAAAATTGAAAGAAAATAATTTTAATAATTGAGAATAGGGAAATTGAATAATTTTATTTATTCAGCGATACTAATAATAATGGCAAGCATAAGATTACTTAAGGATCTTAAAAAATAAATCATATCTAACTAATGAAGATAAATCTTATCTAACTAAAAAGATAAATTATATCTAACTAAAAAGATAAATCACATTTAATCATATCTAACTAATAAAGATAGTAAAATATGAAAGATAAAAAAGGCAAAAGATAGGAAGAATTTATTTTTTATTCCTACGAAAATACTTCTTCCTATAAAAATCTTTCCTATCTACATCAAAACAAAGCAAGAGGTGGAAAGGAGTTAAGGTAAGGACTCATAAAATGTAAGAAAGTGGATGTTAAAGCAAGGTTATGGAATGTAACCCATCTTCAACTTTTAAATTAAAAAGTTGCTTAGTGTCCTGCTTTGAAACCCCCGCCTTTATTTAATACCCAATCATTCTCTAATAGCATTGCTTCCCTTCCCCACCCCTCCCTCACTTGAACTGCTAGCAAGCATAACGACCCTAACAGAATAAATAATAAAGACCCCATTATGTGTCTCCCTCATTGTGCCAAAACACCTAGCTAAGCAATAATAAAAATGGCATGATAGCTTTAGCTTACAAGGGCTTGGTAGCTCGCCAAGTCACAGGTGAGCCATCTCTAGAGCCCCCACTCTTAAACTTCCCACGCCTTGCATAAGTGAACCTGAGCAGTGGCTTATCACTTCCATAGACAGAAACATCTTTTACAAAACTAAATCAAAACATTTGTAACTTCTTTAATTAGGAGGATAGCCTACAAAAATACATTTATGTGCTTTTGGATCGAGTTTTGAACCCCTAGTATCATACTTATGAACAAGGGCTAGACTTCTAATTTTTTTCAAGGGAATTTCTGTTACTGGCCAATAATTCAGAAAACAATTTGTGAAAATGTGAAAAATTGAATGGGCGTTTTGAAATTTAAAACCTAAGTAGGCATTTTGTTAATCAAATGATTGGCCGTTAACATTCCTTCTCCTCAAAGATACTTGGGAACCTTAGTTTGAGAACTTAAAGCTCCAACAACTTTAACAAGATGCCTATTTTTCCTCTCAACTACCCCATTTTGTTGAGGTGTATTATTACGCAAACTTTTATGAATAATGCCTTTCTCTGTTAAACAAAATATCTGACACTATGTTTAAAATTCTCTTCCATTATTGCGTCAAATTTTTTTTAATTTGAGTTTGAAACTAAGTTTAAACCATGCTATAGAAAATTTTGAACATAGCTGTAGCATCAAATTTCTTTTTTCAAAGGAAAACCCATGTAACCTTCGTATGATCATCAATAAAAGTAATAAACCTATGTTTTCTAGAAACAGTGGTTAGTTAGTCACTCTGGAAGGATCCCATCTATCATGTGCATGGTTTTGTTTCCTTATAATTTTGAAAGGTTTTGATTCTTTATAATTTTGGGATGGAATAACAACACGATGGTGTTTAGGTAATTCACAAGATATGATTTTTATATATAATTTGGGGAGTAAATGCTTTAAATATTGAAAGCTAGGATGTTCTAACCTATATTGCCATAAAAGAATTTCACTATCATTAGAAGTAGAAACAAATTCAAAACATGTTGTTTGGTTGTGTTGTCTATAGTTTGATCCTTTATGGAAAAGGTAGGGTCCTATCCTATGCTGCTACTTCAATCATGGTCCTTGAAGTTAAATCTTGGAATTCACAAATAGAATACCAAAAATTAACTTGATTATTACGTTCAAGGGATAGTTTACTAACAAGTAGCAGATTGTATTATAGGTTAGGAGTGAGCATTAAACCTACGCTTCTTGTATGCATCAGTGCTAACCGCTAGTCATAGGGTAAGAAGAGGGAGAGGTGTGAGACAAAAGTGTGGGTGTACTTGTAGGCTTTATGTATGTGATTTAAGAGTGCACATCTAGGAAAAAAATTTTTGGGGAGGGGGTGACAAGATTTAATGACTTTTGGTTTGGTCATTAAGGAGTTGTTTGGTTGGAAGTAAGTGAAAGTCCAAAGTAAGTGTGACTTTTCTATAACTTAATTCTCACCTTTTTGTTTGACCCAAGTGAGTTATACTTTGTAGAACCATTTGAAATACCGGCATTCAGAAATCCAATCTAATATTTGCCAAAATTGATTTGGCATTTTAAAATATCTATTCTAGTTTTTGTTAGGGCTGACCAAATTAGGTATCTGATCTAATTTTTGACTGGATTATCTAGTGTTTGTCGATTATTTCAATATTATATTGTAATATATATTTTTAGTTAGAAGTTAGTTCTTGAAATATATTTTTCAGCCGCAAATTTTAATAATAATATTTTAATACTCGTGTGGTAAGATTTTAATTCATGGTAAGATTTTGGAATTTCATTTATCTTCTAGATTCAAACTGTTATAATAATATTTTGGTATTCTTGATATGGATGATGATGAGAAAAGAAGGAGAAAGTTTAGTTTGAAGATTCAAATGGTTGAATTGAAGGTGTTGAAGGACGATGATTTGAATGGGATGAATATGTGGACAAAATTTGTGACTTTAAATGCCTCAAAAAGGATCCTAATAGGAAATCACAAAGTAAACCTACTAGTAGAAATTCAATCACGCAAAGATGATTGAACCTTCACTCACATAGAGATAATAAGCTAAATTCTAATATAACCGAAATGAATAGTTGTATTAAAATTCAAATCTGATATGTTACAAAGGAGACACGCTTATTGTGGTCCTATATATAGGCTAACCAACATACAACTTGCACAACTAACTCATAACAACCTAAGTTAGTTGTAACAACTTATAACTACCCCATATATCTCATATTTTCGACATATGCCAATTATAATGACCAACCGTATGCAATAACAAACATAACAAACCCTAGATTTTCAAAATAACAACTAATTTTTCTACAACAAACTCTTAACAACCTACAGATGTGAATCACCACTCGTGCTAGCTTATTGTAGCTTGCATTTGCCACTGTACCAACTTGACATTGTTGTTGCCAACCTTGTAACAAACATGTCTTAAAGAATCTTCACATTTTATATGCCATCTTGCAAGATTGTGACACCGTTGCTAGAATCTTCCAATAAAATGTTATTAGTAAAAGGAACACTGCAAGAATCTTCAAGATTGTAAGAATAACAATTGAAGAAAGAGAAATTTGAGGATTGCATAGATGTTCCTATGTCAACTCTTTTGAGTCAAAAGATATTATATGAATATAGATATTGATACTATGTGACTGATGGTTTGTTTTTAAAAAAATCTATTACTACTTATTTGAAATGCTTGTAAATTGTGGAATTAGATTTTCATTTGTATATATATTTTTTAGAATTCTCATATTTGGTATGTCAAATTTAATAAGAAATATGACTCTATCCTAGAAAATTTTAGGAGATATCAATCTTTTGTAGTTAGATATGGATTTTTGTTTCCAATCCCAATTCTTATGGGTTTTTATAGCAAATAGATTCTTTGTAAAGTTATTAATATTGATAAAAGGATGTTTTCATATAAATATCGAGAAGGTTTGATATCCAATTGGTGTTTTCAATTATTAAATATTTGTCTAAGACATGTGGCTGGAAAATGAAGCACCGGAGGGAATAGTGCCTCAAGAAATTCAACTGGTTGTTAACCAGTATGATGATGTGCATCAGATGCCTTAGGGGCTGCCTCCTCCTTGTTTTCTAGATCGTAACATTGTTTTGCAATCGGGTATAACCCCTGTTATTGTCCTCTCTTATCACTATGCTCAGGTGCAGAAAGATGAGATCGAGAAATTAGTGGTAGAAATGATAGTTGTGGGTATCATAAGACCTAATCAGAGCCCTTTTTCCAGCCCGGTCTTATTGGTAAAAAATAAGATGGGAGCTGGAGGTTTTGTGCTGACTATTGTGCCCTGAGCAAGGTAACTGTCCCTAATAAATTCTCATTTGGGTCAATGATGAGTTATAAAATAATTTGGCTGGAGTAGCGTGGTTTTTGAAGTTGGATTTGAAATCAGGGTATTAGATCAGGGTGAACTTAAGGGATATACACAAAACCACTTTCCGGACATATTAAAGGCATTACAAGTTTTTGGTACTGCCATTTGGCTTGAACAATGCCTAAGCTACTTTTCAGTCCCTAGTAAATGAAGTGTTCACTGAGAACTCCATATTTATTTTCCATGTGTTAGACAAATTCCATCGGGGTGGAATTGGTGGCCATTCCGATGAACTTAAAACTTGTCATCGATTGACTAGGGAGGTGTATTGGAGGGGAATGAGGAAGATAATCTAACAATTTGTGTCTGAGTGTTTGAGTTGTCAACAAGATGGAAGAATGGAGGATTAGAGAAGAGGGGGGCTTGTTCCATTTTTTATACTTATAAAATTTTGTTAAAAAAATAGTATGAAAGAAAATGCAAGAAATAAAGAATGTTACCGCTACACCTCGCTGATAGGTGTGAAGTCATAAACTTGTCCAACAAAATCTAAACCAAAAACTAAACCAAACCCTCGCACCGTGGAAAATAAATTAGCAGAATACCTAAATTTTAAAATCTTAACCAAAATATAGAAATATAAAAGGCCTTTTACAATACCAAAGTAAAATTTCAATACAATAACTTAGTGTTCCCAAATATTTATAAACAAAATGAAAGATAAGTCCATGCAGGGGAAAAAAAAATCTAAATAGCTCTAATACTCTACCTAAACTGACAACTGCAATTGACATTCAACAAAGAACTTGCACACAGGCAACTAAACGAGCACAACATTAATACAATGACATACTAAGTGAACTACAATCAAACTCAATATATAGTAAGAACGTGTACACATTTCAACCTTTGATCATTATAGAGGAAAAATGCATCTTTGGTTAACATGTAATAATGGGAATGACGTCATTGACATGCTTACAAATAATCATCCTATCATGGTATAACAAGTAAAATATGAACAGACATACAATCATATAAGATCATGGGAAGTTTAAGAACTTACCAAACAGATGAAATAGACATACAATCATATAAGTAAAATTTTATTAATTTATTTTAATTGAAGTTTTAAAAATACAATTAGACATATTTTATATCTTATTGCATAATCAATTGATTAAAAAAATAAAGGAAACCCCCATTTTAATATAATTGGGGTTTTTGAGTCTGGAATGCAAGTTTGGTTAAATCTTACTAAAATAATCAAACTAACAGTTTGAAAATGAAATTAAACATATTCTACTATTTAATAGTTTCCATCAATCTCTTGATAGGTACCCAAATAATGATAGTGAACTTTGATGGGAATTTCTTTTGAAACAATAACGCAAAGACATTTTATACTATCAGTTTATAACAATAGCTTAAACTGGACAAACCTGAGCTATATGGATATATCCGAGTAACAAACTGAAATACTATAAATTGATCAACCCAACAGCAATCAATCTACTCAAATCAACCACATGACTTATGTATACATAATCAAAAAACTGATTTAGCTTAATTAAATCCAATCTATACAAAATTAATTGAAATTAGAAGTTAGGGTCAGCAAAATACACCACACAAATCTAGTCTAATTATAGCCTGTTAATGGTAGGGGAGGAGATGGTTGTGCTCACTAGAGTCTAGGCATCACTCGCCAGTAGCCAAGCAAGTGGTGCTAGGCTGTTGTGCTAGCAGAGATTGAGTTGTGCTGTTGGTTCTGCATGTTGCTTGCTGCTGCGTGGTGGTTCAATTTCATTGTAGGGGTGGTTTGGGGCTGGAGATGGTATGTGGTGGTGTGGTTGTGGTATTGTAAAAAAAGGGAAGGTAGGGGATTGGGGTTAAACAGGATATAAGGAGTTAAAAGAATAAGGTAAATTTTAACAGAAATACTCTTGTGAATAACTTTTCGGATAAGCAAAAAATTATCCGATTCAGTACTTTTATTTAAAATAAATGAAAATTATTAAAAATATAATACGATGTCAAAATAATATTTAAAATACATTTTTATAAACTTGAGTGACTTTAATTAATTTAATACCTTATCAAAAAAGTCCTTTGTTAACAAAAACAAGACAAATAGAAGAAAATTAATTTAAAAGAAAATTATAAATAAGTTGCGTAAACCTTTAATATTAATTTTTGAAGATATTATCTACCTCATAATATAAATAAATTCAAAAACAAAAATATTTATTACGGATATAAATGATTAAAAAGATTTTACTACTTTATAGGAATTTTATACTCTAAAACAACTTATATTCGTTAATAAGATATAACTCCAAAATAAAATCGTAAACGATAGAGTTATAATAAAAAATGAATTAAAAATTATTAAATTAAAATCACACAACAGAACGAAAATATATTTTAAATGAAAATTGAATGATGGTATTTAATAATTTTTTATTCGTGAATGGATATATTCAAAATTATCCTCAACAATATACGATTAAAAAAATTCTAACATGAATTTGAAATCGTTGATAAAACAGTAAAAGGAAACGGAAACTTATCAAACATTTGTAAAAATCAAGATTTAACTAAAATGAACCAGTTAAAATAAAATTGGAAGTCTTCATAACTCAACATTAATATTTTTAAAAAATTAAGTTTTTGAAAAGTGGGATGTTGTACCTAGCTAGATCAAGGGAGAAGGGTAAAAACTAGAATATCTACAAGAACAAAGAAAGGGAAAAAGCCGAGGGGAGGGAGCAAAAGTGGGAGAATAGATAATGACCAAGTATAAAAGTGATTAACCAAAGGAGGATAAGCCCTTATGGTTGTCGATCAAGGCAAGGGGAGATAGAGGGAGAGTGTGATTTGATGGGGGTTGTTTGCAAGGCATGAAGGTTAGGGTGGTGTAAGAGTGTTAGAGAGAGGAGGTGAAACGTGATTGAATTATGACAAAAATTGTGATTGAATGCGTAAGGGCACACACGATCAGATCAAGAGAGGCGAAGGGGTGTTGGATTTCGTGGTTAATAATGATCATGAAGGGTTAAAAATGATTTAGGTAATGTGGAAGGTTCAATAAATGGTTAAAAATGAAAAAAACAATTAGATAATTTTCAAACATTATGAAAAATTAGGGAAATAAGTGAAATTAATTTAGAAAACTAAATATATAAAAACATTAGGCATAGAAATTAATTTGTTGTTAAAAAAAGTAAAAGAAAAATAGGAATGGTGATCATCATTAGCTCTGGTTGACCGTTAGATGCTCTGAGCAAATAGGTCTGAAATGTTGTTGGTTTGTCAACCAAAGGCAATGCTTCGTCGACTGCTTGTTGATTGAAATCAAAATTAGGATTTTGAAAGGTAAAAAGGTAAAAGCCATAGCTGAATTTGGAAATGTAAGAAGGTTTAGGGATTGTGGTAAGATGATTAAGCCATTATTAATCATTAAGGGAGTGATTAAGAAGTTAAATATCTAAGAATTAGGGTTAGAAAAATATAGGATATTATATATCCAATTGATGGATATGGATATTCGGTTTTACATAACCTTGCTAGTACTCCTTTGAGATGTATATTAATTACAATTTAGTTGGCATATTAAATTGATAATAGATTACAATCCAAAAATAACTTCATTTGTTATATCAATTAAGGGTTATAATTGTAATTTATGTTCCACTCCACTATTAGTATAATGTTGAATAAAACATAAAATACTATTGCTTTCAGTCAAGTGGAGATACATACCAAATATGAAATATAATTACTTTCATGGAAGCATTTTCCTAAAACGCCTTCAGAAGCAAAACTTACTAAGAAAGTTATTTCCTTTTACCAGAGAAGCCCTTAGTCTATCCTCTTATTACTAATGGAATTCAATCTGGTATCATCAAATGTAAGGAAGTGAGGAGTGGAATATTTAGGTCCTCGTGGTTACATTATTTTTGTTTTGGTTAAGAAATTATTTTATCCCTTAAAATTAGAGGATATTAAAGAAATGTATACAATTGGAGTAGGTGGTGAAAAATCTCGTGTGATGCTTACAGTGTTTAGATTTCTGCACTCTGTAGCCCAAGATATTGAAGGCACTATGGTAAATGTGATATTGGTGCATGTTAAGATAATTGAAGGATCTTACTCAGGATTAGCAAGGTGTTGTCTCTATCGAACCTTTAGAATGTAAAGCCCTGTATTGAATTTATTGATTGAAGGACAGCAAAACCCCAAGTTGTTGTTAGTTGTTATACTATCGCCTGCCCTGGTGCACCGCATTTCTTTGAAATAAACCCAGTTGCTGCATTTTCTTCCTGCAGGATGAGCTTGTGGCCTGGTGGTCTTACACATGTAGAGCTGGTGGCAAGCTCCCATCTGAAGAAGACTTGTTAGCTAAGGTAAAGGAGAGGGTACGGTTAGGTCTTTAGTTTTTGAGCCTTAACTTGGCTACCGCTGGATCTTAGCAGTCAGTCACTCGTGTCGGGTTTTACTCCTGGAGTACTAGTTGCGATTCCTATTTCAAGTGAACAAGTTTGTCTGAACATGGATCGGGCGGAATGCACCTGTTCTGCCCTCATGTCATTTCTTAGGAATAGAAATGATGTATATTTTGTACGTAAGAAGAATGAAAATATTTTTACAATGTTGTGCTTGTATGTGAGATGGAATCACATGTAATTTTTTTGTTGATATCCCATGTAAATAAATTTATTGGTGCTGTGCAAACTTAACTAATTTTTGTTTAGGATATGACGGACACTGCCTCTAGCTTGAATGTTGGGCTATAAAGCCATCAGCTGATTAAGCTTATACGGATGATGTTAATGGAGTCCGGTTAGCAAGTAATAATGCTGACAACTGGGCAAAAGTAATATATTACTGTTACTTATGGTCGGGTCGAAATTGAATATACGGAGACTAGTACCCACGCCTGCAATAGTGACCTGCGTTAGTTTTATCCCGTAAAGTATATTTGGGTGATACAAAATGAAAAAAAGGTTGTTAGGGTAGTAGATCGTATTAAAAAGGTTGGGTGTGGAAGATCTTTTGAGGCGGGAGATTTTATGTGGTAAAGGAAATGACTAGAAAATGACATTGTGCCTTAGGCTTCGCTTGGTTCTTCGAAAATAGTAAGAAAATAAAAATTGACAGAAAAGTAAGCCTTCTTTATAATGTTTGGTTTGAAAAAAAGGGTATGTTTTCAGAAGAGTATTCTTGTGTTTGTTTCTTGTGGAGAAAAAATTAGGTTGAAAGCAATAATTATTTGTTTATCTTAAATTTAAATATTTACCTGTATATTTATTGCATTCAACAAAGATATTTGATTTTATTTTTAAAAAAATGTACTTATTAGGAAAAAAAGAAGAAAACTACTTGCTTTATTCGATAAAGCCAAAAAAAAAACGTTTGTCAAATATTTGAGCAGTACTATTATATTATATAAGTTACCTTAATTAGTTACCGAATGTACTTTTTTTTAGCTATTTCTAAATTATTGTAATATTTAGAGGTTTCTTTTCCAAAAAAAAAATATTTTTTTTCTTAATAAGAGCTTTTGTTAATGATTTATGAATTGATGGGTTCTTAAAGAATTAAGGTAGGAGTAAAGTAAGCATAGAGTGTTAAGGAGAAAATTCAGAGGGAAGAGCAAAAGTGATATGAGTTGTATTATAAAATATTCAAAGTGGATGCAAGACCTAATATATATAAGGTCAGAATGAGAGAAAATTAAGGGATAAAAGTAGTGTGCTTGAAAACAACTAGTTGTCCTTTTGCGTAGGAGACTAACCAAGCTTGAAAGTAGTATGGCTATCCAAAATTGGTCTAAAGAAGATGTAATTGTGCCCAGAAGTTTTTGGGCTAACTCTTATTATTTAGGTTGACATTCTAAGGGTCAATTAATATGAGTTTAGAAAAAATGCATATCATTATTCTCTTTAAAAATTCACTCTCCTAAACTTGTAGTAGTAGGGGTTCAGAGTGTTGGCCTAAAAGATGAGGGTTAGCCTAAAAGTTTTTATACACCCACCTCTTCTTCAGACCAATCCCACGTAGCCTTATCGATTCCATGCTAGGTTGGTATCCTACACAGTACAAGGGTAGATTGATGTCATCAAACACACAATAGTTTTCTCTCTTCTTTTTTCTCCATTCTACCCTTATATATATTGACTCTTGTACCAATTTAGGGGATCTAAAATTTATAATACAACTCTTACACATCTGTTTTTTTTTATTTCTCCGTTGAATTTTCCCCTTGGCAGTCTATATTTACCTAACTCCTCTCTTATTTTCTTATGACCCCCTCAGTTCACAAATCACCAATAACAACATATGCCATTTGTGAGGATCCTTACATGAAATTGCCTCCACTATATCCTTCTGATCAATCTTCTTGGGAGGATAATCTAATTACTATCTCTTAGGTACAGGTTGTTAACGCTAAGCTTCGAGCATCCTTTCAAGAGATGGTCTCAGACATGCTAACTCCTCAAGCACAAACCCTCAACTAACGGCCAGACCTTGTGGATCATTGGTGCCATGATACACCTCAACACCCTACTCTATAAGAAACTCTTGTGGAACCTCTAGACCTTCCAGATAAGAATCTAAGGACAAAACTATGTAGCATTGTCGTCCAAGAGGGGGAAGCAAAGTTGATGGAAGTTACATGAGCCAAGATGACTAGGAGTGGTAGACTATGAGAATCTTTTAGCCCTTGTAGACGATACATGAGGGAAAGATATTTAATCCTAAAGAAGGCAACATGATATCCTCCGGACAAGTAGAGACAAAGAAGAAATTTAAAGATATGATTCCCGTAGACCGAGAGAGGTGAGGAAGACTCTATTAGTAGAATGATAGATCGAAGGACATATAAAGCTTTGGAAGCTATGAGAGCGACTAAGGATGGCACTAATGGGCACATTTGGTAGTCACCCTTCACAAAAGGCATATATGAAAGTCCAACATAAAAGATAAGAATTCTGACATTTGAATCATTTGATGGTTTCATAGACTCATAAGGCCATTGAATGTGTTTACGAATACTATGTTGCTAGTTGGGGCACGGGGCATGAGATGAAACCTTATGCAAGGCAATGTTAGAAACTTTAAAAGGAGCATTGTTGAGATGGTTTGGGAAACTTAAAGTAGAATCAATAATCTCTTTCTCCCAGCTAGTGGTAGCTTTTATTGAGTAATGTCATGCATGCCGACGGCCTAAAAAGTAATCTTCCTCCTTGATGGGATTCTCTTAGTGTCCGACATAATGTGTTTAGTCATTTTTGAATAGAATCGATAAAGATGTCTGCTAGATCGATGAATTGGACAATGGCATTACCATATCTTTCCTTCTTATAGATTTAACTATAAAGATCTAGTGGAAAATTTGTACTTAGCTAAACATAAATCATACACTTCTCTAATAAAGGACGTGTAAGAAATAATAAACGCTAAAGAAATGAGCAAGATAATGTGGCCAATGGTTAGAAGAATGGACAAAGAGTGCATGGGCCATAAAGGGAACATAAAGATATGAGGTGGGCGATCAAACTAGCTTCCTGAAGGACTCGAGTTGTCATATTTGACATATATACACCCCTAGTGGCCATCCACTCATATATATATTACGTGAAAAACATAATACAAACATTTTCAAGGCCTTTTCCTATAAAAGTTGAGATGCTGTATAGAAATAAGAACAAGTGGTGTGACTATAATGAAGAACATGGTCACACTACAAATGAGTATTAGTAATTGATGGACTTTGTTGACAAATTGGGGCGTAGGGGTCATTTGAAGAGATACGAGCACACACCCTCGACCAGGTAAGAAACACCCTCAACCCAAAAGTTTCTTCCACTTTGCAAGTCATAGGACCTTAGAAGATCATACATACTATTTTAGGGGGATATTCCTTGGTATAAGCAACTAATGTGATCCTCAAATCATATATTCAAAGAACTAACAACCAGGAAACCAATAAGAGAGCAAAAGCAGGTGAATGGGAAGTTAGTTTTACAAAAAATGATGAGGGGCCAAGTATGGTGGACCGTAATGAGAAGAACACGCAAATTGAGTGATGAAAAGGGTTGTCATAGACATAAACAATACTATGGATGTTATTTCTAGGAATCTTATACACAATTAAAACTTCTGGAAGGATATTTGTTAAATAAGACTTAGCCTTTTATATGATTCATTAGTTAATTTAAAAAAATTGAAGGGAATGGTGAACCTCACCTTAATGATTGGTAAACCAACAACTTTGAGGAGCATTAAAACAAATTTTGTTATCGTGGCCTACCCTTCGGTGTATAACATGATATTAGGATAGTTGTCCCTATATAATCTACGTGTTAGCATTTTTCATGGCTAAATAATTAATGAGATTCCCAATTAATGGAGCATGGGTAGATGTCAAGGGTGATAGGATATTGGCACAATAATGTTATGTAATAGAATTAAATGACGATTCAGAATGATTGGATGTCAAGAAGCCAAAAAATTACTTAATATGTGTTGATTTTTGAAGGTAAAGAAATAATTTTTTTTCTTTTGTTTATATATATGTTAATGTTTCCACATAATGATATTTTATAGTAAATATTTCAATTAGTACATAAGCCTTCTAACATAGAGGTAGCTTGTCAAATCTGTAATCCCTCTCACAAAGAGATTGTTGACTAATCTCTATTTGTAAACTCTTATCAAGGTTGTCAAGTATTGAAGACGAGCATACTTGCTAAGATGAAAATATCCAAAAAGTTCACTCAACAATCCTAAAGCCCAATATATAATCCCTCTCAAAAACAGGCTATCAAACATGGAAGAAGGACACCTGGTGATATGCACTAACCCTAAGGCGCAATACATAAGCCCTCAACCAAGCCAGATTTGAAGACGGGGCACACTTGGTGAGATGAAAGATGGACTTGCTTTCATTCACTAATCTCGAGGGGCACACATGATGAGGTGAAAGACCGATACAATTTCACTCACTAAGCCAAGGCGTGTCCTTAGTTGAGGTTGTAATACCCCAAAATTTACTATTAAAAACTTTCAATTTAGTGGAAGCACAATAGCTAAATAGTTGGGTGTTATTGTCGTAATTGATGTAAGTCTAGCTTACCATACTATTATTACGTCAATTACAAGGTAAAAATAATTAGAACATAAAACATGATAAACAAAAATGAGAGATGCTTCATAAACTTAAATAGGAGTTTAAGAATTAATTATGAGTACAATATTTAAAAATACACAAAAGGAATATTATGGAACTAATAATTAAAAAAGGTATTTGGGTTAAAAATGACAATCAAATAACATGAAACTCTACCCAGTCTTGATATAAGAGAATCACCCCTTCCCAATTAGGGCATCATAACTAGTAAAGTCATCCAAAGGGTTGTCATTAACCTACACAAAAGCATTCGAGGCCTCTACTCTGGAGAATGTGTAGCTCTAATGCAAAAGATTATTAGTACGCTACGTATTGAGTAAGGTAACAATATAACCGAAGTAAGGTTATACATAAAATATGAGTTCACATTAGAGAATTAGCATACATGCTTGTTAACATAAAATGATTCAAGGTAAATACTAATTCCATACCTTATTATTAGTTATAAATATAATCCATTCTTTTATTTATATTGAGTTAAGAGACCCCACTATTGTTAATATAACGGAATAGACTGAAATACATATTAGTAAAAAAACACACTTGAACCACTATTATCGTTTTTTTGAGCGTTCCCAACATATAATAAGGCAACATGTTCCTCACCACTATTTTTAAATTGGTGAAATGATCTGAATCACCTCTCGGGGAAACACACACTCGAACTACTATTATTGTTTGATGAAACTGACATAACACTTCTATCTTGACTCATTAAATCATTTGCTTTAAGTGATTAATATATTTTCCATTATTTACTTTTTTCATCATCATATTATCATCCACATTGAGTTTAGAGGCCTAATACTCTTACTCCATCAAAACTAATTGATGCACTTTTGAGGAAAAACCATACTAGCGCCACTATTATCATGTAGTGGAACAGACACATAAAACATTTCAGTCGAACTCATGTGATCTTTCACTTTAAATAATTAATATTTTATTTATAATTGATTTGATTTACAAAATACATAATTGAAATATGTAAAGCACAACCATATAGTTATCAAAGTTGTTTTTAAGGAATAGGTCCACAATTTTCCAATGAAATCCTAATTTCACATTATTAGTATAACCCCTTCCATACTAATAACTTATTTATCAATGTTACCACAGCTTCCTCAAATATCATTTTTATCAATATATCTAAAACTCAAGGTTTAAATTCAATGTCTTACACATACGATAATAACTCCGGCTCTAGGGTTACTGTTCCCGATATAAGCCTTCTCATTTTATTTGGACATAGGCCATTTATGCTTACTCCAACAATTCCACATGATGTTCTTAGTATATTTTAAAACATTTAACACAATAAAATACCAAAATTTCCATATTTAACCCCTTTTTACCAAAATGCCCTTAAGGATAGCCGAACACCCTTATTTCACAAAAACCCATATAAGTCAGATATCATTATTTCCCAATATTCAATTTATTACATCATCGTAAATATTAAATATAATTATGTACCATTTACCATAATTTTTTGAACCCATATAACTATACTATATATCAAATTAATTCACTTAGGGTTTATAAGATAAGTCTTGTAGTAACAATATCGTATAAACACATACTTTCTCATTCTTACTCACTTTCCATCATATGATCCACATTATCATATCATAACATTAACAACATGAATTTTAAAAACATAATAATGAAAAAATGATAATAAACACAATTATATATAACATTTAGTACAAAACCCTAAGTACGACTTGTATCCTTACCCAAAAAGAAATTGGTCTCCATGCATGTATAACCTATCCTACTTCTTTTGAGAACTCTATAAAATCACCTAATAAACAAGGATAAAACAACATTAGGACTTAAGGATATTATAAAGGAAAGACAAAGGTAAAGGAGAGTGAAAGAAGGAGCAAAAATAGAATCACAAGGCTTGAAGTTGTAACAGCTGAAACTTGTACAACCAAGAAGGAAGGAACAATAAGAAGAGGCAAACCAAGGGGGCAGGAATGGCACTAGTTACCATTTATGGTGGTAGGAGAGTGTAAAGGAGGGAAATTGCTTAAGGGGTAGGAATGGAAGTGGAGGGCAAAATTATTGGGGAAGCAATGGTGGGAATGGTCGAAGATGATGGGTGAAAAATGATGAGTATGACCAAAGCTTGGAGGGTGGCAATGGTGATAGGGGATGTTGCTAAAATGGGGAAGAATGAAAAGGAAGGCAAAAGGAAAGGGGAAGAAATAGTAGAGGGGAGTGTTGCTAGTTTGTTGTTGTGTTTGAGGCGACAATGAGAAGGAGAAAGGGAACAAAGGAGATGGATTCTCAATTGTTGTTGTTCTTCGACTAAAATAAAGGGAAGGATGGGGGTATTTAGGCATGAAATGAGGCTTAGTTTGGGAGTTTGCACACACACACACACACACGGAAACACTTGTGTGAATGGTGAATGACAAAGGAGAAGGTGTGCACAAGGAGAAACAGAAGAGGCACGATTGGGGAAATGTGAGCTTGTGACTCGTATTTGGTGTGTAGAATAGCTTGGATTGTTGTGTGAAGTGTTTCGAAGAAATTTAAAATAGAACTGTGAGATGTTCTAGAAAGATGTGAATATTTTACATTGAAGAAATTAGAATTAGGAAATGTGCTGAACATGAAAGTTGTAGATCTTTCTGTTAGCTTTCCAACGCATCAAGAATCAGCTCAATCGAAGGTCCGATGAAGTTGTGACTGAAATACTGAAGATTGTCAAAGCTGGAAATAAACACGGGGGCCCATGTTTTGGAAACACGATCCGTGTTTTTTCATCAGGAAAATATGTTTTGTTTTCGGAGAGAGGCCAAGAGATAGAAAATAAACACGGGGGTACCGTGTTTATTAACATGGTCCGTGTTTTTTGTGTTTTTCGTTCCGCCTCGGTTTTCGCTAATGACAGTTTCGTATAGTATAAATACCATGCGATTAGAACCCTAATCGAAGAGTGAACGCTGTCTTCTTCTCCTATTGAGTTCTATTGTAATTCCTTGATGAATTGAGTGATTTATGTGAGAATTTCTTTGATTCTTTGTAATCACAATTACTTCACATCAATAAGATCATTTGTTTCCCCAATCTGTGTTCTTGAGTGTTATTCTCTTCTCAATTCTTGTGTGTTCTAATTGATTCTAATTAGATCTTATTTTTTCCATATTAGTATCAATCCACAACAGGAAATGAAGGGAAAAATGAACTCTGCACATCCTCTGAGATATGGGAGTTGATGGTTTTGATGATGATGTTAGGGGAAGTAGGTTATGGAAGCTTTAAAGAAGGGATTTGGTCGGGAGGGGGAGTGATTCACGTAGGAAGAATAGGGATAAGAAGGAAAAAAGGACCTAGATAGAAGAAAAGAAAAGGGAAAATAAATGGAGAAAGAAAGGAAAAAGAAAGGAAAAAATAAGTTTAATGTTAGAATTAAAATTAGAATAAAATAATTTAGATTAGTAAATTTAGGCAAAGTTAATTGTTAACCATCTAGGGTTAGGTTTAGGTTAAAAATATTAATGAATTGGAATAATGATTAGGATTATGTTAAGATTTAAGATTGAGGGATTATGATAGGGTAGAATTATGAACTTCCCAAGATTATAATTAAGTTACGATTTTATTTAGTCAAAATTAAAATTAGATAAAATTTGGGTTATTATATCAATACCTCCTTAAAAGAGACTTTTTCTCTGAAGTAAAAATGTCTAAGTTGGGGAAGAGGAGAAAGAAGGATGTAAGAGAAGGTGATCTTGGCAGCTAACTCTACTAAACTTGACATAATACTAGCAGGTACTACACCCTTATAAGAGGAAGAACATCGAGACCTAACACACTTGTGCTGTAAGGCTCATAATGCTACTCATGCATACCCTTTTTGGTTTCCTAAGTTGCCTCCTCTGCTCTATAGAAGCTCTAGAGAATCTTCATGAGTGGTAGTGAGCTCATCTGGGTCCAACATACCTTGGTTTTGAGAATCTACAAATGCCTCTCCTCATAAGACAATGAATCATTGAACTCAATCTCATTAGGTCGGATCACATGGGACATATCTGTAACATACTTCCTCATGTACGAGATGTGGAAGATGTTATGAACTTGGGGTAACTTTGATAGAAGTGCTAGGCGGTATTCAACCTCACTCATATCAAGAATATTATGAGGACCAATATATCTCAAAATTTACTTACCCTTCCTACCAAATCTCTACACTTCCTTGGTGGGTGAAACCCTCAATAGAACTTTATCCCTTGACTCAAAACCATCTCTATGATGCCTCTATTGTCCATATCTATTCCGTTGACTCTTGGTTGCTCTTATCCTGTCTTGGATAAACCAAGCTTGTTGAGTTGTCTCCTTAATCATCTCTAATACAAGTATAACAATTTTGTTGATGTTGCTCTAATAAAGGGTATCATCCCTATATTGGCATGATAACTATTGTTATATGAGAACTCTACCAAATATAGATGATCCTCCCAAATGCCTTGAAAGTTTAAAACACAAGCCCATAGCATATCCTTAAGAGTGTGAATCATCCTCTAAGTCTCCCCATCTTAAGTTGGGTGAAAGACAGTACTCATCCTCAAATTTGTGCCCATAGCCTCCTACTACTTCCCCTAAAAGTACAAAAGGAATCTTGAATTCTAATTAGAGATTATGTTGGTACGTGTACCAAGCTTGATAACCACAAACCTCATGTCAGAATCAACTAATTGATCCACACTCCAAGTCAACTTAATGATCACAAAAACTGCTAACTTAGTCAGCTTGTTAATGATAACACAAATCCTATTGCATCTGCTATGAGTCCTTGGCATCCCACTAAAAAAAATCCATTGAGATGAAGCCCTACATCCACCTTGGAACATCTAAAGATTGAACCAATCCTACAGGCATATGGTGATCGATCTTGACCTTTAGCAAGTCAAACACCTCGACATGAACTCTACTACCTCTCATATTATACGAGGCCATAATCTATCCTATTTAGGGCCTTGTAAAACTTATCCCCTCTTGGGTTGAGGAAATATAGAGTATAATGACCCTCCTCTAAAATCAGGCACTTTAGATTAATGCAACTTTAAATTACACACCAACGACCCTTGTAGTGTACGCTACCATCTTCATGAATCTGAAAGCTCTTGCCTCAACTATCCTGTATCTTTTACCAAATTCTCTCGAGCTTGACATTCCTAGACTATCTTACTCGAATCTCATCAAATACAATTGATGTAATCACCAAAGCACTTATCTAGACCTCTAAATCACCTTGCTGGATCAACTCTCTTCCCATCTCATCAGGCTTGTCAAGCAATCGATGAGACACCATATAAGAACTCAAAGAGTGTGATGTCTTCCTATTTAAGGCATCTGCGACCATATTAGCCTTACCTTTGTGGTAGGTCAACTCAATTTTATATTCCTTCACTAACTCTAGCCATCTCCTCTACCTCATATTAAACTCCTTCTTAGTGAATATTTACTTGATACTCTTATGGTCGGTGAAGAATTTGTATAGTATCCTGTAAAGATAGTACCTCTAAATCTTCAGTGCGAAGATGACTGTGGCTAGCTGCAAATCATGTTTCGGGTAGTTTTGCTCGTGATGCTTCAATTTTTGAGAAGCGTAAGCTACTACCTTACTATGTTGTGTCAATACACAACCCAATCCACCCTTTAACGCATCACTATAAACCTTTAACTTATATGATCCCAATGATAGTGTTAAAACCAATGTTGTAGTAAGATACTACTTCAAGTCCTAAAATGCTACTTCACATGCGTCATCCCATTAAAATATGGCATTTTTCTTCAGAAGTTTTGCCAAGGGATGTGCTACCTTTAAGAAGTCTTGAACAAAATACCAATAATACTTAACCAAGCCTAGGAAACTATGAGCCTCAAAATGCTAGTGGGTGCCTTCCATTTGGTGATTACCAAAATCTTCATTGGATCTTTGGTGAATCTTCCTGCTTACACCACTTGAATAAAAAATGCAACCTCGTAAAGCTAAAACTAACATTTAGAGATTTGGTATACAACTTATGCTCTCTAAGGAGTGACAATATAGTGCGAATGTGTTGCTCATACTCCTCTTCACTTTGAGAGTACCAAAATGACATCTATAAATACCACCATAAACTGATAGAGGAACGATCGAAAAATCCTCATCATCAAGTCCATAAATATAAAATGCCTAATGATGAGCACAAAAGGCATCATCATGATCTCATAGTTCCCATACTACATTGTAAAGGTTATCTTCATGATTTATTCCTCAGTGATGCATAGATGATGGTATCATGACCTCAAGTCGATCTTTGAAAAGATTAAAGCACCCTTTGGCTAGTTAAAAAAATCATTAATCCTTAAAAGTGGATATCATTTCTTCATCATTAGCTGGTTCAGACCTCGATCATCTATATGCTGACCAAGGCTCCCATACTTCTTCCTTAGAAATAGAACCGGTGGTTCCAATGGAGACACATTTGGGAAAATGTAGCTGAGAGCTAATAACTCCTCTTTCTGTGACTTTAACTCTCGCAACTCCATCATCGCAATCTGATAGGGTCCCTTCAAAGCTAGCTTGACCCCGAGTACTAACTCATTGGTGAATTCTATCTCACGTACCGATGATATACCCAGTATCTCCTCCAGAAATATGTTAGAAAAGTCTTGAGCAACCGAAATATCCTCTAATGCTGACACATCCTTGTTCAACTCTTGAAATTCAAAAAAATATATAAGGTAACCTCTTTGACCAATGAATACAATGTGTGGAAAGATATGACCTTTGTGGTAGGCGTAGACTTACATCTCTTATAGGAGACCCTAACACCTTGAGGTCTCCGTAACACTATTTATTCCCAACCACAATCTATCATGGCTCGATACTTCCCCAAAACACTAATCCCCCCTCCCCAAGACATTAATCCCCATGATGACACCAATATCTTGTAGCTCCATCTTAACCAAGCTTACTAGGATGTCTACCTCACTTATCTCTAAGGCCACGTCCAAGTAGAGCCTAGTGTGATTTGATCTATCCTCAAAAGGTAGCATCATAGATATAGCTACAATAGTAGATGGAGATAAAGCAACTCTTAGAATGAAAATCATTGATACAAATAATAGAGATGCTCCTACAAAAAAAATACACAGTTAATGAAGGGATGGAAAACATACTAGTGACCATATATAGCTATTGATCTGCCTCTACCTGGTTGATAAAAGATAGCGCCCACTTAAGTGTCCTCCCTTGTATTCTCCATGATATACTCCAAATACCTTGTTTTTTCCTCCTCTATAGGGAAATTGGTGACACCCTTGTGGTATCCTCTTATACTCCCTTTGTTGTACACTTTTTGGGGTAGGTGCCTTATCTTGCTACTACTGTGGTTGGTAGGTTTATTGCTATTGTGGTTGGTTGTTCTGTTGCCAATAAGCCTGCTACTGATATAGGTCACATTCTAGTTGGAACCCACACCTCTACTGATGTTGACACTCAAACGATTGGCGGCTCAACTTACTACTAGTCCTAAAATAAACAGAAGTGTCCAGATAATTTCATATTAGATGATCCCAACCTTAGAAATGACACATAAAGCATCTTGGTTGTACCACATGTTTGTTCCATCCACCCATATATCCCTTGGGATGAAAACTTGAAGGTTCACATCCCTAAACTTGAATTCAACCTCCTTAACCCTATATCTTCGACTTCCTATTACCTAGAATGGAAGCTTGCTCCTGAACCATGGTAGCAGCAACACACGCCCTCTCGTACAACATAGCTAAGTCTTGGTAAGCCACATCTCCCATCATCCTCCAAATGCTGAAATGAAGCCCTTGCTAAAATTGATACATAATTGTCGACTTGCTAGTTGCTATACTTGGTGCAAACATTAGTAGCCACATGAATAGAGCATGGTAATATTGTACTATCATGCTCCTATGGGTCCAACACATGAAATCCTTTATGAGGCTTTCTAGATAAAACTTAGTGCAAATCGTAATCTTGAAGTCCTCCTAAAAATTAGTAGTCCTCCTAATGCTTTATGACATACCCATAAGGCATCTGCAACTCCTAGAAGAAAGAAAGTTGCTATGCTTGCTAGAGATGGAAAAAGTTGATTCAACCTATCTAACTCGACCACCAGCATAAAACCCAACCTAACCTGACCCAAAATTGATCCTAATATAACTGACCTTGACCAACCTAAACCTGATTTGAACCTAATCCATACCTAATATCAACTCAACATGCCATCAACCTAACCTGCTAGCAACTCGACTTAAGAAAATCAAATTCGATATTAACTGGTTATGATAATTAAAAAAATACACATCTCTTATTATTTATTTAAAGCATTTTAGAATATATTATTATATAAATTTTACTTATTTTTCTTACTTTTATTGTGGACATAGTTATTTACCAACGATATTTTGATTTTACCAAAATTTTTATTTACAAGCACAACATTAAAAAGATATAATAATAAATAAATAGCAATTAATAACATATTGTTACTGACATGCTTATATGAAGTAAAACTTAATGCTTTCTTACAAGGTTAATGTGTTAGATTAATATTAGTGGCCAATGTTCGATTTGACTCAAATTCAAAGTGATTTGATCTAGGATTAGCCTGACCCAAACCTAACCTAACCCATTAAAATTTAAAAGGACCTAATTTATCAAGTTAACCCAAACCAGATATGTTACATTAAATCAAATATAAAATTACTCGAATATGAGCTTGATTAGCCAAAACCTGACCTAGCAAGCTTACCCAAAATAATCTGAACCAGACACGACTCAAACCCAAACTAGCTCAACCTAAACTCGACTCAACCTAATAAATTGACTCAATACAACCCAAATTTGTAATGACCCAAACCCAGCCTTAACCCAATTGGAGTAATGAGGTAACCTAAAATGACTCAAACTTAAAATGACATAACCCAACTCACAACCAACCTAAAAAAAGCCATAAACAACTCGATTTGAGAATGAATTGAGCCACTATAACTCAACCCAAACCTGATGGAATTTCCACCTATAATTCTTGCCTTCCTAGCAGGTGGACAATCATCCACCTTCTATGTCATGTCCATGTATTGAATCTTGAAAAACACCTTAAGGGAGGGGGGGATTTAATAGGGTTTTATGGAATGAAAATGACTAAATAAAAATTAACACATGTTATAGAGTGGTTCAAGAGTAAATTACTCATTATATCCATTACCAAAAGGTTCTCCCTTTTGGATTTTGAAAAACAATGTATTTTTATTGATGATCACTCCTCTCTCAGTTTTTGAGCCTTACTATCTCAATGACCTTCTAAGAGATGATTTACAACTTTACCTATTTATCTTTTCAAGACTCACCACATGAATCTTTTAAGAATGATAGGCAAACACTTACTAATCCCTTTGAAAGATTTTTAAGAGGAGGTTGTGATTAGAAATAGTTCTCACTAAGGATACAAGATATGCAAGTGTAGAATTTTGGATGAGATGTAATCTAGATAGATGTAATATGAGATATTATAATTTGAGAGAAGTTATAGCTAAGAGAAGTGAGAAAAAAACACTTTTTAGTAAAAAAAAAACTCTAAATTATGAAAGTTAAGAATTTTTGAGTGAGCAATTGAATGGTTTGAGAGTAAGAGATTAATTACACAATCAATCTTATAAAAAAGCATTTGTAATAAATGTAGAGGAACCTTATTTATCCCTCACTGTATAGCCATTAGATATAAAATCACAAAAGCTTTTTCACCCAAAGGGTAGAAAATCAGCATTTAATGTTGATCAATTGATCAGTCTGTTTGAACTAGTTGATTGGTATGTTAAAACTAGTTGATTGTTTATGTTTCGACCAAAAAGAAAAGTTACTATTGTGCAAAACAGTCAATTAGTTTATTCAAACCAATCGACCGGTTATGTAGAGACCAACACAAGTGCAATATTAGTATGGTGAAGTATTAGTGAAATATACTACCTAAAATATGGTTAGACCCATGCAACAAAGTAAATTCACATAACATCATGGTGATATCATATCGACACAACTCAAGTACAACAAGGCATTCTTGCATGAAAATCATAGAAGTATAAAGATACAGCAAATAGATCACAATCCATACAATATAAACCATATTAGAATCCTTCCTTCAGTGACCACACAATTCACAATAATATCCACATATAACCAAAAGGGTGCTTTAAAGCGCTAACACCGAGCACATCATAAGTTATAAAAGCCACCAATTAAGTATTTTAAAGCTTTAACATTGATCACACCAGAAGGTATGAAAGCCACCAATTAGGTGTTTTAAAGCGCTGGTACCAAACACATCATAAGGCATAAGGTTTTTTAAAATGCTGAAATTGAACACATCACAAGGCATAATAGCCACTAATTGGGTGTTCTAAAGTGCTGACACTGTGTTGATACCGAACACACCATAAGGCACAAAAGACACTAATTGGATATTTTAAAGTGCTGATACCAAACATATCATAAGGAATAAAATCCACTAATTGGGTGTTTTAAAGTGCTAACACCGAACACATCATATGGCATAAAAACCAACAATCATGTGTTTTAAAGTGCTGCCATCGAATATATCAAATTTGAGTTTCAACTACCATCATGATGATCCTTATTAAATCAAGGCAATCATAGTGGAAATCATAATTTAAATGTTATAAATACATGGAGGTATCAACACAAAAGACCCAAGAGAAACACAACAAATTATAACAAACCAGTCAGCTTCCAACCGGACCAATTGATTAGTGCCTTGGACTAGTCAACTGGTTTGATTGTACCAAACCTGAACCAAAACCACATAAGTGAACTATTTAATTGATTGGCCTGAAGACACCAAACCCAAACCCAAACCACACTAGTGAACCATTTGACTTGTCTGCTCATACTAAACCTGAACCAAAACTACACTAGTGAACCAATCGATTGTTCATGGGAACCAGTCCACTGGTTTGGTCTAACAGGTCAATGAGTCTAAGAAGAGATCAACCCATTTTGGCCTAAAGAGAAACCAATCGATGGATTTGACCAACCGATCGACTGGTTATAGAAACCATTTGACTCATTTGGTCCAATAGGTCAATGGGTCTAAGCAGAGATCAAATCATTTTGGTCTATAGGGACACTAGATGATGGGTTTGACAAACTGATTGATTGTTCATCAAAACTAGTTAACTAGTTTATGAAAATAATCGACTAATCTCATGACCAACCGAACCAAAGCTCCAAACCATTTGATTGCTCACAAAACTAGTTGATGGGTTTGAGGAACCGATCGACTAGTGTGGGTAAAACACTACCTAGACTTGCGATACACCCACCAAAGTTTACCACACTTTAACAAATTAATCCTAGCATACTTCTATGTCATAACACACATAGAAATACATGATTCACACATAGAATCACATAGATGCATGGTAATATACATACTTAAATGAATCATGCTCAAATGACTAACTTATGCTTAAAATAAGAGAAATCCAACAATACTACCTTAGAAAGAATTGTACCACATGCTTAGATCTTGGAACACAAATTAGATCATACTCACACATACACCAAACTCATAGAACCCTAAGATATCACAAAAGCCTATGTATATTAAAGATAAGAATGCTTTACCTTAAAGCAATTTTCTAGCACAAAAGCTCCTACTTGATAGCTATATAGCAAAACCTCGATTCCTAAGAGAATGAAAGTTAACAACATTGAAAATCATCTTTCAAAGCTTCATTCAAATTAAAGAAAAATCATAATAAGAAGAAGAACACAAAACACTACCTTTTTTTCTTCTCAAAAGTAAGGTGTTAAAGGAAGAGCTGGAAATCTTCAAACTTTCTCAACCTTAATTCATCATTGCTTAAGAAAAGTAGGAGAGAAATAAAACCAAGATTAAAATAAGAGAACGAACATAATATTCACACAAAGAAGGGAGAAAATCAGAGAAAGTTTTTTTTTCCTTAGCAAAGAGGAGAAGAGGAAAAAATAAAGGGATGTTCAATACTTGGGAAGTTTTCCACATGAAAAAGGGAGAAGAGAGCAAGAACAAAAAGTGAAAAATGACAATGGATCAGCAATGAAAGGTATAGAGGCAAGGCTAGGTTTACATTCACAAGAGAGAGGGAGATGAGACTAGTGAGATTGAGTGTTGGGTAACTAAAAAGTGAGGGCTAACTTGATGGGGGCATGTTTGAGAGGAATCAAGAATGAGCATGATAGTAGGTTAGTAAGTTAGGAGATGGTGCATTCAGTTAATCTCACAACCCCAGCTACCAAAAGAGTAAGTTAGGAGATGGTGCATTCAGTTAATCTCACAACCCCAGCTACCAAAAGAGAGAGGGATATATGGTGAAGTTCTTTTTGGAAAAAAATTTAGCTAATTAAAATTATGTAATCATCTAAAGAATGTGAAAATAAACCCAAAGCACTAAAACATGCTTATTAGCATAGTTGGACTCAAATAAAAAGTTTTCATAAACATTAGAAAGGCATTCAAATCAAAATCAGAAATGGATATGAATTTGTAGGACAACCAGTCGATTAGTTTTAGCAAACCAGTTGATTGGTTTGTCAAGAACATGAATGTCAATTCCTTAGGGATCTAGTTGATCGGTTAAGTAAACTAGTCTAACTAGTTGATCGGTATGCCTGAAATTCACATTTTTATTAGAATATAAAGCCCATTCCAAAACCAAAACTAATTTATTTTATATCAAAATAATTTTAAACACATTTTAAAGGATTTTGGGATGGGCTATTACAGCTTTAGACCATTCCACCGATTTAAGAATAATCAGTAAGGAGTGTTTTACTTTGACAAGTGTTGGACACATTCCGTAGGATGATAGTAGTGGCTTAGGTGTGTTGACTCTAAAAAGTGCTTTAGACCATTCCACTAGTTTATGAATAGTGGAGCCCCTAAATTTAAAGTAAATAAAAGAATAAAAATGGTTATATCTAATATAGAGGCCTTCATCAGTATTTTACCTTATGAGATTTTATGTAATTTGTATGTGTACTAATCATATGCTATGAATGTATGATTTTATCATTATCCCTAACTCAATAACATTATTACCATGCTCAATACATAGTGTTCTATCTATCCTTTTCATGGGTGCTGCTCATTCCTATAAACAGAGGACTCTAATGCTTTGGTGTAGATATTCGAGGACCAATTAGTTGATTTTACAACCTTTAATGCATTGCATAGGGAGGAGTAACCATATCCTATACCGGGCGTTTGGTTAAAGAGTTATGTTATTCGGATGATGCTTTTACCCGTACACCCTTTCGACTCTTTGATCTATGGTATCCCTTTATTTGTATTCTATTATTGTATTCTAGAGTAAATCTCCGTGTTTACTTATTGGTTTTAGCCTTGTGATTGATGTGAGGATTGTATGGTAAACTAGACTTGCATCAATTAAGGTGGAAAGACCTAATATTTAAGTTATAAGCTTTTGTTGTAAAATAAAAATTTTCAGTTGTAAAATTTGGGGTGTTACAAGCTGGTATCAGAGCTTTGGTTTTGATTAATGCATTTTGAAATTTGGTTTTCAAATGATCTCTCATTTTATTTCATTGGTCTATTTCATATTTTCAAACTTGATTCTTCAAAAACCTGGATTAACTTGTGGGGATTCAAGAATGGGTATCTTAGGTGGCCCTTGAATGTGATTATGTGTATTGTGTGTTAGTAAGATAGGAATATTTTTCTTAAAATGCACCCTGTTTTGTAGTTATTTGAGCATGACACTTAATGATCTTGTTGGTTGTTTGGAGGAGATATTTGAGGCATTCATTGAGTTTTTTCGATGCTTACCTTAGCCCCCGCCACCATCTCTGCATTACCTATAGGAGGTTATCAAAGAAGACAAGCTTCAGACTATTGCCATACATCACTTCCCAACCTACCCAGTGATGAGGATGTAGTAATTTGGGAAGGATGGATCCCGTGACATAGATAGGATGTATGAGACAGTTGATTGCCTACTCGCTCGGAAGGTGAGCATTGCAGCTTTCTTCTTACATGGGGTTGCCTGCACCTTGTGGGTAGGTCCTCATGCTTTAGGAGGACTACCGATGTTCTAGGAGGACTTTAAGGCAGCAATTTATGCTATGTTTTACCCCGAGCATCTTAAGAGGGAAAATATGGAGTTCATGTAGCTAACAGGGGATCATGATGGTGAGGCTGTGCCATGCCCAGTTCACCAAGTTACTGATGTTCGCACCAAGGATCGCAACTAGTGAGTCAACGGTGGTTTATCAGTTTTAGTAGGGTTTCTATTTTATAATTTTAAGTATGATGGGTTTTGTGTCTTTTCAGGACTTAGCCACATTGTAGAGAGGGTGTGTATCACTGCTACATTGGCTTAGGAGCAGGCTTCCATTTTGGGAAAGAAGAAGCCGGAGACATGAGATTTTGGAGGTAGAATCTAGTTTGAGGAGGCAGACCTCTAGGGCTTTAGCAGTGAGTTAGATCTATTCTTAGAGAGATAAGTTCCAATCCCATGATCAGATGGCCAGTCAGGGTAGATCTTTGTGTTAGCCAAGGTGCTTCATGTGCTAATTTCATGATCCTAACCATCCACGACAAGACTACCGGGGCACTCTAATTCGATGTAGGACGTGTGCTTAGCTAGACCATCGGCATTTTGAGTGCTACAGTAAGCAGAGTCAATATTAGCAATAGGGAATGTTGACACCATATCAGCAGACATACTAGTAGCAGGTCTACCAGCCAATGTAAATCGTAATTTTTCTGTAGTAAAATGTAGTGTGTTATAATAGTTACCAACCAATCCTTAGGAAATTATGTTTCTCCCTGAAATTTGTTGGTGCTAACCACTCTGATAAGGCTTAGATATATGAATAATTCACTGTAAAAGCATCCTTCAAGATGACATGTCCAAGGAAAGCTACCACATCTAGCAAAAACTTACACTTTGAGAGCTTGGCATAAAACTCATGTGCCCTCAATAACACCTAAGTGTACTCTAATGTTACACATGTTCCTCATGAGTCCTAGAGTAAATCAAGATATCATTGATGAAGACCATAAAGAAGTGATCGTGGTGTTGCTAGAAGATGCTAGTAGTGAGAGCCATAAACATCGTTGGCATATTTGTGAGTCCAAAAGACATCACGATGAACTTAAAATGATCATACCTAATCTTAAAAGAAGTCTTTAGTATATCCCTCCGAGTAATCCTCAACCGATGATACTCCGATCTAAGATCAATCTCCAAAATTATTATATCACCAAGTAGTTGATAAAAAAGGTCATCGATGTGAGGCAAAGGATAACGGTTCTCCATCAGAATGGGGTTCAATCCTTGACCATTGATGTAGAGTCTCAACCCACCATCTCTCTTCTTGAGAAAAAGGACTAGTTTTGCCCAAGATGATATACTCATTTGAATATACTCTTTCTCCGAAAAATCCTCTAACTAAGTGCACAACTCTACCATTTTAATCACCACCAAGCGATGAGATGCCTTTGACACATGCTTCATCCATGGTACAAGGTCTGTTGTGACATCTATCTCACATACTAGTGGTATACCTAGGATCTCATCCGAAAACATGATTGAAAACTCTTGTATCACTTGGATACCCTCAATTGATGGCTCATCAACACCCATATCTTGAACAATGCATAATTAGAGTAGATGCACCCTACGTACCAACGTACCTAGGAAAACCACAGAAACCATCCTCATTGACGGCCTAGACTCACATATTTTGTAAGAGACCCTAGCACCCTTTGGTCCCTTATGAACCATACACTCCTTTGCACAATCTATTATAGCTTGATATCTCGAGAGCATATCCATCCTAAGGACAATGTCAAAGTCACAACGTTTAAGATCGATAAGGTTTACTGGAAGCTCAATTATACTAAAGACTAACACCACATCTTTATATAAATTAGTACATATAATCCTATCCTCAGATGGGAGCATCATAGAAGTCTCTATCCTATTAGAAGGAATCATAGTTGTCTTAGCTATAAAAGTAGTAGATACAAAGGAGTGTGAAGCACCTTGAGTTAAATAACACATATGCAAGAAAGGAAGAAACCATAAACATTCTCGTCATGACATTTGCTTGCCTGTCAGGATCCGATTGACTAATCACATTTAGGAGACTTCCCAGAGGTGTTCCTACAACACTTCCTAAACCCTACCTTGGCTAAAAAGTATAAGGTCTTTGAAACCTCTACTGTAGAGTAGTCCTACTTGCTCCATTACCTATTGGCTGAGCCCTTTGAGCCGGTGGTGCTTGACTACTCTACCATGTGAATGTGTCTTCTCTTGTAGGAAACTACCTCCAATGGTATGGCACTCAAACCGATGGTTCCCCATCCTCCACAATTGTGACATTAAAATAACCTCCTAGTACAATTCATCCTTGGGTGGTTCTTACCACACTACTTACATATGAAGCTTCTTACGATCACTCAACTATCCTTTAGAGTGAGGTATTATCCCTGAATGATGATTGCCTGTGGAATGGAACCACTTTTGTCCTTCTTGGTGTTGATCACCCTTAAGCCTTGACTTGACCCTTGACTAGGGAAACCAAGCCTACTCAATCTCTTATACCTCCATGGCATAGTCGTACACGGCCTACAAGTCCTATGTATGAGTCTCCACCTACAGCTCCTAGAGTTGCAAACTCAGCCCTAATTGAAATAGGTGAACCTTCATCCTCTCATTAGAATAAACCTCTAGAGCAAAACAAACAATATCTAAATAGCGGTTGTAGTAATCATCCATTGTAGACGTACCCTATCGAAATGCCATGAACCCATCGTACTTCATCATCCATAGGTAATTAGGGTAGAAATGCACCCTTAGCATCTCCATGAAAGTCTCCCACTAATATGTTGTGGCTCCTCTTAGCTGCTAAACTCTCCACCGCTTTTTAGAATGACCCCGCAAATGAAATATTCAATTGTCCACCCGCTTATCCTCTGGGAATCCACTAGCCATTAAAATCTTCTCAAAATTCCTCAGCCAATGGTCCAACTCAATTTTCCCTCAAAGACCAATGGGCGATGAAGATCAACCTTGTAGAGCTAATCCTTTGATGGTGGCACCGGGAAAGGAGATGGTAGCACCAGCTATAGAGCCTACTCACATTGAATATGCCTCTCCAAGTAGGCACTAACTGCCTCACTGAAAAGCTCGAGATGCCAGTTTGCAGCCACCAAAGTCCTATATAAAAAGCCAACTAACGACTACACAATTAGTACACATAAAGATAGAATATTACACATAAGGCAAGAAGTTACTCTTATCTAATAAATATAAGCCCAACTTCAGGCCCAAACTAATAGTCATTCACAAAATAAGTTGGATTCTAAAAGCTCAGATGAGGTCAAAGAAATTTGTTTCACAAACCACCATTAGGAATTAAAACCATAGGCTTTGATACCAACTTGTAATACTCTAAAATTTTGAACAAAAAAAATTAAAGATAATGCAAAAGCGTTTTTAAAAGCAAAATTAAGGAATGTTACTACCATATCAACCACAAGAGAGATGTTATCATCACCATTAATATGCTTGATGCAAGGCATAGAGAAGTAAACGTTAAAGAATGCATGCTCAACTAATAATACAACAATTCTATAATAATAATGTTAAGAATATTAATATAGATAAAAGAGAGAGTTTGCAAAAACTAAATATAGGGATCAAAGCCAGTGGACAAAAGTACATCTAACTAGTTAGCCTAATTCTTAACTAAATGGGAATATAACTCTCAAACCCCAAGTAGTAGTCACCTACAAGCCCATGGTATCATTCTTACCATACTGTAGCGGAGAATCATATCTTTAAACATAATCATCGAAGTAGAAGCCGGATCTATAAAAGCCCCAATGTTTGAACAATTTTTTTTATTTTTAAGACAATGCTGAAGCAATTTGAAATGCAAAACCAAGGAATGTTACCGCTATATCAACCATGAGAGAGGTGTGATCATCACCTAACCCATACCTGATGCAAGGCAAAACAGAACAAGGAATAAAAGAATGCATGATCATAACAATAATGTGACACTAAGGAAATAATTACTAGAACCATATCATATATAGAATGAACTTGATAGTTTACAAAAAAAATAGGAATATAAGCCAAGAGTTTAAATAACCGAAAATACCAAAACATTCTAACACAGTGGTCAAAATACTAATAACCGATTTTCCTAACTTAGGGTTGTAAATGAGCTAAGCTGAACTAAATACCCCTGTGCTTGGGTTCAACTTGGCTTGTTTAACTAAATGAACCTAAAATAAGCCTTGGGCCCGACTAATTCATTTAACTAAATGAGCCTAAAATAAGCCTTGGACTCGGCTCCTTTAACTAAACGAAGGAGCCAAGCCAAACCAAGCTCATGATCCAAAGCCAAAAAATAAACTAAGGCTCACTTTTTGGAGCTCGAGTTCGGCTCGTTTAATAAATGAGCCCAAAAAGAAGGCTCAAGCTTGGCTTATTTAACTAAATGAATGAGTTGAACCAAAATTTTAACGAGCCAAGCTGAGCCAAATACCGAACTAACTCAGCTCATTTACATCCCTAGCCTAACTCTTAAGCATAGTCATTAAACCTTCAACCCTAATCAATGGCCCACTAGTGTCCCACGTCATCATCCTTTGCTTCTCTAGTTAAGAGTCATAATCTTGCAAATTATCATCTGTTCCCCAGACTAGAAGCCGGATCATCACAGTGAATACACATGTGTATTATTAGTACGGTAAAGTACTAGCAAAACATACTACTTATAATATGGAAGACTCATGTAGCATATTGAGGTTATACAGTAGCATGGTATTCAACCTACTAGAAAGGTAACGTACGAGAACAGTGAAAACATATTAATATCTTAGCAGAACCCAAAGTTATACAATTGCACACAAACTTGGTTTTCCATAACAATCCATGTTAAAGTAAAGAACATAAAGCCATTATCTATGATGGGACTAGCATAGGACTGCAGCACCCACCACTGCATCACATTAGTGCTAAGGGGCTTTTCTCAGAGATCTTCAACATCCATCACACTTTTTCTCCTAGGTTAGGGGGAATATGGTGAATTTTGGGTTTGCCTCACCCTAAGTACATAACCATAGAATCAAAACAATCCCAATATACCATGATGGGACGAACGTAGGACTACAACTCCCACCATGACATGACACTAGTGCTAAGGGGTTTTTCTCAAGGATCTTCAACTTCACCACACTTAGTTGCCTAAATGAGGTGGAATATGCTCAATTTTGGGTCTTCATCACTCACCACAGTATCACTAGTGCTAAGGGACTTTTCTTAGGGATCTTCAACATCCACCACATTTGGTTATCTAAGCTAGGGGAAGAAAAGATAACCAAACACTAAGTATGCATACCTGTAAGGCCTCTAAGATTCCATGATCAAAATCCACATATCAAACCAATTAGACCTTTTAAGTGCTGACACTAAACAATAACCAAGGCATATAAGCCACCAAATGGGTGATTAGAGATGATACTAAGCTCATAGAATGCATTAAAACCACCAAATTGGGTGTTTAGAGATAACACACAACTCATCATACCAATTGGGTGTTTAAGCATAGCACTAAACACCTTATACCACTTAGGTGGTTAAAGGTAACACTAAACTCAACCAAAAGTATGCCTCAAATACCATAATGGTGGTTCATGTTAACTTATGTCGATCATGGTTGAAATCATAATTAAAATGTTAGAAAAACATAAAAGTATCAATGTAAAAGGACCATGAGAAACACAAAAATTCACAACAAACCAGTTGGCTCCCAACTAGACTTGTCAATTGGTCCTCAGACTAGTTGACTGATCTAGTTGTACCAGACTTGGGCCAAAACAAAACCAGAGCACTAGTCGACTGTTCATGATAACTAAATGACTTGCTTGATCTAACCGATTAATGGGTCTAAGGAGAGAAAAAATCATTTTGGCATGCCAAAAAAATGAATCGATGGGTTTGACCAACCGATCGACTGGTTATAGTAACCTCTATTGATGCGGTTTGGTCCAACCGATCAAATGGTTTAAGGGGAGAGAAAGCTACCTTGGTATGGAGGGACAAAAATCGATGGTTGTGATCGACCGATCAATTGTTCATCAAGGCTAGTCGACTGTTTTTCCAAACCAATTAACTGATCTCTTGACTAAATGTTCTAAAACTCCAAACCATTCGACTACTCAAAAAACTAGTCGACTGGTTCAAGAAACCAATGGACTAGTCTGGGAAAAACACAATCTATACTTAAAAAACATGGACCAAAATTTACCACACTTTACTATATTAATCCTATCATGCTTCTATGTCAAAATATAAACAAATACATGCTTCACACATAGAATCACATGGACACATGGTGATGTACACACTTAACAAAATAATATTTAACAATCAATTTCATGCTGAAAATGAGGAAACTCAACAACACTTAATTGGAAAGAATTATACTACAAGCTTATACCATGGAACATGATTAGATTTTTTCTCATATACTAACGCATGGAACCCCAATATACCAGAGTAACCTAATTATGTTAAAGATAAGAATGGCTTCCCTTGAAGCAATTCTTCCCGCATAAAACTCCTACTAGATGGCCTATCTAGTAGAACTTTGATTGCTAAGAGTATCAAAGTAAAATCATTAAAAATCCTCTTCCAAAACTTCATTAAAAACTAAGAAAATCAGAAGGAGAAGAGAAACACACAACTCTAACTTTTGACCCAAAATAGGTTGTTAAAGTGAAGCTGAAATATCCAATTTTTATAAACCATAATTCTTTCTTGCTTAGGGATAGAAAGAGAGAATTAAAACCAATATTGGAAGAAGAGAAAGAAACATAATGATTGCACAATTAAGGGAGAAACTTAGAGAGGATCTCCTTTTCTCAGCAGAAGGAAGAAGAGGAGAAAATGGAAGTGTGTTCGACATTTAGTGAGATTTTCACAAGAAGAAGGGAGAAAAGAGCAAGAACACAAGTGTGTAATGAAGATACATCAGTAGAATGAGAGGTATAGGAGCAATCTAGTTGAAATCCTCAAGGAAAAGAGGGATGAGATAGGTGAGGTTGAGTGTGGGCAAGATAAAAAGTGAAAGATGACATGATCAAGTGGTGAGGGGTTGAGTGCAGTCAGAGATGGGTATGCAAGTGGGTAGTTAAGTTAGGGAAGAGTCCACAAAGTCAAAAATCACTGCCCTAGCTGCCAGAAGAGAGAAGGAGAGGTGAGGGAAAAGGAGAAGGGGGGCTTGCTTTCAAAAGTCTCTCTTTAAGAAACTTTTCATAATTAAAATCATTAGATGGTCTAATTAATATAAAAATAATACTAGAATACTAAGAAATAAATTTCCTTAAGGCACTAGTCGATCGGCTATGTAAACTAGCTGACCGATATGCCTAAAATTCACATTTTATTAGAATTTCAAGCCTAATTCAAAACAAAAACTCATTTATTTTATATTAACATAACTCTAAATACATTTTTGGATCAAAGTGGATCTGATCTAGATAGTGGTTCTAGTACTTCTCCACTAGAGACGTACCCAAATACAATGCCATAAACTCATTGTACTTACCATTCCTATGTGAGTAGGGTAGAATCATAACCTTAACATCTCAGTGAAAGTCTCCCACTGATCTATAGTGTCTCCTCTCAACTGCTTACATCTCCACTATTTGTAAGCATGACCTTGCAAGTGGAAAACTCTAATATCCACCTGCTACCCTTTGGGTATATACTAGCCTCAAAGATCTTCTTAAAGTCCCTCAGCTAATGCTCTAAAACATCTAGGTCCTCCTAACCCTCAAAGGTTGATTGTCAATAAGGATCAACCTTACAAAGCCAATTCTCCAATGGTGGCATCATATTATAAATATTACTTTAGTGATCACATAATTTCTAGTTATTAAGATAATTCCTTTAACAACACCAAATTCTCCACCATAAACAAAATTCATGGTAGAATATAAATATAATAGGATACCACACCCACAACACGGGGTCATGATACATCAAATGGGCTTTTCTCTAGGGATACCACACCCACCATACATCAAGTGCATATGCCATGAAAGATAACCCAAATGAAGATATCACACCCACCACATGTGGTTGAACGACACCAAGGGGGATTATAATGTGATGCCTCACCCACCATGCCTTGAATGCCTTCATTGTGAGGGCTAACAAGTTGGGATACCACACTCGTCTAAACAAATAAAAATACAAAGTATCGGGGGCTTGTACTAGGATATATCACCCACCCAAGCTAGACATTGATGTTATGCCAACCTACCACAATATAATCCTATACTATAAAGATATGCGTATACCCATTATCAACTACAACCACAAGGTATCACAAGGTAACCCACCCACTAACTCCAAGTTAGTTAGCCCATAAGTTAGAGAAAAAGGCTAAAAAAAATATTATTCCCTTATTAATAATTACTAAGTGATATCACAAATCACAGATTAATTCCATAAATTGCCAATTTTATGCTTTCCAGTGATAACACTAAATACAGTTAAATTCCATTATTATCCAAATTAGGTGTTTTGTAAGTGATAACAAAAAACACAAATAAATTCTATTATTTTCTAAATTGGGTATTTTCAAGTGATAACACCTAACACATCACAAGGAATAAAAGCCATCAATTGGATGTTTAGAGATGAGACCAAACTTAACCAATTTAAGTCCTAATTATAATCATTATGATTCTTATTAATTCTAGGGTAACATGGTTGTCATCATAACTTAAATGTTGTATTTACATGAAGGTCTTAACACAAAAGGTTTAAGAGAATAACAACAATTAAGAACAAACCAAGCGGAATATAGTTGGATAAGTTAAACAATCCCTAGGTCTAGTCGACTGGCCTGGTCATACCAAACCTTAATCTAAAATAACATTAGTGAACCACTCCACATGTTGGACTCATCCAGTGACTATTTATAGGGAACCAGTCAATCAGTTTGGTTCAATTAGTTGATGGGTCTATGTAAAGACCATACCACTTTGGTCATAAGATCACCAATCGATGGGTTTGGCAAATTGACTGATAGCTCATAAGGACCATTCGATTAGTTCATCAAACTAATTTACTGATCTTGTAACCAACCAATCAAAACTTCCAAACTATGTGATTGTTCACTTAACCAATCGATGGATTCAACAAACTGCTGATCTAGTTTGGGTAAAACAACACCCACACTTACGATATAAACACCAAAATTCACCATATTAATCCTAGCATGCTACTAGGTCATAAGACACATAAAGAGACATGGTGCACACATAGAATCACATGGATACGTGGTAATGTAGGTATCTAAATGAAATCATACTTAAACTACCAAATCATGCATAAAATCAAAGAAATGACCAATTCTTAAAGTTTAGACGGAAACTCTACCACATGCTTGAATTATAGAATACAATTGAGCCATATTGAACACAAAAACTCACCAAGAACATGGAAGCACAGTAAGCAACAAAAACCTCATTTATAATAAAGATAATAACACCTTACATTGTATTAATTCTTCTAGCATGAAACTTCTACTTGATGGTTGTCTACTGAGAATTTTATTCCTAGGATAATCACGAGTCAGAATCATTAAAAATCCTTTTAAAGCTCCATTAAAAGCAAAGAACATAAGAAGAAGAAAAAGAAGAAGAAAAACACAACTCAAAATTTTCTTAGAAATAGAATTACAAGGAAAATGAAGCTGGAATCTTCAACCTTACTCAAACCTTAATCCTTTCTTGTTGAAGAGAAATAAGCTAGAACTAAAGGAAAGATCTAAAGAAGAAAAGAGAGACAATAACTCGACTAAGGAAGGAAGAAAACAAGAGCAACCTTTTTTTTCTCATAAGAAAGGAAAAAGGGAGAAGAATGGAGAATACTTAACACTTAGTAAATTTCACCAAGGGAAAGGAAGATGAGAGAAATAAAAATAGGGAAGAAGTGACAATGAATGAGGAATATAGGGTGAAGACAAAGATAATAAAAATCCACAACAGGGAGAGAGATAAGATTGGTATAGTTGAGTGTGGGAGAAGGATGATGGTATGATGAAGGTTGGGTGTAGTTAGGGAGGGAACAATTGTAGAAGATGGGTAAGTCGGGAAAGATGTGAAAGTAGTCAAATAGGTAACCTAATTGGTAGAATAGAGGAAGTAAAGTGAGGGAGAAGAGAGAAGGTGAGGTATGCCCCAAAAACTGCTCTTAGGGGAAATTTAACTGAATAAAATAATAGAATGATAAAAATATTATCAAAATAATCACAAAGTGCCAACATATGCTTATTAGCACAAATAGATTATAATTAGAAGTTTTCATTAATACTAGGAAGATATTTGAATAAAAATTAGAAAATGATTTGAACTCATAGGATAATTGATCAATCAGTTTGAGCAAACTTGTAAATTGTAAATCCCCAAGAATACCATTCGATCAGTTAGGAAAAAAAGTCAATATGTACGCCTTAAATTCACATATTTATTAGAATTTTAGATCTTTTTAGAACCAACACTATTTTATCTTATATCAACACAATGTTAAACCCATTTTGATGAATTTTAGGATGGGGTACTAAAATTATAGGTTAGGGTGTTATAATATACCTTTATTGCATTTATTACCTACCCCTTCCCTTCTTATAATATGATCCACACTTCTTTCCCAACTAAAAAGCTAGAAACTTATGAAGTGACCCCTACATGAACCTTATACACGATTTTCCACTTAGACCCTTAGGTCTCTACAACTTCTCCTCTTTTCATCCTTTCATTCACTGGTGCACCTCTTCATTTTCCCATCCTTACTGGTTGATCAACTACCTTTTGTTATTCTCCACTCAATTAGTGAACCTAGAAGTTTAACATAGTTATGTAAAAAAGCTAGATTCCATATACAATTCCTTAGGTCTATACACTATGTGTCCACCTTTGTGGAGTCTGATTCCACTTGAATTTGTAGATATCTAAATCATAACTTTTGGTGTGTGAGCATGCATACCTTCTATATAGTGGTAACCTCCACCTTGTTTACTTCCATGCACTCAAGCGGTACTAAAAAGAGTGTAGATAAATTATCCATGCCAATCTTTGAGTATATTTCCAAATGCTTCCCTTTGAGATTCATTATCCATATATGCATCCAAATTTCATTTAAGACATTGATGAATTGGAGGGTTCTATTAGCCACTAGGTGAAATGCCCCAAAATCTAATTTTAAGAATTTTAGGATTTATTAAGAAAATTAATTAAATAAATTATTATTTTTTAAATTAAAAGGATTTAATTAGGAAAAAAAAGAAGGAAATAATAAATATTTTTATGAGAAAAATTTGGGTATTTTGCTAATTAAAATAAAATTTAGGAAAAATCTTTCAAAAATCATAATTTAGCCTAAAAAGGAAATTAAATATTATTTTATTTAAATTTTATTAATTTTAATATCCCAAATATCCAAATTATTTTAATTATCCCATTCCATCTATTTTTCTTTTTTCCTTTCTCCTTTTTCTTTCTTTCTTTTCTTTCCTTTTTTCTTCCTTTTTCTTTCTTTTTCTTTTCTTCCTTATCCTCGGCCTGGGCCATCCTAGAAGCCCATAGCCCTCCTTCCTTTCTCTTCTCCTTCGACGCGGCCCAGCCTAGTATGCCCTGTTTCAATTTTCCACCATCTCTCAACTGCCGGTTCTCCTTCTTTTCCTTTTCTCCTTTTTTTTTCCTGGACTGCCGGTCCACATGCATGACCCCCACCTCCTTCTTCTTCTTCCTTCTCCCTTCCCCAGTCGACCTGCAATTGTCCGAGAATATCGCCGCCGTCCACGTTTGATTTGACCGGCCATTTTCCCCTCTCTTCCTCACCGATTCAAAAACCATTTCAACCCAATCAATTTCCTTTCTTCTCGTGAGATTTTCCCTCCTCCTTGGATAGCCACTCACCCTGCCACAATTTGAATTTCGTTGGCCAAACATCGCTGTCGGTGAACCCTAGCCTACTTGCCCTGATTCTCCCATCTCCCCTCTGACCTTATCTCTCCTTTAACTCTATAAATACCCCTTACTAGCCCTAGAATCAAGTTTTGTTTTGGAACCTAGAAAAAAATCATCCCTTTTTGCCGCCGCCTTTTTAGACGCCAGCCTCGTTGCCATCAGCCAACACCGCCACCTACTCCGCCCACCTAAGTACTCCTTGCACCACCCTCTAACTAAATACACAACCCATATCTCTCGATTTGCCTTCCATGAGCCACCTCGGCCATGCAAAGTTTCCTTCATGATCAACCACTCCTCCGCCCCTGCCACCATTCGCACCACCGTCCACCACCACTTCCGCCGTGTCCACTACCCCTTTCACCTTCCAAAAACCTTTGCAGACTTCCCTCTATCTCCCTTATTTTTCTTTTCCTCTTTCTCTCCCCCTCCTCTCTTTCTCTCCTTCTTCCATTTGTGGCCACCACTACCGCCACCGTGCGCCGCCACACTCATTCTACTCCTCTCCATCTAGCCAAACATAAACACCATAAGTTCCACCCTCATTATTCCCCTCTTTTTCCTAGCATTCGACTTTTCCCTTTTTCTTCTCTTTTTCTGGCCACCGCCGCCATCGCTGTGCACCATCACCAGTGCTGCTTGTCACCACCAACCTAAGGTGGAACCCTAAACATTCTCAACCCTTTTTAACCATTTATTCAGCCTTTATTTATTTTATTTGTTCATATTTACATTATTTTGAATATATTATTATTATTATTATTATTATTATTATTATTATTTTTATTATTATTATTATTGTCATTATATTATTATTATTATTATTATTATTATTATATTTAGTATCGTTATTATTAGGGTAAATTCTTCAAACCTTATATTATCAACTTTTACAAAATTACAATTATTTCTTATATCTTTAGCAAAATTAGTAATTATTTAATGTCATTATTATTAATATATTATTATTTTATCAAAAACCCTAATTTTAGAATAAATTAGGATATAATAGTATTTTAGTAGGAGGGAACCTAATCTTTAGTTTTTTCCTCTTATAAGTGAGACAAGTTAAAGCCTTAAGGAAGGGTAGGAGTGTGCTCAAAGACCGGTGTCATTTTAGGTAAGGGTGTAACTAAGGCCTTATGTGTGTTACGTTCATTACATGCCTTCGATGCCTTGTATAATGTCGTGTTGTGTATTATGTGTTTTTAGTTGACTATCTTATGTATGGAGCAGCTTGGAGTTAAAGTATGCTTATCTGCCTTCTTATTGTATATGTTGATATGTATATGTGGGGAAAGGTTGTGGAATGTGATGTAATGTGTTATGACCCTTTAAGATATGCATGTGAGGATGTTTAATGTGGTTGGTGGGGTGGAAAGGATGAAAAAGGAAAATGGGGAAGTAAGTTGACCAAAGGGGAGTAAGTTGACTAAAGAAAAATAAGTTGACCAAGGGGTGTGAGTTGACTTGGATATTTTAATGGTCCATGAGTGGATGAATAAAATAGAAAATTTAAATAAAATAAAAGAATGGGAGAACCTATGGTTGTGCATGGGAGAGTCTATGGCAGTGCATGGGAGAATCTAGGGTTTCGTATGGGAGAATCTAATCTATGGTGTTGCATGGGAGGTATGAAGTCTGCATGGGTGTAAATTTTACGTATGGAAAGTTACCCCAAAACTTAATTTTAAGAATTATAGCTAATTCAGGATTTATTTAGAAATTTATTAAATAAAATATTTTTATTAAAATAAAAGGGAATTAATTATGGCTATTCTAGAAGAAAATAATAAATATTTTTATTAGAAAAATATGGGTATTTTAACTAATTAAGGATATTACTTTAAAAATTAATTAAATAAATTCTTTTATTTAAAATAATAAGGAGAAAATGGTTTTAAATTAATAGGAATTTTATAAATAATTTAATTGGAGAAATTTAGGGTGTTTTGCTAATTAAAATGGAATTTATGAAAAATCTTTTAAAAATCCTAATTTAGCTTAAAAAGAGAATTTAAATATTATTTTATTTAAATATTATTATTTTTAAATATCCCAGATATGCTAATTAATTTAATTAACCCAACCCTCATATTTTTATTTTTTTTGTTTTTCCTTTTCTTTCTTCCTTTTGTCCTTCCTTTTTGTTTCTTTTCCTTTCCTTTCTTTTCTTTTTCTTCCTCTCCTCCCTGACCTAGGCCAGCCATGGCCCAGTCCTTTCCCTTCTTCCTTCTTCTTTCAGCAGCCCAACGACCCATTCCTCTAATTTTTCTTTTCTTCTTATTCTTTCGGCAGCCTAGCGTTGCATTTTATCCTTTTTTCCCCCTAAACGCTGCATCCCCCCCGTTTTAATGATCATTGCCCAGTCCGGTCTTCTTCTTTCTTTTCTTTTCTTTTCTTTTTCCTAGTCGGCCGGTCTAGCCCCCTTTCTTTCTTCTTCCTCTTTCCTCCGTCCCCGACGTCGACAACCTTCACCACAGCCCAACGCCCTGGTTTTTTGCCGCCGATCTCGCCCCTTTGACTGGCCATTTTCCTCCCTTTCTCTTCCCTTTGTTTTGGTGACCACATTTACCTAACCCATCTCCCTTCCTTTTTTGTGCACAACTCTTCTTTTTCTACATAACAACTCACTACTTGATTTGAATTTCGCCAGCTTTTGTTGCCGCCGGTAACCGGAACCCTACCTGCATTACCCCTTAGCTGACCCATAGAACCCTAACCTTCCTTCTAAAATCTATAAATACCCCCATAATGAGCCCTGCATCGAACTTTTGATCCCTACCCAGGAATATAATAATGGTGGATTTTACAAATAGAAAATAATAAAAAGAATAAATAAAATACAATAATAAAAAGAATGCATAACTGCAAATATAATAAATATGCTTGGAAAATTAAAATCCACCACTAGGTTAGGTTAAAATATAATTATAATTTCTAAGTCATCTTTTGATCATGAGAATGAGACTGACCAAGATGTAAGCCAAAAACAAGTCTATACACCATATATTACATTCAAAATAATTAATACGATAAAGTGCCAATATTAATCATATTAAATACTAGTAATATAGTAGCAACAAGTAGCTCCTATATTTGATTAGATTTAATACATTATGTACAAATGGAAGGATGTCAATTTAAGTACCCAAACTAGTACAATTAGCATGTCTAGTTATATTTCTTTCTTTTAACCCACACATATTTAAACCTTCCACTACTCCGATTAGAATCACAAAACTATTAGGTAAATAGTTATCTAACCAAGCTACAATTTATGTATTTATATGACCACCTAATAGGTATATAATTCTATATACTATCACTATAATGAAACCAGAATAAGGCATGTACCATATAAATTATACTTGACAGAATCATATATATAAAATATAACAATTAAAATAGAGTCAAAGAATAATCTCATGAAATAAAGAAAAATAATTTCATATGTCAAACCATAATCTAGAGTTTCAATCTTTTACCTAGCAATAAATAATTAGTCAATAATAACGATCTAATTAATTACACCAAAAATATATATTAAAAATATAAATCAAAAATAGAGAAATAAATAACCAAAATTAGTTATGGATAAATTTCTAAAAATTTATTGAGATGAAAAATTGATTAATTTCATCTACAATAAATTTTTTTGGTTCTCTTTTCTCTTTCTTTTTTCTCTCTCTCAAGCGCCACTCTTTTCGTGACTACATCTTTTCCTTTTTTTTCTGTGTTGATAGCGCTTGGCCTGGTCTTCTCTCCTCTCTTTCTTTCTCTAACAATGCTTTACTACATTATCCTTCATTTCTCTCTCTCTCTCTCTCTCTCTCTCTCTCTCTCTCTCTCTCTCTCTCTCTCTCTCTCTCTCTTTCTTCCTCTTTTGCCTTCCTTTGCTCCACATTTCCCCAGACTTCTCCTACCTTTCTTCTTTTATAACTTTGTTTTTGGGTTGTTGGGCCTCGTTTGCTCGATTCTAACTCTTCGACCTTGGTTTATTTTCCCTTGGTCCTTTGGTCCAAAGGATACAAAACCTATTTTCTTTCCTTTTTATTTAACCTATAAAATAAAATCAAAAACATTAATAAATAATCTTACACTTTGTATAAATTATATCATTTTAGCTTAAATAATAAAATATATAAGATTATTATCATTTAAGCACAAAATTATAATTATTCTCATAAATTACTCAAATAAAATAACAAAAAGTAAGATAAAATATGTCAAAATATGTACTCATTAATCTATGAAATTTCATACTTAAATTATGTATTTTTATGTGTTTTAAAACTTATGAGCATGGTAAAATTGTTGTGAAGAGCATGGAATTTTTTTTAAAGTGTTATTTATTTCTGTATGGGCGATGTTTAGTTCAAACAAGTTGAATTGGTGGTTGAACCCATTGATTGGTTTGCATTGACAGTCGATCGTCTAATGGATACATAGATTGGCTTATGTGAGTAGCCAATTGGTTAGAGATACCCATCAACTAGTTTTGTGAACATATAAGTGGTTTGATAAACCTCTCGACTAGTTATTTTCTGACTAGAGTGGTTTTGGTCTCAACCTAAACATATCAATTGGTCCGATTAAACCCATATACTCGTTCTTGAGAATATTCCTTCACTTGGACCAACCAAACAACTGGTTTTGCTTTGTATTTATTTTTCTCATGGGTATGATACAATCAGACATATCGACTTATCCAAATGACTAATCAACTAGTTTTTCTTAGTTTTTCCATGCTTATTTACTATTTTTTTTTATCTTTATTTGAGATTTTTATCTTAACTTTTCCATTAATTTTTGACATTAAAGAATGATCTTAGCCTTACCTAATTAAATTTATGGAAAAATAAAATGATGAATATTGTGGTGTGATTTAGATTAATCTTTGGAGTTAAATAATGAAATCCTAAAGGCCTTCCATTTATGTATACTAAGGATTTAGTTATTTTGGATATTGAATGTCCCTAGGAAAAATCCCTTGGCAATAGCATCAGTATAGTGGAGTTGTAGTCCTATGTTTTTCCCTATCTTGAATATAGATAATGGTTTAATTATGATAAGCATGTTTAAGGTGTTTCATAACGAAAATTTAGTATCTAGGTGACTAAGTATGGTAGATGTTGAAAATCCCTAAGAAAATCCCTTTGGCACTACGGTTTAGTGGTGGTGTAAGTTGTATTCCTATGTTAGTCTTCATCACTTATAGTGAAATTACTTGGAATTACCCTTATGGATAATCCTAGGAATTCATGGATTATTGATTATGTGTAACTGTTAGATTTTTTTTTATGACATATATGTTATTCATGATCCTTTGTGTTGTGTTTTCTAATCATGTTGCACACCATGTTTTATATGACCTTAATATGCAACATGAGTCCTTACCATGCTTTAGGTAGTTTTCTTTGTACTTCCCCATATTAACACTACATTTGTGGACACTATGATGTTGCAAATTATATTGTAATGAGAAGAGGATGATTTATAGGGTTATGATTCTTAGATAAAGTATGTTGAGGGAGATGGTGTGGGTTAGTAGTTGGACATTGCCTAGGGATTTAGGTTCACATTTCTATTTAATGAAGAGTTACGTTAACCAACTAAGATTTGTTACCCATCTTGTTTGGACATTTCTAATTCTTTAAACTTTTATCTTGTTTCCTATATTTAAATTTTGTAAATCTCTCCGTTATCTATATTACTCTCATTCTTATTATCATTACGGTTATACCATTAATGCATACACTCCTTACATTGTTTCATTTTAACTTTCATCAAGCATGGGTTTAGTGATTATCATACCTCTCTCATGGTTGATATGTGAAATGCCCCGAAAATTTCAAACCTTATAAAATTATATTTTATTAGAAAAATTATTTAAATAAATTACTTTTGTTAAAATAAAAAGGAATTTATTAGGAAAAATTAAGAAGAAATTTGTAAGTATTTTTATTAGAGAAATTTTGGTATTTTAGGTAATTAAAGATTTTATTTTGGAAATTAATTAAATAAATTATGTTATATAAAATAAGAAGGAGAAAATGGTTTCAAATTAATATTAAGTTTATAAATAATTTAATTGGAGAAAATTAGGGTGTTTTTCTAATTAAAGAGGAATTTAATGAGGAATCTTTTTAAAATCCTAATTTAGACTAAAAAGGGATTTAAATACTATTTTATTGAAATATTATTATTTTTAAATATCCTAAATATTCAGATTAATTTAATTGGCCCTAACTTAATTATTTTTCTCTTTTCCTTTTTTTCTTTTTCCTTTTTCTTTATTTTTCTTTCTTCTTCTTTTCTTTTTCTTTTTCTCCTCGCCGAACAGGGCCAGCCCGGCGGCCCAGTTCCCTTTTATTTCCTTTCCTTCGGCGGACCCAGCCCACGCGGCCTCCTTCCTTTGACTCTACAACGCCGCGTTTTATGTTTCATTTCACCACAAATCGTCGTTTTATTTAATGAGCTTAACCCTCGCGATCGTCGCCCTTCCCCCGTCGTTTCTGCACTGCGTTTTGTTTCTGTTTTCAACAAAACGCAGCATTTCATTTAATGCCTTCCTCCCCCGCGCCGACCGCCCAGTCTCCCATCTCTTCTTTTCCTTCTTCTCCTTCGTGAACCGCCTGGCCCAGATCCCCCTTTCTTCTTCCCCATCCTTCGCACCTGCCATCTCGCCACCGACCTGCCTGTAACTCCGCCGCCCAACCGAGATTTTCGGCGCTGATCTTTCCCCTTTGACCTGCCTATTCCTTCATTTCTCTTCCCCTTGTTTCGGCAGCCTCATCAACCCAACCAAATCTCTGCTTTCTCGCACGATCCTCTCTCTCTCTCTCTCCTGCGCACTCCCCTACCCGAGTTTTGCTGCCACCGGCCAACCTCGCCTCTGGTGACCCTAACCCTACCATCCTTACCCCGTATATGACCCACAAAACCCTAATCTCCCTTCTAACCCTATAAATACCCCCCATAATGGCCCTGTATCGAGCTCTTTATTCTCAACCCAGGAATGCCCAACCTTGCCGCCGCCGCCACTTTAGACGCTTCTTTCGCCGCCTTCGACCAACTTAGCCACCATCCCTGGCTAGTAAACTCTTCCTTGAACCTTCCTCTAGCTAACCAAACCTCCCTCACCCTTCGATTCTTCCTTCACAAGCCGACCCAGCTGTGCAAATTTGCCTTCCCAAATAGCCCTTTCTTCCACCTCCGCCACCCTTTGCGCCGCCCTTAGCCACCTCTTCCGCCGTTTCTGCCTCTTCTTTCACCTCCAAAATCTTTTGCAGACCCTCCTCTATCTCCCCATATCTTTATTTTCCTCTCCTCCTCTCTCTTTCTTCTTCTCCTCCATTCGGCCACCAGCATCGCCGTCGTGCGCCGCCACCTCTGGTTGCGCCCCCACCATTATTTTGTCCCTCTCCTTCTAGGAAAATCAAAACACCCCAGCTCCCACCTTAATTCTCCCTATCTTTTTCCCAGCATGCAACTTTTACCCTTTTCTTTCCTTTTTCCAGCCACCGCCGCCGCCGCCGTGAACCACCGCCGATGCCGCCTGTCCCCACCAGCCTATGGTTGAACCCTAGACCCTCTCAGCTATTTTCCCTATTTTTATAACCCTTAAATTATTTTATTTCAATTATTTGCATATAAATACTATTATTATTCTTAATATTTATATTTTTAATATGCATTATTATTATTATTATTATTATTATTGGTAGTAATGTTTTTATTATTATTTATGTTGAGGGCTGAAGCCTATTGTATTTTAATTCGATTTTATTATTCTTCTTCTTATTATTTCTATATTTACTATTATTAATATTAAAATGCTATAAGTATAATTATTATCACTATTCCTATTTCTAATTTCCATTATTCTTATTCCATTATTATTAATACAAATATTTTAACATTAGTTTTGCTAATAATGTATTATTATTATTATTATTATTATTATTATTATTATTATTATTATTTCATCACTATTATTATTACTAAATTTGGTTATTTAATTTACTAATATTATTATTAGTAGTATTATTTTAGTAAAAGGGATGAAGCCCTTATTTTACTATGTTTGAGTAATTTCCTTCTTATTATTATTGTTATTGTTTTTATTAACCTTATTATTATTAATATCGATATTATTTTTGGTATTTTTGCTATTAATATTTTAATATTTTATCAAAGCCTAGTCTTATATTAAGTTAGTTTTTAATAGTATTTTTGATAGGAGGGAGTCTAATTTTAGCTTTTCCCTCATAATAGGTGAGAACAGTCAAAGCCCTAAGGAGGCATAGGAGCGTGCTCCAAGACCGGTGTCATTTTAGGTAAGAGTTTACTAAGGCCTTTTATGTGCTTATGTGCATTATGTGCTTCGCATGCTATGTATCCTATATTTATTATTATTAATTATTTTATATGTGGTATGACATGGAGTTGAAGTATGTTTTTGTATGGCATGGGTACTATATGTATGTAACGATATGTGTTGTGACCCTATAAGACATACATGAAAGGATGTCGATGTGGTTTGTGTGGGAGAAAGAATGAAAAAGGAGGATGGAGAAAGAGGTTTTATAAGGAATAATCTAATGTATGGTTTTATGTGGAAGAATAAAATTTATGATGTTATATGGGAGAATCGAATTTATGGTTTGTTTGGGAGAATCTAATTTATGATTTTATTTGGGAGAATGTAATTTATGATGTTAATTGGGAGAATCAAATTTATGGTTTGTTTGGGAGAATCTAATTTATGATGTTATTTGGGAGAATGTAATTTATGATATTATATGGGAGGATCTAATTTATGATTTGATTGGGAGAATCTAATTTATGATTTGTTTGGGGGAATCCAATTTATGGTTTTGCTTGGGAGATTCTAATTTATGATTTTATGTGGGAGAATCTAATAAATTGTAAGGTAAGGATGAATCTTCGGTTTTATGTGATTTGAATCTAGGGTTTGGTAAGGATGAATATTTGGTTGGTATGGATTGAATTTAGGGTATTGTATGACGGAATCTTGAATTTTGCATGGTGGTATTAGGGTTTGCATGGTGGTATTAATGGTTGTGGGGTGGTATTAGGGTTGTGTGGTGGAGTTAGGGTTTTGCATGGGAGTTAATGATTGCATGGAATTTAGGGTTTGCATGAAAAGTTTGAATGGTCGCATGGGATGGGTAAAGTCTGCATGAGAGTAAAATTTACGTATGAAAAGTTAATTTGGGATGTAAGGAAGGTAATGTAAGCGTTGTTTGGGTAGTTAAACACTTTGGATGGAAAATAATACGTGGAACATTATCTGGGTACGTAGGAGATGAAGCTAGGGTTTGGAGTGGCTAATTGTGAATTGTTGTGGTTAATTAAGGTTTGGAATGGCTAATTATAGTTGTTATGGTTAAATAATATTTGGAGTGGTTAATTATGGTTTGTGGTGGCTGATTAGGGTTTAGTGAGGTTGCTTAAGGTTTTTGTTGTATCATATGTTTTTGGTGATTAAGGTGTAATTATGAGAATGGAATCGATGATTTGTGATGTGTGGAGTGTTAAAATGATTTGGGTGATGTGAGGTGGAGTAAGAGGGGATGTTAAGGCCTAAATTAGGGTTTTGGGATAAAACCCTAGAGTGAGATGTGAAGTAGAATTGGAGGATAAGTGTAAAGGGAGCGATTCATGCATGTCTAGGGTTTGGTGGTAGCACATGTGTAATATGTGAGTAAAGTATGATGATAGTTGAATTTTATGATTTGTGATGTGTGATGACTTATGCATGTCCAGGGTGAAAGCCTTTGAATAAAATATTTAAGACACTAATTACTTAAAGTGGAAGATATTGAGACGGGACCAGCCGATCTACCGGTCAGTAATAGTGGTTAGGGTTTTACCCTATGTGTGACTGATCCACCGGTAATAATAGTGGTTAGGGTTTTACCCTATTGTGACCGATCCACCGGTAATAATAGTGGTTGGGACATGATGTCCTATATGTGACCGACCCACCGGTTATAATAGTGGGGGATCCCGATCTCAATGAAAATAAACCAGAGTTTTTCTAAGGCAAATAAAAGACACTAATTACTTACAGTAGAACACCATGTGAGGAGGAACCGAACCGATCCACCGGTTAGGAATAGTGGTTAGGGTTTTTACCCTATATGTGACCGATCCACCAGTTAAAATAGTGGTTAAGGTTTGACCCTATTGTGACCAATCCACCGGTAATAATAGTGGTTAGGGCATGATGCTCTATTGTGACCGGACCACCAGTTATAATAGTGGGGTGTTCCTATGCTCGCATGGATGGATAAAAGGCATGGTGTGAATCGGATTTTGATAAGAGATTAATTAAGTGATTAATCTAGATTATTCATGGGCCTTTGTACGTACTTTAACCTGGTTGATCATATGCATTTATGATTGTGTTCTTCTATTTTTCTACATGATTTATGTGCTTATGTGTAGGCCTTAGTGCTCGGTTATCTCACTCAGTACGTAGCGTACTGATCACCCTTTTCATGGGTGCTGCTCATTCCCACAAGTAGTATGCCCTTCTGACTTTGTGCAGGTGGGCAAGACATCAGTCGGGGCTGTGTGTTAAGTTTGTGGTTGGCTCAAGTTCGAGAGAGTTGTGGCCATATTTCAGTCTTTATGTAATTCTATTTATTTTTTTAATCTTTTATCGGTTGTGAGTTATTTCTCTATTTAATTTGAATAATAATTCTTTATGCGTACTCTCACTTTTGTTTTACAACCGTTTAATGCTTATTTGGAATTTGGATTGTATTGATTTATAATTGATTATTTCTTTTCTTTAGCCTTAGCACTTGGTACTGAAACGGTCGAAGAGAACCGGTTTGGTACTAAGTGTAGCGGTAACATTCCCACAATTCACAATTTTTAAGTATTTCTATTTTAATTCTTCCTCTTTAAAAAAAATAGTGAATTTTGGAGTGTTACAATATTGCAGTAACATCCCCTAGTTTTTTTTCTTGCATGATTTTGAATTTCAATCAAAACAAAATTTTATAGATCAAAATTTTAGGGTATTATGAGTTGGTATTAGAGCATATAATTTTATATGCTAGTGTTGCTTTGTAACAATGAAATTCTTCAGCCTTGTATGAACTTGTAGAATCTGGTGTAGTATGTGACTAAGCATTTGTTTGGGTTAGGAGTTGGCCTTAAACTCTTACTTGAACTATAGGGATGCGGTCATGATTTTAGTAAAGTTCAAATTTTAGTATAACTCATAGATATTGAACATCTTGATTTCAACATGATTCTACGAAAGGACAAGCTCTTAAGATATTAGGATGTGACTGATTGTCCACAAGAGCACATGGTTATTAAGGAGCCAAAGGGCGCTAGTGTAACACCCCAAAATTTACACATATTTTTTTTTAAATCAATACTCATAAATTAAAGCTGTAGATTCTGGGGATGTTACCGCCACACTTAGTACCAGACCAGTTCATCATACCGTTCCGGCACCAAGTGCTAAGGCTAAGAAGACACTTTTAGTAACAACATCAATAAACCGAATTTATAAAAAGGAAAATCAGAGTACGCACAAGTCTTACATAATTCAAAATACCGACTAATGTTTTTCCAAATAATTAACTAGACAACATTAATAAAATTGTTTTGGCAATTCAAACATAATAAAAGTAATATGAGTCATAAATAAAATAAAGAAATCAATCTAGCCCAGCTATCACTCTGTCCCTCCTGATGTCCCGTAGACATCAATAGCATCAAAGTAAATATCTCCTACCTGCAATAGATCAGACGGGCCTTCTGCTCGTGGGAATGAGCAGCACCTATGAAACATGTGATCAGTACGCTACATACTGAGTAAGGTGACCGAATACTAAGGCCAACATATAACACATTAATTCATGCAGGATAATGATCAACATACATTTACAACCCACACATATGATACACAGAAGCATAAAATGAAATCCTTAACTTAATATCAACAAGTCCACACATTAAGCCCAAAAAGATCTGGATTAATGATTTAATCTTTCTTTTATCAAATGTCAATACACACCATATCTTTATCAATCCATGCGAGTACAGGAACACCCCACTATTGTAACCGGTGGACCGGTCATACATAGGGTAAAAACCCTAACCACTATTCCTAACCGATGGATAGGCTTGGTTCCTGTCCGCATTAGATCCATGCGAAAACAGGAACACCCCACTATTATAACTGGTGGGCCGGACACACATAGGGTAAAACCCTAACCACTATTCCTAACCGGTGGATCGGCTTGGCTCCTGCTCGCATGGTGTTCCACTGTAAGTAATTAATATCTTTTAATGGCATTGATGATCTGGTTTGTCTTTATTGAGCTCGAGATCCCCCACTATTATAACCGGTGGGCCGGATACACATAGGACCTCATTTCCTAACCACTATTATTACTAGTGGATCGGTCATATATAGGATAAAACCCTAACCACTATTCCTAACCGGTGGATCGGCTGGTCCCGTCTCAATATCTTCCACTTTAAGATATTAGTGTTTTAAATATTTTATTCAAAAACATTTGACATTCACAAACATTTGCCCAGACATGTGTGACTAAATCCATGAAAGCCCTAACCCCCATGCAACCCTACTCCATGCAAACCCTAACTCCACGTAAACCACATTTCCATGCAACCTTAGCTCCCATGCAAATCCTAACTACACATGACCCACGCTTCCATGCAAACCCTAGCTCCCATGCAGACCCAATCTCCACGTACCACATTCCCATGCAACCCTACTCTATGCAAACCCTAACTCCACGTAAACCACATTTCCATGCAACCTTAGCTCCCATGCAAACCCTAATTACACATGACCCATGCTTCCATGCAAACCCTAGCTCCCATGCAGACCCAATCTCCACGTACCACATTCCCATGCAACCTTAGCTCCCATGCAAAACCTAACTACACATGACCCACACTTTCATGCAAACCCTAGCTCCCATGCAAACCCAATCTCCACGTACCACATTCCATGCAAACCCTAGCTCCCATGCAAACCCTAACTCCACATACCACACATGTGCAAACCCTAGCTTCACATATACCACCCTTCCATGCAAACCCTAATTCATATGCAAACCCTAGCTCCACATAGACATGCTTCCATGCAACCCTAACACCACATTTCATGCAAAACCCTAGCATCATGTCATTTCATGCAAACCCTAACTCCATGCGATTCCATGCAAACCCTAGCCCCATGCCATTTCATGCAAGCCCTAACACCACATTGTTACACTCCCCATCATTATTTTACAACCCTAATATGCATGTCTTAGGGCATATCATACAATAATAATAACATAAACATACACATAATTCTCATGCCACAGTTTATTCACACCAATATACGTCAAATATATAATCATGCCACGTGTAAAATAATTAATATTAACAAACATAAAATACATGGCATATGAAACACATAATGCATATAAACACACAAATGGCCTTAGTAAACCCTTACCTAAAACGTCACCGGTCTTGGTGCACGCTCCTACTCCACTTGAGGGATTTGATTGGGTTCGCCTATTATATGAAAGCATACTAGAATTAGACTCTCTTATATAATTTTATTATCCTCTAACTTATTCCAAGATTTGGTTTTTAATCAAAATACTACTACTTAAAAATTAACCTTAGAAACTATTACAATTAATTTATTATTTTCATTCGAAGAGGGTGGTGATCTAAGGGTTTCTATCCTTCACCCAAAATAGAAATGATAGTATAATAATGATGATGATGATAATAATAACAATAATAATAATAATAGTAATAAAAATAAATAATAATATTAATAAGGTATAATACTATTAATGATACTCTTTTTTTATTAGTAGAATATTAAATATTAATAATATCAAAATTCTTAAAATTACAAGTTGGATTTCTAACCACCCCACTTTAATAATACTAACATCATTTGAAATTGTAATAGTGATATTAACAATATATATATATATATATATATATACTTATAATATATTTTAATAAAGATAATAATAATAATAATAATATAATTAAAATAATGTTAAAAATACTAATGAAAAGTAAAAGTGCGAGACATCATTAAAATTTTAGGTCTCTACCCCTCCTGAAATAATTACAATATCAATCCAATAATTACACTAATAATAATATTAATAATATTATTATTATTAACATTAAACATGTAAAATTTTAATTAAATAAGTAAAGGCCGAGGTGAATAATATATCTTACTCAATAATACTCCCAAACCTGTTAACAAAATTTAGAAATTAGAATATAGTCGATATCAATAATAATAATAATAATAATAATTAAAGTTGAATTAACACTAAAATTTAGGCTAAAAATAGAATAATTATCAATAATTCAAAACTAAGTGTGTAAAATGTCTAGGGTTTTACCTTGAGTCAGATGATGTAGGTGGAACCCGCGGTGGCTCCCAGAGGTGGCCGGAAAATGGATCTAAGAGGGTTAAAAATGAAGAAAAAGAGGTGAGGGGAAGGAGAAAAATAAAATAAATCTATGGGGATGTGGAGGAGATTTAGCAAGAGTTAATGGTTGGTTTGGAAGGTGTTAGAAGCGGCGTATGTGGTGGTGGAAGGTGGTTCAACATCTCGGGGTGAAATTTTCTGTCGAAGCAACTAACCAACTTTGTGCGATTATGGAGGCTTGTACAAGATGAATCGAAGGTTTTGGTTAGTTTAGTTAATTAGAGGGTATTTCAGGGAAGATATTGGGAGCAATATGAGGCGTTGAAGTTGGCAGGAGGTGGAGTAATAGTCGTCTAACGGGGCGGAGGCGCACAGTCTGAACTTAGGGTTTCGGGGAAATAAAAATCCCGAATCCAGGTTATGAGGATGGTTTTTATAGTTGTGGAGGTTAAGGTTGAATTGGGGAGGTTACCAAGAGTTGAAATTGGGAGGGAAATTGGTTTAATTGAGCTGAAGGTCGGCGGCAATGTTTTTGAATTTTTACCGACCTTCGGGAGAGAAATGAGGAAAATGTGGGGAAGAGAGGGGGATTAGAACAGTTAAAATTAACGGGAAGGTTGAGAGGAAGAAAAAGAGCGAGAGAAGAGCCGGTCATGCCACGTGTGGCTGGCGGCGCCATTTTCGGGGAAGGAAGGAAGGTGGACGGTTATGGCGTCGGGCTAGAGGAAGAAGAAGAAGGTGGGGGTGTTGGACCGAGCTGTTCGTGGGGGAGAAAAGAAAGAAAAAGGGAGGGAGATCGGGCGGTTCGGCCCGAAGGGAAAAACAATTAAATGAAATGACGAGTTTTGACGTAAAAATGCCTGAAGGACCGTGTTCTAGGGTTGACGTGCAACGGTAATATGAATGAGGTGAAACGCGGCGTTTGATTGGGATAAGGACATAAAACGCAGTGCATAGAGGGAGAGGGGGGCGGCGACGACGCACGGACCGGGCCGCGCTGGAGGAAAAGGAAGGAAAAAGGAATTGGGCCGACACAACAGGCCTAATTCGGGGAAGAAAAAGAAAAAGAAAAGAAGAAGAAGGAAAAGAAAGAAAAGGAAAGAAAAAGGAAGAAAGAAAAAAGGAAAAGGGAAAAAGGAAAGGAGAAATAATTAGGTTAGGGCCAATTAAATAGATCTGAATATTTAGAATATTTAAAATTAATAATATTTAAATAAAATAATTTTTTAATCCCTTTTTAGGCTAAAATAGGCTTTTTCAAGGATTTTTCCAAAATTTCCATTTTAAATTAATGAATCCCTCAAATTTTATTTAATTTAATTAAAATTAATTTGAAACTATTTTATTTTTCTTAATTTGAATAAAATAATTTATTTAAATAATTTCCCAAATTAAAATCCTTAATAGATAATATACCAAAATTTCCTTTACTTAACACATTTATAAAATTTCTTATTAATTTACCCTAATAAATTTTCTTTTATTTTAATAAAATAATTTATTAAATTAAATTTTCAAATACAACCTTATTTAAGTATAATATTTAAAATTAGAAAATTTTGGGGCATTTCAGCTAGGGTCTCTTAATGAAGATGCAAGCCTAGGCCCTTAGTGAGGATGGTATTAGTAGTTGTGATTGAAACATTGGTTCAAAAGGGGTATCTACTCTCCTTATGTAGTGTTAGGGATTTGGAGGATGGAGAGTGGTATGGCCTTAGCCGGCACGCAATTTAAACCCTCTTGTTGTCAATTGTAGCACTGGTAAATAAGGGTATCATTCTAGGCCGGGGATTGAGAGGGCTCACTTCTATTTAACTAGCTTAACAATAAATAAAAATATAAATAAAATTCCTAAATAATACAAAATAAATAAATAAGAAAAATACTAATGAGGGATTATAAAAAAAATAATAAAAGGAATAAATAAAATAAACTAATAACAATAAAAATATCAATAAACCCGCAGATATGCTAGAGATGCTAGAGAAATTAAAATCCACCACTAGATTAGGTCAAAATATAATATTAATTGCTAAGTCATATTTTAATCATGAGAAAGAGATCAACCAAGTTGTACACCAGAATTAGGTCCATACACCTTATATTACTTCTCTTAATTAATTAATATGACAAAGCGCCAATATTAACCCTATTAAATACTAGCAGTATAGCAGCAACAAGCGGCTCCTATATTTAACCAGATTTAATGTATTAAGTATAATTGGAAGGGTGTTAATCTAAGTACCCAAACTAGTACACAAAGCATGTCTAGCTGTATTTCCTTTCCTTGACCCCACACGTATCCAAATATTTTACTACTTCGGTTAGACTCACAAAACTATTAGGTGAATTGTTATCTAACCTAGCTGCAATTTATAAATATAAATTCTAGTATATTTAGATGGCCACATAGTAGGTAAATAATCCTACATACTGTCACTTATGAGGAAATCAAAACAAAGCATGCACTAAATAAATTATACTTGACAAAATTATATATATAAATGATAGCAATTAAAATAGAGTTAAGAAACAATCTCACAAAACAAAGAAAATAAAATTATAATTCAAACCCTAATCCAAGGTTTCAATTTATTCCCTAACAATAAATAATTAGCCAGCCATAATTATTGAATTAATTACGCAAAAATATATGTCTAAAATATGAAAGAGATATAGAGAAAGAATTAACCGGAATTAATTTTGGATAAAAGATCAAGATTTTATTCAGATAAAAATTAATTTTATCTGAAATAAATTCTATCGGTATCAAATTTCCTCTTATTCTCTCTTGTCGTCGCCTTCGATTTCTGTGCCACTAATTCTTTTTCTTTTCTTTCGTTTGTTGATAATGTGTCTGGCGCTGAAGGCTACTACTTAGCCTCAGTTTCAGCATCGTCCGTTCTTCTTTGTGTTCTGTGCTCCCCTCCTGACATGCGCTTTTTCCTCTTTTTCTCTACTCCCTCAGCGTGTAGCCTCTAAAGGCCCTTGCTTCTCTCTGCGGCTCTCTGCCTCCCTCTCTATGTCGTTTGTGCAGCCGTGCTTTTTCTCCTATTTCCCTATCTTGTTACCAAAAGGCGATAACCCTCGCCCTCAGGGCCCCCGCCAGCCGGCCCCACAGCATCGGAGGAGGTAAATCACGGTGACTCAGCAGCCTTTAAGACCACCCCGTCCAACCACGCTGCCCACAAGGAGCCACCCTTGTATTGCTTATGCCGCCCTTGTATTGCTTTTTTTTCTTTCTTTTCGTGCGTCCCTCTTGCGTGCCTAATGGCAGAGGCAGCCTACGCTCCTCTCTCCTCCAGACGCCGGCCTTTTTATAATTTCATGCAGCCTCTCTATTTGTCATTCGAGCCTTTCCACGTTAGCCCTTCACATCCCCATTCTCCTTCCTTGCTGTGCCCTCAACGCCTTCGTCCTCTTCTTCCACATCAGCCTAGCTGACCTTTTCTTTTTGTTTTCGTCGAGTGACTCATCCCTTGCTGGGCTCGCCCGCCTTCGCTTCTTTATTTCTTGTTCCAGGCCTTTAAGCCTTCGGCTCTTGGGCTATTGGTCTAAAGATCCAATTCTTTTTATTTTTTTCTTTTATTTAAAAATAATACCTACAAAATAAAATTAAACAAATATTGATAAATAATATTTTATTCTAAATTTACTTAATTTATATCATTTTAGCTTAAATAATAACGTTTATGTAATTATTACCATTTAAGCATAAAATCATAATTATTCACCTATATTAGTTAAATAAAATACTAAAAACTAAGATTATAACGGTATAAAATGTGTCAAAATATGAACTTATTAAAGAGTCATTGATTGGTGACATTCTAATAAAACAAGAATTTCCATATGTGTTTTATGATGAGATTTCAGGCATGCCACCAGTGTGTGAGATAGACTTCATAATACATCTTCTTCTAAGGATAAAGCTTATGTCTAAGGCACCCTATCATATGGCGCTAACTAAGATGCAAAAGTTACACACTTAGTTGGACTAGTTGTTAGAGAAAGAGTACATCTAACCAAACATATTACCTTGGGGAGCACCAATCCTTTTTGTGAGGAAGAAGAAAGATTTTTTGAGGTTATGCATTAATTATAGATGATTGAATGAGGTTACAATAGAAAAACCATTATTCTCAATTAACTTGGATTGAAAACCTATTTTATCAGTTATATGGGGCTATAATGTTCTCAAAAATAGATCTCATGCAGGGTACCATCAATTGAGGATTTCTAAGAGTGGCATACCAAAAACTATCTTTAGGATTAAGTATGGCCTTTATGAGTTTATTGCGATGTCCTCCAAACTCACTAATACACCAATGTTATTCATGGTTCTCATGAACCACGTCTTTCAATATCAGAAGCAACATCTTAGGATAATGTTGACACTACTAAGGACATAAAAATTTTACACTAAGCTATCGAAGTGTGAGTTTTATCTAGATGAAGTAGCCTTTCTTGGACATAACATCTTAAAGGATCATGTACTCATGGATCTTTCAAAGATTTGTGCAGTATTAGAGTGGTTAATGCTAACTAATGTTAGAGAGGTGAGCACTTTTTGAGATTAGCTAGCTACTATAGACATTTCATCTGAGAATTTTCTAGAACTGCATGCCCTGTATCTACTTTATTAAAGATGACCATGTTCTTTCATTAAAATAACAAGTACACTAAGACTTTTGAGGAGTTGAAGAAGAGATTGACTTCATCTATATTGCTTTCCTTACCATTGGGTATGGAGGAATTTAAGGTGTATAATGATGCATCCAAGCATGGTATATGGTTTTTACTAATGCAACATAGGAAGGTAGTGGCATATGTTTCTCGTTAGTTGAAACACCATAAGCAAAATTATGTGGTTCACAACCTTAATCTCTCCATAATGGTGTTTTCTTTGAAGATCTAAATACACTACCTATATGGAGTGTAGTTTAAGTTCTTTATGGTCTATAAGAGTCTCAACTACATATTCTCTTAGTATTAGCTAAATATAAGACAATGTAGATGGTTAGAATTAGTCACGGACTATTATTTGGAGTTGACTTACTAAAAGGGTAAGGATATTGTCTTAGCATAAGCTCTTTATAGGAAGACTTATAACTCTCTAGGTTCATTGGTGGTTTTCATATTGGATATGGGAGGAGATTTAATACATAGGCATAGAGATCATCGGGTTTAAGGATCTTTAGACAAGGATAAGCATTCTCATGATCGCACCGATCTCTAATGACATATAAGCTAGTTGGCTAGGGACTTCAAAATGGAGAATATTAGATGAGATCTAGGAAAGGGAAGAGTTATTGGTTTTATATTTTTTAAGATGGAAGTATTAGATTTCAAGCTAAGTGGTGTATTCCTAGGAGCTGTGGAGAGTTCAAGAAGAAGATTCTAGAGATGCATCAGAGTGTGTCTTATTTTATCCTTCTTAGATGGGATAAATTGTATAAGAACCTAAAGTAGATTTTTTTTGGCCCCATTTAAAGTGGGGGTTGAAAACTTCATATCTAGTTTCATGACCTACCAAAAGCCTAAGGTCGAGCATAAGGGCCTAGTGGGCAGTTATTAAAATCCTAATTTGATCCTATGATCAAAAATTACAAAATGATTCACTATCCTAGGTAAAATCTTCAAGTATTTCAATAGTTATAGAATCTTACCATTACATAGTAAAATCATATGATTCTATAAAAATTCCTACAATTCAAACTATATTATTTATAGATTTATCTCTAAATCTATTTCTTTTCTTATTCCACGTATATTTATTTCTCAATCATTTGATTCTTGATATTATATTATTTTATAAAAATGTTTGAAAATGAGCCAAAATGAAGAAAATATGTAGAGATACTCTTAAGACAATAAATTTAATGGTTGATGTAAAATATAACCAAAGAATCTAATACTCACATAAATGATAAAGATGAATATATAAAATTTTACAATACTAATAATTGCTTAATTCTATTGAGTTAAAAATTAATATTATTTTTTAATATATTTATAGTCATGTTATCTTGATAATGCAAACAAACTTTATTTTATAGTTCGCATAGGGTTTATATTGTAGCTTAACATTTGCACATATGGCCAAAACTTATTTTCTTTTCTTGTTCATCTTTATTCATCAAAATTTGAAAAGATTGCATAAATTTTTTTGGTCTTCTTCTCATAATTGAAAAATAAATTATTATCATCACATTGTTGTCTTCATTATTAGCCTATTTTTCATTCTTCATGTGTTTTTATTAAGCTAATAATATTATATATTTTGAAAATAATGACTTTTATAGTACATCCACCTTAAATCTCATTGTAATTTTCTCATTTACTTTGATAATTTATTTATGATTTTGTTAACTTAATATAGTTTATAAATTGTATGAGTTTAATAATTTATGTTACTTGTAAGCTACTGCAACTAAATTAGTGACTATATAAGAGCTTTCAAGTACAATTATTTTTTTAACTGAAATATGTTATTATATAGCATATAAATATATAAGTTTCATATTTTATGGTTTTTGTAAGATCTTATGATCCTACAGTCAAATCTTAAGTGTAATGCCCCATCAAAAAATCCTTTAAAATGTGTTTAAAGTTATGCTGATATAAAATAAATTAGTTTATTCATCAGAAAGGGTATGGAATTTTAATAAAAATGTGAATTTTAGGTATACCAATCAGTTGGTTTGCCCAATTGATCGACCGATATGCTTATAGATTGATAATTTTTTTCTCGACAAGCCAATCGACTAATTTACCCAAACTAATTAACTAGTTATCCTACAATTTCATATCCATTTTTTATTTTCATTTAAATTCCTTTATAATGTTTAAGAAAACTTTAATTAGCGTTTATTTGTGCTAATAAGCATATTTTGATGCTTTAGGCATATTTTCACATTATTTAAATCATTTTATGATTTTCTTTAGCTAAAGTTTTCCAAAAAAAATACTTATTGAGGCATACCTCACCTTCTTCTTTCTTCTCCCTAACCTATCTCTCTCGCTTCTAGTAGCTAAGCTGCATGGTTGAATTCATGCACCCATTCTCTAACTCACCAACCTATTTTCACATCCCCTCCCAACTACACTCAACCTCTATCACTCCATCATGTCTGCCCTTACCTTTTAGTTACCCGCATTCAACCATATTAGTCTCCTCTCTCTGTTATGAATATTGACCAGCCTTCACCTATATACCCTCCATTACTAATCCAATTTCATTTCTTACCTATTATTCTTCCTCTCTTCTCCCTTTTCTTGGTGGAAAATTTCTTAAGTGTTGAACATTCCTTTATTCTTTTCCTTTGTCCTCTCTATTAAGAAAAATAATAGAGGCTTGCTCTGGATTTCTTCCTTCTTAGGTCAAGCATTGTATCTCTTTTCTTCTTCTAATAATGGTTTTAGTTCTCCCTTGTTTCTCTTAAGAATGGAAGGATTAAGGTTTTCGAAAAGGTTGAAGATTTTAGTTTCTTTTCCTTGGAATCTTGTTATGAGAAAGGTTGAAGATATTCTTTGATATTAACGAACTTTAAAAAGGTGTTTTTATGGTTTTGACTTAATTCTATTAATAATTGAGGTCTTACTAGATAGCTATCAAGTAGGAGTTTTGTGCTAGAAGAATTACATCAAGGTAAGGCATTCTTATATTTAATATAAATGAGGTTATGTTTCTTATTGGGGTTCCATGTTCTTGGTTATTTTTGTAAGAATGGTCTAATTGTATTATAGACTTTGAGCACGTGATAGTATTTCTTCTTAAAGTTAAGCATTATTGGGTTTCTCTAATTCTAAGCATGAATTGGCAGCTTGATCTTGATTCATTTAAATGCAAACATTATCATGTATCCACGTGATTCTATATGTGTATTGCATCTTTTGTGGGTTTTATGACATAGTAACCTTCTAGGATTAATATGGTAAATGTTAGGTGTGTGCATCGTAATATTGGGAATTTTTTTTTTACCTAGAATAGTCGATCAATTTGTTGAGCCCATCGACTGGTGGTGAAAGTAGTCGCACGTTTTGGAAATTTTGATCGGTTGGTTGTGAGATCAATCAATTAGTTTAATGAACCAGTCATCTATTTACTATGAATAGTCAATGGGTTCATGAAACCCATCAAATAGTGACCCAGTGACCAAAGTGGTATGGTCTCTACTTAGACCCATTGATTAGTTGGATTAAACCCATTGAAAGGTTTTCTATGAATAGTATATTAGTGAGACCAACCAATTGACTGCTTCATAGGTGTTATTTTGTTTCAAGTATGGTAAGACTAGACCAGTTGACTTGTCTTGTTCAAATGTTAGTTGTTCATACTCTTTTAGATCTTGTGTATTAATACCTCCATGTGATTACAAGATTTCAACTATGATTCCCTAGAATTAATAAGAATCATAATGGTGATACTTGGGATTGAATTGGTTAAGTTTGGTGGCATCCCTTAACATCTAATTTTATTAATAATGGAATTTAATTGTGTTTGGTGTTATCACTTAGAAACAACTAATTAGATTTTTGTAGAATTAACTTGTGATTTGTGATATCACTTGAAAATGTATAATAATAGAATGAGATGTTCTCCAAGCCTTTTCTCTAATTCTCAGGGATAGTAAACTAGGAGTCAGTGGGCAAGTCACCCTATGGTTTATGTTTTTCACTCAGTACCTATTTTTCTCTCTACCAAGTTGTGGTCGGTAGAGGGTATGTCCATATCTTTGAGGTATATGGTTATATTTTTTTAAAGGTAAAAAGAAATCATATATATGTACAGTAACACCAGGGATGCCTGGGAAAAAACCGACCTTAAGCAACCTAGGATACCCCTCATACAACAAAACCTGAGGGTGTCATCCTACACGAGCTAACATCAACTAGATAGGGAAGAAGGGAACAGGAGCTAATGACTAGAGTTAGAAATTTACAGGGGCTCGATGTTGCCTATTGTTTAAGATCCCATAAATGTCTAGCTTAATCTTGAAGACTAAGGCATCAACATTAGATGTTGCTTCTTCAAAAAGGGCCACATTCCTAGCCTTCCAAACATGGTAAACAGTGGGTGCAAGTGCTAGCATCCGGGCTTGCTTGTGTTGTGGGGTTCTTCTCTTACATATTCTGAGTGCCCTCATAGTGCTTTCCAGGGTGGTGCATTTTCTTGCAATTCCTAGCCCGGTCAATATGGTATAGGGTTATATTATGGCAAGTCAATATGGCATCAATATCTATGGTGAGGTATCACATGTACAAGCCCCTTGGCATTTCATATTGTCCATTTCTTATGCGAGTGTGGTATCCCAACTTTTATCCCTTGAGGTAAAGGCATTTAAGGTGTTGTGGATGAAGTATCCCCATACAAGCCCCCTGGATGTACTTCAACCATGCATAGTGGGTGTGGCTCTCAGTCTATGTTAGGCCTTGTAGTAGATGCACTTGATGTGTGGTGAGTGAGATATCCCAAGAGGAAATTCCCTTTGATATATCTTGACTTCGTGTGGTGGGTGTGGTATTCCATTGTGCTTATTTGCTTCTATGACTTTTGCTCAAGGTAGAGAATTAGGTGTGGTCTAAAAACTATGTGATCACTAAAGGAAGAAGTTTAATAAGGTTTACATTATGTTGCATTTACCATATTATCTATTCTTTTTTGATTTCCATGTAACAATACCTTGTTGTATTACTATCATGAGCCTAAGTTTTAAAATTATATTAGTATGCTTATCATCATGCTATTATATTACTTCGATATGATACATGAGTATTACTATGTTTTTGGTGGTATATTTTACCATTACTTTATTGTACTAATACTACACTTGTATGGTCACTGTGATGATTCAGCTTCTAGTCTGGGGAGTAGAGGAAGATTTGTAGGCTTAAGAATCTCAATTAGAGTATGTTAAGGGTGATGATGTGGGTCAGTAGTTGGTCACTACTTGGGGTTGGAGATTTATGCTTATGATTAAGGGTTAAGCTAACCCACTAGAGGTGTTTTGGCCACTGCATTAAAAAGTTTTTATTATTTCAGTTATTTAAACTTTTGGCTTTGATTCCCTATATTTGAATATGTAAACTCTCATACACTTTCTATCTGTATTATTATTCTTGATTTTTATCATATTGTATTGTTGTATTAATATTATAAGCATGCATATTTTCATTCGTTGTTCTATTTTGTCTTACATGAGGCATGGATTAGGTGATTATCACACCTCTCTCATGGTTGATGTGGTAGTAACATTCCCTGGTTTTGCTTTTCAAATGTTTCTACATTATCTTTGAAATGAAATTTTATAGCTCATAAATTAGTGGTGTTATAAGTTGGTATCAGAGACTATGGTTTTAATTCTTGATATTGTTTTACAAAAATAAATTACTTCAATTTCACATAAACTTATAGAAACCTATTTAGACTGTAAGTAAGCGTTAATTCAGGTTGGGTGTTGGCCTTAATTTATAAGATATGATTACCTTATGAACTTATATGTAGTGTGCTACCTCTATGTGTACTAATCGTGTAGCTAGTAGTTGAACCATTTCTAATGCAATTTAGTATTCTAGGACTTCGATGGCTGTGAGTCAACATCTTCATAATTTTATGGAGGTGGTTGGAGCCTTCATAGAGGGCCATATTCAGCATGATGAGGCTCCTCAAACATCACCACCACCTACTTTTTTGGTGCCATCACCAGGATATTGGCTTCAAAAGGTCGATCTTCATAACTCTTTGGTCTTTAAGGGTCAGGAAGACCTAGATGTGTTGGAGCATTAGTTTAGGGAATTTAAGAATATATTTATGGCTAGTGGTTACCCAGAGAGTAGGTAGGTGGGAATTGGGGTATTCCAAATGGAAGGGTTGTGATAACAAATGCTAGAGGAGTCAGGGTACGGTTCTACCCTACTCGCCTAAAGATTGCAAAGTACGATGAGTTTATGGTGTTGTGCGAGGGTATATTTATAGGGGAGGAGTAATATAGCCACTATTTGAATGTGTTCCACTTTACTTTAGAAATTGATGTTGATGAGATGATGAAGGTTCACTGATTTCTGTTGGGGCTGAGCCCGAGACTACAGGAGATGTTGGTGGGGAACTCTTACATAGTACCTACAGACCATGTAAAATTATGCCTTATAGGTATCAACGATTTCCCAACCCCTTTTATCCCAAGTGGAGGTTTGAGGGCGGCCAATGCCAAGGGAGAGAGAAAAGGTTCTAGGCCTGAGGCAATCATCATTCATAGATGGTACCCCGCTATGGAGGGTTATTAAGTCAGTTGATTATGAGGCATTTCATTTGCTAGTGGTGTGATAAGAACCACCTAGGGAAGCATTGTGGTGGGCAACATGTTCAATGCTATAGTTGTAGCTATATAGGGATCCGTCAATTCGAGTTTCATACCATTGAGGGTAGTGTCCTACAAGGGCAGGCACATCTGGAGGGTACAAAGGCACATACACCATCGGTTCAGAGAGCTTAGCCAACAAATTTTGGAGCCAGCAAAACTACTCCATAGCAAAGAATGTAGAGGCCCTACACTTTTCAGTATAGGGAAGCTTCAAGTAGAGCTACAGGACAACCACCAAATAGTGGCCTAAATGTGGTGAGGCAGTCAAAGGCTAATAGGCAGGCAAATGTCATCACAATTACATTCATGGTTTCTTCCCTTCATACTCATGTGTTATTTAACTTGTGCTCCTTTGTGTCTATTACTTTTATAGCTAAGAGAACTATGATTTTCTTTTTATAGAATAGAGACTTTTGTTATGCTCCCATATAGGAATAGAATTCGATGTACAAGGCTATATAAAGATATAGCCTTAGTCATTAGTGGAATCAAGATTTTGGAAGACCTCATAGAGCTTAAGCTTCGACTTTGATGTAATCCTTGGGATGGATATGTTCATGAGATATCAAGCTATGATCAATTGTGCATAGGAGTGCATGGTTCTTAAAAGATCAAAGGGTGCTAGGGTTTCTTACTAGAGATGCAAGCTTTGACCCTTGGTAAAGATAGTGCTTGGGGTTGTGCTCGATACAATAGTACGGAAAAGGTACCCATTATTCTCATATAGTGTTTAGGATCTAGATGTCAAGGAGCTATCAACTTAGGATCACTCAGTGGTACGAGAGTTTTCAGACATGTTAAAGGCACCTTATAAACCTTTTATTAGGGGCAAATCCTATGCTAAAGGCACCTTATAGTCTGGTGCCGACTAAGATGACAAAGTTGTGCACTTACTTAGAGGAGTTATTGGAAAAGGGGAATATTTAAACTAGTATATCACCTTAGGGAGCACCAATATTTCTTTTGAGGAAGACGGATAGTGGGATGACACTCTACACCAGCCCTATAACTAGAGGTATTTTTCTTACTACATTGGGAAGTATTTGTTCTTCCAGTTATTTAAACTCTTGGCTTTGATCCCCTATATTTGGATTTGTAAACTCTCATAATCTTTCTATCTATAATATTGTTCTTCATTTTGTCATCTTGTGTTGTTGTATTAATATTTTGAGGATGCATCTTTTCATTCATTGTTCCATCTTGCCTTGCATAAGGCATGGGTTAGGTGATGATCTCTCATGGTTGATGTGGTAGTAACATTCCCTAGTTTTGTTTTTCAAAAGTTTTGGCATTACCTTTGAAATGAAATTTTCTAATTCATAAATAATGGGTGTTACACTAAGCCTCCAAAGCGATCATAGGTAGAATTTCAATTCTAACAAACATACCACCAAGTTTGGTTCAACCATTGGAAGTTTCTGACTATATATTTCAAGGTTGGATTACTAAGGACTCGCAATGGTTTAAACTCGATTTGGATTATAGTTGACCCTGTGACTCAATTGGTAGTATTTTAACCGATGAAGTCAACCTAGGGTATGGAGTAGTTGGTTAATTCTTACAGGAACCATGCGATACAGTACCATGGTGTTTGTAAATCACTGTGTCAGGCCTAGAATCTAGATTTGTATCACACCCACTTTCAGAACACGGCTAAAATGAGCACTATTTTCCATATAGGTACAAATGATTAGATCGAATGTACTATTCAGACATTAGAGGATGTGTTTCAAGCATATGTACTCTATTTATAGGGTATTCATGAGGATGTACTTGACTTAATCAAGTTTTCCTACAACGACACTCATCATGTGAGGCATAGAGATGGAAACTTTTGGGGCACGGTATGGATGTGTCATAGTCTCTTATGTTGGAGAAACTAGAGAGTCTATTGTTATAGTACCTGAGATGGTAGAGGATACTACCAGGTAGATCATATTATTTGAGATGAATGCTTCCTAGGACATATAGAAGAGTTATGCATGCCTATGGAGGATGATATATGGGTATAAGGTGGGTAACAGAGTCCTTTTAAAGATCACATCCATCAAGGAGGTGATGCATTTTAGCTTGAAGGGAATTTCAATTCAAGATACATTAGACAATAGAATATTCTAGATTGGGTTGGAGAGATTAGGTACCAACGTGCTTTGCATGTCAAGCTTTTTTAAGTGTAAAATAACCCTGTTGAGAAATCCCGTGTCAAATCTGGCACACATCATCCCACAAAAAATGATTAAGCTCAATGATGCATTAACATATGAGGAGTGACCATTGAGGATCAACAATACCAAGACAAGGTGCCAACTTGATTAAGTTCTTTCTTATTTTGAATGTTTTATTCTTAACTCTCTTTGGAAATCAAGGATAACGGTAAAAACTATCAAGTTAGGAGTATTTTTATGCTAGAACAATTAGCTTGGAGGTAAGGTGTCATTATCTCTTACATGACTAAGGAATTGTGTTGTTTATTGTGGTTTCATATTTTTGGTATGTTATGTGATGTGTATGTGTTAATTTCTATTATTGAAATCAAGCATGTGGTAATGTTTATATCCTTGATGTTTAGAGCATGTTTTGAGTATCTTGATATCATGAACGAGTATGGTGATTTTTTCATGAATGTAGTTTCATAAGGGGAGTTTGTCTTTTTATGTGCTCCACAACTTAGGAGCATGATTGGATTATTTTGTAAACCATGTGATTTTATGATAAGTGTGATTCATTTATGTGTGGGTGATGCTTCTTCCAAATTGATTGAATGGTTGGTAGGATTGACCTATTGGTGTGCACGGATAGTCAATCATCTGATCAATGCATTGGCTAACTCATGTGAACAATCAATAAGTCTATGATATCCACTGACTAGTTCTATGAAGAGATGACCATTTTTGATAAATCAAACTTCTTGTTAGTTTACTACCATATTGGTTTTGGTCTCATCCTAAACACATTGACAAGTCAAGCCATATCCATTGACTCATTTTGATGAAAATTTGATCAATTAGACTAACCAATTGAATGGTTTAGCTATGTATTGATTTTCTCATTGGTATGGTACAACTAGACCATTAAAAAATCTTATGGACCAATCAATTAGTTTCACCTAATTTTACCATGCTTATTGACTATTTTTTTTTAATCTTTCTTTAAGGTTTCTATCTTAACTTTTCCATTAATGTGTGGCATTAAATAATGATCTTGCTCATACATAATTGGAACTAAGGAAAAATAAAATGACTACTATCATGTGAATTAGATGCCTTGGTTAGTATTTGGTGCCAACATTTAAAACACCTAATTCGATAAATCTTTACATTTGAATAATGGAATCCTAGAGGAATTCCTTGTATGCATGCATAGGTTTTGGTTATCTTGCATAATGAATATCCTTGAGAAAACCCCCCCCCCTTGGCACTAATGTTAGTGTAGTAAGCGATGTCACCTAAAATTGAGCGTATACCCTCTAACATAGGAGACCAATAAAGGTGGATGTTGAATATCCTTAAGAAAAGCCTCCTGAGACTAGCGTTAGTGTGGTGGGAGTTTTCGTCCATTCATCTCTATCTTGGATGTAGATAGTAGTGTAATTATTATAAGCATGTGCTAGGGTGTTGCATACCTAAAATATAGTTTATGCTTCCTTACATAGGAGACTAAGAGTGGTGGATGTTGAATATTCATAAGAAAGCCCCATAGCACTAGAGTGTAGTGGTGGTGGAAGTTGTAGCGCTATGCTAGTCCCTGTCAAGTATAGTGACATTACTTGGAATTATGCTTATGGATTTCTTTAGGAATTCATGGATTATTGGTTATGTGTGCTTTTTTAGATTTTGTTATGATATATGTGTTATCCATGATCCTTTGTGATTTGTTTTCTAAGAATGTCCCACACCATGTTTTATATAGCTATAATGTGGAAAATGATCCCTGACCATAATTTAGATAATTAGTTTTATCAGTACTTCACCATACTAATAGTACATTTGTGGGATAACTATGAAAATTCAACTTCTATTCCGATGAGCAGCTGATGATTTACAAGGCTATGATTCTCAGCTAAAGTATGTTGAATTGGATGATGTGTGTCAATAGTTGGCCTTTGTCTAGGGATCAAGGTTCACATTTCTTTTTAATGAAGAGTTAGGTGAACCAACTAAGATTTGTTGCCCACTTTGTTGGGTGTTTTTGTTCTTTCCGATTATTTAAGTTCTTAACTTGTTTATTGTATTTGGTTTTTGTAAATCTCTCTTTTATCTATATTATAATCATTTTTGTTATCGTTAATTTTATGCTATTAGTACATGCATTCCATTGTTCATTGTTCCATTTTATCTTACATTAAGTATGGGTTAGAGGATAATAACACCTTTCTCGTGGTTGATGGCACAATGACAACCGATTGTTTTGTTTTTGGTGCACTTCTGCATTATCTTCAAAACAAAATGGTTTTATTCACAATTTTGGGATTTTATAACAAAATTATAGCCAAGTTCTTATCATTAGGTATAACATCTATGTTTTGTAAATCCATAACAATAGAATCAAAGGTATTCAAATCATATTTTAAGGATTACCCTCCATAAATTTAAGGTAATGAAGCCAAATCTTTAACAATAAACAATTTGGGGCTAATGTTGTCATATACAACAACTCCAGTTTCAACTACAAGGTAGAAATGATTGTTTCTTTAGCCACTTTATGTAATACTTCATTCGATAGACATAGCTATATGGTTGAAAAGGACTTCAAATCAATCTCGTTAAATCTTTCTCCTATCATCAAATCTGGCTTGGTTAATTTTCCAAACAAAAAGCCTTCTCTAAAACATTGTGAATCAAAATTTCATGAACCTTTAATTTCCATAACCCAAAATAGGCAAAATAACTGAATTTATCAATGTCAAATCTTATGGAAACCATCCTAATTCCAATAAAGCACACCAACAAAGACGTAATACTAGCTTGTTGCGAAAAACACCATTTTGATATCGGGCAGTATCAAATTTAATCTATGATCAAGAACACAAGAACTAATTAAGAAATTGAACAACAAGATAAATTATATAAAACCATAGATCTTTATTATGTGTAGTGATGTAATTACAAAGATTTCAAACAAGATCTTTCAAAATCAATCACATAAATCAATAATTCTACCAATTAAAGATAACAACATATTGGATGAAAATTAGGGTTTCATTGCAACCTTTTTATATCAGAGTAAAACTATAATACTCAATTTCTAAAAACCCTAGCTTGTACATGATCTTATGTAGTTAAAAATAAAATTATATTATTTATAATATTATATTACATCCCTTATTAAACTAGAAACCCCAGTTTTGGTTTTGAAGCATTTAATTTCCATTTATTACCTCTTTCTTACAAAGTCATCTTAATAAGATATTCTAAACCACTTTTAGCTATTAAGCTTATTACAGATCATTCAAATTTAAAATCCTTAAATTTTATTGACTCTACTAGTGTCACACCCTAAAAATTTCTATTGAAATTTGTATTTTTAGATGAAATGTATAAAAATTCAAATGTCATTGTAAATGACATAGTTTTGGCTTACCATACCATTTCTACAACAACAAAAAGGTAAAATAGTTGGACATTTAAAACATGGGAAAATAGAAAATGAGATAGATTTCATAAATTTAAACACGTGTTTATATTAATCCAAGTATAATATTCAAATTCATGAAAGGGATGCAAGGGAATTAAAAGTCCCAAAAATTATCTAGGTCAAAGCCAAGATCCAAATAACAAGTCTCTATGTTCCCAAACCTCATACATGATATAATATTACTCCTCTCCAAGCAAGGCATAATAAGGGATAAACTCATCCAATGGGTCCTCAAAGGCCTACAGAAACTCAACTTGGCCTTCTACTCATGGGAATGAGAAAGACCCATGAAAAGGATGATCAATATACTACGTACTAAGTAAGGTGACTATATAATTATAACTAGGCTATGCAGAATATATAAGGTGATATAGAAGAATAAACGTGCATAGTAATATGATGTAAAATAATTATAATTCTAGAAGCCCATTATTAATTGCAATCATAATCCATATTATTATTTAAATTGAGTTTAGGGACCCTCAATATTCTTAATCTAGTGAAATGAGCTGAAGCCCCTCCTGGAGCATAATGATCCCAAAGCACTATTATCATCTGGTGGAATGGACCCAACATATACTAGGACAACATGCTCTAAAATACTATTCTTAAATTGGTAGAATGGTATGAAGCACTTATTAAGGTAACATGCTCTTGAAACACTATCATAGTCCAATGGAACGAATACAACATCTCAATCCTAACTCGCATAATTTTATACTTTAAGTAATTAATATCTTATTCATTATTGTTTATCTTAAGATCATACACCTGTTTATGTTGATCCTAGTAACCCCACAATTTTTAATATGGTAGAATAAAATAGAGCAACTCTCATGGAAAAATACTCCTAAACCACTATTATTGTTTAGTGGAATGGACACACAACACCTCGGCCCTATCTCACATGATCTTTTTCCTTCAGTGCTTAGTGCTTTATTTGTGGCGGTATATCTCAAGATCAACACGTATACACACATGAAGGTAAAAAAAAATACTCACACAAATCATCTTAAAACCCTAACTTCATAAGCTAAGCATATATTCTCCCCTAGTACTAATTTTAGCACCGGAATTAATACCTAGCTTTAACATATTGTGATTGTCAACATATCCAAAAATTAAGATCTAAATTCAATTTCTTACACATGAGATAACAACATGCCTCTAGGGATATAATTCACAGATCACTATAAAACCCTAATTTCAAGAATTAAGCATAACTTTTCCTATGAGACTCATATGACATCTAAATTTAAAGTGATAATTCTAACAATATATTTGAAAATAAAGTTCTAACTCTAATATTTTATACATGAAATAATGATCCTAACTATAGTGTTACTATTCTCAATTTAAGTCACTACCTTATTTTATTAGACTTAAGATATTTATAATTACTCCAAAAATTGCATATAATATATTTAGTATGTTTTGACACAATAAATGCATTAAAATACCAGAGATTCTATATTTAACCATTATTGAACAATTTGTCCTTAAGATGGCCAAAATATACATATTTTCACAAAAACCATACGAGTTCCTATATGAATGATTTTCAACCTCCAATCCATATCCTCATGAAAATAATTAACCATAAGTATATGTATGCATATGAGTCAAGAACATAGCTCAAATTAGATAAATGATTCATGCCAACATTCTTTACTTATAAAATAAGCTTAACTAAATAATAATCGTAAATGCATGCTTTCATGTATTAATCATCTTTCTACACCACCACAACATATCATATAAAAATTTAATCAACATTACATTTTCATTATAACAATAACAAACATAATATTTCATACAAATATAAATATTATAGATAAAAGCCCTATCTATGACATGTAGTCTTACCAAAAGTGTCTCTTGTCTCTAAGCACGTATGACATAAGTATCCTCCTCCAATACCATTAGAAAATCATATAAAAGTAAAAGATATGATAAGATTAGAACTTACAAAACAAATAACCAAATAAAACCAAGACAAAGGAAAGGGAGGAAAATGGAGATAACTAAAACAAGTAAGAGAGCTCATGTAAGGAGTGGTGTATAGTGCTATTAGGGGGTGCATGGGGTTTGCCAAGGTGGAGGGCATGGTGGTACTAAGGAGAAGACTAAGGGAGGAGCAAGATAGGAAAATTTTACATCAGCTAGAGGAGTAGGGTGTTTGAAGGAAAGAATGGTTGTGATAGGGGGTGCACTGAATACACACCTCACAAATCAAACAACTTCTTGGGGAGGGAAATAAGGCATTGTTTAAGGTGGTGATGGTCTAGAAAAGACCAGGGAGATGAATGGAGATGAAGTTGTTAGTTGATAGGTAAGGATGGTGGTGCTTAGTTATTAGTGGTGATGAGTGTTGTGGAATTGGATGGTAACAAACATAGCAAGAATTAGAAAGAGGAAATGAATGAGTGTTAGATGGGCTTCTCAATAAAAATAATGGATGGAGAATAGGAAAAGAGTATAGAAGAGGTGGTTTTTTCTAGGATGAAGTAAGTTGAAGGTGTGGGTTGATAATGGGGATACCAAATGGTAAAGGGGCTCTTGGTTTGGTGTGGCTTGGGTAAATGTGTTTAGGCTATGGGTGTAGGGATATAGCCTATGTGTGGTAATGTAGGGAGTTGGTGGTGGTGGTATAAGGGGTTATTATAACACCACCATTTTTAACTATCAAAAAAATTTATTTGAAATAGTGTGGAAGCTAAGAATAATCCTAGGAAAAATGGGGTGTCAAAGCCATCCTTGCTATAGGGTAGACGTTTGCCGCTTATCCCAAAACCAACCAATACATTTAAAAACAATAGAGTGCAAGAATATAAGTTACGTAAACACTTTGAAAGATTGTTTACATTGAAGGACCTCAAACGGTCCCCAACCAAATCAATACAGGAATATAAATAGTTAAAAGTACGAGACTACATTAAAATGAGAGTAGGGTGTAACTCCCAAACCAAAACCACAATTTGCCAGGAATCCCAAAAAAAATATTTGGATGTCCACCCCCTCAAGCCTCAAACCCAAACTAAGGTAGGTCCACTACTATCCATCCCTACAAACCTACACATGACCCTCTATTTGTGGGAATGAGCAGGTGACAGAGCAAATTAGTACATCTATACGGTACGTTCTGAGTAAGCAAAATTGCTTCCTCAATAGGGACATAAGTATGTAATGTGAAATCTATCATACATGAATATCATAATTAACATGCGTCATGATAATGCCATCTAAATAAAGGTAGGAATACACAAAAACATATCATTATGCATAAACTTAGACAACACACAATCTCCCATGCTTGTTTTCATATTATAATCACTTTGGTATTCACATATATATTGAACAGATTAATCCAAACAACCACTACGGTTTATTTTCTAATTGCTCAATTGATTAGATTATACCATTTCATTATCCATATATTGATATTTTTCAACATCCAGCTAACATTTCAATAAATAACCAATTTGTTATTTAAGTCAATAACGAAGTGTGCAAACCAGCTTTTATCTTTTTCTCATCCAACCATTTTGCATCCCTATCCAATTATTCATATTCATTTATTCATTATCCTAGTCTTTATCATCCAATTACTTATCATTTATATTTTATTATTGAGCCATATATTATGTACCATCACATGGTCACATATACCATGGAAGCATATCCAAATAAAGGTGAAATGCCCCAAAAATTCTAATTTTATTATTTATTATTAAATAAGATTTTATTATGAAAATTAATTAAATAATTTATTTTTATAAAGTAAATTAATTAGGGCAAATCAAGAAGAAATTTAAAGGTATTTTAATTAGGGTGAAATTTGGGTATTTTAGCTAATTAAGGATTTTATTTTAAAAAATTAATTAAATTAATTATTTTATTTAAAATAAGAAGGATAGAATAGTTTCAAATTAATAATAATTTTATAAACAATTTAATTGGAGAAAATTTGGGTGTTTTTCTAATTAAAATGGAATTTATAAAAAATCTTTTAAAAATCCTAATTTAGCCTAAAAAGGGATTTAAATATTATTTTATTTAAATATTATTATTTTTAAATATCCCAAATATTCTAATTAATTTAATTATCCCAACCATTATTTTTCCTTTTTCCCTTTTTCCTTTTTCTTTCTTTTTCTTTCTTCTTCTTTCTTTTTTCTTTTTCTCCTCTCCGAACTAGGTCGGCCCAGCGGCCCAGTTCCTCTTTTCCTTTCCTTTCCTTCGCATGGCCTAACCTACGCAGCAGCCTGATTCCTTGTCTCTTGCCGTGCCGCGTTTTACTTGTTTTTCCCCTAAAACGCGTCATGTTAATTAATGAACTTACCCCCTCGCGCCCGGCCCGGTTCGCCGCCTTTTTTTTCTTTTCTTTCTTTGCGAACCGCCCGACCCAGACCCCCCTCCTTCTTCTTCCCCAGCCCTTCCCCAACGTCGAGCACCTGCAACGTCGCCGCCGCCAAGCCCTAGTTTTTCGCCGACGATCTTGCCCGATTTGACTGGTCTTTTCCTCCCTTTCTCTTCCCCTTGTTTCAGTGACTGCATGGACCAACCCAACTCTCCCTATTATTGCGCGATCCTCTCTCTCTCTCTCCTGCACATTCCCCTACCCAAGATTTGCTGCCACCGGCCATGGGACGTCGCCGGTGACCATAACCCTACTTGCCCAACTCTCTCACCAACCCACAGAACCCTAGCCTCCCTTCTAACCCTATAAATACCTCCCATAATGGCCCTGTATTGAGCCTTTGATTTCTTACCCAGAAATCATCCCCTGTCACCGCCGCCACTTTAAACGCATCGTTCGCCGCCTCCGACCAATATCGACGGCCTTTTTGGCCACCAAAATATTCCTTGTTCCGCCCTATAGCTAACCAGATCATCCACCCCCTCGATTTTTCCTGCACAAGCCATCCCAGCTGTGCGAATGAGCCTTCTCGACCGACATATTTTTCTGCCTCCGCCACCCTTTCGCCGCCCTTAGCCACCACTTTCGCGGCTTCCTCCGCCTCTTTCACCTCTCATTCTCCTCTGCAGACCCTCCTCTACATTTCCCTACCTTTCTTTCCCTCTTCCTCCCTCTCCTTCTCTCTTTCCCTTCTTCTCCTCCATTCGGCCACCGCCATCGCCACTATGCACCGCCACATTTGGTTGCGCCACCAACCTCCTTCAACTCCTATCCTTCTAGGCATTCTTAAACACCTAATCTCCCACCTTAATTCTTCCTATCTTTTTTCCAGCATGCAAATTTTAGCCTTTTCTTTCCTTTTTTCGGCCACCGCCACCTCCGCCGTGCACCAGCGCTAGTGTCGCCTATCTCCACCAGCCTAAGGTTGAACCCTAGACCCTCTGAACCCTTCTCCCTATTTTTATAAGCCTTAATTTAATTTATTTCAATTATAAAATATAAATACTACTACTACTACTACTATTATTTATATTTTTAATATGTATTATTATTATTGTTAGTATTAATGTTTTGATTTTTATTTCTCTTGAGGGCTGAAGCCCTAATGTATATTAATTCAATTTTATTATTATTCTTCCTATTATTTCTATTATTACTATTATTAATATTAATGTGTTATTAGTATTATAATTATAATTATTTTTATTTTTACTATTTTTAATTACTATTATTATTAATTAATTATTAATATTACAACTACTTTACTATTAGCTTTGCTATTATTATTATTATTATTATTATTATTATTATTATTATTATTGTTATCATCATCATCATCATCATCATCATCATCGTTGTTGTTGTTGTCGTTGTTGTTGTTGTTATTTCATTATTATCATTTTTACTAAATTTGGTTATTTATTTTACTAATGTTATTGTTAATACTATTTTAGTAAAGGGGCCAAAGCCTTATTTTACTTTGTTTTTGAATAATATCCTTTTTATTAATATTGTTATTTATATTCTCATTGATATTATTTTTAGTATCTTTGCTATTATTATTTTAGTATCATTATTATTATTAGGGTAAAGTGTTTAACCCTATATTATCAACTTTTATAATATTTCTTTTATTTCTATATCTTTAGCAAAGTTAGAATTTTATTAACGTTATTTTTATTAGTATGTTATCATTTGGTCAAAGCCCTAAGGAGGTGTAGGAGCGTGCTCTAAGACCAGTGTCGTTTCAGGTAAGGGTGTTACTAAGGCCTCTTGTGTGTTTATATACATTATGTGCTTTGCATGCTATGTATCCTATGTTTATCTTTATTAATTGTGTCGTATGTGGTATGATGTGGAGTTGAAGTATGTTTTTATGTATTTGCATGGCATATGTATTATGTATGTATGATGATATGTGTTGTGACCCTGTAAGATATGCATGTGAGGATGTTGATGTGGTTGTGTGGGGGAAAGGATGAAAATGTAGAATGGGGAAAGAGGTTGATCAAGGGAGATGACTTGACCTAATTATTTTAATGATTCATGAGTGGAAGAATAAAATGGAGAATTTTAGGGTTTCGTGTGGGAGAATCTGATTTATGATTTTTATGATTTTGTGTGGGAGAGTTTAATTTATGGTTTTGTATAAGAGAATCTAATTTATGGTTTGGATGATTTTGTATGGGAGAATGTAATATATGATGTTATATGGGACAATCTAATTTATGGTTTATATGGGAGATTCTAATTTATGATTTTATGTGGAACAATCTAATTTATGGTTTATATGGGAGATTCTAATTTATGATTTTATGTGGAAGAATCTAAATTATGGTCTTATATGGGAGAATCTAATTTGTGGTTATGAATGGGAGAACCTAATCAATTGTATTATATGGAAGAATCTTTGGGTTTTATATGATTTGAATCTAGGGTTTAGTATAGATGGATCTTTGGTTTTGTGTGGATTGAATTTAGGGTTTTGTATGACGGAATCTTGGGTTTTTATAGTGGTATTAGGGTCTGTATGGATGTAATATTGTATAGTGGTATTGGGGTTTACATGATGGTATTAGGGTTTGTATGGTGGTATTAATGGGCTCGCGGTGGTATTAATGGCTTCATGATGATATTAATGATCGTATAGTGGTATTAGGGTTTGTCTGGTGGTATTGGGGTTTGCATGGTGGTATTAGGGTTTGCATGATGGTATTAATGGTTGCATAGTGGTGTTAATTGTTGGATAGTGGTATTAGGGTTTGCACGGTGGAGTTAGGGTTTTGCATGAGAATTAATGATTGCATGGGATTTAGGGTTTGTATGAAAAGTTTGAGAGGTTGCATGGGATGTGTAAAGTTTGCATGGGAACAAAATTTACGTATGGAAGGTTGATTTGGGATATAAGGAAGATAATGTAAGTTTTATTTGGGTGTTTGAACATTTTTGGTTAAAAATAGTACGTGGAGTTATATAAGGGTCCGTAGGAGACCGAACTAGGGTTGTGTGGACAATTAGGGTTCGTTGTGGTTGCTTACAATTTTTGTATTATCATATGTATTTGGTGGTTTAAATGTAATTACGATGTGTGAGGTATAAAGATAATGATTCGTGCATGTCCATGGTGAAAGATTTCAAATAAGATACTTAAAACATTAATTACGTAAAGTAGAAGATGTTCAGCCGAGCCCAGACCGATCCACCGGCATAATAGTGGTAGGAAATATTTCCCTCGCGACCGATCCACCGGCTAAAATAGTGGCAGGGTATGTACCCTCGCGACCGATCTACTGGCTATAATAGCGAGGGATCCCGAGCTCAACAAAATCAAAGGCTACAGTTGCTAAGACATGGGAAAGATACTAATTACTTACAGTAGAACACCGTACGAGAAAGGGGTCAGACCGATCCACCGACATAAAATAGTGGCAGGGTATGTTACCCTCGCAACCGATCCACAGGCTAAAATAGTGGTAGGGTATGTTACCCTTGCGACCGATCCACCAGCTAAAATAGTGGCAGGGCATGTACCCTCGCGACTGATCCACCGGCTAAAATACTAGGGTTCCCGTACTCGTATGGACTTGATAAAGAGCATGGTGTGAAAATATTTCGATAAAGGATTAATGAAGTAATTAATCTGAACTATATTGGATCTTGGCATTTTCACCTGATCATTCATTTGCCTTTATGTTATTGTGTTGGTGATTATGCCCTATTATTATTCTGCATGGATTATGTGCTTATGTGTTGGCCTTAGTGCTTGGTTACCTTACTCAGTACGTAGCGTACTGATCACCATTTTCATGGGTGCTGCTCATTCCCACAAGTACTATGCCCTTCTGACTTTGTGCAGGTGGGAGAGACTTCAGTCGGGGCTGTGTGTTGAGCATGTTTGGCTCAAGTTCGAGAGTATCATGGCCGTATTCATTCTTTATGCAATTTACTTCCTTTTGTTATTTCTTTTCCATCGGATTTATCCTGTATGATTTATTACCTTTTATTGAGTATTTCAAATAAAGCTTTCATTGATTGTAAGATTATTCCCTTCGAGGAATTTTGATTTCGCACTCTGATTTCTATCTTATTATTAATTGTAATCATTTACGCGTACTCTGATTTCTAAGTTATTATCTCTTTAATTTATCTTATGAAATTCTAGTTTAAGTTTTATATTAATCTTTTAGCCTTAGCACTTGGTACTAAAACGGTCGGAGAGAATCGGTTTGGTACTAAGTGTAGCCTTATGAAATTAAGTATTTTGGTTACTTATGCTTTCAAAAAAAAATAGTAAATTTTGCAGTGTTATAAAAGGACATAAAGTCCAGGATGAAGCCAATCACCACAGTAAACATAAAGTCCAAGCCAAAGCTAATCACTAAAATGGACATAAGTATAAGCCAAAGCGAACTAATATGGACATAAGTCTAGACCGAAGCCAACCACCTAGGTAACCAAACCTCTAGTATCAATACCCTATAGTACATAATTAGTGTCTATAGTAAGTAAGGCACCAAGACCTCTAAGGATACTACTCAAAGGTACCAATAACGCTCAAAGGTAGACTAACCCTTGGTAACTAATCGAGGATCGGGTAACTCATAACCACAAACAACTCGATTATCTTTTGTTTTATATGATTAGTATATTATTCATAAGGATAAGTGATCACACAAGGCTCAACAAAGAACAAGCAAAGCATTTTCATGTTTATTCCATATCAATCCTTTTCTATTTTCTTAACCATGTGGGGTTCCCATTTATCATTGTGCAATATTATTTATACACATCATGTTATTTAATTCAAGGACATATTATCTTTGTTGCTCTTTTCTCAATGACTATCATATTTCATAAGTGAAATGCCCATTTAGCATTAATAATAATCATAGAGTAGGTCATAAAATATTATACATTTAATCATTTCATTAGACCATTAATCCACTATAAAATCTATATTTTAGCTCAATAATTGTAACACCCCTAAAATTTACTACTAAAAATTTTTTTATTTAAAAATTAGCATAAGTAAAAACCATAAATTTTAGGAATGTTACCACCATACTTAGTACTAGACTAGTTTCCTCCTATTGTTCTAGTACCAAGTGTTAAGGCTAAAAAGGAATAGAATACAATTTACACAAATTTGAACTTTTATTTAATTCAGAGTAGTGCGTTAAAGACATTACAAAGGTAAAAACACGCTATTAGTGGTTATAAGAGTAAAAGCATTTAATCAAGGAATTAAAAAGGTTGAAAGAGAAACCATAAAATCTTCTTAGACAATCCTTACTATCTTACTCGATAATAGCTTGAATAACACCTATAACTAACCTACAATAGACACTACCCATTAAATAGTCAGGGGCTCACAAACGGAACCCTTCAGTACTAAGGTTTTGAGTTTCCCTTTGTACCAAACTAAAAGGAAAGGCTTACATGCAACACATCATACATAAAAAATCACAATCAACATAAGAGGTAATACACAATGCAACACCAAATACAATAGGGCATGCATAACACAAGGTCCATTTACTTCGTAATTCCATCATCATAAAGGTGAAATCAATGCTTTTGGACTTAAGCCATTAATTAAATATTATTTGACATCATCTCTCAAATTATATCCATATGAGTGCGGGGACCCTAGTTTTATAGTTGGTTGATCGAAAATATCACTCCTAGGCATAACACACTTGACCACTATTATAGTCAGTGGACTGAAAATGATACTCTAGGGTAAAATGTACCTGATCACTATTATAGCCAGTGGACCAAAAATTATCCTAACCTGGCCCCGATTTATGTGGCGTTCCACTATAAGTATTTAGTATATTTAGTATATTAATAAACTTTACTAATCTACTCCAAAAATATTTAATTTTACACCCCTTTGATCATATCCATCTATGCTTCATCATCTTTGCCATCATCTCCTCTATTTTCTCCTTTTTGTCAACATATCCCCAACCCTCCATGCCCATCATTTTTTATACCTTGCACCACCACAATTCACCATTTTTCTTCTACCATTGTTTTGCACCACAATTCACCATTTTGCACCACCACCATGATAATTATTTGAAAACAAAAGTTAATGGTGATGCCACCCTTTCCACCATTACTTGATCTTCTTGTATAAAATATCTTACCCTATGAAGTTACCAAAATACCCTTAATAAACTTTACTAATCTACTCCAAAAATATCTGATTTTACACCCCTTTGATCATATCCATCTATGCTTCATCATCTTTGCCATCATCTCCTCTATTTTCTCCTTTTTGTCAACATATCCCCAACCTTCCATACCCATCATTTTTTATACCTTGCACCACCACAGTTCACCATTTTTCTTCTGCCATTTTTTCTTTCTTCTTCTCTTCTTATATTATATTTTTTTGTGGCTTTCTCTTCTCTTTTGTCATCCCCATTTTTTAGGATATCTTTCCTCCATGGAGGATCTTGGTTTTTCTTCTAAAATTTAAAAATAAGTTCCTTATTTATCCTCTAACACTATATATGCTATGATTTAGTTTATATGTGTTGATTTCTCTAATATTTTCATTATTTTTTTTATAAGTTTTGGAGGCTTGATGGAATAATGGTTTTGTTCCTCTAATATTTCTATATTTTTCTAATCATATTCTTAGGCTTGGTTAGATCTTATTTCCTCATATAAGCATATTGTAGTTCTGTGTGAATTTATGATTGTGGTGTGAATTTTTTTTATTTGGGTTTTGATAAATAATTAGGGATTTTTTTTTGTTTTTGAAATTCATGATACCATGTTAAAATTGTTAATTTTTGGAGTAACTTTAGTATATAACTTGTTATGATTTGATGACTATAAGAGTGCTTTATTTTTAGTTGAAAACTAGGTTTGCTTAGGTGTTTTTTATATCATGGGTGCTTTGCCAAATTGATTATACCATGTTAAATATGAGTTGTTGTAGATAAACTTTGATGTTTAATTTTCTTACATCTAAGTTTATTTGATTTGATTTCTAGCAAAAATAAGGTTTTGGAGCTTTAAGCACGATTTTGGTGCTTTGATTATTTTGTGGTTGATTCTAAAATACAATCATACCATAATGATCCTTGCTATTTAGAATAATTTTGATACATATTATGTTTCAAAATAATCAAGTTTTGATGGTTTCAATTTTTAAAAAAGTTTTGAAATCTTTATAACCATCAATTTTTAATAAAGTTTTGAATATTTTATAATGTTCTTTATGACATTTAAACTTTCATTAGTTAATGATGCCCTAAATACCCTCAATAGGGTTTAACTTTTTAATAATAGTATTTTTGGAGATAATTAACTAGATTATGATGAAAATATCCATAAAGGATTTAATGGACTTTTAGAGTCAAATGTTGACCTCAGCCTTTGATATTTTACTACTTTACCCTTAGAAATAGTAAATTCCTAGTGAGTGATAAAAAAACTTACTAAATAATGAATCTCAATGAATAGTAATTTCTAGTAATAAAATATTTTTATTTTTTATGTTTAAACTTTTAATTATAAAATTACATTTTGTTATCATGTTAATAATATTTTTAGTGAAAAAAGTATATTTTTTTAATTAATGAAGGCCTTGTTTAAGCATGGTTTAACTAATTTTATCTACAACTTTTTCTAATTTTGGTCCTAATGGTAAATAGTGATTTTTAGCATTTGTTTAACTTTATTTGGAATTATCTAAACCAATGGGTCGGGTTTTAGATATTTTAAATGTGTTTTAGTCATTAAATGACTAAATAGATGAATAATATGATATGTTAGACTTTAAGGCCTTGTTAACCTAATATTAACTTTTATTTGGATTTCAAGAATCTTACATGATAAGAGGTATATCACTTTTACTTTTAGAAAACTATTTCTTGGGGCATATGGATTTTATTTTGGGCTTTTTACCTAGAGAGTTTTAAGGTATCTTAAGATCAATGGCGATCCTCTGGAATAATAGTTTTCATGGTTTTAAATGATTTTATGAACATTATTTTAGGTGTGCTATTAATTATAAATACTTATCCATGTTAATGAATACCCCTAAAATATGTGTAATGAGATTCCTATATATTATAGCCATATAAATAAAATCCTTGCAGTGATAGACATGTAATGATATTATTAGCTGTGATAGTCATATATTGAAATTTCTAGCCGTGATGGCCATGTGTCGATTCCTTGCTGACATGGCTATGTGTGTTTGATTCCTTATCAAGATAGATATATGTATTTGGTTCCTCACCAAGATGGCTATATTGGTAATTATGCTTTATTATTTGTACCCTTGATTTTGTTTATTGTAGTAGGATATTTATCCTTATATGCCTTGGTTTTATACCTTGTTGATATTGTTTGAGACCCATGGGGTTTATCCATTGGTGATAGGATTTGTATATATATATCAATGGCTAATGCGATTTCCTTGATTGTTCCCATGCCTACATGTTTTTATGCGACACTTGTTAAAAACAATGATAAAGATACCTAAATGTTTCTATGTGACACTTGTTGAAAAGCATGATAGAGAAACCTATAGGCTTTTTCTGATTCCTCTATACCTATAGAATCCTTTATGATTCCAAATTATACATTTTTTTTATGTCTTGGTTTCTAGTTTTAAGCTTCCCTATGCGGTTAAGTGTAACCATGTGCCATGTATGCTTCATTTTAGCATGATTTAATATTAATATAAATGGATTTCCTAGAGTTGCCTATAGGATGTCCTCTCTTTGCTTATGCATGGTAAATTCCATTGTCAAAATGATGTCGTATAATGTGATAATGTGTTTTATGTGAAGCATGCTTATTTGAAATAATTAGGTCTTACTTAATATGTTAGTTAAACATATACAACACTATTTCACTTTGTGTAGGTTTCTCATGTCTTTCTATTTGGGAATGAGAGTGTTGAGTCACTATTTTATTCAATAGGCTCTTCATTTTAGATCCTTATGATCTTGTATTCTATTTTCTTTTAGCTCGTGTTGAGCTATATTGTATCTATGGATCTTGTACTTATATTTCATATTATTTTTATAAATCTTATATTTAACTCGGGTTATATGATGATCACACATGACTTTTAGGATATGAGTTTATTTTTTAGCCTTGAACCCATCATAGGTTAGGTATTGATTGTACCTCTCTTATATTTGATATAGTGGTAACACACTACATTTTCTATTTTCCAAAAATCTGTATTGAAAAAAATACTTGTTTTAAAAATAGGGGTGCTAGGGTAAAACCACGTGTTTAGAAGAAGATACAAAAAATATGGGTTATGTTTAACAAATATTATCCCCTTGTATTTAAATTTTTACTCTCAACTTTTTGCCAAAAAACCAACCCAATAATTATGTGGCAAAACACAAGCCCTCTTCCTTTTCATTGAATGTATGCTCTAAGCCAGATCTTGTCCTATAACTTATATGAACCAAAGCCAAGCTATGTTATGTACTAAATATCTAGTCAAAGCTCAAAAAATAAGTAATCAGGTTTTCTCAAAATTATAAACCTAGACATGCGTTAGAAGAATCGTTCACCCAGAATTTAAATTTATCTATTACAAAAAAAATTTAAATTCATATTAGTAATTGTTTTTCTATAACTATAACTAACCTTTTAGTTCTTAGTTTTCTCTATAACATAACACCATTTGACTAATAGATCTTGTTTACTTACTCCTTTGCTAAGAAACGCCAAATGCTAATAACCATGTCAAATAAAAGATAACAACACCTGCCAAATCTACAAGACCAATGTTACTCCCTTAATAACTTATAAAATTCTCCTAGTAGATTAATTTCCTCTCGTGAATGCCTATAATTTCCCCTTGGACATGTTTTTGAGTCTCCCCTATGATGTCTATAATTCCCGTAATAGTGTGTATACCTTTAAAATATTGATGCAATGAGTAGATAAATGTAAGTGAGGCTAATCAAAAGGATCATATGGTGTAATACACCCACTTTTTAGGGTCGTTAATTTGTGTTAATCTATGCATTTAATTGTGACCTAAGTTGTTTGATTGTGGTTTATAGGTGTGTTTAAGGTTGTATGGTTTTGGTTGAGCTTAGTTTAGATTTTGGAAGATAATTGGTTTTATCCAAAAACCAATCAACTTGTTTAGTGATACCAATCAACTAGTTTTTTTCTTAAATTTATGTTTTCAAACCCAACAAATCGATTGATTGGTTTAGAGTACTGTTCGACTGATTTAACTTAGCTAGTTATTCTTCAAGCTCAATTTTTATTTTGAATCTTTCCCTAAATGTTTTGCATCAATGTGATTATGTTTGAGCGGTTTGTTGAAGACTGTTCCAAAGCTTTTGAGCATGCATAGCCTACCTTTATAAATTTGTAATGGATTTGTGGAGGGTAGTTTATGTTAATTCACTTTCATGACTTCAACTCCTTGTCTTCTTATTCTTCATTTTCTATTTCTTCTACAAAATTCCTAAGCAAATGATTCATCCCTACAACCTCTGAATATTGTTAACTTAAATTCCCTCTTCTTGTTGTCATTATTCCCTTCTTGTGTTCAAAAGTCTAAGGTTCTTGTGTTCAAAAGTCTAAGGTACATTACCCTATAACATTTTAGTTTTCACCATTTGAGCTAAAAAGATAGAAAGGGAAACCTTGAACCTCTAAAGTGCGTAATTAGAAGCTTGGATTAGGTCTAGGGTTTGGGTTCTTGATGTATAAACCCCATTACCCTTCTTTGATACCAAAAACCCTCAACAATTATAATAAAAGACTTCAATTTTATCCCTCCTTCCCTAATTTTAGAAATTCCTTATTATTCTTCAAACTTGCTCTACCCATGTGTTCTTCATTTGGCCTTCAATTTTTATCTTTCTTTCATCTTCTAATCATTCCTCTAGATCTTTCTTGTTCTGTTCTTAAACAAAATAGGGTTATAATTGGGAAAAGAGTTAGGGATTAGCTTATACATTTTAGGTTTTATTTTTTCTTCTAGAAGACATGTTTCAATCTTGTTTTCATAAAAGGCTTTATAGTATTAAAAGTGGTTTGGACTTTCAAAGGTTTTTGCTCTCTTTGGTGGATTGCTAAGTTCTTTTGAGGTATACCTTTGTCTTCCCTAGAAAAATATATGGTTAGGTGTAGTGTATGTGTATGTGTTTATGTGTAAGAAGGAGTATTAGAGATGAAAGTGTGCTTGGACTTGTAAATATTAACTAAATGAAAGAAGTGGTTGGAAGCCTAACTTGAGACTTTGATTTTCTAAGCCTCATGGGTATGATTTAGATTTCATAGTTGACCTTGGCATCCTGAACATCTCAGCAACATTGGCATACATAATGTGATGTATAAGTCATTTGCATGATGGCTTAGCATGAATATATTATGATGTATGATTCCCTAGCTTTTGTTAAGTTCATAATGTGAAAGTATGATATTATTGAGATTCTCAACATGATTTTGGTAATTCGTGTATAAATCCATGAATATTGCTTGTTAAGAACCTTGAATGACCTATGATTGATTTTTGGATTGAAAAGTAAATATTTTAGAATTTAATTGTGTGTGAATATGTTTTATAGAGGCTAATTTTGCTTAAATCGATCGACTAATCTCTATCACCGATCAACCAATCCTTGGGACTAATCGACTAGTCTAGTATACTTATCCACCAGTTTGCTTGTAACTTTATTATTCTTGGTCTCGAGTTAAACCCATTTACTAGTTTAACTAAGCCCATCAATTGGTTTAATTAAACCCATCGACCGGTTACTAGAATAGCCAATCGGTTAAGTCAACCAATCGACTAGTTAGTATGTGACCCTAGTAATCTTAGCCTCTACTTAGAATTGTCAAACGAACTAGTTTCTTTAGAATAGTCAAATGGTAGGGTTGACTAGTCAAATAGTTTACCACCACTGTGAAGTTTTGGTATTATCTAGACCAATTAATGAGTTCATGAAACCAATTGACTAGTCAATATAGTTGATCAACTAGCTCTCAAAAACCCATCATGGGTCTCAAGTAGATTTTCATTTCTTTCCTATTTCTATTTTAATGTGATATCTAAGTTTTCTTATGCATGGATGGTGATCTAAGATGCTAGTACTTATAAGTTTACCTGAATTTATTGAGTTTAATTGATAGATTAAAGCTAGACTATGGTTAAGTAATGAAACTAGGACCTTGACCTATTTTAGAATTGTGAACAAAGAGAAATAAATGGAAAATCAAATGTCGACTTGGAAATTTATGCTAGATATTAACATTGTATAATTCCACCTTATAGAATAATTGATCAAGTAATGAAACGGTCACTTAAGATACTATTAAAGGGAAACATTGGATGAGGTAAGAACCTCATAAGGTTTCATTTAGATTTAAATTATTTTTACTTGGTATGATATTATTTGTGGGCCTTGGTGTGTTATGAGATATTGATGTAATAAGTTATTAATCACTTAAAGTGGAACAAGCATTGTTATGGGTCTAAATCATTTAATCCTCGATAAGCTGCCATAGGTCAGTCTATCTTCAGACATTTTTTCTTTTAAGTACCTTTAGGAGGGATCCTCATTGATCTTAGGATCATATTTGGTCCCAAATTCTTTCCTACTCTAGACATTGATGTTGTATTAGGGATATTGATACTAAATGGTTTGGTCAACATAAGAGAGTTACTTTGGCATGAGTCAACACTTATGACCACTGGGTCACTTTGGTATGAGTCACGACGGATATCTACTAGGCTACTTTGGCATATGTTAGGACTTTATGTCCATTTATTTAGTTTAACTTCCATAGGTAATTAAATACAATGGGGAATGATCCCACCTATTACTCAATAATTTTGTAATGGAGTTATATGTTCACCTATTGCAAGAAAATAGCCATAATGAAACCTAAAAATGTATTAAATTGGCCTATCCCTATTTTATGCTCAATCTTGATATTGTTATTTCATTGAAATGATAATTGATTTTTCCTCTTGAATATTTAATAATCCACACATGATGCAAGGGCATCCCCTTTAAGCATTTCTCAAACACTTATTAATTTCCCTAAGTTGGAAGAATTAAAAACTCTTATAAATTGGACTAAATTAATGAGTTAAAATTTTCAAGCTATGTGGACACCATGAAAGTCAACCTTTTTCCTTAGATGCCACAAGTCACAAGCGACATGGCTCAAAAATGTTGCTACCACAAGCCACATGTAGAGCACGAATTTAGAGTTAATTTGGGGGCTTATTCTCAGCTTTTATTTTAATAAAATAAAGGTTAAAATCAAGTAAAGAAGATAAGATATACAAGAGCCTTTTAGGTGTTATTTTGGGCATAAATGATTCAAAAATCAAGAAGAAGAGTGTTGACTTATTCACGTCCTTATTAGTTGGTGATTGCTCTAATGAAGATATTTTGGGAGTTAGGAACCATTCTAGGGGACTGAATTCATTGGGAAGAATTCTGTACCCTTTTGGTTAACGATTAAGAGGAAACAAGGTTTGTCTTTTACCCATTTTAGCTAATAGAAAGCTCTAGTTTGTACTAGGCCATGTGACCATCATATTCTCTTCTTCTTCTTTTGTGTAAGGTAGTAGGAATCTCATTCCTAACCCCCTAACTCATGCACCACTTATAGAAGTGAGTTTGTTTATTTTGTAATTTTATAAGGCTCTAACACACTCATTATAAGATTGGTCGCTAAATAAAATGAGGAAAACAACTTACTACTGCATTTAGAAAGTTCAAACTATTTGTATCATTCGATGTTCAAGTAAAGAATATTATCTTACACTCCTTCAAATCTTGCAAAATTTATCTCAAGTTGTTCATATCTTGAGTGGTATTTGTAAGTAGCTAAAATCCAAGAACCTTGAATTTTTGTTACCCCTTCATCTCCTTCATCCCCTTTTGTTTTTTCATTTTTGGTGGTAATTATACCCTATTCCCACCATCAATCATTGAGCTTTACCTAATTTTTTAGCTTATGCATAAAATTAGTATCAAAGTCCAAGCTTGGTAAAAATTGGGTCTTTGAATTTTTGTCATCACATTGCCTTTATTTAAGCCAAACAATCACAAAAATCATTTACCCTACCCAAAAATCAAACCCCTTTCATCTTTTGTTCATCCCTTACATTCATTTATTCAACTTCAAATGTTTATGGATAATCCTCCATTTCTAAGAGGTTTGAGCCTCAATAAAACAAAGTTTAAAGGCTTAAAATATGAAAATGGACCGAGCCATCAAGACCTTGTAAGAAAAGATGAAGAAGGTCCTTAGCATCTCGGAAAAACTTGTACCAAATGCTTACTCATCCTTTCATTCCCATCCTATCCCTTCCCAAACCCACAAACCAACCATGCCAAGAATAAGAGTGCACATTCATCAAAGGGAAGTCATTAAACCTAGCTCAAATGATTAAGCTAGTGATTTTGACTTTTCCTCAAATGATTCCTCTCAAGAACCGAGAAGGAGATGGCATGAAAAGAGAGAATCTTTTCATGACATCAAGGCCAAGGCCCTAGAGCTTTAAGGTTCTCATAATCTAGATGAATTTCTAAAGTGGGATTTGAGATACTCTAGAATATTTGAGGCCATGTCATTTGATGATGTTAGGGCTTTCAAAGTGGTAGTGCTTAAGCTCGAGGGACACACATTACTTTGATAGGAGAGTCTTAAACATCAAAGGAGAAAAAAAAGGAAGTCAAAAGTAAGAATTTGGTCTAAGATGAAGAATCTAATAAGGGAGAGATTTCTTCCTCCATCTTACGCTCAAGATCTATACAACAAGATGTCATCTTTGAGGCAAGCATCATTGTCGAAGAATATATTAAGTAGTTTTAGAGGTTGAAGATGAGATTAGAGCTTGAAGAGTTCAAAGAGCAAACCATGTCAAGATTCATTAGTGGTCTCTGACACGATATTGCTAGAAAAAGTTGAGTTACATAGGTATACTACACCTGTAATGAGCTTTTCCATTTAACCATCAAGGTGGAGAAGCATAAAAGGGAAAAGAGGATGTAGGAAATGATAGTCAAAAGGAGTGTATTTTTCAAACAAGATGCACTATCCTTAACAAAGTGTGTTCCCTTATTGTAGATGGAGGTAGTTGTGCTAATGTTGCATCTTCAACACTCATTGAGAAGCTTAAGATACCAACCACAACACATGAAAAACCATACAAGTTGTAATGGTTTAACAATGGCAATATGGTTGAGGTTACAAAATAGGTTGTGGTATTATTTTCCATTGGGAAAACCTAGCAAGACAAAGTCCTTTGTGATGTCATTCCCATGGACGCATGCCATCTCTTATTGGGAAGATCTTGGCAATTTGATAGGCATGTCAATCATGATGGGAGGAGGAACACATATTGCCTCAAATTATTTGACAAAAACATCATCCTCACACCTTTAAATTCTTATTCATTAAGCAACAAGGAGGCCACGCATTGCAAGAAGACTTTGTTTATTGATGGGAAGGGTTTAGATAAAGCCATTATTAAGGGGAAACCTTGGTATTTTTTGTTATTGCTTGAAAGTAATGTAGGGAGTGTGCCAAGTGATCCTAGAATTAGGTTATTATTATATGAGTTTAATGATATGTTCCCTAATGATCTACCCTATGCATCATCCCCACCCTTAGAGGTATAGAGCACCCAATAGACTTTTTACCCAATGCAATTCTCCTAAAGATACCGACCTATAGATGTAAACTAAAATATTCCATGGAACTAAAAAGGTAAGTTAATGATTTGTTGACAAAGGGATTGATTAGAGAATCCCTTAGCCCTTGTGCCATACCCACCCTTCTTATGCCTAAGAAGGATGGAACAATGATAATGTGTGATGATAGTAGAGTTATCAACAACATCACCATCAAGTATAGTTATCCTATACCTAGACTTGATGATATGATAGATTACTTGCCTGGAGCTAGTCTGTTCTTTAAAATAGACTTGAGAAGTGGATACTACCAAATTATAATAAAGGAAGGGGACAAATGGAAGACTACGCTCAAGATTAAATGAGGCCTATATGAATGGTTGGTAATGCCATTCAAGCTATCCAATGCCTCAAGCACATTCATGAGGCTTATGAATGAAGTTCTTAGGCCTTTCATTTCTAAGTTTGTATTAGTATACTTTGATGATATACTTGTATACTCCTCTAGTGGTTAAGATCATGTGAAGCATCTAAAACATGTATTCTTACAACTTAGGAAACACAAGTTGTATGGCAAGCTAGAAAAGTGTGACTTCTCTAAACCAAATGTCACATTTTTAGGGTTTTTTGTATTCAAAGGTGGAATTTATATGGATGATTCAAAGGTGAGGGCAATAAGAATGTAGCCTACAACCACATCCATTTTAGATGTTTGATCATTTCATAGACTTGCCTCAATTTATAGGAGGTTCATAAAGGAATTTAGCATGCTACTATCCCCCATAACTAAATGTTTAAAGAAAGGCAACTATAATTGGTTTAAGGAAGCACAAGAGGCTTTTAAAATGATCAAATCCAATTTTAGTGAGACACCGGTGTTGGCATTGCTAATGGAAAGGTGTTCGAAGTGAAGTGTCATGCAAGTGGAGTAGCCATAGCAATGGTTTACAATAAGAAGGAAAACTAATTGCCATCTTTAGTGAGAAACTCAATGGTTCAATATCCAACTATAGTACATATGACAAATAATTTTATGCTATTATAAGGGCTTTAGATCATTGGTCATATTATCTTAGAACATATCAATTTGTATTGTATATAGATAATAAGTACGTAAAATATATAAATGGGAAACATAAGCTTAATCCTAACTATGCTAGATGGATAGAATTCTTGCATTCTTTTTCATTTGTAACTAAGTATAAGAGTGGTAAAACCAATATTGTAGCATATTTCCTATCTAGAAGGTATTATATGTTGTCATTATTAGAGGTGATAGTCCTAAGGTTTGGTTGTTTAAGAGAACTCGGTAAAGAAGATGAAGATATTGTAAGATACTTTGAAGATAATGAAAAGGTCCAAGTCTTTGTTGCAATTCAAGATGGATTCATCTTCAAGAAAAATAAATTATGCATCTCCAAGAGTTTCATTCAAGAATTATTTATTAGAGAAGCACATAGTAGAGGATTAGTTGGTAATTTTATATGAATATGATAAATTAAAGTATATGTCGTATATATGGTTCTTATGTGTTGTTTTGTAAATTAGGAATCACCACTATGAGTCAGATTTGATAGAATTTGACTGATTTAGATGTTGACTATAATTGAAAGGTTGAAATCAATGTTAGAAATTAACATACTAATAGGATTTCAAATGATCACGAAAGTAGGCGTTTGATTCTTAAGGACTATTAAATCAATGGTACTTAATGGATTTAATTGTTAGTCATGAAAGTAGTTAATGAATTAGGTGAAATTTATTCTTAGACCTTTCAAGAGGATAACAAATTCTATTAGACCAATTATTCATAGCCATTTGGACTATACTACAATATAACATTAATTCATTATTGAGTACCAAGGATAGGACCAAAGTTTAATCCTAGGCTTTATATTTATCATTTTAGAATCTATATTTAGTTATTCATTGCATTTATCTTCATTATCTACTTTTATATTTTCATTCCATAGTGATTTAGATAGCTAAAGTGATGAAAATCGGTAGTCAACTATGAAATTCCTGTGGGATATGACCTTGACATGCTACAACCAAATTTTGGTGGTACCCTAATGGAAGATACAACTTTTTACATCTCCATTTTCCTTGAATATTGAAATACTTGGAAAATGAATGGGGTGACAAATGATGTAATAATGCTATAATTTTTCCCTTTTTGTTAAGGGATAAGGTAAGAGTTTGGTTATAATCATTTCCTCTCAGTTCTATCATTTATTGGAAACATCTCTCATAGGCTTTCTTGAACAAGTACTTTTCCCCATATAAAATGGTTCAATTGAGAAATCTAATTATAAACTCCAGTTAAAAGGATGGTGAATCTTTGTATGACGCATGGGAAAGCTACAAGGACATGCTAAGAATGTGTCCACGTCATGGGTTGGAAGAATAGTGTTCCACAGTTTAGAAAAATGTTGGAATGAGAATTATGTCAATTTTGGATATTTGATTTTGATTTGGTATTATAATTTGGTTTGAGGTAAATTTTGATTTGAAACAAGGTTGGAAAATGGAATTTATTGAGTTTTTCATATGAACTAATCAACTGGTTCCATGAACCTATAGAATGGTTCTCCGTTTAAGAAAAATGGTTTTACTCAACTAAACCAACTGACTAGTTAGCGAACTGACAGACTAGTTTGCAGAATAATCGACTAGTAGGCTCAATAGATCAACTGGTTTTTCTAGTTGGGCATATTTTTAAAACTTTATTTTTTGGAAAATTTTATTATACTGAAATAGAACATTGTTAACTCATGCTGAATTGTTCCTAAGAGATTCTTAGCCTTTCTCATTATACATTTAGCCTGCAATGTTACCTCAGATCAATTTGGAGGATAGATTGGGACAACTAAAGTGAGGGGAGGTCACCTCATCCTTGTCTTCTTTCATTCCTCTCCTCTATATGTTTCTGAGATCAATGTTTTGATCTTAGGCATGACTATGATAAGTTAGAAGATTCCTTCCACCTTGACCTTTTATTAGCCCTATTATAAATTTCAATTTTAGACTAATTGACCTGCATTCCTCCATAAACGCTATTTAAGCTATGGAGGATAGGCCAGTATATCTTAGACAAAATCTACCCATTTAACTCAAATTCAAATGGTAAGAATTAGGGTTTTTAATTATTCCTGCCCCCTTTGTGATTTATCTCAATTGGTTAGTTATACATAGCCCTAATCACTGCTTTTGTTCACCTTTATTTTAGCCACCAAAAATCCTTAAGTCTCTGTATTCATCTTCTCCCTTTTTACACTTTGAGCCTTCTAGCTAAATCCCTTTCACTCTTCTAATCCTTTCTCTAACTCCCTCTTGTTTTAATTATAAAGTAAGAAATAGTTAGATTTAGGAAAAAAAATTGAGCGGCTAAGATAAGCATTCCCTATTTTTTTTACTATAAATGTGGTATGGTCCTTCTTCCCTTTCTATTTCAAGTTCAAATTTATTAAGTTGTATATAAATTTCTAAGTTAAAATTTGTTGTTTTAAGGTTTTCAAAGTTGAGATTTTCACATGCTAAGATTTCTGGTTTAAGGTAGTTTTGCCTGCAGTAAGTAAGTGATTCTTGTTTTTAAAATGGTTCATGAGTAATAATGCATGATACGGAACTCTTAAGTTCACATTATATATTAGCATGAAAATATATAGCTTATAGAACCAACTTGGATGGTTATTTTGCAATTTGAGTAAAAAGTATGAACCTTGAGGAAAAAATGGGATGTGATGATTAAATGTTGAGATATGCAAGTTAATTCAGCAAAAATTATGTTATACAATGTTAAGACATGTTCCAATGTGGTTTAATGAATATGTATAAGCATGATCTACACAAAAATGATTGTTTGGTGTTATTTTAGGGCAAATTGATTGACTAGTTGACCCAACCCATCGATCGGTAAGCCTGTTGAGACCTTGGTCTTTCACTCTATTTAAACCCATCAACTAGTTGGATAGAACAGATTGACTAGTCTATAAACAGTCAACTAGTTTTCCTAAACTCAATGATATATCAGAGACCTTGGTCTTTCTCTCTATTTAAAGTAAGTTTATGGATTAAGTGGATGCATGAAAGATATATTAGAGAAAATGATGTTTGGCATGTGAAGGAAAAAGTTGATCACTCCTGGACTTTTAGGTAGCTCCTTAAGGTCAGAGAAAAAATCAAAGCCTGCTATAAAAGATGTTTAACTTCTAGGAATTTTAGCACCAAGCTGATGTATCAACAAATAAGGGACTCTATGCCAAAATTCGAATGGAAGGCTCTTATTTGGAATCATAGTGGCCCAGAAAAGCACAAGTTCTTCACTTGGATGCTGTGTCATAATGCCCTTCCTCTGAAATCAAAATTATTCACATGGGGGGTAACCGTAGATAACATATGTGAGGTGTGTAAGGGTGATGAAGAGGATATCAATCATCTACTCTTATACTGTCATGGAGCTAAAGTCCTTTGGAACTATGTTCTAAGATGGATAAATTTGGTGAGAAATAACATTGATTGGATGAGCTGCAAGACCTAGCTGATTAGAAGAACCAGAGGCAAGAAAAAAGATTGTTTGGAGAGCCATATTCAATGCCCTTTTCTACCATATCTGGATCAATCAAAACAAGGTAGTTTTCCAGCTTGTGCAAAGGAATCCTACGGCTACTATCAAACAGATTATCTCTGAAAATTTTTTTAGTTTCAATGATGCAAAAAATATTTAAATTAAAATGTACCTAAGTAGTCTTGATAAATGGATTGTATGGGTGTTTAGGGGTATGCCCCTTTTGATTTTCTAGTTGAAACTCTTATACCTCTTTTCCTTTGGTCATAAAACTTTAATTAATTACCAAAAAATGATAAAAACCATAATAATATTGTGAAATAATAATAATCATAATGGTAATAACAGTAATGATAATAATCGAAGATAAAATGTAGTAGGGTTTCGACCCTACATTAAATAATAATAAAAATAATAAAAATACTAATAATAATAAAAATACTAATGATAATAATAATAAGATATGGTATCAATAATACTAATACTAAAATTTCAAAATAGACCTAATAGGGCCTCGTCCCTATCTAAAATAATAATAATAACATTAAAAATAATATTAATAATAATAATAATCACATATTAATATTAATAATAATAATAATAATAATAATCAACAACAATAATAATAATAATATAACCAAAATAAAAATATAATAGGGCTTCGGCCCTCAAAAGCAATAATAATAAAACATTAGTAATAATAATAAAAATGATGATAATGATAATAATACAAAAAATATGTACATAATTAATCTAAACCCTAAACGCCCTCTCCTCTCTCCTCCTCCATGGCTTGCACGAGGAGCGCTATGGTTGCGGCCAAGAAGAAAAAGAAAGCGTCAGGGAGTTCAAAGATGGATGCTGGGAATGAAGGGTCGTTGTTTGATATAGGTAGGGTTGAAGGGGCTATCGAGGGTTTGAATCAGGTATCTTCGCAGGATGTGGGTGCGTCCATGATACATGCAGATGCAGATGTCGATCTGTGTCCCTCAAATAGGGTTGAAGGTTCGATTCAAAGGGAGGTTGTCGAGGGTTCAGGGATGGAAGAAGGGAATATAAATGTCCCATTTTTGGCTGGAAATCATTGGGGTCATGAGGAAGGAAGGGATCACATGGTTGACAATTCAGAGGTAAATAAGGTATCCTAGAAGGATATGGTTTAAGGTAACAGGATTCCTTTCAGAGGAGCAAACCTAAGTTATATTCTACCGGTGCTTGTAGGGGATAAAATCCAAGTTACATTGTAGAAGGATAAGGTTGATCACAATTGCAAAGATTGGCAATGGGCAAATGTGGGTTATGTCAATAGTTTAAGACCTTCTTTGTCCCAAATGGTTGGCTATGTCAAAAGAAACTGGTCCTGTGTGAAAGAACCAAAGGTTTTGCTCCATGACCAAGGTTTTGTAGTGTTCAAGTTTGATTGTAAGGAGGATAGGGATTAGGTATTAACCAAGCCTTATTGTTCATTCTTTAATCGACCATTTATCCTGAAAGAGTGGCATAGGAGGTTCCAGTTTACCAAGGAGAAGTTTCAATTCATGCCTTTATGGGTGAAGCTAATGAATCTACCTTTAGACTATTGGGATGTAGACTCTTTGAGCTGGATTGGTAGTGTTGTGGGTAGACCTTTATTTTTGGATGGCATCACCTCAACGGGAAAAAGAATATCCTATGCTCGTATGTTGCTTGAGGTGGATGTCTTGAAAAAACTAGTGGAGCCAGTGGAGCTGGTGGATCCAGAGGGTGCTTTGGTGTCCCAGAAGGTTGTGCATAAATGGAGGCCTGCTTTTTGTGAGTTGTGTCATGAAGCGGGCCATTTTTCAGAGAAATGTAGAAAGGCTTCAAATTCACATGTGTATGTTGTAGGTCCTTCTAATCATGCTAAGGGGCAATTCAAGGCTAGTTAGGGGTTAAGTAGTGGAGGAAGGTTCATAAGGAGATGACAGTGGCTCAGAACAAGGTGGAGGAATGCTCAAAAGAAAGGGAAAAGGAAATGCTAGAGAGTTCAAGGGGTGTAGAGAACAGGGTAGGGGTTGATCATGTGGTAGAGCACTGCATTGGGGAGGGATGCTCCAAGCCTCCAGTTAGTGAATCTCGGCTATAGAGGAGCTCTCAAAAAGGAAAAGAGAAAATGGCTCATGGAAGGTCAAGTAGTCATTTTGCATGTCTGGGAGGGGCTGATGATGAAGATATCCTACAGGAAGAGAGTATAAAGGAACAAGGTGTTTTTCTATTAGTAGAATCTCCTTCTACTCATTTATCCAAGGATCTTATTAATGTTAGGGATTTGGAATATTAGGGGATTGAATAAGCCCTATAAGCAGAAGGATTTGAGGCACTGGTTATCAATGCATAAAATGTCTTTTATGGGGTTGTTGGAAACTAGGGTGAAGTGTAGTAAAGTAGATAGAATCTGTGAAAAGATTGGTAAACAGTGGGGGAGATTTTATAACTATGTGTCTCATTCTAATAGGAGGATTTGGTGTATGTGGGATAGAGAGGTTTGGGATGTACAGCTCCTAGCATGCAGTGAGCAATCTTTGCATGTCTTTGTGGTTGCAGTTCATTCCAATGTGTCATTTTATGTGACCTTAGTCTATGGCTTTAATTATGGAGTTAGTAGAAAGTCTCTTTGGAAATAGCTAGAAGAGAATAAGGTAGAAGATGAGCCTTGGATTGTGATGGAGGACTTTAATGTTATATTGTAACCTATAGAGAAATTCCAAGGTAATGTTATTAATATCAATGATGTAACTGAAGCTAGATATTGTTGTAATTCAGTATTAATTCATGATTTAACTTTCTTTGGCTTGAAGTTTACTTGGTCTAATAGAAGTTTGGGAGATAATTTAATTATGGCCAAGTTGCACAGGGCAATGGTTAACTAAGCATGGTCTTCTAAATTTCCTTTGTCTTATGCTTAGTTTATGGAAACCCTATTTTCATATCATAGCCCTGTTATGATCAATTTGGCTAAGATGAGGCCTCAGATAAGGGGTTAGTTTAAATTCTATGATATGTGGACTCTAGATCCTAGTTATCTTTCCTTGGTGACTGATATTTGGAGAGAATCTCCAGTTGGATCTGATCACGGGAATTTTCAAGCCAAGATAAGGGAGGTCAAATCTAAGTTGAAGTCTTTTAATAGGGACAAGTTTGGAGGCATTTCCTACAGGGTGTAGGAGGCAAGGGTTAGGTTGAAAAGGAGTCAAGAATTACTAGCTCAGTAACCTCTAATTTATCATTGCAGGAAGAGGAGAAATTAAGCCTTAAGCAGTATGAGTTTTTTGCAAGATGTGAAGAGAGTTTCTTAAAATAGAAATCATGCATTAAATGGTTGAATTTGGGGGATTCCAATTCCCATTTCTTTTTCTCTATTATGAAAGCTAGATAGAAGCAGAATGTTATAAGGAAAATAAAGCTCAGTGATGGCCAATGGTGTTTAGAGAATGCTGGAATCTCTAAGGTTTTTGTGTCTTTCTACTCAGATCTTTTGGGAAATGGGAGTCAGGCCTCATGAAGTGTCACAAAGGAGGCTTTTCTGCAGGGTCTTGGTTTGCCTGTGGAGTATCAATATGAGTTACTCAGACCATTTCTGTGTTGGAGGTTAAAGAGGTTTTGTGGTCTATTGGACACTATAAATCCCTAAGGCCTGATGATTTTACATTAGGGTTTTATAAGGCTTGATGGAATGTGTTGGGGATGACCTATGGTTGTTGGTAAGGAGGGTATTCCAAACAACTGCAGTTCCTTCTTTTTTGGTTCATACAAAGCTGGTTCTTATTCCAAAATCAGATAATGCACAAGAGGTACCTGATTTTTGACCAATAGCATGCTGCAAGGTGGTGTATAAGGTTTTGGCAAAAGTTTTAGCAGGAAGATTGCAAAAAGTTTTACCTACTATCATCCATACATCCCAGTCTGGTTTTGTTAAAGGGAGAAGAATAGGTGATAATGTCTTATTATCTTATGAGTTACTACATATCTATAATAGAAAGCATATTTCTCCAAAATGCATGATCAAGGTGGATATGAGGAAGGTATATGATTCTGTAAATTGGAAAGTTTTAGAGAAGGTGATGCTTGGTCTGCACTTTCCTATGCATATTGTCAAGGTGCTAATGGCCTATGTATCTTCTGTTTCTTATTCTTTGTGTGTCAACAATGTCTTGCAAACTCCTTTTAGGGGGAAAAATGGGCTAAGGCAGGGGGATCCATTGTCTCCATATTTGTTTGTCATTGTAATGAAGTATCTCAGCAGACAATATCAGACTTTATGGAGGAAGGAGGAGTTCTAGGGTCATCCTAAATGTAAGAAATTGAGGATTATCAACTTAGCTTTTGCAAATGACCTGTTGGTTTTCTACAAAGCTAATTTATCATTTGTGATGGCTATTAGAGATATTTTATCTGATTTCTCTACTGCTTCAAGGCTTCAAGTTAGTCCAGATAAGAGTGGAGTGTTTGTGGGTGGTGTGGACCAAGTTTTGAAGAGCTCTATTACTCCCCATATTTAGTTTTAGAAGGGGAAATTTCCTTTTAAATATTTGGGGGTCCCTTTGGATGCCTCTAAGTTAAAAGCTGCAAATATGATGGTTTTGGTTCATAAAATCTTAGGCAGGTTACATCATTGGGCTAATAAGCTGTTATCTTATGCAGGCACATTACAATTATTAAAATCAGTCATTTTTGGCATTACTAATTATTGGAGCCATTTGTTTCTTCTTCCTAAGAAGATTTTGCATAAAGTTGTGGGGTTATGCAGGGCTTTTCTTTGGCCAGGGAAAGTATCTCAGACTAAGATAGCTTTGGTAGCTTGAAAGGTGGCATGCTTACCCAAGAAGGAGGGGGGATTAGGTATTCTAGACTTATATACCTGGAATGTGGCAGCAATGGGGAAGCTGTTATGGAAGCTCTATCAGAAGAAGGATGTTTTATGGATTAAATGGGTTCATTCCTATTTCATAAAAAGGTGGGAAGTTGCATCTTGTCACCTGCCTTGCACAGCTTCTGGGCTGCTAAAGAAGATTTTTGGATCAAGACCTTGGTTGCTCCTAATTTTCCAACTTTGGCAGAGGACTCATCCTTACCAATTGCAGAGGTGTATGATACAATAAGTTATTCAGCTCCTAAAGTAGGGTGGTGGAAAGCTGCTTGGTCTAACCCAGCAACTCCCAAGCATAAGCTTTTTTATGGTTGGCTGCTCACTCAAGGCTCCCTACAAAGGATGTCTTAATCAACTTTGTTCCATCCATCAATTTGCAATGTAGTTTCTATTCTCAGGAGGAAAACATTTCTCATTTATTCTACCATTGTCCTGTGGTTAATAAGATATGGTTTGCTATAAGTAAGGCTTGTAGGGAAAGGTAGAGGCATAGATCTTGGCAAGATGTACTGAGATACTTCTCTAGAGTAAGGTGTAGAGGTGCAAAAAAAGCTCAATTTTATTCTTGTTTTTATGCTGTAGTTTTCTATGAAGTATGGAAGGCTAAGAATGATGTTATTTTTTCAAATGTTACTTGGGACTTGAAAAGGGTAGCTCATCGTATTGCTTTGATCCTGTCTTCTATATGTACTCATCCTAGTAGGAGTGATAAGTTTAGAGGTATGGTGGGGATGATAGATCAATTCTACAACTTCATTTTTAATTCTTTTAGATGATATACAAATCATTTTCTATAAAAAAAAATAATGATGATGATGATGATGATGATGATGATGATGATGATGATGATGATAATAATAATAATAATAATAATAATAATATATATTTGAATTAATGGAAAAATAATAAAATAAAATAAATAAAGCTTGTATAAATAGTGAAAATGGGTTAAGAGGGTTTACGGTTCCACCTTGGGTTGGTGGTGACAGGTGGCACCGGCGGTGGTGCTCAATGGCGGCTGCAGTAGCCCAAAAAAGAGAAGAAAAGAGGAAAAGTCGAATGCTGGGAAAAAGAGGGGAAGAATGAGGGTGGAAGTAGGGGTTTTTATAACTACCTAAATGGAGAAGGGTAGAATAAGGGTGGCGACACATGGCCTTGGTTGTGGTGGCCGAAAGTGGAGGAAAGAGAGAAAGAGAGAAGGAGAGGGAGGAAGAGGAAAAGGAAGGTAAGGGAAGGTAGAGGGGAGTTTGTAGCACAGTTTGGGATGTGTAAGGGGAAGTGGTTACGGCGGTAGTAGTGGTGGACGGTGGTGCAAAGGGTGGCCGAAACAGAGGATTAGCTGATTGAGAAGGAAACTTTACACGGTCGGGGTGGCTCATGCAGGGTAAATCGAGGGAGATGGGTGGTGTAGTTAGTTAGAGGGTGGTGCAGGGAGTAATTAGGTGGGCAGAGTGGGCAGTGGCATTGGCCGACAGTGGCGAAAGAGGTGTCTGAAGTGGCAGTGGTGCACGAGAAAAGAAAATCTGGGTTTCGAAGAAAGGCTCGATTCTAGCTTGGGTAGGGGTGTTTATAGAGCTTAGCGGAGAGGATAAGGTTAGTGGGACAATGAGGGAATAGGGCAGGTCGATTAGGGTTCATCGGCGGCAACGTTTGACCAGCGAAAATTAAATTGTGGTAGGGTGTTTGGATAGGAAATGAAGGGTCATGTGCGAGAAGGAGGGGAGGTCGGTTGGGTCAAAGTGGCTGACGAGTCAGGGAGAGGAGAGAGGAGAAGAAATAGCCGGTAAATAGGGTGTGATTGGTGGAAAAAACCAAGGAGTGAGGAGGTGTTATAGGTCGACGGGGAAGGAAGAAGGAAGGAAACGCGTGGACCGAGCTGTCTAGGGAAGAAAAAGAAAAGAAAATAGGCCAATGACGGGGCAAAAAAATAAGGTAAAAAGCAGCATAGTGGGCTACACAAAAGGAGAAGAAAGAAAAGAAGATTTGGGCCATTGAAGGAGAAACGGAGGCGAAAGGGGAATTAGGCCGTGAACAAGTGCAAGTCAGGGAAAGGAGGAAGAAAAGAAAAGAAGAAGGAAAAAGGAAGAACAAGAAAGAAAAGAAAGAAAGAAAAAGGACAAAGGAAAAAGGGGGGAAGGAAAAAAGAAAAATAGGTAGATTAGGTTAATTTAAATAATTTGGATATTTAGGACATTTAAAATAATAATATTTAGATAAAATAGTATTAAATTTTCTTTTTAGGCTAATTTAGGGTTTTGAAAGTTTTTTCCTAAATTTCTTTTAATTAGCAAATCACTCTAATTTTCTCTAATTAAATTATTTATAAAATTTCTATTAATTTGACCCTATTTAATCCCTCTTATTTTAAATAAAATAATTTATTTAATTAATTTCCAAAATAAATTATTAATTAGCTAAAATTTTTAAAATTATGGTTTTTGGGCATTTCATCAACCCCCTAGCACTTCCCCTACCACCACTGTTCCTCCCTTTTGTCGAAATTCTCCTCAACCCCCTCTCTTATTCTTTTTTTTCTTCCTTCTTCTTCTTTTCCCTTTCCTCACCCCATCTTCCCAACCCTACAGTCGTCATCCCTATTGCGCTAAGCTACCAATCCATGACCTACACCCCTACTCCCTCCCTGCACCCAACCACCACCCTCACTCACCTCCATAAGCCCTCAACCAAGCCCCCAAAACCCCTACCTAAACCAGCCCTCCTCCTTTCTCCCATCTCCTCTTCGACCCATTTTCCCTTTTCATTTTATGCATGTTGCTCATGTAGTGTGAGTCCTACTGCTTATGCTGAGCAAGTTTTGTTAATTATTGAGGATAAAAATAGTTAGTATTAGTATGTATTAATTAAGCTTTTGATAAAATTTATTCTTTTAGTTTTCTTCTTCTAATATGCTAATTGTGATATTATTTTTAGGTATTAATTTTTATTAATCAAAGCAAACCTTTAACCGATATACCAGTGATTTTTATTTGTTGCTGAAAATAAAGTAATTATTATACCCTAATAAAATGTATGGATATAGGTATGCTAGAACATTAGGGTTTTTAAATATGTTTATGTGCATGTTGTATAATATTAAGTATATTATGATTTGTAGCATATGTTGGCTGTTGAAATGAAAAGCATATAAATTTATGTGTCATGTGTAGAAATGATAATTAAGGAAGAAGCCTTATTGTTAATGATAATGTTAAATGCATGTATATAACATGATAAGCAAATGTGGCCATTTATGGCATAGATAATGTTAATATGAGCCCTAGGGGCATTTTAGCAAATTTTCTTGTACAAAAGGTGTGGCCTAAATAAGTATATATATATGGTAGGTGTTAATGAGTATTAATAATAAATAAGAATAGTTGGGGGTGTTAGATGATGTATATGGACCGTGCATGTTAATGTTTTATGTGGTAAGGGTATTTAAGTAAATTTGGCATAATAAAGGCAAAATTGGTAATTTATAAGAATAAAAGAGGTAATATGGTAATTTTAATAAGTAAGGAGGGCATTTAGCAAATTTTCATGGAAAAGATGATAACTTGGTAATTTTGTGAGTAAAAGGGGTAAAATAGTACTTTAATAAGTAAGAGGGCATATTGGTAATTTGGTATAAAGAAAGGATAACTTGGTAACTTTGTGAGTAAAGAGCTAAAATGGTAAACCAATAAGTAAGAAGAGTATTTTGGTAATTTGGCATGAAGTGAGGATATCTTGGTAATTTTGTGAGTAAAAGGGGAAAATAGTAAAATAATAAGTATGAAGGGTATTTTGGTAAGTTGGAATAAAGGGGGAATAACTTGGTAATTTTGTGAGTAAAAGGGGTAAAATGGTAAAACAATAAGTAAGAACGGTATTTTGGTAATTTGGCACAATAAGGAGCAATTTGGTAATTTTAATAAGTATGAAGGGTAATTTAGTAATTTTAATAAGTATGAAGGGTAATTTGGTAATCTAATAAACCAAAAGGGAAATTTAGTAATTTAATAAGTATGAAGGGCAATTTGGTAATTTAACTAACCAAAATGGTAATTTGGTAAATGTAACAAGTATAAGGGGTAATTTGGTAATTTAATAAACCTAAAGGGTAATTTGGTAATTTTAACAAGTATAAAGGGCAATTTGGTAATTTAACCAACTAGAAGGGTAACTTGGTAACTTGGTAACTTTACAAACAAGGAGCATTTTGGTAATTTTGTAAGGATGAAGAGCTAAATCAGTAAATTGCATATAACATAACAATGGATTAAATAAATCTCTATAATAAGACATAAGTAATATTAAATAGTAGAATAAAGGTTTATAGCCTTAATTATACATGTTTAAGTATAACCATATATATTATAAGGATAAGGGTATTTTAGTAAATTGGGAATATCATAAGGATAATGCATGGTATAGGGTTAAATGGGTAATTACGGGTATAATATGTTGTTTATTTCATAATCATGCAAGAGGTGGATTGTTAATTATACATGGAAATGTATGTTGGATATGTTAGAAGTACATGTTAGGATTTTATGTGTTCCATGACCCTTAATATAGAATACTTGATTATATAACTAGTATACCTTTATCATGCACATTTCCTGACATCTTGGATACGATGTAGAATATATCCCCATTGACCTTTCAAAATCATACCTAGGGTTGGTAACTTGCACCAACATGAAACTAATTATGCAAGATGAGATGCAATTCAGATTATTCTACAATCAGGAGGTGTGGTATCCATTACCTAACAAAGTTTCCACCACTCTTATTGGCAATGGAAGCCCCAACTAGCTACCTTCACCCACCACACCTTACCTTGGTCAACTTATCCCTCCCTCTCAGGAAGAACATCTAGACATTGTCGTCGAGGTACCTGCCTCACCATTTCTTCCTATCCCATCACCTTCATCCATTGGCACAAAACTGGGCCTTTATTCCTCTAGTACCTCTTGGGATGCCACGTTATAGTGTATTGATGAACGATTTAATATGCTTTATGGGTTTATATAGTCGTATAACACTTTTTTATTGTCCCTTTTCATTTCTTTCATCCTCCTTTTAGCTCCTTAACTTTCTTTACTTCTCCATAATCATGTGGGTTTTATTATCTTCCTTCAATGCCTTTTATATTTGGTTTTTGTTTGATTCCATACACTACATCCTTGAATTAGTGTGTTTTTGTGCAAATTTTTCAAAAACAATCACCAAGAGAGCAGTAACACAAATAACAGGATTAAAGCATGATAATTATCATGAATTGTGTTAAACAAAGTTATAAAGTGAAAGTAGAGTAAGGTAAAAATATGGAAAATATTTAGTTTATCAATTTCTCATACACTTATTAATTTTCCTAAGTTTGAAGAATTTAAAACTCTTCTAACTTGGACTAAATTGAGTTAAAATTTTCAAACCATGTGGAAAACATGCAATTTGTCAACCTTTGCCCTTATATGGCTTCAATATGGCTAAAAAATATTACTCCCACAATCCACATGTGGAGCATGAATTTAGATCTAATATGGAGGTTTAATCTACACTTTTATTTCAAGCAAATAATGGTCAAAATCAAGTAAAGAAGACAAGAGATGCAACAACCTTTTTGGTGTTGTTTTGGGCATAAGAGATTCCAAAATTAGGAAGAAGAGGGCTGACTTCTTCAAGTCCTTATCAGCTACTTAATTGCTCTTATCAAGACATTTTAGTAGTTGGGAAAGCAACTTAGGGGACTAAATTCATTAGCAAGAATTGTATACCCTTTTGGTTAACTATTAAGAGGAAAGAAGGTTTGCCTTTTACCCATTTTAGCTAATAGTAAGCTGTAATTTGTACTAGGCCATATGACCAACATTTTCTTTATTTTTTTATGTGTAAGATCACCTTGGAAGGGAAGAATCTGATTACTGGGCCCCAAACTCATGAACCACTTGTGTAAGTGAGATTGTTCATTTTATAATTTTCTAAGGGCCTAACACACTCATTATAAGAGTGGTGGCTGAATAAAATGAGGAAATCAACTTGCTACTACATTTAGAAATTTCAAACTATTTTTATCATTCAATGTTCAAGTAAAGAACATTGTCTTACATTCCTTCAATTCTTATAAAATTGATCTCGAGTTGCTCATACCTTGGGTGGTATTTATAAGTTGCTGAAATCTAAGAATCTTGAATTTTGGTTACCCCTTCATATTCTTCAACCCCTTTTTGGTTTTCATTTTTTGTGGTAATTATACCCTATTCCCACAATTAGTCATCAAGATTTACCTAATTTGTTTAGCTTATGCATCAACACATTACTTATGTTGCAAGTCAGTATACAATCATGTTCATTACTTATGACATAGTAGTAATTATATTATCACTCTAACCAAAGATAGTAATTGATGGTTGATAATTATATTATGTAACCCATGTTTCCTTACTTTAATGTTCTTCTAATCATGTGTACCTATGAATGTATAATGTGGCGTACTTATCACTGTATATATATATTTATGTATGCAATATGTGTTATCATATATTTCCATTAAATGCCCATTACCTTGTGTTTTCGTTGTTCATGTATGTTTCCACAAATTATCACATGATTTATTGTAAGTATAATTATGTTCTACATAGTATAATCAACTATGGTTGAAAATTCATATATGTATATCTACTTACCATTAATCTACAGGTTACACTCTAAACACTAATGTATTTATAATCTTAGTGATCCACATTTCCTTAAGAATACTACATGTATAATATAACTTGTATATCCTTGTATACTAGTATGATTACAATTAAGCATGTTTTGGTGGATCTAAATATGTCTTATACAATATGGTGTGATAGTATGTAAATAATATAGTAGGAGTATATTGTGCAAGTCTTGCCTATATCTTGATCTACATTAGCGTGGTATAGGTTTTCTTAGTATGAGTGCATATTTATGGAGCATTCCCCTACTCAATCTAACAAGCAAGAAGTCTTGTGCAAGTTTTCAAGGATGCCCAATGAGTGTGTAATACCCCAAAATTGTAAAACATAGAATTTAATGATTAATCCTTATTTGGAATAATTTAATCTTAAATTATTAATTCGATTATTTTATGGACTTTTAATTCTTAAAAATAGATATTATTATTTAATAAATTAAAATAAATATTTTACTATTTTATCGTACTCTTTTTATTTAAATAAATTACCAACCCATATTTTACTAAAATTATCCTCTTAAATTAATACCTTAAATTTTAAATAAATTAATTTATTAAAATAATTTCTAATCCTAATTCCAAAAATTATTTTATTTTTCCTTTTCCTTTTTCCTTTTTCCTTTTTCCTTTTTCTTTCTCCTTTTTCCTTTCATTTTCCTTTTTCCTTCTTTTCTTCCTTTCCAGGACCGACATGTAATACTCCAAAAATTTTCTTAGCCTAATCCCATGTCATTAATGCCCTAATTTTATTCTAATCTCAATAAATCCTATGTTAACATTAACCTAACTCCTTAATCCTAAAGCTTTAACCGAATTTGAAACCTTAACTCGAATAAACCGTAATTCGTAAACCAAAATCAAAACTCGTTATAACCTCCACTAATCCTAATTACTTTTGGCTAAACCAAAATCACCCTAAACTAATCCCCAAACCATTCTCTTTTTCCTTTTCTTTCTCCTTTTCTTTTCTTCGTTCTTCTCTTCATTCCATCAACCTCAAGCTACACTTTTGAATTGTTGCAATTTGCACTTGCAACCACCACATACACCATCACCCTTCTACATCCATCACCCATCACTTTACTTCCTTTCTTCTTTTTCTTCTTCTCTTTATGCTCCCTTATCCCTACCCGACTGCACAACCATGCCCACACTCTGTACACTCCATTTCCCTTGCCATTTTACTTCTCACGCAACACCTAAATACAACTATTACCACCCTCACCCTTCAGCTACTACCTTACTCCTAACCATCCCCTGCAACCATCACCATCACCATCACCTTACAATTGCACCATCACCATTGCACACCACCCCTTATTCTTTTCTTTTTTCCTAATTCATACCACACACACACACATGTAAGCATATATATATATACTTCACACTCTCCTTCTTTATCTTTGGTTTTCCCTCATTATGCCCATATTTGTGTCAAAGAGCCATTGCCTAAGCTCCTTCTTCCTTCTCTTTTCTTCCTCCTCTTTTCTCCTTCTTTCCCTATTTTTGGCCTACGCACCACCAATCCCTCACCGTGCACCACCTAGTCCACCACTCATTGCCCATTAGCTAGTGGATCAACCAAAAAGGTCACCCTAACCTTCCCCAACACCGTCACAATTCATCACCACCAGCCATTGCCTCTTTTCCCTTCTTCTTTCCCTCGTTCGTCACACTTTTGCAAAGTGCACAACCTGTTGCATGGCCCTACAACACTTAAAATTCCTATTGCATAGTCATGCAACCTTTTCACTACCTAGTCGTGCGTGATATTTCCTATCGGCCTAGCGCTACACAATCATGCAAATTTTGCACCACTTGACCGTGCATCATATTTTCTCTCGACCATAAGCTACATCGCCTACTGCACATCCATGCAAATTCTTATTTTTGGTTGTGCACCTCTATTTTCACCTTCAAACCTTGTCCAAACACCACTAAATTTTAACCATGGTTGTACCACACATTCCTCTATGCATCCACATATCTCAAGCTTCCATTTAACTACTATTATTTCTATTTTTACCCTCTTTACCTTGATTTCTCCTTCAATTTAACTTTTCAAGCCTAACCATGAATTTTATTATTTTTCATAGATGGTATTCTAGTAGCTTTAGAGGAGAAAGTCTAGGATTTGAGTGCTTAGAGCCCGGTGTTTTAGTTGGTAAGGATACTATTTAATATTTAGGGTTTTTGATGTATTTTTCTTATATTATATGCGTTTTTCATGATATTGTTTATATATTATGTAACATGTGTTGATCATGATATTTTTTGATGATATGAATATTATGTTGAAAGAAAGTAAGAATAGGTGAGAGGTACAATTATGTTATGATTTTGTTGTGATAATGTCATATTTATGAAAATATATCTTATGGTAAGAAATATGGGCTTAAGGATATCATGTTATTGAAAGAAAGTAAGAATGGGTAAGAGGTACCATTATTATCTTGTTGTGATAGTGTCATATTTATGAAAACATATCTTATATTATAAAATATGGACTTAAGCATATTATATTATTAAAAGAAAGTAATAATGGGTAAGAGGTAGTATTATTATTTTGTTTGACAATGTCATATTTGTGGAAATATATATTATGGTATGAAATATGGGTTAAATGAGTTTTGATAAATGGGCTTAAGAATTCTCATGATGTATGATGATTAATTGTTGACTTGGAAAATAATATGTGTGGAAGGTATAAGATATTAAAAAATAAAGGTATAAGTAAAGTTTAGTTATTGCTGAAAATAAGGTAACCATTATACCTTACTAAAATATGTGGATATACATATGCTAGCACATTAGGGTTTTGGAATATGTTTGTGTGCATATTATGTGATGTTAAGCACATCATAATTTGTAATGTATGTTGGAAGTTGGAATGAAAAGCATGCTATATTATGAAATGTTTCATGTGTAGAGATGATGGTCAAAAAGGGAGTCTTGTTGTTAATAATGATATTAGATACATGTATATATCATGATTAGTAAATATGACCATTTGTAGTAGAGATAATGATGATATGAGCCCTAGGTGTTAAGGGTATTTTGGTAATTTAGCATGAGAAAGGGGGTAATTTAGTAATTTAATAAGTAAGAAGGGTAGTTTGACAATTTTGGCATGAGAAATGGGTAATTTGGTAATTTAATAATTAAGAATGGTAGTTTGGTAACTTGGGCATGCGAAGAGGTAGCTTGGTAATTTTATGAAAAAAGAGTATAATTTGGTAATTTAATAAGTAAGAAGGGTATTTTAGACATTTAGCATGAGAAAGGGATAATTTAGTAATTTATTAAGCAAGAAGGGTATTTTAGTAATTTTTGAATGAGAACGGGGTAACTTGGTATTTTATAAATGAAAAGGGTAATTTGGTAATTTAATATGTAAGAAGGGCAGTTTGGTAAACTTGTATGAGAAAGGGGTAAATTGGTTAAGTAAGAAGGATAGTTTGGTAATTCTACATAAGAAAAGGGTATTTTGGTAATTTTAGAGGGATGAAGGATAGTTTGGTAATTTAACAACTAAAATGGATATTTTGGTAATTATACAAGTATGAAGGGTATTTTGGTAATTATACAAGTACGAAGGGCATTTTGGTAATTATATAAATATGAATGGTACTTTGGTAATTTAACAACTAAGAAGGGTAATTTGGTAATTCTTCAACTACGAGGGGCATGATAGTAATTTTGGTAAGCAAGAAGGGTAAGTGGTAATTTCTCAACTAAGAATGATATTTTGGTAATTTGGTAAATAAAAGGGGTATTTTAATAAATAGGAAAGAAATATGGGTAATTTAGTAATTCTGTAAGTAAGAAGGGGTAAATTAGTAATTTGTATATAACATGGCAATTGATCTTACAAACCTTCATAATAAGTCATAAGGGATATTAACTGATAGAATAAGAGTTTATGGCCTTAGTACCACTCGTTTAAGTATAATCATATATCTTATGAGGATAAGGATATTTCAGTAAATCGGTGAATATCATAAGGGTAATACATGGTATAGGGTTGAGTGGATAATTAAGGATGTGTTATGATGTTAGTTCCATAATCATATAAGAGGTGCCTTAATTGTTAATTATGCATGGAAATATGTGTTGGATGTGTTAGAAGTACATGTTAGGGTTTATGTGTGTAATGAGCTTTTGGTATGTAAAGTACTTGATTCCATAATCAGTAGTGTAATTATGATACAATAGCCTATTACAGTATGTGAATAAATGAAAATGAATTATGTGATAGAAGTAGATGATAAGAGGAAGCCTTAGCCTTAGAGACATGTTGGTCATTTTGACCTAAGGTGCCTAAGTATAAGAACTAGAACCTAGGATGGCCTAAGTGGACTATTTAAGTTAAAATGGACAATAATACTCATAATGATTACTTAATAATAATGTAAACAAATGAAAACAAATAAGCATGTGATTGTTGTGTTTCTCGTGATCACCTTAATTAAGATACTAATAATTAAGGTGGAAGACCTTGAGATCAGGAATGGTGGCTCTTTAAAGGTCACTACCCTAAAGACGTGGTTTAGCCCACGATTATTCTAGATTTTGCTGGTGTGCCTTAGTACCCTAACCAGACCCTACATCTTACTCTATTTATCTCTATGGACCTACTTAAGGGGTATGCATACTTATAGATTAGGTGTCATTGTCAGTAGGATACTAGGTGTCCTCATGCACCCGTGTGACCAAGGTACATTTGCGTTTGTGGGTTGATGGTTAGATGGTATTGTGCTGCTTGTATGCACCAGTATGACCGATGTACCTTTGTGTCTCCATGCTCGTGATATCCCCCCTTGAGTTAAATAAATGGAATTGATGCGATAAATAAATAGAAAATACTAAAAATTTAAAGTGGCATATTATTGAGTTGGGTCCAGACCAATCCATTGGTGAGAATAGTGGCTAGGACCCATAAAAAAGTTGATCATTACACTATACACTGAGTAAGGTGACAATATAGTTATACCTAAGTTACACAAGTTACATAATTCATATGAAAACATAAATGAGCACAATAATTAAGATCATATAATGAAAGATAATAATGATTCTAGAAGTCTACTATTGGAGACAATTATAATTCATTTTCATATTTATGTTAAGTTCATGGTCTCCACTATTCTTAATCTGATAGAACATACGAAATCACATCTCAGTATAAAACACACCCGAGCCACTATTCTCATTTAGTGGAACTGACCTAACATATATTAGAAAAATGCACTCATAATAAATATTATTAAATCATTGGAATGGTTTGAAGCACCTATCAAAGGCAAAATGCTCCTAAGACACTATTATCATCTGGTGGAACATATACAACACCTCGATCCTGAATTACATAATCTTTTAATATATTTATTCATTGATGCTTATCTCAATATCATATTTTGATTTATGTTGAGCCTAGGAACCCTACTATTTTTAAACCAATAAAAAAATATACCCAAGCTGTTATTATTATCTAATATAATATACACACAACACATCGACCTCGGGTGATGTAATCTTTTTCCTTAAGTAATTAGTATCTTATTTATAGTGGCATATCTCAAGATTCTCATACATACAGATATGTAAACATTCAAGGCACATAATAAATATTAACATAATCATTTAAAACACATAAAATATAGCTATGAGAGTACCAATGTATTTCCTAAGGAAAAGGATAGGAAAAAAAGGGCACATCCCTATTAGGAAACCCTCATTCCACAAATTAAGTGTAATTCCTTCCATGGCATCAAATTTAACACCCATCCTTAAAATATTATTATTGATAACATACACAAAAATTAAAGTTTAACTCTAACATCTTATACATGTAATAATAGCCTATCTTTAGTGTTATAATTTACCTTTTTCCTATAAAATCCTAATTTCACAATTAAATCATAACTCTCCCCATGAGATTCATATAACCAATTTAAAATGCATTTCTAAAAGGCTAATATTAAGTTATTCATAACATATTCAAAAAGTAAGGTCACACTTCAACATTTCACATATGTAATGATAATCTTACCTCTAGGGTTACTATTATCACTTAAAGTCACTTTTTTAATTTATTAGACTTAGACCAATTGTATTCATTACAATCATTCCACATAATATACTTAAACTATTTGAGCTAATTATCATATTAAAATACCAAATATTCCATTTTTGAACCATATTGAACAAAATGCCACTAAGATAACTAAAATATCCATATTCCCACAAAAACCTTACAAGTCCTAATATGAATAATTTTTCAACCTCCAATATATAATATCATCATAAATTATACAACCACAATTATATGTATATTTCACATATCCCGACCATGCCAACCCACAAAATGCACAAAATGCATGCTTACACACCTTTATCACTTTTTCATCATATGATATAACATATACACCGTTATCATAATAATATTATCCATATCATAAATCTAAAAGTGATACCATATACAAATATGCATATTGCATATAAAAGACCTAGCTATGACATGTACCCTTAATAAAACATCCCTAGTTTCTAAGTACATATAACTTTAAGATCCTGTAAGATCACTTGAAAAACACCCAAGAATTATTAATAATACAACATTATAACTCATGAAATTAAATAAGGAAAAGCTAGGCAAAGGAGGTTGGAAAAAGGAGAAAAACTAAAGTAAACCAAGGCCATAAGGGTTGAACTGGCTTCAGTGAAAGTTGACATAGCCAAGGAGGGAGGCAATGACACTTGTTGTTGTAGCTAAGGAGGGAATCAATGAAATGTGTTTTTATAGCTAAGGAGGGAGGGAATGAAGGAAGGTGATGCTGGTGGGTTGGAGTTGCATGAAGGCTTGGAATTGGGAAGCTGTGAAACGTGAGGTGGTGGTGATGTAATGCTAGGATTGGTAGCTTGTTGAAGTAAGGAGTGATTGGTGGTGGTAGGGGTCAATGGCTCATATGAGAAATGGAGGGTGGATGTTGAGCGATGAAAAGAAAGAAAAAGAGAAAGGTTGGTAGGTGTGGTGAGTTGCGACAACAAAGATGGGTAGAAGAAGAAGGGAAGGCTCAGTGGTAGAGGTGGTGGGCATGAACGACAATGATGGAGCAAAACAAGGAGAAATAGAACATGAGGGTAGGATACTTAGCTCGTTAGTTTCTCGATAGGTGAAAGGAAATGAAGGTGGAGAAGGAAGAAGGCATGGAAGATGAGGTATTTATAGGGTAAGAAGAAGTGAGGGTTTAGAGGTGCCAATGGGTAAGGAGCTCGACATAGCTAGGGCAAGTGAGGGTGCTTTGAGGGTGCAAGCTATGTAAGTGAGTAGGGAAGGTATAGGGGCTGGTTGATGTAACACCCCAAAATCAAGACTTGAAATTTTCATTTAAATCTTGCTTTGTGGAAGTGGAAATTGTAAAACAGTGGGTGTTACTGCCACACTTAACATAAGTCTGGTCTCCTCACCATCCTTACATCAAGTGCTAAGGCTTAAAACAAGTCAAACCAACAAAATGCGAGAGAAGTACAATACATAATCAAGGGTTTTATAAAGAAAGATCATCCATACCAAAAGGATCATTTAGATAATTAAGTAACTAACAACTTTCAGAAAATAAACAAAAGAGCACACGAAGGTGCAATAGTGGTTCGCCTTACACTCATCTGGTCCATCAAATATTACAAGGAAAGGGAAATAGGGATAGGGTCGCTCACTCCCTTAGCCTAACTAATTGGCTGGATGATGCTCCTCAAAATTCTTCAACCATTCCATGCCACGGACGAACTCCTCTGAAAAGTGATAGCATCAGTACGACTTCCTCGTATTGAGTAAATCACAATGCCTCCGGAGAGGTAGCATACCCATATAACAATTATCATACAAATAAGGAATTCAAATAAAACATACGATCACATGCAAAGCCACGATTTCATGACAAAATTCCACATCACAATTAGTGAAACGAGTTAGACCAAAAACCCTAGCAAAGGCATTGAAAACATGCTTAAAAATATCACAACCATTTCAATTTACCAACAATCATACATTATAGCGTAATAGGAAGAATTGGTGACATTCCAAACAGTCTAACCAAGTTCAAGTCACGCCCTATCCAATTATTACAGAAGTATTATGGTGGGTGTCTAATCCAGTTATATCATTTATATAACAATTCTCGAGTGGAATACAATCACATATCTATGACAATGATTGTCAAGGAGGTGGTACCAAAATAAATCACTCAATTCCAGGGCAAAGCTCGCCAAGGAAGCCACACGACATATCAGTCGTCCATACTAAACCTTATAACTCAAGTCCTTAAGTACGTGTACTCCCTATAGGGTGTATGGAATACCTATAGAGTATAAGTGAGCCCTTTGACCCAAAGGCCCAAACTATGCACTCGGTGGCCAAGTTCGAGGCACGAGATTCCTTTCCAAAATCAAGTCTTCATCTTTAAGTGATTAGTGTCTTATAAAATTTTAGGTTATTAACTTGAGAACAATAAGGTTCACAATATTACAACTTAGCCCTAAATCAATCAACTAAGGGACCACGAGGGTCACAACAATCAACCATCAAATGTCAAATCCAAAAGACCAAGACGTTCACAACAATTCCAAGTTAATACGACCTAGGGTAGGCATAATGCCATAGCCCGAATAATTATCCGATTCAGTTATTCAATCCATTTGTTCAATTATTTATGAATTATTCGAAGTCCAACACTTAATTCAACTAACTCAATTATTCACTTTGAAACACATTTTCGCCCTAATGACCAAAATATCCTTTGATATACAACTACCACATTTTCCTTTAATTTATTACCAGGTTTATTCCCATAGGATATTTTTCATGAGAAAGCTAACATAAAATAGCTAATGATACTGTAACATACAATAATTTCTTCGGTATGAAAAAAGATTATATTACCCCTAAGCATTCACCACACATGGTACATGTATACACTCTTAGCATGCATTTTAGGTATCTCATAAAATTCATACAATTTCCACAAATAACTTTCAAATGCGAACCATGGTATATAGAATTTACTTTTTTACCCCTAGAACATGCAATACATAATAATCACCATTTAACCACATTTATACTCAAAGTTAACATGCTATACATCCAAAATTATCTAAATTATCCAAGGGACATATTTTAATCCATTTATGGCCCTTACCATGAAACATGCCAAATTTTCAGTTGGACTCTAACCCTAAACATGCACATTTCTTTTTAGCATAAATCATTATATGTTGTTGAAATGCCCCGAAAATTTCTAATTTTAAAAAAATTTATTTAAATAAGATTTTATTTGAAAAAATTAATTAAATAAATTATTTTTATTGGAATAAAAGGAATTTAATTAGGATAAATTAAGAAGATATTTATAAATATCTTAATTAGGAGGAATTTTAGTATTTTAACTAGTTAAGGATTTTATTTTGGGAACTAATTAAATAAATTATTTTATTTAAAATAAGAAGGATAAAATAGTTTCAAATTAATATTAGTTTTATAAATAATTTAATTGAAGAAAATTAGGGTGTTTTGCTAATTAAAATGGAATTTATTAAAAATCTTTTAAAAATCCTATTTTAACCTAAAAAGGGATTTTAAATATTATTTTATTTAAATATTATTATTTTTAAATATCCCAAATACTTTAATTAATTTAAATACCCAATCTAATTATTTTTTCCTTTTCCCTTTTTCCTTTTTCCTTTTTCCTTTTCTTTCTTCTTTTTTCTTTCTTTTTCTTTCTTCTTCTTTTCTTTTTCTTTTTTCTTTTAATCCCCAAACTTGGCCTATCCCAGCAACCCAGTTCCCTTTTTTGTTCCTTTCCTTCAGCCAGCCCAGCTCACGCGGCCTCCTTCCTTTCACCCTACCATGCCTCGTTTTGATTCCTTTGCCACTGAAACTCGACGTTTCATTTAAACCTTCTCCCCTCGTCGATCCCGGTTTGCCCGTCTCCCCTTCTTTCTTTCTTTCTTTTCCTTCACGAACCGCCCGGCCCAACCCCCATCTTCTTCTTCCTCCTTCGCACCTACCCAGCGCCACCAACCTATCTGCAACTCCGCCGCCGCCCTGGATTTCTGCCGCCGATCTTGCTCCTTTGACTGGCCTTTTCCTTCCTTTCGCTTCCCCTTTGTTTCGGCAATCCATTGACCCAAACCACTCCTCCCATTTATCTCACGATTCCCTCCCTTTTCTTGCGCAACCCCCTGCCTGAATTTGATTTCCATCGGCCAAACAACGCCGCCGGTGAGCCCAAACCAACCCACCTTACCTCGTAGCTGACCCACAAAACCCTAACCTCTCCTCTAACTCTATAAATACCCCCATAATCTACCCTGTTTCGAGTTTTGATTCCCTTACCTAGAAATCATCCCTTTTCGCCGCCGCCCCTTTAGACGCCTCGTACGTTGCCTCTGGCCAACACCGCCACCCATTTTGGCCACCAAACTCTTCCTTACTCCGCCTTATAACTAACTAAGTCTCTCTTATCCCTCTATTATTCTTGTGCAAGCCATCCCGGCTGTGCAAAGTTCTCTTCTCGACCAACCTATTTTTTCACCTCCGCCACCCTTTGCGCCACCATTAGCCACCTCTTCCGCTGCTTCTTTCTCCCCCCATTCTCTTCTGTAGACCCTCCTCTACCTTCCCCTACCTTTCTTTTCCTCTTCCTCCCTCTCCTTATCTCTTTCTCTTTGTCTCCTCCATTCGGCCACCACCATCGCCACCGTGCGCCGCCATGTTTGGCTGTGCCACCAGCCTCATTCAACTCCTCTCCCTCTAATCATTCTTAAACACCTCATCTCCCACCTTAATTCTTTCCATCTTTTTCCCAGCATGCAACTTTTACCTTTTTCTTTCCTTTTTTCGGTCACCGCAGCCGCCGCCGTGCACCACCGCCAGTGCCGCCTATCCCCACCAGCCTAAGGTTAAACCCTAGACCCTCTCAGCCTTTTTCCCTATTTTTGTAACCCTTAAATTATTTTATTTCCATTATTTACATATAAATACTATTATTATTATTATTATTATTTTTGATATGTATTATTATTATTATTAGTATTAATGTTTTGATTATTATTTTTGTTGAGGGCTGAAGCCCTATTGTAATTTTTATTTCGATTTTATTATTATTATTCTTATTATTTCTATTATTACTATTATTAATATTAATATGTTATAAGTATAATTATTATTATTATTATTTCCTATTTCGAATTTCTATTATTCTTATTCCATTATTATTGATACAATTATTTTACCATTAGTGTCGTTAATAATGTTATTATTGTTGTTGTTGTTATTATTATTATTATTATTTCATTATTATTACTACTACTAAATTTGGTTATTTATTTTATTAATATTATTATTAGTATTGTTTTGGTAAAGGGGCCGAAGCATTTATTTTACTTTGTTTTTGAATAATGTCCTTATTATTATTATTATTATTATTATTATTATTATTACTATTATTATTGTTACTATTATTATTCTTATTTATATTCTCATTGATATTATTTTTAGTATCATTATTATTATTAGGGTAAAGTATTTAACCCTATATTATCAACTTTTATAATATTTCTATTATTTATATACCTTTAGCAAAGTTAGAATTTTATTAATGTTATTTTTATTAGTATGTTATTATTTGGTCAAAGCTCTAAGGAGGCGTAGGAGTGTGCTCCAAGACCAGTGTCGTTTTAGGTAAAGGGTGATAAGGCCTTTTGTGTGCTTATATGCATTATGTGCTTTGCATGCTATGTATTCTATGTTTATCATTATTAATTATTTCGTATGTGGTATAACATGGAGTTGAAGTATGTTTTATACGCATGTGTACTATATGTGATGAAATATTGTATATGTGATGATATGTGTGTTGTGACCCTATAAGACATGCATGTGAGGATGTTGATGTGGTTTGTATGAGAGAAAGGATGAAAAAGGAGAATGGGGAAAGAGGTTGACCAAGGGAGGTGAGTTGACCTAATTATTTTAATGATTCATGAGTGGAAGAATAAAATGGAGAATTTTAGGGTTTTGAGTGGGGGAATCTAATTTATGATTTTTATGGTTTTGCGTGGAAGAATATAATTTATGGTTTTATATATGGGAATCTAACTTATGATTTTGCATGGGAGAATCCAATTTATGGTGTTAAATGGGAGAATATAATTTATGGTTTTATATGGGAAAATCTAATTTATGATTTTGTGTGGGAGAGTTTAAGTTATAGTTTTGTATGAGAGAATCTAATTTATGGTTTAGATAATTTTGTATAGGAGAATGTAATATATGATGTTATATGGGACAATCTAATTTATGGTTTATACAGGAGATTCTAATTTATGATTTTATGTGGAAGAATCTAACTTATGGTCTTGTATGGGAGAATCTAATTTGTGGTTATGAAAGGGGAGAATTTAATCAATTGTATTATATGGACAAATCTTTGGGTTTTATATGGTTTGAATCTAGGGTTTGGTATGGATGGATCTTTGGTTTTGTGTGGATTGAATTTAGGGCTTTGTATGACGGAATATAGGGTTTGCATGGTGGTATTAGGGTTTGTATAGTGGTATTAGGGTTTGTATGGTGGTATTAATAGTTGCATGGTGGTATTAATGTTTGTATAGTGGTATTAGGGTTTGTAGGGTGGTATTAGGGTTTGTGTGGTGGTATTAATAGTTTTATGGTGGTATTAATGGTTGTATGGTGGTATTAGGGTTTGCATGGTGGAGTTAGGATTTTGCATGGGAGTTAATGATTGCATGGGTTGTGTAAAGTTTTCATAGGAGTGAAATTTATGTGTGGAAAGTTGAATTGGGATGTGAGGAAGGTAATATAAGTGTTGTTTGGGTGTTTGAACACTTTGGGTGAAAAATAGTACGTAGGACATTATAAGGGTATGGAAGAGATTGAATTAGGGCTTGGAGTGATTAACTATGGGTTGTTGTGATTATCTAGGGATTGGAGTGGCTAATTGTTTTTTGTTGTAGTCAATTAAGGTTTAGAATGGCTAATTATGGTTGTTATGGTTAAATAAGGTTTGGAGTGGTTAACTATGGTTTGTTGTGGTTGATTAGGGTTGTTGTGGTTGCTTAGAGTTTTTGTGTTATCATGTGTATTTGGTGATTAAAGTATAATTATGATTGTGGAATTTATGATTTGTGATGTGTGAAGTGTAAAGATAATGATTCATGCATGTCCTAGGTCAAAGCTTGTGAATAAGATACTTAAGCCATTAATTATTTAAAGTGGAGTATTGTTGAGACGGGACCAACCGATCCACCGGTTTGGAATAGTGGTTAAGGTTTTACCCTACGTGTGACCGATCCACCGGTTATAATAGTGGTTAGGACATGATGTCCTATGTGTGACCGATCCACCGGTTATAATAGTGGGGGTTCTTGAGTTCAACGATCATAAACCAAAGTTTTGCTAAAGTACTTAAAAGATATTAATTACTTACAGTGGAACACCATGCGAGTCGGGGCCAACCGATCCACCGGTTAGAAATAGTGGTTAGGACGTATAGTCCTATGTGTCTCTGATCCACCGGCTATAATAGTGGTTAGGATATGATACCCTATGTGCCTCCGATCCATCGGCTATAATAGTGGGGGATTCCGTACTCGCATGGATTTGATAAAAAGTATGGTGTGAATCGACTTCTAATAAGAGATTAATTAAGTAATTGAATTAGATTATATTTGGGCCTTTATACTTTTACTTGACTGCTGACATGCATTTATGTTATCATGTTGGTCTTATGCTTTATTATTATTCTGCGTTCTTTATGTGCTATTATGTGTTGGCCTTAGTGCTCGGTTACCTTACTCAACACGTAGCGTATTGATCACCCGTTTCATGGGCGCTGCTCAGTCCCACGAGTAGTAGGCCCTTCTGATTTGTGCAGGTGGGCGAGATATCAGTCGGGGCTAAGTGTTGAGCATATTTTGGCTTGAAGTTTAAGATTATCGTGGCCATATTCATTCTTTATGCGATTTAATTCCTTTTGTTATTTCTTTGGTATAGTATTTACCATTTTCTGCTTCATTACTCGATTGAGTATTTTAATGAACCTTTTATTAGTTGTAAGTTTAATTCTCTTTTGGAAATGAATACAATTCTTGATGCGTACTCTGATTTTGTTTTACAACTGTTTAATGATTATTTGAAGTTTAGTTTGTCTTAATTTTATAATTGATTGTTAATCTTTTTTTTAGCCTTAGCACTTGGTACTGAAACGGTTGGAGAGAACTGGTTTGGTACTAAGTGTAGCGGTGACATCCCCAAAATTCACGGGTTTTAATTTAAATTCTTTTGCTTTAAAGAAAAAAAAATTTAGTGAATTTTAGGGTGTTACAGTTGTCATAAGCATATACTCTTCAATATTTAGAATACTACCTAGGCATATAAATATTAGCATGGTAACATATATTAGTAACCTAAGCATGCACATTTCTTTTTAGCATAAATCCATATACGTTGTAATAAACATGCGCTCTTAAATTTTTAGAATACTACCTAGGCATATATATATTAGCATGGTAACATATATTAGTACCCTAAACATGCACATTTCTTTTTAGCATAAATCCATATACGTTGTCATAAGCATATACTCTTCAATTTTTTGAATACTACCTAGGCATATAAATATTTGTATGGTAACATATATTAACTTACACATCATAATATTCACACAGAAACGGACTACAAAATGCTTCCATTTCCCACAAAATACAAGTCATTTGATATCCTCTATCTGACATGATTTTTATCCTAGAAAACTAACCTATCATTTTCACACAAAATTCTACCGTCTACGGATTAGTTGGATTTACCTTTGAGCTAAGAAAAATAATATCACGAAGAGCTTCTTCCAATAATACCTTAAGCGGGGTTGAGATTACCTAAAAAATAAATAACACCATCCAAAACTATGCATGCCTTAGTATATATGCTAAATAAATTATTAAAATGACAACCTATGCGAACTAATACCCGAAATACGATTCTAGAATTAACAAAGACGACCGGTGCATGGAATTTCTACGTACCACGCACATCGAAAGATAGAATACTTACGTCGGAATTAGTTGCTACTGGAGAGGCAAAACACAAGGGAAGGGGTGTAATACCCCGTATTTTTAAAATCCGGATTTATTAAGTTTAATGATTTTATTAGCGAATTTGATGTAAACAATTAATTATTTTAATTTCGATTCGTTTTATGGATTTATCGACGATTTTGAATTCATAATTGAATGTAATTAATCATTTTCGGAAAGTAATATTTTATCAACGTTTTAATTAATTGAATGTAATATTTTTGGGAAGTTTTAATTTAAAAGGATTTTCGGAACTTATTTATGAATTTCTTTCCGAAATTAATTTTCTTTCGTTTTACGCTTTTTGGTTCGCGGAAAATCTGTTTCAAAAATTATTAAAATTACTCTCGGTTTATTAGAATTTGACTTAAATATTTTCTTATATGTTTTTAAATATTATTTCGAGGTCTTATAATTTATTTCCCTAAATAATATAAATTTTTATGTTCTTTGGTAAATTCTTCCGAAAATATTTCCAAAATTCTTAATATAACTATTTTATTAATTATAAGTCTTCGGATCGGTTCGAAATAAATTTTTATTTAATAAATTTTAGATAAAATATTCCAATAACAATTTTGGATAATTAGTATTTCATTTTATAATTGTATTTGTAAAAAAAAAACTACACCCTAACCGACCGACCCCCCCACTTCTTTCCTTTTCTCTCTTCTCTCCTTTATCTTCTCTTCCCTACTTCCCATGGCTCCCTGTTCCCCGACTCCCTTTCCCGCAACCCTAACCCTAGCCGACCTCCCTCGCCTCTCTCCTTCTCCCGGCCCATTTGCTCCAGCGACCGGCCTCCTCTTCCCTACTCCTCCCTCGTCGGATGACCGGCACCACCCTCGACGCACAGCAGCGGCGGGCGGCAGCAGTGGGCGACAGCATAGCAGCATCGAAGCGCGCAACAACGAGCCACACCGGTCGTGCCGCCGTCCAGCCACGACGAGCTCGGGTGACGACCGGCGAGCCATCCTCGACCTCCGGCACATCTTTCCTGGCCTTCACCTGCCTTGATTTGTTAGTTTTGTTTGGTATAATTTTCGAAAAACCCTAACCCTTATTTTGATTAATTGGGTATGAATTAGCTTATAAAAAGCTAAATTGATTGTTTGATTGTGTATATATGTGTTGTAAGAATGATTTGGATAGGTTAATTGTATTGTTATGTTGAGATTTTGGAAAAATTGGATTTTTAGCTGGGTTATGCCCAAATTTTTTGGATTCATCCGATTTGGCGATTTTGGACAAATTGATTATACAATATGTTTTAAAATGTATCCAATTTCATTTTGGAACCGTCAATTTGAGAAATTTATGCAGGTTTTATCGAAATTTGATTTCTAGGTCAAATTTTGGGTGTAAGGAAATTCGGTCGTATAATTGAACCATCCCGCTCAATTGATTTTATAATATCGTTTAAAATGTATTTAATTTTATATTGGAAGTGTTGATTTGGGGAAAATTGTGCGTAATTGATCGGAATTGGATTTTTAGGTCAAAACTCCCGCGGGTTTAAATTGGATTGTGTAATCGGGCTATTTTATTCAATTAACTATATAAATTACATAAGAATATGTTTAATTACATTTTTGAACTGTCAATTTATATGTTTTGGCAAGAATTGATCGGATTTGCTTTCCGGGCTCAAAAACCCTAATTGTGCTAAATTTTGTATTTCTTTTATTGGTTTTGAGCAATTGATTATTTGATATGTTATAAAATGTGTTTAACTACATTTCTAAACATTCAATTTGATTAAATTTATAGGATTTTAATGAAGTGTATTTTCGGGCTTTAAAACCCTAATTTTGAAAACGGATCATCTTGAATTGGTTAATCGGAAGATGGGTTGGTTGAAATTGATTGTCTAGAGTTATCTAAAATTGGTTTAATTGTGTTTTAAAACTATCAATTTAAGGTAATCGAAGTGATTTGGCCGATTTGTGGTTTAGGCATTAAAAATGCAAATTTTCGGGGATGAGTTTATAAAATTGATTTTGCTATGTGTATTTTATCTGATCGATTTCTATCTTTGGGTTTTAAATCATTTAAATTATGTTTTAACCTAATCAGTTTAGATTTGGTTCTATGTAAATGGTTGGTTTACCTATTTAGTTGTAAAACCTAATAAATAAGTTATTTCGATAAATTAACTTATGATCGATTATTCTTTCTCGGGCTTTCCAAATGAAGTTGAAATGTCCCAAGTGATATTTGTATTAATCCGTTTTGATTTAGTTTAACCTTAAATATTAATAAAGCTATGCTTTTAGGTTCTAAGTTTTGAACACGTTTTCTAAGAAAGATCATTTGTGTTGTTTGTGTTTATTTAATTAGAATATGTGAATTATTGATTGATAGAATAGTTTCTAATTTAGTTTTCGATTTCTATCGGATCTAGGAAAGCTTTCTCGTGGATCCACGAGCTAGTGATCTCTCTCCCTCTTATCTCGCTTAGCTAGCTTCGGATCCAGGTAAGTCTCTACTTACCTCTACTTATAGGTGTTTAGTAAGGACGAATGTTATGGCCTTGTGCTATGTGTGATGTAATGTGTGGGTGAATGATGAGCATGCCATGTTGATGTGTATTATGCATGTGTTATGAATAACTTGTTTTGTGTAGCGCAGCGTGGATCATGAGGTCTGTTGTGTGTGCCTTGTACTATACGTGTATGACATGTTCCATGTTTGATGTGACTTGTTATGGCCCTCTAGGACATGCATGCTAGGGTTTGAGGTAGCATGAAATGATAATAAAAGAACAACGGGGAAGTGGACGTTTGGGAAGTTTGCATGGGGGGACTAGACCTTGCATGGCCATGATCCTTACGTGTGAAAAGTTGATTTGGGTTGTAAGTAAGAGCTTGGGAGAGTCTTGGAATGATTGGTGACTTGGTATGAAAAATAGTACGTAAGTTGGTGCGTAAGAGACCTTATTAGGGTTTTGGGCGTAAGTGGGGGTTGGAGAGTCTGCATGGAGTGTTTAAATTATGCATGGGAATGAATCTTACATGAGGAAAGTTGATTTAAGAAGTAAATAAGATAATGTCAAAGTTACGGGTCCATTGGAGACTTGGGTGCAAAATTTTACGTGGGTCGATGTAAGGGTGTCTAAGGGACCCAATTAGGGTTTTTGGGAGGAAATGAGCAATTTAAAGGGTACAAGGGTAAAAATGATCGAGGGATGGAGTATGGGGTTGAGAGTGAGAGTCCACTTATATGAAGGATGAGTATGAGCTTCTAAATGAGAGAAGAAGTTTTGGGGCAAAGAGGGGAGGTTACTTGGAGAGGAAGTAAAGTGCTAGGGTTTGGTGTGGCCAACTAGGGTTTGGCGGTCACATGCGGAGTTGGGGAATAAAGGGATATATTTTGGGAATTTCTTAGTAGAGACGGGATGCGAGACAAGAAACAAAGTAAAGTTAGGATGAGTAAGAAAGAGTTGGGCCATGTAGGCCCAAATTAGGGTTTTCCAAGGAGGAGCCCTAGAGGGGTGAGGACATGCGGGACCGATACCGTGGTGTTAGGGTTAGCCCACATTCTCAGGAGAGTGTGCCCTTACTACGTTTCCTTATGTATAAGAGTAAGAGGGGATGAACATCGGGCATGAGAAGGGGAGAACAGTCTCAAGATATGGGACGGGCCTCCTCGAAGGGAAGAAGTAGGGAGTAGTAGACATGCATGTCAAGGGTGGAACCTTATTTAATAATACATGAATAAGACATTAACTACTTAAAGAGTAAGATTGTTGAGCCGGGCCCAGACTGATCCACCAGCATAATAGTGGCCAGGTGCCGGGGTACCCTGGAGACCGATCCACCGGCATATAATAGTGGTTAGGTGAGTTCTGCCCTATAAGTGACCGATCCATCGACTATAATAGTGGGGTTCCCGTACTCGCATGGATTAACAAAGATTATGGTATGAAATGACTTACAAATAAATCATGGAAAGATACGTTATAATCACAGTGAAACACCATGAGAGTCGGGGCCAAATCGATCCACCGGCATAATAGTGGTCATGAGCGTTCTACCCTGGAGATCGATCCACTGGCATATAATAGTGGTTAGGTGCGTTCTGCCTTATAAGTGACCGATCCACCGGCTATAATAGTGGGGTTCCCGCACTCTCATGGATTCATAACGATTATGACGTGAATCTACTATATTTACCAGAGACCTAAAGAATGAGTCTACTCGGACCATAGCCGGCTTTTATTATCTGTATTACCCCCATGCTGCTTATGTGCATAATGAGTTACTTTACATTTTGGTCATAACACCCTTATATGTTTCAATACAATGTTACACATGTTTCATATGTTACTATATGGGTATGGTAGGACTTGTGATGTGGGTTTGAGTATGCGTAATAATGTATCAACGTATTGTATCATGATTTAATACGCATTTGATGTATAGTTACGTCTATCCCATAAAATAGGGTAGTGGAACTTACTCAGTATTGGACCCGTACTGATACTACCTTGGTTGAATGGGTCCTGTGATGATCCACCGATGGTGGGGAGCAGACCTCTTGTGCAGGTTGATACTGTGTTGGGGTGGAAGGCCTGACTTGAGTGAGTAGGCAATCCGGATATTGATCCTTCGGGATTTGTTTTTGTTTAGCTGTATTTTGTATTACATTCCTTTTTTGAGAAACATATTCTGGGGTTGTAATCCTAAATCGTATTCTAACTTCTGTTTGACTTACCACTTATTAAGGATGTACTTTAAATATTGTCTTGTGTTTTTGATACTTTGTACTAAAGGTTGATCGGATTTAGCCTTAGCACTTAGTACTGGAATGGTAGGAATAAACCGGTCTGGTACTAAGTGTGGCGGTAATACCCCCAAGTTTACGATTTTAATTCTTTCGCTTTCGCTAAACCTTTTGATTTAAACAAAATTTTCAGTAGTAAATTTGGGGGTGTTACAAGGGGTGCTTAGCAAGGCTACAAGTTGGGTATTTTTTTTGGGCGGGAGTTTGGTGGTGAAAAGGAGAAGTTTGGGGGCTGCAAATAAGAGTATCAAATGCTAGAAGTAAAGGGGAGAAGGAGAGGATTTGTAGGGAGAAAAATAGAGGACCAAAAGGGTGAGGGAAGGAGGGACTTTGCTGCATGTTGGGGCTTAAGAAGGGAAGGGAAAATAGAGGGAAAATGGGGCTACTGCAAGGGTGAGTTGGGGAGGATGTTGTAGGTTGTTTTATGGGAGATGGGTGTCGAAAGCTTAGGAGAAGGGAAGGGGCATGTTGGTTGCATGGAGAAGGAAGGAAATGGATGGGTAGATGGGTAGATGGCTAGAAAAGTTGAGTAGGTGTGCAGGTTGAGAGGAGGACAAGATGAGGGCTGCTACTTGGGGGAAAGGGCTGGGTTACGTGTGGTTTTGGCTGCATGTGGCTGGGTGGCATGAGGGAGGTTGGCTGGGCTGGTTTGCTGCGATTTTGCAGGGTTGGAATGGCATGAGGGAGGAGAAGAGTAGGGAGGGTGATGGGCTACTGGGGGAAGGGGAAAGGATGCAAAGTTAGTGGGTAAGAAAGGTAGGAGTGCAGGGCATGGGCAAAAGGTGTTTAAGCATGGGGAAAAGGTGGCAAGCATGGGAGAAAGGTGGCAGCTAGGTGCATGGGAGGAGTAAGGTGCTAGACAGGTTGGGGGAAATTTTTGGCTGAATTATAGTGGGAAAAATGATGGGGATTGGTTAGAATTTAGTTAGCAAAAATACCCTAAAGTATTAGGCTTTTAAGAGTATGGACAATAAGGAACAATCCTACATATTCAAGGTTTTGTTTTCACCATTATTCTCACTATTATTATCATGATTAATATTATTATTATTAGTGTTATCACTACCACTCCTTATTATCATAATTTTTTCTAACATTATTATTCTTACAATTATTGTTATTGGCATTATTTTTTTAAGAGTGTTACATATCATAAGGTTATTTTTATTACCATCCTTTCTATTTTGATTACTATCTACTCTCTTCTTATTAACGTTATTACTATCATCATCAACTTTTATCTTCCTCTACTCATGTATACACTAGTCCGGGTTATTATCATAATTTAATAACTGTAGACTTACTCGTAACGTCGAGACATTCATTTAAAAAAGAATCTTATGATTTAAATTAAGGATTTATTAACACTAGGTATTGCAATTGAGGTATAAGGAGTTGTGTAGGGGTGTAGGGGGAGTTGGTACAAGGGCAGTTGGCATACATGGCTAGAAAGGAGAAGGTTGAGGATAATGTGTGTGTATGGGGGTTGGGTGTGTTTGGTCCAAAAAGGGGAAATGAGAAATGGATAGGGGAGCTGGGAGATGGGGTTGTGCACAGAAGGGGAAGGAAAAGGAAGAAAATAAAAAGAAATAAAAAAAGGGAAAAAAAGGAAAGAAAAATTTTGGGGTTAGAATTATAATTAGATCTAACTTAGAAATTTAGAAAATTTGTTAAAAAATTAATCTATCAATTATCCAAGGTTAAAATTTGGTTACAATATATATATATAATGACTAAAAAATTAGAATTTAGATTAGGATAAAATATTAATTAATCACGATTATGATTAGGTAAAATTTTGGGATATCACACGATTTGTATTTCTTAGACTGATCCTCTGAAGTTAATGAACCAGAGTGATTTAATTTTTCAAGGAAGTGGCAGTATGAGTACTTTCTGAATTGGACTTTTCTACCTATCATTCTCCCTATACCAAATCCTTAAACCTCTTCAATTGGTTGTCAGCCTTAACCTAAAATCCTAGTCAAATCTAAAGGTTACCTTACTCCAAGTATAACTCTAGTAACTAACTCAACAACTAGAGCACTAGGTAAGGGCTACTCCAACCCATGTTCAACCTTCCCTTCTCCTTCATGATTCCCCTACTTTTGTTGTACCTTTTCTATCATTTGCCCTTAAACACATCTATCATTTGAATAAATGTCACCTTTTCTCTCTATTTATTTTCTCCAAAATTTCCAATCTCATAACCTCTCGATTCACATTTTTACTCCAATAGTAATTATTTGTTTTTTAAATAATAATCCCTCCATTTTTAAAAGGATGCATAATTTATACATTATTTTATGAGATAATTAATATATATCTCTAACATAATATTTGCATCATTTATTAAAGAATAATATGATAATTAATCTATAGGATAAGAGAGAAAAAAAGTAGGGATAAAAGTAAAAAATAAATTATAACTTTTCTAGAATTTTTTGACAAAATTGTTCATTTAAAATGGGTTTTTGTGGGGTAATATCCTGGAAGTGTAGGCCAATAAAATTTTAGGTTTTCAATAACAACCGCTATTTGGACAATCTACCATTTCAACTTTGAAAAGCTTCAACTATAATATAGCTCAATGAGAAAGAGGAACATACTAGGATTTGGTGGCTCCTTATGTCGTTTAATGTAAATGTCTTCGATTCTCTTTTATGAGAATCCGAGATCAAATCATTTTGTTTCGGCATATATTTTATTTGTAAAAGGACACATATCCTTTTTACATCAAAAGGAATTGAGTACCTCCAACAATTATAAATATAAAAGGAAAAATTTCTTTGTAGTATGTTTAGGTGAAACTAATTAGTTAAAAATCAAAATGGTTTTAAAGTATTTAGTTATAAGTATAAAATATTATGTACATATAATTACACTAATATGTACACCTAATTATATATAAATGTACATGCAATATTCTCTATATGTACATGTATATTAGAGTATAAAAAAAATTGGACTAAACACTAAATAAATTGACCAACTTTAATTATTTTGGTCCAAGTAGACCACTAATTATTTTTTCCAATATAAAAATCACTAACTTATTTAGATTTACTTATCAAATATAATTATCTATAATAATTATTTATTTAAAATTTTTTAATCTAATTTATTTAAAAATAAATAACTATTATAAATAATTGATTTTAATAAATAACTCTCTGTTTTCGGAATTTCAATTACTCAATGTCCTTTCCCAACAGGGCCATAGTCACTCCCGAGCTTTCCGACCTCAACGCGTTTTTCTTTTAATGCTCGTGAGAGAGTCTTACCACATTTTCGTTTGATGGACAAGAATGTTCGGAGAGCCGCTATCTGTACACTCCTCTCCCTCTCGCCCCCAACAACTGAAAATACCAAAGCTAAACACCTCAAATTCCCACCTCAAAGCTTTAAACTTTAAAGTGGTTTGATTCGGTAGCCGTGGCCAAAGTTATCTCGAGGCCTTCTTTTCAACGAATGTTAGTAGTAACCATTGAACAAGAAGAACATCATCATCACTTTATCAAGCTGCCATCTAGATGTACCGTTCCTCAAAGTCACTCCTATCTTTCTCATGATCGGTCATTTTGGGTGTCAAAATCAATCCCTAGGTATGGACCCGTCTGTTCTTGATAGTATAATTAGACGTTTGGTTGACGTCAGAGGGAGATCCGGCAAACAAGTTCAGCTATCTGAGTCTGAAATTCGACAGCTCTGTCTCACTTCTAGAGAAATTTTCTTGAGGCAGCCTAATTTGTTAGAGCTTGAAGCACCCATCAAAATTTGTGGTCTGTTTCTTAAATTTTTTCTTTGATTGAAATTTGTCTATTATGAGTTTTTTTTGTTTATGAGTTAAATTGTTCTTGATAGTCTGAAGCCGATTGCTGTCGCAATCTGGGGCTGAGTTGTGTATTTATTATCTGACCGTGCTTTAGATTGCTTTGTAGGTATGCTTTTGTAAATAGCGGTTTGCTACAGAAGAGGGTTTGGGTAGTGTTGCGATAATATCCATGGCTTAACGGATACCTATCTCACTGTTGGAAGGGAAGGGGAAAAACATAATGAATTTTGAGCATGATTCCTGCAAGTTCTTTGGTCAAAACGTGGACTATAGTTGGGGTTTGGCAGGTGGAATAGGTTGATGCTGAGGAAAGGGTAGAGTACTGCTTTTGGGAACTAACCAACTTCCTTAATTGGGTGTGGGAGAATTGTGTTTAGACTCTTTCTGGCAATTTACTTGTTAAACTAAAGATAAAATAAATTCATGTATATTGAAATTTTAGAATAAGTGTTTTTTTTTTCTTACTTTATCATTTAAAGAACAGTTTATTTGTGAATTGTTATAATAAAAGGTAAGGGTAGCTTTGAAATTTAATAAAAAGTAATGACATGTTCGCTTCGACGAATATTTTAATTGCCAAACAGTGTTTAAATATGATTGTTTGTAAGAAGAGACTGAACATGGCACCAGCATTTCTGACAAATGCATTATTATTATTATTATTATTATTATGTTGAAGAAAACAATTGTATTTGTTGAACTTCACGGTTGATTTCTATCATGAATGATGGCCATTTTTTTGATCTGAAGTTTGACGTGAAGCAAAAAATCTGCCCCTAGATTTCTCTGCTATCAGTGCTCTGAACTCTGTGGAGTTCTGGTCATGTTCTATTTTGAATACTGTCATATGAACAAGATTACAACCATTGAGCTGTAATATCTCTGCTTTTGAATGACATTTAATCTCCTCCAGATCTGTAGAACGTTAGATGCCTCTGACTTGGAGCTATGCAACCATATATGAAAATGACCATGGTCCATAGCTTTGTTTCATGCCTCTTCAGTCACGTGACAAGCCTATAGTAGCTCTTGGATTTTGAGCATGGTGTAAAATGACAGAATCATTCCCAGATACCAGTTAGCATAGGAGTGGTGGGATATAAGGATTGCCACACATTATAGATAACATTGGTATTGCCCTAGAAACTAGAAAGCTTAGGCTAATAGCATCAATCAAGGAAATTAGATTTAGTTGCTTGTCCATTCCATAAGAACTGAGGTATTTATAGGCGGACCAATGATTAGACTACAATCAGATACTCTGAGGTCCTAAGATCAGCAGCTATGAAGCAGAGAAGGCTTTGAGTGCATCCAACAATTTTGATTCCTTGCTTCCATGTATTATGAAAGCCACTTCATTGGGGATGTGAAGTGGTTAGGATCTGTTTTATGCATCGGTAGTATGCATATTTTACTATGAGCTTGTTCCTTTCTTGGTGAAACTACTTTGGGAACTTTTTTGAGCTTGTTCCCAATAGTTGCTATTAAAATTTATCAATTATTGTCACCAAGCTTTGTATTGTTTGTAGCCCAAACTATTTATCCTATGGAAGCTATGGTAGTTTGGTTCCATCTCATGAGTTTTTGTGCAAATGTTTTAAAACTATATTCTGTATATGCTTTGTGAGAAATAGAACTTGGAGTCCATGCTTATCTTCATTGCGGAAGATATTCCATTTACTTTGCTTCCTTCCTCCAACAATGAGGACTAAATTTGAGGGTAGTGGTGAAATGAATTTTTGAAATCATTTGTCCATTTCATTTTCTTTAGCAGTTTTTGATGGTCTTTGATTTATGCTTCATTTCTATCTAGTGTTAGGTTATTTTCCCAATCTATGTCTAGAGTATGACTTAGGTGTTGGTGATTGGATTAGAATGTAATTGGCATTTGGGATAATAATAAAAAAATGAATTAGATAGACTCCTCGACATTTAGCCTGTCTAATTAGGTTGTAGTCAATCAGCCCATACATAAACATGACTTGCATAATTTTCTTTGTCATTTCCACTATCTGAGTATAATGGAAGGTCCTTGAAAATGATGGGAGCATTTTATGTAGAGATGAAGTTTTGGAACCTTGTGGGTATTCTAGTGACGACACTGACATGGGTGGTTGATCTTTTCTCTTGCTTTGTACTTTGTGCTTGACCTTTTCACACAAGTGGGGGAGAATGTCCTTTGTAGTCTTAGCCCAAATAGTCCTTTATTGCACCATGGAATGTAGGTCCACACTCATGTGATCTTTTTTAAGGTTTTGGAGTGTTAGTTTTTAGATTGAGTCGATCTTTATTTATTTTCTTTTATTTACATGGTTGGTTAGAATTAGGATTTTCTTTTATTATTTAATGTTAATCAGTTTTGTGTCATTTTTCTTATAAGTATGTCTCATTTTAATTTACTATTTTTTCACTTGAGTTAATAATATTGTGAGGATTGCTTGAAATCTAAGGCTAAAGTAGGCTTACATCACCCATGTTATGGAGGCTAGAGTAGGCTTGCATTGCCTATGTTATGGATGAGTTTATGAGAGGACTTATCGGTGATGGCAACAATTGCGTAAGTCTGAAACGGTAGGGCCCACAACAGTTATGCATGAAGCAGTAGTAGCAGAAGCGCTCCAACTACAACAATAGATGCATGCGAAAGGGGGGCTAGAGTTGGGCTAAGGGAGTTAAGGGGCCTAGCCGAGTAAGAGTTTCTTTTGAGACGCAAGTTATGTTAGTCCTTGAGGCCCAAGCCTAGATCCAATAAATGCTTGAGGCTCAAGTTACTTTTGTTATAATAATTGAATAAATTTACCATAATATAGGCTATAGTTTATTATATTATAATTTATGGTAACCTAAGGCTTTTAACTCCTATAGAAAGAGGTCTCTCTGTTGAGTAAGCTTGATAATTAACAAGAGTTAATCCCCTAGCTTTTGTCAACATACCCATTCTAGGGAGATTTTGGGACATCCACCCTGATCAGGTCCTTAACTCGGGCCCACAATAGCTTGGTGTCATATTCTCAGTCTGCTGTCATTGAGATGCTACTATAGCCTATATTAATAGATACTGATAAAACAATTTGCATACTGAATGTGCATATTGTCACAACATTTTTTTGGGTTATGCTGGCTTCTTCTTCTCTGTGTTTTGGCAAGTTATCCTCCTTGTATGAGTAAGTGGAAAAAAGGAGAATCGAGAATGAACACGTGAAAGAGGAAATGGAGGAGCTGACCAGTTGACATCTATTGCAAGTGAGTGTTAAGTTTATTATTGGGGCATTGTGTTCCCTGGACAGTGGAGAAAATATGTGGACCTGGAGCTTTTGTTTGGTATTGAAAAAAGAAGCAGCAGATTCTCAAGAAAAGATCCCCCCGTCTCTTATTCTTTTCTTGTCATTCATGTGAGATTTTATTTATTTATTTATTTATATATAAAAAGTGATTTATATAATCTAACTGTGGAGATCTTCAATTATGGGAGATTGTAAAGGACATCAATTTTCTGTATATTTGACTTAGTCCCTGATAATAAGCAATGCATCGATGTTTGTTGTAATTTACACATGTTCTGTGCCTGAGAACCTCTTTAGGTTAAACCCGTTCCCCTTTTGCTGCTTCTTTTTAATAACGCTTTAAACAGGAGGTGCCATTTATTTATATTTGTCTTCCATCGATATTCCATAAAATTTACCAGCATTTCTTGTTTATCCCACTTTGGGGTTCTTTTTCCTTGTGGATTTAAATATGTTGATATCTATGAACTTTGGAATGATAAAGTAAGAGCTCGTATTTTTTTCTGATGCACATTGTTTTGTGGTACTCAGGGGACATTCATGGCCAGTATTCTGACCTTTTAAAGCTTTTTGAATATGGTGGACTGCCTCCACAAGCCAATTACCTGTTCCTTGGAGACTATGTTGATCGTGGAAAGCAAAGCTTGGAATCCATATGCCTTCTTCTTGCATATAAAATAAAATACCCAGATAATTTTTTTCTTTTAAGGGGAAACCATGAATGTGCTTCTGTAAATCGTATATATGGATTTTATGATGAGTGTAAACGGAGGTTTAATGTCAGACTTTGGAAAGTGTTCACAGATTGCTTCAACTGCTTGCCTGTGGCAGCTCTTATTGATGAAAAGATACTCTGCATGCATGGGGGACTTTCTCCTGACCTTCACCACTTGGATCAAATAAGGAATCTACAACGTCCTACTGATGTTCCAGAATCTGGCTTGTTATGTGATCTACTCTGGTCTGATCCTAGTAAGGATATCCAAGATTGGGGAATGAACGATAGGGGAGTCTCTTACACCTTTGGGGTCAATAAAGTAACTGAGTTTCTTGAGATACTTGATCTTGACCTCATATGTCGTGCCCATCAGGTTTTAAAGGGGTTTTCTCATAGATGAAAGCATTTGTAAAGCTTTGATTGGATATGTTATGTAGCCTTTTCTGTTATGCAGGTGGTGGAGGATGGATATGAGTTTTTCGCTAACAGACAGTTGGTAACCATATTTTCAGCGCCAAATTACTGTGGGGAATTTGACAATGCTGGTGCCATGATGAGCGTCGATGAAACTCTGATGTGTTCGTTCCAAATATTGAAGCCTGCGGATAAGAAGCCAAGGTTTGGCTTTGGGAGCATTACGACTTCTAAATCTGGTGCACCTCCATCTAAAGTGAAGGTATGCTTTGTGCTTTTGACGTGAATATCCTGCCCCAATTCCTTGCTGCTGAGTCTGAAGCCCAATGTTGCTTGTGATGTTGCTCCTTTTAAGATAGAGATACCGGTTCCCCATATCTTATTTTTGCTGACCTGGCTAATTTGAATGATTATGATAAAATGCAGTCTTATATCACTATAATAATAATTGTAGTAGTAGTAGTAATGATAATAATAATAAGTGATAAATTCTAATAATACCTATTAATAATTAATAAAAACATTCAATAATAATATAATATTATTGTTAACAATAAATTATATATATTATTATAATCATTAAGATAATAACAATCATAATTATAAAGAAATGATAAATAATAATTAGTGATAAGTGATAACAATAATAATTAGTCTTCAGTAATATTTTATTATTATTATTATTGTGAATAATTATGTAGAATGATGCAGCTTGAACTTTGAGCTTGAAAGCCCAAATTACACATTCATTTTGTACTATAGGTATTTCGTATGTGATTAGCATTAATTTTTGCTTAGATAACACTTAAAAAAATTCAGTATATTATATTTACTGATATAATATGTTAGAAATTATTATTATTATTATCAGAATTATTTGTAGAATATAATAATCTATAAAATCCTACTCAATGATATTATGACGTGTGATTTAGGAGAAGTTATATTTTATTGGTTACTTTCTTTTACATAACATATGTAGGCCACTAGGCCTTTATATTTGATCCTAGTATTAGCATTATGGTGTTAATTTCTAAGATTAATTGAATTGAGTATTGAACTGGTTATTAGAATTCAGTGTCGGTTGTGGGCTTGTGATGTAAGGCTACATTTAGCCTTCGTACCTTTCAAATTTTATTCATCAACCCTGAAAGTAATAACATACATAAAGTCTAGACTAAATACGCAACAAGATAAACTTAAGTAAAAAGTAAAAGATAGCAATTACTAAATGCCTAATGTTTAAGACTAAAAAGATAATGATAAATAATATTTGATAATTAAATAACACATTCATACCTATGACCCTATGGAAAGACTTTCCAAAAAACTAATGGGCTCAAGTTACGGGTGAGACAATTGAGTGGAGTATAGATTGCATCATTCTCTCCCATTTGGGGAAGGTTTGTCCTCGAACTTTGAAGCAAAAGAGTGCAACTATGACTCATGTTGACTTCATCATCTGCATCACCAGAATACTCGCATGGAACATTATTTGCATGGATCATTCGCTTGTGCTCCATACTGCGGGGACCATGTTGAACCATCTTGATCTTATTATCATCTTGTTAGGTGGAGTAATATCAATGTGTATGTCCAAGTTCATTGCAAATATAACATCTGATGGACTTGGAAACATTAAGCTTCGAAGTGGACATAGGTAGACTTGCAGGTCAACCATATAACCTTTCGAAGGATTGCTGCTAATAGTTAGCTTTCTTTTCTGCGTCCTGAGTAAATGGAACACCATGCTCAACTAAGTGGAAGCTTTTATCCTTAAGCTCGAACTAAATATCCTCACGAAGGCCTTTTATGTATCGGATAACTTGTTTTTTTCAAAATCACATCTTGCAGCAAGCTTGTATAACTCGCTGATGTAGGTCTCAACATCCCAGCTCTCTATAGATAATTTACAAAACCTTGAGTAGTACAATTTTTGCTTGTAGTTGACAGACGTGAATTTGCCAACCATTAGCTATTGTAGCTGACTCTAATCAATGACCGGATCAAGTCTCTGGAATTTTTGGTGATTCAGATTGCTCCACCATATACTAGGATATTCAGTGAATCATGTAGCCATCAGAACTTTTTCTTCATCTGCACCTCTTTGTAAAGATATTTTTTGATCGTGTTGGACCTCTTGAAAAGCTCATCCAGTTGAAGAAAAGGTGCAGTTAGAACCAGATTAGAAGCAGGCGAGGCTGACCTGAAAGGAGCAAGTGGACCAGTTTCTTTAGATGCTTAGCTAGAGTACAAACAAGTATAGCAATCTCAGCAATTGTATCCTCCAATCTATCAAGCCAAGCGTTAGTATTTCTCATCTTTAAGTTACAAACTTTGAAAATCTTTATTCTTGAATATGGTGATAACCAAACAATTAATAAGAGAAAAAGTACATATTTTTTTATTCTTCTTTATTTCTCTGGCTAACTTTTTAAAACTCTAGCAAAAGGCGCAAAGCAAAACAGATGATTCTACACACTCAAGAAAAACAACTAGTGGTGATCAAAGAAGATGGTGGTGCCTCTAGTTTAGATAGTGGTGAAGGCTGAAGTATTGATGAAGCCAAACAAATTTGTTGGAGCTTGGCAAAGTCTTTGTCAAGGGTTAGGATTTTGCAAGGGCATTGGTGATGTGAGAAGGTTGCAACCAAGTAATAAAATTGCGGTCGTGGTCCCATTTGTGGTTTTAGTATCGGTATTAGAGTGTCATGAACGATAAATCATGTGTCACAGTCGTCGTTGCATGAATTTTTCTTTTTATTTCATCATATGCTCTAATTATTATTTATTAATTATTTAAAGATAAGTTTTCAATAAAGTAGTGTTCTATATTAGTATATTATATTAAAAGCATTTAAATGAGTTATTATGTGTTAAATTGCCCTACTAACCTTAAATTTGCCTTGGAATGCAAAAAATACATGTTATTTAGTGGTAGATAAATGTAATAAATAAAAATACTATATTATAATTCAATAACTTGGTTTAACATATATATAGTAAATGAAAAAGAAAAAAAAAATTGTTATACATGAATTTTTAAGTATATTTAAAAATTTTCAATAAATCGTTGATTTATCAATAATATTTTTCGATTAAAATTTTAAAACTATGATGGATTGGTAATTTTGCGTCATAGCATAGCGTCTAACATAAAATTAGCTAAATAGCAATCGCTATGCTATAGTTGCACCTTTTTTAATTGTATGGCTGTGATCTTGTTCGATTGGGAGTCACACATTGCAATGATGGTGTAGAAAAGAATTGATAGGAGCATCTTAGTGGTGGTGCGTGAGGGCTAAGTATGTAGATCAAAATAGGGACTCGTTCTTACTCGAGTAATGAAAATGATAAGTGACCTGGTGAAAAGCGAGCGAGCAAGTAGTGGGTGACCAAAGCGGAGGAGCTTTGTGGTTGTCAATCGGTGACAAGGTTGGGGAAAAAAGTGCTTGCATGTAATGCTCTCGTTTTCACCAACTGATTTTTTTTGGTTAATACGGAATATGTAAAATCAATTTAATGAAACAGAATCTGATCGTCACATTGAACATGGAGAGATGTTTGACTATTCACCTCATTCATGTCCAACATAAGGTTAAACTAAAGTGTACTAGAACATCGCCACTTTACAATACAACCTTTGAATAGGTAAAACATTACATAGTAGCACCAAATATAAACATATACAATAAAAGAGAAATAAATATATGGAGAACCAATGAGATTGAAACCGAATATCTTATGCCATTGTTACTCTTCCCAATAAAGTGCTTGAACAACTCCTTGCTCCCCTGAATGAGCCAAGATCTACGCAGCGCCACAAAGGTGTCAATATTGTGAGCTCCTATGTACACCCAAGCACAACTCATATTAGTGGGTTTAACCACTACACACACGTAGATCATCCATCAAATACCACTAAGGCTCATGCTTTGCATTAGAAGCATCAAGGCATTTTATTAGCATCTCAAGTAAGTCAACTACGTAGAAGCTATGCGTACCAGTATATCCTCTAGATCATAGGTATTTATCCGATTGGTTTAAGTGGGGTTCTTGGCAGATGATAGCAGATTAGGGCACATCAAGATCATTACACATTATCTATGTCATTCACATAGATCATTTTCTTATCTTAGATTGTGTTTTACGAGTATAACAAATGCATCGCATGTAATAACCATATTATTCATGTATCCTTAGTGTTTAAGCTTATACCAACCTGTTTCAGATACAGTACTATCCATATTAGTCATGTTAGTTAAACCAGTTCATATCATCATGCAATTTAATGGTATTTTACGATTACACCAACTTATTCATGAACATCATGTGTGTTGGTTATACCAATCATGTTATTCGCCAACTAGTTAAGATCATACCAAAGTCATGCACAAATAGGCTATATTAGTGTTTGAAAAGGTCTAAAGTGCATCTAGGCGATGTGAGGCGCCAAAATTATTCAAAAAAGCTAAAAAATGATAGTAAATAGTGTGGACTGTAGAGTGTGGTGGACTATTTTTTCTTGTTGTCTCTGGTTCTTCGCTCGGCTCTCTACGTTATGTGACTTTTGTCGCTGTCTCTGACTTTGTTTCTTGTGAAAAAAATTTCTTTCTTTTTTATATTTCCCTAAGGACCAAGGACCTTATCTCTATAGTCTTTGCTTGCAGGCTTGCAGCCTATTTTTATATTTTTCAAAATAACTATTGCTCTCTCTAATCCCCATATTAATTGTAGAATATTTTCAATGCAATCAAGACTATAAATAGGCTTCTCCTTTTCAAAAGAATATTTATTGAACTCCCCTAAGCCCCCCTATTTTCCCCCTTTGCTGGAAAGCATTTTTACCCCTCCCTTAAGTCCCTACATGTCTATTGAACTCCTGCTTGATTATTTGCTCAAAGGCCTGCGCCTCGATGCTGTAGGTGTGTGCCTTAGCCGCCTTACAAGTGCTTCACTTGCCTCGTCTTGCCTAACACTAGAAAAGTCCCATCCCTTATTGCTTTGAGCCTTAAGGCGCGCCTTTTCAAACATTGGGGTATATATAGTGTCCATATTTCTAGTGGTTGCGATTACATGAAACTTTTCACATACATTAGTCACATTACCCATATCCATAGTATTTTTAGATTACTCTAAATTATCATTTATATTATTCGCGTTATTTATACCTATAGTGCTTTTAGATTACACTAAACTATCACATAAAATATTCACATTAACCATAATCATAAGATTCCAATGTTCAACACCCCACAATGAACATTAGGGCCATGGTGGTGTATCGACCTCCTTGTCGTTGTAACACTCCATTTTTCAAAATCAATCCACTAGAGAAAGAACAAATATATGTAGAAACTAAATATGAGAGTATTATTACCACTACTAGTGTAAGTAGACACTATTATTCTGCGTACACTTGCTGCTGAGATCAGTTAAAAAAAAAAATACATCAAACTTATTATTAATTCAAATAAAAGTAGCACTGTTTAATAAATTCAACAAAACCAATTGAATGTAAAATGGAAATAATATGTTTAATACTATTAAAATCTGTGAAAGTAGTCATTAGTGATAAATAGGAATTTGACAATACCACCATTCTCATTCTTCCTTACCATGCATGCCACCTACTCCTCAAACATGTTCATACTCAATTTACATTAGGTTATCTGCTCACTATATATATCATGGATCATCACATCCCTGTTTAAAATAAGCAACAAGTTAGCTAGGAGAATAATTAAGTAACACTCAAGTATAAAGAAATGGTATATATCGAAGCATCTATATCAATCCATATATGCACACGATCATATAGGAAAACCACATAAAAAAAATTCAATTATTGATCTTTATTTTAGGTGATCATGACATCTAACTATTTAAGTGGGTAAACTAATTAGGGGTTACCTCCTAGTAAATTAAGTTCTAAAGACCTACTGCTTTAGTTATTTCATTCTTAAGTGTACACACATCCTAATAGGGTTCGGATAAGCTTGTAGTGTAGACAGGGAGCCTTAATCAAACATAGCTAGCAAATATATAGATAGTCACAATAGAAAATGAAAGGCTATTGTTGATTCCCAACTTCAGGAGGCCAAATTTGAAGGATCCAAATTCCATTTGTTCCACTAAAAGTATGTCTTATTAAGGTGATTATATAATGTACATGAGCAACTATTCTTCATTCACTCTTTTTGTTATTATCCACTTTCTAAAAATAGAAACTTTCTTAAAAAGGGAACTTCCTAAAAATAAATATGTCCAACTAAAATAACAAACTTTTTAGATTCAATTCACACCTTCAACAAAAATCTTAAAACCACACATATATTAAAAGATCAAGCTTGATCAACTTTGGTCGAACATTACTACTTAGTGCCAACATGACCATCTAAACTTAAGTATTGGTCAAAATAAATATAACCCGTCAAAAATTCAATTTAGTAAGTTATATTAATTTTTCAGATTTGACCAATCTTCACTATAACCCCATATGTTTTCAGTACATAAAGTAAAATGAAAATAATAATAATAATACTAATTTTTATAAAAATTAGACTTCTAGAGCTTCGATTTGTTATATTAGATGATAGGTAAACTCTTATAATTGAATGTAGTGTGATCTTTGTAAAATAATGCAAAGCTGCAGCCAAATCTAAATTACCACGAATGTAACATAAAATCATATTTTTTGATGTTAATCATATTATAAATTGTGATGCATAAAATATACTCGTAAAAGGTATAAATTATAATAAATAAAAAACTATACTTTATAGATATCATATTCCACACACATATGATATCTATCTATCTATGTGCATGCTTGCCTGCATCTGGGTGTATGGAGGGAGAGAGATAGGTTTAAAAAATATAAGATCCTTAAGAGTAATCCTATAACACCAAAATAACTTCAAGAGTTGATGATGTTGAGAGAATAATTATTTCTTTAACTCAAATGGAGTAAAATAATAAAAATATTGGATCTTAAATGAACAATCTTGGAAATGGTTGTAGATTTTGATGAATCAATTGAAGGTATTGATGAGTTGGTTGAAGATGTGAAGAATATTAGTAGAAGATATAGAATGTAAGTCTTGGTACAAGAAGTGAAATAAAATCATTGTTTTGGCTTTTCGGGTTATAGGAGAGAAAAATATAATAAAATTGCAGAAGTAAGATATTTATGACACTGATTAATATTTTTAACTAAGTTCCGCTTAGCTATTGGAAAAACACAAAAGACACAAGTTTTATATATTAAAGTTAGCTTTGTAAAATGAAAAAAATAATCCAATTTTATTATCATACGAAAAAGTTATGGTCAAATATCTCAATGTTTGTATATTTATCTACAAATTTGGAAAAACGAGATAAATAAATATTGGTCATTTAAGGTAATTAGTTGATACTAATTGCAAATACTAATGAATAAATAAAAAGATGAGATGTTATCATATATAATAATATATGCATCTCTCTCCAAAATATCTTAATTAACTATAAAAATAACATAAGATTAGATTATATAAATATCAAAATAAACTTTCAAATCAACAAATTAATCTCTCACTATAATTAAAAAAAATTATATTAAATAAAAATAATATAGCACACCCCTCATCTTATTATTTTAATTATTTTATCTTTTTTCAAAAATTATTTGTTTATGAAATGTCCGTTTTATCCTTTTACTATTCTATGCAAAATAAAAGGGTTTAAAATAACTTTTTAAATTCTTGTGATAGTATAACTACTAAAATAATAATATTTAAATTATTTTCAACACATTTTCACGTGATTTTTTTTTTAAAAATAGTAACTTTAAGGTTACCAAACATATTAAAAAAATAGCTAATTTTCTTAAAACTTTTAAAACTAAAAATAGAGTTTCGTCTTAATATTAAAATGAATAAAATAGTACAAATATAATACAATTTTATTTCCAACTATGAGGTATGATATCATAAAAATTGAAATAGTGATCACTGAAATAGTAAATTAAAATATTTAAAATTATGGGATATTGTAGTCTTCTAATGCCAAGGTGGGTGGGCATTATAGCTCATGCTTGCTCATGGTCATCCCTCCATAGGGGCTTCGTCTACTATTAGGGTATCATTATTCTTAAGTATGCCCACCGGGTATCTAGTTGGTAGACTCGGCATAGATTAAAAAAGTTACCGAATCACTAACCACCATAGGGTCTCTTGGGTTTTGTTGCCTTACTTGAAATGCCCACCTGAAATGCTGTGTATAGATTACACCAAACTTATACAATCACATATTCATAGGTTACACATAGCCCACCAAATTCATACCAAATCCACTTACTAATTATCTTAAGAAAATCTCACGAAAGATTAGCAAATCATCAAAATGCTTTTTAAAACAAAACCAAGGGCCATTGATCTTAACATGAAAAACTGAAGCCACTTGGTAGGTTTCTTTCCATACGGGTTTAGTCAAGGTCAAGACATTGAGACGACGCTGACCTTTGAAACCTTCAAAAACATACTTTGAAAAGGAATAGTCACATTCATTTACATTCAATGATTCACATTATTGCTTTATTTTGTTTTCCGGCGAAGCTCATTACTATTATAATTATAATTATTTTCATGTTGTTTGTTGGGTACAGTTGTTTATCGTATTTTATCTATTGCAGTCATTTCTAGGTGTAATTTGACAGCAACACATCCGCCTTGATGGATATGTGTTTAGTGTTGCCAACACGGATGCTGGGCAATGTGACACTTCAATAACGCATGAAGCATCAATAAGTTTGGAATACATTTTCTGCAGAGGGAGTCATTATACCGTAACTAATGTAATCATCAACTATTGGGATGCCAAGTCTGATTTCCCTTAACGTCTGCTTTCTGCTGTTGTACTGTGAGCTTATGGTGCTGTAGACTGTAGATTATTGGAATCTTTCAACGTTAGCATTTGTCATGAAAACTATCGATTTATATTCTCTGAAACCAAAAGGCGAAATCCCTCGCCCCCAGGGCCCCCAACCTGCCTGCCCGACAGCCTGGTTGAGGGAGGTAAATCACGGTATTCAGCGGTCAGGGAACAGGTGCCTACCCCTGTGGTGCCCACAAGGAGCCACCCCCACATTGGAGGGTTGAAATTTCCACGCTGCGGCTGCCACGAGTATCGAACCTAGGTTACTGGAACCAACTACCTGAACCTCGACCACTGAGGTACGCCCGTGCGGGCATCGATTTATATTCTCAATTAGACTCTAACCTATGATGCACATTACTATATGTTAATTGATATGGTATGGCATTGCAGATCGGTCTGAAATGGCAATTAACAAAATGACGAATGTTATTGTTTTTTTTTCAATTGAGTTAAATACTACTAAATGCAAAATTGTGTTAAGGCATAAATATTTATGAATTTTTCCTTAGGTTACGTTTGAATCTGTTGTGTTAAGACATAAATGATCATTATTTCATATATTTAAGAAATGTTTTTAAGAAAGTATTAATATTTAGGATAAGCTTATACTTTTTGTAATGTAGTGTTTGGTCTAATTTTGCTTGGGGACTATGGTATTTAAATAATTTTATCATTTACCATGTTTGTTATATTTACTTTCAGTTTAATACATTTTATTGATGAATCCTTATTGTATTATTTAGAGGTGGTAAAATTTGATATGATCTGTTTGATCTAATCTGATTCGTACAAAATTTTATTTGACATAATTTAATAAATTTGATCCAACTTAAATTTAATCCAAGTTAAATTTGATGAATTCTAAACTAAGGATATGGATGAAGGATCACATAAATTAATTCTTTAAGCTAGCTTTGAAAGCTTCACACTCATAACTCTTAAAGGATTTCTAATGAAGAAACACACAGTAAATTTCAGTATATAACTCTATATAAACCCATACAAGAAAGGTATAGAGGGTTTTTAAATTATCATTTAGATAACTCTATTTTTATTTTTTCTAATTTTATTAATCAAACTATTTAGACTTTTTTTAGATGATCTAAAACTTCATATAATCTAGGATATATAGATAGTTTTCAAAATATTTGAGCAATTTTTATAGAACATTTAATTTTTCTTAAATTTGAAACAAGTTTAAAATTTGTACAAATTTATGAAGTAGTATTTCTTTTAATGTTACTAGATTTCTACTTGTGCGATGCACGAATATAATAATGAATGAGGTATATTTAACCTTATTTTATAAACTAATAATATGTAATTAGTTGATCAACAACTATGAATTTTAAAAAAGTAAATATAAAGTTTTTGTACATTAGTGTTAAAATTGCATGATCAAATCTTTTCAAATACTTCCTTAAGAATAATACTATCTATCCAAATTCTAAACCCAAACTAAAAATTAGATTTTACTAAAAATATGTATGTTAGTGTATTAATTTTATTTTTTGTTAATAATTAAGTAATACAAACTAATAATAATACAAAATAAAATAAAATTAGGACACAAAAAAATGTAAATCTTTTTTTTTTATATTATAATAACAATAATAATGATGATTATAATAAAAATAATACTAATAATAAATTTATTATACTTTTATGTCATAATTTTCGTTTATAATATATTATCATTAGTTTGTGTCATTTAATTATGAATAAAAATTAAAATTAATGTATTACTATGTATATTTTTAGAAAAATTTGGGTTTTAGTTTGGGTTTAGATTTTAGGTATATAACACTATTGCTTCCTTAATTATAACATTCGTTGTTGAATTACTTTTATGAATCTCATCATCGCATATCATAATTTTTAAACCTCTACGATTTATGACTCGAGAAACAACAATATACAATTAACCACGATAAAATACTTATTTTTTTTAAGAACATACTAACATTACTAAGAAATTTACCTTGACTTCTATTAATTGTCATGATATATGATACAATCAGTGAACATTGTCTTCGATTGAACTTAAAGGGCAGTCTTAAGTCAATGGCGTTAAAAACATTCTTGGTAATAATACTTGATGACCAGTGTTAGTTTCACCTAAGATCTTTATTTCTAAGACATGAGATCCAAGCCTTGTGATGATCATCCTAGTACTATTACATAGGCCAAGTGAATGATTAATATTCCTCAACAATATAACAAGTATAACAATCTTTAAATTCAACACATGGTCTGATATACCAGAGTACTTAATTTTATTTAGGAATTTAGGAGTGTGTAGATTTATAATAAATTGTTATTTGTATGGGATTTGTATGTTGTATCAGAACTGAAATAGGTTTTCTTTTCAACAGAGTTACTTGACAACATGTATTCATTGATAGACTCAATAATATCAAGAGTTGGTGCTAGTATAGATATTCCTTTAAAATAAGCATCGTCAGTGATATCTCCATTAAAATATAGATATGTGCTTTCCAAAATAGCTGGAATAGGGTCTTTGAAATTTTTTATTAGAAGATCATTAGGAATTTTTTGATACGTAGTGGAAAAAGTAGTTTCAAAAATTTCCTATTTTATGTAATTTTATAATGATAAAGGAATGATGAATTCTAAACTAAGGATATGGATGAAGGATCACATAAATTAATTCTTTAAGCTAGCTTTGAAAGCTTCACACTCATAACTCTCAAAGGATCTCTAATGAAGAAACACACAGTAAACTTCAGTAGATAACTCTATACAAACCCATACAAGAAAGGTATAGAGGGTTTTTAAATTATCATTTACATAGATAAGATAATTTAGAGAGAAGTCTAGTTTACGACTCACACAGATAACGTAAACATAGGACAAAAAAACTCACACAGAGTTTCAACAAGATAAAACTTAATTTTATAACTCAATTCAACTATCATCATCAAATAATGAGTTTACATGAGATATTTATAGGATAATATCCGCCTCCTCAATAATAAGATAAACTAAATCTAAATAAGATAGACACTAATAAAATCACTATTCATAATAGTATTTACTTAAATAGTAACCTACTTAATCCTATGATAATAATGATTAAATACTAACAAAATCTTAAAAAGATAAAGTACATTAATAAAAACCTAAATAATAAATATGAAATGATAATAATGTCGATAATGCTAATTATGACACTTTATTCATTAGCGTGTAAAAATTTAGCTCGATACACATATAGTAAAATAATCATAACTTTGTGCAAAAAAATCGGATTTGAGTTTTGAAAGATCCATTAAACCCTTATTTAATAAGCTTTCCAATGATATCCATATTATATGGTAAATAATTATCTTCAAATTTCATCCTTGCTTCCTTCTATGGTGATTCATAAGTTAATATTTGAATTCTTGGAATTTTTTGCGTCATTCTCCCATTTTTGAGAAAAATTGGTCCTCAAATTAAGTTTCTCTTGAAACAATCTTGTTCAACCTTTGAATTAAATCTGGAATCTTGAATCAATTGATCTCTTGGATCGTTGAAGATCTCCAAAAGTGAGCTCTGATACCAATTTTGATACATAGTGGAACTAATGGTTTAAAAAATTTCCTATTTTATGTAATTTTATAATGATATATGAATGATGAGTTCTAAACTAAGGATATGGATGAAGGTTCATACAAAGTAATTATTCAAACTAGTTTTGAAAGCTTCACACACAACTTTCAAAGGATCTCTTTTGAAGAAATACACAATAAACTTTACTAGAAAGCTCTTTATAAACCCACATAGGAAAGACATAGAGGCTTTCTGAATTATCACTCATACATATAAGATAATTTAGAGAAAAAAATCTAGTAAAAGGGTAAAATGGTAATTTAATAAAGGAGAAGGGTATTTTAGTAATTTGGCATAAAGGAAAGGGTATTATGGTAATTTTGTAAAGTAAAGGGGTAAAATGGTAATTTAATAAAGGAGAAGGGTATTTTGGTAAATTAGCTTAAAGAAAGAGTAAATTGGTAATTTTGTAAGTAAAAGGAGTAAAATGGTAATTATAATAATGAAGAAGGGTAATTTGGTAATTTAACCCACCAAAAGAGCAATTTGGTAATTTTAATAAGTAAGAGAGGCAATTTAGTAATTTAGCCAACCAAAGGGACAATTTGGTAATTTTAATAAATAAGAAGGGCGATTTAGTAATGTGATCAACTGAAAGGGCAATTTAGTAAATTTAATAACTAAGAGGGGCAATTTGGTAAAGTAACCAACCAAAAGGGCAATTTGGCAATCTTAATAAGTGAGAAGAGCAACTTGGTAATTTGGCCAACCAAAAGGGTGATTTGATAAATTTAATAAATATGGAGGATAATTTGGTAATCTAACACATGTAAGGGGTAATTTGATAATTATGCAAACATGAAGGGTAATACAGTAATTTGGCAAACAAAAAGGGATGACTTGGAGATTTTATAGATAATGGGCATTTTAGTAATTTTGTAAGGATGATAGGGGTAAATCGATAACTTGTGTTTAACATGTCAATGGATTAAATGAGTTTCATAATAAGTTATAAGTAATAGCGAATAGTTATATAAGGGTAATTGGTAAGTCAGTGAGCATTATAAGAACATGGCACATCCTAAGGTTAGAAGGATAATTAAGGATGTTTATCTCATAATCATGCAAGATGTGTCTAGTTTGTAAGTATGCATGGAAATATGTGTTAGATATGTTTAAAGTACATGTTAGGGTTTTGTGTATACCGTGATCCTTGATATGGAATGCTTGATTCTATAGCTAGTATATCTTTGTGTTACTAGATTTGTGACCTTTTTCCTTCCCTCGAATTAAATAAATAGACTTGTTGAATAATACATGAATAAAGTACTAATTACGTAAAGTAAAAGATTATTGAGCAGGACCCAGTCCGATCCACCGGCATAATAGTGGCCAGATGCAAGATACCCTAAAGACCAACCCACTGGTGAATAATAATGGTCAAGTATGTGTTGTCCTGTATGTTTCTGATCCATTGGCTATAATATAATAGTGGGGGATCCCAAGCTCAATAAATCAAACATGGGATATTAATAAATTATTAGAAGACGATAATCACTTACAGTGGAATGCTATGTGAGTCAAGGCCAAACTGGTCCATCGACGAATAATAGTGGCTAGGTGCAGGGAGCCCTGGAGATTAATCCACCGGTAAATAGTAGTGGTCAGGTGCGTATTGTCTTGTATGTTTCCGATCCATTGGCTAAAATAGTGGGGTCCTCACACTCACATGATCTATTGATATGACATGAGTCTGGCTTCAGTGCTTGTTCCTACTTGGGTATATGATTGAATTGCTAAGTATACGGATTGTGTGTTATGCATCTTTTATTGTACGTGGTGTTGCCTTGTGTATTAGTTTTGGTGTTGATTGTGATTTTCCTAAGCTCGCGTATGATATTATCCTATGTCGTGATGTGTTATGTGTTGCATGCGGGTCTTGCCTTTTAGTTTGATATAAAGGGTTACTCAATACCATAGTACTGAAGGGTTTCATTTGTGAACCCCTGCCTATTCAATGGGTAGTGTCCCTTACATGACTATTACAGGTGCTATGTAAGTGGGTACCGGGTATGAGCATAAGGATTATTCGGAATCCTAATTTAGGAATTAGGATTTTTGGGGTATTACAAATAGAAAAATCCTAATTTAGGAATTATGGCAAAATAATGATTTATTAGGAAAAATTAAGAAAATAAATTACTTTATTAAATAAAGAGGAAATTAATTGAGGAAAATAAGGAGAAAATAATAAATAAGTTATTTAGAAAATTTTGGACATTTTACTAATTAAAATAGAAGTTAAGGACATTTTATCCAAAATAGCCTAATTAAATTAAAAATAAATTTAATTATTATACTTAAAATAATTATTATTAAAATATCTAAATTAAATATATAAACAAATAAAGACCCAAATACCCCCAACCCAACCATTTTATCATTCTTCCATTTTTCCATTTTTCCTTTTCTCCCCTCTTTTCCTTTTTCTCTCTTCCTCCTTTACATTTTTTTTCATTCTTTCCGCCCGGTTTGGGCCAGCCCGTCGGCCCAGACCTCCTTTTTCCTCCCTGGCCCGCCGCCCGTCAGCCCTCTCCTTGCCCCCAGCTGGCCGAACCGTTCCCCATTTTTTTCTTTTCTTTCTTTCCCCTAGACCGATCGGTCCACCCTACCTTGTCTTCTTCTTCCTAGCCCTGACCTGCAACGTCGACTTGCAGCCCCGATTCCGCCGGCAGCCACCAGCCAACGATCGGCCTTCCTCACCTGCCCCTCTCCCTGTCATTTTCTTTCCGCTTTTCAACCTCGACCAAGCCCATCTCTCCCCTCCCGACGTGCCCATCTCCTTCCCTTTTTCTCTCCCCCTCCCCGACCTAACCTCCCATGGCAGGATTTCACCGCCTGCCATCGCCGGTCGATGGTCCTGCCACACCTGCCCCGCACGCCTTCTTCTTCCCTTGTCTTTTTCCTCCTCAATTACCCTATAAATCCCCCCCATTACCAGCTTGGTTCGAGCTCCTTTTTCTTGCAGCCCATAACCTCGTTTTTTTTGCCGCCGCCCAAACAGACACCTATCCCGTCACCGTCGGCCACCTCCGCTGCAAAATCCGCGCACAAAAACCTTCCCCGCACCTCCCTCTACGAAACAGAACCACCATCGACCCCTACCTCGCCTTGCACATGTTGCCCTAGCTGTGCGAAATAGCCACCTCGAGCAGCCCCTTCCAGCCCCTCGCCGCCCCTCGCGCCACCTCCTGCCACCACCCTCGCCGCAACCACCCCCAATACAACTAGCAGACTCTCCCCTACTTTCCCATACCCTCATCATCCCTTGCCTTCTTCTCCACCTACCTCCACCATCTTCCACCATCCTCCGCCACTATTGAGTACCGGTCCACCGGTTATAATAGTGGCCAGGAGCGTTGTGCCCTGGGTGATGATTCTTTATATATCCCGGTCCACCGGTTATAATAGTGGCCAGGAGCGTTGTGCCCTGGATGATGATTTTATATTCCGGGCCACCGGCAATAATAGTGGAGGTCCCGAGCTCAATAAAAATTTAATGTGAATGAGTTATGGAAAAATACTAGTCTTTGAGACTGTTGATTAATGGCCTCAAGGCCCGAAAAATATCTCGATTACTGATCATGGCCTATTTGATATTGGTTGATTGATTATGGAATATATGAAAGTGAATTTTACGTATACGCCATTAATGTATGATTGAGTTATTGGATGTACAAAGAATTGGATCTGAATACCATGTTTCTACCTATGGTCATATCTGAATGTAGTAGTATCATGTGTAATATGTGTGCCTGTATTTTAAGTGCGTTTTTAAAGGGTTACTCAGTACCGTAGTACTGAAGGGTTCCCTTCATGGGGCCCCTGCCTATTCAATGGGCAGTACCCCTTGCAGGTTGTGTTTCAGGTGCTATTCAAGTGGGCCCTTGGGGAGAGCGTAAGGTACTGTCCGGAAATTTTTAGGGTTTTAAATTGTCTCATTTAAATTCAACGTATTTGTTATTTTGTAATCACCGTGGTTGAATGTTTTCTCTTGTAAAGTATTTACTGTGCTACTCTGATATTCAAATGCTTAAGTTCTCGTAAAATTTTATTTTACTCCTTTAGCCTTAGCACTTAGTACTGGAACGGTATGAGTGAACCGGTCTGGTACTAAGTGTGGCGGTAATGCTCCCAAAATTTACGGTTTATCAAATCGCTTCCGCTAAATTTCTTTTAATTAACGAAATTTTTCAGTAGTGAATTTTGGGGGTGTTACAATATGGTATCAGAGCTGGTTTCGACCACGCTCTCGGTTTTAATCTTTTTAAGCTGATACCACAATATGGTATCAGAGCGGTTGGTCCTCTGGCCACGCTCGTTTTCGGAAATAAAATTTGTTTTTGAAGTTTGTATTTGATTTTGAAGCATGTTTGACCGCGCCTCCATTCTGCCTTTATCTTTTGGAATGGGTACCACAAGTTGGTATCAGGTAATTTCTGAAAGCCTTCTTCGGTTTTTAAATATTTTGAGTTGATTATATAAGTAAGTATCAAAGTATTTCATAGAAGTTTTGGTGGTTAAGTAATTCTTCTAGAGTTTTTCTCTAAATTCTCTCTTTTGGTTTCCAAAAACCGGATTAGTCCTGAGAGTTGGGTATGGATAGATTGAGTAACCTAGGTTTAGATCACCTAGCTTGAGAAATAGCACCTTCCCTAACACGTTTCTGTTTTATAGCTAACTCAAGATGGACCGAGACGAACGAATCAACAACCTAGAGAGAGCGTTCGAAGTACTCGTGGGTTTAGCCCAGCGATCCCCGGTACCCCAGTCTCAAGCTACTGTACCTTCGACTAGCATCGGAGAAGATTGGCTCGATAGAGTTTCACGTCATCGACCTCCGACCTACGATGGGAAGGAAGATCCCGTGGTCTTAGAAAGTTGGGTACGAGATTTCGATAGGACTTTCGAGGCACTTAACTGTCCTGAGGAACGAAGGACAAACATCGCGGCATATTTCCTACGAGGACCAGCCGATACTTGGTGGGAAGATCGTCGAACTCAAGGAGGACGACCGGCATCATGGGAAGACTTCAAGACCGCCATCCGTACGCGCTTCTACACGGAAAGTCTCAAGAGGGCCAAACTTAAGGAATTTATGGAGCTGACACAAGGAAACCTATCGGTTCGAGAGTACTACGCACGATTCACGGAATTGCTGAGGTTCGCCCCCGGAATAGCAGCTAGCAAGGCAACGACAATCTTTCAATTCGAGCAAGGACTTCGATTCAACATCCGAGGCATGATGGGCGCTGACATCTTCCACGACCTGAGTAAGCTGTACGAGCGGGCATGTAGCGCCGATGCCCTGATCCAAGAACAAGCCTCCATCCTAGGCAAGAGAAAGAACGAAGAGACGGAGACCGAGGCAAGGAGCCATCGCCCTAGTAGCAAAGTTTTGCGGGACCAGTCTCAACTCCAAACTAAAGCTCCGCGTAAGAAGAATCAGAGTTTTTACAAAGCAAAGCCTAGCAAGAGACCGGACCGACACTACCACTGCCGACGTTGCAAAAGAGATCATCCAGGCAAGGACTGTAGGGGAAAGCTGATTCAGTGCCATGACTGTGGACAACTTGGGCATAGAAGTTTTGAATGCTACAGTGCGCCCCGTGAAGGATTCCCAAGGCCACAACAGCCATCGGTTCAGCAAGATCAAGCGCCAGAGTAATACGTTCAGCCTCATTAGCCGAAGAAGACGAGCAAGCATTCGATCATAACCTAACCTCTTCAAGCTTACCTTCAAATTCCTAGTAGTGGTTGTATTGCTTTTCGTGTGTGTAGTTGTTTTTTTTTTTCCTTAGTTAGGTAAGTTTCTCTTTAAGGGGGTAGTTACCCCAAGTAACTTAGGATCCCCGTTTGTAACCCTAGTGCTAAGGCCCAAACTTCGGGGACGAAGTTTTTCTTTAAGGGGGTAGTGATGTAATGCCCCGAATTTTTAAAAGCTTATATTTTAATAAATAAATTTTATTTCGGATAAATTAGCCTTTAAATCTTTTAATTTAATTATTTTGTATATTTTGAGTATATAAATTTGGATATAAATATTTAATAAAATAAAATAAATTTATTACCCAAAAATATTTCACCTTATTATTTATAAATTAAATTATTTTAATTAAAATAATTTTTCCCTTCCCCTTTTTCTTTTTCCTTTTTCCTTCTCTTCCCTTTCTTTCTTTTTCTTTTTCCCTCCTCGGGCCGCCGGTTGGCCGGCCTGCTTCGGCTTGCTCGTCACCCCCCCTTCCTGCGCCTTGGGCCACTGGCCCACTTCTCCCTCTCCCCCTCAGCCCTCTCCCGCGTGCCCAGCCCGGCCGGCTTCCCCCCTGCTTTTTCTTTCTTTTCCCCTGGACCGGCCAGCCTTTGCTTTCCTTTCCCCCGACCGGCCGCCACAGCCCTTCCTTCTTTCTTCTTCTTCTGCGTCCCGACCCAGCAGCCATCACCCTCCCCGACACTCGAACAGGCACGCCGCCGCCTGCAATTGCCGCGCCGACCTGCTGCCACCGACAGCCCCTGCTACTCCCTCCCTCTACCCTGTCCCCTTCTCCCCTCCTTCGAGCCGAGCTACCCTGCACCCCTATCCATGTCTGCAACTTCCCCTTCCCCGTCGCCACCCTCTCCCTGCCACCCTACCACCTCCCTGCCGCCCTACGCCCTGCCGCCTGCCCCCTTACCTCTCCTCTTCTTTTCTTCTCCCATTTTCCCATTTTCTTATCCCATTTTCGATCCATCTCCTTTCCCCCGAGCTCCCTCCTCTCTCCTTCCTTCTTTCCTTTGTTTTCTGTTTTCTCCTTGCGCCGCCGCCGTCCGCCGCACCGGCCGCCGCACCCAGCCCCTGTGCCGACCCCTGCCACCGCCCCCTACTGCCCTGCATCCCCACACTGCCCCTTTTAGCCCTACACCTCCTCCCTTCTCCACCCCTTCTTTCTTTTCTCCCTATTTCTCCCCTTATCACAGCCATCTTCGCCGCCTTGCCGCCGCCGTATCCGCCGCCCTTAGCCGCCGCGAAACCATCCCCGACCACCTCTTACACCCCCTCTTCACTTCTGCACCATCCACTTGCCTTAGAACCTCCCCCAACTATCTCTTCTTCTAGCCTAAAGTCCCTAAACCGAGCCACCCTTCCTCCCTCCCATTTCAGCCCTCTTCGAGCCTTTCCCCTTTCTTCTTCTGCATGAAACTCACGCTGCTCATGCAGCGTGAGCTCTCCTCCATGTAGAAAAAAAAGAAATGATTTGGCTAATTTCTAAGGTATAATGGTGTTTTATATTAAGTATTTTTACTAATTAAATTTTATAAAGTTTGATACTTGGATTTTATTTCTAACGTGTATATGATGGATATTATTCTTAGGTGTTGATTTGCTAATTGTGCTTGGTAAGGTTTGATAACTTTGCGAGATTAAGGTAACCGTTAAATCCCGCTTAAATGCATGGATTAACGCATGTTATCACATTAGGCATTATCAATATGTATTATGCTTGATATATGTTACTTAGCATTATCATATGTGGTTAATGTGGTTGTTGATGAAAAGGAAGCATGATGGATTGATGATGTGTATGGGAGTAATATTTTGTGTAATAATTTGGTGGTTAGGGAAAATATAAATTATTATCCACGTTGTGATATGCTATGGTGATTTTTATTACATGTGTAACATTTTGTTAGCATTAGGGGGAGATTTTAATAATGTATATTGTATATGAGTATGGCCTAATACATGGATATGTGCTAATAAGCATTACATTAATTATAAGAGTCATGGGTGAGACTTTAAGGTTAATACCTCATGTAGTATTAATAATAATTTAATAATAAGGGTATGTGTAAGAGTAAAATGGTGAATGTGTTAATCAAGGGAGAAAATAGTAATCTTGGAGGTAGGGGTAAAATTGTAATTTTGTGAATAAAGGATGGAAGAGTAATTTTTGTAAATAAAAGGGGCAATTTGGTAATCTTGTTAAAAAGGAATAGCAATTTGGTAAATTGTAATAAAAGGGCGATTTGGTAATGTCATAATAAAAGGGTAAAATTGTAATTTTATAATTAAAGGGCAAAATAGTAATTTTATGATTAAGGGGCGAAATGATAATTTTTACAATCTAAGGGCGGAATGGTAATTTGGAAATTAAAGGAGGTAAGATAGTAAATTTATAATTAAGGATAAATGGAAAAGGTATAAGTAAAAGGGCGATATGGTAATTTTGGGAGTCAAGGGGGTAAAATGGTAAATTTGAAGGTAAAGGGGTAAAACGGTAATTGTGTAAATCAAAGGGGTAAAGGGGAAAATTGGAAAGGAGTAAATTAGAAATAATAATTATTGAGAAAGGTAAGATAATAAGTTAAATAACTAAAGGGTAATTTGATAATTAATAGTAGAAAAGGGTAAAATGGAAAATATGATAAATGTGAGGGGTAAGTTGGTAATTTAACCGACCGGAGGGTATTTTTGTAATTTTGGATAATGAGGAAGGGTAGTTTGGTAATTGAGAATAAAGGACGGTGAATTGGTGATTAACTAAATAAAGGGTTAATTTGGTAATTAGGATAAGGAGGAAGGGTAATTTGGTAATTTGACCAACTCAAGGATAATTTATTAATTATGATAAAGGAGGAAGGGGCAAAGTGGTAATCTAACCAATTAAATGGAACGTATATTAAGTGTAGTAATTATTAAGTGGGAATTAATGTCCTAATAAGTATGATAAATAATTTAGTAACCTCAATCGAACAAGGGATCACTTGGTGATTTTGTAACAAGGAGGGTAACATGGTAATTCATCGAATAAGGAAGGGTGACGTAATGATTTTATAAGTAAAGTGGTAAATAAGTAGTTTGTATCTATTGTATCATTATGATTGTGGAATTCGTAACATGGCTCTAATAGTGTTGATTAACGAGTTAATAATATTTGATGATTAGTGAGTATCACGAGAATGAGTTTTAATTTGGAATTAGACGAGTTTAGGATGGCTTTAATGATTCTCCTATGTTACTTTGGGTGACCATCTGAATAAGAGATTTCTGATGATATCTGAACGATTAAAAGAGGATAATTATCTTATTCTTATGCTTTTGTGATCACCATTAATTAAGACACTATTACTTAAAGTGAAAGACCTCGAGATCGGGAATGGTGACTCCTTAGGGGTCGCTACCCTAAGGACGTGGTTTAGTCCACGATTGTTTGGTATTTGCTGGTGTGCCTTTGTGCCCCAGCCAGGCCCTATATCTACTCTTTCTAGCTCTACGGACCTAGTTAGGGGGTATGCATACTTAAGGATTAGGTGTCCTTGTCGGTAGGGTACTGAGTTAGCTTTATGCACCAGTACGACCAGGGTACCTTTGCGTCCCTGGGTTACTAGTTGAAGGGTACTGAGTTGTTGTTATGCGCCAGTGCGACCGGTGTACCTTTGTGTCCCGGGTTATTGATCTCCCTATCGAGGCAAATAAATATGATTGATGTGCTGATTTAAGAAAGGAAAGATACTATAATTGAAAGTGGAATATTAATGAGCCGGGCCCAGCGATTTATGATATTGAGTACCGGTCCACCGGTTATAATAGTGGCCAGGAGCGTTGTGCCCTGGGTGATGATTCTTTATATATCCCGGTCCACCGGTTATAATAGTGGCCAGGAGCGTTGTGCCCTGGGTGATGATTCTTTATATATCCCGGTCCACCGGTTATAATAGTGGCCAGGAGCGTTGTGCCCTGGATGATGATTTTATATTCCGGTCCACCGGCAATAATAGTGGAGGTCCCGAGCTCAATAAAAATTTAATGTGAATGAGTTATGGAAAAATACTAGTCTTTGAGACTGTTGATTAATGGCCTCAAGGCCCGAAAAATATCTCGATTACTGATCATGGCCTATTTGATATTGGTTGATTGATTATGGAATATATGAAAGTGAATTTTACGTATACGCCATTAATGTATGATTGAGTTATTGGATGTACAAAGAATTGGATCTGAATACCATGTTTCTACCTATGGTCATATCTGAATGTAGTAGTATCATGTGTAATATGTGTGCCTGTATTTTAAGTGCGTTTTTAAAGGGTTACTCAGTACCGTAGTACTGAAGGGTTCCCTTCATGGGGCCCCTGCCTATTCAATGGGCAGTACCCCTTGCAGGTTGTGTTTCAGGTGCTATTCAAGTGGGCCCTTGGGGAGAGCGTAAGGTACTGTCCGGAAATTTTTAGGGTTTTAAATTGTCTCATTTAAATTCAACGTATTTGTTATTTTGTAATCACCGTGGTTGAATGTTTTCTCTTGTAAAGTATTTACTGTGCTACTCTGATATTCAAATGCTTAAGTTCTCGTAAAATTTTATTTTACTCCTTTAGCCTTAGCACTTAGTACTGGAACGGTATGAGTGAACCGGTCTGGTACTAAGTGTGGCGGTAATGCTCCCAAAATTCACGGTTTATCAAATCGCTTCCGCTAAATTTCTTTTAATTAACGAAATTTTTCAGTAGTGAATTTTGGGGGTGTTACACCTTTGTGTGATGTGTGACCTGTATGTTTGAATGTTTTATATGCCATGCTATGTCGTGTATTATATGATTGTGGGCAACTTGTCTTATGTAGCCCAGCTTGGAGATTGAGGTATGTTTGTATGTGTTCCTATGACATGAGCATGACATGTATGTGTATGATGTTTATGATGTGATATGATATGACCCTCTAGGACATGCATGTTAGGATAAATGGTAATATAAGTTGGGAATATAAGGATGACCGGAAATAAATGGGAAGTGAGTTCACTAAGGGGAATATGAGGTTGACCTAAGTGCCTCATGATCCATGAGAGAAGATTTAATATGGGAGGAATGACCAAAATAAAAGAGAGTTGGGGAACCATGCATGGCAGTCGTAAAATTTGCATGGTGACTTGGGGTGTTTGCATGGGATGGCTAAATCTTGCATGGGGGCAAATCTTACGTGAGAAAAGTTGAATTAGGGTGTAAATAAGAGAATGGGAGAGTTGTGGAGCGATTGGAGACTTGGGATGAGAAATAGTACGTAGGTTGATACAAGGGTGTATAAGGAATCCGATTAGGGTTTTTGGGAGAAAGTGGAAATTTAGGAAGTACAAAAGTAAGAATGATTAAGGAAGGGTGGAGTATGGGTTAAGAGTGATATTTCATTTATATAAAAGGTGAGTATGGGTTCCCATGTGGAAGAAGAGACTTGGGATGAAAAGAGAGATGTTACTTGTGGGAGAAGAAAGGTACTAGGGTTGAGGTGATCAACTAGGGTTTTCATGGTTATGTGCTGAATCGAAAGGTAAAGTGATATGTTTTGGGAGAGGATCTAATTGAGGTAAGATGTAGGGCGTTGAATGAGGTAAAGGTAGCGTAAGTGGGAGAAGGTTGGGCCACATCGGCCCAATTAGGGTTTTCAAGGGAAAACCCTAGGGGGTGATGGGAGGTGGAGTTGATGTCATGAGTGTAGGGCCTAACCCACACCCATAGGGGTTGACTCTTTCATCTAAAGGTAAGTGTAAAGGAAATGGATGTCGGGGTGTGATAAGGGGCGTAGGAGTCTCAAGATATGGGACGGGGCCCCTGGGGAGGATAGACGTAGAGGGTAGTCGATATGCATGTCAAGGGTGGAAAGCTTTATTTGATAAGACACGAATAATATACTAATTACTTAAAGAGTAAGATTGTTGAGCCGGACCCAGACCGATCCACCGGCATAATAGTGGCCAGGTGTTGGGGTGCCCTGGAGACCGATCCACCGGCATATAATAGTGGTTAGGTGCGTTCCGCCCTATAAGTGACCGATCCACCGGCTATAATAGTGGGGGATCCCGAGCTCAACAAGCCAAACATTATGTTGTAAATGACTCATGGGAAAGCTACTATACACTTACAGTGAAAAACCATGAGAGTCGGGGCTAGACCGATCCACCGGCATAATAGTAGCCAAGAGCGTTCTGCCCTGGAGACCGATCCACCGACATATAATAGTGGTTAGGTGTGTTATGCCCTATAAGTGACTGATCCACATGCTATAATAGTGGGGTTCCTGTACTCGCATGGATTAACAAAGATTATGGTGTGAAATGACTTACAAATAAATCATGGAAAGATACATTATAATCACAGTGAAACACCATGAGAGTCAGGGCCAGACCAATCCACTGGCATAATAGTGGCCAGGAGCGTTCTGTCCTAGAGACCGATCCATCGGCATAAAATAGTGGTTAGCTGCGTTTTTCCCTATAAGCGACCGATCCACTGGCTATAATAGTGGGGTTCCCGTACTCTCATGGATTCATAGCGATTATGATGCGAATCGACTATATTTACCAAATATCTAAAGAATGAGTCTACCCGGACCATTGCCGGCTCTTATTATCCGTATTACTCCATGCGGCTTATGTGACTGGGCATATGTAATGAGTTGTCAATAATATGAATTAATCCTACCTGAGGCATATGAGTCACTTTACATTTTGGTCATATCACCCTTATATGCTTGAACAGGTTGTTACATATGTTTCATGGGTTATTATATGTGTATGGTAGGACTTGTAATATGGGTTTGATTATGCGTAATATTGTATCAACGTATTGTATCATGATTTAATATGCACTTGATGTATAGTTACGTCTCTCCCATAAAATAAGGTAGTGGAACTTACTCAGTATTGGATCCGTACTAATACTACCTTGGTTGAATGGGTTCTGTGATGATCCACTGATGGTGGGGAGCATACCTCTTGTACAGGTTTAAGATCGGATACTATTTTGGGGTGGAAGGCCTGACTTGAGTGAGTAGGCAATCTGGATATTGATCCTTCGGGATTTGTTTTGTTCAACTGCATTCATCTTTGGAAGTTATAAGTGTTGTATTTAAATTTCTAAGGGATTTGTAATTGACTTTTAATTTCTTGTACTCTGATAAGCTTTTAAAATTCAGATTTAATTGTTTGACAGGTTTTAGCCTTGCATCTAGCATGAGATAGATGAATGACATTTATCTTGTGTTAGATGTGGCGGTAACATTTCCCAAATTCTCTCCTAGCTTCCGCTTTATTTCTTCAAATTTTTTTTTTCAGGAGTGAAATTTGGAGGTGTTACACTATTCCATCTTTTAATTTCTTGGTAAACAATCTTTATTCTTGTAACCACTATTGATGGATTTTATTCTTGTAATGAAATTATTTGCTCTACTCTAATTTAAATAGAGTGTGAGTTCAAGCAAATTGTATTATATTCTTTTAGCCTTAGCATTTGATACTGAAATAATAAGAGGAAACCAATCTAGTACTAAGTGTGGCGGTAATATCCCTAAAATTTACAATTTTTGCTTCCATTAAGTTTCAAATAAAATAAGTTTTTTAGCAGTGAATTTTAGGAGTGCTACATACATCATCAATGTTTAGAGTAGGTAAGGCACCGGGACCTCTTAAGATCCTGTCTGAAGGCAAAGCCCAAAGACACCAAAACACCCAAAGGTAGACTAACCCCTAGTATCTAATTAAGGATCGAGTAACCTAGACCCATACTCAACTGACTTTCTTTTACTTTAAGTGATTAATGTTTTATTTATAAGGATGGGTGATCATACAAGACCCATATAAGCAAATAGGGTAAATCCCCATATTAAGCTATATTGATCCTTTTTATTTCCATTTTTCCCAACTATGTGGCTTTACCATTTATCCTTGGCTAATGAATTTCAATCCATTATAGGGTTTAATGTAAATCCTTACTGATTTCCATTACTCTTATACCCATTTTTATCACCAATTACAAGTGAGTTACACATTTAGCCTTTGCATTGCTCATAGTGCATGCCATAGGTTATGATCCATTTTAAATCCTTTAATTAAGCTATTAATCCATGTTAAAATTTATATTTCATCCCATTATTAATCATGAAATATTCCCAAATATAACTGAACAACAAAGCAACAAATTATGCAAACTAGCCGAATCAACCGATCATTCTGGACCAACTAGTCAATTAGTTTAGGTCAACCAGTCAATTGGTTCAACTCAACAAAACCATGCTTTATTCAAATTGGTCGATTAATTTAGGCAAACCATTTGATTATTCATTTACTAAACCAGTTGATAGATTTAAGCAGAGAGTAAGACCAAGGTCCCTACGGGTTAACCAATTAATGGGTTAGGTCAACCAACCAACTATTATAGAAACTATTCACTCAGTTTCACCTAATTGGTCGATCAGTTTATCCTAACACAACACTAATTTACAAATTCCATGTAGATTCTTGCATAAATATCATTTCTACTCATCATAGAACATGTATCAACATCAACTAACAAATTTAGAACCAAATTATCATGCATTTCTTACCATAACATCATCATATCCCATTTCCTCCATTTTTCATGCTTTTTTCTCAACTCATGTCCTTTAAACATATAAATCGCACATTATAATTACATTTCTTCATACCAACATGTATAATCTAACAAGAAGCATCACTTTTCAAGCCGAAACACATGCTAACATTTTAAGTGCAATAATTAATTACTTGATGCATGCTAAATCACCTCAAAACTAGAATTTTCAAATCTCTGAAAAACTCAACCCTCAAAATCTTAAAAAAAAAATCTTAACTCAAGTATAATACCATAACTTCAAAAAATTTCAAACAATTAAAAAAAAGGAAAAGAACATACTAATGGCACAAGAGTAGGGAAGAAATCAATTACACCACTCAATATTTTCCTAAAATCTAACCCTCTCTTGCGAAGCAAATAAAACAAGATAGAGTTAGAGATAGGATCGGGGGAGTGTGCAAAACAATTTAGCAAGTGCTTGAAGTGTGGAAGAAAAGAAAAGAATACTGAACTCAGAGAATTTTTGGTGGTTGAAAGAAAGTGTAATGCATGGAGGATTAGGACTATTTATAGCCAATCAATCGGAGGAAAACATAGGGGGTTTGGAAGGTAACTCAAAACCATACTTATAATGGTTTGAATTCAATCATAATTGATGAGTTTACTTGGGATTTGCTAACCTAGTCTCCTGAGCTCAATTTGTGGCTCTGGGAGAACTCAAGTTAAACTAGCTAGAATTCTCATACATAATTGAAGAAATGGAAGGTCAGTATGGAAGGAATATTCCAACTACTTAGAAGAACATATGAGGTAGAAGCAATCAAACTCAGAACCAAGTAGAGGAGAGAGGAGGAAGAAGACAAGTAGCTGAGGTCATCTTTCTCCGTTATGTGTCTCAATTGATCTCACAAACAAATTGAGATAATATTTTGGGTTAAACACATCATAAAAATGGTTAGGAATCTCATAGATACAATCGATATAAGTTGGTAAGGTTCTATTTTAGTGTAAGGGATTTTCCATAATGACAAACTAGTCAATCAGTTTGCTTGAAAAACTCATTAGACCATATTTCCAACATGATTTCAAATAAATTTACATTCTAAATCAAATCATAACATTAATTAAAATTAAAGGCCCAAAATTTGTTAAAATTTCTCATCCATCCATTACAAAAAAGTGTGGGGTATTATAGTTTTAAATAATCATTTTAAGTTGGGTTATGTGTCATTTGTATCTATATGCTTGCCTACATTACCATAAGAGATGTAAAAGATATTAATATTTTAAGTGAAATATCACATGAGTCAGGGTCAGTTGTACTTATTTTTTCCACCAAAAAAGAATAGTGCGAAGGACCGTTTTACAATAAGGTATTACCTATTTGTTCTACCATATGAGAAAATTATCTAGGAGTGTTTATCCTTAGAGTTATATATTATTCATACCATTCCATCGATTGATAATAGTGACATCTCTAAACTCAATACTACATAAATAATTTGAATGATCTTAATCACTAATAAGATATTAATTTTAAAATAGAAGACTACATGAGCTAGAACCAATTATACATGTCTGTTCCACTAGGTGAGAATAGTGGCTAGGAGATTTTGTCCTAGGGTAATACCTATCTGTTCCACCAACAAAAATAGTGGTCATAATAAAATTTGATTCTCATCTTATATCACACCATGTTAATTTTTATGTATGATTATGCGTTTATGTTACATTATGTTAATGTGTGACATTGTAATGAGTATATGCTTATATTACTCAGTACATAGTGTACTAATGGTGATTTTCATGGGTACTAATTATTCCTATGAGTAGAAGGCTTAATTGAATTCCTTCAAGTCATTGAGGACCCAATGGATAACTTTGTTTCTTATGATGTCTTGCTTGGAGAGGAGTGGTATTATCTTATACTTAGAGTTTGGGGATGTAAAGTCATTTTTTCTGATTCTTAGTTTTGATCTAGATATTTTTTAGGATTCTTAGTTCCAACATATCACTTTATATATATTTTGATTATTATAATCAATGTTAACCTCCAAACATAAATAAATTTGTGAATCTATCTTTTACCCTATTTTACCATGTTTATGTTTTTAACTCTTTTACATTATACTTGATGTAAGGATGGTACAATAAGACAGAATTATGTCAAGTATGATGGCAACAACCATCTATATTATTATTAAGCTTCCGTTAAAAAAATTCCAATTATGAATTATGGGGTGATCTAAAGTCATATATCAAAAAATGTTTCCTGTGGGTTTTGAGGCTATTTATGCATTTTGTAGGTTATTAGTGAATCATGGTGATTTGCAATCAACAAAATGGGTTAATGTTGAAGAGCAATTTACTTTTTTTTTTGTGGTACATTTTGTGGCATGGAAAAAAAATTGGGTGGTGCAAAGAGTGTTTGGTAGGTTTGGCGAAGTTATTAGTCATTATTTCTACAATGTCTTAAGAGTTGTTATATAATTAGATGAGATATTTATTAGATAACTATATGCATCATAAACACCAATAGAGATTCAAGATAATCCCAAGTTTCATCCTTATTTTAAGATGTCTATTATGAATCTTTTTATTTAGTCAATAAATCAATTAGTTAGATTAGTAATAATGTAATGGTTAATTTCAGGATTGTGTAGGAGTACTCAATGGAGCCCATGTTTGAGGAAAAGTTTCATCATAAGATGCTCTTAAATACCGAGGAAAGAAAAGATTACACGACACAAAATGTATAGGCAACTTGTAAATTTAACCTAAACTTTACTTATGTTTTAGCTGGTCGGGAAATAACAACATCTCTAATTCTCAAATATTGAAAGATACATTATGATGACAATATGGCCTCAAAATTCCACATGGTAACTACATTGTAATACTTAATAAATAAGTTTTACCTAATTTATTAAAAGTTGTCCAACATTTTATCTTTTTCAGAGGTAAATACTATATTAGCAATGTTGGGTTTCCTATGAAAAGTGGCTTGATTCCACCATATAGGGGAGAGTGGTATCATCTAAAAGAGTACTCACATAAGCCACTGGGGACTCCTCAGGAGATATTTAACTTGCACCATTCTTCTTTAAGAAATATGATTGAAAGAATTTTTTATGTTGTATAAAAACATTTTTCTAATTACAGCAAGTGCAAATTAAACCCATTATTACGTATATACACATATAAGGATTATGTTAACATGTTCTATTATTCATAACTTTCTAACGGGTTTTGATCTTTATGAAGCTATAATTATAGAGGTATATCAACAACTTGCTAACGATGATGGTGGAGAGTGGGAAAATAGGTTTGATGATATTACAGAAGAAGGAAATGTTCCTAGAGGAGAGTTGATAAAGAATATGACAGTGGTGGCAATGTGAACGATTATATCAAATAAGAATTTATTTTGGATTATTTACTTTGAACTCATAAACTATTTTTTGCAAACCTTAGTCAATTATCTATAATATGTTGATTTTTTTATTAAACATGTGTAGTGCCTTACAAGAACTTCATTATTTTTATACAATATGTTGTATTCTTATTTGAACAATCCTTGAAACATATGTCTTTTTTTTAGTGATTAGTGATATGCTTTAAATGTCACTTGGTTTTCTATGTCTTTATTTTATCTTTTATATTTTTCTTTTTATACACTTATCATACATGCTATCTTTCTTTCTTTCTTTTTATACATTTAACCATGTCTAATCATCATGTTGTGAGAAACATTTGGACACGCAAGATTCATGGGGTTCTTCTTAATGCTTTGCTATAATAGATATGTAAAGGTAATTATCATGGTAGTATGTTTACTATGGTAGCTTATACTTCCATTGTAAAAGAACTTAAAGCAAATTTTTCTAACTAATCATGGAACAATAGCCGATTTCACAATAGGATAAAATATCTTAAGGAAACATTCTTTTAATGTTATGCCATATTCTGAAATGTTTCACTAAGTGTATGGAGTTTCAATCTTATGAATCAAATGTGGGATCTCAAAGATGAAGTATAAGATCACCTAATTGAGGTGTGTATAGTACCAATTTGATGGAGTTATTATTATCATTATTATTTATACATAAGGTTTTCTTCTTTTTCTATATGATGTTTATCATATATATTTGTTAAGTGTTTTAGTTTAATTTACTTCTTTTTTGTTTGTTTGTCATAGAGAAATCCAAAGGCTATGTAGTGGAAGAGTAAAATAATTTCCTTCTGTGAGAAATTAAAATAGCTCTTTCCTAAGGATAAGATAATCATGGATAATGATGTAACTACTGTTGATGTAAGAGCAAGGAGAAGGTCTACTGTAAGATAACATGGAGAATCTTGTACCATGATTTAAGACATTTATAGTATGGTATAATACAATGAAGTTACATTAAGTGGTTTAGTTCATTCAGTATTATTTCTAGGACTCTACCTCATTTTAATCAAAACTATGCTTTATATTCTATTAATGGAAGTGTACCGCAAGTAGGTGGGAGTCATGAAAAAGGTAGTAAGGGTATGATGCAAATGGATGCATTTATTACAACATGTTCTTATATGCTAAGTGCACAAGCAGATAAGCTTTCCTTAATTATGGAAAAACAATAGCTTGTTGATCCTTCTTAGGGTATAAAGTGTGCTAAGGAGCTTGATTTCAATTCATTGTACAAGATGTTGGCTAATTTCTATCATGTAGCCTAAGATATGTGAAATTCTTATCTATTAGAACAACATTGGTCCACACAATGTCTTATACTGGTGAATCAAAACCTTCTCCTTATGTGTAGTTTCATGCTTTATAACACTTGAATTTCTATAGCTCGTATGATAAGGACATCATTTATCTTTATTTATTGTGAAAAAATTGTGCACCTATTGATGAACATCATGTGCACCTTTTGAGTTTATATTGTGAATGATAATGGATATCTTTTGATTTTATTGACTCTGTGTTGAATGTAAGATCATAGATTTCCTTTAACTTATTAAGTTTGTTTTTATGAAGCATGACATGTTTCTTTCTTCAATGTGTTATATATGATTTATTCTATTCGTAAAAAAAATCTTTGTCTTTGAAGTATTTGGATAAATAGATGTTGTAACAAGAAAGTTCTCAACTGGTAAGTTGTTTGGTGGTGGTTGTGATGAAGATAATGGTGGTTGTGGGTGGTGGTGAAGAATGAGGAGGAGATGGCGGCTTTGGTGGATAAGGTGGTGGGGATGTAATGGAGGTGGTGGCAGTGATGAGGTTGTTGTGGGGTGCTAGTGTTGGAGGAGGAGGAGGAGGTGGTGGTGGAGTTGTGATGGTGGGGGTAGTGGTAGAGTTAGCGGTAATGGTGGAGAAAGAGAAACTAGTTTTGGTGGGGGTAGAGATGGTGGTTGTTAAGATGGTGGCGGTGGAGGAGGAGGATAGGGAGGATGAGGGGTTTAAGTTATGATGGAGGTGGTAGTGATGGTGGAATAGAAGGGGGCGATAGTGGTGGTAATGGATGTAGTAGTAGAAAAGGAGGAGTTAGTTGCAGTGGTGGTGGAGGAGGAGGAGACATCGATTGTTGTTGTGATGCTAGTGGTGGGGGTAATGTTGGTGGAGGTATCACCTGAGTTGTTGTAAAAGTGACATATTTATTTAATACAACGGTAAAATTTCATTTGTTTTATTATTTTATTTTAACATTTCTTCACCTTAAACTAGACATTATTTTTAAAATATTCACATTAATTCATACAGATTATGTTAATATTATCCAAAAATATTTACAAACATTAGCCCAATTCACTTCTATTTTTTTCATCTAGGTTAATTTTTTTAATGTTTATCCTCACTACGATTTCCCTCAATCCTAATGAGCTATAACTTTACAAGTAGTTAATTCAAGATATCTTGATCTTTTAACCTTAATTTTTCATTCCCACATCTTAAGTACCTACCATCCCTGAGGTGATGAATCCATGAAAATATAATGCATTTTATTCTCTTTAACATTATCCATCTCACTCCCATTCCCCATAAATGAATATCATATAATTTTAATCTTATCTTGTATTCCCATTCCTATTCCCATATCATTATTCCAACTAAATAAATGCCTACCCTAAAATTATTATCACTAATATTTTATTATTTTTATTATTATTATTATTTTATTATGGTTACTATTACAATTGATATTTTTTTTACTACTACTATTATTATTATGAAAAGTACAATTATTATAATTAGTATAGTTATGATTATTATTACTATCATAAGTATTATTATTATTATTAATAGTAGTATTATTACCATTATTAGTACAACAAATAATATTATTATAGGTAGTAGTGGTAGTGGTAGTAGTAGTACTATTACCATTACTATTATAAATATAGTGGTATTATTACTATTATAAATCTTGTTGTAATTATTGTTGTTCATGTTGTTATTATTATTCTTGTTATTGATGCTTCTTGTTACTTTCAGCATTATCATTGTTTTCAATTTTTTTTCAAAAAAATATGAATATTCTTTATATTTTTCTAATCAAATATTATTATCACTTGACTAGTAAATAAATGCATTATTTTACTTTACATAAAGAAATACTTTCACATTCTCCAATGAAAGTTATATATAAAATAATTTTATACAAGTAAGTATAATCCTTGTAAATTTAAAATAACATGATCACCTGGCACATCACTACGTAAAAAAAATTGAAAAAGAAAAATTTAACATGAATAAATATAAACCCAAACATATTCTAAAAAAAGGAAAATGAAATAATATAATTCAAGATAATTTTAATTTATCACTTTGAAATTAAATAAATCATCTTTACTTGAAATTAAAGTAACTAAAGGATAGAATAATTTAAAATTTCCCAAATTTAACATGAAAAAAATAAAATAACTTAAATTTACCTAATTATAAAAAGACTCAAATTAAAATTAAATACGATATAAGATATAGAATCTTTCTAATTTATCTTAACCTGAAACTATTAGAGCTTGACATGACCCAACCCAAAATAATTATTTGAATCAAAATAGAAGGAAAAAAAAACGATGAGCTTTGTCTTCAAGAATTGTAGCTACTTCTTGTATTATCTTCCCAATCAGTTATTGCAATCTTAATATTCTGAATTTATGTTGTGATACTAACTGGTGTTTCCTATTATAAGGAACTTTTATAGCCACCGATTTCTACTGCATACAGCCGTCACACCGGTGACTGATCACAAGGAAATAAGAGAGGAATGATAGAGGAGAAGGAAGAGATACGGTAAAGAGAGACAGAGCGAGAAAAAATGGGAGGGAATAGAATTATCAGGATCAAAAAATAATATCCTCCATAATACAATCGTAGCATTTAAATGCATCAAGATTTTCCATAACGGACTGATACAATTGCTAGCATACATGGACCATTACACGTGTAAGCAAGATTCCCCATCTTAACAAAGAAAACTAACCCCCCTCCCTATGGTTCTAGCCTGGCATCAATTCCCCGTTTGGCCCTCGTCTTCTTCCCTAACAACGGCTAATCAACTATCAATATCCTAGACGTTAGAATAAGCTGAGTTAACAAGCTCATTAACCCAATGCCCAAATTGACCAGCTTTAATAACAATTAGATATGTAGTTATTAATCTAATCTAATATAAAATTAATCTGAGACAATCTACCTAAGTATAGTCAACCCAATCCTATATTAATATTAAGAATTTAGACATTGATTATTGGCGTAAGAACAAGGCCTTCCACTAATAGGCCAAGGTAGGAACCCCCACGATAGACAGAAATAGAAGCCAGTGATACACGGAAACGGGGACGGGGACGAGACGAAACGCGGAAACGTCATTTCTTAGAAATTTAGGAAACGGGGACGGTAAGAAACGTTAAAAAAATTATATATATAAATTTTTTAAAAAAGAGGTTAAATTTATTAAAATTTAGAGAGAAAAATAAAATTAATTTTTATATTAGTTAATTTTAACTAATAATAATAATTTTTTAATAAAAAATTAATTAAATAATATACTTTTAATAAAAATATTAATTAAATAATTCTAATATAAATTTTAATCCGAAGAAGTTTTCGAGAAGTTTCCGGGACGGGAAACAGCACCTAAGTGCCGTTTCCGTGCATCACAGATAGAAGCTATATATGTGTCGGTGGGAATAGTATTTTAGCTATTGGGAGTTACGCATATATAAGTAGGGAATAGAGGGAGACAAACAACAAAGATAACACTGCATTTAAATTGTAATTATCTTGTTTAAAATATAAATACCATACATTTGTCCCCTCTTTCCCTCCTCTATACATGCTTGCGGCTCCCCCCACTAGATTTTTCCATAGCATTGCCTACCATATCATGTTCTCTCCTTCTTGTTGTGGGTTCAGACCACATATACTAGTAAAATGTATATTTTTTAGTCTCAACAAATGAGTTTTTGATAACATTTTACTAATTTTGGATTAAGTCCATCTTGGACTTATTATTTTGGCTTCCTAAGTAAGCCTTTGGTAAAAATCCTTGATATACAAAATAGGGTAGCAAGTGAGGGTGTATATTTAGAAAAATTACACACACAATTAGAAAGTAAAAGAAGAGAGGAAGACAGATACTTTAAGAGAAGAGTGTTGTGCGACTTTTCAAGGACAACTTCCACAAAGTTGTCGATTTCTAGAGATTCCACCCTTGAATTTTGCTAAAACTTGATTAGCTTGTTGGAGACGCATAGTACCTTATTTTGAATGGTTGGTTCATTGTTTTGAGATTTGATTTATCTATTATTACAGCGGGACTGAACCTTCGAATTTTGGTGATATTCTTCATCTTTGTGAAAATCTACTATACTGTATCATTTTATTGCGAGAATTAATTTTAGATCTCTATGTTCTCCCCCCCCCCCCCCCAGTAGATCCTCAGTTCCTAGTGCTTTTATCCCATCCTCTGTTTTCTTTCATCCTCGATCACTAATATGTGCGTGCATGAGCTTCCCGAATCACGGGATTGAGCGTTATTATTATTCAATCTATTATTTTAATGCTGTTGATTGGTGAGGCATTTAGAGTCATATAAAATTGTGTTGCAGGACTTGTTCCGTTGAAACCTATTCCCCTTTTGGCCTTTTCTCACACCATCACCCTTTTCATGGGTTACTCTTCGTGACAATTATAATATTATTATTAAGCATACTGTAGTCAGTACTCTTGCAACACAGTACTATGCTTGAGGCTGGGGATTTATTTAATTTATAGCTTATTTTAAGTTAGATATTAAAATTAGTTATCTAAAATAATTAATCATTCTAAATATTATTTAGGTTAAAATAATTTTAAAATAATATTTTTTTAAATAATTCTTTTTACACGTAAGTTAAACCATATATATAAATTATTAATTTCTCATTGACTACATCTATAATACTAGAGCTAGTAATAAAATAAAATTAAAATATCTCGCTCAGTAGGTGTAACCCTACTAATTTTGGTGTGGTTTTTGATAATATTTTCAGATTCTTATCCCATTTAAAGTTGGTTTGACTTTGATCCCCTATTTTTTTTTATTTAAAAAAAACACATGAATTATTGGGTCTTTTTGTTCTCCAATATTCAAACTTTGTATGCAATCCTCTTTCCATACCTTACCTACCCTTTCCTCCCTTCCTGTAGTACTAGAGTATATGAGTCAACTAATTAATTAATAACCGTATACTTTTCCTGGTCTTCCGAAACTGGAGGAGTCCGAAACGAGTGTGAAACTGAAAGGCGTCTTCAAGTGGTGGCATAAAGTCACGTGAAGTGATGTAATTGCGATTCAAAACGGTTGGCAGCTCCGTGAACTAAACATCCGGATTGCACGCGGTATGGCTAAGTTACTCTTTTTTTTGTTCCTTTCGAAGACATAAGTCCAAGCGCCCCATATTGTTGAAATATATGTTCGTATGCTTTATTAGTTTATTAAGTAATAAGATGGTCAGTTTAAAATTAACTAGTAGTATATTTTATTCCATTCACTTCAATGTTTCATTACTAATTATTTATTATTAACTAAACTACTAGTATTAGTAAATTAATTGTAGTCTAATACAAAGCTGTGAGAATTAAAATTGTACCTAGAATAAGTATAATCATCATCGCATTATATAATCGGATCGTAAAATCGTAAGATCTATTGAATGCTATAAAAGTATAGCTATAATATATTTTTATATGTTAAAAAATTTTATAGTAGAAGTTAAAAGAAATGCTAAAATATATTTTTGGCCACTAGTTAAGTTATAAGTATTAAAAAAGAATACAAAATATTGACTGGCATGGGTATATTATACTTACAAAAAGCTAAAATAATATATTTGGTTGAACCTACATGTAGAGTGTGGACTATTTCGCAACTTTTTTTCCCCCTCTTAACAGTAGGCTTTGTTATTGTTATCATATTAATATTTAGTTCAAGCTTATTTGAATTGGTAAGTGTTTAATATATAGTATTAATAAAGTAAGACAATAAAAATTGTAGGAATAAAGAATTTTTTTTTAAGACAAATAGGCAGTATATATAATTGGTATATACAATTAGAGCCGGCAAAAGTTGACCCGACCCGAAAAATCCGACGAATACCGACTCGATCCGCCCGAAATCCGATCCGATTTTATCCGAGTAATTAAAAGCCCGAAACCTATCCGACCCGATCCGATACATATCCGATATCCGATATAACCCGAGAAATCATAAGCTCGAAATAAACCCGACCCGACCCGCTATTCACCCGAAATCCGATATAACCCGAAAAACTATAAATCCGAAATGACCCGACCCGATCCATTATTTGTCCAAAATCTGATATTATCTGAAAAATTATAAATCTATAAAGATTCAACTTGGTACCACTCAAAAATTAACATTAACCCATAACTCAAAATTTTTAAAACTTCATAAAACATGAAATAATATAGATGTGCAACTAATCCATACTAGCACTTACATCAAAATCTAGAAACAATATACTTTCATAAAATTTATATCACTTATGTATATACAAATACAATATCCATTGATACCAATAGAAATAAAAGTAGAGAAAACAAAAAGAATAACACTACTATGCCATTTAAATATTAGTTCACTTCCATTATTCCATCTAGTACCATAAGATAATAACAGTGCAGCCTTGAACACTATATGTTAGTATCTATACGGCCATACCTTGCAATATAGCACCTACAACATCATAGGAAAGTAAGAAAAATCTAGAGTGAGAATGTTAGTTATTCATTATAAAAATTGAAGATTAATATTTTTTATTACATCAACAGTGTTAAATAGTAAGAAGTCAATATTAGTTGGTCTTTTGTCAATAATAGTCATTATTACTTACTTTATTTAATTTTTATCTTATTTAGCTTGATATGATCTAATCAAAATATATAATAAAAAAACTAATATGTTGTTATTATTATTTTTGCCATAATTGATATTCATTGATTACTATTATTATTGTTATCATTATTTTTGTATTATTATTATTATTATTATTATTATTATTATATTTATTAAAATTATGTTGATATGATGTGATCAATCTCTTTTAAAAATAATATGAGAAGTACAACCTTAGAAGTCTTCATTTGTTATCAATTATCAATGACTATTATAAGTTAATATCATGTAAGGAGCGTATAAGATATAAATATAATATAAACTTAAAATAATACTAGAATCAATATGACCAAGCTAATAATGGAGTTGAATTATAAGTTATACCTTAACATAAAAAGAAAAGTGATACGATTTGAAAACTTTTAAATTTGAAACGTCAGATACATCTCCAAAGATGAAATAATGATAAAAAATTCTAAGGCCCCAAAACAATTAATATAATAATTTACTTTTAATTGAATAAGATAAATTAAAATAAATGATCTCAGAATCATTAGCTTTTAATAATATCTTGGAATAAAAAGAAAGAAAGAAAATGACACAAGCATGGCTCAAATATGAAATAACCTAAATTCAATCTAAATTCAACCCGAAAATATAATAATTGAAACTCAACCGAGTCCGATCCGAACCCGAACCGAAATTAGAATAACCCAAATTTACCCGAATCCGAGTCCATCCGATCTCAACCAGACCCGACCCGAGAGCTTAGAATGACCCGAGATTATCCGATATTGAGTTGATCCGAATCAAACCCGACCCAGCCCGACCCGACAAAATAATCCGAAATTATCCGAAACCGATGTAACCCGATTATTATGTTACCCGATCCGATAGTGACCCGACCCGTCCGATTGCCAGCTCTATATACAATTACAGTATTCAACCTTAATTCGTAATATTTTGTGAACAGATTTTTGGATCATGAATAGAGAATCAACTACGGTAGTCTAATGGGTAAAGGTAAGGGAAAGGTCCAGGCTCCTAGTCCTAGCTTCCAATATCAAGATTCAAGAATTGAATAAGATCCGTTCCGGCTCCCCAAATTCTGCGTACTTGTTTGACTTTTTGAACCACTAGCTGCGAAGCTCATCCCCAAATATCAGCCCGCCCTCCTTTGAAATTTCCAGCCATGTTCGTCTCCTGTCCTGACTAAATCCGTTGAAAATTAAAACTTCCTGTCGATGCTTTCGTGGTCTGAACGATCTGGCCTGCCATTTTCTCATATTATTACAGAGCATATTCCCGCCCACCGGGTCAAAGATACTTCTTCGTCCTAATATATATAACTTGATAATGAACTATAAGCAGGAGGGAAGCAATTAACCATTTAACATGGGCGCATGCATATTACTTTAATTTATTTGTAGTCCATGTATGATTAGTTTGATCTCTCGGCAGTCTTCTAATACTCGTAAAATTGTGTGTACATGCCCTGGATTTAGTCAGGCAGGTCCATAGCGAAGCAGACAACGCCTAGCTCGCAAGCCAGCGATGGCGAAGAATCAGCTTCAAGTGCTAAACGCTCTTGATTCAGCTAAGACACAATGGTACCATTTCACTGCCATTGTCGTGGCAGGTATGGGTTTCTTTACCGACGCCTACGACCTCTTCAGCATATCCCTCGTAACGAAACTCCTCGGTCGTATCTACTATACCACACCGGGTTCGCTGGTACCAGGATCCCTGCCTCCCAATGTATCGTCCGCGGTGAACGGCGTGGCTTTCTGTGGAACCCTAACCGGCCAGCTGTTCTTCGGCTGGCTCGGTGATAAAATGGGTCGCAAACGGGTGTATGGTATGACGCTTATGATGATGGTGCTTTGTTCAATTGCTTCCGGTCTCTCCTTTAGCGACAAACCCAAATCAGTTATGGCAACACTCTGTTTCTTTCGCTTCTGGCTTGGGTTTGGCATTGGTGGTGATTACCCGCTCTCGGCTACAATCATGTCGGAGTATGCAAATAAGAAGACTCGGGGTGGGTTTATCGCAGCCGTCTTTGCTATGCAGGGGTTTGGGAATCTGACTGGCGGGATTGTTGCGCTTATTGTTTCATATGCATTTAAGACTCGGTATCCCGCCCCAGATTATGCATCCGTCGGAGCTGCTTCCACGATTCCACAGGCCGATTACATTTGGAGAATTATTCTCATGTTTGGATCTGTTCCTGCGCTTATGACCTATTATTGGCGAATGAAGATGCCCGAAACCGCTCGTTACACTGCTTTGGTGGCTATGAATACTAAGCAAGCTGCTAGCGACATGTCTAAGGTCCTTCAGGTCGAGCTCCAAGAGGACGAAGGCGATAAGATAGCAGAGGCACAACAACCTCAAGGCAAGAGGGAACAGTTCGGGTTATTCAGTAGAAAGTTTCTCAAGCGTCACGGCCTTCACTTGTTAGGAACCTCATCCACTTGGTTCCTGCTCGACATAGCCTTTTACAGCCAGAACTTGTTCCAAAAGGACATATTCAGCGCCATCGGCTGGATCCCCAAGGCCAGTACAATGAGTGCAGTCGAAGAGGTTTATAAAGTTGCTAGAGCCCAAACATTGATCGCTCTTTGTGGTACCGTCCCTGGGTATTGGTTCACGGTATTTACGATCGACACAGTCGGTAGGTTCGCCATTCAATTGATGGGATTCGCCATGATGACCGTCTTCATGTTTGCTCTGGCTATTCCTTACCATCACTGGACCAATCCTGATAACCGAATCGGATTCATCATCATGTACGGTTTTACCTTCTTCTTCGCCAACTTCGGACCTAACGCCACCACATTTATTGTGCCTGCTGAGATTTTCCCTGCTCGATTGAGGTCCACCTGTCACGGCATATCGTCTGCCTCAGGTAAGGCTGGAGCAATTATCGGTGCCTTCGGGTTCTTGTACCTGGCACAGAGTCAGGATCCTAGTAAGACGGACGCTGGTTATCCGCCTGGTATTGGTGTTAAGAACTGTTTAATGATCTTGGGTGGGATTTGTGCCCTTGGATTTATCTTTACTTTCCTCGTGCCCGAACCAAATGGTAAGTCACTTGAGGAATTATCAGGAGAGAATGAGGAAGATTCGGATCAGGCTACTTCCGACAGCCGTCATAGGACTGTTCCTGTTTAAATCATATCTTTTAATAATTTTTATGCGTGGGAATTTTGTTGTAAAAGGTATTTTCCCCAATAGGAAGAGTCGGTTGAAATTTTTACTTTTTAATATGGCTATCATCATATACATACCGCACATGTGAGATCATTCTGCTTTGTTTCCATGTGGGATTTGGATTGAATTAACAATAGCGTCCCTTTGAATGTTCGCGGTAAGAGATGATTTTGTTTTCTTACATTTTGATTATCTCTTCCAAATTCCTTATAAAAAAAATTATCACAAACTTATGCTTATTTAAAAACTTTTTAAAGATAAAATATTTTTAAAATAATAGCTCATCTTTAATAATTATTTTTACTAAATAATTCTAAATAAATTTTATAATATTAATGGCTTAAAAAGTTTTTCCAACTAAATCTAATGTGATCACATCAAAGGGACATCGGTAAAGTTAGCTTAAAAGTGACATTGAGAGATATCTTTTTCTATATTTATATATAGAGAGAAAGGGAGGGAGAAAATATTATATCAAAATTAACTAATTTAGATCTAAGTCTCTAATTTGAAGAAACTATCCACGTCTGCGGCAGATGATAGAAACTACTCTTTATATATAGAAAAAAATACTATAAATACTTTAAGCAAGTATAGTATTTAGGTGTTAGGAAAAAAAAATAGATGTCATTTTTGTAAATATTATACATTTATGTTTTAGGTTATAAAACTCACTACAATAGGCGGTGGAAACTACTCTTACTATGTAGAAAACACTTATATAAGTTTTTTTTTTAAATTATAGTATTTGAGCGATAAAAAAAATTATCGGCATTTTTATAAATATTAAGTATTTATATTTCGGTTAAAGAAATTACCCACAATAAGTAGTAGAAACTATCTTCATTGAGTCAATGAAATTACCGTAAATCTCTTAGGAAACTATATTATTTTAATGGCAAAAAAGAGATTGTGGCTTAAAATACTCTCTCTCTCTCTCTCTCTCTCTCTCTCTCTCTCTCTCTCTCTCTCTCTCTCTCTCCCTCTCCCTTTATAACCCTCTTTGTATACTTGGGTAAATGTTCGCCTCAATTAGTACTTAATGCATGTATAGATACTTACTTTTCCTCCCATTTTTGATATGTGTATTTATTATACATACCATATAATGTATATAAATAGTTAGTAGATAAATGTAAATTCTAACTCTTAGAAAAGAAGTTACTAATTCATTTGGCTAATTCAAGAGTTCATAAAATATCACAGAATTATAATTTTTTTAATACATTATTAGCACGAAGGTTCTAAAAATAAAGCACTAATGAGTCTTTTAGCCCAAAAGTCTTCTAATAGGTATACCTTCAACCTAAAAATATGAAATTATTTTTTTAGAAAAATATTACAAATTGCATACTTCATTTACTCTGTTAGATTTTTTTTTTGTTCTTAAAAGTATGTTCTATGGTTGCTAAACAAAATTTGGATCCTCTATATTAGAAATAAGAATATTTTTCCCTCTATCTCCATCAACATGAATTTTTTTCCAAACATATCTAAAAAATTAAAAATAAAAAAAGGAAACAAATCCTAATGTATCTAAGAAAAAGAGAACCACAATATAATTCACACAAATTCACCTTCATTTAAATTAGAATAGTGCGGTAAAGATGTTATAAAAGATAAAACCCACTATTAGTGGTTACAAGAATAAAAATTAGTTTGAACAAGGAAATAAAAGGTTAAAGAGAAACCCTGAAATCATTCCCGAACAATCCTTACGCTCTTACCTGATACTCGCTTGAATATCACTTACAACAAACCAGTAAGGGACACTGACCATTGAATAGACAGGGGTCCACAAATAGAGCCCTTTAGTAAAATGGTACTGAGTAACCTTTGTACCAAACCGAAAGGCAAGGCCTGCATACAATACATAATACATAGTGATGTAAACATGATAACATATGCGAGCACAGAGATAACCATAAACAACTTAAGAGATAATACACAATACAACACCTCATTCAATAAGATTGCATAGCACAAGGTCCATTTACTTACCAACACCATCATATACCAAGAGAGAGATAGCACCAAGACTAAACTTTTACCACATCAATAGATCATACACGCGAAGTCAATACTTTTGGTCATAAGCCATTAGCTAAATATTATAATAACATCATCTCTTGAATTATATCCATGTGAGTGTAGAAATCCTATTATTATAGCCGGTGGACCATAATACACTTTAGGATAGAATGCACCTAACTACTATTATTCGCGGGTAGACCAATCTGAGCCCAAATTATATGGTGTACCACTATAAGTAGTTAGTATCTTCCCATAATTTATTACCATCCGATGTTTAGTTTATTGAGCTTGGAATCTCCCACTATTGCATCCGATGACAAGAAAGTACTTTAGGGTAGATCATACCTGATCACTATTATTCGCCGGTAGATCGGTCTCTAGGGCATCTTGCACTTGGCCACTATTATTCATCGGTGGGCCGATCTGGGCCTAGCTCAATAATTTTTTGCTTTACGTAATTAATGTTTTATCAACGTGTTATTCAATAAGTCCATTTATTTAATTCAAGGGGGAAAGGTCATAAATCTAAAGACACAAATATATTTTGGCCATAGAATCAAGTATTCTATATCAAGGATCATGGCATACATAAAATCCTAACACATACTTTAAACATATCTAACACCCATTTCTATGTGTACTTACAAACTATGCACCTCTTGCATGATTATGAGATAAATGACATATCACACCCTTAATTATCCATCCAACCCTAGGTTATGCCATGTTGTTGTGATACTTACTGACTTATCAAATATCCTTATTTTATTATTCAATATTACTTATGTCTTATTATGGAAACTCATTTAATTTATTGATATGTTATATGCAAGTTACCAATTTACCCCATCATCCTTACAAATCACTGACATACCCCTTGTTGGTAAAATTACCAAGTTATCCCTTTTTATTTGTCAAATTACCATATTACCCTTCGTGTTGGAAGAATTACCAAAATACCCCTTGTATTTGTTAGATTACCTAATTACCCCCATACTTATTAATTCACCAACTTTACCCCTCATTCTTGTTAAGTTACCAATTTATCATTTTAGTTGCTTAAATTAACAAACTACCCTTTTTACTTATTTAAATTACCAAATTGCCCCTCAGGTTTATTAAATTACAAAATCACCCTTCATACTTGCTACATTTACCAGAATGCCCCTTTAGTTAGTTAAATTACTAAATTACCCTCCATTCTTATTAAATTTACCAAGTTACCCTTTTGGTTGGTTACATTACCATATTACCCTTTTTACTTGTTAAAATCACCAAATTACCCAATTGGTTGGTTAAATTACCAAATTTCCTTCTTATTAAAATTACCAAATTGCTCCTTATTGTGCCAAATTACCAAAATACCCTTCTTTCTTATCACTTTGCCATTTTACCCCTTTTATTCACCAAGTTACCAAGTTGTCCTTCTTTTATGTCAAATTACCAAACTACCATTATTCTTTATTAAGTCACCATTTTATCCCTTTTACTCCCAAAATTACCAAGTTATCCCCTTTTCCATTTAAAATTACTAAAATACCATTCTTACTTATTCATTTACCATTTTTATCGCATTTGCTCTTATAAATTACCATTTCACGCTTATTATACCAATTTTACTAAAATACTCTCACCATATAAAATATTAATTTACAGGGTTCATATCCATCATCCAACACCACCAACTGTTCTTATATATTATTAATACCCATTATCACCTATTACACATACTTATTTAGGCCATGCCTTTGCACAAGAAAAATTACTAAAATGCCCATGGGGCTTATATTAACATTATTCATGACAACATTAACTTAGCATGTCACATATAAGCATTTAACATTATCCTTAACCATAAGGCTCTTTCATTAACTATCATTTCTACATATGGCACATAAACCAACAAGCTTTTCATTTCAGCAACCAACATATACCACAAATTATATTATACTCAACATCATACATCATGCACATAAAAAAAAACCTTAATGTGCTAGGCCATGTATATCCACACATAGGTATAATGGTTATCTTATTTTCAGTAACAATTAAACCTTACTGGTACCTCGGTTAAAGGTTTGAGCTTTGATTAGTAAAATTCAATACCTAATGTAGCACCCCAAAATTCACTACTAAAAAAAATTATTTAAATTAAGATTTAGCGGAAGCAATTAAATTAAAACTTGTGAATTTCGAGAATGTTACCAATGTGATTAGTACAAGCCTGCCCCACCGTCATTCCTGTACTAACCACAAGGCTAAAAGAAATTTAATCACCATCATAAATCAAACCCAAGAAAGACTTCAAATAAGCATTAAACAATTATAAGATAGAAATCAGAGTGCGTGAAAAAGAGTCATAATCCATAGTACATAGTCAAAGTTCCTTACAAAGGAAAAAATCTACAAAAAGATAAAGGATTAGTTCTGGAAAATCCAATACAAAATAGAAAATCATAAAGAAGAAAGTCCAACCACACAATTCTTGATCTCCGTGCCAATCCCATACTCAACACTCAGCCCCACCTGATGCCTTATAAGCATCGAAGGCATCAAAAATGGTGTCACCAACCTGCACAAAGTCAGAGGGGCCTTCTACTCGTGGGAATAAGTAGCACCCATGAAACGGGTGGTCAGTATGCTACGTACTAAGTAAGGTAACCATGCATTAAGACCAACACACAAAAGCACACAATCCAAGCATGATAACATAATAGCATACAATCATTTCAGATAAATAAAGGCCAAGCTATAGTTCAGATAAATTAATTATTTAATCTCTGATCGGTACTCATTTCACACCATGCTTTTTATCAATCTATGCGAGTACGAGAACCCCACTATTATAGGTGGAGCGGTCACTTGTAGGGTAAAATGCACCTGGCCACTATTGTATGCCGGTGGATCGGTCTCTAAGGCAAGATGCTCCTGGCCACTATTATTTGCTAGTGGACTGGTCTGGCCCCGACTCTCATGATGTTCCACTGTAAGTACTTAGTGTCTTTTATGTGTCTTAGCAAACTTAGGGTTTGGTTTATTGATCTCAAGATCTCCCACTATTATAGCTGGTGGAGCGGTCACTTATAGGGCATAACGCACCTAACCACTATTACAGTTGGTGGAGTGGTCACTTATAGGGCATAATGAACCTAACCACTATTATATGCTGGTGGATCGGTCTTGGCCCGACTTAATTATCTTCCACTTTATATGATTAATGTTTTACCATATCTTATTCAAAAGTTTCACCCTAGACATGCACGACTAACTCCATCTATACTTATCCTCCAAGAGGGCCCGTCCTATATCTTGAGTTTCCTACAGCTCCTAACTTGCCCCAACATCCTTACCTCCTTTCCCTAACTCACACTAGAAGCCCAACTCCTAAGTGTGTGGATCAAGGCCCACTACTTTACACCTCCAAGCCCACTCACTATCTTACCCTAGGGTTTTCTCCAGAAACCCTAATTTGGGCCTATGTGGCCCATCCTTCTCTACTTCACATAACTCAAACTGTTTTAGCACCCCACACATCACAACCCTTAGATTTGACCCTCATCATCTCACTTTACTCCCCAAGTACATGTGTGACCATGAAATCCTAGGTGGCCACACCAAATCCTAGCATCCTCATTTCCACATGTCACCCCTCCATTTCTCACCTTTCACTTTTATTTTTCCATGATGCTCATGCTCATCCCTCGCATGATAATCTTCCATCCTTGTCTTATTGTAACACCCCAAAATTTACACATTTTTTTAAAAGCAATACTCATAAATTAAAACCGTAAATTTTGGGGATGTTACCGCCACACTTAGTACCAGACTAGTTCATCATACCGTTCCGGTACCACGTGCTAAGGCTAAGAAGACACTTTTAGTAACAACATCAATAAACCGAATTTATAAAAAGGAAAATCAGAGTACGCACAAATCTTACGTAATTCGAAATACCGACTAATGTTTTTAAATAATAATTAAACAACATTGATAAAGTTGTTTCTGCAACTTAAACATAATAAAAATAACATGAGTCATAAATTAAAAAGGAAAATGACCACGTCTCTCTCTAGAAGTCGATCCAGCCCAGCTATCACTTTGCCCCTCCTGATGTCCCGTAGACATCAATAGCATCAAAGTAGGTATCTCCTACCTGCAACAAATTAGACAGGCCTTCTGCTCGTGGGAATAAGCAGCACCCATGAAACGGGTGATCAGTACGCTACGTACCGAGTAAGGTAACCGAATACTAAGGCCGGCATATAACACATTATTTCATGTAGGATAATGATCACATACAATTATAACCCACACATGTGATACATAGAAACATAAAGTGAAATCCATAACTTGATATTAGCAAGTCCACACATAAGGCCCAAAAAGATCCAGATTAATCATTTAATCTTCCTTTTATCAAGATTCAATACACACCATGCCTTTTATATCAATCCATGCGAAAACAGGAACACCCCACTATTGTAACCGGTGGGCCGGTCATACATAGGGTAAAAACCCTAACCACTATTCCTAACCGGTGGATCGACTGGTTCCTGTCCGCATCAAATCCATGCGAAAACAGGAACACCCCACTATTATAACCAGTGGGCCGGACACACATAGGGTAAAACCCTAACCACTATTCCTAACCGGTGGATCGGCTTGGTTCCTGCTCGCATGGTGTTCCACTGTAAGTAATTAGTATCTTTTAATAGCATTGACGATCTGGTTTGTCTTTATTGAGCTCGGGATCCCCCACTATTATAACCGGTGGGCCGGATACACATAGGACCTCATGTCCTAACCACTATTATTACCGGTGGATCGGTCACACATAGGGTAAAACCCTAACCACTATTCCTAACCGGTGGATCGGCTGGTCCCGTCTCAATATCTTCCACTTTAAGATATTAGTGTCTTAAGTATTTTATTCAAAAACATTTGACATTCACAAACATTTGCCCAAACATGCATGACTAAATCCATGAAAGCCCTAACTCCCATGCAACCCTACTCCATGCAAACCCTATCTCCACGTAAACCACAACTCCATGCAAATCTTAGCTCCCATGCAAACCCTAACTACACATGACCCACGCTTCCATGCAAACCCTAGCACCCATGAAAACCTAATCTCCACGTACCACACTCCCATGCAAACCCTAGCTCCCATGCAACCCTAACTCCACGTACCTCACATGTGCAAACCCTAGCTTTACATATATCACCCTTCCATGAAAACCCTAATTCATATGCCAACCCTAGATCCATGTAGACATGCTTCCATGCAACTCAGATCCCCATGCAACATTAATTCCATGTAGGCATGTTTTTATGAAACCCTAATCCACATGCAAAACCCTAACTCCACATTAATTCATGCAAACCCTAATATTATGTTATTTCATGCACACCTTCAACTTCTTGCTATTCCATGCAAACCCTAGTATCATTCCTTTTCATGCAAACCCTAGCACCATGCCATCTCATGCAAACCCTAGCACCATGCCATCTCATGCAAACCCTAGTACCATCCTTTTACATGCAAATCCTAATTCATATATCACTTCAGGTCATACATTAATGACATAAGCATACACATATATTTTTCATGGCACATGACATTCATAATAACATACTTCAACTTCATAACCATATCGCATGCATAATCAATAAGAATAACGAACATAAACTACATAACATGTCATATTCATAATACATACAAACACATAAATGGCTTTAGTAGACCCTTACCTAAAACGTCACCGGTCTTGGTGCACACTCCTATTCCACTTGGGTAATTTGATTGGGTTCGCCTATTATATCAAAGCATACTAGAATTAGACTCTCTTATATAATTTTAACTTATTTCGAGGTTTGGTTTTAGGATGACATTTTACTATCCAATAATTAACTATAGGAATTAATATAACTAATTCACTTATTTTCTTTTGAAAAGGTGATAAACTAAGGGTTTCTACCCTTCTCCCAAAATAGTAATAATAGCAATAATAGTAATAATAGAAATAATAGCAATAATAGTAATAATAATAATAATAATAATAATAATAATAATAATAATAATAATAATAATAATAATAATAATAATAAAAGTAAAACATTATTAATAACACTCTTATTAGTAGAATATTAATATTAATAATACCATAATTCTTAAAATTACAAGGTGGCTTTCAAAATCAATCCATTTAATAATAACACTATTCAAAAACGTAAAAATGATATTAATATTATATATACTTATAATATAAAGTTAATAAAGATAATAATAATAATATAATTAGAAATAATGTTAAACATGTTAATAATAGTTGTAAAAAGCAAATGTGCGAGACTTAGTTAAAATTTTAGGTTTATAATCCTCCTGAAATAATCACAATATTAACTAAATAATTACACTAATAATAATAATATTAATATTATTATTAATAATAACATTAAACATATAAAAATTTACTTAAATAAGTAAAGGCCGAGATGAATAATATATCTTACTCAATAATACTCCCAGACCTGTAACAAAAATTTAGAAATTAGAATACATTCAATATTACTAATAATAATAATTATAATAATAATAATTAAAGTTGAATTAACACTAAAATTTAGGCTAAAAATAGAATAATTATCAATAATTCAAAACTAAGTGTTTAAAATGTTTAGGGTTTCACCTTGAGTCAGAGGATGTAGGTGGAACCGGCGGTGGTTCCCGGAGGTGGCCGGAAAATGGATCTAAGAGGGTTAAAAATGAAGAAAAAGAGGTAAGGGGGAAGGAGAGAAATAAAATAAATCTATGGGGATGTGGAGGAGATTTATCAGGAGTTAATGGTTGGTTTGGAAGGTGTTAGAAGCGGCGCATGTGGTGGTGGCTGGCGTTTCAAGGTCTCGGGGTGGAATTTTCTGGCGAGATAACTAGCCAACTTTACACGATTATGGAGGCTTGTACAAGGTGAATCGAAGGTCGTGGATGGTCTAGTTAATTAGATGGTGTTGCAGGGAAGATATTGGGATGAAGCGAAGGCGTTGAAGTTAGCCAGAGATGGAGGAAGAGTCGTCTAAAGAGGCGGTGGCGCATAGGCGATGCTTAGGGTTTCAGGGAAAAAAAATCCCGAACCCAGGCCATAAGAGAGGTATTTATAATGTTGGAGGTTAAGTCCGAGTTGGGGGAAGTTATCAGGGGGTCAAAGCTGGTGAGAAACGTGATGGTTATGGTGTCGATCGGGCGGAAAAATTTTCAAATTTTGCCCGACCCTTCGCGAGAGGAATGGAGCAAACGAGCGGGAGAGAGAGACAGTTGAGGGTTTCAAATGAACGTGCAGACCGAGAGGAAGAAAACGAGCGGGAGAAGAGCCGGTCACGCCACGTGTGGCCGGCAACGCCATTTCCGGGGAAGGAAGGAGGTGGGTGGTTATGGCGTCGGGCGGGAGGAGGAAGAAGAAGATGGGGGAGGCTGGCCGGCCGGTTCGCGGGGGAGAAAAGAAGGAAAAAGGGAGGGCAGGCCGGGCGGTTCGTGCGACGTAAAATGTCGTTTAATGAAACGACGCGCTTTGAAGAAATAAAAGGCTGAATCGCGGCGTCTTGAGTTAGCTGGTAACGGTTATAAAATTTAAGTGAAACGCGGCGTTTAGTTGGAAAAACGATATGAAACGCAGCGTGGGGAGGGACGAGGCAGGCGGCGATGCGGGCTGGGCCGCGTCGAAGGAAAACGAATGGATTGGGCCGTTGCGCGGCCCAATTTCGGCGAGGAAAAGAAAAGGAAAAGAAAGAAAAAGAAAGAAAAAGAAAGAAAAAGAAAGAAAGAAAGAAAAAAATAAAAAGGGAAGGAAAAAGGAAAATTAAATAATTAATTTGGGTCCATTTAATTTAATCCAAATATTTAGGATATTTAAAAATAATAATATTTAAATAAAATAAATTTTAAACCCCTTTTTAGGCTAAAATAGGCTTTTTAAAGGATTTTTCCAAAATTCTATTTTAATATAATAATCACTCAAATTTTATTTAATTTAATTATTTATAAAATCAAAATTAATATGAAATTATTTTATCTTTCTTAATTTGAATAAAATAAATTATTTAAATAAATTTCCAAATTTAAATCTTTAATTAGATAATATGCCCAAATTTCCTTTACTTAACCTATTTATAAAAATTTCTTATTAAATTGCCCTAATAAATTTCCTTTTATTTTAATAAAATAATTTATTAAATTAAAATTTTAAATACAACCTTATTTAAATATAATATTTAAAATTAGAAAAATATCGGGGCATTTCACTTATACTCCACTCATCCTTATTTATTTTTTATTTTTCCACCTTCTCAGATTAGGGTTTCCTCCCAATCCCTATGTAATATCCCAATTTGAGCGGAGTGTTATAAGGATTGATCTGGCTACTTATATCAACATGGTATACCATCATTTTGGTGATTCCATCCTAAGAACTCCATAGTTAAGCGTGCTGGCCATGGAGCAATTTTAGGATGGGTGACCTCCTGGGAAGTTTCAGAAAATTTCTCGGGAAGTGCGTGAGTGAGGACAAAGCGTGCTGAAAGGACTCGTGTTGATCTGTGGGGCTATCCGATCAATCCGAAAGCACTCCAAGGTAGCCCCGCGTGGTCATATCGACTCGGGGTGTTACACCCTAGCTCGGTCTCCTATGTACCCTTATACTATCCCATATACTATTTTTCACCTAAAGCCTTCAATCACCCAAACAACTCTTCCATTTCCTTTCTCACACCCCAAGTCAACTTCCATACGTAAAGCTCACCCTCGTGTAGACTCTATCCATCCCATACAAACCCTCAAAGTTTTTCATACAAAATCCTAAAACTCCCATGCAAAACCCTAGATTCTCCCATGCAACCCTAGATTATCCCATGCAAGTTCATCCACTTTATTTTTCCTAAAGTCTCCCCTTTTATTCTTCCTCTTATGTGTCATGAAATATTTAGGTCAATCCCACCTACATTAGCCAACTTACTTCCCCTTAGTCACCTTACTCTCCTAATTTTCTTTTTCATCTTTCCATCCTACAATACCACATTAAATATCCCTACATGAAAGTCTTAAAGGGCCACATCACATCACATCACATCACATTTCACCACATATACATATTAAACATATACCATAAAAAAACACATAAGCATACATCACTCCAAGCTGCGCTACACATAGAACAGTTAAACTAATAGCACATGATAAACAACATATCATTATACATGGCATCCAAGGCATATAAGATACATAGCACACATAAGGCCTTAGCTACCCTTATCTAGCACGACAATGGCCTTGGAGCACGTTCCTATGCCTTCTCAGGGTTTTGACTGGTTTCACCTATAAGAGGGAGAAACTAATGATTAGTTTCGCTCCTACTAAAATATTATTATTTCCTATTTTATTCTAAGATTAGGGTTATTATTATTAAGGGAAACTTTACAAGTGCAAAATAGGGTTTTTACTAATATTTATAGCCATATTCATATTATTAAATCTAATAACTTTATGTCCTTTACTAATAGTACTAACACTAGTTATAGCAAAAATAGAGATATTAATAATAATAGTAATACTAATACTCCCATTAATAGAAACCCTAGTATTTTTAAGGCTAAGACTAATAATAGGGTTAGGGATAGAACAATAATGTCATAATTGTAACACTAACAAAATATTGATATTGCGAAGGATAATAATAATAATAATAATAATAATAATAATAATAATAATAATAGTAATATTTGAAATAATGATAATATGAGGGTTTGAATATTTTTACCATAATAATAATAGTGATACTAACAACAACAACAACAATAATTATGGTATTATTCGAAATAATGTGAAATAAGGTTTCGACCCTTCATTGTAATAATAATAATAATAATAATAATAATAATAATAATAATAATAATAATAATAATAATAATAATAATAATAATAATACAATTAAAATGAATAAGGATTGAATAATTAGGATTTAAGGGTTGAGAGGGTTTAGGGTACCACCTACGGTTGGTGGTGACTGGCGGCACAGGTAGCGATGCATGGCGGTGGCGAGGAAAGAGGGAAAAAAAGAAGCTTAGTTGAGTGTTAGGAATATGAGAGGGGGGATGAGGGTGGAAGTTAGGGTGGTTGAGGTTGCCTAAGTTGAGAGGGTTGGAATGAGGGTGGTGGTGCGACCAAAGGTGGCGGTGCAGGCTGCGATTCTATGGTGGCCAAGAGTGGTGGAAAGGGAGGAAGGGAGGAGGAGAGGGAGGAAGGGGGAAAGGAGGGTAGGGGGAGGTAGTGGAAGGTCTATAGGGAAATTTGGGAGGTGGAAGAGGTGGTGGTTGCGGCAGGAGTGGTGGAAAATTATGGTGCAATGGGCAGTAGAGGTGGAAGTGCGTGTGCATGGGACGGAAACTTTGCACGGTCGGGGTGGCTCATGCAAGGAAAATCGAGGGTGGAGGGTGGTGTATTTTGGTAGAAGGTAAAGTAGGGAGTGGTGCTGTGGGTGGCTCAAGTGGTGTCACTAGACGACGGCAAAGGCGACAACGAGGGTGTTTGATAGGGCGATGGTGCATGGAAGGGATTTTCTGGGTTGTAGGAAAGAGTTCGAGTCTGGGCCTGGTTATGGGGTATTTATAGGGAAAAAGGAGGGAATAAGGTTAGAGGAGAATGGGAGAATAAGGGTAGGTAGGTGAGGGCACACCGGTCGGTGTAGGTTTGCCATAGTAGGCTGCGATTGGCCAGGGAGGAAGAAATGGCAAGTGAGAATAGGGGAGGGTTGGTTCGGGTGAAACGGTGGGCAGATCAGCGGGGAAGAGAGAAGAGAGATGGATGGTCAGCGAGCATGGTAGGCGGAAAGATTCACAGCGCAGGTTGGGGGAGGTTGCAGGTCACGATGGGGGAGGAAGAAGGAAGAAAAGGGAGGGGAGTGGACCGAGCGGTCTAGGAAAAGAAAAGAAAGAAAAGAAGGAGGGAATCAGCCAGACAGCTAGGAAAAGAAGGAAAATGTGGTGCACGGAGCCTGGGTTATGCCAAGGAGAAGAAAGGGGGAAGAGGATTGGGCCGCAGGGGAGTTGGCCCAAATTGGGGAAGAAGAGAAAAAGAAAAGGAGAAAGGAGAGAAAGAAAGAGAAAGGGAAAAGAAGGAGAAAAAAGGGAAGAAAAGAAAAAGAAAAAGGAAAAATAGGATGGCTAGGGTATTTGGAATATTTTTTGTATTTTAGGATATTTAAAAATAATAACATTTTAATAAAATAATACTTAATTTCCTTTTTAGGCCAATTTGAGATTTTTGAAATATTTTTCCTAACTTCTATTTTAATTACGAAACCTAAATTTTCATAATTAAAATATTTATTATTTTCTTCTTGATTTGCCTTAATTAATTTCCTTTTATTTTAATAAAATAATTTACTTAATTAATTTTCTAATAACTTCTTAATTAGCTATAATTCTTAAAATTAGGGTTTTGGGGTATTTCACCTAAAAATAATATCTAATTTTAGCATATTAAAAGTAGAAAATTAAAAGAATAAATTTTGTCAAAAGCTTAATTAAATACATACTAGTATAACTATTGTTATACCTCAAAATTAACCCAAAATGCTCAAAATAAAAGGTATGGCTCACCCTACATGAGTAGTGTGAGCTGCATGCATAAAATTTTAGGAAGAAGGGGTTGAGGAGGACAAGTGGGAAGAAAGGAGAGGTTGTTTCGGTTAAGGGTTTTAAGGGTTGGGTTGAGGGCTTGTGGAGGGGAGTTAGGGTAGTGGTCGAGGGTTGACAATCGGGGGCTCAGGATGGTGGTGGGGGAAACTATAGGGCTGGGAAAGGTGGATGCAAGAGTGGAAAAAGAGAAGAAGGAAGGGAAAAGAAGAGGAGAAGAGATGAGCTGTAGGGGGTTTCAGCTAAGGGGAGGAAAGGTAGTGGTAGGGGAGGTGCTAGGGAGTGGATTGGTGGTTGTGGAGGCGGTGAAAGAAGGAAGAAGGCGGTGTATGGTGGTGGTGTAGTTTGGAGGCCAAGAAGGAGGGGAAAGAAATGGAAGGAAGGGAAGGGGCTGTAAGGGCGAGTGAGAGTGATGGGATGGTGTGGGGAGGTTGAAGGGATGTCAGGGAGGTGGATATAGTGGTTAGTTGGGTGGAAGAGGTGATGATTGAGGGTGGAGGAGCAAAAATAGGGAAAGAGAAGATAAGGAAATAAAGAAAAGAGAGAGGGCTTTGTAGGGAGGTGAGGGAACTCGAGGTAGGTCAAAAATGAGTAGAAGAGAAGGACATAAGGAGAAGAAAAGGAAGAGTGAAAGAGGGTAGGTATAGCCGGTTAGGTAACTACTGTGGGTTGGCATATAGGGTAGCAGGAGGGAGAAGAAGAATAAGGGAAAGGGAGGCATGCACGGAGAGCTGTAGAGCTTTGTGTGTGGCTAAAAATAGAAGGAAAGGGATGGGGAGAGAGGTAGAGAGAGCAGGGTTATAGGGGAGTTGGCAGATAGGTAGTTATAGGTTGTTGCAGGCTACCATGGTGTGCAATAGTTGAAGGAGAAGGAAGGAAGAAGAAGAGTAAAGAGAAAGAGAGGCGCAACCCAACTAGGCGAGGGAGAAAGAGAGGCACGACCCAATCCTATAGGCATGAGGGAGAGGGGGAAAAGAAAAGAAGGGTTGGGTTGGCCCAACTAAAGGGAAGAAAGGAAAAGAAAAAGAAGAGGGAGATGAGCTGGGGCGACAACGTGGGGAGATAGGGAGAGGAGAAGGGTCAACGACCCAGCACAGGAAGGTAGGCTAGGTAACTCGAAGAAAAAAGAAGGGAAGAAAATAGAGAAAGGAGGAAAAGAAAAAGGATGGAAAAGGAGATGAAAAAAGAAAAAAGGAAAAAAAGGAGAAAAATAATATTTAAAATAATTTTTGGAATAAGGGTATTTAATATTTTAGATACATAAATTAATTTAATACTTTAATTTATTAAAATTTAATATATTATTTTAATAGGGTAATTTTAGTAAAATATTAGTTTGAAAAATTATTTAAATAAAATAAGTATGATAAAATAACAAAATATTTATTTTTATTTATTAAATATTTGTATCCATTTTTATACACTCAAAAATCCACAAAAATATTAAAATTAAATAAATTTAAAAATTAAATTATCCCAAATGAAGGCTATTTATTAAATTCTAGGTTTTAATTTTTAAGGGTATTACAAAACCCATCTTCCTTCTTCCTTTTTCTTTTTTTGCTCAATATGTATACTAAACAAGTAATGGTTCTTGCCATCATTTTTTTTCTTTAAATATGTAGGTACTGACATGCATTTTTTTTCTTTTTTTTTTCTTGTCTTCAAGCTCAACTTGCCTTCATTTTTTTCTTTTTTTTTCTTCCACTTTAATATACATGTGCTATGTGGTATGTAGTGCTTCTTGCAATTTTTTTTTCTCTTGGCTCACATGCTAGTAAGCATGTTTGGGCTGTAAGTTCATGTATAATAATTTTTAATTTAATTACTTATTTTTTTGAAAAAAAACTAGTTATATATATACACACACACACACACACACACATGTATGCATGAATATGTATATCTACATTATAAAATATTTTACCTGCCATCGATACTTGATCTATAAATATCACATGGAAAGCATAAATAACCATCAACATTATAGCTATATAGATCCATCCCAAAAACATATTGGCCGGTTTGAAATCTCTTAAGCCAAATATGAACAAGGCTATTAGAAGTAAAAGAGAACCTTAAATTTTTGCAATTGAATCTATCTTACTGTATTTTTTTTTCATAAAAAAGGGAAGGAAGAAGAAGAAGATAGGAAATGGTTGGAGGAAGAAGATAGGGGAAATGAATGGGTAACGATATGTCTTTTATAGGTCTGTTCAGTGGAAAAAAGGGAAGAAAAAGGGATACATTTTTCCTAATAATATATTTTTCTATATTGGTTTGTCTAATTTAAATATGTTATACTAAAATTTTGCATGATTTTTTTAAACTAAGATTATCTTAATGTTTGTATATATAGTACACTCCATGGCAACTATTGAGAATAGAGGGTTCAGTATCCTTAACCTATTAGGTCAAAGATATCTAGAATGAAAAGTTACTACACTAGCACATCTAAAGGCTATAGGCCTTCATCATACTATTGCAGCAAATAATAATGCAATAGAGGAAGAAAAGGAAAGGGTAACAATATTTATTCACCACCATTATATGAAAGTATGATAATTGAGTACTTATTAGAAGAAGATCCCAAAAAATTATTGGGTAGTTTAGCAGAGAGGTACGGGCACCAAAATATGGTCCTCCTCCCAAAAGCTTAATATGACTAGATCTACTTAAGGTTTCAAGATTATAAGAGTATATGTGATTATAACTCGGTTATGCATCGATTAACGTCTCGACTAAAAATGTGTGGACAAGCAGCTACCAATGAGGAGATGCTAGAAAATACACGCGCCACTTTTCATGCATCAAATGTCTTATTTCAAGAGCAATATAGACTAAGAAGTTTTAAGAAATATTTAGAACTAATACAAGTTTTATGTAACACCCCAAAAATCACAATTGAAAATTTTCATTTAATTAAAACACTTAAAAGCACTGGGGGTGCTACCAATTAAAAATTTTAATAAAACATTAGCACACTTAAAAACAAAGATTTATGAAAAACTAAAATGTTCATAACATGAGAATTAGAGTGCGTGATAAAAAGTTATTACAACCCAAATGGGGTACATAGTCAAAAGTTCTGAAAAGTGATAACAGGTACAACAATAAAATGAAAACATTAGTAGATAGGGATAAAAAGAGAGTCTGGCCTACATCCACTCTCGGCCCTAAGTAAGTCCAATAGTCAACACACATCCCTACCTGACGCATCTAGTACATCATAAGCATCAAACACGATACCTCCTACTCGTATAAATTCAGAAGGGCGTTCTACTCTTGGGAATGAGTAGCACCTATGAAACGGACAGTCAGTACACTACATACTGAGCAAGGTAACCATATAGGTAAGGCCAGTAAGAAAACAAACAAGTAAGGCATACAAGGCATAATTTAGGTTCATATCATCAGGCCAAACTTAGACTAATATTCTGTCTTATACATTTCTTATATTAATTCTGCATGAGTACGGAAACTCCACTATCATAGCCGATGGAACAAAAACACTCTACAGGGCAGAACGTAACTGACCACTATTATAGCCGGTGGATCGGAATCACTACATAGGGCAAAACACACCTGACCACTATTATAGCTGGTGGATCAGAAAATCAACCTCACTGGCCCTGACTCATGTGGTGTTCTACTGTAAGTAATTAGTATCTTTCCATGTATTATATTTCTATTTTACACATTTCTTATATTAATTCTGCGTAAGTATAGAAATTTCACTATTATAGCCGATGGACCGGAAACACTCTACAGGGTAGAGCACATTTGACCACTATTATAACTAGTAGACAAAAAAATCAACCTCACTGACCCTAACTTATGTGGCGTTCCACAGTAAATTATTAGTATCTTTCTATAACTTATTACCATGCAAAGTTTGGTTTATCAAGCCTGGAATCCCCCACTATATAGCCGGTGGACTGGAAATACTCCATAGGGCAAAATGCACCTGACCACTATTATAGCCGGTGGACTGGAATCGCTCCATAGGGAAAAATGCACATGACCACTATTATAGCTGGCAGACTGAAAAAATATATCCTCTCTAGGCCCTAGCTCGATAATCATTCACTTTAAGTGTTTAGTATTTTATTATATCTTATTTCACAACCTTAACTAGACATGTATAACCCACTAGACTTCCCATACTCACGCTTTTATTCTCAGCTTCCTAAAAACCCTATCCCATATCTTGGGACTTCTACCCCCTCTAGTACATCTAGACATTCCGTCCCACTCTTTCCTCATTACCATGAATACCCAACTCTGAGGTCCACTTTTTGTATCTCTAAATCAACTAAACATCACTCTCTAGGGTTTTCCTTTAGGAAACCCTAATTTGGCTTATATGGCCCAACCTTCCTCTATCCTACACAACTCATGCTTCTTTGCCCACAATTCATCACCTCACTCAATTCATCCCCAAGCACCCCACTTTACTTCCCATTTCACACATATAGTCATGAAACCCTATTTGGCCATCCCAAAACCCTAGTACCTCTATTTCCTTATACAATGCTATCCCTTCATCACTCTCACTTACCATCCCCTCTTCCACATGACACATATCCATCACAACCTATGACCCCAAGACTTCCTTCCCATCTTTCCCACTCACCATGAGAACCTAAAACTCTTCTTTGTTTCCCAAACCATCCCTTTCGTCTATCCACACCTGACATCACAACCTCACTATCCAACTCCCACACATGATCACAAGACCCTAGTTCACTCCCCAAAACCGTAGTACTTCTCCTTTCTTTTATGTCACCCTCTTAACACCCAAATATATTTTTCTCACTTGACCCACTTTTCCTCCATGTGACACTCCTTCCATCTTTTATTTCCTATTCTAACCATTTCCATTAGTTTTCCCTTCCTTGCACACTTCTCTCACTTAAGGTTTCCTCCTAAAACCCTAAAAATTCTTCCCTTACCCTACTTAACCCTTAAGTTAACTTTTTCAACGTAAAATTCATCCCCATGCAAAGGCTTACCATCTCATGCAAACCCTAGACTTCCTATGCATGTTTTGGTCCATTCCCTTAATTTATTCCCATTATTCCTCTTTTTTCCCACCTGGTCATAAGATATTTAGGCCATCTTTACTATCCACTTTGTCAACTCATTTACCTCACTCTTTTCCATTTCTCTCACAACCACATCACACTATTTAGGGCTTCCTATCGTTCATGTCATAAAACACATTTCATGAACAAGCAACAATACCACATTACACATATCATAAATCACATGCAACTTACCTTAGCTCCATACTTAGCAAGCTGCACTACAAAAACATAATATATAAAGCACACACATCAAATCAGCACACATATCACATTTTTCACACACATTAGGCCTTAACTATATCCTTACCTAAAACGACGCCGGGCTTGGAGCACGCTCCTACACCTCCTTAAGGTTTTGACTTGGTTCACCTATAAGAGGATAGGGTTAAATTCCATCTTTCTAACATTATCATTATTTTCTACTTTACCTTTATCATAATCTAGTATCAGGGTTAATAAGAATAGTAGATTCATAAGTAAAAATAAGGGTATTATTCTTAAAGTAGCTAATCATACTATTACTAGTCAAAATAGGTCTTGGTAGTTATATTGGTCCATGTTAAAGTATTATTAGCAACATTTAATTACTAAAGATAATAACTTTAATATTAACAACAACAACAACAATAATAATAATGATAATAGTGATAATAATAATAATAATAATTTGAATCATAATACTAATAATAATAGTATTAGTAATACTAAAATAGTGACAATAATGATAATAAGGATGATAATAGTAGTAGTAGTAGTGATATAGGGAATAATAATAATAATAATAATAATAATAATCTTAATAATAATAATAATAAGTGTTTGAATAATCATAATAATAATAATATTCATAATAATAGGGCCAAAGTTAAAAATAGTAATAATAATAATAATAATAATAATAAGAGTGAAAATGATAATAATAGTAATAATAATGATATTAACACTAATAAAATTAAATAGTAATTGCATTAATTATTTTTAAAGGTTAGGGAGATTAGGACACAACCTAGGGTAGTGGTGGAGGTGGAAGTGGGGTTGGAGAGGTGGATTTTTAGGTTAGAAGAGGGAGAGTGAGATGGTGGTTGTGGTGGTGGTGGATTCTCTAGGTTGAGAGGGTTGGAATGGTGGTGCTGGTGCAGCAAAGGTGGCGGCTCAGGCGGCGGTTGTTGTGGTGGCCAAAGGTGGTAGAGAAGGAGAGGGAGGCAAGGAGAAAGAAAGGTAGGAGGAGGTAGGGGAGACTCTGCTGAGTGGTTTGGGTGGTAGGAGAAGTAGTGGTTGCGGCGGAGATGGTGGTGCGTGGCTAAGATGGTGGTTCACGGTGGCGAAAGGGGTGAAGATGGAGGAGGACGGGCAGATTGGGTAGCTTACTTAACATAACTGGGTCCTCTCGTGTAGGGGGAATTAGAGGTGGTGAGTGGTATGGTTCGGTGGAGGGTGATGCAAGGAAGAGTTTGACAGGTGTGTCAGGCAGCAGCGTTGGGCAACGGTGGCGGTGGCGCAAGGAAGGTTGATTTTTCTAAGCATGGAAAAGAAGGCCAATTGAGGTCGGGTAGGAGGTATTTATAGGCCATTGGTGGGAGGATAAGACAAAGGGGGAAGAGGACAAAGGGGCAAGTATGGTAGACTTGCCAACCGACGATGGCAAGCCAGTACAAGCCTTTGATTTGTAGTTTTGGTTGGGCTAGGGAGGAGAAAAAGGAAAGGGATGGGCCATGCGTGCGAGGAGGTATGGGGATGGTTGGGGTCAAAAAAGGAAAGGAAAAGGACAGGGAGAGAGAGGGATGGTGTAGGTCGGTGGTATAGGGGTAAAGGAAGAGGATGGTGGTAGGTCACGGTGCAACCTACAACACGTGGGAGGAAGAAGAAGGTGAGGCGGTGGGCTGACCGATTTGGGGACAAAAGAAAAGAAAGAAAAAGGAAGGAAATCGGTGGTTATGAGGGGGAGGAAAAAAATGACGTGGGATGGGTCCCACTGGGAAAGAAGAGGGGGGGAGAGTTAGGCTGTGAGGGTGTAGACCCAAACCGGGAAGGAAAGGAATGAAAAAAGAAAAGGAGGAAGGAGGGAAAATGGGAAAAGAAAAAAGAAAAAAGAAAAAAAGGAAAAATGGGTTGGTTGGGTATTTAAAATATTTTAGTACTTTTATATATTTTCAAATAATAAAATATAGTAAAATAATAGTTAAATTCCCTTTTTATATTAATTTAGGATATTTTGGGTTTTCTAAATTCTATTTTAATTAGCAAAATACCCTAATTTTTTCTAATTAAATTATTAATCATTTTTCCTCTTGATTTTGCCTTAAAGATTTCCCCTTATTTTAATAAAATAATTTATTTAATTAATTTTCCTAATAAATTCCTATTTTAAAATAATTTCTAAAATTAGGGTTTTTTAGGTATTTCTAAATATTCCCCCTTATTTTAATAAAACAACGAATTGTTGATGAAATATCATAACTTAAGGCCCGTTTGTTCCATATTATTACCTGAAGCTAATGCCACACAAAATGTTGGACGTGCTCATTACCACAAACTAGGACGTGGTAATTATCATGGCCGAAGTTGTGGTAGAGTCCGCAGTAATAACCATAATTGTGGAGATATGGGTTTTAAAGAAAATACAAATTTAAGAGCACATATATCATGGGGCACAATAGATTCCCTACAAAGAAAAAATCACTATGTTATAAATGTGGTATGACTGGGCACTAAGCTCACACTTATAAAATTGCCAAATACTTAGTAGATTTATACCTAATATCCATCAAGGATAATGGGAAGAATGTTGAATTTAACTTCACTAATAATGCCACCACCTCTATTCCCACTCTATAAATTGTTGATTACTTCATGGATAACAATGAGAACAGTGATAAATTTGCCATAATAGGGAATACTACGAATTCGGAGAATATTATCTCTACTATCTTTTTTTAATATGTTGTATAGTGTTCTCCATTAGTACGTTGTAACATGTCTTATATTAGCATATCAATTTATGATTTCTATAGTCCTTATTTATATTATCTTATAATTTCCGTTATTAATAAATATGAAGTTTTTTTAGTACCCTAACAATTATTCTTTATCCTTAAAATTGAAGATATGGACACATCTATAAACCATTCCAATGATGAAGAAAAATTTCTAGTAGACTGTGCCACTACACATACCATTTTGAGAAACAAAGAATATTTTCTCAGCTACAATATATTGATGGTAATGTAAATACCATATTTGGTGTTGCCAAGGTCATAAAAGGCTCTAGAAGAGTATGTGTGCTGCTCCCTAAAGGGAAAAAATTAGTAATTAATAACACACTATATTCGAGCAAATCTCAAAGAAATTTATTACGTTTTAAAGACATACATCAAAACGGTTACCCCTATAGAAACCATGAATGAAAATGGGAAAGAATATTTGTGTATTATAATGCATGAATCTAGCAATAAATTTACTTTTGAGAAAATGTTAGCATATTCCTTGAGATTATATTATATCGATATAAGTCTAATTGAAATAAATATGGTTTCTAACCAAAAGTTAGAATAAAAGGAGATATTTGTGGACAGATTATCCCTCCATGTGGGTCATTTCGATATTTTATGGTGCTAATCGATGCATCAACACGTTAGTCACATGCAAGTCTATTATCTTGTAGAAATTTGGCATTAGCTAGACTTTTGGTTCAAATCATTTGATTAAGAGTCCAATTTCTAAATTATGCAATAAAGAAAATAAGGATTGATAATGCTGGTGAATTTACATCCCAATTATTTAATGACTATTGTATATCAATTAGGATTGATGCGGAGCACCCAGTGGCTCATGTTCATACACAAAATGGTATTGTTAAATATTTAATTAAGCGATTGTAATTGATTGCTTGACCATTGCTGATGGGTTTCAAATTACTATGGGAACATGCAATACAACATACAGAAGCCTTAATTTGATAAAGACCAACTGCTTATCATAAATACTCTCCATTACATTTGGTATCTAGTAAAGAACCAAATGTATCACATCAAATAATATTTGGTTGGGTTTTGTATGTTCCTATTTCTCCACCACAAAGGGTGAAAATGGGTCCACAATGAAGGCTAGGAATTTATATTGGTTTTGAATCCCCATCAATTATTAAGTATCTCAAACTAATGACTGATGATATGTTCATAACACGGTTCGCTGATTGTCATTTTAATGAAACAACATTCCCAACCTTAGGAGTATATAAGATCAAAGTGGACCCTTATACAAAGGAGATTGTATGGGATGCAACAAGTTTATCCTATCTTGATCCATGATCAAACTTGTGTGAGCAAGAAGTGCAAAATATTATACACTTAAAAAATGTAGCTAATTAATTGCCTGGCATATTCACTGATATCAAGAAAGTGACAAAGTCACATATTCTAGCAATGAATTCTCTTGCAAAAATTGTAGTTCCTACTAAAATTTTAGATATAACTCCTACAAATGAAACTATAATACATCAAAAGTGTGGTAGACCATTTGGTTCAAAAGACTTGAGACCAAGAAGGATGAGAAAGTAGGATAATATGCCAAATGATGTCAAAATTATCCTTCCATTGATGAAAGAGATGATCATACATCAAAGGTTGAGGACACCACCTCAGAAGAGGTGCATGATGATTGAAATACCAATAATCATGAGATATCAATAAATTATGTTTCCATAGGAGAACCATTCGACAGAAAAGACAACATAGTAGATGAAGTATTTGCATATTGAATTGCATGTGAAATGAAAATGATCTTGAGCTAAGAAAGATAAATGAATGTCAAAAAAGATAAGATTGAATAAAATGGAAAGAGGCAATCCAATTAGAATTAAAATCCCTAGAAAAATGTGATGTATTTGGTTATGTGGTCCTTACACCAAGAGGCACAAAGCCAGTAGGTTGCGAATTAGCGTTCGTACACAACCAAAATGAGAAAAATGAAATTATAAGATATAAGGCAAGACTTGTAACCAAAGTTTTTTCTTAGATGCCAAGGAAAGATTATGAAAGCACATACTCCCTAGTTGTTGATGCAACAATATTGAGATTCTTAATTAGCTTATTTGTCTTTCAAATACTAGAGATGCGCCTTATGGATGTTGTGACGGCATATCTATAAGGATCACTCGATACAGACATCTATATGAAAGTGCCAAAGGGACTTAAACTATTTGAATCTCATAAATCAAAGCCTCGAGAAATGTTTTCCATAAAGTTAAGAAAAGCATTGTATGGATTGAAACAATCTAGACTTTAAATAGGATTTATAAATGATCTAATTAGCCCATATATTTTCATTAAGCAATCCCATTCTTGATTTACAATTATTGTAGTTTATGTTGAAGGCCTTAATATCATTGGAACACATGACAAACTTGAAAGTACTTTAAGACATTTTATAAAAGAGTTTGAGATGAAAGATCTCAGAAAAACAAAGTTTTATCTTGGTTTATAGATTGAGCACATAAATAATGATATCTTTATTTACCAATCAACATACACTGAGAAGATTATAAAGAGATTTCACAAGGATAAAGCACATTTGCTCAACTCTCCATTGATGGTTTGCTCGCTAAATATAAAGGATGATACATTCCACCCTCGTGATGAAAATGAAGAACTCTTTGGTTGTGAAGTACCATATTTGAGCACAACTAGGGGCATTAATGGTTTTTAGCCAACAATACATGCCCGGACATTACCTTTCCTATTAACTTATTATCAAGATATAGTTTAAAACCAACAAGAAGGCATTGGAAGGGAGTTAAAGATTTTTTTAGCTACCTTAGAGGTACTCATGATCTCATACTATTTTACCAAAGACATACAAATGCCACTCTCATCGAACATGCAGATGCAGGGTACTTATCAGATCCACACAAGGTAAAACCTCAAACCGGTTATGTGTTTACATTTGGACACACTACAATATCATAGAGATCAAAAAACCAAACTTTCACTGCCACATCATCGAATCATGTAGAGTGAATTGCCCTATATGAAGTTAGACGAGAATGTGTATGGTTGAGATCAATGATTCAACACATACAAAATGAATGTGGTATGAAAGTAATCATGGATTATCGCACTTTAATATATGAGAATAAGACAACTTGTATCACTTAAGTAAAGGAAGGATACATCAAAGGAGATAGAACAAAGCATATAGCACTAAAGTTTTTCTCCATTCATGATCTAAAGAAGGAAAGAATGGTCAATGTCCAACAAACTCAATCCTCCGAGAATCTAGCTGAATTATTCACAAAATCCTTGCCATCTAGAATATTTGAAGAAATGGTACATAAGGTGGGGATGTGTCATTTTTGAGATGTATGTTAAATTGAGGGGGAGCACTATATGCGTTGTAATCTTTTTTCCCTTCGTTCAGGTTTTTTCCCATTAAGTTTTTTCTAATAAGGTTTTTAATGAGACAATATATCTAAAGTGTATAAATGTGATAGATAAACATTTAAAGGGGGAGTGTCATGGGTATTTGGGTGAATGTTCACCTCAATAAGTAGCATATGCATTTAATGCATATATAGATACTTACTCTTCCTCCCAAATTTTATGATATGTGTATTTATCTTATATACCATATAATATATATAAACAGCTAGTAGATAAATATATAGTCTAACTCTCAGAAAAGAAATTACTACTACATTTTACTTATTTAAGAGTTCACAAACATTGTAGATTTACATAATTTTCAACACACACACACACATATATAGGGGCTAGGTATAAATAGAGATGATAATCAAACGAGTTTTATCAAAAATTCGATGGGTTTTATATGTTATATGTGTTATATGTATAAATGGATATGAATAAATAGATATAAATACAAACATGGATAAAGAAGAGAAATATGTGCCGGGTTTGGGTATGGATATAGGTAAAGGATCTTTAGATCCATATCTATCTTCATATCTGTATCCGTACCTACATCCGTTTACCCATATAAAATCATATTTTTACTCTCATTTATATATCCTTAAATATATTTTCTAAGGATCAAACTGAAGATATAATTGAATTCTAACAATTTAAGCATATAATTCTAATAGTGATTAAATTTTATTTTAAACTTGATGGATTTTACCTAAAATTCAATGTGTTTTATCCGATTGATAAGTAAATAGATATGGAGGAGGAAAAAATACCCATTAAATTTAGATATAGGTATGTGGTATGAAAGTAATCATGGATTATCCCACTTTAATATATGAGAATAAGACAACTTATATCACTCAAGTAAAGGAAGGATACATCAAAGGAGATATAACAAAGCATATAGCACTAAAGTTTTTCTCCACTCATGATCTAGAGAAGGAAGGAACAGTCAATGTCCAACAAACTCAGTCATTAGAGAATCTAGCTGAATTATTCACAAAATCCTTGCCTACCCACTAAATTTAGATTATCTTATCAGGTTTAGATAATGGATATGGAGTACCCGATTCGTTACCATTCCAAGGTATAAAGACTAATCAAAATAATTTGATAAATTTTAACTATTGATGTAACACCCCAAAATTCACTATTTTTTTATAAAAAAATAGAAACACTTAAAATAAAACCTGTGAATTCTGGGGATGTTACTGCCACACTTAGTACTAGATCGATTCACTCCTACCGTTCCAATACAAAGTGCTAAGGCTAAAAGAATTATTGTCACTTAAATTAGTACTTAAACCGAAAGTTCATAGCACAAAAATCAGAGTACGCATAAAAGTTTATATAAATCCAAAGTACAAAATCAAAGTTCCTTGAAAGGAAATAATGTGTACAAACATTAAAGTTTGATTCTGAAGAATTCAATGCATAGAAAAAATGACATCAAGGAAAAATATATCATAGGAAGAGAAACAGGGCCACACCACTCTGATCATCAAACCCGACCCATAATCAACACTCAGTCCCGCCTGTTGCCTTATGGACATCAATGGCATAAAAAAACATCGCCCACCTGCACAAAGTTAGAAGAGCCTCCTACTCGTGGGAATGAGCAATACCCATAAAAAGGGTGATCAGTACACTACGAACTGAGTAAGGTAACCGTGCACTAAGGTCAACACGTAAAATCATATAAACCATGTAGAAAAATAAAAGAGCATGAAGTCCAACATGATAACATAATATCGTACGATCATTCGGGTAAATACATAAAGGCTCATTTATAGTCCGAATTAGTTAATTAATTAATCTTTGATCAGAACTCATTTTCACGCCATATTTTTTTATCAATCCATGTGAGTACAGGAACCTCCTACTATTTTAGCCGATGGCTCGGTCACATATAGGGCAACATGCCCTAACCACTATTATAGCTGGTGGATAGGTCTCGTATAGGGTGAAAACGCTAACCACTATTCCTTAACGGTGGATCGATTTAGTTCCTACTCACATGGTGTTCCACTGAGGTTTAGTTATTGAGCTCAGGATCCCCCACTATTATAGCCGGTGGGCCTGAAACACATAGGGTATAAAGCTCCTAACCACTATTATTTGCTAGTGGATCAAACACTTATAGGGGTAAGATACCCTAACCACTATTCTTAACTGGTGGATCGGCTAGACCTGACTCAATAATCTTTCACTTTAAATGATTAATGTCTTAAGTGTCTTATTCAAAAATTTTCACCCTAGACATGCATAACTTACTCCCTCTACGCTTATCCTCCAACTGACCTATAACATATCATGCAAACCCTGCACCTCCTAACTTGCCTCGACAACCTTTCCTCTATACTCTAACTCACATTAGAAGTCCAACTCTAAAGTATGTAGGTCAAGGCTCACTACTATACACCTTCAAGTCCACTTATTACCTTACTTTAGGGTTTTCCCCAGAAACCCTAGTTTAGGCTTGGCCCATCCTACTCTACTTTACACAACCCAAATCATTTTAACACTCCACACATCAAAACCCATAGATCCCTCCTTCGTCATCACACTTTAATCACCAAGTACACGTGCTATCACAGAACCCTAATTAGCCACACCAAACCCTAGCTGGCCACACCAATCCCTAACTTGGTCTCCTACGTACCCTTATATTGTTCCACGTACTATTTTTCATCCAAAGTGTTCAAACACCCAAACAACACTTATATTACCTTCCTCACACCCCAAATCAACTTTCCCTACGTAAATTTCACTCCTATGCAGACTTTACACATCCCATACAACCTTTCAAACTTTTCATACAAAACCCTAAAACTCTCACGTGAAACCCTAGATTCACCCATGCAAACCCTAGATTCTTCCATACATACTTAGATTCTCCCATGTAAACCCTAGCTTCATTCATACCAAAACCCTAGATTCCTCCATGCAAAACCCTAGATTCTATCATACAAAACCCTATATTAGATTCTTCTATGCAACACCATAGATTAGATTCTCCCATGCAAAACCATAGATTAGATTCTCCCATGCAAAACAATAGATCAGATTCTCCCATGAAAAACCATAGATTCTCCCATATGAAACCCTAGATTTTTCCATACAAAGCCATATACTATCCCATGCACAACCATAGATTCTCCCACTTTTTTATTTTATTTAAAATCCCCTTTTTATTTATCCACTCATAGACCATTAAAATATTCAAGTTAACTCACACCCCTTGGTCAACTAATTTCCCTTTGGTCAATTTACTTCCCCATTTTCCTTTTTCATCCTTCTGCCCCACCATCCACATTAAACATCCTCACACGCATGTATTAAAGGGTCATAATACATTACATCACATTCCACAACATTTCACCATATATACATATCAACATATACAATAAGAAGGTAAGTAAGCATACCTTAATTCCAATATGCTTCATACATAAAATAGTCAAGTAATAGCACATGATACACAACACGACATTATACAAGGCATCTAAGCATATAATACACATAACACACATAAGGCCTTAGTTACACCCTTACCTAAGATGGCATTGGTCTTGGAACACACTCCTATGCCTCCTTAGAGCTTTGATTGGTTTCACCTATATGAGGGAAAAGCTAAAGATTAGATTCCCTCCTACCAAAAATACTACTATTTCCTAATTTATTCTAAAATTAGGGTTTTTGATAAAAAATACTAATATAATAATAATAACATTAACTAATTACTAATTTTTGCTAAAGATATAAGAAATAATAGTAATATTGTAAAAGTTGATAATATAAGGTTTGAATATTTAATTCTAAAAATAATAATAGTGATATTAGAAATAATGCTAATCATAATAACAATAACAATAACAATCACAATAACAACAACAACAACAACAACAACAATAATAATAATAATAACAACAACAATAATAATAATAACCATAATGACAATAATAATAATAATAATAATAATAATAATAATAATAATAATAATAATAATAAAAAGACATAATTCGAAAGAAATTGAAATAAGGGGTTCGGCCCCTTTACCAAAATAATAATAATGATATGAATAATAATAATAATAATAATAATAATAATAATAATAATAATAATAATAATAATAATAATAATAATAATAATAAATACTAATGATGATGATGATGATGATGATGATGATAATAATAATAATAATAATAATAATAATAATAAGATATGATACTAATACTAAAATTCCAAAATAGGCATAATAGGGTCTCGGCCCTATCTAGAATAATAATACTAACATTGAAAATAATAATAATAATAATAATAATAATAATAATAATAATAATAATAATAATAATAATAATAATAATAATAATAATAATATAACCGAAATAAAAATATAATAGGGCTTCGACCCTTAATAGCAATAATAATAAAAACATTAGTAGTAGTAGTAGTAGTAGTAGTAGTAGTAGTAGTAATAATAATAATAATAATAATATATTCAAATAAAAGAAATAAAATAAAATAAAATAAAATAAAGCTTGTATAAATAGCAAAAAAGGGTTGAGAGAGTTTAGGGTTCCACCTTGGGTTGGTGGTGACAGGTGGCACTGACGGTGGTGCACGGCGATGGCAGCAGTGGCCGAAAAAAGAGAAAACAAGAGGAAAATTTGAGTGCTGGGAAAAAGAGGAAGAATGAGGGTGGGAGTAGGGGTGTTTATGGTTGTCTAGAAGGAGAGGAGTAGAATAAGGGTGTCAGCGCACAACGGCGGCGATGATGGCCGAAATGGCAGTAGCTTACAAGGAGGGTTTTCTGGGTTGGAAATCAAAAGCTCGAACCCTGCTGACTACGGGGGTATTTATAGGCCAGTGGAGTGGATGAAGTCAGAGGAAAGGTGGGAGAATAGGGTAGGTGGGTGAGGTGCATCGGCCAATGCCAGCAGTTGGTGCACGATCAATCGTGGCAGATTTGGCCTGCGATTGACTAGGGACAAGCGAAGAGAAAAATGTGTGAGAAGATAGGAAGTGGGTTGGGTTAAGGTAACTTGCAAGACGGTGGGAGAAAAAAGGGGAGAAACGGCGAGGTCGATGATAGAGCTTTTGGGTCGTTACAGGTTGACGAAGGGGGAGAAGAAGAGTGAGGAAGAAGAAGGTGGAGGGGGTGCTTGGACAGGTCGGCCGGGAAAAAAGAAAAGAAGGAAAAGAAGGGCAAAATGGGCCGACGGAAGTAAAATAAATGACAAAATGCTGCGTTTAGGGGACGGGCCAAGTTGGAAGATAAAGAAGGAAGGAGAGGCTTGGGCCGTAGGGCTGGCCTAGGTCAGGGGAGGGGAGGAAGGAAAAGAAAAGAAGAAGAAAGAAAAAGGAAGGAAAAGAAAGAAAAGAAAGAAAGAAAAAGGAAAAAGGAAAAATGGAAAAAGAAAATAGGTGGATTAGGTTTAAAGTTAAATAATTTGGATATTTGGAATATTTAAAATAATAATATTTAAATAAAATAATATTAAATTCTCTTTTTAGACTATTTTAGAATTTTTGAAAGATTTTTCCTAAATTCCATTTTAATTAGTAAAATACCCAAATATTTCCTAATTAAAATATTTATTATTTTCTTTTTGATTTGTCCTAATTAATTCCCTTTTTATTTTAATAAAAAAATTATTTAATTAATTTTTATAATAAATTCTTAATTGACTATAATTCTTAAAATTAGGATTTTTCGGGGCATTTCAGTTGAAATAAGCTAATGGAACAAATGATCCCAACTTAAATGTCATGCCATAAATCTCAAACCTAACTATAGGATTAAGACCTCATTTATTTAACATTTTATAATTTTTTATTGAAGATATTACATGTCTTAATCAAGTTTTAACAAAAATATACTTCTTGATAATAAGACAAAAAAAAGACAAATAGTATAACACTATAGTATTTTTACTGATTTCTTATAGCTGGCATATTCTTAAACTCTTACAAACAATATGAAAAGAAGGCATTATAAAAATAGTATTTGTTTGGTTCGTAACAAGCTATATTCGTCTTGGTAACAAATTATACTTGTCTTAGACTAAACTAATGGCCAGAATTGGCTTGAAAGACTAGCGCTCGATTATTGATTCCTTGGCCTCCCCAACCTACAGCACGAGGGACCATCGATGGTTGAAATACTATGTATATTAATATACACCGGCACCCTGTTCCACTTTCTTGACTTTTTAATGAAGTGAAGAAGTCGTCCTTCTTTTGGTACATTATTACTATTTTGTTTCAATTCTGCGGCATAAACTCCCTCCATCTTTAAATAAGTGCAGTTTTAATTTTTTGTCATTAAGGGAAAAAAATTCAAATAATTGAATTTTGTTATTAAAACACCACCGGAAATTATCAATATTGTTTGAATATATATATATAAACACATATAGTAAAATAATTATTACTAATAAATAAAATAGAAAAAGACTATTTAAAATTTATCTCATAAATGTAAAATAACATCCATTTAAGTTTAAAATTAAATTGTTAAGATGCCAAGTATGTAGAACCATAGAAAATATTTTTAACTTAAAACGCTTTATAAATATCTTGGGTAATCTTATCTTATTTTATATTAAAACAGAGTCTTGAAAATTATTTTGTCAACCTTCCATATGTCATGCATTGGTTGGTAACAAAAGAAAAAGAAGGGAGAAAATAAGTGTAGTATGGAAGACCAAGACCTTAAGAAAAAAATTTATATTCTATTATAAGTATAACACTTAATTTGTAGAAATTCTAATTGACATATCCTAAATTAAAATTTGATTATTGTGTGTATTATTATTATTATTATTATTATTATTATTATTATGTGTTAATTATTTGGACAAGTAGATTAAATATTTAAAAGGAAAAAATAATAGTAATAATAATATATTAATTAAGTCAAATTCTTGGTATTAAATAGCCTCTTAAAATTAATTATCTTTATTTATTTATTTATTAATTTTAGCTTAAATCTTTTTACTATTATTTTACCTTAAAATCCAAACCTCTAACCTTACCATACTCCCCTCATATGACCTCCCATTTGGTGTCATTCCAATTTTAACCAAGTTAGCTCCAACCAACTAACCTAATAGACCCAAATTTCTTTACCCAAAATTACTCAAACAACCCCATCTATGTAGCTGACCTTCTTTCTGTTTCCATTACCTTGGATCCTCTGCCAATCACTCTAATCAACACTTCACCCACACCATCTTGGTTCATTTATTCATATAAAAGCAGCTTGTGCCCTGTACTGCACTCATACATCATCCTCCTCTACAAGGCATGCTTTTATCCAATCTCCAAAACCTAGGCCCATCCTTTCTTCTTTTTCTAGCCATCTTAACCCTACATCCTTCTTCCCTTTTTCATTTTTTTCTGCCCTCTACACCTTTACACCAAGTTGGCCACACTAAATTGTCCCCCTATTTGTCACCTTCATTCTCATATCATCATCCAAGCCCCTTACTCTACTACCCTTTTTGTTTTACACTCTTAACCCCATTAAAGCCCTTGAATTCCACCTTTATTTTCGTTGTCTTCATCCTTTGTTTCCCCATATCAATGCTGCTATCTCTCTCCTTCTAGGTTCATTTCACCTAAATCCAACTTACTCCCCTTAAATAATTTTCCATTTTTAGAATCTCTAATTATAAAATTAGTAATTATGTGTAATTAATTAATTTAGTATGATTATTGTAATTTTTTAATTATGTCTATTATTATGGAGAATTATATATAAATTTAAATAGGTTATATTTTATTAGAATTTGAATTATTAGTTTTAACCCTAAGCTGAACCTTAACCTATATCTGTTTAACTATGGAACCCGAGCTCTACTAATGTTTTTTTCCTTTTCTTAATTACTCTAACTAGAAACCCTAACTCTATTATGATTTATTCTTCTCTCTCCCATGTCTATCGAGTAACTTTCTCCTCCTCAGTCATTCTTCCCTATTTAAACCATACTATGACACCTTCCCCCTAACTCCCATGTTCCCCTCATCCCCACTTGCTTATCCTAACCATTTGTACTCTTTCACCCATATAAACAGTCTCCTTCCTCATTTTTGTGTTTTTATCCACCAAAAATTAGAGTCTTTGGTCTATGCACTCCCCCTTTTCCACCCAAGCTTTAATTCATAACCTTCCTCTTCCTTCTCCCTTATTGTTTATCTATTTTCTTGAATTCATCTATGTCAAAATTTAGCAACCTTATGCTTCTCTGCCTCCCTTGTGAGAAAAAAAATCACATTTCACACCCTTGACAACGTGATAAACTCATGATGTTGGCTCTTTCATGTGTCCAGAACATCCAACAACTCACCCACTTGCTACACCTTAACCTTTGTTCCATGAACCTTTATCATTTCCTTCTCCTTATTGCATGACATCATCATATCTCCACCCCCTCTTCTTTGTGAGTGAGTGATTATAATACCCTATGTTTTTTTTCAAATTATTGAACGAGAATTATGCCAAATTTTAGGTCTTTTATTTTGATTTATTGTTATTATTTGGTTTGGGAAAAAGTTTGATTTAAATCATATTGAAAAATGGAGTTTATTGAGTTTTGTAGGCAAACCAATCAACTGGTTCCATGAATAAATCAACTAGTTTATTGTTTTAGAAAATTTAGTTTTCTTGATTAAATTGATCAAGTGGTTGGGGAAAACCAATTGAATGGTTGTAGAATAATCTATTGGTAAACTTAAGCCCATCGATTGGTTTTTCGAGTTGGTTATATTTGTTGTGCTTGATTTAAAAAAAAAACAAATCTCTTACCCTAAAATGAAATCTTACCAACCCATGCCAATTTATCCCTACGCGATTCCTAACCATTTTCATGATGTATTTAACTCAAAATATTACCTCAAAATGATCGGGAGGTTGATTGGGACAATTGAGTGGGGGAGATGATCTTAGCATTGTCTGTAACACCCCTAAAATTCATAGTTAAACTTTTTTTATTTATACAGAAAAATCATACATTTAAACACAGGGTGCTACCACAGTGATTAGCATAAGACTAACCCTTGGCCAGTCTCATACCAACCACAAGGATAGAAAATCTAAAGGTATTAATTTGAGTAGTAAATAAAACCAGAATAGTTCCAATATTTCATAAATAAAGTAGAGTGTGCAAATAACCAAGTTGATATAGAAATGAAAGTGAGTACAATAGCACCCCTATGGGGGAATTAAAATAGTGAATATAGCGATAAGAAAGGCAGGTAAAGGCAAGTGTGGACAACACCCTCTCGTACCCTAGGAAAAGTACAATAGGCCATCACTTAGCCCTACCTATAGCATCGTAGGCATCAAAGTCATCACAGGCATCATCTCCTACCTACACAAACTTAGGAGGGGTCGCTACTTGTGGAAATGAGTATCACCCATGAATGGTGTGATAAATACGCTACGTATTAAGTAAAGTAACCATATGACTATGACCATGCAAGTGAAAATGGGAAAATTATTCATATTGTACTTTATTCCTGTTCACCATCATTATTAAGACATAGGCCATTATTTTCACCTTTACACATCTCCCAAATTATATTCATGTGAGTATGGGGACCCCACTATTATAGCCGGTGGACCGAAAATAATATTTTAGGGTAAAACTTACCGAACCACTATTATAGCAGGTGGACTAGAATGCCCTCCAAGGAAAAATGCACCTAGCCACTATTATAGCCGATGGACTAAAAATTATCCCAACTTAGCCTTTACTCACGTATTATTCCATTATAAGTAGTTAATATCTTTTCATGATTTATTACCATATAAGGTTTGGTTTATCAAGCTCAGAACCCCCACTATCTTTTCCATGATTCATTACCATACAAGGTTTGGTTTATCGAGCTTGGAACCCCTACTATTATAGCTAGTGGATCGAAAATGATACTCGAGGGTAAAAGGTTCTTGGCCATTATTATAGCTAGTGGACCAGAATACACTCTAGAGAAAGAAGGCTTCTGGCCACTATTATAGCAAGTGGACCAAAACACACTCCAATTTGGGTCTGAATTGATAATCTTTCACTTTAAGTCATTTTTGATTTACTCGTGTCTTATTCCACACATAACCCCAACTGGATATGCACGCCTCCAAGGATTCTTGACTCACATCCCGTACTTCTGAATGTCCCAGTCCTATATCTTGAGACCTTCACACTCCCTAAGCCCTCAAGGCCTTTGATGCCAAATTTCCCTACTCACCATGAATCCAATCCCCTATATATGTGGGTCCAGGCCCACTTACCTAACTATCCACCTTAGCTTACCATCACACAGTAGGGTTTCCCCCTCAAAAAACCCTAACCTAGCTCATGTGGCCCTAACCTCTCCCTATCATTCTTAGCCCATACTCCCCTCTTATTCCAACCCATCACACCACTCAACCAAACCTAAACATCATAACCATACTTAACATCCTTTATATGTGATAGTGAAACCCTAATCTGCTAACCCAAAACCGTAGCACCTCTTCTTTCCTTATACCATCCCTTCCATCCACACACACTCCACTCTTATTTCCATTTAACTCATCCCTCCTCACTAGAAACTATCCTAGCCTCAATAATTAATTCTCCCACTCACCATCAACCCCTCCACACACTTTCTCCATTTAGGGTTTCTCCAAACATCCTAGACAACCTTATATGCACACTCTAACAACCTACATAATTTTTTTCACCAATGGAATCCAACTACTCAAAACACTCTTCCCTCACCATGCTTGAACTTTAAATCACCTTTTTTAATATAAATTTTACCCCTATGCAAAGGCTAGCCATCCCATGCAAGCCTTACACTTCCCATGCAATATTTACTCCAATCCTTCCTTTTATTTCTATTATCTCTTTATTTGGTCACACATAATTCATAATGTACTTAAGGCTTTCTCACTTCTCCTTAATCACTCCACCTTCTTTATTTTTTTAGCTTCCCGCAACTCTATCATACCCCTACGGCCTCCTCGTATGCATGCCATATTAGGGAAACAATATATAAGGCATATCATAAAATATAAGTCATATCACCCATATCACACATATCATAACACTTACATTGCTTACCTTAGCTCCATGCATGGCAAGGTACACTACACTTATTTAGTCCATACTCACATATGATACAAGCACATCACCAAAACACATATGAACATATAAACATATAATTTGGCTTAACCACATCCTTACCTAGATGGGCACTGGGCTTAGAGCACGACTCCTATGCCTTCTTAAGGGAAGGGTTTGGTTCACCTGTATGAGTGGAACACTAATGTTTACTTCCCCCTTACTTCCTTTATTTTTCCTAACCAATTATTAGTAAAGGAATAATAATAGTAATGATAATAATAATAGTGTTAAAAAAAATAAGATTAGTATTAGTAATGATACTATCAATAATAATAATAGTAATAATAAAAATAATAAGATTAATAGTAATAGTAATAATAATAATAATAATAATAAAATAATAATGACGATAATAATAATAATAATAATAATAATAATAATAATAATAATAATAATAATAATAATAATAATAATAATAATAACAATGATGATGATGATGATGATGATGATAATAATAATAATAATAATAATAATAATAATGATAATAATAATAATAATAAAAACAACAACAACAATAAACATACAAAATAACTTACACTAAGTAAAAACAAGGGTTAGGGCATAACCAATGGTGAAGGTGGCAGCTAGGGTAGCAGTGGCACAAGGTGATGGAGGTGGTGGTGATTTAAAAAGACTAAACCTTGGGGTTGGAAAAGGGGTAGGGAAGTGGTGCTTGTGGGGTGGTAGGATTCTTGAACTAGGAGGGTTATAGTGGTGGTGGTGGTGTACCAAGGTAGCTGCGGCGGTGGCCAAGGGTGGAGGAGAGGAAAGGAGGAGGAAAGAGGGGGTAAAAGAGGAAATGGAGGGTATGGAGAGGTAGGTGAAGGTTTGCTGGGTAGAGAGGGAGGTGGTGGTGGTGGTGGAGGAGGTGGAAAAGGGCGCCAAAAGGGGGTGGGGACAGGGTATAAAGGGCAGCTCGAGCTACTCACTTTACATGAGTAGGGAGGGTAGTGTAGGGGGAGTTAGAGGTGGGGAATGGTCTTGTTTGGTAGAGGTAGTGCAGGTAAGAGGGTGGGTGGAAGTTTGGATGGCGGTAAGGCATGGTAGCGGTTAGGGTTGCGCCTGATAGGGCGGTGGAGGATAGGCTTCAGGGAATTCTAGGTAGAGTAAAGAAAAGAGGAAGAAGGGTGAGGGATGGGATTTTTATAAGTGTGGGGAGGGGAAGAGGATAAGGGAGTGGGGCTAGTGCGGCTACTGGTCGGTGGTGGTAACTAGTGTAGGGCTGTAGTATGCTGCCTTGTAGGTGGTAGGGGAAGAAAAGGGAAGGGAAGGGGTGCATGCAAGCAAGGGAGGTTAGGGCTGGAAAAAGGAAATGAAAGGGTTAGGGAAGAGATGGAGAGGGATGGTTGGCCGATGTAGGTGTATGATTTGCTGGCATGCATGGTCGACAGCAAGTGAGGGAGGAAGAAGAAGAAAAAGAAAGGAGGAAGGGATGGGCCAGTAGAGCGGGGAAAAATGAAAGGAAGGAAAAAAAAGGAAAACCAGCCCAAGGGAGGATAAGGATGCTACTGGCTAGCCTAGCTTGGGAAAATGAAGGAAAGAAAAGAAAGAAGGGGGTGATGCAGGCTAGACGACACAAAGGGAGGGGAAGGGGTGGCCCAAAAGGGGAAGAAGGGAGGAAAAGGAAAAAAAGAAGGAAAAGAAGAAGAAAAAAGGAAAACGGGGAAAAAAAGGAAAAATAGATAAAATAATTTATTGGAGTAGGGTATTTAATTATTTAGATGGTTAAATTATTTTAATAATTTAATTGACTTGAAATTTAAGAAATTAGCTTAAGAGGGTAATTTTAGTAAAATGTGGGTTTAAGAATTTATTTAAATAAAAAGAGTATGATAAAATAATAAAATATTTATTTTAAATTATTAAATTATCACCTTTTTTTTGTAAGTCTAAAGTCTAAAAAATTATTAAATTAATAGAAAAATATTTAACTATCCTAAATGAGGATTAAATATTAAATTCTAGGTTCTAAAATTTTAGGGTATTACATTGTATTCTCCCTCTTCTTTCCTCTACATGATTCCAAGATCAATGATTTGATCTTAGGCACAATTTTGATCAACTGGAAGATTCCTTCCATACGACCCTTCCATTACTCAATTCATGTATGCTAATTTTGGTCTAATTGACCCACATTCTTTAGAGACACCATTTGAGCTCTAGAGAATAGGTCAGCAAATCCTAAACAAAATCTGTTAGTTTAGATCTAATTTAAATGGTTAATTGTAGGGTTTTGAGTTGGTTTCTAAAACCTTAGTATTTCCCTTCGATTGGTTAACTATAAATATCCCCAATCATTCCTTATATGCACCTTTATCTTTAGCCACCTAATTCTCTAAGTCTTGTATTCACCTTCCTTCTTCCCATACTTTTATCTTTACCAATCTACTTTCATACACTCTTTTGAAATTTTCTCCAGCTCTCTCTTGTTTCAATTATTAAGCAATGAAGAGTTAGATTCTAGAAAAAGGTTAAGTGGTCTAGTTGAGCTCTTCCCTATTTTTACCTCAAGTTGGTATGTTATTATTCCTTCTATTTTTAAGTTTATAAATTTAATAAGGTTTTGATGTGATGTCTACATTTAAAATTTTGGTTTTAAGGTTTTAAAATTTGAGAATCTCATATTGGGATTTCTGGTTTTTAAAGGGATTTTTCCTGCATCAAGTAAGTGATTCTTGCTTTTAAAATGTTTAGTAATTATTCCTGCATGTTAGGTTGATGTGTGTGGAGGGTGTAATCTTCAATTATGTGGAACTACTGGTTCGAATGGAGTTTGGATAATATATAAAGGGTCGATGATGGTGAGTTAAAAGACTAAATCTTCAAAAGTGATGTAAATAAGATGATGGTGGTTTGAATTATGGTAGAAGAGTGATGATGGTGATTCAGTGATGAGCATTTAACAATGATAATGATTCAAATGTAATACACTAAGTAATATATGTATTCAGTGATGGATTGATGGTGATGCTAAGTGACGAAAGTTAGGGTTTGGATGCAGGTTGGAATCAGGGTTAAGGGTTAGGGTTAGGGTTTGGTTCGAAAAGAGGGAATAAGGTGGCATTTGGTCAGTATGGATGGTTTAGGGTTTCGAATGAATGTTTTAGGGCTTCAGTTTTGTATACTGATTTAGAGTTTGGTTTAACCATATATTAGAGTAGGATTTTGATGGTAATTAGGTTAGGAAAATATAGATTAAGAATAGTAGAAATGATATAGATTAATCTCTAATTCATATAGACGAAGAGATTAAAACTTTCAAGCTATATAGTTCATACATATTTGACATACTTGAGCTTGAACTCACACATAATTCATTCAATGTTGATCTTCATCATACATGCCATAAATTTGACATTCATGAGTAATATAATATTTCTACCACTAGGTAAAGCATATTCCAAAAGATTCAAAGCTAAAAGATATTATACTACCTTTATGTTAACTTTATTCTCCTAATTAATAAATCAGCTAAATCACTTAATAATGCTCCAAAATGTTTCCAAAATACTCCTAATACACGTGGTCACCCCTCCTTGCATGCCATGCACATGCATGTAGATATTTAATTACTTTTTTACTACGTTTTGAGCAACGTAACTATCTATTGGTATTCAAATGAAGAATATTTGGTTCCATAATTATGAAAGCCAATTTTGATTTTTTTTCTCTTACATTATAGGTGTTACCTTTAGTTAATTTATACATGTTTGCATAAATGAATATAGTCTGTATAAGTGATTTAGATGATTAGATGGCATGATTTGAGTAAAAAGCATGGAACTTGGTAAGAATAGGATATGATGATTAAATGAAGAAATGTATGTTAATCTAGCTAAAAATGTTTTAGACTATGTTGATACATATTTTAATCTATTTAAGGATGATTTATATGTAAGAATTAACATAAAATTTAATGGTTTGGTGTTGTGTTAAGAAAGACTAATCAACTGGTTCCTAGAACAATCGACTGGTTGACCCAAGCCATCTACTAGTAAACTTGTAGAGACCTTGGTCTTGTGCTTTACTTAAACCCATAATCTATCAAATGGTCTATGAAAAGTTTAATAAGTTGCCCAAACTGATATATCAGTTTGAGGAAAGCATGGTCTAATTGAGTTAAATCGATTAACTAGTCAACTTATACTGATCGACTGGTTGGTGCAACCAATCAATTGGTTGGACCAAACTGATCAATTGGTTTGATTGATTTGTATGATTTGTTTCTTTTTGGTTTAGTTATGCTTTAAGGCTATGTTTGGGGTTAGGCCATGATTATTAATGGTATAAAATATAGCTTTTATCATGAACTATTAACCTAATGAAATGAATCAAAATGGATCATATTTTATGATATAATCTATGAGTAATGCAAATATTAAATGGATATTTTACGTATGATAAGTGATGATATTGAGAAAAGAATAATGAAAATCAGCATGGGCTTGAATTAAATAATACGGTCGATATAAAAACTATTTACCAATGATAAATGAAAACCCGCATGGTTGTACAAATGGAAATAAAAGGATTAATATGGATTAACATGAAATATTTCCATGCTTACTTTATGTGGGCCTTGCATGATCACCCATCCTTATGAATAATATACTAATTACTTAAGGTAAAAGATAATCAAGTTGAGTATGGGTCTGGGTTACCTCATCCTCAATTAGCTACTGGGGCTTAGTCTGCCTTTGGGCATTTTTGGTGCCTTCAGGCTTTACCTATAGGCTGGATCCTAGTGTCTTACCTACTCTAAACACTGATGATGTATTAGTGGTTATCGATACTAAAGGGTCTGGCAACCTAGATGGTTGGCTTTGGCCTAAACTTTTGTCTATATTGGTTAGCTTTGGCCTAGACTTATTTCCATTATGTCGATTGGCTTTGGCCTAAACTTATATCCACTTGGTGATTGGCTTTGGCCTAAAATTTACATCCCTTATTTGGATAGGCTTCTATGGTATGTGAGACCATGGGGTGGTACACAGTCCATCGCCCAATGATAATAAAATATAGATAATAAGTAATTAGTCAAAAAAATATGAATAATGACAAAGTGAATGGTTAATAACTAGATAAGAATGGAAATAATGGTATGATTGGCTAGAATAAATAAAAGCTAGTTTATACACTTGGTTAATGGTCTAAATGACTAATTGATTATGGAATGGAATATTGATTGATGGTTGACCTATCACATATATTGGTAAGTAAATGGTATAAACTAAAGGATTGAATAATTGGAAGTAAACCCTACAGGTTTGTTGGACTCTCTTTGCTATTACTTGAACAAGTGCTTCTGTGATGAGGATGTGAAATAGCCATGATATATTCTATCTCGTTGATATGGCATGATCCCGTGTCCTTAGGCACTCTTACCTTCAGATATATATATACACATGGTTTTATCATAATGTATGTTGTATTTTATATCCATATACTATGGAATTCATATAATTATGTTTACATGAGGGAGAAACTTAGCTTACTCAGTATATAGTATATTGACATGCCCTTTTGCTTAGCCACCTACTCATTCTCACAAAGCAAAGAGTCATGTGCAGATGTTTGGGGATAGTTAGTAAATGGCCTACCTCATTTGGGTCGGAGTTTAAGAGCAAGGACATCTGGAGGTTTTTGGTGGTATCTGTGGTAGACCAAGATTTTAAGTTGGGTATCATAACCTAATCTTTTTTTATTTTATTGTAGCACTAAATTTCTACCTACATGTTTTTTGTAATGATTTGGTGGGAGCCAATTAGGATCCTCTGATACTCTTTAAATTTGTTTAATTAATTATTATTTTCCACACTCTATTTTTTTAAGCGTTTTGGTTCGTTTAGCCTTATATCTGATATAGGGTAGGCATTGGGTGTCTATCCTATGTTAGGTACGCACTAACACCCTATTTTTTCTTGGTGTATTTTCAGTTTTCACAAATGTTTTAACTAAATTTTTGATAGTGAAAATGGGGGGTGTTATAGTGATGATAACTCGCCCTTGCTGCATGAGTTTCCATTATTGCTCTCCCTTATGGTGTGAAGAACTCACTAAGCTATGGCCTTATGTAGTGAGATTTTCCTATTTTTGTACTCTTGATGTGTCATTACCTCCCGTGGTTATCCTTTACTTGGGTTATTTTTTGTCCCTTTTTTCAATTTGATTTTAAGTAAATTTTTTTGATGGGTGTATTGTAATAGATCCTAATATAAGTGTTACTAGGTGTTACTTGCTTAGGTAATCTCTGAGGTGTCTTGGAAAAGATAAAATTTATGCTTTTGTATAGGATTTAGATAAATCCTAACTTTCATGGGATGTTGGAATTCTCATGTGAGCTTTATTGGCTACTTAGATCTAGAATTGCTATAAGATATTATTTTATGCTAGTGTTATGAAAATGTGTAAATGTTAAACTAATGATCTTAAATGTTTAGTGTATATTTGATTTATTATTTAATATGAGATATATGGATGTAAAATATGTAAAAAGGTTAACGTATGCATGACTTGGGTTTTGATAGTGTTAAGATAGTGTATTTATGCCATGATAAGTGTTTCAAGATTATCATTGTATGTTGTAGCTAAGGTTGATATATATCGCATGAAAAACACAAGCATGATTAGGTTTAATTTGTAATAATCACTATTTGTATACTCTAGAGTTAGAAGTATTTTCTTGTATGTACCATGATATTAATTGTTATCTTAAATTTCAAATCATTCTATAAATATGTATGCATATGATGTCTTGAATATATGACATGTTAGAAATTGATACCTTGGGTTTTGTAAACTCAAGTTGTGAAATACACAAATAACAAAAAATATAGTCAATGATTGAGCCTTACACATGACCTATATGTTGAAGTGTTGTAAAACATTGTATTTTAGCAATTTTAATGAAAAAAATATTATTATAATAGTGTTAGGTACTAAATTAGAAAATAATGATGTAATTAGGGTTTTAAAGGAAATTTTAGTCATTTTTGACCTAATGTGCCTAATGCAAATAATTGGACATAGGATGACCTTAGTGGATCAATAGGTCAACCTTAGGGTTGACGTTGATTGTATATTGGACCGTTGACCTTAAGGTTGACTCAAATAATTAAAAATAAATAAAAAAATATGGTGAAATAAAGAAATCTAAATTATTTTGTATTATGTGATCACCAAGTAACGTGCTAATATATAAAGAGAAAGGTCTTGAGTTTGAGAATAATTTAATCTCTAGGGTTAGCTACCCTAGAGATAAGGTAGGAGTCCTTATTTTGGATTATTTTCCTTAGTGTGCCTTAATACCCTAGTAAGGCCCTATGTAACACTCCCAAAATTTACTATTAAAAAGTTTTTTTCTTAAAATTTACAAGGGGAAGCTAAGACAATAAATTTTGGGGTGCTACCACCACACTTAGTACTAGATTTGTTTTCTCCACTATTCCGATACCAAGTGCTAAGGCTAAAATATTACTTTAGTTAATTTCTAGAATACATTAATGCATCAGAGTAGCGCAATAATTAGGGAGGTTAATTCACCATCTAAATAAAACCTACTAACTTTGGTTGGAACATAAAGTTAGTGGAAAGGAAATATAAAATAATATAAGGAAAATACAGAAACTTCTAGTTCAAGTTACCGGATAGAATTATGAATAACCCTATGCTCTTAACTGATGAATACTCCTTAACTAGATCTTGTGAGCTAACTTGTAAAGGCCATTGCTTGTTGAATAAGTAGAGGACTAAGAAATGAATCCATTAGTACAATGGTACTGAGTAACCCATTATATAATACTAATATGAAAGGCCTACATGCAACACACTAAATACATCACATCAATCATATGAACATTAAAGTATGCATAAAGTAATCAAAATGTGATAATCATTCATATAACCACCTGCCTTAAGATTATATGCTACCAATAATTATTCACTTGGAAATAATTGAAACTTACAAATGGAATATCTAAGTGATGCTCTTTATACTTTAATCAGAAAGCCACATCATTCTTAACAATATGCACAACTCTCTTAACCGACCCACAAATTTTCAATTCATAGGCAGCCCCATCAACATAATTTAATACACAAATCATCATATGTAGGCATAAATACTGCTACCAAACTATAGGTAAGCATAAAGGTTACTATCAAATCATAGATAGGAACGAATGCTACTATCAACTCACAGATAGGCAGAAACACTACTACCAAATTATTCCAATAATAATTTCCATTCAATTATCAAATGATTTCATTTTTATTTACTCAAGGGGAGATCACTGAACCTAAAGACACTAAGGTACCCTATAATACCGGTGCATAAGGGAATCACAATATCCTACTGACTATCAACCTAGGGACGCAAAGGTACCCTGGTCGCACTGGTATATGGTACCCTACTAATAAGAATACCTAATCCATAAGTATGCATACCACCTACTTAGCTCCATAGAGCTAAATAGAGTAAGATATAGGGTATAGCAGGGGAACTAAAGCACACTAAAAAAATCTATAATAATCATGGACTAAACCACATCTTTAGGATAGTGACCCATAAAGATCTATCATTCCCAATCTTGAAGTCTTTCACTTTAAGTATTAGTATTTTATGAGGGTGACCACAAAAATTACACATTAATCACATATAATCAATCTATCATACTTAACCATTTTTATTTGTTTCCAATATTATGAGGTAACCATAATCAAGATCATTGTCAATGTCAACATAAGTAGTCCACTAAAGTCATCATAGGCTTAGATACTCACACTTAGGCACTTTAGGTCAAAATAACCAAAATAATCCTAAGGCTAAGGCTACCTCTTTACCATCCATTCCCATCACAAATTTCATTTTATATAATCAACTTGCCATAAAAAGGTTAACAAACCATCATGAAGTTAAGTTACCCAACACACCAAATAACCATATTATCCTTATAGACAATTTTGCACATAAAACCCTAACATGCGCTTTTAGAAAAACCAAATGCACATTATCATGCTTAATCAACAATTAATGCAATTTATGCATGTTTATGAGAAAAATATGATAGCATACCCTTATTTACTAAAGTACTCCTAAACCATACAATAGTAATAATTATGTAGAAACATGCATATCTAATACAATAAGACCCTTATACTCATACTTGATAACGAATATTAGATATCATGTATATTAATTAGCATATTCATCTTGGTATACTCCAATTAAAAAAAATATCACTAGATTGGTAACATATCAAGAAGAATGAAATGCCTCTCAATAACACCTTTGAGGTTGAGTTATTTGACGTTTAGGGAATCAACTTCATGAGACCCTTTCTGTCATCTTACAACAAGAAGTTTATTCTCGTCATTGTGGATTATGTCTCCAAATGGGTGGAGGCAGTGGAATCTCCCACCAATGATGCAACGGTTGTGGTTCAACTGTTCTAAAAGGTTATATTTGTGAGGGTTGGTATTCCCAGGACAGTTATTAGTGATGTTGGTTCCCATTGCACCAATCAATTTCTCCGTACACTTCTAAAGAAATATGGTGTTACTCATAAAATGGCCATACTATACCATCCCCAAATGTTTGGATAAGTAGAAACCACCAATCGTGAGATAAAGCGGTTCCTTAAGAAAATAGCACCTCGCAGATGAAAAGATTGGTTGATGAGGTTGAATGATGCTTTATTAGCCTACCAAACTACTCACAAGACATCGATTGGAATGAAACATTTTTAGTTGATATATGAAAAACCTTTTCATTTTCATATTGAATTTGAGCATAGATTTTGTGGGTGATAAAAGTAACTAATTATTACTTAAAAGCCATTGGAGAAAGGAGGAAGCTCCAACTTAATGAGCTTGATGAGCTGCAATTGGATGCCTATGATAGTGCATGGATATACAAGGAGAGAACTAAGAGATGGCATGATAGGCATATTACCCAAAGGGAATTTTAGGATGGAGACTGGGTGCTCCTCTTCAACTCTAGCCTCAAGATTTTTTGGGAAATCTTTGTTCTAGGTGGTTGAGGCCATTCTATGTTCGAAAGGTATACCCATTTGGAGCTTTTGATATTTGGAGTGATTCCACAAGCGCTTTAAAGTTCAATCGTTAATGACTAAAGCCTTACATTACTAGATCTTTGGGAGAAAAGATGAGTACACTCACTCTTCTAGATCCACCCTCAAATTGAAAACAACTTGGTTAAGCTAAGGAACCTAAACAAGCACTCTATGGGAGGCAATCCATGTTTTTATGTGATTTTCATTTGTTCATGTTCTCTTTTTGCTTTTTGCTTCTTTTTTTTTTTCTTTGCAATGTTTTGGTATATCCTACTATGATATGAGTTAAGGAGGAGAAAATTAGGGATGAAGAATTAAATTTGTGATGAAGGTTGCACAACCAAGGAACAACCTAGCACACAACCATGCAACCCTTGGGAATAGAATTTCGAGAGCTAGAGCATCGTACGACCAAGTCATAGTCATGTGATATCCCACTAAAATTTACATGAGCTAAATTCACGTGCGGCTAGGTTATGCTAATTTAATATGCCCATGCTTCTCCACGCCTAAGATATACGAGAGTCGATTTTTCACACATTCCAATTGTGCAATACGACATGGCCTTGCATCCCACCCTATTTATACTCCACATGCCTAATTTTTACCCCATGCTTCCCTCTTATACCTCCTCATCTTCGACACTCATAACCTTACACGCATAACCCACCTCCACCTCTCCCTCCACTACACGATTTGTGCACAGTCTATAGCATACTACATGACCACCACTGCACCGCCATCATACACTTTTCCCTACACTTTGCCCTCCCATACGCATACCACTCCTCTACACACCATTACATCCATTGCACAGTAGCACCACCTTACTATACCATCGTGAAACTCATATCCATTGCAGTAACATCACATTTGGGCTTAATTTTGATTTTATTACCATTTTCCCTCTAATTGCTTGGCTTAATTTTTTTTATGTATCTTAGTAGAGAATTTGGAATTTATATTACATGTTTTTATTGCATAACTCTTGAAGTTTGATATATTAGTTTCGTATCTGTAGGTTTTGTTCAGAAATAGAATCTAAGAAGTGCACTAAAATAGTTTTATTGGGAAATGAAGGAGAATCTTCGCAACAACAACAATAACAATGGCAAAGAAGAGGTAGATCATCAAATACCCAACAATCCAATACCTATGGCATCGTATTTGCATGTTCTCTCCACCAAGAGCACTACGATGCCATAGCTTCTCAAAACATAACATCCACTTGATATATCTATTGGACATGTCTTGAGAAGTTATGGATTAAAGATAATGTCAAGTATTTGATTACTATAGCAGGACAATCCCGCTTCTTTGCACATGCCAATCATACGAGCAATGGACTCACCCTTAAGTTCCTGAGCTTGTTGACTTTCAAATAGATTGGGGAATCTGTCCTTTAGACTCTTTAATAAGTCTCATAAAATGTCTTTGACATATTTCTCTTCATTACTCAATTTTCCTACCCGAGGGCTAATATTTTGCCCCAAGGATCACCAATTCTAGGATCTTTAGGTAGTTTGACTTTTATACAACCAGGAGGCATGGTATCCATTACCTGATAGAGGTTTCACCAATCTAATTGGTAAATGAGGCTAAATAGATACCTTTACTAGCCACATCTCACCCTGGTCAACATGTCCCCCCTTAGGAAGAGTAACCTGACACCATTTGTGAAGCACCTACTTCATAATTGCTTCCTCTTCCACCACCCCATCCTTTGGCACAGATCTGGTTCCTTATTCTTCTAGTACATCTTATGATGCCTAATTTTAGTGTATCGATGCACATTTCAATACGCTAGAAGCCTAAATTGCTAGTCTCAGGGATTCCATCGCTTTCGTAAACCAAATGAATACCATGATAGAATAAATGTGTCAATGTCATCACAAGCATGGTTTCCAACCCCCATAACACCTACAATAACTAAAATTCTTTCTCTTTCCCCTTTTTTCCCACATATTGAGGATAATGTACTATTTAAGCATGGTGGGATTCTTCTCAGCTTGGCACTTGCCATTTTTATTACTTTCTTTCTTTTCTTGTTCCCTTGGTGTGTTTTTTTTCTTGATTTCTTTTCTTTTTCTTTTATTTTTTTTATTTTTTATTTGGTTTTCCTTTTTATGAAAAAAAAAGAAAATAATTTAGGAAATGATAAGTTAATGATGAAAATTTGATAGAATTCTCTACATAGCTTGATCATACAATAGTAAGACCTATAGACTATAAGAAAGTATAAAGAAAATTTTAAAATGATTTAAGCATGAAATCTTTGGTTGATAGACTCTCAAACCACTTATTACTTTAGAACTCTAGAGTTTCATCTTCATTGATTTACCCATCTAGACCGAGATATTGTAATTAGAGTTAGTAGCGAAAGAACTAATGATATGTTGAGACTTATAGATTGTCCATCATTTTTATGGTCTTACTGATTCTTGATTATTTGTATTCTCTTCTGAGGTGTGAAACTAGGACTTGCATGAATTCTATTCAAGGCCACATATGACTTATGCATACATTAACATGATTAAGCCACATGCTTTCTTTTCTTAGCAACATTAGCCAATCTAACTACCAAATAGAATTTAATTCCTTTATTTAACCTCTTTGAGCCTAAAACCTAATTATTTAATAAACAACATATATTGGTGGCCATATTTCCAAGTTATTACCTTTCCCTTGTCTAAAAACTAAGGACCAATAACTCTTGAAAGCCTTTGAATGTGGGAATGCCAAGGATAAGCATGGGAGTGTAACAAAGAAGAGTTTTGTAGATTTTTGTGTTGAGAAAAGGACTATAAATGTAGATTTATTCTTTTTATTATCATACTCTCTCTTTAATTGATCTAAAAAAAAGAGCAGAAATATGAATGAGAGCAAGAGAGAGAGAGAGAGAGAAGAAAATGAAGAAAAGAATAAAAGTGTTGAAATTAAGATGTGGGTAAATTAATCTTGTGATTCAAATAGGAAGGGATGAATTGATGGCAAAGGCTTTGGTTGGTATATTTTGGGGTATGATGAAATATTGTTAATCTCATATTATGAGAAATATTTTTTTCTATAGCTCCATTTGTTTTTGGGCCTTTAACTACAATCTTAGACTTATCCTACCTTTTACCCTAGCTCCATTACACCTTTAATAAGACCTTATGATTTTGTGTTACATAGCTTCTTTGAGTAACGGAGAATGAGAGTACATGCAAGCCTATGGTTGATCACAATCAACAGAGAGAATTTTGAGAGAAACATACATACACATGAGCATAAAGCACTTACACTTATATAAAGTGAGGAAGTCTACTTCTCTATTAATCCTTAACTTACAAGGATGAGTATCTACACAATCCTAAACCTTCTTAGAGTGTCATATTAATACTGATTTGGGATTTAAGATTGAGAATTATTCATGGAATCAAGAAAATAATTCATTGATCAAATGAAACTGTTAATAAGCAATTTTGTGAGAGAACAAAAGTTGCATGATCAGCCAGTGCAACCTTGCATGGCTATGAAAATATCAGACAAACATGCCACAACTTAATTCATTGTAAAACCTTAGTATACCCTTAACACAGTTGTAGATGTGTAATCTACGAAGAGAAGAAAAATTACACGGCTAGCTAGTATAACCTTACACGGCTGTGAAGCTAACAATTATCGCACATTCACATGATCTTCTCTAATGTTGTTTCCACTTTCTTTGCATCAACACTACAGGGAGTATGAAAGGGAGAAGGTGGATGATAGATTGGGGGCTAAAGGCTTAATTTCTCTCTAGTATTCCTTAATAAAAACAACTCCTTTTAATTTATTTGAATTCTTATGCAAATTTTGTTCTTCAAATCAAGATTAATCAAGTGTGTATCCTAACTCTACATACAACTTATTTTTATATTCATTCTATGGTTTTATATTTTCATTCTCTTTATTTATTTATTTATTTATTTATTTATTATATCTGCAATATGCATGTCATTAGATTTATTTTCTGCATTTTTTTGAATTCATGAGTCAGTATTTATCTTTTCTAAGATTGAAATAGGATCTATTTGGTATGAATATAATGATTTTAATTGTATGTTGTATGTATGATTCATATGTTAGAAATAATTGTTATGAGTCATGTCTGTTGACATCTGATTTATATAGGCATTGACTATAATAGAAAGGTTTAAATCAATGTCGAAAAATTAATATACAAGTGGAAATTCAAATGATCATAAAAGTAGACATTTGATTCTTAAGGAATATTTAATTAGTGGTATTAATGGATTTAATATAATTTATTAGTCATGAAGGTAGTGAGTGAATTCGATTAGGTATGTTCCTAGACCTTGAAAGAGGCTAAGTATTCACATTAGACTAATTGTTCAAAGTAATTTTGAACTATACTATGACATATTTTTACTTCATTTTTTAATATTAGAAAGGAGACCAAAGTTCAATCATAGGCTTTATATCTATAGTTAAAGAATCTACAAATTATTTGTCATTTTATTATTTACTATCATTTTCTCACTTTATAATGATCTAAATAACTAAAATAATAAACACCAATAATCAATCGCTAAATCCTTGTGGATAGAACATTGACATGCTAAAATGAAGGCATGTGCTTGAAGATTAGCAACCATCAAGAGACCACGAGGGAGAAGAGAGGAAAGGAAGAAGAGAAAAAGAAGAAGAGGAGTAGAGGGGTTTAGCATGCAAGGTAGGTGGTAGTGTAGGGAGTTGTAAGCTGAGGTAGAGCATGTGTGTTAGGAGATAAAAATGGAGGAAAATGGGTACGTAGAGAAGAAGACTAGAGGAGATAAAGGGCTAGAAAATAAAAGGAAATGGACGACATGAGGGTGGTGATGTAGGGTGCTTGGCTGGAAAAAGGGACTTGCACTGTAGGCATGTAGCATGTAAGCTACACACAAGAGAAGGAGGAGGCGTGCATAGGGGGAAAGTCTAGGGTGTCTTTAGCTAGGTGTAGGTGGGGAAAGAAGGAGAAGGGGAAGCTAGTCCTTGTAAGGAAAGAAGAAATGAGAGGGAAGTCTAGGCCACACGGGGAAAGAAGAAAGTAGGAGAGAGGTTGGGCTAAATCAAGGGAAAAAGAAAAGAAAGAAGGGGGAGAAGACTTGGGCTAGCCCAAGGGAAGAAGGTGGAAGCAAAGAAAAGAAAGAAAAGGAAGCAAAAGGAGAAAGGGAAAAGGAAAAGAAGAAAAAGAAAAAGAAAAATATATTTATGGTTAGGATTAGAAATTAGATTAAAATTGAGCAATTGGAAATATATAATATTAATTTATCCAAAAATTAGGGTATTACAGTAAGAATATAATTTTGTTAAAATTATGAGTTTAGGGTTTATTTAATTAAAAAGAGCAAGATAAATTGATAAAAATAATTATATTAATTTATTAAATATCTTTATCTATTTTTATAAGTTAAAGGTTCACAAAAATAATTAAATCAATAATTTAAAGATTAATTTTTTCTAGATAAGAGGTTAACCATTCAAAATTTAGGTTATCAAAATTTGGGGTATTACACCCTAGCCTTCTATATAGGTGACTTACACGCCTTATAGTAGGTATCGATATTTATGTATTTGGTGACCTTAGTTGGAGGGTATTGTATTATTGGAGTGAGCTAATATGACCCATATACTTTATATGCATTCGGGTTGTATGGTTAAGAGAAAAATGGTTTCATTATGCATTAGTATGACCAATGTACTTTATATGTCTCTAGTTATTCCCTTTTTTCCCCTCAAGCACTAAAAATGAAGTAACTAATGTATATGGTTAGTAGTTTCATATTTGATTGTTTGGTGGGTAGTTGCCTTTATGCCTACCTATGGTTTATTTGGATTGATTTGATGGAATGCTTGGGGGTACCATGTTGCTTTTATGTACCAGTATAACCATAGTACTTTATATGTCTTCAGAATACAATTGTTCTTTTCTCTTTAAATGGAATTGGTTTGGTTGGATATTCAGGTAACACCCTAAAATTTGATATAAAAATTGTTGTTTTAGAAAAATCATAATAACAATATAATTGGGTGTTAGCATTGTATTCAACATAAGTTTAGCTTACCATATCATTATTATATCAAATACAAGGAAAAAAAAAAGTTAAAAAAGTTAAAAAAGTTAAAATTGAGAATGTGAGACTCATAAACATAGATAAAAGTTTGGAGTTAAACTCCAAGTATAGTAGCGAATACACACAAAAAGGGATACTTTAGAAATTAGGAGCCTCAAAAGATATCCTGGCCAAAATTGATAACTAGATAAGATGACTCTATATCAAACTCTAATACAGAAGAATAATTCCTCCACTAGTAGTTCATCATAAGCAACATATTCATCAAGATGGTCCTTAGTGACCTACACAAAATCACCTGGGACATTTGCTTGTGGAAAAGAGCAACACCCAGGATAAGGATGATTAATATGGTATGTACTAATTAAGGGAGTAATAGAGTCATAGTAGGGCTATATAGAATAAGTAAGGTCATATGATTGAATAAACGTGATATGATGCAAGATAATAAAAAATTCTAGAAACCTATTATTATATGTAATCATAATCTATATTTATTTACATTAAATTCAAGGACCAAATGTAATACCCCGTATTTTTAAAATCTAGATTTATTAAGTTTGATGATTTTATTAGCGTAATTTGATGTAAACAATTAATTATTTTAATTTTGATTCATTTTATGGATTTATCGATGATTTTGAATTCATAATTGAATGTAATTAATCATTTTTGGGAAGTAATATTTTATCGACGTTTTAATTAATTGAATGTAATATTTTCGGGAAGTTTAAATTAAAAATATTTTCGGAACTTATTTAAGAATTTCTTTTTGAAATTAATTTTCTTCCGTTCTACACTTTTTACTTTGCGGAAAACCGATTTCGAAAATTATTAAAATTAGTCTTGATTTATTAGAATTTGACTTAAATATTTTATTATAGGTTTTTAAATATTATTTCAGGGTCTTATAATGTATTTCCGTAAATAATATAAATTTTTACGTTCGATGGTAAATTCTTCCGAAAATGTTTCCGAAATTCTTTATATAGCTTTTTATTAATTTTAAGCCTTCGGATCCATTCGAAATAAATTTTTTTAAATAAATTTTATATAAAATCTTCTAATAATATTTTATATTTTTAGTATTTTATTTCATGTGTATTTATTAAAAAAAAAAACGCACCCCGACCGGTCGAAACCCCCCCCCCACTTCTTTCCTTTTCTCTCTTCTCTCCCTTCTCTATTTTTTTCCCGTGGCCCTGTTCCCCGACTCCTGTCCCGCAACCCTAACCCTAGCCAGCCGCCCCTTCTCCCAGCTGCCCCTCCTTGCTTCGCCCCACCGGCCGAGCTCCAACCGCCACTGACCCGCACAGCAGCCGCAGCCGACCGCCGCAGCAACAGCAGCTAAAGCCGTGCGATAGCAGCCCACGCAGCAGTGCAACAACGGGCGACGACAGCAGCAGCAGTAGGCCACGCAGCTCGCGCCACTGCCTGGCCACCGGCGAGCCTTGCTGACCACCGACGAGCCACCGTCGTTCCCCGACGAAGCTTCTCCGGCATTTTCTTGTCCCGATTTGTGTTATTTTCGTTGGTATACTTTCCGAAAAACCCTAATCCTTGTTCTGATTAATTGGGTATGAATTAGCTTATGCTAAATTGATTGTTTAATTGGGTATATATGTGCTGTAAGAATGATTTGGATAGGTTAATTGTATGGTTGTGTTGGAATTTTGGAAAAATTAGATTTTTGGCCGGGTTATGCCCGAGTTTTTCGGATTCGCCCGTTTTAGCTATTTTTAATAAATTGATTATACAATATATTTTAAAATGTATCCAATTTCATTTTGAAACTGTCAATTTGAGAAATCTATACAGGTTTTATCGGAATTTGATTCCTAGGTCAATTTTGGGTGTAATGAAATTGGGTCGTATAATTGAGCCGTTCCGCTCAATTGATTTTATAATATTGTTTAAAATGTATTTAATTTTATATTGGAAGTGTTGATTTGGGAAAATTGTGTGTAATTGATCGGAATTGGATTTTTAGGTCAAAACTGTCGCGGGTTTAAATTGGTTTGGGTAATCGGGTTATTTTATTTAATTGACTATATAAATTACATTATAATATGTTTAATTACATTTTCGAACCGTCAATTGATATGTTTTGCAATGATTGATCGGATTTGCGTTTCGGGCTCAGAAACCCTAATTGTGCTAAATTGCGTATTCCTTTTATTGGTTTTGAGCAATTGATTATTTGATATGTTATAAAATGTGTTTAATTACATTTCTAAACATTCAATTTGATTAAATTTATAGAATTTTAACGAATTGTATTTTCGGGCCTAAAACCCTAAATTTCAAGTGAAATTATGAAATCGATTACTTGTATTGTTGTTTTTCTAAAATTGAATGTATAGAAATAGTTGAAATGGTATTAAATGCTTCTAATACCTTTAATTTGAATTGATTAAATTGAATTACTTGAGTTTGTGTCGTGGGTTTTAAAACCCTAATTTTCGGGGATGATTTATAAAATTGATTTTGCTATGTGTACTTTATCTAATCAATTTCTATCTTTGGGTTTTAAATCATTTAAATTCTGTTTTAACCTAATCGGTTTGGATTTGGTTCTATGTAATTGGTTGGGTTACTTATTTATTTGTAAAACCTAATAAATAAGTTATTTTTGATAAATTAACTTATGATCGATTATTCTTTCTTGGGCTTTCCAAATTAAGTTGAAATGTCCCAAGTGATATTTGTATTAATCCGTTTTGATTTAGTTTTAACCTTAAATCTTAATAAAGCTATGCTTTTAAGTTTTAAGTTTTGGTCACGTTTTCTAAGAAAGATCATTTGGGTTGTTTGTGTTTATTTAATTAGAATATGTGAATTATTGATTTATAGAATAGTTTCTAATTTAGTTTTTCGATTTCTATCGGATCTAGGAAAGCTTTCTCGTGGATCCACGAGCTAGGGATCTCTCTCCCTCTTATCTCGCTTAGCTAGCTTCGGATCCAAGTAAGTCTCGACTTACCTCTACTTATGGGTATTTCGCAAGGATGTGACTAAGGTCCCTACGTGTTATGTGACTTGTATGCCTTGGATGCCTCGTATGATTATATGTCGTGTTTTACATGTTGTTACTTTACCTGTTATGTGTAGCACAATTTGGATTCAAGGTATGCCTTCGTGATCGCTCTTGTTACGTGCTAATGTGGATGGGTTACAAGTTGTGACATGTATATGTATGATGTTTATGATGTATTATGTTATGGCCCTCTAGGACATACATGTTAGGATATTGGTAACATGAGTTGGGAATATAAGGATGACCGGAAATAAATGGGAAGTGAGACCAGTAAGGGGGATATGAGGTTGACCTAAGTACCTCATGATCTATGAGAGAATATTTAAGTGGGAGGAATGTTCGAAATAAATGAGAGTTGGGGACCATGCATGGGAGTCTTGAAGTTTGTATGGTGGTGTTATGGTTTGGTGGTATTAATATTTGTATGGTGGTATTAATGGCTTGTGGTGGTATTAGGGTTTGCATGGTGGTATTAGGGTTTGTATGGTGGTATTAGTGATTTCATGGTGGTATTAATGGCTTATGGTGGTATTAGGGTTTGCATGGTGATGTTATGGTTTGTATGGTGGTATTAATGTTTGTATGGTGGTATTAGGGTTTGCATGGTGGAGTTAGGGTTTTGCAGGGGAGTTAATGATTGTATGAGATTTAGGGTTTGTATGAAAAGTTAGAGAGGTTGCATGAGATGTGTAACGTTTGCGTGGGAGCAAAATTTATGTGTGAAAAGGTTGATTTGGGATGCAAGGAAGGTAATGCAAGTATGATTTGAGTGTTTAACTATTTTGGACGGAGAATAGTACGTGGAGTATTATAAGAGTATGGAGGAGACATAATTAGAGTTTGGAGTGACTAACTCTGGGTTGTGTGATTAAGTAGGATTGGAGAATCTAATTGTGATTTGTCGAGGATAATTAAGGTTTGGGATGGCTAAGTATAGTTGTTATGGTAAAATAGGGTTAAGAGTGGTTAACCACGGTTTGGTGTGGACAATTAGGGTTGGTTATGGCTGCTTAGAGTTGGTTGGTGTTATCATGTGTATTTATTGATTTAAGCGTAGTTATGAATGTGGGTTTTTATTAGTTGTGATGTGTAAAGTATAAAGAGAATGATTTATGCATGTCAAGGGTGTGATGTGATTCAATAAGACACGGATAAGACATTAATTACGTAAAGTGAAAGATGTTGAGACGAGCCCATGATCCGGTCCACCGGCTATAATAGTGGATCAGAGGCGTTCTGCCCTGTGCGTTTATTTTCCGGTCCACCTGCTATAATAATGGATCAGAGGCGTTCTGCCCTGTGCGTTTATTTTCCGGTCCACTGGCTATAATAGTGGGGGATCTCGTGCTCAACAAACCAAACGAATAAGTTAATCCATGGGAAAGATACTAAGTACTTAAAGCGAAACACCATGTGAGTCGGGGCCGTGATCCAGTCCACCGGCTATAATAGTGGATCAGAGGCGTTTTGCCCTGTGCGTTTATTTTCCGGTCCACCGGCTATAATAGTGGATCAGAGGCGTTCTGCCCTGTGCGAATCTTCCGGTCCACCAGTTATAATAGTGGGGCTCCCGCGCTCACATGGATTAATGAAGAATGCTTTGAATGAAAATGAATGAAGTAATCCATGGGAAAATACTAAGTACTTATAGTGAAACACCATGTAAGTCGGGGCCAGTCCGGTCCACCGGTAAGAATAGTGGTCAGAGGCGTTCTGCCTTGTGTGTTTATTTCCGGTCCACCGGCTATAATAGTGGTCAGAGGCATTCTGCCCTGAGTGTTGATTTCCGGTCCACCGGCTATAATAGTGGGGCTCCCACACTTACATGGATTATTAAAGAATATGTGTGGAATGAACATATTATTAATGAGAATAAAGAATAAGTCTAATTGGACCATGACCGGCTTTTATTATCTGTATTGCTACATGTTGCTTACGTGAGTATGCCACATATTGAGTTTTAATAATATGGATTATTCCTACCTGAGGCGTATGAGCCACTTTATATTTCGGTTATACCACGCTTATATGTTAAATGGGATGTTACATATGTTTTTTTATATGTTACCATGGGTGTATGGCAAGATACATGCTATGGTTTGTGAATATGTATGATATGGTATCAATGTGTTGTACCAGGATTTAATATGCACTTGATGTATAGTTATATCTCTCCTATATGATAGGGTAGCGAGACTTACTCAGTATTGGACCCGTACTGATACTACACTGGTTGAATGGGTCTTGTGATGATCCACCGATGGTGGGGAGCAGACCTCTTGTGCAGGTTTAAGATCGGATACTATTTTGGGGTGGAAGGCCTGACTTGAGTGAGTAGGCAATCCGGATATTGGTCCTTAGGGATTTGTTTTTGTTTAGCTGTATTTTGTATTACATTCCTGTTTTGAGAAACATATTTTGGGGTTGTAATCCTAAATCGTATTCTAACTTCTGTTTGACTTACCACTTATTAAGGGTGTATTTTAAATGTTGTCTTGCGTTTTTTGATACTTTGTACTAAAGGTTGATCGGATTTAGCCTTAGCACTTAGTATTGGAACGGTAGGAGTGAACCGGTCTGGTACTAAGTGTGGCGGTAATGCCCCCGAGTTTACGGTTTTATCCTTTGCTTCCGCTAAACCTTTTGATTTAAACAAAATTTTTCAGTAGTAAATTTGGGGGTGTTATACCAAACTATTCTTGATTCAGTCTAATAGAATAAAACACCTATCAAGGAAAGTCTTTTCTAATCCACCGTTATCATCCAATGGAAAAGAAACTATATCTATCATGACAATACCTCAATCTTGACTCACATAATATTTCACTTTAAGTGATTAATATCTTATCCATTATTGTTTATCTCAAGATCATTACGTACATGTGAAAGGCACATAATACAACTTAACATAATCATTCAACGTAAAATACAACCACATGAATATCTAAAGATGAAAATTCCATAATTTTTTAAGAAAGCCCTAGTTTCACAAGATGATCATAAATCCTCCCATAATATTCATTTAACCATCAAATTTAGTACACATACCTAAAATATTATTATTAGTAATATATCCAAAAATCAAGGAATAACCCCAATGTTTTATAAGTGAAATAGCAACCAACCTCTAGGGTTACTATTTATAAATCCATACAAAACCCTAATTTTAAAAACTTGGCATAAATTTTTCCATATGACTCACATAACCACCAAATTATGTACATATTCCTAAAAATCTAATATAAAAACATATATGAAAATCAAGGTCTAATTATAATATTTTATGCATGTAATATTAAGCTACCTCTAGGGTTACTATTTATAAATCCATACGAAACCCTAGCTTCATAAACTTGGAATAATGTTTCCCATATGACTCATATAACCACCAAATTATGTACATATTCCTAAAATTCTAATGTAAAAACATATGTGAAAATCAAGGCCTAAATCAAATATTTTACATATGCAATAATGACCCTAATTCTAGTGTTAAATTTTTTTATTATAATTAATGTGTGTATATTATTACCAAAGAAAGAATAAAGAATAAAAAAATGTAGCATACCATGAGGAATATTCAAATAAGGTAAAATATTTACAAAATTAATAAAAAAATCAAAATACTTGCTCAAAGATAGGGCTACAATCATTAGAGTTAGATATTTCATTAGTTGGTTGATAATCTCTTCCTTAGTATGTTGCTACTGCATGAATATCCTATTGTTCCTTTCCTACCAAATATCATAAACCACATGCCCAAATAATGCCTTTAAATCTTGTTTCCTACTATTAGGTCTTCATCCTCCTCTCATGAGCTAGTTTGTAACTTGCTCCTAGGAGGTATAAGTGATGGTTACACCAAATTTTACATTAAGGAGTGACATATCCATTAAGTGAAGTCACACTTAAAAAAACAATATGTGTTTCATAATTTCTTTAGCATTGCCACAAAATATATATTGAGAATCTTGTAGAAGTCCCATCTTGAGTAATCATGACTTCATGGCTTGCTCTCTATGGTAAGCAAGCCACAAAACAAATTTATGTCAAGGTAGAGTGAACCTAGACCATGCCACTTAACGTCAATATAGATTTGGTCTTCTTGGTCTAATAAGGTCATATAAGCTAGATATACTGCACCTACCTGAGACAATGCACAAACTCTATTGTGCTAATATGAAAAGCTATTTTACCAAATGTCTAGCACCCATAACTTCTTTATCAACCAGGAACTAGTAGCTGAGACATCTAGGTGCCACACATCCCTAGCTTTAATGAAATAGGAATGAACCCACCTCAACGAAATACTATACTTGTTCTCCTGCATGCACTATAAAAACTTCCCTTGTTCTACTAAGCTCCACCAATGCACATCCACAAACACTAGGTCTCCTTTCTCTTTGAGAAAGTAGAGTATGATCCATGAAATAGGTGCTTTTCTAGCTACTCTATCACCCTATGACCATAAGAAAGATGGGCATAGAGTAATGATCTCATTGATGACTTTCTTAGGTATTAGTATTACCAAACTCTGATACACTTATATACTTTGGAGCACTAACTACACTAATCACAATATACCTGTATAGCTTGAAAGATTGCTCTGCCACTAGCGACGCCTAGTAATGAGTTTGTTAATCAAGGGATAGTATTGGTTATTGTAAAAGTATTTCCCATCAAAAGGAACTCTAAGATGCTTGAATGGAAGAGAGCCCTCATGATTCTAAAATAAAGCTTGAGTAGATTGCTTTGTCTCAAAATCCACTACTTTACCATAGTAGATGCCACTCTTGGTTGAGTTAATATGAAAACTTGAGCTATTAGATAAGGCTTGGAAAGTCTTAATCATAGCTATGATGGAGTTCAGATCATCTCTAGAAAATAAGAGAATATCATCAAAAAACATCAAACTTTTGAGTCTGACTCTCTTGATCTTTGGGTGAGTCTTGAAGCTTGGATTCTCCCAAAGCCATCTCAACAACCCGTTGATGTATTCTATGACCAAAACAAATGGTTACCCTACCTTATCCCTCTTTTAGCTTTAGAAGATGCTAGAACACCCCATTAAGGCATAGAGAATGAGGAGTGGTTTGCACACACTACCTAATGACTCTAATGAAAGAAAAAGGGAGTTGCATTACATGTAACATTAACTTTTTAAACCCCAACCCACAATATCATAAACTTTCTTCATATTAAATTTGAGAATGCATCTACGAGATAGGTTACTCTATCTATATCCTTACATGAATTTAGTTGCCAACAAAATATTATCCACAAGGCTCTTACCCTACACAAAGGTAGCTTGTGCCTCACCAACAACGAGGAGAATCATAGTTTATAGCATATTTGTAATTATCTTACCCAATATCTTTTAAAGAACATTATAGTAAGCTATCAGCCTATACTCACTAGGATGGTTTGTTATGGGAACTTTAGGAATAAGGTGCACTACAACCACATTCATCCCCTTAGGAAGATTAGCAGTGATTAAGAACTCCTATGAAGATTTCCATATTGTATCGCCAAGAATATCCCATGTATCTTGTGAAAGAAAACATTAAACCCATAAAGTGATGGTGCCTTATCAAAATTCATTGAAAAAATAATATTCTTCACCTTAAATTTTTTGATAGGCACAAGTAGCTATTGTTGTTGTTGGATAGAGAGTGTATAACCTACATAGAGTTAAAGATGCATGCGAAAGCTCCTTTATTCCACATAATTCCTATGTAGGACTACTTTAAGATGTCATAAATGGTCTTAGGGTCATTATAAACCATTCCCCATTCATATCTGATTCTAGTGATTAGATTTTGTTGTCATATTCCCTTCATGATTGCATGAAAATTAGGTGTAGGGGGATGGAATTGAAAACCCCTTCCTTTATCCAAAAGACCCTTACCTTTGCATTAAAAAATGCTCCTCATAGTAGCTTAAATTTCATAACTTTATAGTAAATTCTCTCTATCTATTCTATACCTCTAGATTATGACCATCTGCTTGCAATTGGATGTGTGTTAGTGCTAATTCTTCTCTTATAGCAAAAACCTTTGTAGAGATGCTCCCATTAAAGTTTTGGTTTAACTTTTTGATCCAAGGCTTTATAACCTTAATTTTGTGCATTATCTAGCCTGAGCCATCAATGAATCCAATAATATCAGTCATAACTAGCCGTAGGTAGGTAGGGTCTAAGGTCCAAAAGTTGAATAACTTGAAGACCACTTTACACTAGGGGTAGAATCTTCTAAACTAAACAACATAGAAGAATTATATAAGAGTTAGGAGGATGAAATCATACTAAATTTATAGGGTACAAATCCACCTAAAAGGATTTTTCTAAAACCCAGTCAAGTTTACACCAAAGTCTATTGTGTCATCCTACCTATTTAACCAGGTAAAGAAAGAGCTCGTAGCCCTAAAAATAGTTAATTATACCAATAACACACTATTATAGAAGTCATTAAAGCTATAATGATTCAAAATTTTCCCATTGCTCTTCTTACTAGTAGAAACTACCACATTAAAATCTCCAATAATCATCCATACCCTTCCTTGTGGCTATGAAGCATGCAACCACCTCCACAAGTGTTTAGTTTAATAACCATACAAAGAATGACATATGTACAGATATTGATTATGGTAACATCCCACATGTTTTGATTCCAACCCACCCGAACTCTTCCATTACGGTAGTAGGTTTAGTTATGTAACTGACATTAATTATTTGGGAACTTCTTCATTGCATCATTCTTATTATTTTCCTTCACCCTAGTTTCTAATAAGCTTAACATGCTCAGCTTATTAGTTTTAATCTAGTGAGTAACCTCACTTTGCTTCTTAGGGTCATTAAGACCCCTAACATTCCATACCCTAATCATACAAACTAGATGAAGAACTCACCCTCAAAAGGGTTACTAATTACTCCCCTTCCTCTAAACATTGTGAACCATTGGTTCTCTATATCTATTTCCCTATTGTTAGAGGAATTCATATTTTATTTATTTCCCCTGATAAGTAACCCATGGATATTACTAGGTGGTAGTTTGGAACCCTTTACCATTGGGGAAAAAATTATGACTTCTTTCGCAATGGTAGGATATTTAATGTTATGAGTCTTTGAATCACTCACATTGTTAACTACATTTTTGAGGTTTGAATTACATTGAAACATGGCTATTGGAGGCTATTATACTCCTTAACCTCCACCTCAATTTAAGGTATGATTTATGAATTCTTACACAAAGAGATTGATAGGGGAGATAGTTTTATAATATATTTTGGTACATGTGCAGGTATTCACACCTTCTTAGCATTCCTCTAAACCTTCTTGGTGGATTAAAGTACAAATTCCTAGTATATGGCCTAATGCATAAAACTTAATGTATATTTGATCTTTAAACTCATAAATGACTTCATGGTGGAAATTAGTACCATATGGTTTCTTTAAAGGAACCATTTCTTGTAGGGACCTATTAGAATCAACTTCCATTAAGATTCTATGATAGGACAATCTTGAATTATTATTCATATATTCATCCATTCCCATAGGCTTCTGTAAGGAGCTTGGAATCCTATCTAAAGAGTCTTCAGATCAACAAGAAAACTACAAGGAAGATAATCTAATCCATGTAGGCACAAATTGGAACTCCTTAACTTTAAATAGGAAGCCACTAGTGCAACATTTTAAAACTATATCAATAGTTTCATTCAAGTCAAAACTAAAAATAAACTATCATTATGCATATAAATACTAGGCAATGAAATATGAGATCAACAAGTTCTTACAAAATACAACATCTTATTGTAAGTCCTTTTTTGCACCCATAACGAAACCAATCATAGTATTTTCTCAATCATAGTATTCTTATTGAATCTCAGCCATACACACACCATGTTCATCAATTATAGGATTCATGAACTTGATCATAGTTTGATTTTGCAAAGGTATTCTTAAATTAACTCTAATAAAAATCTTCTTAGGCCACATCACTCCATGTCTAATGCTGAGAAAGGCTAATTGTGGGTAAAAGGCACATATCCTTCTTTCTCAATGTGGAAATATGTATTATCCTTTTGACGAATAACTCTAACCCCCATGGATGTTGAAGATGGTGTAAGACTAACTAAGAATATATCAACATGCTTAGACTGAGGGGATGAAATTGAAGGAGATGAAGAGGAAGGGATAAAGTTTCAAGAGCCCTTATTCCATGGTCATTTTTTTTGTTCAATTTTTCATGCCATTGATGTAGAATATTCTAAAGGATTTTAGAGGATATTCCATCCTATACCTTTACGCTTATTATTATCCATTTAAGATATTTTCTAATTTGATTATACTTAGGGCATTAGTTATTACTCCAAATATTCCACATAATATCTTAAGAATGATTTTAACCAACTAAGAAATTAAAAATTAAAATATCTATATTTAACTGATATTGATTAAACTACCCTTTATATAGCGAAAATACCTATATTTTGTTTTTACAAAACCCTCCAAGTCCTAATTTGAATGGTTTTCAACATCTAACACAACTCCACATAAAAATACTTATAAAAAACCATATACGAGTCAAACATCATAGCCCAATTTAGATATCGATTCATGCCAACCTTCTTAACTTGTAAAATTAAACTTAAACAACATAATGTACAATCTGTTACATTCATGTTTTCCTCAATTTTTCATCATACAACATAAAATAACATACAAAAACATTATCATAATGAAATAATCTCTCTAAAAATACCAAATAGGAGATTTCATACAAATATACACATTGTACAGATAACCCTAGTTATAACATGTATCTTTACCAAAAATATCATTGGTCTCTAAGCACATATAACCTAAGACTCCTTCTTTAAGACCACCATAAAAATCACCTAATAATCATGGATAATACATCATTAGAAATCAAGAAAAAAACCAAGTAAAACATAAGGCTAAGGAGAGTGGAAAATGGAGCAAAACTAGAGCCAACCATGTTGCGCAAGGCTTAAACTAGATGCAATAGAAGTTGGTGAGTGAAGGAGGGGTGCGACATTATTGACTCACAAAGCTAGGGGTGTTACATGAGCTCCTTACATTGAGAGAGAGGATCATCCTACATGGTGGATGTTGGTTGGGTGGAGTGGTGTAAAGAACTCACCTTGGTTGAGGTTGTGTAGTGTGAGGTTGAGCTGTATTTAGGGTGGTTATTATATGAGGATGTGAAATTTGTGAGAGTATATTTTTTGAGCTATGGAAATGATTAAGGCTATATAATGTGATCTACTCACATTATGGTTATTTAGCTATGTGATGTGAGGCATATTATGTAGAGATTCATTGGAAAAAAAAAGGTGGAACAATGATGAATAAAGAATAGAGAAGTTGGGGGGAAGAAGAGGGAATCTAGGGGGAGTTGTGTCAGTTGAAAAAATTTAGTAATAAGGGAGAGTAGAGGTATTTAAAGAATAAATGGGAGGGGTTGAGGCATGTAAAATGGGAATGACCAAGATAAAAGGCATGGAAGTGGGTTAGTCTTGCATGCAACACGATTGGGGAATAAAGGAATAGGGTTGCTATAAGTTGGTGGTTGTTAGCTAGTGTTTCAGGGTAGGGGAGGCTAAGTGGAAAGGAAGTGAAAAAGAGAGATCCATTTAATAAAGGGGGTTTAAAAACCATAATAGGAAGGGGAATAATAATGCTAATAAGGATAGTGGAGAATGAAAAAGAGGAAAGAAACAAGAGAAAGGGCCAAGGAAAAAAGAATTTAAGTTAGGATTAGAATTATGTTTAAGTTTAAGATTAGGGAATTTTGGTAAATTTTATTTATCAATCATCTGGAGTTAGGGTTGAGTTAAAATATTAATGAAACAGAGTTAGTATTAGGGTAGGATTAGAGTTAGGTTAAAGGTATTAGGTAAGATAAAAATATCAATTACCTATTATTAAGATTACGTTAAAATATTTATTACTTGAGATTAGGGGTAGATAAAATTTGGGTTATTATAGGTCTTAAAGCCTTAGTGCTCTACCTTATTGGTTTTATATTATGATATGGTTAATATATGATTGAGATGGATGAGTAATGGATAAATGTGTTGGTTATGGAGCTTGAGACTTTAAAGATGTATATATTATCTTATGGTAATCATATTATTATGATCATATGTATTTTTTTTCCTTATAAGAATGCTTTCTATTTCTATGTGATTATGTTCATTGTGACTATGCTATCTATTAGAGGTATTGTGATTTACTCAATATGAGGAAGTCATATTGATATTACATTTATAGATAATTATGTGTTAGGCATAGAGTGGTATGAGGCGTATAAGGGTACTGAGGATCAATATGTTCATTAATTGGAGATCCTATTTTTGGAATGGGCTTTTGGGTCTAAGATTTTGGGCAAAATTTTGTTATACATTTGGAAAATTAATTTTTTTTAGTATGTTTTCCTTTAGTCTATTATGTCCCTTATTGTGATTTTCATTGTTGTGTAGAGGAGGTTTATTGGTAGCCATTATTCATGTTATTATCTCTTCCTTTTACTACTTTGGTTTGGATGTAACTTTTTTATTGCCTTGGAATTTAGATTAATGAAGGTGAGGAAACAAGACTTATGCTAAGTGTTATAGTAACACTTATTATTTTATAATTAACACTTTTGCAAAATGAAACTATTCTAGTAGTAAATTTGGGGAGTGTTACAAGTTGGTATTAGAGCTTTTGGTTTTAAAAATTTTTATTTTAGAAATTTTTGAAACATGTATTAGCCTTATGAGTCTTTAAGTATGGGTACAATAGGCATCACACCCCTAAATTTTGAAAAAAAAAATTCATTTAAAGACAATGTGAAATATTTTCAAAACAATCTCAAGGAGTATTACTGACACATCAACCATGAGAGAGGTTTAATCATCATTTATCCTACATCTGGTATAAGGCAAAACATAATGATGAAAAAAGGAATGTATACCCTAATAGTACAATAGTAATGATAATAATGATGAAAATAATAACATGGAAGGAAGAGATAGTACAAAATCTAAATACATAAACCAAGCCAAGAGTTTAAATAACCGGAAAAAACCAAAAGCATCCCAACACAATAGGTAAAATATATTTAAGCTAGTTAGCCTAATTCTTAATTGAAAAAAAATTTGTAACTTTCAATTTCCAAGTAATGGCCAGCTACTAGGCACTGATTCCATCCTCAACATACTCTAACTTAGAATCATAACCCTATAAATCATCCTCTGCTCACTAGACTAGAAGCTAGATCATAATAATAACCATAGAAATAGAGTATGGTGAAGAACTGGTAAAACAAGCTACCAAAATATGGTAAGGGCTCATGCTATACATTGAGGTTATGTAGTAACATGTTATAAAATGTACTTAGATGACATAACTTCTAGGCTCATGAATGTAAAATGATAAAGCTTATTCATAAGAGAATCATGGAAGAAATAATAATACATATTATACATCAGATGCACATAGGGAACCATATTATAAATCTTCCTTTAGTGATCACATACTTGCTAATAATTAAGATAGTTTATTCGACTACATCTAGTTCTCCATCATAAAACAGAGTTATGGTAACATATACACACATAATGGGATACCACACCCACTACATGGGGTAAGGATATATAGATGGGGATTTTCCCTAAGGATACCACATGCTGAATGCAACTACCTCAAGGGTCAACACAGATTGGGAAACCGTGCTAACCACACATGTTTAGAGTACATTAAAGGGGCTTACTGTAATACCCTGTTTTTAAAAATGGTATGATTAATTAAAATTATTATTTTAGGAGATTTGATTTTAAAAGTGTTATTATTTTCCGATGGTTTACGTATAAATTTAATTAGGTTAAAATTTTGATAGAAATTAGGTTATTTAAATTAATCCTAGTTTTTACCTGTAAATCTTATTTTAAATTATTATATTAATAATCTTTTAATCCGTAATCCAAAAATAATTTCTTAAGAATTATTTTTGATTATTTTACTCTTTCCGATTATTTTTAAAACTTATCCTAATTCAAATAAATTCTTCCAAAATATTTTTTCTACCAAATTAAACCTAAAATTAAATAAATAAATTCCTCTACCCGCTTTCGTATCCCAAATATCTTCCCTGAATATTTTTTTGTCTCCCTCATTTTCTGACTAACCCATCCTCTGCCTTATATACATATACATGCCTCATCTCTGCATTTATACACACATATACACGCTACACTTACACACTCTGCACACACACACATACACTCCACCAACCAAACAACCCCTACCTCCACTATTCCTAACAGCAGCCCCCCTCCAAATTCTTTCAGCTAAACCCAACCAAACAGTACCCCTACCTCTCCCTTGCAGTCCCTGGGCACCTTTCTCTTGCTTTTGATCCCCAACGCAGCCCCCGACCGCATGACACCCGGCCACCCTGCTTGCATTAACCCCCCCCCCCCGAACCAGCAACCACACATGCCTACCGCCAGCCATCAAGTAACCCTATGAGCGAGCGCCGGTCACCACCACCCCCACTACCTATAGCAAGAACCAATCTCCATCGCCCGCAGCATCAGCCCACACCAACCATGCACCCCAGCCACCCTCGACTAGCTGCCACCCTGCCTCCCAGCACCCAGCCTATCGTAGCTCCTTTCCCATTCTTTCTGCCTCCCCATCGCACCCTGCAGCACCACGACACCCAGCCACCACTGAACCACCGACCCCTACTCCCTCTCTTCTCTTGGATCCTTTAGTTCCAACCCTACCGCCCGCAGCATTGTCCACTAGCCACCAACCATTGCACCAACCACCATTCTCCCCTTCTACATCTCCCTCTCATTCCGTGCAGCCCACAACACTGCAACACCTCTATCACCCTCCACCTCAGCCCGTAGCAACATCACCACCAGCTCCACCTTTCTCCTCTCTTTCTCCCCACCTCAGCTAGCAACAGCAGCCCTCGAGGCAACCTACCGACCAACCTCCAAGTTGCCCTTGTTTTTCCTACGCGCATGGCTCACCCTGCGCATGTAACGTGAGTTGTGTCTTGTGTACGTTATAATATTTTGGTATATATATTATATGTAAGGGTATTTTGGTAATTTTTAAAAAATAAATATTTTTATATTATAATTATTATTTTACTTGATAGATATTAATTTGGTAATTTTGGTATTATTTTTAGGTACGAAAGGTTGATTAGCGGGATCCAATAACTTTAGTAAGATACCGCTATTTTTTTTTTTTTTGTTGGAATTCAGGTAACCGTTATACTGTACTAAAATTATAAATACTGTACTAAAATTATAAATACTGTATGATAGCACATTAGGGTTTTTGGTGTATGAAATATGTTAAATATGATTTATTACATTATAATTATGTGTTAATTATTATTATCATAAAAACGGATAAAAGGAACATGTTATCTAATGTAAATTATGTCGAGTAAGAAAGTATGATTAAAATTATTCTAATGATAGAAAAATAATTTGTATGATAATTATGTATAAAATAATAGGTCGAGCATGTTTAGATATAATTATAGAATAATTATTATGGATGTGTGCCCTAAGGGCAATTTAGTCATTTTTATGTATTATGATATTTATCTTGTAAATCATGTCTAATATGTATTAGTTGTTGTTGAGTATGTGTGAGTATGTGAGTATGTGTATGTGTGGATGGATTAAAGGTGTAGAAAAGGATGTTATGTGCAAAATTATGTATAAGGGGAAAATGGTCATTTGACATATCTGATAATTTAAATTGTGTAATGAATAATTTAATTATGGTGTTTTAGCCTTTTCATGGCAAATGAATAAATAAAATTGAATTAGTATTTAAATAGATGATAATCTGGGAATTTTTAGTCTTAGGGGTATTTTGGTCTTTCTTTACCTAAAGTCTACGGATGTGAATAATTGAGCCTAGGATGGCCTTAATATATATTAATGTTGGCTTTGATATTGACCTTGATTGTGGTTGTCTTGGATGATTAGAAATAAACAAAAATGGTTAAGTATAGAAACTAGATTTATTTGTATTATATGCGATTTCGTGGTCACCTTAATAAAATACTAATACTTAAAGTGAAAGACCTCGAGATCGAGAATGGTGGCCCCTAGGGTTCGCTACCCTAAGGAAATGGTTTAGCCCATGGTTGATATTGGATTTTTGCTAGTGTACCTTAGTGCCCTAGTCAGGCCCTACATCTTACTCTATTCTGTTATGCGGACTAATGGGGGGTATGCATACTTATGGATTAGGTGTCCTCGTCGGTAGGGTACAATGTTACCTTCGTGTACTAGTATGAGCAGGGTACCTTTGCGTCCTTGGGTTGATAGTTGGTAGGATACTATGTTGCCTTGTTGCACTGGTATGATTGAAGTGCCTTTGTGTCTTTAGGTTGATTGATCTCCCCTTGAGAAAGTAAATACAAATGGAAATGATATGAGTTGATGGAAATAATGATTATCGGATTCTTAGATTGTTTGGTAGCAACCTTTGTGCCTATATGTGGTTTCAGTAGTAGCCTTCATGCCTACCTATGATTTCGGTAGTAGCCTTTATGCGTACTTGAGGTTTTCTATGGTTTTGGTAGCAACCTTTGTGTCTACCTGTGGATTTGGTAGTAGCCTTCATGCCTACCTGTGTTGGTATTATGTCTGTAAGTATACTTGTGATTATGCTGTACCTGTGAACATACCTGCGATGTATGTAATTGGTTGGGATTTATGTTGAGACATGAATTATGTTGAAGTTGGGTGTTAATTATTGCTTCAGAGAGTATCTCTGATATGTTCACTAATAAGTTCAGTTATTTTAGATGAATGAATATGAGTAGTACGTGACCTTGATGGAATTTGATTATCTAAGTGATTATTGTATCTCAGTCATCGTATGTATATGTATATGTATATGTCTTATACCATGTTAATTGTATGCCTTGCTTGTGTTCCATGGTGATTTATTATATTAGTTTGGTATAAAGGGTTGCTCAGTACTGTAGTACTGAAGGATTCATCTCGTGGGCCCCTACTTATTCAATGGGCAGTGGACTTTGCAGGTCAGCCTTTAAGCTCAGTTAAATGTTGATAGTTCAGATTTGGGAGTGTAGGATTATCCAGTGTTTCTTTTGCTATCTTATCTCCGGTTTTATTTGGACCCTTGTGTCCTCATGTAATTTCTCTCTCGAGTTTTGTAAATCGCTAATGTTGTTTTTAATTAGCATGGTATTTATATAACGTTCTCTTTATTCTAATTTCTGTAATCATGATATTAATTTAAGCGGAGTAATGATTTCAGCCTTAGCACTTGGTATGAGAATGGTAGAGGAAATCGGACTTGTACCAACTGTGGCGGTAACACCCTTTGTTTTTATTGTTTTAGCTTCCGCGCTTAACTCTGCAAACAAAATTTTTCAGTAGTAAATTTTGAGGTGTTACACTTATAATAGGATACCCCATCCACCATGCCTTGAATGTATTTGATATGAGAGATACACAAGTTGGTATACCACGCTAGCCAAAGAAATGGATGTTATGAAGTGCTAAGGGGATTGTATTAGTATACCTCACCCACCTAAGTTGGACAACAATGTCATGCTTGCCTACTATAGTTATAATCCTATACCTTAAAGAAATGTGCATACCCTCTAATGACTACAACCCAATAGAGAAAGATAGATGTACTAAGTGAATAGATAAAAACATAGATAGACCTACCAACTTACTCTCAGCTAGCTATCGGGAGAGTCCAAGAAAAAGGCTTGAATAAAATCTTAATTTCCCTATTATTAAATTCTAAGAGATATTATAAATGATAATTAATTCCATTAATAACTAACTAGGTGTTTCCATGTGATAACCCCAAACATAAAACATATTATATAAGCCACCATTAATGTGTTTAGAGGTAAAACCAAACTTAACCATACAAAGCTCAAATATTATCATTTCGATCCATGTTCAAACTCAGGTTAAGCATGGTTGAAATGATGATTAAAATGTTCTAATTGCATGGAAATATAGATTTAGAATTGCTAGAGAGAACACCAAATAAAAAGAAAACATGGCAAACATAGACATACCAATTGATTGGTTGCTAGAACTAATTGATTGGTCTAGTTGAACCATATATGAGAGAAAATATTGCACACTAAGACTAGGTAATTGTTTTCTCCAACTGATCTACTATTCATATAAATGAGTTGATGGGTATGGTCAAACTGGTCATTCGATCTATGGAGAGGACAAACCACTCTACTAATAAAGTAACTAGTTAATGAGATTAAGAAACTAATCAATTGGGCATGGAAACCATTTGACTAGTTCATAAAACCAATCAAGTATTAAGCAACTTCCTGGTTATAGTCACAAATCTATGCAATTTTTCACTCAACTAGTCAATCAGTCACAACTAATTTTTTGGTTGATGTGAGTGAAATAACACCCAAACACACGAACCACACATAAAATAAACCACCAATCTCTTCCAAATTAATCCTATCATGCTTCTTTATTGTAAAACATAATAAAAGACATACTCCATAGAAGAACTCTTATAATCATGGAATAAATCAATATTTAACAAGATCATGCTTGAATTTCACTAAACTCATTCATAATATCAAAATACTCAAGCATACTTTAATAGTAACAAAATTAAAACATGGCAACATGTTCCACTTGAAGAACTATACATAATGCATTCTTATCACATAGTATACCAATCACTCAAAAGTACAACAAACAACATAAAAGCTTATTCATATTAGAGATGATGATGTCATACCTCTTAGCAAATCTTCTAGCACAAAAATAATCATAACTTGATGTTCTCTACCAATGCCTCAATTTTCTAAGAAAATCAAGAATAAAAACCATTAAAACTCCATTTTAGAACTTAATCTCGATATTTCCTTCTAATATGTTCCTAGATCTTTCTGGGTTGTTTGAGTTTTATTGGTTTTCATGTCTTGTATGCTTTTATTATTGTTCTCCTATTAGTTAGGGTTACCCTTTTTATGGGGATTAGTTACTCCCCAAGAGCCTTGTGTGTTGTGGTGTGTCTTTTAAGTAATATGGCATAGATGTTGGGGACAAAGTGTGTTTCTAAAGGGGTAATAATTTAATACCCTATTTTATGAAACACTAATTATAAAATTAGTAATTATGTGTAATTATTTATGATACTTATTATATGATGAATACATTAAAATTATTATTATTATTATTATATGCATTATAATGGTGAATTAGATAAAAATTTTATTAGGTAAAAATTTGATAGAATTTGAGTTATTCACTTTAACCCTAGGTTGGACTTTCATAGATATGTGTTTAACCATAGAACTCAATCTCTGCTAACTAGATGTTTTTCCCCCATTTTGGATATTCTACCTAGAACCCCTTACCCAATTGTTATTTGGTTTTCTTTCTCCCACATCCCCATTGCATATTTTTCTCCTGCTCAGTTGTTCTTCCTTATACACCCTATACATTAACTCCTACCCCTAACTTCCTTGTTCCCCTTATCCATGCCCAATTACCCTAGTTGGTCACACACCATTACCTATACAAACCCTCCTCCCATCCTCATTTTTGTTTTTTGATCCACAAAAAAATCTGATCCTTTGGTCTCTTCATTTCTACCCATATTCTTTATCTTCTAATTGTGACCTTCCTTTGTCGTAATCTTTGTTGTTTTTCCATTTTGGTTAAAGTCATCTATGTAAAAACTCTATAACCTCATTTATTCCTCTTCCCATTCATGAACAACTCATGTTGCAAACTCTTGGCATCGGAAGCAAATCATGTTGGTGGACCTTTGCTAGATCTAAAGCCTCATAGAAATCACCAACTTACTACACCTTTACCTTTGTTGCGTGAACTTTTATCATTACCTCCTCCTTTCTACATGACATCCTCACATTCCCTCCATCTTTTTTGTGTGAGTGGGTGGTGCGACCTCCCCCTTTTTGTATGAATTTTTTCTGTTTATCCCTCCTTGTCACATGAAGAACTCACACTACTAATACTTATAGCATGAGCTTCACTTTTGTTTCACACTTGCTACTTTATTACCTGGCATAGCTATCTTTTGTTTTAGTTATTTTTTTCTCTTTTCCTAGTTTGTTTTTATTTAAAAAAAATTTATTGGTGTATTTTATTACATTCTAACATAATTTTTGTTGGGTGTTGCTTATATAATCCTTGAGACATCACGGAGAAGGCAACTTTTGTGCTTTTTTATACCTTGGATTTTTGTTGAACCAATCACTTATGAGGTGGTAGGATTTGTGTATAACTGTAACACCCCCGATTTTTTAAGTAGAAAATTTAGTATTTAAGACAATGAGGAAGCATTTTAAAAAATAAACTAGAGAATTTTACCGCCACATCTACCATGAGAGAGGTGGGATCATCATCTAACCCATGATCAATGCAAGTCAAAATGAAATGAGGAATAAAAGAATGCATGCTTATAACATTAATGTGATAATACAAGATAATAAAGGCTAGAAAAATATTATAGATCGAATTAACTTGATAGTTTTGTATAATCAAATACAGGAAATCGAGCCGAGAGTTTAAATAACTAGAAATACAAAAACTCCCCAATGTAGTGGGGAAAAAACTTATAACCAGTTAGCTTAACTCTTAGGCATAGACATAAAGTTCCAACCCCATGTAATGACCTACATTAACACCCTCAACATACTCTAGTTGAGAGTCATAACCCTATAAATCATCCTCTACTCCTTGGACAAGAAGCTACATCATTACAATGTCCACACAAGTACAGTATCAGTACAATGAAGTATTGGTCGAACATACTACCTAGAACATAGTAAGACTCATGTAGCATATTAAAGTCACATAACAACATGGTGATATCATATAGGTACATCTCAAGTACAAAAAAGCATGCTTGCATGGAAATCATGGAAGCATAGAAATATAGTTAATACATCACCATCCATACCATATAAATCATATTAGAATTCTTCCCTTAGTCACCACACACTTTTGGTTAATAAGATAGTGCGTTTGACTACACCCAGTTCTCCACCATGAAAAAAAGTCATCGCAATGTAAATAATCACAATGAGATACCATACCAATCATACAAGATTAGGATACATCAAAGGGGCGTTCTTCGGCAATACAACATTCACCACACATTAAGTGGACCTACCACAAATTGGGATACCACACCCACCACACATGGTCGAAGTACACCAAGGGGGCTTCTACTAGGATACCTCACCAACCACACCTTGAATGTCTCCACCATAAGGGATAAAGTGATGGGATACCACACATGCCAAAGAAATGGACAATAAGAAGTGGCAGGGGGCTTGTACTAGGATATATCAGCAACATAAGCTGGACACCTATTCCATGTAGACCTACCATAGTGATATGCATATACCTCTTATTGACCACAACCCGATAAAGATAGAAATATGCTTTGAGTGAAAAAAATATAACCAGGCGAGACCCACCCACTAATTCCCGGCAGCTATGCTAGGAGCCGGAGAAAAATGATCAAATGAAATCTTAAAACATTAATTTATATTACAAGTGATATCACAAATCACAAGAAAATCCACACATAACCAAATTGAGTGATTCCAAGTGATAGCACCAAATACAATTAAATTCCATTATTTAACCAAATCAGGTATTTCCAAGTAATAACACCAAGCACATCACAAGGCATTACACCACCATTTCGGTGTTTTCAAGTGTTAACACCAAACACATTACAAGGTATAGAAGCTACCAATTAGGTGTTTTGAGATGACACCAAACTTAACCAAATTTAAGTCTCAAATGCCGTAATGATGATTTGTATTGAATTATTTCAATCATAGTTGAAATCTAGATTAAAAGGTTGTAAACAAATGGAAGTATTAATAAAAAAAAAGGGCCCAAGAGAAAAATAACAATTTTTAACAAACTAGTCGGCTCCCAACTGAATGAGTCGATTGTTTCTTAAGACCCATTGATTGGTCTATTCATACCAACCTTAGAAGAAAACAACACCAAATAGCCAATGACTAGTTGTCCTCACTGATCGACTGTTCATGGGAACCAATTGACTGGTTTGATCCAACCAATTAATGAGTCTAAGTAGAGACCAACCTCCTTTAGCTTGTAGATACGCCAATCTATGGGTTTGACCAATCGATCAACTGATCATAGTAACCATTCGACTAGTTTAGTCTAACTAGTTAATGGTTCTACGTAGAGACAAACCCATTTTGTTCTACACGGATACCATTTGATTAGTTTGACCAATGATCTACTATTCATCAAAACAAGTAAACTAGTTTCTCAAACTAATTGACTGATTTTGTGATCAATTGATTTAAATTTTCAAACCATTTGACTGCTCATATAACCAGTCGATAGGTTAGAGGAACTAATCAACTGGTCTAGGTAAAACATTACCCAAACATGCGATACACACATCTAACTTTACCATATTATTCTTACCATGCTTCTATGTCAAAACACATATAAAAATACATGTTGCACACATAAGATCACATGGATACATGGTAATATATATAATCAAATGAATCATGCTAAATTGAAAATTTATGGTTAAAAGTAGAGAATTACCATAATATTAACCTAGGAATAATTATAGCACATGCTCAAATCATGGATTACAATTTAGATCATGCTCATATATACACAAAACACATGAAATCCTAATACACTATAGAAGCTTATTTATGTTAAAGATAAGAATGCCTTATCTTTAAGCAATTCATTTGGCATGAAACTCCTACTTGATGGCTTATCCGGCAAAACTTTGATACCTAAGAGAATTAAATTTAAAACTGTTAAAATTATCTTCCAAATCATCATTAAAATAAATGATAAATTAGAATGAGAAGAGCATAAAACACCACTTTTTCCTCAAAAATAGGGTGTTAAGGAAGAATTGAAATATTCGATCATTCTCAACCTTAATTCTTCCTTAATTAAGGATAGTAGGAGAGAAATATAATCAAGACTAGAATAAGAGAAAGGAACATAAATCTCACACAAAGAAGGGAGAAAATCAAAGAAAGCCTCTATTTTTTCTCAATAGAAGTAAGAAGAGGGAAAATAAAAGGATGCTGAACACTTAGGTAAAATTTCTATAAAGAGAAGGGAAAAGAGAGTAAGAGCTATGAGTGAGGAATGAAAAAGGATCAGAATGAGAGGTACAGAGGCAAGATTGAGATTACATTCTCAGGAGAAAAGTATATGATACTGATGAGGTTGAGTGTGGATAACTAAGAAGTGAGGGCTGATATGATGGGGTAGTGGGGATTGAGTGCAATGAGAAATGAGCATGGTAGTGGGTTGGAAATTTAGGAGTTGGTATACAAAGTTAATGTCACTACCCTAGCTATCAGAAGAGAGAAGGAGAGATGATGGAGAAGAAAAAAGGTGAATCTTGCTTCAAATGTGCCTTTTGTGAAAATTGTGGCTAATTAAAATTATTTATTGATCTAAATAATGTGAAAATAATCACAGAGCACTAGAATGGGCTTATTAGCTTACATGGACTCTTCTAAAAAGTTTTCATAAACATTAGAGACAAATTCAAATCAAAATCAATAATGTATCTAAAATTGTAGGACAATTAATTAATTATTTTGAGAAAACTAGTCGACTTGTATGTCAAGAACCAGAATGTAAATTCCTCAGCGCACCAATCGGTCGGTTATGTAAACCAGTAAATCAGTATGCTTGAAATTCACATTTTTATTAGAATTTGAAGCCCACTTCAAAACTAAAGCTAATATATTTTATATCATCATAATTTTAAATACAACACCAAAACTAATATATTTTATATCAGTATAAATTTAAATATAACTAAGGATTTTGAGATGGGGTATTATAGCACTACTCCCTTAAAAGAGAGTTTATTTCTAAAGTCCCCAAAAAGAAATTTATTGTTGTAAGCTTAAAAATTAAGAAAATCCTAAGCCATTAACCAAAAGAATACAATAAATAAGGGTTAATACACTTGAGAAGTGTATTACCCCATTAAAAGAGGCAGCATTACCTGTGTAAGGCACCTAAGAAAACAACTATAGATATTTCATCTTGATCTCCTCCTAATACTCCCAAGTGGCCTCCTTTTCCTTATTTCATGACCAAAAGACCTTCATGAGTGAAACGATCTTCGAACACATCTCCTAGGTCTTGGATTCAAGGATCCTCAATGATCGCTTGTCATAAGTTAATGTCTCATGGAGCTCAATCGACTCAAGCTGAATGATGTGTGACTGATCCGACACATACCTCCTCAACTAAGAAATAATCATTATGCACGCGTGAAAGCTCTATGAACAAGGAAAGATGATAAGAAACATCTCCAACCTGATCTAAAATCTCATACGACCTAATGAACCTTTGGCTAAGCATCACTCCTATAGTTGGCAAAACTCTTAAAAGGACTTTATCATCTACCTTAAAATCCTTGTCTCTTGTTCACAAATTTACATACCTATTTTGCTTATCTTAGGATACCTTCATTTAGTCTCAAATCATCCTGATTTGCTTGGCAATGTCCTCTACCATCTCTGGTCCCAACACAACCATCCCACTAGAGTTGCCCTAACACACGGGGTTACGACACTTCAATCCATAAAATACCCCAAAAGGTACTATGCCTATGCTTTCATGATGATTGTTGTTGTAGGATAAATCTACCAAGTCCAAAATATCCTCCCAACTACCCTAAAACTCAAGAACGCATGTGTGAAGCATATCCTCAATGGTCTATATAGTACCCTCAGTCTATCCATCATAGCTGGATGGAAAGCTATGCACATTTTAAGCTGTGCCCCAAAAGTTGCTTGCAACTTCTTCTATAAGTGTGACAAAAATATAGAATCTTAGTGCGACACAATTTCCTTAAGCACGCCATGGTATCAAACCTTATGCTTCCTCTAATCACTGGCTATTTTCTCTATACTCCATGTTAACTTCATCATTATATACTACTGACGTAGTCAATCAATCAAACGCTACCCACATCTAATTTGAACCACTATGGGTCATTTGTAATCCCACCATGAATTCCATTGATAAACTATCATATTTCAACATATGGACCTCCAATGGCTAAAATAAACCTACTAGACTCTTGTGTTCCACATTTTCCTTTTGACCTGTCAAGCACTAGGCCACAAAGTCTTCAACCTCCCACTTCCTATAGTGCCACCAATAGATCTACCTCAAATCCTCATATGACTTATCCCCTCCTAGATGTATGGAATAAGGAGCTCGATGACCCTCCTCTAGGATCCTCCTCTTAAGCTCCCCATAGCTTTGTGGAATGTACTTTTTCAAAAATAGGTACTACTATCCTCAAAAATCTCTAATCTCATTGCTCTACCCTTAGATGTCACCATTTTAATCCTCCTAAGCTTGACATCTCCTAGATAACAAGATCAAATCTCATTGAAGGTGGTCAGGGTGATCAAGAAGGCATTCACCCTCGTCTCCAAATCCCTAAGTCCAATGATCTCAACGCTCGACTCTTGAAGATCTCACTAGATTCAATCTTTCACTACTAGCAAACACAATGCATATAGAGTCTTTCTATAGAGAGCATATACTATGAAATTGGCCTTAACATCATGGTAGGTAAAATCCAAATCATAGTAATTAACCAATTCCAAGCATCTCCTCTGTCTCATGTTCAGTTCTTGTTGCGTGAAGATGTAACTGAGGCTCTTATGGACCATGTAAAACTTACACAACACTCCATATAAGTAATGTCTTGCTATCTTCAAGGAAAAAACCACTATTTCTTGATCAAGGAAGTACATAGGATAGTTATGCTTATGCTCCTTCAATTGGAAAGAATCATAGGCCACTACCCTCCCATATTGCATCAACACACATGCCAAACCAAACTAAGATGCATTGCTATGCACCTCAAACCCCTCAATACTTGACGATAAGGTAAGCACTATATTTGAAGTCAATCACCTCTTGAGCTCTTTAAAAGTCTCTGACAACTTATCATTACAAACAAAGCACGTCATCTCCTTCAACAAGGTACTTAAAGGATGAGAGATCCTTGAAAAGTCCCGAACAAACCATCTGTAGTAGCTTACTAACCCAAGAAAACTACAAACTTCCCTAATTTTTGTTAGCTTTATCCACTTTAACACTACTCTTTGAATAATTTAGCAACAAACCTTCCCTCTAAATGACATGACAAAGAAAAGGTACCTCGTCTAACCAAAATGCACACTTTAAGATCTTGGCGTACAAGTGATGAGTCCTTAACAACTACTGGACTCGCCTAAGATGCTACTTTTGTTCCTCACAAGTCTGAGAGTGAATAAAGATATCATTGATGAAGGACACAACAAGTTGAGCAAGATGCTATTATAATATGCATTTCATGAGAGCCATGAACACTGTTGGCACATTTGTGAGTCTAAAGAACATCACAAAGAAATCTTCAGTATGTCTCTCTTGGTAATCCTTAGCTAATGATATCCTAATCTAAGATTATCTTCCAAAAAGTTATAGCTCCATGCGTGTTAAGGGATAATGGTTTGTCACCATAATTTGGTTTAACCTATAGTAATCGACGCAAAGCCTCAACCCACCATCTTTCTTCCTCATGAAAATGATTATTTCTCCCCAAGGAAATAAACTCGATTGAATGTATGCCTTCTCCAACAACTCCTCTAACTAAGTACGTAACTCACCCATTTTATTTGGGGCTTGGCATTCGGGTACCTTCGACACAAGATTTTTCCCTCATAAAAGGTCCATTATGAACTCTATCTCATGCATTAGCGACATCCCCGGGATCTTGTCAGGAAACACATCCAAAAACTCCCTTACTACTAGAATCTACTCAAACAATGACTCCTTAATGTCTAGATCCTTAACACTACACGACACGAGTGAGTACTCTTTCTACACTAATGTAATGAGCATCACCGTGGACACCATCTTCACAAAGGGCCTAGGCATCCATCTTCGGTAAGACACCTTAGAACCTTATGGTCCCTTAAGAACCACATGCTCCTATGCGGAGTTGATCAATTCTTGATATCTTGCGAGCATATCCATCCCAAGGATAACATTGAAGTCCCAAAGCTCAAGCTCTATGAGGTCTATTAGAATCTCGATCAGGCTAAAAAATAGGGCCACATCTCTATAAAGCCTAGAACATGATAGTCTATCCCCAGATGAGAGCACAAGAAAATTATCTATCCTATTAGAATTAACCATAGCTATCCTAGCTACAAAATTAGTAGACATAGAACTAGCTACCAAAAACAATCCTTCCCCCCCGGTAGTTCTTACTATACTTCTTGCAAATGAATTGCCTCACACTCGGCTGACTCAACTACCCTCCAATGCGGGGTACCACTCCCGACTGAGAACTTCCTGAGGTTTGAAACATCTTCCCTCCCTTTTGGCACTAACATCCCTCAAACCTTTGTTTGGCCCCTGACTAGATACTACGTGCTTATGTAATCGCTGATGCTTCTAAGGCATAATCATATAGAGCCTGTATGTTATGCGCATGAGTCCCCACTAGCATCTCCTAAAGACTCAACCTAACCCTAGTTGAAAACGGTGCATCTTTATCCTGTACTACCCCCAAAATTAACTACTGAAAAGTTTTATTTTAATAAAAAGGTTTAACATAAGTAGGGTAACAAAACTATAAATTCTGGGGATATTACCCCCACACTTAGTACTAGACCGGTTCACTCCTACCATTCCAGTACTAAGTGCTAAGGCTGAACGGGGTTAACACCAAACATAAATCATTAATTAAAAATGAGAATTCATGAAAGGAATCATTCATAACCATACAGAAATTAGAGTGGAGTTTAAGAATTACAACCCAAGGAGTAAGTAAATAAAGTTCCCCAAAAACATAAAATACCATGCAACATGACATAACTAAAATAAAAAGACACATGGTAAAATAAAAGGAAAGATAGATTCTGGCTGAGTCACTGTCAATCCCCAAGCCAAGTCTAGGCTCAACTTTCAGCCCTACCCGATGCCTCATAAGTGTCATAGGCATCGAAGATGTCATCTCCTACCTGCATGAACTCAGATGGGTCTTCTGCTCGTGGGAATGAGCAGCACCCATAGAACAAGTAGTCAATACGCTATGTACCAAATAAGATAATCGTTCACTAAGGCCAACACATAATAGTACATAAAATAATCACGATAACATGACAGCATACAATCACTTAGATAAATAAAGGCTAAGCTATAGTCTTGATAAAATGATTATTTAATCTTTGAATAATACACATTTCACACCATACTTTTATCAATCCATGCGAGTATAGGAACCCCACTATTATAGCCGGTGGATCGGTCACTTACAGGGCAAAATGCACCTGACCATTATTTTATGCCGGTGGATCGGTTTCTATAGTAAAATGCTCCAGGCCACTATTATGTCAGTGGATCTGTCTGATCCCGACTCTCATGGTGTTCCACTGTAAGTAATTAGTGTATTTTATGTCTTGTAAAACTTAGGATTTGGTTTATTGAGCTCGGGATCCCACACTATTATAGCTAGTGGATCATTCACTTATAGGGCAGAACGCATCTTACCACTATTATATGCCGGTGGATCGGTCTCCAAGGCACCCCGACACCTGGCCACTATTATTCCCGTGGATAGATTTGGGCCCGACTTAATAATCTTCCACTTTACATTATTAATGTTTTACCGTGCCATATTCAAAAGTTCCACCTTAGACATGCATGATTAACTCCATCTATACTTATCCTCTCAGGAGGGCTCATCCCATAACTTGAGACTCCTACACCTCCTAACTCACCCAATATCCTCTCTTTATTCCACTACCGACACCACTAAGCCCATTCACAGTCTTCCCAACTATTTTAACACCCCCACACATCACAACCCTTAGGTTCAACCCTTATCATTTCACGTCACTCCCCCAAATACACACATGACCACGAAACCCTAGGTGCCCACACCAAACCCTAGTTGGCCATGCTAACCCTAGTATCCTCCTTTCCACAAGTCACCCTTCCATTTCTCATCTTCCCCTATTACTTCCCATGATACTTATGCTTGCCCTACTCATGACAATCCCCCATTCTCACTTCATACTCCACTTACCCTCATTCATTTTCCTTTTTCAACCCTCTCAAATTAGGGTTTCCTCCTAAACCCTAGCTCAATTTCCCATGCACCCTTATGCTATCCTACATACTATTTTTCACCCAAAGCCTCCAATCACCCAAACAACTCTTCTATTACCTTTCCCATACCCCAAGGCAACTTTCCATACGTAAAGTTCATCCCCATGTGGACTCTATCATTCCTATGCAAACCCTTGAAGTTTTTCATACAAACCTTAAAACTCCCATGCAAAGTTCATCCACTATATTTTGCTTAAAATCCCCATTTATTCTTCCTCTCATGGATCATGGGATGTTTAGGTCAATCCCACATTCCTTGATTAACTTATTTTCCCTTGGCCAACTTACTTCCCTTTGGTCCACTCACTTCCCTATTTTTCTTTTTCATCCTTCCACCCTATATCACTACATTAATTATCCCAGCATGCATATCCTAAAAGGGCCATATCATATCATATCACCATTCATAGCATAAAAATATTGTACACATGCCATAAGCAAATACAAGAGCATACCTCAACTCCAAGCTGCACTACACACAAAACGGTTATAATAATAGTAAAAGATACACAACATATCATTATACATGGCATCCAAGGAATATAAGAACACATAGCACACATATGGCCTTAACTACATCCTTACCTAACATGACATCGGTCTAGGAGCACGCTTCAACGCCTCCTTAGGGTTTTGACTGGTTTCACCTATAAGAAGGAAAAACTAAGGATTAGTTGCCCCCTACAAAAATAATAGTATTTCTTATTTTAGTCTAAGATTAGGGTTAATATTATTAAAGGGAGCTTACAAGTGAAAACTAGGGTTTTTATTCTCAAGTTAGCCTACTAGATATTACTAGTCAAAATATGAAATGCCCCGAAAATTTTTAATTTTAAAGATTATATTTAAATAATATTTTATTAGAAATATTTAATTTAATAAATTATTTTTATTAAAATAAAAAGATAATTAATTAGGGAAAATCTAGAATAAATTTATAAGTATTTTAATTAGGTGGAATTTTGGTATTTTAACTAATTAAGGATTTTATTTTAGAAATTAATTAAATAAATTATGTTATTTAAAATAAGAAGGAGAAAAAAGTTTTAAATTAATAATAATTTTATAAATAATTTAATTGGAGAAATTTAGGGTGTTTTGCTAATTAAAATGGAATTTATGGAAAATCTTTTAAAAATCCTAATTTAGCTTAAAAAGGGATTTAAAGATTATTTTATTTAAATATTATTATTTTTAAATATTCTAAATATTTAGATTAATTTAATTGACCCTAACATAATTATTTCTCTCTTTTCCTTTTACCTTTTCTTTCCTTTTTCTTTCTTTTTCTTCTTCTTTCCTTTTTTCTTTTTCTTCTTCTCCCCGAACTGGGCCAGTTCACGGCCCGATTCCCTTCTTCCTTTCCTTCGGCCCAGCCCGGCCAACAGGCATCCTTTACTGCCCTTGCTGCGCCGCGTTTTTTGTCTTTCCTCACTAACACTCCGCGTTTCATTTAATTAGCCTTCGATCCGCGCCGACTGCCCGACCTCCTTCCTTTTCTTTCTTTTCTTTTTCTCTGGACCAACCGGTCCAGCCCCCCTCCTCTTTCCTTCTTCCTCCCCTCTCCTCCGTTGACGCTGCTGCAACCCCCGCCCCTGAAAATGGCAGCATCGGCTACGAGGACTCTGACCGGCTGATTCACTCCTATTTTTCTTCCTCTCGACTCGCACATTAGCTTGGAATGATCGGTTACCCTCAACTCTCGCTCATTCTCTCTCTTTGGCTTCGCGAACCTTCGACCCGACCCAAGCAATTACCGGCCGATTTCTGCCACCGGCCATGCAAACCCTAGCATCCAATAATATCCTACCAACCTCCAAAACCCTATTAAACCATCTAAACTCTATAAATAGCTTAGTTGTGGACGTTTTTGGAGATTCTTCTTTCTCAAAACCCTAAGGGAGAACCGTCCGCCACCGCGACTTCAGACATGCTTTTCTCCGCCTTTAGCCAAGCTCAACGCCACCTCTAGCTGCGCCGCCACCATCATTCTGTCCCTCTCCTTCTGGGAAACTCAAAACACCCCAGCTCCCATCTTAATTCTCCCTATCTTATTCCCAGCATGCAACTTTCCCTTTTTCTTTTTCTTTTTCCGGCCACCGCCACCTCCGCTGTGAACCACTGTCGGTGCCGCCTATCCCCACCAGCCTATGGTTGAACCCTAGACCCTCTCAGCTATTTTCCCTATTTTTGTAACCCTTAAATTATTTTATTTCAATTATTTGCATATAAATACTATTATTATTATTCTTAATATGTATATTTCTAATATGCATTATTATCATTATTATTAGTATTAATGTTTTTATTATTATTTATGTTGAGGGCTGAAGCCTATTGTATTTTAATTCGATTTTATTATTCTTCTTCTTATTATTTCTATATTTACTATTATTAATATTAAAATGTTATAAGTATAATTATTATTATTATTCCTATTTCGAATTTCCATTATTCTTATTCCATTATTATTAATTCAAATATTTTAACATTAGTTTTGCTAACAATGTATTATTATTATTATTATTATTATTATTATTATTATTATTTCATCACTATTACTATTACTAAATTTGGTTATTTAATAACTAATATTATTATTAGTAGTATTATATTAGTAAAAGGGATGAATCCCTTATTTTACTATGTTTTTGAGTAATGTCCTTCTTATTATTATTGTTACTTTTTTTATTAACCATATTATTATTAATATCGATATTATTTTTGGTATTTTTGCTATTATTATTTTAATATTTTATCAAAGCCTAGTCTTATATTAAGTTAGTGTTTAATATTATTTTGATAGGAGAGAGTCTAATTTTAGCTTTTCTCTCATAATAGGTAAAACTAGTCAAAACCCTAAGGAGGCGTAGGAGCGTGCTCCAAGACCGATGTCATTTTAGGTAAGGGGTACTAAGGTCGTTTGTGTGCTTAAATGCATTATGTGTTTCGCATGCTATGTATCCTACGTTTATTATTATTAATTATTTTATATATGGTATGACATGGAGTTGAAGTATGTTTTTGTATGGCATGTGTACTATGTGTAAGTGACGATATGTGTTGTGACCCTATAAGACATGCATGAGAATATGTCGATGTGGTTTGTGTGGGAGAAAGGATGAAAAAGGAGGATGAGGGAATAAGTTGACTAAGGGAAGTGAGTTGACCTAATTTTATGGTTTTATAAGGAATAATCTAATGTATGGTTTTATGTGGAAGAATATAAATTATGGTTTTATGCGGAGAATATAATATATGGTTTTATTTGGGAGAATGTAATTTACGATGTTATATGGGAGAATCGAATTTATGGTGTGTTTGGGAGAATCTAATTTATGATGTTAATTGGGAGAATCAAATTTATGATGTTATATAGGAGAATTGAATTTATGGTGTGTTTGGGAGAATCTAATTTATGATGTTATATGGGAGAATCAAATTTATGGTTTTTTTGGGAGAATCTAATTTATGATGTTATTTGGGAGAATGTAATTTATGATATTATATAAGAGAATCTAATTTATGATTTGATTGGGAGAATCTAATTTATGATTTGTTTGGGGGAATCAAATTTATGGTTTTGCTTGGGAGATTCTAATTTATGATTTTATGTGGGAGAATCTAATCAATTGTAAGGTAAGGATGAATCTTCAATTTTATGTGATTTGAATCTAGGGTTTGGTAAGGATGAATATTTGGTTGGTATGGATTGAATTTAGGGTATTGTATGACGGAATCATGGTTTGTATGGTGGTATTTATAGTTTTATGGCGGTATAAGGGTTTATATGGTGGCATTGATGGTTATATGGTGGTATTAGGGTTTGCATGGTTGAATTTAGGGTTTCACGTGGAATTTTAGGGTTTGCATGAAAAAGGTTCGAAGGTTTGCATGGGGAGATTAATGTCTACATGGGTATGAAATTTACGTGTGGAAAGTTAATTTGGGATGTAAGGAAGGTAATATAAGTGTTGTTTGGGTGTTTGAGCACTTGGGATGAAAAATAGCACGTGGAGCAAATTAAGGGTACGGAGGAGACTAAATTAGGGTTTGGAATGATTAACTATGGGTTGTTGTGGTTAATTAGGGTTTGGAGTGGCTGATTAGGGTTTTTGTGTTATCATATGTATGTGGTGATTAAAGTGTAAGTATGATGATGAATATGGAATTTATGATTTATGAATCGTGCATGTTCATGGTGAAAGCCTTTGAATAAGATACTTAAGACACTAATCATTTAAAGTGGAAGATTATTGAGTCGGGTCCAGACTAATCCACCGGTCAGAAATAGTGGTTAGGACATGATGTCCTATGTGTAACCGATCCACCGGTAATAATAGTGGTCAGGCCTTGTACTTGTGTGTTTCCAGCCCATCGTCAATAATAGTGGGGTGACTCGAGCTCAATAAAAACAAACTAGAGTTACAAACGCTTAAAAGATACTAATTACTTATAGTGAAACACCATGTGAGGAGGAACTAGACCGATCCACCGGTCAGGAATAGTGGTGTGGACTTTGTCCCGCAAGTGACCGATCCACCGGCGAATAATAGTGGTGTGGACTTTGTCCCGCAAGTGACCGGCCCACCGGCAATAATAGTGGGGTGTTCCTGTACTTATATGGATTTGATAAAAGGTATGGTGTGAATCGACTTCCGATAAAAGATTAATTAAATAATTAATCCGGACTGTAATTGGGCCTTTGTACTTTTACCTAGTTGATCATATGCATTTGTAATTGTATTCTTCTATTCTTCTGCATGATTTTATGTGCTTATGTGTTGGCCTTAGTGCTCGGTTACCTTACTCAGTACCGTAGCGTACTGATCACCCTTTTTATTTATTCTTTGGTATAGTATTTACCATTTTCTGATTCATTACTTGATTGAGTATTTTAATTAACCTTTTATCGGTTGTAAGTTTAATTCTCTTTTGGAAATGAATTACAATTATTGATGCATACTTTGATTTTGTTTTACAATCGTTTAATGCTTATTTGGAATTTGAATTGTATTAATTTATAATTGACTATTTCTTTCTTTAGCCTTAGCACTTGGTACTGAATCGATTGGAGAGAACTGGTTTGCTACTAAGTGTGGCGGTAACATCTCCAGAATTCACGGGTTTTAATATAAGTATTTTAATTACTTCCGCTTTAAAAAAAATGTAGTGAATTTTGGGGTGTTAAAATATATTTATGTTAATATGCCAACTTCGGTTTCAATAAATAATAATAATAATAATAATAATAATAATAATACAACAACAACAATAACAATAATAATAACAATAATGTTAAGAATAATACTAATAGTAATAATAATAAAACTGGTATTGTAATATAAGGGTTCAAATATTTACCATAGTAATAAAAGTAATAATAATAGGCCAAATTTAGCATTAATAATAATAGTAGTAACGATAATGAAAATCATAATCATAATAACTCTAAAGTTGTAGACCATTAATAGTAATAATAATAATATTACTAGTTAGGCAAATTCTGAAGTAAGGTTAAGTGACAATAATAATAATAATAATAATGATAATATTATTATTAATATTATTATCATTATAGATAATACCATTATTATTATTATTAAAATTAGATAATACTTATATAAAATGGGTTTAGGGGTTGGGAAGGTCAAAGCACCAGTTAGGGACATTGGCAGCACTGGTGGCGGTGGCGGATGTGGTGGTTGGAGGTGGTGGAAGGAGGAGGAGGGAGAAGGAGAGGGAGGCAGGGAGAGATGGGGGTATGGGGAGGTAGAGTAAGGTCCCCTAGTTGTTTTGGAGGGTAGAGGTGATGTTATTTGCAGTGGAATTGGTGGCGGACGGTGGCGCGAAGGGCGGCGGGGGTTGAGGAGAAGTTGATTAGGAGGACAACTTTGCTCGGCTAGGGTGGCTTGTGCAGGGAAAATTGAGGGACGAGGAAGGTTTAGTTAGGTAAAGGGTGGTGCAAGGAGCAGTTCTATGGGCAGGTTGGTCGGTAGCGACGGAATGCTTGTCTAATGGGGCGGCGGCGAGAAGGGCAAATTTATGGGTTTTGAAATCAAATACCCAATTAAGGTTGCCTATGGGGTATTTATAGGCCAATTGGTGGGAAATGATAAGGGGAAGAAGACAAGCAGGGTGTAGGTGCCAGACATGTCGGCTAGTGGTGGTAGTTGATGCGGTTCTGCCATGGCAGGGCGGTAAGGTTGAGAGAAAAGGAAAAGGGAAAAGGGCAGGGTACTTAGGAGAGGGGAAGGGGTCATTTGGGGTTGAATTACTAAAAGAAAGCGACGGGAGGGGGAGGGTAGGATGGCAGGCAGCAGTGGTGACCGGCGGAAGGCAGGCTCGCAGCGCCTCAGTCTTCCCCCGCACCTCAGGGAAGAAGAATGGTCGGGATTGGGCGATCTAGGGAGGAAGAAAGAAGAAAAGAAAAAAAAAAGAAGAAAACCAAACCGACCGGGAAAGGAAGGAAAAAGGGGAAGGTGCGGCGCAGGCTTGGGCTACTCATGAAGAGGGGAGGAAGCTGGGCCACGCAAGGCGGGCTGGCCCAGGTCTGGGGGAAGAAGGAAAAAAAAAAAAAAAGGGGAAAGAGAGAAAGAAAGGAAAAGAAGAAGAAAAAGAAAAGAAAAGAAAAAAAAAAAAAAAAAATAGGTGGATTGGGGTATTTTGGTGTTTTTGGGTTATTTAAAATAATAATATATAGAAAATAATAATTAAATCCTTTCTAGATTAATTTGGGCTATTTTTGAATAATTTTTCCAAATACCATTTTAATTAGCACACTCCCTAATTTTTCCTAATTAAATTATTTATCATTTTCTCTTGATTTTTCCTAAATCACTCCCCTTATATTTTAATAAAATAATCTATTTAATTAATTTTTCTAATAAATCCTTATTTAGCCACAATTTCTAAAATTAGGGTTTTTGGGTATTTTATATCCTCTCATCAATGTTGACCTCTAAGGCTAAGAGGACCATGTCTAAATAACGATTGTATAACTCCTCTCTGTAAATGGCATCCTTTGATGCAATGCCATGAACTCATCATACTTTGCCATCCTTAGGTGAGTAGCATGCCATCGAGCCATGAGCATCTCTATGCAGGTCTCCTACTAGTCTACAGTTGCTCCCTCAACTTTTGACCTCTCCAACACTTGTCAACACAACCTTGCAGATGGAATATGTAACACCCCCAAAATTCACTACTAAAAAATTTCCTTTTATTAAAATTGAGTGGATGCAAATATAATAAATTACGAGATGCTACCACTATACTTTGTACTAGACTGATTTCCTTCCACTTTTCTAGTACTAGGTGTTAAGGCTTAAAAAGGAAGATGACACATTTTACACAAAAACAAGTTGTAAAACTAATCAGATTAGTGCGTTAAATTACATTTCAAGAGTAAAAATATGCTATTTGTGGTAATAGAAATAAAATCATTACACAAGAAAGTATGAAAATTTAAAGGATAAACTCAGAAAGCTTTCTGGTTGGTGCTTACGCTCGTAATCCGAAAAGAACTTAAATAGAACCTACGGGCTAGCCTGCAAGGGACGCTGCCTATTGAATAGGCAAGGGCCCACAAAAGGAACCCTTTAATACTACAGTACTGAATACCCTTTATATAGAACTAAAAAGTAAGGTTCGCATGCCACACATCATTCAAACATAAGGACAATAACATACGTAATGCATAGAAATAAACACAACAAACATTTGATGGATTGGCAAGAATCATGTATCACAAAACCTATTTACTTAGCATTTCCAACACTTACTAAGAGAGCAGCCAAGTGAATCTCTTTGAAGTATAGTTACAAGTTTCCAACAACACATTCCGTCAACACAAACCACCACTCAACCCAAGATAGGCTCTAGCGCCACAATCATATGAACATATATCATAATGGTAACATCAACATTATCTAGACTTAAGCCATTAATTAAATATGATTCATAATCATTTCTCGAGTTATATCCATATAATTACAAGAGCCCCACTATTATGATTGGTGGATCAGAAATACTACTCCAAGGTAGAATGCACCTGGTCTCTATTATTTGATGGTAGATTAGTCTCTAGGGTAAAATGCTCTTGACCCCTATTATCACCGGTGGATCGGTCTAGCCTCGAATCATGTGATGTTCAGTTGTAAATGATAAGTATCTTTCCCATGATTTATTATCAGCCAAGATTTTTTTTATTAAGCTCAGGATCCCCCACTATTATAGTCGGTGGATCAAAAATATAACTCTAAGGTAGAACACACCTGGCCACTATTATTTGCCAGTAGATCGGTCTCCAGGGAAAAATATTCCTGGCCACTATTATTGCTGATGGATCGGTTTGGGTCTGACTCAATAATCTTCCACTTTAAATGATTGGTATCTTTCTATTTAATTAGCACATCAATTCTATTTATTTAACTTGAGGGGGAGGTAAAAAACTAGGAGACATAAAGGTACACCGATCATACTAGTACATACAAGCAACATAGTACCCTCCAACCACCAACCCAAGGACACAAAGGTACCCTAGTCACACTGGTGCATGAGGACACATAATACCCTACCGATAAGGACACTTAATCCATAAGTGTGCACACCCCCTAAGTAGGTCCACAGAGCTAAATAGGGTAAGATGTAGGGCCTAGTTGGGGCACTAACCGTCTTTATTAGTATTAATGTGTGTGTCAAATTAATCAGTCAAATAAGGCCATCCTAGGTTCCAATTCTTATACTTAGACACTTTAAGTCAAAATGAACAAAATTCCCTTAAGGCTAAGGCCTCCTCTTATCATCTACTTTCATCACATACTTCATTTTTATTTATCCACATACCATAATAGGTTATCATATGATAATTAGACTAATAGCCATGGAATCAAGTACTCTACACACCAAATAATCATTGAACATATAAACCCTAACATGTGCTTCTAGCACATCCAACACACATTTCCATGCATAACTAACAATTAAGGCATCTCTTGCATGGTCATGAAATTAACCCCATAACACACCCTTAATTACTCATTCAACCCTAAACCATGCATTTTTCTTATGATACATACCAATTTAATGAAATACCCTTATCCATATAATATACATACTTATACTTAAACAAGTGATATCAAGGCAATAAACCCTTATTCTATTATTTAACATCCCTTATGACTCATTAGGAAGGTTTATTATATCAATTGACATATTGTATGCAATTTACTGATGTACCGCCTCTTACTTATAAAATTACTAAAATACCTATCTTGCTTGTAAGATTATCAAGTTACCCTTTTTACTTGCCTAATTACCAAAATGGCCTTCTTAGTTGAGAAATTACCACTTACTCCTCTTAGTTGAATAATTACTAATTTACCCTTCTCACTTGTAGAATTACCAAATTACCTTCTTACCTATTAAATTACAAAAATACCCATTTTATTCATAAAATTACCAAGGTATCCCTTTTCTCATGACAAAATTACCAAACTACCCTTCTTACTTTTTAAATTACCAAATTACCCTTTTTATTCATAAAAATTTGAAGTTACCTCTTTCTCATGCCAAAATTACCAAACTACCCTTCTGACTTAATAAATTGCCAAAGTACCCCTTTTTATTCATAAAATTACCAAGTTACCCTTCTTACTTGTTAAACTACCAAGTTACCTTTTTCTTATGTAAACTTACTAAAATACCCTTTTTACTTATTAATTTACCAAGTTATCACTTTCTCATGAAAAATTACTAAAATACCCTTTTCACTTATTAATTTACCAAATTACCCTTTTCTCATGCCAAATTACTAAAATACCCTTAATACATAAAATATTAACACCCATTGTCCGCATACATCATCTAACACCACAAACCCTTATTATTCATTATTAATACCCATTATCTCCTACCACACACAATTATTTAGTTCACTCCCTTTGTACAAGTAAACTTATTAAAATGCCCCTAGGGCTTATATTAGTATTATTTCTACTACAAGTGGCCATATATACTCATCATGTCATGTACATGCATCTAAAATCATTATTAAGAACAAGGCCCACTATTTCCACACATGTAATATTTCATACAATAGCATGCTTTTCATTCTATCATCCAACATAACATTAAAATCATAAGATGCTTAGCAACACATAATATACACACAAAATACATCAAAAATCCTAATGTGCTCGGACACATAAATCCACACATTTTAGTAGTGTATAACGGTGACCTTATTTCTGTCAATAACTACACTTTACCAATAACTCCTAAAAATACCTTAAGCTTGCTTAATAAAAATTTATACCTAGAAATAATATTAACATTGGCATATTAGTAGTAGAGAACTAAAAGAATAATTTTTTATGAAAATACTTATTAAATTCATACTATTACTAACATTAGTATAATTCAAATTTAGTTTGAATAATCTTAAAATATGTATCAAATCTCTCACTACAAAAGTAACATGAGCTATATGCACAAAAGTGGGGAGAAAATGGGGTGAAGAGGAAAGTTGGAAGAAGGGGGAGGAGGTATCGGCTAAGGAGGTTTGAGGGAGTGGTGGAGGGCAAGGAAAAGGTGGAGGCCAGAGGTCAGAGAATGGTGGCTTAGAGTAGTAGAGATGGTAGAGGCAGGGGTTGGAAAATAAGTGCAAGGAAGGGAGAGGAATAAGAAGGAAGGAAAAAGAAGAGGAGAAAGGAGGGATTGTAAGAGGATTTCAGGCAAGTTGAGGTAGGGAGGTGGTAGGGGAGGTGTCAGGTGGTCGAGGAGCAGCTTTGGTTGTGGCTGAAGAGGGGAAATGGGTGGCACAAGGTGGCATTCTGGGAGAAGGGCCCAGAGGAGAAGGAAGGGAAAAGGGGAGGGAGTGAACTGTAGGTGGAGGGTTGAGGCTACTAGGGGTGGTGTAGGGAGGAAGTAAGGGAGGTAGTGGAGTTGTAGTGGTGGTTAGTTGGGCGGCGAAGAAAAAATAGGGGAGAAGAGAAGAAGGGAAACGAAGGGTGATCAGTAGGGAAAGAAGGAGGCTTGAGGGGAAGAAATGGGATAGAGGAGAAGGGAAGAAGGAGAAGAAAAAGAAGAGGGAATGGAGGGCATATAGGGTTTAGTATTAGGTGTTTATAGGGGGCTTGTAGGTTGATCGTGTAAGGTGGTAAGGAGAAGGAGAAGAAAAGGAAAAGGGAAGACATATAGGAGAGCTGTGGAGGGGGTGTGTAGGGCTAGAAATGGAAGGAAAGGTATGGTAGAGAAAGAAAGAGGGTAGGTCTAGAAAGAAGAAGAAGAAGAAGAAGAAGAAGAAGAAGAAGAAGAAGAAGAAGAAGAAGAAGAAGAAGAAGAAGAAGAAGAAGAAGAAGAAGAAGAAGAAGAAGAAGAAGAAGAAGAAGAAGAAGAAGAAGAAGAAGAAGAAGAAGAAGAAGAAGAAGAAGAAGAAGAAGAAGAAGAAGAAGAAGAAGAAGAAGAGAAGAAGAAGAAGAAGAAGAAGAAGAAGAAAGAAGAAGAAGAAGAAGAAGAAGAAGAAGAAGAAGAAGAAGAAGAAGAAGAAGAAGAAAGAAGAAGAAGAAGAAGAAGAAGAAGAAGAAGAAGAAGAAGAAGAAGAAGAAGAAGAAGAAGAAGAAGAAGAAGAAGAAGAAGAAGAAGAAGAAGAAGAAGAAGAAGAGAAGAAGAAGAAGAAGAAGAAGAAGAAGAAGAAGAAGAAGAAGAAGAAGAAGAAGAAGAAGAAGAAGAAGAAGAAGAAGAAGAAGAAGAAGAAGGGAGAAGCCAATCGGCCGGGCAGGAAGAAAAGAAATGGCAAGACCGCTCGTGTATGAGGGAGAAGGAAAAAAGAGAGGGAGAGTTGGGCTGGCCCAATTGGGGAAGAAAGAAAGAAGAAAAAAGAAAGAAGAAGGGCATGGATGAGCAAGGAGGAAGTTAGAAGGCTAGTGGCTTAGCAGGGTAAGGAGGAAGAAAGAAGAGGGTTGGTCTACCTAAGAAAGAAGAAAAAAAGGAAAAGGCAGGTGGAAGGAAAAAGGAAAACGGGGGAAAGAAAAATAAAATAATTTTTTAAAGTAGGGTTAGAAATTATTTAGATGGAGAAATTATTTTACTAAATTAATTTATATAAAATGTAAGGTATTAATTTAAGAGGATCATTTTTATAAAATTATGGTTTGGAAATTTATTTAAATAAAAGCATATGATAAGATAATTAAATATTTATTTTAATTTGTTAAATAATATTATCCAATTTTATAAATCAAAAGTCCATAAAATATTTAAATTAATAATTTAAGATTAAATTATTCTAAATAAGGATTAATCATTAAATTCTTAGTTTTATAAATGTTGGGGTATTACAAAATACTCCAATATCCACCTACTTGCTCTTTGGGTAACCAATGACCACAAAGATCTTTTAAAAAATCCCTTAGCCAATACACTAACTCAACCGAGCCTTCTTAATGCTCAAAACCCAAAGGGCGGTTAAGATGAACCGATGAAGTCAATCCTGTTGTGGTACTACTAAAAAAGGAGGTGGCAGTGATGGCTACAAAGCTTCCTCATACTGAATTTGCTACCACATGGACATTGCCACAATCTCCATGCAATATCTGAGATACTGATACACAATCATCAAAACCCTAGAATACTAAGCTACATTAGATGGGAATCGGCTACTAACTACAAAAGTAATACATATAGAGGTAGCACGTTACACATAAGGCCAACAGTTAGCCTTAATCTAGAAAAAAAATTAAGGCCCACTCCTAACCCGATCCCATGCTCGCTAGCAGATTAAACAGGATTCAACACATTTGTATGAAACCAAAGATATTCATTTTCGCTAAAGAACTTTAGGATTAAAAATAATAAGATTTGACACCCACTTCCCAATTTTTGAGCTAGAAATTTTCTTTTTAAAGACATTGTGGAAGCATTTGAAATAACAGAACCAAATAATGTTACTACCAAATTAGCTATGACAGACGTATGATCATCACCTAACCTATGCCTGATGCAAGGAAAAAAAAAAGGAATAAAAGAATGCATGCTCATAGCATTAATATGACACTAAAAGTTAATAAAGGCTAGAATAATATTATAAATAGAATGAACTTGATAGTTTTACAAATCCAAATACAAGAAATTGATCCAAGAGTTCATATAAAAGGAAATACAAAAACTTCCCAACATAGTGGGAAAAATACTTATTATATCTTAGCCTAACTCTTAGGCATAAATGTAAACCTCCAACCCCAAGCAATGACCCACTAATGGTCACCATTATCATACTATAATTGAGAGTCATAACCCATCAAATAGTCCTCTACTCCTCGGATAAGAAGCCAGATCATCTTAGTGACCACACAAGTGTAGAATCGATATGGTGAAGTATTAGTAAAACATACTACCAAGAACATGGTAAGGCTCATACAGCACATTAAAGTCACATAATAGCATGGTGATATCATATTGGTATAACTAAAGTATAACAAGGCAAGCCGGCATAAAAATCATGGAAGTATAAAAATATAGATAATACATCACTATCCATACAATATAAACCATAATATAATTATTCCTTTAGTCCCTAAACAATTCTAGTTAAAAAAATATTTTGTTCGACCACACCTAGTTCTTTACCATAAACAAAAGTCATAGCAACACAAATAATCACATTGGGATACCACACACATCAAACATGGTCAAGATACAATGAAAGGGAATATTTTCAGATACAACACCCACCACATATCAAGTGCACCTACCATAAATTGGGATACCACACCCACCATTGATGGTCAAAGTACTCCAAGGGAGTTTGTACCAGGATACCTCACCCACCACACCTTAAATGTCTTCATCACGAGGGCTAAAAAGTTAGGGTACCACACCTATCTATGCAACGGATAATATGAAGTGCCACCGAGCTTGTGCTGAGATACCTCACCCACCTGTGCTAGAAACTGATGCTATGCTTGCCTGCCATAGTATAATCCTATACCTCAAAGATATATGCATAACCCCTTACCGATTGCAACCTAGTAGAGAAGGAAATAGGTACTGAGTGAAGGAAAAAATATAACCAATGGAGACCCACGCAGTAACTCCTATATGCTACCCTAAGAGCTAAAGAAAAAGGCTCAAACGAAATCTTAAACCATTAATTTATATTACAAGTGATATCACAAATCATAACAAAGTCCACACATAACCAAGTAAGGTATTTCTAATTAATAACATAAAACACTATTAAATTCCATTATTTAACCAAATTGAGTGTTTTCAAGTGATAACACAAAATACATCACAAGGCATTAAAGCCACCATTTGGGTGTTTTCAAATGCTAACACCAAACACATCACTAGGTATAAAAGCCACCAATTGGGTGTTTAGAGATGACACCAAACATAACCAAATTCAAGTCTCAAATACCTTCATGATGATTCTTATTAAATCAAGTCAATCATAGTTGAAATCATAATTAAAATGTTATAAGTACATGGAAGTATCAACGCAAAAGACCCATGAGAACCAAAAAAATTTAAAATAAACCTGTCGGCTTCTAGTTAGATTAGTCAAATATTCCCTTGGACTAATCAACAGGTTTGGTCGCACAAGACCTTGACTAAAACAACACTAGAGAACTAGCCAACTAGTTGGCCTCAACAATTAACTATTCATAGGAACTAGTTGATGGGTTTAGTCCAATCAGCCGATGGGTCTAAGTAGATACCAACACCTTTTGGCCTATAGAAAGCCAAACAATGTGTTCAACCAACCGATTGACTAGTGATAGTAACTAGTCGACTGTTTTTATCTAACCGATCGATGGGTCTAAGTAGGGACTAACCCATTTTTATCTACAGGGACACCAGTTGATGGGTTTGACAAACTGATCGACTATTCACTACAACTAGTTGACTAGTTTATCAAATGAATTGGCTGATCTCGTGACCAAGTGATCCAAAATTCCAAACCATTCAAATCCTTACATAAACAGTCAATGGGTTTGAGGATCCAATCAATTGGATTGGGTAAAAAACTACTAACACTTGTGATATACACAAAAAAATTTACCATACTTTACGATATTAATCCTAAAAATACATTATGCATATATAGAATCACATGGATACATGGTAGTGTATATAATCAAATGAATCTTGCTAAAATGGCTAATTTTATTCTTAAAATTAGAGAATTCCAACAATAATAACTTGGGATGAATTATACCACAATGTTAGATAATGGAATAAAAGTTATATCATGCTCACATATACACCAAGCATATGGAACCTGATGCACCACGAAACCTTATTTATGTTAACGATAAAAATCCCTTACCTTGGAGTAATGCTTCTAGCACAAAACTCCTCCTTGATGGCTTATCTAGCAGAACTTTTATTCATAAGATAATTACAGTTAGAACCATTAAAATTATCTTCCACAATTTCATTTAATTCAAAGAGAAATTAGAATGAAAAGAAGAACACAAAATGCCACCTTTTTCCTCAAAAATAAGGTGTCAAGGAAGAGCTAAAATCTTCAACCTTTATGAACCTTAATTCTTTGTCGCTTAAGGAAAGTAGGGGAGAATTAAAAAAAGAGTATAACAAGAGAAAAGAATATAATGATCGCATAAAGAAGGGAGAAAATAAGATAAAGCATCTATTTTTTTCTTAGAAGAGGGAAAATGAAAGGATACTAAACACTTGGGGAAATTTTTTGCAAGGAGAAGGGAGAAGAGAGAAAAAGCCAGGAGTGAGGAATGAAAATGGATCAGAATGAGAGGCATAGAGGCAAGGCTAGGTCAAAATTCTTAGGGGAAAGGGGATGAGACTTGTGAGGTTGAGTGTAGGTCTCCAAGAAGTGAGGGCTGACTTGATGAGGTGGTGGGTGTTAAGTGTAGTCATAAATGTGCATGGTAGTAGGTTGTCAAGTCAAGAGATAGTGAGAAAAGTTAATCTCATTGCTTGGGATGCCAAAAGAGAGTGGGAGAGGTGAGAGAGAAGAGAAATGGTGAAGGTTACTTCAAAATTACCTTTTGGGAAAACATCGGCTAATTAAATTTGTGTAATGATTTAAATAATGTAAAAATAGTCCCGAAGCACTTATATGTGCTTGTTAGCATAATTGGACTCTAATAAGAAGTTTTCATAAACATTAGAGATAAATTCAAATCAAAATAAAAAATGTATCTAAAATCATAGGACAACAAATCGATAAGTTTACATAAACCAGTCGACTAGTTTGTTGAGAACCAAAATGTAAACTCCTCAACACTCTAGTCTTTTAGTTATGTAAACTAGTCTTTTAGTAGGCCTGAAATTCACATTTTAATTATAATTTCAAGCCCATTTCAAAACCAAAACTAATTTATTTTATATCAATATAATTCTAAATACATTTTGAAGGATCTAGAATCATGATAGAGTTTTATTTTAATCAAGTGTTATGAAAATGTATGAATATTGAAAGAATAATTTTACATAGTTAGTGTAAGTTTGACTTGTTATTAAATATGGGATATGTGCATGTGAAATATATTAAAAGGTTAACAAATACACGATTAGGGTTTTGATAGGGTATGTGGCCTTACCAAGATATTGTTCTTATGCCACATTAAGTATCCTATGATCATCATTGCTTATTGTACCTAAGGTTGATATATATTGTATGAAAACACACAAATGTGATTAGGGTTAATTTATGGCAATTATTATTCGCATGCTCTAGGGTTAGAAGTACTTTTTTACGTGCATCATGATATAAATTACCATATTAATTGTTAAATCTTGTTATAAATATGTATTCACGTATTGCCTTTAATATATGACATTTTAGAAATGTATGCCTTGGATTTTGAATACACAAGTTGTGAAGTGCATGCATAATGAAAAATATAGTCAATTACTAAGCCTTAAAAATTACATATTTGTTAAAGTCTTAGAAATTATTTTCTTTATCCTTATCATGATAAATTATTATTATAATAGTGTTAGGTACAAAATTAGATCATAATGATGTAATTAGGGTTTTAAAGGGCATTTTGTTATTTTTGATCTCATGCACCTAATGTAAATGATTGGGCATAGGATGACCTTAGTAGACTAACAGATTAATTTTAGTATTAATGTTCACTTTAACTTAGATTATTGACCTTAAAGTTAACTTTAATAGTTGGAAATAATTAATAAGTGGTTTAGTAAAAAAATGGAATTATTATGTGTTATATGATATTTTTTAACACCTAGTAAAGTGTTAATATTTAAAAAGGAAGATACCTTGTTTGAGAATGGTTTACTTTCTAGGGATAGCTACCCTAGGGACGAGGTAAAAATCCTTATTTTGGATTAGTTTCTCTAGTTTGCCTTAACATTATAATAAGGTTCTATTCTACTCTATATGTGACCTGGAAGCCCTATATGTGTGTGATCGATGTTATTTATGTGTCTCTATATAATATGGTTGGGAGGATACTAGTTACATTATGTGTTTATATGATTGGTGTACTTCATATGTCTCTATTTATTTCCTTATATCCCCTAAAGTACTAAAAATGGAAGTAACTAATGCACATGGTTATCCAAATTGTATTTAATTGTTGGGTACGTAGTTGCCTTTGTTGCTAGATGTGCTTTCTATGGATTGATTAGATGGAATGGTTGGGAGGGTAACGTTTTTTTTATGCACCATTATGACTAGAATACTTTATACATCTCAAAAATATTGTTGTTTTTTAGCCTTAATTGGAATAGATTTGGTTGGCTATTTGGTAGTGCCTTATTTTGCTACCTTATTGGTATTAGATTATGATATGATTATTATGTGTTCAAGAGGGATGAGTAATGGGTATGTGTGTTGGCTATAGAGCATAAGACTTTGATTTTGTATATGTTATCTTATCGTGATGTTATTCTTGTTATCACATGTTATATTATGCAGTAAGTATGTTTTTTTTAAAAAAAAATTTGTATGATTATGTGTAATACAATCATTCTACATCTTCTAAGGTATTGTGATTTACTAAGTACAAGGAAGTCATATTGATATTGCGTTTGCTAATGATTATATGAGGGATATGGATTGGCAGGAGGGAGTATATGTGGGGCGAGGATGAGTGAGGTCTTTCTGTGGAAATATCATTTTTAATGGGATTATAAGTTAAAGAGTTAAGGCAAGTTGGTGTCCAACCTTCAGCTACTAATTTTTGTTGTTATTAGTTTTTTTTTTCTAGATTCTCTTATCCCTTATTATATTTTGATTATCGTTGTTGTATGAAAGATTTTTATCTTTTAACTTTATATGTATTATTATATCTTCTTTTATTGCTTTATTCTAGGTCTAGCTTATTTTGAGTCTTATCACTTAGCATTAGGAAGGTGAGGAAAAAATGTTATGACATATGTGGTTGTAACACCCATTATTTTGTAAAAACAAACATTTTTAGTAATGAATTTTGTGGTGTTACACGTTCATCCTACATGGTGTCAGCTACATCCTCCACCATAGCCTCTATTTTGGTCTTGCTAATCACCATCATTGAGCCCCTTCACATGTGACCTCTTAGCACCCGTCCTTGTTACGTGCAACTCTCTTAAGTAAGCTCCTTGGGAGTGCATCTCAATCATTATCCACCTTATGAGAGCCTAATATGAAACCCAACTCCTATGCATAAATTACATATATAGCTCATGTTGTGGAACATATGTGTTGGAAGTGCCACACTTTTCCTTGCATGCAAGTTTCCAAGCCCATCCCCCCTTTGATTTTTATTTTTGATTGCAACCAACCCCATCTTGCCCGATATCCTTAAACAACCTCCCAACTTGTGTACCCTTGTTTATGGATCCCCTCTTATACAACATCACAAACCTTCAAACCTTTAGCCTTTCCTATTTTTTCCACCTAAATCTTTTTGGTACAGTAGTCCCTTGTGCAAGCTCTAGCAACAACCACCTTAACCAAGCAATACCACCACCTTGATTGGTTTTTGTGTGTAGCTAGCCTAATATTGCAACTCCTCCCCACATTGGTGTCCTATTACCATGTCAAGACACTATGCCACCCTTAGCCTTTAACTATGTCTTTAACTCATGATTATGAGCCTTAGGTGAGTGAAGTATCCATCTATTGCCCCTTTCATCTTTTAATTCTTGTAGCTTAACCAACCTTACTCGATTATGGGTATTGTTGTTGCTTTGTGTTTGATTATCGATTAATGATTGATGCTTGGTAATTCTTGATTTAGTTTTCAAATCTTATTGGGATGGTTTTTAGAAGAATAATGAATATTAGTGGAGGTCTAAAAGTAGGTAAATCCAACTAATCCATAGATTGTAGAATTTGGGTGTAAACATGATAGTTTACACACACATACACACACATATATAGAATCATGCTATTATAAAATGAAAACATGCATTATTATGCTTTTGTGTGTTATTTTATGAATTATAAATTTATGTAAGTTGGAATGTTAGAAATTAATTATCACGTATCCCTAGATAGCAATTTAAATATGAGGATTTATGCCAAAGCTAATATATAACTTATGGCTATAAATAATATGCATGAGGTTGGGTTTTAATTGATGTTTTTACCTTTCCATATGCTTGATATGCTAATGAGTTTAATATATTCCTTATACAATTTAGACATATTTGACGTATATCATGTTGCTGTTTGATCATAATTAGGATAAGTTTTAGATGAATCATTATTACATGTTCTAGGGGTAGAAATGTAGTCTTTTAGAAATACATGGTAGGGTTTCATACACATATTATTCTATGTTCATTCTTGGGATAATATTACCATCCCCAAACCTCCTTTGGCCGAAACCACCACCCACAAGCCTTCATTTTCTCCCTCCTTTTTCCCTCCTTCTCAACCCCTCCATCTTGACTCACCTTGGTAGCCCCCCTTCGCAGCCACACTACCACCGCCTCCGCCACCCTTAGTCGCCATCAACCCATCCCCGACCACCACCTACACCCCTTCTCCACCTCTACACCCCTCCCTTTCCCTAATACCTCCCCCATCCATCTTCTTTTCTAGCCCCAAAACCCCAACCCAAAAATAACCCATTTTTCCCTTCCTTTCACCCACCTTCGAGCCTTCCTCCTCTTGTCCTGCATGCAGCTCATGTTGCATGAGTAGTATGAGCTGTTGCATGCTTTGGCATATTTGTTTATTAAATTTTAAGGTATAATAATATTTTAATTTAAGTATTTGATTAATTAAGTATTATAAAGTCTTATGCTTGGTCTTCTCTTATTTCTAATATTATCAACATTGATATTATTTTTAGGTATTAGTTTTGCTAATCAAAGCTTGAACCTTTAACTGGAATACTGGTAAGGTTTGTTTTTGGGGAAATTAAGGTAACCGTTAAATCCCACTTAAACACATGGATAACATATGTTAGCACATTAGGCTTTTTAATATGTTATTATGCTTGATATATGATGTTTAATATAATATATGTAGTTCTTGTGTTGATTGATAAAAAGGGAGCATGTTAGATTATATGTTATTTATGGAAATATTTTTTAAGGTAAGAGTTTGGTTATTAATGAAAATGTTAAGTATTTATCCATGTTGTATTATGCTATTGTGATCTTTAATGCATGGTTAATATTATTGTGAGCTCTAGGGGTATTTTAGTAATATGTATTGTGTAAGAATGTGGCCTAATGTGTATGGGTGTTAATGAATATTATATTAAATATAATAGTTGGGTAGTTGAATTATGAGAATGGGGTATTAATGCTAGTAATTCATGTGGTGATGATAATTTAATATAAGTGGAGTATTAAGGGGTAAAATGATAATTTGTAAGTAAAAAGGATAAATTGGTAATTTTGGAAGTAAAGGGTAAAATGGTAATTTTGGAGAAAAAAGGGGTAAAATGGCAATTTTGGAGGTAAGGGAAAAATGGTAATTTGTAAGTTAAAAGGGTAAATTGGTAATTTTGGAAGTAAAGGGTAAAATGGTAATTTGTAATTAAAAAGGATAAATTGGCAATTTTGGAAGTAAAGGGTAAATTGGTAATTTTGGAGGTAAAGAGGTAAAATGGTAATTTTATAATTAAAGGGTAAAATGGTAATTTTATAATTAAAAGGCAAAATGGTAATTTTATAATTAAAGGGCATAATTAAAGGGTAAAATGGTAATTTCGTAATTATAGGGGCAAAATGGTATTTTGTAATTAAAGGGCAAAATGGTAATCTTGTAATTAAAGGGTAAAATGATAATTTCCTAATTAAAGGGAAAAATGGTAATCTTGGATGTAAAGGGGCAAAATGGTAATTTTATAAGTGAAAGGGTGTTATGGTGATTTTTGGAAGTTAAGGGGTAAAATGGTAAATTTAAAAGTAAAGGGGAAGAATGGTAATTTTGTAAAAAAAAAAAGGGGTAAAGTGGAAATTAGAAAGGAGTAACTTGGTAATTATAATCATAGAGAAGGGCAATTTGGTAATTTAACCAACTAAAGGGGTAATTTGGTAATTAGGATAATGAAGAAGGGTAATTTGGTAATTTGACCGACTAAAGGGCAATTTGTTAATTATAATAAAGGAAAAAGGGCAAGTTGGTAATCTAACCAACCAAATAGAAAATATATTAGTTGTAATAATGATGAAGGGGGATTAGTGACCTAATAGGTATAGGAGATAACTTGGTAACCTAAATCGAGTAAAGGGTAATTTGGTAATTATGCAACAAGGAGGGTAATATGGTAATTTTTCAAGTAAGGAAATGTTGACTTAGTAATTATATATGTAAGGGGTAAATGCGTAATTTGTATCCAATATGTTGTTGCGATTGTGGAATTTCGTAATATGACTCAAATAACGCTGAATAGAAAGGTAAGAGTATTTGATAATTAGTAAGTATCACGAGAACGAATCCTAATTCGGAGTTAGATGAGATTATGATAGCCTTAATGATTCCTCTGTGTTACATTGAATAATCGTTCAATAAGAAATATCTAACGATATCAAAATGATTGAAAGTGAATAAGTACCTGATTGTTGTGCTTTTGTGATCACCTTAATTAAGACACTAATAGTTAAAGTGAAAGACCTCAGGAATGGTAGCTCTTTAGGGGTCGCTACCTTAAAGACGTGGTTTACCCCACGGTTATTCTAGTATTTGCTGTTGTGCCTTTGTGCCCCAGCCAGGCCCTATATCTTACTCTATCTAACTCTACGGACCTATCTACAGGGTATGAATACTTATGGATTAGGTGTCATTGTTGGTAGGGTACTGAGTTAGCTTTATACACCAGTACGACTAGGGTACCTTTGCGTCCCTGGGTTGATAGTTGAAGGGTACTGAGTAGCTCATATGCACCAGTGCGATCGGTGTACCTTTGTGTCCCGGGATCTTGATCTCCCTATCGAGGCAAATAAATGGAATTGGTGTGCTGATTAAAAAGGAAAAACACTAATCGTAAAAGTGAAAGATTAATGAGCCGGGCCCAGTTGAATTATATTATGAGCACCGATCCACCGGATATAATAGTGGCCCAGGAGGTTTTGCCTTGGATGATGTTATGAGTACCGATCTACCGGATATAATAGTGGCCCAGGTGCATATTGCCCTGGATGATGTATATTTGTATTTCGATCCACCAACTACAATAGTGGGGGTCTCAAGCTTAATAAACTTGATTTGGTTGTGAATAAATTAGGGAAAAATACTAATCACTTATAGTAGAACACCCTGTGAGTCGTGTCAGACTGATCCACCGGCAAATAATAGTGGTCAGGAGCATTCTACCCTGTATGTATTCCGGTCCACCCGCTATAATAGTGGGGTTCCCGTACTCACATGGATATTTATAATCTGATATGATTGATAATGATGGACTAAGCGCATAAGGCCTAGGAATATCAATTGTTCTTTATGGCCTATTAATATCCGATTTATTTGTTAAGTATGTGAATGTATGAATGTGGACATTAAATATTTACCTTCATTATCTATGTATGTAGTATCATGTGTTGCATTGCAGGTCTGTTGTTAGGTGTGTTTTAAAGGGTTACTCAGTACCGTAGTACTAAAGAGTTACATTCGTGGGGCCCCTGCCTATTCAATGGGTAGTGTCCCTTGTAGGTCTTTTTCAGGTACTATTCAAGTGGGCTTTCGGGAAAGAGCGTAAGGTATTATCCGAAATATCCTAGGAGTGTACTCTTTTTCCTTTAAAATTTATGGCTTTAATGTATTTGTTGATTTGTCACCACCACTGGTGGATTTTATTATTGTAAAGTGTTGTGTACGCTACTCTGATTTAAATATGTTTGATTTTCTCATAAGTTGTAATTTTCTCTTTTACCTTTAGCACTTGGTATTGGAACGGTAGGAGTGAACCGGTCTGGTACTAAGTGTGGCAATAATATCCCAAGAATGTATAGTTTTGTTATTTCGCTTCCGCTGATTATTTTAATAAAACGAATTTTTTTAGGAGTGAATTTTGGGGGTGTTATATAAATAATTGGAAATAAAGGAAACATGATTAAGTATGGAAATGAGAATTATTATTTATTATATAATAATTATAATCACCTCATAAAATATTAATATTTAAAGTGGAAGACCTTAATTTTTGGGGTTAGTGGCTTCTTCATGGTACCTACACTAAGGACGATTTTAGCTTTAAGTTTGATTTTGTTTTGTTAGTGTGCGTCAGGAACTAAGATGGCCCTATATCTACTCTAATTAGTTATGTGTACTACTTATAGGGTGTCAATACATTAGGTTTAGATTACCTATGAAAACTAAGGGTCTTATGTTGCATTATTTTTCCTGTATGACTAGGTGTACATCCATGTTCGTAGGTTCTAAGGTCTGAGGGTATTGTGTTGTCTTCGGATACCAGTTGTGTATCTATATGTCTTAAATTTGATTATCTCCACTAAATTAAACTATTTAAAAGGAATTAACTCTATTTCATAAGCTTGGCTTATATTGGATTGTTATTTTGGTAGTTTCCTATATACCTTACATTATATATTGGATTAGATTTGATTTGGTTGGTTGGTCCGGTAGAGCCTTTATGCACTAACTTGTTGGACAAGGGTTATAATATGGTTATTAGGTGTTTTGAGATGGATGTAAAATGGTGAAGCATGTTAGTTGTTGAGCATGAGGCTTTGATGTCATATACGTTATTACTTGTATTTTTGTGATTTGAGCATGTTTTCTAGTTAATATACATTTATGTGTAATGTGGGCATGTTGCCTATTTTGTGGCATTGTGGTTTACTCATTATGAAGAAGTCGTACTGATACCTTTTAGGTTGTTGTACGTTTCAGTAGCACCTTGGGTTTGAGCTAGAGAGTTTTGGCTTATTCTTGTGTCTCTTATTTTAGTTTTGTGTTTTGTTCTTGATGTCCCTTTTGAAGCTTCAAGTGTTGTGAAAACCTTTGTATTATATATATAATCTCCCTATTTTGCTTCTATCAGTTTATTTTAGTTTTGATATTGATCTTGGATTAAGTTTTAACCACATCTTGTCTTTGTGTGTGAATTATTTTACCATCACAAATGATATGGATTAAGTATTGTTCATACTTCGCACTGTGTTGGTTGTCGCATAAAATCTAATATAATATATAATTGCTTTCACAAAATTAAAAATTTAAGTACTAAATTCAGGGGGTGTTATAGTAAGTATAAATAAAAATATTCTTTTCTTTTTTTTTCTTCTCTTCAACAGAAAACCATATTTTTTGGCATAGGAGATCTTAAAGCATATATTGATATTCACTACTAGAACCACTAGCATTGTCAGCATCCTCCCATTCTTTATTATTCAATTCTCAACATAACAACAAAGCCGATCACATTATTTTTTTTTCCCATGAAATTGAATGGAATTTGGGGGAGAAGGATGGTTGAGAGGATGATAGATTTGAGAAGAAAGATTCAAGTGAGAAGAAATTTTATTGAGAGAGGTATCCATGGTAGATGAAGGTCGAAGAAGTAGGAATTAGGAGGCAGGAATAAGGCATTTTTTTCTAATATATAATGGTAGAAACAAGATACGGTAATGCATAATTATTTTTCCTAATTTCTTTGTTGAATAAAATCTTATCTATTTATTTTTTAAAGTGGAAAATGGCTCAAACAAAGAGCTAGTTTGTGCTACTTTGGCCTAATTCCTCAACTAAGACTAACATTATTGACTCTAACATTAATTAGTCAATCCATAACGTGGTGAGTTTATAATACAAACTCCTATGTAATTCTATCCATGTTGAGAATAAATTTTCTCAAATTTGCATCATCTTAGTATAGATAAAGATCTTTAACATTGAATATTCTTGAAACACCTCCATAAGAGTTTGGTAAATCAATCTCTTAGGCACTTTCCCCAAACCTTCAAAGAACTTTAAAGGACCATCCATCCTTGACATGAGCTTGTTCTTGCTTTAAGTGAGGAAAATGTTCCTTCCTTATGCACAATCAAACTAAATCTCCTACAGCAAAAACATTTTAACTTCTATGCTTGTTGGCTCTCACTTGATAAGAATATTATTCTTCTATATGTTTGATATAACATGACGATATAGGCAATTGAAATACTCCACTATTTAGTATGATTATCTAAATCACCCTTATTCAATGGTACCAAGTTAATTGGAATGTAGGGTTTTGTGACATAGACAATAAAAAAGGACTTGAACAAGTTGATTGTGAAGACCTCTACTCTATTTTAAGAAAACTTCATATCCCAATCCTTAGTATTCTTACTCATCAATCATCTTAGTAAAGTACCAAGTTTTCTATTATTCTTCTCCATTTGAAAATTGGTTTTGTGGGTGTTGAAAAGTAATAAGTAACAACTTACTTCTTAGCATGTGCTATAGATTATTTAAAAGTAGCTTAGGAACTTCACATCTCTATCACTCACCATGCTTATTGGCATTGTATGCAACTTCAATAATTCTCAATAGTAGAGATATGCAATATGAGTAGCATCATTTGTCTTGTGACATGATATAAATTTTGTGACTTGGAAAAAAAATCGTCTAGCACCATGATAAAATCCTTACCCCATTGAGTTCTTGTTAAACAAAGTATGAAATCCTACTAATTCCCCTTAAGTTTCATTAGGACAGTAGTGGTATATTATGTTAATTAACATTCATCAACTCAAAAAATGATATGACATTATAGAAGAATGAATAAAATCATATGGAATGAGATAAAAATGAATATAAAATGGATATAGATGAACAAAAAACCAAGAAAACCTTTAAACTAAAATTCGAAGGATTCACATAAATTTCCTTGGATGGGATTCCTAATGAAGAAAACACAAGTAGACTCTAAAAGGGAAATTTGAAGAAGACCACAAAGTAAATCTTTAAAGGAACAAACTCAATGTAAAAATTATGGAGGAATTCATGCACGCACAAATAATGACTTTTATAAGCTTTTTTCTAACTCAATACATTATCTACCACTATTTATGTACTATGCCTTATATAAGCAATTACAAGGCTTGAAAAATATCCTAACTACCTTAACAAACTCCCTAGGTAATTAAAATATGACAAAGGCCTTTAACAATATCTTAACGAACTTACTTAACAACAATCATGTTGTGCGCTTTAATTCATCAATAGTAAAATATAAATAACCTTATTCTTGGATCATATGATATGAAAAAACAAACATTAGTCACATAAAATAGCAAATTAGGATTATTACAACACTTTTTAAAAATTTATAAAACTTATCTTTTAATAAAATGTCATAATCTTTGCAATTATATCAAGAAAGTGTCTAAAACATATTGTTCACATTCAAGAAATCCAAGAATCATTGAATAATAATCCAATAAATAAATTCCATTATGAATCGTAAGATGATGATGCATCATTATCCTCTTAATATAAGATTTTTTCCTCAATTTGATGTCTTGAATTAAAAAAATCATCTTTTAAGGAATCTTGCAAGATTCTTCAAATCCTTAAATCATTCAATCTAATAGCCAATGTGGAATGTTTCCTTATAGACTTTATAATGTCTCATTAATCATGACATTATATTACTTGAGATAACCATATTCCTTTGTGGTGAAAAACTGAATTTAAACTTCACGAATCAATCACCAACGTGTTTCAACTTTGGCGGGTTATTTCCAAAATCTAAAATGTAATCATTCATCAGTACACTTTTAATAACATGAATAATTCATGTAATCTTCTAAATTCCATTATGCTTTGAATGATATGAAATTATGATGTATGATTTTATCCTATAATCTCATAGTATGAGCTCCTTATTTTTTTAGAATCTATATATTTAATTAGTTAAATTTGATTCAGCATTAAATTACAATCCTACCTTATAAAATATTATATTATTTGCCCTAAAATTTTCAACTCACTATTTTGTTTTGTAGATCATCAAGGTCAATGAATCATGTTGCTCAATTCTTTCAATCAAATCACGATCATCTATAACTTTAATTGAATCTAATGTAACACCCCATTTTTTTAAAAAATAATGATTTTATTATTTATAAATAAAAATGTATTCATTTAATCATTTATTAAATTATTTAAAAATTTATAAATCCTCATTATGTTTTTGAAATATTTCGTTTACACCATCTTACCTTTCTTTATAATTTTAGTTTCTGTGAGATTTTTAAGCTAATTTTGGCTATCAAAATTATTTTTAAAAATTATAGTAATTTATTATTATTATTTCAAAATATTCTAGTAATTTAAAAAATTTTAAATAGAGATTTTGAAAAAAACTATTATTGCCTGTTTTGCCTTTATTATTATTTTAAGCCCCAAAAGTACAAACTTATGAAACTTTAGGGATAATTATATTTTGGACTATTCAACCTAAAAATAAAATAAAAATTTGTTTTAATTATTTTTGGAATTTTTGGATAAATTCTACCATTTTAGGCATAATTAGCCCCCCCCCCAAATAATTTTTTCGCTAAGCAAAACAGTCTAAATATCTAAAACTAGTTCATATCCTTCTAAAATGAGTAAATAAAGGTGATAAAATTTAATTGGGCTCCTTGGTGGATGTAAAAATCATCTGAATTGGAGTGATCAAATTGTTATTTTAGGTATTTATCCCTAAATATTTACAAATAATCTAACATTAACCATTTAATCTTCCAACCTCTCTTATGCTCCATTATTTTTGCCGAAGTCTTTGAACATTTTCTCACTTTTTTTTCATTTCCATTTTATTTATTTTTAATCCTTTTTCTTCCTCATCCATTACTTCATTTGACTTCTTATTAGTTTTGATGGTTTTTTAATGGTGAAGGTAATTGTTGCGTATAGGTGTCAAAAGGAGGAATAATGCATAAAGTATGATTTTATATAGCTTATTATGGAGCTTTAGATTCATGGTAAACATTAATATACTATAGGTAGTTAGAATTTTGTCGCTAGTATAATTATAAGTGTTGATTATATCATGCTTAGTATTTTATAAGGTGTTTGATTTTGTGCTTGCTTTATGTTTCTATTGTTCCATGAATGTCTTCAAACTTTAGGACTAGGTTAATGTCTTCAAACTATTATTATGATTATCCTTATTTTTATTAATATTCATATTACTTTTATTATTATTATTATTATTATTATTATTATTATTATTATTATTATTATTATTATTATTATTATTATGATTATGATATCATGACTACTATGTTTATCGTTATTATTACTAAATGTAGCCTCAGGGTATTTATCCCATTATTATTAAAGGGGTTAAAACCCTATTTTAACTATTATTAGGATTATCCTTATTTTTACTATTATTATTATTATTAGTGCTAGCCTTAGTATATTATTACTATTATTTTTTTAATATTACTATTATTATATTATTATTTTTATTACTAACCCTATTATTAGTCTTAACATTAATAATATTAGGGTTTCTATTACTATGAGGAGTATTATTATAATTATTATTATTATTACTACTATTTTTGCTACAACTAGTATTATTACTATTATTAGTAGTATTATACTTATTGTCATTAATAATATAAATATGGCTATAAATACCTTAGCATGAACCTATTTTGACTAGTAATAACCTAGTAAGCTAACTTGAAAATAAAAATCCTATTTTTTTTACTTGTAAAGCTTCTTTTAATAATAGTAACTCTAATATTACAGTAAAGTAGGAAATAATAGTAATTTTAGTATGAGGGAAATCAATCCTTAGTTTTTCCCTCTTAAAGATGAACCCAGTCAAAACCTTAAGGAGGCATAGGAGTGTGCTCCAAAGCCGATGTCATGTTAGGTAAGAATGTAGCTAAGGCCCCCTATGTATATGTTATGTTCCTTATATGCCTTGTACCATGTTATGTTGTGTATCTTATGATTATTATAAATGTTTTATGTGTTTCACAGCTTGGAGTTGAGGTATGTTTATATGACTTTGTTATGCCATGTGTATAATATGTATATGTTGTGCTTATGATATTATTTGATGTAGCCCCTTAGGGCATGCATTCTAGGATATTAATATAATCATATATGGTGAAAGGATGAAAAAAGAGAAAGGGGTAAGTGAGTTGACCAAGGAACATGGGGTTAACCTAATTATCTCATGATCCATGAGGGGAAAATAAAAGGGGGTTATGAACAAAATAAAAGAGTGGGTGAACTTTGTATGGGAGTTTCTAGGGTTTGCATAGGATAAAAGGAGGTTGCATGGAGATTTCTAGGGTTTGGATGGAGTGGATGGAGTCTATATAGGGATGATCTTTATGTGTGAAAAGTTGTCTTGGGGTGTAATTAAGGTAAGGGAAGAGTTTTTGGGGTCATTGGAAACTTTGGGTGAAAAATATTACGTGGGTTAGTAAAAGGGTACATAAGAGGCATGGCTAGGGTTTTTGAGATGGTTATGAAAGTAAAAATAATTGAGGGTGAGTGGGATATGAAATGAGGGTGGAAAAATATCATGTGTAGGGTGAGTATAGGGTTCATGTGAAAGCAAGGATGGTAGGTGAGAAATGGAGGGGTGATATGTGGAAAAAAGGGTGCTAGAGTTTGGTGTGGCTAACTAGGTTTTCATGGTTACATGTGTATTTGTGGAAGTAAAGTGGAATGATGGGGGTTGAATCTAGGGTGGTAATGTGTGGGGTGTTTAGATGTTAACCTTTCATAGTAAAATAAGGTAATTAAAAATGAGAGAAGCGTTATAAATACAGGTATTAGTTTAGATGTTAACTCTAGAGTAAAGTAACAAAATACAACAAAAATGATACCATGCATTGAAGAATCCCAAAAGGTATCTAGGTAAAACATCATCCGGATAATATGACAATTTTCCAAACACCCAATATAGATAAAAGCCACTCCTCCTAATACAATGCATCAAAAGTAGAAAAATCATCCATCTAGTCCTGAAAAACATGCACAAAAGCATCAGTGTCCTTTGTTCGTAGGAATGTGCAGTACCCATAAAAGATGGTTAGTACACTATGTACTAAGAAATGTAACAATATTATCAATTCAGGAATATAACAAAATACACACATGCCTAGTAGAGAAAAGTATACATGCGATACACATAAGACATCACAAGGTAATGAATAATACAAGCCTTTTTATTAGATAGAAATTTTTTTTCATTCTTTTATTTACATTGAGTTCAGGGAACCCACTACTCTTAAACTATTGGAACTGTCCAAATCACCACTCGAGGACAACACACCTGAGTCACTATTATCATCCAGTGGAATAGATCCAACACCTCTCAAGATGAAAAGCTCTTAAGATACTATTCTTGAACCAATGGAACAGTTTGAAGTACCTCTCAAAGGTAACACAACTGAGCCACTATTATAATCTAATGGAATGGATCCAACACCATGGTCTTGACTCACTTACTCTTTTACTTTAAGTTAGTATCTTATCCATTAGGATACTTATCTCAAATTATATTCTTATTCATGATGAGTATGGAGCCCCACTACTCTTAATCCAATGGAATAGATTGAAGCCCCTTTCAAGGACAATACACTTGAGCCACTATTATCATCCGATGGAACAAATCCAACACCTATCAAAACAAAACGCTCCTAAGCCACTATTATCATATAGTGGAATAGACACATAAAGCACCTCCTCTTGACTCACGTGATCTTTCACTTTAAATGATTAATGTCTTATTCATGATTGATTTGATAATTGCATAACATGTTTAGAGTAGGTATGGCACATCATAAGATCATAAGGTTGTTTCCTAGGGTTAAGACCCTTGTGTTACCCTAAAACCCTAATTTTACACTTGTATCATAATTTTTCTTCCATTAATCTTTTCACCACCTAACATAGTACCTATTGCTAAAATACTATAATTATGAACATACTCTAATTTCAAGGAATAACTCTATGGTCTTGCACATGTGATAATAACCCTATCCCAAAAGTTACTATTCTCATACTTATAGACCCTAATTTTATATAGCCATCATAAAATTTATTGTTTGGCTAAAAAAGCTACCAAATTTAATATAAATTCTTAGAATACTAACATTAATAACATATTTAGAATTTTTGTTATAACACTAGCATTTGACATATGTAATAATAGCCTTCTCATTTTTGGGATACTATTCCCAAATCAAACATTTTCATACTTTATCAAACATAAGTCATTCTCATCTACTCTAACATGTAATATTAATTTCTTAGCATACTTTAGATTATATAACACCTTAAAATACCATGATTCTCATATTTAACCAACGTTGACCAAAATTCCCTCATCAATTAAAAAAAGGGTAGACTACCTTTAGTGGAAATGGGCAAAGGTGGTGTGATTGTTTTAGTGGAAAAATGGTCAAAATTGGTCATGATGGTTTTAGTGCAGGTTATCGATTAATGGAGGGGTGTGCTAGTTGCAATGGCTAAGGATAGAGAAGGTGTCAGTGCAGGACATTAAAGAGGAGGGGGTTGCACATGTGGTTTTGGCTTGTAGCTAAGGGTAAGCCTCAACAAGGGTGACCGAAAGGGGGTCAGGTGATTTGGTTGGGATTTATGGAGGTGGATTTTTGTTGTGGTTTTTGTGGTGGCAAAGAGGAGGTAAAGGATTAAGTAGATGATAGTTTTGTTTATATAATCAAAAGGGAGAGAAGAGAGGCAATAGGAGAGTTAGTCCTTAGTTTCTATATACACACATGTGTGTTAGGGATGGGGGGTTCTATATGCTAAAATTTTCAGCAAAGATCCTTAAGCTAAGGAGGGGATAGTTGATGGAGTAAATGATAGGCTTGGTAGGGGGAGTTGTGTACATAAGGGGAAGGAAAGGGATCGAGGAAAAACAAGTACAAGGAAAAAGGAGAAAATAGAAGTGGTGTTGTGTGTCTAGATTAAAAATAATTTAGGATAGGGTGTCAAGATTATTAAATTAAACGATCATTCAAGATTATGTTTAAGTTAGAAAAGATATTGGTAACATGAAATGAAATTTAGAGTTAATAACAAATTAAGGTTCAAGGAGTTAGGGTGAGATAGAAAAATAAATTTTCCAAATTTTGAAGTAGGTTACATTTTTAATTACTTTGGATTAAAGTTAGATAAAATTTGGGGTTCTAAAATAGGATTCTATAATTTTAGGTTGATAAGCACTTTCTCTATATTTCATAAAATTTTAAATGGTTCATCTACATTTGGAATTAGCTTATGTTTTCTTAGTTTAAGATATTTTTATTTTTGCAAATGTAAACAAACAAAATCACTAGGAGAAAATAACTTTGGAGTTCGATGTTTATTATCTTGATTTTGGTATCTTACATTGGCTCATTTTATGTTTCCCTTGAGTTGTTGATGAAGCTTTTAAAAGAAATAGACTCATTCTTTTGCCTCATAATTTTTTTAACTCACCTATCTTTAAGGATACCATATCAACTGGCATGTACGGATTTGCCCAATACACAATCTCAAATGACTTGAGTGAGTAGTACTTGAATGAATTTAATGATAAGAAAACTATACACGAGTTAACTTAAAATACCAAAGCATTCCTCTTAACAAAGCTTCAAGAATATGATTTGTAACTTCAATTTTTCCATCGGTTTGTGGATGCTGTGAAGTAATAAATAACAACCTACTGCCTAACATATGCCATAGAGTCTTCCAAAAGTAACATATACCCAACAACCTGGTGGTTAATGTGGGCTATGGTAGGGTTAAGGTGGTCTTGGGCTGGCACAACATAATCTTGGATGGCTTAGTTACAATCATCACCTATAGGTTAAGCTTATATTGCTATAGGGTTTATGTTAATGTGAGGGAGTAAGATCATAGGTAGTCTTTCCCTTTCATTTTGTTGTGGAACAAGCAGTTTGTTATTACCATTATCAAGCTGCTGTTGACCTAAATGACTCATGTTACCAGAGCTTTCTAAAGTTGATCCTTCTCCTTGATATTGTTGCCAATGCAAGGCTAATCAATTCCTCCTTAAGGTGTGCTCAATCTCTAAATTGATAGGTATTAGGGCTCTTTGACAAGTTATGGTTATACAATTGTTAGTCCTTTAAAAACAAAAGAAATTAAAAATTATAAAAAATAAAATGTTAGCTATATACTAAGAATTCCAAAGTATTCTATCCTTCAGTATGTATAATTTCTCAAAATTCCTTCCCCGACAACAACGCCAAAAACTTATTGTGTGCTTGGTTTAATAATGCTTGATATTGTAATAAAATAAATGGAGCACAACATAATTGTGCAAGTATATATGGTGGATCCAAGTAATAGAGTGATGAGTGAGTATCCTTCCCACAGAGAATGAACGGAATATGTTGTACTAAAGTCAAACATTATATGAAATTAACAAAATATTGGTAGGGAGACAATGAACATGTAATGAAATAAATAAGCACTTAGGAGTTCATTAATATCAACATGATATCAATAGAAAGGAAATCAGAACATAGAGTCATTAAAGGGAGATTGCTTAACACTGAATGCATGCACCCCCTATGATAATTCATAACCTGTCAATCTCAAGAGATAATAATCCTTCTAGGCTCACTTGATTTCACTTAGTAGTGAAATACACTGTAAGGCCATCTCCATCATGGTGTATGGGCCTAAGAAATATCATGCAATGAGTTTTGGAGGAATAATGACAAGGTCACATCACCTTTTAGTGCTAACCCTATCACCATTTGTCATCGTAAGTTCTATTCACTATCATAGTTGATACATAATTCATGTGAGTGCCTAATATAGCTAACATTCAACACATCAACAAATGAAGCTTAACAAAATGAAATATCATTAAACCAAATATGACTACAATGTCACAGATTACAACAACATAGGTCACTCAATATTTTCCTCTCACCAAGGAGCTTAGCTAGTGCTAAATCTCCTCCATCCAAAGATGAAAGTAGTGAAGAGAAAGAGGGGAAAGAATTAGACAGATCACGGTAATCCAACCCCTATCTAACCTAATCTCTCCTTCTTCTTTTTCCTCCCTCGGTACAGCTCTATTGGTACTCTTCTTCTTCCACCTTTCTCTTCTAATCTCTCATTGCTATTTTCTTCTTCCATGTGTATGTATCTCCATTCGTCTTGATCTAATGGGTATTTATAAAATACAAAATGTGTAGGTTAGGATAGGTGTCATATGGTGCTACATCGGGTGGTTGTACCCTATGTCAAGTGTTCGTACCCTACATCAGGTGACGGCACTCTACAGTAGTCCCCTAGTTAATAGTGCCATATTAAGAGATTTGGGCATTCTTCTTTTTATCGGTGCTATAGAACCTTCATGGAGACTAAGGCAGTGAATTCTATAGTCTTGAATGGGGGAGGATGTTGTTTGACATGATGAGTTGCAGCCGTACCTAAACATACTTTGCAATCGATTAAGTAAAGGCATTAAGTCTGTTAGTTGTCATAAGAGTGCAAGTACTGTCATTTCATAGGATATTAGAGCTCTTTTTAGATTAAAATCAAGTGAGTCATATGAGACCTCAAAAGGTGAAAAAATTGTTAAGAAACGCACCCTATGACTCCCTCATATGGTAAAAATCATATATATAATGATACTTGTAGGGTTCTTTAATCAACACAAATCAACTCATATCACCTCCTCCAGCCTTAAGTTATTTCTCATCCCAAGCAATGATTAGAGAGTGCAAATGGATACCCATAAGTGAAATACCAAAACAATTCTTATCTTTCAATCATGTTGAGCTTCAGACTTGACAAATGGAAAATTGCCTTCATATATACGAGATATATTAAAAGGGTCAGCATTGTGTGTGTATGTGAAATGAAAATTTTATGGTTTCTCTTTGTATCTCTATACTAAACCTTGGAGAATCCTCAAGGCATTTGTGAAACTAGACATCCTTATTTCTGTTAGTCAGCCTTTTTATAACTCCCAAAAAAATATTTTTTAAAATTATTAAAGAGACGGGGTTTCCTTAGGTTGTTAGGGTCTTTTGACGCAAGTGTACATCTAGGTATCAGACAGGTGCCCCCAATTCCTCCACCCTAACACCTATTTCAAAAATGTTCAAACAAGTTTGTCACCCTACTATATGGTTTGACATAAGTGCAAACATGGTTCACAAGAAGGTTCCCTTAGTTATTAGGTGTTTTGGGCATTGAATCTCCCTTCTCTTCTATAGCCACTATGCCTACATAGACTCTTATTTGTTAGCGTTAATTCCCTAAAACTTATTCAATTACCACTTATGAAGGACAGTTAATGTAAGCTTCCTAATAATTTATGTTAAGAATATCTAAGTTAACTAATCCCTCACATATGTACGAGGTCTAATGGACATTCCATTAAGCTATTTCTCATTTCCTTATGCTTGAGGTATTTAAATGCTGACAGTTTTAACAAATTAAATTTATTCAAGGCAACAAAAATAGTTATATGTAAAGAATATTGTGACCAGATGATCAACTTGTCAGATAAGGCCTCATCGAATTAGCTTGATCATTTCACAGACAAGGTATTGGGTTCACAAGATATAAGTATTGTCACTTTTAATGATATACACATGTAACATTATGAGGATTATTAATAAATTCAAAACTAAATTCGATAAGGTGAGTAGTAGGGCTACCTTATTTGCCAAGTTGATTATAGCATTCATCCTAGAAATGTAAAAAATGGAAAAAGCTATGCAACAAAAAGCATGAGGTGAAAATAACTAGTACATTCATTATAAAGTAACTAGATAAAAAGGTTAAATAAAGTAAGATATACTAACTAACATATACCCTCCCATGAATAAAAAGTGGCAGTATCCTCACTGTTAGGGTGGGAAGGTTGGGAACCAAAAGGTAAAAGGGCCAAGTGGCTAGGATCCTTATAAAAAGAAAAGAAAAATTAGCTGTGAACAACTTGTTATGCTACTTCCATGACAAGAATCAAACTGACTTAGATGGGGATCGCTTAAAGGCCAAAGCTATGGGGGGGGCAACAGTGATGGTAAAACATTCTATAGATCCTTCCTCTTTCTTATAAATTTCTAAAACCACATCTTATGCTGGGATGTCAACCTAGGGATCGATCATTCCTTCTTCCTCAACAGTGTAGACTAATGTCACCATATCACTTTGACTAGTCCGTACAAACTTGCCTAAACTCTTATCCTCCACAGGCTCGTCCCAGTATCCCTATCATTCCTCCATCGAAGGAACAATTAATACTATAATCCCATGTTTAACATTCCTAGTTTCTAAATCTAACAAAACAACATATTCCAGTACTATCATAAGCATATTTATTATTGTGATGACTTCCTCCTATCCTCTTATGAGGATCTCCATGTGTTGCTTCATTGCATGCATCGGTGACTCCAAACATACCGAGTGTCATTCTAGATTTAGGTGTGGTGTCTTGGCCTTAGTGGTTACTCTTGGTGAGTCAAAAAAGTAGTTGATGACCACTTGATTGATAAAGTGGAGCCTAGCAACTTTTTCTTTGTTCGCCCTCACACCTAGCATAGAGACCAACAAATAGAGTAGGTTAAAAGATAGGACCTTGTGGCTTTGTCACACCTAGCTTTAGCTAGTCCTAAATGATTCCACCAACATTGATGGTTCATTTGGTGAATACGGAGTAGAGTAGAACCATGTGGTCAAATGACATAGAATAGTCATGAGTGGTAGGCACCAAGAAACTTTTGAGAAAGTGGTACCACACCTTACCTTGAGTAAGAGTATTAGGTGGTCGCAATAGCGAGCACCATTTATGGTGACTCACTACTTCATTCTAGACTTGGTAAGTGTGGAGAGGATTCCTGCTGCTAATTCATTAGTAGGGTTATCTATTAACTCAAAGTACTCATAAATGTTGAAGGAGGGTAGGCCATAGAGGTTGTTAATTGTGGTGAAGAGGCAGGATACTGACTTTTTGCAGACAAGCATAGTTTTTGTTTTTCATTTGGTGTCAAGATTGTTGTATACTTCTAAGATCATAAGAGGGGAAAACTAAGGAGGGTATTGATAGAAGGTGGCCTAATGATGGTGATTAATGGGGCCAATAAGATATTGGGGCAAGTTTGGGAGGGAAAAACCTCTTTTAAAATAATAGTCTTGGTTAGCCAAAGCATTGAAACTCTCCTAGGAGTTGTCAGACTAGAAAATGGTGAGAGAGTTGGATTTTCTCTTCAAACTCTTGGTGGGGAGAGTAGAGAAGTGTACTTCCTCATTATCTCTAGGGGATGAAAATTCATCAGATGATACAAAAGGTAGTGATCATTTCTCAAAGAAGTAGGTTTCTTTTGTCATTGAGGGGTTTTGTTGTAGCTTTAGTAACAAAATATGTAGAACTTCTTGGGATGGTTGGATTAGAGGCAAACGACAAGGAAGAAATGGGCACAGATATACATGGCGGGGTGTTTTCACTTGAGGTGGTGATGAGGGTGGTGACAGCGTGCTTAGGTGAAATAGTTGAAATGGGTTGTGCAATGAGTTATGCAAGGCAATCGTTGAGAATTTTATCTTATTTTAATAAGAGGCTTCACAAAATCTTTTTCAAAATTAGGAGAGGAAAGGAATGGAGTGGAGTGGTGAGGATGGAGCGAATGAGATGAGACTTAAAAGAAAATGAGGTGGTATTTTTAAAAGTGGCACTAGATAGCCTACAGCATACTAGAGAGAGTGTGATAGGGTTGTACTTATGCTCAGAGTAGCCGCCTCACACTACATAAGGATGAATCTTCTTGCAAGATAGGGATCGTTAGTGTCCTTCTTCAAATGACACACAGTGCATGCATTCTATTCACTTTTCACCTACTCTATTTCCTAGCAATAAAGCAATAAAAGCATTATTAGGGTATGGATGTTCATAGTGGTTTTTTTTTAGAAAATGACAAAATTTATATGGGAATCATAAAGAACACAAGTTAAAGCAATAGAGGATAAAATTTTAGGTTGCCTCTTATTATCGCATAGTTTTATGTCCTCATCCTAACAACCTGTTGCAACTCAATGAGTTTTGCAAGGAAAGTTTTTGAACTTCTTTGTTGCAAATTTTAGCTCAATACAATTTTACTCAATGGCCATTGACCTTGAAGGTTCCATTAGTATTTTGATCTTTGAGATCCATAGCTTCGTAGGGATACAACTTGGCAATTTCATAGGGTTCAAACCATCTTGATTTCAATTTCCCTAGAAGAAGCTTTAACCATGAGATGTAGAGCAATACCAAATACCTAGGATACAATTCTTTCTACTTGAGATGTTGGTCATGAAACTTTTTGGTCCCCTCCTTGTATAACCAAGAACTATTGTATGAGGCATCTATTAGCTCTTCAAGCTCATTCATCTTTAACTTTCCTGTCTCTCCAATGACAACTAGATCAACGTTGATCATTTTAAGCGCCTAATAGGATTTGTGCACTAATTCAATCGGTAGGTGATAAACTTTTTGAAATACAATATGGTAAGGTGACATTCCTAAGGTGATAAGCATCATTTAACCCAGCTGACCAGCCCTTTCTAGGAGGGTTAACTAATTTTCTTATCTGAAATTTTAGCTTGACCACTTGACTATGGGTAATAGCCGGTGGCTACTATATGATAAATCTCATATTTTTTTCAAAAGTTGTTGAAACAACTTATTCCAAAAATGTGTGCTACCATGACTAATAATAGCTTTGGGAGTCCCAAATCATGTGATAACATTCTATTGGAGAAACCAAATCACCACCCTGGCATCCTTAGTTAGTAGTGCAATAGCCTCTATCCATTTGGATACGTAATCCACTACTACTAGAATGTATTCATTACCAAAGGAGGATGGGAATGGGCCCATGAAATCAATGCTCGAGACATCAAATATTTCCACCTCTAATATGCCAGTTTGAGGCATTTCATTCTTTTTGAAATGTTCATGGTTTTTTGACATTACTCGCAGTGTTGGACCTCTACCTAACATCCTTGAATATGGTGGGCTAGTAAAATCTACTTTGGAGGACTTTTGCCGCAATCCTTATACCTCCAAAATGACCTCCATAGGGCACATGATGACATGAATCTAAGATTTCTTTAACCTCGTCTTCATTGACATATCTTCTCATTAGTCTATCTACGCATTTGTGAACTAGGAAAGGTTTGTCCTAATAGTAGTACTTGAGGTCATGGAAGAATTTCTTTAGCTATTGTCTAGATTTGTTAGGGGTTGTCTGTTACATGCCATATAGTGAGCAATATCTGCATACTAAGGTGGTTGATCCTACCTGATTGTTAGGAGTTATTCATGAGGGAAAATTTCCTTAATCTAGACTTATTTCTACTATTCACTATATCCTTCCAATCTGGAGAGATTGTCTATAATTTGATTATCCTTCTCCTAAATATCCTTGATTTTGACATCAAACTCCTTTAAAAGTAAGATCTATCTTAGAAAACAAGGTTTGGCAACCTTTTTAGTAAGAAATGAATAGCGTCATGGTTAGTATATATAATAAATTTAGTTTATAGGAGATAAGATCGAAATCAAATGCAAATACTACTATTAGTAATTCTTTTCCTATAATGGTGTAGTTTAGTTGAGCCTCATAGAGTGTCTTACTAGCATATTAGGTGTTGTGGAAGAACTTGTTCATCCATTTTCCTAGGATTGATCCTATAGCACAATCACTTGCATCACATATCAGTTCAAAGGGTAAGGTCCAATCAGGTACTACTATAATAAGGGCTTTAGGGAGTGATAACTTTATTCATTCAAAGACTATCTAGCAAAACTCATCAAAGTCAAATTTTGTATCTTGTTATAACAACTAACAAAGGGGTTTAGCAATTTTAGAGAAATCTTTGATAAATCTTCCGTAAAATCCTGCATGTTCTAAAAAACTTCTCACACCTTTGATAGTGGTTAGAGGGGAAAATTGTAACACCTTGAGTTGATATGACCATATTGGGGTTACCTTGGAGCGCTTTTGGATTGATCGGATGGCCTCACAAATCAACACAAGTCCTTTCACTATGCTTTTTCCTCACTCATGCACTTTTCATGAAGTTTTCAAAAAAATTCTGAAACTTCCTAGGAGAGTCACCCATCCTAAAAATTGCTCCACGGCTAGCATGCTTAACTATGGAGTTCTTAGGATGGAATCATCAAAAATATGGTATACCATATTCATATAAATAGTCATATCAATCCTTATAGCACTCCGCTTAATTTGGGGTATTACAATAATTTTTTGATAACCTTTGCTTTTGCTCTATCAACCTCTAGTCCCTTCATGAACCACAAAATGACACTTCTCTCAATTAAGGACTGAGTTGGTCTCTTTACACCTTATCAAAATTTTCTCTAAGTTTGTCAAGAAATCCTCAAAACTATCTCCAAAAATATAAAAATTATCCATAAAAACTTTTATAATATCTTCTACCATGTTTGTGAATATAGCTATCATGCATCGTAAAAAAGTTACAGGCACATTGCACAAGCCAAAGGTCATTTATCGAAAGGGGAATGTAACATAGGGGCATGTCAACATGATTTGATGTTGATATTCTAGTGTAATGGATATTTGGTTATAAACCTAGTATCCATCCAAAAAGTAATGAAAAGCTCTTCCTACCAATTTATCAAGCATTTGATCAATAAAAGGGAGCGTAAAATGATCTTTTATGGTGGATTGATTATCCTTTATTCCATACAAATGAACTACCCTATGACTGTTTGGGTCTTGATCAGTTTATTTTTAGACTTTTGAATGACAATCATACCTCCTTTTTTAGGGACACATTAAAAAAGGCTTACATAATAGCTATCAAATATTAGGTAAATGATACCTACATCAAGCTATTTGATGATTTTCTTTTTTTATTACCTTCTTTATTACTGGATTGATCCTTCATTGCAACTCAATAGATGAACTTGAGGGATCCTCTAGCAGAATCTTATGCATACACAATGTTGGGATAATTCCCTGGAACCTACTACCTTCTTATGTTTCTAGAGCAAGTTGACTAGCTAGTCCTGCTGAAATTCAATTAAGGTAGATGATATAATGAATGACCGGGTGTCTTCCTAACCTAAATATGCATATTTTAAGAGGGTTGGTAATGGCTTAAGTTCCAACTTGGGAGACTCTTCAATTAATGGTTTGACTAATTGTATTTCTCCACTACTTGGGCCAAGAGGTTCCTAAGGTGTTGAGTAATTGATCCAACTACACCCAAACACTTCCTTGTCATCTTGTTCAATAGAAAAATAGGTATGACTTATGTGAGTTTCTAGCCTAATTTTCTACATAATTAACCGACACTAGGTTTGCTAGATATTCCTAGAATAGATGACCTTCTCCACAATACATGTAGGATACTACAACCGCTAAAGTAATGGGATATTGCTATATTCTCTATACCTACTAGTTAGTGAGAGCAATATTTTTCAATAAGTTAGACATAGATGATGCTCCTACTCCTCGGGTCATGATAATGTCTACTTCAAATGCTCCTACTGCTCGTATCCTATGGATGCTCTTAGCACTATCCTAATGCTAGTTCTTGTAGGCTATAGTCTCAATGATCTCATAGGCTTGGTTATAGGTTTTTCTCCACAATGTGTCATTAGTAGAGGCATCTACTAAGTTTCATGTTCAAGGGTTTAGTCCATGGTAGAATGTTTCCATTTACAACCAATAAGGGATTTTGTTGTTTGGACATTTCCTTAACAATTCCTTAAATCTCTCCCGTGCATTGTGAAGTGTCTCATCTTTTTCTTGAAAAAATTTTATAATGCTATGCCTATGTCTAGCATTGTTGTTGGGAAGGAAATAAAGCATGATAAAATTTTGAACTAAGTCATCTTATGAGGTGATTGAACCAATTGTTAGTGATGTCTACCACTCCCTAGCACGGTCTCTCAGGGAATAAAGGAACAACTAAGCCATAGGGAGGTTTTTAGAACTCCTTAAATTTTGAATGTCTCATTAAATTCTATGAAAGCTCTAAGTTGATGGTGTGGGTCATGATAGGTTTGAGTTCAAAGTGAGGGGCATTAATTTCTAGGTGGGTTATGGTAGGGTTAAGGTGGTCTTAGACTGGCACAACATAATCTCGAATGGCTCAATTACAATCATCACCTATGGGTTAAGCTTGCATTCCCACAAGGTTTATGTTAATGTGAAGGGGTAAGATCATGGGTAGTCCTTCCCTTTGATTTTGCTGTGGAACAAGCTATCCGATGTTACCATTCTCAGGCTGTTGTTATCCTAAATGACTCATGTTGCCATAATTTTCTAAATTTGATCCTAGTGTAGCTAATTATAGAGAGAAACCATTCTCAACTCGAGTTCTTTCACTATAAGTATTAATATTTTAAAAGGTGATCATAGATGTCATATACTACAAAATAATTCCTATTTCCATACTTACCCATTTTCCTTTTTATTTCCAATTATAAAGGTAAACCTAAGATCACTGGTATATACCAAGCTAAGTCAATACTAAGGTCAACATATCAAAAGTCTAAGTTCATCCTAATCTATAATTATCCACAAAATATTGATTAAGTCAAAATTTACCAAATTACCCTTGAAACACTATTTTCATTATTTCATTCATTTGTATGCCTAAAATTATTATTACGGGTAATTTTTCATGAAAAGGCTAAAAGACAATAATTTATATTATTTTAGCATGTAAGTAATATTTGCGATCTAGCAATTAATTTTATTTTCCACTTTTTGTGCATTTAGTAAGTTGCGTCCACAAATCCTATTCTTAAAATTCTCATGTGTCACATATTCTATGTAGTATATATGTACATATTTAAAACATAATACAACATTTAAATAGGAAAATATCTCTAACCCTAGGTCATGCAAATAAAAATCATCATAAGCTAACACTAATAATGTGCATATGCTTCCATACAAATCATAGTAACCCTAACTACCATGCATTAGTAATCATCAGATATGTATCATGTTATTCAAATAATATCTTGAAAAGAATGAGAACCCTAATAAAATCCTGGACTTACTTATGTAAATCATATAACATATTACTCATGCATATAACTTAACTTACAATAATTGTATATACCATTTATTTCATATGTTATCATTTTATCATGCATATCATAAAACTTGAAAAATATATAATCTTATCATGATTCTAGGTCTAAAAATTATTATCATGCTCACACATAAATTATCGTCTTATGAGTAATTGAATTTACCTAAATTCAAGCTTACATAATAAGTGCAAAGCTGTTTTTTCCAAGAAACTCAAGAAGTACCTAGAAAATTAACACCCAATAACATAGGTATTAGCATTTAGTATAATACAACAATAACCCAAAATTAATAAACCAACTCAAGAACAGATTACTAGCTAAAACAATGCAATAAGGAAATTAAGAAGCTCACAAAACCAGGAAGGAGGAGAATGATGGAAGTTGCCAAGAAGAGGGAAAGGAGAAATGGTGAATTTGTATGTTGCTAGGGGTAGCAATGGATGAAATGGCCAAAGACAAGGAAGGAGACGTGGTGGAGGTTGGTGCAACAAGGTAGAGAGGATCAGCACAAATGGTCAAAGCCAAGAGGGAAGGGGTTGATGCTTTTAGCCTAAAGAGGGGTGGAGATTTTGCTGAGTTTAGATGTAAGTTGGGGGAATCTTTGGTGGATTTGTGTGTAGCTTGGGAAAGGGATTTAGTGGTGGTAGATGTGTTAAGCAAGGTACGTTCGGTGGAAATGGTCAAAGTTGAAGGTAGGGAACCGGCACAAATAATCAAAGGTGGAGGGTGATGCTTCGGTGAGTTTGTACAAGGGAGTTAGGGTATTTTTGGTGAGGTTGTGCATTGGTTTTGGGGTGGGTTTTGGCAGTATTTGCTGAAGATAGGGGATAGATACTGATGGGAGTTGTCGAAGCTAAGGAAATGTGGTCATTAGTGGAGTGCATTACTAGAAAAAATGGTAAAGATGGAGCGATGATAATGGCAAACAAAGGGATTTTTCTTCCTTGAGGGAGCTCAGGAGAAGGAGGAGATAATGTAGGATTCTTAAGGGTTGATACATGACACAAAATGGGGAGGATGAAGAGTTTAAATAAATGGTGAAGTAAAGGGTATAATAAAAAGGGGGAACATGTAGGATAGGGAGGCATGGTGCAGGAGGTATAGAGTGAAGGGTCTCGTTGAGAAAAACAAGGGGAGAGAAACATGGAGAAGAGGGATTCATGGTGCAGGAGGTGTGGCATGAAGGGTCTTATTAAGCAAAACAAGGGGGCAATATGGAGGAGAGAGATGCATGGTTTAAGGGTATGGTGTTAAGGGTCTCGTCGATTAAAGGGAGTAGGGTATGGTCAAAATCTAGTATAAGGTAAGAGTAATAATTTGTAAAGATTAACTTACTAAAAACATCTGATTGTTTAGAGTAGGGTTACTTGATAAAATAGATATCATTTGGTGTCTACACTTGGATTAAAATTTAATAACCCACTTTTTATCAAATTTTAACCTAATTAAATTTATATCTAATATACCATAATATTACACAAATTAATAATATACTTAATGCAAAAAAATTAAAATAATTATTATAACTAATTAACTAGTTTATAATCAAGGTTTCTAAAAATAGGGTATTATACTATTTTCCCCCTCGAGTGTATCGACACGAGTTTACAATTGGTATTAGAGCTTAGGGATTTATTAAATTAATATAATAATAAAAACTTAAGATCCTCAAATTATGGATAACTTCATGGATGAAGACTTAGAAACTTCAAATTATCCACTATTCATTAGAGAAAATTTTGGGCTATAGAAGAAAATCACAAGCAACTTCTTCATAACACACAATCAAGAGTTATGATTAATCGTACAACTTGGTCCATTAAGATTCAACAACCATCTACAAATGTAATGATTGATAAACCAAGAGAAATATGAATGGATGGAGAAAGAAGAATCACCCTTAATGATAAAGGTATGGTGATGCTTCATTATGCCCCAGTTGAAGAACAATATGAATAAATTCATAATTGTACTACTACTAGAGAAACTTGGGAGAATTTAAAGCCAAGTTATGACAAGGAAGATGAAGAAGAAGATAGTCATCTCTTCCACTTAAGTTCAACTACAATCAGAAGTAAAGCAGCAACTAATTCCATCTCACCTTCTTTTTAAGATATCATGTTTTTCATGATTTCTGTTATTTTGTTCAATTTTGAGAAAATGTCAAGTTAATATTCTAATTTTAATAACATGTTTCTATACCTATCATATGTACATAAACCTTTAAAAAGAAAAATAGAGGGATTTGCCTCCAAAATTAACAAATTTAGGCTAAATTTGCATATGAAAGAAGAAAGAGTTAAAATGGATCCTTCAATTTTACCTTCTTGATGGGAATTTTCACTAAGCTACAAGTCATTCTTCCCTTTGAAATGTGGAATGACAAAGCATGTGAGTTAGTGTACTCTATACATTTATAATAATTATATGCATGTATAAGATTCATAGTATTTTAGTGATACACGTTGGAGTATTCAAGAATTCTGAAGAAAAAATGATTGATTCATGAGAAATAAGATTTATTTCTTGTAAATAAAGTATGACTTAGTATATAAGCATTTTAAATCTTGGTTTTATATAATGATAGTGTTATAGTTTGGATGTGGTAGGATTTTTAGAAGTTTAATCATAATTAAAATGTCTGTTATGTACTATCTGGGAGTAAATTGATTGACTGGTTAAGCCAAACTAATAGACTTGTCCTTAGAACAGTTGACTAGTTAGCCTAGCCAATCAATCAAGTTGTCTATGGTGACTTTGGTTGCTTTCTATTTAAACCCATTAATCAATTTTTTTAGAAAAATATTTGACTAGTATTAGAAAAGTTAACTGGTATGACCAGATTAATTAGTTGGTTCAAAGGAACTCCAAGGTTTAGCTAAGCTAACATGTTCAACCGATTAGCCAAAACTATTTGATTGATTTGGCCAAATGGTGTTATTTTTGTTACTTGATGTGATTTGAGACTTGATACATTACTATAATATTATTCTTTAATAATGAGAACATACAAGTTAGCATGAATTAACTAAACTATAGGATGGATTAAATGGTTCATAATTCACAACGTTTTCTTTAACTACCTTTGGAGGATTTCAATGAAAAAACTTGAATGTGTATGCTATGATACTACAAATGAATGATATAATCTGGATTCTTAAACTAAATGAATTATCTTAATAGATGGATTTAAATATGGCTAAGAACTAATGAAAATCCCACCATATGGTTTGGAGGGTAACCATGGGTAAGCTCTAATGATTGGGTGGATGTGTTGGTTGTTATATAGGCCTTATGTGATAACTTAACCTTAGAGGATAACACACTAATCACTTAAAGTGATAGATGATTGATTTGTGCATAAGTTTATATTATCCGCTCCTCAAGTAGCTACCAAGGTTAGTTTGCCTTCTAGCGCTCATTGGTGCCTTCAGGCTTTTCCTTTGAGGAAAAAAATAGCAAATCATAGTGTCTTACCTACTCTATATAATGGGATATCAATACTAAAGGAACTAGTCACTCAGATGGTTTGTTATCTTTGGCTAATAGTTAATTCCATTGATGGTTACTATAATATTCCATCTTAAAATCATTCAAAATAAGTGTAAAATTATGTTAATATAAGATAAATTAGTTTTATTTCAAAAATTACTTGAAACTCTAATAAAAAAAGTGAATTTTAGGCATACCGATCAATTAGTATGCTTAGAGATTGACACTTTCATTTTTGACAAACCAACCAACATGTTTTCTCAAACTAATCAACTATCTATCCTATGATTTTATATCCTTTTCTAATTTTGATTCAAATCCCTTTCAAATGTTTTTGAAAACTTCTAATTAGAATATTTTTGTGCAAATGAGCATATTTAGGTGCTTTGGGATTATTTTTACATTGTTAAAATCATTATATGATTTTATTTAGTTAAATATCCCCAAAAAATATTTTTTCAAGCATACCTCACCTTATCTCTTCTCCGTTACTTTCCTCTCTCTCCTGGTAGCTATGGTTTCTTATTTCACTTCTTACACATCTTTCTTAACATGGAAACCCCCTATAATTATCCCTTCTTGATCACACTCAATCTCCCTCATACCATCATGCCTTCTCCTACACCTTGGTTGCTAAAACTCAACCATAATAGTCTTATCTCTCTCCCTTTTGTGGATTACAAATAGTTCTCTCTTCTATGAACTCCATCCCTAATTCATTTTCACTTCTTACCCAATGTTTTCTCTCTTCTTCCTTTCCTTTGGTGAAGTTTTCTATGTGTTGAGTATTCTTCACTTTTCCTCTATATTGAGAAGAACATAGGTTTTCTCATATTTTATTCCCTTCTTCATCAAGTTATTATCCTTCTTTTCTTAATTTGATCTTGGCTTTAGTCCTCCCTCATTTCTATTAACTAAGGAAGGATTAAGTTTTTAATAAAGATTGAAGATTCTAGCTTTATATAACTTTGAATTCTATATTAGAAAAAGGTTGATTTGTGCTTTTATTCTTCATTTTTTTTCTTCTTCTAATTTATTTGATTTTAATGGAGTTTTAATGGTTTTGGCTCTTGATTCTCTTAAGAATCAAAATCTTGGTAGACAACTATCAAGTTAGGAGTTTTGTGCTAGAAGAATTGTTTCAAGGTATTATTATCATTAATAAGAATAAGGTTTATGTTTCTTATTGTGGTTCCATGTTCTTAATGTGTTTCTATGATGAGTATGGGCTAATTGTATTCTAGAATTCAAGCATATGGTAGAGTTTCTTCTTGTAATTTAAGCAATGTTTAGTTTCTCTAATTTTATGAATGATTTGACCATTTAAGTATGATTTCATTTAAATTTCCACATGACCATGTATCCATGTAATTTTATGTGTGCAGCATGACTCTTTATGTGTTCTATGACATAGTAGCATGTTATGATTAATATGGTCAAGTTTGTTAACTTTTGGTGTATGTATCGCAAGTTTGGGTGTTATTTTACCTAGACCAGAAGATTGGTTCATTAAACCCATCAAATGGTAGTGTGAACAATCAAAATTTTTGGAATTTTTTATTGGTTGGTTGCAAGATCAGTTGATTGGTTTGATGAACTAGTCGATTGGTCCTTGTGATAAGTAGATTGGTTGCTAAAACCATTGACTAGTGACCTCATGATTGGTCTCTCTCAACTTAGACCCATTGACTAAGTAGACAAAACCCATTAGCTGGTTTCCTATGAACAGTCGATCAATGAGACCAACAAGTTTATTGGTGTTGTTTTTGTTCAGGTCTAGTATGACCAGACCAATTAACTCTACTAGGTACCAATTGACTAGTCTGATTGTATTTTTTCAGGATCGTTGTTAATTATTATTCTTCTTTTGGGCATTTTATGTTAATAAATACATGTAATTATAACATTTTAAGTATAATCACAACCATGTTTACCCTAGAATTAATAAAATCATACTGATGATATTTAGGACTTGAATTGGTTAGCTTTAGTGGCATCTCTAAACACCCATTTAGTGGTTTTTATGCCTTATGATGTGTTTGGTGTTATCACTTGGAAACATAAAATTTATTTAATAATGAAATTTATTTGAATTTTATGTCATCACCTCAACAACCAACTGGGAGGTTTGGATTGCCTCAGTTGTGTTTTGGTTTCTTTGCCAAATAACCAACTAGAAGGTTTGGATTGCCTTATTTCTATTTAATATCATCACCTAAATATCCATATTAGGATTAATGCTCCATTATTGGAGGTTATGCCAATGTTTGCATTTGATGTCATCACCTAAACACACATATTGGGATCAGTGCTCCAGTATTAGAGGGTATTCCCATGTTTTCATTTAGTGTCATTTCCTGAACACCCATATTGGGATCGGTGGTTCAGTATTGGAGGGTATGCCCATGTTTGCATTTGGTGCCTTTGGAAAGTATGCTAATGTTTACGTTTGGTGTCATCGCCTAAACATCCATATTTGGATTGATGCTCTAATATTAGAGGGTATGCTCATGTTTTTGTTTGATGTCACCACCTAAACACCCATATTGGGATTGGTTCTCTAGTATTATTCTTCCATGATGTCTATGCAAGCATGCCTTGTTATGTTACTACCATGAGTTTGAGTGTTAATTTATATTGGTATACTTATCACCATACCACTATGTGACTTCAATGTGATTCATGAGCTTTACCATGTTCTAGATAGTATATTTTACAAGTGCTTGACCATACTAATGCTACACTTCTATAGTCACTTTGATGATCCAGCTTCTAGTCCGGGGAGTAGAGGAGGATTTCTAGGGGTACAATTCTTAGTTAAAATATGCTGAGGATGATGATGTCAGCCGGTAGCTAGTTGTTGGTTAGGTTAGGAGGTTTATATTTTTTGCTTAAGAGTTTAGCTAATCAGATAAATATGTCTTATCCACTGCATTTGATAGTTTTTATTCGTTTGGGTATTTAAACTCTTGGCTTTGATTCTTGTATTTAGATTTTGTAAGATCTCATACTCCTTCCTCTTTGTATTACTATTATCATCTTTGTTATCATTAGTACTACTATAATATTATTATGGGCACACATTTGTTTATTCCTTATGCCATTTTACCTTGCATTATCACACCTCTCTCATGATTGATGTGGAGGTAACATTTCCCAGTTTTACTTTTCAAATGCTTCTGCACTACCATCAAAATGAAATTTTGTGGTTCAAAAGTTTGGTGTGTTACAAGTTGGTATCAGAGCCTATGATTTTTAAACCCTAATTTTGCTTTGCAAAAACAAATTTCTTTAGTTTCATATGAACATATAGAATCTTGTTTAGTCTGTGAGTGAGCAATTGTTTGTGTTGGGAGTTGGCCATAAATTTATAAGATAGGATTAACTTCTGGTCTGATGTGCAATGTGTTACCCTCATGTGTACTAACCATGTAGTTATGGGTTAGCTTTATCTAATGCGATTTAGTATTCTTAGACTTTGATAGTGCGAATCAACATCTCCAGTGTTTCATGGAGATGGTTGGGGCCTTCATAGAGTGACAGTTTCAGTGTGAGGAGGCTCCATAGCCATTGTTGCCACCTCTTTTTTCGGTGCCACCATAAGAGGATTGGCTTTATAGGGTTAATCTTTATTGTCCATCATTCTTTAAGGGTTAGAAGGACCTAAATATGATGGAGTGTTAGTTAAGGGACATTGAGAAGATCTTTGTGGCTAGTGGCTACCCAAATAGTAGGTGGGTTGATATTGGAGTTTTCCAGTTATAGAGTCGTCTTAACGAATGGTGGAGAGATTGGCAGCTGAGAGGAGCCACTACAGATTAGAGAGAGAATATTATTGAGATGCTAAGGGTACAGTTCTACCTTACTCACCTAAGGATGGTAAAGTATGATGAGTTCATGGTATTGCATTAGGGTATGTTTATAGTGGAGGAGTACTACAGCGGCTATTTAAACCTAGTCTATTTTTCTCCCAAGGTTAATGCTAATGAGAGGATGAAGATTCCCTTATTTTAATTTAGGTTGAGTCTGAGACTGTAGGAGATGGTGGTGGGGACTCGTGTGTAGGACTTACAAGTTATGTATAACTATGCCTTGGAGGCATCAATGATTGCACAAGCCTATAGTGCCTAATCAGGGGCTAAGCTAAAGTTTATGGGTGATTAGCTCTAAGGAGGAGAGAAGAGGTTCTAGGCCACAAGTAGTCATTATTCAGGGATGGTACCTTGCTATGGAGGATAGTTAACTCTGCTGGTGGTGAAATGCTTCATATGTTAGCAGTGTGGTAAGAACCATCCAAGAAAGGATTGTACAGGGCAACTAATTTAGTGTCATGGCTGTGGTAGGTTGGGGCACCATCGATTTGAGTGTTATATTATTGGGGGTAGTGTCCTACAAGGGAAAGCATGTTCGTAGGGTATAATGGCACAAATTTTGCTAGTCCATAAGCTTCTGCCAATAGATAGTGGAGCTAGTAGGACTGCTCTATAGTAAAGGGTTCAGAGGCCTCATATCTTTCAACTAGGGAAGGGTTTAGATAGTGTTGTAGGACCATCTCCAAGTAGTTGCCTAAAAGTGATGAGTTGGTCAAAGGTTGATAGGCAATTAAATGTCGGTATGGGTATGTTCACAATTTATTCCCTTCTTACTTACGTGCAATTTAACTTAGGTGATTTGCACTCCTTTGTGTCTAGTGCTTTCATAGCTAAGGCAGCTATGATTCCTTCTAATAAGATAAAGACTTCTATTATGCTTCCCTCTAGGAATATACTTCTATGTACTAGGCTATGTAGACATGTGACCTTAGTCCTTAGGGGAATCAAGCTTCTATTAGACCTCATAGAGATTAAATTTCATGACTTTAATGTAATCATTAGGATGGATATGTTATTGAGATATCAATCTATAATTTATTGTGCTCAAGAGTGTGTGGTTCTCAAGGGACCAAAGGTTGCTAGGGTCTCTTACTAGAGATGCAAGCCTAGGCCCTTGGTGAAGGTGGTCTCTATGATTGTGCTTAGAAGGTTGGTATGGAAAGGGTATCCACTCTAGTTATGCAATTTTTGGGATCTGGGCATTGAGTCATTAACTAAGGTGTTGCATTCCATAGAGTAGTGGGGCTTAAGAGGAAGGTTTTATAGGACGTTCATCGTGCATCTTATTTCGTCCATCTTGGAAGGGATAAGTTGTACAAGGAATTAAAGAAGATCTATTGGTGGCCCCTTATGAAATGGGAGGTTGCAGACTTTGTAGCCCGATGTTTGACTTGTTAGATGGTTAATATTAAGCACAAGCATTTGGTGGGGTTTGATCAGCCTTAAGAAGTCCCTAAGCAGAAATAGGATAGTTTGTTAATGGACTTTGTGGTTAGATTACCAAAGATATATAGTGGTTGGGATTTTCTTTGTGTGGTAGTAAACCAATTGACTAAGTTAGCATTATTCATAACAATGAAGTCTACCTAGAGTATGGATCACATTGCTAGTTCTTATAAGAAGAATATGGTACAATACCATAGGTACTTAAAGGCATCCTGTCAAATTGAGATTTCAGATTCTTATTGTACTTCTAGGAGAAGTTACAAGCAAATTTCGATACACAATTAAAGATAAGTAGTAGTTTTAATCCAACTACAAATGATTAGAAAGAGTGAAAAATTTAGACTTTTGAGGAAATGCTTCAGGTGTGCATACTCAAGTTTCAAGGTAGTTGGGAGGATCATTTGGATTTGATAGAGTTTTCCTATAATAACAGCCATCATGCAAGCATATGGATTGCACCATTCAAGGCACTCTATGGATGGAAGTATGGCAGTCCCTTATGTTATAGAAACTTGAGTGAGATAGTTCTATTGGGATTAGAGATGGTAGAGGACACTACCAATCAGATCATATGTAGGCTACCTAAGATAGATAGAAGAGTTATGCAAATCTACAAAGGAGGATAGATAGGTTTAAGGTGGGTGACTGAGTTCTTTTAAAGATTTTGGCTACCAAGGGATTGAAGCATTTTGATCAGAAAGAAGAACTTAGCCCAAGATATATTGGTCCATATAAGATTTTGGATCAAACTGGAGAGGTTTCTTACTATCTCACCTTACCCATTGAGCTTTCACATTGTATAGAGTTTTCCATATCTCTTATTTGAGGAGGTTTATGGAAAATCCATTGCACATCATTCAACCAAAGACAATTGAGCTTGATGAGACATTGACTTATGAGGAGCGACCACTAAAGATCCTTGATACCAATACTCAAGAGAAGTATTCAAAGGTTACTCTCCTAGTGAAGGTCATGTTGTCACGCCATGGAGCAGAGGAAGCCACTTGGGAGTCTAAGGAGAAGATCAAGGTGAAGTATCCAGAGTTATTCATGGAGGTGTGTTCCATGGGTAATGCCATCTCTTTTAAGGGGTAGTCCCTTCTATTATGTACTAACCCTAAGTTGTTTTATTTTTGTTATGTTTCTTTTCTAGACATTGGACATGAAGTCTCTTTTAAAGATGTAGTGCGATAATACCCCATCCTAAAATCTTTCAAAATATATTTAAAATTATGTTGATATAAGATAAATTAGTTCTATTTTTGAAAAGGGCTTGAAACAAAAATAAAAATTTTAATTTTAGACATACCGATCGGCTAGTTTGCCTAACTAATTACCTAGTATGCTTAGAGATTGACAATTTTATTCTCGACAAACCAGTCGATTAGTTTACTCAAACCAATGGACTAGTTATCCTATGATTTTATATCCTTTTATAATTTTGATTCAAATCCATTTCCAATGTTTATGAAAAATTATAATTAGAATATATTTGTGCTAATGAGCATATTTTAGTGTTTTGAATTATTTTTACATTATTTAGAATATTATATGATTTTATTTAGTTAAAATTTCCCTAAAAAGTTCTTTTTGAGGCATACCTCACCTTCACTCTTATCCCTCACTTTCCACTCTCTTCTAGAAGCTATGATTTCTCCTTTGACTTCTTACATAACTTTCATGACATGCCAACCCTCTACAATTGTCCCTTGATGGCCACACTCAACCTCCCTCACACCATCATGCCTTCTCTTACACCTTGGTTACCCACACTCAACCATACTAGCCGTGTCTCTCCCCCTCCTATGGATTTTGACCAGCTCTCTCTTCGATACACATCATCCCTGATTCATCTTCACTTCTTACCTACTATTCTTAATCTCTTTTTTTTCATTGGTAAAGTTTTCTAAGTGTTGATTTTTCTCCATTCTTCTTTTTTCCTCTCTCTTGAGAAAAATAGAAGTTTACTCTCATTTTCTTCCCTCCTTGGTAGAGTTATTGTACCTCTTCTCTTCTTCTAATCTTGGCTTTAACTCTCCCTTGTTGCTCTTAATCAATGAAGGATTATGATTTTGAGAAATGTTAAAGATTCTAGCTTCATTTTCATTATAATTTTATTTTTAGGAAAAGGTTGAGTTGTGCTTTCATATTTTTTTCTATTTTAATGGAGTTTTAAAAAGGAGTTTTAATGGTTTAACTCTTGATTCTCATAGGAATCGACATCTTGGTAGGCAATCGTCAAGCTAGCAGTTATGGTATAAAAGAACTACTTCAAGGTAAGGCATTCTTATATTTAATATGAATGAGTTTTTTGTTGCTTATTTTGGTTCCATGCTTTTGGTTTGTTTCTATGTTGAGTATGGGCTAATTGTATTCTATAATTCAAGCATGTGGTAGAGTTTCTTTCTATAATTTTAGTATTGTTTGGTTTCTCTAATTTTATGCATGATGTGGCAGTTTAAGTATGATTTCATCCAAATGCCTACATTAACATGTATACATGTGACTCTATATGTGCACCATGTCTCATTTTGTGCTTTAGGACATAGCAGTATTCTAGGATTAATATGGTAAAGTTTGGTAAATTTTGGTGTATGTAGAAAAAGTATGGCTATTTTTTTACTCAGACTAGTTAATCAATTCATTGAATCCATCGATTGGTTGTGTGACCAGCCACATGGTTTAGAAATTTGGATTACCTGGTTGCAAGATCATTCGATTAGTTCAATGAACTAACTGACTAGTCCCTATGAGTAGTTGATTGATTTTCCAAATCCATCGACTAGTGACCTCATCACCAAAATGGTTTGTCTCTACTAAGACCCACCAATTGGTTAAACCAACCCCATCAACTAGTTTTCTAGGAATAGTAGATCCGTGAAAACAACTAGTCGACTAGAATGCTGGTGTTATTTTTGTTTATGTGTGATACAACCAGACAAATCGACAAGTCTGTAGGATTGATCGACTGGTCCGGTTGTATTCCATCAGGATCATTGTTAATTGTTTTTCTTCTTTTGGACCTTTTATGTTAATAACTCCATATAATTATAACATTTTAATTATGATTACAACACCCAAGAATTAATAAGAATCATAATGATGATATTTGGGAATCGAATTGGTTAAGTTTGGTGTCATCTCTAAACACCCAATTAATGGCTTTTATGCCTTGTGATGTGTTTGATGTTATCACTTGTAAACACCTAATTTGGATAATAATGATATTCATATGCATTTAGTATCATTGCCTAAACACTCAATTAGGAGGTTTGGATTGCCTCATTTATGTTTAGTGTCTTCACTTAAACAACCAACTAAAAGCTTTGGATTACCTCATTTGTGTTTAGTGTCATTACCAAAACATCCATATTTGGATCAGTTCTCTAGTATTGACTGGTACACTGATGTTTGTGTTTGGTGTCATCGCTTAAACACACATATTCTGGTCAGTGCTCCACTTTGGAGGGTATACCCATGTTTTCATTTAGTGTCATAGCCTAAACACCCATATTAGGAGCGATGCTCTAGTATTGGAGGGTATGCCCATGTTTATGTTTAGGATCATCGCCTAAACACCCATATTGGGATCAGTGCTCTAGTATTAGAGGGTATGCTCTTATTTACATTTGGTGTCATCGCCTAAACACATATATTGGGGTTAGTTCTCCACTTTGGAGGCCATGCCCATGATAGGGACTTATGTCCCCTCATAATACTATCATGACTTTTGTTCATGGTAGAAAACTAGGTATGGTCACAAAATTATATTAATAGCTGGAAATTATGCGGTGACTATAGGAAGATTTATAATATGGTTTATATTTTGTGGTTATGATGCATTTTCTATATTATTATTGAAATGCCCAGAAACTTTCTAATTTTATAAATTATATTTAAATGATATTTTATTAGAAAAATTATTTAAATAACTTACTTTTAGTAAAAGAAAAAGGAATTTATTAGGAAACATTTAGAAGAAATTATAAGTATTTTAATTAGGAAAAATTTGGATATTTTAGCTAATTAAGGATTTCATTTTGGAAATTAATTAAATAAATTATATAAAATAAGGAGGATAAAATATTTCCAAATTAATATGAATTTTATAAATAATTTAATTGGAGAAAATTAGGGTGTTTTGTTAATTAAAATAGAATTTATGGAAAACCTTTTAAAAATCCTAATTTAGCCTAACAATGGATTTAAATATTAGTTTATTTAAATATTATAATTTTTAACTATCCCAAATATTTTAATGTATTTATTTAAGCCAACCCTCCTATTTTTATTTTTCCCTATTTCCTTCTTCCTTTTCTTTCTTTTTTCTTTCTTTCCTTCTTTTTCTTTTTCCTCTCCTTTTCCCGTTAGGGCTGCCATCTCCTACGGCCCAAACTCCTCCCTCCTTCCTTCTTCGGCACGGCCCAACCCACGCCACACATCCTTCTTCCGCCCCACGCCACACTGCATTTTAACTCCTTTTCAACCAAAACTCGGCGTTTCATTTAAACGCCTTCGACCCGCACCGACCGCCCGACCTCCTCCCTTTTCTTTCTTTTCTTTTCCTCTGGACCAATCGGTCCAGCCCCCCCCCCCCATCTCCTTCCTTCTTCTTCCCCGACGCCGCCAGCCTGCAACTCCGCCGCCCAGCCGAGATTTTTTCCTCCAACTTCACCGTTGATCCGGCCAATCTTTCTCCTCTCTCCCTCACCAATTCAACAGCCTCATCAGCCCAACCTACTTCTCCTTTATTCTCGCACGTTTTACCCTTTCTCCCAGCCAGCTACCCTCTTGCCATTTTGATTTCTACTGGCCAACCTCGCCACTAGCGATCGGAACCCTATCTTCCCTATTTCCTAGCCGATCCACAGAACCCTACCCTCACTTCTAAAGCTTATAAATACCCTCATAAACAGCCCTGTATCGAGCTTTTGTCTCCTACCCAGAATTTCCCATCCTTCTCGCCGCCACCCCTTTAGACGCTTCGCCCGCCACCTCCAGCCAACTTCGCCGCCATCCTTAGCCACCAAAATCTTCCTTGAACCTTCGTCTAGCTAACGAAACCTCCCTCACCCTTCGATTCTTCCTTCACAAGCCAATCCAGCTGTGCAAATTTGCCTTCCCAAACAGCCCTTTCTTCCACCTCTGCCACCCTTTGCGTCGCCCTTAGCCACCTCTTCCGCCGTTTCTGCCTCTTCTTTCACCTCTAAAATCTTCTGCAAACCCTCTTCTATCTCCCCATACCTTTTTTTTCCTCATTCTCCCTCTCATCCTCTCTCTTTCTCCTTCTCCTCCATTTGGCCACCACCATCGCCACCGTGCGCCGCCACCCTCATTATATCCCTCTCCTTATGGGCAACTCAAAACACCCCAGCTCCCATATTAATTCTCCCTATCTTATTCCCAGCATGCAACTTTCTCCTCTTTCTTTTCTTTTTCCGGCCACCGCCGCCGCCGCCGTGAACTACCGCCGGTGCCGCCTATCCCCACCAACCTATGGTTGAACCCTAGACCCTCTCAACTATTTTCCCTATTTTTATAACCCTTAAATTATTTTATTTCAATTATTTGCATATAAATACTATTATTATTATTCTTAATATTTATATTTTTAATATGCATTATTATTATTATTAGTATTAATGTTTTTATTATTATTTATATTGAGGGCAGAAGCCTATTGTATTTTAATTCAATTTTATTATTATTCTTCTTATTATTTCTATATTTACTATTATTAATATTAAAATGTTATAAGTATAATTATTATTATTATTATTATTATTATTATTCCTATTTCGAATTTCCATTATTCTTATTCCATTATTATTAATACAAATATTTTAACATTAGTTTTGTTAATAATGTATTATTATTATTATTATTATTTCATCACTATTATTATTACTAAATTTGGTTATTTAATTTACTAATATTATTATTAGTAGTATTATTTTAATAAAGGGGATGAAGCCCTTATTTTACTATGTTTTTAAGTAATGTCCTTCTTATTATTATTGTTACTATTTTTATTAACCTTATTATTATTATTAATATCGATATTATATTTGGTATTTTTGCTATTATTATTTTAATATTCTATCAAAGCCTAGTCTTATATTAAGTTAGTTTTTAATAGTATTTTTTATAGGAGGGAGTCTAATTTTAGCTTTTCCCTCATAATAGGTGAGACCAGTCAAAGCCCTAAGGAGGCATAGGAGCGTGCTCCAAGACCGGTGTCGTTTTAGGTAAGGGTGTTACTAAGGCCTCTTGTATGTTTATATGCATTATGTGTTTCGCATGCTATGTATCATATGTTTATCCTTATTAATTATGTCATATGTGGTATGTTGTGGAGTTGAAGTATGTTTTTATGTATTTGCATGGCATATGTATTATGTATATGTGATGATATGTATTGTAACCCTGAAAGACATGCATGTGAGGATGTTGATGTGGTTTGTGTGGGAGAAAGGATGAAAAAGGAGGATGGGAAAAGAAGTTGATTAAGGGATGTGAGTTGACCTAAGTACTTTAATAATTCCTGAGTGGAAGAATAAAATGGGAAATTTATGGTTTTGTGTGGAAAAATATAATTTATTTTTTCTGTGGGAGAATCTATTTTATGGTTTTGCATGGTTTTATGTGAGAGGAATTGATTTATGGTATTATGTGGGAGAATCTAGCATATGATGTTATATGGGAGAATCTAAGTTATGATGTTGTATGGGAGAATGTAATTTATGATGTTATATGGGATAATCTAAATTTTGGTTTATATGAGAGATTCTAATTTATGATTTCACGTGGAAGAATCTAACTTATGGTCTTGTATGGGAGAATTTAATTTATGGTTATGAATGGGAGGATCTAATCAATTGTATTATATGGACAAATCTTTGGGTTTTCTATGGTTTGAACCTAGGGTTTGATATGGATGGATTTTTGGTTTTGTGTGGATTGAATTTAGGGTTTTGTATGACGGAATCTAGGGTTTGCATGGTGGTATTAATGGTTGTTTGGTGGTATTAGGGTTGCATGGTGGTATTAATGGTCGTATGGAGGTATTAAGGTTTACATGATGGTACTAGGGTTTGTATGATGGTATTAATGGTTTTATAGTGGTAGTAGGGTTTGCATGGTGGTATTAGGGTTTTGCATGGGAGTTAATGATTGCATGGGATTTAAGATTTGTATGAAAAGTTCGAGAGGCTGCATGGGATGTGTAAAGTTTGCATGGGAGCGAAATTTACGTATGAAAGGTTGATTTGGGATGTAAGGAAGGTAATGCAAGAGTTATTTGGGTGTTTGAACTGTTTTGGACGGGAAATAGTACGTGGAGTATTATAACGGTATGGAGGAGACTGAATTAGGGTTTGGAGTGATTAACTCTGGGTTGTTGTGATTAAATAGGATTGGAGTAGCTAATTGTGATTTGTTGTGGTTAATTAAGGTTTGGAATGGCTAATCATGGTTGTTAAGGTAGAATAGGGTTTGGAGTGGTTAACTATGGGTTGTTGTGGTTAATTAGGGTTCAATGTGGCTGCTTAGGGTTTTTATTGTACCATGTGTATTGGTGATTAAAGTATAATTATAATGTTGGAATTTATGATTTGTGATGTGTGTTGATTCATGCATGTCCAGGGCAAAATCTTTTGAATAAGATATTTAAGACATTAATCATTTAAAGTGGAAGATATTGAGACGGGACTAGCTGATCCACCGGTCATTAATAGTGGTTAGGGTTTTACCCTATGTGCGACCGATCCACTAGTAATAATAGTGGTTGGGACATGATGCCCTATATGTGACTGGCCCACCGGTTATAATAGTGAGGGATCCCGATCTCAATGAAAATAAACCAGAGTTTTGCTAAGGCAAATAAAAGACACTAATTACTTACAATGGAACACCATGCAAGGAGGAACCAAACCGATCCACCGGTTAGGAATAGTGGTTAGGGTTTTTACCCTATATGTGACCGATCCACCGGTTAAAATAGTGGTTAGGGTTTGACCCTATTGTGACCGATCCACCGGTAATAATAGTGGTTAGGGCATGATGCTTTATTGTGACCGGCCCACCGGTTATAATAGTGGAGTGTTCCTACGCTCGCATGGATTGATAAAAGGCATGGTGTGAATCGGATTCTGATAAGAGATTAATTAAGTGATTAATCCAGATTATTCATGGGCCTTTGTACATACTTTTACCTGGTTGATCATATACATTTATGATTGTGTTCTTCTATTTTTCTGCATGATTTATGTGCTTAGGTGTAGGCCTTAGTGCTCGTCTACCTTACTCAATACGTAGCGTACTGATCACCCTTTTCATGGGTGCTGCTCATTCCCACGAGTAGTATGCCCTTCTGACTTTATGCAGGTGGGTGAGATATCCGGTGGGGCTGAGTGTTGAGCATGTTTGGCTCAAAGTTCGAGAGAGTTGTGGCCATATTTCAGTCTTTAAGTATCCTCTATTGCTCCTTGTTATTCCTTTTGTTTTGGATTTTTCGAAATTAAATATTAATGTTTGTAGCTATTACTCCTTTCGAGGAATTTTGATTTTGCACTCTGATTTCTATCTTATTATTGATTCATGATTCTTTACGCGTACTCTATTTTTAATGAATGATCTTTCGAGTTCTTTTATGAAATGTTGGTTTGAGTTTAATGTAAATCTTTTCTTAGCCTTATCACTTGGTACTGGAACGGTCGGAGAGAACCGGTCTGGTACTAAGTGTGGTGGTAACATCTCCAGAATTCACGGGTTTTAAATTAAGTATTTTAATTACTTCCGCTTTCAAAAAAAATAGTGAATTTTGGGGTGTTACAATTATTCTTCCATGATCTCCATGAAAGCATGCCTTGTTGTATTACTGCCATGAGCCTAAGTGTTAATTTATATTGGAATGCTCATCACCATGTTACTATATAACTTCAATTATTGAATAAGCCTTACTATTTTTAGATAGTTTGTTTTACTGATACTGATACTGCACTTATGTGATCACTATGATGACCTGACTTCTATTCTGGGGAGTAAATAATGATTTTTAGGGGTACGATTCACAATTAGAGTATGGTAAAGATGATGATGTGGGCCAGTTATTTGCTGCTTGGGGTTGGAGATTTACATTTTGTTCTTAAGAGTTAGACTAACTAGCTAGATATGTTTATTTAAACTCTTAGCTTTAATTCCTGAATTTGGATTTTGTAAACTCTCATGCTCCTTCCTATCTATATTATTGTTCTTATCTTTGTTATAATTACTACAATTATAATATTATTATAAGCATGTATCTTTTTATTTATTTATTTTTTATTTTGCCTTAGGTCAGATATGGGTTAGGCAATGATCGCTCCTCTCTCATGGTTGATGTGGCACTGACCTTCTCTGATATTTCTTTTCAAACACTTCCACATTATCTTCAAAAAAAAATTTAATACAAAAATTAGGGGTGTTACAGTTACTTACCTTCAGCCGAACTTTATGTGCTTTTTTTTTAGGTAAAATGTAGATTTCATTAATAATGAAGAGATAAACATACAAGGAGAATCTCTTATAGAAAAACCTAAAGGCTGAGACTAGAGGCTATCTAGTAAAGCAACATTTAACCAAGCTTATCAATACAGTTCATCAAAATATTAAAAGAAGTGCAATGATGGAATCTATTCATCATCCCCGCCAAATCCATGACAATTTATTTCTGGATGATGTGTGCAGGCTGAGATATTTCTTTGAAAAGTATTTGGTTTCTTTCCATCTAGATATGATAGATGGTGGTGGTGAGTAAGGCTCAAATAAATTGTCTTTTGATTCTCGGACCTCGACCACCTTGAATTATCCAATGAGTAATATTTTTCCAATTTGTAATTTGATGGCGACATCCTATCTTTAAAAGAAGAGGAAGCCAAATTGATTTAGTATATGTGCAGTTGAAGAAGAGATGGTTCTGTGTCTCAAGTTCCACGTTGCAAAGTGCACATTCCTTCTCAACCTGAAGGCCATATGCTTGAATTTTGTCTCAAGTTGTTAACCTATCCAATACAGCCAGCCACATGATAAAGGAGTGTTGTTTAGGAGAGTAGTTAGTCCATACTAAAGGATACCAAGGCACTGTAATATGTGCAGGGCAAATAATTTGATAAGCTTTAGATATAGAAAATTCCCCATGCTGAAAGATAGTTGATAGGTTGATGTGTTGTAGTATGACCCGAACATAATCTCTAATAGCCAAGAGTTTTTTGAAGATCCAGGAAGCTAAAGCCTTTTCCCTAATCTCCAGAATTTCAAACCCTTTAAGGTAGTATGCATGAATCCACTTGACCCATAGGAGGTCCTTCTTTTCAGCAAGATACCAAATGTGTTTACACATTGCAGCTCTATTCCACCATAGAATATTAGAGAGGCCTAATTCCCCTTCATTCTTAGGCACACAAACAGACTCCCATGCCACCAAAGCTGGTCGTGAGGTTGAGGCATTTCCTGACCATAGAAAATCACGACATACTGCATTTATTGTAGTTATAACATGGGTTAGCAAAGGGAAAACCATGCTCCAATAAGTCTATAGACTGAGTAGAATGGATTTGATTGGTTGTAACCTCCCTACATAGCTGAGAGACGAGTTCTGCCAATTTCTCATCCTGGATGTAATCTTGTCAATAAGAGGTTGATAGTGTTGTTTTGAAAGATATTTTCCTTCTAGGGGGACCCCTAAATATTTGAAGGGTAATTTCCCTTCAGGAATCTGAAAGGCCTAAAAAATTTCATCTTTCAAATCTTGGGAGCATCCTGCTCCATAGTAAATATGGCTCTTTGTAGTATTTATGGTAAGACCAAAGAGACAAGTAAAATGGTGAAAAGTGTTAAAAAGGGAGGCTACAGCTGCATGAGAACCCTTACAAAATAAAAGAATGTTATCTGCAAACATAAGGTTTATGAGTCTTAACTTTTTACATCTAGGATGAGGAGAGAAAGAAGAATGACTCCATAAATTGAGGAAGGCATGATTGAGGTATTCCATGATAAGGACAAATAGATAGGGAGAAAGAGGATCTCCTTGTCTCAGTCCCTTTTTTGCAAGGAAAGGAGGATGAGGAATACCATTAAACTTAATGGAATACCCCATAGTAAATACACAAGTCATGACAAGCTTAATAAAGTGGGGGGGGGGAATGCAGCTCCAGCAAAAAAATTTCAAGGCAGTCCCACAAAATAGAGTCATATGCCTTTTTCACATCCAATTTAATCATGATTATGGGAGATAAGTGCTGCTAATTATAACCTTTCATGAGTTCAGTGGCTAGAAGAATGTTATTTGAGATGAAAGGTGACTGAGCTTCTCCTATTAGGCCAGGTAATATTAGTTAGAGCTTGTGGGTGATAATAGTTGTTGTAATCTTGTACACAGTATTACTGTATGCAATTGGTCTAAAATCTCCAGCCAAAGAAGCATTTGGAATTTTAGGAATTAAATTTAGAGAAGTGACATTTAGGATTTTAGGTAAGATACTTGTGATAAAGAAGTTGAAGATTACCACAAACAAATAAGGTTCAATGATATCCCAAGAAGACTTGAAAAATTGAGAAGAATAGCCATCTGGACTTGGTGCTTTGCCAGCAGATAAAGGAAACATTGCATCCTTTACTTCTTTATAAGTGATAGGGGCTAGGAGAGCTAGTTGTTGAGGATTGGTAACTTTGGGCCCTTTGTTAATAATATCCTTATCAAGAGGGATAGCAGTAGATGTAGATGAGCCCAGCAGACTACTATAAAAATCTTGAAAGATAGAAAAATTTTTGTTTTGGTCTATGTGAAGAACTCCTGCAGAATCATTCAGAGAAAGGATTTTGTTTTTCATTTGTCTCCCCTTCACCATGGCATGAAAGAATTTGGTGTTATCATCACCCAAAGTGAGCCATTGAATATGTGCCTTCTGTTTGTAAAACATTTCTTCACACCTGGATAGATGATTGAATTTCTAGAGTAAGTGCTGCTCTTGATGATGGAGGGAATGATCCTGGATATTCTCATTCAAAGCACTTTGTATGCTTTCCAGCTCCTTCTTTACCAGTTGCACCCTCAAGCTAATACCTCCCAATTTGTTGTGATTAAGCTACTTTATGGCCTTTTTCAGAGCTTTGAGATTGGTCAAAATATTCTAGAGATTTGTTGTGGTATTTTTTGGAGACCAGTGAGCAAAGATGAGGGATAAGAAGTCAGGATCTGTGGTCCACATGTCAAAGAAGCAAAAAGTATGAGTTCTTGGCAATTAAATCTGGTGGACAGTAACAATCATTGCTGAGTGGTCAGAGATGAAAGAAGGAAGGAAGTGTGTAGAGGAATTCTCATAATAGTTGATCCACTTAATGTTACAAATAACCCTATCAAGCCTGCACCATAATTTATCCTCCCCTAGCTGTAGATTAGACTAGGTGCAAAAAGCTCCTGTATATCTAAGGTCTGTGAGTTGGAGGTGATTTAAGAAGTGTCTTAAATCCTCCATATCATATGTATGGATCTCCCCTTGACTCTTTTCATTTCTATTCAAAACTATATTAAAGTCTCCATAAACCAACCAAGGGTAGTTATGAGGCTAATGGTCAGAAAGCCATTTCCGTAGCTCCTTTCTTGTCTCACCTGTGTTAAAAGCATAAACAATAGTGAGGTAGAATTGGATTTCACCTGTAGAGTTCATGATTTGACAAAGGATACCCTGAGCATGCATAGCAATGAGATCAACAGTCCAGAAGGAAGGATTCCATCCTAACCACACACAACCATTATAATGTGCATTATTGTTTGTGAGCCAATTCCAATTAGTCATCAGGTTTTTGGATACTTTATCAAAGTTGATGTCTTTCCCTCTAGTTTCAACTAAACCAACTAAAGAAAGAGATTTTTCTTTACACCAATCTCTTACGGCCTTCTGTTTTCTGAGGTCATTCAAACCTCTTATATTCCAGCAGCCTATTGTCATAAGAGATGAATATTGAAATCTGGTAAGGCATGCATTATCTCTTATCCTACTCTACTAGTCACTATTCTCCATGGGGAAGTAATTTCTATCTCTTCTAATTATGGAGTGTGGGCATCAGTAGGAGGGTGTTGTGAAGAGGAAACTGGAAAACACATAGAACTCCTTGCTCTGGTAAGAATTGAGGAACCCCTAATGGTATTAGCAGGCCTTATGACTTGTGTGGAAATTGCAGGATCAAACTGAGATCCAAACTGAGCATCAGAAGTATTTAATCCTGGGGTTACAAGTTCCTGAGCAGCAACAGAAGTACTTGATACAGCAAGATTACCATTAGGACCTACAATTCTCCCATCCTTTACTACAACCCACCTCTTTTTCTGCCTATTCTTCAAAGAAAATTGGGGGCAAAAATCAGCAAGATGACTAGGTTGGTGGCAGAGGGAACAAAAGGATGGTTTCCGTTCATACTCCACTCTTTGATGGAGGATTTAGCCATCAGGTTTCTTTATGTGCACCATCTTAGGCAATGGTCGAAGGCTATCTATTTCAACCAACACCCTAGCATAAGATATTCTATCCTTTGTTGTAGTAACAAGATCCATTCCAATGGGTCTACCTAGGTAGCTACTGATCCTGCTAATACTATCAACAGACCAAAAGGGTAGTGGTAAACCAGGTAACTTTATCCAAAGAGGTAGGAATTGGAATTCTGCCTTACTAAAAGTGAAATCTGGATGCCATTTTTTAAGTAAGAATGGTCGGTTCATATATGTCCAGGCTCCTGCATCCAAAATGGTATTAATTTAATAGCTGGTGAATCTATCCATCATTCAAAAAAGGAATAATAGCTGGTGAATAATTAATTTAATGGATCATGTAAACCTTATAAATAAACCTAATGGAATACTCTTGTAAAGGACTAGTAGAAGAGTCTTGTTATTAAGTGGACATGATATCCACAATATCTATGTTGTATTAATAATCTTGATGAGCTATAAATTGTCTAAATCTTTTCACGGCATGAAATCCGGATGCATTATATAATCATGATAATACATGTACATCTATGTGTATCGTATGAGTATGATATTAAATTTCAGTATGATCTCATTTGTTGCCTTAGGCCTTGCATACATGTGATTCCCTTTGAGGAGGTAACTTAGCTTAAGTAGTATGCAGCGTAGTGATGTGCCTATTTATTCAATTTCCTGCTCAATTCCATGAGTAGAAGTCCATATGTAGGTTTTTTAGGATGGCCAGTAGTTGGCCTACCTTGGGCCAAACTTAGGATATTGAGAGCTTGGACACCCAGAGATCTTTTATAGGTCCTTAATGGATGAGTGTTTTTAGGCTTTCCCTATTTTTGTTGTATCATTATTATATTTTAATATTTTAAGTTTACTCTATCTTATGCATTTGAATATTTTGGAGACTTGCATATGTCTTATTTTGTAAACATTTTCTTGTAGTATCTAAATATCATGTATCTTGCTATTCTATTATTGTATTTGGGTTGGTTGGGTTTTTTTAGTCTTGTATCTAACATGGGATAGGTGGAAGATGTCTATCTTATATTAGGTATGGTGGTAACACCCTATTTTTTCTAGGTGTGTTTTGTATTTTCCACTTTAGCATTGTTTTAAAATAAAAAAGTTTTGGTAGTTAAAAATGATGATGTTACACTTATAGGTTTATATTAATGAGAATAATGATTTTCTTAAAATATTTTGTGAGCCACCTCCACCTCCTTTACATTGTAGACCTCCTTCTCAACATAGTTAATATGATCGTCCTCAAAATTAGAATGCCCTGCCTATCAAATGTTGGACTATATTAGCTAGGATTTCTCTAACCTCTCTTTACACTCCACTATTCTCTAGTACCAACATTATCTATGGAAAGAAAATAATAAAGTAGAAAATAAATTAATTTTAATGATTCCACCATCACTATTAGAGTCCTAATTATTCCCAGTCATGTCGATGAGACTATACGTGTTAGGATTCTAGGCATTTAAGTGGGCACTCCTTTTGTGGATTACATATCAGATTTGTATGAGCATGAAGACATACGACATGATTTTGTAAGTTATGACTAGATGGAATTATGTAATTTCATGCACTACTAGCTATTACTATCTACAACCCTAAAAGAGAGAATTATACTATTTTTGTTTACAAGATGTTGTTCCCTCGTGTGACATCTATGGTTGGCATGATTGCTATAATTTGGTATGAGATTGACCACGTCCTATTAGGAGTTTCCATGCACTTTAGAATTAACATCTCTCAAAACATGGCACATGTGGTGAGTCACACACAAGTTTCTATAAGGTATGGTTCTCTCTTCATAAGGATCTTGGAGGGTTTCTAGGGTTTATTCAGAGATTTCAATTACACTTCTATCCATTTATAAAATGGATTGGATATCTTTAATGAGGTGGCCCTATAATCGATAAGATACGAGTTGAGAGAGAATGGTTGGAGTCTTATAATGACTATAAAGGCTAAAGCTTCATTACTATGCATTAGTAGGATACCAACTACGCAAGCTCTTTATGTTCATGATACAAATAATATGGATCCCTCTTACCCATGATCCACTTGATGCATATCCCATAGTTCCTCTTGTTATAATAGATGTCATCCATATCCACTACACTCCTCCATCAACTACTTAAGATAGAGCTACAATTCAAGGTCTATAATACTTGCTTATCAAAGCATTTCAAATTATTGACTAGATACTTACACACATAGGTTATACACAAGCTTGATAATGTACAGAGCTTTCTAGTCTTGAGAGACTTGTGCATTCCATGCATCCTATTACCTTTTTTGAGGATCTATCAGGACTAGATATTCATGTTGATGCTTGTATTATTGCAACAACATAAAATTTGGCACATGATACACCTAGAGCTCCATAGGCTACTATATTTGAGTGTGATATGGTTGCCTCTATTGATTATACTTGTGATTAGGGAGTCAAGGTTAATAATTTTAAAGATATTGAACCACCACAAAGTAATAAGGATCTATAGTGTACATTGGGCACTTGAGATGGTGTTGATGTTGAGTTGGACAATTCAAATGTAGAGAATTCAAAGAATAAAATGCCACCCGATTCTCATTACTCAAATTTAGATGTTATCCTGATTTATCTCACCATTTTCCTCACCCACCTAGATCCACACCTTTTGAGTATACCTTCCATTTACCTCTAGTTAAAATCTAGGCACTGCCGATACTAATCAGAGCTCTATATAGTTCATGTTCATATCACTAAGTAGGCTACATTGTATGCTTTGATGATATTTTTCTTAGAGTTCTACTCACACTCTTATCATTATCCTTAGATGATCTTTGTTGTCATATCTTTGTAAAATACAGTTTTCTAGGTTAATTTACTCTTGTTTCATAAAAAATTGATCTTGAATGTTTTTAACTCATATCTAGTTAATTGAATGAGCTTGATGTGATAAGTAATGATAATATGTTATGATGCATACTTAATGTGCTTATGCATCTACCATACTTTCATTCTTGTTGATGATTTATCTGTCGCATGAAAATTTTAACCCATCTAATCATATATTTCATGCAATTATTATTTTAATGTTAAATTTTGAGATATTGTATGGTTAATACAATGCCTCACTTCTATATAATATCATGTAGCTCATGATATTTTTGATGTAAAGTTGTTGAAAAATCATGATGCATGCTTTATTTAGTAAGATAGTTAATCCTCATGATACTTATGTTTTCCTTTAATTATGTTGTTTGGATATATACTAACTCTAAAGGAAAAGAAAAGTTTCTCCTTATTTTGAATTATAGATTTAAAAAAATGAATCTACAAATTGCACATTGGTTATACTCTTGAAATTCTACCATAATCATTAAGCATGCGAGATATTTAAAAGACTCTAGGAGAAGGTTGATACCTTGATCACACTGGTTATTCATATCTAGTAATGTAACATCCTAAAATTTTATAACCATAATTTTGAATGTTTAGCATTTTATTTGAAAACTCAACCCTCAAATATTAGCTTAATTATTTTTGTTAACCTCTGACCTACAGTCCTAGATAAATTTTTAAATAAAAAGTATAATAATTATTTTTTTATTTAAATCCCCCATAAAATGATAATTTTACTTAGTTTATTTTTTTAACTGAATACCCTAAATCCAGATAAATTAATTTTGTCTTAAACCTAAATCTAGGCTAATTCTAATTCTAACCATCAATTTACTTTCTTTACCCTTTTTCCCTTTTTCTTTCTTTTTGGTTTTTCTTTTTCTTTTCCTTCTCCTTTTCTTTTTCTTCCTTATGCTGAGCACAATTTTCTTTTTCCTTCTCTTCCCTTCGTATGCTTAGCCCAACCCACCTCCTCTTTTTTTTCACTCCTACACAGCCTGCCTGTCCAATCTATTTTTTTTCTTTTTCTTTCCTTCTTCTTCACCCTAGATCAGAACCCAACACACTTCTACCCATGCCCCTCTACACTCACCAAACACGCCCCATATTCCCCTATAACACACCCCATAATGCCAAACATGCCCCCTTGCACCCTTGCTCATCACCAGTACTTCCTTCCCTCATAGGCCAAAGCAACACCTACATGACCCCCCACTGGCACATGCATTTCCTTCCCTTTTTCCTTCTTGTACGCCCTACCATTTCCCAATCCACTACATCCTACCATGTTCGTATGTGCATCACCTCAACCAACCTCCCCCACCTCTTCTCTACATCAAACCATTATGTTTAACCTTTTGCACATACATACACACCCAACCATCACTCCAAGCCACAACCATCCTCTACCTCTATTTTTATTTTCCCTCACCAATACCATCACAGCTATAACATCCCCAAAAATCATATTTGAAATTTTTTGTTTCATCTCTAAAAACTATACACCATAATAGGGGGTTTTACCACCATAATCACTATATGCCTAGCCCATGACCAATTTCATACCAACTACAAGGATAATAGGATAAAAACACAAATAAAATACCACAATAAGAAAAACTTCACAACATAAAAGAGTTATGTGTTGATATAAGAAAATACTGGAAATATAGAACATAAAAGAGTTAAGTGTCGATATAAGGAAATACTGGAAATACAAAATATTGTTAAGCTATAAGAAATGTTAATTGAAACTGGTAGGAGAATAAGTCCAAAATACACTCTTTCTAGCCCCAACCTAGGAATACTACAGCATCACTCTACCCTAACCAAGTCATCATATGTAGCAAAGTCATCTATAGTATCATTAGTCACCTACGTAGACTCAAGAGGGGTCAATGCTCATGAAAATAAGAATCACCCATGAAAGGAGTCATTAGTACCCTCCATACTGAGTAAGGTAACAATACAGTCATGCAAGAATATCACAATTCATGATATTATAACAAAAGCATGTAAACACATAAGTAGGTTATAGTAGTTTGCTCATTACTATCTAAACTCAAGCCATTAGTTCAGAATTTAGTCATCTCTTGGATTATATCCATGTGGGTTTTGGAACCCCACTATTCTCAATGGTGGACCATTAAATATAATACAACCTAAGGTAGCACACTCCTGTCCACTCTTCTGACCAGTGGACTGGTAAATGTAAAACAACATAGGGTAACACACTCTTGGCCACTATTGTAATAAGTGGACCAGTAAATGTAATACAACCTAGGAAAGTACGCTTCTGGCCACTATTCTCACCGATGGACCCGTTAATATAAGTATATGTTACAACTAGTCCAACCCATATAGTGTTTCACTATAAGTAGTTAGTGTATTTCTATCGTTTATTGTTATCCAAAGGTTTTACCACTTGATCTTGAGGCCCCACTATTCTCACCGATGGATCAATAATATGATAAAGCACAAAAAAAAACATGGTCTTGGCCACTATTCTAACCAATGAACCAGTAATATAATACAACCCATGGCAACACACTCCTAGCCGCTATTAGAACTGATCGACCAGTAAGTGATACACATAGGCCTGGCTCAAATGATCTTCCACTTTAATTGATTAGTGTCTTATTATTATTTTATTTGTTTAGAAAACACCAACACATACATGCACTAACCAAGTAAGACTTTTGTCTAACTACTATCCCGGGCCAACCGTAAGCCTCTAAAAACCCTAATTCCTTAAACTTGAGGTATCCTCACTCCTTAATGATCCTTTGAGTTGCCAAACTATCCATCAACCCAAACATGCCATTAGAACCCTACAACTCATGAGTCATAGCCTGCTTCCCTCGTTCCTCACATATGATAACCACAGCTCTCGAGGGTTACCCCCATAAAACCCTAGTTGGGTCTGCATGGGGCTAACCTCTCATCCACTACTTATTTAGTGCCAAACTCCTACAACCAAGCATTAGTTGCCATAACTATCCATCCCCAAATTTTTGCAGCCCAACTACCTCATTTCACACATGCAATAACAACTAAATGGCTCCTCCCAAAACTCAAATCTCCCTTTTTCATTTGTACCCTCTTTTACAAATCTCAACTAACCATTTTATTGAACCTACATCCTCCATAAGGTGTACCCCATCATAGACCAGAGGCAAAAACCAACTCCCCCATCTTCTATATGTGATAAAGACCTATCCTTAGGATTAGAACCCCCAAAACCCTAATTTTTCCCCCATACAACATCCCCATCTTCCAGAATCCAAAAACTCCCCCATGTTCACCAAGCTACCCAACAACACCCTCATTATCCCCCCACTCCTGTCTTCATAACTCTCTTTCCCTTAGTTACCCATAGATATAGCCATACTAGGTTGGACTTAGCCCCATGTAGAGTCAACTCTCCTCATGCAAAATTTACCCTAATCCCTCTTTCATTTATACCATTCTTATTACTCAACATTTTTCCCAAGGAATATTTGGAATAATTTTTCTCTTAAGCTTTCCCTTTATGCTATCTCCCACTATCTTGTTCCAAAATTCCCTAGGCTACCAAACCCTACATAAGGCTCATAGACTCAAATACACAATTTCTCAAGAATTCTCAAGACATACATTATCATATAATAGAACTTTACAACAACATATAACCAAGAAGTCAAGACCACACATACACTTACCTTAGGTCCTTACAAACCAACCTGCACAATATATATATATATATAGATATATTTCATGTAGGTATACACTTATTCTACAAGTAAACCACATAATCACAAACCATATCTATAATTGTATCCTTACCTAAATGGCTCAAGTCTTGATGCAATAAAATCTTACACCTCCTCACTAGTGATTACCAGTTCAGTACCTAAAAATAGAAACACCCAACTTAGGCTAATTTACCTGTTTTCTACCTTTTTCCTCTTTCTTCTTTCCTTAACCAAAATAATAATGATAATAGTAATAATAATAACAAATTAGATCAAAAGACTTAAAAAATAGATAAAGAGGGGGAGAAATATAACCAAAATAAGCAAGATGAGGGGAGGATGGTGTGGCAACGGTGACAACGATACATGGAGGAGAAGCTTTTGGGTTAGAAAAGGAGTGGGGTTGGGTTCGTTGGGGTTGTGGCTGGTGTTGGCACTATGTGGACTAGTGGGATGGATGGCATCGCTTGTGGTGATGCAGGCAAGAGGAAGGGAGGTGAAGAAGAGAGAAATTGAAGGAAAAGGGTGGCGAAGAGGGCTGGCTACACAAGAGGAGTGACTATACATAAGGGGAGATGTAGGAAGAGGGAAATGGGTTAGTGGTGGCGGTGGCGTGAGGTGGCATAGAGTGGTGCAAGACATCTCGATCTGCCCACTTCACACACTCGGGGATAGGAGAGGAAAGGGAGGAAGGGGAAGGTGAGGGGCTTAGTGGCTATAGGGGTTACAAGGAAAGGAGGAGAGTGGAGCCGGGGCGGCGGCTTAGCCTAGATTCGGTGGTAGCAACATCTAAAGGCAAAGCAAGGGAGGGTTCGCAGGAGGGTGATTTGGGGAAGAAGAAGAGTGGGGTGTTTATAGTTAGTGGGGAAGGATAAAGAAAAGGGGAGGAAGAAGACAAGGAGGTTGGTCATTGGGCGACGGGCAATGGTAGGGAAGGACGGCGCAAGGGGTAGGTATAAGGGTAACATAGCACAAGTGAGCAAGGGGAAACATGCAGAGGTGGGGGATCATGCATGGGCATGCTAGCATGCATGCCCTACATGGTTGAAAAAGGAAAAGGGAGAGGGGAGTGGTTGGGTGCAGGCAAAAATGTTAGTGCGACAAGGTCATGTAGGAGCCAGGAGAGGAAGGAAAGGAAGAAAAAGGGGAGGGAGAGAAAAGGAAAAGAGGAGAGGAAGGGGCATGCTGGGTCGTCGTCCATAGGGGAAGAAAAAGAAAGAGGTCCTTAAGCCAATTGAGGAAGAGAGGATGGGAGGAGGTGCTAGGTCATTGGGGCACAACCTAGATGGGGAAGGGAAAGAAAAAAAAAGAAGTAAGTAAAGAAAAGGAAGCAAAAAGAAAGGAGAAAGAAAAGAAGAAGAGGAAGAAAAAGGGAAAAGAGAAAAAAAGAAGGTAGATGGTCGGGTTTTTGAGTTTTTTGGGAATTTATTAGTAATTATAAAAATAGTTAAAATTTGCTATAATTTATTTTAGGTTAGATAATGAAAATAAAGATTCAAAATAATAATAAAATTTTTAAATCTTATTTTGTTGTTGTTGTTGTTGTTGTTGTTGTTGTTGTTATGTGCACTTATATTTTAATTTATTTAATATTTCAATATTCTATTATTTATTCTTAGGAAAATTTTTAAGGTATTATAACTGCCTCCTTGCATTTCTTTTCCCTCGTCGCTACCATTCATCTTCAACCAACACCACCACCATTACTTCCTTAAATCGCCCATTTTACATAGCCCACACACCACTAAATCCCTAGTTAATCCTCTACATCCTGTAAAACTTTTGCCCTCACTAGCACCACCATCCCACAATTGCTGCCAACCTTTAGTAAAGCTCACCATCATGCCTTCCTCCCTATAACATCACTTATAGTAGCTTCCCTCGCCACCTCTCTACCTCCGGTTTCTTTTCCATCACCTCCGCAATAGTCGTAGTAGCTTCAGCAACCATCCACTAGCCTATTTCTCTTCCTTACATTATCTAGCAACCTCACCACTGCCAGCCTCCCTTATCACTGCCAACACCACACACCTCAGCCATCACCTCCACTTAACAAACCTTTCCCATGGAGCCTTCCACCTTCTCCCAATTCATGTTGCTCATGTAGCATGAGACTTTCTTTTAAAAAAAATTACCCATTTTGTATTAAGGGTATTTTGGTAATTTTTCCTTTAATAAATATTTTATTGGTTAAATAATAATTTGCTAAATATGGTATTTTTTTAGGTACAAAAGTTTGATCAGCAAATCCTAATAATTTTTAGTAGGTTATAGATATATTTATGTTTTTGTTGGAAATCATGTAATCCTTAAACTCCCCTAAAACATATAAATATCAAATGATGGCACATTAGGGTTTTGATGTCGACTGCTCCTCGAGGAAAGAAAGTGCTAATGCTTTCCTTTCAAGCAAGTGGGAATTCAACTGCCTCATACATCCTATTCATATCCCAACTTAATAACTCCAGGGTAATCGGGTCCTTATCACCAGTGTAGAATGGTGGGTGATATTCTGTAACCTTCCTAAGTCAGTCATCTCTAATACCCTCATATGGGTAATGCAGATGTGGAGGTAGAGGTTGAGACTGAGGCGGGTGTCTAACAAACTTGATGAATGACTCAAAAGTCTCCTCCAAACAACCCACATAGTCATTAAGTGACATAGCTAGCTAACTGTAATACAGAAAATGTGTTAAGATCAAACATTCCTAACTTACTAACATATAATGCACATGATCACATTTTAAATTCCACCTAGGCTATCTGTCATTGATTTCTCACAAGCTAATCTAGATTTTTTAAAAATGGGTTTTTTCTAAAATGTGAAATAGACCATTAAAATCAAATGAGGGACCATTTAAAAACTAAAATTTGAAAATAAAACACAGTAATCAAAACCAAAGATCTGATACCAATTTGTAACACTCCCAGAATTTACTACTGAAATTTTTTATTTTAAGCGGGAGCATAATATCAAATAGAGGGGTGTTAGTATTGTAATTGATTTGTAAGTCTGGCTTATCATACCATCCTTATATCAATTACAAGACATAATAATAAGAAAGTAAAACTTGATAAATAAAAAATTAGGGAACTTTTATAAACATTAGATAAAAGTTTGGAGTTTTACTCCAAGTAGAATAATCCAAAATACAAAATGGATATAATGGATATAAGAGTCTAAATGGTATCCAGTTAGAACAAATATCCAGATAATATGACTCTATGCCATAACCCTGATACCAAAATCACTCCTCCACATATAAATCATCAAATGTTGCAAACTCATCCACTAGGTCAGCCTCGACTTGCATAAAGACATCTAGGTTGTCTACTCGTGGAAATGAGTAGCATCCATAAAATGGATAATCAGTATGTTATATACTGAGTACAGTAACAGTATAATCGAAGCAAGATTACACATAATATATGAGTTCTTATCAGAGAGCAAGCATATATAAGATAATATAAATAGTGCCAGGTAGATACCAATTCCATGCCTTACTATATAAATATATTATATTATAATTTTTTTATGTTGAGTTCAAGGACTCCCACTATTCTTCAACCTGTGGAATGGTTTAAAAACACTTTTCAGGAACAAAATACCTAAGCCACTATTATTATCCAGTGGAACGGACTCAACACCTCTCAAAGCAAAAATGATCATGAGCCACTATTCTTACACTAGTAGAATGGTCTGAAGCACCTCTCAAGGACAACACACCTAAGCCACTATAATTATTCTATGGAAGGACTCAACACCTCAATCTTGACTCACAGTCTTTCACTTGAAATAATTAGTATCTTTTTCATTAATAATTTTTCTCTTAATTACATTTTTAGTCACATTGAGTATGGGGCCACACTTTTCTTAATCCAATGGAACAAACTGATGCATCTCATTACTCAAGATATCATATTATAGAATAAGATCAATCATATAACATGTCCAATATAATAGCACATACACATATACATACACATATATTCCTAGCTACAACATGTATCCTTACCAACAAAGGCACTGAGCTATATACACGTAAACCATATACCTCCTCCTCCAAAATCATTGGAAAATCACCTAAAAATAAAATAATACAAAATTAGTCTCAAAGATTATATTTAAGGGAAAATTTAAGGTAAATGAGGATAAAAATGGAAATAACTAGAGTCAAAGGGAAGCTTGAGTTGTGTGGAATTGTGGCGGAAGGTATGGTGGTGCTATGTTGAAATTTTGATGGTGTTTGGGTGAGGTTTAGGTGTGAAAAAGGAGGTGCATAATGGAAAAGAGGGGACTACATGGCCTTGCTAAAAATGGTGCACACCTAGGCCGAGAGTTAAGAACCTGCATAGGTAAGCTGTGCAAAGAGGCATGGTCATGCTCATGCATGCATGCATAGATAATCACAAACAGAGATGCACAGGCATATAAAGGCAGTGAGCGAGCCATATGAGTGTGCATGGGTGAATAGTTTTGTCATGCAAAAGCATAGGATAAGGAAAAATAGAGGTGCACAACTGTGTGAGAGACCATGCATGAGCCATGCATCTCATAAAAACGTAATGGATGCGAGGAAAGAAGAGGAAAAGAAGGATGGTGGTCGATGACAATGGTTAGCGACGGGGGTGGTCAAAATGGTTGATCCACCAAGCTTTGGGTGGCTCTTGGTTGTTGTGGTGGTGCATAGAGGTGATGTTGGTGGCATGAAATAGAAAAACAAAGCAGTAAAAACTAAAGAATAAGAAGATGGAAGAGGAGAATAAGAGAGGAGGCTTAGGAAGAGGTTGTGCTTAATGGGAAAATGGTAAAATGAGGTAAAAACAAATGAGGGAAGAAGAGAGATGGTGTAGTATATATATGTGTATATATGTGTGGCGTGCAAAATGGAAGATGTTGGGGGTGAGGTAGAGGTGGTGATGCTGATGGTGATGAATGACAGTGGCAGCAAGGGAGAGTGGAGAAAAATTCAATGCAAGAGATGGGAGACAATGGTTAAGAGTGATGGTGGTGTGATGGGTGAAAAAAAATGGCAGGGCAACAAAGCATGACGAAGGTAGCCGTAGGGGATAAGGGTAATGGTTATGTGAGGATCATGGCAAAATCAAGGGATGAGGATTATGGTTTTTTGTTATAGGTGGTAAGAAAAAAAATAGGAATCAAGTATTAAGGTGTAAGAAGGAGGCAGGAGAAAGGAGAAAGCAACGGAAAAAGGGAAAAAGTTGAGGTTAGTATTAAATGAATTTTTGAATAGCTAAAATAGGTATGATTAATGATATAAACCTACTGAAATTAAGATCGGGTTATGAAATATAATTTATATTGGTTAAAGATTTAGATTAGATTAATATTTTAGGATTAAGGAATTTAGGTAAGGAAAAGATAAAATTTTCTCAAGATTATAATTGAATTAAGCTATTAATTATACAGGATTAGGTTTAGCAAAATATTAGAGTATTACAACTAGTCCATGATATCATCCTCATTATACTCTAGCTAAGAATCATATATTTGCAAATCATCCTCTTCTCATCGGATCAAAAGCCAGATCATCATAGTGACCACAAAAATGTAGTATTAGTACAGTGAAGTACTGGTAAAACAAACTACCTAAAATATGGTAAGGTATCATGCTACACATTGAGGTCATATGTTAACATGGTATGCAACATACTTAGAAGATAGTACATAAGCCATATAGAAGTAGAACACAATCCATAAGTCATGGATAACATATAAATATCATGGAAATGCCTTAGGAAACACATTTCCACACGTGTACGAGTCTCCATAATAAGCCAAACAAAAGTAGAACACATAATGCCAATATTCCATGATGGGACTAGCATAGGACTACCTCTCTCACCCCCATACCGAACTAGTGCTAATGGTATTTTATTAGGTATCTTCCTCATCAACCACACTTAGTCTCATAAGTGAAGGGAAATATGCTAAATTTTGGGTCTACCTCACTTGAAGTACATTACCATGAAATCAAACAACTATCTATATTCCAAGATTAAGAATAATGTAAGACTACAACTCCTACCACTACATCACTCTAGTGCCAAAGTGAAATGCCCCGAAAAGTTCTAATTTTAAATAGTATATTTAAATGAAAATTTATTATGATAGTTAATTAAATATAAATTATTTAATTAAAATAAAGAGGAAATTAATTAGGACAAATTAAGAAGAAACTTATTACTATTTTTAATTAGGAGAAATTTGGGTATTTTAGCTAGTAAAGGATTTTATTTTAGAAATTAACAAAATAAATTATTTTATTTAAAATAAGGAGGATAAAATAGTTCCAAATTAATATTAGTTTTATAAATATTTTAATGGAAGAAAATTAGGGGTTTTGCTAATTAAAATGGAATTTATGGAAAATATTTTAAAAAAACCCGAAACTAGCCTAAAAAGGGGAATTTAATATTTTTGTTAAATAAATATTTTATATTAAATACCCAAAATATTCTAATTAATTTATTTAAACCCAAAACCTTATTTTTTTCCTTTTTCCTTTTTCCTCTTTCTTTTTCTTTTCTCCTTTTCTTTCTTTTCTTTTTTCCTCCTTCTTCTACCTTCTACCGATTGGGCCAGACACGGCCCAATCCTCTTTCCTTTTCTTCCTTTCTTCTCCCGCGACCCAGCGGCGCTGGCCTTCTCCCTGCGTGCGCCCAGACGCGGCGTTTTCGTTGATTTTACGCCGAGACGCTGCGTCTCGTTAAGTGAGGGCCTAACCGACGCGCAAACCGCCCGGTTCTCCCCTTTTCTTTTCCTTCCTCGGCCGACCGGCCCACCTTCTTTCTTCTTCCTTCTCCCTCCGTCTTCCCCCGATGCTGCAATGAAACTGTAACACCCCCAAATTTACTACTGAAAAATTTCGTTTAAATCAAAGTTTTAGCGGAAGCAGGAAAATTAAAACCGTAAATCCGGGGGCATTACCGCCACACTTAGTACCAGATCGATCCATAACTACCGACCCGATACTAAGTGCTAAGGCTAAAGAGAATAAAACGGGAAACGAATCATTCATAAAACACGAATTCTACAATCAGAGTGCGAAGGTAAGAAGTTACATTCCGAAATACAATTTAAAAGATCCATATATCAGAATACTTAAAATAACGAAATCGCAAGATACGATAAGACCCTTAAAAAGTTAAATACGACATTTGTATCCTCTAAAGACAATTATGATTAAACCATACGATTTTCGAAGGTAATTGTCCGGACCACTTACTCACTCATATCCAGCCTTCCACCCCAACTTAGTAACTGATCAAGACCTGCATCAAAGGTCTGCTCCCCACCATCGGTGGATCATCACAGGACCCGGTTAATCAAGGCAGTATCAGTACGGGTCCAGTACTGAGTAAGGCGTAGACGCTAAGGCCAAGCATACAATCACACACGATCATAGAAGCCACATGCATTAATACACAAGATACATGCTCAATATGTCAGCCATACATCAGGATGAGTAAACGGAAAGCTGAATCATGCTCATACAATGTCCGTTGTTTCTTATTATAATAACAATCTCTTTTACCAACAATCTTTATTTAACCTGTAAGCACGGGGACCTCCACTATTATAGCCGGTGGTCCGGAAATATAATCACAGGGCAGAACGCCTCTGACCACTATTAATAACCGGTGGATCGGACTGGCCCCGCACTTACATGGTGTTCCACTGTAAGTGATTAGTATTTTTTCTGATTTAACTTATTTACTTTGGATGTACTGAGCCGAGATCCCTCCACTATTATAGCCGGTGGTCCGGAAATAAACACAGAGCAGAACGCCTCTGACCACTATTAATAACCGGTGGATCGGACTGGGCTCGGCTCAACAATCTCACTTTACGTTATTGGTGTCTTCTCAGTATCTTTCCTGATTTAACTTATTAGTTTGGGTCTGTCGAGCCCGGATCCCTCCACTATTGTAGCCGGTGGTCCGGAAATATAATTACAGGGCAACACGCCTCTGACCACTATTAATAACCGGTGGAACGGACTGGGTCGGGCTCATCAGTATTTCACTTTAAGCAGTTAATGTCTTATTCGTATCTTATTGAATCATATCAGGTCCTTGACATGCATAAGTCATTCACTACATTCATTACACATAACACATGGTAAAATTCCACATTCACAACTATACTTGACTCAATAATACACATAATAACGCCAAACAACTCTAAACAGCCATACGAACCATGATGGTCCACACCAAGCCATGGTTAACCACTCTCAACCTTCTTTTGTCTATAACAACCATAATACCATCACGAAAACCCTAATACCACCATAAGTCATTAATACCACCAGGAAAACATTAAAACCACTATATCAACCACAATACCATCCTCCAAACCCTAATACCACAATAATCATTAATACCACCAATAAATCATTAAAACCACTATACAAACCGCCATACCATCTTCCAAACCCTAATACCACAATACCATCTTACAAAGCCCAATACTACCCTAGTCATTAATACCACCCAGTAATTATTAAAACAACTATATAAACCCTAATGCCACCTTACAAACCCTAATACCACCATAAGTCATTAATACCACCAAATACTCATTAAAACCACTATATACACTCCAATACCACCAAGCAACAGACTCCCCCACACAACCTTAATTCATACCCACCTTGTTGTTTACTTAATTCCACTTTCTCCTCATTATTTCACAAATGGTGAACTACTTAGGTCGTCCATACCTTGTTTAGCCAACATACTCCCCTTTGGTCATTCTAACCTCTTATTTTTCTTTTTCAAGTCTTCCACTTCACCCCACTCACTCACATAACCCAACCTACATGACGTAGGGGTCACATCACATCACACTACATCACAACACATCACACTACATCACAGCATATTAGCACACGAAGACTAGGATACGGGGACGTACCTCGGATCCATGCAGCGCTTCACAAACAAGCATATAGTATACATATTATAACACCCAATTGTACAAAGCATATAAGACACTTAAAACATGCAGAGCACACAAGAGCCTTAGTTACGTCCTTACCTAAATCGGCGCCGGGCTTGGAGCACGCTCCTACACCTCTTGGGGTTTGACCCGGTTCACCTAAAAGAGGGAAAGAGATCCCTAGTTCGTGGGTCCACGAGAAAGCTTTCCTAGACCCGATAGAAATCGAAAACTAAATTAGAAACTATCCTATCAATCAATAATTTCAATTATTATAATTTAATCGATACAAAGAGACACAAACTATTTTTCTTGGAAATTGTGTCCAAAACTTAGGACTTAAAAGCATAGCTCTATTAAGATTTAAGATTAAATATAAATCAAAACAGATTAATACAAACACACTTAGGACATTTCAAATTAGTTTGGAAACCCGAGAAGAATAAGCGATCATAGGTTAATTTATCGAAAATAACTTATTTATTAGGTTTTACAACTAAATAAGTAATCCAACCAATTTACATAGAATCAAATCCCAACCAATTAGGTTAAAACATAATTTAAATGATGTAAAACCCAAAGATAGAAATCGATTAGATAAACTACACATAGCAAAATTAATTCTACAAAATCATCCCCGAAGATTAGGGTTTTAAATGCCTAACTACGAATGGACCAAATTACTTTGATTACCTCAAATTGATAGTTTTAAAATACAATTAAACTAATTTTAGATAAATCCAGATAATCAAATTTCAACAAAACAATCTTCCGATTAACCAATTCCAAACAATCCATTTTTAAAAATTAGGGTTTTAAAGCCCATGACACAACTCAAGTAATTCAAATCAATTGATTACAATTAAAGGTATTAGAAAGCAATTAGGATCATTTCAACTACTTCTATAAATCTAACTTTAGAAAAACAATTATACAAATACCCAATCTCGTAATCTTACTTAAAATCTAGGGTTTTAGGCCCGAAAATGCAATTCGGTAAAATTCTATAAATTTAATCAAATTGAATGTTTAGAAATACAATTAAACACATTTTATAACATATCAAATAATCAATTGCTCAAAACCGATAAAAGAAATACGCAATTCAGCACAATTAGGGTTTTTGAACCCGGAACGCAAATCCGACCAATTATTGCCAAAACATACCAATTGACGGTTCAGAAATGTAATTAAACATATTCTAATATAATTTATATAGTCAATTGAATAAAATAACCCAATTACAAAATCTAATTTAAACCCGCGGGGGTTTTGACCTAAAAATCCAATTCCGGTCAAATACGCACAATTTTCCCAAATCAACACTTCTAATATAAAATTAAATACATTTTAAATTATACCATAAAATCAATTGAGCGGAATGGCTCAATTATACGACCCAATTTCATTATACCCGAAATTTGACCTAGGAATCAAATTCCGATAAAACCTGCATAAATTTCTCAAATTGATAGTTCCAAAATGAAATTGGATACATTTTAAAACATATTGTATAATCAATTTGTCCGAAATCACAAAAACGGGCGGATCCGAAAAATTTGGGCATAACCCGGCTAAAAATCCAATTTTTCCAAAATTCCAACACAACCACAAAATTAATGTATCTAAATCAATCTTACAGCACATATATACACAATCAAACAACCAATTTAGCTTTTCATAAGCTAATCCATACTCAATTAATCAAATATATATATTAGGGTTTTCGAAAATTATACCAAATGAAAAACCGACAAATCGAGGCAAAGGAAGGCCGGAGAAGCTTCGTCTGGGAATGGGGGTGGCTCGCCGGTGGCCAGCGAGGCTCGCCGGAGCCGAACGGCGGCTCGCCGCTGCTGTTGCTGCTCCCGAGCGCAGTTGCTTCAGCGGCTCTGCTTCGGTTGCTGCTGCGGCTGCTGTTGGCTGCGGCCGAGCTGGCGGTCGTGTCGTGGCTGGCGGTGGCTGCAGGTTGGAGGCCGACCGGCGGACGAAGGAGGAGCGGGCAGGGAGAAGGGCAGCCGGCTAGGGTCGCAGGACAGGGGCAGGGGACAGGGAGAAAGGGAGCCGGGAAAGGGAAGAGAGAAAGAAAAAGAAGAGAGGGGGGGGTCGGGGGTCACGGCAGGTGCGGGTTCTTTTTTTTTTTACAAAAACAAGTATCATTAATATTAAAAGCTTAAAAATTAATATTGGAAGGTTTTATCTAAAATTTATTAAATAAAAATTATTTTGAAACGATCCGAACACTTAAAATAAATAGAAGAACTACAAACAGAATTTCAGAAACATTTCCGAAATAATTAACCAACGAACGTAAAAATTTATATTATTTACGGAAATATATTATAAGGCCTCAAAAATTTATTTAAAAGTATATAATAAAATATTTAAGTCAAATTCTAATAAACTGAGACTAATTTAAATATTTTCTGAACCCGGTTTTTCCGTAAACCAAAACACATAAAACGAAAGAGAATTAATTCCAGAAAGAATTCATAAATAAACTCCGAAAATCTTTTTAATTTAAAACTTTCCAAAAATACTAAAGATTACCGAAAATAAATAAATTTAAAGTCGGAAATATTTTCTACGAATAAAATTCTTAAAATAAATTTAACTCTTTAAATAGAAATTCTATAATTTAAATAATATATTTCGTTAACGAAATATAACTTCAAAACAAAGTCGTAATCACATGACGAAGATATAATCGAAAACGAATTAAAAATATTAAAATCCAAAATACGAGAAAGAACGGGAATATATATTTTTAACCGAAGATCGAAATCATAAGAATATAATAAAATCACTGTCGTGAACGAATTTGTCTAGAATGGTTCGCAACGACAATGATTAATGACATTCAATTATGAATTCAAAATCATCGATAAATCTGTAAAACGAAACGAAATTAGAATAATTAATTATTTACATCAAATTACGCTAATAAAATCATTAAGCTTAACAAATCTGGATTTTAAAAATATGGGGTATTACAGAAACCTTCGACCCCCATCAATGGCCTCTTCGGGTACGGTGATTAATACCGGTTGTTTCTTGCCTCATTGTCTTCCTCTTAACTCCAGGAATAAATCGGCATAATTATTGGATGTTAAATCTTGCTCGATTCTTCTCCTCAGCCTCGCGAAATTTCGAAGCAACCCAAACGATGGCCGATCAATTACTGCCACCGGCCACCCAAATTCTTGCACTTATTACCTCCCTGTCGAGCTTCAACACCCTATTATCCCATCCACCATCTATAAATAGCCTAGTTGTAGGAGTTTTTGGAGTTTTTCTCCCCCGAAAACCCTAAGCAGGGGCTGGCCGCCACCATGACTTCAGACGCTTCCCCTGCTGCTTATATTCAACCTCCACACCACCGCAGCATTCCAATTTCTTCCCCAAAAATTTCTCTAGATAACTAAACCATTTTTAACATTCGATTCCTCTTGTGTAGGCCTCCATAGTCGTGCCAAGTTTGCTTCTCACCTCGCCAGAATTTTCACCCAAAAACCCTTAAGCCGCCGTCCTCCGCCGTTTCCTCCACTTTTACTACCCTCTGAACCACCCAAAAACTCCCTCTAATCCTCCTCTACCGAATCAAAACCTTATTTTAATTTTTCCCCTGCTCCTCCTCTCTTTTTCTTCATATTTTTCCCTCTTAGATCATTTTTCCGGCCACCGCCGTGAACCACCGTCGGTGCCGCCCATTCTTGCCGACTCAAGGTGAAACCCTAGACCTCCTTAGACATTATTTACTATTTATTGTAAATTATTCCATTTTTATTTTATTTATTGGTAACTATTCGAATAATAATAATTTCCTTGCTATTAATATTATTATTATTTGATATAAAATTTATGATGAATTGTACTTGCAGGGTGGAGAATGGTAATAAAATAATTTTGTGGTTAGTTTCGAATTTTAAGTTATTAATTGAATTATTATATGATTATTATCATTATTCTTATTATTATTAATATTATAATTATTAGAATAATTATTATTAACATTTTATTAATTATTCTGGAAAATCTTAGGCCCTAATTTTGTATTAACATTCGCACTTATGTATTTTAGTATTATTATTCCTATTGTTATTATAACCATTAATAATAATATTATCATTATCTTTATTATTTCAATATTATTATATATGTTATTGTTTTTATTATTAATATTAATAAATAATAAGTCATTAGTTATAAGTAGGGTCGAAACCCCACTTTAAATTTTAAAGCTTATATATTATTGTTATTGTTATTATTATTATTGATATTATCTTTATTTATAATATTTAGTTATTATAGAATTATTATAATTATTATTTTTTTATTATTATCTTTACTCATATTATTTTGGTGAAGGGCAGAAACCCTTATATCACCTTTTTATTTTTGAACTGCCTTAGTTTTATTATTAATATTCTACTAGTATTTTGTAGAGTCAATTCTAATATAATAATTTTTAATTAAAAATAAGGTCTTGGGATAAGTTAGAAATGATAGAATTCTTAAGAGAAAACCTAATCCTAGTATTTTTCCCATAGTAGGTGAGCCCAACCAAAGTCCTCAAGTGGTATAGGAGCGTGCTCCAAGACAGGTGACGTTTTAGGTAAGGGGTGCTAAGGCCATACTGGTATTATGTGATTTTATGCTAAGCATGCTATGTGATATTAATTATAGTGTATTTCGTGTGAATATTGTATACTTGTTATTAATACAACATGATTACGGGATTAAAGTATGTTGGTGTGGAAAAATGGTAGCATGAGAATCATGTGTACATGTATGTTATTATTGTTGTATAATGTGGCCTTAAGACATGCATGAATGGGGGTCGTAAAATAAGGATGGGGTTGTAAGATAATGACGGGGTCGTAAAATAATGGAGTTATAAAATATTGCTGGGGAGTTGCATGTGTCAGGGTTTTGCATGGGTTAGGGTTTCGCATGAGGTTGCCTGGTGATTAGGGTTTTGCATAAGGATTAGGGTTTTGCATGGGAGTAGGGTTTGCATGGGAATATGTTTTACGTGGAGTTAGGGTTGCATGGGGATATGTTTTACGTGGAGTTAGGGTTTTGCATGGGAGTTAGGGTTGCATGAAAATATGTTTTACGTGGAGTTAGGGTTTGTATGGGAGATAGGGCTTGCATGGAAATATGTTTTACGTGGGGGTAGGGTTTGATTGGAAGAGTAATTTACATGGAGCTAGGGTTGCATAGTGTGGTCATGCATATCTAGGGTTTTATCTAGAAGGAAAGCTTTGAATAAAATACTTAAGACACTAATTATTTAAAGTGGAAGATCATTGAGACGGGACCAACCGATCCACCGGTTCGGAATAGTGGTTAGGGTTTTTACCCTATGTGTGACCGATCCACCGGCTATAATAGTGGTTAGGGCATGATGTCCTATGCGTAACCGATCCACCGGTTATAATAGTGGGGGTTCCCGAGCTCAATAAAAATAAACCATAGTTTGCAAGGTACCTAAAAGATATTAATTATTTACAGTGGAACACCATGCGAGCCGGGGCAAACCGATCCACCGGTTAGGAATAGTGGTTAGGATGCGTAGTCTTATGTGTATCCGATCCACCGGCTATAATAGTAGTTAGGGTGTGATACCCTATGTGCCTCCGATCCACCGAATATAATAGTGGGGGCTCCCATATTCGCATGGATTTGATAAAAAGGCATGATGTGTATCGATTTCTGATAAAAGATCAATAAAGTAAATAATCTGGACTTTAATTGGGTCTTTATGTATCTACTCAATCGATTGTACGATATTATGCTACTGTGATTGTGCCTCTGTTATGTCCTCTATATGAATCTCTATGCTTATGTGTTGGCATTAGCGCTTGGTTACCTTACTCAGTACGTAGCGTACTGATCACCCGTTTCATGGGTGCTGCTCATTCCAACGAGTAGAAGGCCCATCTGATTTCCTGCAGGTAAGAGATATGTATTATGATGCTATAGATGTCTATGAGACCTCAGGTGGGGACAAGTGATGATCGGGCTGGATCGATTATCAGAGTGACGTGGCCGGTTTTCCTTTAAATTTATTATTACTATCCTATCTATTTATGAATAGTACTTTCGAAACTACTTCATTATTGTAGTTATTTCTCTTTCCTGAAAAACTACCCTCGTATTCGGAATTGAATAAAGACTTGTGCGTACCTGATTTCCGTATCTTTGAATTTGGATTATCCATTAATGCTTACTGAGTTGTTTCTTTAGCCTTATCACTTAGTATTGGAACGGTAGGAGTGAACCGGTCTGGTACTAAGTGTGGTGGTAACATTTCCAGAATTTACGGTTTAAGTTATAAGTAAAAAAAAAAGTATGTAAATTTTGGGGTGTTACACAAAGGGCTTTTCTTGGGGATATTCAACATCCTCCACATTTTTCTCCTAGGTGAGGGGGCATACATTCAATTTTGGGTCTACCTTACCCACCACACTAGTGCTAGTGCCAAGGGACATTTCTCATGGATCTTCAACATTCACCACACTTGGTCTCCTAGACTAGGGGTACAAAAGATAACCAAACCCTAAGTATGCATATTAGGAAAGCCTCTAAGATTCCATTATCAAATTCCAAATACCAAATCAATATTATTATTTTGATCCATATTAAATTTAGTTTAAGCGTGGTTGAAATCACAATCAAAATGTTATAATTATATAGAACCATTAATGAGTAACATTAGATAACAAGCAAATATGGAAAAAATCAAGTGGACTAGTCGATTGGCCCCTAATACCAATCGACTTTCTACCAGTTAACTATTCATGGGAGAATAGTTGATAGGTTTAACCAAACTAGTTGATAGGTCTAAGCAGAGACAAGACCACTTTGTTCACAGGGTTACCAATTAACTAGTTCATCGAACCAATAAATTGATCTCACAACTAGCTAATCTAATTTACCAAACTAGGTAACTATTCTTACCATCAATAGATTGGTTCAACAAACCAATCGACTACTTTGGGTAAAACAACACCCATACTAATGATAACACACCAAAACTCACCAGACTATACCATATTAATGTTAGCATAATATCCCCATTTTCACTACTAAAAATTTTCATTTGAAAATGTTATGAAAGTGGAAATGCAAAACCAACTTACGAAAAATGGGGTGCTACCCCCATATCTAATACAAGATGGCCACATCACTGACTAACTTACACTAGATACAAGGCTAAGTATCTAGCCAAGTAAAATACAAGGAAAACTAGAGTGTGCAAGATAAGAAAAATCCTTTTTTACAATATAAGGCTACATAGGTCCAAATCCATACAAGGTACATATAAAGAAGATAAATTTGCTTAATTGAACCAATTTAAACTCATCAAGAGTATACCATGGTCACTCAAGGACCACAAGAAAATCTACGGGAAACCTATGCTCAGCAACCCTAGGATTCTAAGAGGAGGATGGATTGCATCCATGGTATTGAGAAACTAACCTTTTGCTTATAGGATTGAGTAGGGGATTATAACAACAACCCCGTTAGTATGCATACATATTGAGTAAATCAATCTACCACTATTATGTAGATCCTGGTACAAGTAAGATCCATAAAACATTCTCATAGTGCAACTTACCAAAATGCATGTGACTTTCCTATTATGTCTTTTATGTTCAATCATATGGGTCATACAAGATATGAGTGAATCCTCTAAATCATGCATAGTTATAGTCATATCAACACAACTAGGTGTGTACCCTTTTAACATGTGTACGATCTACTCATGGATCATGAAATAATTAGATTATTCATTCGATAATAGGTAAAGTATAATTTGGATGGTGATGAGAAAGTAGGAATTTGTGTACAACACCTAACTATGGATGAATCATGGTCATAATAATAATAAGGCATATAAGAACTCATGGATTATTCTAGATTGCAATCATTTACAATAATAGGCATCCTAGAGAGCATATGATTAGCATCAAATTCTAAGTAGATGAGCATAAGGTATGCCACTTATTCATAGCTTAAACAAGGTGTAAGCTCTTAAGTATTCATAATGCAAAGTAGATACCATATTAAGTAACCATAATCATGTAACTAGACCTGGCTAGTTACTTCCTCTTTAAACCTCATTTTGGTCAACATCTTACTTTAGGTAAAATGAAGTTTCTTTACCAAAACCTTATGCATTAAATGAGTATATACTTAATTTACCCCAAGTTCTTGAATAAGGTGGAATTATTCCCCATGGTCTCTCAATACCATGGAATCCATCCAGATAGTGGACATAAAGTTTTGACTTATGCCAAGAAAACCAAGCAAACATAAGTTTGGGCTCATGCCAAGGAAACCCAAAAAACATAAGTCCAGGTTCATATCTATCCTATGGTGACCAGACCCTTTAGTATCAATACCCCTAGTACATCATTAGTATCTAGAGTAGGAAAGGTACCGGGATCAATAAGGATCTCGGGATCAACTAGGATCCTGTTCGAAGGCAAAAAGCACCCGAAGGTAGACTACCCTTTGGTAGCTAATCAAGGATTGAATAATCTAGACCTTTCACAGTGCTTGTTTTACTTTAAGTGATTAGTGTCTTATTAGTTCAGGAAATTCATTTCACATAGAGGCCCAAAACAATATCATACCAAGAACATAAGCCCTTTTCATTCAACACCCTCATATAGGGTTCTCATATCAACTAATGTTCCTAGTTGGGCCTTTTTCAGGAGATCATTCCATTGCGTAGTCCATTAAGCCAAAGAGTAGAATTATCAAATGATAATGTTACCCATAATTATCCAAGCCAACCACTAAATTTTCCATTTATTCCTTTGTTCACAATTTCAACTCTGGCTTATGTCAAGGTCAAGGTCATAGTTCATAATTCAATCATAGACTTACCCATTTATTAAAGGATGTTCCAATTAATTTCCCAAGGTTAAAGGTGGAAGTCCACTTATGGGCCGGCTAGAGTCCAATCCTAGCTTACAACTATTTATTTATTTATTTATTTCATTAGCCTAGTGAAAATTTGTAATTGTAGGTAAGGTTAACTCAAGCCATCCTATTTAATTGTATTTTTTTTATATTTACTAAGCCATTTTACTTATGGGTTTCTTTTTTTAAGGCCATAGTATAAGTCATTTGAGGTCTATCTTCCATCATTTTAATCCAATAATAACCCTAAGGAGAGCCCAATTTTTTAGCCATTTGATCATTTACTCATATTATGTGCATAAAGAAGGCCAAAGGCCACGCTAAGCTCAAGCATTGACTTATTTCTTTTTATAACCTTTAATCCATTATTTAACCTCATTAATCTAGATAATTTCATACCTATCAGCCTACTATATCATTAGCCAAGCATAAGAAAATTTAGATACCACATTCAAGAGGATAATATGTGGGAAAAACAAAAGTGACCAAGACTAGTTAATTGGTTTCAAAAACCAGTTGATGGGTCTCACTGAATAACTGACTGGTTTCATGGACTAGTTGATCGGTCAAGACACTACCAACCTCCCATTGGTAATTGTCTAGTTGTTTGGTTAGCATCACTAGTTGACTATTTTGATAACCAGTTAATTGGTTTGGTCACACCGGTCGATGGGTTTAACTTGAGGCTAAGAGTTCTAGAATTGCAGATAACCAATTGATCGATTAACCCAACCAGTCAACTATTCTAGGAACCAGTTAATCGGTTTGGTCAAATTAATTGATCGGTTTAAATACCAAACCAAAATCCCCAAGTCATAGACAAACCAGTTGATCGATCAGTGATATCAGTTGATTGGTCTTAGACACTAGTCAATTAGTTTAAGCGAAAGTAGTCCACAAACTCACCAATTACACATGAGTTAGATTCCATAACTTGTTCAATCAAATCTAAACATTAAACTCAGGTCATTCAAGGTAGTTTATAGGCATGATCCATGAATCAACATTCTACATACCAGCATTATTCTAGAATTCATAGCAAGACATGCTAGAATATTTTTAAACTTATTCTAGGAAATCATGCATTCACATTCTCTTCTTACTAAGCCATTATACAGTATGTTTAATTCTCTCATCACATATATCATTATGTCCTAACACTCAGAACATTAAGAGGTTTCAAATCCAAAATTTTAAAAATGAGATCCAAGCATATGAACGTTTAGGCCAAATCTCATGCTAACTCATTTGTTCATTTACTATTAGCTAATGCAAGAATATAGTCATCTTTAATATTCAAATACTATAGAATTACAACACTCATATTTCACTTACCTATACTATTGCTACAATAATATGGGAAGACAATAGTTTACCTTAAAGGTTGAGCAATAGCCCAAGAGCACAACTCCTTGAAATCTCATATCCTTTTTCCTACACTTTCAAATGGAAAACGAAGAGTATCTAGGGTGAAATTCAACCCTGACTCTTTTCCCCAATCTAACTCTACCTTATTTAAAATTCAAACAAGAAGGAGCTAGGAAGATGATTATAAGAGGAAGATACAGTCAGGATACAACCGTAAGGAAATGAAATGGTAAGTTAAATGTAAAGAAAATAAGGCAATTTAGAGGTTAGGGAAGAAGAGAGGAAAAAAATGAGGACTTTATGGCTGAATCATTGAGGGTTCTGCTGAAAGGAGAAGGGTGAGGGAGTGTATAAATCAAGGCTCCCAAACCCCTATCTGAATTAAAGATTCAAAGTGTAGGTTTTCAAAATTTTAAACTGATATTTTTTTTGCCTCAAGATGGTTTGGTAAAACTATAGGGTTCTAGGCAATGTACCTTAGAAATTTCAAATATAAGAAAGGTATGATGATATAAATGGATGAGAATCAAAGCTCAATATATCTATTGAGTTTGCAGATATAGAAAATTTGCTCAAGAATCTTATAGAAGAGAGAGGCAACAAGGAAGAAGAGGAAAAATGAGTTGAGGGCATGAAAATGACTCATTATGCCTTCTTCCCTTGTGAATCCATAGAAAATAATCAGAATAGGTTCAGAAGTTTTCACAAAAAGTTGAAAACACACTATCCAAAAAGTAGTTATGGTGCTAGAAAAATTTTAGGGAAAGATTTTCAAGAAAAATCTAGTTTGAAGAACATCTAGGTTAGTTAAACCAGTAGTCAATCAGTTCGACAAGTTCTAGAAAATAAATTTTGATTAAAAAAATAGTTGATCAGTACCACTGTAACACCCCAAAATTCACTAATTTTTTTTTAAAAAGCGGAAGTAATCGAATTAAAACCCGTAAATTCTGGGGATGTTACCGCCACACTTAGTACCAAACCGGTTCTCTCCGACCGTTCAGTACCAAGTGTTAAGGCTAAAAAAAATATTATCATTTAAACTCAAACCAATAATATATAAATAATTAGAAAGAATCATACATAAAAAAATTAGAGTACGCATAAGCAATTTTTATTCAACTTAAAAAGAAAAATAGTTACAACCGGTAAAAGATTAATAAAAGGAAATAAAATCACATAAAGATTGAAATATGGCCATAACTCTCTCAAATTTCGAGCCAAACATGCTCAACACTTAGCCCCGACTGATGTCTCGCCCACCTACACAAGTCAGAAGGGCACACTACTCGTGGGAATGAGCAGCACTCATGAAACGGGTGATCAGTACCCTACGTACTGAGTAAGGTAACCGAATACTAAGGCCAACACATAAACACATAAATCATGCAGGACATAAAAGAGCATAATCATAAATGCATATGATCAACCAGGTAAAAGTACAAAGGCCCAATTATAGTCCGGATTAATTTTTAAATTAATCTCTAATCAGAACTCATTTCACACCATACTTTTTATCAAGTCTATGCGAGCATAGGAACACCCCACTATTATTGCCAGTGGGCCAGTCACTTGCGGGACAAAGTCCACACCACTATTCCTTACCAGTGGATCAGCTGGTTCCTGCTCACATGGTGTTCCATTGTAAGTAATTAGTACATTTTAAGTATCTTTAGCAAACTCTGGTTTGTGTTTATTGAGCTCAAGTCACCCCATTATTATTGTCGGTGGGCCGGACACTTGCGGGACAAAGTCCTCACCACTATTATTACCGGTGGATCGGTCACACATAGGGTAATAACCCTAACCACTATTCCTAACCAGTGGATCGGCTGGACCCGACTCAATAATCTTCCACTTTAAATTATTAGTGTCTTAAGTATCTTATTCAAAAGCTTTCACCCTGTACATGCATAAATCTTCACACATCAAAATCACAAAAGTCCACCATCATAATTACACTTCAATCACCACATACATATGATAACACAAAAACCCTAATCAGCCACCACAGACCTCAATTAACCACAACAAATCATAGTTAACCACTCCAAACTCTATTTAACCATAACAACCATAATTAGCCACTCCACACCTTAGTTAATCATAACAAACCACAATTATCCACTCCAACCCTAGTTAATCACAACAACCCAGAGTTCATTACTCCAAACCCTAATTCAGTCTCTTCTATACCCTCATAATGCTCCACATACTATTTTCCGTCCAAAATAGTTCAACGCCCAAATAACACTTACATTACCTTCCTTACATCCCAAATTAACTTTCCACATGTAAATTTCATACCCATGCAAACATTAATCTCCCCATGCAAACCTTCGAACCTTTTTCATGCAAACCCTAAAATTCCACGTGAAACCCTAAATTCAATCATGCAAACCCTAATACCACCATTCAACTATCAATGCCACCATGTAAACCCTAATACCACCATACAACTATAAATACCACCATACAACCCTAATACCACCATACAAACCATAAATACCACCATGCAAACCCTAATACTACCATACAAACCATAAATACCACTATGCAAACCCTAATACACCATACAACCATAAATACCATCATAAAAACCATGATTCCGTCATGCAAAACCCTAAATTCAATCCACACAAAACCAAAGATTCACCCATACCAAGCCCTAAATTCAAACCATATAAAACCCAAAGATTCATCCTTACCTTATAATTTATTAGATTCTCCCATTCATAACCACAAATTAGATTTTCCCATACAAGACCATAAGTTAGATTCTCCCACATACAATTATAAATTAGAATCTCCCAAGCAAAACCATAAATTGGATTCCCTCAAATAAATCATAAATTAGATTCTCCCAATCAAATCACAAATTAAATTCTCCCAAATAATATCATAAATTACATTCTCCGAGATAACATCATAAATTAGATTCTCCCAAACAAACCATAAATTCGATTCTCCCATATAACATCAAAAATTAGATTCTCCCAAACACACCATAAATTCGATTCTCTCATATAACATCATAAATAGCATTCTCCCAAATAAAACCATATATTATATTCTCTGCATAAAACCATAAATTATATTCTCTCACACAAAATCCTACATTTCCCATTTTATTTTTCCACTCATAAATCATTAAAATACTTAGGTCAACTCACATCTCTTGGTCAACTTCTTTCTCCATCTTCCTTTTTCATCCTTTTCCCCCACACAAACCATATCAACATCGTCACATGCATGTCTTACAGGGTCACAACACATATCATCATACATAAATAATACACGTGCCATACAAAAACATACTTCAACTCCACATCATACCATATACGACATAATTAATAATCATAAACATAGAATTCATGACATATGAAGTACATAATGCATATAAGCACACAATGACCTTAGTAAACCCTTAGCTAAAACGACACCGGTCTTGGAGTACGCTCCTATGCTTCCTTAGGGCTTCGACTGGTCTCACCTATTATGAAGGAAAAGCTAAAATTAGACTCCCTCCTATCAAAAATACTATTAAAAACTAACTTAATATAAGACTAGGCTTTGATAAAATATTAAAATAATAATAGCAAAAATACCAAAAATAATATCGATATTAATAATAATAAGGTTAATAAAAACAATAACAATAATAATAAGAAGGACATTACTCAAAAACATAGTAAAATAAGGGCTTCATCCCTTTTACTAAAATAATACTACTAATAATAATATTAGTAAATTAAATAACCAAATTTAGTAATAATAATAGTGATGAAATAATAATAATAATAATAATAATAATACATTATTAGCAAAATTAATGTTAAAATATTTGATTTAATAATAATGGAATAAGAATAATGGAAATTCAAAATAGGAATAATAATAATAATTATACTTATAACATTTTAATATTAATAATAGTAAATATAGAAATAATAAGAAGAATAGTAATAAAATCGAATTAAAATACAATAGGTTGCATCCCTCAACATAATTAATAATAAAAACATTAATAATAATAATAATGCATATTAAAAATATAAATATTAAGAATAATAATAATAGTATTTATATGCAAATAATTGAAATAAAATAATTTAAGGGTTATAAAAATAGGAAAAATAGCTGAGAGGGTCTAAGGTCCAACCATAAGCTGGTGGGGCTAGGCGGCATCGGCGGTAGTTCACGGCGGCGGCAGTGGTGGCCGGAAAAAGAAAAGAAAGAGGGAAAAGTTGCATGCTGGGAATAAGATAGGAAGAATTAAGATGGGAGCTGGGGTGTTTTGAGTTGCCCAAAAGGAGAGGGACAGAATGAGGGTGGTGGTGCAACCAAAGGTGGTGGTGCACGGTGGCGATCGTGGTAGCTGAATGGAGGAGAAGGAGAAAGAGAGAGGAGGAGAGGGAGAAAGAGGAAAATAAAGGTATGGGGAGATAGAGGAGGGTCTGCAGAAGATTTTGGAGGTGAAAGAAGAGGCAGAAATGGCGGAAGAGGTGGCTAAGGGCGGCGCAAAGGGTGGCGGTGGTGGAAGAAATGGCTGTTTGGGAAGGCAACTTTGCACAGTTGGGTCGGCTTGTGAAGGAAGAATCGAAGGGTGAGGGAGGTTTGGTTAGCTAGAGGAAGGTTCAAGGAAGAGTTTGGTGGCCAGGGATGGCGGCTAAGTTGGTTGGAGGCGGTGGGCGAAGCATCTAAAGGGGTGGCGGCGAGAAGGACGGGAATTTTTAGGTAGGAGACAAAAGCTCTATACAGGGCTGCTTACGAGGGTATTTATAAGCTTTAGAAGAGAGGGTAGGGTTCTGTCGATCGGCTAGGAAATAGGGAAGATAGGGTTCCGGTCGCCGGTGGCGAGGTTGGCCGGCAAAAATCAAAATGGCAAGAGGGTAGCTGGCTAGGAGAAAGGGTAAAACGTGCGAGAATAAGGGAGAAGTAGGTTGGGCTGATGAGGCTGTTGAATCGGTGAGGGAGAGAGGAGAAAGATTGTCCTGATCAACGGCGAAGTTGGCGGCGAAAATCTCGGCTGGGCGGTAGAGTTGCAGGCTAGCGGCGTTGGGGAAGAAGAAGGAAGGAGATGGGGGGCTGGACCAGTTGGTCCAGAGGAAAAGAAAAGAAAGAAAAGGGAGGAGGTCAGGCGGTCGGCGCGGGTCGAAGGCGTTTAAATGAAACGCCGAGTTTCGGTTGAAAAGGAGATGCACGGGCTGGGCCATGCCGAAGAAGGAAGAAGGGAGGAGTTTGGGCCGAAGGAGATGGCAGCCCAAACGTGAAAAGGTGAGGAAAAAGAAAAAGAAGGAAAGAAAGAAAAAAAGAAAGAAAAGGAAGAAGGAAAAGGGGAAAAATAAAAATAGGAGGTTTGGGTTAAATAAATACATTAAAATATTTGGAATAGTTAAAAATTATAATATTTAAATCCCTTTTTAGGCTAAATTAAGATTTTTAAAAGGTTTTCCATAAATACTATTTTAATTAACAAAACACCCTAATTTTCTCCAATTAAATTATTTATAAAATTCATATTAATTTGAAAATATTTTATCTTCCTTATTTTAAATAATTTATTTAATTAATTTCCAAAATGAAATCCTTAATTAGCTAAAATACCCAAATTTTTCCTGATTAAAATACCTCTAAATTTTTCTAAATTTTTCCTAATAAATTCCTTTTTCTTTTAATAAAAGTAAGTTATTTAAATAATTTTTCTAATAAAATATCATTTAAATATAATTTATAAAATTAGAAAGTTTCGGGGCATTTCAACCACAATTAGTCAACTAGTTTCTCGCTAAAGCTAAATATTTTTCCTAATCAAATTAAGCTTATCGAATAACCATACTATTCTTAAACGCGCTTCTAAAATAAGATCAAGCACACTTAGATCACCATTAAAAACTTAGATTAGCAAATATTAAGGGCTCTAAAAAGTGAGATATTATAAGAGACTAGACCACTTTGGTTATAAGGTTACTAGTTAATGGGTTTGATAAACCGATCAACTACTCATAAGAACCAGTTAACTAGTTCATTGAACAAATAGATTGATTTCACAACTAGCGGATCCAATTTTCCAAACCAGGTAACTATTCACACCACCTATCGATTGGTTCAACAAACTGATCGACTACTCCAAGTAAAACAACACCCATACTAGCGATACACACACCAAAACTCACCAAACTATATCATATTAATTTGAGCATGCTTCTATATCATAAAATACACAGACGACATACTCTTCATATGAATTCACATAAAACCTAATAGGGATAAATTCTCAACAAGATCATGTTTGAAGTTCACCAACTTATGCATAATATTAAAAATACACAAACATGCTCTAAAAATTCATAAATTGAAATATGGCAGCATGCTCGAAATTTAGATTTCAATATATGACATAAATATCATAGAAAATACCAGCACTCAAAACTACAACAAAATTACAATACCTTATTCATATTAGATATAAGGATGCCTTACCTTAAAGCAAATTTTCTAACAAAAAACTCCTACTTGATAGCTATCTAGGAAGACCTAGATTCCTAAAAGAATCAAAATCTAAAACCATTAAAACTCCTTTTTAAAACTTCATTAATATCAAAGAAAATTAGAAGAAGAAGAAGAAACATTTTCTTAGAAACAGAATTTCAAGGAAAAAGAAGTTGAAATCTTCAACATTTCTCAAACCTTAATCCTTCCTTGTTTAAGAGAAACAAGAGGTAACTACATCCAAGTTTAGAAGAAGAAAGAAGAGATAAGAATTCAACCAAGGAAGGGAAGAAAACAAGAGTTAAGCCTCTATTTTCTAATAGAAAAGAAAAGGGAAAAGAATGCAAGAACACTCAACACTTAGAAATTTTCATAGAGGGCAAGGAAGTAGAGAGAAAGAATCGACAGCTAAAAATGAAAATGAATAAGAAATAGAGGGTATATAAGTGAGGGCTAGTCGAAATCTATAGAAGAGAGAAAGATAAGACTGACATGGTTGAGTGTGGGCAACCAAGTGTAAAAGGACACATGATAAGGTGAGGAAGGTTGACTTTATTTAGGAAGGAACATGGAAGGGGGTTGGTGAGTCAAGGAACGATGGGAAATAAGTCAAACACGCAGCTTAGCTATTAGAAGAGAGAGAGGAAGGTGAGGGAGAAGAAAGGCATGGTATGTCTCAAAAAGTGCTTTTGGGAAAAATTTAACTAAATAAAATCATATAATAATCTATATAATGTAAAAATAATTCTCAAGCACCAAAATATGCTCACTACCACAAATAGATTCTAATTAGATTTTTTTTATATAAATATTAGGAAGATATATAAGTCAAAATTATAAACAAATCTAAAACAAACCAAATGACTAGTTTGTTAAAAATAAAATTATAAATCTTTGGGAATACCAGTCGATCGGCTAGATAAACCAGTTAATCAGTACGTCATAAATTCACATTTTTATTAGAATTTCAAGCACTTTCCCATAAAAAAAGCTCAACATAATTTTAAATACATTTTGATGGATTTTAGAACAAGGTATTATAGTTACAAGTAATCTCTAACCAAACAAATTGACATGCATTAAACTACTATATCCAATTTAGGTTGTTCACCCTGATGCCTAAACTAGTATAGCTTAAATGTTTAAGTGGATATTTTATAATTTTCTCATTTAAATCCATCTATTTTCTCAAAATGTATACTCACTTATGTATGCAGTATAATTCTTAGATTTTCTATATTTGATGTTTGTTTATAATTGATTGAAGCATCTTATATTACTTATCTTTGTTAAAACCATGCCTTACTTTTCTTCATCTTTCTAAGCATGCTTGTGTTTGATCACTATTTAAAATTGTGTATATTTGTGATGAATTGATATTTATGATACCTTAGTGTTGTTGTAGGTTACAATTAAATATACATGATTATCAATTGTCACTTCTCATAAGTGATAGACCTTGAATTGTTACATTTTCTCCACTCTCTCACTCTCTTATACTTATCTGAGAGTTTGCATGATACACCATACTATAAATACTATATTTTGTCTCCTATTAACCACTCTAGGTAATCTAGCATATTTATATAAGATATTTGGATATGGTGAACTTAAACTTGTAGGTTCCTCTCACGTGACTTTATGGGTTTCATGATGAGATATCTATTATAAGTTTTATGCTATCCACTTTAATTTTGAAATCCCATTATAACCTTGGTTCTTATGTGTAAACTTACCTATAAATGATTTGATGCATACACATCATATCACTCCATGGATATAAAAAAATAAGCTTAATTCTATTGTCTTTTGTGTTTCTCCACTATTTTGTTTTGGACTTATGTGACATGGGAACCTCTTGTTATATCTAATTGATCATGTCTTGAATATGTTATGATTTTAAAATTATTATGCTAGTCCATGCATCCACTTTCATATCTTTTACTAAGACATGGTTTGACTTATGCTCGATATTATCGTAAATCTTTCATATCCTACGCTTTTTATAAGCTTACTGAAAGTTGATCTCATTTATCAACTTCCATGTTTTCCTTAAAAAATTAAAATGTAGCAACTTACATTTTTTAGGGAAGTACTTTCTTGATATACACATATTCTCCCTCCTTCTCCTTCTCAATTATACACCATGAAGCACTTCATTGATGACTTTATGATTAATGTTTATAATTTAATTGCCATTAAAGTGTGATGCTTAATTGTAATAACTTGATATTGCATTCCACTCATAAAAATATTGCATGAAATGGAATGTGCTTAAGACTTTTTTCCTATGCTAGCTTTGCATCCATGCATTAAAAAAAATGCCTCTTGTTCATGGTTAAATGCTTATACTTGATACACATGGATGATATTCTATGTTTTGACATCGATACAATTATTATGCTCACCAATTCACCATATTTTGAACAATTTGGTTCTTATGTGAATGTTTCATCCTTCTTGTCCATTCATTACTATGAAAGGGAAATAATTAATACAATATGAGCATAATATAAAATTGAGACATTTCCTTTCTTAATTAGACTTTTGCAAACATAATATGTGACCTAAATATGCTTGTTTTACTCTTGCTTTCACATAACCAAGTATAATACTAATAGTGCATTTGGATTGGGGTGAAAGGAGGTTAATGAAAGTGAATCAATTAATTCATCATATTTGGTTACCATTTTTAATAACTCTACCTGGGTGAATCAAGGTTAATGTTTCACCTCCGTTCACCTCGATTAAATTTATTTTTATTAACCTCTGATTTTAGGGGTAACCGAGGTGAATGTGAAAGAATAAGCAAATTTTTGACCTGATAGGACTAAAATAATCCTCAAACCCTAAACCCTTAACTTATTTATTTAATAGAAGGTATAAATGTCATTTGCTTTATTTTTTTAAACCTTCATTCACCTCAATCTAAACGGAAATTTTAAAATATTCATCCCAATTCACCTAGTTTAGGTTAATATCATCTAAATAACATTTTAAAATATTCATCTTGATTCATCTTCATTTTCTTCACCTAGGTTAATTTTTAACATTTACCCTCACCTCGAATCACCCTAATCCAAAAGGACCATAAAATGCTCATATATTGCTTAAGTGTATACTTGGCATTATGATCTTTTATTTTCACATTATTTATGGTGCTTAAGTTTATATAACTCCTTAATGACATATGCTTCCATGAGTTACACCTTGGTATTTTTCCATGTGATTTACTCTTGAGTGATGTTATACCCCTATGTTATGTGATCGTAAACTCCACTCTTGAGATCATTATAATGTGACATTTTACCTACATGATTTTGTACACACCTTAGCCACACACACACACTTTACTATTTATTGGCTAGGTTGATAGGTGTAAATCTAAAATTGATTAATCACATGACTCTATTGCTAGATTTACCTGTGATATTTTATGCACACAATCACTATCATCTCTCTATATTATGTTAAAAAGCATCATCATTATGCTTAAATGTATTACTAAGCACAAATGCGTAATACATTAACATGCTTATGTTGATCTCCAATTCATCATATTATTGATAAGTTACTTATTAAATAGATTATTCATCCCATTCTATATTTCCCTTGGGTTTTATGTCCACCATATAAAAGGAAAACATGCAATAAGGTGTCATGAATTTTAAGATGAAATTGTCTTTGTAATCCCATATTGATCTTTGGTCATTCTGAGGGACACTCTTATATATTTTCATGAATCTTGATACTTATATATTCATGTTCACTATTTATGTTGCTTAAGATAATAATATATTAAGCGATCATATTGTGATATTGATCTTATTGCTGATATATGGCTACCATTAGGGGGACACATACTTGTTTTACTTGATCACTTGTGTTAATACCCTAAGCATACCTTAAAAAGGAGATATGTCATATTTGTTTTACTTATGTTATTCATTGATAATATTGAGCATGATTGATCTCCTTGTACTTTAAATGAGAATGTGCATATCTTGAGGGGGAGTTCCACCACCTATGCACTTATCTTTTGATTAGCGATCTTATTTGTTGAAGCCATTTCATTTTGTTTATGGCAAACGAAAGAGAAAAGGTAAAAAGATGTTATGTGCTGACTTGTATGATTATTATATTGCCATTCATATGATACATGTGTGATTTTATTGTAAAATGAAAAATATGTGATCCATATGATTCGAATACATGTATTAATTATCACTTTTGGATATATATGCATCCTCTCTCAAGATATTGGCATATTTTTGTTTGTCATTATAAAAAAGAGAGATATTGTTGACCTTATAGGTTAATCAACCTTTTTTTTTATCACACCAAACTTAATTATGAATTTGACTTATCTTGTTAAGTGGGCATATGTATTATAACAAAAACTTAAGTACTCAACATGTAAATACATCAAGGAGTGCTAAGGAGATTAAATTTGCAAATCATATCCCAAGCATAAGCTAAAGATGAACAAGGAGAAAAAAAAAAGATACTAGCTTCAAGTACTTAAATTTCATATGTGAAATACACAAGCCATGAAGGGATAAGCAAATATTCCTAAGAAAATAAGACTCACACTTCAAAGAGTATGTTATAGTCTTAGGTTTTATGTACACGTGATTTACAAATTGATCATTTAGATTTTTCAACGATTTAATATTTCTAATCCTATTCAAAATTATTTTAAAAGATCTTAAAGTGATTTCATGTATAAAAAATATATTCAAGTATATGTGCAAAATGTTGTCTTAAACTTATTTTATTATAAGTAGTTTTTCATATAACATGACTTTCAAAATTCACCATAAATTCTATAGATATTATTTTTGAATTAATGATATCTCTTTGAAAATATTAAGATGTCTATTTTACATCAAAAAAGATGGTACTCGATTTCAAGCTTTTTAGCTCAAGTTATGACATTTTTTGTAAAAACTGCGTAGTGTTGAAAACTAGTCAACCGATTGATTGGTTTTTAAACCCAATGACTAGTTTGAAGACTAATTGACTAATTAGAGAATTTCTAAAAATTTTTGTCCATTGGAGTTCGAATGTTAGAGTACTTTTTACACCTAATGACTAGTGCAATATTCTCTTATATTTTAGCATTATAAATAAGAATTATTAAACTTTAATAAAAATCAATCAAGATATCACAATCAAATTTTACAAAGAATTAAAGAGAGTCTTGATTTTTCACTTTTAAATCTAAATTAAACTTATGTAATGCTCAATTTGTTCTTTATATTTAACTAAAGTGCTCGTAGACTTGTAATTATTATTTCTCTAGCTAGATCAAAATCTTCATTAGTGATAACTCACTTTCATATGATATCTAGTGAAGATTCTTATTACATTCATTTAAGCTCGTCATCTCAAACATAATTAAAAAGTGGTGTATTGTTTAGCATTTCTCAGAGAAAATCATTGAGATTGTAGTCTCATAAACCTAAATAGGATCATTAAATAAAGTATACATCATTTCCTAGTGGTCGTTGAGATTATACTCATAAACTAAGATAGGAGTGACCATCATCAAATATCTACTATAAATAAAGAGAAATTTAAATTTAAAAGGTAAAACCTTTTGGTAATGGATGTAGAAAAACTTTTTAAAGTATTTTGAACTACTATAAATCAAGCAATTATTGTTTGTTATCCTTCTACTTATTTATCATTAAATTTTAATTTAGTATTATTGTCACAAAATATTATATTAACTCCTTCCAGAGTATCCATAGAATTTTACAGATATGCATGAAGTTAACTTAATTTAACTTGTTAAAAGAAGTAATTTAGAAAACAACCCGATCTAGTGATAAGGGTTAATTTAGAGAAAATTATAAAAATAAGTAATATGAAATTTACATTGTAATATAATACTCCATCTGCATTAAAAAAAAGTCATTTTAGTACTAATTTTTTTATCATAAAAAATAGTCATTTTAAAAAAGGCAACACATACTTTCTAATTTTGCCATCATATTTTTTTCATTATCTATGTATTAAATATTTTGTTGCTTATGATAAATGATGCAAGTGAAAATTTAAAATTACTTCCAAAAAATATAAGTAAAATATTAAAATGATATTTTTCAAATATGTAGGAAGCTTTTTTATTATTATTTATAAGTAATTTGCCCAACATTCCAATATAAATAATTAATCTAACCTCACGGGATAGTATTTGATATTTATATTGTCATTATTATCATCACTCCCTTCGGTCCCGTTCGACTCGCTCAAATTGCGTCTTGGCCCCAAACAAACACACTGTCTCACACTGTCTCACACCTCGTTACATTTCGACCTATTCTTAGCTCAGCTAGATGCCATAATAGTCAAAGTAATCAACGCATTATCTCCTTCGCTTCCACACTCTTTCTCTCTCTCCTTCTCTGAAAGATCAAAAGTAGTACTCTTTTCCACGCCTTTTCGTCGTTCAGCATCATCATTCACCGACAGCCTTACCTTTTTTCCATTCCTTTTCAACATCTGATCAATTATCCGTCAAAATATCCATCGCCGGTATGGCGTCAAATCCGCCGGAGGGTTACCCAGATGATTTCATTGAACGACTACTCTCTATGCCTTCATATCCCTGTGACGGTGGTACTACTGCTACTAGTACGTTAGGAAACGATGAAAGAATAGGCGCGGCCACGACGGCAACGTCGTCTGCGGTTTCTCAGCTCAGTTCTGGAGATGAACCGATTACTTTTTCTGTGAGTGGTGCTCGTGGTGGTGGGATGTTTCCGTTAGACTTGAGTTTGGCTTCGCCGGACGGGAGCATGCAGTTTCGGCCGGAAATTGCTAATGGTCGAGCTGCTGGTGGCGGTTCTGTGAATATTGTAAGTTTCATTTTTTTTAGTTGGTTACTTATTAGTGTTTCCGAGTTTGCTCTGGGTGGACTGGAGTTTTGATGCTTGAGGATAATTAGTTTAGTAATGTTTTGAGGCATGTTTTGGTAGAAGAGCTGAATTTCCACCTAACTTTTTATTCTTATATTACAAGAAAATTATTTTTAAAGTATCTGGTGGGGCGTGGGCATAAAATAATCATTGTAGAGTTATTCCATGTCCGATATCTTCGTATTGTATATTTCATGTGGACTGTTTCTTTGTTTGAGATATTGATCACGCAATTTTAGAATAAGGATGCGTGAAAGTCTAGGATATTGTGTTCTATGTTAACGATAATGGATAAACTAATAAAAAAGTTTCTCACTTAAGATTAATATTCTTCCAGAAATGTACGCTAACATTTTGTAGTGGATCTATATCTCTGAATTTTGTGATGCTACGTTTGGTTACAAGTGCATCTCTAAATTGTGTGAAACTGCTTGTTATTGTATCATTAAGTGGCCTCATTTGTATGAAAAGTCTATAGTGGCCTAATTTGGGATAATACTTTTGCCATTGGCCTAGCATATAAATGGCCCACAAATTGATGTATCATTCAATTGCAGGGTCACTTCCGAAAAAGGTAAATTTATGTTTTTTTCCCTCTTTAAACTAAGCTGAATTATTTAATGTACATGTCATGTATGGGCCTTTGTTATTATGCATTATTGATTGTCAAAAGGTGGTTCTATATGGAAGGTTTTTGCCTTTCTTGTCATGAATGTTAGGACTTCAATGGGTGTCAGTCAATGGCTTTTCACTCGAGTTAGAAACTGGACATCTATTATGAATTCTGATTTGTCTTACTGGAAGTGGAAAAATTCTACTTAAAAGTATGCATTATTGTTTTCATAAAAGTTGGTTATTTTATCATGAGTAGATATGTAAGTCATGTAAGTGGTCTTTGACAAGGGGCCATAAAAAATTCAAATGTATAATGAACTCACATATACCGATGTCAAGTGCTTGATTATCATAGTGTAGCTCAAGTTTGTGTGAATTTTCATATGCATGGTAAATGTGGGAGTTATATAGGAATATAATGGATTGATAGTTGACAATTGCAACCTACATTCATTGACTGTGTTGTTCAGACTCATTGTTATTTGGCCAAGCTAAAAATATGATTTTTCTTCTTTGATGGCATAGATTGGAAATGAATTTATGCATTTGGTTCAAGTTTTCCCTGTTGGTCCCTAATCTATGCTAGACCATGGAAATGAGGGTTTAGAGGTTGACATACACATCGTTGGGTCATATGGTAGTGTCATACCTGTGGAAGTATTCATTGTTTTCCGTGGATCTGCTGCTTTGCAGAATTAGCTGGTACTTTGCTTGGTGAGCTGAGAGTTGGGTTCGTGTATTGTATGCATCTCCACCAGCACTGTTTTGCCCCCAAATTTTTCTTACGTTGCTGGTTTTCCACTTCTCATGTGTTCTTGTAGCACCTGGGTGATTGCCCCATTCCTTGCTAGCCTTCTGTGAATATCTTGATCTTCTGAAAAGTATACTGAAAATAATTTATGTATGTGTCTTCTATTAATCGATTCAATGTCTTGAAAAAAAAGAAGAAGAAAAAGCTGTATCTTAGGTATCAATTGGAAAATGCAAGTTTGTTTTAAGTTCCATGACCTAAAATGAGAAAGCAAACATTTTCTTGTTCTACTTTTGCATCTAGTGCACCCCCTAAAAGTTGCTCACTCTGCATGTGCTTTTGTGTCAGACTATGATTACATGCTGTACCTGTTTCTGCAGGAAGGACAATTTGTGCCATTGGCTAATTTGATTCCAGCTTTTGGGCACATGCAAACTCACTCAGCTCAACCCACTGAATCTCAGATACACCAGGTTAGTTATGCTATCACCTTATTTCTCCCAACCCTAGATGTTTAAGCTGACATTATCTTCATGGTCTTGATTCTGCATTTAAAACCTTTGTGCACTGTGAGGTCCAGTCAACATGTGTTCCCCACGTTAATGCTGCAATAGATAACAAATTTATTCTGGGATGGTTTGAAGTGAGCATCATAAGAAGAAAATGATTTTTGGGTCTATTCTATTTTATTTTTGGTGACATGTGTATTGTTATTTGAAACCTTTAAGTTTCAATAGTTTTGTGGTGTGCTAGGTATGGCTTGTGGGTTGGCTGTAAATGCTTGTACACACTGTGCTTTAGTTAGAAATGTTGCATTTTCTTCCTGCTAATGTTTATTCAATTGTCCATCATGAATCTCTTTTCCTGTTGTTTACTGGGCACTGGAAAAGATAGGGGCCTTCCTTCTATTTCACTCTTGAGCATGATAAGTGAGGCCACCTGCCATGCATTTAATATCAAAATAAGTTCACAAAGTTAAGAAATGGTGTTCTTTACTGAGTAGCTCATAGCTTTTGAACTTGGCTTGGTTTTATGATGCTACATCAGGTAATCTTTACATGAACAGGTGGATTATATTTATCTATTTGTTTTTTTTTTCAGAAGGGGGGATTGTGCTTGAGGTATAGAGTATAGTAGTGGAAGAAGTGCTGATGTTTCATCTATTTGTAAGATCATTCATCTCTTTAATTAACATGAATTTTGGCTTGAGAAGACTCCTAGCGATGAGTTGATTGGACTAGATGTGAGGCAAGTGTGGGGAAAAATAGAGCTGTCATTTTTGCATTCTTGAGACTTCTCTATAGTCTTCTGTGCCAGTTAGTGGAAGAAAATCTGTTCTTTCATCAACATCTCTTCATTTGACATAAATTTTGGCTTGAGAAGACTTCTAGTGTTGAGTTGGCTGGACTAGAAGTGGGGCAAGTATGGGTGATGTGAGTCAAAGTGGAGGGAAGAGTTGGATCGATCATTCCATGATTTATGAATCCAGCCGGTTGAAACTTGTAGAGGAAAACAAGTTTTGGATGCAGGTTACTTGAATGGAAGTTGCAGTTTGTCACCGGTTGCTTTGAATGATATCAATCATTCAAAGGCTCGAAGGAGGAAGGATAAACCCCAGGTTTTTCCTTGATCAAATGAGTCATGGAAGGGAGAATACATGCAACCAAGCTGGATAGATTCTAAGCTCAAAAATTCTATTATGTCTTCATTTTGCTCGACGGGTACAAGTAGATATATATATAGGGAAGGGAGGCTCGAATTCATGCTTAAATCAGCCGAGTTCCCCCTTAATTCAAGCCCATTAATCACTTGAATTAAGCCCATATAACATCTAAGTTTAATCATAATATCATCTTCTAGATGATACTAATGACTAATCATTACAAAGCCATACAATCAACTATGATAGATACATGAAATTACATCAAACCCTAACATACATAAAATACACTTAAGGTTTACAACAAGTTAATATAACTAATGATAATCATCACCATATCTTCTTGTTGTAAAGTATCATCCCATGTATGCCATAGTCTTGCATGCTTTGAATGCTTGTACACTTTAAGGTGTGTTAACATCTTCTCCTTGCAAATATGTAACATACCTGCAAGAACATCTTGAATTGTTTTCAATACCAAGCATAGACATATTATCAGGAACATTTATTATGATTGGCTCCAATATTAAGAAAGCTAATTCTTCCTTACCTTGAGAATCAATAGGAATATGAGAATCATTAGATGCTTCTGCATCAATGGGGTAAGATAGTGCTGTCAGTTTTGCAACTTTAGGACTGGTCTGTAGTCTCCTTTGCTACTTTTTGTGATATGAATCCCATCATAGATGAAGAATCATCCTGGAAATGTTTATTGCTTTAACAAGGTTAACTAATAAAAGGAAAACAAAGGATAGGAGCACAACTTGTGGCCTATGATGTCAAGAAGGACCTTAGATATAAGGATCTAAGCATCAGCTTTCCATTTTCATTAAAAACCAACATTATAATGAGACGCCACACACACCAACCAATAGAACGGGAGTGACTTATAAGTCTATAGGTTTTGGACACCATAGGAAGATCTTATGAGTCGTAAAAAGTTCTTAGATGAACCATAGAGGAATAAATCTCAAATTGCTTTCATTGATCGGTTGTTGGATGATTTATTACATTGTGTATGATCCTTTGTTTGTAGTGGAGGGAGGAGCTAAAATCCCTAAAGTGCCCCTTTGCCTTGGTCCCCAAGTTGGGGTTTATCTCCTTGGCCCCCAAGCCTAAGAATTTTTTTTTCTAGAAATAAAATATGCTAATAAAGGGATAAAAATTATGAAAAATAATCCTCATAAACTTTTCGACTTGCATTGGCTAGTAGGCCCACCATAGCTAATTTGCTACTTTATTTTATCTCTTTTCCCCCTTCTCATGATCTTCCATTACTAAAAAATAAGAGTAAATTTTGTTGGATACTTGGCCATATGTGCTAATTTTCTCCTCTCAAGGCATCCTTCTCTTTCCATGTTAGCTTGTAGAGTATAATCTTGTATTTTCTTCCTCTTTTACTAGATCACTCGTGTCCCTTGTCTTTGCTTGGCCCTTTGCTTGCTCAATTAACCCACATAATGCTTGAGCCATCTCTTGTGCTGTAGTTCTTGTTATTGGCCCAACAACTCAAAGTTGATGATGACTTGATTGAACTTACACTCCATGTTTGAAAAGGTCTAAGATACACCTAGGCGATAAAAGTCCTAGAGCCTAGGCACTAGGTGCAAGGCACCTGGAAAAGGCGTGCGCCTCGGGTAGTGAGGCGCTGATATTACCAATCTAATATTATTTTTGATCTTCCTAAATCATATAATCTTATCTCTTCAACATCATATTTATTGGTCATTCCACGACCCTTTTCCCCTCCCTTTACTTCTCAACAAGAGTTTTAGTTATTGTATTTATAAAAATAAAACCCAAAAATATCTAATTAGGGATTTTTTCTCTACACTAAAGGCATTTCTTTCCTATATCTTTCAAAGTTATGTTTTTTGATAGTTAATTTTTGGTAAGGCATGTGCCTTAGAGCCTTGTGCATCTTAGTGCACCTTACATGTGCCTTGCATAGGATAATCAAAAACCCTGAATTTTTGTGCCTTAGCACCTTTCAAACAATGAGTCCTAGAGCCTAGGCGCTAAGTGCATGGTAAAGGCGTGCGCCTAGTAGAAGTAAGGTGCTGATATTACCAATCTAATATTGTTTTTTTTTTTTAAATCTTTTATCTTCAAAATCATGTCTATTGGTCTTCCCACGACCCTTTGTTCCCTCCCTTTATTTCTCAACAAGAGATTTAGTCATGTTATTTATAAAAATAAAACCCGGTCACCTAGGAGTATTTAGCCTAGCAGGGTGGTCCTAGCCGATTCACATGGGATTCCACGTGCCCCATGCTACTTGGGTCAAAGCGTAAGCTAGTGATGCTTTCGGCTATTAGACTCCACCGCTTCGCCCAGCAGTATTACGCTTGTGTTGCTCTCCCACAACCCCGATTTCATGGTTTAGGTTGTTCCCATTTCGCTTGCTGCTACAATGGGAATCACTTTGAATTCTTTCTTTATGCTAAATGCATGTATTTCCTTTCTCATTTAAAATTATGTCTATTGTTCTTCCTATAACTTTTTTTGAATGAAATCAAAACTTAAAGGTAGCTAATTTTTGGTAAGGCGCACGCCTCAACACCTTAGTATGCCTAGTGTGCCTCAGATGTGTCTTGCTAATGTTGCCTTGCCTAGGATAAAAAATGCCTCAAACCTTTGTGCCTTAGCGCCTCAGGTGCACCTTTTCAAACACTGCTTGGGCTACTTGATTTCTATCATCCCCTCCTGTGAAGATTGTGACTTGCATCGAAAGGGATTAATGAGTGACATTGAAAGTAGCATTTACATTATACATGAAAGCTCAAGCCGATAAACATTATCAATTTATCATTGATCCTCTCTATCACTTGAAATGGTCCATCTCCCCTTGGCAATGGTTTAAAATTTTGTTGCTTGGACAAGCTCTCTTTTTTTCTTATGGATCTGGGCTTGAAAAAAAAACTTGCTTCTTTCCCTTGTTAGCTTCCTTGGCATAACACTTCTTTCTCTCTTGAATATTGAGCCATATATTCTCATGTATACTCTTAACGAACTCAACCTTCTTGCATTCTAAATTCACAAACTCTTCCATGAGCAAAGAAACAAAACCAAAGATGTTTGCTGATTAAAACAATATAAAACCTCTAATGGCAAAAATTGGGCAGCCGAGTGCACGTCTATCATAAGCAAAGTCCACATGTGTTACATTCCTTCAAAGCTCAAGTTCTTCTGAATAATAGGCTTCATTAATGTAAATAATGTTGTCTTCACCACCTCTATTTGCCCATCTATTTGGGGGTGGCTAGATGTAGAAAATATGAGCTTAGCTCCAAAATTTCTCTATCAAGTCTTTTTTGTTCAATCATTAAGCAACTAATAGATATCAAACAAACATATACGTAGTTTAGGAAAGAAGAATAGGGCATAACATCTTTATTCTCAAGCAATATTCAATATCAGGTGTAACCTTATATAGATTTTTAAGATCAAAATATAAGCTATTATACTGGCTTTCCTCCTAGATTATAGCCTAAAAGATAAGAAAAGATAGAAACCAATGAAAATTATAACTAATTAACAAAAGGTAATACTCCTTTTGTAGGTGAAAACAAGTCACTCTAGCTTTAATTTTTTGCATAAAAAAGTCACATTAAGAAAGTTAAAGAATAATTTTGTTTTTTTATTTCTAGATTTATTAGTTATACTTAAATCTTTTCTCTACTTTGGAAAATGAATATATAAAGGACATATTTGGAAAATCAAGATTAATTTTATTCACTCCTAATAAAGTGCAAAGTCTTATAAAGTGGCTTGTTTTTGACATGCGGGGGGAGTAAATAACTTCTAAGAATGTTTATTGTCTATTTGTAAGCCATTTCCTAAAATGTCTTTAGATTTCCATCTACAATCCAAGTTCAATCAAGTCATGAGTTACTGAAAGTTTATTGGGCCAACTACAAGAACTAAAACAAACGAGACGACCCGACCCATAAGTGGGTCGATTAAGCAAGCGAAGGCCCAAGAAGAGACAAAAGTACACGAGCGGGCTAGTAAAAGAGGAAGGAGATATTAATAATCTACTTTTGTCATATGGAAAGAGAAGAATGCCTTGGGATATGAGAAGGAAATCAACATATATGGCCAAGTATCAAGCAATATTTGCTCTTATTTTTGAGTAATAATTAACCATATATTTTATATGAAACAGGGGAGATTAATACAAGATAATAAGGAGAAAAATAAAGATGAAAATTAGTTATGGTGGTCTACACTAGTCAATGCATGTGGAAGATTTAGGAAGATTATTTATCCAAATTTTTATCTCTCTATTAGGAATTTTTTCTTTTCTAGGAAAATAACATTAGAATATATTATAATGATACATGGGAGAAGGACATATAACCAGACTTGTATAACACCTCCATTTTTACAACTATAAAATTCTATTTGATTAAAAGTTTGTGGAAGCTAAGAGAAAAAAATAGGTAATGTTATTGTTGTATCAGACTTGAAGATAAGTGTCTTTGCCTTATCCATGATTGATAGGTAATGAAAACTAAGGGGGAGTTAAAAAAAACTCAAGTATGATATCACGAATGCATAGTGTTGAAACAAAAGTCTAAGAGAAACAATTTGTAACACCCCCAAAAATCACCATTGAAATATGTTTTAAACGTAAAAACATCCACCATAAAAGGGGGTGTTACTGCCGTAATTGGTATAAGTCTGGCCATAGGCCATCCTTGTACCAATTACAAGATAAAATAGAAATAGGTGCAATCATGATAAACATAGCAAGGAAGCATTTTATAACATAATAGAAGTTAAATGTTTGTTATCAAGGAAATACTGAAATACACAAACATTGTTTAGCGGAAATAAAACATTAAAACTAAAAAGATGGAAATGATCACAACCGGATGTCACTCTCTCCGGGCCCCAACCCTATACTACTACTAAGTCACTCTACCCTAATCATATTATCATAAGTGGCAAAGTCATCTAGAGCATCCTCATTTACCTACATAGGCTTAGGAGGGGACACTGCTCGTGTGAATGAGCAACACCCATAATAGGGGTGATCAGTACGTTATATAGTAAGGTAACAATATAGTCAAGTAGGATTATAGCAGTTAATGATAACACAACTAGAAATAAAATGCGCATAAGCAGGTTATAATGGTTCGTTCATTATTATCAGTTCTCAAGATATTAGTGCAATAATTAGTCAACTCATGAATTATATTCACTTGGGTTCAGGGACCCCACTATTTTCACTGGTGGATCGGTAAATACAATACAACCTACGACAACATACTCCTAACGACAATTCTCACTGGTGGACCGATAAATATAATACAAATCTAGGACAGCACGTTCTTGACCACTATTTTCATTGGTGGACTGGTAAATATAATACAAATCTAAGGCAGTATGCTTCTGGCCACTATTCTCGCCGGTGGACCGGTAAACAGGTACAACCTGCCCCAACTTAAGTGATCTTCCACTTTAAGTGATTAGTGTCTTATTCGTATCTTATTTGTTTTAGAATTGAAGAACCACCCCATTCAAAAAGCTAGGATTTGATTCCTCTTCCAAAACCTTTGAAAAATATGGAGAATCACTAATTTACTCTTTAGCATGCCAAAGTATTGACATAAAAAAGGAATAATAGGGTAGGATGATTATACCCTTCTCTTGATTTGATAGGTTTAAATGAAGGATGAACAATGATTTTTCTTCAACTATCACTAAGTCTTAACCCAACTTTACTTAAAATATGTACAATTGAATTAAACCAAAGGAATTAGTATGTCTTGGCACAAATAGGAGAACAACAACAAGACCACAAGTTCAACACTTACAAAAATATGTGAGGAGAGAACAGGGAGCAAATAAAGCAAAGGTGAAATGAATTAAGTTGTAAAATGGAAAAGAAATTAGAGACTCCCCATATGTCCATTGTCGCTAGCTATGAGGGAGGAGAGAGGTGAGTGATTTTGCCTGCAAGATGGAGTGTAGGAAAGATGAATTGTTTAGTTAGATTTGTCATAGGTGTATTATGGCTAGATTTGTGGTTGATTGAATGTCTCATTGGGTAGAGTAGGAATGTCTACCAGAGAGCCAAACGTGGCGTTAGATTGGTCGAAATAACTTTTATTAATCTATAATGGAAGAAAATTATATTTATTGAAATAAATATCAAATAAGTTTAAAAAATTATGAAAATTTAGGGAAACCCTCAAAATGTTACTGTGAACTCAAATATAAATTTTTATAAATTTTCAACTAGTATTTATTAAATATATCAACTATGGTGAAAAATCAAGTTTTAAAGGTAAATTAAAAAATAATTATCAAAGATATTTAAAAATTTATTAAACTTTCCATATGATTATTTTTACTAATTTCTAACTAAAAAATATTGAGTAATTTTCCATAAGTGTATAATGCATTTTTAGGGTAAAATGCCCAAAATCAAAATTTTAATGATAAAGACCAAATGAAATAGTTAAATTAATTAAAAAATAACCAAAATTTTTAGATTTATATTTTAAGTGATTTTAAACCCAAATAGAATTTGCATGGGAAACCTTATTCTTTTTTATTGAAACTACTTTGTATTACTATAAAAATCATAATATATCATAAATAAAATTTAGGTTTGATATATACCCCCATAGAAAAAAGGTTAAAAAGTAGTGGCTTTATAATCATATAAAGGGTTTAGAAATCCTAGAATGAATTTTTGAAATAATAAATACCAAGATTTTCGACACAAGAATAGAATATTTAAATAAAATAATTTAGGGGAAATATCAAGATTTAACTCACATAAAATTCTATGTTTTATTTTGATCAAACCTAAATTAGGGTTTTGAAAAACTTGGGGCTAGGGCTGGGGGCACTTGTAGGTTTTTTAACTCTTCACTCCACTATAAATAGAGGAGCATATGCATTATCCATCAATTGATAAATGAAAATAATTTGAGAGGTATTCCTATATGCTTCTTAGAACTTTTATAAGACTTATTTAGTTGTGTTTGTCCAAAATCAATGAGATTGAGTGTGGCGTTTTAGTTCTATAACGTTGTTTTTTTGGGAAGTTGGGTTGTATATCCTTATATGTAAGGTTATTATTGGTGCCATAGGCAATGGGTCACATTCCTATTGTTTGTTTACCTTGTAGTGCAATTAGCATTTCTACGACAAATCTCTTCAGCTGTTATGATATATATATCATCTAGTATTATAGCCAAATATCAATGGGTTGGGTGGACACATGTACAAAGCTCCCCTACGTACTTTGTGTTGATTGCGGAAAGAGGTAGCATGAGGTTCGTGTGGATCGCCAAATGAGGCGACACGAGGACATGCAATCTATATGGGGTGGGAATGATGCAATCCCATATTGGTTCTTGTGTGGGTGGTTGTGTAATTTATTAAGGTTGTATCAAACCTCCACTTTTAAGCTAATTTTTGTGGTAGAGTCTGATCTCGAGACCTGGTGGGGTTTTGTCATTGCAAGAGGCCACAAGTAGATGGAGGAGCCTATCTGCACAATATGGAGATCATTTTTTGGTGTTAATGGTGCAAAAATTGGATTCAATCTAGCTCCATTTTATGCCACAAACCTATTTACCAGATGGAAACTGTTTGAAGAAAAAGAAAAAGAGAAAGAAAAACAAAAAGGCATTGTGCTTTGTGGTTTGATATTGCTAGTCCCTTTTATGAAGATATTGCAATTGGACTATTAGGCTTCCAATCTTATAAAAATTAGATTAGCTTTTTCTAAACCTTCTGTATAGCAATGGATTATGCTTTTGTATGGACTATTAGGAATAAAAGAAAAGAAAGAGCAGGAACAGGAGCTTCATCTTTTTTCTTGATTGTTTCTACTATGTACATGCTACGGTGAGAGAGACATTCATATAGATGGATAGGGTGCAAACGTTTTGGTTTATTCATTTAGCATGTGCTGGTGGATCATATTGACCCCTGAGTGTTGGCTGAAAAACAATTAGAAGGGAACATGAAGGAACAATCCTATTCTTTGGTGCTATTGATGCAGCAGCACTGAGCTGAATATTGGGGCTTGGAATGTTTTTGCTTGCATGCACATGTGCTATTTCTTTGTGGCATGTAGAACTAAGATACGATCAGAGTAGACTATGAAAGGCTGTAGAATGATTAGCTGTAGATAGTTTGCGTTTTCCTGTTAAGTAATCATCGATTGAATCTGCTTCGTAACTTGTCTCACAGGTTTTTCGTGGGCAGACAACTACTGGTGCAATTGGTTCTGTTCAAAATCCATCCACTGTTCGACCAAAAGTAAGAGCTCGGCGAGGACAGGCCACAGATCCCCACAGCATCGCTGAGAGGGTAATTGAATTAAAGTGGCAAGCATGCAGCTTTAATAATTTGACTACGAGTTTCCCAGATTCTGAAAATTTAACTTGTTGATTATAGAAAGTAAAAGTAAGATTGAATATTTGTTCCAAGCAAGACAAGTGAGTAATGAGATTTTAAGTAAAATATTGTAGGGCTAATTTAGAGGCATAACAACAAATTTCATAACTATCATATATATGAACTATTTGCATGGGAGAATGCTGATTGTCGTTCTGATAAAGAGAAGGGGTGGGGGAAAGTAGGAAATGAATCTATTTACTTCATTGATAGATGAATGTATAATAACTAATCTGGAGATAACAACTTTTTCTTTTTTCCTTGATTGTCAATTGCCTGATGTCTAGCATGATCTGGTCCTTGTACTTTGAGTAAACTAGTATCTTATATTATTTATGTGCAATTTTACTCTTTCTTTTTCCCTTTTTGTTTTCTGCCATTTGATTTCTTGTGGATACAGTTGCGGAGAGAGAGAATTACAGAGAGAGTGAAGGCTTTACAGGAACTGGTTCCGAGCTGTAGTAAGGTTCGTGACACCTTAACTCTTACCAGAAATTTTACCCTTAATTTGTTTCTGTAAGTTTGCTTAATCAAAGTAGTTGGTTTGATGACATTTTTTGAAATTGGAAATTGATATTAGGAAAAAATGATTGCTTAATTACTGTATTGATTTCGGAATCTGTTGATTTTGTCGTAATTGTGTTAACTCCACTTATTTTTTATCGTGTACTACATGATTTACACAAAGACGAAGCAGTGGATCAGTTGACGGTATGTCATATATAAGGAAAGGGTTTTAAGTTCATATAGGTGTTATGGCTGTCTAATGTTTTATCCCTCACTCATTTTTAGTGCCTCAAACAATACTGGTTATGCTTTATCTAATATGTCTTTAGTTATTAGAAGCCAACAGTTTTGACATGAGCAAAACAGTTGAAGATTTACCTCTTATCCTTGGGCATGACAGATTACTTGTATTGTTGTGCTATAAATTAAGCTTGAGCTTTTCTTTGGTCCCCCGTTTATCACAAGCATTCTTATGATTGTGCTGCTCTTTTTATCTGATTATGTTTTTGCCTTTGGTCAGAGTATAACTTCATCATACAGTATAATCATATGCCCTTATGAATAAGAAATCCTAGTAATTCTGAAATAATGATGCTCATTAGTTCTGACTAAATTGGGACATTTGATCATATGATCTACCAAATAAAATGAACAAATCAGAACCTGATATCTTTTATAATAAAGCAAAAGTTTTACTTTGAATTTTAAATGCCTTCTTTCTGTGTTTGTTTTCATTTTTCCTTTTCACTGATCATACATTTGAATGAAATCCTTTTGCTTCTTATGCATGAAGGGTGTGTGGGGACTGTTGAGCGAAGTATGGCTATTGTTGCCATTGTCGATGACCCCATGTATTAATTTGCCCTTGTTTGGATGAATTTATATGTTTCGTTGACTGTTTACTGTCTGCACGACTACATAACTTACAACTTGGTAATCCCTGCTTAATAGATCCTGGCTCCCAAAGGAGCAAGCAGGGGCAAGAAACAGTTGACTGTGTTATAAACTTAGCACACAAAAGGGATGTTGTATCTTGGCTCCTTGGTTTCTGATTTAAGTTTGGTATCCTTGTGCAGACAGATAGGGCTGCCATGCTAGATGAAATTCTAGACTATGTGAAGTTCTTGAGGCTTCAAGTGAAGGTAAGGTCCCTGCTTTATGTGTCATCTTCAAATTCACCTTTATTTCTCTTAGCCATAACAGTTCATCCATTTGATTATTCCTTACCCAGAATGTACGATTTGACAGGTTCTGAGCATGAGCAGGCTTGGAGGAGCTGGTGCTGTGGCACAGCTTGTAGCAGACCCGCAACTATCAGTTCTGGTAGTACATAAGGAGCAGTGGTTGCTATGCAAGTTTTAGTGTGCTTCGTTAGAATGTTACTATGCTTTAGCGTTCTTTTCGTCTGAGGTAGCCTTATCTCTGCAAGGACCATGTTAACGCTAAGTTGATCTTGGGAGGATATGCAGTTAAGCGGACATATTAAGGTCCTAGATTGTTGGGCTGGCCAAATAGATTTTCTCTGTATATGAAGCAGTCCAATAGTTGCAGAAGGGACTCAATTTGGAGTACAAATACGAGAAGGGCTCACGAGACCTCATATTTTATATCGGCATCATCATTATAAGTAACCCATTTCGTGGATCTATCTAATCTAGGAATCATTGGTTGCTATATCTGTAAACATTCTGAGTCTGATTTTCTGCCCTTCTGAAAAAGAACAGCAATCTAAGTAATTGGATCGGCAATTAAGTTAAAACAGCAGTAGAGAAGTGGTGAATACAGTTTTTGTTGATATCCTGATGGATGCGTCCTTACATCTATGCATGCTTGCTGTGTAAATGTGGTGCATATCCATTTTAGTCATTTCAACGTGCAATTCTAACCCTTCGTTCATGTTACTTCTGACAGGGTGATTCTGTTGAAGTTGGGAATAATCAGCAACCATGGGATAAGTGGTCAAGTGATGGCACCGAACAAGAAGTTGCTAAACTGATGGAGAAGGACGTGGGCGCAGCCATGCAGTTCCTTCAGTCAAAAGCACTTTGCATAATGCCTGTATCGCTTGCTTCAGCTATCTTTTCCTCGCAGCAGCAGATGGACGCTTCTTCCCAGGTGAAGCCAGAACCAAGTGCACCATAACTGACCCTCAAGTGACTTGTCATGATACTCGGTGTCTGAAGTTTGCCAGTCTTCGCTTGCCATCTCCTAAGTTGTGATTTGCATGGTGTTTGTTGGTCGCGGGATGTGATGGGGCTCATTTTGTAGTATCAGTGGTAAATAAGTGGGGTCCAACTCGAAGGGGCGGAGGCATCTTCATTTGTGGTTATTAGTTTAGTGCAATGGTAAAAGGTGTGGTAGATATGTATCCTTGTTGCTAGTTGATGTTGTGAGTAGGTTTTTATCTCGTTTCGAGTGTATCGAATACTGCTCGACTTTTGTTTGTCATCACTGGTGTTTAATTTAATGGCACTTTTCCTTTCCTACATTTTGGTTGTGGCATGTACATTGCTCATCAATAAAACCTATGCACGCCGACCGTGCCAAGTAAAACAGAACTAGTAGTAAGTATTTGCTTGGGTTCTACTGATAGAGGCAAACTATGGTTGCATGTCTTTATGGGGGTTTGGTTTAGGGTTAATGGATTGATTTGTCTCTAGTTATTTCTTTTAATAATAATAATAATAATAAAAGTTACTAAGGATTTGTTTGGTAGGGGACAAAAGAGGTGAAAAATATTTTCTTATATTATGCTTTTTATACCAAGTATTTAAAAAATAATAAAATATATTCAACAAATATCACATATAAAATGAGTATTTGTTAGAATTTTTTAAAATTTTTAAATAGATTATATAAGATATATAAAATATTTAGTATTTTTTTTATCTCTATTATTTCTATACCAAATGATCATTTAGCTTAATGAATGTTAATTTTTTTTTTCTTAATTCATCCAATTCTCTTCATATTTATAATCTCCAATTTGGGGTAATAGGGATGAATAAAATAAAAAGAAATTTTATCTAATTAGATAGAAATATTCTCAACCTAAATTGTATTATAGAAACGATTTTAAATGTAAGTGTCATTTGTTTTACTTTTTAACATCTATCAACCTCAATCTAATGAAAATTAAAATAATAATTATTTCAATTTGATTAATATTATTTGAATAATAATTTAAAATATTTATCTCAATACACTTCTTTTCCTCTACCTAAATTAATTTTTAATATTTATTCTTCTAAATCAAACAAAGTATGAAAGCTCGAAAGATAAAGCTGGTAGGTTAGGATTTACTATCGTAAATTGTAGTTTGATCTAGCGTATGTACTAGTGAGTGAAACGAGGAGTCAGGCTGGGTTTTTGGGGCGTGATCATTTCCACACCTACTCAGCTAGACTGGATCGTAGGCCAATTTCTGGAAGTGGGCCAGATATGAGGTTTAGTCCTTTTGATAGAGCTATAAGAATGAATTGCAGTGAAATATTCAACTTCTGCCTTCAGACGACCCTTACGAAAAAAAAAACGGAAGTAAAATAGTAAGGTCTCTTATTTTTCAAACATTAGTTTTAGCCTCGAATCATAACAAAAGTAATTGGATTAGAGCATATTAATTCATAATAGTTACTACTACTATAATAACAATAAAAATAAGATTTAAATATTTTAAACATCATAACAATAATATATATAATTGTTATTCTACATATAAGTATTATTGTATATATAATAATTATTATTATATTTATAATAAAAGCTGGAACAATAATTGATATTCTTACTAATAATATTAATAGCAGTTTTTTTTGTATTATTATAATAATTATGAGAATTATTATTATTATTATTATGATCATCATCATCATCATAAAAATAATAAAAATAAATGAAACAACTCAACATATTTGTTACAATAAATCAAAACAAAATTAAATTCTAGAATGATTTTACTCAATTAAAACCCAAGCTAACATGTTTTCCGTAGATTCAAGCTGAACTCAGACTCAAAAAATTTGTTCAATTTGGTATTAATTTAACCTGACATATACTTGACACAAACTGAACCTAAATCTAAACCAAATCATTGCAACCCAAATCAAACCAGAGCCAAAGCAAACTCAACCTAATCTAATTCCAAACAATTTCATAGAAAGTCTATTTTTAATTTGATTTTTTGCCACCTTTAGCTAAACCTTTGGTATATGATAACTCATATTTAATATGTCGTGAAATATATTGATTGTGAAGTTGTAATCAAAGAGCATCCTACTTTTACTGAAGATAGATATTAATCATATCAATTTGGTGATGTTAATTCATGGTTGCTAGTATGTAGATTGACATAATTTTTTCGACTTATCTTTCTATTCATTCTAGTGTAAATAAAACAAATTCACTTTATGCATGTGTGCTCTTTATTATAGTTAAGATGACATTCTATGAAATGTAACTAATAATTATTGAGAATACAAATAATATTTGCAATTAGTTATAGGAATATAACTAACAATGAGGCCTTTTTTTAATTTGAATGGATAATCATATATCATTGTAATACTCTACATTCAAAACCATATTTTATTTAGAAATATTTAAAGTTAACAGGAATGTTAAAATGAATTGTAAACATTTGGTTTAAATTAAGGAATCAATTGACATGTAATTTGTGTGTGTTATTAACTAATATGTCAAAACAAGTAAAATAGTTCTATTAGAACTCGTCATATTTATAATATTTTGATTCAAATATCTTCCTTATGATCATCTAACTTGAGGGATCTATTATACTTTGATCATAAATGTTTTTAAGGAGTTTTAAATTCTTATCACAAACTTTTATCTGATTTAATTCAACTATAAGACAATCTCCCACCAAATAACACCTTTTTTTTTCTTTTTTCTTCATTTGCTCTTAGTCACCTAATTTCTCTCCTATATGTATACTCAATTGCTTTAACTATCTTATTTCTCCTGCCTTCTTCACCCACAAATCAGATCCTATCTCCCTCTCTTTTATGCTTTGCTAACCCATTGCAAGTATACACTTGAAACTCCATTTTGTTTTCCATTTTAAGGAAAGTTATAAGTTTTCTTATGCTTTGCATCCTCACCTCATTTTTTTTCCTTGCTGTGTTTTAGCTTCATAACCTCCCATCTTCTAGTTCCTTAGTTTTTTCTTAAATAATAAGATGTTAATGTTAGTTGTAGTGGAGGAAATCCTTAGTTCCTTTTCTCTTAAGCTCATCCCTTTCAAGAGAAGGGTTTAATTTCTCTTTATGCTTTCTATCTTGTCTGTTTTTTAAATTCTAAATGTTTTTTTTATAATTTTTTTCCTTTGATTTTGTTAAGGTAATCAATGTTCCAAGAAGGTGGCCTTATAGTATCAGGTTGGTTCTTCTTTTCTTGAAGATTTTTCCTTAGGTATATTTAACTAGATCCTTTAGATGTAGAATTTATGTGTTTTAATTTTTTCAGGCATGGATCCATGAGTGATTATATATTTGAGGGTATGATTAATTATTTTGATGTATAAGTATGCTATATGTATGTTGAGGAATGAAATATTTTGGTCTTATTGTAATACCCCATCTTTTGTAAAGTGTTGAATGAGAAATTATGCCAATTTTTGGTGTTCGATTTTGATTTGAGATTATGATTGGGTTTGACGTAAAGTTGGATTTGAAATGTGGTTGAAAAATTAAATTTAATAATTTTTTCATGTGAACCTATTGACTGGTTCCATAAACCTATCAACTGGTTTGTTTTTTTTAGTAAAATAGTATTTACTTGACCAAACCAATCGATTGGTTGGAGAGCCGATTAACTGGTCTGTAAAATAGTCTACTGGTAAGCCAAACTGATCAACTAGTTTGTTAAACTAGGTATATTTTTTAAACCTAATTTTTTGGAAAAATTTATTATACTAAAATAGAACCTTGTTGACCCATGCTGAATTGTTTCGAAAATATTCTTAGCCTCTTTCATGATATATTTGGCCCAAAAATACTACCTCAGATCAATTGGGGAGTCAATTGGGATAATTGAGGGGGGGGGGGGAGGAGATGACCTTAGCTTTGTCTTCTTCTACATTTCTCCTATGCATATTTCTTGGATCATTTCTTCGATCTCAGACTCGATTATGCTCAACTATGAGATTCCTTCCATGCTGACCTTTCATTTCCCCTCTTATGTATTGCATTTTTAGACCAATCGACCTTCACTCCTTTAAAATTACCATTTGAGCTCTAGAGAATAGGTTAGCATATCTTGAACAAAACCTGCCCATCTATCTCAAATTCAAGCAGTAATAATTAGGGTTTTCAATATGTTCCTGACTACACTTGTGATTTGTATTGATTTGTTAGCTATAAATAGCCCTAATCACCCTTTTATTTAACTTTATTTTAGCCACCGAAATACTTAACTCTTTAACATTCACCTTCTCCCCTTTTCACTTTGATGCCTATAGTCAAATTTCTCTTACTTTTCTGATCCTTTCTTTAGCTCCCTCTTGTTTTAATTTCTAAGTATGAAATAGTTAGATTTAGGAAAAAGGTTGAATGGTTCAGCCGAATTACCCTATATTTTCATTTGGGTGTGATGTTTATTCTTTCTCGTCTATTTTAAGTTTGGATTTGTAAATGTTATTTATAAATTTATGAGTTAAAACTTGTTGTTTTTAAGGTTTTGAAAGTTGAGGAATTTACAGGTTGAGTGTTCTTGTTTAAGAAAAGTTTTGCCTGCATCACTAAATTATTCTTACTTCTAAAATGGGTTATGAGTAAAATTACATATTATGGAGCTCTTTATGTTTAAAATAACATGTTGGCACAAATATATAACTTATAGAAATAGATTAAATGGTTAGACTATGTATTTTGAGTGAAAAGCATGAATCTTGAGAAAATATAGGGTTATGATGACTAATGATGAAATGTGCAACTAAAGTAAGCTAAAAATATGTTATGTGATGTTAAAACATGTTCCAATATGGTATGATAAAGATTTATAAGCATGATCTGCATGAAAATGATGTTTGGTGCTATCTAAGGACAAACAAATTGATTGGTTATGCTAAACTGATATACTAGTTTCTAGAATAGTTGATTAGTTGATCTAATCCATCGACTTGTAGGCTTATAGAGACCTTGGTCTTACTCTCTACTTAAACCCATCAACTAGTTGGGCATAACCGATCAATTGGTTTATGAATAATCTACTAGTTTGCCAAAATAGATCAACTAGTTTGGGGGAAAAGCATGGTTTGGTTGAGCCAAACCAATTGATTGGTTAGTCCAAACCGATCGACTAGTTGGGTCAGACTAATTGACAAGTTGGTTGGTTTGTATGATTTATTTCTTCTTGGTTTGGATATCTTTGAGGCTTTACATGTGATTGTTTTATGATTATTTAAGGGATAAAATATAGATATTATCATAGATTAATGACCTAGTGAATGGATTAAATGGAACATGATTTATGACATACTTAATGGGTGTTGTACATGTTTAAAGGGTGTACCACATATGAAATGTGGTGGTTTTGAGGAAAAAGGTGATGAAGCATGGAATGTGTCTTGAATGGAATAATATGATGGGCATGATTAATGTTAGATAAGAATAAATGGAAATCCCACACATGGTTGGAGGATGGAAAGGATTAATATGAAATAGATATGTGAATGTCTTGATTACTCTTTGTATGGGCCTTATGTGATCATGTAATCTCATGAATAATATACTAATTATGTATAGTGAAAGACAATTGAGCTATGTATAGGTATGGGTTATCTCATCCTTGATTAGCTATTGAGAGTTAGTTTGCCTTTGGGCTTTTATTGGTGCCTTTTTTTTTGGGATCCTAGTAGATCTCGGTGCGTTACCTACTCTAGACATTGATGATTTACTAGGAGGTATCGATATTAAAGCGTTTGGTTACATAGGTGGTAGGCTTTGGCTTGGACTTATGTCCATTACGGTTATTAGCTTTGGCCTATACTTTATGTCCATTAGTTTGGATATACTTCTACAGTATATAAGACCATGGGGTGGTGTGCAGTTCATCGCTTGATGATAAATAATTAGATAATGACTAGAACGAATGGTTGGATGGTGATAATGGTAAAAAGTGGAATGAATACTTTATTTTTTAATACTATTTGATTATTTTGCCTAATTTTTTTTTCTTGTGGTTAGTTAAAAAGGTTAGTCAACTGGTCTTTATAACCAGTTGACTAGTTGTTTGGGTCCTTTTTAGTATTTTTGATGGGTTGATCTTCTTGGTTAACTTTTTTTTTTTACCATGGCCTTATTTTAATGAATTATAGGAATAAGTAGTTAAGTGTGGAAGTATGATTGTGTGTGGCGCATTGTACTTGAATTAAATGATCATGTTTGAAGTGAAAGATAAATGGATATGAGTTGCACCAAATATTTATATTAGGTTAATGATTTTTAGATGGTATACCATGTGTAGCTTGAGGATGACCTTTGATGTAGGATTGTGAGTGATATACCTTTCCTATTTAGGAGAAATGTCTGGTTTGTCTTTTTTTTTTCTTCATTAGTTAAAGCTCTATATCTACTCTATTTGGATCTATACGCTTCTTAGATGGTATTGATGCTTTAGGATTGATTTAATAAGGTGGTTAACTTACACTAACTATATACATTAGGTTAGTTGGTGGTAGATAATCCATCATTGGTTTGATCTATGTTCACTACCTATACTGGGTATATTGGTGGTAGATAGTACACATTTGTTATTTATTGTTGTGCTAGATATCTTTATTGGATTAACTAGTGGGAGACAATCCACTATGTTGTTTTGTGTGCTTTGCTAAATATCTATATTAGGTTAGTATTATATATAATCCATCATATTTGGATATGGAATTCGTTATGAATGTGGTGTTGATTATTAATGATGAGGTGTATAAGTATGCCTAGATCCCTTTTCTTTTAGTGTTGGTTTAGATATGATATGTGATTTCATGTATTTAACTATATCACAAGATTTTTGATTTTATACCATGCCCTTTGTGTCTCGTGTTGCCTCCATGAGGGAGATCTTGTTTGATTAGTATATTAGTGTATTGATAATGCACTTTGTAGATGACTTGTTGCAGGTATTGTAGGATAGCAATATTTACTTAATGTGCCAGGTTAAGAGTGATGTATTTAATTTGGGACTTAGAGTGAGAGATATCTAGTAGTGTTCTTTGGAATCTTTTATGATCCAAATATTTTGGAATCTTATGTTCCCATCCTCCTTTTCTTCCTTGGGGTGATATATTTAAGGAGTTGATGTGGCCGTAGCCGTCACACAATTTAAACCCTCTTGTTGTCAATTGTAGCACTGGTAAATAAGGGTATCGTTCTAGGCCGGGGATTGAGAGAGCCCACCTCTATTTAATTAGGTTAAAAATAAATAAAAATAAAAATCCTAAATAACACAAAATAAATAAATAATAAAAATACTAATGGGGGTTATAAAAATAAAAATAATAAAATAATAAAAGGAATAAATAAAATAATAATAAAAATATTGGGAAACCGCAGATATGATAAAGATACTAGGGGAATCAAAATCCACCACTATATTAGATCAAAATATAATATTTATTTCTAAGTCATATTTTAATCATGAGAAAGAGATTGACCAAGTTGTACACCAAAAGTAGGTCCATACACCTTATATTACTTCCTTTAATTAATTAATACGAGAAAGCGTCAATATTAACCCTATTAAATACTAACAGTATAGCATCAACAAGCAGCTCCTATATTTAACTAGATTTAATGAATTAAGTATAATCGGAAGGCTATCAATCTAAGTACCCAAACTAGTACACAAAGCATATCTAGATGTATTTTCTTTCCTTGACTCACACGTATTTAAACGTTTTACTACTTCAGTTAGAATCACAAAACTATTAGGTGAATTGTTATCTAACCTATCTGAAATTTATATATATAAATTCTAGTATATTTAGATGACCACCTAGCAGGTAAATAATCCTACATACTGTCACTTATGAGGAAACCAGAACAAGGCATGCACCAAATAAATTATACTTGACAGAATTATATGTATAAATGATATCAATTAAAATAGAGTCAAGAAATAATCTCACGAAACAAAGAAAATAAAATTATATCTTAAACCCTAATAAAAGGTTTCAATTTATTCCCTAGAAACAAATAATCAGTCAACCATAATTATAGAATTAATTACACAGAAATATATATCTAAAATATAAATTAAAATAAGAGAAAGAAATAACCAAAATTAATTTTGGATAAAAGATCAAGACTTTATTTAGATAAAAATTAATTTTATCTGAAATAAATTCTACCGAATAAATTTCTTCCCTACTTTTCTTCCTTTCCGGTGCTGAATTTTGTGCAACTATTTCTTTTTCTTTTTCTTTCTTTCCAACTGATGGCTGACGGGGCTACGACGCTGAAGCTACTGTTCTTCTCCTTGGTTTCAGTGCTTGATGGCTCTACCCTCCTATGTTCGCCTTGCCTCCTTTCTTCAGCATTATCCGTGCGTCCTCCCCCGTTTCCTTTTTTTTTTCTCTCTTTTCGTGCGGCTGCCATGTCAGCCCTACTGCGTCCTTGTTTGGTTGCCTCGTCGCTGCGTTGTTTCTTTGTTTCTTGTTCAGGCCTTTGGGCCTTTAGCTTTTGGGCCGTTGGTCCAAAGGTCCAATTCTTTTTTTCTTTTATTTAAAAATAAAATCAGTAAAATAAAATTAATAAAAATGAATAAATAATATTATATTCTAAATTTACATAATTTATATCATTTTAGCTTAAATAATAATATTTATGCAATTATTACCACTTAAGCATAAAATAATAATTATTCACCTCTATTAGTTAAATAAAATACTAAAAACTAAGATTATAAGGGTATAAAATGTGTCAAAATATGAACTGATCAGGAGTTGATCTCTATAATAATTATATTGTTATATTATTATCTTCCACTTGTTATCTCTATTTTGTGGCTTTCTTGTGAAATGTTTTAGCCCTGATCTTAGTATGAGAATCATATGATAATCAAGTTTTTGCTAAGAGTGGTGATAACACATTTAACATCACCAATTTTTAAAACCACAAAAATTTCATTTAAGACAATGCATAAGAATTTAAAAATCAAAACTAAGAGATGTTACTACCACATCAACCATGGAGAGAGGTGTGATAAGTCACCTTAATCATGATTGATGCAAAGAAAAACTGAACACAAGTAAACGAAAGCAATGACAAAACTAATAGGCATATAAGTATGATATGATAGAGTTTAAATAACCAAAAGCATAAAAGAGATAGTTATCTATTTAGCCTAACTCTCAACTTGTACAAAAACATAAACCTTGATCCCCAATTGGTAGGCATCTAAAATCTCACAATAGGAGCAACATCACTATTATACTCTAGCTCAGAGTTGTATCCCTACAAATCATCAAAGTATGCTTGCCTAAGGAAAGGGGTCATCATTGTGCCACAATATAGCAACCAGTATGAAGGTACTAAGTAAGAAACCTTATTTTGACAAGTGGGATTAGGCCTATGTGACACATATGAATCATGCTTCAACAATAACATACAAAACATTATAGACATACATAACACAACACAAAGATCAATGTAATGAAACCACATGCATATTAGAGGTACACCAAGCAATTAATATCTTATCAAATAATTAATTAAAGCAATTGTGTCCAAGCCATTAATTATGAATTCTAACTGTTCAATATATTATACCAATAAGAGATATAAATTAAAGTTTGTGCATAGTCAAACCTATGGTCAACTATAACGCCCTAACCTAAAATATATATTTTTTTTAAAACTATGTCGATATTAAATAAATTAGTTTTTATTTTGAAACGAGCTTGAAAGTTGAATATAAATGTGAATTTTAGGCAAGTTTTCCTAACTGATTGATAGTTAAACCTAAGAACTAGTAATTTTATTTCCTAATGAATCAATTGACTGATTTGCTCAAACTGATTTTTATTCAAATCTCTTTTTGATGTTTATGAAAAATTCTTACTTCAATCTATTTGTGCTAATAATCATATTTTGTGCTTTGTGATTATTTTTAAAAGCACATTTCAAGGCATTTCTAACCTTTTCTCTCTTCACTATCCCTTCCTCTCTCTTCTAATAGACATGATCATGTGTTTGAATTTATACACCTCTTCTCTAATTTACCAACCCTCTTCCTTGTCTCTCCCTTGTTACAATTTACCTCCATTGCATTATCATGCATCTCTCTTATACCTTAGTTGCCTATAGTCAACCCATGTTTGAATTCTCTTGCTCCCACTTGTGGATGCTAACCATCCCTCCTCTATACACCCCATTCTTGATTTATTCTCACCCCTTACCATATGCACTTTCTCATTCTCTCAATTTCTTGGTGAAAAAAAAATCACGAGTAGTGGCCAATTCTCCATTTCTCTCCCTTCACTTTTTTACTGGAAAATAGAGGTTTACCTCTTATTCTCTTCTCTTCTCAGTCAATTATTATCTCTTATCTCTTCTCCTAATCTTATATTTAACTCTTATATGTTTCTCTTAAGAAATGAAGGATAGAGGTTTTGAGAATATTTAAAGATATTAACTACATTCTCCTTGAAATTATATTTTAAGAGAATGGTTGGGTTCTTCTTCCGTTGAATTCATTTTATTAAGTTTTAAAAAAATATTGTTAATTATTTTGATTCCTTATTCCTTTAGGAATCGAGGTCTTAGTAGAAATCTATCATGTTAGGAGTATTTTGTGTTAGAGGAATTACTTAAAGGTAAAGCTATCTTATCTCTAATATAGATAAGGTCTTTCATTAACTATTGTGGTTTCATGTTCTTGGTATATTTCTAGTTTGTGTATGAGTTAATTGAGTTCTTTTACTTAATCATGTGGTAAAGTTTTCATCTTTGAAGTTTAAGCATGTGTAAATTCTACTATATTATGCATGTTTCCAGTAGATTTGAGCATGATTTTGTTAAGTATTGATTATACCATGTAACCATGTGATTCTATGTATGTAATATATGTTTTTATGTGTTTTATGACATAAAATCATTCTTGGATTAATATGGAAAAATTGAGTAAATTTTGATAAGCGGATTGTGGGTTTGGCACTTATTTGCCCAAACTACTCAATCACTTTATTGGATCGATTGAGTGGTTGAGCAAACAGTCACTTAGTTTGAAATTCATATTTAACTAGTCATGATAACTCTTAATTAACTTAATGAAACAGTCGAATAATTCCCTTGAATAGTTAATTGGTTTACCAAAACCATCGGTTGGTTACCTTGTGACCAGAGTAGTTTGGTATCTCCTTAGACCCATTAATTAGTTTGGCTAAACACATCGAATGGTTCCTATGATCACTTGATCGGTGGGAATGACCAGCTGACTATTTTTGCTGGTTTCATTTTTATGTCAGGTTTGGTATATCTATACCGATCAAATGATCCTAGCAACTGATAGACTAGTCTGCTTGAGCTCGCCATACTTGATTATTTGATGATCTTTCTTCGTGACTTTTATCTTAATCTTACCATTTAGTTACAACATATTAATCATGATTTCAAAAATGCTTAACTAGAATTTAATGAGTATCAAAATGATCATATTGTAGTGCCTTGTTTGGTTGAGTTTGGTGTTTCCTTAAAACACCTAATTTGGTGGCTTGTATGATTTGGTTAGTGTTTTGTGTCAATAGTTAAAACACCCAATTAGATTGATATTTGAAATTGAATAATGGAATCATAAAGGCCTTTCCCATATGCATACTTAGGATTTAGGTATTTTTTGTGCACTTTAACCTAGGTGTCCAAGTGTGTTAGATGTTATAGAACCATGAGAAAAGGTCCTTGGCATTATCATTATTGTGGTGGGTGTATCAAAACCATAAGTGAGAATATGCCCCCTCATATAAGGTCCTAGGTTTGGTTAACATTGAATATCCCATAGAAAACCCCTTGGCTAGCATGTAGTGGTGGTGGGAGTTGTAATCTGAAGTTTGTCCCAGTCTTAGATATAGACAATGGTTTGATTCCCAATAATTTATCTGGGTATTATAGACCAAAAATTTAGTGTATTCCCCCTCACCTAAGTGCTCACGTTCGGTGGATATTGAATATCCCTTAGAAAATCTCCTAGCACTAGCATGTAGTGATGATGGGAGTTAGATTCCTACACTAGCCCTTGTCATGGATAATGATATATTGTGGCTTGTTCTAGAAACTAATTTATGCATATTCTATATTTCTTGTTATGTCATATGTGTATCTACTATCCAATGCATTATGTTCCTCTAGCTATGTATGATTATATACCATGTTATTATGTGACATCAATGTGTAGCATGAGCCCTTACCATGTTGTAGGTAGTATGTTTTACCGATACTTCACTATATTGATACTACATTTGTACAATAACAGTGATGATCCACCTTATGTTTTGGTGAGAAAAAGGATGATTTGAAGGGGTATGATTCTCAGCTAGAGTATATTGAGGATGATGATGTAGGCTAGTAGCTGGAAATTGCTTGGGGATCGAGATTTATATTTTATTGGTTAAGAGTTAAGCTAACCAGTTAGATGTGTTTTGCCCATAGTGTTGGGCTTTTTTTGTTCTTTCATTTATTTTAACTCTTAGCTTTGGTTCATGTATTTAGATCTTGTAATCTTTTCTCATCTATATTGTCTTATCTCGTTCTTATCATTATTATGTTACTAGTGCATGCATATTTTAGTCCTTTGTTCTATTTTGTCTTGCATTAGGCTTGGGTTAGGTGATAATGTCACCTCTTTCATGGTTGATGTGGTGGTAACATTCCCCAAATTTTCTTTTATAAATGCTTTCAAATTGTCACTAAAATAACTTTTTTTGTTCAAAATTATGGGGTATTACAAGTTGGTATTATAGCCTATGACAGTAAAATCCTAATATTGCATTTTGAAAATGATTTTTCTTTGGCCTTTTCTATGATTTTAGAATCATATGTAGTTTGTGAGTGAACACTGATTTAGGTTGGGAGTTGGCTTTAAATTTCCTAGCCGAACTAATTGTGGCTTTATCTGTAATGTGCTACCACCATGTATAATAACAATATCAGTGGTAGTTAGCGCTTTTAAAACAAATTTTAGTATTTTAGATTCTAAATGGCTGTGAATAGGTGAAACAAGCCCTTTATGGAGTATGGAGTGGAAGATTCAACATAAGGAGGCTCTACAACCACCACTACCTCCTCCTTTCTTGGTGTTGCCACTAGAGGAGTGGCTTTACAAGGTTAATCATCATTGCCAATCAATCTCTAAGGTTCAGGAGGACCCAGATGTTTAGCTAAGGAATTTTGAAGTGTTTTTTTTTGTGGCTAGTGGATTCTCTAAGTGTAAGCTAGTAAACATTAGAGTTTTCAACTTGCAAGGTCATGCTAACGAGTGGTGGAGAGGTCAGCGGTTGAGCGATGCCACTACAAATTAGTGGGAGATTTTTTTTGAATTGCTTACATTTCTAACCTAATTGCTTGAGGATGGTAAAGTATGAGTAGTTCATTACTTTGCACTAGGGTATGCCTACAGTGGAGGAGTACTACAATCGCTCCAAAGGTTAACATTGACGAGTGAATGAAGGTTCATCAATTTAAGTTTGGGTTGAATATGAGACTTTAGGAAATGTTTCAGGGTTCTCATGCACAAGACTTACAAGATATTTATGGTTATGCTATGGAGGCATCATCACCTGCACAGGCTCATAGTACCTAGTTAAGGGCCAAGCGGACGTTTGAGGATGGTCAATGCTTAGGGGGAGAGAAGCAGTTTTAGGCCATAGAAAATGACTTTTTGGGCTTGCACCATATTTTAGATAGCAGTTGAGCTAACTATTAGAAATGAAAATTTTTTGTCAGTAACGTTGCAATAATCAGTTTAGAGCTCGTTACATGAGTTAGTTGGTCTAGTGTCACAACTATGGTAAGTTAGTGTATAGATAATTTGAGTGTTAGAATACTAGGGTTAACATTTAGCAGGGGATAACATGTTCGCATGGTGCGATGGCTTAGACGTTGCCAGCTTAGATGGCTCAGCCAAAAAATAGTGGAATTAGTAGGACTACTCCATAGTAGAGGGTTTAGAGGCCCTATGATTTTTTAACAAGGCAAGGTTTAGGTAGTAATATAGGAGCACCTCCAGGTAGCTGCTGAATGTGATGAGTCATTGAGAGGCTAGTCGATAGATAGATATCATCACAGTTACATTTATTATTTCTTCCTTTCTTACATATTTATTATTCAACTCAGGTGCTCCGCATTATTTTGTGTCTTTCACTTTCATAGTTAGGGAAGCTATAGTTCCTTTTGATAGGATAATGACTTTAGTTGTGCTCCTATTTGAGGATAAAGTTTCATGTGCTAGGTTATATAGGGATGTGGCATTAGTCATTAGCGGAGTTGAACTTTCAATAAACCTCATAGATATTGAGCTTAAAGACTTTGACGTGATTTTAGGAATGGATATGCTCTTGCTATATCGGGTTGTGATTGATAGTGAATAAGAGCTCTTTGTTCTCAAAGGATATAAGGGTTCTAGGGTATCCTATAGCAAATTCAAGCTTAGGCCCTCACTAAGGATGGTGTCCACAATTATGTTTGGTACATTGGTACAGAAGGGATACCCACTCTACTTGTGTAGTTTTAAGGACTTGAGAGCCAATGAGTGATCAATTGAGGATATCCTAATGATACAAGAGTTTTCGAACATATGTTTTAATGATATCTCGTGTATGCCTCCAACATGTAAGATATAATACACGATATATCTTCTACCAGGGATGGAGATTGTGTCAAAGGCACCCTATCACATGGCACTGATTGATATGGTAGAGTTTCTTGTGTAATTGGATCAGTTATTGGAGAATGGATATATCCACCCAAGTGTATGTCCATAGGGAACACCAATCATTTTTTATATGAAGAAGGATGATGGGTTGAGGCTTTGCATTGATTATTGAAGATTGAATCAGGTTACGATAAGGAACCACTATCCTTTTCCTTAGATTGATAACTTATTCAATCTGATATATATGGATATATTTTTCTTAAATATATATCTTAGATCTAGGTACCATTATTTGAGGATTCCCAAGAGGGACATAATGAAGATAGATTTTAAGATGAGGTATAGCCATTACTAGTTCATTATGATATCCTTTTGACTCATAAATTCACTAACCATGTTCATGGCCTTCATGAACTGCATCTTCTAGTAGCACCTCAATTAATTGGTCTTGGTGTTCATTGAAAACATCTTGATTTACTCTAGGACTCGTGAGGAGCACAAGAATCATTTAAGACAGATTTTGGAACTATTGACGACACATCAACTATACTCCTACCTCTCTTAGTGTGATTTTTGGCTAGATAAGTTACCTTTCCTTGGACATTTCATCTCTGAGGAGGGTGTGTCGGTAGATCATTCAAAGATCCATGTAATATCAAATTGGTTAGCACTAACCAATATTAGGGAGAAAAGAAGTTCTCTTAGATTAGTAGTCTATTATTGAAGTTTCATCTAGGAATTTTCTAAGATTGTTCATCCTTGAACTACCTTGTTGAATAAGATGAAAAGTTTTCATTGGGATAATAAGTGCACCAAGGCTTTTAAGGAGTTCAAAAGGATGTTAACTTTAGCTCTAGTGCTTACCTTGCCATCGGGTATGGAATGATTTGATGTGTATAGTGAAACATCCAAGCATGATTTAAAGTGTGTATTGATGCAATATGGGAGGGTAGTGGCCTGTGCTTTAGGTCTGTTAAAGGAGCATGGGCAGAACTATCCAAATCATTACCTTGAGCTAGCTGATGTGGTTTTTCCCATAAAGATTTGGAGATATTACCTATATGGAGTGTAGTGTAAATTCTTTATAGACCATATAAGCCTTAAGTAAATCTTCATTTAACAGGAGCTCAACATGAGACAACAGATATGGATAGAGTTGGTTAAGGACTATGATTTGGATTTTCCTTACCACGAGGTTAAGTCCAACATTGTAGGACATGATCTTAGTAGAAATACCTCAAAATCCCTGGGTTCATTGGTTATTTTAGATTGGATTTGGCAGGAGTTTCAGGATATAGGCATTGAGATCATTGGGTTTGAGGACCTTGAGGTGAGGATGATATATGTTACAATCATGCTGACCATCTTTGATGAGATCCAAGATAGTAATCTAGGATATATAAAGCTTGAATGGATCAAGAGAACTCTAGTTGAGGGTATAGCAATAGGATTTCAAATTTTAAGGATGAAATAATCTGTTTCAAAGGTTTGTCGTGTGTTTAACAGAGTTATGGGGAGCTTAATGAGGATTATTCTTAAGGAGGGTCAAGATGGAATACATTAGAAATGAAAAGGAGAGTAAGAATTTAGTCCTAAAAGATTCATCTTATTCAAGAAAAAAATATACATTAATCAAAGAATAGGTTAAAGATAAAGAAGGTGATGATGAGGTTCCAATAGATAAATAAGAGTTATTTTTTATCACCCCTCAGTTCAAGAGATTTCTTTGATCCATAGGTGTAAGAGATGGAATAAGAGGATGATAATTTCTCAACACTTCAAGGAAGGTAAGGAACTCACCTAAGGATGACAAGATCAAATGTCATAACTACATGAAGTTTAGACACATCATTCGATACTATATTGAGTTGATAAATGAGATTGCTGAGCAAATGGCAAGGAGAAAAGGGAACACAAATCAAGGTAAATGAGATCCTAAGATGGTCACAGACACATGTGGTGAATGTGAAGGAGAACCATGAAAAGAGGATGGAGTGTTAGCAAACCGATATTTTGTGGCACTCAAAGATGATTCATTCTCCTTAACCTTCTAATTCAACTTTAATAATGACTATGAAAATGTTAATGAGGTGAAATCTGAGGCCCTATACTCATATTATGATCTAATATGTGTTTTACATGAATCTATATGATAAAATAAAAAAAGTAAATAATGAGATAATATGAAAAAACTCTATAGTCACTTAAATTAATTACACACAAACTTGCTAAATGACTATATCATGTTAAAATCTCAAATATTTCATATCACAACCAATATAAGTGAAAATGTGATTGAATTTGATGTATGTAAGATATTTGTTCATTATGATCACAAGACTTCATACTCTGTTGGTTTATCTAGAAGCTGAGTGTGATAAAATTAAAAGAGTACCTTATACATTCACCAAGGGAGAAGGAGGGTTAAATATGTTGCTAGCTGCTCAAAGGTATTGCAAGGACCGTGTGGGTTTAGGATATGGTGATAAAAAGGTTATGAAATTCCAAACCCTTGAAAATTTCTTTATGAAAGCCTCTAATTTAAATCAAGTCCATGATTCTCTTATATCTAGAATGTGCAATATATTTGGAAAAACAGACACTCCTCATCCATGTGTATATATGATAGGAATACCAAATTCACCACTATGCATAAAAAGATAACATCTTTCAATGCATGTGGTAAAAATGGACATGTTGCATTGTCTTATGCTAAAAATGTTCAAAATTCTTCAAAATCTAAGATGGCGTGGGTCCTTAAGGGATGGAAAACTAACCTCTCAAGGACTCATTTAAAGGGTATCTAAGCTATTACTTTTGTGATTGTAGGTTTGCTTCATGGTGAAAATAAGAAGCCATAAATAGTTCCTAGATTATAGGTGCTCAAGGCATATGATTGATGATCTAACAATGATCTCAAAATTGACACCCTTTAAAGGAAGAAGCATCACTTTTGGCAAAAAATCCAAAGGAAAGTTTATCATAATGAGTAACATCAGTGTTTGTAATTCTAAGCCCTTCATTGATGAGGTATAATTTTTTAATTGGTTTTAAGCAAAATCTAATTATCATTAGAAAACTTTGTGATAAGAGACTTCTATATTAGCTTTTATCATTCTCATTACATGATAAAAAAATGGAGTAGAAAAATCCATGCTTTTTTTTTCCCACATATTGACAATGTTTATATGCTTGACACGAAATCTATAAAACCACATAATACATTCTTAAAGGCTTTAGATAATGATGCATGGTTGTGTGTAAGAAAATAAATCATGGTAGTATAGATGTATTTTAAAAAAATTAACTAGAAAATATTGATTACATGGTCTTCTAAATATAAAATTTGAAAAAAAAATAGATTATGTGATGCATATCAACATGGAAAACAACATAGAGTTGTTTTTGAACCTAACATTGTTGTTACCACATCTAAGCAATTTAAGCTACTGCATATGGATTTTTTTGGACCTACTAGGACACATATCGTGGCTTGTTGTATATATGCATCGGTAATTGTGGATGATTATTCTCTATACATGCGGGCATCATTTCTTTGTAATTAAGATGATGCTTTTAATGTGTTTCTTGTACTGGCTAAGAAGTCTACGTAGAAAATAAAATAATGATCCATACAATAATAAGTTGCCATGATAAGGACTTTGAAGATGTTAAATTCATTGAATTATGTCATCAAAAGATAATATTTTAGAGCTTTTTAGTTCTAAGAAATCCGTAACAATAGAGCAAATGGACACAAATTTTGAAGAAGTAGTAAGAACCTAATATCACTCATAATGTCATCATTTAAATGATATTAATGACTAACATTACACAGTTCTACAATCAACTATGATATATATATGAGATTACAACAAAAACCTAGCTTACATGAAACATACTTAGGGTTTACAACAAGTTTAATATAACTAATGATATCACCAACTATATCTTGTGTAGACTTCTTCACCTTGAAAATGTGCAATATACCTATAAGAATATCATGAATTGTTTTCAATATCAAGCATAGAAATATCATCAAGAAAATTTAAAATGATTGGATCCATTATCAAGAATGCTAATTCTTTCTTACCTTGAGAATAATTAGAAATATAAGATACATTAGATGCACCTACATTAGTAAGAAACAAGAAGTGGTATATTTTTACACATTTGGTTGTAAATGCATTGTCTTAAAAAATAGGCAAAGCAATTTGGGCAAGTTCATGTCTAAATATAATGAAGGTATCTTTATTGGCTATTCCTAACATAGAAAAGCATACTGAATCTTCAACAAAAGAAATTTAGTAGTTGAATAATCTGTCCATGTTGCTTTTGATGAATCTACATCTAGTATGAAGGGTAGATATGATGATGAAGTAGGTCTATCAATTCAAGTGGATATCTTTCTTGAACAAGAAGAGTTAAAAGATACAGCAAATTAAGTGGAAGAAGATGATTATGCTCCTCCCATTTCTCAATAAGACGATGAAATTGGAGAAGATGTCCGAAGAGGTTGCAAATATGCTTATGGACATCCTCAAGAGCTCATCATTGGTGATCCATATAGGGGAATGACTGATCACTCTAGAATAGGTAATATCTACAAGAAATTAACCTTTTTATCTGAAATGGAGTCTAATTCTCACTTGAAAGCCATGAATGATACAAATTGGATCATGGCAATGCAAGATGAGTTTAAACAATTTGGAAAAAATCTTATATGAGAATTAGTCCATATGCCTCTATATAAACCCATCATGGGGACTAAATATGTCTTTAGAACCAATCTAGATGAAAGGTTTATTATGGTTATAAACAAATACCTATTTTTTGCTAAGGGATATAACTAAGAGGATAACATTTAATTTAAAGAAACCTTTGTCCCGGTTGTTACACTCTAGGATATATGTATGCTTCTTATATTTAAATATTCGACATATTTTACCTTATATAAATTAGATATTAAAAGTGCATTTTTAAATGGATTCATTTAGGAGGAATTTTATATGAATAAACCTCTATGTTTTTAAGACACGTCAAAGCCTAATTATGTCTACAAGCTTAAGAAGGAAATCTATGGTCTAAAACAAGCCCATAAGGATTGATATAAGCATATTAATAAATTTATAATTAATGAAGGATTTGAGGGAAGAAAAGTTGATAGAACTTTGAGCATTAGAAAAAATAAGAAAGAACTTTTACTTGCACAAATTTATGTGGATGACATCATCTTTGGTGCTGCTAATAAAACCTTATGTCAAGAATTTTCTAAGATGATGTGTAGTGAGTTCAAGATGAGAACAATGGGAGATTTGACATACTTCCTAAGGATAATAGTTAAAAAAACCAAGGAAATAATCTTAGTTAACCAAGAAAATACACCATGGAATTACAAAAAATAAAAATAAAAATGGCATTAGCGAGAGCAAACCTTATAGTAATCCCATGAAAACCAACCTTAAAGTTAACATGGATGAATTAGGTAGGGAGTTGATCAAATACTCTATCATGTTATTATGGTCTGATCACTTATCTATCTTATGACATCTAGGTTTGATATCATGTTTAGTGTGTGATTATGTGGTCACTTTCAATGTAATCCTAAGGAATCTCACTTAATAGTTCTTAAATGGATTCTTAAGTATTTAATTGGTACATATACTCTTGGATTGTTTTACCCTAGTGATATCGCTTTAGACCTTGTCAATTATTCTATTGCATATTTTGCATGAAATATGGTTGATAGGAAAAGTAAATCGGGAACTTATACATTTCTTATAGAAGCACTTGTTAGTTGTCATACTAAGAAACAATATATTGTTGCTTTATCAACAATAGAAGTAGAATATATAGACACCGATGCATGTTATGCTCAAATAATTTGGATGAAGCATTAATTGAGTGATTAATAGCTTAAAATTGATAAAACTCCTTTTATATATGATAAAACTAGTGTCATTTATCTTACTGAAATTCTCATTCAACACACTAAGTCCAAGAATATTGAAATAAGATATCACTTTATTAGAAACCATGATGAAAAATTATATGTGAGTGCTAAATTTATGGACACACTACACTAATGGGGAGATATTTTTATTTAACCCCTTAATGAAGAAATATTCTCAACTATTAGGAGAGAACTTGTAGTGATATTTATATAATTTATGTTTTCCCCTCATATTTGTGAAATCATGAAATTTTTTTGCTTAAATGATGTAGGTAAAGCATGAAATTAAATCTAGATAATTTAAAATGGTCCAAAATTATATGCATTGAATATTAAATTAAGACACATGATTGATAAATATAGTGTTTGAATTTAGTAATAAATCATATTAATAATCCATGATTTGAATTGTTTTTGGTGTACTAAAGGTATGTTGAAGTACTGGTAAGACCATTTAGCAGGTTTATAAATTATTCGATGGGTTAAGGTACCTATTTTATAGGTTCTTTAAAACCAAGTGATACATCACAAGCTTTCTTTATTTTCAAAATTGGGCAAGAACAATTGAACACAATGTCAAACATGTGTATTGGTTAGCTGAGAATATAAATAGGTCTTTCCTCACTTGGAAAAACCCACAACTTCAATTCTTAAACCCTTTGACTCTTCTCTCATGCACCCTCACTATTTCTCAATCAAATCACTCATTTCATTGCCAAATTTCATGATATAAATCTTGTTATGACCACCAAAATGAATCAAAGTTGTTTGACAACAAAAACTTAGGATCATTACTCAATTTTGGAGAAAGTTAAGGGTAAGCCTCTACTGAACTCTAAATTTTATTTGATGAATTCAGTCAAATTCAAGATTATTGTGGTTCAGTTAAGGTTCTTTTAGTCTTCTATATTTTAAAGGAAATTTATATCATCATTATTTATCAAGAATATTATAGCTCATTGCCATTCTCATTTGGACACGATTTCCCTTTTCTTCTCATTTTTGTCATTTAGTTATGCTTCTTAATGTTTAGACTTATCTATTACATTTGTAACTACTTATTTGACATGAGAAAACAAAATCTAAAGCTACCAATAACCACTTAATTGGGAAGGTAATATCTTAGGTTTTGTAGGTGATTTTGGAATCGAGAGATTCTTAAGGAATAAAAGGGGGGTGTTAAGTGACTAAAGGGTGCCGACGGAAAAATTTATAGGAGAGAAAAAAATGAGAGAGTTGTATTATGAATTTTGGAATCCTAAAATAGGTACAAGACTCCATATATATGGGGATAGAATGGGGGGTGAGGAGAAGAGGGAAACACTATGTGTTTTAGGATATCCACCTATCTCTACATTGTATTCTAGACCGGCCTTATGTGGAACTGAGAGGGTAACCAGGGGAGATGAGCATGTCTAGAGGCTTTTTGGCTTGAATTCATTCTTTAGGTTGGAGTCCCTTGGGCTCAGTATAAACCCATTGTAATACCCCCATTTTTCACTACCAAAAAATTTCATTTAAAATATTTTGGAAGTTGAAAACACATATAGGAAAAATAAGGTGTTATCGTCTTACCTGACACATGTTAGACATCCATTGCCTTCCCCATATTAGATGCAAGGCTAAAACCAACCAAGAAATTTAAAATAATAGAGCACACAGATAAAAGATTATATAAGTGAAATGAAAGATTATTTAAATCAAAGAACCATAAAGATTCTCAACCAAATCATTACGAAATACATGTAGATATTAGTACTAGGCTACATTAAAATGGGTTATGGTATGAAGCCTAAATTAAAACCATGATCCATTATGGACCCCACAAGATCTTTGGTTGTTCTTTCTCTCAAACCTCAGTCTAAATGAGCTAGGCCCTCCATTATCCATCCCCAAAGACTTTCAAATGGCCTTATACTCGTGGGAATGCATAGGTGACCAAGAAAATGGGCACATCAGTACATTACATCCTAAGTAAGCTAAGTTTCTCCCTCAACGTGGACACAAGTATGCCAATCTATCATACAGGGATATAACATGTAACATGAATTTTGATAAGGCTATATATATAATGGAAATAGTACATTAGGACATGTTTTCATGCATAGTTCAAATAATTTATAATATATTATGCTTGGTTTTACATTATTATCACATAGGTACTCACACATGTAATAGCATATAACATCTAAGAAACCTCTAGGGTTTAGTTCTAATTACTCATTTCTTTGTGTTATACCCTTTCCTTATTCACACACGACATAGGTTAATCATCTAATTAATATTCCCTTTAATAATCAATTAGTCATTTATACCATTAGCCAAGTATATAAACCAAATTTTATTCCATTTTGGTTATTCATACCATTTCTTCCATCGTTACACAATTATTTACATTCACTTGGTCATCATTTATATTTCATCAACCAATTACTTATCATCCATATTTTGTTATTATTGAATGATGGATTGTTTACCACCCGATGGTCTCATATACAATGGAAGCCTATCCAAACGAGGGACATAAAGTCCAGGCTGAAGCCATTCCCCAAGTAGCCATAAGTCTAGGCTAAATCTAATCTAGGCCAAAGCCAACCACCTAGGTAATTAAACCCTTTAGTATCCATACCCCCTAGTACATCATCAATTTGTAGAGTAGGTAAGGTACCGGGACCTTTTAGGATCCTACCTGAAGGTAGAGTAATCCTTAGTAGCTAATCAAGGATTGGTAACCCAAACCCATGCTTAACTTGACTACCTTTTGATTTATGTGATTAGTATATTATTCACAAGGATAAGTAATCACACAAGGCCCATACAAAAGCAAGCAAAGTGATTTCCATGTTTATTCCATATCAATCCTATTATTTCCATTTTTCAACCATGTGGATTACCAATTATCCTTGTACCATATTACTCATATCCATATTATCATTTTTTCAACCCCATGTTGAGTTTTATTACTCTTTTCTCAATATCGTCACTTACATGAAATACCCATTTATCATTCACATTACTCATAGAGTATATAATAAATTATGATCCATTTAATCCCATGATTAGGCTAATAACCTAAAATACAATTTGTATCTTATCCCATTAATAATCATAGTATAGTCCCAAACATAGCCTCAAAGCATAACCAAATGGAATTGAAACAAACCATGTAAACTAGTGGAACTAGTAGATCTATCTAGCCCAACAAGTAAATCAATTTTGACCTACTAGTCAATCAGTTTGGGTTAACTAGTTGATTGGTTTGAATCAACTAGACCATGATTTTCCTCAAACTAGTTGATCACTTTGGGCAAATAAGTCAACTCTTTATAGACCAGTCGATTGGTTTTGCTAAACCAGTCGATGGGTTTAAGTAGAGAGCAAGATCAAGGTCGTTACATGCTTACCAGTCAATGGCTTAGGTTAACCGGTCTATTGTTCTAAGAGCAAGTTGATTAGTTTGACCTAACCAATCAATCAATTTATCTTAGTAAAACACCAAACAATTAAATTTCTTACTTATAAATCATCCTTAACAACTGTTGACCACATAGATTAATTAATCATTTTTATATGATAACAAACTTGATTGTGAAATGGAATTATGTTCTCAAGTGTGCATGTGTATCATAGCAAAAGTGAATCATTCAACACTTAACTAAGTCAAGGAGTACTAAGGAGATCAAGTTCATATATCATATCCCAAACATAATATAAATATCAAAAAGAATGGAAATTAAGACTTTAGCTTCAAAAACATCAATTTCATATGTGTAATACATAAATTGTGAATGGATAAGCAAGTGTGTTCAAGATACCAAGACTCAAGCTTCAAAGAATATGTTATAGTCTTAGGTTTTATGTACATATGATTTGCATATCGAACACTTAGATTTTTAATTATTTGATATTTATAATCCTATGTAAAAATAATTTTGAAAGATATTAAAGTGATTTCATGCATGAAAAATGTTTCTAAATATTTGTGTAAAATGTTGTCTTAAATAGATTTTATTTTAGGTAGTTTTGCATATAATATAACTTATAAAATTGACTATAAATTATATAGACATTATATTTTGGTGAATAATTTTTTTTTGCAAATCTTATTATGTCTAATTTAAAAAAAAAGACGGCATATAATTTCGAGCTATGTTGCTCAAGTCATTGCCTTTTTTTATAAAGGTGCACAATGCTGAAAACTATTCCAACAATCGATTAGTTTGCCAAAACTAGTGGACTAGTTTGGGAATTTCTAAGATTTTTTACCCATTGTAATTTGACCATTGTCATTCATTTTACACACAATGGTTAGTGTTGATTTTCCTCATCTTTTGGTACTATAAATAAGAGGTGTTAAAATTTAATAAACTTTAATCAAGATAGCATAACTCTTCTAAAATTACTATTTTTACATATTATAAAGAATCAAAGAGAGTTTTTATTTTACACTTTCAAATAAAAAAAAAAGCTTCTCTAGTGCTCATTTGTTCTTCATATATATATAGAGTGCTCATACACTTGTAAATATTATTTCTCTAGCTAAATAATAATCTTCACTTGTGATTACTCATTTTCATATGCTACCTAGTGAAGATTATTATTATATTCATTAAATCTCATCATCTTAAACACAAGTGAAGAGTGGTGTGTTGTCTATCATTCCTAAGAGAGGTCATTGAGATTGTAGTCTCATAAACATAGAGAGAAAAACTAGGAAAAGTGTAAATCATCTCCTAGAGGGTCATTGAGATTGTAGGCTCATTAACCAAGGGAGGAGTGATCATCATCAACCACATACTATAAATAAAGAGATATTCAAATCTAAAAGGTAAAGCCTTTTTTTAGTGAATATAGAGAAACTTTGTAGAGTTTCTTGAACCACTATAAATTACATGTTTATTGTTTGCCATCATTTCACTTATTTCTCATAAAATTTTAATTTGGAATTATTATTATAAAATACTTTATTTACCTCTTCTAGAGTATCTAAACCAACTTTTAATTGGTATCAGGATTCATCAAGTTGATCTATAAATCAAAAGCTTAAGATTCTCAAGTATTGATAACTTCATGGGTGAAGATGTAGCAGCTTTAAAAGCCTATGTTTTTCAATGGAGAAAATTTTGATATTTGGGAGATGGAATTAGGAGGTTCTTAAAGTTACAAAATCAATACTTGTGGTTCATCATTCAACATGATCCAATCAATATTCAAGCATCAATCCTTAATGGATTGATTGATAAATTGATTAAAAAATGGGCAGATTTTGATAAGCAAAAAGCCACATTAAATGACAAAGCCATATTTATGCTCCATTGTGGTTTGGTAGAAGATGTGTATGAATAAATTCTAGAATGTGTCATAGCAAAGGAGTTTTGGGAAAATTTAAACATAGCTTACAGTAGTGAAGAAAAGAAGAATCTTTGTAACCTTAATTCATCACCTCACATGATGCAACTTCAAGTAAAGAAGATAAGGTAACAAATTCTCTTCAAAACTCTAAAAGTCACTTAGTTCCTATAAATAAGAGTCATGATAATTTTGAATAATTGGCTTGTCACAACTTAGAATCTTCTAATTTATGTTCAAGTCATGAAAAGTTAAAGGTTGAAATGGAGATGTTTGCATCTATGGTTGAAAATTTGAAATTTAGGTTAGATGAGGATTTTGAAAAGACTAAAGATCACTCTTCATCTAATAATGTTGACAAAGAAAATGCTTTTGAACTCCTTAAAAACATGTCACAAAACTTCTTAATAGGATTGTACAATAACTTGAAATTAACCTTAAAATTTCATAGAATATTCTTATAGAAAATTTTTATTCTAAAGAAATATATTTTTATTGATGATACATAGAGAGCTAACTCCTATGGACCTAAAAGGATATGGACACCAAAAGCATGTATTTGAAGCTTTTTGTTTATAGGGGGGAAAGGAAGAAGAATAATTAGAATAGAAGCATCGATGATTGACACCAAAATCTCTTCTACTTTTTCATAGAAGAAAAGGGAATTGGTCTTGAAATTACTAATTCCAAGTTAGTATTCTTCTTTTTAAATACATTATGTTTTAAATTTAGTAACAATATTCACATTATGAATGTAATTTAACTATGTAATTTTACTTGATACCTTTATCTCATATTCCCTATGCTTAATGTTTGTATATGGCCTTAGTTTTACAATATTTAAAAAAAAAATCTAAATATCATTTCTAAGTAAACCATCGTTGAATATGTTAGCCATGTGGTTCAGTTGAACCAGCCATCTAGAATGAGAAAAATATGTTACAATAGAAAAACTATTTTAACGATTGAAAATTAAAAAAATGATGTAGCGGTCGACCACTCTTCAATATTCGATCAATTGGAGAATGTGATCACTAAATAAGCGGGGTGTTTGAATGATTTTTTTTCCTTCTGTTACTCCACCTCATTTGAGTTGATAGACCTAGTTTGAATATGAAAAGTTTACTCCACCTTCTCTCCTCCATATCTATCTCATCTCTCATCCAAATTATCCAATATTTAGCTCATTAGAATTATTAAAAATGTACACATCTCAATTTTTTGGTTTGTTTCTTTCAAAAATGTCATAACCCTCTATCAGGTATGCTTTAAAATTCTCTTCAAAATTAGATGATATGGACAATGTGTTGGGTTTGATTGAGATAAAATTGGATGATGGATTGTATTTATACTTAAATTCCCCTCATATCTGATAGTTATTCTACTTTTTAATGGTTAATTTTTAGAAATTTGGGTGAGTCTTAATTCCCAATTCATTACATATGTGTGCCATTTTTGAGTTGTTTTAGTTGGTTATGTGCGTGTGAATATGGAATTATAATTATGGTGATATTAGGAATCCAATTGCATTTGGATATTAGGATGAAGACTCGTTGATGAGGAATTAAGAAGGTGATGATTTGGTTAGGGAGAAACAACCATGAAGATGATTTGAATACGATGGAATAGCAATGATGATGGTTTGATGGTGATTGATGAATGATGAAGGTGATTCGATAATGGTGAGATGATGATGATGACGAGGTGATGATGATGATTATTTATTAATTAGGGTTTGAAGATAGAAGGTTTTGTGGATTAGCGTTAGGGTTTGTGTTGTAAGTTAGGGTTTGGGTTAAGGTTTTGATTTGGATGAATTGGAGATGATGATTATGGTTGGGAATGGCATGGGTTATGGAGTTTAAAAAGATTATACTTAATCTATAATTCACATAGACCAAGAGATTAAGGGTTTCAAGATTAATCATTCACACAAATTCGATTAAAATTGAGATGACCTCACATAGAATTTAATAAGAAATAGTTGTAATTTTCATTCAAATTCAGTTCAATAATGCACTCTTCAATTTGTGTTCTATGGATTTCATAGCCAAGGCCACCAATTACTTTCTATAGGATATTGCCATCTACTAGCTAAAAGAGATTATTCTTTAAAGGATAACTAGTTAAAGGCATAAGAAGGTATAATACTTTAAAAGATAGATTTATGATACTTTATTCTCTAGCTAATATTTAACTCAACTAATTAATTAATTAAACCAACTAATATGCACATCCAATCTGCCTATTATTCCCCCAATGCATGTAGCCATGCCTTCCATGCATGCCATCCACATACCATATACACCTAGTAGCTTATATGGTACGTTTCATTTACAACTGGCAACGTAACCATCTGTTTATCTTCAATTTTGTGGGAGATCCTTTCTAAATGAAGTACAATTTCTTCCATAACTATAAATTCCAAGTCTTGAGTGTTTTCTCCTGCATTATTCTCCCTTCACCGACTTGAATTTGCCCTGAAATTTGTATTGCCATAGTAAGTGCTAATGTCTCCAATGTTGAATGTATTTGATATCCTACCATATAAATATAGAAAATTTAGCTCATAAACACTTTTCCCAAACTTTTGAAGTAATTTTAAAGGACCATCCATGTTGGCATAAGCTTATTTTTTCTTAGATTAGGAAATCTCTCCTTCCTCAAGTACAACCATACCAAATCTCTCGATTAAAAAACATGTCCACTCTTATGCTTGTTTTCTCTTGTCTTGTATACTTCATTTGCCTTATCAATATTGTGCTTGATTTATTATTGAAGTTTTTAAAAGAACTCCAATCTCTCTTTTCTTTTATTTTTGGTGGTATAAAATAGGGATATAGGGTTCTTCATTCCTCTAACCATTCTCCATTCTTATCCAACTTTGATTCACATTTCCTTTATAGTTGTAATTTGAATTGAAGGTGATTAGTTGGAGTTTTTGAAATTATGATTCCAAGGGCATTATTTATCATCTATTATTAATATTTCTATCTTTTGTATATGATTCATATCCTTGATTTTGTTATCTTGTGCTTTAATTAATTCATGAATTGCTTATTTCTCTTGTGTTATGGTGAAGGGAGAATTACCAAGTCCTAATGCATTAAATTTTATCATGTATTTTCTAATTATAATCTATATCTATGTGGATTTAATTATTATTTGATTATCATAATCAAAAGCTTGATCAATTTTTGATAAATAGAAATTCCATTGATATTGAAATATAAAACAATAGTAGATCTACATAACACAATTAGAGATTAGGAATTAATATGTCAATAGTTGTTAATTTTAATCTCTACATGAAAATGGGTACATAGTTGAATTTATTACATTTTATATTATATGAATTTAGGCTAGAGATAGTTAGGTTTGTAAATGGTGATAGGCTGTTGTAGCTTGAAAGAGCATAATGATAATCATCCATGTGGACACATTGAGAATTCTTTTTTATATAGGTCATGAAGGATTATTTGATATGTTTAAGTTGGTGAATTTAACCAATTATTAGCCATTAATTTTATTCAATTGAGTATAAATTGATTGCTAAAATTTGTGTATTCTTTCTATGTCCTCTTATTTACCATTTTTATGTTTTTTTAATTATCCCATTAATCAATTTAATGGAAATCTAAACATAGGAAAATTTTTCATCATTTTATTGGTTACTCTCAAGTCCTTATAGGATGATGATACCTTAAGTATTACTCTAATTTTGTGCACTTGAAAATATAGTAGACCAAGTTTTTGGCATCATTATCAGTGACTCGACAACGAATGATATCAAAATTTGTGAAATTTCTCTGTGATGTAGACATTTTTATTTATTTTTATCTTCGCTTCATTTTATATTCCTAACATATATTATATTGAGTTTATTTTTATGTACTTTAGATCAAAGGAATTTCCATCATTTATAGAGGTTTAATTTTAAAAATATCACATGAAAAATGCTATAAATAAAATAGCTTCACCATCAAGACAAGTCACCACATCGGAATAAGATCCTCCACCACCAAACTAGGATGTTATTCCTCTAGAGGTACAAATTTGTATGGGTAGGTTACTTTGAGAATTGACTATCCTGATCCTTGAGGGTATATCTTTTAACATTTGAAGACAAAATGTTACAAAAATTATTGAGATCAATTTTGCCATTATCCAAATGATCTAGGTTGTTGTATAATTTGGTGGTTTGTTAAACAATGACCCTAATGTGAATATAGCTAACATTTTAGATATGTGTGGTGCATTTAAATATAATTTTATCTCTAGTGATGCCATAAGACTTGGACTTTTTCCCTTTTCTCTTAAGGATAAATCTAAGAATTTTCTACATTCTTTACCTATGGATCCATTACTAAATGGAACAACATAACTAGGGCTTACCAAAATTTTCCTACCATTTAAAAATACTAAAATAAGGTATGATATAACTACTTCTGTTCAATATAATCAAGGATATTTATATAAAACTTGGGAAAGATTTGAAGGGTCTCTTAGGAAGTGTCCACATCTTGGTTTACAAACTTGGTTGCAAGTTCAAACCTTTTATAATGGTTTTTAATTTATTAAACATCTATGATAGATGCAACCTCAAAGGAACAATCATGAGCATGACACCTAAAGATGCCTATGTCTAATTGAAGAATTAGATGGTAATAATAATTAGTAGTAGGTTCATATGTTACTAGTAAAGAGTTTTGGCATTCACTCTATTGATGTTGTAACTACTCTCTCTACTTAGCTAGATTTGTTATCCAAGAAAGTAGCCAAATTAAGTGTGGCTAATGTGTAAGTACCAATGATTAAATGTGGCTTATGTGGAGGACCTTTTGGTGGTACTAAAGTCTAAGTATGTAATCCTTTATATTATCATAGGAGTAGGTTAATTATGTTTCCAATTTTGATAGGTCAAGTAACAATCCCTACTCAAACACTTAAAATCATTTTTAGAGGAACCCAAATATCTCATGACAAATCAAAATCAAGTACATACCCAAAATAAATTGAGACCACTTCAAATATATCAAGCACCTATCCAACCTTAAGTTACCAAGTCAAGCTTAGTGGAGATAATGTATAATTTTATTAACACTGCGAAAACTAGAACTCATAACCAAGATACATCAATAAAGAGCCAAGAAATCTTGTTAAGGAAAAAGGGGCATTAATCAACAACTAGAAATTCATATAGGAGAATTAGTGACTATATTTGAAAAAAATGGTGAAAAAATATAGAAAAGAACCCATGAGAGGATGCTAAGGAAATTGAATTGAGGGGTGGTAAGGAGCTTCTTGATGTGTGAAACTCGAGTCGAGAAGAGAAGGGTAAACAAAAGGCAATTGAATATCAACCTATTAAAATATATAATTCTCCTAAAGAGGTAAGTAGTAGTGATGACTCTAAAAAGTAGGCAAAACATTGCTGATCTCACATTCATTTTCCTCAGAGGCCGATGCAACACAAATTGACACTTAATTTTATAAGTTTCTCAAAGTCTTCAAGAAATTACATATCAATATTCCATTTGTTAATAATTTAACTAGGATACTTAGTTATGCTAAATTCTTAAATAGAATTTTAGTTAACAAAAGGAATATTTAGGATTATAAGATGGTGAGATTAAACAAGGAGTGTTTTGTTGTGCTCTAAAATAACCTACAAACTAAGCTGAAAGATTTAGGGATTTTTTTGTAATACCCTATTTTTATAAACGCTAATTATAAACCTATAATTATGTTTAATTAGTTGTAAAAGTAAGGTTAAGATGATTTGTGTTAAAGTTATCAATTTTAAGTATATTATTATGGCATATTAAATATATATACATATATATATATAAAGTTAAAATTAAGATATAATTTGGATTATTAGTTTAAAACATATTTGAAACCCCGACCATTGTGTGTTTTACTGAATAACCCAAATTATGCTAACCAGATGTTTTTCCCTAATTCAATTTTCCTAAATATCAACCCTACCGATTAATATTTTTGGGCTGTTTCCTTTCTTTCTCTTACCACATTTTCTCCCTCACACCATCTCCCTTGCACGTATTCTTCAGACCTATGTTCTCCTCTCCCATTTTTTGCTAAACATTTACCTTGTAGAATCATACCATCCTTATAAGCCCTCCACCATCTTTTTTGTGTGTGTCTTGAATCTTAGCACAAAAAAAAACCTTAGTCTATTCTTCTTATCCATTCCCCCACCATCTCCTATTCCTCTTTATTTTCTCCTATCTTATTGTCTCTAATTTTGTATAATAAGCACAATCATCACTGTAACACCTCGCCACCAATAACCACTAAACCACCACTATTTTCCTCTACAAACGATGAACACCACCACCTCATCAATGCTTCTCATCATCGACAACCATCACCAACCCAAGTTTCTTCTTATTCCCCGCCTCATTATGGTTTATTTTTTTCTTGTTGTGCATAGTCATACAACCTTACATACCCTAAGTTTGCATCTCTTACATGACACACACAACCCTTACACAACCATTGCATTCTTTTCTCATCATTTCCTTGAACACATTCTTCTTCGTATTTTTCCTCACACACCTATGTGCATGATGTTTGTGAGAGGGTGTAATCTTTAATTATATGGAAATATGGTTCAAATGAAGTTTAGATAATATGATAAAGGCTTGATGATGGCAAGTTAAAAGATTAAAGCTTTGAAGATGATTTAATAGAGATGATGGTGCTTCAAATATGGTAGAAGAGTGTTAATGATGATGAAACAATGATGATGGTTCAAATGGAATACACTAATTAGCCTATGCATTTGATAATAGATTGATAATGTTGAGCTTCAAAGGTTAGGGTTTGGATGCATATTGGAATCATGGTTTATGGTTAGGGTTATGGTTTGGTTTGAAAAGAGGGAGATAAGGTGACGTTTGGTTGGTATGGATGATTTAGAGTTTCAAAGGGATGGTTTAGTGTTTGGGTTGGTATACAAAATTAGTGCTTTGATTAAAAACGAACTATAGTAGGATTTTTATGTTAATTATGGTAGGAAAATATGGATTAAGAATAGTAGAAAAGATATAGATTAATCTCTAATTCACATAATCGAAGAGATTAAATCTTTCAAGCCAAACTGTTAACACATATTTGATTTGCTTAAACTTGAACTCACAAAGAACTCATTCAATTTTAATCTTCAAATTCAATTCAATTCTTCATTCAATATATTCGAAATTCATACATGTTATAACCTTTCTACCATTAGCTAAAGCATAATTCATAAGATTTTAAGCTAAAAGACATTATGCTATCTTTATGCTAACTTTACGCTACTTTATGCTAACTTTATTCTCCTACTTTAGTACTTAATTAATAAATTAGCTAAATTACTTAATAATGCTCAAAAATCCTGCTAATATACTCCCCATGCACGTGGTCACTCCCTCCTTGCATGCCATGAACATGTACGTAGACACTTAATTACTTGTTTGTTATGTTTTGAGCAATGTAACCATCCGTTGGTCTTCAAATTTACAAGAGATACTTCACAAATGAAAAATAATTGGTTCCATAATTAGAAAATCCAATTTATGAGTGTTTTTCTGTTGCATAATTCTCCCCTTGTTGATTTGAATTTTCCGTCAAATTTTCATTGTCATAATAAGGTCTAATATCTCAAACGTTGAATGTCCTTGATACCCCAACCTATGAATCTAGCAAATTGAGCTCATAAGCTCTTTCTCCAAAGTTTTGAAGTACTTTGAAAGGAACATCCACCCTTGACATAAGCTTGTATTTCGTTATATGAGAAAATGTCTTATTCCTCAAGGGTAACCATACCAAATCTCCTGGTTGAAAAACATATTAGCTTCTATGTTTGTTTGCTCTTTTCCTGTACACTTCATTTTCCTTCTCAATATTATGCTTGATTTGTTGGTGAATTTTTCAAAGAACTCCACTCTCTCTTGTGAATCATAACTCTTCAGTTTACCCTTCTTCAATGACACCATATCAATCAGCATATATGGATTAGTCCCATATATTATCGTGAACATACTAGAGCTTGTTGTAGTAGAAGGACTTCAATTGTAAGCAAGCTTCGCATGTGCTAACTTGACATCCCATACTTATCACTCTTAATCACCAATCCCCTTAGCAAATTGCCCAAATTTCAATTAGTAACTTCAGTTTTTCCAACCATTTGAGGATAATGTGATGTGCTAAATAGAATCTTTGTTCCTAGCATGTGCCATCACGTCTTCTAAAAATACCTTAGGAACTTCACATCTCTATCTAAAATAATACTTCTTGAAATTCCATACAACCTCATGATCTCCTTGAAATACAAATATGCAACATGGGTAGCATCATCGATCTTGTGACATGGAATAAAATGAGCCATCTGGGAAAATTGATCTACTACAACCATAATAGAATCCTTACCTCATTTTGTCCTAGGCGATCCCAAACTAAAATCCATAAAAACACCTTTCCATAGTTGAAAAGGCATAGGTAAAGGTACATATAACCCTTTGTGAGAGAAATTCTTGCTCCTTTGACACATACCACAGCTAGCAACCATGGCTTATAATTCTCTTTGCATTCTTGTCCAATAGAAATATTCCTGCAGCAACTTCAATGTATTATGAACTCCAAAGTGTCTTGCAATTCCTCCTTCATGCACATATTTGATTAGCAAGTCTCAAACTAAAGTCTTCGGCACACATAATTTATTGTGCTTGAATAAGAACCCATCTTGAATAACATAAGCTCTAGAACTCCCTTGTTTCTTGCACTCTTCAAAAATTATAGCAAAATCATCATCTATGGCATATTAACTCTTCAATATCTTGAACCCCAAAAACTTTACATCCATCATGGTAAGTACCATGGTCCTCCTCGATAATGCATCCACCACGATATTTTCTTTACCATCCACATGTCTTGTAGATAACAAAATGTCTGCAAGAAGCTTATCTACTTAGGATGTCTTGGACTCACCTTCTTTTAACCATGTAAATACTTTAAATTCTCCTGATCTAAATAAAGTACAAAAGGCTTAGGTATTAAGTAATGACTCCATGTCTCCAAATAATGCACTATAGCATAGAACTCTTTATCATAAGTCAAATAGTTGAGTCTTCTGCCATTCAACTTCTCACTAAAGAAAGCAATTAGCTTCCTTTCTTATGAAAGAACACCCCTAATACCTACACCACTCACATCACATGTTACTTCAAATAATTTATCGAAATAAGGTAAAGATAATGCCGGTGCATTTGTGAGCTTTGTCTTTAAAACTTCAAAAGCCTTTGTCACTTGATCATTCCAATAGAGCTCTCCTTTCTTCATTAGTTGCATGATCGATGTTGCAATGGTAGATAAGTCTTTGATGAAACTCCTATAAAATAAGGCCAACCCATGAAAAATCCAAAATTCATGGACATTAATAGTAATAGACCACGACTATATAACCTCCACCTTTGATGGATCAACTCAAATACCATCCCCACTCACAATATAACCTAGAAAGATCACCCTTTCCATCATGAAATCACACTTCTCCATCTTACCATAGAGCCTCACTTCTCTAAGCTTATCAAATATCATATTCAAGTGTTGTATGTGCTCGAACTCACTCTTACTATATACCAAGATGTCATCAAGGTATAAAACAACAAAGACTCCAAGGAATGTTCAAATTACCTCCATCATTAACCTCATGAAGGAACTTGGTGCATTACATGGCCCAAATGGCATCACCAACCACTCATAAAACTCATACCTAAACTTGAAAGCTATCTTCTACTCATCCCCTTCCTGTATCCTCATCTAATGATAATTGCTTCTAAGATCAATCTTCGAGAACATATTCACCATGTAACTTATCTAACATGTCATCTAATATTGGCATAAAAAATATGTACTTGATTGTGATTTTGTTGATGGCTCTCGAATCAATACGCATCCTCCACATACCATCCTTCTTAGGTATTAACAAATTTGGAATGCTACATGGACTCATACTCTCCAAAATAGAACCTTGGTCTAACAACTCTTGCACTTATTTCTGTAGCTCATTAGCCTCCTATGGATTGCATTTATAAGCTGTCTTGTTCAGTAATGGAACTCCTAGCATAAGATCATTAGCATTATCAATACCTCTTAAGGGAGGTATCCCACTTAGTAACTTTTCCAAAAAAACATCGGCATACTCTTTCAGCACTTGTTGAATTTTGAATCCATATTTACATTCTCCCCTAATTGGATCTCTTTTACCACTAAGGTATATCATATCATATCATCTCATCTCTGATGGCTTCATTCATCTCACACTCGTTAAAGATCAACATCTCCATTCCACTCTTCTTTTTTCCCTTCCTACACTCGAATTGTACCTTCTTTTTTTCTTCCTTTTCACTCCTCAAAATCGAATCCTCCCCATCAGATTAGGTTTGAGTCTAAAGTTCTTTTGGCCCTTACACACCACATACACATTAAGGATCTTGTCATCCACAACCTTCCTATCAAATTGCCACAACCTCTCTAAAAACATGTGACAATCATCCATAGGTAGGATATCACATAAAACATGATCAAAATAATTTCCAATCTTAAAAGAGATAACAGTTTGTTTTGGTTACCCTTATGTCTTTGTTTTTGTTGAGCCATTGAAGTTAATATGGTCCTGGATGACCCTTGCTCTCTAAACTGAGCTTGTTTTCCATCTTCTCACTGGCAACATTAGTTCATGAGACACTATCTGTAACACCCCCAAAATTCACTCCTGAATTTTTTTTTAAAGAATAAAGCGGAAGTTAAAATAGAATTTGGGGAATTTTACCGGCACATCTAACACAAGATAAATGTCCACCATCTATCTCATGCTAGATGTAAGGCTAAAACCTGTCAAACAAAATTTCAAGCAACATCTATGTTGTGAGGATAAACTCCCACAAGGAGATATTCACAGGCAGATGGCAAGTGAATCAATTCACTAAATGAAATCATCACTGAATGAATTAGGGGAGCCTGTGAAATAAATCTAAATTTTAAAAGCTTATCAGAGTACAAGAAATTGAAAGTCAATTACAATACCCTTGAAATTTTAAATACAACACTTGTAACTTCCAAAGATGAATACAGTTAAACAAGATAAAACCTGATAGATCAATTTCCAGATTGCCTACTCTCTCAAACCAAGCCTTCCACCCAAATACAATATTCGATCTCAAACTTGCACAAGAGGTCTGCTCCCCACCATCAGTACGAGTCCAATACTGAGTAAATACCACTACCCTATCTTATGGGAGAGACGTAAACTATAACATCAAGTGCATATTGAATCATGGTGCATTACATTGATACAATATTATGCATACTCAATACCCACATCATAAGTCCTACCATACACATATAATAACATGTGAAACATATGTAACATCCTATTTAAACATGTAAGTGTGGTATGACCGAAATATAAAGTAGCTCGTGTGCCTCAGGTAGGAATAATCCATATTATTGACAACTCATTACATGGCCACAATCACATAAGCAACATGTAGTAATATAGATAATGAAGGCCGGCTATGGTCCAGGTAGATTCTTTCTTTAGATCTCTGGTAAATATAGTCGATTTACATCATAGTCTTTATTAATTCATGTGAGTGCGGGAACCCCACTATTATAGCCGATGGACCGGAAATACATACAGGGCAAAACGTTCCTGACCATTATTATTCACTGGTGGACCGGACTTCAAGGCAGAATGCTCCTGGTCACTATTATTTGCCGGTGGACCGGTCTGGCCCCGACTCACATGATGTTTCACTATAAGTGCTTAGTGTATTTTCCATGGCTTAGCTTCATTACGTTTGGTTTATTGAGCACAGAATCCCCCACTATTATGGCCGGTGGACCAAAAATCATGCAGGGCAAAACGCTCTTAGCCACTATTATTCGTCGGTGGAACGGTCTCTAGGGCACCCTGGCTCCTGGCCACTATTATTCGCCAGTGGACCGGTCTGGACCCGGCTCAACAATCTTTCTCTTTACGTGATTAGTGTCTTAACATACCTTATTTGAAAGTATTTTACCCTTGACATGCATGGCTAACTATATCCACACTTATCCTCCTAGGAGGGCCCGACCCATATCTTGGGACTCTGGTGCCCCTTATCACACCTCGATATCTATTCCCCTTTACACTTACATATAATGAAAACCAACTCCTAAGGGTATGGGTTAAGGCCCAACACCTCGTGACATCAGACTTCACCCGCTATTAGCCTCTAGGGTTTCCCTTGAAACCCTAATTGGACCTATGTGGCCCAAATTCTTCTTACTTCACTACCATTAATTCATTTATCCTCAAACACCTCATTTCATTTAGGTTCAATCCTAAATCATATCACTTTACTCATTGATTTCGTAGGTGATCGAAAAACCTAGTTAGCCACTCCAAACCCTAGCACATTTCTTCCCCCACAAATAATCTCTCTACTTTTCACCTAACATTACTTACTCCCTATGGCACCCATACTCATCCTTCGTATATTAAATTTCCACTCTTAACGCATTACTCTACTCTTAATTGTTCTTAATTCCACATTTTCCCCCATTTTATCCTTTCACCACACATCATATTATTAATATCCTAGCATGCATGTCCTAGAGGGTCACGTTATAAAATATCATAAACACAATAGAACAATCATCACACACACGTCGTAAGGAATGCATATAAGCATACCTGAGCTCCAAGCTGCACTACAAGTAATTAGTCATTAAAAACATAAGGTACACAACATGGCATAACACATGGTACACAAGGCACATAACACACACATAGTTGTTCTTAGCCACATTCTTACGAAACACCCATAAGTGGAGGTAAGTAGAAACTTACCTAAATATGAAGCTAGATAAGCGAGATAAGAGGGAGAGAGAGAGATCACTAGCTCGAGGATTTACAATAAAGCTTCCTTAGATCGCCGATAGAAATCAAAAACTAAGTTAGAAACTATCCAATCGATCAATAATTCAATTACTATAATTAAATCGACACAAAGAGACACAAACAATTTTTCTTGGAAAAACGTGTCCAAAATATAGGACTCAAGAGCATAGCTCTATTAAGATTTAAGGTTAAAAATAAATCAAAACGGATTAATAAACATATCACTTGGGACATTTCAAATTAATTTGGAAAGCCCGGGAAAGAATAATCGATTATAAGTTAATTTATCAAAAATGACTTATTCATTAGTTTTTACAACAAAATAGGTAATTTGACCATTTGCATAAAACCAAATCCAAACCAATTAGATTAAAACATAATTTAAATGATTTAAAACCCAAGGACAGAGATCGATTAGATAAAAGAAGCATAGCAAAAATCAATTTTATAAAACCATCCCCAAAGATTAGGGTTTTTAATACCTAAACTACGAACGACCAAATCACTTCGATTACCTCAAATTGATAGTTTTAAAACACAACTAAAATAATTTTAGATAAATCTATATAATTAATTTCAACAAAACAATCTTCCTAGTAGCCAATTTAAGACTATCCATTTTCAAAATTAGGGTTTTGAAGCCCCTAACACAAGCTTGGATAATTCAAATCAATTAATTCAAATTAAAGGTATTACAATGCAATCAGGATCATTTCAACTATTTATGCAACTTTAATTTTAGGAAAACAATTACACATATGATCAATTTCATAATTTCACTTGAAAGTTAGGGTTTTAGGCCTGAAAATACATTTTGGTAAAATTCTATACATTTAATCAAATTAAATGTTTTGAAATGCAATTAAACACATTTTATAACATATCAAATACTCAATTGATCAAAACCACTAAAAGAAATACCCAATTTAGCACAATTAGGGTTTTTTAGCCCGAAACGCAAACCCAATCAATTCTTGCTAAAATATATAAATTAGCAGTTCGAAAATGTAATTAAATATATTCTAATATAAATTATATAGTCAATTGAATAAAACAACCTGATTACACAATCCAATTTAGTCCCGCAAGAGTTTTGACCTAAAAATCCAATTCCGATTAATTACACACAATTTTCCCAAATCAACACTTCTGATATGAAATTAAATACATTTCAAACGATATTATAAAATCAATTCAGCGAAACGACTCAATTATGCGACCCAATTTCATTACACACGAATTTTGACCTAGGAATCAAATTCCGATTAATTCCGCATAAATTTATCAAATTGACAGTTCCAACATGAAATTAGATACATTTTAAAACATATTGTATAATCAATTTATCAAAAATAGTTAAATCAGACGAATCTGAAAAATTCGGGCATAACCCGGCCAAAAATTCAATTTTCCAGAATTCCAACCTTAACCATACAATTAACATATGTACATTATCAAACAATTAATTTAGCTTATGACAAGCTAAATCATACTCAATTAATCAAATCAATATTAGGGTTTTTTAGAAATTTATAGCAACGAAACCAACACAAATCGGGACAAAGGAAGGTCAGAGAAGCTTCGTCGGAGGCTAGGAGTGGCCCGCCGATGGTCAGCGAGGCTTGCCGTGGCTGGACGGCGGCACAATCGCCGTGGATCGTCGCTGCCCCTGCTGCAGTTCGTTGCTGTAGCTGCGCGGCTACTTCAGTGGCTGATGTTGGGGTTGTTGCTTGCTATGGCGTTGTCGGTTGCAGGTCGTTGGAGGTCGGTCGGCGGCTGGTGGAGCTAGGAGATGGAGGAGGCGAGGGAGGCTGGGACAGCTGTTGGCTCGAGAAAGGAATAGGGAGAAAGGGTCGGGAGCAGGGAAAGAAGATAAGGGAGAGAAGAGAGAAAAGGAAAGAAGAGGGGGTGCGACAGGTTGTTTCTTTTTTTTTATTTTTTTATTTACAAATACACATATAAAATAAAATACTAAATGTTTAAAAATTATTATTCGAAGATTTTATCTAAAATTTATTAAACGAAAATTATTTCGTAAGGTCCTAAAAGCTTAAAATTAATAAAAGAACTATATAAGGAATTTCAGAAACATTTTCGGAAGAATTTACTAACGAACGTAAAAATTTATATTATTTACGGAAATATATTATAAGAACTCAAAAAATTATTTAAAAGCATATAATAAAATATTGAAGTCAAATTCTAATAAACCGAGACTAATTTAAATAATTTCCGAAATCAGTTTTCCGTAAATCAAAAAGCGTAAACAGAAGAAAATTAATTTCGGAAAGAAATTCATAAATAATCTCCGAAAAACCTTTTTAATTTAAAACTTTTTAAAAAAATTAATGATTTCCAAAAATGAATAAATTTAAAGTGAGAAATATTTTCTACGGAAAAAATTATTAAAATAAATTTAACTATTTAAGTAGAAATTTCATAATTTAAATAATATATTTCGTTAACAAAATATAACTCCAAAATAAAGTTGTAATCACATGACAAAGTCATAATCGAGAACGAATCTAAAATATAAAAATCAAAATACGAGAAAGAATAGGAATACATATTTTTAACTAAAAATCGACATCATATGAATATAATAAAATCATTGTCGTGAATGAATTTATCTAGAATGGTTCACAACGACAACGATTAATTAAATTCAAATATAATAAAATCATTGTCGTCATCAATTTCCTTATACTCAAAAATCAATTCAATGATTTATAAACAATCAAGAAAAGATTCCGGGTCGAGATTACCTTCAAAGTTGGGAAGATCAAAGCATATTCCTTTTTCCACACCATAAAAAGTTTTCCTCAAAGTGTCACGTGGCCTTACCTAATTTCCCATGCTTTCTTCTTCTTCTTCTTCTTCTTCTTCTTCTTCTTCTTCTTCTTCTTCTTCTTCTTCTTCTTCTTCTTCTTCTTCTTCTTCTTCCACCTAGCATTATGCCCTTCTCACATGCCCTTCCTCTACTCGTTCCTTCAATTTTGTGGATGCACATGGGACTCATGATATTGGGAAGCTTCTATTCTCCCCACTTGAAATTTTACCTCCTTGATTTCGTCAATCACGGTCTTGAGAAAATCTCTCAAGTTTTCTCCTTGGTTCTCTATCCTTCTCCTTATCAACTGAACACGACACTCCCAAACACTCCCTTAAGTACTTGATCCTCTTGTGCTTTTTTTTTATAATTATTGGATATTATTGATGATGGAACACCTTCTTGATGAATCTTGAATAATCTTAAAGAATCCTGAAAGAAAGATTGAATCTTGATTGCAATTCGACCAACCTATGGCTTTGATACTAAAATTGATGTGTGTGGGAGGGTGTAATCTTTAATTATGTGGAATTAAGGTTTTAATGGAGTTTAGATAATATGATAAAGGCTCAATGATGGGGATTTAAAATATTAAAGCTTTGAAGGTAATATAATAAAGATGATGGTGGTTTGAATTCGGTAGAAGAGTGTTGATGATGATTCGGTGATGATGATGTAACAATGATGATGGTCCAAATAGAACACACTAATTAGCCTATGCATTTGATAATGGATTGATGATAATGTTGAGCTTCAAAGGCTAGGGTTTGGATGCAGATTGCAATCGTGGTTTAGGGTTAGGGTTATGGTTTGGTTTGAAAAGAGGGAGATAAGGTGACGTTTGGTTGGTATGGATGGTTTAGAGTTTCAAAGTGATAGTTTAGTGTTTGGGTTAGTATACCGAATTAGTGCTTTTATTAACCACGAATTATAGTGGGATTTTTATGGTAATTATGGTAGGAAAATATGGATTAAGAATAATATAAAAGATATAGATTAATCTCTAATTCACATAAACGAAGAGATTAAAACTTTTAAGCCAAACCATTCACACAGATACTATTTGCTTGAGTTGAACTCACATCGAATTCATTCAATGTTGATCTTCAATTTCAATTCAATTCTTCATTCAATATCCTTAAGATTCAAGCATATTATAGCCTTTCTACTACTAGATAAAGAGTAATTCAAAAGATTCCAAGCTAAAAGATATTATGCTACCTTTATACTAACTTTACATACTTTATGCTAACTTTATTCTCCTACTTTAATAATTTATTAATCAATTATATAAATCACTTAATAATGCTAAAAAATGCTACCAATATACTCCCCATGCATGACCTCCCTCCTTACATACCATGCTCATGCACGTGGACACTTAGTTACTTGTTTGCTACGTTTTAAGAATGTAACCATCTGTGAGTCTTCAAATTTGAGGGAGACACTTTCCAAATGAAGAATAATTGGTTCCATAATTATGAAAAATAATTCATGAATGTTTGCTTTTGCATTAGTGCACCCTCTACACCTCCCTTGTGTGTGTTCCATTCTCTTAACTATGCATGTGCTTCATGTTGCACCTTCAACATTCCTTTTCCTTTGCACAATTATCCTGACCACCACTATTCCCTCTCCCTTAACAAAGGTAGTACTCACCATTATCCTCCTTCTTATCAAACCCCAAAACCAAAAAAAACCTCCATTGTAATGGAAAAAATCTCAAATATCTTCCCCTTAGCTACGACAATAAGTGTCGTTACCTAGTCTTTTACAACAACAAATTGTATTGTTATCTCCCCCGTGTTGTATGGCTTTGTGCTATTTTTCCATTGTTACCTTGATCAATCTCTAATATTTGTTTAGTTAAATGTGGCTTATTATTTTATTATATTAAATGCTAATATATGTGTTATGGGGGGTTAATTTCTTAGGTAATCCTTAAGGTATCATAGATAAGATCACGTTTTGTTCTTCTATGTAGCTTAGATTTAGGTGAATCCAATGACTCATTAGATGGTAGAATTCATGTGCAAGCATAATATATAGTTTTGACCTATAATAATGCTAAGTATTTGTGTTTTTCAAGTGTTATGTGATGAATGATAAAATGATAACATATTGGTAAATAGTTGGTACACATGTTCAACATACTATAATATAAGCCACATGCATGTGTATTTTGTTGAATGGTTGATGTATGCATGTCCTGAGTTTCGTTAGGGTATGAAATATTATCAAGTTTTGATGTAATTTCCATGATAAGTGTTCCACAATTATCATGACATAGTATCTTGGGTTGATATAAATGCCATCAAAGCATGAACACATCATAGGAATGTGTACACATAAGTTGCTAAATGCCTACATAATGGAAAATTTATTCGCTTGCTAGATCTTATAAAGTACATACGTACAAAAATATAGCAAATTATTATCCATAATAATAATGCTCGGTAAGAAATTGCTTAATGATGGTGAAAGTAGGGGCTTAAGGGTATTTTGGTTATTTTGGACTAATGTGCCTAATATGAATAGTTGGAAATAAAATGTATATAGACTTGTGATAGCATGAACTTAGTGTTGACTTTAACCTTAGCTTGAATCTTTGACCTTAGGGTTGAATCAAATATTTATAAATAAAAGAAAATGGTCAAAGGTGGAGAAGGGAGAAGGAGAGGGAGGCAGAGAAAGATGGAGGTATGGGGAGATAGGGTGAAGTCCCCTGGTTTTTTCAGAGGGTGGAGGAGGTGCCAGTTGTGGCAAAATTAGCGGCAGATGGTAGTGCGAGGGGCGGCAAGAGTTCGAAGTGGGATGATTGAGAAGCTAAATATTCACGGTCGGGGTGGCTCATGCAGGTCGAATCGGTGAAGGGAGGAAGCTTAGTTCTACAGGGGGTGGTGCAGGGAAGGCTTAGGTGGGCAGCATGGGCAGTGGTGATGACCCATGGTGGTGGAATGGGGGTTTGTTTTGGCGGTGGTGCAAAGTTGGGGTTCCTGGGCTGTGAAAACAGGAGCTCAGTTATGGCTGCCTATGAGGGTATTTATAGGCTAAATTGAGGGGAAAACGACAAAGGAAGAAGAGGACAAGTAGGGTAGGTGAGGTAGGACCACTGGCCAGTGGTGGCAGATGGTGTAGTCCTGCCATGGCAAGTTAGGTAAGGTCGGGCGGATAAAAGGAAAGCGAGGCACCCATGGAGGGAAGCTGCGAGGCTGGTTGGGGTCAAAAAAGGAAAGGAAATCAATGAGGAGGGAGAAGGAGGTCGGCCAGATAGAGTTGGTGGTTGTCAGCGGTGAGGGTTGCATGTTTCAGAACTTGTAGGTTGGGATCGGGGAGGAAGAAGGGTGATAGGATGAGCTGGGTGGTCTAGAAGAAAAGAAAGGACCGACCGGCTAGGGGGAAACGGGCAAGGAGGAACATGTCACTTGGGTCTAGGCTGCTCTAAAGGGGGAAGGGCTTGGGCTGCGTGGGTCGGCCCATTTTGTGGAAGGAAGAAGAAAAAGAAAAAGGAGGAAGGGGAGGAAGAAAGAAAAAGGGAAAAGAAGGAGAAAAAGAGAAAAAAAAAGAAAAAGGAAAAGGAGAAAATAGGTTGGTTGGTGTTTAGGATATTTTGGTATCCTTCAATATTTAAAATAATAATAATAATTAAATTCCTTTTTAGCTTAATTTGACTATTTTGGACAAATTCTCTTAACTTCCATATTAATTAGGGAAATACCCTGATTTTTCCTTAATTAAATTCTTTATTATTTTTCTCTTGATTTACCTTAATTAACTCTCTTAATTTTAATAAAATAATTTATTTAATTAATTTCCCTAATAAATTCTTATTTGGCCATAATTTATCAAATTGGGATTTTGGGGTATTTCACTAGTTTATTTGCATAATTAAGTTTTAGATTTAGTTGATCAATGTTATCTTACATTCCATCATTTCCATTCCATATCACTGACTTAAAATTTAGCGAATCTCACAAGATTTCACCATCCAATAATGAAATCTAGCTTTTGGTGCTTGTTATCATCACCGAATATAGTAATTTTTATTTCTCAAAGTTGAATCCTCAAGAAACTATCAAGAAGTATTCATTATTCATCATAAATTTTTTTGATTTGATAATTTCATCTCAATACACATTGTTTGGCATATTTGATTTCAAGAATCTATCAGGAATATACCAAGATTGAAATTATTTGTGAGCTCTTCATTTAATTCCTATTGAATCATTATTTCTAAGTGTTATTTGAGATTCTGGTGTGTCTCCATTTGAGTGCACCATGGATCAAGACCAAAATTTTAAAGCCTTGTATGAAGTAATTCAGAAAGTATCCTTCAAGTTGGATTCAGCCAATGCTCTACTCAATCAACTTCTAATAATGTAAACTCAATTTCAACGTATGGAATCAAGACTTGATGAGCATGAAATTTTTATTTACATGCAACAACAAGTCAAAGCAAATAAATATTGAGTGGAGTAAATGTAGAGGTTTCTATTATAAACTAGAGAAGGCCATCTTAACTTGGGAATGGAGTATGAACAGGACTCATAAGGAAGTGGCAACTATCAAAACTATTAACGATAGCAACTAAGACATTACCAAAAAGAAAAGAAAGGAATTAAGCTTGATCTTCCTGATCTTGAATGGATACATGAGGTTAAGGCTATATTTTAAAATAAGGATTATGATGATGAGAATAAAAAAAAGTTAACTAGATACTCTTAAATTTAGAAATTTTTTTACGAGAATCTAGTATGGTAATTTAAAAAGGATTTGACAAAGAGAAGGTAAATCAAAGATAAAATCATAGGAAAAACTTAATAAACACTTAAGAAAAAAGAATTACCTTTAGGATGAGCAAGATAATTATATGAAATTAACTAATCTTAGCAAAAAGACTTCTTAGTGTGGAAGACTATACTAGAGAGTATGAAAAGCTAGCACTCATATGTGATATTTAAGAAAGAAATGAAAAAAAGTGTGCTAGATTTTTAGGATTCCTTAATATGACGAGAAGAAATAAAATTTCAACTTTCCTTTACGACTCTCTTGATTATTTTAATAAGTTATATTTGATATTTTATAATTAAATTAAGTTCACTATGCCTAATAAAAAGCAAAGTACTTCTTGTTCTACAAAGTACTATAAGAATTCCAAATCTTCCAAGTATGGACAAAGTACCTCAAGTTCTTCCAATGTTGATAAAAATTAAGGTCCAACATGAGCGGAAAAAACTAAAAAACAAGTTTATGTAATTCTCAAATAATCAATGTTTCAAGTGTAGATGATTTTAGCACTTTGCTTGAAAATTTCCAATTCAAAGAGTTTTATCTATCCAAGAAAATGAAGTATGGAGACTTATGATGAAGACCTTGAAGATGGGATATATTAGATTTATATGTTATTATCATATGTAAAGATTTCATTTATTCCTCGTCATTTTTATAAGACTTTATCTTTTTTTAGTTTTTCTCTTTTGGATAGATTTTGTAGGTAAAGATGCAAATGAAGAAATCTAAAGGAGAGATGGAAGGAAAGAGGAAATGAAGTAATTAACACATCAAGAGACATGGAATATGGAATAAAAGACCATATATGAGGAATATATATCAAAGGGAAGCTTTTTTAAAATTTCATAAAGAGAAAACGAAGGAATAAGAAACACGGCTCATGTTTTGCTGTCAGAACTCAAAATTTCAGTTTTTAAATTTAGCATTTGGTAGTGGGTTTATGGAAAAACAAGGTACCCCCATGTTTCCTAAAACAATGACCATGTTTTTCTTAAATTTGGTAACTACTCGCATAGACTTTTCTTGATATATTTATGACGTTTCTAAACATTTATCATTTGATTCTTTTCGGTTCAAGATGTAGACTCTCTCCTTTTTTTCTCTATTCTCTATAAATCACATGTAGTTTACAATTCCAATTATCTTTCTCTCCATTCTATTCAATTTAATGATTAACACTCTGCAATTCATGTTGATAAGTTCTTCTCCATTCATGTATTAATTGCAAGTTCTGATTTTTGTTTGAATGCAAGTAAATTCTCTTCATTGTATTATTATTTCTCTTACTTTTATTATTTAATTTTTAATTTATTATTAATCATTGATGTTAATTATAAATTACTCCATTTAATTGTGTGTTATTGCAATTATAAAGACAGTAGCGTAGATCATATAGGGTAGGAGGATTTGATGATGGAATTAGGGTTTTAGATTTTACAACATAATTTTAATTTATGATTCTAAATGTAATTTAATTGGATTAATGGATGAAATTGAATGATCTCACATCATATTTTAAGAATTTAAAATAATTATATTGATCACAAATTTAGTTTATATTTTAATCATAGCTAGGATAACGAAATTAATACGTAATTGTTAATTAACGTTTCCAAAGTAGCAAAAAGTTAATTATTACTCTCTTCTATTAATTGATATGATTGCATGATCCGAGCTTATATGGTTATGCTCATAGTTGAATCCTTTCCATTCGTAATGCTGCCATTAATTGAATCTTGCGTTCTTCACTTAAGTTAATTGGCTAGATGATAAATTGAGAGCTTTTTCAATTTATTAGAATAAAGAGAAAGCAAAGAGATGAATTATCATGAGTTTCTATAGGTCAATGTTATATCATTTGGATTTATTCTTTTCTACATGATTATTTGATATTCTAGTTCCATAATCGATATCTTTCTATCCTTATTCGTTAACTAGTGAGTAACGTATTTTATTATTTATCCATAGTATAGAACTTAGTGATAATAATTAATGTTATTGAATAACCAAGTTTTTAACATTGATTAAGATTTCTTGATTATAGAGCATTTCTTGTGGATTTCATTCCTTCTTGCCATCTACTATGTATTTAATATTAGGATTTATTTATTAAATTTGTTGTACATTGATGAGTTCATATTTTGAAACATTTTATCTCCTTATAATCTTAGTTTTTAGTATTTTATTTAACTAATATAGGTGAATAATTATTATTTTATGCTTAAGTGGTAATAATTGCATAAATATTATTATTTAAGCTACAATGATATAAATTAATTAAATTTTGAATAAAATATTTTTTATGCATATTTATTGAAATTTATCCTGCAGGTTTTATTTTTAAATAAAAAAAATATTTCGACCTTTGGACCAACGGCCCAAAGGCCAGGGAACATCAAAACAAGAAGAGAGAGCGTGAGGAGAGGGAGAGGATCCGTCAGAGGGTGGCAGAGCCACATTAAATAAAAGGAGAGCCTTCATAGGCTCTAGGGAGAAGAGAGAGAGTGAGGAGAGGGAGAGGAGCCGTGAGAGGAACGAGCCTTCAGAGGCTCGGACGACGCACAAGCACGAAGAAACAGGCCGTATGGAAGGAGAGGCGCACAGGTCGAAGCCTCAGCGCATGGAAGGAGAGGAAGACATCAGCCATTAGCCGAGAATCAATAAAAAGAAAAAGAAATAGTGCACAAAAATCAAGGCCCTGAGAGAAGAAGAAATAGGGAAGAATTTATCCGATAAAATTTATTTAAGATAAAATTAATTTTTATCTGAATAAATTTTTTATCTTTTATTTAAAACTAATTTTGGTTATTTCTTTCTCTTATTTTTAATTTATATTTTAGATATATATTTTTGTGTAATTAATTCTATAATTATGGCTGGGTGATTATTTATTGTTAGAGAATAAATTGACTATGGTTTGAATTATAATTTTATTTTCTTTGTTTTGTGAGATTTTTTCTTGATTCTATTTTAATTGCTATCGTTTATATATATAATTCTGTCAAGTATAATTTATTTGGTGCATGCCTTGTTCTGGTTTCCTCATAAGTGACAATATGTAGGATTATTTGCCTGCTAGGTGGCCATATGAATATACTAGAATTTATATGTATACATTACATCTAGGTTAGATAACAATTCACCTAATAGTTTTGTGATTCTAACCAAAGTAGTAAAATGTTTAGATGAGTATGGGTCAAGGAAAGGAAATACAACTAGACATGCTTTATGTACTAGTTTGGGTACTTAGATTGACAACCTTCCAATTACACTTAATGTATTAAATCTAGTTAAATATAGGAGCCGCTTGTTGCTGCTATACTGCTAGTATTTAATACGATTAATATTGGTGCTTTGTCGTATTAATTAATTAAGGGAAGTAATATAAGGTGTATGGACCTACTTTTGGTGTATAACTTGGTCGATCTCTTTCTCATGATTAAAAGATGACTTAGAAATTAATATTATATTTTGACCTAATCTAGTGGTGGATTTTGATTTCCCTAACATATCTCTCATATCTACGATTTCCCATTATTATTTATTATTATTATTATTATTATTATTATTATTATTATATTTTATTTATTCTTTTTATTATTTTTTTACTTTTATTATCCCCCATTAGTATTTTTATTATTTATTTATTTTGTTTCATTTAGGATTTTTATTTTTATTTTTAGTTTAAGCTAGTTAAATAGAGGTGAGCCCTCTCAATCCCCAGCCTAGAATGATACCCTTATTTACCAGTGCTACAATTGACAACAAGAGGGTTTAAATTGCGTGTCGGCTACGGCCACACCATGCATACGACAGTGTATCAAATTTTTTGCACCGTTACCGGGGAATGGCAATTATAATCTTTATTTCTATTTTTTATGTTTTTTCTATTTTTTATTTTAATAATTTATCCAATTGTGTTTATATATTCTTTAATTGTGTATAATCCTCAGGCACTCGCATTTGAGGTCATTTGTAGTTGAGCATCAAGGACAAATCATCCCACCAATAGATCCTAGTTCTTCTTCTTCTTCTATTGCAAACTAAATAAGAAGGATATTGGAATACGCTGGTCATATTCCATTACCTTCTGAAGGAAATTCTATAGATTTTGAGGAAGATCACATAGAGGATTTTTTTAATTCACCTTGTCATCTCTCAAGGAGCTAGCTGCTCTTGTTTTCAACCCTAAGCTTTTATACATTAATTAACGAGCAGAAAATGGTACTTATGAGATCAAACCTAGTTTAATACATGCTTTACCCATTTGTATAGGATTTGGGGACAACAAATCAATAGGTTTAGGCTGTTTCACTTATCCCAACAAGCTTATTAGGGCTTCCATTTTGCATTTTTCGGTATAAAACCAACTAGAGAAAGTGTAGAACAGCTTAAACTTAAAGCTTTCCCTTTTGCTTTGGTTGATGAAGTAAAAGAATGGTTGTATGACTTACCAGTGGGCTCTATGGATACTTGGGCTGATATGCAAAAGGTTTTCCTTGTAAAATATTTTCCTTCATCTAGAACAACTAACATAAGAAAATAAATTTGTGGTATTGGGCAAGATGGAGAAAAGTTAGTTCATGAATATTGGGAATGTTTCAAGAAGTTATTTGGTAGTTTCCCCAATCAACAAATTAGTAAGAAATTTTTAATATAATACTTTTATGAAGGATTATCTCCTATGGATCAAAACATGTTAGATGTTGCTAGTGGTGGTGCATTGGTTGATAAAACCCCTATTGAAGCTAAATAATTAATTGCTAATATGGCATCTAACTCTCAATATTATTGTAGGGGTAGTAATTTTGTATCTCAATAGGTGAAAGAGGCTAGTATTGCTGAATTGAAAACACAAGTATCAAATCTTACATCTTTTGTAGAGAAAGTTTTGGGTCACAAAATTCTTGTAAAGGTATGTGGAATTTGTTCTTTTACTAGTCATCCTACTAATATGTATCCTAATTTGCTGGAAGAACAAAAAGTGAATGCTATTGGAGGACAACAAATACCAAAGAGGAATGGTCCTTATGCTCCAACATGGAAGGATCATCCTAACCTAAGATATGGAAAAAATCAACAACATGGTAATTCATATTTCCAACTACTAGCTTATAAGAATAAATAAGGATCAAATCCACCTCCCAAATTCTTACAAGTTCCACCAAACCACCAAGGACCACCATTTCAACCATTACCTCTACCACTAGTTAAACAACCATTAGATGGAATGCCTTTATAAGATTTGGTAAAATCTTTGGCCACCAACACATTGTAGTTTCAACAAGAAACTATAAATGGTATTAAGAACTTGGAGAATCAAATGAGTCAATTAGCAGATTCCGTTGGGAAATTACAAGCAGATGGGTCTTCAAAATTACCAAGTTAAACGGAAAGGAATCCTAGGGAAAATGCTAGTGCTATCACAACTGAGAGTGGGAAACAATTGGCAAGTCCAAGGCAAGCGAGTGAAGAGGAAGAAATAAGAAAAGAAGAAGATGAGATAGTTGTTGAAAAAGAAAAAAATAAAAATTCTCCACAGGCAACTAAATATGATTCTCCTACTCCAATTAAAATTACTGCTCCTTTTCCTAGCAGGTTGGTAAGAACACAAGAAGCTAAATTATGATACGAAGATGTTTGTCATATTTAGAAAGGTGGAGGTTAATATCCCTCCCATTGATGCAATTAAAAAAGTGCCATGGTATGTAAAATTCCTTAAGAATTTGTTTACTAACAAAAGGAAATTGAAGGGGGATGAAAAGGTGAGTATGGGAGAGAATGTATTAGCAATTTTGTGAAGGAAACTTCCACTAAAGTCTAAGGATCCAAGTATTTTTACCACTCCTTGCAATATTAGAAACACAAGGTATAAAAGATGTATGCTTGATTTAGGTGCTTCAATTAATGCCATGCCTTTATCTATCTTTAATGCACTAAGTCTAGGTCCTTTAAAGGAAACTCATGTTATTATTCAGTTGGCTGATAAATCTAACACATATCCTGAAAGGAGTAATTGAAGATGTATTCGTTCAGATGAATGAGTTAGTATTCCCTACTGATTTTTATGTGTTAGATATGCAGGATAATGGTTCATCTAACTCTTCTCCTATATTATTAGGTAGACCATTCCTAAAACTTCAAAAACAAAAATTGATGTACATGATGGAGTTTTAACTATGGAGTTTGAGAGTGAAGTCATTAGGTTTAACATATATGACTCCATGAGATATCCTACTTATTGTGAATTAGTCTCTATGATAGATGTTAGTGAAGATTTGACAGAAAAGGTATATGAATTATCATCTTAATATCCCTTAGAGGTAACCTTAACTCAATGCATATAAACCAAATTTTTAGAAGAATTGAATGAGAAGTTTTAAGTTGATGAGGACATCAAAGAGATAGTAGCTACTTTAGGAGCATGTCCTAGTAAAATCGGAAGATTTTTGGATTTAACATTGACATTAGATAGACCTTTACCTTTCATGGAGAAAGAACCAGAAGTGGAGTTGAAACCTTTACCTGACCATCTTACGTATGCATTTTTGGGAGAGAAAGATACCCTTCCTATTATCATCTCTAGTGACCTAACACCCAAGCAAGAAGAAAAACTTGTTAATGTTTTGAAGAAGTATAAACCAACTTTGGGATGGATGGTTACTGATATTAAGGGTATTAGTCCTTCAGTGTGTATGTATCAAATATTAATGGAGGATGATGTTAAGGCTAGTAGATAAGTACAGTGTAGGCTAAATTCGATTATGATGGAGGTAGTAAGGAAAGAGGTGTTGAAATTATTATCGGTGGGAATCATTTTTCCAATTTATGATAGTAGTTAGGTTAGTCCTCTCCAAGTAGTACCCAAGAAAACAAGAATCACTATAGTGGAAAATGACCAGAGAGAAATGGTTCCTACTAGAGTTCAAAATGGTTGGAGAGTGTGTATAGATTATAGGAAGTTGAATTCCATGACTAGAAAATATCATTTTCCTCTACAATTTATGGATCAAATGTTAGAGAGGTTAGTGGGTCATGCTTATTATTATTTTCTCGATGGATATTCTGGATATGTTTAGGTTCCTAGAGCTCTAGAAGATAAAGAGAAGACCACATTCACATGTCATTATGGTATGTTTGCATATGGTGCATGCCATTTGGGTTATGCAACACCCCTGCCACATTTTAGAGATGTATGGTAAAATGTTTTCTAAATATTTGGAGAAAATTATCGAGGCATTCCAGGATGATTTTAGTATTCATGGTGAAACTTTTGATCAATGCCTAGATAATTTAACTCACATCTTGAAAATGTATCTTGAAACAAATCTTATATTAAACTCTGAAAAATGCAATTTTATGGTTCTACAAGGGATAATATTAGGATATGTCATTTCTACTAAAGGAATTGAATTAGATGAGGAAAAATTGATCTTATAGCTTCATTACATTACCCATCAATCATTAAAGATGTATGTTCATTCCTAGGCCATGCTAGATTTTATCATCAATTCATTAAAGATTTTTCAAAAATAGCTGAACCTTTATGTAAGCTTCTTAAAAAAGAAACAGAGTTCACTTTTGATAATGCATGTAAGAAATCATTGAGCATTTGAAGGAAAAATTGATTAGTACACCCATACTTCAACCACTCGATTGGAATTTTTCCATTTGAATTAATGTGTGATGCATCTAACTATGTTTTTGGTGTAGTTTTAGGTTAAAGGATTAGGAAAGACTCATATGTGATATAATATGCCTCATGCACTTTCAATAAAGCCTAGATTAATTACACAACCATTGAGAAGGAGCTTTTTCCCATTGTCTTTAATTTAGATAAATTTTGTTCTTATCTTTTAGGAACTGATATTATTGTTTATTTTGACCATGCCACTTTCAGATATCTATTAGCAAAGAAGGAAGCAGAATCAAGATTGATTAGAAGGATATTTCTACTCTAATAATTTAATCTATGCATTAAATATAAAAAAAGGAATAGGAAATGGAGCAGTAGATCATCTAAGTAGATTAATCAAGGACATTGAAGTTGAGGCACCCACCCATAAAGCATTTCTAAATGAACAACTTCATGTAATTGGGAATGAAATACCATGGTATGCTGACATGGTAAATTTTTTGGTCACAAAGGTATTTCCTTCACATTTTACTAAAGCATAAAAGGATAGAATGACGATTCAAGAAAAGTATTTTGTGTGGGATGATACATATTTGTGGAAACAATGTGCTAACTAAATCATTAGAAGGTGTATCCCTAATAATGAAATTCCTTCTATCTTAACATTTTGTCAAAGCTATGCTTGCAGGGGTCATTTTGGTCCTAAGAGAACAGCTCATAAAAGTCTAGAAAGTGGATTTTACCGGCCTACCTTATTTAAGGATGCTTATGAGTTTTGAAAAATATGTGAAAATTATCAAAAGACTAGAGGGTTAGGTCCTAGAAATGAAATGCCACAATTTTATGTTTGGGGTAAGGATTTCATGGGCCCTTTTCCATAATCTTTTAGTTTAAAATAAATTCTTATTGCTGAATATTATGTGTCAAAATGGGTGGAGGCAAAGTCCACACATACTAATGATGCTAAAGTTGTTGCAGATTTTCTTTAAACTAACATTTTTGTGAGGTTTAGCTTGCCAAAAGCTATAATCAACGATAAGGGTTCACATTTTCGCAACAAAATGGTAAAATGTTTTTTAAGGAAATATCATATGATACATTAAATCTCCACGGCATATCATCCACAACCAAACGATCAAGCTAAATCATCAAATCAAGAAATCAAATCAATTTTGAAAAAAAAAGGTGAAACCAACAATGAAAGATTAGAGCTTACACATTAATGATGCTCTTTGAGCATAATGCACAACATACAAAACTCTAATTAGTATGTCACCATATCATTTGGTCTATAGTAAGCCTTGTCAACTTTTAGTTAAATTAGAACATAGAGCTTTTTAGGCTTTGAAGAAATGTAATATGGAGTCAAGAAATTGGAAGACATAGAAAACTTCAGCTATTAGAACTTAAGGAAATAAGAAATGACGCTTGTGAAACTGCATTAAGATATAAAGATCGAACTAAGGTAGTTCATGATAAGTTAATTCTTAGGTAGAATTTTGAGATCGGTCAGAAAGTTTTATTATATAATTCTTGTTCAAAGCTTCTTTCGAGAAAAGTAAGGTTGAGATAGATTGGCCCATTTATTGTGAATAATGTGTTTCCTCATGGTGCAGTAGAGGCTAGAAGTCAAAAGACAGGAAATGTGTGAAAAGTGAAGGGACATCATCTCAAGCATTTTTATGAGGGAAACTGTGTGAGAAACTTAGAGGTAGTAGATCTTACTACTCCAAGTTATGCAAACTAAAATATTAGGGCACTACTACTAGGGAAATGCCCAAGTGTTGCAAATAAGTTTTTCTTATATTGTACCTATGATTTTTCATTATTTCATGTGTGCTTTACATGTGAATATTTTCCATTTTATGTGTTTTCATAACTTTTCTTTATTTTGTGTGTGATTTGAGTATGTTTTTCTTGTTTCGTTTTGTAAATAATGAAAGGTTTGAGAAGAAAATAGAATGCACAAAAGGTGAAGTTTCAAACATAAACACAACCTTATCATATTTGGAAGATTATTCATATTCTTTCAGTAGGAAAAATTTGAAGGAAAGCAGAATAAGAATAAAAGAGCATGGGAGTACCGTATTCCAAAAACAAGCCTCATGTTTAACAATCAATATTTTCCCTACAAAAAATAGAAAAAGGATAATGAAACACAGTGGGCTAGTGTTTATGTAACACGGACCATGTATCTCTATTAGGAAAATTTTACCCTTGGGCAGAATGGTTCAAAATTAACACAGAGGTCCCATGTTTCTGAAACACTAACCATATTTTTAGAAAAATACTCCAGTCTGCCCATGTTTTTGAAATTAAAGGACACAGACCTTATTTTTTTCATTTAGTTTCTCTCATTCTCTACCGACCTATGAAAACTTGACCAATCATCCTCTTCAAAATCTCCCTTAATCCTACATCAAATCTCTATTAACATTCATCCTATTTTCGATTCACCTTCTCTCATCACTTCTACATCCAAATTCCTACATTAACATTTGGTTTCAGCAACTCTAAATTAGTTACTTAGCACAAAAAAATAATCAGACCCCTAACTTCAAATATTGCTCGAATTCTGTCTAAATCTCATCCAATTAACTTAGAGATTTTGCTTATTTCATATTTTTAAGCATTATTCAAGGGTCATTCTGCAGACATGACTCCAAATTCGTAAAAAAGGTAAGTGTAATTTTAATAATTATTTCCTCGACTGTATGACGTGCTTAAGTTTTTCATATGAAATGCTTCGTCTCAAATGAATATATTTAATTGCAAATAATTATTTGTTTCCTTGAGATTGAGTGCTACAACATGAAACTGCAATATTTCATCTATCTATGTGGTACTTGGAAAGTTATATATGAAAAATAATTTTTGGGTTGAGTAAGAGCAAATACAGCATTTGTAATACTTTTTTTTTTATTTTGAATGAATCTATCACTGCAATAATTCTTATGATTGGAATACAATATAGAATGGAACGTGATTCTTTGCTTGCTAGTTAATGAAATTGCTTTTGTATTTGGTAGTATGAAAATGAACATGATAAGAGTCTTTGTTTATCCTTTCAGATGTCACCCAAAAAAAAACAAAGAATTGAGGGAAAATCTTTGAGATAACGGGCTTCACGAATCAAAAATAAAATAGACAGAACAGGCCTAATGAGCTAGGTATTGTCTTTACCACAATTGAACAATAGCAAAGGTATGTCTATTTATCTTATAGGCACATTATTGGAACAATTTTTTTAGATGATAGTTGTCTTAACACATTAAGCATCCATGAGCAAGTCACCCAAATATTGAGAAATGTTGGATTGCATAACTTTGTCTATTGTACTAATCATATATATAGATTTTTAACCCTAGAATTCCTGAGTACCTTTGAATTGCATGCTATTCTGTCTACACAAGAATGTGGATATATTTGCTTTTTTTTCTTTAATGTGGATAGACAAATTTCCTTACATGAATTGGCCCACATTTTTATGTTGCCTTAAGGAGGATATCATGTCATACCCTCTTAGTTTATTGTGGATAATTGTTTTTGATAAGATTGGTAATGTTTCTAATACGCCTACCCCTGACACCTTTATAATTTCATAAACCAAAGCTTCATGAATCTTCAATCTTGTTTTTCGTTATTTATAAAGACTCTTAGCTAGAACTATTTTTGGTTGGGGGATAGTATAGGGGTAGTTTGGTCCATTGAGCTCTTCTTCATTAATTCCATGCTAGATCATGACCAAATTGACATTGTCTACTTTCTAGCTAAACAATTTAAGAGGTTGAGTAACTCTAAGCATGAGATATTTCCATTGACAATTTAATTACCATAATTTGTATAATATGGAACTTATCATTCTAGATGACATGCCAATTGAAGCCATAAGCACGCGTATCGACATTAAACATTGCCATTTAGCGCATCTCATTGAGCATAGAGGTAATGTGTGGTATCTTTGCTATCAAGGACGTGCTCATCGTCCTTTACCTAATCCTACTAGAACTAACCCCTTAAATTAAAGAAATTGGCAACCTTTAGATGACAAGGTTGCTTCTACCCCTCTTGCTATCGAGCATCCTTACTCCCCTCGTGGTGAGCAAGCCCCACTACCACCTCCTCCTCCCCATTCACATGGTGTATCATCATCATCTTCATCTTATTCCCCCGATTGGCACCTCCAATTTTAGACTCAAGCATTCTCTAGTTAGATTCCCTTTGTACTACTCAAGATCAAATAATGAAGATGTTGAAAACTCTTTTTGAGTTTCATCTTGGGACTAGGGATCCACAACCTCTTCCTTCATAGATCCTTTCTAATTCCTCTCTTCTTTTTCATGGGTTAGTTCATTGGGTATAATGAACAAGCTAAATAGGGGGGATGCACTTTTGGTGGTATATATAGTTGATGCTAGTCTCTCTTAGTGTTGTTTGCATGTATTTTTATTATTTCTTTCTTTTTTTCATTGCTATGATTTGTTTTCAGTTTGTTCAACTCATTTTCTATTTACATGATCTTGTTTTGGTTTGTTTGGTTTTTATAAAAAAAAATCTTTCTAAACAAGAAGTGTTAGATTGATTTATTTATTCATTGGGTAAGCAAAAAATGGGATTAAATCTTTTGACAAAGGCTATTTTTAAATCGTAATAACTGATTTGATCACCATCTTGCAAAACTTAAACACATAAATTGAGATTGTGATAGTGGTTAAGGAAAGAGAGTTAGAATTATTAGGAATCAATCCATGCATTGATTATGAATGAGATGAAACGAAATTCAAAATTGGTAGACATAACATTGTAAGCGCCTGAGCCTAGTCTATGGATACATTGCTTATCCAAAATATTTTTTTTCTTTTATGTGTATTCTCCAATGATATATGAAACTAGAATTTACCATTAGTTCTCTTCAAGACCACATAGAACTTTAGGATATTTGAAAATGATAGAGACACTCACTTTTCTTCATTAGCTACAAGACCAAATGACTTACCTTGAAAATTGTTATCCATTGCATAAACCCTTTGAGCCTAAAGCCTTATTCTATTGGTTTAACCTTTACTAACAACCAATATCCATATGCATTTTCTTTCCTTACTCTATGACTAGTGGAGCAATATATTATGAAGGAGAACACTTTTTTTGTTAATAAGGTGAAATCTAACCATGAGGGTGTGTATATCATAGAAATAATGAATGACGTATCTTAGAAAAAAAATGAGAGAGACATGAATTCTTTTGTATATATTAAAGTTATTTTTCTCTATATTCGAGAGAGAGAGAGAGAGAGAGAGAGAGAGAAGAAGAAGAAGAAGAAGAAGAAGAAGAAGAAGAAGAAGAAAATAAAATTTCATTAATGTTGTTGTTTATTTGGTTGAATGGAAGGGTTTGAAATTATAATTAATTTATTTTTTTAAAAGGTGGAAGTAAAGTATGGGAGAAGAGGAAGAATTGTGATTTCATTGAAAGAAATAAATGTCTTATCTAGTTGGTAGAGTATAGCTATAAATCCATTATTATATCCCACCTTAAACCCTAGCCCCATTACAACCAAATTTAAGACCTTTTGATTCTTATATACTTTAGTTCTCTTAAGCGGTGGTGAATTGAGAGTAATGGAAAATATATGGGCAATCATAATCATTTGAAGAAAACTTTAGAGTAAATACATTTCATCCTAGACACATGAGAGTGAGTGTTTACACATACCAAAAGTAAGTATCTACTAATTTAACTTTCATTAATCTTAATCTAGCTTTACATGGTGAGATACTAACTATACTAATTATCGTTCCCTAACAACTAGAGCATTTGATAAAATTATTTATTGGGTATGTTAGATGGGTGATCCAAAAAAATTTCAAAGTTTCTATCTTGTGATTTATAAATGTTTTAAGTCCCAATGCATTGTTAAACACCATGAATGACTAAATCCAATATTGCAATTCTTGTTGTTTAGAACTTGTCTCACTTTTAATCCTTGATAATTATTTTGTGCCTGACAAGTTGTTGTTGCTTGAGGATAAGCAATGTTTAAGCAAGGGGTATTTAATATATGAGATTTATATATTATTATCCTATGCAAAAATTTCATTTATTCCTTATTGTTTTTATAAGATTTAATCTTTTCTCGAGTTTTTTCTTTTGGATAGATTTTTTAGGTAAAGATAAAAATGAATAAATTCAGAGGAGAAATCGAAGGAGAGAGAAAATGAAGCAAAGAACACATCAAGATACATGGAATCAATGGAAGAAAATATCGTAAATGAAGAATATACATTAAAGGGAAACTTGTGTTGAAATTAACAAAGGAATAAGAAATATAGTACTCCCTTATTTCTTAAGCACGGGCCATGTTTTTCCGTCAGAACACAAAACCTCAATTTTCAAATTTAGTAGTTGGCAGTGGGTTTAGGGAAAAACAAGGTACCCCTGTGTTTCCCAAAACAGGGATTGTGTTTTCCTTAAATTTTGTAACTGCTTAAGTGGACTTTTTCCTGATATATTTCTGACGTTTCTGAACATTCAACATTCGATTCTTTTTAGTTTGAGAGTTAGACTCTTTATTTTTCTCTATATTCTCTATAAACCAAATGCACTTTACAATTCCAATTCTATTTCTCTCCATTTTATTCAATTGAATGATTAACATTCTACAATTCAAGTCGATAAGTTCTCCATTCATCTATTAATTGCAAGTTCTGATTTTTATTTGAATGCAAGTAAATTCTCTTTATTGTATTATTTTTTCTCTTATGTTTATTATTTTATTGTCAATTTATTATTAATCATTGATGTTAATTATAAATTAATGCATGTAAGGTGAAAAATAAATGAACACACAATTTTATGTGGTTCACCCAATGTGGGCTACGTCCACGGACGACAACGAGCAAGGATAATTTTTACTATGTAGAGAAAGAATACAAGAAATCCTCAATTGAATAGAGGATTGTAGAGATATATCACTCTCAATTATTCTAACTCTCAAATGTGCGTAGAACTATGATAGATATTGTGAGTCATGTTTTGAGAAAGGGCCAGGGACTACATATATATAGTCTTCAAAAGAAAACCCTAAAAACTGCTAATTGATGGAGATTAAAAACTGTAACTCTCCATCGATGGTAGTAAATACTACTAATTAAAACTCTTCGGTTACTTCAACTTCACATTAAAACTTTCATAACTGTCAGATTTGAGGCATAAAATCAACAATCTCCACCTTGGCTCAAATCCACAATACTCATCGTCATCATAAACCTCGAAAGGTAATCATATGCTGCAAGTACCAACTAAGTCTAAACAATGCTTGAACTTAGCAGTAGGTAGTGGCTTCGTAAGCATGTCTGCAGAATTATCCGATGTGTGAACTTTCTTCACCACAACATCTCCTATAGTAATAATGTCTCTGATAAAATGGAACCTGACATCAATGTGTTTGGTCTTTGAATGATAAGAATCATTCATGGTTAAACAAATAACACTCTGACTATCTGAGAACACAACAGTAGTACCTTGTGCAACACCAAGCTCGAGAATGAGACCTCGCAACCAAATGGCCTCCTTCACACCTTTAGTAGTTACAAAATTTTCAACTTCTGTAGTAGACAAGGCAGCAATAGATTGTAATGATGCTTTCCAACTAATAGCACCGAAAGATAGTGTGAAGATATAACCAGAAATAGATCTACGTTTATCCAAGTCAACAGCATAATCAGAATCAACGAAACCAACAATATCAGTGGTTTGTGCTCTATTCCTATCGAACACCAAACTAATATCAGAGGAGCCCTTCAAATAACGTAAAATCCACTTGATTGCATTCCAATGACCCTTACCAGGGTTGTGCATAAATCGGCTCACCATACTCACAGCATAAGCTAGATCAGGTCTAGTGCAGACCATAGTGCACATCAAACTACCAACTACACTAGAATAGGGAGTGCTAGACATTAGCTCCTTCTCTTCCTCGGACTTTGGACAAAGCTTTGATGATAGTCTGAAGTGACCAGCTAGAGGTGTAGACACACGTTTACAATTACCCATATTGAACCTATCTAACACCTTCTTGATATACTTCTATTGTGAAAGAAATAACTTCCCAGCCTTTCGATCTCTGATAATCTCCATGCCGAGAATCTTCTTAGCTTCACCAAGATCTTTCATCTCGAACTCCTTGTTAAGTTGTGATTTCAACCTGTTGATTAAGGACTTATTCTTGGAAGCAATCAACATATCATCAACATAAATCAATAGATAAACAAAGGAGCCACCTTCAAACTCTTTAAAATAAACACAACTATCAAAATTGCTTCTTGTGTAGCCTTGCCCAATCATAAAAGAGTCAAACCTCATATACCATTGTCTTGGAGCTTGCTTTAAACCATACAAGGACCTCTTCAACCGACAGACACAATTCTCCTGATCAGGAGCAACAAAACCTTCAGGTTGATGCATATAAATCTCCTCTTCCAACTCTCCATGGAGGAAAGCTATCTTGACATCTAACTGCTCTAACTCAAGATCAAATAGAGCAACAAAATCAAGGAGAACTCGAATGGAGGTATGACGAACAAGTGGTGAGAATACCTCATTAAAGTCAATACCTTCCATTTGGCTGAAACATCTCACAACGAGGCGTGCCTTCCATCTAGCATCTTCAACCCCAGGTATGCCTTCCTTCCATTTAAAGATCCATTTGCAACTCAATGCTCTTAGACCCTTAGGTAACTCAACTAACTCCCAAGTGCCATTCTTGTGCAAACTCTCAATTTCTTCATTCATGGCAACTAGCCACTTAGAAGAATCAAGGCTGGAGATGGCCTCAGAATAAGAAGAAGGTTCAACACCTTCGGTAATCTCTTCAGCAACTGCTAGAGCATAAGCAATCAAGCGATCATCATCTCCATCTGCATATCTAGCGGGCCTTCGAATATTTCTCCTTGGCCTATCACGAGCAATAGAATAACCATCCACTTGCTGCTGTTGGATGGGACTAGTTGTATGAGCTAGATGGTCAATATCATCAACATCACTACTGGACTGTGTGGATGAGGAAGAGGGAGCACTATGATCTGAATTAGCGGGCATCACTTCTACCTCCACCTTCTCGCTAGTACCCTATTAATCACTTGTACCATGTGAGGAAATAGTAGATTCTTTTCCAGAAGATAGTAATGCATTCTCATTAAAAGTTACATCCCTACTCAGAATAATTTTTTTAGAGTCGGGACACCAAAACCTATACCCCTTGGATTCAGAAGCATAGCCTAAGAAAATGCATTTAACAGCTCTAGGAGCTAATTTACCATGATTAATATGAATATATACAGGACATCCAAAAACTCTAAGAATAGAGCAATCAACAGGATTACCTGACCAAACTTCCTCTGGAATCCTGAAATTAATAGATGTATGTGGAGATCTATTGATGATGTAACAAGCTGTAGAAACAGCTTCAGGCCAAAACTCACGTTTACTCCACAAGCCAACATTAGAGAGCATGCACCTTACCCTCTCAAGTAGAGTCTGATTAATGCGTTCTGCAACTCCGTTTTGTTGAGGCTTCCCAAGCAGAGTCTTATGTCTAGCAATACCATGATCTAAACAGAACTCATTAAAATCTGTCTCAACGAACTCTAACCCATTATCTGTCCTGAGCTTCTTTACCTTCTTCCCTATTTGGTTTTCAACAAGAGCTTTCCACTTCTTGAAAGTGGGAAAGGCTTCATTCTTGTGGTGTAGAAAATAAAACCAAACCTTTCAGGAGAAGTCATCATATAGCACCTACCTCCAAAGGAAGAAACTTTGGATGGTCCCCATAAATCAGAATGGATATAATCTAGAATATCCTTAGTACAGTGTGTTGTAGTAGAGAATCCAACCTTTGTCTTTTTCCCTAAAACACAATGCTCACAAAACTCTAACTTTCTCGTACCATTACCGAGATGACCACGCTTGCTCAAAAGATTCATACCTTTCTCACTCATATGACCAAGACGCATATGCCATAATTGAGTGAGGCCTTCATCAGACATACACGTGGATACAACAGCTGAACCTGTAACTGTAGAACCCTACAAGATATAGAGACTGCCATGTCTATTGCCCTTCATTAGGACAAGAGCACCTTTGGAGACCTTTAGAACTCCACCTTCAGCTGAATACCTGCAACCAAGAGACTCAAGGGTGCCCAAAGAGATCAAATTACGCTTTAAATTAGGAATATGCCTAACATTGGTCAATGTCCTAATACATCCATCATGGGCCTTGATTTGCACACTACCTATGCCAATAACCTTGCACTGGGCATCATTGCCCATCAAGATAACACCACGATCAACCTGCTCATAAGTGGTGAACCAATACCTATTGGGACACATATGATAGGTACAACCAGAATCTCGAACCCATTCAGACCTGCTCCTTTTATCATCAAATGTAGCCAACAGTACATCACCCTCAGAATTATTTTCAACAATTGTATCGGCTTCAGCATTACTAGAATTTTTCGGTGGTTTTCCTTTATCCTCCTTATCTTTCTTATTTTTCAATTTATAGCAGGCAGAAATATCATGTCCAAATTTCTTGCAATATCTACAAGTCACATTGGAATTACGTCCTCTAGATTTAGACCGGAATTTTTTCTTATTTTTACTACCACAATCATTAGATCTTCCTCTAACAGATAATCCTTCAGCTTTATCATTAGAACGAACTTCAAGATTAAATTTCTCTTACGAGAGAAAATTGGATTTAACATCCTCAAAGGTAAGCATATCAGAATTACCATATAACATAATTTCCTTGAAGTGTTTAAAGGTAGATGGTAAAGAGACGACCAATAAAACAACTTTATCCTCATCATCAATTTTCACATCTAGATTCTCAAGATCAATAATAATTGAATTAAATTCATCTAGATGGGATTGAATAGGAGTACCTTCAACCATACGTAGAGTATATAAACGTTCTTTGAGACGAAGCTTGTTCACTAGACTCTTTGTCATATAAAGCGATTCAAGCTTGAGCCATAAGGTAGATGTAGTAGTCTCATGAACAACCTCACGAAGAACCTCCTTAGATAGAGACAATTGGATTGTTGATAGCGCCTTCTCATCCAATTCATCCCATTGCTCATCCATCATAGTCTCAGACTTCTTAGATTTACCATCTAAAGCCTTATTTAATCCATTCTGGGTCAACACTGCTTTCATCTGGACCCTCCAGATACTAAAACTGATCTTACCATCAAACTTCTCGATCTCAAATTTGGCAGACATCGTGAACCTGAAGCTCTGATACCACTTGTAAGGTGAAAAATAAATGAACACACAATTTTACGTGGTTCACCCAATGTGGGCTACGTCCATGGACGATAACGAGCAAGGATAATTTTTACTATGTAGAGAAAGAATACAAGAAACCCTCAATTGAATAGAGGATTGTAGAGATCTATCACTCTCAATTATTCTAACTCTCAAATGTGTGTAGAACTATGATGGATATTGTGAGTCATGTTTTGAGAAAGGGCCAGGGACTACATATATATAGTCTTCAAAAGAAAACCCTAAAAAACTGCTAATTGATGGAGATTAAAAACTGTAACTCTCCATTGATGGCAGTTAATACTACCAATTAATTTAGTAGTAAATTCTTCGGTTACTTTAGCTTCATATTTAAGTCTTCCATAACCTCTGGTTTTAAATTCTTCATTGATGGTAGTAAATACTACTAATTAAAACTCTTCGGTTACTTCAACTTCACATTAAAGACTTTCATAACCGTCAGATTTGAGGCATAAACTCAACAATGCATTTAATAGTGTGTTATTGCAATTATGAAGATAATAGCATAGATAGTATAGGCTAGGAGGGTTTGATGAAGGAATTACGTTTTCGGATTTGATAATGTAATTTTAATTTATGACTCTAAATGTAATTTAATTGGATTAATGGATGGAATTGAATGATCTCGCATCATAAGTTAAGAATTTAAACTAATTAGATTAATCACCTATTTAGTTCAGATTTTAATCAAAGCTAGGCTAATGAAATTAATACGTAATTGTCGACTAATGTTTCCAAATTAGCAAAAGGTTAATTATTAATCTTATCTATTAATTCATATGATTGCATAATCCGAGTTTATGTTATTATGGTCATAATTAACTACTTTTCATTCATAATGGTGCTATTAATTGAATCTAGCATTCTTAACTAAGTTATTAATTAGCTAGATGGTAAATTGAGAGCTTATTCAATTTATTAGCATTAAGAGAAAGGAAAGAGATGAATTATCATGAGTTTCTATAGGTCAAAGTTAGAGAATTTAGAGTTATTCTTTTCTACATGACTATTTGATATCATAGTTCCATAATCAATATCTTCCTATCCTTATTCATTAATTAGTGAGTAACGTGTTTTATTATTTATCCATAGTATAGAACTTAGTGATAGAAGTTAATGTTATTAAATAATTGGGGTTTTAATATTTATTAAATAATTCTTGATTATAAACAATTCCTTGTGGATTTGACTCCTTTTTGCCATTTACTCCGTATTTGGACTTAGGATTTATTTATTAAATTTGTTGTGTATATGACTGTGTATCAAGATGAGATAAATGACATTATTTCAACTGAATGTGAGGATGAAAGTAAAGTCTCTTGTGCGTTAAAATAGTTATTCAACAATAAGCTAATGAGGAACCTCATCAGAGAGAGAAGATATTCAAGACAAATGGCATAATTAGAGATATAGTCTGTAGAGTTATTATGGATAATGGCTCTAGTACAAATGTGGCTAATAAGAGAATGGTGATAGAGCTTTGATTTATTATAACACCACATCCAAAGCCTTATTCTCTTTAAAGGTTAAATAAGGAAAAAGGAGTCAAGGTAAGAAAAAAAAACAGAGAACTCATTTTATATTTGTAATTAACATGATGAGGTGTTATGTGATATTCTTCCTATGGATGCATGTGGAATATTGTTAGGAATAACATAAAAATATGATAGATGTGCTACTCATGATGGTGTAGCTATTGAATATATTTTCATAAAAGATAAGAAAATGCATAAGTTGAAACCATTTAAATGTGATGATTTTAGCATATTTGAGCCTAAAAATAATTTATTCTAACATGAAAAGCTTTGATAGATTGTATTAAAGAAGAGGGTAGTTGTTTTGCATTAAATATAAATGAACCTAAATTTGGGGAGAACAAATTTAATGACTTGGCCCTCAAAGCTAAGATATGCAATGTATTAGTACTATCCTTACCTAACTTTGATAAATTGTTTGAAGTTATATGTTATGCAAGTGTGATAGGGATAGAAGGTGTACCCTTACATTAAAAAAATACCATTACATTATTTATTGAAATATTAAATGGGGCTAAATTGAATTACTCCATATATGATAAAGGATTTTTATGCCATCATAAGAATCCTATAAAAATGGATTCATTATTTGAGATTAAAGTCATTTATTTTGTATTCTTATCATGAAAGTTTTAGATAAATAAATGGATAAAAGAAAGTGAGCCCATGCCATGAAAAATGGGTTGGCTTCTTACAATAATTCTTGTTATATGTCAAACATTTCAATGGTAAAGAAAATGTGGTAGTTAATGCATTATTGAGGAGATATATGATTATTGTTATGATAGATTTTAAATTGTTGGGTTTTGAAATGTTAAAAGAATTATATACCAAAGATGAAGATTTCATGAAAATTTATGAAACTTCTAAAAAGAATGGTAGTTATGGTAGTTATATGCTTCAAGATGATTTTCTCTTTCATATTAATAAGTTACGTGTGCCTAGATTAAGTGTATGTGATTTACTGTTAAAGAAGGGTATGAAGAATAAAGTACAAGAATAATGTTAAAAGTTACATTGATATTATGATGATCTTCAACTAAAGAGTTTATATTTGAGGACAAATACTTTCAACAAAAGGGAGAATGGTGCAGGAGTATCTAAGGAATCCTGCATTCTTGAAGATTCTTGAAGCCTTTAATCAATACCGTAATGAAACTGGAGGTTTTTATAGAAATTCATGCAAATATATTATATATTTTCATGAAGTATACAAATGGGAATTCATCTAAATATTTAAGAATAAAATATAAGACAAAGAAAATAAAATGAATACGCAAGGGACAACGATATATGGTAACAAGTTATAACTTTTATGTAAATAAAGTTTATGTTAGCTTTGTTAATTCATGTACATTGTTTGTTATTTTTTCCTTGTAATATTTTTAGGTTATATATTGATTTAAAGAATATAATAGGTTTGTGGGAATTTACATCTACTTCTAATTAGTCTAAATAACTAGTAGACAACAAATGGAATTAATTACATTGAAGTTAGCCCAAATGACTTTTAACTATGTTTTTGTGTAAAAGATATATTAGTCAAAATGATGGTGTTTCTATCCCTGTTGCAAATTTGAATGGAAATTTGAAGGACAGAAGTGAATTTCCAGAAACCTTCCCAAACCCTAATGCGCCTCTTCAGAATTTAACTCCTGCAAATATGGTATAACCTGAAGCGGGTGATGATTGTATCGACCCCAATAGTTTATCTAACCCACATTCTTTGCCTACGAATTAGGATACTCTAAATGCTATGGCTGAGATTGAGACTGATACAATTCATACATCTGTTAAACCTAGGATTGACATAGGTGTATCTGGAAGGATAAAATTGCTCTTAATCGTAACCCCCATCAATGTATGCTCTTAAATTATATGCCTCCTCAGATTGAAGAGGGGAACATTATGGTTAATTTGATTAAAGAAGAGGTAGAGAAGGAGGTAGATGAATGGTAGCATACCTTGATAGGATATGTATATGGTCAGAATTTATCTTTTAACCAAATGATGGGGTTTATTAAATCACAGTGGCAGTGTGTGGCTCCTCCAAATATTTTCTGCCATGATGAGGGATTCTTTCTATTCAAATTTGATTCTACTGCTGATTGTGATTAGATTTTATCACATCACTGGTCCTTCTACAGCAAGCCATTAATTATTAAAAGATGGCAAAGGAAAATGAAGCTATCAAAGACTGAACTGCAATTTTTCCCATTATGGGTTAAACTGCCTCAACTTCCATTAGAATACTGGTCTTCTAAATCCTTGAGTATGATTACTAGCTCAATAGGTACCCCAATTTGCACTGATGCTATCACTGGCAGGAAGGACAGGATTGCTTACCCTAGGGTGTTGGTGGAGGTTGACATAAAGAAACCTTTGTGTGAATCTATTTTGATTAGAGATCCTGATGGATCTCTTATTCATTAGACTGTCCAATTTGAGTGGAAACCATCCTTCTGTCATCACTGCATGGACCCTTCCCACAATGACCAAAATTGCTGGATACTACAGAAAAAACATGTGGCTACTAAACCTAAACCCCAACAAGAATGGAAGGTTGTTAGGGATAGAAGACATGCTACAAACCATAAGAATAAGTCCCCAAATAAATCTCAGGATGCATTGATTCATGAATTTGAGAAAAGGGATCCTGAATCAGTAGTAGAGGAAAGATATAGGAACTCCTATGTGGCTTCAAAAGTGACTGAATCCAGCTCTTTAACTCCTTCTCACTTTAATAGAAATGTTATCAAATTTCAAGCCTTTAGTGATTTAAGTGACTTTAACTTTCCTCAAGACCAAAGTTCTTCCCTAGGTCAGAACCACCAATTGCCAGGACACCTTCATGATCCAGGTGATCACACTTGCTAGCTGGAATGTGAGAGGAATAAATGATCCATCTAAACAAAGGGAGGTTTCTGGATGGATCCAAAAAAGTAAATTCTCCCTAATAGGTTTATTGGAGACAAGGATTAAAGCCAACAAAGCTGAAATTATTAAAGTTGGCTTACCAAGAAATTAGATGTGGTGTAATAATTATCAGCATCATCATAATGGGAGAGTGTGGGTTCTCTGGGATCCTTTGGTCTGGAATATCACTCACATCTCTTCCTGTGCTCAAGGCATTTTATGTGATAATAAATCACTGGATGGGAGGAAGCATTTTGTAGTGGGTTTTATTTATGCATTCAACACTAGATCAGGTAGGAAAAGTTTATGGCAGTGGCTATCTCAGTGGTGCACAAACTCTCAGGCTTTGATTTTAATGGGGGATTTTAATTTCATTCTTCAACATTTTGAGAAACAAGGGGGAGCCCTTTTACCCAAGATATGATGGATTTTTCTCAGTGTATTAACCTACTGGGATTAAGAGATCTAAAAGCATATGGTTGTTTCTTTACTTGGCTGAATAAAAGAAGTGGAGTTGATTCTATTGCTTGTAAGCTTGATAGGGCTATGGTGAATGTGCAGTGGCTAGATTTGTTCACTAATTCATCTGCTACCTTTCACCCACCTATGCTCTCAGATCACTGCATTGTTAGTGTTAACATAGGAGTCCTTTCTAATAGGAAGAAGCCATTCAGATTTAACAATTTTTGGGCTGATGATCCTCAATTTTTAGATATCCTTATAGCTTACTGGCCTAGTCTTTCAAGAGATAAACCCCTGTTACATATTTTCAAAACTCTCCAAATGTTGAAACCAGTTCTGAAAAAAATCAACAAGATCAAATATGGATCACTGGAATACAAAGTAGAAATGGCAAGAAAGAATCTAGTAGAGATTCAACAGAAGATACTACTAGATATCCATGATACACATCTCAGAACTGAAATCCAAAAAATGTGAAAACCATTTCAGCAGACTTTCTAGAAACTATGAGTGTTTCCTCAAGCAGAAATAAAAAATTCATTGGCTGAATGTGGGAGATTCTAACCATAAATATTTCTTTGCTCGAATGAAGGGGAATCAAAATATGAACTCTATATAATAAACTGAACTGCAGCCTAGGATATATACCTCTGAACTTGTTTGTATTACAGAGGCTTTTCTTACCTTTTACAAAGGTTTGCTTGGCTCTAGAGGTGATAGTACAGGAATGGTAAACAATGCTATTATGGATCAGGGCCCTAAACTTCTGGATACTCACAAATATCAATTACTTTCTCCTGTTACTCCTCAAGAGGTAAATGATGCTATTTTTGCTATTAGAGACTATAAAGCCCCTGGTATTGATGGTTATACCATTGTTTTCTTTAAGAAATCATGGGACATTATTGGAAATGATATCATAGCTGCAGTTCAAAACTTCCTCACTTATGGGAATCTCCCCCCAACTTAATATCACTTCTCTCACCCTTATACCCAAAACAAGCAATGCTACTAGGGTGAGTGATTACCATCCTACTGCCTGTTGTGGTGTTTTATACAAAATCATTTCCAAAGTCTTAACTGCTAGATTGTAGACCTTAATGCCTTACCTAATCAACCAAGCTCAATTAGGTTTTGTCAAAGGCAGACATATTGGTGAAAATGTCCTGCTTGCTGCTGAATTGGTTAGAAAATATTCCCAAAAACATATTTCCCCTAGATGTATGATCAAAATTGATATTAAAAAGGCCTATGATTCTATCCACTGGGATTTCCTGCAGCAAGTACTTCATGCATATGGCTTCCCTCTTCAAGTTGTTAGATGGATTATGGAGTGTGTCACCACTGTTTCATATTCCCTTTATATCAATGGTGAGCTTACTAAAACTTTCAAAGCTCATAGATGTTTAAGGCAAGGAGACCCCCTTTCACCATATTTATTTGTATTGGTGGCAAAATATCTTACAAGGTCCCTCAGACTTCTGTGGCAGGATAAGGATTTTCATGGTCACCCCAAATGCAAAGATTTGAAGATTATAAACCTTGCTTTTGCAAATGACATGCTTCTCTTTTGTAGGGGAGATTTGAAATCTGTTAAGTGTCTCATCAAGATGATCCAAGACTTCTCTGAGAGATCTGGAATTCTTATACACCCTCAAAAAAGCAACATATATTTCGAGGGTGTGGATGCTAATACTAGATCTCACATCTTGCACCACACAAGTTTCTCAGAGGGTACTTTCCCATTCTCATATTTAGGGGTGCCCCTTTCTTCTACAAGACTCACAATAGGGCAGTTACAAGGGCTGATTCACAAAATAGCAAAGAAAATCACTGGCTGGCATTCCCACCTATTATCTTATGCTGGTAGAGCACAACTACTGAAATCTGTTATATTTAGCTTCCAAGTCTATGGGTCTCTAATTTTTATTCTACCAAGAAAGCTGATTATACAAATTGAAAGTATGTGTAGCCAGTTCTTATGGATTGGGAAAATAAATTCATCAAGGAGAGCTCTAGTGGCTTGGAAACAGGTCTGCTTACCCAAAAAGGAAGGAGGGATTGACTTTATTAATATTTATCATTTGAATAGAGTAGCTGTGGGGAAACTCCTCTGGAACCTTTGCTACAAGAAGGATACCCTATGGGTCAAATGGGTTCATACCATCTACCTAGGCTCCCAATCTATGTGGTTATTCAATTTAGCTCATAAATGCTCTTGGCACTGTAGCAAATCCTCAAGTTAAGAACTCACTTTTAGGCATTCTTTTCTAATTCTCAGATTATGGATAAACTCATAAAGGATGGATCCTATAGTATCAAGCAAATGTATGACTTCACTAGGCCTCATGGGGATAAAGCTTGGTGGTGGACTATTCCTTGGTGTGGACCGGCAGCCCCTAAGATACTGAGTGCACTCTTTGCAAGATAAGGCAGGTGGAGGATGTTGAGCATCTAATGTTTAAATGCCCATATAGCCAAGGTATTTGGATGAAAATTAGGAACTAATTTCATAGAAGGGACCATGCTCAATCATGGGAATCAGAACTGAAAGTTTTAGCTAAAAACACAAAATAGTGCAAAATGAAGAAGGATGTACTTAGAGCTTTATTTCTCACTTTTACTAGCTTAGTTTGGCGTGAGAGGAATACTAGAATTTTTAGGAACATTTCTAGACAACCTCATGAACTTCTTAAGACCATTTGTTTTGAGGCTTCTAGTAGAATCTTTGCTGCTCATTGTGGTAACAAGTACGACCCTTGGTGGTCTAGTCTATCTTGTACATATTTCCATTTTGGTAGTCATAAAATTACTCACTTACCCAAAAAAAACTATATTAGTTAGATTACTTGTTAAATTAATTAGGACTAAGTTCTAAGAAATTATCTCATTCATATATATAGCCCTGGATGGCTCTTGTACATGTAGATGTAGTATGTTTGGAATAAAAATAAGATTTTTTGAATTTCTCTCAAGTGTTCTCTCTTTTTTAGTGATACCTCAATCATCTCAGTGAGGTTGAGTTTATAGTAGGTCTTAATATGTGTGTTATTTTCTAGGAATCTCTAGCAGCATCATCTAAGTGAGATCTTCCAAAGTTTTCATTTTTATGCATATTCAAGAACTATTTTGAATTCATCATCAACATCAAGAAGAGGAAAAGATCATGTTTGTGTAATAATGATTACATCATCATCTTCCACATCAATATATATGGTGGTTAAATATTTCATTTTCCCCTCCCCTTATTTTTAGATTACTATGCTATAACTATCTAATGAGCTAAGTTTGAAAATGCACAGATTTGTTGTAGCACAACAAGCTCCTCTCTCCAAGGATTTCTTATTAAATACTAAATTTTCATTGATTATCTCTATCTAGATAAAGTGGGTAAAAGCACAAGTGATAATTGTATAAACAAACAAAAATAATAGGAAATACTCAAAAATTCCAATAAAATAAATAAACTCTATGATTGAATTTCAGTTGTAATTTGGATGCGAACAAATGAATTAATTAATAATTAAATGAATCACTCTATTTATAAGTAAAAACAAGCCAAAATTAACTACTAACCTCTTTTGAGGCCTAAAATTTGTATATAATATAGCCTAATAATTTATTTTCATGGTATTAAGCTAGATTAAACTTATTAGATTCAAGCTAATTTGATTGATTTTCTAAGAAACTCTAGTCTATTTTTATGATTCGAGATTTCCTGCTCAATTATTAATTTTCAGTATCAATCTTCACCTTTTGGTTCTTTGATTGAGTTTTTTGCATCTACTTAAATTGGTGATTAATCAATTTTGGAGAATTCAAAGTTCTAGCAATTGAATGATGAAATTGAGCATTTCATACACAAAGTCAACTTAAACCATTGATTTGCTACCAAATTAGATTTAATTTAGTCATATATGTAGAAATTAATCACACATAGCTGTATTGATAAACATAATAGAGAAAGTAAACAATAATGAAATAAATAAGGTAATAGATTAAAAGACAGAACCAACATGCTAAAGATAGCAAGAGTTAATTGCGAATTCAAATAATTATAAAGCTTCAAATTTTAAATTTAACAGTAAATATGTGTTTTTCTCTCTAGATATAAAGCTTTGAGAATGAAGATTCCCAAATATAAACCTTCCAAATATAACATGCATCATCTTTTTATTTCCTATGCAAATAACTATCATAGACTCTCTTATAAAAAAGTATTGGTGTGCATTCAACCAAAACCTGCTTGTGTATATCTTTTTTGTTTGGAAAAATTATGGGTGTGCTTTTTAATGGCATGGAGCTCTACAAAATTTATTTCTTCCTTATTCTCATGGTTATACACAATACTTTAATCTATTTTACATCTTTTTCCTCAAAATGATGTGTATGTAAGGAAAATCAAAAGCAAAGTAGTATCCCAACATAATTGTGATAATTCTAATATAAAAAACATAGAAATGCATGCATACTAAGAGTATTACGAGGTAAATAAATAAGATAATACATTCATTTATCAACTCCCCCATGCATATACTTTTTCTTATCTCCAAGTAAAAATATAACGGATGAATTAGTAAATTGAAAGATATAGGAGGATAGCTCTAGATATAGAGGAATTTAAATATGATACTTTGATATTTCCAAGAAAAACATGCAATAAAAAAGAACTAAGCCTCAAGTTAGATACAAAGCATATACAATACGTTTAACGCGGCATATATATTTATTTCCCAAACTATTGCAGACTTAGCATGGATTTAGAGAGATCCCAACCAAATTAGAATTAAAAAGAATGTGAACAATTGAAAAATCAAACACAAAAGAAAACAATGTGAAAAAAGTAGAGATATTTATTTGTCCTCTTATGTAATTATAGGATGATTAAATTAATCAATCAATCAATTATAAAAATCTACCATTCTCTTCGAATGAAGAATTCTATGGAAAAGAAGAAGAATTTGGGATGCAAAACTCTCGACAACTAGGGTTTAAGAATGTCTCCTTTTATAGAAGGAAAAAAAATCTTACAAGTAAAAACAATGTTTTAGAAATAAGGAAAAACATGGTCCGTGTTTAGGAAACATGGAACCATTGTGTTTATTTCCTTACTTTTGAATTTTGCACAAAACACATCAAAGATTACACACAAAAACAAGTGCCATGTTTATTAACATGGGACCTTCATGTTTCTAACACAAACCTCCATACTATACTAAACTTCTCCAACAACTACACAAACCAACATAATGTTATGCTGTGCTCAAATAGCCAGTTGAAACTCACAGTTCTCCACCTTGACATATTATTTGTGTCATATGACATGTACAGACTACTACAAAAAATCTTATCCTAACAACAGACCTCATAGCCTATGAACACCAATCAAGTTTGAGAAACAATCAAACTTACCCACGGTTAGTGACTTCATTAGCATATCAATACGATTATCCAAGTTTCCCACTTTCTCAAACATAATTTTGCCTACAACAAAAGTAGTCTAGATAATGTAATACATGATGTCAATGTACTTTTTTTGACGATGGAACAAATTATAATTCTTTGCTAAATAGATAGCACTCTAGCTATCACCACGAACAATTGAATAACCATGAATAAACCCCACCTCTCATACTAAGCCACCAATCCACAAGCCACCTATCATAGTTATATGCTTTGCCTCAGTAGTAGACAAGGTTGTCACATCTTATAAGGAATACCTCCAAGTAATAGCTAAATAGCCAAGACAAAAAACATATCCATTGGTAGATCTCCTTTTATCAAGGTCACCACCATTATCATTGTCTACAAGCCCAACCAGCAAATCATTTGATCTCCCATACTTAATACAAGCGGTTGCCATTCCCTTCAAGTACCTAAGGATCTATTTCACTACTTGCCATTGAGCCTTTCATAGATTCATCATATATCAATTCACAAAACTAACAACTTAAGCAATATCAGGCAAGGTATACACTATAGTGTACACGGTACAACCAATAGAATTTGAATATGGAACAGTCACCATAAACTCTTCTTCCTCTTTTTATTTGGAACAATCCAAAGTAGACACTCTAAAGTGAATAGCTAATGAATTGTTTACTATCTTAGCATCCATCATATGAAATCTCTCTTGCACCATGCTCACATAGGACTCTTGTGACATGTACAAAAACTTTTGTTCACGGTTTCTAATAATCTCCATGCCAAGGATCCTTTTTGTAAATCTAAGATCCTTCATCTCAAACTTAATCTTCAACATTGTCTTCACCTTATCAACATTAGAAATTTATTTTGTTTCCATAAGTATGGCATCAACATATAGCAAAAGATGTAAAAAAGAGCCACCCTCCATATCCTCCAAGTGTACGCATCCATCATTCTCACTCCTGAAGAAACCATACTCAAGCCTAAACTAATCAAATCATTTATATGACCATCTAGGAGACTACTTCAGACCATACAGTGGCCTCTTCAATAGGCACACATGATTACACATCCCCTCAGCCATAAACCCATTAGGATATTGCATATAAATCTCATCCCTAAGCTCGCCATACAAAAATGTAGTTTTAACATCCAACTAATCCAACTTAAATTCATGCATAGCCACAAGCGCAAGTAAGGTACAAATAGAAGTATGTCTAGCCATGGGAGAAAATATATCATTCTAGCCTATGCTTGGAATTTGAATAAATCTACGTGCAACTAAATGAGCATTATACCTTAGTCTCTCAACCCCTGAGCTCCCTGTTTGAAATTGTACACCCACTTACAATCAACAATATATTCTTTCCTTGGTGCCATCTCAAGTTCTCATGTCTGATTCTTTAATAAGGACTCTGTCTCTTCCTCCATAGCAACACACCACTCAGTAGAATAAGTACTCTTAATAGGCTTTAAGAATGATCCTAGCCCATGCACATCAACAATATTCTCTACACTAGCTTCATAATCGTACCTAATCGGAGGCTTGACAATCCTCCATCCTCTGCCTAAAGCAACGCCACTTTGCTCAACCTATTATCTGGAACAACCCACTTCACGAATAGTGGGTTTATCAAAAGGGTCTCTGTCATCCAAATCAACCTCAAACTCTACTTGGCCAGAAGCACTATTATGGTCCACCTCCTTAGTGACACCATCACAAGAATTACTCTTTTGGAGGAACACATACTCATTTAAGGTAACATCCCTACTAGCCAAGAACTTAGACATAGTTAGGTCCCACAATCTGTACCTCTTCCCTTTAGATGTAAAGCAAAGATATATACACTTCTTGGATCTTGGATCAAGTTTACCATCATTCACATAATCATAAGTAAGGTAACCAAAGACATGCAAATCAAAGTAATTAGCTGGTGTCTTCAAATCAATGGACTGATTTAGTGATATGTTCACTAGGTATGCTACCATATGAATTACCTTAGCTTAAAAGTTTTTTCCTAGCCCTTCTTATGACAACATGCATTGAGCCATCTCTAATACGATTCTATTCATCCACTCAATAACCCCATTTTGCTATGGTCTTCCAACAAACTCAAGATGATTATCTATCCTAAGACACTTAACCTACTTCTCATTTGGCTTTTCTATCAAGATCTTCCAACATTTGAAAACACCAAATAAATCATTATTATGCTTTAAGAAACCAACCCATATCTTTCTAAAGAAGTGATCAATGAATGTGAGTAAGTATCACAAACCACCTTTTGAAACCACTCTTGCTAGGCCTCACAAATCCGAATGGATATACTCAAGGGATCCTCTTGTACTACCCTTAAATATTAAAAAGATAACCCTATTCTACTTGCCTAAATACATAATTCTCACAAAATTCTATAGTACATATACTTATTCAGTCTAAAAGCACCCTTTTAGAGAGCTAAGTTAGATTCTTGACAATCATGCATCCTAGTCTCATGTGTCAAAGTCTAGTAACATCTAAATCAGACAACCTCAATGATATCACAGCATCTGCCTCCACTATAGTGGAACCCACGAACTCATACAATGTCCCAACTTGCTTCCCCTTCAGCACTACCAAAGCCCTTTTGTAATTCTCAATGTGCCATCATCAATAACATATCGCTACCATTAAAATCTAAGAAACTCATAGAGATGAGGTTCTGGGTCATCTCTAAAAAATGTCTCATGTTGGACAATATCCTAACCACACAATCATGCATCCTCACCTTCACCTTCCCAATCCCAACAAATTTATAAGAATTAGTTTTTCCCATCAAGACAACTCCACCTTGAGTCATCTCAAACATCTAAAACCAACTCCAGTTAAGATATATATGGTATGTGCACCCAAAATCCATGATCCATCTATCACTGATCACATCTCCATCACTTTTATTATAGGAAACTACAGAATTATACTTTTTTACTAGATGACTCACTAGGTTTAGCTTTGGGCTTCATGTTAGGACAAAACTTCCTAACATGCCCCTTCTTGTGACACCCATAGCATGTCATATTCTTCTACCAACTCTTCAAAGTATATCTATACTTCTTACTATCACAAGACCCCTACCCCTATGTCCTCCCCCTGACTACTAATCCCTCACTTTGTGAGTCCCCAAAAGAACCATTGCTAGTCAACTAACTATCAATCAACTCATATCAAAACATAAAGGTTTTCACATGTTCAAGGACTAACTCATCCTTCCAATACAAAATAGTTTAACAAAAAAAAGAAGCTTAAACCTTGCAGGTAAAGAGCATAATAGCCAAATCTTCTTCATATAATATAAGATCTATATTATACAAATCCATAACTAAAGAGTCAACTTCATCAAAGTAACTTTTTAGAGATTAAGGCTCACCTAATTTTAAGTCATGAAGCTAACTCTTTAATAATAGTTGATTTTCTACTTACTTTATCATATATAATGACTCCAAATTCAACACAAGGTAATTGCTATTGATTCTTTTGCCACCACCCACAATATGTCATTCCACAATCACAATTGTATGGTAAAGAGGGCCTTTAGATCTAATTCTTAAAATGTCTTATCCATAAATGATTTTGGCTTATTTGAATGATTGGATAACACTTTCTCCAATCCGTTTTGAATTAGAATTGCCCACATCATCAATTTCTATAATCTAAAATTAACAAATTGATTAAACTTCCCAATATTGAATCTTGTACCCATCCTAATAATATGATCTCTTCAAAAAAGTAGCTCTAATACCAAATTGTACATAAGTCTACATGCTCTTTAATTTATACAAATTTTACACAAATCTATAATTAATATTGAATGGAGAATTATTCTTCTACTACACTAATACAAATCTTGTACAAACTAATCAATCAATCAATTACACAAATCTATAATTCTCTTTGAATGGATAATTCTATGAAGAAGAAGAATAAGAAGTTGGGATGCACAAATCTCAACGGTTATCATTTCAATATGTCTCCTTTTATACAAAAAAAACCCCTACAAGTTAAAATAGCATGTTTTAGAAATAAGGAAAAATATGGGACCCTCGTGTTTATTTTCTTACTTTAGACTTTTTCCCAAAACATATCAAATATTCCACATAGAAAAATCTCCAACACCTGCACAAACTAACAAAATGTTATGTTATTCTCAAATACCTAGTCAAAACTCACACAAACTAATATTTCAGGGTCCAAAGATAGGACACATAATGAAGGAGGGGTAGCACAAAAGACATTTGGAGACACCCGTCTCATAGGATGCCTTCATGGTATAGAATATGTTTGTTGCCTGACTACTGATGGATGGTTAGTTGTTCTTGATCATGTAGTATTCACCTCCTTCTTGACATATTTTTCTACTCATTATGGGGAAATGAATTAATAGTACAATTCTCTTAAAAAAATTTTCTCTTATGTATCCCTAAAATTGTTCTATCAACATCTATTTGATACTTAGTCCTTCCTCTATTTTTTAAGAACCATTCAATTGATAAAACACCAACAAGAACAGGCTCCAAATGTAGGGACCCTTGAACAAAAGCTATGTCTTTTATTCAACCTTTAGACAGACTTTATCCCAGTACTAGTCATTCTTTTAGAGAGGATAATCTAGTAACTGCTTTTTAGCTTGAAGCTATCAACACTAAACTCTAATAATTCATTCAAGAAATAACCTTGAGCATACGCGCTTTTTTATATAAACCACTCAGCCAATGGTCAAATCCATTGGAATCATGCCACCAACATCATCATGAAATGCCCCAGCACTCCACCTCATAAGAGACACTAGTGGGGGCCCTTGACCTTCCAAATAAAGATCAAAGGACTAGGCTACAGGGCATCATCATCCAAAAAAAAGGAATCCATGGAGGATGTATAACAAAAGAGAACTAGAGGAGATAAATAACAATTTACCTTGAGTCCCCCTTGGGCAATATAGGAGGTAGAGAGGTTTGAACTAAAGAAAGGGTGATGCTGGTCATTAAAATGAGAGATATGATGAGGAGCATCAAACAAATGATGGTCATCGTAGTGATAGAGATGGTGAAGAACACTCTACATACTATGTTTGTCTAATGTCTAGAGATAAAAGTGATTTCCATTGTAGAATAATACACTAGAAGGTGCAGAGAGCTTTGGAGGATAAAGGGAAAGAGGAAATATGGTATCTATAGTTACAATTAGTAAACAACCATCACTACAAGCATATCATAAGCATTAGTAGAGGGTGTGATAATTTCAACTTATGAATCATTTAATGGTTTCTCAGATCCTTAAAGCACTTGAATTTGTTTAGAAATAAGATCTTACTAGCTAGGGTATGGGAAGTGAATTTTATTTAAAGCCTTTCCAGGAAATTTAAATGGATTAGCATTAAGATTGTTTAGAAAAATCAAGGCTTAGTTTATAAGCTCCTTTTCTCAACTTGAGGTGAGATTTGTAAAATAATTCGATGTGTCTCAGCAATCGAAGAAAGACTTTTCCTCCTTTATGAGATTATCCAAGAGGCCAATAGAATCATTTCAATCTTTTTTCAACAAGTTTCAAAAAGAAGTATGATAGTTAGATGAGTTCGATAACGGCATTGCTAGATCTTCTTTGCTTAGATGTTCATCTAAAAAAGATCTACTCAAAAATTTACATTTAGCTAATCACAAATCATATAAATCATTAAGAAAGAATGTACAAGAGAGGATAAATTAAAAAGAAATGACTAAGGTGATGTGACCAGTGGTAAGAAAAGTAGATAATTCCTCAATACTAAGATACATGGAAGAGAAAGGAATGAATAAATAAGAATAAAATTGTATGAGTTTAAGTGTAATAGTGCAATAAATGATATGACCGCCTTACATAGAAATATTTGACAAATACGCTCCTTCAGTGTCTAGTTTGGGGCATATATACAACATTAAAAAATTATTAGAAAACATTTTCAAGACCATTGTCAATACATGTTGACCGATGCATAGAAACCTTAACAAATGATGTGTGTATCATGAAGAATATGGGCACAACATTGAAGAGTGTAAAAAATTAAAATATGTAGTCAAGAATCTAGTTTGAAAAGGTCTCCTAAAGCAACACGTGCAACAACCATGGTGAGATAGGTATAAGGATCATATATTAATTGTCATAGTCATATCAAACTAAGGAAGCCCAAAAAATGATACAACCTATTGAGAAAGGATATTCCTTAGTTGGGGCAAGCAATACAACTTGGAAAGCTTATGTTAGAGAGCCTAAATTCCATAAGATGACCAAGAGGTTGAGAATAGATTATTGGGAATATAGTTTCACATAAAAGGATAAGGAGCCAAACAAAACTGAATATCATGTTGATCCATTAGTAATTGAAGTATAAATAGCTAATTATGTAATGAAAAGGGTTCTCTTAGACATGGGCAATTAAGTGAATGTTTTATTTGAAGAAGATTTTAAGTTGTTGGAAATACTAGAGAATTTCTTGATAAACAAGGTGACATCCTTGGTAGGATTCATGGAAAACATCACAAAATCTTAAGGAATGGTGAATCTTACTATGATAGTTAGTAAATTAGGAGTAGTGAAAAATGTACAAGCAAATTTGATAGAAGTTACTTGCGTTTTGACATATACCATGATATTAGAACATCCAACCTTTAATAAGATCTATGAAAGCATCTTTATGGCTAGCTTGATAATGAGATTTTCGGTCAATGAAGGATGTAGAGTTTTAGGGTGATTTGGGAGTGGAAAGATAATGTTATGCTATTGAAGTAAAAGGTATCCCTATGAGGTCAAATACTAAGAAGCCACTAAAAATTTTGGTGTTGAAAGATATAAATGTACTTGGAGAATGCATATAATATACTACAAATACTAAAAAAGTACAACTAGGAGATGCAAATCATAAAATGATGATAGGCAAGAAAATTATTAAAGCTAATGAAGAGAAGCTATAGGTTTTCCTTAAAAATAATAAGAATGTCTTTGCTTGGAAATTATCAGACTTAAAGGGAATCCCTCCTAAAGTAATCGAGCATCATCTAGAAATAAAAAAGGGATTTAAGCTAGTGAAGTAAAAAAAATAGAGTCATTAGATTAGAAAAACACAAGGCAATTAGATAGGAGTTAGAAAAGTTACTTCCTTCAATCTTCTTTATGGAAGTGAAATATGCTTATTGGATAACCAATCCAGTTATGGTGAAGAAGTCTGATCAGAAGTGGAGAATGTACATTAACTTAACCAACTTAAAAACACCTGTCCAAAGGATGGATACCCACTTAGTCAGATTAATTGATATATTAATTTGATGGCCAGGAAGGAAAGGTTAAGTTCTATGGATATTTTGTCTATGTACCATCAAATTAAACTTGTTGATGCAAGCTAGGAGAAAACCACCTTTATAATAAAAGATAATCTTTATTGTTATGGAGTAAGTCTATTTGGATTGAAAAATGTAGAGGCAACTATTTAAAGGCTAGTAAATGTAATTTTTAGGGATATATTGAAAATTAGATAGAGGCTTATATGGATGACATGATCATGAAAAGACATAAAAGGAAAATCCATATAGGAGACCTTAATTCTGTATTTGAAACCCTATGAAGATACCAGATGAAATTAAACACTGCTAAATGGGTGTTTAGAGTCGGCACTAGCAAATTCCTAGGTTTTGTGGTGTCAAAAAAGGGTATTAATGTAAATCATAAGAAAGTTATTGTCATCCTAAATATACAACATCCATCATGCAAAAGAGATATTTTATAAATAATAGGTCAACTAGTTGCCTTATATAGATTCTTATCTAGAGGAGTTGATAAGAGTTTACACTTTTTATGCTTTTAGGGGCAAAGGATATTTTTCAATAGATATAGGATTATCAAAAATCATTAGATAATTTTAATTCTCACTTATCAAGACTCCCAACTCAAACCATTACATTAGAGAGGAAGAATTTTTATTATATCTTATTGTATCAACGTCGATAATCTCCTCTATTCTAATTAGGGATGATGTTGAGAGAGGTATAGAAATACCCATTTATTACACTAGCAAGGTGCTCACTAACATAGAAACTTGGTACTCCAACTAGAAAAAAATGGCTTATTCCCTACCGATTACCTGTAGGAAGTTGAATCCTTATTTTGATAATCATTCTATTATGGTTTTAACTAATACTTTTCTCATGACTATTCTACATATGCTACAGAATATAAGAATAATTATGGTATGGGTTGCTAAGTTGAGAAGATATAATATACAATATAGGTCTAGTCATACAATTAAAGGGTAGGCACTGGTTGATTTTGTACTCAAATATTCATTTGAAAATGAGTAGCATCCATTATTGACGTTAGGTGAGAAAAAAGAATAAGCGATATAAGTTAATGGAGAATATGGCAACATGGTCTCTAAGGGTGATATAGTGTTGATAAACCAAAAAGGAATAGGTATTGAATATGTGTTAAGGTTTATCTTTGTTTCCATTAATAATGAAGTAGAATACGAAGTCGCTTTAGTTGTGCTTAGAATAGCGTGTAATCAGAGAATGAAAAAGATTAAGATTTATAATGAATTGGCACTAGTTATTAGGCAATACAATGAGAGATATGAGGTTAGAGAACCTATCATGGGGAAGTATTAGGGAAGTTGATCAAAGAAACAAAACACTTTTCCTCTATTAAAATTGCATAAATACCCCAAACGCCTAATCTAAAGGTCGATATGCTAGCTAGGTTAGCTTTAGTAAGTACCTCTTAGTCAACTAGGATAGTTAAAATAGAATACATGATAGAAAACTCAACAAAGAGCATCAAGAATAATTTGAGTTTATGAAAGTATCCCTGCTAGGTGGGTAGATAATGGAGATGGTAGATTGCCTGAAAGAGGTGGTTATGTTAGTGGATAAAAATAAAGCCTTTGAGCTAAGAAGAAGATTCGTGAAATAATTTTTTCCTGATGGGGAGATATATAGATTAAGAGCTATAATAGACAAATAAAAGACTATATGCTCCCTTACAAAGAGTTTCTTAACAAAGCACAGACTATAAGCCCTCTCACAAATAGGTTGTTAACAAAATAAAGACTATAAGCTCTCACACAAAGAGGTCGCTATTTTTAAGACCTCACCAAGGCTATAAAGCATTTAAGATGGACACACTTAGTGAGAAAATATTAACCCAAAAAATGAAGCTTTCACTCAATAGTTTTAAGGCTTAGTATGTAAGCCCCGAGTAATAAAGGTGGGCACACCTGGTGAGTTAAATGACATACTTATTTTCACTTAATACGCCGAAAGGCACAATTGGTGAAGATAAAAGTGTGAATTTCTCTTTCACTTAATAAGCTTAATCTCTTAAGGTGCATCCTCAATTGAGGTACTGAGGCAATAAGTCAATGGGCACACCTAATGGCTTTTTAGCTTATCTAAGCTTTTGGCTCTTATTGTGTACTCCTCAATGGAAGTGTTAAGGTCATTTTGCCAATACTGAGTGGTCCAATTAGTCTACTTATTATGATGATCCAATGGTGACTCGATGGGAACCTACCTTGGGTTGTCATCACCAAAGTATTATAAATCTTTGATGTATGTTCCATATGGATCTTCATATCTCTCATCACAAATACATTAAGAAGATGACCTTTGTATCTTACATATTATGGCCTTGGTAATCTTATATTAAGGTTTTAGTCCTCCTAAGGTAGCATATTATTTTTCATGGTATCAGAATGAAAACACATGGGAAGAAAGATGTGTAAGGGAAATATCAATTCATATATGAGGAAGATATGTTGAAGAAAAAAAAGGTTTTCATTGGGCCCTTTAGGATTACCTCCAATGTCACTATTTGGTTCTTCAGATCCTTTATGAATGGAAATACTCTCCAATTATTTCCCTTTGTATGACTATACATTGGCTTTACACAATTGATCACACTCAGCTAAGACTTCAAACTAAATGTGTCTAACAAAGGTACCATAGTCATACCACTACAATTGAAGTTTTTTTTTCTCATAATGGAAATTTCTTCATTTACCAAACACTTTTCCACAATTTCATTAACATGATTCAAACTAACATTGGAAATTTATTTAATAGTATGATCACCCATGCCTTTCTCTTATGCTTTGATTATTTGTTTAGTGTCGAACATTTGTTCCTAAATACACTTTATTTCTCTGCTATTTACCAAATCTTTATCTAATATCTACTTACATAGCCAAATGACATCAGCATGGAGCTCAACTACTTGAGCATTAAGAAGTTTTTTCTCTTGCTAAGTAACTCTTATTCCATCAAAAAAATTCTAGACTTTCTTGGCATTGACAATCCATTTCTTTTTCTTGATGGTTAATGTATCAATTATTATTATTTTCTCTTTGTAGGGATCATCTTTGATGCAAGAGCATCTAATAATCCTAATGATTGTCATGTTCATATTAATCCTCAAGGTCAGGAAAATGATTTAGCTTTCTTAATGTTGGAGCCTATCATGTTAAATATTCTTGATAATTCTTATATGCTTGATATTGAAGAATATTCAAGTTTTTCTTGTAGGTATATCACATATTTGCAAGAAGAAGATGTTAATACACTTTAATGTGTACAAGTATTCAAATCATGAAAGACTATGACATACATGGGATGATACTTTACAACAAGAAGATATAGTGATGATATTCATTATTTGTATTAACTTTCTGTAAACCCTAACCCTGTGTGTATTTTATGTAAGTTAGGATTTGATATAATTTTATGTATGTATCTTAGTTAATTGTATAGCTTTGTAATATTAATCCTTAGTATCATTTAACCAATGATATTATGATTTGGATTAAGGTTAATATGGGATTAATTCAACCATGATAAATGGGCTTGGATTAAGGGAAAGACTTGGCTGGTTTAGGCATGTTAACCACAGACTATCTCCTCTCCTATATAAGCTCTTGTGCGCAACATTTGTAAGGAAGATTTGCATAGATTTGAATGAATAAAAAACATATGATTTTGTGATCAAACTTTGAGCTAAATTGGCTAAAGTATATCATCCCTTTTGGTTTGACATTGGGAAAGGGAAATCTGGCATTCTACCTTCCTCAATCGATCTTCAAACTCGACATATTTAAAGACCACTCAAATCTGTCGAGTTTCTTCAACTTTGTTAATCAATTTCTTCACCTATACATCAGCTAATTACTTCGTTTATTTTTCATTAGTTAGTGGGTGATAGTTCTAAACAATCTTCGATCCAACCTTCCCGCTAATTTGATAAAACCACATCATTTTTGGTATCAAAGCTTCGATTGTTAAAAGCTATCGCAGAACCAGCAACCTACAGGTCTGGAAAACGCATGGGTGTTCTTGCACCAAGAACTACACAGCTACTCAACCATTTCTTTGAATTATTGATTCTTTATGAACTTATTGGACTTTTATTGAAGTTCTTTCTCAAATTTCTTGCAATCTTTCAATGATCTTGTTGCATTTTCCCCATCATTCCCATATAAAATACTGACCAGTTTCCAGCAATGCACTAGTTTGTGTCACCTGTCTGCCACAAGTTTTTGTGCCTCCCTAGAGCTTCATTCCTACTTAATTATGCTCTCTATTGGTGATTGATCAAGTGTGAATAAAACCATTTCAATTTTCCTTCGTGCATCAAGCAGAGAAAGCAACCAAAGTGTCAAATTCCTGGACATCAACTCAGTCTCCCGAACAAGACATGGAACTTGCAGGCCACCTATTCAACTCGTTTCTTCTCATTTTCTCTCAAGGAACCACTCCATCCTCTACTTCTGAATCTCCTTTACATATTCTATGAAGAAACCAACACAAATATCCCACTGGAAGATGTGCATTTGTTGAAGACACAAAATTGATGTTCTATGATTTTATGTGACTGAATTTCACATCCTTATTAGAAGATCCTCTCATTTTTGTGTGTACCTACAGGAAGTGGTTATTATTGGGGCTAAAATATCTCCTTTGTGCCTAACCAAGGACTTTAGGCAGTCATTATAAATTTTTTTTGAATTAGAAATTGGTTTGTGCTTTTTTTGGTTGTAGGAAAAACAAATCTAGCACCTACACTTTGTGGAACATATTGTGTGCAACAAGTAGGGTTGTGTGTCAACCTTCACCATAGTTAGTGAAGAGGTTCATGCCCTGTTAGAGTCCATAAAAAGTCTCACCACATGCATGGATGCCCAATTACAAACTCAAAACACACTGCAACATCAACTCCAAAGTGTGGAAGCTAAGTTGGCCGAATAAGAGAAGCATAAGCCATTACAAGTTCGCATGGAAACCACACATGATAGTGTGGAAAGGAGAATGAAGCCTATGTACCATGCAAAGAGTGGACGTGGAAATTTAAAATTTTCTCATCATGAATATGGAGAAGAAACGATAAATTCTTTTGGCTCAAGCAACCAAAGAAAAGCACCTACATTCCAAGTAAGAAATCCACACCATGAAGATCAAGGTATTAAACTTGACCTTCCTAAATTTTATGGTGATTTGAATGTGGAATATTTTTTGAATGGTTGCATGAGATTGAGGATATTTTTGAGTTTAAATAATATGATGATGATAGAAAGTGCAAATTAGCTACTCTAAAGTTTAAAAAGTTTACTCGAATTTGGTATGATAATTTAAAGCGAACAAGAGAAAGACAAGATAAGTCTAAAATAAAATCTTGGGAAAAACTTAAAAATAACTTAAGAAAGAAATTTGTTCCTAGGGAGTATGAACAATATATGTATGTTAAAATGACTACTCTAAGGCAAAGTTTATTTAGTGTAGAAGAATACGCTAGAGAATTTGAAAGACTAGCCCTTATTTGTGATATTCATGAAAGAAAGGAAAAAAAATATGCTAGATACTTAGATGGCTTGAATAATTTAATAAGATACAAGGTTGATATGTACTCTTATGACTCTCTTGATGACTTGATAAAATTGGCTATCAAAATTGAAAGACAAACCAAATCAACTAAAGCCTATGTTAAGTCTAATGCTTCAACTTCAACTAAACCCTATTCTAATACCTTTACACGTAAATCAACATTTTCATATGATAAAAAGAGTAATAAAGATGGTAAAGGTAAAAATAAGGTAGTTGAAATAGAAAATAAACAATTTTTTAAATGTAAAGGATATGGACATTTTTCTAGAGATTGTCCTAACCAAAGAGCCTTAACCTTACATGAAATAGAAAACATGGAACCATGTAGTGATAAATATGAATTAGAAGTTGAATCTCCTAGTGAAATAATAAATATGGAAGAGGAAGAAGGAGACCCATGCTTTGTAATTCAAAGAGTTTTACAAATACAACCTAGTATTACACCTACTCAAAGAGAGAAAATTTTTAAAACTAAGTGTAAAATAGGTGACATGGTTTGTAGACTCATAATTGATAGTGGTTCATGTACTAATGTTTCTAGTGAGGCAATGGTTAAGAAAATTGGTTTGGAAACTACTAATCATCCTAAACCCTATTCCTTACAATGGCTAAATAAGGATAAAGGAGCTAAAGTAAACAAAAGAGCTTTAGTCACATTTTCTATTAGAGACTATCATGATGAAGTTCTATGTGATGTTTTACCTATGGATGCTTGTGGATTAATTTTGGGTAGACCATGGCAATATGATAGAAAAGCAAATCATGATGGATTAACTAATGAATATGTGGTGAAAAAAGAAAAAAAATTATATAGGTTCACACCTTCTTTATATGATCATATGCCCTTGAGTGATGATAAAAAGAGATTATTTTTACATGAAAAGGCTATGGAGAAATGTATAAAAGAAGAAGGAATTTGTTGTGTTTTAGTTTCTAAAGATTCTAAATCTAAAAAACAACAACTTGAAATCATAATCTAATTAATTTTCTTGATGAGTATAATGATGTATTTCCTGATGACTTACCTCCTGGATCACCACCTAAAAGAGGTATAGAACATGCCATTGATCTTGTTCCTTGTATGCCTATTCCTAATAAACCGGCTTATAGATGTAACCTAGAAGAAGCTTAGGAATTACAAAAATAAATACAAGAGCTTATGGATAGAGGATTTGTTAAAGAAAATATGGTTTTTTATATATTTCTTCCAAATATCTCTTATGTCAAGTTTATGAGTTATTTTTTGAAAACTTTATGGCATATTCTTGGTACTAAATTGTTATTTAGCACTTCACATCATTCGCAAACTGACGATCAAACTGAGGTAACTAATAGAAATCTTGGTACATTATTAATATTTTTATTTAACAAAAGTACGAAAGATTGGGATATTAAGTTAGCTCATACAGAGTTTGCTTATAATCGTAGTCCATCTAGTACTAATTAAACTAGTCCGTTTGAGGTGGTGTATGGTGTGAATCCTCACATGCCTATTAACATAATTCCATTGAAAAAAGGTGAATTGCAAAATTATGAAGCTAAAGATAGTGTACAATTTTTTCAACAACTTCATGAGAAAATCAAAAATAATATTGAAAAGGCGATTGATAAGTATAAAGCCCAAGCAAATAAGCATAGAAACTCTTATGTGTTTTCTCCTGGTGATTTAGTTTGGTTACATTTGCGTAAAGAAAGATTTCCTAATTTACATAAAAATAAAATAATGCCAAGAGGTGATGGTCCATTTAAAATACTAAGAAAGTTTGGAGATAATGCTTATGAACTTGAACTTCCAGATTCTTATAGTGGAATTTCAAGAAATTTTAATGTTGGTGATTTGTCTCCTTATTATTCTGATGAAAATTTGAAGGCAAATTCTTCTCAACTTAGGGAGAATGATACTTTACAACAATAAGATATAGTGATCATATTCATTATTTGTATTAACTTGTTGTAAGCCCTAACCCTAAGTGTATTTATTGTAAGTTAGGGTTTGATATAATTTCATGTATGTATCTTAGCTAACTGTACAGCTTTGTAATATTAATCCTTAGTATCATTTAACCAATGATATTATGCTTTGGATTAAGGTTAATATGGGCTTAATTCAAACATGATAAATGGACTTGGATTAAGGGAAATACTTGGCTAGTTTAGGCATGTTAACCACCAATTATCTCCTCTCCTATATAAGTTCTTGTGTGCAGTATTTGTAAGGCAGATTTGCATAGATTTGAATGAATAAAAAACTTATGATTTTGTGATCAAAATTTAAGCTACATTAGCTAAAGTCTATCCTCCCTTTTGGGTTGACATTGGGCAAGGGAAATTTGGGATTCTACCTTCCTCAATCAATCTTCAAACTCGACATATTTGAAGACCACTCAAATCTGTCAAGTATCTTCAACTTTGTTAATCAAGTTATTCACCTATACTTTAGCTAATTACTTCATTTCTTTTGCATTATTTTGTGGGTGATAGTTCTAATACAATCTTCGATCCAACCTTCTAGCTACTTTGGTAAAACTACATCAATCTTCCTAGTGGATATTCTTTTATTTTAGTAGCTCTATTTCAACCTTGGATATTTGTTTCACCCTTTTAAATGATATTCTAAGCTAGCAAATTAAGTCCGGAAAAAATCTACATCAAGGAAAGAAGATTTTAGTTGTCCATTTTTAATCTCCAATTCTAAGATTTTAGCTCTTAAGGATTTCGTCTCAATCATCTTAGTTGAATGGGAATTCTTGAGATCTTTTTTACTCACTTTGTATTTTTTTGGTAGTGTATGGTGCTCCGATAGAAATGATTATAATTTTTCTTCTCATGAAGAGTTACTATAGATGATAACTATATGTTTGGCAAAATTGAATCATTAATGTAAATGCATAGATGGGAAATAGGAATCTAACATACACTTGAAAACTTAATTTTATATCATCCTTCATCAAAGTTTCTATCCCTATAACTTTGATAATCATTTTTCCTTTGCAAAGCACCACATCCTTGATCAACTCAAGACTGGAAAAGCCATCAAGATTATAGTTAAAAAATGAACAATATTCACACAAAGATAAGCCAAAACTACCGTCCTTAAATAGGAATTTCATCCCTTCTTGAAGAACATAATTTCTTTGAGGGAGAGTATCAAATTTAGGAACCCAACCATTAGGACCTTTTAGTATGTTAGTAATAGGGGAAGATATGTATTGCCACATATTGGGGTACTCTTGCTAGCTTCAACCAGAGGAGAAGGTACAGCGCTAGCTTCCACAAGATTGTCGGCCCATTTTGTTACTCCAACTATGTTGTTGTTTTCCCCTTCAAGAACAATTATCTCTATATTAAGAGCTATAATAGGGGCTGTTATAGGTTCTCTCAAAAATTGATTCAACAACCCTTTACCTTTTTCTAAGGATAATGGCTCAAAGGAATGGGAGGACCTCCTTATTAAGATAGGGGCCAATGGATTTGAGCTAGGAGCAAGAGGGATAAAAAAAGTTGTGGCTAACCTAGATGTGGATTTGGGAATCTTCTTCATCATCAAGACCTTTGGAATGGCCTTCAAGGGGGCTCCCTCCTAGTAAATATAAAAAAATATTATAAAGAAATGATAGCCAACATATTAACAATTAACATAGGTAAAGTTAATAACATCCCTAACCTTATTTAGCTTGTATTTTTTCTTTAACAATTTAGGAACAAGCTTGGCTACCCTTTCACTCTCCTAAATAAATAATAGGGAAGAAAGAATATTAAAATAAATACTATGAATTTTAAAAGATAGAATTCATGGTGTGTGGAAAGAAGACCTACTTTTCATTTAGATCTTTTAATGAGAATTGATCTAGTGGTAGCACTCATAGTTGGCTTCTTTACACCCTTCATTAAGATGGGATTGGTTATATATTGTTGAGCTTCCCAATAATTTCACTCTACAAAAAAGGCATAACCTTATGAGATGATAGATAAAGAAAAGCATTAAAGAGGTTAAGAAAAAGGAAAGAAAATGTTTTACTTATCAACTTCAAAGATCAAGCCTATCTTCTTTGAGATGATAAGACAACTTTTAACATCATTATTATTAATGGTGTGCCTATTTGTATAAAATTATCAAATTTATCAGTAGATGCTTCTAACTTCGGAGTGAAGGGCGCACATTATTGAACCATAGGGTTAAGTTAACCATACTTGGGTAAAATCCACATAGAATCACCCAAAATGAATAATCAATATGAATTTTACTTTTTCACTGAGGATTGAGGCTCCTAATTGAAGTTATTCTCACCCTCATTTGAATGGAGTAGAAGTCTAGAGCCGATGGGTAACTTAATAATTAAGAAAAAAAAGCATGAAGAGGTTTATTATAGGAGCAACCTCTAATAAATGGCACCAATACCTCCAAATTAGGAAAAAAACTTATTACCATCAAGTGAGGTAAATATATATCAAAAAAATGATTACTGTACAACTACAGAGGGCATACCCTGGTTGACAAGCCCCAAGCTTACATAAATATGTTGCCAGCCTCCAAAGGAGGATAAAACACCCTAGGTTACACAATTACAATACTGTTAATCCTTCCCTAAGGTTCCTGTCAAAAAATAGGGCACTGTACACAAATTTCTGAACTTGTACAATAATACTGTTAGCATCAAAAGTTTTGGATTCAAATAGTACAGAGTTTCTGCTCCTCCAGATGAACTGAACAGCTGCTGCCACTGTTAAGGCTCTTGCCTTCCAGATAGTGTGGTGTCTGTGAGAGTTTCTCTGTATGGTTCTCATAGCCCTAAAGAGAGTAGTGGAACCCCTAGCAATGCCAAGCCATTTTCTGAGAGGTTGCCAAATGATGTTGGTTCTGTCACATTCAAAAAATAAGTGCTTATGTGTTTCCTCTTCCCTCTTGCACAGCAGACACTGTTTAGGTCCCTCCATGAACCTCAGTCGGTCTCTGATATAGAGTCTTCTTCTGAGGGTTAGCCATAGCAAGAATGAGTGCCTTTTGGTCCTGTTCAGTACCTAAACCACCTTATGATGTTTCCACTTAGGGGCCTTTTCTCTGAAAAAATTGTATGCCTTTTGTGTTGAAAAGCCTCTGTCCATTACCCAGGACTTCACAAGAATCACAGCCTGCTCCCTTGAGCCCTGAGCTAGTGCCAAAAAATCAAATAGCTTGCAGATCTTCTTCAGAAAGTGTGAAGTGTCATGAGTTGGTCTGAAAGTTATCATGTTCCTGTCCTGCAGGTAGTGTGTATGTATCCATTTGGTCCATAGGGTTTCCTTCTCATCCTGCAGGAACCAGATATACTTACACTGGAATGCAAAGTTCCAGGCAGAGAGATTTTTTACCCCAAGACCACCCTCTCCTTTAGGTAGGCAAACCTTTGACCAAGCCACAGGTGGAGGTTTGCCTTGCCATAAGAAGTTTCTGCAAAGAGAGACTAGTCTTTGCAACACCACAGTAGGGATGGCAAAGATTGACAACCAGAAACCAAGTATGCCTTGGATGATAGAGTTAATCACCTCCAGCCTGCCTGCATAAGAAAGGGTGTTAGGCCTCCACATTTTCAACTGGTCACAAATGTTGTTAATGAGCTGCTTATAGTCAGTAGTTCTGAGCTTGCATGGATTCAAGGGGACCCCAAGATATCTGAAAGGGAATGATCCTTTACTCATGCTGGTTATGGATAGGATTTGGATCTGAATGTGTTGTTTGATCCCTGCCATGAAGATCTAAGATTTCAGTGGATTAACAGAGAGCCCATGTAAAAGCCCCTTGACAGAGGAGGTGTCTCCTCGACAACAAAGGATCAGGTCATCATCAAAAGCCAAGTGTGTGAGGTTCAGTTTTTTGCACTTAGGGTGGAATGCAAAATGTTGTTGCTGTACCTGTTGCTTGAGAAGTCTGCTAAAATATTCCAAGCAGAGAACAAACAGGTAGGGTGACATGGGGTCCCCCTTTCTAAGCCCTCTGGTTCCTTTAAAGAAACCAAAGATGTTCCCATTGAGTTTTAAGGAGAAAGTAGTGGTAGACACACACTCCATAATCAATTCAGAGAATAGAGGTGGGAAGCCAAATGCCATCAAAACCTGCCTAAGAAAACTCCATGAGAGAGTATCATAGGCCTTCCTAAGATCAATCTTGATCAAGCATTTAGGAGATGTTCTTTTCCTATTGTACTCTTTCAGGATCTCCTACAGCAGTAAGATATTTTCAGTCATAAGTCTTCCTTTAACAAAAGCCCCTTGTTCAGGGCTGATTAGATCATGTAGGCATTCAGAAATCCTTTCAGCAATAATCCTAGCAATCACTTTATATAGGGTGTTACAGCAGGCAATGGGCCTGAAATCAGTCACACTAGCTGCATGCTGAGTTTTGGGAATTAAAACCAAAACTGCATGGTTCACCCTCTTAAGTAGCCTTCTGTTAATGAAGACTTCCTTGACAGCATCACAGAAATCAACTCCAATAATATCCCAAGCTTCCTTGAAGAATTTTGCAGAGAATCCATCTGGGCCAGGAGCCTTGTGGTCCCCTAAAGCAAAAACCACTCTCTTGATCTCAGCACTAGACACAGGTCTAACCAGGGCCAACTGTTGTTCTTCAGTGAGGACCCGACCTCTAGATATAACAGAGCTGTCAAAATCTGAGTGCAAATTCTCAGCCCCCAGCAGCTTCTTATAAAAATCCAGGAGTTCCTCTTGCATTTCCTGCTCAGACTGAGTCACATGACCATCCCTCTTAGTGATCTGGACTGTTCTACTCTTGTTGAGCCTTACCTTAAGCATTCTGAAGAAGAAATGGGAATTCTGGTCCATATTGAACAAGAACTTATTTCTATTAATCTAAGATACAAAGCTAGCAGCAGCTTGCTTAAGAAACTTGGCTTTCTTCTGCAGGCCTACAAGATTCTCAAAGCCCTGCAGGGTTTGGTGGGATAAAAAACCTTCCTGAGCCTCCTTCAGCTATGCTTCTGCATGATTAGCTCGAGCCACAATGTGGGAGAAATCATGTTTGTTAAGCAATTTCATATCATACTTAAGTAAAGACAATTTACTGCACAAATTAAACTGATGTGAGCCACAGAAGGAGAATCTCCAATTCTTCAGCACAATTTCTTTGAATCTGGGGTGAGCACACCACATGTTGTAAAACTGGAAGGGTTTTGTCCTGTGTGGTTGTCTTCCCAGCTTCACTAGACAGGGGGAATGATTAGAAGAGGTTCCTAGGGGTAGAAAACAAGCAGAAATATCTAGTCCTGCTCCAAAACCCTCAGCATTCATCATGGCTCTGTCTAATTTGCATTTGACATTATGGCCCACAAAAGTATACCAGCATCCAGAGGAGGGGATATCTGTCAACTGAGCCATTAAGCAGCAAGATTTGAAATCAACTGTTTCATAGTCATTGACCTGTCTTTTTCCACATCTGTCAAAAGAATTGAGGGGGCAGTTGAAATCTCCACCAACAATCCAAGGGCCCTTGATGCTCCTAACAAGCAACATCAAATTCTCCCAAAGGGGTTTTCTATCCCTTACACTATAGAGGCCATACACTATAGTGACAGTAAGGGTCAAACCAGAAGAGATATCCAAAACAGAACCAGTAATTGTTTGGGGGGGGGGAAACCTCAATCAGCTGGACCATGATCAAATCAGGGTTCCAGAGCAGGATAAGTCTCCCATTGGGGTGGTTTCTAAAATTGTCATGGTGCCTCCAGCCCCTAAAGAGTAGATCTTTTAGGTGCTGCAGTTTCAAATCATCAAGTTTAGATTCCATAATGCCAACCATGGAGATTTTATGCTCCATACATAGTTTGCTGAAAGCTTTTTGTTTCAGGGGAGAGCTCAATCCCCTTACATTCCAAAGAATGAAGTTCATGTGATCTTTGCAGATCTAGTCAACCTCTTGTTGTAGCCCATATTGAACTGCTTCATGACAGGTTTCCTTTTCTTCCTTTTAGCTACCTTTGTGACCACCTGTTGCCATCCAGCAACTTCAACAGTTTCTATTTCCTCAGTGCCTCCATTTGTACCCTCTAAAGGCTCACATATGGGAGGGTCAGGAACCTTAATTGGAGAATTAGTTCCTATTTCAGCAGCAACCTGCTTCTCTGTTGATTTGCAGAGATTTATGGACTGAGTCAAAGGTGCCAATCCCACGGGGGCCTTAGGGTTTCCATTTTCCTGTACCTGCACATCATTTCTTTTGCTGCATTCAGCCTCTGCTGGCCCAGCTGGTACAGGTCTAGTTTTTTGCTTCTTCTTCCTCTTCTGGTCCTGTCCCTTAGGGACATTCATAGGAGTTGTTCTCTCCTGCTGACTATCAGCTTCTACAATGGGCTGCTTCCCTTTGGAGACATGGTTAACAATGTTCTCCATCTTATTCTGCATAGAGAGAGGACATTTGGCTTCCAAGTGTCCCAAAGCACCACATTTGTTACAGACCAGAGGCAGGTCTTCATACTCTATCACCTGAGTATAGTCCTCCTCATCACCCCTGACTCTTATGGCAGTAGGGAGGCTACCTTTGAGATCAATCTCTACAAGGACCCTGCCATACTCAATTTTGGACCTTTGTGGGGTGAAATCATCTATCAAAATAGGTTTGCTAATGTAGGAGGCAATTTCACTGATTGCTCCACAGTTCCAAAGTTCCATAGGCAGGCTGACCAACCTCACCCAAACAGGAACTTTAGTGATTTCCTCTTTACCAAAAGAGAATAGCCTGGGGATTTCTTTCAGAACAAACACCTTCCCTTTGATGATGTAGGGCCCCCTGCTAGAGCTTGATCCTTGTGTAATTGGTCATCAAATTTCAGGATCACCCATCCAGAACTGTGAATAATGTATCTAAAAGGCTGCTTCATCACATGCTTAACAATGCCCAGGTTGTACTTGTCAGGATTTGCTCCTACAAAGCAGCCCAGCAAACATGCACCCCAGGCCTCATCCACAGGATGGATGTTATCTTTTGAAAGGCATACTACGTCACCTTTAGGTGGCACATAGTCACATTTTTTATCAGCAATTTTGGTGAACAACTGAGCAAAGGATTTCTGATTATGGGGAGGTATCTGAGAGGCCTGTGCCTGCACCCGATTCTCCTCCTGGGAAAGGGGGGGAGAATTGGCAGCTAGAGCAGGTTCTTCAGGTCTAAAGTTGTCCACATCCACCTCTAAATCATAAAGTAGTTCAGGCATAGAGGAAACACTAACCTGCTTAGCCAGGAGCTGATTATGAATAGTAGCATTCGACCCATCCTGGTCCAAGGGTGCATGGTTAGACTGGAATTTCCCATGGACACTACCTGTTGGCAAGGAATCCTGCACCTGATCCTTATGCACCACCTGCTTCTCTAAAAGAGAGGGTTGATCCCTCCCCTCACAGGAGATGGGGGTAGGAGATTGCAATTCAGAAGCACTGTTCACTAGGGAGGGCCTAGGAAGGACACACTCAAGAGACTTATCCAGAGTTCGAGCTCGAAGAGTTTTCTTTCTGTTCCCCATGCTTCATAAGCAGCAAGCCAAGAGAACTGCAAGTAAATTTACAGAAGAGAAGTGAAGTGAGAAGGGAAAGGAGTAGAGGACAGCTCCAGGAGGTGCTCGATGGAACAATGGAGTCTGCAAGTCAGCTGCAACACCATGGGAGGGGCTGGAGCTCGAAGAGAGACAAACTGAGCATCTCTTGAAAAAAAAACTTATTACCATTCACTAGGTAATTGGAGAAAATTTTGTTATGTTGAGGTGACACATTTAGAGGAATATCCTCATGAAAGGATGTAAAGAAGAATAGATGTAGGCATATAAGGCCTTGGCATGAAAAGATATTCACCTGTCTAGTTGGTTGTTGATTTTGTTTAAAGGAGAGGGTACGATTAGAATAAGAGATGAAGGAATATAATATTTTGCACTAAAATTCTCAAGTAAATTATTTGTAATATTACTATAAAGGAGATTTTTTGAGTCAAGTAAGGAAGTTTCAGCAATAATGAGGGGAAAGAAGAGTTAGAAGGAGGAAAAATGGTCAAGAAGTTCATGGCTGATGGGATTGTCAAGGATGAAGAAAGTACAAGAGAATCAAAAACAATTTTAAATATGGATGAAGATTTTTAGAGAGAAGGAGATTTGGAATTATTATGATTATTTTTTCTCTAGATATAAAGATTTGAGAATCAAGATGAAACAGAGAAGAATCCCTTTTTTCTGAAAAAGAATCGTCCAAATATAATGAGTGTCATCTTTTTATTTCCTTCATAGATAACTTTCATAGGCTCTATTAAAAAAAACACTAGTTTTCTTTTAAACACAACCTATATATGCATTTCCTTTTTATCTAGAAAGAACACAGATTTGCTCTTAATGATATAGGGCTCTGTAAACTTCTTTTCTTCCTTCATCTCATGGTTGTACCCACTTTTATTTGAAACTTGTTTTCACATCACTTCAATGTACTTTACACCAATTTTCTATAATATGGCATACCTACAAGGAAAGAAACAAAACTAGTATCCCAATACAATCATGCTAATTATAATGTAAAAAGAAACATGGAAATGTATACAAACTAAGAGTAGTATGAACTAAATAAACTAGCTAGTAAATTCATTTATCACTATAAAACTATGCTCTTATGAAAATGAGGAAACCTTTTAGGTTTTTCAACTTTTGGATGGAAAGCTCTTTTATGGCCTTTCCTTGAAGATGTATAGAATAGGAATCTCAATTTTTATCCTTTAAAGGCTTTAGTACACAAACAAAAGGAGATAAAAGGCCCCCTAAAAGGACATATTGCTAGAAACTATAGAGGGCTTTTTAATTGTGTCACAAAGGCAAGACAAACTCTCATGAACATCTACAATCAACTTCAAAGCTCCCCTTAGGCTTATCTTTCAGGTAGCTAGAAAAGGAAACTCTCACAAATTTTAAACATCACTCCCTTTGTGAAGAAATTATTTTATACAAAAGGATAGAATTAAGTAGATTCAGCTAGGTGATGGAAATACAAGTTTGTTCCATGCTCTTATGAAATGGAGAAGACACTCTAATAAAATCACTTCGCTATATATAAGGGGAGGATGGTATGTTTCTTACAACACAACAAGATATTGTGCAAGCTCTCATTCATTTTACATATTTCTCCTTAGCACATTTCAGCATGTAACAAGATAGTTTAAATGAGAGAGTATATATAAAGACCCTATCCTGCAACTAAAAGTAACAACAGATGCTTCTTCTCCCCATGACTACACAAGAGGTAAAAAAAAATAGCTCTCATTGTGATAAATAATGATAAATACCCTCGATCCAAGTAATATAATGATTTTATCTTCAAGCATTATTTTAATATGGTAGGAGATAATCTATAGAATGATATGATAGTGATGTTCTTAATTGGTAAAATTTTACCTAGTCTTAATGTTGCTTCCTTAAATTTAATCCTTAAAGTTGCCAAATGCCATTAAGGCAAGTGAATATAGAATTATTATCTACTATAATATTATCTATAAATTGATAGCAAAGGTCATAGAAAATGAACTTCAATTAATGTGTGGCTTGATGAGGGAAACACAAGCTATATTTATCAAAGGAAGAAGTATAGGTGACAACATATTATTTATACTAATTTATTTAAAGGCTATTGACTCACACCCTTAGTCAATTACCTCACCACATAAACTAACATCAACATATTCTACCTTAATACCCTACTCCTTAAGAAAACCGGGATTAGGCTCATGATATTCTAGAAAGATAATTAATGATAATACTCTATAGTGCAACATTACAAGAAGAATATGCATATTATTTGTAATATTTCTACGTCAAAAGAAGTAGAAGCAATAGACTATATGGGTCTCTCAACCCTTTGAGATGGAGTAGATAATAAATGCATTAGAGTTTGATTCATGGGGCTAATAAACATTAGGATGAAATAGAACAACACATTAACCATAGATAGGAAGGTTAATAGACTAGGAGAGACAAAGAATATTCAATCAATAAGCTGATAGACAAAATGGTTCAAGAGGCATTGCAAGCCATGATAGAGAATAAGGATAAAACTAGTTTCATTTTTCAAGAACCTTTCATGAAGGATATTTCTAAGGCTTCAGCACAAAGAATATAAATTTATCATTTTGAATAATTTCATGACTCCAATGATGTACAAGACCATCTGAACACCTTCAATAATTCCATGTTGTTAGTTAGGCCTCATGAGGAAACATTATGTAAAGCTTTTATAGGCACATTAAAGGGATATGCTTTGAGATGGTTTGAAAAGTTAGGAGTTATATCAATAGACTCATTCTTATAAATCACAACGAATTTCCACTAATAGTTTAATGCATGTAGACGCCCCAAAAAGAATTCTTATTCATTACCATCAAAGTTAGCTCACATTTTTTAATGGTTTTGGGAAATAAATGCTAAATAAATGAGTAAGGTTATTTGGTCAACAAGCAGAACAGTGGAGACACCATTGATTAATGAAATTTAATTAATGATGTTTGAGTTCTAGTTTATTTTTTTATTTTTTTAAGGTTTTGGAAGTTAAAATCTTCTAGTTTGTGTTTTTCCTCTTTAATAGGTAACTTTTCTAAGCATCAAGTAAGTCATTCTTACTTTTGAAATTTGGCCTAAATAAGCCTCTGATTTGATGTACTTAATAAAATGTTAATTTTATATGCTTGTATGAGAATTTACCTTATAACTTATGCATGTTGAATTAATTAAGAATTCTAAGAAAAGGATTGATTTTAGAGAAAATAGGGTTGATATGCTTAAAAATAAAGCATGATTCAATTTACAAGCTTGTTAAACATCAGTAATTTGCTATGACATGTTACAACTTGGATGTGGTAAGATTTGTGTGTGTGTGTATGATATGTGTTATCTCAAAGTAAACCAATCAACTGGTTAAGCCAAATTTATTGACTGATCTAGAGAATAGTTGATTGGTTAGCTTAGCTGGTCGAGTGAATGATCTATGGTTACTTTAGTTAATCTCTAATTAAACTCATAAACTAGTTTGTTAGAACAAATCAAATAGTCTTAGAACAATCGACTGATCTGACTAAACAATCAACTAGTTTGAAGGAATTATGGGGTTTAGCTTACCCAAACCAATCTATTAGTTAGGCCCAAGTGTATTATTTTGTTCTTTTTGGAATTTCTATGCTTTGAGAGTTTGCATGATGCTACTATATGATCCTTTAATGATAAAAACACACATATTGGCACTCCCATTGGATAGATTAAAGGGATCATACTTCATGATATTTTATTTATTTTCTTTAGAATACTTTAAGGAATAAATTGAAATAATTATGCTATAATGCTACTTTTGATTGAGATAATCCATATTTTGGCATAAATGGATTACCTTAAAGGGTTGATTTGAACTTGGCTACAAACTAATAGAAATCCCATCTCATGGCTGAAGGATAAAAATGGTTAGGATGGACTGAGTATGTGGATGAGTTACTTGAATGTTACATGGGCCTTATATGGTAACATAAATTTAGAAATTAATACACTAATTACTTAAAGTGGAAGATAATTGAGATGTGCATGGATTTGGATTACCCGATTCTCAATTAGCTATAAGGGCTTTATCTACCTTTGGGCATTTATTGGTGCTTTCTAGCTTTGTCTTTGGGTAGGATCCTAGTAGATCTTGATTCCTTCTCTCCTCTAGAAACTAATGATGTTCTTAGGGGTATCAATACTAAAGGGTCTTGTCAATTAGGTGAGTTACTTGGTTTTGGCTATACTTTATGTCTATTGATGGTTACCTAGCTTTGGTCAGACTATATGTCTATTGGTGGTGACTTGTCATCAACTAGAATTTATGCCCATTTGTGGTTACTTGGCTTTAACCAAACTTTATGTCTTGTTGTTTTCATAGGATTCCATTATATGTGAGACCATGAGGTGGTGCATAGTCCATCTCTTAATATAAATAAGAATAAGGATAAGAATAAGGGTAAAGGTGTGGATAAAGAAAATAAGAAAAAGGAAAGGGGAAATAGGAACAAGGATTTATAAATAAACAACCTAACAAATTATATAAGCATGAAAAATAGACTAAATGGGTAATTATATGAATGGATGGTAGAATCCCTAAAAAGTAGTTGAATAACCTACTTATTAAATTGTATGTTGTTATCCATGATGTTCATGTTATGTTGATAAGCGTGAAAAATTTTTAGTATGATCTCCACATTATGCTAGGACCTTGTATGCTTGTCACTCCCATTGAGGAGGAAACTTGGCTTACTTAGTACAAAGCGTACTCATCTACTTGTTTATTTGATCCCCTACTCGTTCCTACAAAGAGAAGACCTCATTTTGGACTTAGAGCTCGAGATTGTGGAAATCCAAAGACTAATATTCGGTCATTAACAAACTAAGGTTTTGGGTTACGCCCTATAATTGTTATCTACTATTATAACTATGCACTTTAGTTCAATATTCTTTCATGTATTTGAATATTTTGAGGACCGTCAAGACCTTATTTTGTAGAAATTTTCTTTAGTATCTATATACTGTGTTTCTTACACACTCTACTCTTATTTTGATAGGTTTGTTTCTCAATCTTGAATCTTACATGGATGGGTGGCTAACTAAAATGCCCCAAAGATTTCTAATTTTAAAAATTATATTTAAATAAGGTTTTATTGAAAAATTTAACTTAATAAATTATTTTTATCAAAATAAAAAGGAAATTAATTAGGGTTATTTAAGAAGAAAATGAATAATTTTTTATTAGAAAAGTTTTGGAATTTTAGCTAATTAAGGATTTTATTTTGGAAATTATTTAATAAATTATTTTATTTAAAATAAGAAGGGTAAAATAGATCCAAATTAATATTAATTTTATAAATAATTTAATTGGAAAAAATTTAGAGTGTTTTGCTAATTAAAATGAAATTTATGGAAAATCTTTCAAAAACCCTAAATTAGCCTAAAAAGGGATTTAAATACTATTTTATTTAAATATTATTATTTTTAAATATTTTAAATATTCTATTTAATTTAATTAACCCAACCCTCCTATTTTTCTTTTTCCCTTTTTCCTTTTTCCTTTTTCTTTCTTTTTCTTTCTTCTTCTTTTCTTTTTCTTTTTCCCCTCCCCCAAACTAGGTCTGGCTCACGGCCCAGTCTCCCTTTCCTCTTTTCCTTTCTTCGGCGCGACCCAGCCCGCGTAGCCACCTCTTACCTTCTCCGTTGCAGCGCCGTGCCTTGCTTCTCTTGTCCCCAAAATGCGGCGTCTCGAAACTGTGTTTTTAAGCCGCTCAGTTCGCCCGTCTCCCTCTTCTTTTCTTTCCTTCCCCGAACCGCCTGGTCCAACCCCCTTTCTTCTTCTTCCCTTCCTCGATGTCAATCAACTTGTAACTCCACCGCCATAGCCGAGATTTTCGCTGCCGGTTACGGCCGTTTTTCTTCCCCTCTCCTCCCCCTGAATTGCCGGCCCTTTTGACCCAACCAAATCTCCATTTCTCACGTGATTTTTCCCTCTCCTTTCCCCGCGTAACCCTTGCCCCGTTTTGCTCCCACCAGCCAACCTCACCACTAGTAAACCTAACCCTACTAGCTCAACTCTCTAGCCGATCCACAGACTCTAACCTCTCATTTACACACTATAAATATCCCCATAATAACCTGTATCGAGCCTTTGATTTCATTACCCAAAATTTTCCCTTGTTCACCGCCACCCCTTTAGACGTCATCTCTACCGCCGTCGGCCAACACCTCCACCCACTCCGCCTACAAAACTCTTCCTTGCACCGCCCTCTAGCTAAAAAAATGTCCCATATCCCTCGATTATTCCTACACAAGCCACTAAGGCTGTGCGAAGTAGCCCCCTCGACTAACCTATTTTTCCACCTTCGCCACCCTTCGTGCCACCATTAGCCACCTGTCCCGCCACTTCTGTCACTTCTTTATCCTCCCATTCTCTTCTACAGACCCTCCCCTACCTTCCCCTACCTTTCTTTTCCTCTTTCTCCCTCTCCTCTTCTCTCTTTCTTCTTCTCTCCCACTCGGCCACCACAGCCGCCGCCGTGCGCCGCCGCCTTTGGCTGCGCCACCACCTCCATTTTGTTCCTCTCCTTCTGGGAAACCCTAACCACCCTTGCTTCCACCCTCATGCTCTTTATCTTTTTCCCAACATTCAACTTTTACCCTTTTCTTCTCTTTTTCCGGCTACCACCGCCACCATCGTGCACCACTATCGGTGCTACCTATCACCTCCAGCCTAAGGTTGAACCCTAGACCCTCTCAACCCTTTTCCCTATTTTTATAAGCCTCAATTTATTTATTTCATTTATTTGATTATAAATACTATTATTATTATTATTATTATTATTATTTTCCCTATTATATTTTTAGTTTGATTTGATTATTATTATTCTTATTATTATTATAATTTTTTTTTAATATGTATTATTATTATTATTATTATTATTATTATTAATTTTTGATTATTATTTCTGTTGAGGGCTGAAGCCCTATTATATTTTTAATTCGATTTTATTATTATTTTTCTTATTATTTCTATTATTTTTATTATTAATATTAATATATTATAATTATTATTTTTATTATTACTATTATTATTATTTCATTATTAATATTACAACTACTTTACTATTAGTTTTGCTATTATTATTATTATTATTATTATTATTATTATTATTATTGTTGTTGTTGTTGTTGTTGTTGTTGTTGTTGTTGTTGTTGTTGTTATTGTTAGTATTACTATTACTATTACTATTACTATTACTATTACTATTACTATTACTATTACTATTACTATTACTATTATTATTATTATTATTATTATTATTATTATTATTATTATTATTATTATTACCAAATTTGGTTGTTTATTTTACCAATATTATTATTAGTATTATTTTGGTAAAGGGGCCGAAGCCTTTATTTTACTTTGTTTTTGAATAATGCCTTCTTATTATTATTGTTACTATTATTATTATTATTATTATTATTATTATTATTATTATTATTATTATTATTATTATTATTATTATTATTCTCATTGATATTATTTTTAGTATCATTTTTATTATTAGGGAAAAGTCTTCAACCCTATATTATCAACTTATATAATATTTCTATTATTTCTTATATCTTTAGTAACGTTAGAAATTTGTTAATGTTATTTTCATTAATACGTTATTATTTGGTCAAAGCCCTAAGGGGGCGTAGAAGCGTGCTCCAAGACTGGTGTCGTTTTAGGTAAGGATGTTACTAAGGCCTTTTGTGTGTTTATATGCATTATGTGCTTCACATGCTATGTATTCTATGTTTATCATTATTAATTATATTGTATGTGGTATGATGTGGAGTTGAAGTATGTTTTCATGTATTCGCATGGCAAGTGTATCATGTATATGTGGTGAAATGTTTGTGACCTTGTAAGACATGCATGTGAGGGTGTTGATGTGGTTTGTTTGGGAGAAAGGATGAAAAAGGAGGATGGAGAAAGAGGTTGATCAAGGGAGGTGAGTTGATCTAATTATTTTAATGATCTATGAGTGGAAGAATAAAAGAAAGAATTTTGGGTTTGTGTGGAGGAATCTAATTTATGGTTTTGTGTGGGAGAATATAATTTATGGTTCTATTTGGGAGAATCTAATTTATGGCTTTGTGTGCAAGAATATAATTTATGGTTTTATATGGGAGAATCTAATCTATGGTTTTATATGGGAGAATCTAATCTATGGTTTTGCATGATTTATTTGGGAGAATTTAATCTATGGTTGTATGGTGGTATTAGGGTTGCATGGTGGTATTAATGGTTGTATGGTGGTATTAATGGTTGCATGGTGGTATAAGGGTTTGTATGGTGGTATTAATGATTGCATGGTGGTATTAATGGTTGCATGGTGGTATTAATGGTTCTATAGTGGTATTAGGGTCTACATGGTGGTTAGGGTTTTACCCTATATGTGTCTCCGATCTACCGGCTATAATAGTGGTTAGGGTATATTACCCTATGTGCCTCCGATCCACCGGCTATAATAGTGGCGGATTCCGAGCTCAATAAATCTAACAATTTGCTAAGAGTTGGGAAAGATTCTAATTACTTACATTGGAACACCATGCGAGCCGAGGCCAACCGATCCACCGGTTAGGAATCGTGGTTAGGACGTGTAGTCCTATGTGTCTCCGATCCACCGGCTGTAATAGTGGTTAGGGTATGATACCCTATGTACCTCCGATCCACCGGCTATAATAGTGGGGGCTTCCATACTTGCATGGATTGATAAAAAGTATGGTGTGAATCGACTTATAATCAGAGATTAATTAATTAATTGAATTGAATTATATTTAGGCCTTTATGTATGTACCCGAATGATTGGTCGATATTACGATATGAAGATGGTATTTATGTTCTTTTATTCTTGTGCATGATTTTATGTGCTTATGTGTTGGCCTTAGTGCTTAGTTACCTTACTCATTACGTAGCGTAATGATCACCCTTTTCATGGGTTCTACTCATTCCCATGAGTAGTATGCCCTTCTGACTTTGTGCAGGTGGGCGAGACATTAGTTGGGGCTGAGTGTTGAGCATAATTTGGCTCGAGGTTTGAGAGTATTGTGGCCGGATTCACTCTTCTCGTTATTTTATATTCCTTCTATTATTTCCTTTATATCAGATTCATCCAATATGATTTATTACCTTACATTGAGTTCTTTAAATGAATCTTTTATCTGTTGTAAGCTATTTCTCTTTTGGATATGAATAATAATTCTTTATGTGTACTCTGATTTCTATGTTATTATTTCTTTAATTAATTTTATGAAATCTTGGTTTAAGTTTTGTGTTAATCTTTTTAGCCTTAGCACTTGGTATTGAAATGGTCGGAGAGAACCGGTTTGGTACTAAGTGTGGCTGTAACATCCCCAGAATTCACGGGTTTTAAATCAAGTATTTTAATTACTTCCTCTTTAAAAAAATATAGTAAATTTTGGGGTATTACACTAACACCTATCTTACATTAGGTGTGGCAGTAGCACCGCTTTTTCCTAGGTGTTTTTAGTATTTTTTTGCTTCCATAATATTTTGAAACAAAATTTTTATTAGTAAAAAAAATGGGGGGTGTTACAAGTACACCTAATTAGATGAAGGGGTTCATCCAGCAAATATGATAAATACAATTCATTGGTTGCTAACGTCACATATATATTAAAAGTTGAAAATGGCTAATAGACATTTTTTAGGACAATTCCTTTATGAACAAAAATAAAATACTAAAATCCCAAGAGGTGGTACATATATTATCAAGATATTGAGTACAATATAGAAGAGTGTTGGTCATTATGAGATGTTATAGAAAAGCTGGTATATAAGGATCATGTAAATTAATATACACATATACCCTCAGCCAAAGAAGAAACAAGTGTCACTAGATAATTTCCTCCAACTCCTTAGAGTAAGGAATTGTATAGATTATTCATATGATTGTGGGGGGATTCATTGACATAAGATAGTAATTTTGACTTAAAGACATACGTTAAAGGAGCTATCTTGCATGAAACAAATAAGAGGGTAAGAATTAGTGAACTAGGAGTTAATTTCACATCCAAAAATGAAGGTTAAAGTATGGTGCAACATCATGATGACCCCGTAGTTATTGATGTTCATATTACTAATTGCATAATGAAAAGGGCTCTTGTATACACTAAAAGTTCTATTAATGTTATCTCTGGGGAGCTTATATCAAAATTGGATTTTCTAAAGGATTTTTTTAATAAATAAATAATTACTTCTAGTTAGGTTTACTAATACTATTATAAGACCAAAGGGATAAGTAGACCTTACTATGATGATTGGTCAATCAGTGGATTTGAAAAGCATCAAAATAGATTTTATGATTGTTGATTTCCCTTCGCCATATAATATGATATTGGGATAACTATCCCCTAATAAACTTTAGGAAAATATCATTATAGTTGAGTTAATAATAAAACTTCTAGTTAGCAAAGGATGGGGGAAGTCAAGGGTAATAGAAGAGTGGCACGATAGTACTATATGATAGAAGTAAGAGGAGCCCTAGGGTAGTCCAATGAGAAGAAGGCATAATAAACATTAGTCCTAGAAGATATAAAATCTTCTAAAGAGGGAATCTAGGATGCTAATAAAATAGAAGAAAATAACTAAGATATTAAGAGCACACTATAAAAGGGATAAATTATTGAATTTTCTTATAAGAAAAAGTATATCTCTATCTCAACCATATATTATCAAAATGGAATCCCTTCTAAAATAATATAATACCACTTAAATATAATGGAAGGATATAATCCCATTAGAAAAAAGAATTGGGTAGTTAGTTCTAGAGACCATAAATTCATACAAGATGAAGTGGAGAAATAACATAATTTACAATTTATTAGAGATGTGAAATATGCTTATTGGATTGCTAATATACTTTTGGTTAAGAAATCCAATGGCAAATAGAGGAAGTGGGTTGACTTAACTTACCTTAATAGGGTGTGTCACAAATATGGATATCCACTCCCTTAGAGATATCAAATGATTAACTTGACACCCAAGCATGAAAGGTAAGCTTTATAAATTCCTTTTTAGGGTACCATCAAATAAATTAAGTTGAAGCTAATCAAGACAAGACCACATTCATTATAAGCAATAGACTTTATAGTTATAAATTAATATCTTTTATACTTATAAATGCTAGAGTGACTTTTTAAAGGTTTATAAATAGGATGTTTCAAGGATGGATTAAGGGATATATATATATATATGCTTATATAGATGGTTTGATATTTATAAAGAAGGGGGGAAAAAGGCAACATATAAGAACTCTAGGCTAATTTCAATACTCTATAAAAATATAAAATGAAACTAAATCCTATAAGTGTGTATTTGGACTCAACGCCAATAAATTTTTAGGGTTCATGGTTTCAAATAGGGGCATGGAAGTAAATCCTAAAAAGGTTGTTATCATTTTTAACATGTAAGAACTTACGAGGGGAAATACATGTAGAATTTGATGGATAAATTGGTTGCATTACATAGGTTCTTATCTAAGAGTGCCGATAAGAGCATAACATCATTTTGGCTCCTTTAAGTGAATTATATTTTTTAGTGGACTAAAGATTGCCAAAAACCATTTGATGACATAAAAACCCATTTATCTAGGTTACCAACTCCTACAAACCTAATAGATGGACAAGTATTGTTCTTATATCTATCAACATTGGAATTGGATAATTCTTCCATTATACTTGAAGAATACATAAAACCTTAAGCACAAAAACTTATTTACTGAACTATCAAAGTGTGGAATAATGTTTAGCATTAATATTCGAACTTGAAAAATATAGCATGTAACTTACTCATTGATTCAAGAAAATGAAAACAATATTTTGATTCTTATTCCATAATGGTTTTGACTAATATTCCCTCAAAACTATCTTACATAAACATGAGAATTCAAGGTGAATGACAATATAATTCACTCAATTAAGTCAATATTATAGTCAATACAAACCAAGGCCTACTATTAAGGGTCATGCTTTAACTAATTTTATTATTGAGTGTTCATTAGTGGCTGAGCCAAATTTATTTTTGATCCTAGGGGGAGAAAGGAGAATGAACTTTATATGTGTAAAGGGCTTCTAATAGCTTAGGCTCCAAATTTGGAGGGGTTTTAATTGACCCTAATGACATAATAGTGGTATATGCACTATGGTTTGGCTTTATTTCCACCATTAATAGAGCTAAATATGAAGCATCATTGGTCGATCTCAAAATAGTTCAAGGATTAATGTTGAATAAAAAAAATCTATATAGTGATTTAGCTTTAGCTATTAGTCAGTTTAATAAATGGTATGAAGTTAGTGAACTTAGCATCGATAAATATTAAAGGGATTTGAGTAAATTAATGAAATATTTTTCATCTATTGAAATTGCACAAGTACATTAATTAGCCAATTTTAGATTACTGCTTTACCAAATTTAGCCTTAGCTAATACCTATTCATCATCCAAAACTGTCGAAGTTGAACATATGACAAATTATTAGATAGATATGAGTGAAGCCAGGGATTAATTATGTGAGAATTTATATGTATCAATGATGGATGAATGCATGAAGGAGTTAATGGATGAATGCATGAAGGATTTAATGGATTAATTAGAAATAATAACTAATTAGAGGATAAAAATAAGGCATTTGAACTAAGAAGGAGGGCTAAAAACTATTTTGAGACTAAGGGACAACAATATATATGCTTATAGACCATGCTAGTACTAAAATGTGTTCCTTGAATATTTGGATAAAATGTCTTAATAAAATTTCATGCCAATATATGTGGACTACACCATGATTTCAATTTTTCCTCAATAATAGCCTTACACCAGGTTTATTAATGGAGAACTATATATTAGGATACTGAGGTAATATGATTTCAATGTCAAGGAGTCAAAAATGTATCCCAACATAAAACATTCCCTAATTTATAATTATAACCAATTATAAGTCCATAACCATTCGCCATGTGGAGGGCTAATATTTTTAGACCACTTAACCTCGGTAATGATGACCCTTTAAAGTTTATCATCAACTATTTAAATTTTAGTATAATGATATATTTGAGTTATCTTTCAAACTAGTCCATCAAGTGAAGGTATTGGTTCAAATAAAGTTGTAAAGATGTTATTGATTGTTTTACAAAATGTGTAAAGGTAGAGGTCCTAACACATATCGTCAAAAAAGAAACAATAAACTTTTTATAGAAGAATATTAAAATACACCATTTATTTAAAACCTAATTTAGATACCCTAATGTAAAATCTCATTAATTATGTGTAATTAAGTATAGAATTATTTTAGGGTTAGATGTTATTTTATTGTATATATTACTTTATTTATTAAACTTACAAGTATATTAATATTTAGAGGATAAATAATGATAATGATAATAATAATAATAATAATAGTTGTAGTTATAATAATAATAATAATAATAATAATAATAATAATAATAATAATAATAATAATAATTGGGTAGGATTTTTCTTTTCGGTATTTAATTACATCTTAAAATTAATTAAATTATTTATTTAATTTTTCATTAAATAATTTTAACCAAAGTCTTTTATCATTGTTTTACCACTAAATAGAAAATAAACTAAATTAATTTCTAACCCCTTAGCATAACCCAATTAGCCCTTAACCGAAACTTCCAAACCATCAAACTCTGTATTATCTTTTCTCTTCCTATGTTGTAGCCTTTCCAAACATAACCTAATGCATACCCTACCAATCTTATCACCCTCGACCAATCACGTCACTACCTTCACCCTCTCAGCTATCTCATTCCATCATCACCAGCCCTACTAGCAGATTTCTTCCCACCTATACCAACTGAGGTTGTTCATGTTATCCGATATGTATTTATCTAATTTGATCTTCAAAGCAATACAATCTAAAAAAATTAAATAGCCAATCTAATTTTTTTTAATCAAATATGCGATCCGGATAACAAAAAGTCAAACAAACTAGATACCTAATCCGGCAGATACAAATAATATCCTGTCCAAAGAAAAATATTTAGATAATTTTTTTATTTTATTTATAATTATATATAAATAAATTTAGATGTGTGTGTCAATGTTTTTGTGTATAATTTTTACATAGTTGATTTAGTATTTGGGCCAAAATTTAATTTAGTTGAAATTATATTTTTGATATAATCCCTTTTTAGATATGATAGAGTCTAATTAAATCTTATGATGTGGCAACTTTAATTTTAATTTTAACATCTGATATTTGTTGAGTAGGGTGGATATTTGTTGAGGGGATCGGATATTTTCTCAGTAGATCGAATAATATCAAATATATTTATGATATGGTATTTTATTTATATTTAAAATTTTATTCAAATAATAACGGTTATATTTAATATCTAATCTGAAAATTCAGGTATCCGAAGTTTCAAATTAAATTTTAAATATTTTTTCAAATATCTAAAATATTGGATATATGAACTGTAAACAACCTTAACACCAATTGCACCACATGTAACCCAACTTGCCCTCCTATTATTTTTCCTTACTCCCCTATTATGTGTAGGGATGTAAACGAGGCAGGTACATTCGTACCTAATAAGAAAATCGCTACCCAAATTCGTACCCACACCCAAACAGGTGTCCATTAACATATCCATATCTATATTTGTTGGATACCTGTTACATGATGGATTATCTGTTTACCTATTAATAGATATTATCCAGTGGGTAAATTCATTACTAGATAGATAAACATATTTAGACTTATGTAAAATAATAATTTTGACCATAATTTATACTATATTTATTTTAAAATTAAAGGTAAAAAATTAATTATATATCGACTAAATAGGTATAGATATGGATACAGGTACATGTATGAGTATGGATATGGGTATCCTAGGCCTATATCCATACTAGAACCTGACGGGTATTTTTTTCATAATCCATATCTATATCCGTATATAATTATACATATCTATTTAAGTATCCATCAAATAAAATTCAACGAATTTCAGGTAAAATACATCCCTATACATGCCTCTCCACTCATCCCCTCCACTCCACCACACTAACCTTCCCCTATCAACTTTGCTTTGTTTGTACCCAACTTAACTTCTTAGCACACAAATCCCAGCAGCATGGCTTCATTTTTGCACTAGCTTGTCACATGGGTTTTATTTTCCTTCTATGCCCCATTCCTTCTCTCCAACCACCTCTCCTTCCTAATTTTTTCCTGGTTAAATTCTCCCTTCCCTTCCTTAACATCTACCTCCTCACATCCCCTTACTCCATTAGCACCAAAAAGCCACTATCTCCCCTTTCTTTTCTTTTCAACTCCACATATCCCTTCATCATTTCCCCTTAATTTCTAGCAACTTCAACCATCCTCCTCTCCCTTCCTCAATTTTTTGGTGCCTCAATCCTACCTAAATCCCTTCACCTTTTCCTCATGGCCACCCTACTCCTCTCATCAATTCTCGTGTCAACTCCCTAGCTCTTCCCTTCCTTTTTCATGGTCATTCCATACAACTACCCATATAGTTGAGTTTATCCTTTGAGCCACCTTGCCTAAGCAACCACATAGCCTACACCACCTTCACTAAGTAGTCACCACTATAACATCACCCTTCAACCACCTTAGTGAGCTAGTGCCTAGTCACTACAATAACATCAGCTCTTTTGTTGACCACCACCAAATCATTGAACTAGCTAGTTGGGCCCTTCATGGAGCAACAAACACCATACCCATTACCCTTCTAGTCTTATTTCCCTCTTGTCGATAAACTCCATCCACCGCGGCTATATTTTGCCTTGCCAACCCCCTCCACCACCTCTACTTTGATCTCCCACCACTTTGTTTGGCTACAACTTTGAGAGTTCCACTTCTAGCCCTCACTACATCGAGCATAAGCTGGTTGGTTTCCCACGTTTGTGCGGTACATGGTTGTGTTATGCACCCACGATCCTTAGTTAATTTCCGAAATCTAATTTAGCCTTAGTTCCTATTAATTATTATCTAATTATTTTTATCTTAATAATAGGAACTAAGGTTAAATTAGATACTAATATATGTACATATTTTTTTGTGGATTATGTTGTTCATTTTTGGTAATTCCAACCTTGCTTGAGGTGTCCTTAGAACAAAATTTTTTGTGGTATAATTTATGTAGCTTGGAGGTAAATCCAAATGCTCTATAGTTGGTAGATTTTTTGGTGTAAATATAATAGGCGTAATTCTAGAATAAAAATCATATTAATTTGATGTATCAAAAAATTTATATTTTTGTTGGAATATAAAAGCATACATAAATTCATTTCTATGTAAATTTGTGGACATATGGAATAATATATTCGACTATTTTAATAATTAATAAGTCATTTATTCCATGGTAGTATTTTTAAAATGAAGATATAAGCCCAAGTTAGAGAAATAATATACAATCTAGGGTTATGGTTTAATCGGAATTTTGTCTTACCTTATATGGGGTATATAAATGGAGTTTAAAATATTCCTCATATATTTTAGATAGATTTGGATGTATGACATGCTGATTTAGAGCATAAATAGGATTAAATTGTGATTATTTTGTATCACATGTTTCAAAGGTATTAATGTAAATTTTTACATACCATGAACCTTGTCTAAAAATTTATTATGCGGATTTAGTGTGAATATTATGATATGCTAGACTTTTATGCTATGGTTCTCAATGTGCATCATGTTATGACCATGCTTACAGGTAATATTGTCTTTTATCATAATGTAAAATTTTCTTACATGAAATTATTTTTAATTAATATATTTTAGAATTTTCATGACAAATATCCAATAAAAATAAATCTTGAAGTTGGAGGGTATTTTGGTCATTATGACAAAAATGTGTCTAAAGATGAATAATTAGACTATTTGATTTAAGAGTTGGCCTTGGAATGAATCAAAACTAATTAGATGAAAGGGATTAACAGGGATGGAATTGAATAATTAATTTGGGCTATGGTGTGATGAATAACCCTAAGTTGTGTTGGCTTTGAGATGTAGTGGCTCTTGTGGTCCTTTATATTTGGATTTTTTTTATTGATTTATTATGGAGACCGTCTCAGTACTTTGATTTCATTAATTGTTGGCTAAATTTTTACTATTATGGACCTTAGTATCTTTAAGATCATAACATTGAATTCAATAAGACACTAATCACTTAAAGAGAAAGACTTGTATTAATAAAAGAGAAAAACACTAATCATAAGGTCATATATTATGGAGAGGGATCCAGTGCCTTGGATTAGGCCTCCATGTGCATATCTAGACCTTCAGGTAAAAGGGTCCACTTCTACTCTATAGGTATTCCATACACCTTATAAAGGGTATACATACTTAAGGATTCCTTATCAAGCTTTGCCATAGAATTGAGTTACTTAATTGGGTAACACCTTTTTAACTATCATTGTCTTGGATATGAGATTGTATTCTACTTAAGATATTATTATTGATTGGTATAATTTTATTAGATTCCCACCATCATACATCTGCAATAAATGGATTAGAATTGGTTGATAAAGGTTGGCCGATCTAGTGATATCAAAAAAATACCATGATGTGTACAAAATAGGATTTGTTAATATATTGTAATTGAAATGTGGGATCATGTTATTTATATGTTGTTAGTTCATGTTTTTGTATGCTTTTGGTTATAATTCTTATTATTTATATTTTGCGTGCAATATGAATATGCTACCTCTTCGAAGGCATTGTGATTTACTCAGCATGAGAAAGTCGTACTAATATTATCACTTTACATAGGAGTACATCCATTACATATAGCAGTTGAAGGATTTTAAGGAGCATCATTTTGATGTTTAGATAGACTAAGGGAGTAAAGGTTCCTACTCCTATAACCCTTATTTGTAATATTTTGTGGTAGGGATAATTGTAGGGGAAAACCAGTGCCGCACCATTGCATATGTTTATTTGATTGGTTTTTCTTTAAACTCTTATTTTCTTGATGTATTTTGGTTATTTATGTTGTATGGAGAAATTCATATCACTAATACTTTATTTTATGTATTATATTTTCTTTCTATTATTTGTTTTGATCTAACATGCTTTGAGCCTTAGCATTTGGCATAAGGAAGGTGAAGAAACCATAGTTATGTTAAGTATGGTGGTAACACCTATTATTTTGTAATTATTGCTTTCACAAAATAAAATTTTTAAATACTAAATTTTAGGGTGTTACAAATATTATCTATAGGTATAAAATAGAAAAGTGGATATTTATGGGATGTATGATTACAAATCAGAATCATGCTAATAGATCTAATCAAAATTATGCTGATTTTTCACATTTCCTAACACATTCTACTAAGAATGCCTTACTCACCTGATTTTCCACCTATGTGCTTGGTCTAATGAAGGCTTCATGGAGATAATCTTTAGTTCCTTCCATGGGTTGTTTAAGTGTTGATAGTTTGAACAAGTTTTGATATATATTAGGAAATAAAAATAGTTTTGAAAAAAATTCCAACATATTCCATGAAGCCTTATTGAATTAGCTCAAGTATTTCACAATCAAGGAATTAGGTTCACCGCATGTTTGATCTATCAAATGCAAGGATCACAGCAATATGCACAAGTAATTAGGGGGAGGATAATTTGTTATTTCAATGCTTTAGTAAACAAGGTGAGTAATAGAGCTATCTTATTTGTTGAATTGGTTATAGTAGTCATACTGAAAAGGAATATAAGAAGACTAGACAGAAGAAAACTCATATTAGGCAAACATTAATACTGCATTAAAAATGAAATTACATAATAAGGGCAACTAAAGATATACCTCTCCTAAAAAACGTTTTGACAGTGTCCCACACTGTCAGTGTGGGCGGGTTGGGATAAAAAAAACTAAAAAGGCCAAATGGCCAAGAATAGTAACAACTTCCACCTAAAAGAAAAAGAAAAATAACCTTCAAGTATAGGCTTTTCCATCCCCAGAACAAGCTTCAAATGGATTTGGATGGAGAAGGATTTAGGGCCAACCCTATTATACGAATATTGTTGTTAAAAGGGTGACCAACTAGAGTCCTAAACAAAACATCTCCAGTTACTATGGCATACCTTGTGAGTGTTTTAGGGTTAGCTATAGGTTTGGTCATAGGATTAGCTTTTTCTGACCTAAAAATCTTCGTCATGCTTGCTCCTTTCTTCGAAACTTCCAACACATCATCTGTGGGGTCATCTACTAGGGGATAAATGATACCTTCCTTCTCTACATTAGGGATATGTGCCACCTTGTACTTGTTCCCATATTATGTAAACTTGCCCAAAAATTCTTCCTCCACTTGTTCTTTCAACAAACCCTATATGTCCTCCACCAAAGGTATAACCTATATAGATATCCCTAGTTTAATGTCCCCTACCTCTGGATCTAATAATCCTATATAATCTAATGGTGTCATAAGTTTTGTGATCATAGTGATGACCTCTTCATGTCCTCTCATAGGATTTCCATGTCCTTCCTATCTGCCTGTAATATGTCTCCAAACCCTTAGAGTTATGCTTTAGGGATTGAGGTGTCATTTTGGCATCTAAAGCAGCTATATGTGAGTCAAATAATTGATTGATAACAACCATGTTGACTGAATGGGGAATAGTAACTTTCACTTTGTTGAGTGCGAGTTGAGCCTCTACCCTAGCTCATAGTCCAACAACTAAGGTAGGGTAGAAAATAGGGTTTTATAGCTTTGTGACCACCAGCTCTAATTGGTCCTGAATGATGCAGCCAACATCTATGGTCTTGCCCATGATGACATAGTAAAACAAAACCATTTGTTCGTGTGTAGTGGGAAGAAGGTGACTCTTGAGAAAATGATAACAAACTTTCACTTGAAGGAGTAGCTACCGATGGTCACAGTGATGAGTACTACTTGTGGTCACTCTCCACTTTATGCTCGACTTAGTGAGTGCAGAGAGGAAATCTACTACAAATTCATTGGTAGAGTTGTTTAATAGCTCAAAATATTCATTTATATCAAAAGAAGGAAGGCTATAGAGATCGTTTATGGTGGTAGTGTGGTATGATAAAACTTCCATCACACAAAAACCTAATTTTTTGCTTTATATCTAGATTGAAAAAAAATTGAGTACTACCAATGGGGAAAATTTGGGTGGATGCTAACAAAAAGTGGCCCAGTAGTGTTGGTTGATTAGGTTGACAAAATACAAGGGAAGTTTAGGAAGTGTGAATCCTCGCTCAAAATATAACTATCTAGTAGAAAGAGATTTGAAGTGTTCTTGAGCTTTGTTGGAATTAAAAATAGTTAAAGAGTTGATGGATCTTTTTGGGTCTTTAGTTAAAGGAATGGAGGAACATGTTTCCTCCTCTTTCTCTATGGATGAAAATTCATCAGTAGAGGAAGAAGGGGTTGGTTGTTTTTCTAATGATGTGTGTTTCTTTGGGGACTAGGGGTTTTTAATGGCATCTTTAGCTCCTAATTTTTTGGCTCTTCTAATCATTTTGGGGGTAGAAAGGTCAAGAGATAAGGAAATTAGAATGGATGTCCCCAAGGGAGTATATTATTTTTTGGTGTTAAGAATGGTGATTTTAGTGGGTTAGTAAAGGGGGATGAAGTATGCTGTTTATAGGAATTTGTGAGGAAGTTGGTTTCTTCTTGTAAAGAGAGGTTGCATAAGAAATTCCTTAACATAGTTAGAAGGAGGGAGGGGAGTGAATAAGAATTTTTGAGAACTTGCAAAAATGGTGGAATATGGATTGTTAAATGGATGAGACAAAAAAGAAGGAGAGGATAACTTTTAAAAGTTGTGTGGAGACAAGGATGGGTTGTAAGGCACATTATCAAGGACATACGTCAAATAGCAATCATTTGACCAAAGATATAGAGATCAACATGCAGGTACAAAAACAAATATTTGCCTACTCCTGCATTTCCCATGTGGAACATGCTTCCCGACCACCTCTATTATTTTCTCAGCATCCTAGGAAGAGAAGGATTGCATTTCTAGGGTCAGGTGGGTATAGTGAAAATTGACCATATAAACAAAATCCTATAAAAAATATAAAGAACACAATTTTAAAATAATAGGGATAAAATTAGGCTCCTTCTAAGAGTGCTTAACTTAATGTCTTCATCCTAATAACCTATTACATCACTATGAGTTTCATAGGGAAAGCATTTGAAATTCCTTTTTAAAATTTTTTTTCTTGATATAGTTATACGCTATGGCCATTGAATTTGAAAATCTCTTTAGTTTTTTTATTCTTCAAATCCAAAATTCAATAGGGGTAAACCTTAACAACTAAGTAGGGTCCAGACCATCTCTATCTTAGTTTCCCTGTAAACAATTTTAATCGTGAGTTGTAGAGAAAAACCAAATGTCCAGTATAAATTTCTTTCTACTTGATATGATAGTCATGAAACCTATTGGTTTTTTCTTTGTATGGCCATGCACTGTCATACGAAGCATTCCTCGGCTCCTCTAGTTCATTCAACTGTAAGTTACGTGCCTCTCCCACAACAAAAAGATCAAAGTTGAATACCCTAAGTGCCAATAGGATTTATGTTCTAATTCAATAGGTTGATGAAAACTCTTTCCTAACACAATCCTATAACATAACATGCCTAAGGGAGTCTTAAAGGCTATCCTATATGACCATAGTGTATAGTCTAACTTTGTAGACCAATCCTTTGTAGGGTTGAATACTTTCTCCAAAAGTATCTTAATTTCTCTATTAGAAAGTTCAGCTTAGCCACTAGACTATAGGTGATAAGTCGTGGCTACTTAATGGTGAATCCCATATTTGTAGCACAGCCGGTTGAATATATTATTGTAGAAATGAGTGTCATCATCACTAATGATTTCCCTTAGAGTACCAAATGTTCTGAAAACATTCTTTTGGAGGAAATGGGTTACTACCACAACATCATTTGCTGGAAATGCAGTAGCTTCTATCCATTTAGACATATAATCCATTGCTACCTATTATATAATCATTGCTAAAGGAGGGTGGGGATAGGGCAATGAAGTCAATACCCCAAACATCAAAAAAATTTATTTTTAATATACCTATTTGAGGCATTTCATTTTTATATGGTATTCTCCCAGTTCATTGGTATTTCTCACAATTTTGGACCTCAACTCTAGCATCTTTAAATATGGTATACCTATAGAATTCACTTTGAAGAAATTTTTTTGCCGTGTGTATCCCTCCAAAATGACCTCTATAGGGTGCATGATGAATGGCAGCCAAAATATCCCTTGCCTCTTCTCTACTTATGCATCTTCCCATGAATTTTTTTGAGCACTATTGAAACACAAATGGTTCATCCCAGTAGTAATACATGACATGATGAAAGAACTTTTTCAATTGTTAACAAATAACATAATTATTTGTATTGCATATAAGCTCAAAGGGTAAGGTTCAGTTAGGTCCTATGATAATAGGAGCTTTGGTGAGTGCTAAATTGATTTGCCCAAATGCTTCCCTACAACACTCATCAAACTTAACTTTTATATCTTGTTCTAATAGCTAACAAAGGGGTTTAGAAATTTTTAAGAAATTCCTAATAAATCTTTGGTAAAATCCTGCATGTCCTAAAAAACTTCTCTTACCATTGACAGTAGTAGGAGGGGATAATTTTTCAATAACCTCAAATTTGTCTTTGCTGACCTCTAATCATTTAGGAGAGACCCTATGTCCTAAAACAATGCCCTCTTCAACAATAAAATGACATTTTTCCTAGGTTGAGGTTTAACTTGGTCTCTTCACATCTTATCAACACTCTCTCCAAATTTTTTAGGAATTTATCAAAGCAATCTCCAAAAAAAAAGAAATTATCCATAAAGATTTCAACAGTATCCTCTAACATGTTTGTGAATATGGCCATCATGCACCATTGAATATTTATAGTGACATTACATAGGCCAAAGGGAATTTAATAGAAGGAAAATGTGCCATAGGGGCAGGTGAATGTGGTTTTATGTTGGTCTTTTGGTGCAATGGATATTTCATTATAACCCAATTATCCATCCAATAAACAATAAAAAAGATTTACCTACCAATCTATCAAGCATGTTGACACAAATCTTCAATGAGGATGAATATTATCATGAAAAAGTTGAAGTTTAGGATCATTTTAGCTTGGAATTCAAAGAAGAATTAGAATATTTAATAGATAACTCAACAAGAGCTCAATGAAGAAATAAAAGAACTAAAAAAGATTAAAAGAAACCAATTAGAATATCACCAATATAAGATTATTCCAAGTATTCTTAAAATGGGTATTCAATCACAAGGAGAGAATTAACCAAGTATTTAATTGAGTTATATTTAAATATCAAAATTATCCAACATCGTCATATAAGTGTGTAGACATCCATGCCTTATATAGGGGTTTAAGATATTGCTAACTAGCTCACTAGTTACATGACGCACAAATGCCTAACTAGCACATAACAAATACTACAATGTATTTATTTTTTATATAATATAGGGGTCAACAAGACTATTACAAAAAAAGTAAGATAAGATTAAATGAAAATAATTTATGAGAATCCTAATCAATACAATGATGCTAGCATTGAAAGGCTAACTAGGTCTTCTTGACTTTGACTTTTATACACAATATAGCTTCCTTTGCAACAGCGTGTAACATGGAAATCTTAAGTATCTTGACTTCTTATATGATTTGATCATCTTCTTGAAAATATGTTACATACCTGCAAGAATGAAATAAGGCAACATCATTAAAGTTATTCAACGAATTATCATTGAAGATAAGTAACGTAATTGACCCCAAAAATAAGTTTACCAAATCAATACCTTGAGAATCATCTTATGTATTCTATGTATCAATCATCAGTCTTATGGTAAGGACTAGGTCATCCCATGAGGTAAATGAACCAATTTTTAGTGAAGGAAATCACTCCCTAGAACAATTTATTAGAGAATAAAGGAATAACTTAAGTCATAAAGAGGTTTCTTAAACTCCATGAATTTTGAAGGTATCATTGAATTCCATAAAAGCTTTAACATGAAGGTGAGGGTCTTCAATTGGTTGACCACTAAATTTCCCTATGGTTTGTAGCATGCGGAACATGACAGGTTTAAGTTCAAAATGAGGGGCTTCAATTTCTAGATGTATTATAGTAGGGTTAAGATGGTCTTGGACGAGCACAACATAATCTCTGATAGCTCGATTATGATTGTCACCTATGGGCTAAGTTTGCATTCTCATAGGTTTCATGTTAGGTTGAGGGGTACAACCAATAGGATTCTTTCCCTCTAGTTTTGTTGTGGCATTGCCAGTCTATTGTTTCCATTCTCATGTTGCCATTGGCCTATATGACTCATGTTGCTAGAATTTTTCTAAATTTGATTCCTCTCTTGATATTTTTTCTAAGGAATTTGTAGGTTCATATGATTCCTCCTTAGGATGCACTAAATTTCTAGATCAATTTGAAATAAGGTTCTCTAGTTAGTTATGGTCATACAGGGGTTAATCCTATAAAAACAAAATAAACTAAACATTATGAAACTCTAATGTTATTTCTATACTAAGAATTCAACAGTGTTCTATCCTCAAATATATAGCACTTCTGAAATAGGGTCCTCGACAATAGCTCCAAAAACTTGGTGTGTGCTCGGGTCAACAATGTTTGATAGGGTAATGAAATAAATGCGGTACAAAAAAATCATGCAATTATACATGGTTGATCTAAGTAATAGAGTGATGGATAAGTATTGCTCCCTCAGGGATCTAGTGAAATGCACATTACAAGAGTTAAGTTTATTGTAGAATTAAACTATATGACGAAATAATGGCAGGATGATGGAAATAATAATAAAAGTTCAATGAAGTAAATGAGCACTAGGAGTTTATCAATACCAACACAAAAAAAGATGAGAAGAAAATTGAAAAGATAGAGTCATGGGAGGGAGATCACTTATCACTAAATCCATGAACCCTATGACAATTCATACCCTATCAAGCTCAGAAGATATTAATCATTCTAGACTCACTGGACTTCACTTAGTGGTGAAGTACACTCTCAAGCTATCTCCATCTTAGTGCATGGGCTATGACAATGTCATGCATTGAGCTTCAGAGGATTAATGGCAAAGCCACAAAACCTTTTGGTTCTAATCCGATCACCATTCGCCATCATCGGTCTTGTTCACTATAATAGTTGATACAAATTTCATGTGAGTGCTAATGTAGCCAACATTCAATATATCAACAAATGAATACATAATGAAATGAAATATCATATAAATAAAACACAACTACAATATCACATATTACAACAAAAGGACCAATTGATCCATCCCAATAGAGACACTTAGCTCATGCCGAATTTCATCAAGTTAGTCAAAAGTAAATAATGAACATGAAGAAAAGAAGTGAATGGGTAGATCATGGTAATCCAACCCATATCTACCCTAATCTCTTCTTCTTCTCCTCCTCCCTCACTCAATGTATCTTGTTGCCAACCATCTCCCTAAGAATTTCTTCTCTTCTACTCTTGATTTTTTATTTTTTATTCTCCTCTGCTACATTCATTGTTTTGAACCAGTGGGCTTTTATAAGTAGCAGAAAGTGCAAATCTAGACAAGTCTCAACAAGAGATGCTTTAGGTTGTTTCACCCTCTAATGATCCCTTGTTGAAGATGACCAAATATAGGGATTTGGTTATTCTTTTTATCATCTAAGCATGAAGGTGATTTTGACGTGGATAACAAATTCTATTGGGAATACTTTTGTAGCCTTAGCTGGGTGTAAATGTCACTCAACTCTACTGAGTTGTAGCTTCTCCTCGTACCACCCTTGTACATGCTTTGCAAATAAGTGAGTAAAGGTATCCAAGTCTGTGAGTTGACATGAGAGTAAAAATAATATTATCATTTCATAGGATATTCAAACTCTTTTTAGATTAAGTTCATGCGAGCCATGTGAAAGCTCAATGGGTGAAAATTATTAGGAAACACATCCTATGACGTCCAAATGTAGCAAGAATCATACACACAATTATGCTCACAGGGTCCGTTAATCTACATAAGTCAACTCATATTATATGAAGGTTTCCCAAGATAGAAAGAAGTGATCTACAGACCTACAAAGAAGAATAGAGGGGTTTAAGGTGGGTGACTGAGTTCATCTAAAGGTTTTGCTCACCAAGGAGTGAGTTTTGGTTGAAAGGGAAAAATTAGCACGAGGTATATTTGGTCATATAAGATTTTAGATCAAATTAGAGAGGTTTCTTATTGTCATGCCTTACCTATTGAGCTTTCCCACACGCAAAACATTTTCTACATTTCTCAATTTAGGAGCTATTTGGTAGATCTACCACACATCAGTTGGCAGGAGACTATTGAGCTAGATTAGATGTTATCTTATGAGGAGCGACCACTTAGGATCTTAGATACCAAGATTTGGGAGACACATTCATAGGTAGTTCCACTAGTGATGGTCTTATGGTTAGCCATGGAGAAAAGGAAGACACTTGAGAGTCCAAGGAGGAGATCAAGATGAAGTATCTAGAGTTGTTCGTGTAGGTGTGTTACATAGGTAACGCCGTCACTTTTAAGGTGATAGTACCCTTCTCTCATGTACTAACTCTTAGTAGTTATTTTCCTTTTCTTTGATTTCTTAGGTTTTTGCTATGCTAAAAGCTTGTTATAACGTTTTTTTTGTAGATATCAAGGATGAAATCCTTTTTAAAAGGGTAGTGTAGTAATACTTTATCCTAAAATTCTTCAAAATATGTTTAAAATTATGTTGACATAAGATAAATTAGTTTTGGATTTGAAAATAGCTTGAAATTCTAATAAAGTTATGAATTTCAAGCGTACAAATTAACTGATACACACATAGATATATAATTTTACTATCGACGAATCTGTTGACTAGTTTGCTCAAACTAATTAATTAATTATCCTATTTATTTATTTAAATTTCCCCAAAAAGTACTTTTTGAGGCATACCTTATTGTCTCTCTTCTCCGTCACTTTCCTCTCTTTCTTCTAGTATTCAGGTTGCATTTTTGACTTCTTACACATCTTTTTTAACTTGCCCAACCTCTATAACTTTTCCCTCCTTGACTATACTCAACCTCCCTTGCATCATCATATCTTCTCTTACACCTTTTTTCCCACACTCAACCATACTAATCTTGCCTAATCTCCCTATTATGGATTTTCACTAGCTCTATCTTTTATACCATCTATTCTTGATTCATTCTCACTTCTTACCTATTTTTCTTGCTCTCTTTTAAATCTCTAAACTTTAACTAAAACTTCTTCCAACATTTTTTGTTATTCATAATTTCATGCATTTAGCTCCTAAGAATAGACTCATTCAACCTCAATCTAGGATTACATTATTTGGCGTGTGTTTTGATTTTTACTTCTTTATTCTTGATTTTAGCTCTTTATTATTGTCCCTAAACAAATAAGTGTTAACAAATTAAAGAGATTGAAGGAAAAATATTCCTTATATCTTCCTTAATTTTATAAATCATTCCAAAAATGGGTAAGCCATTATAGCCTTCATTATTTCTTTTATTTGTTTTATTTTGTATTTTTGAAGTGTTTTAATGGTTTTTATTAATTATGGTGCAAGGATTTCAAATGGCTATAAAATTTTTATCTTGTGATGATTTTACTAAATATTGGAGCTAAGGAATCGATAGGCTGAATTATAATAAGAATATATAGGTTTTGATATATTAGAATTCTTAAATGTATTGTTGTTGTTAATGGCATTTTTTCCATAATTTAGGCAATTCAGCCTCTAGGAAGATTTATGTTTTTTGGTTGTTGTTATTAACTTTTTATGATTCCAATGGATTATTTAAGTTTTTTAGATGTAATTTATATATGTAAAGTCTTGATTTGGCTTATTATAATTAAAGTTCTAATTAAATTAAGTATTAAGCATGATAAATGATATTTAGTCATTACACATCTAGGTTGTAACACTCTTAAATTTATTAACATTTGTTTTTGAGTGTTTAACTTTTTACTTGAATCAACCCTTGAACATTGGCCTAATTATTTTATTGATATACTTTAACCTATAACCTAAATAAATTCCTAAACATTTTTTCTAATTATTTTACCTATTTCCTTATTAATAGAACTATTCTGAACCTAATTATTTTTACCCAATAATCTAATAAATCCAAACGTAACCTAAAACTAAAATAATAAAATATTCCTAAAACTAGCCTCTATTTACCCCTCCCACCAAATTTACCTTTGCATATCTCACTATTCTTGATGTACCAACTAACTTCCCTTGATTTCATTTCCCTCATGCAACACCCTATCAAACCATCCCTCACCCTTTCTTGAACCATAACCCTCTTCCCTATCTATGTGAACCATATCCCTAGCCTACCTCCTTATTTCTGATCAAAGAACAAGGAAATCCTCACATTATATACATACATACATACAATTACATACGTAGCCTTCTCCCCTTTCATTTTCATTCAAACACTTCTCCTCATCTACAAATTCTCCTATGTTCACCCATCACTAAGATCGACCTCCCCTTCTTCTTTCTTTATTTCTTTCTACTCCTCCACTACAGTATATTTTATCGAACCCTTCCCCAACCCCTCATCTCACTCTCCTATAGCACCCCTAGGATAACAAAAATTGTTTTCATTCTTACTCCCTCCATTCGAGCACCTCATGTCATAGACAGCCTACACAGCACCATAACACCATCACCTAGTAGCCACCACTAGCCTGACCATTTCCCTAGCTCCCTAACCCTTAACCACCAACCATTCACTACCCCTCGCCCTCAACTAGCAATCCTATGTCTGATCATTCCTATCCACAACCATCACCACCACCACCCATCATCAACATCCTTCTTCTTCTTCTTCTTCTTCTTCTTCTTCTTCTTCTTCTTCTTCTTCTTCTTCTTCTTCTTCTTCTTCTTCCTCCTCCTCCTCCTCCTCCTCCTCCTCCTCCTCCTCATTATCTCCCATGTCTTTCTTTTCTTCTCCTTCACTACAGTAGACTTTACTATTCCTCAACCACCTACGACAAAACTTACTACAACTAATACCTAAGCATTGTCGTTGTTGCCCCTACCCCTTCAATGCCCTCTACTATAATAGTCCCTTCCTCCACCTTATATCTTCCACTTCTTCTAACCATCAACACCTTCATCCCCTCTATATTGTTATCTTCCCTCCTCTCCTTCCTACATCATCTAAACTTCTCCCCATTACCTTCACCATTCATAGCTCCCTACACCATCTCTGGTCGCAGCCATTGTCCCTCCTTTGCCAACCCACTGAGCCACTACCATGACCATTACCACCTCCACCATTTGAACCAACATTAACTGCCACCATCTCCCCCTACCTCATATATCCAATTAGCCAACTCCACCCTTTTACCCCTTGCATGTGCATGGCTCACACTGAGCATACAACATGAATTGTGTTTGGTTTTCAAGTTAAGTTGGTATTGTTATATATATGAAAGGGTATTTTAATAATTTTAGAAAAATAAATAATTTATTACTATTATTTATGTGTTAAAATATTAATTAAGGAATTTGGTTTTATTTAATTAGGTACAAAAGTTGATTGGTGTGATCTCATAGTATTTAGTAAAATAATGATGTATTTGCATTTTTGGTGGAATTTAGGTAACTTTCGTATTCTCCTAAAGTGGAAAATTTTACATAATAGCACATTAAAGTTTCATGTTTGAAATATGTTATGCGTGACTTTATCTTGTGCCATGTTATTATTATTATCAGAATTATTATATGATTATTGATACTATGATCAGTAGATAATATTACAAGATAGAAAATAAGTAAACATTATGCAATATTATTTTTTTATGTGGAAAATCCTTTGGTGTGAAATATAGATGTATCGTGGGTTTATTAAGGGTATAATGACTATGAAATGAGTATGATAAGGTCTATGGAGAAAAAAGTGGATTTGGAAGTAATATTACTAAACACATAAGATTCGCATGAGATAAGGGTTTTTCACCAATAAGGGGTATTTAGTTAACATGGGTTAAATATGAGAATCATGGTATTCTAAGGTTTTATATCATCCAAATATACAAAGGAATTTATATAAAGTGTTTGGAGTAATTGTGAATGACATAAGATTGATAAAGTATGAAAATTAATTGATTCGAAAATAGTAACCCTAAAATGAGAAGGCTATTATCGCATATATGAAAGGGTAGAGTTAGACCATAAAATTAGAATATATTATTAATATTAGTGTTCTGGGAATGTATATTGAATCTGACAAGAGTTTGAGCCCTAAATGAAAGGTTATAATTAATTTATGAAATTAGGATTTATAAGCTCTAAGAATAACGACTTTTTTTTGTAATAAAGTAATATCATTACCAGGAAGAAGGAATATAACAAAAGTGCATCATTATAGTAGCCATGATATTCTATGTCTAAAGAGCAAGCATAGAAGCATAAAAACCCCAACCCAAAATTACATCAATTTCCCCATTTATCAATTATTCTCAGGTATCTTTGAGCATTTGAGTTTTTGATAGAACTAAAACATACAAAAAGCTCAGCTATCATATTATATGTGATTCTCACCGGTAAGGTTTGTTTGAGGTGAAAAATGTCAGTGGTACGGCTACACCAAAGATGGTAGATGATAGCTGCAAATGAAGTCCTCCAGATTTTTCCTCGACCTCTTTCAGTTCTAGTGATGTTAATTGTAACACCCCCAACATTCAGTGCTAAAAAGTTTTGTTAATTAAAAGAAAATTAGCAGAAGCAAATCAATAAACCGTAAACTTTGGGGATATTACTACCACACTTAGTACCAGACCGGTTCACTCCTACCGTTCTAGTACCAAGTGCTAAGGCTAAAAGAGAAAAACACAATTTACGAGAAATTCAAACATATTTCAATCAGAGTAGCACAAGTAAACATTATATAAGAATATAATCCACCAAGTGAAGGTTACAAAAAAGTGTATACATTAAAATTGTGAAATTCAAGGAGATAGAGTAAAACCCTAATAGTTCCGAATAGATGCTTACGCTCTTTTCTGATGCCCACTTGAATAACACCGAATACAACCTGCAAGGAGTTCTGCCCATTAAATAGGTAGGGGCCCCATGAATGGAACCGTTCAGTACTACGGTACTGAGTAACCCATTAAATACACACTTAAAAACAAGTCCGCAATGTCACACATGATACACTACTATAACATAACATTCAGGTCCATACATTCACATATTCAACAGATCAATCTGATATCAATGGTGTATACATAACATTCACTTTCGTACATTCTCATACTTAACAAGTCAACCGAATGTTAATAGGCCATAATGAATAATCGATACCTTAGGGCCTTAAGGCCATTGGTCCATCATTAATCAATCATCTCGGATTTTAAATGTCCATGTGAGTGCGAGAATCCCACTATTATAGTCGATGGACTGAAAATACATACAGGGCAGAACGCTCCTGATCACTATTATTTGTCGGTGGATCGGTCTCCAGGGCAGAACACTCCTGGCCACTATTATTCGCTGGTGGACCGGTCTGGCACCGACTCACAAGGTGTTCCACTATAAGTGATTAGTATTTTCCCCATGTCTTATCGATTTTACGTTTGGTTTCCTAAGCACGGAATTTCCCACTATTATAGCTGGTGGATCGAAAATACATACAGGGCAAAATGCTCCTGACCACTATTATTCACCAGTGGATCGGTCTCCAGGGCACCCCGGCTCCTGGCCACTATTATTCGTCGATGGACCGGTCTGGGTCCGGCTCAGCATCTTCCTCTTTAAGTGATTAGTGTCTTAAACATATCTTATTTGAAATTATTTCACCCTTAACATGCATGGCTAACTATATCCACACTTATCCTCCCAGAAGGGCCCATCCCATATCTTGAGACTTCTGCACCTCCTAACTCGGTTTTCTCCAAAAACCCGAACTCGGGCCTATATGGCCCTCCTTCTTTGTCGTACACATCCCGACTATTTCAACACCTCACACGTCACAACCCTTAGATCCAACCCTCACTTTCTACCCCACTCATTCTCATTTATTTTATTATTTTCTTTTTCTAGTCCACCTTCTCACAGTAGGGTTTCCTCCCAACCCTAGATTAGTCTCCTACACACCCTTTTACTGTCCCACGTACTATTTTTCACCCGAAGCCCCCAGACACCCAAACGACACTCCCGTTACCTTCCGCACATCCCGAGGTAACTTTCCATATGTAAAGCTTGCCTCCATGCAGACTCTAACCATCCCATGCAAACCTTAGTTCCTCCCATACCTACATTATCCAACTTACTTCCCCTTGGTTATCTTTCTCTCTCATTACTCTTTTTCATGCCTCCATCTCCAATTACCACATTAATTATCCTAGCATGCATGTCCCTAAGGGCCACATCACATCACATCATAAAATATAGCATATCCATATCAGCACATACCAAAAGGGGTACATAAACACACCTTGGTTCTAAGCCATGCCACACGTGAAATAATTAAAATAATAACATGTAGATCTCGACATAAAAAATTATATAAGGCATACAAGGCATGTAGGACATATAGCACACATTTGATCTTAGCTACACCCTTACTCGGTTTAGGTTACCGAGCTATTTCCCACACCTGGTAGGCCACTAATCACCCTTCGTAATCGATACGCTTAATATATTTCCCATTTTGTTGGTTAGATTATCAATTTACCTATTTCCATTATTATAATTAACAAATCGCCCATTAGTTGGTCAAATTACCAAATTACCCCTGTTCATTATCCTAATTACCTAATTACCCCTTTAGTTGGTTAAATTACTAAATTGCCCTTCACATTTATCATATTTACCATTTTACCCTTCTCCATTATTAAATTATCAAATTACCCTTTTATTATTTAAATTATTATTTTACCCTTCTTAGTTATCATAATTACCAAGTTACTCCTTTTCAATTTCCACTTTTTCCCCTTTTATTTATAAAATTACCATTTTTCCATTTTGCTATAAAATTACCAATTTTCCCTTTTATTACAAAATTACCAAATTGCCCTTTTATTACAAAATTACCAATTTGCCCTTTTGTTACAAAATTACCAAATTACCCTTTTGTTACAAAATTACCAAATTGCCCTTTTCTTACAAAATTACCAATTTGCCCTTTTGTTACAAAATTACCAAATTACCCTTTTGTTACAAAATTACCAAATTGCCCTTTTCTTACAAAATTACCAATTTACCCTTTTGTTACAAAATTACCAAATTGCCCTTTTATTATAAAATTACCAATTTTCCCTTTTATTACAAAATTACTAATTTTCCCTTTTAATCACAAAATTACTATTTTACCCTTTATTCACAAAATTACCATTTTGCCCCTTTAATTACAAAATTACCATTTTACCCCTTACTTCCAAAATTACCATTTTATCCTTTTATTAACAATTTTACTATTTTACCCTTGCCTCCAAAATTACCATAATACCCTTTTTAATTAAGAATTACCTTTTTACCCTTAGTACACCACTAATATTAAACTATTATTATTACTACACAAAATATTAATACTAACTCCTCATCCACCACTCTTATAATTAATATAAAATTATTAGCACCCATATATATATATATATTAGGCTATATTCTTGTACAAGATACCTTACTAAAATCTCCTAAGGCTTCCAAAATATTAATCATCCATTAATAATCACAATAGCATAATATAACATGGTTGATACTTAACATTTTCGTTAACAGCCAAACTCTTATCCTAAATAATATTTCCATACATAGCAATAATCTATCATACTTCCTTTTCATCAATCAACACAAGAACCACATATATCATATTAAAAAACATAAACCAAGCATAATAATATATTAAAAATCCTAATGTGCTAACATACGTTAATCTATACGTTTAAGCAGGATTTAACGATTACCTCGATTTTCGCCAAAAATGAACCTTACCTGTATCCTGGTTAAAGGTCCAAACTTTGATTATCAAAACCAATACCTAAAAATAATATTAAGGCTTATTACATTAGAAAAGATAAAAACCAAATTATAAGGCTTTATAACACTTAATTAATCAAATAAGTAAACTAAAAGATTATTATACCTTAAAAATCATTAAACAACTAAATCAAGAAATGCTGAGACTCATGCTGCTCATGCAGCATGAGTTGCATGCAAAGAATTGGGGAGGAGGGGCTCGAAGGTGCTGAAAAGAGGGAAGAATGGGCATTTTCGGGTTAGAGGTTTGGGGCTAAGAAAAAGACATGATGGGAAAGGATTTGGGGCAAGGGAATGGTGCAGAAGTGTAGAGGGGTGTAGGTGGTGGTCGGGGATGGGTTGAAGGTGGCTAAGGGCGGTAGAGACGGTGGCAGCGAGGCTGCGAAGGTGGCGGCCGAGGAGGGAGGTCGAGATGGAGGCTGGTGAGGAAGGAAAATGGGGGGGGGGGGAATGAAGGCTTTTGGGGGACGGTTTCGACCAAAGGAGGATGGGGGTGGTAGAGGGGGTTGCAGGGAATAATGTGGTGGTTGAGTTGGCGACAAAAACGGCGGGACGGTGGCGGAATACGGCGGTGCAAGGTGGCTACCGAGAAGGGAGGGAGAGAAGAGAAAAAGAGGAGAGGAGGAAGAATGGGGGCTGTGGGGTGGCTTGATGGGGGCTCTGATTGATTAGGGGTGAGGTAGAGGGTGGAAGGGGGTCGTGTAGGTGGTGGTTGAGGTGGCAGAAGCGGTGAAGCGGCGGTGGCGAAACAAAAATAAGGGGAGAGAAGGGAGGAGAAGAAAGGGAGAAAAGGAGGGTCGGGGCATGTGAGGCTTCGAGAAAAAATGGCCGAATAGGACAAGAAGGGAAGAAGAAAAAGAAGAAGGAGAGAGAGGAGGGGATAGGTAGGCTCGAGGGTGGTGGTAGGCGGTAGGGGGATGGCCATGGTAGGGAGAGGGAGAAGGGAATGGCAATGGCAGGGAGTGGGGAAGGAATATGGTGGGGCCGATATGGCAGGAAAATGACGAGAGGGAGAGGGAGGGAGACAGGGAAGGTCAATGGGGAAGAGGGAGCTGCAGGTTGGGAGGCGAAAATGGTGGAGGATGGTCCGGATTATTGCTGGGGAAAGAGGAAGAAGAAAGAAGGGTCGGGGTGAGGTACTGGGCATGCGACGGGAGGCCGAGAAAAGAAAGCAGCAGGCCGGCCCGGTCGAGGAAGAAAGAAAAGAAAGGAAAGGGAGTCAGTCGGCTCACGCGGGAGAAGGAGGGGAGAAGAGAAGTGGGGTTGAGGCCTAGGCGCAGGGGTGAGGAGGAGAAGGAGGGCAGTGGCGGCCCAAAGAAAGAAAAAGAGAGAAAAGAGAAATAGAAGAAAAGGAGAAGGAAAAAGGGGAAAAGGAAAATTAGAATAAATAATTTAATTCATAAAATAATAAAATAGAATAATTTTGGGTAATAAATTGATTTAATAATTTAATTTAAGACAATTAAACTATAAGGGTTAAAAATGATAATTTTAGTAAAATAAGGGTTTGAAAAATTATTTAAATAATAAGAGTATAATAAAATAGAAAAATATTTATTTTAATTTATAATAAATTTTATAAGCTTAAAAATCCATAAAATAATTAAATCAAAGGATTTAAAGGCTAATTTATGCAAAATAAAATTTATTTATTAAAATATAGGCTTTTAAAAATTCAGGGGATTATATTAATCATCCAATAAAGGTAGATTTTCCATGAAGAAAACCAATGAGGAAGCATTAGCCAATTGATGATGGATCTCCAAATGGTGCGAGCAAATTGGCAGTGGATGAGGAGGTGATTTATATCCTCGTCTTCCTATAAGTAGCTTGAAAAAATAGCATCATTAATAACATGCCATTTCTTTAGTTTAGTTTTAATAGCTAGGCTTTCATGGCATGCTATTTAAGTAACAATTTTATGTTTGGGCATGCCTGGATGCTGCCAGACCAAGTCAGCCTAGGGGACAAAGGGAGACTACTTCCTGAGAGCATTATAAAGGTTGCTTACAGGAACCATGTTCCTAGAGTAATAGTTGGTAAAAAATTCAACACCATGATTCTGCATATTCAGAATTTGTTTTAGGGATCCGGGAGATATCATGCTTTAGCTTAATCTGCCAGATTGAAGTTTCTTGTATATATCTTTCATGAACCCATTTAACCACATACTTTATTTATTTTCAATGAGTTTCTAGAAGTATTTAGCAATACATGCTAGATTCCAGGTCTCTAAGTATTTTACATTTAGTCCCCTTTCCTACTTAGGGAGGCAAATTTTGGACTAAGCAATAAGAGTCTTTTTCTTCAATAGATCCATATTAGACCAAAAGAACTTCCTTTAGAGAGCTTCAATATGGTGAATGAAAGCTTTAGGTAGAAGAAAGAACTACAGCCAGTAGTTTGTAATTCTAAAAATTACAGATTGCAATAGTTACAGCCGACCAGCAAAGCTTAAGTATTTGTTTGTCTAGGAGTGTAACTGAGTTGTAATCCGATCAATAAGGGCTTGATAAAAGGATATGGAGAGGGTTGAGCAGTTGAGAGGGACACCAAGGTATTTGAAGGGGAAAACACCTTCTTTGAAACCAAGCTGAGACAGAATAGATTTCTTGGTGGAAGCTTGAAGACCTCTAAAATAAACCTCACTCTTTTGGGGATTAGCCACCAAACCAGAAGCTTTCCCAAAAATTTCTAGCTTTGATAGAAAACACTGACTTGAGGTGATATTGCCCTTGCAAAATAAAATAAGATCATCAGTAAAGCATAGACTGATGATTTTTTAGCCTTTACATTCTGGATGAGCTTTGAAGTCTTTGCAATCCCACAGGGTATGTAGTAATCGGCTAAGATACTCCATAGGATTGACAAAAATGTAAGGTGACAGTGGATCACCCTGCCTGATGCCCCTTTTTCCCTTGGAAAGGTTTACACAAAGAACCTTTGATAGAAATATAATACCGAATAGTGGTAATACACTTCATAATAAGGTGTATAATATGAGAAGGGAAATCTAAACCCAGTAAGATAGCTTGGATAAAAGGCCACTCAAGAGAGTCAAAAGCCTTTTTAAGATCAACTTTGAGCACCATTCTTGGACTAATGTTCTTCCTACCATATTTTCTAAGAAGCTCTTGAGCTAGTATGATATTATCATTAATCCATCTTCCTGACACAAAGGTTGATTGATTGCAAGTTATAATATCACCAAGCACTTCAGTGAGTCTATTTGTGAGTACCTTAGAGAAGATTTTGTATATAACATTGCAACAGGAAATGGGTCTATACTCATTGATAGTTCTAGCTATCTTCATTTTGGGGATAAGATGCAGAGCAGTGTTATTCATGGCCTTTAAGAGATGACCAAAAGACCAGAAGTGCTGGATAACCATAGTGATATCCCTACCCACCACTAGCTAAGCTTGTTTGAAAAAGTAGGCATTAAAGCTATCAATTCCAGGGTATTTTAAGTTACCCATTTTGTACAAAGCTTGCTTGATTTTCTAATCTGAGATTGGTTGCATCAATTTGATTCTTCTATTTTGAGATAGAAGAGGGCCCTATTTCAAAACCAACATATTAATAGCTAAAAGCCTAGGACTAGCGGTACCCAAGAGAAGTTCATAGAAATTCTGAATTTCATTTTCAATTTCTCCCCAACTATTCAGCTAAGTACGTCTGATATTATGAAGATGAGAAAGAGCATTAAAGCTTTGTCTTTCCTTAATACATGCATGAAAATAGGAGTTATTTCTATCATCAAGCTTGATGTGGTTAATTTTAGCTCTCTACTAAAGGAATTATTCTTCGATTTTTCTTTTTTCCCACCACTATTTTTGAGTTTTTTTTCTCTTGTTGAACAAAGTATAGGTTCATAGGGTCAGAAAGAAAGAGTTGGTGAATAACATCCTAGCTCATTTTTTTCTTTTCCACAGTTTTAGTTATGTTCCTAAACTTGCTTCTACTGAAAGTTTTGCATACAACTTTTAAACTCTTTAGTTTTTGAATAATCTGATATTATTTGGATCCTACAACTGGAACATCCCATACTTCTTTTACCATTGTAAGAAAATGAGGGTGGGAGGCTAGGAAATTATAAAACTGAAAGGGTTTTTTTCCCTTAATATCCAAGTCACTAAGGCAAACTTCCAAGCAATTATGATCAAACAAACAAGGAGGGACATTCTTGATATATCCATTAGTATAAACATCAAACCGGTGTTTATTTCCCAACCCTCTATCAAGTAGATCGTGAACTCTATGAGGAGGATCTTGATTATTACACCAAGTAATAGGGGGTCTATTTAGAGGGATAGAACCTAAGCCACAATCATTAATATAGTCTTTAAAATCCTACATATCCCATTGGTGAAGAATTCCAACTGTTTTCTCATCAGTATTTAAAATAGTGTTAAAATCCAATAACAATCCAAGGCATTTGAGTGGACTTACTAATTCTGATTATGTCTCTTGAAATAGGTGACCTAGCTAGTCTTGAGTTATAAGCATAAATAAAAGTGATGGCCATACTCTTCTGTCAAAGGAGAAAGGATATGAGATAGCGAATAAGCTGATTAATCACCTCAAGTATCTAAAGATGCAAATAATCTGGTAGCCATAGCAATAAAATTTGACCATTACAATGGTGGTCATGATTTGATATCAAATTGTGATGAGAAGCAATTTTTTATGACAGAAATGAAGGCTATCTTTCTTTATTCTAGATTCTAGAAGGAAAAGTAAAGGAAGTTTCTTCAAATGGAGGTATTTACACAACTTCTTATGCTTCAGAGGTACATTCACACCTCTGATATGCTACACAATAAGAGAGGTCATGGTTGGGATGGGGAAGTTCCTCCTGGTGGGGGATTACCAACCCCCTGACCTAATGCAGTTTCATTTTCTGATAAGCTAAAAGGTTCCATGGAATCTAGCAATTTGAAAGTATTTCTGGCAAGACTATAATCATCAATTTTATCCTTACCTTTGCTAGGATTTGAGGATTGCAATTATCTTGAACCATTGGTCTCAGAGTTCTTATCTATGGATGAGGCAGGTATTGTGGTTTTCAATTGGTTTGAAAAACTAGTCTCAAAGTCCTTTGTTCTCTAAGGCACTACCTCTTCATTTTGACCCCTATTTTTGGTTTTCAAACCTTATTTTCCTACTGATGAACAATACCATTTCGACAAAATTTGGTATCATGTCCCAGGATATCACATTTAGAGCAGAAGAAAGGTCTTCAATCATAGGCTAATGGTTGTTTTCGAATGCCAGAGTCAGATTCAATAGGGATATGATCAACATGAGGAAGACTAATAGCAATTTCAACTAATATTCTTGGATAAGAGATCCTACTTTTATTTGCAGTCACCATATGAGCACAAATATGGACCCTTAAACAAATTCTAGTTCGAATAAGGGAGTCAGTAGACCGTTGTGCTAAGGGGAGACTAGGTAGTGTAATCCATAGGGGCATACTTCTCCATTCAGTTTTAGTGAAGAGCACATTTAGATTCCATTTCCAAAGCATCAATGATCCAACCCCAAAAGACCAAAAAGGCTTCTCCAAGATAGTGAGGCAATCCTGATGATCAAATCAAAATAGAAAGAAACCTTATTCATGGGGGAGGACTTGGGGAATAAAAGAGATTCATGTCTCGTGATCATTAACAAACTTCTTGATTTGGGCAATCAAAGGTTTAAAACCAGGTACCATCCCTATGAGGGTATGTGCCCAACGTTTCTCTTCCCTTTCAATCTCCTCTCTTCAAAGCTTAGTTGTAGCCTCACCATTAACTATCTTAGAACGAGTGAATGAAAGATTCATGACAGGTTGTTCCTAGCGATTCTAGAGAATAATGTCCTTCCAACTTAAAGCCGTAGGAGGTAATAGATCAGAACATCGAGGAATCGATTCAGTGATAACAGATTTAGGATCATCAAGTTTCCCAGACATATGGGGAGATTCAGTGACAATCAAGGTTGTATCAACAAAATTCTTGGGAGAATCCAATGAGGGATTTCAAATAAGGGATTCCTGCGGGATAGGAGATTGCATCTTAAGATCACTATCTAGCGATGTAGGACAATTGATGGTCTTCAATTGAGATGGTTTAACAAGCATCGGCAATGACTTCTTTTGGTGACTACCTCTGGCCATGGTGAGCAACGAGCGAGGGACATAGGATCAAGGTAATGAGGCGCGTGTGGCGCATTCCATGAGTCGTCCCTTAATTCTCCCAAAACATGAATAATGACTTTTGGGATAGGGTTGTTATCGTATGTCAACATCTTAGAGTTAGGCCTTAAATTTAGAGTATGACTGATGATAATAAGTTCTGAAGAAGGGTTACTAAGTTTGGTGATTAAAAGATCAATAGAAGAAGAGTTATAATAAAAGTGTGAAATTAGGGTTTTGGGTAACTATAAGGATTTTAACTTTAGATAGTAGCCTTTATGATCTTTGTGATGTGTTTACCTCTTTTAAATGTGTTATGTACCTTTAAATCAGTCATGAATAAGATATTAATCATTTAAAGTGAAAGATCTAGGTATTCTAGCCATGGAATTTTTTGATTCATTCCACTATTTGATAATATTAACTTAGATGTGTTATTCTTGAGAGGTGCTTTAGATCATTCTACTCGTTTAAGAATAGTGGCTCAATAGTATTTTACCTTGAGAGGTGTTTTTGGGATTTGTTACACCAGATGATAATATTATCTCAGATGTGTTATCTATGAGAGGTGTTTCAGTTTGTTCTATCAGATTGAGAATAATAGGGCCCTATACTCATCATGAATAAGAATATGATATGAGATAAGTAACCTAATAGATAAGATATTAATCATTTAAAGTGGAATAGTACGTGAGTTAGGACCAAGGTGTTGGATCCATTCCACCGGATGATAATAGTAGCTTAGGAATGTTGTCCCTAAAAGGTGATTCAAACCGTCTACCAGTTTAAGAATAGTAGCTTAGGAGAGTTATAACTTAAGACGTGTTGGATCCTTTTGATTGAATAATAATAGTAGCTTAGGTGTGTTCTCCCTGAGAGGTACTTTAGAGCGCTCTATTGATTTGAAAATAGTGAGTTCCCTAAACCCAACATAAATAAGAGAAAGAAAATAGTTATATCTAATGAAGAGGTGTGGACTAGTAGTAACTTTTGTGCCTACCTGTGTTTCAGTAGCTCCCTTCATACCTACCTATGATATAATGAGTTGTTATTCGTCTATGCTTGTGAGCCAACTTGTATTGTGAGATTTTTTAGGATTGATGATGAGTTATGTAGCATGTTCTTATTGCCATAGCCTTGAGTTGATGTTGTTTCTAATTAAACTACAAAGAGCACATCTTGGATGTTCCATTAGTAAGTTTTAGTTAACTCTAGATGGACGAGTATGGTTATTATGTGGTACTGGTGGTATGTGATGATATGAAGTTAATTGATGTATGTACAATTTGATTTTTATATCATGTGTTATGATGATTTCTTAAATGTGTTTTATACTAATTTTTTATTTTGGTTTAGTATAAAGGGTTGCTTAGTACCGTTATACTAAAAGGTTCCTTTCGCGGGCCTCAACCGATTCAATTGGGAAGTAGTTTTTGCAGGTAAGCTTTTGAGTTTAGTCGAAATTGGTAGTTCAGTTTAGAGAGCCTAGGGTTATCCGGTATCTTTCAATATATTGATTTATATTATATTTGGATACGTGTGCCCCTCTATATTCTGTCCCTTTAACTTTTATAAATCTCCAATGTCGTTTTTTTGTAGCACAATACTTATCTTTTTTCTCCTCTGTTCTATTTCTTATAATCATGTTATAAATCTCAGCATAGTAATGATTTTAGCCTTAGCACTTGGTATGAGAATGGTATGGTTAATAGAAATTATAACAAATGTGGTGATAACATCCTTTGTGTTTATGGTTTTAGCTTTTGTGCTTAACTCTATAAACAAATTTTTTTGGTTCATAAAAATCAGGTTGTTACAAGTTGGTATTAGAACTTTTGGTTGTTGAGAATTAGGTTTCAATCAAAGATTTAGTTCTTATGACCCTAAATGTTTTAACCAAAAGTATTTATCTCTTCTCAATCTTTTAAAACCCAAATTAGTCTTATGAGTTTCTAAGTGTGGGTAAACTAAGTGATCTTTATTTATGTTTATATGTTATGTGCTAGTAAGATAGGATCTTTCTTAATGCATTTACTATTTTGTATCTAGTTCAACAAGAATTGGATTGAATGTTTCAACCATTTGGAAAGGGCATTTGAGGCTTTAATGGAGTTTATTCAAAATCTACATTCATCTTAGCCTCCAAAAACTCTGTATTACCCTCAAGAGAGTATAGGAGAGGATTAGCTTCAGAGATTTTTGGGCCATCATCCCTTGAACTACACTTAGGAAGGAGACATATGTATCCTGAAAGGATGGATTTAGGATTTTAATAGGACATTCGAGGCACTCAATGGCCTGGAAGCGTGAAAGAAAATTAAAGCCGTGTATTTTCTTCAAGGACCTGTAGCTGCCTTGTAGGTAGGTTTTCATGCTTAAGCATAACCATTTATTTATTAGGGAGACTTCAAGGAAAACCTTTATATGTGTTTCTACACTAAGAGTCTCAAGAGGAACATGCTCAAGAAATTCTTTCAATTGACTCAAAAACTTTTGTTGGTGTAGGAGTATCACGCACAATTTATCAAGTTGTTGAGGTTTTCTCCAAGTACAGTTGCTAGTGATGTAACACCCCAAAGTTTTGAACAAAATTTTTTTCATTTTTGAGATAATTTGGAAGCACATGAAAAATAAAATTGGAGAATGTTATGGCACATCAACCATGAGAGAGGTGTGATCATCAACTCATGCCTAATGCAAAGTAAAATGGAACAAAGAACAAAACATATATGCCTGTAATATTAATGTGAAAATGCAAGATATTAAATGTGATAATAATACTATAGATAGAATAAGTATGGCATTTTACAAAACCAAATACATGAAGTCAAGATAAGAGTTTAAATAACCAGAAACATAAAAACTTCCCAATGTAGTGGTTAAAACACTTCTAATTGATGAGCCTAACTTTTAGGCATAAACATAAACTCGAACCCCAAGCAATAACCTACTAGTAACCCACATCATCACCCTCAACATATTCTAACTGAGAGTTGTAACCCTGCAAATTATCCTCTACCCCCCAGACATAGAATTTGGATCATTACAATAACCACACAAGTGCAGTATCAGTATCATAAAGGACTATTAAAATATACTAAGTAAAATATAGTAAGGCTCATGCATCACATTGAAGTCACATAATAGTATGGTGATATCATATTGATACAATTCAACACTTAGTCCTAAGGTAGTAGTACAACAAGACACGCTTACATGGAAATCATAGAAGGATAATAATATAATAAATTTGCCACAATCCATACAATATAACCATATTAAAATTCTTCCCTTAGTGACCATACATTTTTTGATTAATAAGATAGTTAATGCAACTACACCCAATTCTCCACAATGAATAAAATTTATGGAAGCACAGATAATCATAATGGGATACCACACATACCATATAGAGTTAGGATATATCGAATGGGATTTCTTCAGGGATACCACACCCAACATTTAAATTGGGATACCACACCCACCACACATTGTCGAAGTACACCAATGGGGCTTATACTAGGACACCTTATCAACCACAACTTGAATGTCTCTGCCACAAGTGCTAAAAAGTAGGGACACCACACCTGCCTAAGAAATGGAAAATACGAAGTGCTAGGGGGCTTGAATTGGGATACTTTGCCCACCAGTACTAGACACCGATGTCATGTCAGCCTGCAAAGTATAATCCTATACCTCAAAGATATAAGTAATACCCCCTATCAACTGCATCCTAGTAGAAAAGAAAATAGGTACTGAGTGAAACTACAACCATAGGGTACCCACCTACTAACTCTCGATTAGCTACCCCAAGAGTTAGAGAAAAGGCTCAAACAAAATCTTATTCCATTATAATATATTTTCAATTGATATCATAAATCACAAACAAAATCCACAAATAACTAAATGGGTGTTACCAAATGATAACACCAAATACAATTAAATTCCATTATTAACCACATGGGGTGCTTGTAAGTGATAACACATAACACCAAACGCAATTAAATTCTATTATGAACTAAATTAGGTGTTCCTAAGTGATAACACTAAACACATCACACTACATAAAAGCCACAAATTGGGTGTTTAGTGATGACACCAAAAACCCAAACTCAAGTACCAAATATCATCATTATGGTTCTTATTAAATTTAAGGCAATCATAGTTGAAATCATAATTTAAATGTTGTAATTACATAAAGGTATTAGCATAAAAGGCCTAAGAGAATAAAAAAAAATTAATAATTGAATCACATGGCATTCAACTGGACTAGTTAATCTGTCCATGGGACCTATCGGCTGGTATAGTCGTACAGAACTTGAACCAAAACATCATAGGACCAGTCGACTAGTTGGCCTCACAAATTAATTTTTCATAAGAACCAAGTGATGTGCTTGGTCCAACTAATTGATGAGTATAAGCAAAGACCAAAACATTTTGGTGTGCAAAAAAACCAGTTGACAGGATTAACCAACTAATTGATTGGTTATAGAAACTAGTCAACTGGTTTGGTCCAATAGGTTGATGGGTCTAAGTATAGACCAAATCATTTTGGTTTGTAGAGACACCAATCGATAGATTAGACAAACTATCGATTGTTCATTGAAAGCACTTGACTAGTTTATCAAACAATAAGCTAATCTCACAACCAACCAATCCAAATATTTAAACCATTCAACTACTCACACAACTAATCAACAGGTTCAAGGAACCGATTAACAAGTTTAGGTAAAATAATACCTAGACTTGTAACACACACACCCAAATTTCCAAACTTTACCATATTAATCCTAGAATTCTTTTATGTTGCAACACACATAAAAATACATGCTTCACACATAGAATAACATGGATACATGGTAAGGTAAGTACATGAACAAATCATGCTCCATAGGAAAACTTATGCATAAAATCGGCAAAACTAAAAAATGCTAACTTTGGAAGATTTATATCACATGCTCAAATTGTAGAATATACATTAGATCATGTTCAAATAAACATAGCAAAAACATGGAACCCAAATAAATAGAATACAGAACCCTATTTATGTTAAAGATAAGAATACCTTACCTTGAAGTAATTATTCTAGCACAAAAGCTCCTACTTGATGGTTATATAGCAAAAATTAGATTCATAAGAGGATAAAAATTAAAACCATTAAAAGTCACCTTTAAAAACTTCATTAATATCAAGGAAAAATTATAAGAAGAAGAAGACAAACACAACCTTTTTCTCAAAAAAAAAGGTGTTAAAGGAAAGAACTAAAATCTTTAGCCTTTCTTAAACCTTGACTCTTCCATGCTTAAGGAAAATAAGGGAGAACTAAATCTAAGATTAGAAGAAGGAAAGGGAGTATAATTCTTGCTCAAAGAGGGTAGAAAACCAAAGCAAGTCTCTATTTTTCTCGATAGAGATGAGGAAATGGAAGAATAAAGGGATGCTCAACACTTGGAAAAATTTTCCATCAAGAAAAAGGAGAAGAGAGCAAGAACAATAGTTGATGGATGAGAATGGATTGGAAATGTAAGGTATGAAGGTGATTCTTGGTCGACATTCATAAGAAAGAGGGAGATGAGACTAGTAAGGTTAAGTGTGGGCAACGAAGATGTGAGAGCTAACTTGATAGAGTAATGGGGGGTTGAGTGCAGTCAGGAATGAGGATGGTAGTGTGTTTGTGAGTCAAGAGGTTTTGCAAAAAGCTAATATCACACCCTATCTTCCAAAATAGAGAGGGATATGCGAGGGAGAAGAGAAAAGATGAGGCATACCTCAAAAGTGTTTTTTGGAAAAAATTAACTAAGTAAAATTATATAATGATGTAAATAAAATGAAAATAATTCCAGACCACTGAAATATGCTTGTTAACACTAATTAGAAGTTTTTATAAACATTAAAAAGAGATTCAAATTAAAATTAGAAATGGATATGAAATCATATAATAACTAGTTAATCGGTTTGGATGAACTAATCTACTTTTTTGTCGAGAATAAAATTATTAATTTTTTAACAAAGTAGAAAATTGGTTATGTAAACTAGTGAATTAGTAAGCTTGAAATTCACATTTTTATTAGAATTTCAAGCCCTTTCCAAAACTAAAGATAATTTATTTTATATTAACATAATTGTGAATAGATTTGTAAGGATTTTGAGATGGGGTATTACAAGTGAGGCTACAATCATCTTCCAATTCAAGTGAGGAATTCACTTAAGTATCTAGAAGATGATAGGTGTAGTTGATTTCCATCACTAGGATATGTTGTACAAGCATGCATGTGTTTATGACACCTTGATTCAAGAGAAGACTTTAAAACTTGAGATGTAGGATTCTAGGGGGAGAGTCAACACCATAGTGTTAGATTTTGTAGCATTCAACATCATACTAGGGTTCAACACAAAAATGCTCAAAGTGGTTCCTATAATAGAGTTAGTAAGAGATCAATTTGACACTACCATTATCATCATTGTAAACAAGATAACCCAGGCACAGATTGTATGGGGAAGTTGATTCAATACTATGATTGTTGTCAGCTTGGACATGAGCTTGGAGTGCTACAACATGCCCCTTGGTGGAGTTCAAAGGTCCCAACAATAGCCAACTCAACAGAATTAGATGTTTGGAGTAGTCTGCTTAGCCAGCTCAGTAGGAGTAGATGAGCAAGTGTTAGATCCCAATGATTCTCCTTTTGATGTGCTAACACCTCTTCCATGATCATTTCATGTGTGTTAGGTTTTGTGTCTACGTTTCTTTGTAATGTTTTTGTGCCAACAGGGTTTTCGTTTTTTTTAGGGGATAGATTCTCCCTTGGGTACCTTGTGTACCCTTGCACATTTTTTGAATAGTGCGACATAGACTCTAAGGACGGAGTCTGCTTTTAAAGGGATAGTGATGTAATGCCCAAAAATTTTGTAACTTTTGTTTTTGAGTATTTATCCTTTTATTTTGAACAAACCCTTGAACCTTAGCCTAATTATTTTATTAACAACATTTAACTTGTAACCTAAATAAATTCATAAATATTTTTCCAATTATTTTACCTCTTTCCTTTTTTCTAGACCTATTCTAAAACAAATTATTTTTACCTGATACCTTAATCTATTTGAACTAAACATAAAACTAAAATAATAAAATATTCCTAAAACTGCCCTACCATTTTAACCCCCGCCCCCAAATTTACCCTTGTGTGTTCCATTATTCTTACTACCCGAACCACCTTCCACTATATTTCATTTCCTCACACAAAACGTCATTAAAAAATTCCTTAATTTCTATAGAACCATACCCCTTTCCCCATCTACATGAATTATATCCCTAGCCTACCTCCTCCTCTCTTATCTAAGAATAAGGAAATACTAAGTAATATATACATACATATATACACTCATGTACCCAACCTTCTCCCCTTTCATTTTCATTTAAACACTTCTCCTCCTCTACAATTTCCCCTATATGCACCCACCACCACCATCAGCCTCCCATTCTTCTTTCTTTCTTTCTTTCTTCTTCTTCTTCTTTTTCTTCTTCCTGGTCATCTATATTTTCTTCTTTTCTTTCTTTCTTCTCCTTCCCTGTGGCATATTTTCTCAACCCATCCCCAACCCTTCATCCACTCTCCCATTGCAACCCCAAGGCAAGGGCAATTATTATCATTGTTGGTCCCTCCATTTCGGCACCTCCTACTATAGCCAGCCTATGCAACACCCCAACACTAGAACCTAGAAGCAACCACTAGCCCGATCATTTCCCTAACTCCCCATCCCTCAACCACTAGCCATTCACTACCCCTTGCCCTCGACTAGCAACCATACATCCTCCTATTCCAAGCCACAACCATCACCATCACCACCTATTGCCTACAACATTCTTCTCCTTAATCTTCTTCTACATCACCATCTCCTTCTCCTCCTCATCCTCCTCCTTCTTCTTCCCTACCAAAGATAAATTTCTTTTCTTCTCCTTTGTTGCAGCAAATCTAGTGTCATTCGGTATATTTATTTTACTGTAGCAGATCTGGTGTCTTTCTTATCTTCCTTATCATTGCTTCCTTTATTTTCTTCTCCTTCTCCTTCTCCTCCTCCTTCTCCTTCCAAGCCTAGGGTTATCAAGTGTCTTTCAGTATATTGATTTTGATTATATTTAGATGTCTATGCCCTTTTGAGTTTTATAAATCTCTAATGTTGCTTTTATATAGCACAATACTTATCTTTTGTTTCCTATATTTTATTTCTTATAATCATATTATAAATCTAATAATAGTAATTATTTTAGTCTTAACACTTAGTATGAGAATGGTAAGGGTAACGAGACTTGTATCAATTATTTTAGCTTCAATGCTTAACTTTGTAAATGAAATTTTTTTTGTTCATAAAACTATGGTGTTACATAGGCTATGAGTTTAGTTGATGTCATAATATGTTCATCATGTGCGTTATGAATAGTGTGTGAAGTTTGAGGAGTTAGATACTAATATGATAAAACTTATAACATTTTTAGTGTTTTTAGGGTTAGGGGTATTTTGGTATTTTTACTTGTAAATATTTTTTTTATTTAAACTTTTGTGTGAGAGCATGATAAATATTTATTAAATGTGCTTAATATTTAATTTCATAATTTTAGGAGTTAGTTTACTATTTTATTCATAATTATTATATTAAGGGTATAACAGTCATTTTTCACCTAAATGACTTAATTATGTATATTAGAGTCAATGGTTGACCTTTTCTAACTAAGTGACTCTTAATATAGTAAATTAATGAGAATAGTGATTCAACATGAATAGTACATCTTAGTAACTATAAAACTTTTGGGTTTATAATTTAAGCTTCTTAGCATATTTTTACGGAATATCTGGTACATGAATAGCATTTGATGAATGTAACTTTTTCTAAAATTAGTGTGTGGATTATTTTCGGGTGGTAATAATTAACATATCTAAAAGTTATTAATAATTAAAGTTTAAAACTAAGTTTGGAATTTAGGCAAGTAACCTTGAGATGACTCTAAGGTAGGGTTTATAGTAGATACACTCTCTATTTATATATGGTTGTGCTACACCGTTAGTGTGTTGTGATACCTCTTTCTACTATATAGGTAACCTACGAATCCTATAGGGAGTATCAATACCTAAGGATAGAGTGTTCCTTAGTGGTTTTGGGATGCTTCATTAGTCGTAGTCCTTTGGATTTATGTCTTAACCATTAGTGTTCTACTTCAGTATTATTCTCCCTCAAGTAAAATGTGATTTGGTAGATTATATGATAACCTAATATGGATTGGAATAATATGTAGACCTCGCATGAGTATGGATTCAATTATTTTGGTGTTCAAATTTATTTTGTAATTGTTTTAAGTGATTTTATGGTGTTGGGAAGAATAGTAATAAATAGTGTTGAATAGTGATAAATAGTAATAAACAATGATGAACATCAATTAATAGTAGATTTTCATTTAGCACTCTCTATTTTATATATTAGCATGTTTTATTATATTCTTTTGTTTTAGTGTGTTTTGTATGTCTCACGCAATTATATGCAATCATCTTTTAGTAGATTTAGTTTACACAGTATGTTTATTGTACTAATGCTATTCTTATTGTTTATCTTTTTAGAAGTTTCAATGGAGACCGATATCGGTGAGAACATCGTTGGTTTCACAAAGTTTGCATGAGGGGTTGGGTTAAACTAGGGATATCTAATACACTATATTGTTGTTATTTTGTTATTTAGATATAGATATTCTTCCCCCTTATTTTGATACATCTCTCTCTATATCTCTTTTGTTTAGATTTCTACACCTTTTTGGATCTCTATAGGATATATATATATATATATATATATATATATATATATATATATATATATATATATATATATATATATATATATATATATATATATATATATATATATATATATATATATATATATATTACCCTCTCTATGTTACAAATTTTTGTTGGTTTTATGCTTGAATGCTTTAACCTTATGTTCCGTATAAGAAAAATGAGGGAGCTAAACTTGTATGAAATGTGGCAGTAACACCCATGTATTTGAACTAACATATGCGTAAAAAAAAATCTAGTTCTAAAAATTAGGGTGTTATAAGAAGGCCTTTATTATGTGATGCTCTAGCACTGGAAGCTCGTCGTTGCATGAGGCATTATCGTTGGACGACCACTACTACATGAACTACTTTTTTGGTTTTAGAATGAATAAGAACATTGCATAAAAATAGAACCTAATCAAAATGAAGATATCTCAAAATTAGAAAAAAGGGGTAGTTGTTATCTGAGTTGTATTTGGTTGGTAGATCTGCTTCTAGCGTGTGAGGAGTTGGCTAGTAGATTTGTGCTGCATAAGAAATTCCAATTCTAATTTTTGAAAAGAAGATAAGTTGAATAGGAAAGAAAAGGGTAAGACAGAGAAAAGATAATCTAAAGGGGAAAAAGAAGGATAAGGTCAAAGAAGGAGGACGAAGATAGGAAGTAGGTGACCTATATTCTAATTAGATAAGATATATTGTGGGTAATTTAAGTTTTTATATTTTCATATGTAGTAAGAAAGTTGTATTCTATTAATGTGTTTTGTAAATATATACCTTCTATTTCCTTACACGTCAATTTTACTGAATACACACCCTTATACTTCCATATTTATTCTTCGATCAACTTTTACCCTTCTCATTTCCTAAACCCTCTTACCTTTTTATTAGTTTTTTTCTCTTCTTCTTCATCTCAACTTCTTACATAGACACTAAATTCTTCTTAAATCTTCTATCAATTAAAGAAATCAAATTTTTACTGACATTTCAATACATTGTACATCCAAAGGTATGCAAGATTTCATCTTTTTTTGTTAAATTTTATGATTTTCAAAATAGATGATAATGTTAGATTTGATTCCTGCATTTTTCTCATTGTAGTTGTTATTTCACTAAAATTAGTGTTTATGTGCATAGCTCAAACTTAGATTAGTAAATTTATAGTAATTATTGTTTAAAATCTGAGCTTTGAATTATATCAATGGAGTTTAGGGTGAAAAAGTGGTAGTGGGTGGTTCACCTAGTAGTTAGCACTATCAACAGGTAGTTAACCCATTAGCCTCCCCTCAAATGGCTAGTTCACCTATTAGCCACCCTCCCCCAAATGGGTAACTTTTATGAGCTAATGCATAGCTTCTATTAATTATATTTTCATTATGATTGGTAGATAGCTGGTAAAGGAGGAAAAGGAAATGATCTAAGGAAGGTTACTCCCACTATCACTAGGGTGGTGAAAAGGATAGCCACAATTAGTGTCCGAGCCCAAGCTATGATGGACCATATGAAAGCTCCCCATACTATAGACATGCATCACATGTCATTTGAGGAGGAATATGATGATCCCAATAAGGGAGCTTTCACTGGAACTAGCACATCTGCCATCATAGTAGGATTTGTTGCATCGTCGACATCAAATGATGATTAAAGATTGACTAGAACTACTAGTGGGGGGCACTCATTCCAAATCTTCTCACCAACTTTAAGGGTCATGTGGCATGCACCATATAGAATGATGTTAAGGTAATTTATATTATTATATAGATTTTTTTCTATTTTGTACCCTTTAATTCATTATTCAAATATTCTTATTGTTATAGGAGCATCTCCTTATGACAAGGGTTCAATCAAGCATAAAAAACTTGACAGTACCGATCAATGATGCTAGCATGGGGTGTTGACTATCAAAATATCGAGAGCAAAGTTCTAAAGTATCTATGCTTTTGTTGAGAATGGCACCCAGACACCAAAAAATTCCACCTTTCATTTGGCAAGATGATGATTACTTTACATAATGTGATTTATATTACAGATCTTAATTGTCATAGGTATGACTGTATTAGCGAGTATTTCCCTAGTTATGGTGATATGGTGGAGTTTCTAGCCAACATGTATAGTGAAGTTGAGGCATTGTCCAAGTTAGATTATATGAAGGTAGGATGGTAACATTGGATGAAACTTATTATGACCTTATGACTAGCCGCATTGAGGACAATAAGGCATATTCTAAATTTTATATATCGTATCTCCTATCTTGCATGATTTATGTCGATAAATCTGACAACCATGCTCCATTATTAGTGCTCAAATTAGTAGCTAATCAGAGTAAGTTAGGTGATCGAGCCCTTAGAGTTGGGACTTTTGTGTATTCACATAGGTAGATTGAAATAACATCTAATATTGGGTGCTAGTAGATAGGTGTTTGTATGTCACTATTAGAGGTAATTATTTATTATTAATTATTGGTTAAAAAGTTATATAATTATTTATATATATGTTATAATTGTGCACAAGCATGGATTTATGAGTATTTTCCATATTTACACCAAAAAATAATCAATGAACATAACCACAAATTGATCAAGAAATGGTCAAAAAAACCTTGTCATTAAGTCCATAAATACAGTAGGCACATTAATGAGCCCAAAATGCATCATCGTGAACTCTCAGTGCCCATATTATGTCCTAAAAGTCTTCTTCATGATTTATGCATTAGTAATACACAACTAGTGATAATTTGGCCTTAGATCCATCTTTGAGAAGATTACAGCACCTCAAAGCTAGTCAAACAAGTCGTTAATTCTCAAAAAACAAATATTAGTTCTTGATCGTTAACTAGTTTGGACCCTAATAGTCAACACACAAACAAAGACTCCCATCCTTCTTGGTCACAAATAAACCTAGTGCTCCTCATTGAGGAACACTCTAGTAGATGTGCCCCATGAGCCACCAACTTCTCCAACTGGGTCTTCAACTCCCACAACTTTATTGATACCATCTGTTAAGGTGCCTTTGACATTGGATCCTCCCCCAACACTAGCTCGATGGTGAAGTCAATCTTTCGCACTATTAGAATATCAAATATCTCCTATGGGAATATGTTTGAGAACTCTTGGGCAAATATAATATTTTCTAATGTCGCTACATCATTGTTCAACTCCTAAACACTACACAAGTACATTGAGCAACCTCTCTACACCAAAGAGTACAATTTATGGGAAGATACGACCTTTATTGTGGGTCTATGCTTGCATCTCCTATAGCAGATCCTAGCACTCCTAAGATCCCTGCAACACTACTCGCTCTTGTACATAGTCTATCATTGCTTGGTATCACCCCAACATATTAGTCCCTAATATGAAATTGAAGTTCTGAAGGTCCATCTCAACTAAGTCCACTGGGAAGTCTAGCCTAAATATCTCTAAAGCCATATCCAAGTAGAACCTATTGTAATCTAATCTATCCCAAAAATTCAACATCATAGATATAGCTACACTAGCACATGGAGATAAATTAGCTCTAGTAGTAAAGGCAATAGTATAATACACCCACATTTTTGTAAAATGGTTGAATGAGAATTATACTAATTTTTAGACCTTTGATCTAGATTTAATGTTATAATTTGGTTTGAGGTAAAGTTTGATTTAACATCGTGTTCAAATATGGAGTTTAATGAGTTTTTTAGGTGAACTAATCGACTAGTTTGTCATTTCAGCAAATTAGGTTTTTTTGACTAAACTGATCGATTAGTTAGGGGAACTAATCGACGGGTTTGTAGAACGGTCAAATGATAGGTCCAAACTCATCGATCAGTTTGCCAAGTTGGGCATATTTTTTGAACTTGACTTTCTAAAAAAAATCTTGTATACTGAAATATAATGCTACCAACAAATGCCAAATTATCTTTAAGAGATTCTTAATCATTTTCATGAAGCATTTAACCAAAAATATTACCTTAGATTGATCTAGAGGTCAATTAGGATAATTAATGGGGAGAGATGACCTTAGCTATGCCTTCTTCCACCTCTCTCCTCTACACATTTCTGAGATCAATGGTGTAACACCCCCAAAATCCACTACTAAAAAATTTCATTTTATTAAAAAGAATTAGCGGAAGTGAAATAATAAAACTGTGAACTCTAGGGATATTACCGCCACACTTAGTACCAGACCGGTTCACTCATACCATTCCAATACCAAGTGCTAAAGCTAAAAGAGAAAAATACAACTCACGAGCAACTCAAACCAATGATTAAATCAGAGTAGCGTAAGTAAACATTTTATAAGAGTATAATCCACCGATGGTGGTTACAAAACAATGAATACATTGAAGCTGTGAATTTAAAGGAGACAGAGTAAAACCCTAACAGTTCCGGATAGTTCCTTATGCTCCTTCCTAAGGACCCGCTTGAATACGCCTGAAAACAATCCGCAAGGGACACTGCCCATTGAATAGGCAGGGGGCCCACTAATGGAACCCTTCAGTACTATGGTACTGAGTAACCCTTTAAAACACACTTAAAAACAAGCCTGCAATGTAACACACGATACACCACTATATTCATAAATCGCGACAGGTGTAAACATAATATTCAGATCCATATATTCACATATTCGACAAGTCAATCAAATATTAATGGTGTATACATAACATTCACTTTCGTACATTCGCATACTTAACACTTTCGTACATTCGCATACTTAACAAGTCAACCAAATATCAATTTGCCATAATGAATAATCGATACTTTTAGGGCCTTAAGGCCATTAGTCCATCACTAATCAATCAACTCGGATTATAAAGACCATATGAGTGCGGGAGCCCCACTATTATTCACCGGTGGATCAGTCATGCAGGGCAAAACGCTCCTAGCCACTATTATTCGCTGGTGGACTGGTCTGGCCCCGACTCACATGGTGTTCCACTGTAAGTGATTAGTATTTTTTCATAATTTATTCACAACCAAATAAAATTTATTGAGCTCGGGACCCCCACTATTATAGCCGGTGGATCGGAATACAAATATACATCATCCAAGGCAACACGCACCTAGGCCACTATTATATCCGATGGATCAATACTCGTAAACATCATTCAGGGCAAAACCTCCTTGGCCACAAATATATCTGGTAGATCAGTACTCATAACATAATTCAACTAGGCCCATCTCATTAATCTTTCACTTTAACGATTAGTGTTTTTCCTTTTTAATCAGCACAATAATTCCATTTATTTGCCTCGATAGGGTATCAAGATCTCAGGGCACAAAGGTACACCGATCGTACTGGTACATAAAAGCTACTCAGTATCCTTCAACTATCAACCCAGGGACACAAAGGTACCTTGGTCGTACTAGTGCATAAAGCTAACTCAGTACCCTACCGACCAGGACACCTAATCTATAAGTATGCATACCCCCTAACTAGTTCTGTAGAGCTAGATAGAGTAAGATATAGGGCCTGGCTAGGGCACAAAGGCACGCTAGCAAATACCAGAATAACCATGGGCTAAACCATGTCTTTAGGGTAGCGATCCCTAAAGAGCCACCATTCCTAATCTCGAGATCTTTCACTTTAAGTATTAGTGTCTTAATTAAGGTAATCACAAAATCACGACAATCAGGTACTTATTCACTTTCAATCATTCTAATATCGTTAGATATTTCTTATTCAAATGGTTGTCTAAGGTAATACAGAAGAATCATTAAGGCTATCCTAATCTCATCTAATTCTGAATTAGAATTCGTTCTCGTGATACTTACTAATGATCAAATACTCTTACCTTGCTAGTCAGCGTTATCTGAGTCATATTATGAAATTCCACTATCACAACGACATGTTAGATACAAATCACTCATTTACCCCTTACTTATATAATTGCTAAGTCATCCCTTCCATACTTGACAAATTACCATATTACCCTCCGCATTGCATAATTATCAAATTACCCTTACACGATTTAGGTTACCAAGTTATCTCCCATACCTATTCAGTCACCAATCCCCCTTCATTATTGTTACACTTAATATATTTTCCATTTGGTTGGTTAGATTACCAATATACCCTTTTTCCTTTATTATAATTTACAAATTACCCTTTTATTGGTCAAATTATCAAATTACCCTTCTTCATTATCCTAATTACCAAATTACCCCTTTAGTTGGCTAAATTACCAAATTACTATTCTCTATTATCATAATTACCGAACTACCCTTCTCCATCATCAAATTACTAAATTACCCTCTAGGCGGTAAAATTACCAAATTGCCTTTCTCTGTGATCATAATTACCAAGTTACTCCTTTTCAATTTCCACTTTACCCCTTTTATTTACAAAATTACCATTTTACCCCTTTACATCCAATATTACCATTTTGCCCTGTAATTAAGAAATTACTATTTGGCCTTTAATTACAAGATTACCATTTTTTCCTTTAATTATGAAATTACCATTTTAGCCCTTTACATCTGAAATTACTATTTCACCTTTAATTACAAAGTTACCATTTTACCCTTAAATTATAAAATTTCCCTTTTACCCTTTAATTACAAACTTACCATTTTACCCTTTAATCACAAAATTACTATTTTACCTTTAATTACAAAGTTACCATTTTACACTTTAATTATGAAATTACCATATTGCCCTTTAATTACAAAATTACCATATTGCCCTTTAATTACAAAATTACCATTTTACCCTTTAATTATGAAATTACCATTTTGCCCTTTAATTATGAAACTACATTTTACCCTTTAACCACAAAATTACTATTTTACCCTTTAACTACAAAGTTACCAACTTACCCTTTTTACTTATAATTTACCACTTTACCCTTGCCTCCAAAATTACCATAATACACCTTTTAATTAAAAATTACCATTTTGCCCCTTATTACACCACTTATACTAAATTATCATCACTAACTAAAATATTAATATTAATACCTCATCCACAACTATTATATTTAATATAATACTTATTAGTACCCACACATATTAGGCCATATTCTTGTACAAGATATATTACTAAAATACCCTTAAGGTTTACAAAAATATTAACCATGCATTAAAGATCAGAATAGCATAATACAACATGGATAATACTTAACACTTTCATTAATAACCAACTCCTACCTTAAACAATATTTCCATACATAGCATATAATCTATCGTGCTTCCTTTTTATCAATCAACACGAGAAACCACATATATCATATTAAACAACATATATCAAGCATAATAATATATTAAAAATCCTAATGTGCTAACATACGTTAATCCATGTGTTTAAGTGGGGCTTAACGATTACCTTAATTCTCACAAAAATGAACCTCACTGGTATTCCAGTTAAAGATTCAAGCTTTGATTATCAAAACCAATACCTAAAAATAATATCAAGATATATTGTATTAGAAATAATAGAAATCAAAGTATAATACTTTATAACACTTAATTAATCAAATATTAGAATCAAAATATTATTATAACTTAAAAATATTACCCAAATAAATCAAGAAATACAGCAGCTCATGCTACTTATGCAACATGAGCTGTATGCAAAGAAATGAGGAGGAGGGGCTCGAAGGTGGGTGAAAGGAGGGAAAAATGGTTATTTTTGGTTTAGGGTTTTTAGGCTAAGAAAAAGGGTAGATGGGGGAGGATTTGGGGCAAGGGAAGGGTGCAGGAGTGGAGAGGGGGTGTAGGTGGTGGTCGGGGATAGGTTGTTGGCAGCCAAGGGTGGCGGAGGCGGCTGTAACGAGGCCACAAAAGGAGGCTACCGAGGTGGGTCGAGATGGAGGGGCTAAGGAGGAAGAAAAAGGGAGAGGGAAAATGAAGGCCTTTAGGTAGTGGTTTCAGCAAAAGGAGGTTTGGGGTGGTAGAGGGGGTTACAGGGATTAGTTTGGTGGCTCAGGTGGAAGCCGAGGCTGCGGATTGAGGCGGTGTAGGGTGGCTACCGAGAAAGGAGGGAAAGAAGAGAAAAAGAAGAGAGGAGGAAGAAGGAGATTGCAGGGTGGCTCGAGGGGTACTATGATGGTTTGGGGGTAAGGTAGAGGGTAGGAGGGGGTGATGCAGGTGGCTGTTGAGGTGGCGGTAGCGGCGGAATGGTGGCAGCAAAGCTAAACAAAGAGGATGAGGGAAGGAGAAGAAAGAGAGAGAAAAGAAGGTTGGGGCAGCATGTGAGCCTCGAAAAATGGCCAAATGGAATAGGAAGGGAAGAAGAAAAAGAGTAAGGAGAGGAAGGAGGGGATAAGGTGGCTTGGGAGGGTGGCGCTAGGGTGGTAGGGGAATGGCGATGGTAGGGAGAGGGAGGAGAAGAGAGGGGTATGGGCAAGGGGAGTGAGAGGTGGTGGGGCTAGGATAAGGTAGGAAAACGACGAGAGAGAGAGAGATAGGGGAAGTAGTAGGGGTAGAGGGTTGCAGGTTGGGCGGCGGAGATGGCGGGGTGGTCGGGTTTTTCGACGGGGAAAAAGGAATAAGAAGAAATAAAGAAGAAGGGGAGGGGGCTGGTGCGAGCGGGCAACCGAAGGAAAGAAGAACACTGGTCAGCTTGGTCAGGGAATAAAGGAAAGAAAATAAAGAGGGAAGCGGGCTGGGCTGACGACGCGAGAGAAGGAGGAGAAGGATAAGAGCGAGCCTACGGCCTAGGCGCAAGAGGGGGAAAGGCAGGCGAGCCGGCAGCCCAAGGATCGAAAAAAAAAGGAGAAAGAAAAGGAAAAAAGGAGAAGAAAAGGAAAAAGAAATGGGAAAATGGGATTACATAAAATAATTTAATTTATAAAATAATAAAATATAATAGTTTTGGGTAATAAATTTCTTTAATAATTTAATTTAATATAATTAAAATATAAGGGTTTAAAAAGGATAATTTTAGTAAAATAATGGTTTGAAAAATTATTTAAATAATAAGAGTATGGTAAAGTAACAAAATATTTATTTTAATTTATTAAATATTTATATCCAATTTAATATACTCAAAAATCCATAAAATAATTAAATTAAATAGATTTAAAGGCTAATTTATCCCAAATAAAAGTTATTTATTAAATTATAGGCTTTTTAAAATTTCGGAGGAGTACAAATGCTTCAATCTCAGGCAAGACTCTAAGCAACTAGAAGATTCCTTCCACACTGGCTTTCCATTACTTCTTTTGTGTATGCCAATTTTGACCTAATTAACCTACATTATCTAGAAACACCATTTGAGATCAGGAGATTAAGTTAGTATATCTTGAATAAAATTCATCTTCTTAGCTTGATAAATAGTAAATTGTAGTTTTTTTTTTAATTTTTCCTGAACACTCTATGATTCCCTTCTATTAGTTGGCTATAAATAGCCCCAATCACCCCTTTTATATACCTTTTCTTTTAGCCACCAAAATCTCTACGTCTGGTATTCACCTTCTCTATTTCTACACTTTGAGCCTTACAATCAATTTTCCTATACTTTTCTAATCTTATCTCTAGGTTTCTCTTGTTTAAATTGCTAAGGAAGGAAGAGTTAAATTTTGGGAAAAAGATTGAGGGGTTTAGATGAGCATTTTTTTGTTTTGCCTCAAGTTAGTATATTCTTCTCTTCCTTTTTATTTTAAGTTCAAAATTTTATAAGGTTTTAGTGCAAGATTTTGAGTTTAAGATTAATAGTTTCAAGGCTTTAAAAGCTAAGAATTTCATAGTTAGAATTTCTAGTTTAAAGAGGACTTTGCCTACATCATGTAAGTGATTCTTTCTTCTATAACTTTTAATGAGTATCCCTGCATGTCATGAGTTCCTTTAAGTCAATTCTACATGCTGGCATGAATGAATATATCCTACATAAATGATTTGGATGGATAGGTGGTATGCTTTGAGTAAAAAGCATAAAATTTGGTAAAAAGAGGATATCATGATTCCATGTTGTGAAATGCAAGTTAATTTAGTTGAAAATGTGATAGACTATGTTTATACATGTTTTAATATGGTTAAGGATAATTTATATGTAATATTTTACATGAAATTTATGGATTTGTGTAGAGATAGGGTAAATCGATGAACTATTTAAGTTAAACCGATCGACTAGTTCCTAAAATAGTCGACTGGTTGAACCAACCCATAGACTAGTGAGACTACAGAGACCTTGGTCTTACTCTTTTCTTAAACCCATAGACTAAACCCATCAATTATTTGGACATAATTTATTGACTTTTCCATGAATAGTTGACTAGTTTACCTAGACCAATTGATTGATTTGAGAAAAATTAGGGTTTGTTCGAATCAAACCGATCAACTGGTTAGACTGATTAACATGGTTGCTTCCTTTTAGTTTGGTCATACTTTGAGGCTATGTTTGAGACTATACTATGATTATTAATGGGATAAAATATAGATTTTATCATGGATTATTGACCTAATGAAAGTATTAAATGGATCATAATTTATTATATACTTTATGAGTAATGTAAAGGCTAAATAGGTATTCCACTTATGATAAGTGACAATATAGAGAAAAGAGTAATGAAACTCAGCATGGACTTGAACAAAGTGATAAGATGGATATGAGTAACATGGTACAAGGATAAATGGAAACCCACATAGTTAGAAAAATGGAAAGAAAAGGATTGATATAGAATAAATAGGGAAAATGCCTTGCTTGTTTTTGTATGGGCCTTGTATGATTACTTGTCCTTATGAATAATATACTAATCACATAAAGCGAAAGATAATCAAGTTGAGTATGGGTTTGGGTTACACGATCCTCTATTAGCTACTAGTTTTACTCTGCCTTCAGGCATTTTTGGTGCCTTCAGGCGGGTTCTTGAGATGTCCCGATGCCTTACCTACTCTAGACGCTAATCATGTATTAGATGGTATCGATACTAAATGGTCTATTTAACTAGGTGGTTGGCTTTGGCCTGGACTTATTTCCATATTGGTTGGTTTTGTCCTAGACTTATGTCCATTCTTTTGATTGGCTTCGACCTGAACTTATGTCTCCTTGGTGATTGGCTTCGGCTTAGACTTAATTTCCTTTTTTTTGGATATATTTTCATGGTATGTGAGACTATGGGGTAGTGCACAATTGATCGCTCGATGATAATAAAATATGGATGATAAGTAATTGGTTGATAATATATGAAAGATAACCAAGATAATGGTTAATAGTTGGATAGAAGTAATGGTATGAATGACCAAAAAAGGATAAAAGATGGTTTGTACACTTGGCAAATGGCCTAAATGACTAAGTGGGTATATAATGGAATACTAGTTTAATGATTAACCTATGTCACATATGAATAACAGAATGGTACAACCTAAAGGACTGGATAATTGGAAATAAAACTTAGTGTTTGCTTGGATTTTATTTGTTATTACATGTGTGAGTACCTATGTGATGATAATGGAAAACCAAGCATGATATATTCTACATTGTTTGAGTTATGCATGACTGCATGTCCTGATATACATTTACCTTTATATATGGTTTTTATCATGACACATGATGTATATTATATTCATGTATGATAGAATTTGTATACTTGTGTTTACATTAAGGGAGCAACTTGGCTTACTTAGTACATAGAGTACATATGTGCCCGTTTCCTTAGTCACTTGCTCATTCCCACAAGTAGAGTACCATGTGTAGTTCTTTGGAGATATCTAATAGAGGGCCTTCCTCAATTGGGTTGGGGCTTGAAAGCGTGGACATCTAGATATCTTATGAGGTCTATAATAGACCATAGTTTTAAATTAGGTGTCATATCCTAACTTGTTTTAATGTAACCCATACTGTTATTTACATATATCTTGTAATGATTTGGTCAGGGACCATTAAAGTTCTTTGACGTAAACAATCTTTCAATTCATTTATGAAATCTTTTATTCATACACTATTTTTTTAAATATTTCAATTGGCTTTAACCTTGTATCTATATGGGATAGGCAGCGGATGTCTAGCCTATTTCAGGTACGGCAATAACACCTCATTTTTCCTTAGTGTGTTTTCAACTTTCACAATGTTTTAAACAAAAAAAAAATTGTAGTGAAAAATGTGGGTATTACAAATATATATGAAAAACAAAGAAGCACTAGAATCAACACAACACATAAATTATAAATGAAAAGATGGTGAAAATACTAGAGAATATTTTTATCAACCTTTACATAGCTGATGATATTTAAGTGCCTGCCTGATTATCCTCCCCAGTATCCTTCTAGATATCCTCTGGCATCCTAAGTGTGTCCTCCTATTTATGGGAATAGGTAAGATCCACATGGTCTCACCTTAGCCTCCGTAAGTTTTGCATTGACTAGGGTAGGTGCCCTCTACTAAAACTACTCTAGTAGCAATTAGTATGTATGATGTTGATAAGACTATAATAGTGGTACCAATGATCCTCTATGCTGATACTAGGAACCCTGTGGCTGGAACTAAACCCTCTAGTGCTAACACACAATGATTGATGGCCCAACTAACACCAAGCTTAGCACTAAATGTTGCACCCCAACAGTTGTGATTGGGATAATCTCTACCACAAAAGTGGTAAGCAAAACACCTCAGCGACACCTGATATATTATAAGATGGCAAGACTGACTCCTCTATAGTAACCTTAAAGGTCCATCTCCTCAAAATTGATCACAAGAACCCTACATCTCTAGCTTGCTCATACCTAGGATGGAAGCCTACTCCTAGACAATCATAGAGGTGACACACTCCAGCTCATAAAAGTTGGCCAAGTCTTGGAAGGCCACTACACCCACCATCCTAAGGATGCTAAAATGGAGCCCATACTCTAACTGGTAAACCATTGTTGACTCACTAGCCACTATAACCAATGTAAACCTTAGTATATCTATGAATCAAGCTTGGTATTGCCTCATTATCATGCTTCCCTAAGTAAGCTACATGAACTCCTTCAACTTATCCTTATTGAGGCTCTCCAAGTAAAACATAATACAGATCACCATCTTGAAGTCCTCCTAAGGCATCAACAATTCTCCCTATGCATAATGGCCTACCCACTAGGCGTTTATGGCTCCATGAAGGAAGAAAGATGCTATACTCATTGATGCAGGAGCATCTCAATCTACCCAAACCAAAGATAATCTACTTATTAATTTTCCAAAATTAAGGAGTTCAAAAAGTCTTCTTATTAGGGTCAATAAATAACTAGACTATCAAGTAGCCATGCAAAATCCACCACCTGACATATGCATGAATTATAATAAGCTGCTACATGGCTCGTCAATTACCCTCATTACATGGCTCAAATATAGCTCATAATGTTCACCCACATCCCCATCATTATCTACCTCCACACGCCATCTACCTTAGCCAAATAAGACATACTGTGCACTCCAACATTTGTACAAAAATTAAGGACATTGGGAAGATCATTATGGTGGGATCAAGATCCCCTAAACCAAGATTAAATTGAGGAATAAGAAACCCTCTACTCGGAAGAACTATCGAGCACCTAACCGAGTGGATTACCTTGTATGCTTACCTTATTTAGTTTAGTTTACTTAAAGTATGTTGTTTAAATTTACTAATGTGTAAGCTATGTATCCTAACCATTTTCATAGGATGTAATATCAATCAAGTTAATGATAGGGGCCATGGTTTTATTGACACACAATCAACTAGCTGATTGATGTTAGGTAGATCTAGTTAAACTTAGCAACCTTAAAAAATGGTGAGGGTGTACTAAGACTAACCTGAATGGTTAGAAAATTTTGTAACATGGGTCGATGACCCCTACCTAAGTCAAAAGGTTGGTAAAGTCTACAAGAGAAGGAAGGTCAGATTACTAGAAAAATCTTTTCTTAAGTTCGACACCTTCAAGTGAAAGAAGTGTTGAATTGTTACAAAATCTTGCACCATTTATGCTAATGGTGGTAACCTCGGTTGGTTGATGCCAGTCCTTGGGTTTGTGGGTCTGAAATCCAAGTCCTTTTCATCTTGATTCCTCCTCATCCCCCTTTCTACATTTTTGAGTTTGTTAAAGTCCTTCCTAACTTCAACGCTAATTACTTAGCATAATTCCATTTATTTAACATTATGCATCACTCACCTTCTAAGAAGGTGGATAGTCGACCACCTCTAAGGTCGTGTTCATGTCCTGGATGGAACTATCTAAAGCCATTCCTCTCTAATACCCTCCTTTAGGTAATGCAGAGGTGGTGGTGCCTATAAAATTAGAGAAGAACAAAAAAGAAAAGAGGGGTTTGAGGGTTGGATGTTTGAGACCGAATAATTACCCACCTAAGGAGAGACCGAAAGCTAACCCTATCATTAAAGCTTTTGATGGTAAGGGGAAGGGGATGTTAGAAGTGGGTGAGGCTATTCGAACCAAGGGTGTGAAATGTTTCAAATGTTAAGGAATTAGACATTATCAAAATGAATGTCAAAACAAGACAATCATGACCTTGCTAGACCTAGAGGAAGCCGAAATGGAGGAGGATACATCTAAGGCCCAAGCGGCCATATAAGGAGGAAGTGAAGTAGAAGAAGTGACACCAAATGTGGGGGAGTCCCTGATGGTGAGGAAAGTTTTGCAAAATAGAGAATCCATTGAAGAGGAGTCCCAAAGGGAGAACATGTTTCATACCAAGTGCACCATACTTGGTAAAGTATGTTCCCTCATTGTGGACGGGGGAAGATGTACATATGTATCCTCCACCACCTTGGTGGAAAAGGTAAACTTGCCAACTCAATCAAATGCCAATCTATACAAGTTATAATAGCTTAACAATAGTTCCATGGTTGAAGATACTAACATGCAATCATGTATTTATCCATAGGGAAGAACTACTAAGATAATGTTGTTTGTGATTTCATTTCCATGGATGCATGTCATTTACTATTAGGTAGACTATGGCAATTTGATAGAGATGTAAAACATGATGGTAGGAGAAACACATATAGCTTAGTGTATGCTAGTAAAAATATTGTACTCACACCCCTTAGTTATCGGTCCTCGTCTATTAGGGAGGACAAGAAAGGGGAAAAAGCTTTGTTTGTTGATGGGAAGAGAGTGGAAAGGGCCTTAAGGAAAAGGAAGGCCATATACTTATTGTTTATACTCGAATCTAATGAGAAGAAGTAAGAACTTGACCCTTGGCTCAAGCGTCTACTAGCGAAGTTTGGGGATGTTTTCCTAAATGACTTGCCTAGTGAGTTGCCTCCCATAAGATGCATAGAGCATCAAATTAACTTTATTTCCTATTCTACACTTCCAGACAAGCCGATTAGTAGGTGTAACCCTAAAGAAGCCAAAGAAATCCAAAGGCAAGTTGAGGAGTTGTTACAAAAGAGTTTCATAAGAGAATCCCTTAGTCCTTGTGCATTCTAGCCCTCTTAGTACCCAAGAATGATGGAACAATGTGCATGTGTGTGGATTATAGAGCTATCATCAACATTACTATCAAATATAGGTATTTAATACCTAGGCTAGATGATATGTTGGATTGTTTGCATGGGTCTAGTACCTTTTCCAAAATTAATTTAAGAAGTGAATACTACCAAACTCGAATGAAGGAATGATACAAGAGGAAGGCTGCCTTCAAAACCAAAGGAGGGCTTATGAGTGGCTAGTCATGCCATTCAGGATCTTTAATGCACCGATCACCTTTATGAGACTCATGGACAAGATCCTTTGACATTTTTTATTTTGAAATTTGTGGTTGCATATTTTGATGATATTCTTGTATCTTCTTCTAGTTGGGATGATCATGTAAGTCACTTAAAGCTTGTATTATTAACCCTTAGGAACAATAAGTCATATGGGAAGCTAGAAAAGTGTGACTTATGCGTGCCTAGGGTCACCTTTTTGGGCTTTTTTGTATCCAAGAGTGGAATATCACTGGATGAGTTAAAGGCGGAGGCAATAAGAACATGGCCTACACCCACATCCATGATTGACGTTAGATCCTTTCACAAACTTGCCCATTTCTATAGGAGTTTCATAAAGGCATTTAACACTCTCTTATCACCTCTCACTGAATGTATACAAAAAAGGTTATTTAAATAGACCAAACCCATACAAGAAGCATTACCCCTAATTAAAGGTGGGTTAAGTAAGACCCCCATCTTATGCCTAACCAATGTTAACAAGGTATTTGAGATTAAGTGTGATGCTAGTGGAGTCAGAATTGGGCCTGTTTTGTTACAAGAAGGGAGGCCGATGGATTTTTTTAGTGAGAAGCTTAATGGCTCATGATCCAACTACAACACCTATGACAAGGATTTTTATGCCATAGTGAGGGCTTTAGATCATTGGTTGCATTATCTACGACCATCACAATTTTTACTGCATATTGATCATAAGTCCCTCAAATGTAGGAATGGGCACTATAAACTCAACTTTAGGCATGCTAGGTAGGTAGAATTTTTGCAAACTTTTTCCTTTCTAGAAAAGCATAAGAGTGGTAAGACCACTGTTGTGGTCGATGCCCTCTCGAGAAGATATTGTAAGTTGTCATTACTAGAGGCTAGATTAATGGGGTTTGGATGTCTTAAAGAGTTTTACAAATAGGATGAAGACTTTACTATCTACATGGAAGAACAAGAGAAGCCTTGAGAAACTTATCTAGTGCAAGAAGGATTTCTCTTCAAGGGAAACAAGCTATACATCATAAAGGGTTCCATTCGAGAATTGCTCATCCAAGAAGTGCATAGAGGAGGTTTAGCAAGACATTTTGGCATAAAAAAAAACTTATGATGTACTCCAAGAGCATTTCTTTTGGCCTCACATAGTGGGAGATGTGCAATCCCTCATGGCCAAGTGTAATACCCTGTTTTTCAAAACCGTAATTATAAATTTATAATCATATAATTAATCATAATTATTATTTTAGGAGGCTTTAATCTTAAAAGTGTTATTATTTTTCATATTATTTCAATGTTTAAGTATAAATTTAATTAGTTTAAAATTTTGATGGAGATTAGATTATTTAAATTAATCCTAATTTTTACCCATAAATCTTATTTTAAATTATTTTATTAATATTTTTTTTGATCTGTAATCTAAGGATAATTTTCTAAGAATTATTTTCTATTAGTTTACTCTTTTCGATTTTTTTTAAAATCTATCCTAATTCCAATATATTTTCCCAAACTATTTTTATATTTAATATTTTAGTCAATCTAAATTAAATCTAAATTTAAATAGATAAATTCCTACCCTATATTATTAATCTACTCCCTCTACGGTTACCCAAATATATGTCTTAAATATTTTTCTATTTTGTTTGTACATATTATACACCTATACACTCCACCTAGCTCTCATTCCATCTGTAATTTATTCACACTTACACACGCATATTCTGCACATAATCGCAGCACTCAACCCCGACCAACCCAGACAGCCCCCATTTCATTTCACGCATACACACCCACACCCACACAACACCTCACAATAGCACCCCTCCTCCCTTTTATTTTTGTTTGACTACTATCACCCCAAACAACCCCTCTCTGCACCTTCTCCCTTTCTTCCTTTTCTTCCTGCCTTCCTGACCGCACAACCCCCCCTTTCATTTCACAAACACACACGCACGCATACAACTCCTCCCCTCTGCATCTCCCCGTCGCACAACACTCCCTCTCTGCTCCCCTCCAATTTAGATCATCCAAACAACACCCATCTCACATGACCCTACATGCACCTTCTCCCAGCCCCGACCCACTGTTCCTCCCAGCTCCCTTACCGCACAGCAACCCGAGCAGCAGCCATCCGCCATCACCCTTGACCTGGCAGCCCCGAAACTCCATCCCCGAGCCAAATCTCGACCAGCTTCCTCCCTTTGTTTTTCTTCATCCAGCGCCCCTGCCACTTCCACCACCACCCACAGACACAGCCAAACAGCCCCCTTTCTGTATGCATATACACGCACGACAACCACCAACCAAGCCAGCCCCTTCTCCCTTTCTTCCTTTTCTTCCTGCACCAGCAACCATACTAGCACCCGTCGCCAAGCTGCAGCAGCCACCACCAGCTGCCACCCAGCCCCTCCAGCCTCTAGCCACCCTACACCGCCGACCAACCACCACCTCTACCCCTTTTTCTTTCCCTGCCCTGCCGACCAACCCCCCTTAGTCAGCCCTTGCAGCCCCTAACTTGTGTGCTGCTCACACTGCGCGCATGCAGCGTGAGTGAGTTGGTTTCTTTTAATAATGTTTTAGGTATATATATATATATATATATATATATATATATATATATATATATATATATATATTAAATGTAAGGGTATTTTAGTATTTTTTGAAAAATATACATTTTTATATTATAATTATTATTTTCCTTGATAGATATTAATTCAATAATTTCAGTATTATTTTTAGGTACGAAAGGTTGATTAGCGGGATCTGATAAATTTAGTAGGATACCGCTACTTTTGCGTTTTTGCTGGAATTTAGGTAACTGTTATACCTTACTAAAATTATAAATATTGCGTGATAGCACATTAGGGTTTTTAGTTGATGAAATATGTTAAGCATGATTTATTTTGATATAATTATGTGTTAATTATTATTATTATAAAAATCGATAAAACGAGCATGTTATCTAATGTAAATTATGTCGAGTATGAAAGTATGATTTAAATGATGCTATTGATGGAGAAATAATTTGTATGATAGTTATGTATAAAATAATATGTTGAACATGCTTAGAAATAATTATAGATTAATTATTATGGATGTGTGTCCTAGGGGCAATTTAGTCATTTTTGTGTATCATGGTATTGGTCTAGAAAATCATGTATAATATGTATTAGTTTTTGTTGAGTATGTGATTATGTATTGGATGGATTAAAGGTGTGGAAAAGGATTTTATGTGCAAAATTATGTATAAGGGCAAAATGGTCATTTGACATATCTGATAAATTAAATTGTGTAATGAATAATTTAATTATGGTGTTTTAGCCTTTTCATGGAAAATGAATAAATAAAATGGAATTAGTTTTAAATAGATGATAATCTGGGGATTTTTAGTCTAAGGGGTATTTTGGTCTTTTTGACCTAAAGTATCCAAATGTGAATAATTGAGCCTAGGATGGCCTTAGTATATTTTAAATGTTGGCTTCGAACTTGACCTTGATTATTGTTGTCTCGAAACAATTGGAAATAAGTAATAATGGTTAAGTATGAGAATGAATTTATCTGTATTCTATGCGATTTCGTGGTCACCTTAATAAAATACTAATATTTAAAGTAAAAGACCTCGAGATTAGGAATGGTGGCTCCGAGTTTTCGCTACCCTAAGGACGTGGTTTAGCCCACGGTTGATATGGATTTTTGCTGGTGTGCCTTAGTGCCCTAGTCAGGCCCTACATCTTACTCTATTTTGTTTTGCAGACTAATAGGGGGTATCGATACTTATGGATTAGGTGTCCTTGTCTGTAGGGTACTGTGTTACCTTCGTGTACCAGCGCAACCAGGGTACCTTTGTGTCCTTGGGTTGATAGTCGGTAGGATACTATGTTGCATTGTTGCGCCGGTATGACTAGAGTACCTTTGTATCTCCAGGTTGATTGATCTCCCCTCGAGAAAATAAATAAAAATGCAATTAATGATTATTGGATTGTTCGCTAGCAGCCTTCGTGCCTACCTGATTTTTCAGTAGCAGCCTTTGTGCCTGCCTGTGGTTTCGGTAGCAGACTTCGTGCCTACCTGAGGTTTCGGTAGTAGCCTTCGTGCCTACCTGAGGTTTTGGTAGCAGCCTTTGTGCCTACCTGTGGTTCGGTAGTAGCCTTCGTGCCTACCTGAGGTTTTTTGTGTTTTTGGTAGTAGCCTTTGTGCCTACCTGTGGTTCGGTAGTAGCCTTCGTGCCTACCTGAGGTTTTCTGTGTTTTCGGTAGTAGCCTTCATGCCTACCTGAGGTTTTTTGTGTTTTCGGTAGTAGCTTTTGTGCCTACCTGAGGTTTTCTGAGGGTTTGGTAGCGGCCTTCGTGCCTACCTGTGTTGATTTTACATCTGTGAGCACACCCGTGATATTATGGATATTATTATGCTGTATTTGTAAGTTTACATGTGACGTTATGGATTTGTTATGCTGTACCTGTAAGTATATCTGGGGTGATATGAATCTTAGTAAATTATACCTGTGATGTACGTGATTGTTTGGGAATTTATGCTGAGACATGAATTATGCTGAAGTTGGGTTTTAATTATTACTCAGAGAGTATTTCTGGGATGTTTAATAATTAGTTTGGTTGTTTCAGATAAATGAAAATGAGTAATACGTGACCTTGATAGAAATTGATCATCTGAGTGATTATTGTATCTCAATCATCGTATTTATATGTATATATCTTATACTATGTTAAATGTATGCCTTGCATGTGTTCCATGCTGATTTATTGTATTAGTTTGGTATAAAGGGTTGCTCAGTACTGTAGTACTGAAGGGTTCATTTTCGTGGGCCCCTGCCTATTCAATGGGCAGTGGACTTTGCAGGTTAGCCTCTGAGCTCAGTCAAATGCTGATAGTTCGGATTTGGGAGCGTAGGACTATCCGGTGTTTCTTTTGTCATCTTATTCCGGTTGTATTTGGGCCCTTGTGTCCTACTATAATTTCTCTCTCGAGTTTCGTAAACTACTAATGTCGTTTTCAATTAGTAGTATTTATCTAACATTCTGTCTATCCTGATTTCTGTAATCATGATATTAATTTAAGCGGATTAATGATTTTAACTTTAGCACTTGGTACGAGAATGGTAGAGGAAACCAGACTTGTACCAAGTGTGGCGGTAACACCCCTTGTTTTTATTGTTTTAGCTTCCGCACTTAACTCTGTAAACGAAATTTTTCAGTTGTAAATTTTGGGGTGTTACACCAAGTGTTCCACATACCAAAGGTCTAATAGTCACTTCCACTAAGGATTCTATACACCTTTACCCATTCCCCACTGCCCTTGGGATCATGTAAGCATGGATTTCATAATGGCCCTACCTAAGACACAAAGGTAACATGATTCCATTATGGTGGTAGTAGATAGGTTTTCTAAGATGACTCATTTTATCCCATGTTATAAGATGGATGATGCCTCTTACATAATCTATCTCTACCTTAAGAAAATAGTTAGGTTACATGGTATCCTGAAAACGATTGTTTCCAATCATAAGATAGCAAGTTCCTTAACTATTTCTGGAAAACCATGTGGTGGTTACTTGGTACTAAACTTCTTTTTAGTACCTCCTACCATCCACAAATGGACTAACAAACATAAGTCACCAATTGCACAATCATAATACTTTTAAGGAACATGGTCCAAATTTATTAAAAGATTGGGACATCAAGTTAAGTCATGTAGAGTCCACTTATAATTGCTCTCCCACTTACACCACCAAGCATTCACCTTTTGAAGTAGTGTATGGGGTGAACCCTACCACCCCCATTGACCTCATTCCACTACCCATCTTCATACAAACCAATTTTGAAGAAAAATAGCAAGCTACAGAATTCAAGAAATTACATGAACAAGCAAGGCCCAAATTAAAGAGGTCAATGACATGAACCAAAAGAAGGCCAACAAGCATTGAAAAGAACAAGATTTTGAGATAGGGAATCTATTATGGTTGCATCTTTAACAAGAAAGGTTTCTATCATGAAGAAAAACAAACTCATTCCCCAAAGTAATGGGCCTTTAAAACTCCTTGAAAAAATAGGCAATAAAGCTTATCAACTTGAGCTTCCATTTGATATGGGAAAATTTTCCTCTACATTTAATGTAGGAGACTTACTTCCTTACCTTCATGACACACCTTTTAAAGATAAGGAGGTCCCTTCTCAAGAGGGAGAGGATGATGCAGGAGCATCCCAATATACTCAAACCAAAGATGATCTACTTATTAATTTTTCCAAAATTGAGTAGTTCAAAACACATCTCATTTAGGTCAATAAATAGCTAGACTATCAATAAACCGTTCAAAATCCACCACCTCACGTACACATGGCTCATAATAAGCTACTACATGGCTCATCAATTACCCTCATTATATGGCTCATAATTTTTACCCACATCCCCACCTTTAACTACCACAACATGCCACCTATCTCGGCAAAACGAGACCCACTAGGCACTCCAACATTTGTGTAGAAAGTAATGACATTAAGAAGATCCTTATGGTTAAATCAAGATCCCCTAACCCAAGCTTAAATCAAGGAACAATAAACCATCTACTTGGCAGAGCTATCGAGCAGCCCAACCAAGTAGATTACCTTATATGCTTACCTTATTTAGTTTAGTTTACTTAAAGTATGTTGTTTAAATTTCCTAATGTGTAATCTATGTATCCTAACCCTTTTCATAGGTTGTAATATCAATCAAACTAGTGATAGGAGGCTATGGTTTAATCGAAAACAATAAGCTAGCTGATTGATGTTAGGTAGATCTAGTTTACCTTAGTAGCCTTAAACTCTAGTGAGGGTGTACTAAGACTAACCTTAGTAGCCTTAAATTTCACTTGAGTTTCTTCACCATTTTTTTCAATGCATGCCTCCACCGGGCTCCTTTCCTTGCCACCATCCACTACCAATTATCCCTCATCCTCTACACTAGTAGCTCCTACGGAAATCACCCCAACACCCACACACAAACCTCACCAAAACCAACCCATCCCTCTCATCCAACCTCATGAAGTTTCTCCCTCTCCCTTGGCTTTAGCCGTTTCTACTAAATCCACCACCACATCACCAGCCAATCCTATCATTCCACCCTTCCTCCCTTTAGCCACACCCACCAAAGCTCTACCCCTCCACCTTTTTCCAACTTTACTTAAGCTTCCTTTTGTTGCTACACTATTATCCACTAAATTTTCTCCTCTCTTCTTCAATTATTTTGTGTCGCCTTCTTCTCCTTTCCTTTTTTACACCTTTGCATTTTGTTCTCCCTCTACTACACCGCCATGCCTTCCATTCATAGACCCTAGCAATGCCCTAAGATAACGTTTCTCCCCCCTCCTTCTTGGCATTAACCCCCTAAAACCTTCCTCTCTTGTTTCGAAAGTTTTCTTTGGCTTTCTTTGCCTTGTTTCAACCAGTTAGTGATCCTTGAATTGGTTTTAGTAATTTTTAGATTATTTTTGTGTAATATTAAGTGCTAATATATTTGTGTTTGGGTGTTAAATTCTTAGGTAATTCTTAATGACCTTGAAGAAGACTTTTTTTAATGAGCTTGGATTAAGTAAATCTAATCACTCATAAGATGGTAGAATTTATGTTTGAGCATGCTATGATTATTTAGACTTATAATCATGCTAGGATTTTATGTTTTTCAAGTATTATAACATGCATGATAAAAGAGTAACATGTTAAATGGATGATTACATACAATTATTGAAAGTTAAGCTTTATGCATGGTAATATGTTATATAATTTATGTCCATATGTCCAGGGTTTTTTTTTATTTACAATTTTAATTCTTGTCAAGTTATAATCTAAATGACATGATAAATATCCTATGATTGCTAATGTATGGTAGTTAGGGTTACTATAATTTGCATGACAATATATGTACATGATTAGGGTTAACTTGTGATGATTTCCATTCGCATAACCTAGGGTTAGATATATTTTCTTACATGTACCATGATGATAATTTTCCTATTTAAACAATATACTATGCTTTAAATGTGCACGTACTTATTGGATTGAAGATGTGATACGTGATAGTTGAATGATTAGGGTTTTGTGGGCGCAACCCACTAAATGCGTGAAAAGTGAAAAATATAGTTAATCAACAAAATGTGAAGATTACCTATGTCCTAAGATAATGTGAAATATTTTCTTTTAGCCTTTTCATGAAAATTTCTCATAATAATAATGTTTGGTATGAAAATGATTAATATGGCGGAACTAGGGTTTTGAAGGGCATTTTCATAATTTGACCTAATATATCTTTTACAAATAATTAGATGTTAGGATGACTTTAGACTTTTGATAGGATGAACTTAGTATTGACTTGTATTATCATAGACCTATGACCTTAGAGTTTAGCTTAATAATTGAAAATAAAAAGGAAAATGCTTAAGTATGGAAAATGAAAATTGTTGTGCCATATGTGACATATATGATCACCTCATTAAATATTAATACTTAAAGTGAAAAAACTCGAGTTGAGAATGGTCTACTCTTTGGAATTAACTACCCTAGAGGTGAGATATTAGCCCTTGTTTGTTTTGGTTCACTGGTGTACCACTATACCTTAGTGAAGGCCCTATTCTACTCTATAGGTTACTTACAAACCCTATAGGGGTATCAATATTTAAGGATTAGGAGACTAAGGTTAGAGGATATTATGTAGCCTTTGTGTGTCGGTATGACCAAGTATATTACTGTGTCTCTAGGTTTGAGGTAAGGGTATTCTATCATCTTTGGGTACCAATATGACCGGGTGTACCTCAGTATTCTTAGATTGATTGTATCCTCCTCAAGTAAGTAAAAATAAAAATATCTATTATGTAAGAAAAACAAAAAAAAATAATTTGTTGGTCTGGTAGTCTCCTTAGTGTCCTACCTTAGTATTGTTTTAGATTGATTGGTGCGGTAGATGCCTCCATACCCTACCTTGGTATTGTTTTGGATTTCTTGGCTCGGTAGACACCTCAATACCCTACCTTGGTATTGTTTTGGATTGTTTGTTTGGCAATTACCTCAATGCCCTACCATAGTATTTGGAATCTATTTAACTAATTAGATATGTCTTTTGCACCTTGAAATAATGATAAGTTAACTAGCATGTTTATTGTTGAGCTTGAGATTGGATGTTTATATATGTTATTCCATGAATATCGTTTGTGGTTATAGTACATGTGCTCAATTATGCCTTTTGGATTCTATGTGACTATGTGAAATGTCGGTATATGACCTTTTATGAAGTATTGTTATTTACTCACTACGAGAAAGTTATATTGATACTATTATTGTAGATGATTACGCGAGGGCCATAGAATGACATGAAACGTATAAGAGTGGGAATGATAAGTAAAGTCCTTGGGAAGAAGTCCCTTTTTAAGAGTGGACATTTGGGTAGTTAGGACAAACTTACATCGTACCTTTGGGTGATAGTTTTTGGTTATAATTGATTTTTTTTGGACTATTATGTCCTTTCTTATATTTTGGTTATTTTATTGTATTGATAACATTTATCCATAACTTATATCTATGCATGGTATTTTATTTCTATTGGTTTACTTTGGTTATTGTTTATTTTAGCCTTAACACTTGATATAAGAAAGACGAGGGAGCCAGACTTATTTTAAGTATGACGGTAATACCAAGTAACTTGATAATTAATGCTTCTGTAAAATAAAATTTTAAGTAGGTAAATTAGGGGTGTTACAGATCTATTTGTCAACATTATCTTTTGATGGAAGATTTACCTATCAGCTTTACTTTATGACGGGTAAATTTACCCATTAGCTTCGAGTTCTAATGGGTAAGTTACCCATCATATCTAATATTTTTTTAAAAGAAATTCTCCTTTTTATTATTTTATTAATTTATCTTGACTAAAATAATTATTAGATTCATTATTTTTTTTCCATACATATTATATTCAACGTTTAAACTAATTAAATGATGTGTGACTAATTGAGAATAAGAGAAAAAACAAGGCAAAAAAGAGTGCTGAAAAAAAAATTATATATAAATAAAATGATTAAATTAGTTAAAAATAAAAATAATAAAATTTTAAGAGTTGTGAATCTAATAATTTACGTGTATATAAAACGATCTCCAAATATATAATGTTATGTCTGTTGTCCAGCAATGTAGGTCGGGACCTCTCACACTTCTAAAATGTTTATGACAAATGTCACGGTGTTACTTTCAGATTCGAAAGTGTTGATCGAAGGACCCATCACCCCCATGACATGAAACTAGAGGTGGCAAACGGGTCATTTGGGTCGGGTTAGGGTCGGGTTGATATGGGTTGGGTCAACTTTTATTTACTATACAATCGGGTCGGGTTCGAGTTCGGGTTCGGGTCTAATTCGGTTCGGGTGTAGTTCGGGTTATGTTGCTTTGGGTCGGGTTCGGGTTCGGTTCGGGTTAATTGACGGGTCGGGTGTGATTTGGGTCGGGTCAATGCTTGGTTCTTCGGATTTCTCGGGTTCGGGTCTATTTCGGGTTTAACTTGGGTCTATAGAATTCGGGTTAGGTTTGGGTTCGGGTTTGGGTCACTTTATGGGTCGAATGTGAATCAGATCAACTAAGTGTCAGATCTATCGAGTTTTTCAAATTTGGGTCTATTTCGGGTCTATAGATTTTAGGTCAAATAAAAAAACTCAAATTAGGTATTATTTATAACAGTATGAATCATGATCGATAACGAGTTTGAACATAAAAATTAAAACTTGTATGAAATAAAATAAAATAATTTTTAATTTTTATAAAATTAACTTTAAGTATTTTTAGAATACTAATAAAATCTTTGAACACACCACCATCACAATTTAAAATAAGAGAGTTTTTTCCTAGCCATAATAGTACGGCCTTATCCTATTACTATTAGTTTGGTTTTAGCTTCTTTTGCTGTGGTTTTTTAATTTCTCAGTGTGACATTGTCACTTTTTTTCATTTTCAACAATAGATTTTAATATACAATAAATAAATATGTGATAAATAAAAATCACAATCATCAATAACTTTGTAAAAAATGAAATATCAATGTTGTCTTATGATTATAAACCCTACCCTACTTCCAATGAATTTGTCTCAATGCCTAACTTAGTAAAACAATACTCCGTCATAGCACACTAAATTCTATATTGTATGTCTGATGTCTTAAGACAATTATCTATATTATAAATATGTCGATAGATATTTATAATGGCTACAACATAGCTAATAAGTGACAATATATCGCCTTTTACATCTTAAATTACAATTATAATTTTCATGATTTCCTATATTACTTTTCCTGCATTGTTCATGTTCAATTTGCATCAACAATTCAACATGCATATCATCCATCTCCTTCGTTCTTATAATTGCTAACATGGTGGATCATGCACTTCCTTTGTTAATTGTTCTAGAAGCAAGTGCATGGTATCCTCAATAATATTCTTTGGTCATTGAATCGATGCAGAGTCATTTGATCTCCTCCTATTTCAATTCCTTCAAATAACCCATATTAGTGTACACGTCATTTCTAACGTCTCATCATCTAAGTGTTAGATTATGACATAGAATCAATCAAATTTATTGTCTTTTTATATTATACAACTTTTCTATGGATTATCATCATCCAAATAAAACACTTGGGTAATTGGGAAATCATTAATCTCATGCACCAAAGTCTAAGTTACTTGTTCACATATCTCACACATTGGTCCATTCGTACCTTTCTCAACCAACCTATTTTTAGTTAATAGCTACTCCTTATAAGCCTTTGATTATTTGAAGTATTAATCTTAATCTGATATTCTTAGTGAGGATTGTGAGGTGTTATATTTGTTGTCATTGCAAACTTGATGATGACGACTCATCCTTGACTCCCTTCAGATCTTTTAGCTCAATATCATGCCTAGCTAATATTATCCCTAGTTGGTTGTAAAGTTAATAAAGCTTTAAAATATCCAATAACTTTATAGGTTGTAAAGTATAAAGATGTAAATGTTAAACATGCTGTGAATAAATTACATATATAATTTAGTCTCAAAATTTAATTAGGGTTAGAAATACAAATAACTTTTATCTTTAAATTAAATGATTATTATAATTAATAATAACATTATATATCTAATTATTACATTTAAATACTATGAGAAAATAAACTCAAAATCTTACAATGATTAAATTTTATTTAAAAGTTTCATTTTTAACTCATTTTATTTTTTATACATTAAATACTAAATATTTTTTTAACACTTTGTCCCCTATTAAATGTTTTACTTAATTCTTATTTGTCTAACCCCCTTAATTTGTATATAAACTATAATAAGATATTAGTTAAAATATTTCTAATTTTCTAGTTACTTTATATTTTTTTAATATTTCACCTAAATCTTATTATTTTAGAGGGTTTAATTTTAAAAGTATTATTATTTTTCGTATTATTTCAACGATTTAAGTATAAATTTAATTAGGTTAAAATTTTGATAGAGATTAGGTTATTTAAATTAATCCTAGTTTTACCTATAAATCGTATTTTAAATTATTTTATTAATAATCTTTTGATCTGTAACCTAAAATTTATTTTCTAAAAATTATTCTTGATTATTTTTACCTTTTTATATTATTTATATCTATCTTAGATCGGTTTACTTTGATCGGAATTATTTTATTAATAGTCGTGACTTATAACCAAAAATAAATTCCAAAAAATTGTTTCCAATTATTTTTATCTTCTTTGTTATTTAAATATATCTCCAATCGAATTATTTTTCTATCTGATATTAACTTAAGAGGTTTAGTATTAAACGCATTATTATTATTATTATTATTATTATTATTATTATTATTATTATTATTATTATTATTATTCTTTTGACGACTTAGATATAAAAATAATTAGGCTAAAAAGTTGATAGAAACCGATTCTTTATTTTAATCCTAGTTTTACCCGTAAATCTTATTTTAAATTATTTTATTAATAATCTTTTGATCCGTAACCAAAAATAATTTCCTAAAAATTATTCTCTATTATTTTACTCTTTTCGACTATTTTACTTATCCAAATTCTAATAATTTTTCCCGAACTATTTTTTTATATCTAATATTTTAATCTACCTAAATTAAAATTAAAATTAGATAAATAAACTCTACTCTAAACCTTATCCAAACATTTCTTCGGAAGATTTTCCTATCTTCGTCCGTACATTTATATACAGATACGCACGCCATACTTACACACTCTTACACTGCATATTATACACATATACACACGCACACGGCACCGCACATCCCCCTCCTTTCATTTCATTTCACAGATTCACAGACACACGCACGCCTTACGCCTACAACTTCTTCTGCCCGTCGCAGCTCCCTCTCTGCTCCCCTCCATTTTCGATCACCAAACATCACCCCCATCGCATGACCCTGCATGCACCGTCGTCCAGCCCCTGCACCTCCATTTTCGTCGCCCAGCGTCCTCCATCCCAACGCCACCACCTCAGCCGAGCCCCCTGCACCGTGCACCAGCCCATCGCCCAAACCAGCCAGCAGCCATCCACCGTCACCCTTGACCTGGTAGCCCGAAATTCCATCCCCGAGCCAAATCTCGACCAGCTTCCTCCCTCGGTTTTTCTTCATCCAGCAGCCCCTAGCCCAGCCGTGTTTCCCTTTGCTCCGCCATCGCCCAGCCTTCCCCCGCATCACCAACCACCTTCGAACCATCTACCCCTTCCCTCCCTCTCTGTTTTGTTCGAAATTTTTCCAGCCCAGCCACAACCTCTCGCAGCAGCCTCCCAACAGCCCGTCACCCTCGACCCAGCCCTGCCAGCCTCCAGCCGCCCTGCACCGCCTACCAACCACCACCTCTGCCGCCCTTTCCTTTCCCCTGCCTCGCAGGTCGCAGCCTTGCCCGACCCTCTCGTCCAGTCAGTCGTGCCCCTTCCCCTCGTGCGTGACTCACGCTACATGCAGCGTGAGTTGCGTAGTGTTGTTACTGTTGTAATAAAATTTTGGGTACCAATATTAATTGTAAGGATATTTTGGTAATTTTAGAAAAATAAATATTTTTATACTATAATTATTATTTTATCTGATAGATATTAATTTTGTATTTGTGGTATTATTTTTAGGTACGAAAGTTTATTAATTTTGTCCTTGGTGGATACTTCCATATTTATCTACTATAACTAGTATCCCTATTATTACTCAACCATCTACAAGGATTACATGTTAGCCTGTTAAATATTAGCATGCAAATTGTGTGTACTTCAAACATATGTTAATGTTAGCCTATGTTACCTCAGGCTCAAATAGATTGTTTGTATGTTATTTCATGATTATCTTAATTTGATTATGGTATTCCATTTGTATTGCATGTGATTTCATGATTATGGTGTTCCATTTGTATTGTATGCGATTTCATGATTATGGTATACTATTTGTATTGTATGTGATTTCATGATTATCTTAATAAAATACTAATACTAATAATTTATTGTAGTTATGGAAGCTAAAAATTATGATGCTAGCAATCTTCCGGATCCTAATTTGCAAGAAGCTAATAACAAAAGGAGCTCAGTTTGGAAAGAATTTCTGAGACTTAAAGGAACCGAGACCAAGGATGGAAAAGAGAGAGCACTTTGCAGCCATTGTAAGGTGGCTTCTTTCATTGCTAGTTCACATTATGGGACAACAAATCTAAAAAGACACCTTGATAAATGTCCATCATATCAACAAATTGTGAAAGTAGAATCTAATGTTTATAACCAAAAGATCTACAGAGATCTATTAGCAAGGGCTATCATCAAACATGGGTATGCATTCTCTTGGGTTGAACACGAAGGCAATAGAGAAATTCATGCATACTTGAATAATCAAGTTAGAACCATTTGTAGAAATACTGCAAAATCGGATGTATTGAAATTGCAATCAAACTTGAAAATTGAGCTTAAGAACTATCTTCGTAGCATCCCTGGTCGTATTTGTCTGACTTCTGATATGTGGACTTCTTGTCAAACTGAGGGATATATGTGTTTGACTACTCATTTTGTGGATGCTAATTGGAAGTTGAATAGTAGAGTGCTGAATTTTCATCATATAGAAACACCACATACGGGACAAATCTTACATAATTCGGTGTTAAGTTTGCTTCAAGACTGGGGTATTGAGGATAAGATTTTCTCTATCACATTAGACAATGCCTCAAGCAATGATAGAATGCAAGATCGTTTGCGAAATACACTAAATGATCAAAAAATTTTGTTGCATGATGGCATTTACTTACATGTTCGGTGTGGTGCTCATGTTTTGAATCTCATTGTTAGGGATGGGCTTAAGGTAATAGAGGATATTGTTGTTAAGATTAGAGATAGTGTAAAATACATCAAGTGGTCAGAATCGAGGAAGACTACATTTCGAAATTGTGTGAAATTAGCTCGGATATCAGATACTAAAGCATTATGGCTTGATGTTCCCACAAGGTGGAACTCTACTTATTTGATGATTGATAGAGCTATTATTTATCGTAATGGATTTAAGGAGATGGTGGTTGTTGACCCTTTGTACAAGAATTTTCCAAGACCTCAAGAGTGGGACATGCTTGAAAAAATTCGTGATGTCTTAGAACCATTTTATGATATTACTGAGTTATTTTCTGGTAGTCAGTATCCTACGGCAAATTTGTATTTTGAGAATGTATGGAAGATCGAAATGCTTTTAAATGAGTTGATAAAGGGGGATGATGAAGTGTTAAGGAAAATGGCTATAGAAATGAAGATTAAATTTGACAAGTATTGGGCCAACTTAGATGGGAATGAATATGGTACATTATTTGCTTTTGCTGTGATTCTTGATCCTCGTTGTAAGTTGGATTTTCTAAAGTATTGCTATCAAAAATTATTTGAGGATGGAACAAGGGCTTCTTTGAAAGTCAATGATATGCGGTTTAAGTTAGGGATGCTTCTAGTGGAGTATCCTTCCGTTAATGATGGAGGAGGTACTTGTTATAACTCTTGTGGAACATCATCAACATTAGACACTAACACCCTTGGTTCTACTCGAAAGCGCAAATTTGATTTCTCTGCCGTAAGTTTACATTTCTCACCTTCCCTTAATCTTTTATATCTTTCCATTGATTTTGATTTGTTATTATATTTATATTCAATTGACTATTATATATATATATAATTTTTTTTTATCATTCTTGATTTATTATATGTATATCCATTTGCTTTTGTAATTTTTAGGGTTTTGATGAAAATGAGACTGCATTCACCTATAATGAAAAGACAAAGCTGGATAAGTATCTAGATGATCCAAGAATGGACCGCAAAATCAAGCTGAACATTCTTGACTTTTGGAGAGAGAACGAGTCTCAATATGGAGAGCTTGCACATCTAGCTAGGGATATTTTAAGTGTGCCCCTTACAACTGTTGCATCATAATCAACTTTTAGCATTGGAGGTAGAGTTTTAAGTAAGTGGAGAAGCTCGTACTTGCCTGAAAATATTGAAGCGTTGATAACTACTCGTAGTTGGTTGTATGGTTTTGAAGGTAATGTTTTTAAGGCTTTTATTTAGTTCTTTGTTTCTACATCATAGTAAATTTCTAATGTGTTATTGTTTCTCTAGCAACTAAGGAAGATGAATACGTTGGTTGCAATGTGGGGTGGGATGGAGCTAACCCCCCTACTAGACATCCTTAATAAGGTCCATAGGTACTATTTTAATTCTTTATATAATTGATAGTTAAGTATGTAGCTTTTATCCAAATGGAGTGTATTTAACTACATGTTATTTTACTACAGGGAGGACTACACTGATATTTTTGAAGAGGTTGCAGGGAGGAATATCCAAATGGGGTGATATTTTTTTTTTCTCATTGTTATATAAGCCTCAGATTAAGGTGTGTGACTTGTTGGTGTGATATTTTTGTAACAACATATGGTGATGGTTAGGTGATGTCTTTCTCTTAGCATTATAAGTTTATAACTATCCTATAGGATATCTTTTGTCTTTTAGATTGTAAATTTCTTCCTTTCTAGTTAGTATTTTTTGGTTACTTACCTCAAGGTCAGGGCTTCAATCAAAGAGAGGTATTCACCTTCATCCATTAAAGAGAAGATCAAGTATTCATTATAGGTGTGTTATCAATGCTCTAGTTTTCTTATTTACACTTGTTTGGACTTTTATTGTATTTATTTGTTAGTAATTATCAGTATATTTGATATTATTGTGTATTGTGTATCATACAATGAGTGTATGATGAAATGCTGAATTTGATTGTCAGGTCCTCATGAATCATTAATACAACGAGTGTATTATTATTATGGTCCAAAGTGTAGAGTTTAAGTTGTAGGAAATTATCAAACAAAATGAAGCAAAAATATAAATTTATGCTTATATATGTTTGCATTTATTTACATGGTTTCAAAAATTAATAAGAGTATAGAGTTAAAAATATCATATATGAATAAGAATAATCAATTATCGGTTCAAGTCTGCTTCGGGTCGGGTCGGGTTCGGGTTAGAGTTCGGGTTAGTTCGGGTTAAAGTTAAAGTTCGGGTCGGTTCGGGTTCGGATTAGAGTTCGGGTCGGTTTGGAGTTCGGGTTGGGTCGGGTTTGAGGTGTGCTCAGTTCGGGTTATCATTGATTTTGGTCACTTCGATTCGGGTCAATTTAGGTTCGGATCTTTATCGGGTTAGCTAAATTCGGGTCGGGTCCAAATTGAATCGGGTTGTTTCGAACTTTCGGGTTATGAACGAGTTTTATTTTTCGGGTTACTATCGGGTTTCAAGTCGGATTATTCGGGTTGGGTCGATCGGGTTGGGTCAACTTTGCCAGGTCTACATGAAACCCGATTTGTTTCCCGTATTTAACGGCACACCTGCGAGACCGCGGAACCTGTATCATGAAATAGTGTCCGCTACCAGCTCCTTGCCGTCCTTTTCGGCCCACAATTTAGAGTCAACTCTTTGCAATTTCATTGTCGGATCAAACATAGAAAAAGCTAGGAAAGAACGAATAGCGGAGAGTAATTATTGTCATCTTCACTTTGGAGTTCTCTTTCCAAGAAAAGGACGGTATTTCAAGTTCGATGGGCTTTTCACATTCTTTTTGGATATTCGGTCAGAATTCGGGCAGATAATTCTCTTAGTCGTGATTAAAGCTTACGAGATTGGAAGGATTGTGGAACAGAATCTTATAGATGATTCTTCATTTGCAAAATAGTCGCCCCTGGACTTCGCCTAGAAGGATAAACCCACTACCTTCTTCCATAAGGTGGGCACATTGTATATCGTTTGCGTATCACGGTATCACCTGTTTGCTGATTTAGATTGGGCCAAGACCTGCCTCTGTTTGGGTGATTAGGTTTTGCTGATTGCATGAATGTGTGTCACCCCAATGGGCTATCATAGTGATCTTAGAGTTGGCAAGATTTTTCTTTTCCTAAACTTCGAATTTGACCATGTTCAACTGAGAACCTTTTTTGGGTAATTGATACTTGTACTATTAATACCAAAAGTAGGCGTTTACGGACCGGGTCACCTGAACTAACTAGGAACAAGACTGCAAGCGCCTAAGAAAAAGATTTGTCTAGTTTCATCAAAATTCCCTATATTGCCTGAAAAAATTGTCAAGTATCAGATCCATATCTCATATACCACTGCTGCTGCCACAAACCAAGTTTTCCTGGCATGCTTTGCCTCATCTTTGTCAATCTCAGAAACCAGCTCAGGTTGTGATGGAGAAGCGCAATACCAACCATTTCAAGACTGCTGCAAGCAGATCAGTGCTGATGGACATTGTACCAATAGATGGTACTGATCCTCAACACCATTTTTAACACACCACACTGACGTTTAGTGATAAATCTTCTGTTGTATAGCATTGATCATGTGAGTTCAGCCCGCCTTCCCATCAGTCAAGTCACGAGTTTGTCTTGGTAATCCCTCTTGCTTTCACACAAGGTGATACCAATCAACTATTTGGCTCCTTGGTCCTATCTTCTCATATACTCGGCTTATGGAGTACTGACTGCTCTTCATTATCTCCAGGCAAGATAAGCTGCATCAGTTATATTCTCAACTGCATTGCCCTTTTAAAAGCCCATGATTGATTTTGTTTACTTTCATATCCATGGATTACTGCCCCCTTGATGAACATTCATGAAACCACTTGATAAACTAGTTGTCTTTGTGTTGTATCAGCTGCCGAAGAAATTACCCCATTGAGCATGATTTTAATGAAACCCTCCTTTGAGTTTTTTTGTGTGAATTATTCAATTAAGCCCATAGTTTGTATTTATTTTTGGTTTCGAATCAACACATCCATATCTAATATCAAAACCCACGCCATTCATCATCCAATTGGTCCCATATTCATCTTTGTCATATGACATCATTGACCATCCATATTCATCCTAAATTTAACCATATTCAATCTTTACACTTCTACTGCACAACAAAGCATATCCCTTAGCCCTAAACCATCTCCGTGTTGTGGTAAACACAGGCTCTTCCATGCAACCCGAGCAATTGTACTTTGCTCATTCAGTCCAAGTAACCTTCTACATTAAAGTTCAAGATAACTACAATTCTAGGCATTCAAAATAATTGTTCCAAAAACTTTGATTGCTAAACAAAACTGAGTTCAAGAGTTGAGCTCTTCCTACATCAATCAAACTAATTGGATGCCTTGTGGTTTAGTTCTTAATTTTGGCCTTAAGCTTATTTATAAAGGGTTGGTACCGGAAGTCTCTAAGGGCAAACCACCTAAATGGGGATTCCCCTCTCACCACATCAAAGGATAGTAAGAATTTGTTCCTTATAGTCAGAAAAGTGCCACTAAGGTGCACTGAGCTCTCTACTTGGTTGATTTTCAATCAAGCCTATAGCCTAAATCATCCAAGTATGCCTTGATGAGTGAAGTTGACTGAAATGTTGCTATATAGAAAATCAATAAATTATTCGCAAAGCAAAGGTATATAATTTTGAGTTTGCTATACCTTGGATGGATTCCCTTCAAACTTCTTATATCTCCATAGGCTCTTCAAGCTTCAATGTAAATACTCCATGCCAATGACACATAGGTATGGAGAGAGGGCATCTCCTCTCTTCAAACCTCTCTTGCATTGCATAGGGTTTGACAATGATTCATTTACATTAAATGAGGCTCACTTAGTGGTTGTGCATTGAATAATTATTTCAATAATCTAGGAGGGGACACCAAATGCAAGCAACATTCTTTAGAAAGCCTCATTCTATAGAATCATAGGTTTTTTGAATATCTACTTTAGTGGCATTAGGGGCTAATCCTTTCCTTGTAGTGCTTGATCAAATGCAACCGTTTGCACATTATCACGTAGTACTCTTCCTTTGCAAATGCAGCTTGTGAGATATCCACTACTTCATGTGATCACTTTTAGAACACTTTGTAAGTTAAATTGCATCATGCAATAGGTCTAGAATCGCTCACTATATATGCATTTGTCATCTCAGGGATGAGTATGTTAACTGTATTATTTACTTAGTTCAAGAAAGAAACAAAAGTCTTGCACTACTGTCACTATAACTATATGGCCTCGGTGCCTTTAAATCCCCATAAAAAAGAGTTTTATCTTTTTCAATTCTTTTTCCTTTTTCGTTATAGTTTGTTAGAATTTGGCTGCTAGTGTGAAAGTCTGTTATGAGTGTGAAGTTTGTTATGCTTTTGTTGTGTTACCTTTTTTAAGTTAGGGCATCTAGGAATTTTAAGGGTCAAAAGAGTTGCGGGTGGATGGATAAGCAAGGGCTTATGGGAGGGCCAGGACTTTGAAAAAAATTATCAACCCATTCTATCAGATTATTTGTTCATTATTGTGTCGAGGGTTCATTTTTTTCTTGATTGAGTGTTCTATTTTTCAGCTCTTTAGCTACTACCCACCACTTTTGATATCAAAGCAGTTTTGGTCCTTGAGAAGATGGCTCAAAAGAATATGGAGGTTGTACAAGAAAGAATGTGGATGACCGAGGACAAAATGGTTGTAGTTTTGAAGGAATAGGAGAAGGATATTGATGATATTAAGGCCAATACTTGATAAATACCTCAACTTGAGAGAACCATGGTGAAGTGTTGAGCAAACTGGATTAGTTGATTGTGTAAGGGATCATGCCTCATCCTTGAGTACCTTAGTGAAGCAAAAATTAGATGAAGAAGATGCAATATGGCCAAGGGTAAGGAACCATAATTAGATGTGGAGGTGTAACACTTGTAGTATCAACCAATATGACAACTAGAATTTTCCCTCTTCAATCGAGTTGACTTAATGGATGGCTATTTCCTGCAGAATGGTACTTCAACCTTGATTAGCGGTTTGGTTGGGAGTGGTGATGATGACTATGTAAGGGGAGTGCTAGTTTGGTTTCAATATGTAGAGGATGGGAATAAATATACCATGTGGAAGGGATTTTGGGAAGCTTTTCTCATTCAATTCTAGCCAAAACACAAGGAATACTTATGTGAAGAGTTTCTTGCACTTTGGCAACAATTGTCATTGGAGGAGTATCCAAAGTTGTTTGAACTGCTTGTTGAACCATCATATCAATGTATAGAATTTTGAGAGAATAATATTCTGTATATCTTCTGAGAGAGTACATGTTTTATGTATATACATCTACATGACTGAAAGATATTCCGCCTCCTAAAAAATAGGAATTAAAATATCTACCTAACTCCTAATTTTGAGGAACTAAATATTCGACACTCCCCCTCAAGTTGGGTTGTAGATATTATACATACCCAACTTGCTACACAATCTCTCAAAGTTAGGTCCTTGAAGAGCTTTTGTGAGAATATCTATGCACTGCTCCCGAGTGGGAGTGTATGTCACTTGTACTTCAAAATTCTCTATTTTCTCTGCAATGAAATGTCTATCAATTGTCACATGCTTGGTTCAATCATGATAGACTGGATCCTTTGCCATAATGATAGCTACATGGTTATCACATTTGAGCTTCACATTCTCTCTGAAATCCAAACCCAATTCAGTCATTATTCACCTAATCCATATCCCTTCACAAATAGTAACTGCAAGTGCTCTTAATTCTGATTCAACACTGCTCCTAGAGACAACTAACTGCTTTTTACTTCGCCACGTTACAAGATTTCCCCATACAAAGGAGCAATAACCAGTGGTTGATCTGCTATCTATCTGACTTCCTGCCCATTCTGTATCAGAGTATAGAGTTACATCTCGACAGTCAGTTTTTCTAAATAGTATCCCCTTTTTAGGAGTCCTTTTTAGATACTTGAGAATTTGATATACCGCCTCCTTATGTTCTTCTATCGAATTATTCATGAACTGACTAACTGTGCTCACTGTAAAACCAATGTCTGGCCTAGTGTGAGAGAGGTAAATGAGTTTTTCAACCAAACGTTGGTATCTCCCCTTTTCTACTAGAACTCCACCTTCTTCCCGTCCAAACTTTTCCTTCCAGTCCATTAGAGTACTTGCTAGTCTACAACCAAGCATACCAGTTTCCTTTAGTAAATCTAAGATGTACTTGCGTTGTGACACAAATATACCTTCGCTTGATTGAGCCATTTCCATTCCTAGAAAATACCGAAGAGGACCAAGATCTTTTACCTCAAATTCTTCAGCAAAGGCCTATTTGATCCTTGCTATTTCGTCTATATCATCTCTAGTTAGAATGATATCATCCACATAGACAATAATAACTGTCAACTTATTTGATGAGGATCGTTTCACAAACAACTTGTGATCGGTTTGGCACCGGGTAAAGCTATGTCTTTTTACTGACTTTGAGAACCGGCCAAACCATGCTCTTGGGGACTGTTTTAGTCCATATAGAGACTTCAATAGCTTACACACCTTTCTACTGTCAAACCTCTTTGAATTCCAGATAGAATCTCCATGTAAACCTCTTCTTCAAGGTTCCCATTTAAGAACGCATTTTTAATATCTAGTTGATGAAGACACCACTCTAGATTTGTAGCCAACTATAGAAGTATCTTGATAGTATTGAGTCTTAAAACCGGAGCAAATGTCTCTTGATAGTTAATTCCATAGGATTTTGTGAAGCCCCTAGCAACCAGCGTGCCTTAAACCTCTCAATGTTTTCATTTGCTTTATACTTCATAGTAAATATCCATTTGTAGCTTATTGCTTTTTTCCTAATGAAAGATCAGTAATAATCCTTGTACCATTTTTCTCCAAAGCACTAATCTCCTCTTGAACTTCTTGTTTCCATCTTAGGTGACTAAGAGCCTCTTGGATGTTTGCTGGAGTTTGAACTTCATCCATTCTTGATAGAAATACCTTGTAGGTCCCTGTTAGATTTGCATAGAAGAGAAAATCTTTAATTGGATGTTGAGTACATGTTCGAGTACCTTTTCTTAGAGCAATGGGTAGCTCTAAGTTTCCTTCTGTTGGAATCTCCTCTTGCTCTTGATCATTCTTCCCACCTGTATGAGTTTTTGCAGTTGTTGGATCCATTTCTGAATCTTGGACTGGTTTGAGATGTGTATTGGGTTCAACCTCCCCTTGAGTTTGCCTATTCTTTCTTGAATAAACTAGAAGCTCTTTGGTTGTAGATTGAGGTATTGGTTGGTTAGAGCATGTGGGTAAAGATGGTTGATCGGGTGTAGAATGAATAAAATCACAAGCTGGACTTAAGGGTTGATTTTGAGAAATAGACTGATCAGGAATAGATTCAAAATTGTGTTCAAGTGTAGAATCCCAACACTAAGGCTGAAAGTCTGTCGTGTTTTTCGCCCGAATTTCAAGCTTGGAATGATATGGACTATTATCAAAGAATGCGACATCCATGGTTTCAAACACTTTTCAAGTAATGGGACAAAAACATTTATACCCCTTTTTATTTGCTGAGTAACCAATGAAAACACATTTTGTGGATCATAGATCAAGTTTGCTTCTACTTTGGGAATAGACATGAACAAATGCGGAGCATCCAAATACCTTTGGAGGTAGATTTGAAGATAAGAATTGGGCATGAGGAAAACAATTAATAAGAACATGACAAGGTGTTTTAAGCTGAAGGACACAAGATGGTAAACGATTTGTAAGATATGCCTAAGTAAGAACAGCTTCCCCCATAGGTATTTTGGTACGATGGTCGAGAACATAATGGTGCGGGCCACTTCCAACAGTTATCTATTTTTCCTCTCTTCTACCCCATTTTGTTGTGGGGTATTGATACATGAACTCACTTGGACTATCCCTTGTTTAGACAAGCAGTCTCCTATGACAGAGTAAAAATATTCCCTAGCATTGTCGGACTTTAATATATTGATATTTATACCAAATTGATTTTGAATCATAGAGTTGAAAGTTTGGAATATCCTTGCAAGTTCAGAATTTTCATTCATAAGGAATATCCACATAAGTCTTATGTGGTCATCAACAAAGGTTACAATTACAAACCATCGTGCTCCATTAATGTTATTAACCCTTGAAGGGCTCCATATGTCACTATGAACAAGTGCAAAAGGTTTTGATGGGTGGTAGGGAATCCCTGGATAGACAGATCAAGTATGTTTTGCAAGTTGGCATATCTCACAATTGAAAGATTTTGGATTTTTATCAATAAAAAATTAGGAAATAACTTTCCGAGGTATAAAAAATTTGGATCTCCTAGCTGATAGTGCCGCATCATAATTTCACTATCTTTATTGATAATGGGATTTGAATGAAAAAGCGTAGTATTATACTAACGGGTAGAGAGACTTGTAGCAGCAACTAGGGATTTGATTGGCTTGAAGAAGTATAGTCCAGAACACATCTCAGCACTACTAATCCTCCTGTTCAAACCCAACTCCTAAAACACACATACACATTTGGGAAAAAAACTGTTAAGCAATGGTTATCACGAGTTAATTTACTGATGGAAATGAGGTTGCAATCAAGATTTGGAACATGAAACATAGATTTGAGAATAATTCTAGGTAATAATTGAACTAATCTAGTTCCAACCACTTTAGATAAAGAACCATCGGCAATCTTCACCCTGAGATTAAAGGAACACTGTTGATAGCCATAGAGAAGTGTCCTATCTCCTGTCATATGATCTGATGCCCCTGAGTCAACAATCCATTGTTTTGAGGACAGTTTACGTAAGTTTGCATGCAAACTAGTCACAACTGTAGTGGTAGAGTGATGTGAAGGGTTTTTATTCAGCAGTAGTTTTAACATATCTAGTTGTTCCTTAGTGAATGGACTGGACTTAGTTATGCCTTGTCATTCTTCAGTAACACTTGCGGAGCTTGCACGGTTGTCTTTGATTGATTTGGTTGGCTTCCAGTTTGCTGGTTTGCCATGTAATTTCTAACAAGTCTCCTTTGTATGACCAGGTCTTGAGCAATGGTCACACCAAGGCCGCCCCTTTCGTGGCTGATGTTTGTATACAAACATTGGGGGCCATGAACTATGAGTAGCAAAAACATATCCATCTAGGTTTGGAGATGGTTGTGTGTTTCCCAACATTACTCTCTTCCTGCTTTCTTCTCGGCAGACTTCTGAAAATGCCTCTTGAAAACTAGGAAGAGGTTTTGTTCCCATTATTCTACCTCCGACTTCATCTAAGCTTTTATCTAGACCCAACAGAAACTTAAAAGTTCTTTTCTGCTCAAGTATCTTACGATATAATGCACTATCATCTGGACATTTCCATTCATGGGACTCAAACATATCTAACTACTGCCAATGTTGGGTTAGTACATTGAAGTATTGTGTTACCTTCAATTCTCCTTGACGAAGGTCATGAAGGATTGCCTCCACTATAAATAGTTCTGAAATATTATCAGAACTGGAGTAAGTTTCTTTCACCGCTTCCCATATTTCATGAGCAGTTTCATATAGGAGAAAATTTTCACCAATATCAACATTCATTGAATTAATGAGCCAAGACATAATTTGATGATTTTTGGCCTTCCACTTCTTATAGTTTGGATCATTTTCCTGAGGAATTTTGGTTTCTCGGGACAAGTAATCCTCTTTTTCTCTGCCACCAATGAACATACGGACGGATTGGGACCAGTGCAGATAGTTTTGTCCATTGAGTTTATGATTTGTGATGAGAAGAGAGGTATTTTCAGTCATTCCAGAATTTCTAGAGTTTGAATTATGGAAAGGAGAGGAGGAGGTTTCAGAGATGGACCTTGTTTGTTCATTCGCCATTTGGGAGAAAAAATTGAGATTTTCTCGAAAAAACTGAGAATGCTGGGAGAATCTGAGGATGCCGGTGAGGAGGAAGACGGCTAGGGTTTTTTAGAATTTCCTTGCTCTGATACCATGTAGGATTTTGAGAATGATATTCTGTTCTTCTTGAGAGAGTACATGATTTATTTATATACATCCACATAACTGAAAGATATTCTGACTCCTAAAATCCAGCAACTGAAAGATATTCTACCTCCTAAAAAACAGGAATTAAAATATCTACCTAATTCCTAACTTTGGGATTAGTGGTTTTGCTGGATCACCATGAGCTAAATAAGGTCACGAATCCTGTCAAATTCCCCTGTTTAGTTTGAATTGAAAGGGGCTGTGGTATTCTCAAAGCTAGATTTGTAGTCATGTTTTCATCAAATCCGGGAGAGTCTAGATGATATTCCAAAGATTGCATTCCTCACTCACGAAGGACACTATGAACTTTTGGTAATGCTGTTTAGGTTTATGAATGCAATGGCCATCCGCCATTCATTGTTAAATGCTGTATTTAAGACTTTTCTTTGTAGGTTGGTGCTGTTATTTTTTGAGGCTATACTCTTTTAAAGTCTGTTCATAGAGGAGCATATCTGCCACCTCAACTTGGTCTTTGAAGTGCTGTTGCCAATTCTTCTGCTGTGAACATGAAGATATGTGTTTTTGGGCAGTCCGAATTGGAGTTTCTCAGGCATATTGTATGAGCTAACAGACTTGTAGTTGATCCATCTAACCTTCAATGTGTAAAAGGTTAGCCAGTACCTAAGACATTAAAGGAGTTAGGGGGATTCTTTGGCATCGAGTGTAAGTAGAGGCAGAAGCTGTTCTGCCTGCTCTCTGCACTGTGTGGGTGAATGATTTGAGCTCTCTTCAATCTGTTGTTGCGACTGATCCAATATTTGGGTCTATATTTTGAGGAATACACAAGGAGATCAGACGATCAGTGGGTACAGCTTGATCCAAGGCAAATTGATGCATAACAACCAACTACTGATACCTGCCCAATCTCCCTTGAAACAAAAAATACTGCCTGAATTCTGTGGTCATGGTATAGGAGGGCATTCTGGGGGTGCTAAGGACTTTTCACAGGTTGTCCTGTGAGGTTTATTTGTTGGAAATGAGGAAGGATGTACATGAGTTTTTTACAGGTTGCGCGGTGTGTCAACAGAATAAGTACCAAGCATTAAGTACTGTTGGGCTGCTACAGCCTTTACCAATTCCACAGCAGGTTTGGGAAGATAAGTTGTTGGATTTTATCAAGGGATGACCAAACTCTGTTTATCATGGTCACAATATGATTGTATCATGGTTGTAGTGGATCGCTTGACAAAATATGCACATTCCATTCCCTTTAAGCTTCTTTTTATTGCACATACAGTGACAGCCACATTTGTTAAGGAGATCATCTGCCTACATGGTGTCCTAAAATCCATCATCTGGAATTGGATAAAGTATTTGTGATGACTTTTGGAAAGAGCTGTTTAAGATGCAGGGCACCACACTTAAGTTCGGTTCGGCATATCACCCACAAACGAATGGGCAAATGGATGTAGTCAATAGAAGTTTGGAGATTACCTCTGCTGATTTGCGGGGATAGATCCAAACAGTGGGTGAAATGGTCCCTTTTGCATAGTTCTGGTATAACAGTTCTTGCCATTCAGCTATACAGACTACACCCTTCAATGTTTATATGGTAGTGACCCTTCTCCTGTGCTGCAGTATGAGGATGGCACTACACCTTTTTCTTATGTAGATCAGGACCTCCTGGACAGAGATGTCTGCCTGGAAGAATTTAAGTACCATTTTTATTATGAATAGATCAGAAAGAAGCAACAAGCTGATAAAAAGAGGCACAAACAGACTCATTCAATTGGAAGCTGGGTGCTTGTAAAATCAAACCTTATCAGCATTGATCTCCCACTGAGGGGTTGATTGGGAAATTTGTACCAAGATATTTTGGTCCATACCAGGTGGTGGCTAAAGTTGGGAAGGTTGCTTATTGCCCATCCACCAACAGTGTAAAACTCTTGCTAAAGTTGCCAGAATCAATATCTACTCACCCAGTTTTCCATGTATCAATGATTCAACCAGCAGCTGGGACAGGCAGCCAAGCAGAGCCATTCACCCCTGTTTTGCTGCTGACATAGGGTTGAAGGTGGAACCTGATGCAGTGCTTGATTTGCCCTACAGTCAGCAGGGCATCATGGAGGTTTTGGTTCAGTGGAAAGTGTTGCCAGATTTTGAGTTCTCTTGGGAAGAGTTTGACCTACTCAACCAGCAGTTTCCGGCCTTTCACCTTGAGGACAAGGTGAAGCTTTGTGGGGGGAGTATTGATAAGTCCCTCATCATTTCATATATGTTAGGAGGGGCAAAAGACCTGGGGATTGAGTCTTTGGACTGGATGATTATTAGGGGGTGTGTCGCTATATTTTTCTCATTTCTTCCTTTAATTATGGTCTGTTTGGGTCTGTCTGCGTTTGGCCGTTATCATGGAGTCTGGTATGAGTGTGCAGTCATGCTTTTCTCAAGTTCTTTTTTCTGTTTTAGTGAGTCAGGGCATCTGGGAATCTGTTATGTTGATATATAAGGGTCAAGGGAGCTGAAGGTGTAGAGGAAAAGAGTGTAAGGGCTGTATGGGAGGGGCAAGGACCTCGAATACTGGGCATCATTACTCTCTGATTATCACTTATCAACCCAGATTCCCTCAGTTTATTTCTCCTTTCTTAATTTTCTGCTTGCTTGAGTGTTTTGGTTTTCAATTCTTTAGCTGCTACCTACCACATTTATGCCTTAACTTATGTTTAGTTTTATAGTTACCAAAAGATTGGCAATCCGTAGAGTTGGGCATCAAGGGTATCTGTTATGCCATTTGGAGAAGGATCAACTCTTGTTGACCCATTCTCTTTCATATAACTCAGTAGTTTCATGCTATCGACTTACCTTGAAATTGGACTCAAAACATTTCTGATTGTGTATAGTGGCCAGTCCTATAGTTATTTTGAACTCTCTCCAGTCATTTGGTTGATGCAAGGGACTTAAGTTACAAACTTGCTGTACTGAAGTAAGAATTTTGCACTAAATTACAAGATGTTTCAAAAGCTAATGAATTTTATCTAGGCATATTTTTGGGGTAAGCATGTATGAGTTCACCACCTTTTGCCTAGGTGATCAATCTGTAAAAGATGCCCACAAGATTACAAGTATTCTTGCCTTTTAAGGACATGAAAATTGCTTTCTCTGATACAATATGACAATGAAGAAAAACATTGGTGCTATATGTGCACGGTGTTTCCATTTGAAGCAGTGTTTTGTTTCTTCTTTATGTTTAAATACTTCACTTAGATCCAGCTCTGTTCTTGGCCAAACAAAGTGTTGGATTTTATGGCAGTCCATTATTAGCTGCAATATGGTACAAAGGAAAGCTCTCCCTAAGGATTTGGCATTCGTGATGATAATTGTAAATTTAGTGCTTGCTAATGATGAAATAATGTTCTGTAATGGATATTGGAGTTGAAGAGTTGCAGCTCAACTTTAATTTTGTGGAAAATTTTCAGGAGAACAGTTGGCTACCGATTTTGCTGGCTGCAATATCCAACTTCCTTTCCACATATTGGTAGCTGTGTTGGAGGTCAGTTACAGAAACTGGTTTTCAACAATATTATTAAGCATACTTGTGTTAATGTTTATGACCTGTGGCTTTTGATTGAAGAAAAGATGTTCTTTCTTAATTGTTCTAGCATCAGTGGAATTTGATTTAGATATCATGCTGTCTTGACATCGGTTCTATGTCGTCTTAGAAAACATTTGAAGTGCGTGACATTATAGGATGATCATCCTATTTGATTTAATTAATTTATAAAAAAGTTAATAATTAGTAGTCACTTTAGTGTTGTGAAGTATTATACGTAAAGCTACATCTAATATGGGCATTCATTTGATTTTCTTGATTCGTTGGGAATAATAATACCTGAAGAACAGCAGGCTCACTACATTTCCCCCTAATTTTTGAATTTGCATTCAATCGCTTTAGTGTATGAACTCCGTCACTAGTCATATCCTATCTATTTTAGCTCTGCGAACTTTGCATGACATCCTTGGCCTTTTGGGTTGTAAGTGTTCATACTAGGTTATGATGACCATTTCTACTAGCATGTTAACTGCTCTTTAAAAGGGAACTCCCAGAGGTTTCTCCATATTTGCATCTAGTCTGACCTCAAGTTATCACTACTAGAAACATGGGTATTGGGGACGGTTATAAATCCATATATGATGTTTAATAACCATCCTTAATGTTATACTGACGGTTCCTAGACCCATCTCTAGAGAAAGTATGGGGAGTGGTCTAGCAACGGTTCCAAGAACCGTCGGTATATATGTTTGGGGTTGGTTACTAAGCATCCCTAGCCCTTTTTTTTTAATGTTTTATCTTTTAAGAAATAATATTTGGGACAGTTTATAACAGTCCCTAAAAGATGTTACTGATATTTAGTAATAATCCGTACGTATATCATTTGAATTTTTTTTGAAAACAAAACATCTTTTGGGGGATGATTCCTAAGCGTCCTGATTTTGTATTCCTGTGCCACAAGCATTAGTGATATTATTTGGCTTCAAGCTTCTTAAGAGTTACCTGCTAATTTAAACATATATGTATATATATATATATATCTTAATTTTAAGCAACCTAATATAATTTGATCATTTCTACCTGCTAAAACATAATTAAACTTCAATGTTCATAGATATATCTAATGTAATATTACAGTAGTTTTCAAACTACATCAAAATGAGATTAATATTTGACAAGTATTGATCAGAATCAAAAGTTGCAGAATATCAAATTGATATCCCTCACTGAACAATAAAGGTCAAGAATAGTTTTTTGAGGTCAGTTGTATATCATCTTCTCCACTAATGTGTCTTAAAGCAGCCATCTGTGTTATAAAACAGCAATGCAAATTACTATTGCAATACTACCAATACGCATCTTTTAATAAATTACAACTCTTAACATATGTCTCAAAGTTTCAGTCATGACACAAATCCAAACAACAAACTAGAAAAACCTACAAAAACAGTTGCAAATCAACCAGGAAACCCAAAAGCCTCCTGCTTTTAACAATAAGTTTTGTGTGTATAATCCAATTTTCCATTTGCTACTGATTTATTGTGATTTTAGTGTGCAATCAACATTTTTTTTCCTCCCCCACTCCAGACAAGAACTACTTAAGATAGGTTTAATATAACGTTAGAAAGGTGTAGGTTCAATTGTGTTGAGTTGAATTTGTTTCTACTAGTTGCTTGTGATTTATGAAAGTTTGATTATATGTTGTTAATAATATCTGAATGTGATATTTCCCTAGATAAATTCATGTTTTTAGACCTAAAAAATGATGGGAAATTGAGCACACAAAGTAAGAAAAAGATTGTCTAAGTTTTATGGATTCTATTGAATCGTAAAATCACTATTTTTCTTTATGCTTTATCTTGGTTTTGCAACTGATCTGCATGTATTATTTCAAACATGAAACTGATTTAGTTTCCACTTATAAACATTCTTGCAGACTAACAATATCTTTGGAAATTCAATTTACTCAAAGCATAATCATGTTAGATAAGTTTGGATGGGCTTCTAAGCACTTTTGGAAGTAAATTTGTCATGTGTTGAGCTGATTTCTGATGTGCAATACCAGATCTGGTTGTCTAATTTTTGTTTCTGTTTTCTATATAATTTGAATGCTAAAACTTAGCTTAAGTTAGTTCATAAGCATAGGGATATATATATAGGGTTGGGTTTGAAGGTTACCAATATATTTTTCTCCCTAAATCTCTTTCTATTTGTGGTCTCCTAAGTTGGCTTTGGTTGCTCATAGAAACAGACTTCAAGTATACTAAACACAACATAAAAATAGTATAAACCAGCAGCAAAATAGCATGAAATTGATAAACCACTGGTCAGGTTCACTTAGGCTAGGCGTGGGAAGGTCGAGGTTGGGGGAGATGGTTTAGCTGGAGCTACTGGTGCTGACTTGGCTGTGACTTAGCCAGCCTGTTATGATTTGAGTCTGTTATTAATACTACAATTATTATTACTATTACTTAACTGGGTATTTTACATGTAGGGGAGGAGTATTATGGAGTGTTAATATTAAGTCTGTTAGTCGGTATGCTTTGCTGGCAGTTAGGTGGGTGGGGAGGGGTAATTCTATTAGGATTTTTGGGAATTAAATAGGGGAGGGATGTTGGGAAGGAGGCAAGGAGGAATTGGAAGAAGTGGGAGGCACTAGTTTCTCGAACACCTGGCTTGTATCCATCTCTATCTCTCATTTCTCAATACACATTATCTTTTTCCTATCATCTATGCTGTTATAATTGTTGTGGTTACTGTTTCTATTTTGTTATGTTTTGATCATCGTGGTATTAGAGCCGTGATGGCTAGGAAACAAAATGACACTGAAGAATTTGGAAGAGAAAGCAGGGATTACGTAAGAGGAGTGGCCGCGAGATGTAGGGGCACTACAGTTAGACACTCAGAGATTGGATAGGGTCATCTGGGAGTTATCTAAGATGGATGTGCTGATTAGTCGAGGGGAATCTAGTGTTCCGGCCACGGAGAATGGAAATGAGAAGATGGGAAGGGAAATCAGGATGAAACCTCAAATAGATTGGAGACTCAAGAGTCAGATGGAGAGTATAGGAATGAGCCTCGAGCTGTACATCAAATGGAGCTACCTCTCTTCAATGGCAGTGACCTTGATGGGTGGATTTTTAGGGCTGAATGCTACTTCAACCTGAACCGACTGACGGAGGGGGAAAAACTAGATGCTACGGTAGTGACAATGGAGGGTTGTGCCTTATCTTGGTTTCAGTATACAGAGAAGGCACGGAAATTCACCTCTTGGGCTGGATTAAAGGAGGCATTACTACTTCGATTTAGAACAAAACAAGAGGGGACTCTTTGTGAGTGTTTCCTTTCCATTAGACAAGAAGCCTCCATTGAAGAGTACCTAGAAAGGTTCGAAGTAATAGCGGCACTGCTACAGGGACGATTGACCGGGGAGATTTTGGAAAGTACGTTCCTCAATGGACTTAAGCCAACCTTTCGAGTGGAGATCTGTTTGATGAAGCCAGGGAGCCTCTTGGAGATGATGGAGGCTGCCTAACTGATTGAGGATAAGCATCGGGTTGTTCAAGTGGGTCGGTTTGGGTCTAGGGGTAGTATGGACGGCGCCACTAGTGCCCAAGGTAATATTCCAGGCCCAAAGGTTTCAAGCTCATATTACTTGACTTCTTCAACCCACTCGAGCCTAGTGGGTATGAAGGCGGCGAAGAGCTGCAACTTAGGTCGGACTATGAACTTCATCGGCTGCACCAACACCAAAGGGAACTCCACCAACCGGCGACCCTTTGGGTTCTGGCGACTTAGTGATGCTGAGTATCAACGGAGGAAGGATAGGGGTTTGTGTTTTCGCTGCAATGAGAAATTTATGCCAGGGCACAAGTGCAAAAATCATCTGTTGCAGTTGTTACTGCTGGATGATTCTCTCTCTAGAAGAAATCGAAGATTGAGTTATCCATGAACTTGGTAGTTGGGTTCACCTTCGCAAGAACTATGAAGCTTGCGGGGGAGATGAAAGGCACCTAGGTAACCATGCTTGTCGATAGTGGAGCAACTTACAACTTCATTGCAATGGATGTGGTTTGAAGGTTGCAGCTACCGCTGACCCCCACTAGTGCATATGGGCTCATTATGGGGATAGGCGGGTCGGTCGAGGCTCAAGGATTATGTAAGTCACTACCACTCTCTTTGCAAGGGATCGATGTATGTAACGACTTCTTATCCCTTGAACTAGAAAATGCAGATTTCATTTTGGCAATACAATAGCTAGAGAAACTCAGAATGATGTTGGTAAATTGGAACGCGCTAATTATGAAATTCGTTGTGGGCCAGCAAATTGTGGAGCTAAGTGGGGACCCAGGGTTATGCAAAACTTGGATCTCACTAAGGTCCATGATGAAGACCATCCGAAAGGAGGGGAAGGGGATCTTGTTGGAGTGTCGTGCAATGGAAGTAGTAGAGAAATACTTGTAGGGAACAACCCAAGTTGCTAAGGATGCCTAATAGGTGTTGGTTGAGTTTTAGGATGTGTTGGGAGCTCCAATGGGTCTTCCACAGTAGCTAGCCTTAGATCACTGCATTAAGCTAGAGTAGGGACAGCAACTTATGAGCGTTAGAGCCTACAAATGCCCCTAAGCTCAAAAAGATGAGATAGAAAAGTTGGTGCAAGAAATGATGGCAGCAGGCAGCATTCAACCAAGTCATAGTCCCTTCTCTAGTCCCGTGCTTCTAGTGAGGAAGGACGGTGGTTGGTGCTTCTGTGTAGAATACCGTGCCCTAAATAGAGCAACCATCCCCGATAAGTTTCCAATACCAGTCATTGAAGAGTTGTTAGATGAGCTCTATGATGCAAGAGTATCCTCTAAGCTTGACTTGAAGTTGGGATATAATCAAAATAGGGTGCGGCTAGAAGATGTGCCCAAAACGGCCTTTAGAACTCACAAAGGTCATTATGAATTCCTTGTAATGCCATTTGGGCCAATGAATGCTCCAGCTACTTTTCAGGCATTGATGAATGACATTTTCAAGCCTTACTTGAGGAAATTCGTTCTTGTATTCTTTGATGACATATTAGTGTATAGTCCTAGTATGGAGGCTCATGTGGAGCATTTGGGAATTGTGTTCGACCTGCTGCATGCAGACTCATTATTTGTTAACCAAAAAAAAATGCTTGTTTGGTTAAAAGGAGCTGGAATATCTTGGTCATATTGTCTCAGCAATAGGGGTTTCAGCCGACCTATCCAAAATAAAGTTAATGGTTGATTGGCCAACACCTAAGAATTTATGAGAGCTGCAGGATTTCCTTGGTCTCATAGGATATTACTGGAAATTCGTCCATCAATATGAGCATATAGCTGCACCCTTGACTGCCTAGCTTAAAAAGTATAGCTTTGACTGGAATTGGAGCAGTACTCACCTAGGATGGGCAGCTAATACCTTACTTGAGCAAGGCTCTCGGGCAGAAACACCGAGGGATGTCCATATATGAAAAAGAATACCTAGCCATACTCATGGTAGTGGATAAATGGCGCCACTATTTGAAAGGAAGGAAGTTTGTGATTCAAACAGATCAGTAGAGCTTGAAGCACCTGCCGGAACAAAAGCTAACTACTCATGTCCAGAAAAAGGGGTTGACAAAGCTGCTAGGGTTGCACTACATAGTCCAGTATAAGAAGGGAGCAGAGAACAAGGTAGCAGATGCTCTATCCAGAAAGGAAGGTGAAGACTCAGCAAAATTGGCTACGATCTTAGTGGGAGTCCCTTCTTGGATGACTGAGGTGGAGGAAATCTATGCAGGGGATGAGGAAGCTCAAGAATTGCTTACTGCCCTAGCAATTGATCCTTCCTCGAAACCAGACTACATATTGCAACAGGGTTTATTGAGGTATAAGGGTAAAGTGTTTCTAGGAGCATCAGGACAAGTAAGGGCTAAGATACTCCACACCTTTCACAATTCTCCACTAGGGGGCCATACTGGGATACAGGCAACCTATCACAAAATTAAGTCCACTTTCTATTGGCCAAATATGCTCTAGAGCATTAAGGAGCATGTGCAAGCTTGTGATAATTGCCAACGAAAAAAAGCTGAGCACCAACCTTATCTCGGGCTACTTCAACCTCTTCCAATTCCCTCTCAAGCATGGGAAACGGTTACCATGGACTTCATTGAAGCTCTTCCTAAATCAGGAACCTATGACACTGTGTTAGTGGTCGTGGACAAGCTCACCAAATTCGCTCACTTCTTACCTCTGACACACCCTTTTACAGCTCCCCAAGTTGCCAAAGTATTCTTTGATACTGTTTTTTAAATTGCACGGGCTGCCTGCAGTGATCATTTCAGACCATGACAAGGTATTCACTAGCTTGTTTTGGCAATCTCTCTTCAAAAGTCTGGGAATCAACCTCCACATGAGCACTGCGTACCACCTAGAAACGGATGACCAAACGGAGAGGCTAAATCAATGTCTAGAGCAATATCTCCGCTGCATGTCTTACCAGTGCCCCCGCAAATGGTCGTGATGGCTAGCATTGGCAGAATGGCAGCACAATACCTCATTTCATTTAGCCATCAAAACGACACCCTTTATAGCCTTGTATAGCTATGATCCTCCCTAGAGCTGTTGGGTGTCTCCAGGGTCTCTCGTGTAGCTGTTGCCAATGACTTTATACATGATAGGGCCCAAATTAATAGACTTTTGCAGGATCAACTCATCAAAGCTTGAAATCGTATGAAGCACTATGCAGATAGAAGAAGGATAGACCGCAACTTTCAAGAAGGGGACATGGTTTTATTGAAATTGCAGCCATATCGGCAGACTTCCTTATCTGTCCTCAGAAGTTTGAAATTGGCATCCAGATATTATGGACCCTGTAAGGTATTGTCAAGGGAGCGATAGCTTATTGTCTAAAACTACCTGTAGGAAGTTCCATCCATCCTGTCTTCCATGTCTCTATGCTCAAGAGGTACAAGGAAGTTTATCAAGCTGCTAATGCCACACTATCACTACTGAATGCAGAGGACCAACCGCTAGTTGCTCCTATTGGGGTGTTGGACAAAAGGGTGATCAAAAGACATAACAAGGGTGTCACACAGATCCTAGTTCAATAGTTGGATTTGGGTCCAAAAAATGCAACTTGGGAGGACTTTTCTGCTATTCAAGCTCAGTTCCCTTCATTTGATCCTTGGGGACAAGGATTTCTGCACTAGGGGCAATTGTTAGGGAAGAAGAGGAGGGCCAAACGGGGAATTGAGGCAAGGCTAGAACCGTAGGGAGGGGGGTTAGTTTTTCTGTTAAAATGGAGAATTTCCCTTAGACGTGTAATGGTCCATGTGTGCCAACAATAGTCTCATTTGGTTATGGAAAATCTTGATGTATAAAACCTACGATTGCATTAGGGGAATATATGATTTTGTTGCTGATAATCTACTCTCCCCCATTTCCTCTCGCTCTATTTCTCTTTCCCATATCCTTTCCCTCTTTCACCTCTGTCATTCCTCTCTTATTTCCTTGTGATCAGTCACTGGTGTGAAATTTATTTGGATTTTAATGATGTCTTGTAACACCTTTGAAATGGCCTAGCTATCGGCATATATATACATATATGAAGGTTGTATATTTGTATGTGTGCGTGCGCGTCTATATATATATATATATATATATATATACAAAGTAAGAAAATAGGCACTTACGACGGAAATTCAGATTGATATCAAAACCCTAAAATGCCAAAATTATATATATATATATATATATATATATATAGACACACACACACACACACACCTATATATATAGAATCCAACAGTTGCAAGCAATTAGATTTGATCGGTTAGTGTATATAGAGAATAAATTTCACTTTTAATCTAATTTATACTATGCCTAGATGATATATTATCCCATGAAGAGGTAAAAATTCAAAACTAGAAAAAACTAACCCGAGTTCAAAATTAGGAGACCTAGCAGCTACAACGATGAAGAATGCAGAAGAGATGAGGGTTGGTGACTAGCTCAAATTGACAATGATAGTGGGGGGACAAACGACAAAGGCAGTGGAAAAGGCTAGGGGTGGGTGAGGGCGAACGACAAGGGGAAATGGCAAGGGAAAACAACAAGGGCAAACGATGAGGGTGGATGGCAGGGTAGAGGCTAGGGACAAACGGTGAGGGTAAACGACGAGGGAGAATGGAAATGGCTAATGATAGGGTAAATGGCAACAATCAAATAGAGGACGAGGTTAGAGAAGAATGGCGAATGGTGAATGGCGTTGAAAGTTTTAGCTAGGAGGTTGAGGAGAAACAATAAGGGTCTAAGAGTGAGAGGTAATTTGTGTGCATGCTTAAATAGGTGGGAAAATTTGAGAATATCACTACTGAAGTTTTTGGAGCTTAGGGATGATGCTTAGCCATTCCTAAAATCCAATTTTATCAACGGTTCTAAACTGTTACTATATGCTGTGTTTTTTACCTTAATCCAAAGGTTCCCCTAACCTTCCCCAAATTACCAATTGTCATACACCACTTTTGCTGTAGTGTTTCTTTACCTTTGAGGTTACTTTGTTTATATTTCCCTAAATTGTTATATTTGCTATCCTCATTCCTTTTAGGAACACAATGAAATGATATATATTTATATTTATGTCTTTTTCGTTTATATATGGATTTTAGCATCCAAAAAACATTAGGTGATAAATTGAATGCTATGTTAGAAGTACATATCATCAGTGAAGCTGACAGGGCTGATTTATATTTTGGAACCTTTGCTCTTCTTCACTATAAGCAACATTTGTGGTATTTTACTCTGGTTCCTCTAACCTTTGGTTCTCTTGTGAATAATATGTTTCCAGAGAAACAGGTGGTGTATTCTCAAAAAATAAAAAGTGAGTCGGATTCTAATCATTCTTTGGATATGTCTGATAATGTGGAAATTAGATGCTCAAGAATGAAACGTGACATTCTTCTGCAGGTAAGTATTTCAAAGCACCCGAACGATTCAATATGTCTCATATGGCCCTTTCCCCCTTTTTTAAAGCAATATTGTCAGCCAGTCGAGTCTTATTCTCTGTACTTTCAAATTCTAAGTAGCATCTTCCTAAGATGTAGGGTTTTAAACCATACAACTACTTATATGAAATCAAATTGATTGGTTGATGGGGATCTCTCTTGTTATCTATGATTTGGTTGGGTTTAGGAAGATCTTCAATCAAGTTAGAAGACGTTGATGTCGATTGTTTGGTTCAAATGGGATGTAGGATGAAGATATGTGTGAATCTTCCACCAAGATTCAACACTAAGGGTTCTAAGTGGAATTACTCCAAGTAATTCCTAATAAGAATATTATCTCACAAAAGAGAGAATTTGTAAGCCAAGTGCTCAAAAGTTTATTCACTTCAATATCATAATTTGCCGTGTACAATGTTCCCTAATGAGTATATATAGTACTCATACATGAAATTATGATATTGAAGTGCTCAAAAGTTTAATCACTACTAATTACTAATTACTTAACAACTAGCATAGTTATTACCCCCATTTACACTTTGGTAACAACCTCTAGTGCCGTGAGTCATGAGTTAACATAACCAAGTCACCTCATGGCTGGTTTAGTTACGTAATTAATTAGAGTTAGCTTTAATACTCTAAAAAACGTAATTAAACGCCTAATTAAAGGATATTAACTACAATATTACATGCATTTAAATCGGTTAATACATACATGAAATAACAAGCTACGAAACCCTCAATTATACATGACATCCTAGGGTTCACTATAAGTGCTACAAATAATGAGTCTTTGCATGCTTACTGTCTTGTCCTCCATTCATGCCATAGCTTTGAATGTTTGTATGTCTTGTACACAAACATGTCTTAAATGGCTTGACATCTTAAGTATCTTTTTGTTGCACATATGTACACAAAAAATCTTAAATTATCTTTAGAATTAATAGTAAAAATATCACAAGAAACATTAAGATAACCGGTTCCATTATTAAGAATGATAATTCTTCATTATCAAGAGGATCATTATATGCGCCTGCATCATTCTCCCTTGGTTGAGTAGAATTGGTCCTCAAGTTCGCATCATCATAATATGGAGACAAATCACCTACATTAAAAGTTATTGATATTCCACCATAAGAATCAGGTAAATCAAGTTCATAATCATTATCTTCAAATTTTGTAAGTATTTTAAAAAGACCATATGCTCTAGGCATTAATTTGTTTTTACGTAAGTGAGGAAATCTTTATTTATGTAAATTTAACCTCTTTAAAATATATAAATCCGCAACATGTGTGGTATCATCAGTTTTATCACATGATATGAAATGAGTCATTTCAAAAAATTTATCGACCCTTATGAGTTCCTACATGCACATAAATCCAAGTAACTTAGCATCCATCATGACTAATAGTGTAGAATTTTTAGATAAAGCATCGGCTACGACATTTTCTTTACCATCTAAATATTTGACAGAGAATGCGAAATATTGTATGAAACTTACCCACTTTGCATGTCTTGGAATCATTTTCTTTTTCCTATATAAGTATTTTAGATTTTCATGATCTAAATGCCACACAAAGGGTTTAGGTCTTAAATAATGACTCCGTGTCTCTAGGCTACGAATGATGGTATAGGATTCCTTCTCATAAGTAGAGTAGTTCAACTTGGCCCCATTTAATTTTTCACTGAAATATGCAATAGTCCTTTTTTCTTATGAAAGTACTCCTCCAATCCCTACCCCGCTAGCATCACAAGTTACTTCAAATAGTAATTCAAAATTAGGTCAGGATAAGAGTGGAGCATTACACAATTTAGCTTTAGGAGTCTCAAAGGCTTTAGTGGCTATATCTCCCCAATTAAACTCTCCTTTTTTCATAAGTTGAGTTATAATCTTTAATAAATCGTCTATAAAAACCATCTAATTTGCGAAAACTTCTCACTTCATGAATGTTCTTAGGAATAGACCATTCTCCAATAGCTTTAATTTTAGATGGATCAACTTTAATACTTTCTCTACTCACAATATACCCAAAAATATAACTCTAGGAAGCATGAAATCACACTTCTCTAATTTCCCATAAAGTTTTGTATCCATTAAACTTTCAAATAATTTAGGGATAAGTAGGGCGGAAACACAATAGGGACTCATACTTGCTTTAACATACCCCTTCTCTACTAACTCTTGTATTTGTTTTTGAAGTTTCTTAAATTTCTCTGAATTACTTCGATAGGTTGGTTTATTAAGTAAGACATTTTAGGGATTAAATCAATAGCATGCTCAATACCTCTTATAGGTGGTAGTCTAGGTGGAAGATCATTTAGGAACACATCATTAAATTCATCAAGTAGTCTAGTAAGCTTAGGGTTATCATTTTTAATATCCCCATATTGAGTTTCTTTCACTATTAGAGCATAGCATATTGTAACACCCCCAAAATTTACACATTTTTTTTTAAAACAATACTTATAAATTAAAACCGTAAATTCTAGGGATGTTACTGCCACACTTAGTACCAGACCGGTTCACTCCTACCGTTCCAATACCAAGTGCTAAGGCTAAGAAAAACAACTCATAACATTATTAAATAATCCAAATTCATAAATACAGGAATCAAGTACGCATAAGTCTTTACACAATCCAAAATACGAGAGTTAGTTTTTCAGGGAAAAGATGTAACTACAATAATGAAATTGTTTCTGAAGTGCTAATCATAAATAAAGAAAATGGTAATAATAATCTCAAATGGAAAGCCGGCCACGTCACTCCGGGAACTGATCCAACCCAAACATCACTTGGCCCCACCTGATATCCCATAGACATCGATCGCATTAGAAAAAACATCTCCTACTTGTAGCAAGCCAGCTAGGCCTTCTACTCGTAGGAATGAGCAGCACCTATAAAAAGGGTAATCAATACGCTACGTACTGAGTAAGGTAACCGAGCACTAAGGCCAATATATAATCACATAAACTCATACAGGATAATATTCAACTTACACTTTCAAGCCCACATATATAATGTATAAGGCCATACAGATAAGTATACAGCTTATAAATGATCAAGCCCATACATAAAGGCCCAAACAGTCTAGATTAGTAAATTATAATCTCTTTTCGATATCCAATTCACACTATGCTCTTTATTAACCCATGCAAGTACAGGAACCTCCCACTATTTTAACCGGTGGATCGGTTACACATAGGGCGCCTTGCCCTAACCACTATTACAACCGGTGGATCGGTCACGCATAGGGTAAAAACCCTAACCACTATTCCTTACCGGTGGATCGGTTTAGTTCATGCTTGCATAGTGTTCCACTGTAAGTAATTAGTATATTTTAGGTGCTTTAGCAAAACTCTAGTTTGTGTTTATTGAGCTCGGGAACCCCCACTATTATAACTGGTGGATTGGTTACGCATAGGGCATCCTGCCCTAACCACTATTATAACCGGTGGATCGGTCGCACATAGGGTAAAACCCTAACCACTATTCCTGACCGGTGGATCGGCTAGTCCTGTCTCAATATCTTCCACTTTAAGTAATTAATATCTTAAGTATCTTATTCACAAGCTTTGACCCTGAAATGCATGACTGCCTTCTATAGTTCTCATCCTCCAACCCTAGTTATTCCCACCATACCATGGTAACCACACAAACCCTAACTCCCATGCAACCATTACTCTCACATGCAACCCTAGCTCCACGTAAACCCTGGCTCCCATGCAAACCCTAAAACCATCATGCAAAACCCTAACACCACCGTACAATCCTAATACCACCATGCAACCCTAATACCACCACGCAGACTCTAATACCACCATGCAACCATTAATACTACCATGCAAACCCTAATACCACCATGCAACCATTAATACAACCATGTAAACCCTGATACCACTATACTAAAACCGTAATACCACATTTTTACGCTCCCCATCATTATTTTACAACCCCATCATGCATGTCCCGAGGTCACATCATACCATAATAATAACACATTTATACACATCATTCTCATGTCACAATTATTTAGACAAAACACACCTCAACCTTCATATCATGCTATATTCATAATAGTTATACAATATACACATGAAATACACAATAAAACATATCACATGGCATGCATGGCATATAAATCACATATTACACAAATGGCCTTAGCACCCCTTACCTAAAAATGTCACTGGTCTTGGAGTACGCTCCTATACCACTTGAGGGCTTTGATTGGGCTCACCTATTATGGGGAAAATACTAGAATTAGGTTCCCTCCTAAAAATACTATTAATTACTAACTTATCCTAAGACTTGGTTTTTAATTAAAATAATACTATACTAAAATTAACTATACAAAATACTACTAAAAATACTAATGAAGTTTAAAACGAATGGTGATATAGGGGTTTCTACCCTTCACCAAAATAATACTACTAATGATAATAATAATAATAATAATTTTAATAATAACAAAATATTAGTAATAATAATAATAATAATATAAGATTAAAATTACAAGGTGGGGTTTTCAACCCTACCTCAAATAATGAAAGTACTATTCAATAATAGTAATAATAATATTAATAACATATATACTTATAATAACATTAAATTAGTAAAGATACTAATCATAATAATATTAATAATAGTAAAAATAGTAATAAAAATACAAGGGTGTGAACCTTAATTAAAAATTAAGGCCTCGGCCCTCCTAAAATAATTAACATTAATAATAAAATAATTATACTAATAATAATAATATTAATAATAGTATTAATAATTATAATAAACTTATAATAATTCAAATAAATTCCTAAAATTGAAACTAACAATCTAATTAACTCAAGAATAATCTCGACCCTACCAACAAAATTTATCAATAATATTACATCTAATAAAAATAATAATAATAATATTCAAATAAATACTAAAAATTGAATAAAAACAGAATAAATTACAATAAATAGAAAAGAAGGGCTGAGAAGGTCTAGGGTTTCACCTTGAGTCGGCGGGGATGGGTGGCACCAGCGGTGGCCGGAAAATAAGGCTAAAAGGAAAAAGATGAAGAAAAAGAGTGGAGGAGAAGGAGAAAAAGGAAAATAAGGTTATGGTTCGGTGGAGGAGAATTATTAGAAGTTTTTGGGTGGTGCAAAAAGCAATAGAAGTGGCGGATGTGGTGGCGGACGGCGGCTTAAAGGTTGCGGGGTAAAAGTTTTTGCGAGATGGACAGGGGACTTCGCACGGCTATGGTGGCTCGTGCGAGAAGAATCGAAGGAGGTGGAGAGCTTAGTTAGCTAGAGTACAGTGCAGGGAAGAATTTGGGAGGCAGAGGTGGCGGCGAAGTTGGCTAACGGCGGCGAACGGCTCGTCTGAAGTCACGGTGGCACACGGCTAGCTCTTAGGGTTTCGGGGGATAAGAAGTTTCAAAATCACACCAATCAAGGCTATTTATAGAGTTTAGAGGGAATGGTAGGGTTTTTGGGGTCAGCAGGAGGGTATTTTATGTAGGGTTTGAGGCAGCCGGTGGCGGTAATTGTTCGGCGAAAGTTTTGGTCGAATCGAGCGAGAGTTGAGGAAAAAAGAATATACCAAGCCGATCTACAAGTCAAGAGAGAGATAATGAAGGGAGAAACGGCCGGTCAAAACCTACGTGGCCGGCGGCGCCATTTTCGGACCTTCGAAGATGCAGGTCGATGACGGAGCTGAAGGAGGAAGAAGGAAGGGTTGAACCGGGCGGCCGAGGAAAAGAAAGAAAAGGGAAGAACCGGCCGGCTGGCAACGGTTAATTTCCTTAAATGAAACGCAGCGTCTCAAAGAAAACGGGAACAAAACATAGCGTTAGGATGCCGCATGAAGAAGAAAAGGAACGGCGCTGGGCCACGGGAGGAAAGAAGAAGGAAAAAGGAGTTGGGTCATGTCCATACAATTAAATATCGGTCCTGATACGCAATATCTGCTGATATTTATCGGATTTTGGGTCAGCCGATACGCAAAATTGGCGATACACGATGGATTTAGAATTTCAAGTATTTATCGGCGATATATAGGTTATCGACCGATATTTGCCGATATTTTACCAATATTTATTGTGAAAAAAAAGTAAAAAATCACACCGCGACATATAAAATATCATTCGCGATGCTCTGATACCACAATACCGCAAATGCAACCACAATCGTAACCGCGACCGCGATTTTATTGTTTGGCTGCGTCCAGGCCCAATCCGGCGAGAGAAAAAAAAAGAAGAAAAGAAAGAAAAAGAATGAAAAGAAAGAAAAAGAAAAAAGGAAAATTTAAGTGGTTTGGGGTTAAATAAATTAATTAGAATATTTTGGGTACTTAGAATAAAATATATAAATAAAATAATATTAAATTTCCTTTTTAGGCTAATTTAGGGTTTTTAAAAGACTTTTCCTAAATTCCCTTTTTATTAGCAAAAATACCAAATTTTCCCTTAGAAAAAAAATATTTATAAATTCTTTAATAATTTACCCTAAATAAATCCTTCTTATTCCAAATAAAATAAATAAATAAATAAATTCCCTAATAAATCCTTATTTAATTATATTTCTTAAAATAAATAATTTTGGGGCATTTCACATATACCCTCTTCTTTTATATAAGTAATCATAGCATTTTCATGTGAGAACAAGTTCTTTTTAGAAGGTGGATCACTCATGCTAAGGTCATCACATTTTGAAGGTTTAAGTTTATGCTTGGTTTTTCCACATATACCAAAATACTCATTAGTAACACTATTATGACTAACTTGTCTATCATATTGCCATGGTTTACCCAACAAAATACTTCATGCTTCCATAGGAAAAATATCGCATAAAACATCATCATGATAGTTACCAATAGAAAATTATATAGGGGCTTGCTTCGTTACAATGACTCCTTTGTCTTTGCTTAGCCATCAAAGAGAATAAGGCTTGGGATGACTTGTAGTAGATAATCTAAGCTCCTTGATTACTCTTTCTCTAGCTACATTTGTACATGAGCCACTATCAATGATGATTCGACAGCCTCTTTTTCTAATGCATCCTCTTGTTTTGAAAATTTGTCTTGTTGTGTTGCTTACTCTTCTGTTTGAACTTGAAGTATACGTTATAGCAATAAGCAACCGTCTAGGGCCTCATCAGATTCACTTTCATATTCTATGTTATTCTTGGCCATGATATCCTCTTCTTCTTCTTCACTACAAGCATTCATGTCTTGGATCTCCCTTAAGCTTAGAACTCTTTGATTAGCAAATTCCCTTGCATATTGTCTAAATCCTTTGCACTTGAAGTATTGCTTGTTGAAGATATCCATGACTTTATTCTTTTTTGTTCTCTTGTAGGACCTTGTTTCTTTTCCAGATTTGTGTGGCTCGAATTGGGATTATACTTTGAAGTTAGAAGCATTTGAATAGTTCTTTGTCATTACAGGAGCATTTGATTAGTAGACTTTGGTAGACTTAACTTGCTTTTCACACTTTAAAGACAATTTGATTGAATACTCGAGAGTATCATAAGCATACATTTCAACTTTGTCATAGATTTAAATTATTAAGGCTACCTAATAATCTAGCACATTTTTGCTCTTTTCGTCCTTGTATGTCATATATTAGTGCTAGTCTCTCAAACTCCCTAGTGTACTATTCTACACTATGAAGTCCTTCCCTAAGGGTAGTTAACTTAACATACATGTCTTGTTCATACTCCCTAGGGACAAATTTATTTCTTAGGTGTTTCTTATTTTTTTCCCATGACTTAATATTAGCTTTATCATGTCTTTATTGTGTCCTTTTTAAATTGTTATACCAAACGCTAGCAAACATTTTGCATTTTAGAGTAGCAAGTTTACATTTTTGTTCATCACCATACTCTTTGAATTCAAATATTGCCTCTATCTCATGTAACCGTTCAAAGTATAATTCAGCATTTAAATCAACATAACATTCAGGAAGGTCTAGCTTTATACCTTTATCATCACCATGTACATGCCTCAGTTGGAAATGATTTGTCCTTCAACTTTGATTTGATCCATTTGATGTGTTTTCATGGTCACCCCATTCTCGAATTCATGTGTCCTCTTGCTTGAACCACACATCAAACCATGCCTTTCACTATCATTGGTGGCTTCTATGGTGTTTTACATGTGTATCAATGTCTCTTGATCAGCTATGCACGCCTCCATGCGTTGGAGTTGATTTTGCATTGCTGGGATTTGTTAAAGTTGGATGTTGTGTGCATGTGTTGACGTTGAGTGCTCTGATTGCAGCATGGAATCCATCTTATCTTCGTTGGCCATGTTGTTTTGGTAGAAGATAACCATAAGGTCTGTATGGGAATAACATAACAATCGTGTATATGTGCTGGAACAAGGAGACCAAGAGGTATAGTTGGTTTCTTGATAGGTTTTTTGAGGTTCTTGATAAGTTCTTGGATGAAATCTTACTAAGAAATGAGATATACTGATAACTGAGAACGGTTAGTGGAATTTAGAGTTAGAAAAAGTTGGTTCCTGGATAAGGTGTAGGGAAAATATGCTGCAATGGAAGAGGGGGAAATTCGAACGTTTGATGATGGGGTATCTTCAAGGAGTTTAAAGATATGAAGATGATAATGTGTCAACTATGATATGAATTGAATGGTAGAAGATGCGGGATGAATGGATGGTTCGAATAATTAAGGTTGATATTCAAATGGAAAAGTAGAAATTTATTGGAGGAGAGGAATTAGGGTTCAAATATGGCAGCTGATATTCAAATGTGGCTTGAAAAGAATGGGGGAAGATAGGTTCATGAAAGAATTGGTGGATGGTTGAAGGAAAGGAGGAAGTGGTCGAATATATGATGTGAATATTCGAGGGTAATAGGTTGAAGAATAGGGGATCTTCAAACTTTGAATTTGAAGATTCAAAGAGAGGATAAAGATGTACTAGAAAGGTGGTTGAAGATGTGCTATCAAGACTTGATCAAGATTGATTCTTGGTTGAAGATATGCTAACAATACTAGGTCAAGACTAAATCTTGGTTGAAATGCTAACAAGACTTAGTCAAGATTGAATCTTGGGATTGAAGATCAACATTGTGCATGGGCATGCATGAAAAGAACCATTCTTGCATGGATAACTAGTGAGAAAAGGTTAGGAAAACCTAAGCTTTGATACCAAAATGATGGGGATCTCTCTTGTTATCCACAATTTGGTTGGGTTTAGGAAGATCTTCTATTAAGTTTGAAGATGTTGATGTGAATTGTTTGGTTCAAATGGGATGTAGGATGAAGATATGTGTGAATCTTCCCCCAAGATTCAACACTAAGGGTTCTAAGTAGGATTACTCCAAGTAATTCCTAAGAAGAAAATTATCTCACAAAAGAGAGAATTTGTAAGCCAAGTGCTCGAGAGTTTATTAACTTCAATATCATGATTTGTCGTGTACAATGTTCCCCGGTGAGTATATATACTACTCATAGTAAGTAAATACAACTAATTCCTAATTGCTTAACAACTAACCTAGTTATTACCCCCATTTACACGTTGGTAACAACCTCTACTACCGTGAGTCTTGAGTTAACATAACCAACTCACCTCATGGCAAGTTTAGTTGTGTAATTAATTAGAATTAGCTTTAATACTCTTAAAAACGTAATTAAATGCCTAAGAAAAGGATCGGAAATATTTAAACCGGATAATACATATGTGAAATAACAAGCTACGAAACCTTAAATTATACATGATATCCTAGGGTTTACAACAAGTGCTATAAATAATGAGGTCTTCGCATGCTTGTTGTCTTGTCCTCCATGTATGTCAGAAATTTGAATGTTTGTATGTCTTGTAAACAAACATTTCTTAAATGGCTTGACATCTTAAGTATCTTCCTCTTGCAAATATGTAACATACCTGCAAAAACATCTTAAATTGTCTTTAGAATTAATAGTAGAAATATCACTAGAAGCATCTAAGATAACCGGCTCTATTATTAAGAATACTAATTCTTCATTATCAAGAGAATCATGATATGGCCTGCATCATCAACGATTAGTCAAAGATGCATATATCATATCTCCAAGCTTAACGAACTTGTTAGGTTGTAGTAGTTTGCGGTCACTAGTTGTTAGGGAATGATTATCATAATCTAGCTTATATTGATATATCTTGTTGGCAGACTTGTTCCTTATTGAGAAAGGGAAATTAAACATTGGCCTTTAGTTGATTGGCTGTCAGTTGTCTTTGATGTGTAAGATAATAGATGAATGTCTTTCATAAATGCAGAAACTTTGAGTTTGGTTTGATGAACAACAAAGTCGACTAAAGAAGAAAGAAAACTTGAAGTTGGATGATTCAAATGTTAATTCTAATGGTAAATTTTGATCTACTCCAAGATCAAAATAATTTCTAAAGAGAAATTTCTAATTTCTCTAGAGAATGACTCCTAAAGTTCACTCTTCACTTGAGAGAAAAATAGGGAGAAAGATGGCTAAGAGTTTTGACTCTTGTTCCCTCTTATTCATTAAGTGTTCGGTTCTATTCATTATTTTCCTCCACCGAATGTACAAGGCATATATATATATATATATATACACACACATATGACAATGAGGCCGAGCCAAACTTTTTTTAATTAAGCCCAAATAACCGGCCTAATTATATAAGAGTTAAACCAACACATGTCAATATGGTATATCTAATGAGCTACAATTACAATGACAAGATACTATAAGGTTTACATAAAATATCAAAGCTATATAAAACCTAATCATGATAATGCATGGAATAATCAAATAATCAAGCTTCATGTCTCGTAGCTTTGTCTTCCATGCACTTTGCAACCCTTGTAAAAGCAATTGGTACTACCTCCAAATAAGGTAACTCTTGCCCTTCAACATGAGAAGAATGAGATGGAGATGCTCCTGCATCAGTCTCTGTATATAGTATTCTACTCCATTCAAGTAAACAAGCTCAGATATGTCTTAACTGATTGTAGTGGCTAATTAAGTTGATTATTTAATTTATTTCCCTGTGCAGGCCCTCCAACCTAGGATGATGGAAGCGTTGTCTATTTCATCCTTTTTCTTTCTGAGGTTTTCTCAATTGAATGTAGCTGATGCATTAATGAAATGTCAGAAAGTGTTAAATTTTTTTGTGCTTCAAGCTATTGGCTTTATGGGATCTGGGAATTTCCTATTTGCTTCCATATCTGATTCAATGAAGAAGCCTGTGCCCCTGAAGTTAGATGTATCATTGCCACCGTGGCAAGATCTTAGTTGGAGCTTTGCACGACTGATATATCTTTTCAACTTGCAATTAGAGAGAAATATTGCGCTGTAAGTGAAATATGTAGCTTTTGTTTATGATATCAATTCCTTGATTGTGGTGTTTGAATGTCATAAGGTGTGATGTTTAACAATTATAAGTGAATCCTCATTCTTATTTGTTTGATGGACCTTTTGTGTTCTTTGATGAGAAATGATTGATACTCCCTTTTAGTCTTTTTGTTCTCTCTGTTCATTCCAGCCCCAGTCCCAGCCCCTACCCAACAAAAAAAAATCACAGATAAAAAGGTGCAGTAGCTAACTCATTTGATGTGGATGCTTTGCAGGTCCTTCGTAGTGCTACTTGTGGCATGCTTCTCATTTGTCGCAGTAGGTGGTTTTCTCTTCTTTAGATTCAGGTATCCTGGAGATTTATTTAAGGGTAATGCAATCGTTTAAGTACATGACACTGCACACTGGTAAACATAATCCCCTCTTTTCCCCGGAAGACCTATCTGTTGCCTTTTCATTTTACGCTTCAAAAATAAAGTCTTACATTTAGTTAGTTTTCGTTGGCAAGGCCCTAAATTATGAAGGATATGAGCTGACTGGCTGCAGTTGTCTGTTGAACATAAAATAGCAAGAGTTTGTAGGAGTTGTTCATCTTCCCCTTTTCATCAACCTAAATTAAGCTCGCCTACTATGGAGTGAAGGGACTGGAGTAGGCTGGGATGAATGACTTGGGGTCCTCATTTTTGCATGATCTAAACTTGCAAATAATCTGCATTTCAGGAACCATGATAATGGATATTCTTATCAATGTAAAACTTGTTGAAGAAAATAGGAAAATTGCTTGTGGAGATTAAAAAAGAAAAGGAAGTAGGAAAGTGATTAATTAGAGAGTAAGCAACAACGACCCAGTATGAGTCCCACCTCATGTAGGGATTTGGCGAGGTCGGAGTGTGCAGAGCTTCATATCAACTAGGATCATGCTGATATACTCAAGAAAAATTACTTTCAGAAAAACATTAATGGGTGCAAATGAATGCGAGAAAGGACCATTTGTAAAAATATTTTAGTAAAGATATGGGTAATAGTAATCCATGTAGCTATAGTAAATATACTAATACTACTCCTCCTAATAAGACTTATAATATCACAATCAATATATTGTAAAATAACATAAATACCCTTGACTGAAAAAAAAAGGAAAAAAAGAAAATTGATGTGGGAGCATCCACCTTTATTTAAATTTTTGTTATAAAAAATTGTGACGATTTAGTTTGAGCCCTAAGCCCGTGTCAAGAGGCCAATATTATTTTAATTTTGCCCATAGCTATTATTATGATCACCTATTAGCTTTTAAATTCTTCCAAGTTTGAAGGCCATAAATATCCTTCTTAATTAAAATAATTAAATTAGGTAAAGTTTAGCCATGCAAATCAGCCATTTAAAATTTCCAACTTATAAATGGCTAGAATATGGCTCAAAACAAAAATGGCTTGGGACCAGCCATATGTGAAGCACGAAAATTTAGAGCTGAGCACTTTTACTTCAATCATTTCTGCACAAAATATGTCATACAAACAAGATACAACCAACAACCATTTGGGTGTTGTTTTGCATGATATCAAGGGAGGCAGGGCTGATTCTTTCAAGGATTTTTCAATCATGGTCAAGTCTTTTTCACGAGATCATTAGCTGCTATAAACTGTCCTACACCATCAAGATTTGAGCCATGAAGAGTTCAGTTCTACAAGCAGCTTATTTTATTGGGGCACAAATTCGGCAGGTTTTGGAGCATCTTTCATTCAATTTTATCAAGTAAAATCCAAGAAATAAGATAACAAACAGCCAATTTCTGCGACAGCCATTTTGATTATTTTATGCAACAAAACAAAAGAAGGTGCGTAAACCAAAGGGGAGGAGGGCTGCCATCTACAAGTCATTTTCAAGCCATGGTTAGGTCATTTTCAGGGCTTTTTGGTTGACCAGATCAGGTCTTGGAGGATGTTGGAAGGCTAAAAGATACTCTGCATTATTTGGTTACTTCCAACCCAAAAGAACCTTTGTTTTCTGCCATTTATGTTTAAGAGCTGTTATGTATGTCTGTAGTATGTCTTAGCTTTGTTTTTATCTGCTCCTAAGTGTCTTGTGTCTAATTTGGGGAACTCGATTCAGCCCCTCATATGGCTGATCGAATTTCATGATCTTCTAGTAGGCAACCCTATAATGGAGAGGCCAACATCTCAAATTTCTTGATGAAGTCCTGCCTCACAAGGAGCCTTCATGTTGAGAGCAGAATTAACCCATCAAAACCTTCTTTAATTTGCCCTGGGATGTAAATCATTGGTTGCTCTCAGCATACTGGAACCAAGCAAGAGCCCGTCCTTTCATTGCGATTGCAACTACTTCCATCCTTTCATATTCATGTACCTGGTTCAGCCCAAAATACCTCCCCACCTTGAAAATCCACCTGTCAAGGGTGTAAACATTGAAAATGGGAAATTCAAGTTGTTTGGTAGCTTGGGGCTCAGTGTGCGCAAGTTGTTTTGAGCTAACGACAATTGGATGCCCACCCTGGCTTGTCAGACTTAGAATTTCTTGGCTACGATACTCCCTACATAAAGATCCACTATCTTCTCCTCCCACAAAGAGATATAACATGGCGATATCGCCCATAGATATCAAGTGGTTGGTGATATCATCCACAATTTTCTTGATCAACCCCAAATAGTTTTCAACACACACTCTCTGGTTATCAACCTCCTTTCGACACTCTTCCTATACAACTCCCAATTTCTCAGTAAGTGCCTCTCTATCTGTTTTTTTGGGTGGCATCTTTGTCTGATACCAAATTTTTTAAGAACAGGGGAATAAAATGCAAGGAAGTAGAGTTTAGATGGAAATTGATATGGTTATATGATTTGAAGAAGGGAATATTACAGAGAACAAGATAGACTTATTATTTCAAGGACCTTATACCATCGTCCCTCCCCTCTCTCAACTCCACTCTTATTCTCTTTCTCTCTCTACTCGGCTCTTATGTATACCTCTCCCTTATGTAACAACCAAAACATGCTAAAAGACTAAGCTACCACCTTCCTACAAAATCTACCATCACTACTAATCATTACCCAAATAATACCATAACTAACTATTACCAACTCAGCCCCACATACTGCCCAAGTGCCCCCATGCGTGCACATCTCAACTCAAGACCCAATGGCCTAGCCATAATCCTCTCCACCTAACTGATCCGCCCCAAGATCCTTTCCTGTATTTTCCAACTCACCATTTCCTCCCCTATGTCTATGCCCTACATATGGATGCTTGGTCAGTGGCCTATTATAAACCTAGACATGATATGCTCTTCTATTTCTTCAAGCCCAAGCCTCATCATGAGTTTTTCAAACTCTTTGATATCCCCCTCTACACTTCAAGATCCTTGCTTTAAAAATGACATTTTATTGTAAAGATCTTGAGTGTAGGATAATGGTAAGAACCTTTCCTTCATGAGTTTCATCATTTTGGGCCAAGTTCGAACCTTACCCTTTCCCTTCTTCCTCCGTTGGTATATAAGGTTTTTCCACCGAGAAGCATGCCACTTAAGCCTTAAAACAACCTCCTTAAATGCCTTATCATCCAAATACTCTTCTGCTTCAAACATCCTGGCACACCTCAACTCCCACACAAGAAACTCTTTGGGTTTTTGGTTGATATCAAGTTATTTAATTTCAGCTCTTACATGATGAAAATGGTCCTTCCTTTCATGCCTCCTTCTCCTAGGTTCAGGAGAAGAATCTATAGAGGAGGAACTAAACTCACTTAAAACATCTCCTATGTGCATGGCCCCTTCATTTTCATGGGGTGGGTTCTTCTTTGCGGGTTTGGGGAATTTGCAGCAGGTAGTAGCTGCTCTAGCATTGTTCTCAGTTCTCCTTAATCACTATCTATGGAATGCTCCAACCTTCTTGTAATTGTTGAAAAGTTTCAATAGCTCGGTCTATTCTAACATAGACATTTTCGTCAAAACATTAGCCTCTTGGGTTTGGAAGATCACCCATGAGAGTTTAAGATAGAAGAAACTAGTGGGGAAAGGAAGGATAATAGCTATGACAATATGAAAATATTATTATTATTAAAGTGCATGTAATGATAATAATAATATTTAAAATAATTGTTGTAATATATATGAATAGTAATTTTACAAAATACAATTATATAAATATTAATATTTATTTATTAATACCAATAAAATAAAATAAAATAACAACAATTGCAATAATATAATGAATAATTAATAATACTCTCAATTAAACCATAGATGGTCTATGTCTCTTTTCTTCCCTCCTTCAAGGTGGCACATTGACAAGACAAGCATTTTTTTTCTTCTGGAGTTTGAGCACCCTAGTGTGATTTTAATGTCTGGTTCTTCATACAAAAGTCTCAGTTGTTAGTTCATAGCCTACTAGAACTGGGAAACTCGCTGCAATCATTTTCCCAATAATCTGACTATCCTCATAAAAAATGGTGGTATGCATAGCATATTTGCATTGCTGCCTTACCTTTGTTACTTGATTTGTACAAATAATTTGAGCTTGGCCATGATCAACCAATTGGTTGTTTTCAATTCTTGTTTGTTATCTATAATATCTGATTCCTGTGACTTCCTATCTTGTGTATCCTTCGTCTAACATAATAGGCGTAGTACACACTCTCTGGAGGACTGCTTTTGGGAAGCCTGGGCGTGCCTCTGTTCATCATCTACACACCTGAGGGTACTGTACATGTCCTTTGAATTTGACTTATTGCTATTTCGTCAATACAACCTATGAATCAGTAAAAAATGACTCAACGAAACAAACCACCTGATTTGGAGAATTATATATGTTGCAGCAAAAAACACGCATTGAACGAGTCATTGGCTTTGTTCTTGCTATATGGGGCATATTGTTCTACTCTCGCCTGTTAAGCACAATGACTGAACACTTCAGGGTAAGCTTGTTGAAGCCTTTAATGCTAGCCAACCATCTAGCATACATGGCAACCATCTGACAACCACTTTGTCAGAATAACATGCAAAAAATCAGAGAAGGAGCTCAAGTACAAGCTTTGGAGACCGATCACATCATTATATGTGGAGTCAATAGTCATCTGACTTTCATATTAAAGCAACTGAACAAGTATCATGAGTTTGCTATTCGGTTAGGCACGGCTAATGCCAGGTACTTGCTCCTTATGAATCCCCTTTTCCATGCGAAGGTTTAGTATCAGTTGCTAATATTGTTATTGCATGTTTTTGTGCAGAAGACAGAGAATCCTTCTCCTTTCTGATCTTCCAAGGAAGCAGATGGATAGGATAGCTGACAATATTGCCAAAGATCTTAACCATATAGATATCCTCACAAAGAGGTATTGCTGTTTCTTTACTTTAGCACTTCTTTTCATGCGCTTATAGTACCAACAAACACTTGCTTGTGCCAAATTTGTTGTCGACTCTGTCTAATATTATTAGTCTCAAGATTGACCTATTTTGGTCGTATATGCATGAACAAAACCAATGTCCTCAGCCAGTGATTATTAAACTGAAATATCTCCCTAATCAACCTTCACAACTTATCAATGTTAAATGTAGGTCTCTACATTAGCAACAGGTAGCAATTAGGGTGTGCACGGTCCCCTGCTCTAAATCATAGCAAACAGTAATTTTGCGGTTCCAAAACTAAAACAATTTTCAGATATTCCAAAAACAAACATGACTTTACAAATCACAACTGATCTAAGTTCCAAACTAAAACTTTAAGCACAAAATTATCATTGAATTGAGTCTACAAGACTTTAGGAAAGGCAAAAAATGAATCAATAGAGTGAATGTGTGGCAACACGAGAAAAAGGAAGAAAAATAGCGTTACAAGATGCATTTATCAGCTGCAAAATGCAAGTTGCAATATATATATTTTTAATAAAAGAACTTATGTATGCGTTACGGTTTATAAACCATATTTTAGTTTCAAAGAATGCATCCAAATTGCAGGCAAAACCAAACAACAAAATTTCGGCTTGGTTCAGTATAGTTTACAGCTAACACCCCTTGTGACCAGTGTCCCAATCTCATTTGGATGAAGGTCATTGTGTGGTTGGAGGTAACAAAGCTTTTGTCAACTGAGATTTAGCCAAGTCAACTTGATGACTTGGTTCATGGCTTACTCCTTTCTTAGTTGCCATCAATTTTAAGCTAACCAGTCTTCTCAATACAATATCTCCTATAATTGGCACCACCACCCTCCATCATCACCACAGCACCACCACCACCATCATCATCACCTTCCACCCTTCCTTCATCCATCCTCTATTAACATTAGCATCAAGAGCTCAACCCTCAATCTCCACAAATGGGTTACAAAAGGAAGAATGGAAAGGGGACATAAATTCCATAAGGTTCCCTGCATTTCTAAGTTTGGGTCAATTTTAATTGCAACAAAAGTTTTTTTGTAGTGACATGGTCTGAATCTTGGGCCTGTGACAACATGGTATTGGAATCGTCTACCTTGGCCCTTGACACGGATGTTGGCTACCTAGTCATCCTTTTTTTATAAAGGAATAGTCTAGGCTGAAGAAGAGTCCTCAAAATTAAACCACGATGCAAAAATTGAGATTGAGTTTTGAGAGTTCTATTAGAAGAGCACCTAAGTTTTAGCAAACGTGTCCAAGGAGTGGGCCTGAGGGAGCTTAGTTGATAATGTGGAGCAATAGGTTAGCTGCCACTGGTGCCTCCAACCACTAGCTGCAATTGTCTAATCACCAATTGCTTTGTAGCCTTCATAACCACCACCATTGCCCTTGCTCGCAACCCTCGAAAAAAGGGGGCAGCCACTACTATTACATTATCCACCAAACACCCCAACTGGCCTCCTCATCACCCCCATTAGCCTTGCAGCCCCTATTCAACCACCAATTACTGCCATTGAATTTGACTCTACCCTATCCTTGGCGCCAACAACCCACCTACTACTTGTAGCATCCTGAATTTTTCTAGAGCCAAATTCCTTGTCTTTTGTGTGCGGAAGCATGACCAGATATTAATGCCACACCTAGTACAAGTGTTGTTACCGTTCCTTTTTTGTACCAAATATAAGGCTAAAACATTTAAAACTTCAAATCTAAAACAACGCTGAAATAGAAAAAATAGCAAAAGAAGTTAAATTATTACATAACAATAAATAGTATGGAGATCGACTAACAATAATTTTGCAGATTAAAAAAAAACTTCAAACAAAAAAAAAACAGTTTTATAAAAATAAGTTAAGCCAAACCAGATCACCCCCATTTTTCTCAAACTTTAAATTTTCTTTTTGAAAGTACAATGCAGAAGTTAAAACTAAAAATAGGGATGTTACCGCTACATCTATAATGGGAAGAGGTATGTGCATTTATCTAGCTCATGATAGATGTAAGGTTGGGTATAAAAAATATTAAACAACAAGAACAATGTTGTAAGGTAAAACTCTTTATATTACTAAATCTTAATACATGGTTACAAAGTTGAATAACACTCACAAGAACTAATAATTAGAAATTCCTAACATAGAACAAAAAACAAGAAACCCTACTTTCCGACTTAAACTCAACCTCCAACAATATCTATATCATCTGTATCACAACCACTGAAAATAATCCATTCAATACAAAAGTACTGAGTGAGCACACCTCACCCTATATGAATAGAATGCTTAATAGACATACAATACACAAGGTGTAAAATTGTGCATAGCTAGTAAATCACATGTAATAATATCAAGTCATGCATAAATTCAACATAATGTATGAATCAATATACAACACCAACAATCATTTCAATATATAAGGGTAGTGCACATAGTACTTCCTACTAAAACAATAGCATCTCAGACTAGAGATATAAATTCAACTTGAGATAGATTACAATCTCATCCATGGCTCAAATGTTAAGGCTACATAATTCATACTTCCAAGGCACCTTTCAAGGAAGCTATTGCGATAAACTAGTTGTTCACCAAATCTAAGTGTCCAATTCCCTAAGTATGCATGCATTTCATAAGATTGGTATTTTTACCTATGAAGGTAGAAAAAACCTTCAACTTGAAGGTCATTAGCACTTGGGGCTAACTGATGCTCGAGATGCCTACCCAACTTAAATCATCTTTCACTTTATTACTTAATATTTTATTCCAACCAAGGATCACAAGATCTCACAATAATACTTTCTTCTAGGCTCACTTGGTAAGGATGAAGTCACAAGCACTACTATCTATGAAAGGCTAAGGTTAGGCAACAAGTCATAACCTCACATAAAATCTAACTCTTCTTTTTAACTTACTCTCTTAGATTTAATTATTCAAGGCCAACATGAAGTCAACTATGAGTTCTCAAAGGCAACCTAAGCACATCTTACTTAATACTTTAGGTGATTTTAAATCACTAAAACTTATCACAATGTTCACATTCTCAAAATTAATCAAGATAAAATAAGTTTACACACCAAAAGGCAAACTAAAAGCAAATTAGGACTTAAGCCCAAATCAAAATGAAACCAACAAAACCATGGCTTCAAGCCAAACCAAAACTAGTAACAAATGGCATACTAGCCAAATCAAGATTAAGAAACTTTTAACTGGATAAAACCATCTTAATTTAAAATCCAAAATGTACTTCAATGTCAAAATAATCACATTTGAGGCCATAAAAGACCAAATAGATGGCAGAAAATAACTTAAAATGCCAAAACCGGTCAAGTCAGAATTTTTCTCTAGTATCATTATTCGTGCAAACTACTATTCACAGATGACAAGATATGTTATTTTATATTGAGAAGCTTAAATCTGAAAAATAAAAAATATTTTATTACCAAAAATTACTATGCACTAAAAAATCGTCAAATCACTATTCATAAAAAATACTATTGACTTTAACATTAAAATGCTATTTCTATTAAAACACTATTACCCTTAAAAACGTTTCAAGTCAAGAATTAAACCCAACATATGATAATTAACCAAAAACACGAAGAACATACTTAAGAGCACATTTAATATCTCAAGAACGCAAAGAGCATGTTAAATAAGCCTAAAGTATCCCAAACTTTAACTTAAATTAAAACATGCCAAGCATAATCAAATCAAGGCATGTTATATATCAAAAGTATCCTGAATATGTCAAAGATTAATGTGGTAACATTAGATTTTCATAACAATAAACACAACTCTCATAACCATTCCATATCCAAACCATTCCAACGAAAAAGCCTTAAACCCCATCAAATTTCAACCCACAAAACTATAACCTAAACATGCTTCAATTGAAATAAGCCCAACATCAAACTTAAAGTAAAAACCTCAAAGAACATCATAAAATCCTTAGAATTTAACAAAACTCATTCTAACCCCAAAATATGACCCATGGTTGAATGGTACACAAATAACTAAAATGATGCTTAACTTGAAATAAAGTACATAATACATGTAGATTTTATTTACTTAGAGTTTGGGAGACTAGCCTTTAATTTTCAAGCTTTAATACTAATAGTGCGTTTGGATTGGGGTGAAAGGGGGTTAACAGAGGTGAATCAATTGATTCACCCCGTTTGGGTACTATTTTTAATAACTCTGCCTGGGTGAATCGGGTTTAATGTTTCACCTTCATTCACCTCGATTAAGTTCGTTTCTATTAACCTTTGATTTCGAGGGTAACTAAGGTGAAAGTGAAAGAACAAGTAAATGTTTGACCTAATAGGACCCCGATTCATTCAGGTTAGGTTAATATCATCTAAATAGTATTTTAAAACATTTTACTTTGATTCACTTCCATTCCCTTTCCCTAGGTTAATTTTTAATGTTTACCCTCATACCGATTCACCCTAATCCAAACGGACCATAAGAAAAGGGCAAAATACAACCTAAAACAACCATAGATAAAATTAGGGAAATAAGCTTACAAAAAATGAATGAAGAAAAATGATTAAGGTTCTCATTGTTTGAAGAATGATCAAGCTACAACAATGATGGAAATGGTTGTGGAGGCCACAAAATTTGAGAGGAAAAGGAAGTGGAAATGGTTTCATTGGTGGGTAGAGGAAGGAAAAGAAAAATGATCCACAGCTTTTAAGTAAGAAACCTTAGCTGTTAAGTTTAGGATATAAGGGTAACCAAAACCAATTTGGCTACCACAAGCTCATGTGTGCCATCTATAGTTATTAAAATCCTTATTTAATTCTACAATTCTATGTTCCCACTATCTAAAAATTACAAAACGATTCAAGATCCTAGATAGAATCTTAAACCTGTCAAATAGTTATAGAATTTTATGATCTACAGTAGAATCTTACGAGTTTAGTTAAAATCCTACAATTCTTCATTATAACTTTAGTTTTTATCAATTTATCTTTACATCTATTTCCCCTCTAACTCCACATATATTTCTTTCCTAATACTCTTATTCTAGGTCGTATATTATTTTGTAACATGTCTTGAAAATGAGATGAAGTAAAGAAAATATGATTGAAATATTACTAAGAGAATGAAATTGATTGTTGAAGTAAAATATTGACAAAGAATGTAGTCTTCATCTAAATAGTAAAATAGAGATATTAAAGTTTACAATATCATTAATTATTAAATTCTATTCTATTCATAATTAATATTTTTCCTTACTTTTTTATGCCATGTTAGTTTCATAATACAAACAACCTTTGGTGTACACATGGTTCATATAGTAACGTCATGAGTGTGCATATGAACAAAACTTCTTTACTTTTATTTTTTATCTTGATTCATCAAAGTTTTAAAAGCTAGTATAGCATTATTTGGGCCTTATTCTCTTAAATAATATAAAATACTTTCATCTCTCTGTCGTTTTCATTATCTGCTTTCTTCATTCTTTATATTTTTTCAATGCTAACAACATTCTATATTTTTTAACACAATGAGTTATATATTTCCCTTACCCGTAATCTCCTTGTAATTTTCACTTTTTATTTGACAATTTATCTATGATGTTGTTAACTTAATACAATTCATAAAATATAAAATAATTTATGTTACATGTAAGCTGGTATAACTTAATTAGTGACTATATAAACATTTAAGAGTGTAATTTGTGTGCTCTTTTCACATAAAATATGATATTTTATAGCATATAAGTGTACAATTCTCATATTTAATTTTTTGTAAGATTTTACAATCCTACGATATGATCCTAAGTGTCCAAATCAATTCTAGATAGAATATCAATTCTAACAATCTTGGGGGAGCCAAATGGAAAGGGTAAAAAGGAGCATCTCTCGTTGAACCACCACATAAAAGAAATGAGTGGAAGAGAAAGGTAGTAAGAAGAGGATGCCAACTTAAGATATTTATCCTAAAATATCTTCAAAGAGAACAAAAAAACAAAAAATGTTTGCTACTATCACCAAAGGCCATGAAATTCCTAAGGCACAAATAAAAGGTTCTCATCTATACTAATCAATTAAAAAAATGTTGAGATCAAGTCTCATAAGATTAGGATAAGATTTGAGGAAGAAAAGTGCAATTTGGTGCCTTTTACAATTCAAGAGCATCTGAATAATTCCTAAAATGATATAAATAAAAATGGAATATTGTTGAGTTATATTTAGTTCAAGAATATTAAAATAAGATAATCCCTAAAGTTTTGTAAAATTTAGATAACTATAAAGGACTAAACGGGTTTCAGAGGCACAATTAAGACCTATCAAAATAAAGAATAGTATTTTTTTTTTTACCAATAACTTGATTTGACATTTTGAAAAAGCCTAAGAGATTAAGAAAAATGTGAGTATCATTCATGAAATATTAGATTCGAAAGAGTTTCAAAAGTCTCACATAATATAAAATCATAAGAAAGAATGAAGAATCCTGAACAAAATGTTCTAAAAACGCAACTAGGGTTGCAAAACTCTACAAAAATATGATAAAATATCAAACCAAAGAAATTTAATAACAACCAATACCAATCCTAAATAACTTTGGTAACCTAAAATAATAGGTATTACAATAATTGTACGCAAAATAATAACTTTCTCATACCAAGTAAATTGCAGCTCCTCTAAAGAAGAATACATATTATATAAAAACACAAGATCACACATGCTTTCACATATAAAACCTCACACCATTCATTACTTAAGAACAACGTGACAATCACATGCTATATCAGCAATTCATCTCAACTACTCAAGTAATGCAACATTCTTAGCTAGCAACATAGCTTTATTATAACACAAAATTAACTTGAACCTAATTCCGAGACAAACTATCCAAGGAAGCCACATCCAATAACGCTTAACATATATAGAGGATACATGATGGGGTTCCACATCAAAGGCCATCATATCCCAATTATTATTGTTAACTTAGAGACGTGCACTTATGAACACATGCACCTACCCGGAGTTATTAAACTATTGTTGCATTTAATCTAATAGAATTGAATATTATACATGTATCTAGGAGATGCAAAAATAATTGGTATTCATGGATCTAGGAGATTGAATACAATTAACATATCTGGGAAATTGTACATGTATCATTGTATGTTTTTTATGAATACATAAATAACCTCTTAAATGCATACCTTGTAAATTCTTTATTTATAGGAATCTATAAATGAAAGAAGGCGGATTAGAAACACTTTTCTCTCATTTCTTAAAGAGCATTTGGCTCCTTCCTATATTTTCTTCCCTCCCTCTTGACCTTCATTGCCACATTATTCATTGGCCTTTATTACCACTTTTTCTTGCCCTGTCCATTACCAACTTTGAATTTTTATAATGTCTAGTATAAAAGAAGTGGCCATCACAAGCCAATTAGAAGAGGCTATTTGAACCAGTTAGTTAGGAGTGCAGAACATTCCAAATTCTTATAGGTTAGATGAAAAGAACTATCATAAATGGTTGTAGCATATTCGCACTATAAAAAAATAAAAATAAAAAGGAAAAGGGGCGGTTAGTCATCATATAGGTATAGATCATAAATTAAGAGATCTCAAATTTGAACTTTAGGATGAGAAAGACTATGATAATGGCCTGGTTGTGGAATTCCAAGACTTTAGATATAAGTGACATGTGCATATTTTTAGTTACAACAAAGGGCATATGGGATGTAGTTCAAGAAACTTATTCCAAGTTTAAAGATGTTGCCAAGTATATGAGGTAAAATTGAAAGTTATGGCTGCAAAGCAAGGAAGCAAAAGTGTCAGAAACTTTGCAAATCAATTAAAATCCTTGTAGCAAGAATTCGATCACTATAGAGTGGTAAAAATAGATTGTTCTAATGATGCTGCAGATTTAAAGAATTATTTTGAAAAAGATAGGGTTTATGATTTCTTGGTTAGGCTTATCATATAAGAGTCCAAATTCATGGAAAACCAGAAGTTCCAACTTTTAATGAGGTTGTTGCTTTAGTTTGTAGTGTGGAAAGTAGAAGGGACTTGTTGCTTGAAGTTCCTAATATGGATAGTTCTCCTATGTTATCAAAAAGCAATAAATCAGCTATATATATAAATAAAGTAGTAAATGAAGGGGATGGACAAACAAAAAGACAAAATTGTAATATGAACGATGTACTTATTGTAAAAAGGCTCACCACTCTAGTGAGTATATGCATTACTTGTATGTTCTCAAACTACGAATGGAAAATTGTTGGAGTGACAAATGATATCTTTAGGATCGATACCTAAAAACTTATATGACATAATTGTTTATGCACATCTGCATGTGTATTGTTGTTCATTCTTGATCTAATCTAAACTTACAGTTTCAAGTGTTTGATATAACAGTTGCAGCCTTAGCTTGACAAAATCGTTTGAAAGAGCTGCAGCGAGCAACGCTCGTGCTATAATTATATTGCCAACAAAAGGAGATAGGTAAAAGGATCTTTCAAATTACTACATATGTACGCACTTCAAAGCCTATATGTTAACATTATGGAACTGGCTTGGAGCATTTTCGAGTCTCAATTGCTTGTTCTCTTCCCTATTTACATCAAAGCAGTGAGAGACAATGGGTACCATTATCGTATGTATTTAATAAACTAGATTCTATGCTTGTATATATACTTCTGCTGATAACCCTATGATTTGTTTCAAAATCTATATACTTGAATGTTCATTAGATGAGTGATAAATATCTACATATATGTTTTGTGTATTTGATCAAACCTCCTTTTGTATTTCTCAACTCAACTAAAAGAATATTGGCTTTTTTTTCCAATGGAATATTTACAAGGTGGCACATCTTGATCACCTTGTCAAACAAGATTTATATTGGTTTTACCTTTTATGTTTTAGATGATGCATCATTGTTTTCAATGATTCTGGTGATACATTGCGGTTTCTTATCAAGCTTCTATCCCTTTTTGCTCAAGAATATTAAAAGAACTCTAAGTGGAAACCACTTTATGATGCATATGCCAATACAAATTGGGTCAAGTTAGGAAGTTAGTTATCAATGGGGAATAACTAAATAAGAAAACAAAGAAGAGGATAAAGAAAATGGGTTGAATATGATCTTTGGTACCTACTTGGATCATATACTAACAAGAACCACCTAAGGTTTCAACACATAGGATAAATCTTGTGAGATTTTAGGATTCAAACTTCAAACTCATGCACTGGAGTTGAAGGTGATTGATTTCTGCTAAGAGAAATAAGATAGCCAAATTCTGAGTTTTTCTCTTTCATTCAAGTGTGAGCCCAACACTTATAGGAGACTGTTGGGTCTCATTTAGTTGTAATACAACTCAACAAAAAAGGGACTGGTTTGATTAACTAATCAAACTAGTTAGTTGTCAAAGAGACTAACTTTAAGTAGTTTAATCCTAACCAAAACTAAAGTTGACTTTGTATTAGCTGAAACAGAGAAATTAGAATTGTTTGGGACCTTCCCAATGTCTTACATCTGACTTGGGAGGCTCCTTACAAGTTGATAAACTAAGCTAAGCTAAAAACATTATTAAAAGTAAAAAGTAAAAGTAGCTTTTATGCTAAACACTAAAAACATTATTAAAAGCATAAAGCAGAAAGTAACTTTTCTGCTACAAGCCTAAAGTTCCATCATATCCTGAGCATAGGTTTCTTTTCTTCCAAAAAAGGTATGCCCCCTCTGATGCTTGTAGCTGTTGCTGCTACTAGTGCCCACATCTGCCTAGAAAAGTATAGTTCTAGCTTTTATTGTGGGACCTGAACTATAGCCTATCCTTGGCTGGGTAGTGAGCCATTTAAGCCAAAAAAATAAGCCACTAAGGTGCAAAAAGGTGGTGGCTGGATTGGAGTTTTGCATGACTTTCATGGCTTGGGGTTTAGTTAAACTAATTAGTCCAAGTGAGGAGGTTTTTATGTCCCCCTAATTTAGAGAAATTAACAACTAAATTAATATCCTGGATAATGGATGCTCCTGCATCACGTTATCACTTGAATCATTGTTATGACTCCTATAGCTTTCATTTCCTAGGGAAGTCACTGCCTTTATGGAAAGAGATCCAAATGTCATTCTATTGGAATTCTTTATCTATATGGATAAAGGCCAAGTGTGTGCATCGTTTTAATTGCTAATGGATGGACAAATTACCAAGGCAGGATTTCAGTTAGTATGATAAGACATTGGTTAGGTTCACTTATGCAAGGCATGGGAAGGTTAAGGCTGGGGGTTTGGAGAGGGTTTAGCCGGCGCTACTAGTGATGGTTCAACTGTGACTTAGTTAGCTACTGAGTCATTATAACTACTGGAGTTGTTATATTACTTTTACTATTGCTTAGTCGAGGTACATTGCACATTAGGAGAGAGGTATTAGTGAGTTTGCTATTACTAAGCTAGCAGTTCAAGCGAATAGGGTAGGGCAATTCTGTTAGGGAATGGGAATTAAATAGAGGGGGATGTCAGTGCAGGAGGTAGGAGGAATTGGCAGCAAACGGAGAAACTAGGTCCTTGAATGCCTAGCTTGTAACTACCACAATCTCTCATTTCTCAACTACACATAATCTTTTCTAACAATCTAGCTGGTACCATTTGCTGCGTATTGTGATTCCATTCTGTCCCTATCACATTATAGATTGGCTTTTAATTTTCTGTTATGAGGATTGAAATCGCAATAAATTATTCTTAGTACTTGTGTAAAATCTCTTGTTAGCATACATGTCTTCTCTGCCATTTCAATATATTTGTTTGATCACAGTTCTAATGGAGCCAAATGTTCAGTATGTTCAGATATTGAGTTTTCCAGTCTTGTTTTTGCTTTAGTTATATATCTACGTATATATTCTTATGAATCAGATATGAAGTTGACACTGATGCATTTCTATCCGTGCTGGCCCTACAACCTCTTCCAGAGATAGCATTTGTACCTACCATTGTTGAGGTATTGATTAAAAGAAATAAAATCAATTATTGGGGTTCAATGTGCATATTATAGAGGTGATCCATAATCTTTAAAGCACAACCCAAGAGAGGAGAAAAAGATGCATAAATTCCAGCATTCATGTTGGAGCTATTTTAACTCATGCAGGTGTCTAGTCCTAACACATGCAAGCTATTGAAGTCGATCTCAGGATTGAAGGTTGAATCAGTAGAAAATGCTGCTTCCAGATTATTTGTTCAGTGCTCCAGACAAAAAGGGCTGATTAAGATCTACAAGCACTTGCTTAATTATAGAAGTATGCAACATTTTGCCTTTGCCTGTGCTTGTGCATCTCAACTTGTGATTTCTAGGCTTCTGTTTCAAGTAGAGTTAATATACTTTGGCTTGATAGAGATCCCAACTTAGGAGCATAAGTTATACTGAATCAAGATGGAAGCTTCACCACCAGTTGTGATATTGATGAATTGGTCCAGTCTGATATGCTATATTCTCCCTTGCGCTGATCAAATTTAATGAATCAATTGTTTTGATGTTGGAGATGTAATATTGATGAGATAAATTTTCATGTAACTCAATTAGATTGACCATGTTGTTGGAAAGAGCTTTATGCTTTGTCTGTTTCATAAACTCATCAAAACATTATGTCCGTTTCAGAAAAGGTGGGTGCATATGCGTCTTCAAATTTGATTAACTTCTTGTCACCAAACACACTTATAGAGAATGGAAATCTTTGATTTGTGTGAAAGTCAATGTATTGCATGTCAACTACATGGTGCAGCATTTGCATCTTTCATATTGAAATGCTTATGATCTGTGTATATCAAAATGTTAGCAAATGCATTATTGCAGCACTGAGGAAAATCCTTCGTGTTTTTCAATAGAACCACTGATATGGCATCCTTGAATGGGTTAATAGAGTTTTAGTAGGGGAGTTAAAAAGTCCATGTTGGGATCTAATTTTCATGTAAGTCTTCGATATTCCTTTCAGTTATACCATTTCCAGTGATTGTGTAGATTTACTTGCTGAATTGAGTAAGATTATACACTCAAATTCTGAGATCGTCTAGGATATCTGAAAACTGATAATCTTGGATCATATCCACTACCAACATTTGATTCTGTCCAAACTGAAATAATACTCCTCTAAATCAAATCCAAATTGAGTGGGGCAATTGTCACTAGTGTTTGTCTTGCTTTCAGTCAACATATAGCAGCTACTTCATTTCAGTTACATTCATGATTTACTCTTTGATTTTGTGGCCTACGTATTGTTTTGTGTACTTGTAAAACCATTCAACCCTTGGTCATATTTGCAGAACTCTGACTATGATCTTTCATACTGTAGAAAATGTATTCAATCTATGCAGTTTTCCTGACCAAGCTGGGAAAACGTATTTGCAATTAAGGCGTGGATTTAAAAAGGTAATGACTTCTAGATGGAACTGTTGCTGCTGCAAACTTCATTTGCAATTATTTGCATATCAGTTAGTTGCCCCTTTCAGGTGGTGGTTTGTGGCCTTCACCGAGGTGGAAGAACATATTTCCATCCAAATGATCAGGAAGTTTTGAAGGAATCTGATAAAGTATGTCATCTTACTCAAGTTTCAAATATTTTTTATTCCATGTTCGGTTGATGACTCAAACATAGCATGGGCACAAGAATGCTGTTTGTTCAATGATTGAAAATTAGAAATAAAGTGCTTCTGGTTGTCAAGTAGTCTCTGATGCTGGCAGCATATGGAAATATATATACTCAGTAACTGGAAAACCAAAACTCAACTTTTTGTCGGTCAATCATGCTACTTGTTCTTCCTTGATATCAAGCGTCATCGTCCCGTCTCCTACCAGACCTTTTAATATTCTCAGTGACACAACTATCATGAAATGCATTACCTTTGGCCCATAGGATCATTGATGAACACTTTCTGGGCAATTTCTAGACACTTAAGTATGTAGTTTTGTAGGGATTTTTTCAAAAAGCATACACTAATACCATTGTTGACAGGTTTTGTTCATTGGCCCAGTTTATGGGAAAAGGCTGCCCCAGTTTGGTTCTTTAGATCTTGTGAAGGAAGAAACAAATAATTTTCAAACGATAGGTGATTTACAAAAAGGTGGGCAAAGTGTTCTTTCAGAAAGGATTAAAGAAATCCTGCAAAGAAGTCCCTTGAAACAGGGATCAAAGGTACAATATGTCATCAAGGGCTGGAGTTGAACTGTTAAATTGAAAGATGAGGGAAATTTGTCTTATTTTTGCTTTAGTCGTCGGGTGGTGTAGGACCTAAAGAATGCATACTGCTGCTTGGTTGGCGTCCAGACGTTTCAGAAATGATCATGGAATATGACAACTATCTTGGACCAGGGAGTTCCTTGGTATGATCTGAACCTTATTATAGTTTTCTATTTCTCCTCATTACTTTTTTTGCTAGTGCAACTTTTATCATTTGTTGGATTATTGCTGGGAGGCTGGGTGCCTCAAAGGCTGCAACATAAACTGGTATATGAGCAAAAGGAATTTGCGATCATCAAAAGAGTGAAACAGGCATCAAAGGATACGACAGATCAAACTCATACCGACTTATTTGGCTATGCAAGGTTCTGATTTACTGAGGCCAGAGATGTTATCTAATCTGTAAAAAATCAGATAACGATAAAAGCATTTGAATAAAACATAGGAGTGGAAAGAAAAAGGGAAGAAAAGATGGAACACCAAAGTTGCTAGACTATGGCCCACTTGGATTAAGCAAACAACTAACGTAGAGAACCATCTTTTTCCCTGTAGCCACACGTTATTAATTATTATTAGCCATATTTCAGAGAGAACCTTAATGGTAATACGAATGTTATTTTTGAATGCACTAGCTTTTGGTTTATGCGATGCAGTGATGCACTGATCTGGTTTATTGGCTTTGACGCATCTTTCATTAAATTACAGGAGATATTGTCTGATTCACCTTTGAGTGAAAGGGACAAGGCAAGCAACCGCTCCACCAAGCTCCAAAATGTTCGAGTTTCCCATAAGGTATTACAGAACTTTGTTTTTTCCTACGTATATGTCCTTGCTGCATCACTTTCTTGTCAGTTCATTTTTTTTTCCAGGTTGGAAACCCCATGGATTATGATAGCTTGCAGGAAGCAATAATGAAAATTCAAAATTCTTTCAAGAAGGGTGAAGAGATCCCTCTGTCAATTGTTGTAATATCTGATCGAGAGTGGCTTCTGAGAGGTGAGGTCTTATTATTTTAATTGATGCATGCTGAAGTTAATACCTAACTAATTATATTCTGTTCAGACCCATCCAGGGCCGACAAGCAAGCAGCGTATTCTCTTTTTCTTGCTGAAAATATTTGCAATGAACTTGGAGTTAAGGCAAGTTGGCTTACTTTATAACCTCAATAATTTCTGTGATAAGATCTCTTAAACACGAATCATTTAGTTAGAGTCTAATTCATGTGTTTTTTCTTGTTTGATCAAGATATTACTAAAGTGCCTCATGCTCCTCTTCCTCTGAGCTTACTTCTTGATGTTAATTAATAATTGGCCTTCGTTATTGTTGGAGTCCCTCCTTAATTAAGGGGGTTTCCCAAAATAATAATAATAATAATAATAATAATAATGGGGATGATGCATGCATAGTAGAGTTCCAAAGATAATTAATACTTTGGACCTCTTGGGAATTTGAGAAGGTAAGTGCATTTTATCATGTGTAAGTAACCAAGGTTCATTGGCTTAAATTAATGGGAGAGCATTCAAGAGTCATCTTATGGCTTTTGAGTTACCCCCTTCTACTCCTATAAATAGGGGTCTTTGGGAAGGCTTAGATCACAAGCAAAGCAAGCAATCCTCTACATAAAAAGAGAAAGTGAGAGCCACTACAAAAAGTGAGGTGATTGAGAAAAGTTCTCATATTTTCTCAAGTGAAGTTTGAGTGATCCACCACTTAATTGGTGAGAGAGTCCATCCTTTGTAATCCATCCTCTTTTGGACAAAGAAGTTGAGTGAGCCTCTAGTTCATACTAAAGAAGAATTACTTGTAATCCTACTATCATCATAGTGGAAGGTTCGTGGTTTTTCCCTTCAACTTTAAGGGTTTTCCACGTAAAATTTTGGTGTCTTTTATTTTTTCTATTTCTGCTATTTTTGTTTTTCCCATTTTAATCACGCAAGGAAGGAAAAGGTCTTCCACTATCAACCGGTCCTTTTTCCGCAACAGTTATAGAGATTCTTCCATTATTGATCCTAGTACATATACTGGAACCTTTTTCTTTTTATCCTTCATCACTGCTATGAAATACATAGATGGCTGGAATATGTCGACGCAGATGCCTTATGCCTGTGAGATATATGAGCTTCATCGACTATTCGGTTCTATTCAGCCAATGAAACCTAGCACTGTAATGGCAATCTTTTCTTTTTGTATAGATATATCCCTTCAATATGATGTCTTCCGTGATCAATTACAGGTGCAAAATCTTGTAGCTGAAATTGTTGACTCAAAACTTGGCAAACAGGTAATTGATGCCTGACAGCTAGGAACCATGTTATACAGATTGTATCTTGTTTATCTAAGTCCTTCAAGCCCTGCAGATCACAAGAATCAAGCCGTCTCTCACTTACATTGCTGCAGAGGAAGTGATGAGTCTTGTAACAGCGCAAGGTTTGTTAGCGGAGTCACTCTTTTAGTACCATGGGACATCACATTTCCTATCTTGGGTGTTTGGTTGGAGTTAAAATCTTTTGAGTTTGCATGCAGTTGCAGAAAACAATGAATTGAATGGAGTGTGGAAAGACATTTTGAATGCCGAAGGTGATGAAATATATATTAAGGTACATATCCTAGTATGTCAGTATAATGTATCTTGTTGTAAATGTTTTTATGTTTTTTTCCCGTGTTTTTATGGATCATATGAGTAAAGCTCCTTCATTACATGGCTAATGTGTCAAAAAGGTTAATGGTTTCTTGGGATTCTTGCATGGAGTGCAAAAATCTGCATCCTATATACAAGGTTGGAAGAAAATAAAGGGACTGTCATATATTAAACAAGATCCATATATAGGGGAACACAAGCTAAATCCATTAAAAAAATGAACACAATAGGGCCATTCCGTTTTCCAAATTAACTAGATCACTAAAGACCAGTAACCAAATTTTAGTGATAAAATTTCTGAGTTATAGAAACTCTAACCCAAATTTACCTTAATTCCTAACAAATCTTTCAATAATCCTAAAATTTCAGCTTCTATCCTAACCAAATATGCATAATATACAAATAATTTCACAAAAAAACAAAAACAAAAACAAAAAAAAACTCTCAGACAACCAAAAAAAAAAGTAATTGAATTAACAAGAAATTGAACAAAAAATTGGCAAGAAAACAAACCTTTTTTCAAAGCTTCTAGCCTAACAAAAAATGGATGATATAGAGTTATTTTGACAAAACACGCACAGCAAAAAAGAAATAAAATTAACAAGAAATTGAATGAAGAAACGAACAAACACAAACCTAGCTCGTAATGTTTTAGCAAAAATCCTGTATAAAATGAAGAAGAGAAGTGAAAGAAGAAAAGAAGGGACATGTGGGTTTGGATTTTTGAAGATCAAAGAAAGAGAAGTAGAAGAAGGATGTGGAGTATCTGACTTTGTTTGCATTGACTTCCCTCTGGTGCAATCGTGGTATAGTGTAAATTTCTTTAAATACAGGAGTGTATGGTTCATTTTCCCTTTCATTAAATTAAAGCTAATGATTGAGTTCTCTTTCATTGACACACTAATGCAATTTTGTACAAACGAAATTATATCTGTAGGACATTAGCCTTTATATGAAGGAAGGAGAAAATCCATCATTCGGTGAGCTATCAGAAAGAGCATGCTTACGAAGGGAAGTTGCTATAGGTTATGTGAAAAACAAGAAGCTGGTACGCCGTCTTTTGTGTGTTTGTATATAGAAATAGATTAGTCATGCCCCTGAGTTCTTATGCATGAATCTCTTATTTGCAGGTCATAAATCCTAACCCAAAATCTGAGCTTCTCTCACTTGCAATGACCGATTCGTTGGTTGTAATATCAGAGCTTGAAGGAGAGTAACCTATTCTTCAGACACTCAAGTGAAACTTGTCTCTATTAAGTTTAGTAAGATATCTATATCTATATATTATCAGAACTTCGAAACAAACGAAGGACAAGTGCGTCATTAGAGTAATACGTCACTTTTAGCCAATTTATAACACTTTCGAATTGTCTGGACTTGATGGAATTAGGCGTCGGAGAATAATCAATTTGTTAAATTTTAAATACAAGTCTGCTTTTAGAAAAATACATAAAGAATGTACGAGATGGAACATTATGGAAGTAAGATCGAGACAACTAAATAGTGTCTTCAATAAGAGAATCAAGGCTCCAATGATATATTTTGTTGACTTTTAACATCTAATGTGAAAAAAAAAGTAAAAAATAAAAATGTTTCGAATGCATACACTAGTGTTGCATGGAAGGAAAATGTTAATTTTTAAATATTTAGAAAACAAGGACCAAAAGAAATGATAATACATATATATACATTTAAAAAAAAGATCAAATTTATTAAAATTAAAAGATAAAATTAAAAATTTAAAAACACTACCTACATTAGGTGATGTATATTATTAATAATTTTTTTAATAAAAAAGTTATTTAATGCTTTAGATACCAATTCCAATATCGAAAATTTTTAGGGTGCAAAATATTTTAGAAACTGAAAATGATGCTTGGGTGCCATTTTCATATTTTGGTGGCACACACTATAAGCTTTGAATAACAATCATGCACACATCATATAAGGTTTGATTACATTTTTTTTTTTCGATAAGTAAGAAATTTATTACTTTCGAAAATGAGAAGTTACAACCAAAGACATCATCAAATTATACAATCTAACAACCTAGCTCTCTTTTGGAATTTAGCCTTAAAATATGGGTGCACTAACTGCCTAGCTACAACCATGACAATTGCCCGAACAAGACTAGCAACATTCCTATTATGATTCTCAAAAATTTTCAAGTTCCTTTTATACCAAACATTGGCAATATATGATGCAAAAAGAGCTTCCACAACATGCTTTTTCTGACTATTTTGCCTAGACCTTATCAACAAAGTATGCATCTCCCGTTGCCAACCTTTGATGCTATCCCTTCTTCCAGCAATTCCTCTAATTTTCCTCCATATTTCAATCGCAATCGGGTAGTGGATGAACAAGTGATCTTGAGTTTTAGAAAATTGTTGATAGAATACACACTGATCAAACACACTAATGCCAATCTCCAGAAACCTAGCTTTAGTCATCAACCTATCCTTTAAAGCCACCCATAAAAAAAAAATTGTATCTTGGCAAATTAAGCGAGTGCCACACGAGCTTGGACCACCTTTGTTTAGCCTTAGAGATGTAAACGGGGTGGGTTTGGGGCGGGTATACCCATACCCGTATCCCTACCTATTTAGAAACTTTGTACTTGAATCTGTATCCATACCCGAATCCATATCCGTTAACACATCTATATCCGTATCCGTTGGATATCCATTATCCGACGGATTATTTATTTACCCGTTAATGAATATTTATCCAGCGGATAAATCCATTATCCGACGGATAAACCGATTTAGAGTTAAGGTAAATGACAATTTTAACCTTAATTTATAATATATTTATTTTAAAATTAAGGGTAAAAGGATAATTATATATCGGATAAACGGGTATGGGTATAGATACGGGTATAGTTACAGGTACCCGTACCCGTACCCGAACCTGACGGGTATTTTTTTCAATCATCCATATCCGTATCCATAATCGTTTATTCATATCCGTTTAAATATCCATCGGATAAAATCCGTCGGGTTTCAGATAAATCCGCCCCGTTTACATCCCTATTTAGCCTGTATAGGTTTCATAGCTTCATAAGCAAATTTGATAATGTCATTAAGGTAACCATTCAACCATCTATACTGTAGAAAGCTTTGTAAATAAGATCTTACAAGAAGGATTATCTGAAAGAGCCATGAAGTGTATGCAGTGGGACTGTACTCCCACACACTTGTGTGCTTGAGGTAGACCTCATGAATCCATTTCACTCATAATGAATCCTTCTTGATAGCAATATTTCATAGCAGTATTCCTGAGGCATACTGATTCCAAACACCCAGATTAAGCGGTCAAAGACCACTCTCCGCCTTTAGGAGGCAAATCTGCTCCCAAGAAACCAAAGTTCTTCGCCTAATATGCACCTTTCCAGACCATAGAAAATTCCTACAAAGACCCACGAAATGATGGAGAACCTTTTTTTCCAAAAGAATCACCTGGCTAAAATATAGTTGAATGCTGAACAATACCGACTTGACAAGCTACAATCTCCCAGCCTAAGACAAATAAACAGTGCTCCAATATCTTAGCCAAGCAGTAGCCTTCTCCAACATAAGCTAGAGCAGACTAGAAGAAACTCTGGATAAGTTTTATTATGTTTTTTTAAAACCAATGTCACTAAGAAAGTTTGTTATGAAAAAAATTGAAATTAATAAATTTATAGCACCATCAATATTTGTATATTCATTTTACAATATGAATAGTGTGTGGACATTTTTTTTTTCAATAGTTTACTACAATTTATGCATGGTTGATTTAATATAGTTTAATACATTCTTTGATATTATGATTATATTTTATTATTATTATTATTATTATTATTATTATTATTATTATGAGATTTATTATTATGAATAATATCAATTGTTATGACTAATAAATAAATAAATTTAATATTAATTATTTTATAAATATTTAAGCGATGTTATTACAATTAATATTAGTATCATTAATTATTATAATTAATAATTTATATTATTATTATTTTTACTATTAAACAAAAAATTATTTATTATAATCTTCATTAATAATTTCAATTATTTTTATTTAAATTATTATTTATAGTATTCAATTTACTCTTATAACTGTTGATGATATTCTTGGAACCAATGGGTTATTAGGAAATCAAAATAGAGCTAAGTATTGAGGAGAAAATTTAGAAAAGAGATGAGAAAGCAACAGTGAGAGAGTTGTATTATGAATTTTAATTCTCTAAAATGAATATAAAATCCCATATATAAATGGGTGGAATGAGGAAAAAAATGTGTGATTGAGGGCAACAAATTGTTCAATCCTAAGTAGAGGACCAATGAGCAAGGAAATTAGTCCTAAGTGTAGTTAATGATGAGTACACTTGAAAGCTTTGTAGGCTAACTTTTATACTTTAGGCCAATACTTCAAAGCTAAATAATACTAGTTGAGAAAAAATCTATATCATCATTTTCTTTAAAATTTCATCCACTGCGTCAACTACTTCCATAAAGTGGACAAGCTAAAATTCTATTAAATCCTTGATGATCCAACACATCAGCCACTTTCATAAAGGTTGACAAGCTAAGCTTTTATTACACGTTTGACGATCATAACTATATATTAAAAAAGTTAAACAAAAAGAACTTAGTACAAATTCATATACAAAAGTTACATCTTAAAGGCCCGACTGAGAGGCTCGCTCATCAATGTGTGTGAGACACATAAATACAAATAAAGTTAAAAATAAAAGGTCGTCTAATACTTCTATAAATAACAAAAAATAGAAATAAATAAATTTACACAAAAGACCATCAAACGTCACACACACGCAATATCAAGTGATTATAGACCAACTCATTCCCATAAAATATGTCGGTCATCTCCTACATTAAACAATCACTCAGCCTATCCTACTAAGAGGCAAACAAAACTACAAAAATTCCATAAGTTTTTTTAGAATTCAAAATTTAAATTTTGATAAAAATAAGATAGTACCAAAAGGATAGCTTGCCGATAAGCCTCATTTTACCTACTTCCATGTGTTTACATTAGAGGAAGAGCCTTTAATAAGGGTCACACAATTTTAGCTATAGTAATTATAGAAGGAACAATTTTCTAGGCCATTGAAGGCTATATGTTTTGGCACAATTATATTGCATAAGAAAGACAATAATTGAGGCTTTGGACACTCTGTCTTCTGTGAATATTTTACCCACTAACTAGCCTTTCACCCAACCACAAGAGATCACTGAAGGGATATTTTCAGTAATGAATACACATAACTTAGAAAAAAAAAAATTCATCTTCCTAATGGAAAATGAGGTAATTCAAACTAGTTTGCATCACTATATATATGCCCCTCAACTTACTCTCTTTCCTCACTTCTAAAATTTATTACCCTTTTTCTTCCTTTAACTTTTGTTCCCTTTAAATATTTCCATAAGTGGAGGAATTCAGTAGAACTAGCTCCCTAATGGTAATTGAATATGTGGAGTTTGTGTTGCCACCGCACCAACCTTAGTGTTTTTGAATGACTTGGTTATTATCCTATTGTTCTAAAAGGTCTATTTCTCAAACATCTAACTCACTCTTTTGACTCCTCAACTTCTAAGTCATTAAATACTTCCATTATGCTATCAATTTTTCCTTCCCCCTTTTTTTTATCTTCAACAAGCCAATCGGTCACAAACCAAGTGATCCCTTTGACCTTATTTAATATCCCTCATTCTATCAACATGTCTAAACCTTCATCTTTTGACTCGAACACTCTCCTTCCTTATAGTGTTAACAAGGTTCATCTTGAGCATTTTTGTATTAGATACCATATAGCTTCTTCTCTCACATTGATTTAGCCAACCCCCTTAGATAGAGCTAATAATCCACCTAGTATATTTATTACTTTATATATTGAGGAGCTTTATGCTAGCATACACTTTCCCTTGCACCAGTTCATAAGAGAATTTCTCCAAGCCATTTGGCTAAGCTCTGCTCAAATCGTCCCCACTACCTAGAGAATGATGACAAGCTTTTTATATAGTTGATGCTTGTTAGAAGTTAGACCCACAATGGATTTGTTAAGGTACTATTTCAAATTTCTAAGCCTCAGCCCCAGGCTTTTAGTCCATTCAAACCAAAGGCAAACATAAGTTCATTAAGGAGCATTGGTCTTCTATGAAAAAGTGGAAGTCCTAATATTTTTGTCTTAAGAGATTCTGAGTGGAATTTGCCTAAGTGGGTCAGCTTAATCCTGACATCAGAGAGTGTCCACCTTTCTCTTTAGAGCTAGATGCCTCTGTAGACAAGTTTGTGTAGGATGAGCACATTATGAATAATAATAAGGTTGTGAACAATCCTATCATCCTTATAAAGATAGGGTTAATTTCTAAACTTAGTAATTAACTTATTTCCCTTTCTTTAGTTTTTTTTCACACGTTAATTTAATATATTTTTCTGCTTATAGAGTTATCTTACTTTTCCCCGTAGAGTGCAACACATGGAAGGCTCGACAACACATTATCCTTCTAGACTCTCCAAGGGCATAAAAATGCTCAATGTTTGTTATCCAAGTGGATCCTCTATTACTAGGGAGACCAAATCAAAAGTATATATTACAATGATATATCACTCCCATGTTTTTCTAGTAATCATGTTCTAAGAGTTCTTTTGATTTTTTACGCGCTCAAGAAAAAAAATGCAAAGCCTTGTCTTGAAAATGCAAAGTTAAATAATATTAGAAATATTCATTACTTTTCTACTTACCCCATTATTGACATATTCTTGAGTCTGCCAACTCTTATTATGAAACATGTTTTATGTTGTTCATGCTTGTCGCTAGCTTATATAAGTATTGATTCTTCATAATTTATTTACCCCTTTTAGAAGGGAGCCCCACTTAAGGCAATATTCAAAGTGCCAACCATCTAATAAGATTCTAAATTCTTCATCTAGCAAACTTAAGCCTTTATTTGTTCCATTTTCTATCGGCCCTAAGCTATCAGAACCAAAACTAAAATATGATCTCCTAAGCCTCTTCAGAGAATTATTGAAAGAAAATGTAAGGATCTAATGGAACCTTTTTTTTTTAAGGAACCCTAGTTTCCTTCCCTACCACATCCTAAGTAGGCTCCTACTTTGACCCCAAATAAAGAGATTATCATACTCAAAGAAGGAGATAATGAAGAAGAGTAAGCAACAAAGAGAGAAAATATTCTCATGGGAACCATAAATATTCTTTATTCACAAGGAAGTTCTAACACAAGTGTTTGTGGCCCTTCAAAAACCTCCAAATGATTAAAGGATGCTAACAACTCCACTCATGCAACTATTAAGCTGGAAGACCCTAATGCTGGGGTACCTAAATTAGGAACTTTCCCTTAAAGAAAATAATTTTGTAAGAGTGAATCTAATATATCTTTTAAATATGATGGAGCCACCTTAACCATGTCTGACTACTCCTTATTTGATTGCCATCCTGATGATAGTGCTGATCTCAAGCCGATCGATGCCATAATACTACACCAAGATAAGAAGATTATCAACAACCTAAATACAACAACCTTGCTAAGAGCCAACCTAAACCTAACCTTTTAGATATTAATTAATTCATAATATTATATGTGAAAAATGTATTTAAAGTAATAACTTCAATAATCTATTGTACACACACACATATCACTTGTAGCAACTTTTTATCTTTAAATAGTTTTTTTATAGGTTTTCTCAAAGTACCTAATGCTTTCGATGGATAGAGGGAGAATATGAAGATCTTCAATATGATCACTCAATTATGAAGGCCAAAATGTAATCCCTTAAAACTAAAGTATCAGATTTGAAAACTCTAAAGAGCCAATTGAAGTTTACCTCACATGATATAGATTTTCTGAAGGCTCAAGTTTCTAGCTTAGAAGGTTGCTTGGGAAGAGAAAGGCATGCATCTAAAGTCAAAAAAATAACTATTGAGGGCTAACACTATCCGTCTAAAAGATAATCTTTGTAAGGAGACAAGCTTGATCGATCAACTAACTTATTTGAAAAAAAAAAGTGGCTTGCAAATATCAAGAAGCTCCAAAAGTGCGTTGATGCAACTTGATCTATCTAATAAGAGAATAAAATATTCACTAACAAGGGAACTGAATATAAAGATAAGTACACAAAGATGGAAAAAACCTTGGAGAGGAATGAATTGTGACTGATTAGCTATGCAAAGAAGTTGTTGATAAGGAGATGATTAATAATATGAAAATTAATAATTTTTCAAAAATATTGGATGGGACTGAGAACGCGGTCCATTTGTGGAAAAAGGATATGAACATGAGTATAGATAAAGCCATTGTAGTTTCCAAATTGAGACATTCTCTTGAGGCTTTAGACAACTACCTAGCAAGTGAAGAGTTGGCACATTATAAAGAGCAACTTTAGTCTCAGTGGTATGCTTATGGTACCTCTATAGTGTATGCTCAGTTCAAGAACTTAGTGGATCATGACTAATTGTAGAAGTCTAATGGAAAATTACACCATGGTGAGGATTTAGAAAGCATTCTCATTCCTAAATTTTTTGGAGAGATTAAGGTTGAAGTTAGTGAAGAGGAAGATGACTCTTAGGCTCCGTTTGGATTGGGGTGAATCGAGGTTGGGGTAAACATTAAAAATTAACCTAGGTGAAGGGAATTGAGGTGAATCGGGGTGAATGTTTTAAAATTCTGTTTGGATGATATTAAACTAACCTGGGTGAATCGGGGTGAATGTTTTAAAATTTTCGTTTAAATTGAAGTAAATGAAGATTATAATAATAAAATAAATAATATTTATACCCTTATATTAAATAAATAAGTCATATTGAGGGGTATTTTAGTCCTATTAAGTCAAAAATTTACTTATTATTTCACCTTTACCTCCGTTACCCCCGAAATCGGAGGTTAATAAAAACGAGGTTAATCGAGGTGAATGGAGGTGAAACATTAACCCCGATTCACCTAGGTTAAAACATTAACCTGATAGCCAAACGGGGTGAATCAATTGATTCACCTCCGTTCACCCCGATCCACCCCAATCCAAACGGGGCATTAGGGTACCCTCTTTTTTTTCTTTTCTTTTCTTATTATAATTTCTATATACCTTTGATTTATAAATTGAATTATAGTATTTTTCTTATCCTACTCTTTATATAATATTGTTTGTCTTTACACTAATGATGAGGCTGACATATTGATGTAATATGAAGAACAAAGATCTAGATGACAAACTTTAAATCATTATTATACTTTTGCGGTGGCAAACCAAAGTGGGGTTTGATCCAATCATTATTAGTTGATCAAACTAAATGGAATAACCAAACCTATCAACATTATGCTTAGTAGCCTTAACACCTCGGTTGAGGAACACATCATAAGATTATAGGCTTGAATAAGCTAAAAAGCTGTTAGGTGTGCCTTAATAACTCAATGGCCTTGGTATATTGACCAAGTACACACCTTCAGAGCTTGATCTTAGTGAGTAACTCTTCATAATTTATTTACTCTTTTTAGGAGGGATCCCCACCCAAGGAAATCTTCAAAGTGCTGGCGGCTAAGAAGATTCCAAGGTCTTCATCCAACCAACCCATGCCATTATTTGCTCCACTTTCTATCGACCCTAAGCTGTCAGAACTAAAACCAAAATACAATCTTCTTAAGACTCTTCATAAACCAATTCAATGAAAAGGCAAGGAACTAATGGGCCCTTCATTGAAGGAACCCTATCACATCCTGAGGAGGCGCCTATTGTGACCCTAAGTTAAGAAAGTCTCAAACTTAAAGAAAGTGACAGTGAAGAAGAGGAAGTAGTAAGGAGAGTGAATATTTTCATAAGAATCATCATTATTCCTTCCCTACAATCAAGGGCTAGCACAAGTGTTGGAGGCCCCTCAAAAACCTCCATCGCCCAGAGAGTCTTGATGGCTCCATTCATGTATATGTTATGCTAGAAGGTCGTGATGCTAAGTACCTGACTTAGAAGCTTTCCCTTAGAGAAAATAATTTTGTGAGAGTGGGTCTATATTCTCTTTTGAAGATGATGGAGCCACCTTAACCAAACCTAAAAACTACTCCTTCTTTGATTACCATCCCGATGATAGTACTAGTCTCAATGTGACTAATGCCATAATGCTACACTAGGATAAGAATATCTTTGAAGGCTTAAAGATAATAACCTTGTGGAGAGTTGACTTAAACCTAACCTTTTAGGTATACCTCAATTCATAATTTTATATATGTAAAATGCCTTTCAAGTAACAACTCCAATGACCTCTTCTTCTTTTTTCTTTTTCTTTTTTTATATGTACATAACCTACAATAATTTCTTGTACATAAGAAGATTTTTTTATCGATTTCTACAAATTGCCTAACACTTCTGACAAATATATGGAGAATATGTAGATCTTCAATATGCTAACTCAATTCTGAAGGCCAAAAAATCCCTGGAAGCTAGAATATTTGAGTTGGAAAGTGAGACGAGCCAATTGAATTCAACCTCACTTGATGCAAATTTTCTTAAGGCTCGCTAGCTTAGAAGATTTCCTGGAAAGAGAAAGGTAGTCATCTAAAGTTAATAATAGAATTATTAAGTGTAAGACCCTAATTTTTAGAATAAATTTTTTTAATGCGGAAGTTAGCTCAAATATATGGGTATTACCACCACGTTTTTATATAAGTTTGGCTCTCTTACCTTTCTTATATGAAATGCATGGCTAAAACATTCAAACAAAAAACCAACAAAAAAAGTTACAATGCAAAGAGGGGTATACATATATATATATATATATATATATATATATAGAGAGAGAGAGAGAGAGAGAGAGAGAAATATACACAAATTTAACAAACATCTAAAAACGAGTAGAACCCTTAACAAAAGAGATACATAGAGAGAGATATCAAAGCAAGGAAAAATAATATCCATATCTAGAGGTTACCTATAGAGTAGAAATAGGTCTCATGTAATACCCCGATTTTTACTATTAACAAATTTTGTTTTTGTAGTAGAAGTAATTAAAAATAGTGGGGGGTTACCACCGTGATTGACATAAATTTGGTTTGTGCAACCAACCTGACACCAATCACAAGACTAAAACATTTAGAGTAATAAAAGGGATTTAGAAACAAAAGAACATTCATAGTACAATACTAAGTTTAAAGCCTAACTTCGAGTTTAACAATACAAAATATAAAAGGGAGATACCATAGATCAAGAGTCTAAAAAAGGTATCCAGTTAAATACATAAACTGGGTACCGGATAATAATTACTCTTCACCCGACCATAACATTAATGAAGTCACCCATCCCCACATAAGGCGTCATAGGCAGCATAACCATCTAATGGATCTTCTGAGATCTACACATAAGATTTAGGGCCTTCTACTTGTGGGAATGAACAACACCCATAAAACGGGTGGTTAGTACACTACGTACTTAGTAAAGGAATAATACTACCAAAATAGGGATACAAATAGCACATGCTTTCACATTAGATAATAAGGGGATAACCAAATAAAAGAAACATCTCATAAGATAGAATATGATCCAGATTTCTTTATTAAGTAAAATCTATTTTTATTCTTTTATATATGTTGAGTGCAAGAGCCCCACTATTCTTAAACCGATGGAATGGTCTAAAACTCTTCTTGGGGACAACACACCTGAGCTACTATTCTTTCTAATGGAATGGAGATTAAAAACATCCTCTCGAGGCAAAACACCCCCGAGCCACTATTCTCCCCAATAGAATGGGATATATATATATATAAATAGATCACCTTGGTCTTGACTCACATATTCTTCCACTTTAAATCATTAGTATCTTTTCCATAAGTTAATATGATACATTTTCATTTCATGATGAGTAGGGACCCCAGTATTCTTAATTTAGTGGAACGGATTGAAGCACCTTCTCAAGGCAAAACACTCTCGAGCCACTATTTTTTTCGGTGGAACAGAGATTAAAAATATCTTCTCAGGGCAAAATGCTCCCAAGCCACTATTCTCTTTGGTGGAATAGGATATATATATATATATATAGGAAAATAGATCACCTTGGCCCTACTCACGTGTTCTTTTACTTTAAGTAATTAGTATCTTATTCAAGATTGATTCTTAGGCATATGACACATTCAAAATAGATATACATCTGGCTTAGGTCCAAGTCCTTAAGTCCTTTCAAACCTTAATTACACTCCCTTTAGTATTCATCCTCCCATATTGATTAATCCACACAACTTATATTATCTTATCTCCAAATCCTCTCATTTTTATCATACCCAATATGCACAAACAAATTCTCATAAGTATGCTTTAATAATCTCATCCCGATATGTTAATCATAGAAATATCCAAGACCCAAATTCCATAGAATTGTCATAACACCTCCTATGAAATTTTCATGATTACCAATTCGAATAGATAACCTCTAAATCTTACTCATGGAATAATGATATTATCATTACAAGAAAGTTTTCCCAAAATTAGCTATTAAATCATTTAAGGACCCCAAATAACAGTAATACTTCCATGAACTCCTCATGCTATTAATATCATATTTTAAACCTCTTAACACATAAAATACCAAAATATCCTTATTATCCTATAATGACCACCCTTAAGCACAAATAAAACCTTTATTTTTCCACACATGTTATTTTTCAAGTCCACAATTAATCATCATACCTCATGAGAATTTTTTTAAGTCCATTTATTAAGAACTCATTTATCTCATATTTCATACCAATATATATACTTCCACAAATATTACATCATCACAACAAAATAATAATGGTACCTCTTACCAATTCTTACTTTCTTTTAATAATATAATATCCTTAAGTCCATATTTCATGCTATAGGATATATTTCCACAAATATGACATTATCACAACAAAATATTAATAGTACTTCTTACCCATTCTTACTTTCTTCCAATTACATAATATGCTTAAACCTATATTTCATACCATAAGATATAATTCCCCAAATATGAAATTATCACAACAAAAAATGACATAATGGTACTTCTCACCAATTCTTACTTTCTTCCAACATAACATTCATATAATCACAAAATATCAAAATCAACACATGTTACATCATGTATAAATAATATCATGAAAAACACATATAACCATACAAGCAAATAGCACCCAAAAACCCTATACATCAAATAGTATCCTTACCAGCTAGGACATCGGGCTCTAAGTATTAAAATCCTAGAATTCCTCCTCCAAAGTATTAGAATACCACCTATGAAAAATAATAAAATTTACGATTGGGCTCAAAGAGTTAAATTGAAGGAGAAATCAAGGTAAAGAGGGTAAAAATAGATATAACTATAGTCAAATGGGAGTTTGAGATGTATGGATGTGGAAAGGAATGTGTGGTGGAGCTATGGTTAAATTTTGGTGGTGTTTGGACAAGGTTTGGAGTGAAAATAGGGGTACATATCCAAAGAAATAAATTGGCATGGCTATGCAGCAGGCGGTGCAGCTCCTGATCAAGAGAAAATATGTTGCACAGCCAGGTGGTGCAAAAGTTGCATGGCTATGCAGTAACAAGCCGAGAGGAAAAATCACACACAGTTCGGTAGTACAAGGGTTGCATGACTATGTAGAAGATGATTTTAAGGGTTTCAGGCCGTACAGTAGGTGGGTCGTGCAGCAGGCAGTGCACTCTACAACACTGAAACAAATGAGGGGAATAAGAAGGGAAAAGAGGCGGTGGTCGGCGGCTATGGCTAGCGACGGCAAGAGGGATGGTTGGGGTGACCTTGGTGATTAGTCCACTAACCAAAGAGTGGCAAGTGGTGGCTGAAGTGGTGCGCGGTGGTGGAAATGGTGGTGCACAAGCCAAAAACAAGGAAAGAAGAAGAAGAAGAAGAGAGAGAAGGAGGAAAGGAGAAGAAAGAGGGAGCTTGGGTAATGGCTCTTTGACACAAAGATGGGTAGAATGAGGCAAAATCAAAGAGAAAGAAGGAGAGTGTGAAGAGTGTGTGTGTGTGTGTGTGTGTATAGACACACACACACACACACATACATACATACATGTGTGCGTGAGTGGTGTGAGTCGGGAAGGAAGATAAGAATAGGGGGCTGGTGTGTGATGGTGATGGTGCAGCTACAAGATGATGATGATAGTAATTGTTGCAGAGGATGGTTAGGGGTAGGGTAGTAGCTACAAGGTGAGGGTGGTGATGGTTGATGTAGATGTTGTGTGAGAAGTGAAATAGCAGTGGAAATTGAGTGTGCAGATTGTGTGATGGGGTGTATAGTCGGGCATGGATAAGGGTGCTAAAGGAGAAGAAGAAAAAGGAGAAAGGAAGTAAGGTGATGGATGATAGATGTAAAAAGGTGATGGTATAAGTGGGTGATGCAAGTTGCAACAAATTCAAATGTTGCGGCTCAAGGTTGATTGAAGGAGGAGATGAAAGAAGAAAGGAAAAGGAAAAAAAATAAGGGTTGGGGGATTAGTTTAGGGTAATTTTAGATTAACCAAAGTAATTAGGATTAGTAAAAATTTTAGCGGGTTTTGATTTTGGTTTACAAATTACGGTTTATCAAAGTTAAGGTTTCGGAATCGGTTAAAGTTTTGGGATTAAAGAGTTAGGTTAAGGCTAACATAAGATTTTATTGAGATTAGATTTAAATTAGGGGGCTAATGATGGGGGATTAGACTAAACAAATTTTTGGGGTATTACATGTCAATACACACTAACAGTGTAGCACAACTATATATATAAACAGGGAGTGCATCCACTACAAATCCCACCTTGGAGGCCATCCCTCGACTACTTACTTAAATCCCAAACTCAATCTTACACTTAAATTATCAATAAATTTTAGATAAACTAATTATTAACAACCCAAAATAATCACCCACACAAATTTCATAAAAATTTATCACTCATCAAGTACTATTCATATACCGGATATTCTATAAAAATATGCCAAGAAGCTTAAATTTAAAAACCAAAAAAAAATTCTATTAGTAGGATTTACTATTCACATCAAATCATTATTCCCATCATTTTACTATATGACTATAAGGGACTCCTCTCATGAACTCTAATTGTTTTATTAATGACTTTTGTTTGATGTTAACCTTGTTTAGACTTAGCACTTAGTACTAGAACGACAGGAGTGAACCGGTTTGGTACTAAGTGTGGCAATAATATCTCCAAAATTTACGGTTTTTTTATTTCCCTTTTGTTAAAACCTTTTTGTTAAATTGAAAGGTTTCAGTAGTAAATTTTGGAGGTATTACAAGACCATTTTGGTCAAAAGGAAATCAACTGATGGGTTTAACAAATTGATCAACTAGACTGTGTAAAATAATACCTAGACATGCGACCTAATTAGCAAAATTTCACCAAATTTTACCATAATAATCCTAGCATGTTTCTATATTATATAATATATAAAAGGGATACTCCTCATACGAACTCACATAAAACATGGTAGGATCAATAATCAACAATATCATGCTTGGAATTCACCAACTCATGTGTAATATAAAAAATACTCAGACGTGCCCCAAACTTCATGAATAGAAATATGGCAACATGCTCAAAATAAAGAAATAAACATATGGCATAAATATAGAAAAACATACCAATCACTCAAAACCACTACAAACAACACAAAACCTTATTCATATTAGAGATAAGAATTCCTTAGCTTAAAGAAAATCTTCTAACAGAAATTACTCATAATTTGATTGCTATCTACAAAGATCTCAATTCCTAAGAGAATCAAGAAGTAAAAAGATTAAAACTCTTTTTTTTTAAAAAAACCACTAAAATCAAAAATCAGCAAAAGAATAAGAAGAACACAAGCACAACTCAACCTTTTTCTTATAAACATAATATAAAGGAAAATGAAGTTGGAATCTCCAACCTTTCTCAGACCTTAATCCTTGCTTACTTAAGAGAAACAAGGGAGAACTAAAGCCAAGATTAGAAGAAGAAAAGAGAGACAAAACTTAACCAAGGAAGGAAGAACATAACAACAAGTCTCTATTTCCTCAATAGAGAGGAAAAAGGAAGAAAAATGGAGAATGTTGAACACTTACCAAACTTTGCCAAGGGAAAGGAAGAAGAGAGCAAGAAGATCATTTAAGAAGTGAAAATGAATTACGGAGGGTATAAAAGAGTGTGGGTTGACACATACAAATGGGAGGGATGGAAGCCTAACTTAGGTCGAGTATAGGTAACAAAGGTGTAAGGGAAACACATGATGGAGTAAGGGGATTGAGTGTGGTCACTAAAAGATATGGAAAAAGGTTGGTGAGTCAGGGAAGGGGTACATTGTAACACCTTCGAAATTCACTCCTGAAAAATTTCATTTTATTTAAAAGAATTAGCGTAATAAAAATAATAAAACTGTGAATTCTGGGAATATTACCGCCACACTAAGTACCATACCAGTTCACGCATACCGTTCCTGTACCAAGTGGTAAGGCTCAAGAAAGAAATACAGATTGCTAGAAATTCAAACCTTATTTTAGAGTAGCGTAAATAACATTTTACGAGAATGAAATCCACCAAGGGAAACTTGAATAGAGATTACATTTAAAATAATGATTTAAAAAAGAAAGAAGAAAAGCTTAAAGCTCCGGATAATTCCTTATACTCTTTCCCGTTGCCCGCTTGAATAGTACCTAAAAAAGACCTACAAGGGACACTTCCCATTGAATAGGTAGGGGGGCCACGAATGGAATCCTTCAGTACTACGATACTGAGTAAACCTATAAAACACACCTAAAGGCAGGCCTACAATGCAGCATATAAAATAAAACTATATACATATATAATAAGAAATGCATACACCATAATCACATACTTAACAAGTCCATCAAATATTAATACGTCATAGTGTACAATCAATACTTATGGGTCTTAAGCCATTAGTCCATCATTAATCAATCATCTCGAATTATAAATATCCATGTGAGTGTGGGAACCCTACTATTATAGACAGTGGGCCAAAATACATACAGGGCAGAACGCTCCTGACCACTATTATTGCCGATGGATCGGTCTCGAGGGAAGAACGCTCTTGGCCGTTATTGTTCGCCGATGGAATGGTCTAGCCCCAACTCATATGGTGTTCCACTATAAGTGATTAGTATTTTTCCATAATTTGATTGGATTTATTGAGCTCAGGACCCCTACTATTATAACCGGTGGACTGGAATACATATATACATTATCCAAGGCAACACGCTCCTAGGCCACTATTATATCCAGTGGACCGATACGACAAAACGCTCCTGGGCCACTAGTATATCTAGTGGACCGGTACTCATAATCATCTTCTAGGGCAACACATTCCTAGGCCACTATTATAAGTGGTGGACCAGTACTCAATATCATAATTCAACTGGGCATGACTCATTAATATTTCACTTTCATGATTAGTGTTTTTCCTTTTTAATCAGCACAATAATTCCATTTATTTGCCTTGGATGGGAGATCAAGATCCTGGGACACAAAGGTACACTATTCATACTGGTACATATAACCTACTCAGTACCCTTCAACCATCAACCCAGGGACGTAAAGGTACCCTAGTCATACTGGTGCATAGAGCTACTCAGTACCCTACTGATAAGGAAACCTAATCCATAAGTATGCATACCCCCTAAATAGGTTTGTAGAGCTAGATAGAGTAAGATATAGGGCTTGGATGGGGCACAAAGGCATACCAACAAATACTAGAATAATCGTGGGCTAAACTACATCTTTAGGGTAGCGACCCCTAAAGAGCCACTACTAAAAATTATTAAGCTCCATTAATCAAATATTTGTACTTAAAAATAATACCATGTTATATAAATTAATATTTAATCAATAAAATAATAATTTTTATTAAAATATTTATTGCATATGAAAATTATCAAATTACCCTTAATGAAAATGGGGGCAAATGTTTGTATGAAAGTCTAACCTTGCCCATACAGCTTGAGTTTTGGGGCAAACATGGGAAGGCTCCAGGAGGTTGGTGGTTGGTTAGAGGTGATAGGAGAGATGCCCGGTGGTGGCTAGAGGCCAAAACCTTAGTTTTCCAATTTTATTCACTTCTATACCAAACATTATTACTATGTGAATTTTTTTCATGAAAAGGAAAAAAGAGAATACTCCACATTATTTTAGCACATAGGTAATCTTTGCATTTTGGTGATTAACTATATTTTCTACTTTTCATGCATTTAGTAGGTTGCACCCACAAAACCCTAATCATGCAACTTTCACATATCACATCTTCCATGTAGAATGTACATACACATTTAAATCATAATATAACATTTAAATAGGGAAATTATCATCATGGTACATATAGAGAAATATCTCTAACCCTAGGTCATGAGTATAGAAATCATCATAAGCTAAACCTAATCATGTGTATATACTTCCATGCAAATCATTGTAATCCTAACTACCATGCATTAGCAATCTTGAGGCATTTACCATGGAATTTAAATCATAACTTGACCAGAATAAAAATCTTAACAAAACCCTAGACATGTGGACATAAATCATATAATATATTACCATGCATATAGCTTAACTCTCAATAATTGTGTGTATCATCCATTCAACATGTTATCATTTCATCATGCATGCCATAATACTTGAAAAGCATAAAACCCTGGAATTATTCTAGGTCTAAACAATCCTAGATGTTCGCACATAAATTCTACCGTCTTATGAGTGATTAGATTTACCTAATCCAAGCTCACACAACACATCTTATTTAAGATCCTCAAGAATTACCTAGGAATTTAACACCCAACACACATATATATATTAGAATTTAATATTGCACAACAACAAACCAAAATGACTAATACAACTCAAGGATTAATAACCAGTTGAAACAAAGAAAAAGAAGGTAAAAAAACTTGTGCATCTAAAGGGAGAAAGATTGGTGGATGTTATAGAGAAGGAGAGGTGGGACAATGACAACTTTGGATGAAGCTAGAGAGGTGGGAACAGAAGGAATGGTCGATGTCAAGGAGAGGAGAATGGGTAGAAAAGGTGCAACAAGGGGAGTAAGAAAAGGTGGCATAAAAGACCAAAGGTGAAGGGAGGTGCCTTGGTAGATAATGGTGTAGCAAAAGGGGTGAGCTTGGAAATTTTGGCCAAAGGAGGAAGGGGAACATCAGTGGTTTTGGCCGGTAGTGGAGGGTAAGGTGTAATGGTTTTGGTTGAAGGAGGGTGAACTACAGGGATGCCGATGGTATGATGGTGGTTTTAGTGGAAATGACCGAAGCCAGTGTGGTTGGGCAAGGGAGGTGGGTTGATTTCAGTGAGGTTTTTCATTTGTGTTGGGGTGGTTTTAATAGCAGTCACCCATGCAGGGGTGAGGGATTGGTGGTAGTGGCCAATGCTAGGGGAAGGGAACGGTAGTGGAGTGTGTTGGAGATAAAAATGGTGAGGATGAAAGCCCAAAGATGGTGAAATGGAGAGGTTTTATACGTGAAGGAACTCAAGAGAAAAAGTGAATGATACAAACTTGTAGGGGGTTAAGGAATGGCACAAAAAGAGAGAGGAGAAGGGATTAAGAAGAGGATGGCATGAGGGAAAATATTGAGCAAAACATGGAGAGAAAAAAACATTGGGGAGAGGGAGGTATGGTGAAGGGAAGAAAAATTATGCAGGAAGAAGAGGAGGACATGACCCATACATCTAGCATAGGGTAGGGGTAAGGTTAGGAGAATTTACTTAGGTGAACAACTGGGTAGAAATGTCCGTCACCAAAATAGGATTTACTTGATGCCATAGATACCAGTTAGGATCTAACTTTAGGATTAAAAGTTAATAGCGTACTTCCTAACAATTTTAACCTAATTCAATTTTATATCTAATATGTCATAATAATAATACACATATTCATAATGTATTTATTACAAAAAATCCTAATATAGTTATTACAACTAATATACATGATTACTAGTTTATGATTAGGATTTTTGAAAATGGGTTATTACACAATCAGATAAAGGAAAAATCCTAAACGCAAAGATCTATTTTCTAGTAGAAGAGGAAGAGAAGAAAATGGGGAAAATGGAAAACACTTAGTAATTTAATACAACGAAATTTGAGAGAATGAGCAAGTACAAAAGGCATTATAACACTTCAAATTTCATAATGAAAAAAAATTATTTTGAAGAAACTACAGAAGCATTATAAAAGCAAAATTGAGGGATATTACCATCACATCAACCATGAGAGAGATGTGAACATCACCTAACCCATACTTGAAGCAAAGCAAAATAGAACGAAGAATAAATAATGTATGTTTTACTATTAATATAATGATACTAACAGCAACATTAAGAATGATAATATATAGAGAAGATAGTATACGAGATCTAAATATAGGAACCAAAGCCAAGAGTTTAAATAGCTGGAAAGAACCAAAAACATCCCAACACAGTGGACAACAACATCTAACCAGTTAGCCTAATAATTAACTAAACAGGACTGTAACTCTTGAACCCCAAGTAATAGTCAACTACTAGCCCATGACATCATCCTCAATATACTCTAGCTAAAAATCATATCCCTACAAATCATCCTCAATTCACTAGACCAGAAGCCATATCATCACACTGATCACACAAATGTAGTATCAATATGGTGAAGTATTGGTAAAACAAAGTACCTAAAATATGGTAAGGACTTATTGTTGCAAACTGAGGTCATATAATAACATGGTATGCAACGTACTTAGAAAGATAGTACATGAAACCATGAATAAATATAACATTGTAAGGCCTTAGGATACATATTCCCATACATGCACAAGTCTCCATAACAAGCCATATAAAAGTAGAATACATAATCTAAATATTCCATGATGGGACTAATGTATGACTACTTCTCCCACCACCACACCACACTAGTACCAAAGGGTTTTTCTTAGGGATCCTCCTCATACACCACACTTGGTCTCTCAAGCGAGGGGCATATGCAAAATTTTGAGTATGCCACACCCTTGAAATCAAATAGTTGCTTATATTCCAAGAATAAATTGAGGCTAGGACCACAACTCTCACCACCTTATTACTCTAATTCCAAGGGACTTTTTCTCAGGGATTTTCAACATCCACCACACTTGGTCCCCTAGGTGAGGAGACATACATTCAATTTTGTGTCTGCCTCACCCATCACACTAGTGCTAGTGCAAATGGGCTTTTCTCAGGGATCTTCAACATTCACCAAACTTGGTCTCCTAGATTATGGGCACAAAAGATATCCAAACTCTAAGTACGCAAGCTGGGAAGGCCTCTAAGATTCCATAATCAAATTCCAAGTATCAAACCAATTAAGTGTTTTAAGTATTGACACAAAACACTAACCAAGGCATACAAGCCACCAAATTAGGCATTTCAAGGGAATGCCAAACTCAACCAAACAAGGCACATAATATTACCATTGTAATCCATATTAAATTTAAGTTAAACGTGGTTGAAATCATGATTAAAATGTTGTAATTATATAGAACCATCAATATAAAAGGCCCAAAGGAATAACATTAGATACTAAGAAAACTTGGTAAAAATCAAGTGAATAAGCTGATCAATCCCTAAGACTAGTTGACTGGTTTGGTCACACATAACCTAAATTGAGAATAAAGCCAATGGACCAATTAACTAGTTATTTCTAATGGTTGACTATTCATAAGAGACCGGTCGATCAATTTGACTAATCCAATCGATCTATGGGTCTAAGTAGAGACTATGCCACTTTGGTAATAAGGAAACGAGTTGATGGTTTTGACAAACCGATCAACTACTCATAAGAACCAATTAACTAGTTCATCAAACTAAATAACTATTCCCATAACTAGCCAATCAAAATTTCCAAATCGAGAGACAATTCACGCAACCAATCAATCAGTTCAACAACCAATTGACCGATCTGGGTAAAATAACACCCAAACCTACAATCCACTTTGTAGAATTTTACTAAACCTTACCATATTAATCCTAGCATGCTTCTGTGTTATAAAATATATAAAAGGCATACTCCTCATATGAATTCACATAAAACATAGTAGGAATAAATACTGAACAAGATCATGTTTAAAGTTCACCAACTCATTCATAATATTAAAAATACTAAAACATGCTCTAAAACTTCATAAATCAAATATGACAATCATGCTCAAAATTAGGAACTCAATATATTACATAAACATCATATAAAATACCAAGCACTCAAAACCACATCAACCAACAAAAGACCTTATTCATATTAAAGATAAGAATGCCTTACCTTAAAGCAAATTTTCTAGCATAGAACTCCTACTTGATGGCTATCTAGTAGGACCTTAATTCCTAATAAAATCAATGGCCAAAACCATTAAAACTCCTTTAATAATAATAATAATAATAATAATAAGAAGAAGAAGAAGAAGAAGAAGAAGAAGAAGAAGAAGAAGAAGAAGAAGAAGAAGAAGAAGATGTAACACGCCCAAAAATCATAGTTGAAAATTTTTGTTCGTTTCTAAAATCACACACCACAAGTGGGTGATACTGCCATGATTAGTAAAAGTATGGCTTCTAGCTAGCCTTATACTCATCATAAGGCTAAAAGAATAGCACAGTTGGAATACCATAACAAAAATAAATGAAAACATGAAAATAGTTAAACATTGATATATGGAAGATACTAGAACATAAGAAATTAAAGTGCTAATACAAAAAAGTACTGGAAATACATAATACAGTCCTTCCATTGGAAAAACATGAAATGCTAATAGGAAATAAGTCCAAGATATACTCTCTCCAACCCCAACCTAGAATACCATGTCATTATTCTGTCCTGACTAGGTCATCATACTCAACAAAGTCCTTTAAGGCCTCATCACTTACCTACACAGACTCAATAGATTATGGGAATAAACAACACCCATAAAATGGCTGATCAGTATGCTTGTACTGAGTAAGGTAACAATATAGTTTAGTTAGAGCAAAGCAATACAGGATACAGATATAATGCACTCAATAGATTATATTAGATTATTTACCCTTATCAGAGTTTAAAGTCTTTAGTACATTATTTACACATCTCACAAATTATATCCATGTGGGATTGGGAACCCCACTATTATGATAGGTGAACTGGTAACTATATCAACTAGGGAAGAATGATCCTGACCACTATTTAGAATGGTGCACTGATAAACCTAATACGAACAAGGGAAAAATACACCAGACCATTATTATAATCTATGGACCGGTAAATATACTACACTCCAAGGTAGAACAAACCTGACCACTATTATAATCAGTGGACTAGTGAATATACTACACATGGTCCTAAGCTACGTGATGTTCCACTATAAGTGATTAGTGTATTTTCCATAGATTAATAGCATCCAAGGTTTTCATTTATTCAACTTGGGACCCCAACTATTATAACCGGTAGACCAATACTAGAAAATCAAAGGTAAAATACACTTGATCACTATTATAACCAGCGGATGGGAAATATACTATACTCTAGAGCAGAACACACCTGACTACTATTATAATCAGTGGACCGGTAAATATCCTACACTCGAGTCCGAATCAATGATCTTCCACTTTAAGTGATGAGTGTTTATTTATGTCTTATTTATTAGATGTCACACACCCATCCATGCATGATCCAGGTAAGACTCCTAACCTACTATGGCCCCAACCAATTCTAACCTCATGGAAACCCTAATCCCTTAACCTAGGATGTCCATGCCCTCTAATGATCCCTAGAACCTTCAACATTATCCACCAATCTAAGTTTGTCCTTAGAAACCTCATACTCATGGTCATGGCCCACTCTCCATTTTCTCCCATTTATGATCTCCATCAGCCACTACGGTTTTCCCCTCCAAACCCTAGTTTAGTCTAAGTGGCTCTAGACTCTCCTTCTCTTCTTACTTAGCCCCAAGATTTCATGATTCAAGTACACATCTCCATTCTCACCCCAACTCAAAATTCTTACAGTCCAACTCCCACATGTGATAATGACCTCTCAAATAGACACCACCAACACCTTAACATCCCCTTTATTTTCGTACCCCTTTCTTACACAACTCCACCCTCCAATTGTTTGGACCGACGTCCTCCATGTGGTATACCCTTCCACAACCCTAGTGTACAACCCAACTCTCTCAATATTTCTCCATGATACACCCTATCCTTAAAGGTGACCCTTGAAACCCTAATTTGTGCCCCCATACACTCTCCCATCTTCCCACTTACCAAAACTCTCTCAAGTTGACCAATTACCCATAACACACTCTCTTTCCCATGGTCAACCTCCAAACAAGGCCCCCACTAAGTTCACCTTACCCCATACAAAGCTCACACTCCCTATATAAGGTTTTTACCCTAACCCCTATTATCATCAATACCCCTTTTATTTCTCTATATTATTAGAAGGGATAGTTAGTACACTCACTACATAACATTTTACTTACTCTATCCCTCATTGTTTTATTTCATTTACCTTGGCCACCCAAGTCCACATAAGACACCTTGGCATAAATATATTATTTTTCAACCATACACACGACTTATATTAACCCATGATTAGCAACACATACAAAAACAAGAAATGAGAATCACACACATCATTACCTTACATCCCTGTAAGCCAAGTTGCACAACACACTTATATCACATATACATATATACACATTTCATATAAGTACACTTATTCCATAACAAGGACACATAACCTAACATAACCATATCCTTACCTAGTTAGCTCTAATCTTGAAGTAAAGAGATCCTACACCTCCTCACAAGGGATTACTGGTTTGATACCTATAACAAGAACACCCACTTAGCTATTTGATGAGTTCATATTTTGACACATTTTATACCCTTATAATCTTAGTTTTTGGTAGTTTAATTGGCTAATATAGGGGAATAATTATTGTTTTATGCTTAAGTGGTAAAAATTGCATAAATATTATTATTTGAGCTAAAATGATATAAATTAAGTAAATTTAGAATAAAATATTATTTATTAATATTTATTTAATTTTATTTTGCAGGTTTTATTTTTAAGTAAAAGAAAAAAAATATAAGACCTTTAGACCAACGGCCAAAGGCCCAAAAGCCTGGAAAAAGCAAACCAAACGGAGCCGAACAACGGAACGAAGAGCACGAGGGCTAGCGTGGAAAGAGACGCACAAAAATTTATAAAAGGACGAAGGATGCAGAGAGAGGGCTAGTCTGGAGGAGCCGCGAGGCACACAGGTGTGCGGTAGAGCCTTTATAGGCTCAGGAAAAAGGCCACAGACGGGGAGAGCCAAGAGAAGGCAGAGCCTTCTCAGGCTTGGAAGAGAAAGGACATGTGGCAGAGCCGCAAAGGACAAGAGGCACGAGAGCAGACGCATGGAAGGACAGTCAAGCGCACGGGGTCCGAGGCAACGACGCAGCAGCCAACAGCCGTCAGCCCGAAAAAGGGAAAAAGAAAAAGAAAGAATTGCACAGAAATTAAGGCCACCGAGAGAAGAGAAAATTAGAGAAGAATTTATACCGGTAGAATTTATTTCAGATAAAATTAATTTTTATCTGAATAAATTCTTGATCTTTTATCCAAAATTAATTCCGGTTATTTCTTTCTCTTATTTTTAATTTATATTTTAGATATATATTTCTTTGTAATTAATTCTTTAATTATAGTTGGATGATTATTTATTGTTAGGGAATGAATTGAAACCCTAGACTATGGTTTGAATTATAATTTTATTTTCTTTGTTTCATGAGATTGTTTCTTAACTCTATATTAATTGCTATCATTTATATGTATAATTCTGTCAAGTGTAGTTTATTTGGTGCATGCCTTGTTCTGGTTCCTCATAAGTGACAGTATGTAGGATTATTTGCCTGCGAGGTGGCCATCTAAATATACTAGAATCTATATGTATAAATTGCAGCTAGGCTAGATAACAATTCACCAAATAGTTTTGTGATTCTAACCGAAGTGGTAAAACATTTCGATATGCGTGGGTCAAGGAAAGGAAATACAGCTAGACATGCGTTTTATACTAGTCTGGGTACTTAGATTGGCAGCCTTCCACTTACACTTAATGCATTAAATCTAGTTAAATATAGGAGCCTCTTGTTGCTGCTATACTGCTAGTATTTAATAGGGTTAATATAGGCACGTGGTCGCATTAATTAATTAAGGGAAGTAATATAAGGTGTATGGACCTGCGTTTGGTGTGCAACTTGGTCGATCTCTTTCTCACGATTAAATATTGACTTAGAAATAAATATTATATTTTGACCTAATCTAATGGTGGATTTTTATTTCCCTAACATGTTTCTCATATCTGCAGGTTTCTTATTATTTTTATTATTATTAGTTTGTTTTATTTTATTCCTTTTATTATTTTATTATTTTGATAAACCCCCATTAGTATTTTTCTTAATTATTTATTTAGTGTTATTTAGGATTTTTATTTTTATTTTTATTTTTTATTTTTAGTTTAAACTAGTTAGATAGAGGTGAGCCCTCTCAATCCCCAGCCTAGAACGATACCCTTATTTACCAGTGCTACAAGTGACAACAGGAGGGTTTAAATTGTGTGCCAGCTATGGCTACACCACTATTTTACTCCTTTTCTACCTTGCTTCCTTTTTCCCTATTTTCTTAACCAAAATAATAATAATAATAATAATAATAATCATGTTAATAATAGTAGATATAAAGATAAAATGCTCAAAATAATTAAGGAAGGGAAAGATGTGACCAAAATAGACCAGGGCAAGTAAGTGGCGGCGGTGGTGGCAAATATACAAGGATGGGCTTTCTGGGGATTTAAAATGGATTTGGGCAAGGTTTATTAGGGTGGTGGAGGTGCTAACACAAGTTGCTATTGGTAGAGGTGGTGGTCTCGCGGCAACGGTGATGCCTGAGAGGAAAGGAGGAAGAGGAGAAGAAAAGGGAAGGTAAGAAGAGGTGGTGAAGGAGGTCTTGTGATAGGGGAGACCTTCTTGTGCATTAAGGGGTAGAGAAGGAGGTGAGGCCGGCAGTGGCGGTGGCACGAGGTAGCACTAATTGCGTGTAGAGGTGCAAAAAGGTAGCTCGAGCTACCCACTTTGCACTGTAGGGGAGAGAAAAGGAAGGGAAATGAAGGGAAGAGGAGAGGCTCAGTGTGCGCAAAGAGATATAGGGAAGAGAATGGGAGGGAGTCGGGGAGGCAGTGGTGGCAGCATCTAAAATTGTAAAGGGATAAGAAGAGACAAGATAGGTTGTGTAGGAAAAGAGAAGAGATTAAGGGTGTGGGGGCTTTTATAGGTGCTGGAAGGGAGGGTGAAGACAAAGGAAGGAAGATGATAAAGAGGGCATAGGTGTCAGTTGGCCGACGGTGGTAGGGTGGTATAGGCCTGCGTAGGAGGATGAAATTGCAGGTGGCTTGGTGTAGGGTAGGGGAAAATAGCATGTAGGGGCATGCCAGATGCATGCCCTGCATGGTCGAAAAAGGAAATGGAGAGGGGAAGCTGTGAAAATGGTAGTGGGGCAAGACTGGTGCAAGCATGTGAGAGGTTAAGGGTGAGGGTAGAAAAGGAAGAGAGGGAAAAAGGGAGTGAGAGAAAGGGAAAAATGGGGGCAACGTATGTTTGAGCCACCGCTCGAGGAAGAAAAATAAGAAGGGAGTTTGAGCTAATTAGGGGGAAGGATGATAAGGAATTTAGGGGGAGGGGATATGGTCTCGTGCCTACTGTGCCTGCTGGGTCACAATCTAGGCAGTCAGGAAAGAAAAAAAAGGAAAGAAGAAATAGGAAGGAAGAAAAGAGAGAAAAAGGAAAAGAAAAAGAGGAAAGGAAAATAGAAAAGGGAAAATAGGGATGGTATGGTGCTCTAGGTTTTTGGGGATTTATGGCTAATAAATAATAATAATAATAATAATAATAATAATAATAATTATTATTATTATTATTATTATTAGTATTAGTATTATTATTATTATTATTATTATTATAAAGGGTACATATATGTTAGTTTGGGGTATTACATCACTATCACCTTAAAGGAAGACTTCATCCCCGAAGTCATTGGCTTAATCTAGGTGTAGGGAAAAAGGAAATGAGGAGCAAGGAGGTTCTGGAGCAACTCGCTATGCGAGCGCATCAAACATAATAAACCACTACCCCCTTAATGGAAAAATGGTTTCGAAGAATTATCATACCTGAGACGAAGTGTTCCAGATACACCTCACGTATGTCCTTCTCGGATTTCCAAGTGGCTTCCTCTATCCCATGGCAATTCTAGAGAATCTTCATGAGTGGGATTGCACGTGTATAGGTTTGCCGAAGCTTAGTATGAAGGATCTACACGGGTCTCTCTTCGTAGGTCAGAGTGTCATCAAACTCAGCCTCATCGGGTTGGATCACATGGAAAGGATCGGTAATGTACTTCTATAACTATGAGACATGAAACACATTGTCAACAAGTGCTAACTATGGTGGGAGTGCCAATTGATAAGGAACCTCCCATACCCGATCTAGAATCTCGTAGGGCCCGATATACCTCGTGCTCAGCTTACCTCTCTTACCGAACCTCTGTAATCCTTTAGTAGGGGAGACCCTCAACAACACCTTCTCTTCGAGATCAAAGTTTCTATCCTAGCGCTTTCGATTGACGTAGCTCTTTTACCATCTTTGAGTAGCTCTTATTCTGTCCTAAATCTAATGGATCTATTGAGTAATCTCCCTAATCAACTTGGATCCCATTACCACCATCTTGCTGATATCATTCCAGCATAAGGGGGTCCTGCACTTCTATCCATACAATGCTTTAAAGGGTGTCATCCCTATGCTAACATGGTATTTTTTTAGTAAGAGAACTCTATTAGGTGTAGATGATCTTCCCAACAACCCTAGAAGTCTAGAACACAAGCTAGTAACATGTCCTCTAGGGTCAGAGTAGTCATTTTGATATGCCCATTTGTGGTTGGATGAAAAGATTTGCACATCTTTAGTTTCATTTGCAAGACCTCTTGAAAATTTCCCCAAAAGTGGGAAAGGAGCCTTGAGTCCCTATCAGAGATGATATCCTCAGGCACCCCGTACCGGCTAACCACAAAATTTTATAGAGGCACTAGCCAACTGATCTATGCTTCAGGTCGACTTCATGGGAATGAATAATACTATAACACCCCAAAATCATGACTTGAAAATTTCATTTAAATTTTGTTTTGCGAAAGCGATAATTATAAAATAATGGGTGTTACCGCCACACTCAACATAAGTCCAATCTCCTCACCTTCCTTACGTCAAGTGCTAATGCTTAAAACAATTAGACCAAACAAAAGAGACAGAAAGACAATACATAAACAATAATTTTGAAAATGAAAGATTATCCATACAATACGACCATTTATATAATTAAGTGACAAATAATTTTTATAAAATAATTAAAAGGGCACACAAAGGTGCAACAGTGGTTTTCCCTTACACTCATCTGGTCCATAAAGTATTACAAGGAAAGGGGGAATAGGGATAGGGTCCACTCACTCCCTTATCCTAACTAGTCTTCTGGATGATGCTCCTCAAAATCCTTCAACCACTGCATGCCACGAACATACTCCTCTAAAAAGTAATAGTATATTGAGTAAATCACAACGCCTCCGGAGAGGTAACATACCCACATTTACAATTATCATACAAACAAGGGACTCAATTAAAACATGGGATCATATGCAAAGCCATGATTTCATAACACAATTCCACATCAAAATTAACAATACTTGTTAGGTCAAAATTCCTAGTAAAGGCACTGAAAAACATGCTTATAAATTTCACAACCATTTCAAAATACCAATGATCATACTTTATAGCGTAATAGGAAAAATTATTGATATTCCAAACAATCTAACCAAATTCAAGTCACGCCTAATCCAATTATTACAGATGTACTATGGTGGGTGTCTAATCTGGTTATATCATTATATATCAATTCTTGAGTGGAATACAATCTCATATCCAAGACAATGATCGTAAAGGAGGGAATACCAAATCAATTCACTCAATTCTAGGGTAAAGCTCTCCAAGGAAGCCACAACATATCAGTCATCCATACTAAACCTCAGAACTCAAGCCCTTAAGTACGCGTACCTCCTATAGGGTGTATGGAATACCTATAGAGCATAAGTGAGCCCCTTGACCTGAAGGCCTAAACTATGTACTCGGGGGACAAATTTGAGGCACGAGATTCCTTTTCAAACTCAATTCTTCCTCTTTAAGTGGTTAATGTCTTATGAAATTCCAAGTTATTAATTTGAGAATACCAAGGTCCATAATATTACAACTTAGTCATCAATCAATCAACCAATGACAAATCTAAAGGATCACAACAATTCCAAGCCAACACGACTTAGGGTTAGGCATCATGCCATAGCCCGAATAATTATCCAATCTAATTATTTAATCCATCTGTTTAATTATTTCCAAAGTTATTCTTAGGCCAACACTTAAGTCAACTAGTCCGATTATTCAAATTTGACTCACATTTTTCCCTAATGACCAAAATACCCTTCAACCTATAACTGCCACATTTTCCTTTACTTTATTACCAAGTTTATCTCTATAGGATATTTGTCATGAAAATGCTAACATAAAATAGCTAACAATAAATTTATCATACAATAATTTCTTCGATACGACAAAAGACTATATTACCCCTAAGTATTCACCATACATAATACACGTATACACTCATAGCATGCATTTCTAGTATCTCATAAAATTCATGCAATTTCCACAGATAACTTTCAAATACGAATCATGGTATATAAAATTCATATTTTTACCCTTAGAACATGTAACACATAATAATCATATTTATGCACATTTATACTCTAAGTTAACATGCTATACGTCCAAAATTATCTAAAATATCCAAGGGACACATTTAACTAACTTGTGGGTCTACCATAAAACATGACAAATTTCTGGTTAGACTCTAACCCTAAACATGCACATTTCTCTTTAGCATAAACCATATATGTTGTCATAAGCATACACTCTCAATTTTTAGAATACTACCTAGGCATATAAATATTAGCACGGTAACATATATTAGTCTACACATCATAATATTCACATAGAAATGAACTACAACATGCTTCCATTTCCCAACAAAATATAATTTATTTGATAACCTCAACCTAGCATGATTTTTATCCTAGAAAATTAACCTATCATTTTCACACAAGATTCTACCATCTATGGATTAGTTTGATTTACCTTTGAGCTAAGAAAATAATACCATGAAAAGCTTCTTCCAAGGATACCTTAAGCGAGGTCGAGATTACCTAAAAATTAATAACACCATCCACATAACTATGCATGCATTAGTATCTATACTAGATAAAATAATATGATAATAACCTATGATAACTAATGCCCAAAATAAGATTTGGGAATTAACCAAGGATGCCCGTGCATGGAACTACCATGTACCACACACACCAGAGGGTAGAATACTTACGCCGGAAGGAGCTGCTGCTCAGTGAGGTAAATCACAAGGGGAGAGGGAAGCTTGGTAAGGTTGCAGGTTGGGTGATTATTGGTAGTGGGCTCGATGGTGAAAGGGAGCAGATTGGGGGCTACAAAACAAAGGCACCTGGTGCTGGAAGTAAGGGGAGAAGGAGGGGAATTGCATGGAGAAAAGGGGATAAACAAAAGGGAGAGGCAGGGAGGGATCTTGTTGCAGGTCGGGGCTGAAGAAGGGAAGGGAAAAATAGGGAAAAGATGGGGCAGCTGTAGGAGTTGGATGGGTTGGATGATGCAAGTTGGTTGATGGTGTAGGTGGGTCTCGAATGCATTGGAGAATGGGAGAGGTCTGTAGAGGGTAGGCTATTACGTGGGGAAGGAAGGAAATGGATGGGTAGCTAGCTGGGAGGGTCGAGCAGGTGCGCAGGCTGGGAGGAGGAGAAGATGGAGGCTGTCGATTGGTTGGGGGCTAGGTTACGTGTGTGGGAGCTGCTGCATGTTGCTGGGGTTGGGTAGGGAGGTCGGTTAGGTTGGGGATGTTGAGGCTACTGGGGTTGTGATGGCGTGAGGGAGGAGTGTAGCAGGGAGGGTGAAGATATATGTTTGGGGAGGAAGAAAGGTTGCATGGCTGGTTAGTGGCAAGGATAAGTAGGGAGTGTAGGGTAGAGAGGTGGTGCATATGTGTGGAAGAAGGATGATAACAGGCTGCATGGGGGAAGAGGGGTGTTTGAAAGGTTTGAGGTGAGATTAGGATGAGATTAGGGTGGAATAATGATGAGGATTGGGTTAAAATTTAGTTAGCAAGAATGCCCAATAGTATTAGGCTTCTAAGAGTATATTAGATACTAAGGAAAATCCTACCTATTTAATGTTTTATTATCACCATTATTCTCACTATTATTATCATGATCATTATTATTATTATTATTAGTGTTATTACTACCACTCTTTATTATTATTATTATTATTATTATTATTATTATTATTATTATTATTATTATTATTATTATTATTTCTAACATTATGATTCTCACAATTATTGTTATCAGCATTATTTTAAGGATATTATTTATCATAAGGCTATTGTTATTACCATCATTTCTATTTTGATCACTATTTACACTATTCTTGTTATCGTTGTTATTACCATTATTAATTATTATCTTCCTCTATTTATATATACACTAGCCTGGGTTATTATCATAATTTAATGACTATAGACTTACTCATAATAACGAGACATTCAACCTAAAAAGAATCCTATGATTAATTACACTTGCCAATCCAATTTTAAGTTTTGGATATTTAAATTAAGGATTTATTAAAATGGGGTATTACAACTACCGACTTGGTCAATCTATACACAATGACTTAGATAGTGTCACAACCTCTACGTTTTCTGGGCAACACACTGACAAAGTCCATAGAGATCAAGTCTTATTCCTATCTTGACACTTCTAGAGGCTAGAGTAGTTGGTGTGGTCGTAGTCAGTACGCAATTTATACCCTCTTATTGATAATTTTAGTATTGGTAAACAAGGATATCATACTATATCAAGAATTGAGAGGGTTCACCTCTATTTAACTATCTTAAAAATAAAATTAAAAAAAAAACTAAATCACACAAAATAAATAAATAATAAAAACACTAATGGGGGTTTTAAAATATAAAATAATAAAATAATAAATAAAATAATATTAATAATAATAATGGACAACCGCATATATAATAAATATGCTAGGAAAATTAAAATCCACCACTAGATTAGGTCAAAATATAATAATAATTTCTAAGTCATTATTCAATCATGATAAAGAGATTGGCCAAGTTTTATACCAAAAGTACGTCCATACACCTTCAATTACTTCCCTAAAATAATTAATACGACAAAGCGCCAATATTAATCCTATTAAATACTAGCAGTATAGTGGCAACAAACAGCTCCTATGTTTAACTAGATTTAATGCATTAATTATAATCGGTAGGATGTTAATCTAAGTATCCAAACTAGTACACTAAGCATTTCTAGTTTTATTTCCTTTCTTCAACCCATGCATATCTAAACTTTTTTACTACTTTAGTTAGAATACTATTAGGTGGATTGTTATCTAATCTACCTATAATTTATACATATAAATTCTAACATATTTATATGGCCACCTAGTAGGTAAATAATCCTACATACTGTCATTCTGAGGAAGCCAGAACAAGGTATGTACCATATAAATTCTACTTGACAAATGATAGTAATTAAAATAGAATCAAAGAACAATATCATGAAATAAAGAAAAATAAAATCATATCTCAAACCCTAATCTAGGGTTCCATTCTATTCCCTAGTAATAAATAATCAAGCAGCCATAATTATTAAATTAATTACACAAAAATATATACCCACAAATATAAATTATAAAAATATATAGAAATAACCGAAATTAATTATGGATGAAAGATCAAGAATTTATTTAGATGAAAAAATAATTGATTTCATCTAAAATAAATTCTATTGAGTAAATTTTCTCTCAGTCGTGATTTTAATTTTGTGCAATTACTTTTCTTTTCTTTTTCTTTTTTTTCTTCTAGCACCTGACCTCTTCATTGGCCTTCTCTGCACTCCTCACTTTCTATGCCTATGCCCTAACAGTTGATGTTCTACTGACGTCTTTGCTAATAGATGTTGTTCCTCTGCACTGATTTGCTCTCCTTTATTTAATTTTCTACGATTATCCCTCTTAATCAGCACACATCAACCCTGTTCGCGGGCCTTTTTTTCCTTCGCTGTTTTACTTCTGTTCAGTTGTCCTTTAATTCCGTGCATTACTCTTTCTTTCTTACTTGTTTTGTGTGCGGCTGAAAATTCTTGTCTCATTAGCTTCATTTTCTTTTTATTTATCTTTAGCATGATAGCTTCCTCACACTCCTATTTTGTTTTTGAGCCTTAGAGAAGATGGTGGCACCCTGTAGCTGATCAAAGAGGTCGTCGATCCTCTGAAGCGGATATTAGTTTTTTTTACTGTCAATTGATTCAGCCCTTTATAATCAATGTAGAGACGGAAATTCACGTCTTTCTTCTTCACAAATAGGACAAGTGCTCCCTCGGTCGGATGTATCTGTGGTCCAACAACTCCTCTAGTTAAGCCTTAAGCTCTTTCAACTCTATTGGTACCATCCTATAAGGTACCCTTGACACTAGTTCAGCCCTTGTACCAGATCGATAGTGAAGTCAATTTCACATACTAGGGGCCTACCCAGAATCTCCTCTAGGAACACATCAGGAAATTCCCTAACCACTGAAATGTCACCCAAGGCTGTTAAATCCTTATTCATTTCTTAAACGCTGCATAAGTACATCAAGTACCCTTTACAAACCAAGGAGTGCAATGTGATAGCAGACATCACTTTGGTGGTGGGCCTGGGCTTGATCTTTCTATACAAAACTCTAGTACCCTTCACGTCCCGTAACACCATGTACTCCTGAGCGCAGTTGATCACTGTATGGTATATCCCAAGCATATTCATCCCCAATATGACGTCTAAGTCTTGTAAATCCATTTCAACCAAGTCCACTGAGAATTCTACCCTACCTATTACTAAGGCCACCTCTAAGTAGAGTCTAATACAGTTCATCTTATCCCTCGTCACAAATATTGATATAGGTCAGCCCTAGCAACAAAAACAGTGGACATGAAGGACAATAACGCACCCAAATCAAGCAGAATATGCACTGGTAAAGAAAGGATGGTAAACATACTCGTAACTATGTCCAACTATCTATGAGCCTCTACCTAGCTGATAAGGTTCAGGTGCCCGCCTGACTAGCCTCCTAGATAGCCCCCTCGGTAACATCTGGTGCTCTAAGTCTAGTCACCTCTTTAAGGGAAAGGCTATGGTCCCTGTGGCCTCCCCTTAAACTCTTAGCCTAGTATACCAGCTGGGGCAGGTGCTTATTGTTGGATCTACTAACATGTGGTCTAGTAAGCATGCTACTAGGGTATCAATGGTCCCCTCTACCGGAACTAATGGCTCTAAGGCTATTGGAAACTTCTCTGGTTTTAACACTTAAAGGAACGATGATAAGCCTACCACAAATCCTATAATCTAAGGGTCTTCCCCCATAGTCTCAATCCAGGTAGTTCCTGCCACAATGTTTGTAAGAAAAACCCCTTAGTGGTTCCTGACCTCTAACTAGAACCCTCTACTGATGTCCAAAGGTTCATCCTCCTTAGGGATAGATCCTACTCTTAGAACCCTGGGTCTCTAGTCTCCTATTTCCTATGATTGATGCTTACCCCTAGACTAAGGTGGCGATAATGTATGCATGCTCGTATAAGGTGACCAAGTCTAAGAATGCCACTGCTCCCATCATCCAACGTATACCAAAGTGGAGCCCCTACTCAAACTAGTAGATTACATTGGACTTGCTGGCTGTAATACTCGAGGCAAACCTCGGCGGCTTGGTGAAGCGGGCATAGTACTGCCAGGCTATCATGCTTTCTTGGGTGAGTTGCACGAATTCCTTAAGCTTGTCTCTTTTCAAGCTCTCTAGGTGAAACCTAGCACACAGAGCGAGCTTGAAAGCCTCCTAGGTCATCTAGGGACTATCCTAGGTGCGATACTCAACCCACCAGGTATCTACAATGCCTTGAAGGAAAAAGGCCATAACACTATACTATTTAGCTAGAGGGCAGTCCATAGCTTTGAAGGTGTGATCCATATCCCAGATCCAACCTTCTAGGACCAGAGGATCCTCCTCTCTCATGTACAGAGGAGGATGGTAACTAGTAACCCTCTAGAGCTAGTCCTCCCCGGCACCCTCAGGGTGATCCTGTGGAGGTGGGGTGGTGATTGAGTCTAAGGCTGGCACTAGACAAACTCCATGAAGGCCTCAAAGGCCTCCGTCAGGTGTTTAACTCATCCATTCATCATGAACTTGTTGCTACAAAACAAAGAATGAGTCAGACTTGAACCTTTTGGTTAAAAAACTATCACACACATGTTTTCCCTCTTGGGGGTTCCCTAGACTACTCTTTCTCGTTTCCTTATTGGTGGATCCAGACTTGATGGCCATAAAAATAAAATAAAAGAGAAAATTTTCCAAGGTAGAAAACCATTTTAAACTCAAAAAATATAGTTGTGATCAAAATTTTCAAATAGTAAAGCATGGTTATTTGAACCATTGCTTTGATACCAATTTGTAATACTCCCAAAAATCATATTTGAAAATTTTTATTTGTTTTTAAAATCACACACCACAAGGGGGTGTTACTACAATGATCAACAAAAGGCTATCTCCTAGCCAGCCTCATACTAACCATAAGGCTAAAAGAACGACACAATTAGAACACCATAACAAAAATAAATTAAAACATGAAGGAGTTAAACATTGATATATGGAAGATACTAGAATATAAGAAATTCAAGTGCCAATAAAGAAGAGTATTAGAAATACATAATAGGGTCCTAAAATTGGGAAAAACATGAAATGCTAATAGGAAATAAGTCTAAGATACACTCTCTTTGGCCCTAACTTGAAATACCATGGCATCGCTCTACCCCAACCAGGTTATCATATGCAGTAAAGTCCTATATGGCCTCATCACCTACCTACATAGACTTAGGAGGGGCCACTACTTGTGGGAATGAGCAGCATCCATAAAAGGATCGATCAATACGCTACGTACTAAGTAAGGTAACAATATAGTTAAATTAGATCATATCAATACAGGATACAAATATAATGCACTTAATAGATTATATTATATTATTTACACCTATCAAAGTTTAAAGTCATTAATACAGTATTTATACATCTCTTGAATTATATCCATGTGGGTTCAGGGACCCACTATTATAACCAGTGGACCGGTAACCCTAATACCATATATGGTAAAATGCATCTAACCACTATTATAACACTATTATAACCGGTGTACTAGTAAATATACTACACTACGAAGTAGAATATACTCAACCACTATTATAACCGATGGACCGATGAATATACTACACACGGTCCCAACCCACGTGGTGTTCCATTGTAAGCGATTAGTGTTTTTTCCATAGATTAATAGCATCCAATGGTTTCATTTATTTAGCTCGAGACCCCCAATATTATAACTAGTAGACTAATACTAAAAAATCTAGGGCAGAACACACCTAACCACTATTATAACCGGTGGACCAGTAAATATCCTACATCCGAACCCGGCTCAATGATCTTCCACTTTAAGTGATTAGTATCTTATTCATATATTATTTTTCAAATGTCACACACCCATCTATGCACAACCTAGGTAAGACTCCTAACCTACTACCATCCTAACCTCATGGAAACCCTAATCCCTTAACACGGGATGTCCACATCCTCCAATGATCCCTGGAACCTCCAACATTATCCAAAAACCTAAGTGTGGCCTTAGAAACCTCATACACATGGGTTATGCCCCACTCTCCATTTTCCCCCATTTATGATCTCCATCACCCACTAGGGTTTTCCCATACAAACCCTAATCTGGCCTATATGGCTCTAACCTCTCCTCCTCTTCTTATTTAACCCTAAGCTTGCATGATTGAAGTACTCATCACCATTCTCACCCCAACTCAAAAATCTTGTAGTCCAACTCCCTTAACTCCTACATATGATAATGATCTCTCAAATAGACACCCCCAAAATCCTAACATCCCCTTTATTTTTGTACCCCTTTCTTACACAACTCCACCCTCCATTTGACTGGACCAACATCCTCCATGTGATATACCCTTCATCACAACCCTAGTGTACAACCTAACTCTCTCAACATTTCCCCACGATACACCCTATCCTTAAGGTTGACCTCCAAAACCCTAACTTGTGCCCCTATGCACTCTCCCATCTTCTCACTTAACAAAACTCCCCCAAGTCCACTAGCTACCCATAACGTACTCTCCTCCCCATGGTCAACCTCCAAATAAGGCCCCACCAAGTTGATCTTACCCCCATACAAAGCTCATACTTTTCATGTAAGGTTTTTAACTTAACCCCTCTTATCATCAATACCCCCTTTTATTTATGCATATTATTACAAGGGATAGTTAGGACACTCCCCACATAACATTTTACTTACTCTACCCCTCATTATTTAATTTATTTGTCATAGCCACCTAATCCCACCTAAGACACCTTATCATAAATATATTATTTTTCATCTATACACAAGAATTATATTAACCCATGATAAGACTTAGCAACACATACAAAAACAAGAAATAAGAGGCACACACATCATTACCTTAGATCCTTGCAAGCCAAACTACACAACACACTTAGATCACATATACATATATATACATTTCATACAAGTACACTTATTCCACAACTAAGACACATAAGCATAACCCTAACATAACTATATCCCTACCTAGTTGGCTCCAGTCTTGAACCAAAGAGATTCTATGCCTCCTCACGGGAGATTATCGGTTCAGTACCTATAATGAGAACATCCACTTAGCTATTTTACTCCTTTACCCTACTTCTTTTTTTTTCATATTTTCTTAACCAAAATAATAATAATAATAATAATAATAATAACGTTAATAATAGTAGATATTAAGATAAAATGTTCAAAATAATTAAGGAGGTAGAAGATATGACTAGAATAGACTAAGGTAGGTGATGCAATGAGGGGCTTTTTAGGGGTTGGAAAAGGGAGTGGGGCAAGGTTTCTTAGGGTGGTGGAGGTGCTGGCACAAGTGGCTAGTTGTTGAGGTGGTAATCTCACGGCATCAGCGGCGCCCAAGAGGAAAGAGCAAAAGGGGAAGAAAAGGGAAGGGAAGAAGGGGTGGTGGAGGAGGTCTTGTGACAGGGGAGACCTTCCTGTGTAGGAATGGGGTAGAGGGGGAGGTGTTGCTCTACAAAAGGGCAACTCAAGCTACTTACTTTGCATGGTTGAGGAGAGAAAAAGAAGGGAAAAGAAGGGACGAGGAGAGACTTAGTGTGTGTAAAGAGATGTAAGGAAGAGAATAGGAGGGAGTTAGGGAGGCAACGACGAAGGATTCTGAAATTGCAAAGGGAGAAGGAGAGATAAGGTAGGTTGGGTAGGAAAATAGAGGCGAATGAGGACATGGGGGGCTTTTATAGGTGCTAGAGGGGAAGGTGAAGACAAAGGAAGGAAGATGATATGGAGCGGGGTAGGTGGCTATTGAGTTGGTGGTGGTAGGGTGGTACAGGCCTTTGCAAGGGGGAGAAATTGAAGGTGGTAGGGTGTAGGGTAGGGGAAAAGGGTATGTAGGGCGCGTGTCAGCTGCCTACCCTACATTGTCAAAAGAGGAAAGGGAGAAGGGGAGCAGATGGGGAAGCTACAAAAATGGTAGTGAGGCAAAGTTGGTGCAGGCGTGCGAGAGGTTAGGGGTGAGGATAGAAAAGGAAGAAAGGGAGAGAAAGGGAAAATTTGGGGGGGTAGCTTCCGTTTGGGATGCCGCCCAGGGAAGAAAAACACAAGGGAATTTGGGGCGGTTAGAGGAAAAGGAAGAGAAGGAAAAGAGGGGGAGGGGAGATGGGCCTGCTGGGTCATAGCCCAGTCGACCGGGAAGGAAAAATAGAAAGAAGAAAAAGGAAGGAAGAAAAGAGAGAAAAAGGAAAAGAAAAAGAGGAAAGGAAAAAAGAAAAAGAAAAAGAGGGATGGTAATGAGTTTTAGGTTTTTGTTGATTTAGGGGTAATAAATTATAATAATAATTGAAATAATTAAAATAATTTTCATTAATTTATAAATTATCATAATTTATTTATAATTTATTTTAGGTTAGTTAATTAAAATAGATTCCAAATTAAAAAAATTGTGTTATTTTTATTGTCATTATTATTATTATTAATGTTATTATAAATGGTACATATATTTTAGTTTTATTTAATAACTCATTATTTTATCCTTTATTTCTAAAAAAATTTAGAGGTATTACAGAAGAAGAAGAAGCACAACTCAACCTTTTCTCATAAATAGAATTTTAAGGAAAATAAAGCTAGAATCTTTAACCTTCCTCAACCTTAATACTTCCTTACTTAAGAAAACATAGGAGAACTAAAGCTAAGATCATAAGAAGAAAAGAGGGGTAATGCTTGACCAAGGAAGTAAGAAAACAAAAGCAAGCCTTTGTTCTCTCAGCAAAGAAGAAAAAGGAAGAAAAATGGAGAATAGTCAACACTTAGAAAATTTCACCGAGGTAGAGGAAGAAGAGAACAAGAACATTAGGTAAGAAATGAAAATGAATTAGGAATAGAGTTTGTAGGATATAGTGTGATGCATAATTGCTAAATGAATTGGGCCATGCTATGTGTTGATGATGGAACCTGGGCTAAATTCCAGAAAAAGTGAAAATAGAATAAAGTGGAGGATAGGAAAATGAATTTGATCTTCAAATAACCCTTGAGATCAAATACTTATAATCATGTAAGATTTTTAAGGGATCAAAAAAACTATGCACTAAGCTTTATTGGGGGAGTTCGAAAATCTGTAGATTACCAAAGGGGTTGATGCCCATTACATTTAGCTCTTCACTCATATAAAGAGTGTAAGAGGTTGAGAAAAAATTACAATGATATAACTAACCCTTAGGAAACCATATAGTTACAAATTTAACCAAACATGACTCTAATATATGCTAACTATGGTAGGAAAGAAACTAACCCCAAGCCCATAAGCTTGGGAGCTAATTTTCAAACCTATTAAAACCCTTACCACACATAATAGCTTTTACTAGTAGCTTACAAACTAGCATTAGGACTTAGGAAATATAAATTACAAAAAGGAAAATTCTTGTACACTACTTTAGCTTAGGCTTAACCAAATGAAGAAAAATAATCATTCCTTGTACCCTTTCTTGGCCGATAGCCATAGTTGGATAGTAGGTCGTCTTGATTCCTTAATTTATGTAAATTAAGGTCTTGGAATTCATAAAATTTACGCCCCAAATCCTACTTCATAAAATCAGACCTACATGCTCTTTTTCCTTCTTGATTTTTGAATTTGGAGAGCAAAAATATGTCTATTGTAGGCTGGTTGTAACACCCCGAGTCGACACGACCATGCGGGGGCTACCTTAGAGCGCTTTCGGATTGATCGGCTGGCCCCATAGATCAACGGTAGTCCTTTCAACACACTTTTTCCTCACTCACACACTTCCCGAGAAATTTTCAGAAAATTTTGAAACTTCCCAAGAGGGTCGTCCATCCTAAAAATTGCTCCATGACTAGCACACTTAACTATGGAGTTCTTTAGGAAGGAATCACTAAAAGGATGGTATACCATGTTGATATAAGTAGCCAAATTAATCCTTATAGCACTCTACTTAATTTGGGGGTATTATACTGGTGGTCTTCGTGTATCATATGGTTGATTCCAAGCCATATTCAAGCCATAATGAATCTAAGAAAAAGGTGGTTATTTGATGGCTTTTATTTGGTGTTGCATGTCTTGCATGGCTCCTAATAATCTAGTTCATATATCAGTCTAAGTAAGGAGAGTTTTAAAATTTTCTAACTTAGAAAAATTAATAAATAGACTATTATTATCATGTGTGGGGATGCTCCTGCATCATAGTGCTGGTCAAAATCCATAAGATAGAAAGAGATATAATACTGGTATGGTTGAGTGTGGACAACCACGGTATAAGAGTAGACATGATGGAGTGAGAGAGGTTGAATATAGTCAAGAAGGGAACAATTGCAGAAGGTTGATAAGTCAAGAAGGATTTGCAAGAAGTCAAACACACAACATAGTTGCTAGAAGAGAGAGAGAGAGAGAGAGAGGAAAGTGAGGGAGAAGGGAGAAGGTGAGATATGCCTTAAAAAGTACTTTTTTGAAAAAGTTTAACTAAATAAAATCATATAATAATCTAAATAATATAAAAATAATCCCAAAACACCAAAATATGCTTATTAGCACAAATAGATTATATTTAGAAGTTTTTATAAATATTAGAAAGAGATTCGAATCAAAATTAGAAAAAGAATTGAAATTACATGATACTTAGGCAATCGATTTAGATAAACCAGCCAATTGTTTCATCAAGAATAAAATTATCCATCTTTAATCATACCAATCGATCGGAACGCATGAGATTCATATTTTTATTATCAATTCAAGCCCTTTTCAAAAATCAAAAATAATTTATTTTATTTCAACATAACTTTAAATATATTTTGAAGGATTTTAGGATAGGATATTATAGACATGGAGTTGAAATGAATTAGAAGTGGAATGTAAGCACAATTGAGGGTCAACATATTAAAGGGGAAGAGAAAAGGAAAGATGGTTTTGGGAGTGTGAGAAAACCAAGGTGTAAGAGGGTGAATGATGAGATTGAGAGAGATGGAGTATAATTAGATGGATAACATGGGGAGTAGGTAAGTTAAGGGAGATTTAGGATGATTCACACGCAACCATAACTATTAGAGGAGAGAGGAAAGTGAAGAAGAGGGAGATAAGGTAAGAAAGTTCCTTGAAAGTATTTTTAGAAATTTTTTAGCTAACTAAATTCTAGAATGATCCAAATAATGTAAAAATAATCCAAAGCACCAAAATATACTTATTAGCACAAATAGATTCTAATTAGAAGTTTTCATATACATTGTAAAAATATTCAAAACTAAACATAGAAAATGATGCTGGAGAAAATGATCAAGACCTAGCATTTATTATTATTGATCCCATTTTCTTTTACATAGAGAAGATACCCTATGAATTTAAAGACAAACGGACAACTACATTGCTAATTATGGATAAAACTTGCAAAATAAGTCATTAGCGAGAGATATATGTGTATGGCATTTATGGGATGCATGAGAATGTGTTTTTTTTTTTAGATTTAATGGTGTGTGTTTAGCTTTATTTAATGTTTTATTAATTTGTTAATTATTTGCATTATGATTGGCTAGAGCATGAAGTAGCTAAGGAGATTCTATCTTATAAGGTTTATCTTATAAGATATGCTTGGAGTGGGGAATAAGACATTGCATATGGGCCAATTAGATCATATTTTTATTCCTAATTAAATAGAGTTATCTTGTAATATTGAGGAGGTGCAAATAATCTATAAAATCCTTAGGTTTGCACATTCATATGATAGCTAGTTGAATGAAAATACAAGTTATTTATTATTTAAATTATGTGTGAATTCTTCTCAATAATAATCAATTCTATGTAAGTGATTATTATTGAAACCCTTAATCACTTTGTCTATGTAGATTATAGGTTACGTAATATCTCTAAACCCATCTATAACCCTCACCAATCTTCAACCCTAGTTGCCACTTTCAACATAACATTCATCGTCTTCAAATTCATCTTCAACCTATTCTTCTTACTTAATTCTACCTATTGTATATCCAAATCCTAGATAATAATTCTATTATTATCATACGTTCATCATCTCCATATTATACTCGAAATCTCTTCCTCAAATCATTATCATCACAATCGTTCATTATCATCATCTTTATCCCACATTCAAAACCCTAATCCTAACCCTAACCCTAACCTACAGACCATATCACCCCAAAACCCTAAATATTCGACCATCATCTTTCTCAATATATCATCACTGAATCTCTATCATCACATTCAAACCCTAACTAATCCATATTATGACCTAGTTCATAAGTCCATAACCTTATACACATCAGAAAATGATATAAAATCGCATGGTAACTAGTCAATTGGTTTGGGTAACTAGTGGAATAGTTTATCAAAGGAATAACATTATTAGTTTTTGAACGTGCCGGTCGATCATTTTGGATAACCAGTCAATCGTTACTCTTGAAATTTACATTTTTATTAAAAATTCAAGCCCCTTTCAAACATAGAAACCAATTTCTTGTACAATAATATAATTTTAAATATATTTTGGAAGATTTTAGGGCAGGGTAGAACAATATTATTAACTTAATTATTATTATTATTATTATTATTATTATTATTTATCAATATATTAAATAGATAAATAAAATATTATTATAATTAAATTTCTAATAAGTATTTTGAATATTTATTTAACTAATACTAATATTATTATTTATTATATTGATCTGATATGGTTTGATCTAATATAATACAATCATATAAGTTATAAAATTGATATGAGGAAAATATTGCATTTAGCCTTGGTGTCATAGTGGTGTTTCATTAGTACTTCCTTTGAACTGACTCACCTTAAATATATATACCAAAATAATAGCTTTTAATTACCAAAAAAAAAGCTGACGAAATCATAATATTGGACCTTATTGTCATGGTGATATTTCGCAAGTACTTCATTTGCACCAACTCATCTTCAATATATATAGCAAAATAATTATTTTTTAAGGATTAAAGGGTTGAGAAAATATAGTCAAAATAAAATAAAAATATATTTAATGAAAAATTTATGAAAAATATAGTCATTATGTTGTATCATAAAATCGTTTTGGCCAAACTTTGATTTTATTGCTTTAAAATTCTACTTAGAATCATAATCATCCATTAACTTATATTTATGAGATTGTAGAATCATAAGAAAGGGTTAGTTTGAGATTTCCACACTCATGCACCTAATTACTATTCTTCTTCACTAATTACTCTATTTGTATATTTAATTTTTCCTATAATATTTTTTTCATTTTTTTCTAAATATTTACAATCTTCACTTACTTAAAAAGGTGGATAGATTAATTAGGAGAAACAGAGGGTGAATAAATAAATAAGGAGAATTTAACTAGATTTGATAAAAAAAAACTATATTATAGAAAAATAGATTGGAAAGGAAAATTTGGACAAATTAAGATTTTGAAAAACTATTTCATATAGATCAAGATCTCCTATCACAAGGTGTATGAGTACGGTTGAGTATGGCTGTTTATATTATCCAATTCGATATCTAAAGTGATCAGATCCAAAAAAATAAATAACCGATTCGATTTTTAAAAATTAAATATCCGATCCAGTCAATGAAAAGTCAAATAAATTAGATATCCAATCCGACAAATATAAATAATATTCAATCCAAATAAAATATTTATATATTTTTATAATTTTTATTTTATCTATAATTATATATAAATAAATTTAGGGTGTGTGTGTGTGTGTCTATATATATATATAATTTTTACTTACTTGATTTCGTATTTGTATCAAAATTTAATTTAGTTAAAATTATATTTTTAATATAATCTCTATTTAGATATAATAAAATCTAATTAAATCTTGTGATGTAGGAGTTTTAATTTTATTTTTCATATTAAATATTTATTGAATACGTTAGATATTAATTGAACGTATCGAATATTTATTCAGCAGATTAAATAATATTAAATATATTTATAATTTAATATTTTTAAGTATTTATAGTTTTATTTAGATAATATTAGTTATATTTAATATTTAATTAAAAATAAAAATATTTAATTTTTTAAATATCTATAATTTTAAATTAACTATTAAACATTTGATAATTAAATATCTAAAATATTGAATATTTGATGCTTTATTGTTCGCTTGCATTCGAGTACCCGATAAGGCATTCGATACACTAGTAACTTTTATTTGCGTCCCGCTGAGCCAGACTATCGCTCAAAATCAGACATTTCCTCGGCAACAAACCGCCGCCCCCACCGGATGCCGCAAACTGATTCCAATTTCCGAGAACCATCCAAGCTCAGTAATCGGTATCTCAATTCCTGGATTTCTGACTGCTCCAAGGTCTTTTGCTCTGAAGTCTGAACCCTAATTCCTCCGCCGTCCTGCGCCCATGGCCCATGGCGGCTATAACAAGCGCCGGGTTGCTGGGCGTAGTAAACCCAGCAGCAACCATCGTTCAAAAGGACATGGAGTTTGTAAGAAACCCAATAACGTCTCTCTCAAAAACCAAATTCGCTCAGTTGAACGCATGCTTCGAAAGGTATGAACATCTAGGTACCTCTTTTAATACAATTTGACCTTCTCGCAACAAGCAAAGAATGAAAATCATTTTTGAGGAATAATTTGTTGCATTATCAGCTTCATAATGAATTCGTGGAAATAGTGAGAAGTAAACGGAAAGCATAACTGCTGTGAACATCTACAAGATTAGTCATTTGTGGTTGCTATTTGATTAGTACTGTTATTGCTTTTGTAATCGTTTGCTGTAAATCTACAACTGTGTTTGACAGGTATATTTTGGTGATTGCTTGATGAAGTTCTCTAATCCAGAATTGTGTCACTTTTTTTTGAAGATGTTGGCTTGTCATAAAGCGCATACCAGTGCTTTATGCTGGGCAGTTAATTTTTGCATTGGCTACTTTATTTCATCGTTGGGATTTTTTTTTTTTTGGGTTTGCCTAATTGTTTATCAAAATGATGACGAATATGGCATTCTTGGTCGGCTAGATTGTGATATGATGCTAAAACCTGAAAGGCCTTGAATATATTTGAGGATTGAGAATAAAGTATTTTGGCGTGTTGCAGCTCTTGGATTGTTTGGCAAACCACAGATAAATTTGATAGATAATTTGGTTGGCACTGTAGTGCATTTATGTTTGTGTGTACCTTATCATTCATTAACTGGTTATTTGGAATGCATATAAATGATGAAAATATATCTTCCTTTCTATCTTTGTTAGAGTTCTCTTGCTTTGTATATCAATGAAAATAAGAAATGTAACTCTATCTATATATTAAAAAAAAAAGGAGATACAAATCTCATTCAAAACCATTTCTACCTTTTTTTACCATATAGTTCCAAGCAATTGAAATAGAATTATAAACTTCTGGAGTTAGAAATAGATTTCCATTTCCTTTTTGAATAGATTTCACTCCAAATAGGCACTAATGGTTTTTGCTATGCCATTTTTTCTAATGTCCATAGATTGTTACCATTTAGACACTGGTGTTTTTACTAGCAAGCACACACATATTGAAATATTGGGCTGTCAGTATGAACAGCTGTAATAAAAGTCTCTTTTTGTTTATTTGAGTATATATTAATGCACATCTGGGATGTTAAGGACTCAACACTTTCTTGTTTGTTTTGTCATTAACTTTGAAGGATCTTCCTCCTGAAGTTAGAGAGGCCCAAGAAAAGAAGTTAGAAGGTTTCAAGAAACAACTGGACATTCATAATCGCCTAGCCATAGAGAAGAAAATTTTTCTGCGTGATAGAAAGATTAAGTTTTTTGGTAATGCTTATTATTCCCTTTTTCTTTTTGGATTAATTAGATTATGGTTTCTATGTGGTCATCATCATTATTTTTATATTTTATCTTGTGGCATGTGACTCTTGTATGAATCCTATGTTGGTTGAAATTTTCATTTCTCAGAGAGGAGAAAGGTAGAAAGAAGAATAAGGCGTTTGGAGAAAACACAGCGCTCTTCCTCAGGTCAGGCTCAAGAGGCTGAAGTTGCTGGACAGCTTGCTAGATTGAAGGAAGACCTTGAATATGTTCGGGTAAAGTTTGTGCCTGACCTAACAACTCCAAAATCTGCATCTTAACTTAAGAAAAAAAATGTTATTGTTTAGGATTATTGTATATTTGTCCCAGCCATTTACTTATTTTTCATCAAGCAGTCATATCCTGGAAATCCAAATTTGTAAAACAAAATTAATTCTTTCACAACAAGCCAGGGTTATATGACCTTGCTTATGATGTGTTAGGCTATTAGGATTAAATATTTTACTATGGCTGAATACTAGCTAGGTAGGGGTCAATTGTTAGGGATTGTTCTAGAATTTGTGATAGCTTATAGTTACCACTATCAAATTGAACCTATTCCTAACCCAAATAATAATTAGAAATATAAATATAACAAAGAATAATAATTCTTCTCATGGGAAGTTTGAGATTTTAAACTTCAAATAATTTAGTAAAAAGAGTTTAATAAATTTAATATAATAAATAACAAATTAAAGCCTAAATAAGAAAATTCATGCGGATGCATAATTGCATATACTATTTACAAGGATTTTTTTTGGGGGTGGGGGTCATTAGATAAATAGTTAAAATCAAAATCAAAATACGTAATAAGAGTAATTAATCAATAACTAAAGTAATAATATATACATATCCTATCATTCTTCATCCTACCTTCTTAATTAAATTCATGTAACCAATTTTTATTGAGCAATTGATATATGCATAATTAAGTTTGATAAGCTTGACATAAAGAATTATTTGGCTAACTCTCCTAGGTACCTAATTTTTGTCTAATTAGAGTAACTCTAGCGTATTTCCTAATACTAATTAACATCTCTTAATTAATCTTTTCTATTCAATTAACTTAAAGGAAAATTAATTCTATTAATTTCTAAGAAAAGTCCTAAATAATGTTAAAAACCCAACATTCTTGATTTGTCTAGAATGAATCATATTTTAATTCAATCCAGTTACTTGCAAGGACCTAAAATCAATTTCAATTAGTTATTAACAAACTAGAATTAACTGACTAACCATAACCTCTAATCTTATATATAAAATTGATAAGGTTTCATATAATGGACAAGAATTTTAATATGAATCGCACATATAATTTATATATCATTTAGGCTCAATTATTCATAATCTGTAATATTTAAGCATAATAAAAATAAAAACTTAATAAAATATGGCTAATTGAAATTTCATATAGATAACAAGTTCAAATAGGAATTCATTAAAATTCAAGTATAGGGCTATAGAAAAAGATAGAAATCTTGTTTGATGATTTCTCCAACTAGTTGGCTAGTCCCTATAGGATCACAAACTAGCCAATGTCCTAATGGATATTTTTTTCTATTTATATGAGGTCTTAACCATTAATTTAATGGCTTCCTAATTCATCTGTGGGGAAGAGTAAGGAGAAGGAAATAGTTATCTATGTTGAGGCTTCGGCCTCTATTTATATATATATTTTGTTTGTGTGATGCTGTGCTATTTTCATTGTGCAATACTGATGATGCCTCTTTTTGTTCGACCTCATTTGTGTGGTGTTTATATATATGTCGATCTTTTTCCATTATCTTGGGCTTTGGTTGACTAACTTATTGTTTCCTTATCCTTTATCTTGAACTTTTTCTCTTTCTTTGTGCTGCATGTGTGATTCTTCCCCCTTCTCTTTCTTTAAGTTATCTGTTGCTGCATGCACTACTCTTTTTGCTCATTGTTAACTTGCAATATCTTGCTGCTGCCATCTGTTACTGGAAATAAGAAAAGATGAGTAGTAATAATCTCTCTACAATTTTCAAAACAAATATTTATCTTAGAAAATAGTTTCAGTAACCTTGAGCGCAATTTAGACTATACTATGATCAATTTAGGAAAACTTTCCATGGGAAAAAAGTAGTAGATTTTATTTTTAATTTTACACAGTAATTTAAATACCCATATTTGAGATCATATGTAAAAGTTACGGTCGGTCAAAATATGGCAGAATGTCAATTTTTATGTGAGATTTATTTAATTAAATTATTGAGGTTATTAACATTTAAGCATATAATTATAAATAATATAAATAACCTTACTCATTACTTTAATAAGGGACTAAAATCTTAAACTAAAAGGACATAATAGAAAAATGTATATGTTGATCAAATTCTCCTTAGTTACCCTTTAGCAAATCAACCCATTAATCACTCCTCCATTTATATAATCATATCATACACAAAAAGATAATGTCATACTAATTCCTTTTTCTGCACGCCTAAGATGAAAATGACCTAACTCAGGGCACAATCCACCAATAATATTTGTTTTTAAACAAAATTAGTCATTCATCATTAATGACTTGTTTGAATCTACTTACCAAAAGTAATTATGGAAGATAACTACTTATTTTAGAAAAATTTTAAGCCAAATAGTTTCTAAAATAAGTAATTATCTTATATAATTACTTTTAATAAGTAGCTCCAAACAAATGCTAAATTATCAGAAATACATTTTTGAAATCTTTGTTAGATTAGGTTCATCTATTTTATTGACAAGTATACCCAGTTTCTATTATCTGTGTCTAATGCTATTCATGCCATTGGCAACATGTATAATGAGATTATCATTCTTTTTTCACCTTTTACCTGCTTTGCTTAATTATTTATTTATTTATTTATTTTTTAACTTTTGGGCCATGCTTCAACCAAATATGAATATTTTATGTTCCATCATATTTGATACAAGGATTTAGAGCTTTTTTTTGGTCCACCCCTTTCTTCCAACATGGGCACCTAGAGATTTTTCCCCTCTTTTTCACTTTGTAATTTTTTCTTGACTTTTTTTAGCTAACCCCTTTTTTTGGTTTCTCTCAACATATACTACAAGTTGGCATCAAGGAAGATCTTAATTGCTATATCAAAAGGTTACACAAGGGTTAGATAAGTTAAAGCAATTTTGGAAACAAGTTAGAATTCACCAAGTATTAAAATGACATTTCTTTGAATGGACTATCAAGGAGTGGTTGCGCTTATCAAAGCAATACAAATTAAAGTAGCCACATATCATTTAACTCAAGCAAAATACAATTTTTATCCTTTTTTCCTACCTCCTCCTTTATTTCCCTTTTTATATGTTTTAAAGGCAAATTAAAGAGATAAGTAGAAATGAAATGTTATAACCTTAAAAAATCTTGGCTCTACAATATTGACTGTAAAGAGTCTATAGAAACTCTTCGGGCTAGAATTTTGTCTTGCAAAATTTTTTGTGGTTTTTTCTTTATTTTAACACAAACTTGATATTAAAAATATAGAAAGAAACAACCAATAGACAAACAATATGATGCTCCCCCATACTTAAATCTTACATGTCCCACAATTTTATCATAATGAAGAATATGATAGAACCATATTAATAGTGAACAGGTCCTACTAAAATAAGCAAAAAAAAAACCCCTTTTAAAAACAACCAAAGAAACTAAAGAGATAGAGTTCAAGAAAACAAATAAACTAAAGGGATAGAGTTTAAGAAAGCAAATCAATTAGCCTTTGGTTAATGTTGTTAGCTCAACTTCTTTCCTGCTTTCATACTACTTTCAAATCAATGTTTTCAATTAGCCCATCTGAGCTAGCTCATGGAACACATTCAACCTATGGTCATTTATCTTGTAAATCTTATCTATTTTCAACTCTTTTAATATAGGAAAGATATTCCTCTAACTTTTGCAATTGTAACTTTCTTTATTTTCCAACGCTCATATAATTACATTGCCTCACCACCCATTATGAGTTACGCACTATCTTCACGGGTAGGTGACAAGTTTTCTAAAATTCAACTTATAAGGACACATTCCAATTGGAGTTTTAAAAATAACCCTATTAGCCCTAAAAACATCATCTAATTGAATACTCCAATCCCTCATATTAGATTTGACTATTTTCTCCAAAATTTGTTTAGTCTCTTTATTTAATACTTCAACTTGTCCACTGTCTTCTCCAAGAGAGCCCTAAAGGTTCTATTGTAAAAATGAGTGCCACGGTTGTTAATGGTAACTTTTTTCATACCAAATCTATCAAAAGTGTTAGTCTTCACAACCTTCAGTATTGATTTAAAATCATTATATTTGGTGACTTTGGCATCTTTATGTTGGAGTCCGAGTACTAGAAATGATCAGAATCCCAAGAAAAGCTACTTAAGATTAGAAGGTAGTAGTTTAAATTCTACTGCTAATTCTATAGAAGATAAAAATTTTGAAGAAGTGAGTGGTATATTCAAGAAAGTAGAAAGAACGTTAGATCCCAACCATTTAGGCTTGGTTTCTAAGGTTTTTAAATCTAACATTGAACATTCATGACTATTGGTAAAAATTTCTTGGGCAATCAAATTACAACATTTATTGTATCAATAGAGCACATAAAGTTGATTTCATAGTGGTATCTCATGGCATAAAAATTGTTGAACTTAATAATTTCATCATCAAATTCCATAGTTAGATTTCCCTCATGCACATCAATCTTTCCAAATTATCACATGAATTCTCTCCTCACTAGGAAAAATGAATTCCTTCACTTGTATTAAGACGTCCGCAAGTATTTATGGTGAATATGGATTTGATTTATCTGCTAATTGAATAATGATATCAATTTTGTTAAAAGGTCCTAAATTCAAGTAGTTGTATATAGATTTGGGCATTATAGAATACCCAAGTCTAGCATGCATCTCCCTAAACTCAAATTACCAATTTTATAAGGATAGGAAACATACTTAGGTCCTTGCACTTTGGAGGCATTTTCTTCTGAATCATTGCAAAGGCGTTCACCCACATGCTCACTTTCTGAGTACTTGTATTGCCTCTTGTTGGTGCGAAGCTCATTAATATTTTTATTTTTATTTTTTGCATATTTGGGTATTGCCATCTCATGGAATTATATTTATTTTATCTTTCCTAAAAATCTCCAAAATTTCCTAGTCAACCTCTTTTTTTGATTTAGCAAACCTAGAGTGAAAAGTTGGGGGGGGGGGTTCTTTTGACATCAACAATGCTCAACTAGGTAAAATCATTGGTGCATGATGTCACCTATTGAGTAGCTTATCTACATTGGAGTACTAGTTTTATAGCAATCGTAGACCTCATTGACACTTTGATTGTATAGCTTGGCACCAACTTTTGTACCCAAAGTTTTGTGCTTCATGCTATTTGGTAACAATAAACTTTACATTACTTACCCAGAAAAAAAGTGGGGGTTCTTTAAAAGTGGGAAGGACCTTAGGAGTTTGCTCTTCTTTCTTATGGTCCACTCCTGCCATCTTATGCTCGTCACTCATGGTTTCTCCCTTATCATCACTAGTCTCACCTGTAATTCTTTCTTAATTTTACTCACTTTACCCTCAAGTCCCTCCAATTTATTTCCACTTTCGAGTGTTATAACCTTATCATTATCCTTCGGTTTAGGATTAGATTGAGAGGGAAACTTCCTAGTTTCTATGTTACTTAGACTAGTGTAAATCTTAGTACTAGGGGCGTTTACGGTTCAAATATCTAGTATTATTATCAGATATCCGAAGGTTTGGATATAACTTATATTTGTTATCTAATTTAAAACTTTGGATATTTGTATGCTACAATTGTATGCGAAATTTTTTAGTGGATAATAAATATATCCAAATGCAATTTCAAATATAAAAAGCATTGGATCACCGATATATGTGATATTATAGCTGATCCATTGAGCAAATTAAATCTAAAATTAAAGCTAGTATTTGTTTTAACTTGATTCTTTTAAATACATTACATCACCAATAGTTTAATCTACACAATGTTTTAGAAAGCATATGGCTTATGCCTAGGTGAAGTAAGGTGCCAAAATTACTTAAAAAATAATTAAATGACTTAAGTTTTTGGTCAAGAGTTGGTGAAGAGTGTACCAACTGGGTAAGCTTTAACTTTTTCTCTTTCTCTGATTGCTGTTTCCTTCTCTGTTTCTTATATTCTCTTCTTTCTTTTTCTTTGTGCTTGATAGGCCATAATTGTTTCTCCTTTCTTGCTCTGCTTTTTATAATCACGATTTCTGTTGCCAAGTGTGTGCTCGTGAGTTTTTATTTCTTCTTTCCTTCACTCCCGTTTCCTTTTGCATCTCCTTTATTTGCCTTTCCTTCTTTCTCTTTTTTTGGTGAAGACTTCTCATCTACCAAAAAACTATTATTTTTTTTCCTTCTTTAGAATAAATTATTCCCTTTCCAAAAATGTCTATTTCTCTCCCCAGTCCCCATATTAATTGTAGATTATTTTTAATTCAATCAAAACTAAAAATAGGCTAAAAATTATATTATTCTAGTTTGTGTGCACATATTGCAACACTGTACATAAGCAGTTTAGCTGAAATTTATGAAAGGTGGGCACCTCAGCTTGCCTTTGCCACCTTAGCTGTGCCTCACCCCCATTGCCTCGCCTAGCAGAAGAAAAGCCTCTGCCCCTGGCACCTTGCACTTGAGGCGTGCCTTTTCAAACGTTGAATCTAGGTAATCATCCTTAATACATATATATATATTTATAATAATAATCAAATTAAAATAATAAAAACATATCCCATCAACACTTGCAAGTCTGCTCATATGCTGCTTTAAACCTGCTGCAAATCCAACAATAACAGCAATTGCTTGGAATTAAATCACAACAGACTAATTCCTCTTATATGCCACACTATAGAAGTTCCTAAATAGTCCCTATTTGCTTATTACTAGGAAATTCAGTAAGCGCATCATTACGATGCCTGATCAACATTGATTAATTGGAGGAATTTAGCAATAGATCACCCCATTAGAAGCATTCAATTAAATATTGATCTCAATACGCAATATGGGCCGATATTTATCGGATTTTGGGTCGACGGATATGCGAAATTAGTAATACGCGATGATTTTAGAATTTTATGTATTTATCAGCGATATATTGATTATTAGCTGATATTTGCTTATATTTTACCTATATTTACCAATATTTGCTGATATTTACTAATATTTATTGAGGGGAAAAAATAAAAAAAAAATCACTCCACTACATCTAAAATGTGTCTTCATACCTGGACAACGTGACTGCAACCGTGACAATGGTTTTATTACCTAATTAGAAGCTTCAAAACCAAATTGACTAATACCTATTTTATGCCTCATCAATCTTCAGTCAATGAAATTACAATTACACATAAATGGCAGCCTATCAATGGATTCAAAGAAAATTTGGATCTGAAATTCCAAGCTAGGACCAAACCTAGCAAGAGAAAAAGGGGATCAGGAGAAACACCGGGGCACGAAACAAATCTTACCGGAGAAGCCAAAACGAAGCTCAAGGATTCAAAATTAAACCAAGCCTAGCTATTCAAATCTAATGCTGCAAATATATTTGGGTAAAACTTGAACAAACAAGAATGATGGGCAAGCAATCTCTAGATTTAGAAGGACATATAGAAATCATCACATGAAGAAGCTAGAACTAGATCTGGAAATTGGACAAGCAAGAAGGGAACAAATCTTCTACGTGATAGAGGGAGTTGAAGAAAGATTAGAGAGAGGGAGGGGTTGAGAGTTTGATATGAAAGTATAAAGTTCACTGGTTGATGAGGCAAAGAGCGTCACTGCATCTTTAGTCATGGCTTGTGAGTTTTGATTTTTTTTTTGTTAGAGAGAGGTAGTAGCATATGAATTGTGGACTAAAAGCTTAATGGCTAAAGAATCAAACACACATAAGTAGTTAAAAAAAAAAGGCCAAGACCGCATTTTGGGTTGAAATTATATGTCTAGTAAATTACTAGCAACTTTGAATACATAAATAAATTTATATATCCAAAGTTATTTACATATGTAAAAAATTAAATAAAATTTTTTAAAGTATCAATATTCTTCTTTGGATAATTAGATTGGATATTTGGTTTGTTTGTCTTTTAGCTGATCGATCAATTATTTGATTTGAAAAAAAATCGAATAAGTTATTTGCTTTTTTAGATCAGATCTTTTTGAATATCGGATCAAATTATTGGATATCATATAATGGGGATGACTCGGGTTTGATTCCAAATAATGGCACTAGAATTTGGTTGTGTGTCGCTAGTACTATAAAATTAAACCTATTTATAATACAAGTTATAATTGGAAATATAAATATAGTATATAATAAGAAATGATTGTTCCCAATAAGAAGTTGAAATTTTAAACTTAAAGTTATTGAGTAAAAAGATTTTAATAAAACTTAAAATTATTGAGTAAAAAGATTTTAATAAATTAACTAGAATAAATAAATAACAAATTAAAACCAAAAATAAGAAAATGAAACTAGATACATATTTTTATATACTATTTATAAGGATTGTGTTTTGAGGGGGGTTAAATTAATTAATGACTAAAGTTATGATAGGAAATTACATATCCTACCTCTTTCCATCCCAACGCGTGGATTCAATTTGTATAGCCAATTTCTATTATGCAACAAATATATAATAAGTTTGATTGGATAACTGTGAAGAATTAATCACTCTTGGTTCCTAAGTTTGTTTAATTAGGCTGATGTTAGCAATTTTTTTTCCTAATACTAATTAACCTTTCTAAATTAATCTTTGCTATTCAATAGCTCTGAGGAAACTCATTAGTCCTAGCCATATTAAATGCCAACATTCTTAAATAAATTATATTTTAATTCAATCCAATTAGTTATGATGACTAAATTAATTGCTACATGTTAATTAATGATAAGCTAGAATCAACTAAATAGCTATAACCTTTAATCTTAGATATAAAAATGGACAATAAATTAAACATGAGTTGCAAATATGGTTTCTATATCAAAAATAATAAATTATTCATAATCTGTAATATTTAAGTATAATAAAAATCAAAACTTAATAAAATATGGCTAATTGAATCTTAATATAGATCAAAAATATAATTACGAATACATTAAAATTTAAACGAGGCCTGTATAAAAAGATAGAATAGATATAGAAACTTTTATGTCGAAGTATACTTTAATGGTTCCTCAAACTATATAGTTACTCAAGATCACGAACCAATCCTCATCCTAATGGCTATTCCCTTTATTTGTATGAGGTATTAAACTTTAATTCAATAGTTTCTTAATTTACTTGTGGGGAGGATTATGGATGAGAAAAGAATTATCTAAGTTGAGGCTTCTATGTATATTATTCCTTTTGCTATGTGGCTCCTATTGTATATATATGGTGAAATATCTAATGAGAAATAGCTTTTTCACTGAAAACTAAGATTTAACACTCTTAGTTAAAGAAACTACCTTAGGTGGTAGAAAATAGTCTTAGTAAATAGATGAAACTATTGTAAGTAGTTCAAGTTAGAAAAAAAGATGGTGATATTTTTGTGTATTTATGTTTCATGTTTAGAAACTACTCTCAGTGGGTGGAGGAAACTAGTATAAGTCTCTCAGAAAACTATCGTATTTCAGTGCTAGAAAGGGGAAAAAGAAAAAAAGAAGGTATTTTTATAAATATTAGGTATTTATTTTAGGCTAGAAAATTACCCATAATGGGTAGTGAAAACTATCTGAAACTATAATAAGTCTCTTAAGAAACTGTGGTATTTGAGTATGAGAAAAAAAGGCAGGTACATTTATGTTAATATTAGATATTTATGTTTCATGCTAAGAAACTACATACAATAGGTGATGAAAAATTCTCTCAATAGATAGAGGAAACTATTATAAGTAGTTTAGGAAACTAGGGTGGTTTTAAGCTCCCACTATGAAGGGTGATTCTCGTTAGATGTAAATATGTTCCATATATATGTATGCCGATCTTTTTCCTTTATCTTGCGTTGATGCTGACCAAATTATCTTTTCCTTACCTTGTATCTTGATCTTTTTCTCTTTCTTGGTGCTTCATGCGTTCCCCCCCACCCCCCACGGGCGGCCGTGCGCCTTCCCAATAGCATGAAACATAAAATATCTATTCTTTTTTCGTTGTTGACTTGCTATATTTTGCTCATTGTTTCCTAGCATACTTTGACTATTCTTTTTGCTGTGTGTACTATTCTTTTTGCTCATTGTTGACTTGCAAAATTTTGTTGCTGCCGTCTGTTACTTAAGCTGTAATTTTCCCAATAAATCTTTATTTTAGAAAATATTTTCAGCTGTAATTTTGAGCCCAATATGATTCACCTAAATGTAAGTTCATTTGTGGAATTTATGGTTAAAATATCTTATATTTTGGTCATTTTTGACTAATTATTTGTGATTAATAAAATTTAAACACAATTATAAATAATATAACTAACTTCATTTATTATGCAAATAAGTGACCAAAAGATTCAATTAAAAGGGCATAAAATAATTAAATTATATATTCATCAGTTTGTTGTACGTAGTGTTAGCTTGTTGTAAATAGAGGGTTAAGGGCTAATAGAGGAGGGAGGAGAACTTAGAGAAGTTTTTGGGAGAGTTCCATGCTCTTGAACCTGTAATTAGGAGAGATGGATCATTCTCTCCAATACCTAATTTATCACTATTAGTAAATTCTATAACCTATTTTCTCTCTAGCCGAATTCTGGTACTTATAAATTGGTATCAGCACTTTAACATCCTAAGGAGCTATGGAAGATTCATATGAACAGGAAGAACTATCAAGTGCTGAGGAACAATTGTGTACAAGTCTGGATCAGTGATTGCTAAATAGATAGGTGGATAAAGATATTAAGATATGGGAGAGAGATTTATGGAGGATATGAAGCAAATGGACGATAGGATTGAACAACCAGATATGAAGCAAGCATATGAGGGAATCAAAGAGCAATCAATAATGGCCAAGAGAGACAATTCTCTGCCTATCAGTCCACTAGATAAGAAGGATGAGGAGGCATTCACTGGAAGAAGAGTTATCTGCTTACTGACTTCTTGGCTGGGGAGCTCTTACAACGGAGAGCTGAACCTTTTTGTGCAACTATTTGGCTACTGATTCTGCAACTTAAGGGGGTATACAGAGGATTTTTGATTGAAGAAAAGAGAACAGAGGGGGGCAGCGGAGCACTAAGTCATACTTACCATACATTAAATTGTCCAAGCTCCGCCTACAGCCTAAGCCAAGCACAAATCCAGTCAATGAGTGAACGATGGCTTTGGCGGCCTCCAAAGTGGTGGACGAACCCCATGCTTCAAGCATCCTCTGATACCGAGCTACAGTAGCCAAAGAAAGTTGCTGAAGACAATGCTTGTGAACCCTATCCAAGCTTGATTCTTCATCTGCCTGTGAAAATGGACTACAATTTTTTCGAGCTTGAGTCAAACATCTTCCGGCAACCTTCCTTGTCAGATTTAGTGCAGCCAGAAGCAGGGGAAGTGCTGTTGAAGGTAGTGAAGGATTCCACAGGAACTTGTAGCCGACTATTCTTATTTTCCTTTTTTCTGTCATTAAAACAAAAATCCAGTTGTCTTTTATAACTTTTTACCCTTGTGTATTTCTTTTGGGTCCTTTGTGCTTGTTTAGGAGACTATCCTTTTCCTCGCTTTGAGTACAAGGTGTACTCTGGAGGGGAGTAATGTTAGGCTATTAGAATTGAATATTTTATTTTACTATGGTTAAGTATTAGTTAGTTTGGGGTCAATTCTTAAGGATTGTTTCTTTGTTTGTTTTAAATAGAGGGTTAAGTGCTAGTAGAGGAGGGAGTAGAATATCATAGAAGTGTTTGGGAGAGTTCCAGTCTCTCAAGTATCTAGAGTTAAGGGGGATTTGGCTCCCAAAAGCCTGGATTATCACTGGACTCTCAATACTTTTAGTAAATTCCGTCGACATTCTACCTAGCCTAATTCTGGTACCTATCAAGATGGTTGTAATGTATTCTATGCCAGTTTATTAGCTTGGAAGACATCTTCACTGCTTCAGTTGCCGATGCTTTCTACAAAATATAGGCTATTTATGTTTATTTTTATTTGTTGCAGTAGTTTCAAGTATTAATGTTGCAGTAGAATACTCTGTTTGCCTAATTTTACTGTGTCTTTTGCAATCCAGTTTTTCCCCAAGTCCGAGAAATATGTTTCTCTTTTTTCTGGAGGTGATGATACAGAATTAGTTGACAAAAGAAACAAATTGCGCAAGCAGATTAAAGCCAATCTAATTGCGGCTGCTGCCAGTGGAAAGGACCTTGAAGGTATTTCAAACCTCTTTCCTTTGGGCTTAGGTTGTAGGTGAATGCTGTTTTCTTTTGTTTCTATTATCCTTTCATTTATTCTGTTTTGTGTAAGCAGATGAAAGGAAAAATTCTGATTCCTATTTTTATTTTTATTTTTCCCCTCCTAAATCCTGAATGGAGTTAAACAGGATGTCTGTCAATGGAGATGTTCTATATTCTTAAATATATTCAGTATGAGAAAATGATCTTTGTGTTGAGTAAGGATCAGTTAGGAACTGTAATTATCCTTGGCAGATATATCCCAGTGAGTGCTCAGATAAGCTTCCTCTGTGTTCAAGGAGAATGGGTCATGCTGACCCATGCCTGCAGCAAAGTTTGAGCCATTGATGTACTGTCTCTTTGACAGATAGTATGCCCACTTAGGCCCCATTTGTGATATATGAAGTGAAATGATGTACATTGACATTATTTGCTGTTTACTTTATTTATTTATTTATTTTTGCTTGTGAATCTTTATAATTGTGATAAGCAAATAATGATAGTCTGAAAATTTTACAAAAAATTAATGGGTCATGTCATTTAAAATAAAATAATAAGTTGTAAAACACTCGTATGGTCCCATTTGTTGATGCATTTTTGTCAGTTCCATTGGGAGGAAGACCTGGCTCCTTTTTGCTCATTTTTATTCATCTCTGTGGTTGGTGTGCTTTCTCTTACAGAAACGGGAAGTGAGGATGATGGACAGCTAGATCTGAGTGATGATGATTTCTTTGCAGCTGGATCCTCTAGTGATGAAGCTGATGCAGATGATGAATGGACTGACAAAAGTGCAAGGTGTGTTTTGTATCTTATACAGAGTATCACTCTGTATATCTCCCTTACTTCCATGACATTTGGTTTATTCTAGTTGAGGGACGCTAGTTGTGAGTAGTGCTTAAGCTCAAACCAAAATATGCGGGCAACCTTAGAAAAAGGGGGCCTTCTTATATTATTCTCAAAGACGCAGGATGCTGAGACTAGTTAATGCTATTATTGCATGATTATTTAAAAAAAAAAACTGAGAAATTCATTACTTTTATTATTCTGAAGAGATCCTTAAAATGACATGGGGTAGGCTTTAAAACCGAATGCAGGAAGCAGTATGTTTAAAATATCAGTTCTAAGAAGTTGGGAAGATGGTTCTTGCAAATTTTATTAGTCATTACACGAAAGATATAATTTGCTCTCCGAAAAATTTTATATATCTATTTAAAAGTTATCTTACTACTAGTGTAAAAGATCTTGCGAGGGGGATGGTTGCTGATGACATCTTTATAATAAATTTGCCTCTCATATTATTTAAGCATTAACTTTGATCAATTTTTTTGAAAGCCCTTGTAGGAAAGTAGACTTTTTAAAAGGTTGAACTTTCAGAAGATTGTTATTGTCATGCATTTCAAAATATGAGGTGCTTGGCTATACTATAACGTATTGGGAGTTGAATATTCAGTGGAAAACAAAAGAAGCAGGTCACCCTTCAAATTTACAGTCTTTTCTCTTTTCACTTCTTGTACCACCTACTTTTCTCATGCACATGCATGTATTTTATGCACAGCAAGAACCGGAACCACCATAATTTATGGCTTCGCAAATGGAATGAAGTCAAGCTGGGTAATTAGGTAAAATCATTGTTAAAGCTGTGAAAGAAGGGGAGATGCAGGGAGGACATGACGTATATGGGTAGAATGTTGAAATTGATGGAACCTATAAGCGTTGCAAGTCATTGTCAACCACTTTGAGATGTGAGGTGTAAACTGTAGTCTCTAGATAGACATCTTAAGAGAGGGAGGGGGGACAGAGAGGTAGTTCTCTGGAGTGAGTTAAATTTTCTTGATTTATCCTGCTAATGAGTTATACAAAGCGGGCTCACAAAGGTTAAAATGCTATTACTTGGATGGATACCAGCTAATGAGCTTCTTACGTGTTCCGATGTTTGCTTTGGATTTCTGTGCTATGAAACTTGGGAAATTGGCGATAATTAATGAGTGCTCATGATTTTGGCTCTATATTATGATTTTGTTCTATTTTCTTGGGGTTGAATTCATGATGAGAAATCCATTATGCTCTGCAGGGAGCAGGCTTCTAGTGCTTCCGGCAAAGCAGCATCTGGCATGTCTGGTGACGAACGGAATGAGGTCTTTGCCCAAGTCATTGAGGATATTAGCTAAATAAGTGTTGCATTCATTCATGGGTTTTATATTACAGTTGTAATATGTGTATGCAGAAACGAATTTCTGCTCGAGCTCTGATGCCACCACCTCGACCATCAACCAATTTTCCTCCAAATTCAGGCCGTGCCAGCTCAAGTGCTGGCTTTGTATCTTGCAAGAAGCTATCCATGCGAAATGGTAATTTTTCCGCTCATAGCAATACACCAAACAACAGGAGCATGTCCTCTACTGATAGAAGACTCACTAATTCAAGAATGAGTCAGAGTAGCAATGTGAGTTCTAGCTCTGATGCTCGTAAACCACGCAGAAAGCGGAGACCTAAGAAGAGAAGGCAACAGCTTTGATGCTCTCGTCTTTTTTCCCTCCTTTATTGGGGGTAGGGACTACCTTCGGCTAGAAAAGGAGCCAAGAAAAAAACAGCAAGTTCCTATATCAACCTCGTTTATTTTGCTTCAATTTCATTATCATCGTTCCTCCCATGCATGAGACAAGGTGTGCAAGTCTGTCTCAGATATTTGTTAGTTATTGATCCAAACTTCTTACTTTTGATGTTATTGCTTGGTATCGATGTCACTAGTTTCTTTTAAACACGGAATGTCATCAAGTTTTTGTTTCTATTTTTCTACTTTCTGATCGTACAACTTTACCTTTCGCTTTGAGTGAGTTGCCATATCTTTATTATGTTTCTGATTTATCTTCCATTGTAGTATATTATGATTCTTTGAGGAGTAAGGGCGTATTCTCCTCACCATATTTTTGCCACCATATTTTTGCTAATATAATGTGAATTAAAACTTTTAATAAGTTATTATTATATTAATTTACTATTATTATTATTATTATTATTATCATAATTTATATTTTGTATGATTATTATTATTATTATTATTAAATGATCAATACTTTTATATTCTTTAAATTATTAAAAATTTTGTATTTTACTTGAACTAAATTGATTTGATATGATAAGTTCGAAAACCCTAGTTTAATTAGGTTAAAGTTTTCAAAACGTTTTTGTAGTCTTTGTTTTCGAAGTTTTTTCCCCCTACTGTTTGGGGGAAAGTTTTGCTCCCAACCTTTAGGTTTTTTACCAAGGGTTTATCAATTTTTTTGCTTTTAATTTTATTAACTTTATATATTAAATATAACAAAATAGCAAATTACTTCAGTAATTGTTTTCTCAAACAAACTCATTGATATAGGAACCAAAGTTACAATGGGGACTTCCATGCAAAATTATTATGGGGACAAATTAAGTGCCAGGGCGCCCTTTACATTCTCAATTTCCTTGTAGACCGAATACTTGACTATTATCGTGTGTATACAGTTGCATAACAAATTGGGGCTTGCTTCAAAAATATTTCACGAACAAAATGATTTACGCCATTGATTTTGTGTATGTACTTCTATATTCTTCTTTATTTTGTAGATGTTTTATATTAAATTCAAATAAAAGCTATATGTAAATTTATTTTATTTTTAAACTAATGAGACCAAACATAGAATAATGATTATGAAATAACATACTTGCCACGTGCACTCCAGGAATCTTAAATTAACACAAGCGTATTAGGTTGTGTTGCAAAATGAGTTTGTCATTGTCAGTTTGTTTCATATTTAATTTAATTTAATTTGAGGAACGTTGTAGACTACTATGTTGCAGGAAAGCTCTATCCATTCAATGGTTTTTAATCGTATAATGGTTTTTCGTTTCCTATTTTTTTTTTCATTTTTTATTTCTCATCTCCAATTTTCTAATTTACATTATATTTTTAAAAATTATCATGTCTTTTTTCGATCCAACTTCTCCATTACCTGCTTCCATTGTAGTAGGTATGCACCACTAATTATGATATTATAATTGATGGATTCTTTTGTAGAATGTAACTTAAGAGATACATTAGCTCAGCTGTATGTCGATTTTACCATATGCATATTGGATTGATGGCACCCCATATTTGTTTTAAATGCTACGGTAAACTCAACATATGGAAATATTGGACGACTGACGACTCACATGTCCAAAAAGTTTCAGAGACGAAAACGGTGCGCGAAATGGCCTTCCACGTCTTTGGTAAAAAATGAAGAAGTAAAGTTAAAATACGTAATTCGATTTAAGTCTTTCGTGTTGTAATATCTACTCCAAACGGCCGATTTATCATTATTACCGTTCATCACCATCTTCATTGCTTGCATTTTGAATAGATCTGCGTGGTTGTTGCTCCAATTTTGGTAGACTACTTGTTGCGGATTGGTTGTCATAGTCCTCGTTGCAAGATTTAGTTTGAGACGCCAGAAAATAAGGATGGTTGGAGAGAAGGATAAGAAGGAAGTGGATGAGTGTAACACCTTTATTTTCTACTATTGAAAATTTTAGTTTTAATGACAATATAGAAGCATAGGATTAAAATCAGAAATATTATTGCCACAACTAACATTAAGAAACGTATGATTATTTGCCTAATTCATATATTTTGTGAGACTAAAAATTAATTGAAATTATATATTACAATTAAAAAGAAGCTCACAAGAGTGATAAACACGAATAACTAGTGAGTAAAATGAGAGTAAAAGTAGCTTATATGAATATAAAAGTTCCCAAAACATGGATACAAAATATTTACATCGATTAGCCTAACTCTTAGGCAAAAAGAAACTCCTCAAGCATAGATAGCTACTTCTAATGCCTTGCCCTTTCAATAAAAAAAATCATTTTAGTTTTGGGAGCCACTTAGAAATATGTCAAAATATATGTTTCTAGAATATCAATCAATTGGCCATACCTAAAATAATTCAATTGGCTCATCTTAGATCTTATAATTTCATCGTTGGAACACCAAGCGGCTAGTGTGGATGAATCAATTAATTGGTCCTATTGGTATTTCTAAATTCTCTTGTTTTGATTTTAATATTGTTCAAATATTTATAAAAATTTTATTATGCTATTTTTGTGCTAATAAACATATTTTAGTGAGATGCAGAATTATCTAGCTAAGTACTTAGGACATTATTTCATTTATTTGGTTAAAAATCTCTAAAAGCCACTTGTTGAAATATTTTCTTACCAACCCAGTTTTTTTTTTTATTTCTTCCCTTTCCTCTCTTCTTCGCTCCACAACTTGACAATTGTAGGGAGGCTATTGCTATTGTCTTTGGTATGACTCGAGCCATATCTCCTTCAATACTCCCTCACCTCATCATGGATTACCTAACACATTTGTCTCTTAAAATCCACCCTCAAAGTCAACTTCTTCTTCCATCTCTCATTCATGTGTGTACGTATGTGTTAGAAAAGAATAACTTCCTCACAAACACACACATACATTCTTGAACATGATTCATCTGCTTCCCTTAGCAAAAACTATTTCATTTCTTAGGGAATATTTTTCTTCTTCTTTTCTTCCACTCTTCCATTTTGAAAACCGAAGCTTGGTGCTTCCTTTTCCTTCATCATTTCAAGATCATTACAATCTCTACATCTCCTTCTTAATCCTATTTAAAGTCCTTTATTACCTTAAACAAAAGTGAGTTAGGGTTTGTAAAGATTTGAAGATTTAGCTTATTTTCCTCTTCTTGGCCTTTCAAATTGTAAGTTGACGTTGAGAAAACAAATTTTTTTATTCCCATATTCTTATTAATGTTTTTTAGTTTTAAGAGTTATATATATATATATATATATATATATTAAGAGTTATCATGCTTGGATGGTAATATGATGGTATTCATTTTCTATGTATGATTGTCTTAAAATTCAAGCATGATAATATAAAAGCATGTTAGTATATTTTAATGTATTTTCGTTGAGAATATGCAAATATGTGATTTATGTTTTAAGTTATGCTCAAGCATGATAGGAGTTCCTCTATGTTTATTAATACAGTTAGCATGACATTATGGTGTATTAGATACTTGAGAAGCATGGTAGTCATTTTTGACCCTTTTGATGACTTTGGATGAAATGGCATCTATGTCGTTTTAATTGGATTCCAAATTGATTTCATCTATTACATATGTTGAGCATGATTTTATATGAATTTTGATAACATGGATGCATGTTATATATGCTTAGGATTAATGAATTAGGTCTTATTCATATGAATATGTATGTGTTTTTTAATATAACTAGTGAATTGGTAGTATGCAGACTACTTAGTTGGCCCACTAGTTAGTTTTAGATAACTAGTCAACTAGTTAGTTGCTTGTTTAGTCTTGATCTTGTACCAATTAATTAGTTAAGGGCTTAACTAATCAACTTGTTCGACCAATCACTAATTATCCTTATACAAGTCAACCTGATATTCCCAAACCAATCTACTAGCTTACGAAACTATTCACTTGGTCCCTTGGGACAATTTTGTTAGGGAACCCAACATCAAATCTAGTCACAATGTATAAGAGTGTAATATCCCATTTCTTGTAGACCATAATTAAGAACCTAATTTCAACTTGATATGTTATGTGATTATACATTGGATGTGTTAGTTATGTGATGCAGGAGCATCTAATGATTCTCATATTCCTATTGATTCTCAAGGTAAGGAAGAATTAGCTTTCTTAATATTGGAGCCAATCATATTAAATGTTCTTGATAATATGTATATGCTTGGCATTGAAAACAATTTGAGATATTCTTGCAGGTATGTTACATATTTGTAAGGAGAAGATGTTAACACACCTTAAGTGTACAAGCATTCAAAGTATACAAGACTATGGCATATGCGGGATGACACTTTACAACAAGAAGATATGGTAATGATTATCATTAGTTATATTAAACTTGTTGTAAACCCTAAGTGTATTTTATGTAAGCTAGGGTTTGATGTAATTTCATGTATGTATTATAGTTGATTGTATGGCTTTGTAATGTTAGTCATTAGTATCATTTAGATGATGATATTATGATTAAGCTTAGATGTTATATGGGCTTAATTCAAGTGGTTAAATGGGATTGAATTAAGAGGGAACTCGGCTGGTTAAGACTTGTATTCTACGAGCCTCCCTCCCCTATATATATCTATTTGTACACGTCTAATGCATAAATGAATAATATAATTTTTTGAACTTATAATCTAATCAGCTTGGCCTGTGTGTATTCTCTCTTCCAATTCTCTTTCGATCAAGGCAAAACTCAGGGTTTAACCTTCATCATTCAAGCATTTGAATGATTGGTATCATTCAAAGTAACCAGTGGCACTTTGTAACTTGAATCAAGTAGAACCTACACCAAAAACTAGTTTTCTTCTTTGAGTTCAACCGGCTGGAGTTATAACTCATGGAATAATCGATCCAAAAATTCCCTCCCTTTTTATTCTTATCAAATTTTGGTATCAAAGCTCAACATTCCCTTGTCTCCAGTGCATAAAATAACAAGTTCTTCCTGAATTCAGCTAGCAGTTGCATCATTTGACTTCTACAAGAAACCCCCCAAGAAAAGGCATGTTCTTTCCCCATTTCTTGCATCTTTAAACTCGTTCTTGAATCTTTAAGATTAATCTTGATGGAAGATCTTGAATTCTTGAAACAATCTGTTGCAATCTCTCACAACCATACAACAAAAATCATCACACCTTCTACCAGCATTTGCCTTCAATATGCCGAAGTACACCTGTATGTTTGCTTGGTTCACTTCGAGACTTTGCTTCTAGTTCCACCGTCCCTTTATCTTTTTTTTTTCTCTCTCCCCATTTGTCTAGTTACTTAGCCATTTATCCTTTCATTTCCATTCCCTTATCTCACATACCAAATCTGGTAAGAAAACCCCCGAACCCCTGGTACCATATCATCCAGTTCGTAGGGTGATAATTTTTTTTTGTGTGTGCCTCGGCTTGATCCACTACATTTCCTCTCCAATTCCAATCTATACTCTTCTTATTTCTCTTCTTCACATCTTCTATGGTGCACATCACTCGAATTGTAACACCCCCAAATTTCACTCCTGGAATTTTTTTTGAAAGAATAAAGCGGAAGCTAGGAGAGAATTCGGGAAATGTTACCGCCACATCTAACACAAGATAAATGTCAACCATCTATCTCATGTTAGATGCAAAGCTAAAATCTGTCAAACAATTACATCTGAATTTTAAAAAACTTATCAGAGTACGAGAAGATTAAAAGACAATTACAACACCATTAAATTTTTATATACAATACTTGAAACTTCCAAAAATAAATACAGTTAGACCAGACAAAACCCGATAGATTAAATTCTGGATTGCCTACTCTCTCAAGTCAAGTCTTCCACCCCAAAACAGTATCCGATCTTAAACCTGTACAAGAGGTCTGCTCCCCACCATCAGTGGATCATCACAGGACCCATTCAACCAAGGTAGTATCAGTACGGGTCCGATATTGAGTAAATCCCACTACCCTACCTTATGGAAGAGACGTAAACTATAACATCAAGTGCATATTCAATTATGACACAATACGTTGATACAATATTACGCATACTCAAACCCACATCACAAGTCCTACCATACACATATAATAACATGCGAAACATATGTAATATCTTAACCCGATAAGAGATTCAAATAAACCAACCAGGCATTTATGGATAATGTTAAACCAACCAACCAGACAATTTTGGACAACGCCAAACCAAACCAAGCCAAATTGAGCATTTATCAAACGGGTATTTATGGACAATGTCGAACCAAACCAATTGGGCATTTAGCCTCGCGAACATTACTTAGGGACATATCCAGCCCCGAGCATTACTTAGGGACATGCTCAGCCCCGGACATTACTTAGGGACATGTCTAGCCCCGAGCATTACTTAGGGACATGCTTAGCCCCGATCGAGTAGACTCATTCTTTAGATCTCTAGTAAATATAGTCGATTCATATCATAGTCTTTATCAATTCATGTGAGTGCGGGAACCCCACTATTATAGCCAGTGGAACGGTCATGCAGGGCAAAACGCTCCTGGCCACTATTATTCACCGGTGGACCGGTCTGGCCCCGACTCACATGATGTTTTACTGTAATTACTTCGTTTCTTTCCCATGTCTTATCATTAATACGTTCGGTTTGTTGAGCACGGAATCCCCCACTATTATAGCCGGTGGACCGGTCATGTAGGGAACCCCGACCCTAGCCACTATTATTCGCCGGTGAACCGGTCTGGGTCCGGCTCAACATCTCTTTAAGTGATTAGTGTCTTAACATATCTTATTTGAAAGAATTTTACCCTTGACATGCATGGCTAACTATATCCACACTTATCCTCCCAGGAGGGCCCGTCCCATATCTTGGGACTCTTGCGCCCCTTATCACACCTCGATATCCCTTCCCCTTTACACTTACACATAATGAAAGCCAACTCTTAAGGGTGTGGGTTGAAGCCCAACACCTTGTGACACCACACTCCACCCACTATCACTCTCTAGGGTTTCCCTTGAAACCCTAATTGGACTTATGTGGCCCAATTTCCTCTTGCCTAACTACCATTAATTCATTTATCATCAAACACCTCATCTCATTTAAGTTCAATCCCAAATCAATCACTACTTTCTCCCAAAACCCTAATCGGGTCCCTTATACACCCTTACACCAGCCTACGTATTATTTTTCATCCCAAGTCTCCAAACACTCCACAACTCTCCCCTTAGCTTATTTACACTTTAATACAACTTTTCTCACGTAACGATCATCCTCATTCAAGTTTTATCCAACCCATGCAAACTCTCGAAGTTCCCATGCAAACCCTAGAATTTTCCATGCATAGCTCTCGTCCCTTATTCAATTTAGTCAACCTCATACCCCTCTTTAGCAACTCACTTCCCATTTATTTCTTTTTATCCTTTCATATCCATGTCATAATAATAATCACCCTAGCATGCATGTCCTAGAGGGTTACATCATGCCACAACACATCATAATCACCACATACGGATATCACATTCATATCATAAGAAAAACACATACCACACACCTTAACTCCAAGCTGCGCTACGCATAAAACACGTTAAGGACAAACAGGTGATACACAACAAGACATGATATATATATATACAAAGCATCCAAGGAATGTAAGTCACATAACCCGTAGGGACCTTAGCCACATCCTTACGAAACACCCATAAGTGGAGGTAATTAGAGACTTACCTGGATACGAAGCTAGCTAAGCGAGATAAGAGGGAGAGAGATCACTAGTTCGAGGATCCACAATAAAGCTTTCCTAGATTACATCGAAAACTAAGTTAGAAACTAAGTTAGAGACACAAACTATTTTTCTTGGAAAACGTGTCCAAAACTTAGGACTTAAAATCATAGCTCTATTAAGATTTAAGATTAAATATCAATCAAAACGAATTAATACAATTACACATATGACATTTCAAACTAGTTTGGAAAGCCCGAGGAAGATAATCGATCATAAGATAATTTATCAAAGATAACTTATTCATTAAGTTTTACAACTAAATAGGTAAACCCACCATTTGCATAGAACCAAATCCAAGCTGATTAGTTTAAAACATAACTTAAATGACTTAAAACCCAAAGATAGAAATCGATTAGATAAAAGACGCATAGCAAAATCGATTTTATAAAACAATCCCCGAAGATTAGGGTTTTTAATCCCTAAACTACGAATCGACCAAATCACTTCGATTACCTCCAATTGATAGTTTTAAAACACAATTAAACTAATTTTAGATAAATCCAGATAATCAATTTCAACAAAACAATCCTCGATTAACCAATTCCAAACAATCCATTTTCAAAATTAGGGTTTTAAAGCCCACGACACAAACTCTAGTAATTCAAATTAATTAATTCAAATTAAAGGTATTAGAAAGCAATTAGGATCATTTCAACTATTTCTACAAATTTAATTTTAGAAGATTAATCATACACATGATCAATTTCATAATCTCACTTGAAATCTAGGGTTTTAGGCCCAAAAATACAATTCGGTTGAATTCTATTAATTTAATCAAATTGGGTGTTTATAAATGCAATTAAACACATTTTATAACATATCAAATAATCAATTGCTCAAAACCAATAAAAGAATTACACAATTTAGCACAATTAGGGTTTTTGAGCCCGAAACGTAACTCCGATCAATTCTTGCCAAAACATATCAATTAACGGTTCGAAAATGTAATTAAACATACTCTAATGTAATTTATATAGTCAATTGAATAAAATAACCCGATTACACAATCCAATTTAAACCTACGGGAGTTTTGACCTAAAAATCCAATTTCGATCAATTACGCACAATTTTCCCAAATCAACAATTCCAATATAAAATTAAATACATTTTAATCGATATTATAAAATCAATTGAGCAGAACGGCTCAATTATACGACCCAATTTCATTACACCCGAATTTTGACCTAGGAATTAAATTCCAATAAAACCTATATTAAACCTCACCCATATATTATTCTAATCATGTACCATAACCTAACCAAACAAAACCTAAAACAAAAATTATTCTAATCTTAGTTTAACATATCTACCTTTATATTACTCTCTCATTCTACTAGATGCTATTCCATTTTTCCTTCCACCAAACATCCCCCCCATTATCCCTCAATTTTTCATGCTAGCCCTCACCTCCTAGTTCTTAGATCCTTACCATCATCACCAACTAGTTGTTTATACAACCCACTCCTCCTATTTTTGTTCAAATTTTCCTATTCCAACATTCGACCCATCTACTTCCTGTCTCCTTCTTCCTCCTACCAAACCTATTCTTGATTTTTGTTCAAACCAACAACACCTTATCAGACCATCACCACTACCGAGCACACCAACATTTCCTTCCAACCTAAACCCCATTTGTAATACCTTATATTTTTGTAATATTTATAAAATGAAAATTTATTGTGTTTAATAAAATTGGATAATGTTTGATCTTAATTTGGAATTGTAGTTTAGGTTTAAAGTAATAATGAATTTGGGGAAAAGTGTGGAAAATGGAATAAAACAAGTTTTTTTGCAAATTAATTGATTGGCTCATAGTTTTAGCCAAGGGTTTTGTTTGACCAAACTAATCGACTAATTTGGGAAAACAAATTGGTTGGTTTATAAAACAGTTGACTAGTCTAGTCAAAACAATCAATTGGTTTGTTGGATTGAGTGATTTTTGAATTGATTTTTTGGAAAATTTCTTGCATCAAAATGGATCTTTGGTAATCCAACTCCAAGATGGTCTTGAGTGATCTTTAGCCAATTTGATCATTTATTCAACTTTTAATATTATCTCAAGAAGATTTGAGGGATTGATTTTGACAGATGAGAGAGAGGATAACCTTACTCTTGTCTTATTCTTCTTCTTCCTCATCTCCACACTTGTAGAAGTATACTTTTATTTACACACTGTCAATACATGGTTGATTTATTTTTTTCCCATGCTGATCTTCCATTTTCCTACTCGTGTGTGATATTTTATAGATGAGCTTGACCTGCACTCTCTAGAATATAATCATTTGAGCTTTGAGATGGAAGTCAACATATTCTTCATAAATTATCTTGTTTATCTCAAATTTAAACAATAAAATTAGGGTTTTTGATCTATTACATAACCTCACTCATTCCTCAACCAATTAATTGGCTATAAATAACACTACTCATCTCTTTTTTCTTATTTTTTTATTTAGCCTTCTAAATACCTAATTTATTAAACACTTTTTTTAATTCCTCTCCCATTCGTGCTTTCATTCTAATTTAATTCACTGTTTTGATCATTTCTCTAGCTCCCTCTTGTTTTACCCTTAAGCGAAAAATATTTAGATTTACGAAGAAGTTGAGTTTGCTCTCAACTGAATCTTTCTCTATTTTTCTCTTAGAAGTGGTAAGTCATTTTATTCCCTAATTTGATTTCTTGATATTTAAAAATTATTTAATGAAAATTTTCCACCTATTATTTTTTAAAGGTTTTAAAATTTGAAATCTTCAAGCTTGAGTTTGTCCTCTTTAGTAGGAAACTTTGTTAAGCTTTAAGCAAGTCATTCTATCTTTGAAATGTGGAATTAGTGTTCTCTATTAAATGTTAATTTTATACATCTGTATGAGAGTTTGTCTTATTAATTGATGCAAATTAAGATTTTGTTGAAAATGGCTTGATTTATGGAAAATAGGATCAATTGCTTAAAAATGAAGCATGATTCAGTTTATGAGCATGTTATATTTTATTATTTTGCTATGATATATTATGTTTTGGATGTGGCAAGATTTTAGAGTATGAATCTCATGCAAAATTTTTATTGTGTGGTTTCTTGGAGCAAACCAATTAACTGGTTAAGCTAAGTTGATTAACTGGTCTTTAAAATAGTTGACTTGTTGGCCCAAACCAATCATATGGTCTTTGGTGACTTTGGTTGCTTTATGCTTAAACCCATCGACCTACTTGTTAGAATCGATCGAATGGTAGTAGAAAAGTTCATTAATTTGACAAACCTATAACACCACCAACCTTTTTGAAATAGAAAATTTCATTTTGAAGATAATATGGAAGCATTTAAAAGCAAAACCAAGGGACGTTATCAACACATCAACCATAAGAGAGGTGTGATCATCACCTAATTCATGCCTGATGTAAGGTAAAATGGAACAAAGAACGAAGAATGCATACTCTACTATATTATAACAACACTAATGAAAATTATGAGAATAATAATATAGACAAAATAGAGTATACAATATTCAAATACAGGAACTAAAGACAAGAATTTAAATAACTGAAAAAGAACCAAAAACATCCCAATGCAATGGGCAAAAACATTTTAATAGGTAAGACTAAATCTTAGCTAAATAAAAAGGTAACTCTCAGACTAAGCAATGGCCAATCACTAGCCCACGATATCATCCTCAGCATACTAGAGTTAAGAGTTATATCCCTACAAATCATCATCTACTTACCGCACCAAAAGCTGAATCATTACGGTGACTACAATAATGTAGTTTTAGTATGGTAAAGTACTAGTAAAAAAATTACCTAAAACATGGTAAGGGTTCATGCTACACATGAGGTCATATAATAATATAGTATGCAACCTCCTTAGAAAGAGAGTTCATAAGAACATGGAAAACATATAAATATCATAAAAAGTCCCTATTATACACATTTACACACACACATATGTCTCTACAACAAGCCATATAAAAGTAGGTTACATAATGCCAATATTCCATGAAGGGACTAGTGTAGGACTACCTCTCCTACCACCACATCGTGCTAGAGAAAATGAGTTTTTCTTAGGGACATTCCTAATCCACCACACATGGTACCCTAGGCAAGGGGGCATAAGCTAAATTTTAGGTCTACATTACCCAAAGTACATTTCCATAGAATCATAATCATTGCCAATATTCCATGATAGGGTGAACATAGGAGTGCAACTCCCACCACCCCGTCACTCTAGTGCCAAGGAAATTTTTCATAGGGATCTTCTTTATCCACCACACTTGGTTTCCTAGGTGAGGGGCCATACATTCAGTTTTGGGTTTGCCTCACCCACCACACTATCTCTGTTACCAAGTGGCTTTTTTCAAGGATCTTCAACCTCCATACCACTTGGTCTCCAAGGCTAGGGGCACACCCACCACACTAGCTCTAGTGCCAAGGGACTTTTATGAAAGATCTTCAACATCCACACCACTTGGTCTCCAAGGATATAAAAGATAACCAAATCCTAAGTATGCATACTGGGAAGGCCTCTAAGAATATATGATCAAATTCCAAAAATGAAACTAATTAGATGTTTTAAGTGTTGACACCAAACACTAACCAAGGCATACAAGCCACGAAATAAGGTGTTTTATGGGAACACCAAAAAAAAGGCACTACAATATCATCATTTTGTTCATGTTAAATTCAAGTTAGAAATGGTTGAAATCATGGTCAAAATATTGTAATTATATAGACCACTAATATAGAAGGCCCAAAGAAAGAATAATTAGATAACAAACAAATATGGCGGTAATTAGGCAGACTAGTCGATTGGTCCTTAGGTTAGTTGATTGGTCTAGTTGTACCAGAACTGAACAGAAAATAATACCAGTGGACCGATTGAGCATTTTTGGGAGACCATTCAATCAGTTTGGCCAAATTGCTTGATGGGTATAAGTAAATACTGGACCACTTTAGTTATAGGGTCACTAACCGTTAGGTTTGATAAACTAATTAACTGCTCATAGGAACTAGTCAACTAACTTTCCAAACCAATAAATTATTCTCAAGACCAGTGATCAAAACTTCCAAATCGAGCACCTGTTCATGAAACCAGTCAATTGATTCAACAACTCATTCGACTGGTTTAAATAAAACAACACCTAGGCCTATGATCCACTTAATAGAATTTAGCCAAAATTTACCATATTAATCCTAGTATACTTCTATGTTATAGAATACATAAAATATATACTACTCAAATGAATTCACATAAAATATGGCAAGAAATAAATACTCAACAACATCATGATTGGAATTTGACAACTTATGCACTATATTATAAATACCTAAACATGCTCTAAACTTAATGAAACAAAATACAACATCATGCTCAAAATTAATAACTCAACATATTTCATAAAATTTATAGAACATACCAAGCACTCAAAACTACAACAAACAATACAAGACCTTATTATATTAGAGATAAGGATACCCTTCCTTAAAGCAAATCTTCTAGCACAAACTATCCCTATTTTGATGGTTTTCTACAAGGTTCTTGAATCCTAAGATAATAAAGAAGTAAAATTTTAAACTTTCCCTTTAAAAACTCCATAGAAATTCAAGGAAGAATCAAAAGAGGAAAAAGAGAGCAAGCTATAATCCAACATTTTCTTAAAAATAGTATGGCATGGAAAAGAAGGTGAAATCCTTAACCTTTCTTAGAAATTAATTGTTCCTTAATTAAGGGAAACAAGGGAGAACTAAAGCCAATAATAGAAGAAGAAAAGGGAGATAATGCTTGAATAAGGAAGGAAGGAAGCTAGAGCAATCCTATGTTTTCCTTTGCAGTGAGGAAGAAGGTAAAGAATAAAGGAATGCTTACACTTTGGAAAATTTTACACTAAGAAAAGGGATAAAAGAGTAAGAATAACAAGTCAGTAATGAAAATATATCATGAATGGAGGGCATAGAGGTGAGGGTTGGTCGATATTCATAGGTGAGAGGGATAATATATAGATATGGTTGAGTGTGGGTAACTAAGAGATATGGACAGACCTGATGGGGTGATTGAGGTTGCCAGTAGTCAGAAAAGGGTATGATAGTAGGTTAGTGAGTTAGGGAATGAGTGCATGAAGTCAAATACACAACCCAGCTATCAGAAGAGAGAGGGATAGGTGAGAGGGAAGAGAGAAGTTGAGGCATGGCTCAAATGTGCTTTTTGGAAAAATATAACTAACTAAAATTATAGAATGATCTAAATGGTGTAAAAATAATCCCAAAGCACCACTATATGCTTATTATCACAAATAGATTCTAATTAGAAGTTTTTATAAAAATTACAAGGAGTTTCAAATCATAATCATAAAAAGATCTAAAATCTCAAGATAACTAGTAGATTAGTTTTAGAAAACCAGTTGGTTGATTCAACGAGAATAAAGTTGTAAATCTCTGGGCGTACTAATGGATCATTTAGGTAAACCAATCGATTGATACACTTGAAATTCACAATTATATTATAATTTCAACTCCTTTGAAAAAATATAATTTATTTTGTATTAACATAATTATATATATATTTTAAAGGATTTTAACACAGGTATTACAACACTATAAAGAGACTTCGTCCCCGAAGTCCATAGAAGAAATGTATTCTATAAGTTCAAAACATAAGAACGCCTTGATCCATCAACCAAGAGGAATACAATTACTAAGGGTTAGTAAACAAAGGAAGGGTACTACCCTCTTAAAGGAGGCAGTGCTACCTGTACAACACAATGAATAAAATAACTTCGGGTAATTTGTCTTGATCTTCTCCTTGGACTCCCAAGGGGCGTCCTCTACTCCATGGTATATGTAACACCCCAAAATTTACTTTTTTTTAACGAAAGCAATTAAATTAAAACTTATGAGTTTTGGAAATTTTATCGCCGTGATTAGTACAAGCCCGACCCATGGCCATTCCTATACTAACCACAAGGCTAAAAGAAATTTATTAACCATCATAAATCAAACCCAAGAAAGACTTCAAATAAAAATCAAACAATTATAAGGTAGAAATCAGAGTGTGTGAAAAAGAGTCATAATCAAGAGCACATAGTCAAAGTTCCTTAAAAGGGAAAAGGTCTATGAAGCGATAAAGGTTTAGTTCTAGAAAATCCAATACAAATTAGAAAATCATAACGAAGAAAGTCCTGACATGACTCTCTCGATCTCCATGCCAAGCCCATGCTCAACACCCAGCCCCACCTGATGCCTCGTGAATATCGAAGGCATCGAAAAAGGTATCACCAACCTAAACAAAGTCAGAGAGGCCTTCTGCTCATGGGAATGAGCAACACCCATGAAACGGGTGGTCAGTACGCTACATACTGAGTAATGTAACTGTGCACTAAGGCCAATACATAAAGGCACATAATCCAAGCATGATAATATAATAGCATCCAATCACTTTAGATAAATAAAGGCCAAGATATAGTCTAGATAAATTAATTATTTAATCTCTGATCGGTACTCATTTCATACCATGCTTTTTATCAATCCAAGCGAGTAAAAGAACCCCACTATTATAGCTAGTGGATCGATCACTTGCTGGGTAAAACGCACCTGGCCACTATTATATGCTGGTGGATCGGTCTCTAGCCCAAGATGCTCCTAGCCAATATTATTTACTGATAGATCGGTCTGGCCCCGACTCTCATGGCGTTCCACTATAAGTACTTAGTGTCTTTTATGTGTCTTAGCAAACTTAGGGTTTGGTTTATTGAGCTCGAGATCCCCCACTATTATAGCTGGTGGAGCGGTAACTTACAGGGCAGAATGCACCTAACCACTATTATAGCAGTTGGAGTGGTCACTTACATAACCATTATTATAGGCAGTGGAGCGGTCACTTATAGTGCAGAATGCACCTAACCACTATCATATGCCACTAGATCGGTCTGGACCTGGCTCAATAATCATCCACTTTACATGATTAATATTTTACCGTATGCTATTTAAAAGTTTCACCCTAGACATACATGACTAACTCCCTCTATGCTTATCCTCCAAGAGGGTCCGTCCCATATCTTAAGAATTCTGCACCTCCTAACTTGCCCCAACATCCTTTCCTCCTTACTTTAACTCACACTAGAGGCCTAAATCCTAAGTGTATGGGTCAAGGCCCACTACCTTATACCTTTAAGTCCACTAACTGCCTCACCCTAGGGTGTTCTCTAGAAACCCTAATTTAGGCCTATATAGCCCATCCTTCTCCACTTCACACAACCCAAAGTATTTTAATACTTCACACATCATAACCCTTAGATTCGACCCTCATCATCTCACTTTACTACCCAAGTACATGTGTGACCATGAAACCCTAGGTGGCCATGTCAAACGCTAGCATTCTCATTTCCATATGTCACCCCTCCATTTCTCACATTCCACTCTTATTTTCCCATGCTACCCATGTTCATCCCTCACATGATAATCTTCCATCCTTATCTCATACTCCACTCACTCTCATTTATTTTTCCTTTTTACCAGCTTCTAAGATTATGGTTTCTTCCCAAACCCTAGCTCGGCCTCCTATGCACCCTTATATTATCTCACGTACTATTTTTCACCCAAAGCATCCAATCACCCAAATAACTCTTCCATTACCTTCCTCACACCACAAGTTAACTTTTCATACGTAAATTTTACCCCCATGTAGACTTTATCCATCCCATGCAAACCCCCGAAGTTTTTCATGCAAAACCCTAGATTCTCCCATGCAAACCCTAGATTCTCTCATGCAACACCCTAGATTCTCCCATGTAAAACCCTAGATTCTTCCATATAAAACCGTAGATTCTCCCATGCTAAATTCATCCACTTTATTTTACTTTAAGTCCCCTTTTATTCTTTGTGTCATGGATCATGGGATGTTTAGGTCAATCACACATATCCTAGCATGCATGTCCTAAAGGGCCATAACACATCACATCATAATCACGACTTATACATATTATACACATGCCATAAGATAAGACATAAGCATACCTCAACTCCAAGCCACACTACACATAAAATAGTTATAGCAATAAGCATAAGATACATAACATATCATGATATCTGGCATACAAGGCATATATGTCACATAGTACATATAAGGCCTTAGCTACACCCTTACCTAACACGGCACCGGTCTTGGAGCACACTCCTATGCCTCCTTAGAGTTTTGACTAGTTTCACCTATAAGAGGGAAAAACTAAGGATTAGTTTCCCTCCTACCAAAAAATACTATTATTTCCTATTTTATTCTAATATTTGGGTTACTATTATTAAAGGAAACTTTATAAGTAAAAATAGGGTTTTTAATAATATTTATAGCCATATTTATATTATTAAATCTAATAGCTTTATTTTCTCTAATAATAATAGTACCAACACTAGTTATAGCAAAAATAGTGATATTAATAATAATAGTAATACTAATACTCCTAGTAATAGAAACCCTAGTATTTTTATGGCCAAGACTAATAATAGGATTAGGGATAAACTAATAATATAATAATAGTAATACTAACAAAATACTAATATTGCTAAGGATAATAATAATAGAGTAATATTTGAAATGATGATAATATAAGGATTTGAATATTTTTACTATAATAATAATAATAATAATAATAATAATAATAATAATAATAATAATAATAATGGTATAAATCAAAATAATGTGAAATAGGGTTTCGACCCTTCATTGTAGTACTACTACTACTAGTACTACTACTACTACTACTACTACTACTACTACTACTACTACTACTACTACTACTAATAATAATAATAATAATAATAATAATAATACCATTAAAATGAATAAGCTTCTAATAATTAGGATTTAAGGGTTGAGAGGGCTTAAGGTATCACCTAGGGTTGGTGGTGATTGGCAGCACCGACGGTGGTGGCAGGGAAAAAAAGGAGAAAAGAGAGATAGTGGGATAGGCTAAGGGGAATGAGGGTGGAAGTTGAGGGTGGTGGTGGATGCCTAGGTTGAGAGGGTTGGAATGAGGGTGGTGGTGCGGCCAAAGGCTATGGTATAGGCGGTGGTGCTGTGGTGGTCGAGAGTGGTGGAAGAGATGAAGGAAGGAGGAGAGGGAGGAAACGGAAAAGAAAAAGGAGGGTAGGGGTGGTAGAGGAAGGTATGTAGGGAATTTTGGGAGGTTTAAGAGATGGTGGTTACAGCAGAAGTGGTGGCAAATGGTGGTGCGAAGGGCGGTAGAGGTGGAAGTGTGGCTGCTCGGGAAGGAAACTTTGCACAGCCGGGGTAGCTCATGCAAGGAAAATTGAGGGTGGAGGGTGGCATAGTTTGGTAGAGGGTGATGTAGGGAGTGGTGCTATGGGTGCCTCAAGCGCCGGCATTGGACGATAGTGACAATGAGGGCTTTTGATAGGGTAGTGGTGCACGAAAGGGATTTTCTGGGTTGTAGGAAAGAGCTCGATTCGAGGGATGGCTATGGGTTATTTATAGGGCCAAAGGAAGGGGATAAGTTCAAAGGGGAACAAGAGAATAGGGGTAGGTAGGTGAGGGCACCCTAGCCGGCGATGGCAGGCTAGCGTAGGTCTGGCTGTAATTGGCTAGAGAGGAAGAAATGGTGCGTAAGAAGAGAGGGAGGTTGGTTGGGTCGAAATGGTAGGTAGATTAGGGGGAAAGCGAGAGGAAGGTTGGCTGGTCAGCGGCGTGGTCGATGGAAAAATCGAGGCCCAGGTAGGGGAGGGAGTTGCAGGTCACTATGTCTAGGGAAGAAGAAGAAGATGATGATGAAGAGGGGAGTGGACCAGGTGGTCAGGAAAAAAGAAAAGAAAAGGAGGGAATCGGTCGGGCGACTGGGAAAAAGAAGTAAAATGCGGCATACAATGCTTGGACCGCGCCAAAGGAGAAGAAAGGAGGAGGGGATTGGGCCATAAGGTTGGCCCAAGTCAGAGAGAAAAGAAAGAGAAAAGGAGAAATGAGATGAAGAAAGAAAAAGGGAAAAGGAAGAGAAAAAATAAAAGAAAAAGGAAAAGGAAACAGGAGAAAATAGGTTAGTTGGCGTAGTTAGGATATTTTGGTATTGTTGAGTATTTAAAAATAATATTTTAATAAAATAATAGTTAATTTATTTTTTAGGCGAATTTAGGATTTTTGAAAGATTTTTCCTAAATTTCATTTTAATTAGCAAAATACCCAAATTTTCTAATTAAAATATTTATTATTTTCTTCTTGATATTCCTTAATTAATTCCCTTTTATTTTTATAAAATAATTTACTTAATTAATTTTCCTAATAAATTCTTAATTAGCTATAATTCTTAAAATTAGGGTTTGGGTATTTCATCACTACCCCTTAAAGACAGACTTCGTTCCCAAAGTCACCTGTAGTTTCCTAGGGTTAAGGCTAGAACGTCCTAAGTGGGTAGGAATGCTACACTAAAACCAATAATTATATCAACTACTCCATTAAAGAGAAACTTTGTAAGGATGGCCGCACCTGCAGCAAAGAGTTCCGAATACGCTTCGAGCATGTCCTTATCCGCTTCCCAGGTAGCTTCTTTGGTCCCATGTCAACTCCATAGAATATTGACAAGAGGAATTACGCTTGTGCGAGTCTTCCATATCTTGGTGTCGAGGATTTGCACAGGTCTTTGTTCATAGGTCAAAGAATCGTCTAGCTCTACTTTGTCCAGTTGGGTCACATAGGATGGGTCGGCGACGTACTTCCATAACTGAGAGATGTGGAAAACATTGTGGACTCACGCCAACTCTAGAGGAAGTGCCAACTGGTAAGCAACCTCTACCACACGCTCTAGGACCTCGTAGGGGCTGATGTACCTTGGGCTGAGCTTGCCCTTTCTACCAAACCTTTGTACCCCCTTTATGGGTGAAACCCTTAACAATATTTTATCCCCCGGCTCAAAAATATTATCCCGACATCTCTGATCAGTATAAATCTTCTATTTGCTCTGGAATGCTCTCATTCAGTCCTAAATTTGGTGGACTTACCAAGTCATCTCTTCAATCATCTCAAGACCTAATACTATTATCCCGCTAATGTCACTCCAGCACAAGGGAGTCCTGCACTTCTGTCCAAACAAAGCCTCAAAGGGAGCCATCCCTATGCTAGCATGGTAGCTGTTGTTGTATGAAAACTCTATTAAGTATAACCGCTCCTCACAACAACCTTGGAAATCCAACACACAAGCTCTTAGCATGTCCTCTAGAGTTTGTATGGTCCGCTCCATCTGTCCATCCATGGCAGGGTGGAAAGTTTTGCTCATCCTCAACTTGGTTCCCAATACCTCATGCAGCTTTCCCCAAAAATGAGAGAGAAACTTGGAATCCCTATTTGAAACGATTTCCTCTGGAACCCCATGACGACTTACCACGAACTTCATATAGGCATTTGCTAATTGATCCATACTCCATGTGGACTTCATGGGAATAAAAATGGCTGACCTAGGCATTCTGTCTACAACCACCCAAATAATGTCACAGCTACTCCAAGTCCTTGGTAAACCACTGAAGAAATCCATAGAGATAGAGTCCCATTTCCACCTTGGCACTTCTAAGGGTTAAAGTAGCCTTGCTGGTTTACGGTGCTCAATCTTGAAATTTTGGCATACCAGACACCGGAATACAAAATCTGCCACTTTCCGCTTTATGTAGGGCCACCAATATATCTTTCTGACGTCTTTATATAGTTTGGGTCCTCTTAGGTGGACTGAGTAAGGAGTCTGATGTCCTTCTTCCATAATGTGACGCTTTAATTCTAGACAACTCTGTAGTACACACCAGTGACCCTTGAATTGAAGGCTACCATCCTTGTGAATTTTGAACCCTTCTACTTGGTCTTCTGGCAACTTTTGTCGGATCTTTTCCAGCTTGACATCTCCGATCTGGCTGGCTTAGATCTCTTAACAATATACTCATTATTAATCTATGAAAGTGTGGGAAATCCACTATTATAGTCGGTGGACCGAAATGCATACAGGGTAGAATGCTCCTAACAGCTATTATTCGCCGGTGGCCTGGTCTGGGCCCGGCTCAACAATCTTCCTTTTTAAATTATAAGTGTCTTATTCTATAATTTTTCACCTTTGACATGCATGCTGCCAATCTTATACTTCTATCCTCCCAAGAAGGCTCGTCCTATATTTTAAGACTCCGGCACCTCCTAAATGCTCCAACATCCTTTCCTTATTCCACTACTCACAATAGAAGCCCAACTCCTAGGTGTGTGGGTCAAGGCCCACTACCTATCACCACTAAGCCCATTCACAATCCTCCCTAGGGTTTTCTCCAAAAAACCCTAATTTGGGCTTATATGGCCCATCCTCCTCTTCCTCATGCAACCTAATCTATTTTAACGCCCCACACATCACATCTCATAGATTCAACCATCATCATCTCACGTTACTCCCCCAAATACACGTGTGACCCCAAAACCCTAAGTGACCACACCAAACCCTAGCTGGCCATGCCAACCCTAGCATCCTCCTTTCCACATGTCACCCCTCCATTTCTCACCTTCCACTCTTACTTCCCATGACATCCATGCTCGCCCTACTTATGACAATCCCCCATTCTCACCTCATACCCCACTTATCCTCATTGATTTCCCCCATTTCCCCCTCTCAAATTAGGGTTTCCTCCCAAACCCTTGCTCAGTCTCCCATGCACCCTTATACTATCTCTTATACTATTTTCCAGCCGAACAACTCTTCCATTACCTTCCTCACACCCCAAGGCAAATTTCCATACGTGAAGTTCACCCCCATGCGGACTCTATCCATCCCATGCAAACCCTTGAATTTTTTCATGCAAAACCCTAAAAATCCCATTCAAAACCCTAGTTTCTCCCATGTAAACCCTAAATTCTCCCATGCAAAGTCCATCCACTTTATTTTACTTAAAGTCCCCTTTTATTCTTCTTCTCATGGATCATGGGATGTTTAGGTCAATCCCACATTCCTTGGTTAATTTATTTCCCCTTGGTCCACTCACTTCCCCATTTTTCTTTTTCATCCTTCCACCCCATATCACTACATTAATTATCCTAGCATGCATGTCCTAAAAGGGTTATATCACATCATATCACCAGCCACAGCACAAACATATTTTACACATGCCATAAGAGAATACAAGAGCATACCTCAACTCCAAGATACACTACACATAAAACGGTTATAACAATAGTACAAGATACACAAAATATCATTGTACATGACATCCAAGGCATATAAAAACACATAGCACACATAAGGCCTTATCTACACCCTTACCTAACAAGACATCGGTCTTGGATCATGCTCCTACACCTCCTTAGGGTTTTGATTGGTTTCACCTATAAGAGAGAAAAACTAAGGATTAGTTTCCCTCCAACCAAAAATACTATTATTCCTATTTTAGTATAAGATTAGGGTTACTATTATTTAAGGTAACTTTACAAGTGAAAAATAGGATTTTTATCCTCAAGTTAGCTTACTAGATTATTACTAGTCAAAATAGATTTATGTTAACATTTATAGCTATATTTATGTTATTAAATCTAATAGCTTTATTTCTTCTAATAATAGAACTAACACTTGTTATAGCAAAAACAGTGATATTAGTAATGGTAGTAATACTAATGCTCCTAGTATTATAAACCCTAGTATTTTTAAGGATAAGGTTAATAATAGTGTTAGGGGTAAAATAATACTATAATAATAGTAATACCAACAAAGTACTATTATTGCTAAAGATAATAATGATAATAGTTATATTTGAAATAATAATAATATAAGGGTTCGAATGTTTTTACCACAATAATAATAGTGACAACAATGATGACAATAATAGTAGTAATAATAATATTACTATAGTAACAATGTTGATAATAAGGCATTAGGAATAATATTATAAATATTTGAATAATAATATTAAGGCTTGAGTATTCTTCTATAATAACAAAAATGATAACATGCCAACTTCGGTTTCAATAACATCATTATTATTATTATTATTATTATTATTAGTAGTAGTAGTAGTAGTAGTAGTAGTAGTAGTAGTAGTAGTAGTAGTAGTAGTAGTAGTAGTAGTAGTAGTAGTAGTAATGATAACAACAACAACAACAATAATAATAGTGTCAAGAATAATACTAATAGTAATAATAATCAAAATGGTAATAGTAATATAAGGGTTAAAATATTTACCATAATAATAAAAATAATAATAATAGGCCAAGGCTAGCATTAATAATAACAGTAGTAAGAATAATGAAAATCATAATCATAATAACACTAAAGTTGTAGATAATTAATAATAATAATAATAATATTATTATTATTATTATTATTATTATTATTATTATTACTAGTTAGGAAAATTCTGAAGTAAGGTTAAGTAACAATAATAATAATAATAATAATGATGATGATGATGATGATAATATTAATAAAAATAATGATAGGGGCGGCACCGACGGTGGCACACATCGGTAGTAGCGGATGTGGTGGTTGGAGGTGGTGGAAGGAGGATAAAGGAGAAGAAGAGGGAGGAAGGGAAAAATCTGGGCAGGGAAAGGTAAAAGAGAGTCTACAGGTGTTTTTGGGAGGACCGATGGGTGGTGGTCGTGGCAGAAATGGTGGAGGATGGTAGTGCGAAGGGTAGAGGGGGTTGAGGAGGGGTTGATTGGCAGGGAAACTTTGCACGGCCGGGGTGGCTCATGTAGGGAAAATTGAGGGAGGATGGGGGTTTAGTTAAGTAGAGGGTGACACAAGGGATGGTTCTATGGGTGGTTCGGCTGACGGCGATGGGCGACAGTGACAGAATGCTCTTCTGATGGGGCGATAGCGAGAAGGGGGCAAAATTTTGGGTTTTGATATCAAAAACCCAATTAAGGCTACCTATGGGTTATTTATAGGCCAAGTGGGTAGGAAATGACAAGGGAAAGAAGACGAGGGGTGCAGGTGCTAGGCATGCCAATCGATGGTGGTAGTCAACACGGTTCTACCATGACATGGCGGCAAGGTTGAGGGAAGAGGAAAAGGGAAAGGGGTAGGGCACTTAGGAGAGGGGAAATGGTTGATTAGGGTCAAAACTGTGAAAGAAAATGATGAGAGAGGGAGGGAAGGACAAAATGCAGCGGTGGTGGTCGGCGCAAGGTAGGGTTGCAGCGCCTCCGTCGCCGCCCGCGCCTTGGGGAAGAAGAAGAGATGAGATCGGGTGGCCCAAGGAGGAAGAAAGAAGAAAAGAAAAAAAATGGAAGAAAATCGGACCTGCAAAGAAAGAAAGGAAAAAAAGAGGGGAGGTGCGACGTGGGCCTGGGCCGTGCAGGAGGAGGGGAGGAGAGCTAGGTCGTGCGGGGTGGGGCTAGCCTAGGTCGGAGGGAGAAGGAAAAAAGAAAAGGGGAAAGAGAGAAAGAAAAGAAAACAAAAAAGAGCAAGAAAAAGGAAAGAAAAGGAAGGAAAAGGGGAAAAATAGGTGGGTTGGGGTATTTTGGTGTTTTTGGGTTATTTAAAATAAAAATATTTAGAAAATAATAATTATGCCCTTTTTAGATTAATTTGGGCTATTTTTTAATAATTTTCCAAATCCCATTTTAATTAGGAGCACTCCCTAATTTTTCCTAGTTATATTATTTATCATTTTTCTCTTGATTTTCCCTAAATAACTCCCTTATATTTTAATAAAATAATTTATTTAATTAATTTTTCTAATAAATCCTTATTTAGCCATAATTTCTAAAATTAGGATTTTGGGGTATTTCATTACCTCCCTAACATTCGTCAGTGCTGACCACTCTAATACTGCTTGGATCTTCAAATGATCCATCAACATATTGTCCCTTGAGATGAAATGACCCAGGAAAGCTACCTCATCTAGCTAAAAATACACTTAGAGAGTTTGGCATACAACTAATGTGTCCTCAACAAAGTCAATATCTATCGCAAATGCTACTTGTTCTCCTCATGATTCCTAGAGTAAATATGGAAATCGTCCATGAATACTAGGAAAAACTAATCAAGGCGCTATTGAAAAATGTGGTTCATCAAGGCCATAAACAGCCCTAACACATTCACCAATCTAAAGGACATCATGGTGAACTCATAGTGGTCATACCTCATCCTAAAAGTTATCTTTGGTATGTCCTTCCCGATGATACTCAACTGATGAAACAATGATAGAGATCTATCTTCGAGAACACAACGGTCCCTCATTACTGATCCAAGAGGTTGTCGATCTAAGATAAAGGGTAACAGTTCTTCACCGTTACTTGGTTCAATCCTTGATTATTAATACTGATTCTCAACCAATAATCCTTTTTTTTAACAGAAAGGACAAGTGATACACTTAGCCAGATGTATCACTTCTCTAAAATCTCCTCCAATTGAGCACGTGACTCTACCACCTTAGTAGGTGCCATGTAACAAGGTTCCTTCGACATAATCTCTGTCCTCGGTAGGAGATCTATTGCGAAGTCTATCTCACGCACTAATGACATACTCAGAATCTTATTGGGAAACACATCTGGAAACTCTTATATCATTGGAACATCCTTATTTGATGACTCCTTGACATCCAAATCCTGAATGTTGCATAATAATAGCCGGTACCCTTTTCGTATCAATGTGCTTAGTACACCATAGACACCATCCTCAAAGAGGGCCTAAACTTTCATCTTCAGTAAGAGACCCTAGAACCATTTGGTCCCTTAAGAACCATGTGCTCCTATGAAAAATTTATCATATCTTTATATCTTATGAACATATCATTCAAAGAATTACATCAAAATCACTAATTTTAAGTTTATTGAGGTCTACTAAAGGCTCAATTCCACTAATATTTAAGGCCACATATCTATATAGCCTTGTGTAAGGAAGTATGCCCCTATATGGAGAAAAATAGAAGTCTCTATCCTATCAAAGGGAAGCATAACTACCCTAGCTATGAAAGTAATACACATAAAAGAATGAGAAGTATTCGAGTCGAATAGTATACATGCGGGAAGGGAAGAAACCATAAACATACTTCTGACGACATCTGCTTGCCTTCCACCCTCCAACTGACTCATCATATTTAGGAAACTTCTTGAAGTGGTATTTCATTCATTTGTTGTTGTGTTGAATATTGGCCGCATTAAGCATTCACATGAATTCTATATCAACAATCATAGTGAACAAAATTGATGACGATGAATGGTGATAAGGTTAACACTAAAAAGTAATGTGGCATTGCCATTAATCCTTTGTAGCTCATTGTGTGACATTGCCATGGCCCATGTAATGTGATAGAGATGAATTGAGAGTATACTTCACCACTAAGTGAAGTCCAGCAAGTTTAGAAGGATTACTCTATTCTGAGCTTAACAGGCTATGAATTGTCATAAGATGCGTGCATTTGGTGATAAGTGATCTCCCTCCCACAACTATCTCTTTTAAATTTTCTTCTTATCTATTTCACATTGGTATTAATAAACTCCTATTGCTCACTTACTTCATTGCACTTTTATGAATATTCCATCACACTGCCAACATTTCGTAGTATAGTTTAATTTTATAATAAACTTGACTTTAGTAATGTTCATTTCATTGTATCCTTGAGGGAACGATACTCACTCATCAATCTATTACTTGGATCAATTGTGTATACTTACACGGTTATGTTGTGCTGCATTTATTTCATTTCCTTATTAGACACTGTTGACCTGGTCATATAACAAGTTTTTGGTGCTATTGTCGGTGACCTTATTTTAGAAGTGCTACATATTAGACAATAGAATACCATGGAATTCTTATTGTAAAACTAAAATTAGAGTTTTTTAATTTTTAGTTGGTGTTTTTTCCATAGGATTAACCCTTATATGATTAGAATCGACCAAATCACCTTGTGACCAATTGCTTTAGAAATTGAGCCCACCCTAAGGAGGGCTCATGTGGCCCTACAAACTTATTAGCAATAATATCAATGAGAAGAATCAAATTTAGGAAATTATAGCAACATGAGTCATTTAGGCCAATCATAGCATGAGACTGGTAATAATGGAATACCAGTGCCACAATAAAACTAGAGGGAAGGAATCCCAATGATCTTACCCCCTCAATCGAACATGAATCCTACAGGAATGCAAGATCAGCCTATAGGCGCTTACCACAACTGAGCTATCTAAGATTATGTTATGCCAGTCTAAGACCACTTTAACCCTACTATAGCCCATCTAGAAATCCAAGCCCCTCATTTTGAACTTAAACCTGTCATGTTCCTATGCTACAAACATATTTGTCAACCAACTAAAGACTCTCACCTTTATGTTAGATCTTTTATGGAAGTCAATGATACCTTCAAAATTCAAGGAGTTCTAGAAATCTCCCTATAACTTAAGTTTTTCTCTTATTCCTTGAGAGATAGTTCTAGGGAGTGGTTATCTTCACTACCCACCGGTTCAATTACCTCATGGGATGAATTAGTCCAAAATTTCCTCATGCATTATTTTTCTTTCTAATAAAAATGCTAAACTCAGACATATGATTACAACATTCTTGCAAGAATATGATAAAACACTTCATGATGCATGGGAGAGGTGTAAGGAAGTATTAAGAAAATATCCAAACCACATAATCCTTTATTGGTTGCAAATAGAGACATTATACCATGGCATAAACCCTCAGGCACGAAACTCGGTGGATGTATTAGCTAGTGGAGCCCTACTAAGAAAAACTTATGATCAAGCTTATGAGATCATTGAGATCATAACTTGTAACAACCAGTAGTGGGGTAGTTCCAGGAGCATCCACAGAGTGAAAGCAGCAAAAGTATTTAAAGTAGACACTATCACAGCTTTGAGATCAGAGGTATAATCTATGGTTAGGTTATTGGAAAATATTTCTCTTACTAACTCGTACGTATATAGAGTAGAAGAACACCTTACCACTTTAGTAGCAACAGTATCCTACTTGTATTATAGAGAAGGCCATCTATTTGAGTAATGTCTAGCAAAACCAGTGTTAATAAATTATGTTGGAAACTAGGCTAGAGCCATATGGCAATCATTATAACCCATCATGGAGACAATATCCTAACATCTCATGATCCGGCCAAAATAATGTGCAAAACCCGACCAACCAGTACAACCAACAATGTTAGTACCAACCTCAACCTTAGCACTCTTAGCAACCACAACTTCACCAACCTCCTACCAAACACAATATTTCCAACTCTCTAGAAAATATTTTCAATATATGACAAAAACTGATGCAGTAACCCAGACTAATAAAACCTCCCTACGTACACTAGAGACCAAAATGGGGTAAATTTCTATAGCCTTGAGTAGCAAGCCCTAAGGTACTTTGCCTAGTGACACTAAAAACTTAAAAAGAGATGGTAAGGAGTTGTGTAAAGCTATCACTCTATGATTAGGCAATGAAATTGATCCCCCTATAAATAGGCCAAGACTAAGGAAGAACACCACCCTATCAAATAAGCATACGACATAGAACCCACAGACGAAAAGTCAATCTGTGCACCATCACAACAACAGAATAGTCCTATCAAAAGTTTAAAAGTTGAAACCACTCCATTTCTAAAACCTTTACACCAGCACCACTTTTCCCTCAGCGCCTTAAGCAAAACTAGCAAGACAAACATTTTTTACAAATTCCTTGAGGTTTTATGACAGTTGCATACCAACATTCCATTAGTAGAATCACTCTAACATATGCCAAATTTGTAAAGTTTCTAAAGGACATATTGACATGTAAAAGAAGACTATATGAATACGAGATGGTGGCAATGACCTAGGGATGTAGTTTTACTTTTTAATAGAAATTACCTAGAAAATTACAAGACCTGTGTAGTTTCACCATACCATGTTCCATAGGAGATAAGTAATATTGTAAGTCCCTTTATGACCATGGTGATAGTATTAATCTTATGCCTATGTCCATTTTTAGGAAGCTAGGCATCTAAGAAGCAAGGCCTCCCACTATCATTTTTTAATAAGCTAACCAGTCGTATGTTCACCCTAAAGGAAAGATTGAAGATGTTTTAGTAAAGGTAGACCGGTTCATTTTCCCAATAGATTTCATTATCCTTAACCATGAAGTGGAAAAGGAGGTTCCTATCATTTTGGGTAGTCCTTTCTTAGCTATTGGTAAGATCCTAATATATGTGCAAAAAGGGGAACTAAAAATGAGGTTTAATAAGGAGCAAATAACTTTTAATGTTTTTAAGTGAATGAAACTATCAAAAGAGGACCTAGATGAATGTTCACGAATTGATAGTGTTAAGTTGGCTATATTTTGTTGTTTGGTGTAGATACACAGGATGAGGAATCTATTTTGTTTGAGATAAATCACTTAACTATTAGTTATGCTACTCGCTAATCCATTGAATAGGATAATAATGACATAGAAAGATGTAGCTGGATTAATTACTCAACACCTTGGGAACCTCTTGGCCTGAGTAATAAAGAAGTGCAGCCAGTCAAGTTGTCAACTAAAGAGCCCCCCAAATTGGAACTCAAACCCTTAATAGCTCACTTAAATATGCATACTTAGGTAAGGAAGACACCCTGCCAATTATTATCTCATTTAACTTACCTAAATCTCAGAAGGAACAACTGACCAGCTTGCTCTAAAGGTATAAAACACATTAGAGGATGGACCATGGTAGATATCCAAGGAATCAACCCAACATTATGGATGCACAAGATTTTGCTAGAGGATCCCTCAAGTTCATCTATCGAGCAATATAGAAGGCTCTACTTAGTAATGAAGGAGGTAGTAAGAAAGGAAATCATCAAAAGGCTCAATGTAAGAATCTTCTATCCCATGTCTGGTAGCGATTGGGTAAGCCCATATCAAAGAAAGGAGGTATGATTGTTGTTCAAAACTCTAAAAATAAATTGATCCCAACTAGGACAGTCATAAGGTGGAATATTTGCATAGACTATGGGAAAATTATAAAGCCTCCCAAAAAGACTATTCCCCCTTCTCCTTATTGATAAAATGCTGGATAGATTAGTTGGGAAATATTTTTATTCCTTCTTAGATGGATACTCAAGTTACAACCAAATAGCCATTACAATGAAAGATGAACATAAAACTACATTCACATGCTGCTATGGCACATTTTCCTTTCATCGAATGCCCTTTGGCCTTATTCAACGGTGCATGATGACTATATTCACAAACATGGTAGAAGAAACTAGAAATTTTTATGGATAATTTCTATGATTTTGATGACAGCTTTGATGATTTCCTAACAAATCTAGAGAGAGTGTTGATAAGATATGAAGAGGCTAATTTATTCATCAACTAGAAAAAATGTCATTTTACGGTTCAAGAGGGAGTTTTTTTTTGGACATAAGGCCTCTCCCAAAGGATTAGAGGTTAATAGAGAAAAAAATTGTGGTTATTGTAAAATTACCCCCTCCAACCACTACCAAAGGTTTGAGAAATTTTTTTAAGATATACAGGATTTTACAAACGATTTATCAAGGATTTCTAAAAAACTGCAAAACCCTTTTGTTAGTTGTTAGTACATAAGAGAAAATTTAAATTTGATGACTTTTGTAGGGAAGCGTTTGAGCAAATCTTGTTAGCACTCAGAAAATCCCCTATTATCATAAGACCTTACTGGACTTACTTTTTGAAATTATATGCAATGCAAGCAATTATGCTATAGGAGCAGACCTAGGAAAGTGGAGGAACATGGTTGTTCACAACATTTACAATTCTAATAAGATACTTAATGAGGCTCAATTGAACTACACGGTTACTGAGAAATAACTACTACTAGTAGTGTTTGCATTTGATAAATTTTGATCTTATATCCTAGGAGCTAAAGTGATTATTTATACTGACCATGCTGCTATTCATTTTTTGTTTTCTTAAAAAGATGCCAAACCCTATTTACTAAGATGGATCCTACTTTTGCAGGAGTTTGATATCGAGATTAAGGATTGACAGAGTAATGATAATCAAGTTGTAGATCATTTATCTAAATTGAAAAGATACACTGAAGAGAAAAAACAAGTTTAGATTAAGGAGAACTTCCCTGATGAATAACTCCTAACAGTCAAGCATGGTCAACCACCCTGGTATGCAAACAATGATAATTATTTGTCATGTAATGTACATCACCCTAACAAATCTCATCAATAGTTGAATAAATTCTTCATGACATTAAATATTACTATTGGGATAAACCATTTTTATTTCGACAATGCTTAGATAGGTTGGTGAGAAGATGTCTAAGTGAAGAGGTGGCAAAGGAGATTTTGGTAGCCTATCATCATGCACCCTACTAAGGTCATTTTTGAGGGATACACACAATGAAAAAGCTTCTTCAAAGTGGGTTTTATTGACCCACTATATTCAAGAATACCAGAGTTGAGGTTAAAAAATTGTGAGCAATGCCAAAGAACTATAAACATATCATAGAAAAATGAAATGCCTCAAACGGATATATTGAAGGTAGGATTATTTGATGTTTGGGGTATTAAATTCATAGGAGAATTTTAATACTCCTTTGGCAACTACTGTATTATAGTAGTAGTGGATTATGTGTCTAAATGAATAAAAGTTGTTGCATTGCCAACAAATGATGCCAGGGTAGTAACCTATTTCCTCTAAAAGAACTTTTTCATAAGATTTGGGATTCATACAGAACTCATTAGTGATGGTGGTAATCATTTATGCAATAATTTTTTCAACCAACATTTTCACAAATATGGGATTCATCATAGAGTAGCCATAACTTATCACCCACAGTCCAGTGGCCAAGCTAATATTTCTAATAGGGAAATTAAGATAATATTAGAGAAAATGGTTAACCCTACTAGAAAGATTTAGTCTTCCAAGTTAGATGATGAAATTTGTGCATATAGGATAACCTTTAAGACACCATTGGGCATGTCACCTTATAGGATTATATTTGGAAAGGCTTGTCACTTACCCATTGAAATAGAACACAAATCCCATTGGGCCCTTAAGGTGGTCAACTTTGATCTATCTGCTGCAGAAGAGGCATGTAAATTGCAGTTGAATGAAATAGAGGAGCTACAGAATGCTTCATATTATAGTTTATGATTGAAAAAGAAAAAAGACCACAAGGTTTCATGACCAACATACCAAACCAAAAGAACTTTATCCTAGGCAGTTGGTTTTGCTCTACAATTTGTGGTTAAAGTTGTTCCTAGGGAAAGTAAAATCAAGATGGTTTGGACCCTAACAATTTGTAAAGATTTGCCTTCATGGAGTTTTCAATTTGAAATATTCAAAAACTAAAGGGACTTTTAAAGTTAACAATCACCAAGTAGAACCATATTGAGTTAAAAATTGTAATAGGGAAGTCTAAACACTTTCCCTACGAAACTCATAGAGCTATAATAGGTTGTTAGGTTGAGGAAATTATATCAAGTGCTCTTAGGAGGCAACCTAATTTTTATCTCCTTTATTTTAAATTTTTTACTTTGTATTTTTGGCATAATTTCTCTCTTGTACAGTTAATTTTTCTATATCAACCTTACTATGATAATGTAGTTCTTTTGTTGCTAGGAAACTGAGCTAATGAAAGAGTTGGGTAGGAAGCATGAACCTTGTGGTGAATTAAGGAATGCTTGAGGAGTCACTTTCTCATCTGCATAATGATCCTTCATATCTTGGGTTAGATGGATGCAAATTATGAAGGTACATTCCTGATGCTGCACATCACAATCTCTATGTCCTTATACCCACATAGATTTTTAAAAGCTATCACCCACTTCGATCTTGTATCATCCACACCAAAATCCCTATTCTACCTTTTCTACAAGTCATCCACAGCTGTCAAAAATTCATTCCTCTTTTTCCTTCTAACAATGACAACCTTAATAAGCCACTAGAGTAGACTATTTCATTCCCTCTATCCAAAACTATTCAAATTTCCCTCATCGCTAACTCAAAAGAAACTATTCCCTTGTGCATTTCCACTCCCATTTCCTCTTCTCTTAAAATTTCTATTCCCATCATGAATTGACAAACCACCCAATCAGTCACTAAAGTTGTTGCTAAAAACCCTCAACCTCATAAGATACCCACATACTAAAAAAAATGGCCAACCCCTTCTTCCTCTCCTAACAAATTTTCTTCCACCAAAGATGATGAGGAAATCCATTCATCTACTCCTCCAACAAAGCACCTAAAAGGAACATTTAACTTCTAAACTATTTTCCACTCTGGCCATTCTTAGGAGCATTTCAACTCTCTTGCCACCAAAGAGTTTTATTTTAAGTGTGGTTTCACACTCCCCTAGTATCTATTTAACCCAATCAATCAACACCATTAGGCCACATTTTGTCAGCATCCAAGAGAATTTATCTCTTGGTAGTTCTTGAATTTTTCTATAATTTGGGTACAAAAAGGAAAACCAAAATAGATTTTATGCGAGGAAACTTATTATCCTATCTAGATACTACCATCAACAATTTCTATGGCCTTCCTTCTTATAACATTAACGAGTAATCTGAGTTTTTGGACAACCTACTAATGAATTGGAGATATAAATCCTTTCCACACTCACAAACCTAGGCATAAAGTGGAGAGTTACCATGAGTGGTACTCGCCACTATGACCACCCACAAATACTCCCTCAGGTGAAAACATTTTTAGCCTCTATTCAATCATTTAAGTTGTCATTAATCATTTATTTGATTACTTGGTGTAACTATAGTAGCTAACACACCACCCCCAACTTGAGAACATAATCATATAGTTTTGGAACCACTCTTATAGGCAGTAAGGAAGGATATGGAAATCCTAATGAAAGGATAAGAGAAGGTCGTTACTACAGCCACCAAAATTATGAAGGCATTAGAGTATGTTGGTTTTTTAGATCCAAAAGCTAGGGACATAAATCAAGGCTAGTTGTATCAATCACAACTTTGGTGGAGGATAGGAAGGGTCACTCCAAAGAGCGAGTGCTTGATGAGTTTTTTGGAATTTTATAATGTTTGGGCATAATGAAAAGGTGAATTATGTACTTAGTTTAGAGAAGGAAGGTATGGTTCCCCTACTAGTTGACAACCCAATAACTGAAGATGTGATGGAAGTTTTTGAAAGAGACGTATGCATGGTGAAGCTTGCATGGTTGGTAGAAGTAGCTCTTGTGGCCATACCTAAGGTTGACCCTAAGAAATTCATAGGGTATGATGTAGTAACTGGTGATGTTCCACTTGGGACACCATTTAGTCTCCCTAATAACAGTAATGTTCCTATTATATGGTTGGCCTCAAAGCCTTCTCCATCAAAATCTATTTACATCATGTTATGATGATGGAAGAGCTTATTGTTCAAGTTTGTTTGTTTGTTTTTTTTTTATGTGGAGTTATTATTGTTCTTGGCCACTTAGTACTTTTATTTCTTTTCTCCTAACCCATCCACCCTAATAGTGAGGACATTGTCAAACTTTGTTCAAGGGAGGGTATATCCTTATTTCTTTTCTCTTGTAATTTTATCCTAACAATATTTCATCCTTAATGCATTAGTAAGATGTTATACCTAATGTTACTTTTCTTCTGTATAGTTCTTTTTGTTTTTTTATATTTTTAGGATGATTATTATGAAAAATTCAACAAACAACATAGCTCCATTACTTGTGCATATTGTTGAATCCCTTGCATTTGATAGTACAAACATGTTGTGAACCTAATACCTTGATTGAAAAATAATTGAGCTAATTCAATGAGGCCTTATGAGTTATGTTGAGCTTCTAGAAAAATATGTTGTTTAAACTATTTTTGTTTCATAACTTATATTGAAACTTGTTAAAATTATCAGAATTTAAATAGTCTAAGCACAAGGAACTTAGGATTATCTTGTGATTAAGGAATTCTTAATATAAAGTGTTAGGAAGCTTGTAATTGATTATCTTGACTAAGTGGTATTAAATATGTCTAGGGAAAGTAACCCTGACAAATAGAAGTCTAGCTATTAATGAGAAAATACATAGCAATGATAATAGAATAAGGAGATTTCTGCGTGAGAGCCAAGTGTGCACATGCGTTAAATAGTGTAGTAGGGTAACAAGCTTGCTCAAACACTTTTGGAATAGGATTCCATGTGGAGTAACTGGGGATACTTATCTGGGAACCAGATGTACACTCCTATCAAAAGATCCTATCAACTTGAGGAAGCTATATTTCTATGTCATATTAAAAAAAAAACACCTAAAACTATGCACTACTCTACAAGATACACAGGTTGACTAATGTAATCTAGAGTAGAATTTCTAGTTACACAACTGACTAGGGGTGCCTTTAAGGTCTAGTAGGGGGACATAAAGATAAATCCCAATTATTTCCTTCCACACATGCACCATGCTGACTCTTTTAGCATATTTCATATATATAAGGGAAATTTTCAAGTTTGTAAACTTTTTAGGTTAACATGATTGAGAGCTAAGAATTACTTTATTATCTCTAGCTCAAAAATACTTATGGGAATCTAATTATTTCTATCATAAAGTTGCTTGGGGAAAGCAATAGCTTAAGTTTAGAGGATTTGATATGAGTTGACTTTTGGTGATTAAAGGAGCCCATCAGTATAATTTTGTGTATGATTCTTACTTTAATCAGAATTCATAGAGTGAGTTTCCAAACAATTTTCCACCTTGTGAGCTCTTACATGACCCATAAGAACTTAATCTAAATAGATTTTGAACATCCTATGAAATGATAATGTTACTTGTACACTCATGTCAACTCATATACTTGGATACCTTTACTCATTTGGTTGTAAAGCATGTACATGCATGGTATGAGAAGATGCTACAACTCAATAGAGTTGAGAAACATTTATACCCTACTGGGATTACAGAATTACTCCCAACATAATTTTTTATCCATTTCACAATCAGCTGCATAATCAACTACCAAGAACAATAATCAAATCCTCAATTTTAGCTATATTCACCAAGGGACCATTGGAGGTTAAAACCACCTAAAGCAGATCCGATTGAAACCTGTCCCAATTTGCACCTTTTGTAGCTTATAAAAACCTATGGATTCAAAGCAATGAAGGCAATGAAAGGGAGAATCAAAAATCAAAATCAAAAGCATAAGAGAAGAAATTCTAATTGAGAAGAATGCCATCGAGCTACATTGATTGATGGAGAAGAAGAAGGAGATATTAGGATAGATAGGTGTTGGATTACCATGATATGTCCATCCCTTCCCTTCTTGATCTTCTCTATTTACTTTTAACTAGCTTGAATAAAATTCAGCATGAGCTAAGTTTCTCTTTTGAGGGGGGGGGGGGTGGATCGATCAATCCTTTTGCTCTAATATGTGACATCATAGTTATGTTTGGTTTATCTAATATTTAATTTTGTTGAGAATTCATTTGTTGATGTGTTGAATGTCTGCCACATTAGGCACTTGCATGAATTATGTATCAAGTGTCATAGAGAACAAAACTAACAATGGAAAATGATGACAAGGTTAGCATTAATCCTTTAAAGCTCATTTTGAGAAAGTGTTATGGCCCATGCATCGTGATAGAGATGACCTAAGAGTATACTTCACTACTAAGTGAAGTCTAGTGAATCTAGAAGGATTAATATCTTCTGAGCTTGAAAGTCTATAAAGTATCATAGGATGCATGCATTTGGTGATAAATGATCTCCCTCCCATGAACCTCTCTTTTTGAAATTTCTTCTTATTTATTTCTTGTTTGTATTGACAAACTCCTAGTGCTTATTTTTTTCATTACACTTTTATTACTATTTCCATCGCCCTATAAATATTTTATAATATAGTTTAATTTTGTATTACACTTTACTCTAGTAATGTGCATTTCACTAGCTCCTTAAGGTAATGATAATCACTCATCCTTCCATTACCTGTATTGATCGTATAGAGTTGCACAATTATGTTGTGTTACATTTATTTCATTACCCTATCAAGTATTTTTTTAGTCGAGCACAAACTACGGATATAAAATCGTAGGATAACCAGTCAATCAGTTTGAGCAAATCAATTGACTAGTTTTTCAAGAATAAAATTGTAAATCTCTAGGCATACCTGCCAATTAGTTAAGCAAACCATTCAATTAGTGCGCTTGAAATTCTCATTTTATTATATTTTCATGCCCTTTCAAAAAACTAAACTAATTTAATTTGTATTAATATAATTTTAAACATATTCTAAAGGATTTTAAGATGGGGTATCACCAAACCTATCGACTAGTTTGAGGAAACTCTAGGGTTTAGCTGAGCCAAACCAATTAACTAGTTGACCCAAACTAATAGATCAGTTTAGCTAGAGCATGTTATTTTTAGTCTTTTTGACTTTATATGTTTTAAGAATATGTGCAATGGTACGTTATGATTCTTTAATGATTGGAATACACATTTTGGCATGAATTATGTAATCTATGAGATGGATAAATTGGTTAATAATTCATGGCAATCTCAATAAGTGCTTGGGAAGGATTTTAGTGGAAAAATTGAAGTGTGTATGTTTTGACTTCAAAAGGATAATGTAATCTAGATTCTTGAACTAAATGGGTTATCATGATGGATTAGCTTACTATTAGTTAATCACTAATGGAAATGCCACCACATAATTGGAGGGTAATAATGGTTAAGATGGAGTGACTATGAGAGTGTGTTAATTAGATGTTATATGGGCCTTGTATGATAACATAACCTTGGAAAATAACACATTAATAACTTAAAGTAAGAGATGATCGAGTTGTGTATGGCTCAGGGTTATCCAATCCTCGATTAGCTACTAGAGTCTAGTGTGTTTTTAGGTGTTTATTGGTGCCTACGGGTGGTATCCTAGTTAATCACAGTGTCTTATCTTCTCTTGGCACTGATGATGTACTAGGAGGTATCGATATTAAAAGGTTTGGTTACCTAGGTGGTTTTGGCTTTAGATGGACTTTATATCTATGGGTCATTACTTTGTGTTGACCTTATAGGTCAATCAACCTTTGTATTGATGATAACAAACTTAATTATGAATTTCATTTATCTTGTTAAGTGTGCATGTGTATCATAACAGAAATCATATCCCAAGCATAAGACAAAGATCAGAAATACAAATGAAAGAAGACTCTAGCTTCAAAAACTTCAATTTCATATGTGGAATACACAAACAATGAAGGGATAAGCAACTGCGCTTAAATAAACCAAGATTCAATCTTCAAAGAGTATGTTATATTCTTAGACACGTACATGTGATTTACACATTAAGAACTTAGATCTTTCAATGATTAGATATTTATAATCCTATTTACTAATCATTTTAAAAGTTCTTAAAGTGATTTTATGCATCATAAAGATTTCCAAGTATTTATTTCAATGGTTGACTTAAATTGATTTTATTTTAAGTAGTTTGGCATATGATATGATTTTTAAAATTCAACATAAATTCCATAGACTTTATTTTTAGATGAATAATATTCATTTGAAATATTAATATTTCAACTTTCGAATAAAAAAGAAAGAATACAATTTTGAGCACTGTAGCTCAAGTTATAGTCTTTTTTGTAAAGGTGTGTAGTGTTGAAAACTATTCTACCAATCGACTAGTTTCTCAAAACTGATCAAACAATTTTCTTTCTAAAAAATATGTTTTAGCATCTACTTAAACCAATTAACCGGTTAGTTATATCTTGTTGATTGATTTGAATATTGATCAATTGCTCTAGGTATTTCTAAGGCTTTCTACCTATTGTAATTCAACCATTGGATTAATTTTTACACCCAATGGCATGTGCTGATTTTCCTCATATTTTAATACCATTAATAAGAGTTTTTGGACTTCAATAAGCATTAATTAAGATAATATAACTCTTTTAAATTCATTATTTTCACATCTTAAAAGGAATCAAAGAGACTTTTGATTATACACTTTTAAATCTAAATCAAACTTCTCTATTGCTCAATTTATTCTTTATATTTTTCTAGATTGTTCTTACACTTTTAATGCTTATTCATCTAACTTGTTTTCTTCCCTCATATTTGATTATATGCGTTCATTTATGTATTTTGTGAGGAATTAATTGTAAACACAATAACACTCTTTAAAAATTATTATCAAAAGATTGTGTGTGTCTAGTATTCATAGAGAGGTCATTGGATTTCTATATCCATAAACCTAGAGAGGTTAACAAGGCAAAGGTGTAAATCATATCTTAAATAGATCACTGATATCGTAGGATCATGAACATAAAAGAGTGATCACCATCAACACACAGTAAAGGATGATTTCAAAATTGAAAAGGAAATACATTTTGCTAGTGGATGTAGAGGTGCATTGGGCCCTTGAAACAACAATAAATTATTTTACAAAATTTTAAATTTTCATTTGAAACCCTTTAGGGTGTTTTCACTTGGCTTCAGTCAGACTTTATGTCCTCTAGGCTTCCATAGGGTGGAAATAATCAATGGATCAATAAGAATAAGAATAAGGATGTAGATAAAGAAAAAGGAAAAAAGGAAAAAAGGAATAATACCTTGTAAATAGTTATTCCAATGGATCATGTAAACATGGAAATGACCAAAGAGAATAACTATTCATTAATTCATACATTCTTATCCATGTTATTTATGTTTCATTACTACGCATGATGAACCATGAATTATCTAATTAATTACATAGCATGAAATCTTGTTACATTATATGATTATGTACCATAGGTACAATGTGTAAGAATGATGCTATGTTCTGTATGAATTTTATTGTTACCTTTGGCCTTGTATACTTATGACTACTGTGAAGGAGTTAACTTGGCTTACTTAGTACAAAGCATACTGATGTGCGCACTTTTTTTGTCACCTACTCAATCCCATGAGTAGAACACCATGTACAAGATTTTGAGGATGACCAATAGTGGCCCTACCTTATTTTGGGCTTGGCAGCTTGAGAGTATATGCATATATATATTTTTTTTCAATCCTTAATGGAATAGGGCTTGGGCTTATGCCCTACCTTTGTTTTCTCCTAATTGTAGGTCTGTACTTTAGTTTAATCTTCTTTGATGCATTTGAATATTTTAAGGACTGTCGATGTCTTCTTTTATAAATTTTTTCTTTAGTATCTATATATCATATTTTTTACACACTCTAATCTTATGTTTATTGTTTTTTTTAGCCTTGTAGTTAATATGGCACAAGTGGCTAACTCCTATCCTATGCTAGGTACGGTAGTGGCACTCTATTTTTCCTTAGTGTGTTTGGTATTTTTACACTCCTATAATCTTTTAAAATAAAATTTTGAAAAATGGGGGCATTATAGGTTGGTATTAGAGCTTTATTTTAATAGTGCTTTATTTTAAAAAATACCTTTTAACTTATATCATAGGTGGGTGTTAGGACATTATTATGAATTTCTTGACCCTTAAGGCATTTTAAGATGACATCATCATATGTTTTCATGCTTTTTTAATTACCTCGAGTATTTTATTAAAAGTTTAAGTGTTTTCAAACCTAGAAATATTTGTGAGTAAGAGTGGGTTGGGAATGTGCTATAGATTATTTTTTGTTACTCATTTTGTTGGGGCTTTAGAGCTTTATAAGTGATTTTTTGCTTATTAGTCCTAGTTTTTAGGAATTGATGATAGTATTACAAGCACATCGAGGCATTTATGGAGACCATTCATGGCTACATAAAATGCTATATTCTAGCACCACAATTGGCACTAATGCTAGTACCTATCCCAGTTCTAGAGGATTGGATCAAGAGGAGCGGGTGTTATGCCCCAAATTTAGCAGAGTGTTATAAGGATTGATCTGCCTACTTTTATAAGCATGGTATACCATCCTTTTGGTGATTCCATCTTAAAAACTCTATATTTAAGTGTGTTTCCCATGGAGAAATTTTTAGGATGAGTAACCCTCTTGGGAAGTTTAAAAAAATTTCTAAAAATTTTATAAGAAGCACGTGAATGAGTACAAAGCACGCTAAAAGGACTCGTGTTAATCTATGGAGCCAGCTAATCAATCCAAAAGAGCTCCAAAATATCCCCTGCATGATCGTATAGACTTGGAGTGTTATAATTAGTATTAGAGCAAAACCGTGATCATGACCTGAACTTGGATGAGCTAGTCAACTACCTAGTGGGATGATTCTTGGGATAAACTGTATTAAATCAATTAGTGGTTGAGATGCAATGAGGATGTGGTGTTCTTTGAGTGGAGGTGAATATAATATCCCAATTTGAGTATAGTGTTATAAGGATTAATTTGACTACTTATATAAACATGGTATACCATCCTTTTAGTGGTTCAATCTTAAGAACTTTATAGTTAAGCGTGTTGTCCGTGGAGAAATTTTTAGGACAGGTGACCCTCTTGTAAAGTTTTAAAAAAATTGCCAGAATTTTTCTAGAAGCACGTGAGTGAGGATAAAGTACACTTAAAAGACTCGTGTTGATATATGGGGCAAGTTAATTAATCCGAAAGAGCTCTGGGGTAACTATTGCATGGTCATATTAACTCAAGGTGTTACATCAGGCATCATCATCCACCAATATTTGAGGGTCAAGAAGATCTTGACACCGTGGAGATATTGGTTAATGAAATGAATAAGACCTTTACAACTTGTGGGTGTCCATTGGATAGGAGAGTCAACATAACAATGTACTAATTGAGGGGACAAGCGGATACATGAGGGAGGAGTGTCCCTCATTGATTAGACAAGCAGATACATGAGGTAGGAGTGTCCCTCATTGAGGTGGAGAGCTTACTTTTTGGGAACCCATCCTCGAGGCACTTCAAGCTTGATTCTACCCCACTTATATTTGTATGAATAAGTATGATGAGTTTATGACCCTTCATTAAGGAGGCATGTCGATAGAGGAGTACTACAGAAATTTTATTGACTTGGTCTAGTTCACTCCTAAGGTAGAGGCTAGTAAGGTGATGTAGGTTCATCACTTCAAGATTGGTCTAGGGATCAGGTATCATGAGTTCTTGGTAGTAGTTAGCCTACTAGAAATTTTTGAGATGCATGAGAAGGACTTGGAAGCTTCTCAATTCATCCAATTTAATACCCCATCATAATACAAGTGTTGGTTTTAAAAAAAGGCTAGAAATCATAATAAAAAAGTAAATTTTAGGCATACTGATTGACATGTTTGCCTAATCAGTGGACTAGTATGCTTAGACATTGATAATTTTATTCGCAACAAACTAGTGGACTTGTTTGCTTAAACTAATTGACTAGTTATCCCACGATTTCAAATCCTTTTTTAATTTGCTTTGAATTTCTTTCCAATGTTTATGAAAACTTCAAATTTGAATCTATTTGTGCTAATGAGCATATTTTGGTACTTAGAGATTATTTTTACATTATTTAGATCATTTTATGATTTTATTTAGTTAAATTTCTCTAAAAAGTATTTTTTTAAGGCATACCTCACCCTCTCTCTTCTCCCTCACTTTCTTCTCTCTTTTAGAAGCTTGGTTGTGTGTTTGACTTCTTGCACTTCCTTCCTAACTTAAAAACCTTCTACAATTGTTCCTTCCCTGAGTACACTCAATCTCCCTCACTCCATCATATCTTCTCTTACATCTTGGTTTCCCACACTCAACCTTACTAGTCTTGTCCCTCTCCCCCTTTTGGATTTTGACCAGATCTATCTTCTATACACTCTATTCCTAATTCATTTTCATATCTTACCTATATTTCTTGCTCTATTCTTCCTTTCCTTTGGTGAAATTTGCTAAGTGTTGAGTATTCTCGATCCTTCTCCCTTTTTCCTCCCTATTGAGAAAAAAATAGAGGTCGATTTTATTTTCTTCCCTCTTTTATCGAGTTATTATCTCTATCATATTCTTCTGATCTTGGCTTTAGTTCTCCCTTATTTAGCTTAAGTAAAGAAGAGTTAAGGTTTAAGAAAGGTTGAAGATTCTAGCTTCATTTTCCTTAGAATTTTGTTTATAAGAGAAGGTTGAGTTTTATTTTTGGTCTTCTTATTCTTTTTATTTTATTTGATTTTAATGGATTTTTTAAAGGAATTTTTAATGGTTTTGACTCTTGATTCTTATAGGAATCAGAGTCTTGGTAAACAGTTGTCAACTAGGAGTTTTGTACTAGAAGAATTGTTTCAAGGAAAGGCATTATTATCTTTAATATGAATAAGATTTTTGTTTTTTTATTATTATTATGGTTGCAAATTCATAGTGTGTTGTTGGGTTGATCATGGGCTAATTGTATTCAGGAATTCGATTATATGGTAGATTTTTCTTCTAAAATTTAAGCATTGTTGGTTTCTTTGTTTTTTTACATGATTTGGTATTTATGTGTGATTTTATTTAGCTATCTACATAGCCATGTATCCATGTGATTTTATGTGTGCAATATTTATCTTTATGTTTTTTTATGCCATGACAACATACTAAGATTAATATGTGAAAGTTTGGTGAATTTAGATCATTTAGTTTCTTAAACCCATCGATTAGTTGTATGGACAATTGCATGGTTTGGTAATTTTGATTAGTTGGTTATGAGATTAGTTTATTGGTTTGATGAACCAGTCAAATGATCCCTACTAGTAGTACATTATTTTGTCAAACCCATCAACTAGTGATCCTATGACCAAAGTGGTATGATCTCTTCTTAGACCCATTGACTGGTTGAACTAAACCCATCAATTGGTTTCTTATAAATAGTAGATCAGTAAGACCAACCAGTTGACTTGTCCGCTAGTGTTATTTTTGGTTCAGGCCTGGTACAACTAAACTAGTCAATTGGTCCCAAAAACCAATTAATTGGTCTAGCTATTTTCAGTTAGGATTATTATTAATTATTGTTCTTTTTTTGGGCATTTTCTGTTAATACCTCCATATAATTACAAAATATAAATAATGATTACAACTATGTTTACCCTATAAATAATAATAAGAACCATAATGGTGATATTTGGGACTTGATTTGGTTAAGTTTGGTGTCATCTCTAAACACCCAATTGGTAGATTTTATGTCTTGTAATGTATTTGGTGTTATTACTTGGAAGCACCCAATTTAGATAATAACAAAATTTATTTGTGTTTTTTGTTATTACTTGGAAACACACAATTTGGATAATAAAGGAATTTATTTGTGTTTGGTGTTATCATTTGGATATAACCAATTGGTTATTTATGGAATTAATCTATAACTTGTGATAATACTTGGTAATTAAAAATAATAGAATATGATTTCATTCAAGCCTTTTTCTCCAACTCTCAAGTTAGTTGACAGGGAGTTAGTATGTAGGTCTTCATATGGTTTTTTATTTTCACTTGGTACATATTTCCTTCTTTATCGTGTTGCAGTTGGTAGGGGTATATGCATATCTTTGAAGGTAGGATTATACTATGCAAGGCTGACATGGCATCAATGTCCAGCTCGAGTGGATGAGGTATCCTAGTATAAGCCCCTTAGCACTTCATATTATTCATTACTTAGGCGGGTGTGGTATTCCTACTTTTTTATCCCTCACATCAGAGGCATTCAAGGTATAGAGGGTGAGGTATCCCAATATAAGCCCCCTTGATGTACTTGAACCATATGTAGTGATTGTGGTATCATAATTTGTGTTAGCACTTGTGGATGGTGCACTTGATGTGTGGTGGGTGTGGTATCCCTAGTAAAAATGCCCTTTATTGCATCTTGACCTCATGTGGTAGGTGTGGTATCCTATTGCGTTTATTTTTTGCCATGACTTTTGTTCATAGTGGAGAACTAAGTGTGTTTAAACAAATTATCTTAATAACTAAAAATTATGGATCACTAAATGAAAATTTATAATATGGCTTATATTGTGTAGTTATAATGCATTTACTGTATTATTATTCTTCCTCAATCTGGACATAACCATGCCTCATTTTATTATTGCCATGAGCTCGAGTGTTAATATATTAATATGCTTATCACCATGATACTATGTGACTTTAATATGGTGCATGAGTCTTACCATATTTTAAGTATTTTGCTTTACCGGTAGTTCATCATATTGATAATGCACTTGGACGGTCCCTCTGATGATTTGACTTTTGGTTTTGGGAGTCGAGGACAATTTATAGGGGTATGACTCTTACATAGAGTATGCTGAGAATGATGAAATAAGCTAGTAGCTGACCATCACTTTGGGTTGATGATTTATATTTTTTGCTTAATAGTTAGGCTAACTAACAAGAGGTATTTTGCGCACTAAGTTGGGAAGTTTTTATTCTTTTGGTTATTTAAACTGTTGGCTTTGATTTCTTATATTTGGAATTTGTAAACTCTCATACCCTTCCTATCTATACTAATATTCTCATTATTGTTATCATTATTATTATTATAATATTATTATGAGCATGCATATTTTCATTTGTTGTTCAATTTTGCCTTGCATTAGGCATGGGTTAGATGATGATCACACTCTCTCATGGTTAATATGGTGGTAACATTCCCCAGTTTGCTTTTCAAACTCTTTTGCATTGTCCTCAAAACAAAAGTTTTGGGTTTGAAAATTAGGGGTGTTATATCAGGGCCAAGATTTCCCAGTTAGGGGGCAAGAGGAAGTTTTAGGGTCACGAGTATCCTAAAGATAGGAAGAAGGGCTACTTCGGGGGTAGCTTATTACCTAGGTATGGCTAAAGTTTGGGGTAACACCTCAATTATAAGGTTAGGTGGGAAGATCCTTTGAGGAGAGGCATTATGTAATATCCCAAAATCCTAATTTCCGAAATTATGGCCAAATAAGGAATTATTAGGAAAATTAATTATATAAACTCATTTATTAAGATGTAGAGAGTTAATTAAGGTATATTAAGAGGAAAATAATAAAGAATTTAATTGGAAGAAAATTTGGGTATTTTTCCTAATTAGCATGGAGGTTAAGGAAATTTATCTAAAATGGTCTAAAATAAGCAAAAAGGAATTTATTTAATATTTTATATATATTAATATTATAAATAAACCAAAAATACCCCAATTTCCCCATAAGTTATTTTATTTATTTTCTCTATCCTATTTATTTCCTATTTTTCCCTTTCTTCTTTTTTTTCTCCCTCCTCTCCTTTTTTTTCTTTCTTCTCCCCCCCGGCTGGGCCAGCCCATCGGCCCAAACCCTTCTCCTCTCCCCCGTCTCGCGCACAGGCCGCCCAAGGCCCAAACCTTCCTTCTTCTCCCTCCCACGGCCTAGTGTCGTGCGCTGGCCCTCGTACGCTTATGCCCGCAGCGACGTGTTTTAACCCCGAGGATGACGAAACGCCGCGCCGTGTTAAGTGCCCAAATGACCGTTGCCAGCCTATGACGCGACGCTGCGTTTTCCTTCAACAACCCTCAGTACGCCGCGTTTAGTTTTAAAGAAAATCTTATAAACGCCGAACCGGCCGGTTCCCCTTCTCTTTCTTTTTCCCTGGACCACCGGTCCACCCTGCCTGTCTTCTTCTCCCCCGACCTGCACCCCGACCTGCAAATCGACCTGCAAGTCGATTTCGCCGGCAGCCACCCGCACCGACCATCCTCTTCTGCCCCTCTCCCTGTCATTTTCTTTCCTTTTTTTTACCCCGACCAAGTCCCTCTCTCCCCTTCCCGCGTGCCCTCTCTTTCCCTTTTTCCTCTCCCCTTCCCCGACCTAACCTGCCATGGCAGGACCTGCACCGCCTGCCATCGGCCGGCCACCTGCACGCCTGCCCCGCACGCCTCCTTCTCCCTTCGTCGTTTTCCTCCCCCCTTGGTCTATAAATACCCCCTCCCGAACGGCCACAGCAAGTCCTCCCTTCGGACCTTGCTGAAACTCTGTTCCGCCGCCGCCAGAACAGACGCCATTTCTGCCGCCTCCAGCCACCGCCGAAACCACCTCTTCCCACCGTCATCATCCTTGCAACTCCCTCGACAAAACCAAGCCACCAGCACCCCTCCCCTTGCCCTGCACATGCTGCCATAGCCGTGCAAAAGTCCTATCCCGAAACCACCACCTCCAACCTTCGCCGCCCTTGCGCCGCCTCCCACCGCCAGCCCAGCCGCCACCAGAGCCTCTTCCACCCTCCAAAATGCCCAGCAGACCTCCCTCTAACTTTCCCTGCCTTCAACTTCCCCTGCCTCCCTCTCCTCCTTCCTCCCTCACCTTCCACCTCTCTCCACCACCCTCGGCCACCGCCGTCGCCGCCGCGCGCCGCCGCCCCTTGCCACGCCACCACCCTCACTCCACTCCCCTTCACCTGCTGCTTCTCCCCCCACCTCAAACTTCTCTTTTCCTCCTGCCATCCAGCCCCCACCTTGATCTTTTCCCTTCCCTTCCTCCTCCACCGCCGCCGCCGTCGCCGCCGCCGGACCACCACCAACCCTAGGTGGTTCTCCACCCATCCAAACCCTAACCCCCTTTTTATATAGCTGCTACTATTTTCTACTAATATTAACACTAATATACTTATTATCATTATTATTATTATCATTATTATTATTACTTTTATTATTGTTATTACTATTATTATTATTATTATTATCATTATTACCATTATTATTGTCTTTATTATTAATGTTCTTATTTTCTTACTAATACTAACATCCCTTTTAAACCCTAACCTATATTATACTTAACTTTGGTCTTATTTTTATAATTATTAGTATTAACATTTTTATTATTATTTCTATTATCCTTACTATGGTTATTATTATTATTGCTTAACCTTACTTGGTTGTACTATTGTTATTATTATTATTATTATTATTATTATTATTATTATACTTAACACATTTATCACTATTGTTAATAATAATACTACCTTGTCTTACCCATGTTACTTAACTCAAGCTAGTAAATATCATTTGGTTGTTAACTAAGAAGAGTACTTGAACCTTATTACCATACCATTTAACATTAACCCTAACCTCATTACTATGACACTAGTATTAACTATTACTATTATTACTACTATCACTACCTTATTGTTGTAATCAAAAGCATTTGAACCCTTTTATTATTCAAGAATATACAACTATTATCGTTATCACCCTTAGGAATAGTTACTTGTAATATTGTGACCTTATAATAATATTATTTCGAATATGACACCATTAGTAGACTTAGCCTTAAAAATGCTAGGGTTTCTCTCACTATAAACATTAGTGTCACTAGTATTAGTTTTATTATTATTATTATCACTATTTTTCTATAGTTAGCATGAACATTATTATGATAAGAATAGGGCTAATGGGTCTAATAATATAAGTGTAACAATAGGTATTAAAAATAAACATATTTTGACTACTAATATTTAGTATACTAATTCTAAAGTAAAAACCCTAGTTTTTGTATAAAACCCTTTTAGTAATAAAAACCATAACCTTAAACTAGAATGAGGATTGATAGTAATTATAAGGGAAACTAATACTTAGCATTTTCCCCTTTTATAGGTAACCCCGACCAAAGCCCTAAGGAGTTAGAGGAGCGTGCTCCAAGCCCGGCGTCGCCTTAGGTAAGGACGAAGTTATGGCCTTACGTTATATGTGTTGTAATGTGTTGATGAATGATGAGCATGTCATGTTGATTTGTATTATGCATGTGCTATGAATAACCTGTTTTGTGTAGCGCGGCGTGGATCATGAGGTATGTGGTGTGTGCCTTATGTTATACAAGTATGCCATGTTCCATGTTTGTTGTTGATGTTGATGATGTGACTTGTTATGGCCCTCTAGGACATGCATGCTAGGGTTTTGGGTAGCATGAAATGATAATAAAATAATAACGGAGAGGTGAACATTCGGGAAGTTTGCATGGGGGGAACTAGACTTTGCATGGACATGATTCTTACGTATGAAAAGTTGATTTGGGTTGTAAGTAAGAGCTTGGGAGAGTCTTGGGATGATTGGAGACTTAGTATGAAAAATAGTACATAAGTTGGTGCATAAGATACCTTATTAGGGTTTGTGTGTAAGTGGGTGTTGGAGAGTCTGCATGGAGTGTTTAAATTATGCATGGGAACGAATCTTACGTGAGGAAAGTTGAATTAGGAAGTGAATAAAATAATGCCAAAGTTATGGATCCATTGGAGACTTGGGTGCAAAATTTTACGTGGGTCGGTGTAAGAGTGTCTAAGGGTTCCAATTAGGGTTTCGGGAGGAAATGAGCAATTTGAAGGGTAGAAGAGTAAAAATGATCAAGGAAGGATGGAGTATGGGGTGAGAGTGAGAATTCACTATATAAAGGATGAGTATGGGTTTGCTAAAGGAAAGGAGAGATTTGGGGTGAAAGAGGGAGATTGCTTATTAAAGAAGTAAAGTGCAAGGGTTTGGGTGGCCAACTAGGGTGTTATCGGTCACACGTGAACTTGGGAGATAAAGTAATACATTTGGGGAGTTTCCTAATAAATATGAGGTGCGAGCTAGAGAACAAAGTAACGTGTGGGTAAGTAAGAAAGAATTGGACCACATAGGTCCAACTAGGGTCTCCGAGGAGGAACCCTAGAGGGATGAGGACATACGGAGTCGATATCATATGTGTTGGGATAGCCTATATTCCTGGAGGTCGTGCCTTACTATATGCCACTATGCCTAAGTCTACGGGGGATGGATGTCGGGTGTGAGAAACGTGTAAGTGTCTCAACATATGAGACGAGCCCGCTTGAGAGGCAAGTAATAGTATGTTGTCGGCATGCATGTCAAGGGTGTTGTGTGATTCAATAAGACACGGATAAGACACTAATAACGTAAAGCGAAAGATTATTGAGCCGAGCCCAGTCCGATCGACCGGTTAGAATAGTGGTCAGAGGCGTTCTGTCCTGTGCGTTTCGTGCCGGTCCACCGGCTATAATAGTGGTCAGAGGCGTTCTGCCCTGTGCATTTCGTGCCGGTCCACCGGCTATAATAGTGGTCAGAGGCGTTTTGCCTTGTGCGTTTATTCCAGTCCACCGGCTATAATAGTGGGGGATCTCGGCTCAATACACCCAAAGTAAATAAGTTAAACCAGGGGAAAAATACTAAGTACTTATAGTGGAACACCATGTTGAGGCGGGGCCAGTCCGGTCCACCGATTAGAATAGTGGTCAAAGGCGTTCTGCCCTGTGTTTTTATTTCCGGTCCACCGGCTATAATAGTGGGGTCCCCGTGCTCATATGGATTATTGAAGAATGCGTGGAATGGACTTATTTCATTAATGAGAATACAGAATAAGACATCAGAAAGTGATTCGATCTATTCATGCATGTCATCGTATATTATTTATGTGTTGAATGTGGGTCTTGCGTGCTATGTGTGCTATGTGGTATGATTGTATGCTTGGCCTTAGCGCACCAGCGCCCTTACTCAGTATTGGACCCGTACTGATACTATACTGATTGAATGGGTCCTGTGATGATCCACCAATGGTGGGGAGCAGACCTCCTATGCAGGTTTGATCGGTTACTATTTTGGGGTGGAAGGCTTGACTTGAGTGAGTAGGCGATCCGGATACTAATCCTTTTTGGGGATTGTTTTGTTAGCCATATTTTGTATTACGTTTTCCGTTTTTTAAAAGAAAGAGAAAGTATTATGGGGTTGTAATCCTGAATCGTATTCAAACTTCTGTTTGACTTATATCTTATTTATGATTTATGCTAAATGTCGTTTTGCATTTTATGATACTTCGTACTTATTGATGATCGGTTTTAGCCTTAGCACTTAGTGCCGGAACGGTAGGAATGAACCGGTCTGGTACTAAGTGTGGCGGTAATACCCCCAGTTTACGATTTTAATTCTTTCGCTTCCGCTAAACCTTTTGATTTAAACGAAATTTTTCAGTAGTAAATTTGGGGATGTTACACATTACCATTGCAATAGTTACAAAGTAAATCATCCTAGAAGGTAACAATGTGGTATGCCATGGTTGTGGTATAACAGGACACAAGGCATATGAGTGTTGTGTTGGAAGTGGTAGCTTTCAAAGGAGTCAGAATTGGGCTCAGAGCACTAAATCTGTATAGTAGCTACAACTATAGACTAAAAGAGTTCCTCCATCACCCGCTAGTGTTGTGAGCCATACCAATCAATCTAGGGGTTAGAAGACCCACATATTTAGTAGGGTTAGGGGGTCAGACAATGTTGCATGGATTCTTTCAAGAGGACACCTGAACGGGATTAGCCAGACTGAGGATGAGTGTTAGGCCAGTGTGGTAATTGGTATTCTTATCATTTACACCTTTATTGTATGATTATTGTTTAACTCTACTGCATCACATTCTTTTATGTCTTCCTCATTTGTAGCTAGAGTTACTTTATCTCTTACCTGTAATATTTCTACTTCTATTATCTTCCTTATAGGGGATAGTATTGCATGCTCTAGACTTTATAAAGGAGTGGATTTGATAGTTAAAGGAGTAGGGTTTTCCTTAGATCACATATAACTAGAGTTACACAGCTTTGACATAATTTTGGGTTTGGATATGGTAGGGAAGTATTAATCATTGATAAATTACGTGTAAAAGTGTGCGGTTCTTTGAGAACCAAAGGGTTTTAGGGTGTCTTATCCAAAGTGTGAAGTTAACCCCTTAATAACAGTTGTAAAAGAAACCATGTTGAGTATCCTTATTCGTAATGGGTTTTCACTCTTCGTTTGTGGTATTTGAGATACTGAGGTTAAAGAAATGATGCTTGAGCAAATTGTTGTGGTCTGTATGTATATCAATGTGTTTCTCATTAAGATCCTAGTCTTACCCATAGTTCAATATGGTGAGTTTAATGTGGACTTGTTACTAAGGACAGAGCCAGTATCTAAAGTACCATACTGCATTGCACTAGCAAATATGAAGGGGCTTAAGGCTTAGCTAGCTAGAACAACTATTAGAGAAGGGCTACATTCGACCAAGTCCAATGCATTGACTAAAGAGGGTTGAATTAAGTTATGGTGAAGAATTGTTATCTATTTCCATGAATCGATGATCTATTTGATCATCTCATAGGATCTATAGTGCTCTCCATCATTGATCTTTGATCATGTTACCATATGTTGAAGATAGCATAGCAAGATATTCCAAAGATTACATTTCAGACTAGATATGGCCATTGCGAGTTCACATTAATGCATTTCAAACTCACTAATGTGCCAGCAATATTCATGTTTCTCATAATCTAGATCTTTTGACAGTTTTTGGATCATTAAATTATGGTATTCATTGAAAACAACCTCATCAAGTCCATTGATTGAGAGTATCATGAATAGCATTTGAGATAAACCTTGCCGCTATTATGCGCACGCTAATGGTATGCCAAGTTTTTAAAGTCTGATTTTTAGCTAGATCAAGTGGATTTCCTTAGACAAGTGATTTCCAAGGATGGTGTATTAGTGGACCCATCTAAGGTTCGAGTAGTTTTTGAGTGGCCAGCACCAAATTCTAACAAAGAGGTGTATAGCATGTCGAAACTAGGGTTTTGTGTGAAATGTGTATATTTTTATGAGAATACATGGTTGGAACTAGGGTTTTGTGTGAAATGTGTATATTTTTATGAGAATACATGGTTGGTATTATTATAATGATAATATCATGATTATAATGTTTCTATATAATATGTTGTGTAGTGTTGGGGAAAGATGAGTAATATGTGAAAGAATGTGTTTATAAGTATCATTTAGTTAAGCTTGTTTTGTAAGTAAAGAAGGTTGCAATAAACTATTTATGTAAATTGGGCTATGATGTTTGAGTCATATATATATATATATATATATATATATATGGTAATTATATTCATTAAGAAAAAAGTTGGAGTTTGAAAGTCATTTATATTGGGACTCATAGGTTTTTTTGTGTAACATATAGGTATCTATCTTAAGGAAAATTTTGTTAATATGGATTACATGTGGAATATATAGTATTATAATGTGTTTATTAGGGAAAAATATGCTAAATATACTCTATGGAATATTTAGAGAGGTTAAGAATGACCTAAGTCCAATAACATGAGGAAAAAAAGCTTAAATTGAGAATAATCACCGTAGAGATGGTGTCATTAATATATGTGTAAAAAATTAGGGTTAGACCTTGACTTTTGGATATATTTTTAACATTAGAATTTTTGGAATGTGTATTTAAGTTGGTGGCTATATAAGTCTTATTTCTTAAGGTTTATGAATAGTAACTCTAGTGTAAGATATTAGTTTTAAACCTTGATTTTTTTGTTATATTGTTAAAATTAATATTTTGGGGGTGTTGAATAAATTTAGTGATAAAAATAGTATTATGGATGAAGATATGTTTATATTGTGAAGTTAGAGTTTCTTAGAGGAAACATGGTGTTTTTCCTTGGGGTGGATGTCTTGAGAATCATATGATTGTGTTTTACGTTTTGAATACTTATGTTAAGTTAGATTATGTGCCTTCATATCTTAATGTGTGCCAACATTATGATCTTGAGATATACAACCATGAATGAGACACTAAACAATTAAAGTGAAAGATCACAAGAGCCAACGTTAAGATGTATGTCAATTCCACTAGATAATAATTGTTGTTTATGTGTGTTTAGCCTTCAGAGGTGCATTAATTCATTCAACTAGACTAGGAATAGTGGGGCATTGAGCCAAATATCAATATGAACTTGATTTTGATATAAATAAATAATATATAAGACATTAATCATTTAAAGTGAATGATTACGCAACTTAATACCGATGTGTCATGTCTATTCCATCGGATGATAATAGTATCTTAGGAGCATTCTACCCTGAGAGTTATGTTAGACCAGTGCATCACTTTATAGAATAATGGATATGAGGTGTTACCCTAATATATGTTGGGTTTGTTCAACCAAATAATAATAATGGTTCAAGTAAGTTTTACTATGATGTATGCTTCAGTACTTTTTATAGGATCAAGAATAGTGGGGTCCCTCAACTAAATACAAAAAAAAATATGGATTATGATTATATCTAATAATGAATTCATAAATCAACCTTTACCTTGCATTATATCATATTAACATATATATGTGTGTCTATTATCTTATATGGCTTATGTATTTTATGTAACCCTATTATGACTATATTGCCACCTTACTCGGCATATAGCATAGTAATGATTATTTTTATGGGCGCTTTTCATTTCCATGAGTAGTAACCCCAGTTGAGTTTGTGTAGATCATTGAGGAGACCTTGGATGACTTTGTTACGTGTGATGCTCTACTCAAGGAGGAGTGACTACATTATCCTTGGGGCTTGGGACTTAGATTCATGTTATATAGATCTTAATTTTTACTCAGATACCTTTTAGGACACCACATCTATATTTTTTGAATGTTATATTCAAAGTTAATCTCGAAACTTTTATATATGCTTATGGACTTCTATCATTGTTTACTTTATCAACTTCTATGTGTTGAACTATATTCTTTTAGATTTGATATAAGGATAATATGGTAGTAAATACTTATTACGAGTAAGGTGATAATACCCACTTATGTTATCATTATGGTTATGCCAAAAATAATTTTTTTAAGCAGCAAAATTTGGGGGATTGTTTTTGTGATTGTTGGGTTATGAAATGCCCAAAATTTTCTAATTTTAAAAATTATATTTAAATGAGTTTTTATTATGAAAATAAATTATATTTATTAAAATAAAAGGAAATTAATTAGGGTAAATCAAGAAGAAATTTATAAGTATTTTTATTAGGAGAAAATTTGGGTATTTTAGCTAATTAAGAATTTTATTATGGAAATTAATTAAATAAATTATTTTATTGAAAATAAGAAGTAGAAAATAGTTTCAAATTAATAATAATTTTATAAATAATTTGATTGGAGAAAATTAGGGTTTTTTGCTAATTAAAATGAAATTTATGAAAAATCTTTTAAAAATCCTAATTTAGTCTAAAAAGGGATTTAAATATTATTTTATTTAAATATTATTATTTTTAAATATCCCAAATATTTTAATTAATTTAAATACCAAAACTAATTCTTTTTCCCTTTTCCTTTTTCCTTTTCTTTCTTTCTTTTTCTTTCTTCTTTTCTTTTTCTTTTTCCTCCCCTCCCCATTTGGGTCTGCCTCTTTCCCGTGGCCCAATTCCCTCCCTCCTTCCTTCTTCGGCACGGCCCAGCCCGCGCAGCCGTCGCCCTTCTTCATCCCCTCGATGCGCTATGTTTCATCCCTTTTTGCACAAAAACTCTGAGTTTCATTTAAACATACCCCCTCGCAAGTAACTGACCCACCGGCAATAATAGTAGGGTGTTCTTGTACTTAAATGGATTTGATAAAAGGCATGGTGTGAAATGAGATTTGATCAAAGATTAATTAAGTAAATAATCCGGACTATAATTGGGCCTTTGTACTTTTACCTGAATGGTCATATGCATTTACGTTATCATATTGGTCTTATGCTTTATTATTATTTTGCATTCTTTATGTGCTATTATGTGTTGGCTGTAGTGCTCGATTATCTTACTCAGTACGTAACGTACTGATCACCCTTTTCATGGGTGCTACTCATTCCCACGAGTAATGTGCCCTTCTGACTTTATGCAGGTGGGCGAGACCTCAGTCGGGGCTGTGTGTTGAGCATGTTTGGCTCAAGTTCGAGAGAGTTATGGTCATATTTTAGTATTTATGCGATTCGATTTCCTTTTATTATTTCTTTTATATTGGAGTTATCCTCTTTGATTTATTACCTTGTATTGAGTATTTATCCTTTTTGATTTCGCACTCTGACTTCTATTCTATTATGGCTCATAAACGTTTATGTGTACTCTGATTTTTAACATATGATCTTTCGAGTTCTTTTATGAACTGTTGGTTGAGTTCAATGTAAATCTTTTCTTAGCCTTAGCACTTGGTACTGAAACGGTCGGAGAGAACCGATTTGGTACTAAGTGTGGAGATAATATCCCCAGAATTCACAAGTTTTAAATTAAATATTTTAATTACTTCCGTTTTAAAAAAATTAGCGAATTTTGGGGTGTTACAAGTTAGGATTAGTTCTAAGCATTACTTTAGAAAACAATCCTTGGATGATTGGTTCATAAGTTGCCATTATGATTTGAATGATTTGGCATGAGGAACATGTGGCTTTTTTAATATTTATTTATCTCAAATGGTTATCATATTTTTATCATTGTAACTTCCAACATTAATTTCAACCTTTAAGTTGTAATAAACGTCTATAAATTAGATTTTATCAAACCCAACTCCTAATAATAATTCCTAACATACAAAATAACAAATATGAACCATACACACAACATATAATTTAACTCATCAAATTCATATCAAATAGGGCCTAGTTCAATCCTAAAAGGAAATTACTCACTCATGATTTGAAAGAAATGTAAAAAAAAATATTATAAATGATATGCATATTGTAGAGATAGTAAATAATATAAAAGAGAATTGATAGATCAAGCCGTAAATTGAAGATAAAAATAGATTGTTTATAGAGTTGAGATACACAATTGACTACTCTTATTTTGAAGAACAAAAATTACATATGAATTCAAACCAAATTACAAGGAGTTATTTATGCTTTGGAATAATGGAGAAAATGAAGTCTTCGACCACTATAATTTGTTGCCCATCCTCCCTTTTTATTCCCCCATAAATTTTGAAGTAGAATAGAGTGGAAAACATCGTGGAAGAAGAACGCGTGAAAAGGTAACTATTAGCTACATGGTCGTGCACCGTTGCATTAGCTAACTGTGCAGCTTTTCTTCTCTATACAAACATGTGCAGGCATGGTTGTGCTGAGAGTGTGAAAAGTTTTTATCCTTGGTGTGACTTTTTGATAGTTGCACGGCTATATAAGGCTGCACTAGCTAGCTATGTAACTTTTGTTCTCTCGCATGCTGATGATTAAAAGTTGCACGAATGTGCAGCTGGTTGTGTTGTAGTCATGCAACACCCAAACACCCATTTCTTCCTCCTCTTGATTCCTTTGCTTCTCTTTTTAACTCTTTAACTTTCTTAACTTCTCCAAAATCATTTAGGGTTTATTATCTTCATTCAATACCTTTCATATTTATTTATTTTTTCATGATTCCATGCACCACTTCCTTGGATTTGTGCATTTATGCGCAATTTTCTAAAAATTAATTACCAAGATGCCACATAAAATTACAAAAATAAAGGAAAAGTAGGTTAAAAATATGTAAAATATTCAATTTATCACCATTAAACCAAACCCTCAACCATAGTTTTCCCAAACCCTTCAAATCCTCTTTGCCACTTCCCACTCTCTCTTTCAAATCGATAAAACCTTTATTAAAATACAAAAAATCACACCAGGAGAACAAATCTTGTATTTCACTTGAATCTCCTCCTTAGTCTCTCAAATGGCCTCTTTGGCACCATGAACTAGTAGGATAATCTCTGTGCACGTCACTTGGGTCTTCATGACCAAGATGTATACTAGTCATTCTCGTAAGTTAGAGACTCATCAAGCTCTAACAACATTGGTTGGATGATGTGCAGAGGATTTGCTACATAATTCCTTAAATAAAAAATGTGGAAGACATTGTTTACACACTATAATTATACTGGTAGTGCTAATCGATAGGTAACCTCATCGACTCGATCTATGATCTCATATAGTTCAATGTATCTTAGGTTGAGCTTACCCTTTCTACCGAACTTCATTATACCCTTGGTGGGGGGGAATCCTTAAAATAACTCTATCACCCACCTCATAACCATCAATTCTTTTTCTCAACTTTTTGTATATCTTTATTAGTCCTGGGCTACTCCTATACGGTCTTGAATCAGTAAGATCTACCTCATCGTCTCCTCAATCACCTCTAGTCCTAACACAATGGTCTCATTGATATCACTCTAACACAAATGACTATGACACTTCCTCCAATACAAGGCCTCAAAAGGTTCCATCTCGATACTTGTGTGGTAACTATTATTCTATAAGAACTCAATCAAGTCCAATCAGTCCTCCTATCTAACCCTAAAATCCAACACACATGCCTGAATCATTTCCTCTAAGGTCTAAATGGTTCTATACCTGATCATCCATGGCTAAGTGAAAAGTAGTACTCATATTCAACTAAGTCCTAAAAGCATCTTACAACTTTTTTTCAAAAGTGTGATAAGAATCTAGACTCTCAGTCTGATGTGATGTCTGTAGGAACCCTATGTAGTCACACGATGTACTTCTTATAAGCGTTGGCTAACTACTCCATACTCCATGTCGTCTTCATTGGTATGAACACTAATAAATTAGTTAGACAATCCACAATAACCCACATGGAACCAAATCCACTAAGATTCTTTAGAAGACCAACCACGAAGTCCATATATATGATATCCCATTTCCACTCTAGAACTTTTAGAGGTTGTATCAACCCTATTGGTCTCTTATACTCTATCTTAACCTTCTAACAAGTCAAATATCTCGCAACAAACTTTGCAACCTCCTACTTAATATGGGGCTACCAATATACCTTATTCAAATCATTATACAACTTATCCCCTCCAAAATGGAGGAAATAAGGAGTACAATGACCTTTCTGCAGGATTTTCTTCTTAATATCAATACATCCACATGGTATACACTGCCAACCACAGTACCTAACACTACTATCCTTGTGGAGCTAAAACACCTTGGCTCTACGTTCTTTAATATCCTATTTAATCCTTTTAGGCTTGGAATCTTCAAGTTGACTAACTTGGATCTCCTCAAAGATCAAAGGTGTGACGGTGAGTACACTCATCCTTGCTTCCATCCTAGTGGCAACCGTCAAATCATTCTCCATCTCCTTGAGCTCTTAACACAAATGATTTGACAACATAATTATACTCAAGGAATGTGATATCTTTCAACTAAAGGAATCTACCACCATATTAGTCTTATCCTCAGAGTAGGTCAACTCTAAGTCATAATCCTTGACCAATTCCAACTATTGGCTTTGTCTCAAACTCAACTCCTATTGTTTGAAAATGTACTTGAGTCTCTTGTGATCGGTGTAGAACTTATACTGAACTCCGTAGAGGTAATGCCGCCAAATTTTAAGGGCAAAAATAACCTTAGTAAGCTCTGAATCATGCATTAGGTAGTTCTTTTCATTCTTCTTTAATTGTAGTGAATCATACACCACCACTCTCTCATGATGCATCAACATTAAACCTAACATATTTATAGAATTGTCACTCTATACTTCAAAACCATCTGATCCACCTATTATCATGAGCACTAGGATGGTAGTCAAATGCGTCTTCAACTTATCCAAGGCTTCACCACCCTTCTTATCCCACTAAAACTGTTTATCCTTTTTTTAAGCAAATTATTTAATGGAAAAGCTATCTTAGAGAATTCTACGATAAACATACGGTGGTAACCAGCCAACTCGAGAAAGCTACGCACCTCCTGAACAAAAGTTGGTGTGGGCCACTCGGAAACTCCTCGAACCTTGGAATGATCCACTACCACACCATCCTTTGAAATTACATGTCCAAGGAAATTCACTTGATTCGGCCAAAACTCACACTTTAACAGCTTGGCATATAATAGTATGTCCTTAACAATGCAACATCTATCTCAGAAGCTATCCATGCTTCTCTTGGTCACTAAAGTATATGGGCATATCATTGGTGAACACTACAAAAAAATTGATATAAAAAATATCAAACAATCTGGTTCACAAGAGGTATGAATGTTTTTGGCACATTAGTGAGTCCAAAAGGCATTACACGAGCTCATAATGGCCATATGTTGTTCGAAATGTCATTTTTAGAATAATGACCGTAGGGTTTACCTTAATAATTGGAAATAAAGAAAAAATGGTTTAATATAGAAATAAGAATTATTATGTAGTATGTGATAATTTTGATTACCTTATAAAATACTAATACTTAAAGTGAAAGACCTCAAGTTTTGGAATGGTTTCTCTTTATTCAGTACCTTAAAGATGAGGTGCAACCCTCATTGATTTTGGTTCTCTAGGGTGTTGATGTGTCCTAATAAGGCCCTAATATACTCTGTAGGTGACCTACAACTCTATAGGAAGTATCAATACTTAAGGATAAGGTGATAAAGGTTGGAGGATATTGTGTTGCCTATGTGTGCTAGTATGACTAGGTGTACCATTATGTCCTTGGGTTCTAGTGTAATGGCATTGTGTTTCATTCTTGCACTAGTATAATAAGGTATACCATCCCCAATTTGATTATATCCCCTCAAATAATTAATAATGAAAGTAACTATTGTGTAAGGATATAAAATAGATTATTTTGGTTTGGTAGCTACCTTTGTGTGCTACTTGGTTTGATGGGTTGATTTAGTAGTTGTCTTAGTACACTACCTTTGGATTTTAGACTTGATTTGGATTTTTTGTTTTGGTATTTGCCTTAGTGCACTACCTTGGTTTTTAGAATTGATTTGATGAGTCATTTTTTATTATGGTTTTGATATAGCTATTTATACTTTGAGATGGTGTGAATCGGTTAATTGTGATTGACTGATAAGCATAGGATTTCAATGTTGTATAGATTATCCTATGATCATTGTATACTTTTATGGCATGCATTTTGTGATGTGAGCATGGTTTTCAGGTTTTTTGTGTGATTATGTGTAATTTGAGAATGCTACCTATTGTGAGATATTGTGATATACTTATTACGAGGAAGTAATACTGATACTATATTTTGTAGATGACCATGTGAAGGGAATGCAGTGGTTCGAGGTGTATAACAGTAGAAAGGATAAGTAGAGTTCTTAGGAAGAGGTTCTATATTTGGAATGGGCTTATGGGTTTAAGAGTTAGGATAAATCAATATTGTACCTTTGGGTACTAGTTTGTGTTATAATCGATTTTTCTTTAGACTATTATGTTCCTTGTTATATTTTGATTATCATTGTTATATGGACAATATTACCTATAACCTTTATCTATGTATTGCTCTCTATTTACAATGCATTATTTTAGATATGAATTGTTTTAAGCCTTAGCGCTTAGCATAAGAAAAGGTGAAGGAAAAATACTTGTGCTAAGTATGGTAATAACACCTATTTTTTTATAATTAATTCTTTCATAAAATGAAATTTCTTATTAGTAAAAAATAGGGGTTTACAACCGGTCATATAACCTTATTCATTTCCTTGGAATTTATCTTCTCATGCACATTCTTTCTTAATAAGGTATATGATTTGTGCTTGGCCAAGTGTAGATTCTTAACCAAATATTTGTCAACCAAGCCTCTAAGTAAAGAACATCTAGTGATATCTTTGTCCAGCTCATGTATTTGTCAAAATTTCTTCTTGAATCCATTCAGAAAAGATTGAGAAAATTTTGTCAGTATTTGGGAGAACTCCATCAAGAAGGATGAGTATTTCTTAGGGCATCTATACACATTGAGTTGTTGCACAAAACCCATAACGAGTTGAGAAAAGCAGCTTATCGACTCAACCTTGAGTTTACCAAACCATCTCAAGGTTGGCCCCTTTAATGAGTCAGTGAATGCCTTACACGGAGTATCCTCTCACACTCTAAGCAACAACATCATATTTTTGAAAACATTCAAATAGTGTTCTATATCTATAAAGCCATCAAATTATTCGAATTTTGGAATTTTTATTCTTTGTGTAGGCATTTCACATATACTCCTTGTGAAGGGTGTGTGCCGATTATATCCATAAGTGCCATTTTTCTTCTTCCCTTTCACCTCTAAAGCTTCTTTTACCTTTTGTTCCATCAACTTTCAAATAGAATCACCTTTGCCTTTAGCAGTTCGTTGATTATCATGTGTAAGATAATCTTCATCATTTTTGTTAGTCCAACAATCATTATACCCATGATATTCCTCGTAATTTCCATTACTCCAGTGACCATCATGTCCACTTCTTGGACTTAGATGCCTTTCTCTCCTCTCTCGCCTAGGAGGAATTAATGATGGTTGTTTTTAATCACTTCTAGTTCTCTTTAGTCATGCATATTCCATTGACTCATCTTAGATGACGACACTACACAACTTGGTCCTTTGTTCTATCACTAGATGGTCTAAGGCCTCCACTAAAGTCACATATGGGGTAGGTTATTGAGGCACTTCACAATGATGTTGATGGTGTTGATGTAAAAGGTTAATCGGTTGGTTGAGGGTATGTGGTATTAGAGCTAGTATGTTAGAGACCATTTCTTAAATGGATGCTCAAAGTTTAGTGTTTATAGCTTAAAGGTGAGAAGCTATTATTAGATTGTCTTCTCTGGATTGGTCACGGGTACTAGAACAAATTTATTTGAATGTTGGATTGGAGATATAGCTTTTTATTCAATTCCCCACAAACGACGCCTGTTGTTGTGTGTATTTAGTGAACCAAGGGGTTCTTGAGTAATAACAGGGATAACCAAACAATTAAAGAATACTGAGGGAAAATCTTAGATGAGAGAGAAGAGATAAAAAAAATAAGAAAATGTATCAATAATTTTGGATTCCCAAAATGAGTACAAGCCCCCCATATATATAGATGAAGGATGAGGGGAAAGGAAAGGGAAAAAATATAGTGTAGTAGGATTCAATCAGTTATTTCTACATTGCATAATCGATAGGTCTAGTATGGAACCGTAAGGGCATCCATAGAAGACCAACATATCCCAGTCCTTTGGGTCATCCTTCCTTCATTGAGTCATCTCCTTTTAGGTAAAAAGGTGTTAATTTGAGAAAGAATCGTATCAATTGCCTTTCTCCCATCTATAAGGGAAAGGGGAGAGTGTTGTTCTACCAACTCCTTAACCTCAATGTATTAATGAAATGGCTTCATTGATCACTAAATTATAGATATTTAGCATGATTTCATCTTGAGTAGTTCTCAATTATGAGTAAGTGTATGAAATTTTCTCTTATGGTAATCGTATGTGTTATATGCCTTACCCTAGTAATATATGTTTGTTACGTTACTCAATACACATATATTATTTTATCCCTTTCACGAGGGGTTATTGTAACACCCCCAAAATTCACTACTAAAATTTTTTTTATTAAAATATACAGCGGAAGCAAAGAAAACAAAACCGTAAATTTCAGAAATATTACCACCGTGATTAGCACAAGCCCAACCCCTGGCCAATCTCGTACTAACCATAAGGCTAAAGAAGAGTTATTGTCAACCATTAATCAACCTTAAAACAAAAATTCATATAAGAACTAAAAATTCATAATACGGAAATCAGAGTGCGTGTGAAAAGAGTATAAAATCCAAAAGAGTGCATAATTGAAGATCCTAAAGGGACAAAAGCTACAGTACAATAAAAAAAATTGAAGTAAACCGATACAAGGTAAATAAATGGTAAAAGAGAATCCGGCCAAGTTGCTCTCATTCTTCAAGCCAAGTCCAAGCTCAACTCTCAGCCCCGCCCGATGCCTCATAAGCATCGTAGGCATCAAAAATAGCATCTTCTACCTACACAAGCTCAACATGGCCCTCTACTCATGGGAATGAGCAGCACCCATGAAACAAGTGGTTAGTACACTATGTACTGAGTAAGGTAACCATGCATCTAAGGACAAACACATACGGGCATATAACACATGCATATTCATATAGACAGCATACAAACAATATAGACAATAAAGGTCAACCAATAGTCCGAATAAAATGATTATTTAAATCTCTAATCAATACTCAATTCACACTATGCTTATTATCAATCCATGTGAGTGTGGGAACCCCACTATTATAGCTGGTGGACTAGAAAATTACAGGGCATAATGCTCCTGACCACTATTATTGTCGGTGGATTGGTCTCTAAGGTAAAGTGCTCCTAGCCACAATAATATATTGGTGGACCGGTCTGAGCCCGACTCTCATGGTGTTTCTCTATAAATACTTAGTTTATTTCCCATTTTTTATCATCATTATGTTAAGTTTTTTTTAGCATGGAATCCCCCACTATTATAGCCAATAGACTAAAAACATATAGGGTAGAACGCTCCTAGCCACTATTATTTGTCGATGGATCGGTCTCCAAGGCACCCCGGCTTTTGGCCACTATTATTCATTGGTGGACCAGTTTAGTCTAGGCTCAACAATCTTCCTCTTTAAATGGTTAGTATCTTATTTGTGTCTTATTCGATATACTTTCACCTTAGACATGCATGTCACAATTCGTCTACTATTGTTCTCCCAAGAGGGCCCGTCCTATATCTTAGAACTTCTACACCTCCTAACACACCCCGACATCATTTCCTTCTTCCACGTGCTCACAATGAATACCTAAATCCTAAGGGTGTGGGTCAAGGCCTACCACCTTATGCCATCTAAGCCCACTCACTATCATCCTCTAAGGTTTACCCCAAAAACCCTAACTAGGGCTATGTGACCCATCCTTCCTCTACCTCACGCAACTAAAGCTCCTTTACCACCCCACACAACACCTTACTTAGATTCGACCCTAAGGTATTCCACTTTACTTCCCAATTACACATGTGACCATGAAACCCTATTTGGCCACCCCAAACCCTAGCACCTTTCTTTCCCCATATATCGCCTCTTCATTACTCACCTACCATCCTTTCTTCCCTATGACACCCATATTCATCCTACATATGATATTCTTCTGCTCCTACCCCATATTCCACTCACCCTCAATTATTTTTACTTTCACAAACCCCTTCAAATAGGGTTTTCCTCTCAAACCCTAGCCAAGTTCCCTATATACCCTTAGACCAACCTACGTACTATTTTTCATCCAAGGTATCCAATCACCCCCAACAACTCTTTCCTTACCTTACTTCTACCCCAAGATAACTTTTCCCACGTAAGGGTTATCCTTATTCAAAATCCATTCACCCCATGCAAACCCTATAATTTCCCATGCAACTCCTTCCATCCCATGCAAACCCTAAAAATTCCCATGCAATGTTCACCCCACTCTTTTATTTTGTTTATAATTTCCTTTTATTTGCCCCCTTATAAATCATGAGATAATTAGGTCAATCTCACATCCCTTTTGTCAACTCACTTCCCCTTTTTCCCTTTTCATCCTTTCACCCCACATCACATTATTAAAACCTCCTAGCATGCATGTCCTAGAGGATCACATCATACAACACCACAAGCACAACATACATATCATTATACATATGCCATAAGAAAATCACATGAGCATACCTTAACTCTAAGTTGCGCTACAAGCAAATAATTATAATAATCATAAAGTACACAACATAACATAGCACATGACATACAAGGCACATAAAACACACATAGTTTCTCTTAGCTACATCCTTACTTAATATGACACCGGTCTTAGAGCATGCTCCTACGCCTTCTTAGGGTTTTTACTTGATTCACCTATAAGAAAGAAATACGAAGGGTTCACTTCCCTTTTACCAAATTACCATCCTTCCTACCTTACCCTTATCATAACCTAATATTAGAGTTACTAATATTAATAGTAGTTTTATAAGTAAAAGTAGGGTTGTTATTTTTAAGGTAGCTAACCATGTCATTACTAATCAAAATAGATCTTAATAGCTATATCGGTTCATGTCAAAGTATTGATAGCAATATTTATACTATTAAAGATAATAGCTTTAATATTACTAATAACAATAATAATAATAGTTGTAGTGATGATACTAATAACAACCCAAATCGTATTAGTAATAATAATGATATTAGTAATACTAAAGTAGTGACAATAATAATACTACTACTACTACTACTACTACTACTACTACTAATAATAATAATAATAATAATAATAATAATAATAATAATAATAGTTCTAATCTTAAGAATACTACAAATAAGGGTCCTAATAATCATAATAATAGTAACAATAATAATAATAATTTTAAGAATAATACTGTTACTAATAAAAATCAAAATGGTAATAATAATATAAGGGTTCGAATATTGATAATAATAAGAAAATTGATAATATGCCAAAGTTAGCATTAATAATAAAAATAAAAATAATGATAATGATGATGATAATGATGATAATGATAATAAAAATAATGATAATCATAATACTAATAATAATACAGTTTCGACCATTAACAATAATAATATCATTAGTAGTAATATTCTAAAGTTAGATTTAATAATAATAATGATAACATGATAATAATAGTAATAATAGTAATAATAATGGTAACACTTGTATAAATAAGGTTTGAGGGTGGTGGAGGTTAGGATACCATCTAGGGGTGGTGGTGATCAAGCGGCACCAGCAACGACATACGACAGCAGCAGCACCGGCGGAGGGAGAAGAGAGGGTAGAAATGTGGTTGCTTAGGATAGAAGAGGGGGAATGAGAGGATGATTGAGGTGGTCATGGATGCCTTAGGTTGAGAGGGCTGCAATGGTGGTGGTGGTGCAGCCAAAGGGGTGGCGTAGGCGGCGGCTGGTGCGGTGGGTAAAGGTGGTGGAGAGGGAGGAAGGGAGAAGGAGAGGAAGGTAGGGGGAAAGGAAGGTAGGGGAGAGGTAGAGGAGGTTTTGTTGGTTATTTTGTAGGTAGAGGGAGTGGTGGTTGCAGTGGAAATGGTGGTGGACGGTGGTGAGAAAGGCGGTAGTGGGTGAGAAGGGATTGATCGAGGAGCTAACTTTGCATGGCCAAGGCAACTCATTTAGGAAGAATCGAGGGTGGTGAGTGGTGTAGTTAGGTGGAGGGTGGTGTAGGGAGTGGTTTGGGCAGCGATGTTGGGTGGCGGCATCCGCGGGGTGGTCGTTTGAATGGGTGACGGTGCAAAAGGGGGGAATTTCTGGGCAAGGAAAAAATACTGAATGGGGGCGGTTATGGGGTATTTATAGGCCATCAACGATATAAGGGGAAGAGAGTGGCATACGTGGTAGGTTGCCGGTCGGTAGTGCACTACCAGTACAAGCCTGCAAACTTGCAGGTCCTATCTGGTTGAGGAAGGAGAAAGGAAGGAGGAGAGGGGCACCCGTGAGGAAAGAGAGGAGGGTTGATTGGATCAAGTAGGGAGAGGAATGGTAGGGAAAAGAGAGGAGGTGGTAGGCTGGCCTGCGGTGTTGTAGGGGCCGCATGCTTACAAGAGAAAGGAGCGGGGGAAGAAGAAAGGTCGAGGAAGAAGAAGGAAGAAGAAAGGAGGGAGTGGATCAGCCTCCTCAAGGAAAATAAAGAGAAAGAAAAAGGAAGGGAGCTAGGCGGGTCGCGACGGGCGGAGAGGGAGAAGAAAAAAAAGAGGCAAGCTTGGGTCGCATAGGGGAGAGAAGAGAGGGAGGACGGTTTGGACCGTGGGGAAGGTTGGCCCAGATCAAGGGTAGAAGGAAAAAAAGGAAAAGGAGAAAGGAGAGGAAGGAAAGAAAAAGAAGCGAAAAAAAAGGAAAAGGGAAAAGGAAAAATAGATGGGTTGGGATATTTAGAACATTTTGGTATTTTTGAATATTTAAAATAATAATATTTTAATAAAATAATAAATAAATTTTTTGTTTAGATTAATTTAAGATATTTTGAATAATTTTTCTTTAATTCTATTTTAATTAGTAAAACACCCTAATTTTTTTCTAATTAAATTATTTATTATTTTCCTCTTGATCTTGCCTTAAATACTTCCCCTTATTTTAATAAAATAATTTATTTAATTAGTTTCCCTAATAATTCCTTATTTGACCATAATTTCTTAAATTAGAATTTTGAGATATTTCAGTTGCTCATTCTTACGAGTAGAAGATCATGTTGGTATGCAAGTTTTTAATGACATGTGGAAGACTTTGCTAACCTTGGCATCTACCTATAAAAGAGTGACTATTTATTAGGTTGTGGTCATAGAGTCTAGGTTATTCGATAGCTAGTGTAACACCCCCAAAATTCACTACTGAAAAATGTTGTTGTGTTAAAAATTAGGTAGAAGCAAATAAAGCAGGTTTTGGAGATGTTATTGCCTCACTTAATACCAAACCAGTTTCCTTCTATCGTTTTGATACCAAGTGCTAAGGATTAGAAGGATAGAACAAAATTTACACACATTCAACTTTCTTTTAAATCGGAGTAGCACGTAAAATTTACATTATAAGAATAAAGTCCACTAGTCGTGGTTATAGAAATAAAATTACTAAATAGGGAGAACAAAGGTTTAAAGGATAAATTCAGAAAAATTCTCAGACAGACCTTACAATCTTACTCGATATGAACCTAAATAGCACATGTGGCTAACCTACAAAAGACACTATCCATTGAATAAATAGGGGCCTACAAATGGAACATTTCAGTACTATAGTACTAAGTAACCCTTTGTACAAAACCAAAAGGTAGGGTCCGCATGCAACACATTATACATACATAAGAATAATACGTACACAAGGCATAGAAATAAATACGACAAACATAAGATAGACTCGTACTGCAGAAATCATATATCACAAGTCCATTTACTTATCATTTCTAGCACTTAAAATGAGAGATAGGCACCAAGGCCATATTTATACCATAATAATAGATCATATAAGTGAAATCAATACTTCGGGTCTTAATCTATTAATTAATATTATTTAAAATCATCTCGTGAATGAAAATCTATGTGAGTATTAGAACTCCACTATTATAGCTAGTGGATCGAAAATACACTCTAAGACAGAATGCACATGACCGCTATTATTTGCTGGTGGACTGGTCTCCAGGGCAGAAGGCTCTTGCCCACTATTCTAGCCAATGGAACAGTTTGACTCCGACTCACATGTGTTCTACTATAAGTAATTAGTTTTTTTTTCTTTAATTTAATATCATCCAATGTTTGGTTTATTGAGCTTAGGATCCCCCACTATTATAGGTAGTGGAATGGAATGCACTCTAGGACAACACACAACTTACTACTATTATTTGTTAGTGGACTAGTCTGGGCCCGGTTCAATAATCTTTCACTTTAATAATTAGTGTTTTCCATTTAATTAACACAACAAGTTCATTTATTTAACTCAATGGGAGATTAGGAACCCGAAGACACAAAGGTACATCGGTCCTACTAGTGTATACAAGCAGCACAGTACCCTCCAACCATCAACCTGGGAAAGCAAGGGTACCCTAGTCATACTAGTACATGAGGACACATCATAGCCTACCGACAAAGACACCTAATATATAAGTATTCATACCCTCTAAATAGGTTTGTAGAACTAAATAGAGTAAGATTTAGGATATGGCTGGGGCAGTAAGGCACACCAGCAAAATTCAAAATAATCGTGGGCTAAACTATATCTTTAGGATAGCGACCCCAAAAGAGATACAATTCTCGATCTCAATATCTTCCACTTTAATTATTAGTGTCTTAATTAAGGTGACCACGAGAATCTCATCAATCATAAACTTAATTATCTTTATTTATTTCTATTATTATTCAGCAATCCTTATTCGTATTATTTTCCATGTTAACTTAATTAATCTACTAAGGCCATCCTAAGTTCCAATTCTTATACTTATGCACCTTAGGTCAAAATGACCAAAATGACCCTAAGGCTAAAGCTTCATTTTATCATCTATTTCCATTATATACTTTGTTTTTATTTATCCACATGCCATAATAGGTTATCATATCATAATTATACTACTGGTCATAGAATCAAGTATTCTATACCAAGGGATCATCAAACACATAAACCCTAACATGTACTTCTAGCACATCCAATACACATTTCCATGTATATCTAATAGTTAAGGCACCTCTTGCATGATTATGAAATAATATCATATTATACCCTTAATTACCCATCCAACCCTATGCATTATCCCTAAGATATTCACCGATTTACCAAAATACCCTTATCCTTATAACATATATGGTTATACTTAAAAAAGTGATACTAAGGCTATAAACCCTTATTCTATTATTTAATATCCCTTATGTCTTATTATGGAGTCTTATTAAATTCATTACCATATTATATACAATTTACCAATTTACCCCTTCATACTTACTCATGTGAATCAAATGGAAGGGAAGTGTTGGATCGATTATTCCTTGAGTTGTAGAATCCAACCAATGGAAACTTGAAGAAGAAATCTGGTTTTGATGCAAGTTATACTCGATTCAAGTTGCAAAGTATGCAGTAGGTTACTTTGAATGATACCAATCATTCAAATGCTCGAAGGATGAAGGTTAAACCCTGGGTTTTCCTTGATCGAAAGATACTTGGAAGGGAGGATAAATGCAGGCCAAGCTAGTTAGATTCTGAGTTCAAAAAATTCTATATTCATCATGCATTAGGCATGTACAAGGAGATATATATAGGGGAGGGAGACCCATCGAATATAAGCCTTAAACCAGCCGAGTTCCCTCTTAATTCAAGCCCACTTAACTCACTTGAATTAAGCCCGTATAATATCTAACCTTAATCATAATATCATCATCTAAATTATACTAATGACTAACATTACAAAGTAATAATCATATAGGTAATATTAATAATAATATTAGTGGTATAATAATATTAACAATAATGACAAAGTAATAATCATAATCATAATAATAATAATAATAATAGTGATATAGGTAATATACTAATGACTAACATTACAAAGTAATAATCATATAGGTAATATTATCATCTAAATTATACTAATGACTAACATTACAAAGTAATAATCATATAGGTAATATTAAACATAATATTAGTGATATAATAATATTAACAATAAACATCATCTAAATTATACTAATGACTAACATTACAAAGCAACACAATCAACTATGATACATACATGAAATTACATCAAACCCTAGCTTACAAAAAATACACTTAGGGTTTACAACAAGTTTAATATAACTAATGATAATCATCACCATATCTTATTATAGTGTCATTGTAATCCCCCAAAATTTTAGAAAACCAATAATTTAATAAATAATTTTTATCTGAAATAATTTAGCTTTTAAAATTATCTAATTTAATTAATTTATGGATTTTTGAGTATATAAATTTGGATGGAAATATTTAGCAAATTAAAATGGATATTTTGTTATTTTATCATGCTATTTCTATTTAAATAATTTCTCAAACTAATATTTTACTAACCTTATCCTTTTTAAATTAATATACTAGATTATAATGAATTAAATTATTAAATTAAATAATTTATCAAGAATATTACTATTATGTTTTTCTAAATTAATTTATTTTGTTTTTCCTATTTTCTCATTTCCCTTTTTGCCCTTTTCCATTTTTCCTCTTTCTTCCTTTCTTTTTTTCCTTTTTCTTCCCCCTCGGGCCGCCACCCAGGCCAGCCCTTTCCCCCGCACAGTGGGCCTCGGCCCAACTCTCCCTCTCCCCCCTCAGCCCTTCTCTCCCGCGCACCTGACCCGGCCGACCTCCCCTTTTTTTCTTTTCCCTCTGGACCGGCCAGCCTTTTCTTTCCCCTCCCCCGACCGGCCGCCCGCAACTGTCTCCTTGCCACCCTGCCTCTCCCTCTCTCTTCTCCCTCTTCTTTTTTCATCTATCCTGCCCCATTTCGAGCCCCATCCTTCTCCCCCGATTTCCCTTCCTCCATTCTTCTTTCCCCTCCATTCTTACCCTTTGTTCTGCACGCCGCCCCCCTCCGCCGCTACGACCGCCTCACCCAGCCCCTGCACCGCCTCCTTCACCCTTCTACTACCGCCCTTCACTGCCCCAACACCATCCAACCCATCCCGCAGCCCTCTCTCTCCCTTCTTCTTTTTTTTCCTCCCTGTTTTCACCTTCTCGATAGCCACCTGTAACGCCGCCGTTCTCCGCCTTCCGGCCGTCTTTGCCGCCGCCCAAACCACCAATCTCCTCCCCGCAACCTCCTCTATCACCCCCATACTTTACTTTCCCGAAACCAGCCTCTTCACCCCTTCCCTTTTCCCTTTTCTTTTCCTTCCTCGCTAGCCTGCACCTCGACACCCCACTTCGACCACCACCTTCGCAACCTTGCTGCCACCGCCTCCTCCACCATTAGCCACCATCAACACGTCCCCGACCACCTCTTACACCCCCTCACCACCTCTGCATCCTTCCCTTGCCTTGAATCCACCCCCACATGCCTCTTTTCCTAGCCTAAACATCCTAACCCGAAATTGTCTTTATTTCTTTCTATTACCCTCCTTCGAGCCCTCCTCCCCATAAATTTTCATGTAGCTCATGCTGCATTAGCAGTATGAGTTTCTGGACTTCTTAATCTAATTGTTTATTTATTTTAAGGTATAATTGTATTTTAAGTTAATTATTATATTGATTGTTATAAAGCCTTATGTCTTGATTCTTTTATGATTTCTAACATAATAAACCTTGATATTATTTTTAGGTGTTGAGTTGCTAATTATGCTTGGTAAGATTTGATATTTTGCGGGATCGAGGTAATCGTTAAACCCCACTTAAACGCATGATAAACGTATGTTTACACATTAGGAATTTTAATATGTTATTATGGTTGATACATGGTTGTTAATATAAATTATATGGTTGCTTGTATTCTCTAATAAAAAGGAAAGTATGCTCTTTTATGTAATATGTGTAGAAATATTTCCTAAGGGAAGAATTTGACTACTAATGAGAGTGTTAATCAATTATCCATGTCATTTTATGTGATTGTGACCCCTTTATGCATGAATAATATTGTTGTGAACCCGATGGGCATTTTTGTAATTTTCCTTAGGTTAGGTTACGGCCTAATATGTGTAGGTGCTAATATGTATCATGTCAAATGTAATGGTTGGTGGAGTTGAACATTGTTAAGGGAGCACTAATATTGTTATTTCATGTGAAAATGTTAAATTAATAGAAGTGGTATAATAATGGGGGTAAAGTGGTAATTTCGAGGGAAAAGGGCAATATGGTAATATTTGGAGGTAGAAGGGAGAAATAGTAATTTTATAAGTAAGTGGTGAAAATAGTAATTGTGGAAGTAGGGGTAAAATAGTAATTTTGGATGAAGGAGGGCATTATGGTAATTTTGTAAGTAAAAGGGGTTAATATGGTAATTTTGGAGAAAAGGGTAAGAATGGTAATTTTTCAAGTGAAAGGGCAATATGGTAATTTTGAAAGTAAAGGGGGCAAAATAGTAATTTCATAAGTAAGTGGTAATATGGTAAATTTTATAAGTGAACGGCGACACGGTAATTTTGTAAGTGAGGGGTATTATGGTAATTTCGTGAGTAAAAGCTTAATATGGTAATTTTGGAAAAGAAGGGCAAAATGGTAATTTGGTAAGGAAAGATAAAAATGATAATTTTGGATGTAAAAGGGTAAGATAGTAATTTGAAAAGAAAAAGGGGTGTTATGGTAATTTTACAAGTAAAAGGGGTATGGTGGTAATTTTCATAAATAAAAGGAGTATTATGGTAATTTATAAGCAAAAGGGTAATACGGTAAAATTGGATGTAAGGGGTAAAATGGTAATTTTGTAAATAAAAGGATATTATGGTAAACTTGGGAGTAAAGGGGTAACTTGGTAATTATGATAACGACAAAAGATAATTTAGTAATTAAATTATGATTGTAGAAGGGAAATTGGATAAGTATGATGCTAGCGAAGGGTAATTTGGTAAATTAATCAATTAAAGGGTATTATGGTAATTTTAATAATGGAGAAGGGTAACATAGTAATTATGGATATGGAGAAGGGTAAATTAATAAATATGATTATGAAGAAGGGTAAATTAATATTTGTAATTATGAAGAAGGGTAAATTGGGATTTATGATAATTAAAAAGGGTAAAATGGCAATTAAAATAATTGAGAGGGGTAAGATGGTAATTATGATAAAGGAGATGGGCAATTTGGTAATTTATCCCACTAAAGGGGCAATTTGGTAATTTAGCTGATTAAAGGGTAAAGTAATGATTATTTAACCAACTAAAGGGGTAAAATAGTAATTCTGACAATGAAGGAGGGTAATTTAGTAATGTATCCAACTCAATGGCAATTTAGTAATTATAACGAATGAGAAGGGCAATTTGGTAATTTAACCAACCAAATGGGAAATATGATAAGTGTAGCAATTATGAGGAATGAATGGTGATCTAAAAAGCGTAGGAGGTAACTTGATAACCTATATCGGATAAGGGGTAATTCGGGAATTATGTAACCTAAAGGGTAACAGGGTAATTTGTTAATGAGGAATGGATGACTTGGCGATTACATAGTAAGGGGTAAATAAGTGATTTGTACCTAATTTGTTGTGATTGTGGAACCTGATAATGTGATTTAAATAAGGTTGATTAGCCAAGTAAGAGTATTTGATAATTGGTATGGCCTTGATGATTTCTCTATGACATCCTGATAATCCTCTGAATAAGAAATGATTAATGATATCAAAACGATCGAAAGTGAATAAGTATCGGATTATCGTGCTTTTCGTGATCACCCTAATTAAGACACTATTACTTAAAGTGAAAGACCTCAAGATCGGGAATGGTGACTCCTTAGGGGTCGCTACCCTAAGGACGTGGTTTAGTCCACGATTATTCTGGTATTTGCTGGTGTGCCTTTGTGCCCCAGCCAGGCCCTATATCTTACTCTTTCTAGCTCTACGGACCTAGTTAGGGGGTATGCATACTTATGGATTAGGTGTCCTTGTCGGTAGGGTACTGAGTTAGCTTTATGCACCAGTACGACTAGGGTACATTTGCATCCTTGGGTTCGTGGTTGAAGGGTACTGTGTCGCTGATATGCACCGGTACGACCGGTGTACCTTTGTGTCCCGGGTTATTGATCTCCCGTTCGAGGCAAATATATATGAATGATGTGATGATTAAAGAAAGGAAGATACTATATTTGAAAGTGGAATATTAATGAGTCGAGCCCAGTGATTTATGATTTTGAGTACCAGTCCACTGGTTATAATAGTGGCCAGGAGCGGTGTGCCCTAGATGATGATTCTTTATATATCCCGGTCCACCGGTTATAATAGTGGCCAGGAGCGTTGTGCCCTGGGTCATGATTCTTTATAAATCCCGGTCCACCGGTTATAATAGTGGCCAGGAGCGTTGTGCCCTGGGTCATGATTCTTTATAAATCCCGGTCCACCGGTTATAATAGTGGCCAGGAGCATTGTGCCCTGGATGATGAGTTTATGTATATTCCGGTCCACCGGCAATAATAGTGGGGGTCCCGAGCTCAATAAAACCAGTTATGTATGTGAATAAAATTATGGGCAAGTACTAATCACTTATAGTGGAACAAGGGCTTAAGGCCTAATTGTTTTGAGTTTGCGTTATGATATGGCTTAAGACCGTAAGTACCGATTGTTCGTAACGATATAATGATATGCTATGTGAATGTTAATTATGTGAATGTTGTATATGTATGTAGCTTGTTTCGTGTGTTGCTTTGCGGGCCTGCTTTTAAGTGGGACTTTAAAGGGTTACTCAGTACCGTAGTACTAAAGGGTTCCATTCGTGGGGGCCCTGCCTATTCAATGGGCAGTGTCCCTTGCAGGTCTTTTCAGGTGCTACTCAAGTGGGCAACGGGGAAGAGAGTAAGGTCTCACCCGGAGCTACTAGGGTTTTTCTCTCTCTCTCTTTGAAATTTCTGGTTTTAAATGTATATGTTGATACTGTAACCACCATGGGTGGATTTCATTCTTGTAAACGTTTGGTACGCTAATCTGATTTAAGTTTGTTGAAATTCTTGCAAATCGTATTTCATTTTCCTTTAGCCTTCGCACTTAGTACTGGAACGGCATGAGTGAACCGGTCTGGTACTAAGTGTGGCGGTAATACTCCCAAAATTCACGGTTTATTAATTTGCTTCCGCTAGTTTCCTTTTAATTAACGAAATTTTTCAGTAGTGAATTTTGGGGGTGTTATAGCCATCCCATTTATGCCACAGTCTTGCATGCTTTGAATACTTGTACACTTAAGATGTGTTAACATCTTCCCCTTGCAAATATATAACATACATGCAAGAATATCTCAAATTGTTTTCAATTCCAAGCATAGACATATTATCAAGAACATTTAATATGATTGGCTCCAATATTAAGAAAGCTAATTCTTCCTTACCTTGAGAATCAATAGGAATATGAGAATCATTAGATGCTCCTACATCATTCTCTCCAAGTTGAGAAGAATTTACCCTCAAATTTTCATCAGTATAATAAGGAGACAAATCACCAACATTAAAAGTTCTTGAAATTCCACCATAATGGTCAGGTAGTTCAAGTTCATAAGCATTATCCCCAAACTTTCTTAGTATTTTAAATGGTCCATCAGCTCTTGGCATTAGTTTATTTTTACGTAAATTAGGAAATCTTTCTTTACACAAATCTAAATAAACTAAGTCACCAGGAGAAGACACATGAGGGTTTCTATGCTTATTCGCTTGAGCTTTATACTTGGTATTAGCTCTTTCAATGTTATTTTTTATTTTCTCATGAAGCAGTGATGCACTGTCGTATGCACAACAAATTTAATAAATAAATCCTAATTTCCAAATACGTAGTATATGGCAAGAAGGAGTCGAACCCACAAGGAATGGAATATAATCAATAATTCTGTAATCGATGTTAAAACCCCAGTCATGCAATAACATATAATTCTATCATCAATATCTAAAGTATGGATAAATAATAAAACATTGTACTCACTAATTAATGAATAAGGATAGGAAGGTATTGATTATGGAATTAGGATATCAAATAATCATAGAGAAAAGAATGATTCTAAATGATTTAACGTTGACCTATAGAAACTCATATTAATTCATCTCTTTGCTTTCTCTCAATTCTAATAAATTGAATAAGCTCTCAATTTATCATCTAACCAATTAATAACCTAGGTTAAGAACACTAGATTCAATTAATGGCAGCATTACAAATGGAAAGCAGTCAACTACGACCATAATCACATAAGCTCGGATCATGCAATCATACGAATTAATGGACAAGATTAATAATTAATCTTTTGCTACTATGGAAACGTTAATTAACAATTACGTATTAATTCCGTTATCCTAGCGTAGATTAAGATCTAAACTAGATAGGTGATCAGTCTAATTAGTTTAGATTCTTAATCTATGATGCGAGATCATTCAATTCCGTCCATCAATTCAATTAAATTTAATTTAGAATCATGAATTCAAAATACATTATCATATCCGAAACCCTAATTCCGTCATCAAATCCTCCTACCTTATACTATCTACATAATTGCAATAACACACAATTAAATGCAATAATCTATAATTAACATCAATGCTTATAAATAAATTAACAATGAAACACCAAACATAAGAAAAATAATAATGCAACAAAGAGAATTGAATTGCATTCAATCAAAAATCAAAACTTGCAATTAAAGAGGAATGGAGAAGAACTTATCGAATTGAATTGCAGATTGTTGATTGTTCAATTGAATACAATGGAGAGAAAGAGAATTGGAATTACAAATTACATGTGGTATCTAGAGAGTATAGAGAGAAAGAGATAATCCCATTCTCGAACTCCCCCCGAACCACACTTTCGAATGTTCAAACTTTAGAAATATATCGGGGAAACGTTGCGCGAACGGTTACAGAAGTTGAGAGAAACACGGTCCGTGTTAGAAAACACGGGACCCCCGTATTTTTAAGTGCTGAAATCTGCCAAATGCTGATTTTTAAGTGCTGAAATTTGTGTGCTGATAGAAAAACACGGGCCGTGTTTCATAAACACGGGGGGGCCGTGTTTCTTGTTTCTTCATTATTTCTTCATGAAATTTCAACACAATCTTCCCTTTGATATATATTCTTCATTTCTAGTATTTTCTTCCATTGATTCCATATCTCTTGATGTGTTCTTTGCTTCCTTTTCTCTTTTCATTGATTTCTCCTTTGAATTTCTTCATTTTTATCTTTTCCTGCAAAATCTATCCAAAAGAGAAAAGCTCGAGAAAAGATTAAATGTTATAAAAATAATGAGGAATAAATGACATTTTTACTTAGCAAAATAACATATAAATCTCATATATCAAGCAGTTGAAAAACGTTTACTCTATCTTCGGCTTCATAATTTTGTAATTCATCTTTTTTCAAAGGAATCATATTAATAGGCATGTGTGGGTTCACTCCATACACCACCTCAAACGGACTAGTTTGAGTTGTACTAGATGGACTAGGATTATAAGCAAACTCTACATGAGCTAACTTAATATCCCAATCTTTAATACTTTTATTAACTAAACCTCTTAATAATGTACCAAGAGTTCTGTTAGTTACTTCAGTTTGACCGTCAGTTTGTGGATGATGCGAAGTGCTAAATAACAATTTAGTACCAATCATATGCCATAAAGTTTTTCAAAAATAACTCTTAAACTTGACATCCCGATCTGAAACTATGCTTTTAGGCACACCATGAAGTTTAACAACCTCTCTAAAATACAAGTCAGCAACATGCGTGCTATCATCAGTTTTATTACATGGAATAAAATGAACCATTTTAGAAAATCTATCTACCACCACAAGAATAGAACCTTTACCACATTAGGTTCTTGGTAACCCTAGGATAAAATCCATACTAACTCCTTCCCATGGTTTATCAGGAACGGGTAAAGGTGTGTATAAGCTTTTATGAAAGTAACTCTTACACTTTTGACATGTAGAACATCTACTTATCATGGCCTGTACATGTTTAACCATTCGTGGCCAATAGAAATTTTCTTACAATAGTTCCATAGTCTTATGTACACCAAAATGTCATGCAATGCTACCTTAATGTATTTCATTGATTAGCAAGTCTTGAATACTAGATCTAGGAATACAAAGTTTATTTAATCTAAAAAAAATCCATCTTGCATGACATAATTTCCATGGTATCCACTTTCTTTACATGCATTAAATATGTCCTTAAAATCTTCATATTGAGGATATAAGTATTTTAACATTTCAAAACCTAAGATTTTTGCATCCATCATAACAAGTAATGTAGATCTACGAGAAAGAGCATCAACCACTACATTTTATTTTCCATCTAAATATTTGATAGAGTACACAAAGGATTGTAAGAAAATTACCCACTTTTCATGTCTCGAATTAACTTTCTTTTGATTATGTAAGTATTTTAAACTTTCATGATCCAAATGTAATACAAAGGGTTTTGGTCTCAGATAATGACTCCATGTCTCTAGACTCCATATGATAGCACAGAATTCCTTGTCATAAGTTGAATAGTTAAGTTTGGCTCCATTCAACTTTTTAGAGAAAAATACTATAGGTTTCTTCTCCTGGGAAATTACTCCTCATATTCCAACTCCACTAGCATCACAAGTTACTTCAAAAAGAAAACTAAAGTTGGGTAAGGATAGAACAAGGGCATTGCAAAGTTTAGTTTTTAGGGTTTCAAAGGCTTGAGTAGCTTCTTATCCCCAATAAAATTCACCTTTTTTCATGAGTTGAGTAATAGGTGTAGCTATAGTAGAAAAATACTTAATGAATCTTCTATAGAAACTAGCTAATCCATAGAAACTTCTAACATCATGAACATTTTTAGGGACAGGTCGTTCCTTTATAGCTCTAACCTTATTAGGATCTACTTTAATACCCTCTCCACTAATAATATAGCCTAGTAAAACTACACTTGGTGCATAAAATCACATTTCTCAAGTTTTCCATATAGTTTAGCTTTCCTTAGCTCATCAAACAATGTCCTCAAATGCACTAGATGATCATAACTATTTTTGTTGTACACAAGAATAACATCCAAATATACAACAATGAAATCACCAAGGAAAGGTTGGAGAACTTCATTTATAAGTCTCATAAATGATCTAGGTGCATTACATAACCCAAAAGGCATAACCATCCACTCATAGAGACCATATTTAGTTTTCAAAGCAGTTTTCGATTCGTCTCCATCTCTAATCCTTAATTGATGATAACCACTTCTCAAATCAATTTTGGAAAATAATTGTGCACCACAAATTTTATCAAGCATATCATCTAACCTAGGCATAGGAAAATGATATTTGATAGTAATGTTATTCACTGCCCTATAATCTATACACATATGCCAAGTACCATTTTTTTGGCATTAGTAAAGCAGGAACACTACAAGGACTCATACTTTCTCTCATAAATCCTTTATCCACAAGCTCTTGGATTTGTTTCTATAATTCCTTAACTTCCTCTAGGTTACATCTATAAGTTGGTTTATTTGGAATAGGCATGCCAAGAACAAGATCAATGGCATGTTCTACACCTCTTTTAGGTAGTAATCTAGGAGGTAAATCATTAGGAAATACATCATTATATTCATCAAGCAACTTAACTAGATTATGATTTTCAATTTTTTGCTTCTCAGGGTTAGAATCTTTAGGAACTAAAGCATAACAAATTCCTTCTTCTTCTATGAATTTTTCCATAGCCTTTTCATGCAAAAATAGTCTATTTTGTCATCACTTAAAGGCATATTATCACATATAAAAGGTGTCAATATATATAATTGCTTTTCCTTTTTCACCACATATTCATTAGTTACCCCATCATGAGTTGATTTTCTATCATATTTCCATGGTCTTTCTAAAAGTAATCCACAAGCATCCATAGGCAAAACATCACATAGAACTTCATCATGGTAATCTCTAATGGAAAATGTGATTAATGTTCTTTTGTTTACTTTAGCTCATTTATCCTTGTTTAGCCATTGTAAAGAATAGGGTTTAGGATGATTAGTAGTCTCTAAACCAAGTTTCTTAACCATTTCTTCACTAACAACATTCGTACATAAACCACTATCAATAATGAGTCTACAAACCATATCACCTATTTTATACTTAGTCTTAAAAATTTTCTCTCTTTGAGTAGGTGTCATAGTAGGTTGGATTTGTAACACTCTTTGAATTACAAAACATGGATCTCCTTCTTCTTCATCCATGGTTAATATTTCATTAGGAGATTCAATTTCTAGGTTCTCATCATCACTACATGGTTCCATGTGTTCTATTACATGCAAGGTTATTGCTCTTTGGTTAGGACAATCTCTAACAAAATGTCCATATCCTTTACATTTAAAATACTGTTTATTTGCCATTTCAACTACCTTATTTTTACCTTTATCATCTCAATTATTACTTTATCATATGAAGATGTTGATTTAGGTGTAAAGGGGTTAGAATAGGGTTTAGTTGAAGTTGAAACACTAGACTTAACATAGGCTTTAGTTGATTTAGTTTGTCTTTAAAATTTTAAAGCCAACTTAATTAAGTCATCAAGAGAATCATAAGAATACATTTCAACCATATCTCTTATCAAGTTATTTAATACACCTAAGTATCTAGCACATTTTTGTTCTTTTCTTTCTTGAACATCACAAATAAGGGCTAATTTTTCAACTTCTCTAGTGTATTCTTATACACTAAATAAGCCTTAACTTAGAGTCCTCATTTTCATATATATATCTTTCTCATACTCTCTAAGCATAAATTTTTTTCTTAGGTGTTTCTTAAGTTTTTTCCAAGATTTTATCTTTGACTTCTCTTGTCTTTCTCTTGTTCTTTTTAAATTATCATACCAAATTCTAGCAAACTTTTTGAACTTAAGAGTAGATAGCTTGTATTTTCTCTCATCATCATACTCTCTAAATTCAAAGATAGATTCAATTTCATGAAACCATTCAAAGAATAATTCCAGATTCAAATCACCATAAAATTAAGGAAGGTCAAGTTTAATACCTTTATCTTCATTGTAAGCACGCCTTACTTGGAATTTATGTGGCCTTGTTTGGTTGCTTGAGCCAAAGGAACTCATCTCATCTTCTCCATCTTCATTATAATGTATGTTTGAATACCCACGTCCACCTTTTGCATGGAATATAGGATTCATCTTTCCTTCCACACTATCGTGTGTGGACTCCATGCAATTTGGCCATGGTCGATGCGCCTCTTAATCGACTAGTTTTGCTTCCACACTTTGTAGTTGGTGTTGAAGTGTTTTTGAGTATGTAGTTGAGCATCTATTCATGTGGTTAGACTCTTGATAGACTCTAACAAGGTACGAACTTCTTCACTTGCCATAGTGAAGGATGACACACAACTTTTTCTTGCACAAAAGAATTCCACAAAGTGTGTATGTGCTGGAATTTCCTTGCAACCAAACAAGGTAGAAATATTTTGCTAATTCCCAAACAATTTGAGGAGCGCTACCTACTGTCTTGATCATGCACAAATGAGGGAAATGTAGCCACAAGAATACAACACGCACGCATGAAGGAGGTTGGTTGGAAGTCGGTCTCCTTTGTGACCCTTATTCAAGCTACATAAAATAATGATGTTCTCGAGTTTTCTTCAACACATAGAGATCCTCAAGTTGAAGATTCGAGTGTTGTGCACCATAGAAGATGTGAAGAAAACAAAGAAGAAGAGTATGGATTGGAATTGGAGATGAAATGGATTGGACCAAGTCAAGGCACACACAAAAAATTTTCAAACTTGCACACCTGACTATATGGTACCAGGGTCGGGTGGTTTCTTACCAGAGTTGGTACGTGAGATAAAAGAATGGAAATGGATGGATAATCGGCCGAGTAATTGGACAAATGGGGAGAGAAAAACAAAGAGCAAAGAACGAGGGAAGTAAAATCTAGGGCTCAAAGTTAGAACCAAGCAAATATACAGGTGGAGTTTCGGCTGATTAAGGAAATGCTAGTCAAAGGTGTTGTGACTTTTGCTATATAGTTGTGGAAGATTGCAACAAGATTGTTGCAAGAATTCAAGATCTTCAATCAAGATTGATCTTATAGATTCAAAAATGAGTTAAGGATGCAAGAATTAGGGAAAGAACATAGCCAGTTCTCGGGGTCTTCTTGCAGAACTCACACAATGATGCAGCCGTTGGTTGGACTTAGAGAGGGAACTTGTTATTTCATGCACTAGAGAACAAAGGAATGTCAAGCTTTGATACCAAAATTTGATGTGAATTAAAGGGGAGGGAAGTGTTGGATCAATTATTCATTGAGTTGTAGAATCCAGCTGATGGAAACTTGAAGAATAAATCTAGTTTTGATGTAGGCTATACTCAATTCAAGTTGCAAAGTATGTCGCAGGTTACTTTGAATGATACCAATCATTCAAAGGCTCAAAGGATGAAGGTTAAACCCTGGGTTTTCCTTGATCGAAAGAGACTTGGAAGGGAGGATAAATGCAGGCCAATTTGGTTAGATTCTAAGTTCAAAAAGTTCTATATTCATCATGCATTAGGAGAGTACAAGGAGATATATATATATGGGAGGGAGACCCGTCGAATACAAGCCTTAAATAAGTCGAGTTCCCTCTTAATTCAAGCCCATTTTAACTCACTTGAATTAACCCCTATATAATATCTAAGCATAATCATAATATCATCTAAATGATACTAATGACTAACATTACAAAGCCACGCAATCAACTATGATACATACATGAAATTACATCAAACCCTAGCTTACATAAAATACACTTAGGGTTTACATTAAGTTTAATATAACTAATGATAATCATCACCATATCTTATTGTAGTGTCATCTCATATATGGCATAGTCTTGCATGCTTTGAATGCTTGTACACTTAAGATGTGTTAACATCTTCTCCTTGCAAATATGTAACATACCTGCAAGAATATCTCGAATTGTTTTCAATACCAAGCATAGACATATTATCAAGAACATTTAATATGATTGGCTCCAATATTAAGAAAGCTAATTCTTCCTTACCTTGAGAATCAATAGGAATATGAGAATCATTAGATGCTCCTACATCATTTACAAAATTACCAAAATACTCCTCTTGTTTGTAAAGTTACTAAGTTACCCCTTTTTACTTAACAAATAAAAAAAGTTCCCTTCATACATATTAAATTACCAACTTTACCCCCTCATACTTGTTAAATTACTAAATTACCCTCCATACTTGTATAATTTCCAAAACACCCTTCATACCTATAAAATTACCAATCTACCCTTCATACTTATATAATTACCAAAATACCCTTCATACCTAATCAAATTACCAAATCACCCTTTAGGTTTGTTAGATTACTAAATTACCCTTCATACTTGTTAAATTATCAATTTATCCCTCATACTTGTTAAATTACCCAATTACCCTCCATACTTGTATAATTACCCAAAACACCCTTTATACCTATGATATTACAAATTTACCCTTCATATTTATATAATTACCAAAATACCCTTCATACCTAATCAAATTACCAAATCACCCTTTAGGTTTGTTAGATTACTAAATTAACCTTCATACTTGTTAAATTATCAATTTATCCCTCATACTTGTTAAATTACCCAATTACCCTCCATACTTGTATAATTACCCAAAACACCCTTTATACCTATAATATTACAAATTTACCCTTCATATTTATATAATTACCAAAATGTCCTTTATACTTGTTAAAATTACTAAATTGCCGTTCAAGTTTGTTAAATTACCAAGATACCCTCTGTACTTATTAAATTACCATATTACTCCTTTTTATTTAAAAATTTACCAAGTTGTCCCTTTTCCATGTAAATTTACTTAAATGCCCTTCTTATTTAAGATTTTACCTAATTACCCTTTTTACTCATAAATTTACAAGTTACCCCTTTTCATGCTAGAATTACCAAAATACCCTTATTACTTATTAAATTACCATATTAACCCTGTTTTATTCATAAAATTACCACTTTATCCCTTTTCATGCTAAAATTACTATAATACCCATAACACATAAAATGTTAATACCCATGGTCCATGTGCATTATCTAACACCATCAACCATTATTATTCACTACTAATACCCATTATCACCTATCATACACACTTATTTAGGCCACACCCTTTATATAAGAAAAATTAATAAAATGCCCCTAAAGCTCATATTAATATTATCTCTACTACAAAACCCTAATGTGCTAGCATATGTATATTCATACATTTTAGTAGGGTATAATGGTTAACTTATTTCCAACAATAATTAAACTTTGCCGCTATCTCAGTTAAAAGTTTAAGCTTTGATTAGAAAAAATTAATACCTAGAAATAATACAAAAATTAACATATTAGTAGAAGATAATTAAAATAATGATTTTTTACCAAAAGATTATTAATTACATATTAATACTAACTATATTTATACCTCAAAATTATTGGTTAAGTAAGCTCAAAAGATGCAGCAAGTCATAAACTATATGCACAAAATAGGGGGAAATATGAGTGGAGAAGGAAGTTGAAATAAGGGGGAAGGGTTGGTTCAGTTGAGGGATTGAGGGCTTCGGTTAAGGGCTTGTGGAGGGGAGTGGGGTAGTGGTTGGGTGCAAGAAGGATGGCAAGGTGTAGGTGGTGGTCGGGGGTTGAAGATTGGTGGCTTAGGGCGGCGGAGACAACAACGATAAGGCCGGAAAGGTGGTACAAAGGAAGGGAGAAGAAGGAAAAGGAAGGAAAAAGAAGGGAAGAAAGGAAGGGGTTGTAGAGGATATATCGATTGGATAAGGTAGGGAGGTGGTAGAGGAGGTGTCAGGGGTTGAGAGGTGGCTTTGGCGGTGGCGGAAAAGGGGAGATGGTGGCACACGGTGGTGGTGTAGGGGGGAAGTCAAGAAGGAGAAGAAAAGAAAAGAAAAGGGAAGAGAAAGGTGGTTGCAGGGGTGAGTGATGGCTATTAAGTTGTACAGAGAGGAATTAGGGGAGGTCAGAGGGTTGGTGTGGTGGTTTGTTAGCTGGTAGAGGCGGCGAATGAGGTCGGCGAAGCAAAAATAGGGGAACAAGAGAAGAGGAAAAGAAAGGAGAAAAGGGGTTCTGTAGGGGACAAGGAATGGTGCTTGAGGAAAGGAAGTGGGTAGGAGAAGAAGGAATAAGGAGGAGAAAATAAGGGGCAGGCAGGTTAGTTAGGTGGAGGTGCAGGGTTGTAGGTCTCATGGCTTGCGGTGGCATGAAGGATAAGAAGAAGAAGATGGGGGAGATGGAGTATGAGAGTTGACTGTGTAGGAGTTATAGGGCTAAAAATGGAAGGAAATGGACTAGAGGGAAGGAGGGAGAGAGAGAGAGAGAGAGAGAGAGGCAAGCTAGCTACCATGGAAAATGTAGAGGGGGAGTTGTAAGGGAAGTAGGTGCTGCATAGTTTAGCTTAATGTGCAAGGGGGAAGAAAGAAGAAGAAGAACAAGAGAAGGAGGCTGGTAGTTCGGTTGGGTGGGGGAAAGGAAGAGAAGGCCAACCTACATGCGAGGGAGAAAAGAAAAAGAAGATGGGGTTGGGTTGGCCCAATCGTAGGAGAAAGGAAAGAAGAAAAAAGAAGGGAGGCCAACAGTGTAACACTCCAAAATTCACTATTTAAAAAAAAATAGAAGCACCTAAATTAAAACCTATGAATTTCGAGTGCGGGAACCCCACTATTATAGCTGGTGGACCAAAAACATACAGGGCATAAATCTCCTAACCACTATTATTGCCCGTGGACCCATCTAGCTCTGACTCTCATGGTGTTTCACTGTAAGTACTTAGTGTATTTCCCATGTCTTAGCATAATTATGTTTGGTTTGTTGAGCATGGAATCCCTTACTATTATTGCCAATGGACCGAAAACATATAGGCATAATATGCCTAACCACTATTATTCGCTGATGGATCGGTCACATAAAGGACAAAACGCCCTAACCACTATTATATGCACGTGGACCGGTCTGGGCCCGACTCAACAATCTTCCACTTTATGTAATTAATGTCTTAAGTGTCTTATTTAGAAGTTTCACCATAGACATGCATGACTAACTCCCTATACGCTTATCCTTCAAAAGGTCACGTCCCATATCATGAGACTCATATACCTCCTAACTTAACCCAACATCCTTTCCTCCTTACCCTAACTCACACTAGAGCCCATCTCTTATATATTTGGGTTAATGCTCACTACTTTTCACCTCCAGTCCCCTCACTGACTCACACTAGGGTTTTCCCCAAAAACCCTAAATTAGGCCTATGTGGCCTATCCTACTCCACCTCACACAACCCAAATCATTTTAATACTCCACACATCATAACCTTTATATTCAACCCTCATCATTACGCCTTACTCCTCAAGATCACGTGTGGTCACAAAACCCTAGGTAATCACATTAAACCCTAACTGGCCACAACAAACCCTAACTTCCTTATTTCCACATGTCACCCCTCCATTTCTCACCTTCCACTTCTTATTTTTCCATACTAATCATGCTCATCCCTAACATGACAATTTCCACCCTCATCTCGTACTCCACTCATCCTCTTCAAATTCTCTTTTTACCACCTTCTCAGGTTAGGGTTTTCTCCCAAACCCTAACTCAGTTTTCTATGTACCCTTATATTGTCTCACGTATTATTTTTCACCCAAAGTCTCCAAACACCCAAAAAACTCTTCCATTACCTTTATCACATCCCAAGTCAACTTTTTATAAATAAATTTTACTCCCATGCAGACTCTAACATTCCTATACAAACCTTCGAACTTTCTCATGCAAGATCCTAAACTCTCTTGTAAACCCTAGATTCTCCCATACAAAACTATAGATTCGATTCTTTCATGCAAAACCATAGATTCTCCCATAAAAACCCTTGATTATTTCACTCTTTTATTTTATTTAAAATCCCCATTTTATTCATCCACTTATGGACCATTAAAATATTTAAGTCAACTCACATCCCTTGGTCAACTAATTTCCCTATGGTCAACTTACTTACCCATTTTCCTTTTTCATCCTTTCCACCCCACTAAACCATATTAAATATCCTTACATGCATGTCTTAAAGGGTCATAACACATTAAATCACATTCCACAATATATGCATAGTAACACATGCCATATGAAAGTAGATAAACATACCTCAATTCCAAGTCGCACTACACATGAAATAGTTATAACAATAAGCATAAGATACATAACACATCATGATATATGGCATAAAAGGCACATAACACACATGAGGCCTTAGTTATACCCTTACCTAATACTACACCAGTCTTAGAGCACGCTCCTACACCTCCTTAGGGCTTTGACTGGTCTCACCTATAAGAGAGAAACACTAAAGATTAGGTTCCTTCCTACTAAAAACACTACTATTTCCTAATTTATTCTAATATTAGGGTTTTGGATAAAATAATAATATAATAATAGTAACACTAACTAAATACTAATTTTGCTAAAGACAAAAGTAATAATAGTAATATTGTAAAAAATGATAATGTAAGGTTTGAAGATTTAACCCTAATAATATTAATGATGATGATGATGATGATGATGATGATGATGATGATGATGATGATGATGATGATGATGATGATGATGATGATGATGATGATGATGATGATAATGATGATGATGATGATGATTATGATAACAATAACAATAACAATAATAATAATAATAATAAACAATAATAGCAATAATAATAATAATGATGATGATGATGATGATGATGATGATGATGATGATGATGATAACAGCAATAATAATAGTGTACATTGAAGATAATGTAAAGTAGGGTTTCGACCCTACTTTGAAATAGTAGTAGTAGTAGTAGTAGTAGTAGTAGTAGTAGTAGTAGTAGTAGTAGTAATAATAATAATAATAATAATAATAATAATAATAATAATAATAATAATAATAATAATAATAATAATAATAATAATAATAATAATAATAAAGCTAAAGGAAACCCTAGGCTCTCTCCTCTCTCCTCTCCCATGGCGAGAACGAGGAGGTCTGCTTCAACGGCCAAGAAGGAGTCGGGCAAAAGGTGTTGGGATTTCATCTTCTATTGGGGCTTCAGTAGAATGCAATGATGGTTTAGGGAATAATAGGGTTTCACAAGATACAAAGGAGATTAACCCTATTCAGGCATGCATGGATCATGCAGAGGGGGACATCGATCATAATTCTAATGAAATCGCAGGGTTGATTTCTCCTCCTTTCGATTGCGAGGGATCCCTTTTTGAAAAGAATGATGTTGAGAATGGCAAGATGGTGGATCATCATCACAACACAATTGATCATCATAAAGGGCCAGAAAATATGGAGGTATCATGGAAGGATAAATTGGTAGGTAATAGGTTGCCGGAAAGAGGATCCAACTTAAACTATGTTCCACCCACAATTGCTAGGAACAATATTCATGTTAATCTGCAGAGGGAGAAGGTGGATTCAAATTATTCTGATTGGAAGTGGGAAGTAGTGGGCTATGTCATTGGTTATCGACCATCTTTGAGACAAATGGAGACTTATGTCAGGAATCTTTGGTCGGGTGTGCAGGAGCCTAAAATATTGATGCATGATCAGGGTTTTATAGTTTTTAAGTTCCAATCCCAGGAAGACAGGGATTGGGTGCTTTCGAGGCCATATTGGTCGTTTCTAAATCGTCCATTCATTTTGAAGGAATGGCATCGAAAATTTCAATTCTCAAAAGAGAAGTTTCAGTTTATGCCATTATGGATCAAACTTGTGAATTTACCTCTGGATTATTGGGATGTCGATTCTTTGAGCAGAATTGGTAGTGCGGTAGGCAAACCATTATTTTTAGATGGAGTTATATCTTCCGGTGAAAGAATATCTTATGCAAGAATGCTTGTTGAAGTGGATGTCTCTAAGAAGCTGGTGGAGTCAATCGAAATCCTAGACCCTGATGGTGATATTATAATGCAGAAGATTGTTTTTGAATGGAAGCCAGCCTTCTATACAAATTGTAATGAGCCAGGACATTCTACTCAGTTCTGTAAAAAAGTGAAGGAGGGGCAGAGGCAGTCTAAACATATAGAGACGGTCACAAAGGAGAGGTCTTACCATCAAGAAGGACTTCAGCAATGGAGGAAGATTGTCAAGACTCCTATGCAGAAAAAGACTCCAGAGGATTTTGCCAACATTCATAAGGAGCTTAATGCTGAAAATGGCACCATGAATGGTTATCAACTTGAGCCCTCGAATGGTAGGCAGTTTGGCAGAACTAATCAAGTTTCTAGTCCTAAGGAACACATGACAATTGATAGGCTTCACACAACTAAAAATTCTAGGGTTTTCAAGATGATTCAGAAGACAAGTTAATACCTCTTAGTTCTTTGCAACATCCTAGTAATCCACAGGCTGAGGAGCCTCGGTTTGTACATTCTTTATTAGAGTAGATCCATGACAGGGGCATGGAATGTTCGGGGTTTGAATAAAACCTATAAACAAAAAGAATTGAGGCACTAGTTATTAGTGCACAAGGTTTCCTTGATGGGTTTGGTAGAAACTAGAGTTAAAAAAGAAAATACTGGTAAGGTTTGTGACAGGCTAGGTCCTCAATGGGAGATATTTAGCAATTATGAGGATCACTCAAATGGAAGGATTTGGTGCATTTGGGATAAAAAAAGGTGTGGTAGGTTCAAAGAATGGCAAGCTATGAGTAGGCCATGCAGATGTTTGTGACTAGGATTCTTTCAAATGTAAAGTTTTATATTACTTTTGTTTATACTTTTAATGATGGTGTTAGTAGGAAATGTTTGTGGCATTGGCTACAGGATAATAAAATTGAAATGGAGCCCTGGATTATTCTTGGGGATTTCAATGTGGTTTTGAAGCCAGAGAAGAAATTCCAAGGTAATGCCATTAATCTTAATGATGTGGAAGATGCTAGAGAGTGTTTAAACTCTCTAATGGTACATGATTTGAGCTACACGGGTTTGAAGTTTACTTGGTCCAATAGAAGTTTGGGTGAGAATCAAATTATGGCTAAATTGGATAGGGTCTTGGTTAATATGCCCTGGACTATCAATATCCCAAACTCTTCTATGCAGTTTTTAGACACTCTGTTCTCTGATCATAGCCCTGCTTTGTTGCATTTAGAAGAGAGGTATGTTAGGGGTTCCAAGAGACAGTTTAAATTTTTTGATATGTGGACCTTGGACCCTCATTTTCTTTCCTTGGTGGATTCTATATGGCAGAGACCTGTTTCAAGGTTTGTTTAGGGTACTTTCTTCAGAAAGCTTAGAGACATCAAGGCTAGTCTTATAAATTTTAATATGGAGAATTTTGGAGGCATTTCCAAAAGAGTTCAGGAGGCAAGGCAGCAGCTGAATAAGATCCAGACTGAGCTTGATTCCTTTCTTCATAATCTAGCCCTATAGGAGGAGGAAAAGAAATATTTGAAGCTTTATCAACATTATGTTCTTTGTGAAGAGAGTTTTCTCAAGTAGAAATTTGGAATTAAATGGTTGAATTTGGGTGATTCTAACTCACACTTCTTTTTCTCAATTATGAAGGTCAGGCAGATGAATAGTGTGATAATAAGAATTCAAGACAATAATGACCAATGTTTTTTCTAATTCAGAAGGGATAAATCAAGCCTTCCTTTCATTTTATCAGAATTTGTTGGGATCAGCCAATAGAGCCACTAGAGACACTAATAATAGTATTTTCTTGCAGGGGCCTTTGGTTTCTGTGGATCAACAACATTATCTGCTTAAGCCTATTTCCCTGTCGGAGGTCAAGGAAGCTTTATGTTCTATTGGCCAATATAAGGCCCCAGGTCCTGATGGTTTCACCTCAGGTTTCTTTAAGGCTTCTTAGTCAATTCTGGGGGAAAGTTTATGGAGATTGATTGTGCATATTTTCCAGACTGCATCTTTACCAAGAAGCCTTACTGCAACAAAATTAATTCTTATCCCTAAAGGTGAAGGAGCTGACAATGTCTATGATTTTAGGCCAATTGCTTGCTGTAATGTGGTATATAAAATTTTAGCTAAGATTTTAGCTAACAGGTTGCAACCAATTTTACCATCCATCATTCATACATCTCAAGCTGGTTTTGTTAAGGGCAGGTACATTGGAGATAATGTTTTATTAGCTCATGAGCTATTTCACTTATACAAAAGGAAAAATGCTTCACCAAGGTGCATGCTTAAAGTAGATATCAAGAAGGCTTATGACTCAGTCAATTGGACTTTTCTAGAAAATATGCTGCTTGGTTTGCACTTTCCTGTCCATTTTGTCCGATTGCTTATGGCTTGTGTCTCCACTGTCAGTTATTCTCTTTGCATTAATAACAACTTGTTGATTCCATTTAAAGGAAAAAAGGCCTAAGGCAGGGAGATCCTTTATCACCATACATGTTTGTGATTGTGATAGAATATTTTAGTAGGATGTTGCAAACTCTCTGGCTAAATGAAGGTTTCCATAGACATCCCAAACGTAAAAAGTTGAAGATCATCAATCTTGCTTTTGCAGATGATTTACTTTTATTCTGCAGGGGTGATTTAACTTCTGTAACTGCTATTAACTCAATGATCCAAGCTTTTGCTGCTGCCTCTGGTTTATCTATTAACCCTGGGAAAAGTTTTATCTATTTTGGTGGAGTATCTCAGGAGGTGAAAGGGTCTATTATGTCACAACTTCAATTTCAAGAAGGGAGGTTACCTTTCAAGTATTTGGGAGTTCCTTTGGATGCTTCAAAATTGAAAACAGCTGATATGCAATCCTTAATACAAAAAATCACAAAGAAATTACAGCACTGGGCAAATAGATTACTTTCTTATGCTGGCAGATTACAATTGTTGAAGTCTGTGATCTTTGGTATTACTATGTATTGGAGTCTGTTGTTTTTTCTTCCCAAAAAATTATTACTGAAGATCATTAGCCTTTGCAGAGTTTTTCTGTGGACAGGGAAAACATCCTCAAGCAAAAGAGCTCTTGTCTCCTGGGAAAATGGTATGCTTGCATAAAAGGGAGGGAGGTTTGGGTTTAATTGATTTAGTTGTTTGGAATACAGATGCAGTTGGCAAGCATATGTGGAATCTGTATAAGAATAAAAATTCCTTATGGATAAAATGGATCCACACTTATTTCATTAAAGAGTAGACTGTCACAGACTTTACATTGCCATGCACAACCTCCTGGATTTTAGTCAAACTCATTGGTCTAAGGCCTAAGCTAAGTCCAGTTTTCTACCAGTTTTAGTCACAAGACACTTATAGCATTTCTGCAGTCTATGACCTAATTCGATCTAAAGCTCGTAAAGTGTATTGGTGGAAGGCCATTTGGTCCAACCCAACTGCTCCTAAGCACGAATTTATTGCATGGCTGGTTACACACTCAAAACTTCCCACTAAAGATCTAGTGGCAAAATTTCTTCCTGGAATACCTATGCAATGTTGTTTTTGCTCTCAGTAGGAAAATCTCAGTCATATTTTCTTCCATTGTCAAGGTTTGCAATAGATTTGGGAAGCAATCAGGAAGGTGTTTAGAGAAAGAAGAAGACATTACTCTTGGCAGTCTTTGATGAAAAGCTTTTTTTTTTCTCATACTAGAGGTGTTGCTAAGGCACAGTTTAGGATAGCTTTTTATGTTATTAGCATATATGAGGTGTGGAAAGCTCGAAATGCATGCATCTTCACAAATGTTAGTGTGAAAATGCAAAGGATAGTCTATCAAATCTCTTTAGTTATGTCATCTATTTGTAATCATTCTGCACATAGTGCAAAGTTAAGTGGTTTCTTAGGTAAAGTAGATCAATTCTATAGCTTGGGTTGTACCTTTTCTCCATGATTAATATATAACTTTTATTTTTAAAAAATAAATAATAATAATGATGATGATGATGATGATGATGATGATCACAACAACAACAACACATCCATATAATAATAATAATAATAATAATAATAATAATAATAATATAATTGAAATAAAACATAACAGGGCTTCAACCCTCAATAGCAATAATAATAATAACATTAGTAGTAGTAAAAATAATAATTGAAATAATGGAAATATATTAAAATTAAATAAATCAAGCTTGTATAAATAGGGTTTAAAGGTTGAGAGGGTTTGGGGTACCACCTTGGGTTGGTGGTGATAGGTGGCACCGACGGTGGTGCACGGCGGTAGCCGAAAAAAGAAAAAAAGGGAGAGAGTTGAGTGCTGGGAAAAGAAGAGGGAGAAAGAGGGTGGAAGTTGGGGTGTTTATGGTTGCCTAGATGGAGAGGGGTGAAACAAAGGTGGCAGCGCGCGACGACGGTTTTGGCGGCCAAGAGTGGAGGAAAAAGAGAAAGAGAAGAGGAGAGGGAGAAAAAGGAAAAGAATAGTAGGGGTGTTTAATCATTGGGAGTATAATTTTTATTTATATAAATCTATTTTTGTTTATAATTTTTTATTTGAATTTAATATTAATTTATTATTATATCATTTAACGAGAAAAGTAGAAGTCAGAAGTCTATATCTATTACTTTTTTCGTGTTTAAAAATTTATTGTTACATATTTTAAAAATAAATTTTAATTATTAATTAATTAAAAAATATAATATATTATAACATAAAATATAATTATTGTATGTATTAAAATATTAATAAATAATAATATTATCGAAGTAAGACTAATATCTTATTTAAAAAATGTCTAATATAAATAATTATTTTATATAATTAATTTTAATAAATAACTCTAAGACATAAATCATTAAATCAGTTACGTGAACTGGCCTGTGCGTGAAACTCGAAGCCGCCGCACGGAGTTCCAACGCTAAATTATCTGAGAGAGCGATAAAATTTGGATGAACGAGAGACTGAAAGTACTACAAGCCCGAAAGCTAAATTGATGCAAAAAAGGACAGAGAGAGGTAGGTGACTGGGGCGGGGGAGACAAAGATGAGGGCGCGATCAATCGGTTTTTTCATGTTAATGGTGATATTTACAAAATCAATAATTATTGGCAAAACATTCGCCGAAAGCGTTACCCCTGAAGAAGCCAAACTACTGAGGGACGAGGTATTCTTCCATTTGCTTCCTTCTGCCTTCTATCTACTAATGTCGACATCTCGTTAATATTCCCCGAGCAAAACTCTGGAAACAAATATTATATCATTCAATTACTTCGGTAAGTGTGATTTTTCGCGGTCGAACAAGTAGTAGGCTTTTGGTAGTCGATGGAGATCCGGTATATCACTTACTTGTCAAAACTTGAATGTTATCACGCAGTTTTAGCCCTGTTACTAGACATAACTGGTATTGTATTGAGCTAAGAAAATTTTAAATCTTGATGCATTTGATGGTCGTCGATTCAGCGGGGATGACCTTCGGCGTAGTTCTGGTTTAAGATATCACTGCTATTTCCGCCCCCAAAGAATTACTCGATTGTGGTGCTTTAAAGCAAGTTGTTATTTCATACGATGACTAAGCGGCAATGAGATAGTCAACTTTGTGTTAATGAGGCTATATGTTGATGGGACACACTTGAAATGAGATTGTGATGATTCCTGTGTTATTATTCAAGAAAAAAAATATTGTGACGTGTGTTGCTGTCCTGGCTTCTCTACGTGAATTATTATGAAATCAGAGGGTGATATACATTCTGATATTTGAATTTAAACAGTAGATAGAGCACTGGATAAAAATATGGCGCAGGCCGTCTTTGTGAGGGTTGATTTTATTCCTGAACTATCTGCTATTTGCCACTTTATTCTGAAGCTTAATCCTGGAGGAAGATCGATGGTTGCTTCTTTGTTTTAGGTTCGTGACATGTTCTATCATGCATTCAATGGGTACATGAAGTATGCTTTTCCACATGATGAATTAAGACCCTTATCGTGTGAAGGAGAAGATACTCTTGGTGGATATGCGTTAACATTGGTAAGAATAAAACTTATCCCGAGTTGGATATGCTTATCCACATGATTTCTTCCTCTGTTGTTTCAGCTGGTGCATCTATTTGTGCCCCCTGCATGTAAAGGGAAAATGTTTTAAGAAAGGGTTGATAGATCCTTTTCTGTACCACTTCCAATGTGATCCTTCCCTTTTCTAGGTCGATTCATTAGACACATTGGCTTTGCTTGGTGATAAAGAACGCTTTGCTACTTCTGTAGAGTGGATTGGAAAGAACCTTCGGTTTGATATAGTGAGTATTCAGAAACTTGTTTCATAGCTTAGCTACCCGTGGTGCAGTTTATTTGTATTTGTTGGTACACATGATTGATTTATGTCTCTAGTCCATACCACAATTGAGAAGTATTGTTTGCTTATGTTAGTAATTAAGACTTCATTGGAAAAGATGCCAGTAAATGCCCACACTTGATGACTATAGTTGGAAATAGAAGCAGTCTAGCTTGCGAAAGTAAAGCTACATCTATCTGGCTTGTATATAGTAGGCAGTAGGCACAGTTTGAAATATGTTTTGAGCTGAATATACATTCTCAAGATCTGTATGCAAGAAAATAAGAGCTTGGATAACACTTTTATGAGTTTTTTAGCCTCAAATTCTCTTGGGAATTATTCTCTGCAGGAAATTCCTTTTGCACTTGCATCAATAAGGCCTATACCTCACTCGATTCAGCACTTTTGTACCTTAAAAAGTAACAAACCCATCAAAACATGTGTAAGATGTTTGTGGATTGTTAGGCTGTTGCTTCTTGCATATGCCCACTAGTAATTTGCAGTGAGGCACAAGTCTATGTTTATCTATCTTCAGCACATGAACAATGCTAGTCTATTATGACAATTTTTATTTTTCCTCATAAAAAATAATAACGGGTCTTCTGAACTCAAGTTGCCTTTTTTTTTTTGTCACATGTACAGAATAAGACGGTGTCTGTTTTTGAAACGACTATCAGGGTTCTTGGAGGTTTGCTATCTGCCCACCTTATCGCAAGTGATTATGCTATGGTATTACTTTATTGTTTTGCAGATTTGTTAATAAAATGATTTTATATTCTTATGGGGGGAAATGGAAGCTGTAATGATATACGAGGTGAATGTCAATAACTTAACAAGTGAACCTGTGAACTCTAAATTTGAAGTTCTATTTATTGTTGGATCTAGTCAACCACAAATATAGTTTTGAATATGTATTTGCTTGGTCTGCGTCATGTCATGGGATTGACATTTTCTCGTTGTCCTTCCTATGCAACACTTAGCTTACATACCTTGCAAGTGCCCACTAAGTAATGTTTTTACAATGTCATGCCAAACCTACCTTCAAGAAAGATGATTGAACAACCAACAAAACTTAGAGGGAGAGAGAAATAGTGCTTGTGTGTATAAAAAGAATAATTTTATTAAAAATAGAAGAGAGCTTTATGCCTTGGTGAAGAGCAACTGCAGCGCTCCCTCTTATAAAGGTGAGGTTGGTGTGACCAAATTACTGAAAGCAAAAAAAAAAAAAACTTAAAAGGAAAATAACAAAGGTGATAAAAAATAACAATGAATATGTTAAGAGAATTAATTTTCACCACTAATGAAACTTTTACAATCTAATGATAATCCTTATGTTAGCTATGTTGTCGTGAAAAGAGACCAACTAAGGTACAAAGCTACAAGCAGGTTTAAGTACCTTATATTACTAACCTAAATCGTTTGACAAGATAATAGAACATTATTAAGTCCCATTGATAACAAGTAGTGTAGATGCAAAAATGTACCTTTGCAAAAAAGTACCTAGGATATTGGTTCTGTATTTGACAGTATTAAAATATGAAGAATAAACGGAAGGATGATCCAAGTGGTACATCAAGCGTGTGTAGTTGCATTTAATTTTTTCAAAACACACCTTACCTAGATGTTTTACTACTCCTGTCAAAATACAAACTATTAGGCGAATTTCTATTTAATCTCATTATAATTTATTTGCATATAATCTAATAAATTCACATAGCACCAAGCAAGCATAACTCCTATATATTGTCACTATGCAAACACTGGAACAAGGCACACACCGTGCAAGTCGCATCGGGTTGTAGCACACATGCATGATTTTTGGGAGCAAAATCAATGAACATTGCCATGACACATAAAATAATGGAGAAATTATTATCAAGAACTTAACCATAGTTTAGGGATTCATTTTCACCCTTAACATAAATGTTGTAGCCCCTTATGATGTAAATATTAACTATATGAAATGTAGATAAAGTTAGAGAAAAAGAAAGAACAATAGGGAGGATCACAAATCTCCAAACCTCCAACTAGTAGACGATCAAAGGTCTCGGGTGGACTCTCAAAGCTCTTTGATTCTTTTTCTCCATGTGCTAAGATGATGATTGGATGGAGTTTTGGTGAATGATGATGATGATTGCTTTGGTTTTGATAAAGTTGTGTGTTGGTGCCTCAATTGCTAGTCTTCTCTCAATTTTTTCAGTTAAATATTAATATTTGTTTTGAATAAGCAAATAAATATCATTAGTAAGTAATGTAAATAATAGTTAGAATAATAGATAACAAGTTAGCAATTGTTGCAGTTTTAATTTATTGTAAATGTGTATAAATGTGATATAGTAATATTTTGTTATCAATAACTTTAATATTACAAACTTGGATGCTAAAAAAAAATAATCAACAAATGTAGTGTTATTAGGACAATTCAACATATAATAAGTCTATTAAATATTTCTAATATAATATAGAGCATTAGTTTATTAAATAATTATATTAAAATGATCAATAAATAGAGCATATTGTGGAATAGAAATGAAAGTTCACGTTGCAATGACTCAAAACATAATTTATCCTTTATGATGCTTTGATATGACACCGCAATCAAGACTAAACCACAATTTCATTGCATGATTCCTAAGCTCAAAAATCTTAATTAAAAGGCGGATGGATGATTTCTCCATTGATTTATTGAGTTTGGATGAAATCTTGATGAGAAACAAATTAATTTATAAAAATTTAGGGATTAGTATTGCATTCTCAAAGTTCGTGAGTTAAGGGTGTTTACTTAGGTATATAGAGTTGGTCTTTTTAGCCTCTAAGATGGGTTAGGAGTCTTACACATTGTCATATGATAGTTGCCGAAGTTTTGTAAAGGAGAGACATCGAAAAATCCATTTCAAAGAATTAGCTCAGAGGCATCGGACATTAGATCTTAGGGGTTGATTGATTGTGCTGCATCCTAATTTTCACACTAGAAAGTTTTACATTTTGAAACATTTTGTAGAAGTGCAAGTAGAAGAATACGGGGTGTTATTGCCACATCCAACACAGGAAAGGCACAAGATATACCTGATCCATGCCGGATGCAAGCTAAAACAATTCACATCTAGGGATCAGGTTTGGTTAGCACTTAGATTTCAAAGGTACAAGAAACAAAACAATATCAAATGAAATAATCAAGATAGAAACAAGTAACAAAAGAAAATATATTTATTTATATAAAAAGAGATTTAAGCTAGATACAACATACTCATAAATTAAAACAATAAACCGAAATTCTAAACTAGGCCCCTACCCAAATCGCATTTGCTAATCTACATCCAAGCGTAGACCTCCACAACTAAACGTGTAACACAAAATTTGAAGAAAAATAATAGTATTAGAAAAAACGTTGTGAGTAAATATAATCTACTAAAAGCAATAGCATGTAACACATAAGACACATAGGATCATGCTCAAACCAAAAAATACTGAAAACATGACGAAGGATGACCCATGGTCAAATCCACTTGAATCATTATTCGCACTACTTATACCGTTCAAAATTCTAAAAATATTTTAAAATACAAAGAATTACATTTGAGGCACGAATGACCAAACCAATGGCAAAAAACTACTCAGAATGCCAAAAAGGTTAAATGATAGTTTTTCTCGAAAAATACTATTCACAAAATTGCTATTCATGTTTAACGAAAAATGTCGTTTTATACCGAGAAAATTCATTAAAAAAAAATCGTCAAACAATTATCATCAAGAATTACTATTTACCAAGAAAAATACTAATCACTTCCAGTTACTATTTCTGAGGTAAATTCAATAGATCATTGACCCCTAATTACACTAAAATAGTTTTTTGGGTTACTTATTCATTTTAGTAAAAATATTTACTATAAGACTACTATTCCTCTAACCTTACCTAGGGTAAATAGACCAACAACTCTTTGAATGATTCATGAACATTAAGAACATGCCTAAACCATTCAAACTTTCAACCAAAATTAAAAGCCCTTAAGTTTTAGCTAACATATTATTTATAAAAGTTTAGTTAGAAATTGTAAGGATTATCATGGTATTATCTAATTAAGTAAAATCCATAAAATCATCAAGAGCACATGAAGATGCTTAAGAGCACTCAAGAACATCTAAACTTATATTTCATGCTTGAATTAAACCACCAAAATATGCTTGAATCCAAATATCAAAGGTCATCCAAAGATTACGAGGATTACATGGTATCATTGGATTAAACAAAACCACAAAGAATCAAAATCAAGTCCTATGGTCCGAAATCCTAAAAATCCATCAAACATGACATAATCAACCTTAACACTATAAATCATACTAAACACCAAAGTCTATCAACTTTTAGTATGTATAATGTTTACCTTTAATCTCTTAAGTTCCCTTAGTAAGAAAAGAACAAGATAAATCTAGAAATATCATAAGAAAAATATTAGGAAAGCCATCAAAAACTAAATCAAAGGAGCTAGAATTGAAGATAAAGGACGAACATTTTTATTTATTTATTTATTTTTTTCCATTAAAGCTAGAAGAAGAACTAAGCTTCATCCATGGTGGGATGGCCATGTAAGGCCATAGAATTTTGATGGAGAAATGTCGAGAATGGTTTTGTGGAAGGGGAGAAGGAGTGGAAGAAAGATGACTCATAAATCTATTAAGTAAAAGACTTAGGAACTAAGTAAAGTTATATAGGGTAAATGTGTCATTGCACTTGTAAAAATATCAACACATGCACCCATCGTGGATAGAGTAGGTGGGGCAACTCCAACCACACAAAAATAAGCGATGGCAATGCTTAGTTGAAAAGGAAAGGCTAGGAGGAGAACATTTTGGTATAGGGTAAAATGGTAAACTCAAAGTTAAATTAGAAAAAAATCTAATTTTGCTACAACAACAAGGGAGCCACAAAATTGAAAGTATAAATGAGAGTTTCTCATTCATGTTAATCAATAATGAAAGACTATAATTGATCCATGCAATATTAGATAAAATTTAGAAGGCAAAACATCATTAATAGTCCAAAAGTATTTGAAATAATAAAAAAATGAAATGAATAATAATGAGATATTTTTTTGTTTGTATTTAGCTCAAGAATACTAAAATAAGATGATTTCCAAAGTTTTGTAAAATTTAGATAACCAAAAAAGGCTTAACGGGCTCAAGACACACAATTAAGGACCACCAGAACATAAATAGTACATTTTTGGTAAGAACTTGTTTGAAATTTTGAAAACGCTGGTAGATTTGTTTTAGTCAGATCAAATTCTAAATAAGTTAGGATTTCGAGAAATGGGGTATTATTGGAGGTAGTAAACAGGTCAAACTTGTTGGGTTTAGGTTGGGTAAATTTGGATAGGATTAAAATCAGGTTTGCTATGCAATTGGGTAGGGTTTTGGTGCCCTTTAGGTTTAGGTCTAATTCGGGTAATAATGATTCATACCAGATCCATATTGGGCTGGGTCATTTCGGGTTAGGAGAATATCGGTCCGAGTTTGGGTCTAACGTATTTGGTTTGGATTTGATTCAGATCTACAGACTCTAGGTTGGATTGAATTTGGGTCAAGTTGATTCGGGTTTATAGAATCTCGGATAGTATCGGGTTCGGGTTAGGTTAATTAAATTCAGAATTTGTGTTGATATTAATTGTTATTAATTTAATATAATGAATAAATTGAATTTTGTGATCTATTATTATTTTTATGCTTATTATAGTAATTTTTGTTATAATGATAGTATATGAATTGATATATCAAGTTGGTATTATAAAATATATAAAATATGTAATAATAATGATAATAATATATTATTATCATTATCATTATTATTCTTATTAGAGTTATTCTTATAAATATTATTATTATTATTATTATTATTATTTCGATAAGTAAGAAATTTTATTACTTACGAAAAGGAGAAAGATTACAAACCAGATATCAACCTACCATACAGTTAATAAGACCAGCCCACTTTTGGAATTTAACCTTATAGTGTGGGTGCATTAAATGTCTAGCTACAGCTAAGACAATAGCTTGACTAATACTATCAACATCCCTACTTTGGTCTTCAAAAACCCTCAAGTTTCTCTCATACCATACATTTGCAATATAAGATGAAAAAAGAGCTCCTAGGATCTGTTTTTTCTGTCTATTTTGTCTAGATCTTTTCAACAATGACTGCACCTCCTGTTGCCACCCTTGAATAGGGTCCCCCTTCTGTCAGCACATTTTCGAATTTTCCTCCATATAGCCGTTGTAATAGGGCAGTGGACAAACAAATGGTCCCGGGTTTCTAGACCCTGTTGGGAGAACACACACTACTCCGATACATCCATACTAATCTCTCGAAGTTTAGCTTTATTCATCAATCTATCCCTGAAAGCCAACTAAAGAAGGAAACTGTGCCTTGGCAAGTTAAGGGAGTTCCACACTAGCTGGGACCACTTTTGGTTTTCCTGTTTGGGACGCACAGCTTCATAAGCAGCTTTGATGCTATAATTAGTATAACCATTTGAGCACCGCGAATGGAGAAAACTTTGTAGCTGAGAGCGTACGAGTAAGATTCTTTGAAACAGCCAAGAAGTATAAGTAGTGGGATTATACTCCCACACACTTATATTCTTAAGGTAAACAGCATGAATCCACTTCACCCACATCAAATCCTTCTTAGTAGCGATATTCCAAAGGAGCTTACCCAAGGCACACTGATTCCAAATTTCCAGGTTGAGGAAACCAAGCCCACCCTCGGCCTTGGGAGTAGAAATCTGTTCCCATGAAACTAGTGTTCGTCTTCGAACATGTATCTTTCATGACCAAAGGAAGTTTTGACAGAGACTTACGAACTGATGGAGGATCTTTCTTGGTAGTAGGATCACTTGACTGAAATATAGCTGTATACTAAATAAATGTTATAATTATATAAATAATTATAATGATTGTTATAAATGTTATAATATTTATAATTATCAAATTAATTATAATAATTATTGTTATTATTATCATCTTTAGAAATACAATAATCATTATTATTAGAGATGCAAATATAAATTTTATTATTGCCATTATAATACTATATATTATAATTATTATATTTACAATTATAATTTTTATGTTTATAATAATAGTAATAATAATAATAATAAAAATTTCTATAATCTATTCCGATTGATGCTAATATGATCATAAAATAAAGTGAGGATAATAGAATCTTATTAGTTTTGTTTAGTTTGTTATATGGATTACATATTATTATTTTTATCTAAAATTTTATTAATAAGATAGTTTATTGAAGTTTATGCAAAAATTTATACGAGGTAAAATATTACCTTTGTGGATTGAATTGGACTTTAGTGTGGATCAAGTTTGGAATTATGTATGGGTATTAGTTGGGTTCGAGTGGGTTTTTTTTTAGGTTTAGGTTATTTTGGTTTGGATTATTATTGGGCTGGCTAAGTTTGGGTCAATTTTTGATTGGTTTGGGTTGTTTCAGGATTTTGGGTAGAGATCGGGTTTAAATTTTCGGGTCCAAATTGAGTTTCAGATTGGGTCATTTGAGTTGGGTCAGCTTTAATTGGTCTACGTATTAAAGATTGACCAAACTCTCCCTAGAATTCTGAGGGCTATTTTTGACAACTTCAACTTAGGGCTCAATTTATGCCATGATTAAGTGATATTTTGGTAAAACAAAAAACATGGTGTCTTTCTTGGCTTTCCAATATAACTTGAACAATCTTAATCTAACTTCAAATGAAGAAATTATGTGGAAAATACATTGTTTAAATAACTTTTGGAAATCCTAAATTCCTAATGACTGGTGGTTATTGCATGCATGCACGTCCCAAACACCTTGCTTTAACTACTTTTCTTCCTTAATGTCCCCCAAACTTATGGTTTAAGGGAGCTTAAGTTTTCTTTTGTGGGGAAATTAAGCAAAGATAGGACGATTCAACCAATATAAAATTATAGCATAAAATGTGCTTATTAGTCAACTCTTACTCAACCTTCCCGAATAAAAGATTCTAGAGCCCACATTAATTAGGAAAATGCGAGACTTGTTTGGACTATTCTTCTCTAGATTATTCATACCTTTTCTACTAGAGTGGAGTGCTATTGAGTTTTACAATGTTTAGAATATCAATTGTTACACATGTATTTGTAATATTCCACCAGAGTTTACACTATTCTAGAATATATTAAAACCCTCTAGAAAAAATGAAAAAAATAAGCAAGATGTGATATTTTGCACAAACTAAGACTTTCATCTTCATTGAGTCCTTGATGGTCTTGAATGCCTCAATCTAGTCATGGCTGGCAATAAAGTCGCAGTTGCTTTTGCGGTTGCGGCTGAATTATCGCAGTATTGGAGCGTCAAGAATGATAAATTATATGTTGCGGTCATCATCGCGTGAATTTTTATTTTTATTTTACCATATTCTCTAATTATTATTTATTGATTATTTGAATATTAATATTCAATAAACTAGTGTATATTATATTAAAAGTATTTAAGTGGGTCATTATATGCTAAATTGTCCTAATAACTCTAAATTTGCCTTGGAATGAAAAAAGGCATGGTATTTAGTAGTATATGTAAAGGTGATGCTGGAGCATTCATTATCCAAGGTATTAATTTAGTTGTTAATTTCTCTAAGTTAGGGGGACATAAAAACCTTCTCACTTGGACTAATTAGTTTAACTAAATCCCAAGCCATGAAAGCCATGCAAAACTTCAATGCAGCCACCACCTTTTGCACCTTAGTGGCTCATTCTTTTGGCTTAAATGACTCACTACCCAGCCAAGGATAGACTACAGTTCAAGTCCTAAAATAGCAGCCCCAACAACACTTTTCTGGGCAGATGTGGGCACTAGCAGCAGCAACAGCTATAAGTATCATAGGGGGCAGACATTTTTTGGAAGAAAAGAAACCTATGCTCAGGCTATGATGGCACTTTAGGTTTACAGCAGAAAAGTTACTTTCTGCTTTATGCTTTTAATAATGTTTATAGTCTTTAGCATAAAAGCTACTTTTCTGCTTTATGCTTTTAATAATGTTTATAGTCTTTAGCATAAAAGCTACTTTTACTTTTTTACTTTTAAATGATGTTTTTAGCTTAACTTAGCTTATCAACTTGTAAGGAGCCTCCCACGTCAGATGTAAGACATTGGGAAGGTCCCAAACAATTCTGATTTCTCTATTTCAGCTAGTACAAAGTCAACTTTAGTTTTGGTTAGGATTAAACTAGTTAAAGTTAGTCTCTTTGACAACTAACTAGTTTGATTAGTTAACCAAACCAGTATTTTTTTTTGTTGAGTTGTATTACAACTAAATGAGACCCAACACTCTCCTATAAGTGTTGGGCTCACACTTGAATGAAAGAAACTCAAAATTTGGCTCTCGTATTTCTCTCAGCAGAAATCAGTAACCTTCAATTCTAGTGCATGAGTTTGAAGTTTGAATCCTAACATCTCACAAGATTTATCCTAAGTGTTGAAACCTTAGGTGTTTCTTGTTAGTATATGATCTAAGGAGGTACCAAAGATCATATTCAACCCATTTTCTCCACCCTCTTCTCTGTTTTCTTATTCAGTTACCCCCCATTGATAACAACCTTCCTAACTTGACCCAATTTGTATTGGCATATGCATCAAAAGGTAATAAATAATAATACTTTATTATTGTTCAATAGTAATTTAGTTTAAGATATACATAGTAAATGAATAAGAAAAAATTATTATGCATGCTTTTTTGGGTAGATTTAAGAATTCTCAATAAATTGGTGATCCCGATTTATTGGCGATACTGATTTATTAGGGATTTAACATCTGATAAATGTGAAATTTTAAAATCGTAATGTATTGGTAATTTTGTGTCGCATCTGGCTTAAAAACTGCTAAATAGTGGCCGTTACACTATAGCGGAACTGCTATTTAATTGTATGAGTCATGGAATCTTCTTCGGTCTCACACCTTGATTTTTCTATTAGAGTGGAGTGCTATAGAGTTTTAGAAGGTCAAGAATATTAATTATTGCACATGCAATATTCTACTAAAGTTTAAACCACCCTCAATTTTGATGGAACCTGCGATTAATACCCCTGTTCCTCTTCTAACAGAAAGGTAAATACTCAAGAAATTAATGAAACGATAAAGAGAATGAGAAGTTGTATTGATTTTCAGTGTATAAGAACAACCAGGAATTCGAGGCCCTGGCACCTCCCTCTCACAGACCTAGCAATATTCCCCCCTCTCTCTCTCCTCGCACCCCCGGCTCAATTTATCCCCATTCCTGCCCCCACGTCACTAACAGAAAAGGATACTAACAGACAACTAATAACTGAAAAGATTTCACCCACACAGACTCTGTTATGACCCGTCACCCCCTTGCATAATAATAAAACCAATTATAAAATAAGCCTGCAATTAACCCCCCTCTTCTCGGCCCATAACAGTGATCCCATACATTTCACTCCATCTTATTCCTTCTGCCCCTCCTAATATATGTATACTTCACCACAGGCCTATCATTACCGCCCCCATAAACTTTCACCTTGTCCTCAAGGTGGAAGGATGGAAATTGTTGGTTCAGTTGCTCAAACTCCTCCCAAGATGCTTTGAATTCTGGCAGATCCTTCCATTTAATCAGTACTTCCAGCACCCCCTTATCAGTGTACCTGAGGCCAGCTACTTCTTGTGGTTCCACTCTCCACTCCAATTCTTCCGTAAGCACGATAGGGAGTGGTTGGACCTGCTGCCCTTCCCCTAATGCTTGCTTGAGCATCGAGATATGAAAAACGGGGTGGATGGTTGAGGATTCTGGTAGCTTCAGTCTATATGCTACCTGACCAATCTTTGCCTCCACTTGATAAGGACCGAAGTACCTTGGTGCCAGCTTTTCGTTAAGACACTTAGCTAGAGATCTCTGTCTGTAAGGTTTCAGTTTGACATACACCCAGCTGCCCACATCCAATTCCTGATCACGCCTCCTACGGTCAGCTTGAACCTTCATTCGAGCTTGAGCCCGCTGGAGTTGCTGCTTGAGTTCTGCCAAGGCTGCATCTCTGTCCTGTAACTCCTGTTCCGCGGCTTCAATAGGAGTGCTGCCCTTCTCATGCCGCAACAGAGGGGGAGGCTCCCGACCATATAGGGCCTTAAAAGGCGAAGTCTGAGTGGCCGAGTGAAACGACGTGTTATACCAATATTCTGCCTAGGGCAGCCAACGCACCCACCGCCTTGGTTTATCCCCTGCAAAACAGCGGAGATAAGTCTCCAAACTACGGTTAACTACCTCAGTTTGCCCGTCCGTCTGCGGATGATAAGCTGAACTATAACGGAGAGTGGTTCCCTGCAGCTTAAATACTTCCTTCCAAAAGCTGCTCACAAACACCTTGTCCCTGTCTGAGACCATTGATTTCGGCACACCATGAAGGCGCACTATTTCTCTGACAAACACAACAGCTATAGACGGGGCATTAAAAGGGTGTTTAAGGGGGATAAAATGAGCATACTTCGTTAGACGGTCGACCACTACCATAATGCAATTAAACCCCTGTGAGGAGGGCAGCCCCTCAATGAAGTCAAGTGAAATATCCTCCCACACTTGCTGGGGAATGGGTAAGGGCTGCAGCAACCCTGCTGGGCTCATTGCTTGGTACTTATTCTGCTGACACACTGCACAACTAGCTACAAACTCCTGTATGTCCCTTTTCATCCCCGTCCAATACAGCTCTCGGGCCATTCTTCGGTATGTTTTCAATACCCCTGAGTGTCCTCCCATTTCCCCTGCGTGGAATTCAGCCAACAGCCTGGGAATCATGGCCGACTTCGCTGGAATAACCAACCGTCCCTGATATAAGAGCTCTCCTGCCCTGAGGGTATAACCCTGCTCCTCTTCTAACCCCTTCAGTAACCTTAGTTTCAGTGGCCCCAAACAGGGGTCAGCTTCTATTTCAGATTGCTGGGAGCACAACAAATTTGTCCATGCAGTTGAGATAGCAGATAGAGTGGCAGCTTCTAGCCGGGATAATGCATCTGCTGCCTTATTTTCACGCCCCGGTCGGTACTCTATCTCAAACTTATAACTCCATAGTTTGGTAACCCATTTCGCATGTTCCTCTGGAATCACTCTCTGTTCCAACAAGTACTTCAAACTTCGCTGATCCATCCTCACCTTGAACTGCCGCCCTACCAAATAATGCCTCCATTTCTATACTGACAGCACTATAGCCATCAACTCCCGTTCATAAACTGACTTCAATCGTGCCTTTGTACCTAGCGATTGACTGAAGTAAGCAATGGGCCGTTCCTGCTGCATCAGAACTGCTCCTAACCTAGTACCGGAGGCATCGGTCTCTACCACGAATGGTTCGTTAAAATTTGGCAACCCCAGCACTGGAACTATCACCATGGCCTGTTTCAGATGCTCAAATGCCTGCTGTGCCTCTGCATTCCAGCGGAAGTTGTCCTTCTTGAGTTGCTCGGTCAGTGGCGCAACAATCTTCCCATAATTTCTAACAAACTTGCGATAGTATCCGGTTAATCCCAAAAACCCCCGTAGTTCACGTAATGTCTTGGGCAATGGCCACTCCATCATGCTCTTCAGTTTGGACGGGTCTGCTGCCACCCCCTTGGCAGATACTATGTGCCCCAAATAATCCAGCTCCGTTTGCCCAAACGTACATTTCTTCTCATTCACCGCCAGCTTGTTTGCCTTCAAGGCCTCGAACACTTGCTGTAAATGGCGAAGGTGCGTCTCCATATCCGGACTGTACACCAGTATATCGTCAAAGAAAACTAATACGAATCTTCGCAGGTAGGGCCGGAACACTTCATTCATTAAGGCCTGAAACGTGGCAGGGGCGTTTGTTAATCCGAAGGGCATAACGAGAAACTTGTAGTGTCCTTCATGAGTTCGGAAGGCAGTCTTGTAGATGTCCTCTGGACTGACTCTAATCTGATGGTATCCTGATTTTAGGTCCAGCTTCGAGAACACTGCTGAACCGTACAGTTCGTCTAGATTCATCAATCACCGGTATTGGAAATCTGTCCGGAACCGTTACCCTATTCAAAGCTCTATAGTCCACACAGAAGCGCCAACTCCCATCTTTCTTTTTGACTAGAAGCACAGGACTGGAGAAGGGGCTGTGGCTGGGCCTGATCACGCCTGCTGCCAACATGTCTCCCACCAACCTTTCAATCTCATCCTTTTGGATTTGTGGGAATCGATATGGCCGGGTTCTTATTGGTTCAGTTCCTGGCAGCAGAGGGATCTTATGATCTAAATCCCGAGAGGGTGGTAATCCCTCTGGTTCCCTCAAGACCTCTGGGAAGGATTGAATAACAGCCTGCACTTCCGGAGCCACCTTCATGGATCCTCCATTGTAAACGTTTGCAGTTAGGGCACAACATTCCAACAACATCCCCTGTTTCTCCTTTCCAATCGTTCGCAGCAATGATTTGAAAGAAACCTGCGCTCTACACAGATCCGGATCTCCCTTCAATGTGACCGGTGTCGTACCCAGCGTGAAACTCATCTTTAATGACTTCCAATTAACCTGCATAACCCCCAGTTTTTCTAACCACTGCATCCCTAAAATGATATCTGCACTCCCCAGCTCCAAGGGTAAGAAATCTTCCACAATTACTATCTCCGGCAATGTTAGAACCACTGCCTTGCAGATTCCCGCAGCCTGGACTGAATTTCCCATCCCCAAGAGTACCCCATAGGTTGCGGTAGCTGAAAGTGGTAGATTCAAACGACTGACCAGGCCTTGTGCAATGAAGTTGTGAGTTGCCCCACAATCTACCAATACCACGACTGTTTCCCCTTTAATCTCCCCTCTTAACTTCATTGTTCTGGGGGTAGTGAACCCCACAACTGAATTCATGGAGAGTTCCACTTTTTCCCCTACCTCTTCTGTCTCTGTCGGTGCCGGTATCTCCTCTGCCTCCTCCTCTTCGTCCTCTTCCACCATTAAAACCTGTAGCAGCCGGTGTCGACACCTGTGCCCCGGTGTATATTTCTCGCCACACCTGAAACACAACCCCCGATCCCACCGTCGCTTCATCTCGGCGTCCGACAGTCGCTAGAACCCTGTCGATCGTCGACTTCCCTGAGATTCCTCCATTGATTTATTTGCTGAGGTCTGGTTCATTTTTTGCGAGAGTGGGGGAGAAGGATTTCGACCCATCGGAGAGGGCGGGTATGGATTTTGGGTTTGGTTTCTGGGGCTGTAATTCGAATAGGAGGGGAGGGCTAATTTGGATCCAGTCCCGACCGCACCCCCATTGTTGTTTGGACCTGCCCGCCCAACTTGTAAGACCCTGTTTTTATCTTCCACTAATTGGGCCGCCTCCATAATTTCGGTGAGCCCATTCGGCCTCATTAACCTCACCTCGGCCCTAACTGCCGGTTTAAGTCCATTCAGAAAAGTGCTCTGGAGCACCTCTTCCGGCAGCCGTCCTTGCAGCGGTGCTGCCAACAGCTCAAAAGTTTCCAAATACTCCTCCACCGTGCCGAGCTGCCTGATGGCCAAAAATTTTTCGCACAGGGTCCCCTCGTGTTTGGGCCGAAAGCGAGACAGGAACACCTCCTTGAAATTCCTCCAGCTGGTGAACTTCTTCCCTTCCTCAGCATACTGAAACCAGGCCAAAGCTTTGCCCTCCATGGCCACCGCCACTGCTTCCATTTTCTCCATTTCCGGCAACTGGTTCAAGGTGAAATATCTCTCTATTCGAAACAGCCAGCCATCCGGATCTGTGCCGTTGAAGATTGGAAACTCTAGTTGACGTGCTGGTCGATAGTCACTTCTCCGTTCTTCTCCATCCTTTATTGCTGCAGGCGGCACTCCACCTCCTACCTCCAACCTTTGCTTCTCCGGGTTGATCGACGAGGAGTTTCCATTCTCTGGTCTATCGGGGAGAGGTAACCTGGACAATATAGCTTCCATTTTTCTGTCCATCGAGCCCAGTTTTTCCTCGATCGCAGGTACCTTCTGAACTACTTCTCGAACTACGTCCAACTCTCTCTGCCAATCCTCTTGAATGAGCATCAAACGTTCTTCCATTTTTGCTTCCAAGTCCTCCATCTTCTTAGGTGCCATCTATCTAGATCGTATCGCTCTGATACCACCTTGATGGAACCTGCGATTAATACCCCTGTTCCTCTTCTAACAGAAAGGTAAATACTCAAGAAATTAATGAAACGATAAAGAGAATGAGAAGTTGTATTGATTTTCAGTGTATAAGAACAACCAGGAATTCGAGGCCCTGGCACCTCCCTCTCACAGACCTAGCAATATTCCCCCCTCCCTCTCTCCTCGCACCCCCCGGCTCAATTTATCCCCATTCCTGCCCCCACGTCACTAACAGAAAAGGATACTAACAGACAACTAATAACTGAAAAGATTTCACCCACACAGACCGTTATGACCGTCACCCCCCCGCATAATAATAAAACCAATTATAAAATAAGCCTGCAATTAACCCCCCTCTTCTCGGCCCATAACAGTGATCCCATACATTTCACTCCATCTTATTCCTTCTGCCCCTCCTAATATATGTATACTTCACCACAGGCCTATCAAATTGTTTTTGAATCTTTAGGAAAAAAAAAAGGAAAAATATGCAAGATGTGATAATCTTTCGGACCTAAGCCCTTTAATCCTCATCAAGTCCTTCGTAGTCTTGAACACCTCAATTTAGTCATGGAATCTTCCTCACTCCGACCTCACTTTTTTGATGATGATATGGTAATTGGATCACATATTTATGGCAGAAATGAAGGTCCTATATTTAGAGAATCAACCTAAACCACTGTTATGGAAACATACCCTTTTAACATAGGTGCAGTCAAAAAGAAGTCCTTGGTGATAGACTTCCATTGTCTTTGTAGTCTAGGTAAAGGCTTCAGTAGGCCCGTGGGTTTGCTGTGCTCTACTTTGTCTTATTAGCAAACAAGAGAAGTCATCATATGTGCATCTTGGTTGGCCTGTATGTTTGGTCAATAATAATATTTTTCAAGGATTGCAAGATGTCCAACCCACCTAAAATCTACCTTGTTTGAATCTACTTATCAAAAGTAATTATGTAAGATAATTACTTATTTTTTAAAAAATTAGGCTAATTTTTTTTAAAAAAATAAGTAGTTATCTTATATAATTACTTTTAATAAGTAGCTCCAAACAAGACCATTATTACACTTATCTAACAATTTTTTCCTTTAAGTCACTCACATAGATATTTGGAGTTGGTTTCCATTTATGTAGAGCAAGCCATCCTCTATCTAAAATTTGTGTCCTCCCTTCATTAGCCAATTCTAGAGTCATCAATCGGGAAGCTTAGGTAAATATTAGGCTCGAGTTAGGGCGGGTTGGGTTTGGATCATCACATGTTTGAGTCATCTCTCAGTTCGGGTTAAATTGGATTAAGATCATTAGCTTCGATTTGTGTAATTCTATCTTTTGGATTGAGTTTGGTTCGGGTTCAAGTCATTTTGTGTTCAAGTAAGCTTAGACTATTTTATATTTCTTATCAAATTCCGATTAGTTTTGGTTATTCTATTGTTGATTTCATGATTAATTCAAGTTCAATTTTAGACTTGTTTAATTTTACCATTTGATGATAAAGTTAAGCTATTTTGAATTAGGTTATTTTAGATTATTATATATATATATTTATAGAGATTTTTTAGATTTAGATTTAGTTGTGTTAGTTGTTTTTATCATTATTTTATCTTTCAAGTTAATGGCATGTTAGGTAATTGGGTTTTTTCGATTGAGTTTACTTTTTATGAAATTATCTTTCATTTTTCATCTTTACTTTTTAATGGAAAATATAAAAACATACTTTTTAATGGAAAATATAAAAACAATTCTCTAGTGCATTTATTGATTCATATAATAAAGTTAATATTTAATTAGAAAAATAAAAATAATATTGATGTGCTTTTACATTAGAAACAATGATGATAACATGAAACAACAACAACAATAGGAACAACAACAACAATGATATTAATAGTAACAAGAACAATGTAAACAACAATAATGACAATAACAATGATAATAATAGTAGTAATAATATCAATATATTAATAATAGTACTATATTGCAAGACATAAACTAATAATAATAATATTAATTCTTGTAATAATATAAATAATAACAATTATAGTAATAATAATAATAATACTTGTAATACTAATAATAATAATAATAATATGGATAGTAATAATAATAATAATAATAATAATAATAATACTTCTAATAAAAATAGTAGTATTAGTAATGATAATAATGATAATAATATTACCTATAATAATAATAATAATAGTCATAATAATACTAACTATGATAATTATGCTTTTCGTGATAATAATAGTAGTAGTGAAAAAACTAAAAATAGTAGCATTAGTTGTAGTAATAACTATAGTAATACAAATAATATATATTATATTAATAATACTTAATATTACCGACAATAATAATACCAGTGATGATAATGTTAGTACTGCTACTATTAATAACAATAACAATATTTTTGAAAATAATAATAGTACTAGTAGTTTTAATAATTATAGTAGTATTAAGAGTAATAGTAAAACCTAATAGCGATAATAATAATAATAATTTTATATTTTAGGTACTTATTGTGTCTCAAATAGTTATTGGATTGGGTTGAATATATTTTGGATTTGTATTATCTTGAGTCATATTGGACTTTAGGTGAGTGTTGGGTTAGGTTAGGTAGGCTTTGGGTGCATAAATTTTTAGGTAATGTTGGATCTTGGGTAAGTATCGGATTGGAGTGGATAAGTCTTGGATTATAATTTTTGTGATTGAAATCAGATGGGTCAAGTCAGTTTTCCATTTTTGCTGAATATTTTAGGTTGGGCCATGTTTTCCTAAGTCCAGCTTCGGCCAATATTTTTGGCTTGGTGATCTTGTGTTAAGCCTTCCTTAATGTGGTTCATGAGATTACATCGTGGGTTGCTGAAAGTTCCATCTTTTAATTCAATGCATGCATGACAATACATTAGGCTTGCCCGATTTGTGCTTTATGGCATAGTTAGACTCGGCTAAGAAACTGTGCCATCTTGTTTGCTTAGGGCTAAGTTTCTTCTCTCTTTGGAAGTAACTTGTAACCACATTATCCTTATTAATCACAAACCCAATCCCAAGCAATTGTTGCCCCTAAAAATGAAGGTAATTAGAGATAACCATCATTTTCTTATCCTACATTGGATACCTCCTTCTTGTCCTATTAAGATTTTGCTTTCATATGCTATTGGATGATCTTCTTGCATTAAGAGATCTTCAATATTAAATTCCAATTTATAGTTGTAAAGTGCTAAGACCGACTCTTCCATCATAGGTTGGTGAAGACCCTTGGAGGCTTCGTGATGCACCATAGTTTAATTCCTTGACACTTTCTACTGAAGTAAATAAGTCTGGGGGTTGTTGGTGTCAAATAACCCTTGGTAAATAATTGAGAATGATTCGCACCACTCATGAAGGGCCTCAACTCGGACACTTCATTTGGAGGCTCCCATTCCATAATGGTAGATATCTTTGCACCATCTATATAGATCTTTCCCTTTATGATCTTCTGACCCGAAACATCACCTTGTCGTGGACAAATGAATATTTCTCTAGCTTTATGTAGAGTTCATTATAGTGTGGTATCTCGAAAGCCTGGATACTAGAATATAATCATAGTAATCTCCTCTCTTCTCTATTATCACATTGTCTCATTATTGCAATTTCTTCCATCTCCTAACATTCTTGGTATCAGAGCACCTTCTGAGCAAGGATGGCCCAGAAGAAGGTTGACGCCCTTGAAGAGAAGATGCAGGAGTTGCAAATAGGATGGGAGAATGATATGGTAGCTGTTAGAAAGGATCTGGGACGTATACCTGAGATGAATGCAAGGATCGGATCGCTTGATGGGAGGATGGGATCTATGGAGAAAACTCTGGGAAACTTGGTGGCCCGTTTGGATGCTGTACTCGGCATACAATAAAACCGCGGTTACGATCGTGATTGTGGTTGCGGTCGCGGTGTCGCGGTATCGGGGTGTCGCGAATGATATTTTCTATATCGCGGTTGTCGCGGCGTGAATTTTTAATTATTTTACACAACAAATATCGGCAAATATCGGTGAATATCGGCCAATATCGGTAAATATCGGCCAATATCGGTCAATATCGGTAAAATATCGGCCGATATCCGAAATTTCGCCGATATCGCGGCGATAAATGTGTGATTTTCTGTATCGGCCGCAATTTCGGAATTTTGCGTCGCGGCTGACCTGAAAACCGCGAAATTGCGGCCGATACGCAATTGCGGTACCGATATTTTATTGTATGGTACTCGGGCATAATATATCAGAATCTTCGGCAGCTCGATCACCGTAGAGGGAGGAAGGAGCCCGAACGGAGGTGATGGTGAATGACCATGGGGGACAGGTAGAAGTTAAAATTCCGAGACAACTGGAGTTTCCTACCTTTGATGGAGTGGATCCAAATGGATGGATTTTTCGGGCTGAACGATACTTCAACCTCAATCACACTTCGGAGCTCGAGAGACTGGATGGTAGCGGTAGCCATGGAAGGCAGGGCACTCGCTTGGTTCCAATACACTGAGGACAATCAGACGTTTGGAACGTGGGCTAATTTCAAGGAGAGATTGCTGGGTCGATTATCTCCTCGGCACGAAGGCAGCCTTTGCGAGAAGTTTTTGGCCAATAAGCAGGAGGGGATAGTAGATGAGTTCATCGAGCACTTCGAGCTTCTAGCATCACCGTTACAAGGACGACTACCGCCCAAAGTGTTGGAAAGCACCTTCCTCAATGGTCTAAAACCAGAGGTACGGGTGGAGGTGAGGGTGCACAAACCAAAGGGGCTTACTGAGATGATGGAGGCTGCCGAGCTAATTGAGGAAAAGAAATGGGCGACCTAGAAGTTATGGGGCAGCTCTTGGACCCAGCCAAGTAAATTAACAGTAAATACCCCCAACCCTAAAAATTTCACCTTAACTGCGTCGTTTTACTCCAACCGTAATTCCACCCTTTCTTCACCCAATTCGAAGACTCAAAGCCTTGGGGGATCGGCTCGTTCTAGCAATGTGACCCCAACGGTTTTGATTGGAGATTTGCCGGAGGCTCGCCGGTCGCTGGGAACCAAAAAAATGAACGATGCCGAGATGTTGAGGCGGCGTGAGAAGGGCCTTTGCTTTCGGTGTGATGAGAAATACCACCTGGGGCATGTTTGCAAAAATAAGATGTTGCAGATCTTGTTGGTAGATGAAGGAGCCATAGGAGAAGGGGGTGAGCTAGAAGTTGACACCATAGAAGAGGCGGAGCAGGAACCTGAGATGGTGGATGGGGCTGTGGAACTCTCCATGAACTCGATAGTGGGGGAAACTGCAGGGTCAGGTCAGTGGTCACCCTATTACTATTCTGATTGACAGTGGTGCGACCCATAATTTCGTGGCTTGGGATGTGGTGAACAAGCTATAGCTACTAGTAACTTCCACAGTGGCTTACAGAGTGATTATGGGAACCGGAGGATCTGTTCAAGCTCATGGGATCTGTAGGAATGTGGCGGTCACTCTTCAAGAGATAGAGATTGTTGAAGATTTACTACCACTGAACTTAGGAAGTGTGGACGTCATTTTGGGGATGTAGTGGTTGACGAAATTGGGAATGACCCACATTAATTGGAAGGCCTTAGTCATGAAGTTCATGGTGGGGAATGCTTCGGTGACACTGAAAGGGGAACCCGGGTTGTGTAAGATGCAAATTTCACTCAAGGCAATGATGAGGACGCTCCGACAAGAAGGGCAGGGGGTGCTGGTGGAATGTTCCGCATTGGAAATTCCAGGGCCAAGAGCTGATACTGACTATGAGGTTCCGGTTGGAATACAACAAGTTTTGGAGGAATTTAGGGATGTCATGGACATGCCCACTGGTCTTCCACCGCAGAGGACTTCAGACCATCGAATCGAATTGCAGCCTGGTATAACTCGAGTGAGTGTCCAACCATACCGATACCCCCAAGTTCAGAAGGCTGAAATCGAATCATTAGTTAAGGAGATTTTGGCAGCAGGCATTATCCAACCTAGCAGGAGCCCGTTCTCAAGTCCTGTACTAGTAAAAAAAAAAGATGGTGGTTGGAGATTCTGTGTAGACTACCGGGCACTAAACAAGGTTATCGTCTCGGATAAATTTTCGATCCCAGTTATCGATGAGTTACGGGACGAACTAAAGGGGGCCACGGTATTCTCTAAGCTGGACTTGAAATCAGGTTACCACCAGATTTGAGTGAGGCCCGAGGATGTGCCCAAGACGGCTTTTCGCACCCATGAAGGGCATTATGAATTCTTGGTAATGCCTTTCGGATTAACAAATGCCCCGGCTACTTTTCAGGCGCTGATGAATGACATATTCAAACCATTCTTGAGAAAGTTTGTGCTGGTATTTTTTGATGACATATTAGTTTACAGTGCAACAATGGCGGAGCATATCGGTTATCTCAAGACAGTCCTTGCAGTCCTGCGATCTAACTCCCTATTTATAAATACGAAGAAGTGCAGTTTCGGGCGACGATAGCTGGAGTACCTACGCCATATTATATCAGCAGAGGGGGTGGCAGCTGATTCATCAAAAGTTCAAGCCATGGTAGAGTGGCCTGTTCCTCATAATTTGCAAGAGTTGAGGGGATTCCTTGGATTAACTGGATATTATCGGAAATTTATAGCGAGGTATGCACACATTACAGCTCCTCGGACCTCCCAGCTGAAAAAAGATTGTTTTGGTTGGAACGAGGAGGCACAAGAGGCTTTTGAAAGACTAAAGGCTGCAATGACACAAGCGTCGGTATTAGCGTTGCCGGACTTTACTAAGGCTTTTGTCATTGAGACGGATGCATCCGGTTGTGGATTGGGAGCAGTGCTGATGCAATATTAGAGATCGATAGCTTATTTCAGCTAGTCCCTGGGACCGAGATCAAGGGCCAAGTCGGTGCACGAACGGGAGTTGATGGCAATAGTCCTCGCTGTTAAGCACTAGCGACCATATCTATTGGGGCATAAATTTACAGTTTGGACTGATCAAAAGAGTCTTAAGTTCTTACTAGATCAGAGGGTAGTGGCAGAGGAGCATCAAAAATGGGTCACGAAGTTGCTTGGTTACAACTTCGACATAGAATATAGGCCAGGGTGTGAAAATAAGGCAGCAGATTCCTTGTCGAGAAGAGAAGAGGGGTTATCAACTTTAACAATGGTATGGACGCATGATTGGAAGGTGCTACAAGAGGAAGTGCATGCAGATCCAACCCTTGGCCCAATAAAACAACAGTTGCAGGCTGACCCGGGGGCAGTGGAAGATTATACAGTTCATCAGGGACATTTACTCTACAAGGGGCGCTTCATTCTTCCTACTACTTCAACCCTCATTCCCAAGCTATTGCAGGAGTATCATGGAAGTGTCGTAGGGGGGCATTTAGGGGTCCTGAGAACTTTTCATCCGTTAAACCGCGATGTATACTGGCTAGTTATGAGGAAGCAAGCTCAGAAATTTGTGGCCGAATGTGACACCTGCCAGCGACAAAAGTCAGAACACCTAGCTCCAACAGGTTTGCTACAGCCCCTCCCCGTTCCCGACCAGGTATGGGATGATGTTACCATGGATTTCATTGAGGGATTGCCTAATTCATGGGGATTCTCTTGTGTCTTGGTAGTTGTGGATAGATTGACCAAGTATGCTCATTTCATTCCGCTTAAACACCCTTTCACCGCTTAAATGGTGGCTACTATATTTCTCAAGGAGGTTGTCCGGTTGCACGGGGTACCCTGGTCTATCGTGTCAGATAGAGGTAGGGTGTTTCTCAGCCATTTTTGGGGGGAGTTGTTCAGGCTACAGGGCACTTCACTCCGGCGTAGCTCAGCTTACCATCCGCAAACAGATGGATAGACTGAAGTCCTCAACCGTAGCCTGGAAACTTACCTTCGCTGCTTTTGCTATGATAAGCCCAAACATTGGAGTCGGTGGCTGGCTTGGGGTGAATATTGGTGTAATACTTCATATCACTCGGCAACACATACTACTCCATTCCAAGCTTTGTATAACAGGTCTCCTCCTCCCTTAATACGCTATGCAGCAGGATAGACGTCGTTGGCAGCAGTGGATGAAGAACTGAAGGATAGGGATTTGGCCTTAGCTGAGTTGAAATACCATTTGGACCGATCCAAGAAAATCATGAAGGATACAATCGACAAGAGGCGACATGACATCCAACTGACAGTGGGGGATTGGGTTTATGTGAAGTTGAAGCCATACCGCCATAAGTCATTGGCTAGACGCGCCAATGAGAAGCTATCACCAAGGTTCTTTGGCCCATACCATGTGCTCGCTAAAGTGGGAAAAGTAGCATATCGTTTGGAACTACTAGATTCTGCTACCATCCACCCAGTTTTTCATATTTCAATGCTGAAATGTGCTCTAGGGAATCATCAGCAAGCGCAACCATTACCTCCAGCTCTTACTGAAAATCTGGAATGGCAAGTAACACCAGAAGGGGTCTTGGACACACGCTACAATCCTAGGGGAGCACTGGAAGTTCTGATCAAGTGGCATGGGCTGCCGGACTTTGAGGCTTCATGGGAAGAATTCGAGCTGCTAAATTCCAGGTTTCCTCACCTTGAGGACAAGGTGAAAGTTCGATAGGGGGTATTGATAGTCCATTGGTGAAGCACACTTTTGTGAGGAGGACAAACAGGGCACCGTAGTTGAGCTGAGGAGGGACATATGAGGTGTTGTGAGGAATAGGGACAAATCAGGCATTACATTTTATTTCCGTTTCATTTCCTTTTCTGATTATGCTTTCTTTCTTTGTATGGTTAGTTACGTGATGTCAGCAGGTTGTTAGTTATATGCTGAGTTATCTTAAGAGAGGAAACCTAAATATATATATATGGGAGAGAGGAGAAGTAGAGAGGGGGGGTAGAAAAGACTGTGGAGGCACCAGGGTCTCGAAAGCCTGGATACCAGAATATAATCATATTAATCTCCTCTCTTCTCTATTATCACATTGTCTCATTATTGCAATTTCTTCCATCTCCTAACCCAAGTAGGATTATGGTTGACTTTATGTGTAACATCCCCATTTTGACTACTATAAAATTTCGTTTTGCGGAAGTATTAATTACCTAATTACTGGATGTTATTGCCACACTTAAAAATAAGTTTGGTTCCTTCACCTTTCTTATGCTAAGTGCTAAGGCTAAAACAAACTATAACCAGAGTAAAACAACAGAAATATGATGCATTACATAAACAAAATTATGGATAATATACTCCATATAATAATGGAAATCAAAATAACCAAGGAACATAAGATTTCAAAGAAAATCGAATACATCAAAAATAGGTATCTGAAGGTACAACACTAGTTTATCTCAACTCTTAGACCCAAAAACCCACTCTGAAAATGGGATCTCTTCCCAAGGACTCTTTCTCTTGTCACTATAATATACCTGGAGTCACTCCATACCCTGCACGTAGTTATCTGCAAAAAGTAGTATCAGCATGAATTCTTTTATTGAGTAAATTACAATACCTCACAAGAGATAACATACCCACATTGCTCATAGTCACTCCAAATCTAAAATCATACTAGAGCACAAGGCAAGTATCATAACCTCATGCAATCATTATGGAATAATATATATAACATCAAGTCTAAAGCTTTACAGTAAAACATTCTAGTTCACTTCACATCATCTTAAGGTACATTAAACATATGCAATTAATCAATTATATTCCAAATATTGATGTAGGGCATTAAGGTAGCTATCGAATCAACACATCTAGATAATTTCCAAATACTGAGGTAGGGCATTGAGACAACTACCAAATCAACACATCCAAAATAATTCCAAAACCAAAGTAGGGCACCGAGGCGACTACCAAAATAATCGAAACAACACATCCAATTCAATTCCAATACCAAGGTTGGGCATTGAGTCGACTACCGAACTAATAAATCCTGTTCTTTTTATTTTCTTTCGCACCATTTTTACTTACTCAAGAAGGGTTACAAACAACCTAGGGATAATGAAGTTCACCTCGTCATATTGGCACCCGAATACGACATAATACCCTTACTCTCAAACTTAGGGAAACAGTAGTACGCCTGGTCATAGTGGCGCACAAAGCCAAGACAGTAGCTTCCAACTTCGGTCACCTAATCCTTAAGTATCGATACTTCTTATAGGGCTTGTAGGTCACCTGTAGAGTAGAATAGAGCCTTATTGGGGCACAACAATACACCAACGAACCAAATCAAATGAGGGCTAATACCTTGTCTCTAGGGTAGTTAATTCTAGAGAGCTACCATTCCCAATTTGAGGTATTTCACTTTAAATATTAATATTTTATGAGGTATACACAAATCTCACATATTGCACAACAATTTCCTTTCCATACTTAACCATTTTTCCTTTTATTTCCAATTATAAAGGTAAACTTAATGGTCATTGGTGTATGCCAAGCCAAGTCAACACTAAGGTCAAACTATCGAAAGTCTAAGGCCATCCTAATATCCAATTATTCATAAAAGATACATTAGGTCAAAATTATCAAGATATCTTTGAAAGTCCTAGTTTCGCCATTTTATTTCCTTTTCGTGCCAAACATTGTTATTAGGAGAATTTGTCTTGGAAAGGTTAAAGGATAATATTTTACATTATTTTAGCACATAGATAATCCTTGCACTTTGGCAATTAACTATATTCACTTTTCATGCATTTAGTGGGTTGTGTCCACAAAACCCTAATCATGTAAATCTCACGCATCACATATTCCATGTAGCATGTACGCACATATTTAAAGCATAGTACAATATTTAAACAAAAAAATTATCATTATGATATGTGTAGGAAAATATCTCGAATCTTAGGTTATGCGAATAAAAATCATCATAAGCTAACCCTTATCATGTGTATATGTTTCCATGTGAATCGTAGTAACCCTAACTGCCATGAATAAAAAATAATGAGGTATTTAGCATGTCATTCAAATCATAACTTGACAAGGATGAAAACCCTAATAAAACCCTAGACATGCGTACGTAAATCATATAACATATTACTCATACATATAGCTTAACTTGCAACAATAGTATGTACCATTTATTTAACATGTTATCATTTTATCATGCATGTCATACATAAATCCCTAGCATGATTTTAGGTCTAAACAATCATAACATACTCACACATAAATTCTACCGTCTTATGAGTGATTGGATTTATCTTATCCAAACTTACACAAAAAAATCTTCTCCAAAATCCTCAATAATTACTTAGGAATTTAACATTCAATAACACATGTATTAGCATTTAATATTACACAACAATAATCCAAGATTACTAAAACAACTCAAGGATAACTAACTGGTTTAAACAAAGCAACAAGGACCGACCAAAACTCACACAACAAAGGAGGAGGAATTGGTGGATGCTATTGAGAAGGAGGAGGAGCAATGACAGCCTTGGCCGGTGTAGGGAGAGGAGCAACGATGGTAAAAGGTGCAGAAAGGGGAGGAGTTACGACAGGGAAAGGTGCAATAAGAGGAGGATCGACAGAAATGGCCGAAGCTAATGAGGGCGGTGTTCGATGCTTTTGGTCGAAGGTTGGGGTGATTCTGGTGAGGATATAAGGCTTCGGTGGTGGAGGATGTAGTGGAAGTGGGTGAAGCAAGGTAGGGGGCTGCGGTAGTTTTGGCTGAAGGTGGTGGTTGGTGTTTGGTGTGTTTGGACGAAGATGGAGAGGGTGTCTTCGGTGAGTTTGGGCGAGGAAGTTAGGGTGTATTTTGTGAAGTTGTGTGTTGGTGTTGGGGTGGGTTTCGGCAGGAATAGCCGGTGTAGGGGGTGAGGGATTAGTGTAGGCGAATGTTGCTAAGGAAAAGTGGACGGTGGTAGAGTGCGTTGTAGGAAAAATGGTTAAGGTGAGGAACGATTATGGCGAAACAAGGTGGAATAACTAGCTTCTTTCTTGCTTGAAGGAGCTCGGGAGAAGGAGGGGAGAAATTTTAGGCTACCAGGGGGTTAATGCACGACACAAAAAATGGGGATGGTTGAAGGGTTTAAGAAGAGGATGGCGTGAAGGGTGTTGTCGAGCAAAATAAGGGGGAGGGAAACATGGGAGGGAGGGAGGTGTGGCGTAGGGTATGGTGTGTGCAGATTTATTGCCGAGAAAAGAATGGGGGAAAGGTTAAGAGAATCTAGCATAGGTTAGGGCCATAGGCTAGGGTAATTATTTAGGTGAAGGTAGAAAATATTTGGTTACTGGATTTAGGAAATACCAACCTAACGGATACTGGTTAAGGTGTAACTTAAAATTAAAGTTTAATATGCACTCTCTAACAAATTTTAACCTAATTAAATTTTATGTATAATATTTCATACTAATAATACATATATCAACAATATATTTAATATAAAACACTTAACAATAATTATTATGACTGATATACATAATTACCGGTTTATAATTAAGGTTTTCGAAGATGGGGTATTACATTATGCATCTTGCAAACAGTTACTATTTGAGTTGCTTCCATAGTTTCTCCAACTCTAACAGAGCCATCCTAGAGCTTCCTGTGGCTGGTGGCTTAGCTCTTTGCATGATCTCCCTCCAACCAATGGAGGCTTCTTGGGGGACTCTAGTGGTTCATCCTTAAAATCCTTAAGAACTCTCTTGATATCCTTAGGCACCTCTAACGAAGTGGGCAAAGGATCATTGTTTCCTTTTCTTAATTCCTTAGATACTTGCATGGGTTTAAGCATATTTGATTCGACCATTTCATAAGCTAGGGGCACCTCTTAAGATTTCATATTTGATTCCACCCTTTCTCAGGCTAGAGGCACCGTATAGGATTTCTTTTCCTTAGAGGCCTCCATTGTGTTAGCACAAAGAATGATAGGATTGTATCTTGTCCATGAACTCCATGAAGTTCTCTACGAGCACTATCAAGTCCTCCATGCCCTCCCATTTCCTAAGTGCATGTGTACTCGTCATGCTACACCATGGATGGGCCTTGAAGATGCATTCATTGATGTACTTGGTCTACAATCATACGACCTCTACATTAGCCACAACATTATGTGTGGCTCCTATGTTAGCCTTTATGGTTCTACCATTCACCATGGCCTCAACATACATTAAGTCCTTGTATGGCTTGACTTTTGTCCTTGGTGCCTTCATGTTTGTTTCCACCTCCTTAGATTCAATCATAGCCTTTGTCTTAAGTGAGTTAAGGAACAACATCAATCCTGTTTATGCTTCCTTCTCACCCGATTGACCTTCTCCAAATATTGTGATGATGGCATTGAGTAGCTTCTTTTTAGGGCATGGCCATGGCATATGCTTTCGCTAAAAAATGAAGCACTTAGGCGGCTTCTTTGAATGCACCATCATGCTTTCCCTCCCTCTTGGACAGTTTGCTTTCTTTGGGAGTCATCTCTCACCCATCTTTGTTTGAGACACTTTTCTTCAGCTTATAGTTCTTTTCTTCCTAAAGCTTGACATAGGACTTCACCTCTTAAATGGCCAAAGCAAAGTCTTGGACGGTGCAATGCCATAGCTCAGGATCCTCCCATGTCCGTAGTCTATCCATGAAGTAAAGAAGGTTGTTTTGCTTGAATATGTTTGTAATGGCCTAAAATTTAGGACTGAAATTTTTTGTTTAAGTGGAAGAATAAAACAAACATGAATGGGTGTTGCTGCCGTAATTGATATAAGGTTGGTTTACATATCATTCTTACATCAATTATAAGACAAAACTATTTAGAATGTAAAATATAATAACATAAAATAAGGAAACTTTCATAACTTTAGATAAGAGTTTTGGAGGCTAACTCCAATTACAATAACCAAATACATAAAGGAATGCCTTGAATAAAGTGTCCCAAATGGTTTCTGTGTCAAAACAAGGAACTAGATAACATAACTCTTCGATCCTAATCCCATACATAAAATATGGTCACTTATTCCCAATCAAGTAATCATAAGCAACATAAGCATCTAGTAAGTCAAAACTCAACTGGGTCCTTTGCTTGTGGGAATGAGTAATACATATGAGAAGAATGATCGATATGCTACGAATTGAGTAAGGTAACAATACTGCCATAACTAGGTTACACATAACATAAATCATATGGAAGCATAAGCAAGGATGGTAACATAATGTAAGATAATACTGATTTTTAGAAGTCCATCATTAGTTACAATCATAATCCATTTTCATATTTAAGTTAAGATAGGGATCCCACTATTCTTAAATCGGTGGAATGGTCCGAAACACCTTTTAGGAAAAAAACACATTTGAGCCACTATTATCATTCTATGGAATGGACCCAACACTTCTGAGGGCAAAATACTTTGACTGCTATTCTTTAACCGATGGAATGGTCTGTAACACCTCTCAGGTAAAAACACACTTGAACCACTATTATCATTAGGTGGAACGGATACAACACCACTCATTTAATCTTTTACTTTAATTGATTAATATCTTATTCATTGTTGCTTATCTCAAGATGATAATTTGGCTTACGTTGATTTCGGAATCTACACTATTATTAAACCCGTGGAACAATTTGGGGCACTCTTAGGAAAAAAATGTATTTTAGCCACTATTATCATTTAGTGGAATGTACATGTAACACCTCGTCCCTGACTTACGTAATTTTTCTCTTTAAGTAATTAATATCTTAATCAAGTTGGTATTTCTCAAAGTCTTCATACATACACGTGTAGACATTCAAAGCACATATTATATCCTAGCAGAATCATTAGCAACATATAAAACATAAATACATGACTACCGATACACTTGTCAAAGGAAAAGGCTATAATTGCCTTACAAAACTCTAATTTCACAATTTATGCCTAACTTCTTTCCTAATACTTATTTTATCACCATATTCAATACCCATCTTTAAAATATTATTATTGACAACATATCCAAAAAATTAGGTCTACTTCTAACATCTTACACATACGATAATGACCTATGTTTAGGATTACTATTCACAATCCTTATAAAATCCTAATTTCATAATTGAAGCATAACTTCTCCCGTAAGATTTGTATGACCACCAAATTTAATATACATTCCTATGATGATAATACTAATAACATATCCGAAAATTAAGGTCTAACTCCAACATTTCACACATGTAATAATGAATCCACCCTTAGGGTTACTATTCCCACATTAATTGTTTCTCATTTATTTGACTTAAATCATTCACATCCAAATATTCCACACAAGGTATTTAGTATATTTCGAACCATTTAACACATTAAAATACTAATAATTTCATTTTTAACTCATATTGCCTAAAATACTCCTAAACTAGCCAAAATGTTTATTTTCACAATAACTGATGAGTCTCGTTATGAATGGTTCCCAACTTCCAATATGTCATCATGATAATATTTAACTACATTATTTAACATCATTGTATACCTAGATAAACCATATTAAAATACCATAGGTCACATGATCAAACTTGGGGTTGCAAAGCAAGATTGTTCATGCTCTTTATATATTCTCACTTTTCATAGATTTGATGCCATATCATCATATCATAACATTGTCGACATAACATTATCATCATAATAATATCAAACATGAGATATCATACAAAGAGACATATTGCACACACAAAAATCTAGTTACCATATATATCCTTACTGAAAAGTACATTGGTCTCTAAGTACATATAAATCTATCTTGCTTCCTCCAACCTCTAAAATATCACCTAAGAAATAAGGATAAAACGCAATTAGTTTTAGGGAAGTAACCAAGGAAAGGCTAAGGTAAAGGATAGTGAAGAATGGAGCAAAAATCGAATCGCAAGGCTTGAAGTTGCAACGACTGAAACTTGTGCAACCAGGGGGGAACAACAACAAATGTCACAACAAAGGAGGGAGCAACGATACTAGCTGCAGTTTCTACAAGGGTTGGAGCAGAGGAAATTGCCAAAAGTTAGAGGTGAGGAACAGAGATGGTTGCTGAAGGTGAGGGAGGTGCTATGGTGGTGGAAGCCTATACTAGGGAGGGAGGAACAACAAGGGCCGAAGGCAAGGGGGAAGCAATAGTGGAAGGTGGCGTTGCAGGGTTGGTGTGGTGCTTGTGGCAATAGTGATAAGGTGGAAGGAAAGAAGGGAAGAGGCCTCGTTTGTTGCTGCTCGTCGACCGGGAAATGGACACTAGAGAAGGGAAGAGGAGGATCTAGCACGTGTGGTTAGTAAAGAAGATGAAGTAGGAGAGGAGGAAGTATTTATAGAGGGATAGGGGTGAGGTGTGTGAGGCGTTGAATAATCGAGTGGTTGAAGATCGGGGGAGTTGGCATGAGTTGGTTTTTTGTGGCCTCAAACTTCCCTTCCGACTTGTCCAACCTTCTCTCCACATGTTCCACCATACTGTCAAGTGCTGACAACTGGTATAGTCTTATCTTGGTTGGATCTCTTCGTCTTTTAGGCCTCTCACCCATATTCCTTTTTGGTCTAGTTGTTTGCCATGGTCACGAGATGTTACACAAAGCTTCACCATAAGCTAAGGATATGATACCGTGTGCTATGGTATTGATGTTTTCCCCTTGTCCCTCTTGTGCAACACTTGGCTTGCACACCTCCCAAGTTAAGCCTTTCCCTTATTAAGGCAAACCTAACCTTAGCTCCAACACAGCTTAGAGAGAAAAAGAGAGCATGTGTGTATGGAAAATAAATTTTAGTAGAGACTGATGACATGGAGCAGACTGCAAGATGTGCTCCCTGTTACATAGGTGAGGCCTCCTACTCTAGCTCCTCCAGTGGAAGATTTTAGAGCCACATCAAGTACAAGACTTGTTTAGCCGGCTCCTCTTTAGAGTGTTCCCACCTTTACTTGTAGAGTGGAGTGCTCTAGCAAGGTCTAGAATTTTATCTGCATCCACAATATTCTGCTAGTATCTACACCACTCTAGCATTTTCTTGAACCTTTCAAAAAAGAAAAAGAAAAAAGAAAAAATAGCAGGCTGTGACATGGCTTTTTTCCTTTTGCTCTTGTATGCTGAAATGGCGGCTTACAGTAATAATGAGGATCAATGGCGTCAGTGTTTGATTCATACTGCTTTTATCAAATGCATTACATATTTTGCAGTAAATATCTTGAGGTGATTTCAGATAAGATGTTCCTTGGTTTCAGGGCATGAGAATTCCTATGTATGATGATGAGTTACTCTACTTGGCTGAGGATCTTGCTCGTAGATTATTACCTGCTTTTGACACTCCAACAGGTGTCTCTTATCTGAAATTTGCTCTATGCATTTTCTACTTAGTAGTTGCTTAAATCTGTGCTTTTATGGCCTTTGATGTACGAGTCATTTTAGAAACTAACATACATATGTTTTAGTAGCCTAGCTATGTTTATTATTAGGTAAGTAATGCTCCAGTAATGTGTTTCAGCCCTTCTTGTTGAGAACTTGATGGCTGAGGCAGGTCATGTTCAACTTGAACTTTGGTTGGCTGACTTGCTTCTTCATCCAACATTGCTTAGATTGGAATTTTGTACATTACCAATCTTTTGAGGCATTTCTGCTTGGACATAATTGTCACGGCATGTACATCTCCAGAGTCTTAACTCTATGCTTGTAGCACTTCTATTCAGATTCCATTGGCTCTTTACTATTATCAATTTTTTTCTGTAATTTTTTTTGGGTTAAGATTTTTATTTATTTGCAGGAATTCCATTTGGGTCGGTGAACTTAATGTATGGAGTTGATGACAATGAGAGCAAGGTGACTCATGGTTGCCCCTACTCTTGTCCAATTAGTACTCTCAAGGACTGATTCCTGTTTCGATTTGCTTGTCCTGTTGATATTATAATTGTTTTCAATGGTGAATAGCAAATCTTGAATGAACTTCTTCCACTTGTATATCTACCGGGGTAGGAGGGAAGAACTTGTAAAATTTGATTCTCTGGATATATGGTTTATGCTTGTTTAGTCTTTGAGATGGTAATTGACACTTTTTTTCTCTCTCTCTCTCCCCCCATCCTGCAGATAACATCAACTGCTGGTGGTGGCACTCTGACCTTAGAATTTGGAATTCTGAGCCAATTGACAGATAATCCCGGTACTGTTTCTTGAAAGTTCTCACTACAAATGACATGTTCCCAAGGAAAATCTGTAATGCATTCTGATGCAGAATATGAAATTTTAGCACATTTTATCATCTGAGCCTACTATTTATTTTAGTTGGCCAGGCTTACCAAAGATGTGTAAGACTAAGGGGTCTAGGTACCTAAAACTGTCTAGGTACCTAAAACTATCTGTTGAAATTCTGAGCCAATTGACAGATAATTCTGGTACTGTTTCTGCCACTGTTTCTTGAAAGCCCTCGCTTCAACTGGCATGTTTGGCAAAGAAAATCTGTAATACATTCTGATGCAGAATATGAAATTTTAGTACACTTTATCATCTGAGCCTACTAATCTTATCGGCCAGGCTTCCCAAAGATGTGTAGTCTAGTGATTAAGACTAAAGGGTTGTTACGCATCATGTGTCAAGCGAGGAAAACAGAATTTAAATGGAGATTGAAATTGTTCTATTGGTTAGAAAAAGGGAAAATTACAGACAGCTATATAGACTCATGATTTCAAGCACATGAAACCTCCTGCTTATACCGCTCAATTCCCCTCTCTCCCTCATCCCTCCATTACGTAACCACCAAAGCAAGCTAAAAGACTAGGCTACCTGCTTCCCAGTGACATCTACCACCACTACTAATCATCACCCAAAGGTTACCATAACTAACTATTTCCAACTCAACTCCACATATTGCCCAGGTGCCTCCATGTGTGCACACATCAGCGCAAGGCTCAACAACTTAGCCATAATCCTTTGCATCTGGCTGATCCACCCCAAGATCCCCTGTTGTGTTTTCCTGTTGTGTTTTCCGGCCCATCATTTCCTCCCTTATGTCTAAGCCTCATGTTTGTATACCTGGTCAGTGGCTTATCAGTGGTCTAGAACTTCTGGTTAGAAATCTCTCACCACACAATATACTTTATCCTTGGATGGTCTTCTGCAAACATTTTTATACATCCCACATTGGCCACATAACTAGTGTGTGGAAAGGTACATAAGTCCATGGACTCTTCAAACTTAATAGCTAGCTTTGGAATGTGGTTCTACCATGTGTTTGAGTACCCTATCATTGACAGTATCTAACACCCATTCTTCACTATCAGTAAATAATATTTTGGATACTATCGCTGTATCTAATGTATAATAAGTGTTTGCTACGCACCCTATATTAAATACAAGGCTAAAACTAATCTAAACAAATTAGAGTACGATAATATAAATAGAGAAAAATGTGAAGGAGATATATTTGAGGTTTTTTCCAATTCAGGAGCAATTGTTTTTGAATTTCTAATTAAGAAATGTTTTAGTCTTTGTTTCAGACAAGGGAATTTTGGAGATGATCAAAATACGTTAAAAAGTTAATATATTCATATTTTATACTGTATAATATATTATGTATAATTTACTATGTATTATATGTAAATATGTATCTTATATGAAATAAATTATTATTACTTTCAAAAATTAGAATAACCTAATGTAAATACATAATATATGCCAAACATGTAATCAAATCACTCAACTCCTAACAGATTAAAATCTAAAAGCAATAAAAATTAAATATATGACTAAGCAGCTATGGACTGTTCCGACACGAGCTGGGCTAGCCATACAATTAAATTGTGGTGTCGCTATAGCGTAGCGACCGCTAGTTAATAATTTTTGGATCAACCGTGATGTAAAATTACTGATACGCTATAGTTTTGAAATTTCACATTTATTGGTGGATAAATAATGGGTAAATCGCTGATTTATTGGTATAAACAGTAAATCAAAAAAATATTTAAATTGAGATAAATTGGCAATTTATTGAGAATTCTTAAATTTACTAAAAGAGTATGCATGATAATTTTTTCTTATTCATTTACTATGTATATATTGGATCAAGTTACTATTATAATAAAGTATTGTTATTTATTACCTTTACATGTACTACTAAATAACATGTATTTTTTTTTCATTCTAACAAAAATTTAGGGTTATTAAGACAATTTAGCATATAATGATTCACTTGAATACTTTTAATAAAATATAAAACATTATTTTATTGAATATTTATCTTCAAATATTCCATAAATAATAATTAGAGTATGTAATGAAATAAGAATAAAAATTTACATCGCGACGACTACGACACATAATTTATTGTTTGTGATGCTTCGATACCGTGACCACAAATGCGACCACGATTTTATTCCCTGGGGCTAGTAAGCTTGCTTGAATAAGTACCAATTCTATTGCAAATGTATGATGACATTATGTGATGCGTGCACGGTTAGAGTTTTAGATTTAGATGGAGTTTATATGGAGTATTTGATGAGTATGGATTATGGAGGTTGATGATGGGGATTCGAAGGGGTGGATGATGATGGAACATGAGGTAGAAGGGTAAATTAATCTTTAAACCACACAGAAATAAAGATTAAAGTTTCGAGAACAAAACCGTTCACACAGATTCGGTTTTATTTCGAGATGATTCGAAACAAATCGTTCACACAGATTTGACTTGTTACGAGATGAATCCACACAGAATTCAGGTTTAAGCAATGCTTAAGGTTGTTCTTCTTATTCAAGTTGTGTCTTTCTACTCGGTTTCTTATGGTTTATATAGCCAAGGAACCAAGCATCTTCTCAAAAGATTACAAGCATATTCCCTCCCAAAAGCATTAATTCCCTTAAGACTAGCTAGTTAATAGTCAGTTACTAACTGACTAAAAGTAAATAACAATAACTAGTACTTAAACATAAACGTTACGCTAGCTAACAAACGTTGACTAAAAGTAAATAACAATAACTAGTATTTAAAAATAAACGTTACGCTAGCTAACAAACGTTGAATAAAAGTAAATAACAATAACTAGTACTTAAAAATAAACGTTACGCTAGCTAACAAACGTTACATGAAGCCATGCATACCCCCTATTCATGCACCCATTCTGAGTAGCGTAACTGTCTTCCTCGGTGTTATGTTCTGTGACTCTGCTCCCGCATCATTATGTTTGGTATAATATTCTAAATTAGTAATGGATAGTAGGGGTTTAAATTAATTGATACGATAACTATGTCAAAAGGGTGCATATTATGTCTGCGTAGATTGGAGCAATCTAATAATGGACAACCTCTTGAAATTTTCTTGTTGTGTGTGATTGGATTAAAAAAAAGGATTAAAAAGAGATTTGTGTTGATCTGTAGGGTCAATAATCAGTTCTGAAAGTACTCTAGAGCAACTACGTGCGGCCAATGTAAGAGTTGGGTTGTTACATTTGATTTTGTTGGGGGCCCTCCTAATCGCTATGGCGAGGCCACTTTTCTTATTATTGATACACTTAAGCAAGTTTTCTTATTTCATTGCATCTTCACATCCATTTTCAACCAAGACCATTGTTGCAACATTTGTGGAGGAAGTAGGGAAACTACAGGTATGATTTGAAATACTGTAAGTAGGGTAGGGTCATAAATATTGGTGCTCAAGCTTTGATTGAACACTTATCTATTATAAGTGTTGGGTTGTCTTAATTTGTCACATTATGAGTTTGATTATTGACTTAGTTTGTTTATGCAATTATTTATAATTTAACCTAAGATTATAATAGGAAATTTCGTCTTCTTATCTCCATCATACTCAACTAGTTTAGGTATTTTAAAACTAAATTGTTATAAAGGAATGCATAAACACTATTTATATATACTGTAGTACTTATAAGTGATCGTCTAACGAGTATCTAAATATGCCTCAAGCAACTTAAACGAGACTCAATCAGACTGAACATTTCTTAGCCAGTTAATTAAATAAGTCTAAGGCTTGAACTTAACTTGTTAAACTAAAAGAACGAGTTTATCAGCTAACTTACAACCGTAATTGTAAGTGACTGTGACAAGTTTTAGTAGAAATGTATCAAGTTGCAAGGCTATGAGCTCTCTTTATTATGTGTATGCCCCCTATCCCGCCCCACCAAATTGACCAACGGACGGATGTTGTTCACCATTGCATTGAACAATATCTAAGGTGCTTTATCATTAGTGGCCATGGAAATGGTGTGCATTCTTACCATGGGAAGTCTTTGTTCAGTATCACCTAACATGTCTCTACTAAGACGACACCATTCCAAGCTTTGTACGAAAGATTGCCTCCTCTACTTCCCATAGGAGGAACTTAGCTTGTCCATAAGTTTGATCGCACTTTTATGGGCTAAGATGACGTGCTACAACTCAATATTAACTTACAATCTTCCATCATGATGGATAAGATATATAAATTAGGTTTGATCTTGGTTGGAGGTTGTTTAGTTAATCCTACCTTCAAAGAAAAAGACATGAATAAGGTTAATGAGGAATCACTTGGTTCGGTTTCATGCACTTAGGCACACCAACTGCATGCTTGACATCCTAGGATAAAGAATGTAAGATTTGGGATAAAATTTAAGGAAACTCACTCTTGAGAATTATATGAGATTTTTGACAATACCAAAAGGTTTTAAGGTCACAATTGTTTCACTAATGACCATGTGGAGAGTTTTATAATTGAGGTCTTAATTATAGTTTAGATAAAATCCAACTAAGAATCACAAAAAATAAAGTTTATTGCAACCAAAGACACAATTGGTTGCTACATGGTTTTTGAAAACAACTACCAATGCTTGCTCTAGCAACCCTAATAACCTGCTTGTGTTGTAGCAAAGTTCCAAGACTTATTAACATAGTTTAGGACTAAAAACTTGGTTACAACCTTCTATTAACTAGCTGTTGTCGATCTTCACACATAAGGGCAAAAATTAAAGCACGAAATGATACTTGTTCAACCAAATGAGGAAATTTGGTTTCCCATGCAAAATGGCAGTTGATTTTGATGGTTTTGTCTAGGGTACTTGTGCCTTGACTTCTTCCAAGCTATAAGGCTTCAAAAAGGGATGATCTAAGCCATAGAACTGGCTGGGAATGGGAACTTATTCATGGCTCACATGGTTTCTGTCAAGTTGAACTGGACTATTGAGCTCACAAAAGTTCCCTTGGGCCATATTCCATTTGTGTGGCTGCAAGGGTGTGTATGGTTGCTTTGAATCATCATTCCTCCCATACAAGGAGGGTCTTGCTTGTGGGACTTTTTGTTTGAATCAATGGGGATGCTCCTACATTGAAACAATACACAAATGCCAATAGGAGAAAGCTGAACATTGGAGTTGGCGACTTTGTCTTACTAAAGCTTTATCCATATCGCCAGCAAACATCGTCTTTAAAAGAGCTCACCACAATTTGGTCAGCCTTTATTATGGACCTCATTCCGAAGGTGAAAAATAAGAGTTGCTGCTTACAAACTTCAACTAGCAAAAACTACCATGAATTCACCATGTTTTCCATGTTTCATTCCTCAAACAATATGTTTGAAACCTTTCTCAAACTTCTACCAAATTGCCATAGGTGACTGAAGGTGCCTCACGGTTGGATCAAGTGTGGAGAAGCATTTATTGAAGACCTGCTCAAATGGAAACACTTTGCAATGGAGGATGCTACATAGGAACCAAAGGGGTTACTTTCTCAACAGATTTGAAGCTTGAGGACAAGCATCCTCCTTTAGGGCTGCCAATTATAAGCCTCACAGATCCACCAGTGTCCCCAAGCCCATTCCAGGCCACTTGAGCTACTGGTCCAACCCAACTCTCCTTTTGACCTTTTATCTCATGTCCAACCCATTTATATTTTTATAATGTTTGGTTAGTAGACTTTGTAATGTTTCATTCTTACTCAATTACCTTCCTTTTTTTTGGTCCAAAACAAGGGCAGTTGATTTTCTGAAAGTTTCAATTACAACCGCTGGAAATAGAATTGTATTTGAACTAAATTATGAAATGAGAAGAGTAGAGAAATCAGTGAAAGAATATTGTGGTTGATCACCTTGAGAGGATTGATTGTGTTGCCATGATTCGAAACTATCACATTCTCATATAACTTGTTGGCCAAACATATGGAATAATTTTGCTTTTGGATGTTGCAACTATTATTTCTCATGTAGCTATGTCAAATTTAAGATGGGCCTCAATCGATGGCTATAGGTGAAGCTCCTCAAGTAGCTTGCCTTGTCTAGCGGCATACATGCAACATAGAATAATGCCAACCCTAGGTTGAAATGCCGGATCTGTTGCTTGACTCTGAAAATCTTTTTAGGTTTCAAGTATTGATTAGCTCAGCATTCTTTGAGTCTGTGTTGGTGGAATGGAGCAATTCAATATGAAACTAGGCAATTGGTTCTGAAATCTCTATTTTGGATCATCAATATATTCAAAAGCTTTGTGATAGTGCAATTATTAATTTGTTGCCTAAAGGTATTCAGCTGCGGCATGCTTATTTTATATTGGTTGACTTAACATGTGAGCAAATTGAAACTAGGCATGGGACATGGGATGACTTCTTGAATTGAGAAAGCAACTCGTCAGCAAGGCAATTTGATTGATGTGGCTTGTATGTGTTTGATAACAGAAGGGCAACGTATGGAAGATGCAAATCATTGCACAGGACTCCCCCCCTCTTTTATTATCGTGTATTGACAATTTTTTGGGATACTTCTGACGTACTGAGGCTTTAAAGCAAAGTGGAAAAAAATGACTACGATATTTTTGAATGTTGATGATATTGTGTTTGACAAGCTCTGGTGATCTTATTTCTGTTCACTTTGAGTATCTTATTAGTTTTGAAAATAAATGGTCTTAGCTTCAAGGTCACTTGATAAATCTGTTCTGGAAAAAACTCTCCTCCATTTTGATTGGTTGTGAATGCCAATATATTTGCTGTTATTTCTGTTGGCTACCATCCCATGTTTTGTATTGGCATGTCTAGTATGACTTTCCATTTTATCTCACTAGTATGAACATACTGATCTGTTGCTTCTATTCTTGGTTTTTGATCCTCTCTATTGTCGATTCTGGGAGGGACCATCTTATGTTTACTGCATACGTTAGGCAGTGTATTGTCATGCTTACTCTAGTTTATGATATGCAGTTTTTGAGCAAGTTACAAAGAATGCAGTTCGCGGATTGTGGGCTCGTCGGTCCAGATTCAATTTAGTTGGTGCTCATATTAATGTTTTTACTGGTGAATGGACTCAAAAGGTATGTTTTCTAACGTAATTCATGAGACAAAAGTATGTGCATTGTCATTTCACAAGCACATGTAACTTAGATGTTAATATCTATCCAGTCTTTTGACTCCTAAACAGATTCTTAGAGGAGTACAGTTACTAGCTTTCCATTTATTAATCACCCATTTAGGTTCCTTTCTTGAGGATCCCTTTTTCTTGTCAACTTGAATTCACTGTTCCACATGCTTGCTGTGAATGGATGAGTGTCATAGCTGTCATTATATTCCTTGTAGGATGCTGGAATCGGAACAAGTATTGACTCGTTCTATGAGTATCTTCTAAAGGTTAGTCTTTCAGAGTATCTCAATTGTAAGACCATTCAGTTACGAATGAAAGGGTTGAGTAGTTAACATCCGGTCAGTCTGTAATGTCAGGCATACTTGTTATTTGGTGATGAGGAGTATCTGTACATATTTCAAGAAGCTTATAGGGCAGTAATGCACTACCTATTTACTGATCCCTGGTATCAGACTTTTCTCTTCTGGGCAATTTATCTTTCTGTTTTCTCTGTAATGACTTCACAGCTGAACATTTTTAGGTATGTGGAAGTGAATATGGATTCTGCGGCTATTGTGTGGCCGTTGTTCAACAGTTTACAAGCTTTCTGGCCTGGTTTGCAGGTAGCTTTCTTGCCTATTTTATTGTTTCGTTAAATTTATTGTAGGTGTTCTCTGTATTAAAATATTGTGGTTGGTCCTTGAGTGACTGAGCAATTTATCACTCACATGAAAAAATAACCGACTCTTATTAATCAAAAAGGTGTTAGCTGGGGATGTAGATCCTGCTATTCGAACACATGCTGCCTTCTTTAGTGTGTGGAAGAAATATGGCTTCACCCCAGAGGGCTTTAATCTTGCTACCCTCAGTGTTCAGGTATTCCTCCACCTTCTTCTGCATCTTGCCTCTATTTAACTTATTATAGATATTGTTCCAAACTTTAATATCGTTCTGTAGACTTTGTTCCATGTCTTAGATCAGAGGCTGCAGCCATATTGTCAATTTATACTTTATTTTAAGGTTTTGTTTATGTTCTTTTCCTATGCTTGTTTCACCACATTCATCTGACTGCATTCATGGGCTGTCTTTATGTCATCTGTAATGTATGATTTGGGGGCAAGATTTCCTTGTGCCCTCATCTTGCGAAATATAAAAAGACATCCAACATATGAAGTAGCTTAGCTTTTGTAGCTCTGCATAGTTGCTTCAAGTTCATAAATTCATAGCTTTGTCTCATAGATGTCTTGAAATGGTCACTGATTGATTATTTCAATTATATTTGTATTTATGATCCATCTTTTACTAAATTTATAGCAATAATTACATAGTTTTGATTACCAAAATCTCACATTAACTTCCAATTTTTAGTATGGTCAAAAAAGTTATCCACTTCGCCCAGAGTTGATTGAGAGCACATATTGGCTGTACAAAGCTACCAGAGATACCAGGTTGGCTGCTATTTTTGAATTTCTCAAATTCAACTCTATTACAAATGAAATGCTTTTGGATGATATATTTTTTCACATAGAGGAGTTATCATGTTTATCCTTCAGGACTATTCTCCATCTACCATTTTATTTACCTCTGCCTTGCTGCGGCATTTCCATTGTTTAAACAAATACGACTTTATGCTCTGTAACATTGCTGTGTGAAATGTTTTAAACTTCTTTTTTAAGATATCTTGATGCAGGACGTGACATGCTAGCCAGCTTGCAGTATGGGGCACGATGCACCTGTGGATATTGTCATATAACAGATGTAGAGGATCACAAACAGGACGATCACATGGAGAGCTTTTTCCTGGCTGAAACTGTAAGTCCTGTTGCTTTAGTTCTATTAATCATGCAGTGCACAATGGTAATATTTTCCTGGCGTTTCTAGGAGCCTAGGATCGTGTTTGGTCCCAGCCTTTGGGCTACCTGTGAAGTTCCTTGAACTTTGTTTGTATCAGAGCTACTGTCATTGCAGATTCCTTATTTTCTGACTGAATGAGTCTGTGTTCCACTCCCATGTCCTTGAATGTGAGTATTGATGAACTTGATTTTTACTTGTGCAATTTAAGCTTAGTGTAACATCAATTTTTTCAACTCTAATTTTCTTTTTAAGACAACACGGAAGCAATAAAACCAAAACCGAGGATGTTACTGCCATATCAAACCTAAAAGTACAAGATAAAGGAAAACAAAATAAGCATACGATTTGATAGAACTAGAGTAAGATAGATAATAACAGATAATAGATGATGATAAAGATTACAAGGTTTCAAACAATGCGGAACAGAGCCAAGAGTTTAGATAAATAGAAAGAACAAAAATATCCCAATATTGTGGGCAAAAACTATCTATACTGTTTAGCCTAATTCTAAGATGCAAAAGATAATGAATTTCCCAAGCAATGATCCACTTGAGGGCCACATCATTGTCCTTTGTATATTGTAGTTGAAAGTCATACACTGCTAGGCATTGACCATAAACTAGGTTAATAGTCAGTATGATAAGGTACCGACTAAAACAAGTCTATCATATGACATAGAACTCATGCTGCCCATCAAGGTCACACTAAACATGGCGCTAGGAACATGTTTGACAACACATAGGCATGGAATAATAATAGTATAGGATAACAAATGCATATGAAATAAGATTAAGCCCTATTGTTATCATTTCATACATGACCACATAATCCAATTATTAAAATATTCAAGCGACTCGCCTAATTTTCCACCATGAGCAAAAGTCATGGCAACATTCAACTAGGTATTTTAAATTGATTACACCAAACACAAAATTGGAACACCACAGCTACTAAAAATGGCCATATGAAGTGCCAAAGGAACTTGTATAGGATACCCCACCCATCCAACTTGGTTGTTGATATCATGGCGGCCTGCCATAATATTAATCTTAATTGTTATAATATACGCATATCCTCTACATACCACAACCTTGTAGAGAAGGAAATGTATTAACAGTGTTTCAGGTGCACCTAAGGTGTGAGGGTTTGGGGCTTTTTTTTTTATCCTAGGTGGGGCAACACTGGGAAGATGCATCTAAGGCGCTGAAGCATGCAAATGAAAAATTAGCTACTTTTAGGGTTTAATTTCATTAAAAAAAAACCTGCAATCAGTTTGGAAGGAAAAAGGAAGATTGGAAAAAAGGTTGTAGGAAGACCAATAGAATTAATTTTGAATGGGAAAGGAAAGTAATACCTTTAATGTAGAGAAATATACTTGATTAGCAATTTTGGGCCTTTAAATACAATAACTAAATCTCATGTTAGAAAGGAAAGGGGGAGGAAAAAGGGTTGTGGGAAGGCCAATAAACATAATTTTGAAGAGAAAAGATTATATATTTTGGGAAGATCAAAAATGGTATTAGATTGGTAATATTGATGCCTTGCTTCATCTAGGTGTGCATATTCATCTTGCGCCTAGTGCCTAAGCTCTAGGACTCCTATTGCCTAGGTGTGTCTCAGGCCTTTTCAAATGGTAGGTATTGAGTGAAAAAATAAACCACAAGGGTGACTTGCCTACTCCGAGAGTTGGAGAATTTTGGCTCAAACGAATTCTTATTACTATTATTGGTGTTTTACTAGTGATAACAAAAACACATCCTGTTGGCATTTTTTAATCCATTTGGGTATTTAGGGTGATAATGCTAAATACATACCAAGACATCCAAGCCAAGCAAAATGGGTGTTTAGGTGATTACGCCAAACACAAGCCATACAAATGTTCCAAGGTAACAAGCTACACACTTAACCACTTTTGAATTTTCCCCAACTTCAATTATTTAAGCTCAAAATCATAATTTAAAGTCAAAGACGAAGGTTAAAGTTTGGTTAAACTCCAAGGGTCAAACTGTAAAAATATCACACTCTATCTCAAGTGACTAGTTGACCAATTCCATAAACCATTGGACTGGTTTGGGATCCATAGTAGATCATCGAAACAGAGAATGGTGAAAGATAGAAAACAAAATTATAAAACCAGCTTAACCAGTTGATTGGTTTTGTCTCCATTAGTTAACTGGTTCAACTAGATTAAAAACAGATAATTATGCGATTCAGCTATAAAAAAATCTAAATTCACCAGCATCTTTAGCAAGCTTCCAAATTATCAAAACACATCTAAAAGTATGCTTAACTCATCATAACACTAAAATCATGGCTGTGATTCACATTCAACATCAAACATACATATGTATTCAAAATTTATTAGAATGGCCATAATCTGCCAACATGCTTTAAAACTCAACATGTTCAACATTATTATCATGCTAAAAATCATTAATTAGGATAAACATATTGATCATCTTCAACAAACAAAACTACCCTAATTCATGCCTTGAGGCCAATCCTCGAACTTAAATATATCATCCATTCTTATACTCAAATCCAACAATATATTATAACTCATGATTAAGGAAGAAACATACACAAGAAACATGACAAACAATGATGTAAGTAAAACAGGCACCAAGCCACAACATAAGTCAGATTGTTTTACCTTAAAGCAAGTCTTCTAGAAAATATACAAACTCTTAATTTGATGGCCAACTACCACTCTTGATTACCTTAAGAAATCAATAACCCCAAATTAGTAAAAGCAATTCAAAACAGGGAAAATTAGAAGAAGAAGAAGGAAGAAGAAGTATTTTTCTCAATCTCCTCCCCAATTGGTGAGCAGCCAAGAGAATAAATAACCAATAAATCTTTAGCTCTTTCTAAACTTTGTTTTTGTTAGAAGGGGAAAAAAAGAAAAGAAAAGAAACTAAAATAAAGATGAAGAAGAAGAGAAGAAAAGAGAATAGGAGTTTAACAATGGAGAACCAAAGAGGCAAGGCCTTGGTGCATAGAAAAAACATAAAGGAAGAAGAAAGTGAATGACACCTAACACTGCTGCCTGGTGCCAGAGGAAAGTGAGATAGGAGAGTTGATGAGAACAAATATCTAAAAACGTGCTTTTAGGATATTTTTGGTCATAAAATGAAATAATGACTTAAATATTATGTAAATAGCTCCAAGGCATCAAAACATGTTTATCAGCTCAAAGAGACAGTACTTGGAAGTTTTTACAAATATTTGAACAAGAATCAAATTAAAATACACCAGGAGAACTAGCTGATTGGATTAGTCGACCAGTTTTACCAATTGACCACCAATCTGTTAGATATTTCTTCTGAGATACCAGTTGACAACCAGCCAGTTGGCTAGTCTTTTTGGTATAAAAATATGGGTTCGAGCCTTCGAGGACCCTGAGATTCATATTTTCACCCATTTTCAAGCTCTTTCCAAAACCTGAATCATTTTATTTTATATAACATAATATTAAATACATTTTGAAAGGTTTTAGGGTAGGATATTACACTTAGTTGCAATCAATGGGGACGTGCATGTAAATCGTGCTCTTCACTACATGGCATGCTATTGATCTCTTTCCATTTTAGTGTGCTTACCTTGGCCTAAGTCGATCATGTCATGACCGCATGGGTCTCAGTGCTTATGGATTAGTAGTTTGAATATTTCTTCTACTGTTGCTTGGATTTTCTTATCGCTCCGAAGCTGTTGACAGTCCATCCTTACCTGTAGGTTAAGTATTTGTGGCTATTGTTTGATTTGGCTGTGGGTCCTGATAATCTTGTAGAAAATGGGCCATACAGGTAAGAGTTGTCTTTTCAGTCTCAATTCCTAGATTAGTTGAAATTTACATAATCTGTACTTTTGTTAGAAGGTCCAATTTTGCACTAAATATATATTTGGAACTGTTATCGTGTGACAGATATATCTTTAGCACTGAAGGCCACATACTGCCAGCAACGCCTCGGATTTCTTTAGTCCGTGAACACTGTTCTTATTATGGGGCCTATTGTAATATGACTCGTTGGAGACAGGAATTGCATACTGAGAGTCAGGAAATGAATAGCAGTAGAGTCGTTAAAGATTGGGGCCCTGGTGAATTTCCTTCCACATCAAGCTATCAAAAGCCGTCTTCTAACTCTGGCTTAATCAAGGTCAGTTTAGAGCATCTGCAGTTCCAACTTTTAGTCCATGAAATATTCTTTTCCTGAAATCTGCTATATCCATGGCAGATCCTTGTACTCTTAGTTGCGCTAAATTTCATAAGAGAAAAGAGGGGAAAAGTCTTAACATATTTCTCATCTTTTATGCATGTGTCAATCTTATTAAACTGGTAAAAAATAATAAGAAAAGTTTTAGATAGCTCATAATTGTTTTGTGGATTATTTGCAAATGGACTTGAGCTGGAGATGAATTTAGTGATTTCTTTTGCTATAATAAGAAAAGGTGGTGAATGAATAAAATGTAGCAAGATAATTTTTTTTTTTTTTTTAGTTTGAGAAAGTTTAACCTTTTGTAGGGAAAGGGAAATGCACAATGAACTGCCTAGTGGGCTTCAAACCTCAGTTGCTCACTTTGCTCAGCTTCGCTGATTCCTCTACTGAAGCATTCCTATTCCTTTTTGTAGGGATTTTGCCCAGGACTATCTCATGCACAGAATTATGGCCTAACATATAGCAACCCTGTGGCTGCTAAAGAGAGCGAGCCTGCAACTCAAATGGAGATTGGTTCATCTAAAGGTAACCGAGTGATGATTGTTTCTGAGACAGCCGCTGCATATTCAGAATCTTATAGCTCGGGCAATAATGAATCCATTCAAGAACGAAGTACAATAGGCGATGTTGAAGATGACATTCCTAAAACATGACAATATTTAACAATCGAAATCCTCGGGGGTTAGTAAATATGTTACACAAACTCACTTTGGAAATTTTGGGCAGTTGGAAATTTTGTCCTTTCAGAGGAAGAAAATTGTGTAGACACGAATGGTTGGCGGCCCCCCTAACGTGTTGCTGATCAGTTTGATTCTTGGATACAGGTTTAGATCATTCTACAGATCCAACAAGGATACTGAGTGAACTAACATGACGCAACTCGCCCCATAGTTCTTGTCTTATGGATACCCATTGGTGGTCCATAAGAATCTGAACTTTTACGTTTTGTTATAGGATACATATATATGTTTATTGTTTTGATGACCTTTGCAATGGTTCTTTCCGAGATAATTGGGGAGAGGAAAAACGCTATCATGGAGTTCTTAGTTTCGCTTTCGTTATTTGATACTGGCATTCCTTTTTGAGTTCGTTCTTCAATGCTGAATTAGTTACTCCGGTGGTGCACTCATGAGCAGCCTGTCTGCCATCAAATTACATTGGTAAGCGTTGTTTTTTATTCTTCTAGAGTTGGTGGCCTCGGCATATTAGTCTGAGGACGCACCTTTGGAGTTTGAGTTTTGTGAACGAAATCTAAGGATGACAATGTGATGGGTTAGGGATTCTGAATCTAATGAGAAAAATAAATTTTAAATCTGTCTTTATCACTTCTTTTTTAATTGGGAAATTTTCGACCTGATTTTTGTGGGAATAAAACTTGTATACACGATCTAATCTCTTGTCTATTCTTCATATGAGATTTCTTTTCCGACCTTAAAGTCGGACTTGATCTTCAAAGTCCTACCCTATTTCTAATCTTCAATCTTTTTTTATTATTTAAATATATTTATAATTTATATTCTATATAAAAAATCTATAAACTTAACATTTTCAAATATGTCTCCGAATTTTTTTTGATAATTCTAAATTTAAACCTTATATTTGAAATTCCAAATTTGAGCAAAAAATCTAGACAAAGCTTTAAACTATGGAAAAAATGATCATATCTAGTCAAAGTGCATCAATCTTTCAGTACTTTATTTTTGGTTTGAAGGTACATCTTTGGATCCTAGGCTTAGTGAGTGAAAATGCATTGGTAATTCAATTTATTAGGTGTGCTATCTTCTGTTCTTTTAGACTTAATGTCATAATTGCATTGGTTTGAGGGTGCACCTTTAGAGCTTGAGCTTAGTGAAAGAAAGCACATTAGTCTTTCAGTTCACCAAGCGTGTCTGCCTTCTTGAGCTAGAGTGACCTTGATGCATTGGTGCAATGGCATACCATTGGAGCTAGAACTTTGTGAGTAAAAGCACATTGATTGTTCAACTCACCATGGGTGTTTGTCGTGTCTTCTTCTAGGCAAACTGGCATTGGTAAGAATATTGTTCTACAAAGGACATCATGTAAATAAATTAAGATACTTTTGTGAAAAACTTCTTTCTTTTATCAACATTGATACACAATTGGAATTTTTGCATTCATATGTAACAAAGAGTATCACTGTTAAGTTGAGAGAAAATAATATCACTAATAATATTTTTATAAGTGTTTTGTAGTATAAGCATTTGCTAAATATCTCTTTCTTCATTAGCTAATATAATGTGGCTGGTTTGACTTGTTCCATGACTAGATAAAGACTATCTCATTTAACAACTTATTGGCATCAACTACCATTGCTTTGGAAATTGGCATTTTTTAGCATCAAATGCCCTACCTTTAATTGTATTTATTTTACATTTTTGTTGTAGTATTTAGCTACTCATGAATACATATTTTAAATATTTTATATCCTTTGAATTTTAATTTTTGGATTTTTTGAATAATATATGATAATAATTATAATTTTATGCTTTAGTAATAATAATTTTATATATTTAATTATTTAAGCTAAAATAATATAAACTAATGTACTTAACTTATAAGATAATTAATTAATTAATTTTACTTTATTGTATATATATATATATAAGATGTTGTCAAAGGGCTCGACCCAAATGCCTAAAATGCCCAAAGGCTGGCAAATGAGGCTTAACAAATAAGGTATAAAAGAAGAAAAAAATGGGTAACTTGAGAGAGGCTGGAATGAAAAAGTAGGAAAAAAGAAGACGATGTTTGATGGCGTAGAAAGAAAGAGACAGAACGAAAGAGAGAGAGAGAGAGAGAAGGAAGGGAGAAAGAGAGGCAGAAGTCGACATAGGAAAAAAAGCCAAAAAGGATAAGAAGGAAAGAAGAAAGAAAACCACGGACACAAGTGAGACTAATAGAAAGAAAAAGGCAAGGACCAACATGATGGTAGAGAAAGAAGGGTAGCAAGTGAGATTGATGAGTGAAAGAGGGGCGGTGTGTATAAAGAAGCAAGAAAGGGGAGAGAGAAAAGAGACCCGAATAATTTTATTTGATATCACATCTTATTTGATATCAAAACTACTTAAAAAAATTCTAAGGACCCAAACTCACAGTAAGGCATGAAGTCTTGTAACAAATTAATAAAATCCAAGGTGAGAAATCATCATTAGATTAAACTAGGGCATAAGTCATATCAAATATATCCATTTACAAGGCATATAAGCCAAACTAATCTCAAAAAATAATTTAAGGCACAAAAACTCACATTTGAGGCTATAGAAGACCAAAATACACTTTAAATATCTAAAACCTAATCCATAGGTTTAGATAACCCTAAATGAGGTAAAAATGCTACAAATCACATTAAATAATTTAAGGCACAAAAACTCACATTTGAGGCTATAGAAGAACAAAATACACTTTAAATATCTAAAACCTAATCCATAGGTTTTGATAACCCTAAATGAGGGTAAAAATGCTACAAATCGCATTTTACCATTAGCACTAAAATTAGCAAAAGTCATAGACATAATTAACTTAACCAAATCACAATAATGTCCTACATGAAAATTTAAAAAAAATACTATTCATTACTCGATAGATATATCTTTTATACAATGAAGTAAAAAAAAAGAATATAAAAAAATATTTTATTACCAAAAATTACTATTTATGAAAATTTCGTATTCACAAAGGGTAAAATGGTCAAATATTAAAGGTTGTGCTCAACTTTTGACTCTAAGAAACGGTTTAAGCATTAGGTTTTTTGATAGGTGCATATTTTATGGAATTATTTGATGTATCTTAACATAGGTTTTGCTATTTATTATGATAATTTCACCATTTTCCTCTAATTTTCTCTGTTGGACTTGTTTTGTAGGAAAATGTGAAATTAAGATAATTTGAACTAAAAAAACACAATAAAAGAAAATAAATTGATAAAAGTTGATAAAAATAAATTGAATAAAGATAGTACATCCTACATGCTTAGAGTAGGCATTATCCTCAATGATTGAAATATAAAAGTACAAAACATATGAAGGGGTGGGGACTAGCAACGATGAGGATGAGGGGGCCACAAGGGTCAAAGTTAAAATCATACTCGAAATTCCTCCACTCGATGTTCTTCATAGGATTCTTTGAGTTAATGCCCATTGATTTTTCATGATTGACATGCCTTATTACTTTTGAAATAATAATATAGTGATGTAGTCTAATTTTATATCCTTTTAAAACTCTAATAAGGTTCTCTTCCTATAAAGATATAAGGTTACTAGCAATGATGATAGAAAGAGTTTGATTATCCCCTAAGAAAGCGTATTTCAAATTATTGGTTAAGGGTTTGCATTGTACTTCTAAAGCCTTTTCTATAGAGGCTAGCAATTTTTCTTTCATAAAAGGGAATTAAATGTGCTATTCTATGTTATTTGGAAAAGCTTAAAAGTAAAAACACATTCTTCTATTTTCTTATCTGATTCAATTTTTTTAACTACTATAAGAGTCTATTTCTATTGGCTTTGTAAGAAAAACTTCTACTTGATCATCACTTGTTAATTTAACGATTTGTTTAGACAATGTGTCAATTATATCCATCTTAGAAATAAGTTCATGACAAGTAGAATATCTCATTCAATCATCAATATTAAAACGAATTGTTTCCCTATCAAATTCCATAGTAAAAACCCTATTATACACATCAATTTTAGTTTGGGAGGTTTTTAGAAATTTTCTTCTTAGTATAATATGAGAAGGGTTAGAGGATCCATCATCTTACATGTATAAAACATAAAAATTAGTAGGGAAATCAAGATCATTCACTAGAACTAAAACATCCTCTATCATCCCGTTAGGATATATATCAGATCTATCACTAATTGGATCCCAACATGTGTCTATTTAAGAGGTCCTAGACTGAAGGCATTAAAGATAGATAAATATAGAGGCTCTTAAGTTTAACATGCATTTTTCATACCTTATGTTTCCAATTTTACAAGGAATGGTAAAAAAATACCAAGATCCCTGGACTTAGGTGGGAGTTTCCTTTGTAAAATCTCATCCACATTATCCCTCAATATAAATTTTTTATTCCCTCTTAATTTTTTCTTGTTAGTGTACATGTCTTTTAAAAACTTTCCATATGCAGACACTAGCTTTATTGCATCTATCAAGGGAATGCTTACCTCCACCTTCTTAAATATTTCTAGCATCTCTTTTTCATTATCTTGATTCTTAAACTTATCTTACTAGATAGGAAAAGGAGCAATGAGTTTATAAGGTCTTGGAGAATTTATTTTAGTTGCATTATGACGTTTTTCTTTGATCTCTTCTTCTGCAATAAGTGATTCTTCTTTTCTTAGTTTGTCCCTTGGTCATCCTTAATTTTATTTGGACCATCTAATTCATTCCACTTCGAATGGTGATAACATTCAAGTTTTCTCTCTGTTTCCTTTATGTTTGGTTGGGTAACTTTGAGGATCTCTATGCTCACAATTTACCTATATAATTTGCTAACTGACTCACCTAACTTTCTAAGTTCTTTAGCCCATTTCTTGCTTCTTATTGAAATTGAAGAGTGTTAGTGGCTAAATATTTATCTATATAGCTAATGCCTTTCCTCTAGATTTTTGTGGTATTGATGGTTGAGGAGGATGCACAAAAAACTTATTTGGTTGCTTTTGAGGAATATGGTAGAATTCAAAGGGTTTTTTAATACCCTTTTTGATTTTGGTACGAAGGTGGTCTTTGATTATTCCAATGCCTTAGATTGGGATGATCCTTCAATCTTGGGTTATAAGTTGGTGCATAGGGATCATACTTTAGGTTTTCCTCAAGTCCACCTATCACATTAAATTTTTGTTCTTCTTGCAAAGTGGGACTTGCATATGTATCATGGTGATGAGTACATATTTTGACATGTTTCATACTTCTTTAATCTTTTTTTTTTGTATTTTATTTGATTAATATGTAAGAAAAATAATAATTTTATGCTTAAGTGAAAATAATCTTATAAATTTTATTATTTGAGTTAAAATGATATAAAATAAATGAATTTGAAGTATAATATTATTTATTAATTTTTTCCTAATATTATTTTGTGAGTAAAATTAAAAAAAAAAGAGTTTTGAGTCCTTTGGACCAAAGGCCCAAAATACCAACGGACAAAGAAGGCAAAGGATGGCTCACAGGCCCATCAATAAAAGAAAAAATTAGAGAAAAAAATAGAGAGCTAGTAGGATAAGGTGAGGAGGTGGCATAAAATAGAATAAATGGAGGAAAGGAGAAAAGTCAGAGAAGCGGGAGAAGCCAACTAGGCAAAGCCAATGAGAAGAGAGAAAAGAAGCAGGTGGTGGTTACAGAGAAAAGAAAGAAAAAATGAGGGCGAGGAGGAGTAGAATAGAAAATGAGAGGATCCATAGAACTAGGAGAGAAGGAGAGATGGAAGAAGGTTGCACCAATGGAAAGCAATAGAAGCCAGTGAATCGGGACACACAAAAAACTAGGCACATTAGAAGACAAGCATAGTAGGTTAGTGCCAACAAAAAAAAAGGCAACATGAAAATCAATGCTGTGAGGAAAGAAGAAAGAAAGAGAAAAGGGGAATGGAACAATTTCTTTTAGATGAATTTAATCAATTTTTCATCTGAATAAATTTTTAAACTTTCACTCATAATTAATTCTGGTTATTTCTTTCTTTATTTTTGATTTTTATTTTTAATATATATTTTTGTGTAATTAATTTAATTATTATGACTAGCTAATTATTTATTATTGAGGAATATACTAAAACCTTTGATTATGGTTTGAGATATGATATTATTTTTCTTTGTTTCATGAGATTGTTCTTTAACTCTATTTTAGTTGTTATCATTTATATATATGCTTCTATCAAGTATAATTTATTTTCCTACTAGATGACCATATAAATATACTAGAATCTATATGTATAAATTGTAGCTAGATTAGATAATAATTCATCTAATAGTTTTGTGATTCTAACCAAAGTAGAATGTTTAGATACATGTGGGTCAAAGGAGAAAAATATAGCTAGACATACATATTATACTAGTTTAGGTGCTTAGATTGACATCCTTCCTATTGTACTTAATGCATTAAATCTAGTTAAATATAGGAGTCACATGTTGCTACTATATTGCTAGTATTTAATATGATTAATATTGGTGTTTTGTCATATTAATTATTTTACGAAAGTAATATAAGGTATATAGATATGTTTTTGGCTTATAACTTGGTCGATCTCTTTCTCATGATTCAATAATGACTTAGAAATTTTTATTATATTTTGACTTAATCTAGTGGTGGATTTCAATTTTCCTAGCATATTTATCATATTTATAATTATCTATTATTTTTATTATTTTACTTATTACTTTTATTATTTTCTATTTTTAAAACCCCCATTAGTGTTTATTTATTTATAAAATTATTTTTGAGCAAATTAAATAGAGGCGATCCATCTCAATTTCCAATATAGAATAATACTCTTATTTACCAATACTACAATTGTTAACAAGAGGTTTTAAATTGTGTGCTAGCTACGACTACACCACATGGCATGCATATAAATAAATTCCACATACTTGAACCATCACTCCTTATTTTACTGTATTTTCAATTGAAGAAGTCAAATTATTTAATTTTTCATTAAGTTTTATTATACTTATCTCCTTTGCATGGCAAGAAGAAGAGGTAGTATTTCTAGTACACAAATATTAAGAATTAGACTCCATATTAGATATTAGCCTTCTAGTCTTAGTCAGGGTCTTATCTATTAATCCTCTACCACTATCATCATCTATCATATTATGATCTATGGGCATTAGTCCTTCATAGAAATACTATATTAATAGTTTTTTGCTAATTTAATGGTTAGGAAAAATACCATAAAATTTCTTAAATCTTTCCCAATATTCATGTAAAGACTTTCCCCCATCTTGCCTAATACCAAATATTTTTTTTTCTAATATTCGTAGCTCTAGATGATGGAAAGTAATTTTATAGAAATAATTTTTTCATATGAATTGAAGTATTAATAGATCTAATAGGCAAATCATATAACCACACCTTTCTAGCATCAGTTAAAGCAAAAATAAATGTTTTTAATTCAATTTTATCTACACTTACTCCTACTAGTTTCATGTAAGAACAAGATATATGAAATTCTTTGAGAAATTTGTTTGGATAAGTAATGCAGCTTGATCTAAAATAGCTAGTTTATCAAAAAAAATTATGTAATTTATATTTGTGAATTTTGTTTTGAAATTGATGGGTTGGTTTTAGCCTTGTATTTGATACAGGGTAAGCAACAAATGTGTATCCTATGTTAGATACATCGGCGACATCCCATTTTTTCGAGGTATTTTTCACTTCTGCACTATTTTAAACAAAACTTTTTGGTAGTAAAAAATGGAGGTATTACAAAACTTTATGATTTCTCTTTAGAATTGACTTGATCTTAGTGAAGATAAAATTCAAGCTGTGGCATTTGTTGAAGATGGCTCTGTACTTTGATTTTAATTTAAACTTTGAACATCATTCTACTTTAAGAAACAAGAAAAAAAAGGTCATGCATTGAAAAACAAAATTCCCCTATTATCTTCCACATCAATGGTTTTGCCCACAACCAGTTCACAAGTTTACTTGGGCAAAACACTTAAACAAATGAAAACCAATCAAAATAAATTATTTTTTTAAAAAACAATTCTAGCATGAATACATTATGTCAATCAAGCTCATAGACATAATTATATATGCTTCAAAATACACAAATCAATTCCATCATGCCAAATCAACACATAATCATGTCATTTCAACCAAAACTCATAAAATAAGCAAAAGATGCCTGCATGACCATGAAAAAAAAATAAAGGCACAAAATCTCCATGTCATACATTATAACACAACATTCATACTTTAAAACTCATAAAATATATCTCAACATATACTCAGCACAAAAACATGGTATTTATGCTCTTAAATTATGGTATAACACAAAATAATTACTCCTATGCATATATGCTATGAACCAATTTTCTATATGAGTAACCGCAACCAATACGTAATGCAAGAAGATTTATATTCTAAAGTTATGCTTGTATTGCATTCAAGTAAGGCAAAAACACAAGCAAGAGAAAGGCTTAACCTAGTTTTTAATCTCTAAAAATTGAAATCTTGAGCACCTTTAAAACACACACACAAAATAAAAATAAAATAAAATCAAAAAGCTAGATATAGTCATAAAATTATAGGTAAAAGGGAAAAGGTTGGCTAAAATAAATCTCAACCTCCCAAATCTAAGATTGCCAAGAAGAGTAAATTCACCTATGTATTCAAAATTCTTCTCAATCTAACTTTTTCTTGCTTGAGAAAAGAAAGATGAATCTAGAAAATGGATTTGGAGAGTGAAAGAAATAGATAAGAAGATCTAGAATTAAAGGGGAATAGCAATTTAGAGATAGGTGGCAAAGAAAACATGTAAAGGGGAAAACAATGTGCACACTAAATGAAATTTGAGGAAAAATGAGAGAAATGAGAGCAAGAAAGAATAAGGAATTTTGTGGAACTAGATAATGCAATTTATAGAAAGGCACTCAATATGTTTCCAAGTGACATGGTGATGAACCAAAATGAGCAAGTTGATGCTATATAATTAAGTAGTCGGAAGATGTTACAAAGAGGCAAAGAAAGAAGGGGATATATCTCAAGAATCTATTTCTATGTCACATGAAGAGGTATCTAAGACCCAATTTCAATAGGTAAAATCATATGTTTCTCCTCCTTTATTTCCATAAAGGATAGTCTAGAGTAGGTTATATGTATAATTTGCTAAATTTTAAGATATTTTAAAAAAAGGTGCATATTAATTTTCCATTGATTAATATTGTGTGGAAGATGCCTAACTATGCTAAATTTCTTAATGACATTCTTACTCATACAAGGAAATTAGAAGATTGTGGTACCATTAGATTAAATGAGGATTATTTTGCTATTTTATAAAATTTCTAAGCTTAAAGATTCAAGAAGTTTTATTGTTCCTTATTGGATTAGCCATTTAAAATTTGACAAAGTGATATGTGACTTAGGTGCTTGCATAAATTTGTTGCATTTATTTGTTTTTAAGAGTTTATTTTAGGAGATCCAAAACCCACTAATATGTCTTTATTATTAGCTGATAGATTTATTAAGTATTCCTAGGCATAATAGAGGATGTTTTTGTAAAAGTGGATACATTTATTATCCTAGTTCATTTTTTTGTGTTTCATATGGAAAAGAATCAAAGGATTCCTCTCATTTTTGGTAGACCATTTCTAGCTATAGGAAAGAATCTGATTGATGTCCTTAAGGGTAAGTTGATTCTTTGATTCTAAGGTGAGGAAGCTACATTCATTGTATTTACAAGAATGAAATATCCTTCTAAGGATGACACTTTGTGATATCATTTATGTATTGGATGAAGTGATTAATGATTGTTATCAAGCAAGTGTCATGCAAAATCCTTTATATATATGCTTGGTATAATGCTAAGGGAATAAAGAAGGAGGATTTAAAGAGGTGATTCAACATCTAAGTGTTTATCCACCTTAAGATAGAAATAAAGTAGTCTCTTTGCGAGGACTAGAGAGAAACCAAGTCCCAAAGTTAAAACCATTTATTGACGAGCCACCAAATTTTGAACTCAAACCACTTCCCAAAAACTTTAAGTATATGTTTCTTGGTCATAATGATAATCTTCCTATTATTATTTCCTCATCATTGACTAAGCTGAAGGATGAAAATTTGATGAGAATGCTTATGGAGTGAAAAAAGGCCCTTAGATGGACCATCGCTATAGAAAAGGGATTATTCCTTCCACATATATGCACAAAATCCTCATAGAAGATAATTATAATAAGGTAATATAACTTCAAAGGTGAATAAACTCAACAATGTAAGAGGCAATGAAGAAAGAGTTAATTAAGCTATTGGATGGAGGCATGATCTATCCTATCTCTAATAGTTCTAGGGTTGCTCTTGTAGAAGTGGTTCCTAAGAAAAGTGGAATTAGAATTGTTAAGAATGATAATGAGTTGATACCTATTAGAATCATTATTGGATGGCATGTTTAAATTGATTTTATAAAATTAAATGAAGCCACCAGGAAAGATCATTTTCCCTTTCCCTTTATTAACCAAATGCTTAAGAATTTAGAAGCACATGAATTGTATTACTTTCTAGATGGCTATTCTAGTCATATGTAAATTCTTAATTCTCTATTGAACCACAAAATACAACTTTTACTTGTCCTTATGTAACTTTAGCATATAAGAGGATACCTTTGGGCCTTTGTAATGCTCTTGTGAATTTTCAAAGATGAATGATGGCCACATTTCATGACATGGTGGAGAAGTTCATGGAAATTTTTATGGTTGATTTTTTAATGTTTGGCTCATCTTTTGATGAATGTTATGATAAATTTGAGCTTGTACTAAAACATTATGTGGATACCAATCTTGTTTTAAATAGGAAAAAATGTCCTCTAATGGTGCAATAAGGGATTATCATAGGACATAAGATCTTATATGAGAGGATAGAGGTAGATAAAAAAAATTGAATTTATTGAAAAATTAACTCCTCGAAAATGTATTAAGGAAATCCACAATTTTATTGGTCATGATGCTTTCTATAGAAGCTTCCTTAATGACTTTTCAAAGATTTTAAAACCTCTATGTGACCTATTGGCTCAAGATGCAACTTTTGAATTATCTGATGCATGCTTAAAGGCTTTTAACACTCTTAAAAAAACTTGTGAATGCTCATATTATTGTTGCTCCAAATTGGAATATTCCTTTTAAAATCATGTGCAATGTGAGTGATGTGGATGTGGAAGAAATTTTGGGATTTCATAGAGATAACCTTTTCCATATTATTTATTATGAGAACAAAAATTTTAATTATGCACAAAAAAATCATGTTGTTGCTAACAATAAATTGCTAGTTGTGGTCTTTACTTTTGATAAGTTTCATCCTTATTTTCTACTTAATAAAATTATTTTGTATACTGTCCACAATACTTTGAGACATCTTTTTATTAAGTAAGATGCTAAACGTAGAATTATTATATGGATCCTATTACTACAAGAGTTTGACTTAGAAATTAGGGATAGGACAGGAAGAAAAAATAATTTAGCAAATCCCTTATCCCACCAACTAACATCATATGAGGTAAGTAAGGAGGGTGAGCTTATTCATGACACATTCCCAAATGAATCAATTAATGCAGTTACAAATCATCCCTAGTATACTCATATTATAAATTATCTTATAAGCAAATTTCTACCCAATGAATTGTCTTATAATTAAGGGAAGGAATTTTTTTCTTGAATTGAGATATTATCTTTAGGATTAATTGAGATATTATTTTTAGGATTACCCTTATCTTTATAAAATAATTTCTAAATAAATAATAAGGAGATTCATACCTAAACATGTTTTTCATTCTATTTTATCTCATTTTCATAGTAAAGAATGTGGTGGTAATTTTGCGACCATCATAACTGCAACTAAATTTCTACAAAGTGATTTTTATTGGCCTACATTATTTAATGATGCTTATACTATCGCCAAGGCTTGTGATATATACAAAAGGGTTAGCAATATTTCTCAGAAACAAGAAATGCCCCTTGTAAATATTTTTGGTATGGAATTTTTGATGTGTAAAGTATTAACTTTGTGGGACCATTTCTTAAATCTATGTACAAATAATATATCCTTGTTACAGTTGATTATGTGTCTAAGTGGGTAGAGGATATTGCAATTCCAACTAATGATGCAAAAATTTTGAAAAATTTCTTAAAAAAGAATATATTAATGAGATTTGAAGAGCAAGGGTTATCGTAAGTGATGGAGGGTCTCATTTTTATACTAGAGTTTTTATTCTCTCTTGAATAATTATGGAGTTACACATAAGGTTGTAAATCCATATCATCCCTAAACTAGCGGACAAGTATAAGTATTAAACTAAGAAATTAAAAAGATATTGGAAAAATAAGTTAATGGTTCGAAGAAAGATTAGCCTTTAAAATTAGATGATGTACTTTGGGAATATAGGATCACTTTTAACACTTCCATAAGAATGTTTCATTATAAACTTTTTTTTCAAATTATCTTACCACTTTCTTATACAAATTGAGTGTAAATATTTTTGGGCTACTTGTTTCTTAACATGGATATACAAGCTTTAGGTTAAAGGAGGATCCTATAGTTAAATGATCTTGATGGATTTTGATTAGACCTATATGAAAATGCTCGAATCTAAAAGGAAAGCACAAAAAAGGTGCATGATCAAAGAATCATGAAAAGAGAGGTTGAAAAAGGGAAAAAGTGCTCCTTTTTAGTCCCCTCTTATGATTATTTCCTGATAAGCTCTGTTCATGTTGGTCTATACCTTTCATAGTGACACAAGTTTTCCCTTCCAAAGTTAGAGATATGTGGTCTAGATAAAGGAACTTTTAATTTAAATGGAGACCAATTGAAAGTCTATGAAAGTAGAGATTTTGAGAGCCTTAAAACCGTCATATGCTTAAAGAATCCTAAGTAAATAGGATTAGAGGTAAGCTAATGGCTATAAAAAAATAGTACTAGAGAGGAAACCCAAGTGTGTGTCTAAACCAATTTTTTTTTCTATGGATTTTGTTTTGATTTACTAAGAATTATGATTTTTTTTATTTACAAATGCATAGCATCTTAACATGTTTATGAAGAAATTGTAAGGCATAAGAACATATAAATTTTTAAGCTAGGAGATAACATGAATATAACACTTGTAAGTTAATTCTTATTAGCATATTGGCATAGAAACACAAACTTCTTCCCTCGTATTTTTATAATATTTTCATCACCTCTTAAGTACCTTCTATATGCTCTCATTTATACTGAATTTTCCTTTCCTCCTTTGTATGTATTGATTATCCACTGAGGATAATGTCTATGATAAGTATAGGGAAGTTTTGGTTCATTTTGGTGCTTCATTGATTTGCTATATTTGTATTTATTTATTCACTTATTTATTGAATGTTTTGGATGTTTTTTTTTTCATTTTAGTCTTTTTTCTTGAGTCTTGGGAACCCTTATCTAGTTAATGATGGATATATCTATGAAATCATGCTAAAAGAGGATCACAAAACTAGGATAAAGTTAAGTGGAGATTGTTTGGTTTAATTTTGATGTAGGGAACAAAAATCTATGTGATTGGATATGAATGGACTGAGAACATGTATGATCATCTAACCATCAACATAGCACTTTGAGATTCATAAGAAATTATAGTGAGCTTTTGAGACATATATGCCTTCTTGTCTAAGCTTTTTACATAAACTAATCTATATTTTATTAGCTTCACTTTCTGTTGTAAACCTCATTTGCACTACTTTGGTTTGATCAATTATTTATCATATCTCTTGTAATGGAATATAGAGATTACTAGAAATTTTAATGTGCTAATCAAAGCTTTTAATCTATAATAACTCCAATTGAGAATATGATAAAGGCACCTTAGGATTTACTGCCATATAGCCAGATAGCCTTTTACCCTATTTTTTTTTATGTACATGATTTGTAGATCCCTTAGTTAACCACTTTGAACCATTTACATTGACATTTATTTTTCATCACTCACATTTGTCCTTACTGAACCTAAACCGCATCTCTACCCTTATTCTAAAAGCTAGTATAAAGGTTGATGAGACATCGCAAGTGATTCAAGGTTGTATGTGAAAAAAGTGTTAACGAGAATAAAAAAGAATAAGTGTGGGGGTGGTAAGAAAAAATGAAAAGAACATGAAAATGTGAAAAAAAGGAAAGTGATATGAATTTTTTTTTACTTATTCTCATTCTTTTATTATGAAGAGAAGTGGTGAAAAATGAAGTGGAGGTCCAACATAAAGATATTTAGTGTATGTGATGATATGCTATGTAATGTGAAAATACCTTGATAAGTTAAATTGCTAAAAAGAGTCTCTATATCAACATGATTCTACAAGGTTTTAGGATATTTTATTAAATACTTATTTTTCTTTTCTTCATTAAACCCTTAAACCTAGCCCTATTACAACATTTATAAATTCCTATATGATTCTTGAGATGGGTGACCTTGATCTTTTGTAGATTAGTCACATGAGTCAAGTATATAGTTTGGTCAATTTGGTAGGTATTTGATATCCTTCACGAGGTTTTTATCTACAAAATATGAGCTTTTCTTGCTGATATATGTGAGTTTATTTTTATTGTTATCATCTTATCTCACATATCTAAGTATGCTTATATATATATATATATGTCGCCTTTAACATGAGAGAAAATTAAAAACAAGATGGTAAACCTTTATAAGAATGGATCTTGATGTGACTAAGGTGTAATTAGTTCTTCAGTTATAATTAATATTATTCTATTCTTATTTGTCATGGTTATATGTCAAACATATGTTGGAATTAATCCTTTTAAATTTTTGGTACTAAATTTTGGTTGAGTCTTAATCTTACTGTTATGAAAGTAGAAGATTCTAAGATAACATAAGTTAACAATGTTATAAGTGTGTTTTTCATTTTTATGTGATTCGTGTGTGATTTTGTGGGTATATTATCCGTAAAACCCTCACAAGACCTTACTCATTATCTAAGGATGATCAAGGGGTTTAAATGACTTTTTGCACATGTTAAGTTCAATATTGAAACCTATGAAAGTGGTTAGTCATTTTTATTCTTTATTTTTAACTTTATGCCTTACTTGACGATAAGTAAGAAGCTAAGTGTGGGAGTGTTGATGAATGAATATTTTTACATATTTCATACTCTTTTACTTTAAATTTTTAGCTATTTATGTGAATAATATGTAAATTTATTTATATTGTTTTTAATTATGCACTTAATACATAATAATCTCATACATTTAATTAATTATAGCTTAAAGTTTATTTTTATATGATTTTGACAACTTAACATATTCTATGCATACCTTTCACATACGAACATGGATTAAAGTTATTCAGATTTTTATGTATGGATAAAAAAGAAATATAAAGTTTTATTTCTAGTGTTTTCCCTAAGTTTTGATTGCACACGATTTAATGTTTTAACCTACACTTTCAACTGAAAATATGTCCTAAAATAAAGAATTGTTTGAAATAGTTTTAAGAAGTTAACTATTATTTACTAAATTTATTTTATAGCTACTAATTACTTTATATGCATGAAGTAATAAATCAAGAATATATATATAAGAAGTGGAGGCTAAAGAATGGAAAAAAGTAAAAACATATTCTAAGTGGTGGGGGCATAAAAAAGTAATGAAAGAAACAAGAAGATGGAGGAGCTAGGAAAAAAAGAATCAGACTAGAAAAAAAGTGATAGAAGAAAAGAAGAAACATTGCAACATAAAGGAAAAGAAAAGACATGGAGGCTAAAAAATAAGAGAGATAATGCATAGAAGAAAGGAGAGGAAATAGGGATTTTTTTTAAAAGGACTAAAATAGGATGACACAAGAGGATAAAAAAATAGAAAGAAGGGCAGAAAAAAGAGAGGAAATTGAAAAAAAAAATGGCGCAAAGGATAGAAAAAGAGAGAGGAGATAGTGCATAGAAGAAGGGAGAGGCAATAGGCCAAAAAGCAAGAAATTAGAAGGACCAAAAGAGGATAACTCAAGAGGATAAAAAATAGAAGGAAAGATAGAAAAAAAGTAGTACAGGTAAAGATTGCAGAAGGCATGAGAAAAGGAATCATAAGGCACAACAACAACAGGAAGAATAGTAGGGCACAAAGGCTGAGGAAGAGCAAACAAAAAATAAAGAGAAAGAATGGTTTATTTCAATCCTACCTACAATCGACCAGTATAATTTATTTTTTTGATTCTGATTTTGAATATAAAGTGATGTAAGTTAATATTCAAGTATTCTCAATTTTAATATTTGGTGTATAATTTAGGTTCTATTTTTAATTTGATAATTTTTATTTTAATTAATAGTATGATCCAATTTTCTTTTACCAAGAATATGGTGAGACCCTATTATTTATAATAATAGATTATTTGATAGCTTGATTGATAGATTACTATATGTATTTTATGCTATTATTTTAGATCGTGCATAACAAATAAATTTATCACCATTAATTATAATTTAGCAAATACAAAAAATATGTGAGAGAAAATTCACCACTTTAGGTTAAATAACATAATGAGCAATTGAATGGGTTGTGTGGACAATTATATGATTTCTATAGTAATATGGTAGGATAAATAATTAATTAAACCTAAAGTGATGTGGAAGATCATGGATGAATAATTTTCTACAATGCAAAACCTTTAATTAGTTGTCATAAGTTGCAAAGCAATTCCGAAAACAAATAGATGTTTCGACTTGTGTAGGTTGATTTCGGTGATTTTGGTAATGTGATATTGTTCTAAACCAAGACCAAATCACTTTAGTAGAGAAATCAATTATTTCTCTAAAGTATAATGTGCAACTCCTTAAAAATTTGACATCTCTATTTGACACTGTAGTTTTGGGAACTCCAAGTAACCCTACTATCTTTTTGACATCAAATCTACTACATGAGTTGCGTCATCGATTTTATTACAAGGTATGAATTGTGTAATTTTAGAAAACCTATCAACTACCACTAGAATATACCCCTTTCCCCTTTGTGTTCTTGGTAAACACAAGATAAAATTCATACTAACACTCTCTTACGGTTGATTAGGAACTAGTAAAGGAGTATGCAAAACTACGCGGAAGAAACTTTTACTCTTTTAACAAATCACATATCTTCCAATAATATCTTGTACTAATTTTATTATTCGTGGCTAGTAGAAATTTTCTAATAATATTTCCATGGTTTTATGAACACCAAAATGACAAAATATACTCCCCTTATTTACTTTCTTAACAAGTAAATCATGTACAGTAGAACGAGGTGTATACAAATTATTAAGTTTGAAAATAAAGTTATGTTCTTCTAAATAAAATTAATATTTTGCATATAATTACTTAAACATTTAAAAATTTAATAATTTATCATCTAACATAACAAGTATCATAGATGTTCTAAATAAAGCATCTGCCACAACATTTTTATTACCATCAAAATGTTTGACAAAAAACATGTAGGATTGTAAGAAACTAACCCATTTTGAATTTATAGGACTAATCTTCTTTTGCCCATGCAAATATTTTAAACTTTCATGGTCCAAATGGAAAACAAATGGCTTCAGTCTCAAATAATGACTCCTTGTTTCTATAATTTATATGATGGCATAGAATACTTTATCATATGTTGAATAATTCAATTTTCCCCATTTAATTTGTCATTAAAGAATGAAATGAACATTTTTTTCCTTTTTCTAGTACGCCTCCTATCCCTACCCCACTTGTATCACATGAAAATTTAAAAAGTTTATCAAAGTTAGGTAAATATAATATCAGTGCATTACGTAGCTTGTCTATCAAGGTATGGAGGGCTTTACTGGTATCTTCACTCCATTTAAATTCATCTTTATTCATGATTTGTGTCATTAGTGAGGCAATAGTTGAAAAATCCTTAATGAATCTTCTATAAAAATTTGCCAAACCATGTAAACTCCTCACCTCGTGAATATCTTTAGGTATTGGCCAAATTTGAATAGCTTGAATATTTGTGGGATCCACTTTCATACCTTCACTACTTACAATATATCCAAGGAAAAAAATACGTAAAAGCATAAAATCACATTTCTCCATTTTCCTATAGAGTTTAGTTTCTCTTAGCTTATCAAATAACCTCCTTAAATGAATAAGATGATCATGCTCATATATACTATACACAAGTGTATCATCTAAGTATAACACAATGAAACTTTCAAGAAAAGATTGATAACCTTCATTAATTAGTCTCACAAATTAACTATGTGTATTAAGTAAACCAAAAGGCATCACAATATATTTATAAAGACCATATTTTGTTTTGAATGTAGTTTTCCATTCATCCCCTTTTCTTATTCTCATTTGATGATATCCACTCTTTAGATCAATTTTAGAGAATATTTGTATTCCACATAATTCATCTAACATGCCATCTAATCTTGGCATAGGAAATCTATATTTGATAGTTATATTATTCATGACTCTAGATTCAATACACATAAACCACATACTATTAGGAACAAGTTATGTAGGCACACAACATGGACTTATGCTTTTTCTCACATATCCTTTTCCTATGAGTTCTTATATTTATCTCTCTAATTCCTTAGTGCTTTCCAGATTAAATCAGTATGCTGGTCGATTAGGTAAAGACTCATCAGGCATTAATTCTATAACATGTTATATTCCTCTTTTAGGTCGTAATCTAGGTGGTAATTCGTTAGGAAATACATCATGATATTTATTAATAAGTTCATTTAATTAAGGATTATTTCTACTTTTCTCCCCTTATAGGGATTTCTTCATAGTCATAAAATAGCAACTACATTCTTCTTTAATACATTTTACTATAGCCTTTTCATACAAAAACAAACTCTTTTTATTCTCGACTATGTTAACCTTGTCACACTTAGATGGTTTATGTTTATGCTTTTTTCTTATCCTTCTCAAGTAGATATTCATTAGTAATACCATTGTGAATAGAATTTTGTTCATATTACCACGGTATACCTAATAAGATTCTACATGCATCCAGATGTAAAACATCATATAGCACACCATTATGATAATTACTAATTAAAAATAATATTAGGGTTTGCTTGGTTACTCTGACACCTTTGTCCTTGTTTAAACATCGAAGAGAATAAGGTTTTGGATGCGGTGTAGTTTTCAATCACAAATCCTTCACCATTCTCTCGTTAGCTATATTCATATAAGATTTACTATCAATGATAACAAACTATATCCCCCACTATTTCTTTAGTTTTGAATATCTTTTCTCATCGATTAGGTTACTCACTAGCCTGGAATTGAAGTAATCTTTCTAATACATAAAAATTATTTTCCTCCTCCTCTAACTCACAAGAAATTTCTTTAATAGGCTTGAATTTAGTGTCTTTGTCACAAGTCTCCATAGCTTTGATTTCTTGTGTGGACAACACTATTTAATTGGGACATTCATGATAAAAGTGTCTAAATACTTGGAATTTAAAAAATTATCCCATAGAAAATTCATTAACTTTATTCTTTCCTTTATATTCTATTGTATATCTTTTTTTTATTATCAACACTTGTATATTTTGAAGTATCTGTTCCATACTTTATAACCTAAGTACTTGATTTTTACTTTGTAAATGAGGTACTTTGATTGGCATGAGACTTAGTGGAATTGATTTTCATTTCAAATCTCAAGGATATCTTAATTATATCATCAAGAAAATAATGTATACAAGTTTCAACTTTAACTCAAATCATCATATTAAAGCTGCCTAGAAATCTAGCACATATCTGTTCCTTTTTATCATGAATATCACATATAAGTGCTAATATTTTGAACTCTCTAATATGTTATTCAACACTTAGAATTCCTTGTCTAAGAGTAGTTAATATAATATAATTATCCTGCTCATACTTCTTAGGTATAAATTTCTTCCATAGATGCTTCTTAAGTTTATCCCCAGATTTGGTTTTTGATTTTTCTTCTCATTCTCTAGTCATTTATAAAGGGTTTGAAATTTGATGATCCTGATTTTAAAGGTAATATAGACTTGAAGGAATATTTATTGGAGGTGAAAACGCCATAGTCTTATTTTGAGCCTACAAAATTTGATGATTAAAAAAGTAAAATAGTGGCACACTCGTAAGAAAAATAATTGCAAGGACTTGTTATAACAACTTGGAAAAGGAATTATGAAAGGAAAAGAAAAGCAAAATTGATGATTGAATCTTTATAAATACACAAGGCTGAAGTTCATCACTAAGGAGCATGATCAAGAAAATTATATAATGATAAATACCTTTAGGTAATGCGCATTGGGATTTAAGAGTATGTTTATGAGTTTAAATGTTTATATTTAATATGTGATATTTAATCAAGGGAAGAACAAAGGGTTACTCATTTTTTAGGAGGTATTAATATTATATTGAGAGATTAATTGAAGTTATGAAATTATGATTAATTATATGCTAATTTAGAACTCAATTTTGAGAAGCAAGCTAAGAGGAAACGTTGGAAGGTGATTCCTAAAATCCTTATAACCCCTTTCAAGACAAATAATTAATAAAATGAATCAAATATAGGGAAGGCCAATGTTTTTAAGGAAGGTAAGGGTGAGGAAAAAGGTTCATATTTAAACCCTAATCCTAATCACTAATGCTACAACTATAGTTGATATGGACACATTCCTTTAGAGTGTTCAAATTGAATGATGATTAGAACTAGAGAGATTGAAGACATAGAGACATATAAAGAATTTAAACAAGAAGAGGAGGATGCCATGACTTATGAGGAGGAATCTATGCCCAAAGTTGGTGAGAATTGTTTGGTGTTTCAAAGGGGTGTCATAAGCATTACTAAAGGAGTTCATGTACCAAGGAGATAAAAAATTCAAAACTCATTGCAAAATTGAGGGTAAGGTGTGCAATGTCATTGTTTATAGTGGTAGTTGTACCAATGTTGCTTTAGATTTGATAGTTAAGAAGATAAATTTATTATTAAAAGATCCTCCAACATTTTACTCTTTAAAATTGCCAGGGAAGGATAAAGGCATTGAAATTTCCAAGAAAACACTTGTTGCATTCAAAATAGGGAGTTATGTGGATGAGTTGTGGTATAACGTGATTCCTATGAATGTAGGTTGCCTATTAATTGGGAGACCATGTGATCATAATGCGTAACACAATGGAAAAAAATGTCTATTAAGGAATCAAGGGAAGCCAAAAGCTATTTCACACAAGATAACAATGTAGCACATACATTAGAGACTAGTGGACATGTGTATGTGTTGATAGTTAATGAGATGCCTAAGGGACATGGTGTAGTAGACGATCCATAACTTACACCTTTAGTTGAGGAATTTTGTGTTGAGTTCATCACAGATTTACCTCATGGTTTACCTCCATTATGTGATATTAAGCATCAAATCAACCTTGTTCCTAGATTTCAATTACCAAACAATCCAACTTATAGGTGTTATCCTAAAGAATCTATAGAGCTTCAAATATAAAGCTATGAACTTATTGAGAAAAGATATGTACTAGAGTCTTATTCCTTGTGCAGTTCCAACATTGTTTGTTTGAAAAAAATATGACACTTGGAGAATGTGTATTGATAATATGGAAATCAACAATATTACAATCATATATAATTTTCCTATGTAAAGACTTATAAACATGTTAAAGGATTTGCACTGACCGTGAACATTTTCAAAGATTGACTTGAGACATGGTTGCTAATAATTGAGAATTTACGAAGAAGATAATTGGACCCTTCAAGAATATATAAATATTGTGACAATTTTTTTTTGTTTATGACAAAGACTATTATCACAATATACCTATATATTATAAAAAAAAATGTCATTATTACTTGGTTAAATTGACAACATAAAAGAAATAAATTATGAGTTATTGTAATAAGACTTTACTGATGACATAGTCATCATTATAGCCTATACTAAAATAAATAATTAATAAATAAAACTATGATATGTGTTTTACGACAACTAATCATTATTACTAAGTGTTTAATAGCCATAGAGTTTTTCCTAATATATTTTTGAGGGAAATATTGGGGGAATTATAAAATTAAAATGATAACTTTCATTAATATAATCAAGGGTCATCGTTTAATTTTTAGGCACCATTGTTTCCCACTAAAATTAATATAGTAAAAGGCTAAAAAATTCTTATTTAATATGACAACCTATTATAATTTTAAGGTATGATGGTGCCATAATATGTTCCAAAAATTTTTGGTAGGTATTTTCCCTTCAGCAAAATGATGTTGTGAATAAGGACGAAAAACCTAGGGGAATAAGTTATAATCATGACTCTTTGTTAGTGAATCCTCAATATTCATCATTGTAGGGTTCTTTAAAATATACCATTTCATTTATGTAGGAAACACTACGATGATTATGATCCTTTTTGTGGTAACTAACTCATTTCTATACCCTAGCCCATTGAGAACCCTTGACCCTACCATGTCATCTATTTTCCATTTGTTATTCTTCTTTATTTATTCTTCCCATGAGAGCTACAAATTCATTCTCTTTCCTTCTTTTGGTTTTGTTCTTCTAAATCTTCATTTACTAAAAATTCATCATTTTTTCCCTCATTTGTTTGTTGTATTATATTCAAATGTTCTTATTAACAATTAAATTTGGTGTTTTTTTGTCTATTGATTAACTCTTTTATAACTTCTTTGTACGGTTTTGTTGAGTGATAATTTCTACATAATATGGATACACATTAATAGTAATAAGTATTATGTTTGCTTAATTTTCACTTTATAGGTTAAATATTGCACAAAATTTGATTTTTCATTTTTATGACTTTTTGAATGTGATTGAAAAATCTTCCTCCACCACTTTCATAAGAGTTGAATGCATGCCTTCTCATTGTAGTAATTAATTTTGGACCTATTTTAACAATTTATTTAATTATATATATAGTATAGTATGTGTGGACAAACATATATTAATTTGGAGATTTGGACATTGGTAATCATTTGTGTGGATAATTTATATTAGTTTGCACTTTTGTGGGATAATTGTTTTAGTGTCGATGAAGTGTATTAACATGGAGTATTGTTGGTTAATTATTTTTTATTTTTGTGTAGAGAATGAATTAATATGGAATTATTTTGATATGTATGAAAATATGTTGATAGTATCTGATGTTGATGATGTATGTATAATATATTAATTTTTGGTTTAGATTTGTTATTAAAAAATTAGTGATATATATATATATATATATATTGTATTGTTTGTATGTTTGTCTCAATAGTGCCGATGGCACTTTTAGTTAATAGAATTTATAATTGAAAAAGAAATTATTATATATTTCGGGGACATTTAAAGACATAATATGACTATTAAAGAGTAAAGAATTAAAATTTATAAATATGATAATGTATTAGTGAGTAAGTAATATATGATTAAAAAATATTAAGAAGTTAATATATAGTACTAAAGTGAATTAATAAGTAGAAAAATTGGACTACTATCTTTATAGAAGTAATTAGAAGATTTAATATGAATTTTTAGAGATTTTATAGTTAATAATTATAATATATGATCAAATATTAGTAAAATAATAATAATTATATATAACATTAAAAAATTTACAAATATATATATATATATATATTCGTTAATATAATTAATAAATTTGAAAACTTGAATTATTATCGATTTCAATGGCATTAAAAGACTTAGTATGAATATTAGCTATTAAAGAATTAATGATTTTAATGTCTAATAAAATATAATTAAGTTAATATTAATTATAAATGATTAATATTATTAAGAAGTTAATATATATTATTTAATAGAATTAACAAGTAAAAAATACAATGAACTCATACCTGAATAGAAATGGTTACAAGGCTTAATGTAAATATCAAAGATTAAAGGGTTAAAACTTAAAATATATGATCAAATATTAGTAAGTTAATATTAAAATTTTATAATATTAAAAAAATTCAAACGTTAATATATATTAGTTTATACAGTTAATACGTTTAATAAAATGTGTTATTATTGATTTCTAGGGCATTAAAAGACTTAATATGAGTATTAGTGATTAAAAGGATTAAAAATTATAATATATGATTAAATTTTAGAAAGTTAACATTAACTATTTATGATTAAAAATATTAAAAATTTAATACATTTTAGTTAATATAATTAAATAATATTAAATCAACAAACTAATATCTGTATTAAAGTACTTAAAAGACATAATATGAATATTAGAAACTAAGTGATTAAGTGTTATAAAATATTAGTAAGTTAATATTAAATATGTATAAAAATAAATATTTTCAAATGATAATTATATTATTTATTTGAATTATTAAGTAGGAAAAATGAACTAATATCTTTGTTGGAGTAATGAAAAGATTTGATATGAATATTAGAGTGATTAAAAGTTAAAATGTATGACCAAATATTAGTGAGTTAATATTAATCCTATATGATTAAAAAAAGTTAATGTATATTAGTTAATAGAATCAATAAGTATAAAAAATTGAATCAAAATATTTATAGAAGTACAAAATAAAAAGGAATTAACATGAATGTTAGAGATTAAAAGTTTAATAATTTTAATATATGCCCAAATATTATTAATTCACATGCTTTCTTATTTTATCTTAGTTCATGGTCAATATCCATGCGTAGAGTCTTTATATTTTTTTTTCTATTCAACTCTATAGTTATTATTTTTAACATAAATTATCAATGCATTATTATTTAACCAAATAATTAATATTTTTAGTACTTTATCTATGCTTCATTAGAATTTTTTTTATGCAAACTTACCTTAGCCATATTAAAAAATGATGATGCTGACCTCAAAGGTAAACAAATTCATTATACGTGTTTAGATGATAATAGACAGATCTTGATAACTAATGTTCTTGCTTAAGTGTTCATACATAACAATTGACTTAGCCATTTAAAGAATTCTCCTAAGGTGAAAATGTAGAAGCCCAATCAAGTTTCCAAGTGTAAGAAAAAAAACCCATGGAAAATAACCAATTCATAAAGGTTAAGGATAATATTTCTTGAGTCTTAGGCTTCTTGTAAAGAGTTAAGTTGAGAAAATTCCAAATTTGAATTAAAAATCTTTAAAAAACTTTGTTTAAAAATACTTTACTTGATTTTGATTCATAAACTTGTCAAAAGTTTTTTCAAAACAAAATAATTAGTTCTAATTGGAACTAGTTGATTGGTCCTAAGACCAACCAAATGGTTTAGTTTAATTAAAGGCATAGATTAAGTTAAACTCAGACTAATTGATTCGTAGATAAAATCTATTGACTTGTTATCTCAAACCGATCTACTAGTTTGGAAACCAATCGTAATGGTTTCACCAACTATTCCATGAGTTTCATACTTGTTGAAATTGGTTCGTCTCTATTTATCCACATTAAATGGTCTTACTAAACTGGTTGACTGGTTTAGTCAACCAGTTCATGAGTTTTACTCTTTCATAATCCCATTAGTCTCTATTTAAACACATCAATTGGTTTCTCCAAAAAAATTAACAAGTTTGCTGCAACCAATGAATTGGTTTGACCAACTACTTCATGAGTTTCACTCTTAAAAAATCCATTTGTCTCTATTTAAATACATCAACTAGTTTTGTAAAGTCGATCAACTAGTTTGGGGAAACCTCTTAGTAGGTTTGACTAATTAGTCCATGGGTTTCATTATTGTAGAAACCTAATTATTTCTTTCTAAACACATCACTTAGTTTCACCAAATCAATTAACTCGTTTGAGAAATTGATTGTCTGATTTGATCGACTAGTCCATGAGTTTTATTCATGTAGAAATTTGTTAGTCTCTATTTAAACACATTGAATTATTTTACCAAACCAATTGATAGGTTCATAGCCAACTGATCGATTTGAACAAACTAATCAAGTGGTATAATGAGCAACTGACCCTATTTTTCTTCCCTTCTCCATTCCTACTAGCTCCAACTCCACTATCTCCATTGATGCCTGACAAGCCACCGTCTCTACTAGCTCCAAATCCACTATCTCCATTGATTCCCTCACCTATTGTTCTACCTCTTTCCCTTTTCCTCCTCCTCTTCCCTTTTCCTATGCCTACAGCTACAACTGGCTGTATTCCCACTACCACCACTGCCAACCCTTTCTCCTCTCTCCCTACCACCACTACACCATATCCACCCTACGTAGGCACCCTATCTAGTGCAGCCACCACAGCTAGATGTCCCTTCTACCCCCTTCTTCTTTCTTCCTCTCTTTTGGTCCGCACCCTACACCAACACCGACTATGAGCTCCACATACACTAACCACCACAAACTCTAGCTAGTCCTAATGCCATCATGATCTTGACTCTAAACTTCCAACCCTTACCTACTTTTCCAAATTAGTTGCTGCACCACCTTTGTTACACCACCATGCACCACTTGCACCATTTTTTTTTCCTAATTTGGTTACCTCCATATTCTTTATCCTCTTTTATATTTCTTTAGGTAAAAATATTATTTTCTTTTATATTTTAGAAATAAGGAAAGAAAGGGAAGTTTAAACTATGTATATCCTTATTTCTAAGTAACATTCCGATGATAGTAAAAGAGGAGGCATAGGTCATACATACTTAGAGATAGGAGTCGCTTTAGTAAGTATATAGTCATAGATAGGGTTTTAGTGTGTTATGATATATTTCCTTGATGTTTTGATATATGATGACATGCATGAAATGATAAATGACTCTAGTGTTGTATATGTAGTTTTGGCCTAACATTAGCAGTAGGTAAGAAAGCTTTGTAATCATGATTATGTTGATTTCAAGTGTTTATGTATATTCATGACCATTTTTGTATCATACTACATATGTGGAAAGTTGAAGAATCCTTGTGTTATATGTCCTATGACTTATGGATGGAAGAAGTAGGGTTTTAGTGACTTATGGGAATTTTGTTCAATACTGTGAAAAGTGGCATGTTGGGTACTTTAGGGTGTTAAATAGCACATAGCAGGTTGTAGATTTTGTATGAAATAACTGGGGCAAAAATAAAGAGGTTTATGGTAAATAATGTATGGGGAGAAAGACCATACATGTGATGAGTATAACCTAAGGGGATGTTATGATCTTATGTGAGTAAAGTTGGGATATTGATATTAGGGAGTGGATATGAGGTTAATGATGGTATCTTGGGTAGTCATTTGAGCACTAGGAAAGTAGTTATGACTAAAAGGTGAAATTAGGGTTTTAGAAAGTCGAGGAGTAACCCAAGGGGTAGGCTATTATTATAACACCTCCAATTTTTGAACAAAAAAATTTCATTTTCAAGAGAATGTAGAAGTAATTGAAAAACAAAACTAGGGAGCATTATCACCACATCAACCATGAGCGAGGTGTGATCATCACCTAACCCATTCCCAATGCAAGGTAAAACAAAATAAGGAACAAATAATGTATGATAATAATAATAATAATGTGACAATGCAAGATAGTGAAGACTGGAACCATATCATGGATAGAATGAACTTGATAGTTTTATGGAATCAAATATGAGAATCTGAGCCAAGAGTTTAAATAACTGGATATATAAAAACATCCCTATGTAGTGGGGAAAATACTAATAACTAGTTAGCCAAACTCTTAGGCACAATTATAGACCTCAAACCCTAAGGAATAACCCCCTAATGAACCTCATCATCACCCTAAACATAGTCTAATTGAGAGTTATAGCCTTACAATCATCATCTGCTCCCCGGACTAAAAGTCAGATCATCATAGCGACCATACAATTGTAGTATCAGTATAGTGAAGTATTGGTAAAATATACTACCTAAAATATAGAAGGCTTATGCAAGACATTGAAATCACATAATAGCATGGTGATGTCATATTAATTCAACTCAGGTGCAACATAACATGATTGCATAGAAATCACAGAAGTATAAAAATATAATAATACATGCGATTCATAAAATGTAAACCATATTATAATTCTTCCTTCAGTGGCCATACAAGTTCCGATTAGTAAGATAGTTCTTTTTACCACACCAAGTTCTCCCCATGAATAAAAGTCATGGTACAACAAGCTAATCGAAATGGGATAGCACACCTATTACACAAGGTTAGGATACATCAAAGGAACTTTCTCTAAGGACCCCACACCCACCGTACATCAAGTGCACCTGCCACAAATGGGGATACTACACCCACCACATGCAGTCAAAGTACACCAAAGGGGATTATACTAGGATACCTCATCCACCACACCTTGAATGTCTCCACCATAAGGGTTAAAAAGTTGGGATACGACACCTACCTAAGCAATGGACAATACGAAGTGATAAAGGGCTTATACCGGGATATCTCACCCACTTGTAATGGACATGGATACCATGGTAGCTTGCCATAGTGTAATCTTATACCTCAAAGATATATGCATAACTCCTACTAACTACAACCATGTAAAGAAGGAAATAGGTACTTAGTGAAAGAATATATAAGCAAGGGTGATCCACCCACTAACTCCTAATAACTACCCTGAGAGTTAGAGAAAAATGCTAAAATAAAATCTTAAACAATTAATTTATGTACAAGTGATATCACAAATCACAAAAAAGTCCACACATAACTAAATTTGGTTGATTCCAAGTGATAACACCAAACACATCACAAGATATTAAAGCCACCAATTAGGTGTTTAAAGATGACACCAAACTTATCAATAAGTCATAAAATCCACTAATTAGGTGTTAAAGATACAACCATACTTCCAAAAATCAAGTCTCAAATACCATCATAGTGGTTCATATTAAATTAGGTCAATCATAGTTTAAATTATAGTTACAACATTGTAAATATATAGAAGAATCAGCATAAAAAACCTAAGAGAAACACATTAATTTATAACAAACCAAATAGTTTCTATCTAGGCCAATTGATTGATCCTTTAGACCACTCAATTGGTCTTGTTGTAAGACTTGGACAAAAACAAAGCCAAACCACTAGTTGACCTTTTGGCCTCACCGATCAACTATTCATGTGAACTAGTCGATTGGCTTGGTTAAATTGGTTGATGGGTCTAAGTAGAGACCAATCCATTCTAGCCTATAGAAAAACCGATTAACTAGTTATAGCAACCAATTGGTTTGGTCCAATCGGTCGATGGGTCTAAGTAGAGACCAAACCACTTTAGACTGTAAGGTTACCAGTTGATTGGCTTATCCAACTGATCGAGTATTCATAATAACCTATCGATTGGTTTATTAAACTAATTGATTAATCTTGTGAACAATTGATCCAAAACTCCAAACCATTTGGTTGCTCACAAAACTAATCGATGGGTTTGAGGAATCGATCAATTGATCTAGGAAAACCACTACCCAAACTTGCGAAACACACAACATTTTTACCATACTTTACCATATTAATCCTAGCATGCCTCTATGTCAAAACACACATAAAAATATACTTTGCACACATAGAATCACATGGATACATGGTAATGTACACACTTAAAAAAACCATCATCAACAACTCATTTTATGCTTAGAATCAAATAATCTCAATGACACTTGCTTGAGAAGAATTATACCACATGCTCATAACATGGAACAGAATTGGATCATACTCATATAAGAACTAACACATGGAATTCCATCACACCACAGAAGCATAATTATGTTAAAGATAATAATGTCACACCTTGAAGCAATACTTCTAGCATAAAATTCTTATTAGATGGTATATCTAGCAAAACTTTGATTCATAATATATTCAAAGTAAAAACCATTAAAATTATCTTCTAGAACTTAATTTAAACTAAGAAAATCATAAGAAGGAGAGAGACATAAAACACCACCTTTGACTCAAAAATAGGGTGTCAAAAGAGAAGCTGAAATCTCTAACTTTTCTCAACCTTAATTCTTTCTTACTTAAGGAAAGCAAGAGAGAAATAAATACAAGATTTGAAGAAGATAAATAAACACAATACCTATTGTAACACCCCTAAAAATTACGATTAAAATTTTTGTTTAATTAAAACAAACACAAGCATGGGGGTGCTTCCACCGTGATTGGTACAAGCCCGACCCTCGACCAGCCTTGTACCCACCCCAAAGCTATGGATAATTTTGTAAGAACATTAAACAACTTAAAGCAACGATAAAAATGAAATATTCATAATACAAAAATCAGAGTGTGGGTTAAAGGTTATACAACATAATAAAGTACTTAATCAAAGTTACCATGAGGGATGAAATGTACAGTATGATAAAATGAAACCAAAATAAAATGATACATAAGTAAACTAAAGTAAAAAAGAGTCAGGTTAATGTCACTCCCGATTCCCTTGCCAAGTCCAAAGATCAACTCTTAGCCCCGCCTGATACCTCATAAGTATCATATGTATAAAATATGGCATCTCCTACCTACACAAACTCAGTAGGGCCCTTTGCTCATGGGAATGACCAATACCCATGAATCAGATGGTTAGTATGCTGAGTATTAAGCAAGGTAACCATGTAGCTAAGGCCATACACAAAAAGCATATAACAAAAGTATGATCATACA